>CAWYQB010000254.1:0-4800000 GCA_963966105.1 Volucella zonaria | reverse complement strand
TCATGTGTCCGACATGAACTGCTGTACTTTCTAAACTAAGAGCCTTTAGGAAGAAAGTTACACCTTTCTGAAAAGCTTATTATATACCGCTTAAAATACAATAAAAAGCTAGAGCCTGTTCCAATATCCGCGAAAATGGGAAAGTCAAAATCTTTAAAAGAACTGCCGTTTCAAATGTATGACATAAACTGCTGTACTCTCTAAGCTAAGGGTCTTTCGAAAGAGCGCTTAACCTTTCTGAAAAGGTTATTATATGCCGCTTAAAACGGTAAATAAAGCTAGGATCTGTTCCAATTCCCGAGAAAATGGTAAAGTCCAAACGCTTTAAAATAACTGCCGTTTGAAGCGTCCGACATAAACTGCTGTACTTTCTAAACTAAGAGCCTGTCGGAAGAGCGTTATACCTTTCTTAAAAGCTTATTATATGTCGCTTACAACGCAATTTAAGGCCAGGGTCTGTTCCAATTTCCGAGAAAATGGGAAAGACCAAACTCTTTAAAATAACAGCCGTTTCAAGTGTCCGACATGAACTGCTGTACTTTCTAAACTAAGAGCCTGTCGGAAGAGATTATACCTTTCTTAAAAGCTTATTATATGTCGCTTACAACGCAATTTAAGGCCAGGGTCTGTTCTAATTTCCGAGAAAATGGGAAAGACCAAACTCTTTAAAATAACTGCCGTTTCAAGTGTCCGACATGAACTGCTGTACTTTCTAAACTAAAAGCCTTTCGGAAGAGCGTTACACCTATCTGAATAGTTTAGTTTATGCCGCTTTAAACGCTATATAAAGCTAGGGTCTGTGCCAATTACCGAGAAAACGGGAAAATCCAAAGTCTTTAAAATAACAGCCGTTTCAAGTGTCCGACATAAACTGCTGTACTTTATAAACTGAGAGCCTTTCGAAAGAGCATTATTCCTTTCTGAAAAGCTTATTATATGCCGCCTAAAACGCTATATAAAGCTAGGGTGTGTTCCAATTTCCGAGAAAATGTGAAAGACCAAACGCTTTAAAATAACAGCCGTTTCAAGTGTCCGACATGAACTGCTGTACTTTCTAAACTAAGAGCCTTTCGGAAGAGCGTTACACCTTTCTGAAAAGCTTATTATATGCGGCTTAAAACACAATAAAAAGCTAGAGTCTGTTCTAATATCCGCGAAAATGGGAAAGTCCAAACTCTTTAAAATAACTGCCGTTTCGAGTGTCCGACATAAATTGCTGTACTTTCTAATCTAAGAGCCTACCAAAAGAGTAATATACCTTCCTGAAAAGCTTATTATATGCCGCTTACAACGCCATATAAGGCAATGGTCTGTTCCAATTTCGCAGAAAGTGTAAAAGAACAAACGCTTTAAAATAACTGCCGTTTCAAGTGTCCGACATAAACTGCTGTACTTTCTAAACTAAGAGCCTTTCGGAAGAGCGCTATACCTTTCTGAAAAGCTTATTATATGTCGCTTAAAACGTTAGATAAAGCTAGGGTCTGTTCCAATTTCCGAGAAAATGGGAAAATCCAAAGCCTTTAAAATAACAGCCGTTTCAAGTGTCCGACATAAACTGCTGTACTTTCTAAACTAAGAGCCTGTCGAAAGAGCATTATGCCTTTCTTAAAAGCTTATTATATGTCGCTTAAAACGGTAAATAAAGCTAGGATCTGTTCCAATTTCCGAGAAAATGGGAAAGTCCAAAGCCCTTAAAATAACAGCCGTTTCAAGTGTCCGACATAAACTGCTGTACTTTGTAAACTGAGAGCCTTTCGAAAGAGCATTATTCCTTTCTGAAAAGCTTATTATATGCCGCTTAAAACGGTAAATAAAGCTAGGATCGGTTCCAATTTCCGAGAAAATGGGAAAGTCCAAACTCTTTAAAATAACTGCCGTTTCAAGTGTCCGACATGAACTGCTGTACTTTCTAAACTGAGAGCCTTTCGAAAGAGCATTATTCCTTTCTGAAAAGCTTATTATATGCCGCTTAAAACGCTATATAAAGCGAGGGTGTGTTCCAATTTCCGAGAAAATGTGAAAGTCCAAACGCTTTAAAATAACAGCCGTTTCATGTGTCCGACATGAACTGCTGTACTTTCTAAACTAACAGCCTTTAGGAAGAACGTTACACCTTTCTGAAAAGCTTATTATATACCGCTTAAAATACAATAAAAAGCTAGAGCCTGTTCCAATATCCGCGAAAATGGGAAAGTCAAAATATTTAAAAGAACTGCCGTTTCAAATGTCCGACATAAACTGCTGTACTCTCTAAGCTAAGGGTCTTTCGAAAGAGCGCTTTACCTTTCTGAAAAGCTTATTTAATGTCGCTTAGAACGGTAAATAAAGCTAGGGTCTGTTCCAATTTCCGAGAAAATGGGAAAATAAAAAGCCTTTAAAATAACAGCCGTTTCAAGTGTCCGACATAAACTGCTGTGCCTTTTCTAAACTAAGAGCCTTTCGGAAAAGCGTTATACCTTTCTGAAAAGCTTATTTAATGTCGCTTAAAACGGTAAATAAAGCTAGGGTCTGTTCCAATTTCCGAGAAAATGGGAAAATCCAAACTCTTTAAAATAACTGCCGTTTCAAGTGTCCGACATGAACTGCTGTACTTTCTAAACTAAGAGCCTTTCGGAAGAGCGTTACACCTATTTAAATAGTTTAGTTTACGCCGCTTTAAACGCTAAATAAAGCTAGGGTCTGTGCCAATTACCGAGAAAATGGGAAAATCCAAAGCCTTTAAAATAACAGCCGTTTCAAGTGTCCGACATAAACTGCTGTACTTTCTAAACTGAGAGCCTTTCGAAAGAGCATTATTCCTTTCTGAAAAGCTTATTATATGCCGCCCAAAACGCTATATAAAGCTAGGGTGTGTTCCAATTTCCGAGAAAATGTGAAAGACCAAACGCGTTAAAATAACAGCCGTTTCAAGTGTCCGACATGAACTGCTGTACTTTCTAAACTAAGAGCCTTTGGGAAGAGCGTTACACCTTTCTGAAAAGCTTATTATATGCCGCTTAAAACACAATAAAAAGCTAGAGTCTGTTCTAATATCCGCGAAAATGGGAAAGTCCAAACTCTTTAAAATAACTGCCTTTTCAAGTGTCCGACATAAATTCCTGTACTTTCTAAGCTAAGAGCCTACCAAAAGAGTAATATACCTTTCTGAAAAGCTTATTATATGCCGCTTACAACGCAATATAAGGCAAGGGTCTGTTCCAATTTCGGAGAAAGTGTAAAAGAACAAACGCTTTAAAATAACTGCCATTTCAAGTGTCCGACATAAACTGCTGTACTTTCTAAACTAAGAGCCTTTCGGAAGAGCGCTATACCTTTCTGAAAAGCTTATTATATGTCGCTTAAAACTTTAGATAAAGCTAGGGTCTGTTCCAATTTCCGAGAAAATGGGAAAATCCAAAGCCTTTAAAATAACAGCCGTTTCAAGTGTCCGACATAAACTGCTGTACTTTCTAAACGAAGAGACTGTCGAAAGAGCATTATGCCTTTCTTAAAAGCTTATTATATGTCGCTTAAAACGGTAAATAAAGCTAGGATCTGTTCCAATTTCCGAGAAAATGGGAAAATCCAAAGCCCTTAAAATAACAGCCGTTTCATGTGTCCCACATAAACTGCTGTACTTTCTAAACTGAGAGCCTTTCGAAAGAGCAGTATTCCTTTCTAAAAACCTTATTATATGCCGCTTAAAACGGTAAATAATGCTAGGATCTGTTCCAATTTCCGAGAAAATGGGAAAATCCAAAGCCCTTAAAATAACAGCCGTTTCAAGTGTCCGACATAATCTGCTGTAGTTTCTAAACTGAGAGCCTTTCGAAAGAGCATTATTCCTTTCTGAAAAGCTTATTATATGCCGCTTAAAACGATAAATAAAGCTAGGATCTGTTCCAATTTCCGAGAAAATGGGAAAGACCAAACTCTTGAAAATAACTGCCGTTTCAAGTGTCCGACATGAACTGCTGTACTTTCTAAACTGAGAGCCTTTCGAAAGAGCATTATTCCTTTCTGAAAAGCTTATTATATGCCGCTTAAAACGGTAAATACAACTAGGATCTGTTCCAATTTCCGAGAAAATGGGAAAGACCAAACGCTTTAAAATAACAGCCGTTTCAAGTGTCCGACATAATCTGCTGTACTTTCTAAACTGAGAGCCTTTCGAAAGAGCATTATTCCTTTCTGAAAAGCTTATTATATGCCGCTTAAAACGATAAATAAAGCTAGGATCTGTTCCAATTTCCGAGAAAATGGGAAAGACCAAACTCTTGAAAATAACTGCCGTTTCAAGTGTCCGACATGAACTGCTGTACTTTCTAAACTGAGAGCCTTTCGAAAGAGCATTATTCCTTTCTGAAAAGCTTATTATATGCCGCTTAAAACGGTAAATAAAGCTAGGATCTGTTCCAATTTCCGAGAAAATGGGAAAGACCAAACGCTTTAAAATAACTGCCGTTTCAAGTGTCCGACATGAACTGCTGTACTTTCTAAATTAAAAGCCTTTCGGAAGAGCGTTACACCTATCTAAATAGTTTAGTTTATGCCGCTTTAAACGCTATATAAAGCTAGGGTCTGTGCCAATTACCGAGAAAATGGGAAAATCCAAAGTCTTTAAAATAACAGCCGTTTCAAGTGTCCGACATAAACTGCTGTACTTTCTAAAATGAGAGCCTTGCGAAAGAGCATTATCCCTTTCTAAAAAGCTTTTTATATGCCGCCTAAAACGCTATATAAAGCTAGGGTGTGTTCCAATTTCCGAGAAAATGTGAAAGACCAAACGCTTTAAAATAACAGCCGTTTCAAATGTCCGACATGAACTGCTGTACTTTCTAAACTAAGAGCCTTTCGGAAGAGCGTTACACCTTTCTGAAAAGCTTATTATATACCGCTTAAAACACAATAAAAAGCTAGAGTCTGTTCTAATATCCGCGAAAATGGGAAAGTCCAAACTCTTTAAAATAACTGCCGTTTCAAGTGTCCGACATAAATTGCTGTACTTTCTAAGCTAAGAGCCTACCAAAAGAGTAATATACCTTTCTGAAAAGCTTATTATATGCCGCTTACAACGCAATATAAGGCAAGGGTCTGTTCCAATTTCGGAGAAAGTGTAAAAAAACAAACGCTTTAAAATAACTGCCGTTTCAAGTGTCCGACATAAGCTGCTGTACTTTCTAAACTAAGAGCCTGTCGAAAGAGCATTATGCCTTTCTTAAAAGCTTATTATATGCCGCTTAAAACGGTAAATAAAGCTAGGATCTGTTCCAATTTCCGAGAAAATGGGAAAATCCAAAGCCCTTAAAATAACAGCCGTTTCAAGTGTCCCACACAAACTGCTGTACTTTGTAAACTGAGAGCCTTTCGAAAGAGCATTATTCCTTTCTGAAAAGCTTATTATATGCCGCTTAAAACGGTAAATAAAGCTAGGATCTGTTCCAATTTCCGAGAAAATGGGAAAGTCCAAACTCTTTAAAATAACTGCCGTTTCAAGTGTCCGACATGAACTGCTGTACTTTCTAAACTGAGAGCCTTTCGAAAGAGCATTATTCCTTTCTGAAAAGCTTATTATATGCCGCTTAAAACGCTATATAAAGCGAGGGTGTGTTCCAATTTCCGAGAAAATGTGAAAGTCCAAACGCTTTTAAATAACAGCCGTTTCATGTGTCCGACATGAACTGCTGTACTTTCTAAACTAAGAGCCTTTAGGAAGAGCGTTACACCTTTCTGAAAAGCTTATTATATACCGCTTAAAATACAATAAAAAGCTAGAGCCTGTTCCAATATTCGAGAAAATGGGAAAGTCAAAATCTTTAAAATAACTGCCGTTTAAAATGTCCGACATAAACTGCTGTACTCTCTAAGCTAAGGGTCTTTCGAAAGAGCGCTTTACCATTCTGAAAAGCTTATCTAATGTCGCTTAGAACGGTAAATAAAGCTAGGGTCTGTTCCAATTTCCGAGAAAATGGGAAAATAAAAGCCTTTAAAATAACAGCCGTTTCAAGTGTCCGACATAAACTGCTGTGCCTTTTCTAAACTAAGAGCGTTTCGGAAAAGCGTTATACCTTTCTGAAAAGCTTATTATATGTCGCTTAAAACGGTAAGTAAAGCTAGTGTCTGTTCCAATTTCCGAGAAAATGGGAAAATAAAAAGCCTTTAAAATAACAGCCGTTTCAAGGGTCCGACATAAACTGCTGTGCCTTTTCTAAACCAAGAGCCTTCGGAAGAGCGTTATACCTTTCTGAAAAGCTTATTATATGTCGCTTAAAACGGTAAATAAAGCTAGGATCTGTTCCAATTTCCGAGAAAATGGGAAAATCCTAAGCCCTTAAAATAACAGCCGTTTCAAGTGTCCGACATAAACTGCTGTACTTTCTAAACTGAGAGCCTTTCGAAAGAGCATTATTCCTTTCTGAAAAGCTTATTATATGCCGCTTAAAACGGTAAATAAAACTAGGATCTGTTCCAATTTCCGAGAAAATGGGAAAATCCAAAGCCCTTAAAATAACAGCCGTTTAAAGTGTCCGACATAATCTGCTGTACTTACTAAACTGAGAGCCTTCCGAAAGAGCATTATTCCTTTCTGAAAAGCTTATTATATGCCGCTTAAAACGGTAAATAAAGCTAGGATCTGTTCCAATTTCCGAGAAAATGGGAAAGCCCAAACTCTTTAAAATAACTGCCGTTTCAAGTGTCCGACATGAACTGCTGTACTTTCTAAACTAAGAGCCTTTCGGAATAGCGTTACACCTATTTAAATAGTTTAGTTTATGCCGCTTTAAACGCTATATAAAGCTAGGGTCTGTGCCAATTACCGAGAAAATGGGAAAATCCAAAGTCTTTAAAATAACAGCCGTTTCAACTGTCCGACATAAACTGTAGTACTTTCTAAACTGAGAGCCTTTCGAAAGAGCATTATTCCTTTCTGAAAAGCTTATTGTATGCCGCTTAAAATGCTATAAAGCTAGGGTGTGTTCCAATTTCCGAGAAAATGTGAAAGACCAAACGCGTTAAAATAACAGCCGTTTCAAGTGTCCGACATGAACTGCTGTACTTTCTAAACTAAGAGCCTTTCGGAAGAGCGTTACACCTTTCTGAAAAGCTTACTATATACCGCTTAAAACACAATAAAAAGCTAGAGTCTGTTCTAATATCCGCGAAAATGGTAAAGTCCAAACTCTTTAAAATAACTGCCGTTTCAAGTGTCCGACATAAATTGCTGTACTTTCTAAACTGAGAGCCTTTCGAAAGAGCATTATTCCTTTCTGAATAGCTTATTATATGCCGCTTAAAACGGTAAATAAAACTAGGATCTGTTCCAATTTCCGAGAAAATGGGAAAATCCAAAGCCCTTAAAATAACAGCCGTTTCAAGTGTCCGACATAATCTGCTGTACTTTCTAAACTGAGAGAGTTTCGTAAGAGCATTATTCCTTTCTGAAAAGCTTATTATATGCCGCTTAAAACGGTAGATACAACTAGGATCTGTTCCAATTTCCGAGAAAATGGGAAAATCCAAAGCCCTTAAAATAACAGCCGTTTCAAGTGTCCGACATAATCTGCTGTACTTTCTAAACTGAGAGCCTTTCGAAAGAGCATTATTCCTTTCTGAAAAGCTTATTACATGCCGCTTAAAACGGTAGATAAAGCTAGGATCTGTTCCAATTTCCGAGAAAATGGTAAAGTCCAAACGCTTTAAAATAACTGCCGTTTGAAGTGTCCGACATAAACTGCTGTACTTTCTAAACTAAGAGCCTGTCGGAAGAGCGTTATACCTTTCTTAAAAGCTTATTATATGTCTCTTACAACGCAATTTAAGGCCAGGGTCTGTTCCAATTTCCGAGAAAATGGGAAAGACCAAACTCTTTAAAATAACTGCCGTTTCAAGTGTCCGACATGAACTGCTGTACTTTCTAAATTAAAAGCCTTTCGGAAGAGCGTTACACCTATCTAAATAGTTTAGTTTATGCCGCTTTAAACGCTATATAAAGCTAGGGTCTGTGCCAATTACCGAGAAAATGGGAAAATCCAAGGTCTTTAAAATAACAGCCGTTTCAAGTGTCCGACATAAACTGCTGTACTTTCTAAACTGAGAGCCTTTCGAAAGAGCATTATTCCTTTCTGAAAAGCTTATTATATGCCGCCTAAAACGCTTTATAAAGCTAGGGTGTGTTCCAATTTCCGAGAAAATGTGAAAGACCAAACGCTTTAAAATAACAGCCGTTTCAAGTGTCCGACATGAACTGCTGTACTTTCTAAACTAAGAGCCTGTCGGAAGAGCGTTACACCTTTCTGAAAAGCTTATTATATGCGGCTTAGAACACAATAAAAAGCTAGAGTCTGTTCTAATATCCGCGAAAAAGGGAAAGTTCAAACTCTTTAAAATAACTGCCGTTTCAGGTGTCCGACATAAACTGCTGTACTTTCTAAATTAAGAGCCTTTCGGAAGAGCGCTATACCTTTCTGAAAAGCTTATTATATGTCGCTTAAAACGTTAGATAAAGCTAGGATCTGTTCCAATTTCCGAGAAAATGGGAAAATCCAAAGCCTTTAAAATAACAGCCGTTTCAAGTGTCCGACATGAACTGCTGTACTTTCGAAACTGAGAGCCTTTCGAAGAGCATTATTACTTTCTGAAAAGCTTATTATATGCCGCTTAAAACGCTATATAAAGCGAGGGTGTGTTCCAATTTCCGAGAAAATGTGAAAGTCCAAACGCTTTAAAATAACAGCCGTTTCATGTGTCCGACATGAACTGCTGTACTTTCTAAACTAAGAGCCTTTAGGAAGAGCGTTACACCTTTCTGAAAAGCTTATTATATACCGCTTAAAATGGGAAAGTCAAAATCTTTAAAATAACTGCCGTTTCAAATGTCCGACATAAACTGCTGTACTCTCTAAGCTAAGGGTCTTTCGAAAGAGCGCTTTACCTTTCTGAAAAGTTTATTTAATGTCGCTTAGAACGGTAAATAAAGCTAGGGTCTGTTCCAATTTCCGAGAAAATGGGAAAATAAAAAGCCTTTAAAATAACAGCCGTTTCAAGTGTCCGACATAAACTGCTGTGACTTTTCTAAACTAAGAGCGTTTCGGAAAAGCGTTATACCTTTCTGAAAAGCTTATTATATGTCGCTTAAAACGGTAAGCAAAGCTAGGGTCTGTTCCAATTTCCAAGAAAATTGGAAAATCCTAAGCCCTTAAAATAACAGCCGTTTCAAGTGTCCGACATAAACTGCTGTACTTTCTAAACTGAGAGCCTTTCGAAAGAGCACTATTCCTTTCTGAAAAGCTTATTATATGCCGCTTAAAACGCTATATAAAGCTAGGGTCTGTGCCAATTTCCGAGAAAATGGGAAAATCCAAAGTCTTTAAAATAACAGCCGTTTCAAGTGTCCGACATGAACTGCTGTACTTTCTAAACTAAGACCCTTTCGGAAGAGCGTTACACCTTTCTGAAAAGCTTATTATATACCGCTTAAAACACAATAAAAAGCTAGAGACTGTTCTAATATCCGCGAAAATGGGAAAGTCCAAACTCTTTAAAATAACTGCCGTTTCAAGTGTCCGACATAAATTGCTGTACTCTCTAAGCTAAGAGCCTACCAAAAGAGCAATATACCTTTCCGAAAAGCTTATTATATGCCGCTTACAACGCAATATAAGGCAAGGGTCTGTTCCGATTTCGGAGAAAGTATTAAAAAACAAACGCTTTAAAATAACTGCCGTTTCAAGTGTCCGACATAAACTGCTGTACTTTCTAAACTAAGAGCCTTTCGGAAGAGCGCTATACCTTTCTGAAAAGCTTATTATATGTCGTTTAAAACGCTAGATAAAGCTAGGGTGTGTTCCAATTTCCGAGAAAATGTGAAAGTCCAAACGCTTTAAAATAACAGCCGTTTCATGTGTCCGACATGAACTGCTGTACTTTCTAAACTAAGAGCCTTTAGGAAGAGCGTTACACCTATCTAAAAAGCTTATTTTATTCCGCTTTAAATGCTGTACAAAGCTAGGATCTGTTCCAATTTCCGAGAAAATGGGAAAATCCAAAGCCTTTAAAATAACAGCCGTTTCATGTGTCCGACATATGCTGCTGTACTTTCAGAAGCTAAGAGCCTTCCGAAAGAGCAATATAGCTTTCTGAAAAGCTTATTATATGCCGCTTAAAACACAATATCAAGCGAGGGTCTGTTCCAATTTCCGAAAAAATGTGAAAGCCCAAACGCTTTAAAATAACAGTCGTTTAAAGTGTCCGACATAAATTGCTGTACTTTCTAAGCTAAGAGCCTTTCGAAAGAGCGCTATACCTTTCTGAAAAGCTTATTATATGACGCTTAAAACGGTAAATAAAGCTAGGATCTGTTCCAATTTCCGAGAAAATGGGAAAATCCAAAGCCCTTAAAATAACATCCGTTTCAAGTGTACGACATAAACTGCTGTACTTTCTAAACTAAGAGCCTGTCGGAAGAGCATTATGCCTTTCTTAAAAGCTTATTATATGTCGCTTAAAACGGTAAATAAAGCTAGGATCTGTTCCAATTTCCGAGAAAATGGGAAAATCCAAAGCCCTTAAAATAACATCCGTTTCAAGAGTCCGACATAAGCTGCTGTACTTTCTAAACTGAGAGCCCTTCGGAAAAGCGTTATACCTTTCTGAAAAGCTTATTATATGTCGCTTTAAACGCTATATAAAGCTAGGGTCTGTTCCAATGTCCGAGAAAATTGGAAAATCCAAAGTCTTTTAAATAACAGCCGTTTCAAGTGTCCGACATAAACTGCTGTACTTTCTAAACTGAGAGCCTTTCAAAAGAGCATTATTCCTTTCTGAAAAGCTTATTATATGCCGCTTAAAACACAATATAAAGCTAGGGTCTGTTCCAATTTCCGAAAAAATGTGAAAGCCCAAACGCTTTAAAATAACAGTCGTTTCAAGTGTCCGACATAAATTGCTGTACTTTCTAAGCTAAGAGCCTTTCGAAAGAGCGCTATACCTTTCTGAAAAGCTTATTATATGACGCTTAAAACGGTAAATAAAGCTAGGGTCAGTTGCAATTTCCGAGAAAATGGGAAAATCCAAAGCCTTTAAAATAACAGCCATTTCAAGTGTAAGACATAAACTGCTGTGCTTTCTAAACTAAGAGCCTTTCGGAAAAGCGTTACACCTATCTAAAAAGCTTATTTTATTCCGCTTTAAATGCTGTACAAAGCTAGGATCTGTTCCAATTTCCGAGAAAATGGGAAAATCCAAAGCCTTTAAAATAACAGCCGTTTCCTGTGTCCAACATATGCTGCTGTACTTTCAGAAGCTAAGAGCCTTCGGAAAGAGCAATATACCTTTCTGAAAAGCTTATTATATGCCGCTTAAAACACAATATAAAGCTTGGGTCTGTTCCAATTTCCGAAAAAATGTGAAAGCCCAAACGCTTTAAAAAAACAGTCGTTTAAAGTGTCCGACATAAATTGCTGTACTTTCTAAGCTAAGAGCCTACCGAAAGAGTAATATAACTTTCTGAAAAGCCTTTTATATGCCGCTTACAACGCAATATAAGGCAAGGGTCTGTTCCAATTTCGGAGAAAATGTGAAAATCCAAAACATTTAAAATAACAGCCGTTTCAAGTGTCCGACATAAACTGCTGTACTTTCTAAACTAAGAGACTGTCGGAAGAGCATAATGCCTTTCTTAAAAGCTTATTATATGTCGCTTAAAATGGTAAATAAAGCTAGGAACTGTTCCAATTTCCGAGAAAATGGGAAAATCCAAAGCCCTTAAAATAACATCCGTTTCAAGTGTCCGACATAAATTGCTGTACTTTCTAAGCTAAGAGCCTTTCGAAAGAGCGCTATACCTTTCTGAAAAGCTTATTATATGACGCTTAAAAAGGTAAATAAAGCTAGGGTCTGTTGCAATTTCCGAGAAAATGGGAAAATCCAAAGCCTTTAAAATAACAGCCATTTCAAGTGTCTGACATAAACTGCTGTGCTTTCTAAACTAAGAGCCTTTCGGAAAAGCGTTACACCTATCTAAAAAGCTTATTTTATTCCGCTTTAAATGCTGTATAAAGCTAGGATCTGTTCCAATTTCCGAGAAAATGGGAAAATCCAAAGCCTTTAAAATAACAGCCGTTTCATGTGTCCGACATATGCTGCTGTACTTTCAGAAGCTAAGAGCCTTCCGAAAGAGCAATATAGCTTTCTGAAAAGCTTATTATATGCCGCTTAAAACACAATATCAAGCGAGGGTCTGTTCCAATTTCCGAAAAAATGTGAAAGCCCAAACGCTTTAAAATAACAGTCGTTTAAAGTGTCCGACATAAATTGCTGTACTTTCTAAGCTAAGAGCCTACCGAAAGAGTGATACAATTTTCTGAAAAGCCTTTTATATGCCCCTTACAACGCAATATAAGGCAAGGGTCTGTTACAATTTCGGAGAAAATGGGAAAATCCAAAGCCTTTAAAATAACAGCCGGTTCAAGTGTCCGACATAAACTGTTGTACTTTCTAAACTAAGAGCCTGTCGGAAGAGCATTATGCCTTTCTTAAAAGCTTATTATATGTCGCTTAAAACGGTAAATAAAGCTAGGATCTGTTCCAATTTCCGAGAAAATGGGAAAATCCAAAGCCCTTAAAATAACATCCGTTTCAAGTGTCCGACATAAATTGCTGTACTTTCTAAGCTAAGAGCCTTTCTAAAGAGCGCTATACCTTTCTGAAAAGCTTATTATATGACGCTTAAAACGGTAAATAAAGCTAGGGTCTGTTGCAATTTCCGAGAAAATGGGAAAATCCAAAGCCTTTAAAATAACAGCCATTTCAAGTGTCCGACATAAACTGCTGTGCTTTCTAAACTAAGAGCCTTTCGGAAAAGCGTTACACCTATCTAAAAAGCTTATTTTATTCCGCTTTAAATGCTTTATAGAGCTAGGATCTGTTCCAATTTCCGAGAAAATGGGAAAATCCAAAGCCTTTAAAATAACAGCCGTTTCAAGTGTCCGACATATGCTGCTGTACTTTCTAAAGTAAGAGCCTTCCGAAATAGTAATATACCTTTCTGAAAAGCCTATTATATGCAAACTGCAGTATTTTCTAAACTGAGAGCCTTACGGAAGAGCGCTATACCTTTCTGAAAAGCTTATTATATGTGTAGGGCCTGTTCAAATTTCCGAGAAAATGTGAAAGACCAAACGCTTTAAAATAACAGCCGTTGCAAGTGTCCGACATAAACTGCTGTACTCTCTAAGCTAAGAGAATTCCGAAAGAGCAATATACCTTTCTGAAAAGCTTATTATATGCCGCTTAAAACACAATATAAAGCTAGGGTCTGTTCCAATTTCCGAAAAAATGTGAAAGCCCAAACGCTTTAAAAAAACAGTCGTTTGAAATGTCCGACATAAATTGCTGTACTTTCTAAGCTAAGAGCCTACCGAAAGAGTAATATAACTTTCTGAAAAGCCTTTTATATGCCGCTTACAACGCAATATAAGGCAAGGGTCTGTTCCAATTTCGGAGAAAATGGGAAAATTCAAAGCCTTTAAAATAACAGCCGTTTCATGTGTACGACATAAACTGCTGTACTTTCTAAACTAAGAGCCTGACGGAAGAGCATTATGCCTTTCTTAAAAGCTTATTATATGTCGCTTAAAACGGTAAATAAAGCTACTGTCTGTTCCAATGTCCGAGAAAATGGGAAAATCCAAAGCCTTTAAAATAACAGCCGTTTCAAGTGTCCGACATAAACAGCTGTACTTTCTAAACTAAGAGCCTTCCGAAAGAGTAATATACCTTTCTGAAAAGCCTATTATATGCCGCTTACAACGCAATTTAAGGCAAGGGTCTGTTCCAATTTCGGAGAAAGTGTGAAAGACCAAACTCTTTGAAATAACAGCCGATTCAAGTGTCCGACATGAACTGCTGTACTTTTTATATAAAGAGCTTTTCGGAAGAGCTTTACACCTATCTTAAAAGCTTATTTTATGCCGCTTTAAACGCTATATAAAGCTAGGGTCTGTTCCAATTACCGAGAAAATGGGAAAATCCAAAGTCTTTAAAATAACTGCCGTTTCAAGTGTCCGACATGAACTGCTGTACTTTCTAAACTAAGAGCCTTTCGGAAGAGCGTTACACCTATCTTAAAAGCTTATTTTATGCCGCTTTAAACGCTATATAAAGCTAGGGTCTGTTCCAATTACCGAGAAAATGGAAAAATCCAAAGCCTTTAAAATAACAGCCGTTTCAAGTGTCCGACATATGCTGCTGTACTTTCTAAAGTAAGAGCCTTCCGAAATAGTAATATACCTTTCTGAAAAGCCTTTTATATGCCGCTTACAATGCAATATAAGGCAAGAGTCTGTTCCAATTTCGGAGAAAATTTGAAAGACCAAACGCTTTAAAATAACTGCCGTTTCATGTGTCCGACATAAACTGCAGTATTTTCTAAACTGAGAGCCTTTCGGAAGAGCGCTATACCTTTCTGAAAAGCTTATTATATGTGTAAGGCCTGTTCAAATTTCCGAGAAAATGTGAAAGACAAAACGCTTTAAAATAACAGCCGTTGCAAGTGTCCGACTTAAACTGCTGTACTCTCTAAGCTAAGAGCCTTCCGAAAGAGCAATATACCTTTCTGAAAAGCTTATTATATGCCGCTTAAAACACAATATAAAGCTAGGGTCTGTTCCAATTACCGAGAAAATGTAAAAATCCAAAGCCTTTAAAATAACAGCCGTTTCAAGTGTCCGACATATGCTGCTGTACTTTCTAAAGTAAGAGCCTTCCGAAATAGTAATATACCTTTCTGAAAAGCCTATTATATGCCGCTTACAACGCAATATAAGGCAAGGGTCTGCTCCAATTTCGAAGAAAATGGGAAAGACCAAACGCTTTAAAATAACTGCCGTTTCATGTGTCCAACATAAACTGCAGTATTTTCTAAACTGAGAGCCTTTCGGAAGAGCGCTATACCTTTCTGAAAAGCTTATTATATGTGTAGGGCCTGTTCAAATTTCCGAGAAAATGTGAAAGACCAAACGCTTTAAAATAACAGCCGTTGCAAGTGTCCGACATAAACTGCTGTACTCTCTAAGCTAAGAGCCTTCCGAAAGAGCAATATACCTTTCTGAAAAGCTTATTATATGCCGCTTAAAACACAATATAAAGCTAGGGTCTGTTCCAATTTCCGAAAAAATGTGAAAGCCCAAACACTTTAAAATAACAGTCGTTTAAAGTGTCCGACATAAATTGCTGTACTTTCTAAGCTAAGAGCCTACCGAAAGAGTAATATAACTTTCTGAAAAGCCTTTTATATGCCGCTTACAACGCAATATAAGGCAAGGGTCTGTTCCAATTTCGGAGAAAATGGGAAAATTCAAAGCCCTTAAAATAACATCCGTTTCAAGAGTCCGACATAAACTGCTGTACTTTCTAAACTGAGAGCCCTTCGGAAAAGCGTTATACCTTTCTGAAAAGCTTATTATATGTCGCTTCAAACGGTAAATAAAGCTAGGGTCTGTTCCAATGTCCGAGAAAATGGGAAAATCCAAAGCCTTTAAAATAACAGCCGTTTCAAGTGTCCGACATAAACTGCTGTACTTTCTAAACTAAGAGCCTTCCGAAAGAGTAATATACCTTTCTGAAAAGCCTATTATATGCCGCTTACAACGTAATTTAAGGCAAGGGTCTGTTCCAATTTCGGAGAAAGTGTGAAAGACCAAACTCTTTGAAATAACAGCCGATTCAAGTGTCCGACATGAAGTGCTGTACTTTTTAAATAAAGAGCTTTTCGGAAGAGCGTTACACCTATCTTAAAAGCTTATTTTATGCCGCTTTAAACGCTATATAAAGCTAGGGTCTGTTCCAATTACCAAGAAAATGGGAAAATCCAAAGTCTTTAAAATAACTGCCGTTTCAAGTGTCCGACATGAACTGCTGTACTTTCTAAACTAAGAGCCTTTCGTAAGAGCGTTACACCTATCTAAATAGCTTAGTTTATGCCGCTTTAAACGCTATATAAAGCTAGGGCCTGTTCCAATGTCCGATAAAATTGGAAAATCCAAAGTCTTTAAAATAACAGCCGTTTCAAGTGTCCGACATAAACTGCTGTACTTTCTAAACTGAGAGCCTTTCAAAAGAGCATTATTCCTTTCTGAAAAGCTTATTATATGCCGCTTAAAACACAATATAAAGCTGGGGTCTGTTCTAATTTCCGAAAAAATGTGAAAGCCCAAACGCTTTAAAATAACAGTCGTTTCAAGTGTCCGACATAAATTGCTGTACTTTCTAAGCTGAGAGCCTACCGAAAGAGTAATATAACTTTCTGAAAAGCCTTTTATATGCCGCTTACAACACAATATAAGGCAAGCGTCTGTTCCAATTTCGGAGAAAATGGGAAAATCCAAAGCCTTTAAAATAACAGCCGTTTCAAGTGTACGACATAAACTGCTGTACTTTCTAAACTAAGAGACTGTCGGAAGAGCATTATATCTTTCTTAAAAGCTTATTATATGTCGCTTAAAATGGTAAATAAAGCTAGGATCTGTTCCAATTTCCGAGAAAATGGGAAAATCCAAAGCCCTTAAAATAACATCCGTTTCAAGTGTCCGACATAAATTGCTGTACTTTCTAAGCTAAGAGCCTTTCGAAAGAGCGCTATACCTTTCTGAAAAGCTTATTACTTGACGCTTAAAACGGTAAATAAAGCTAGGGTCTGTTGCAATTTCCGAGAAAATGGGAAAATCCAAAGCCTTTAAAATAACAGCCATTTCAAGTGTCCGACAGAAACTGCTGTGCTTTCTAAACTAAGAGCCTTTCGGAAAAGCGTTACACCTATCTAAAAAGCTTATTTTATTCCGCTTTAAATGCAGTATAAAGCCAGGATCTGTTCCAATTTCCGAGAAAATGGGAAAATCCAAAGCCTTTAAAATAACAGCCGTTTCATGTGTCCGACATATGCTGCTGTACTTTCTGAAGCTAAGAGCCTTCCGAAAGAGCAATTTACCTTTCTGAAAAGCTTATCATATGCCGCTTAAAACACAATATAAAGCTAGGGTCTGTTCCAATTTCCGAAAAAATGTGAAAGCCCAAACGCTTTAAAATAACAGTCGTTTCAAGTGTCCGACATAAATTGCTGTACTTTCTAACCTAAGAGCCTACCGAAAGAGTAATACAACTTTCTGAAAAGCATTTTATATGCCGCTTACAACGCAATATAAGGCAAGGGTCTGTTCCAATTTCGGAGAAAATGGGAAAATTCAAAGCCTTTAAAATAACAGCCGTTTCAAGTGTACGACATAAACTGCTGTACTTTCTAAACTAAGAGCCTGTCGGAAGAGCATTATGCCTTTCTTAAAAGCTTATTATATGTCGCTTAAAACGGTAAATAAAGCTAGGACCTGTTCCAATTTCCGAGAAAATGGGAAAATCCAAAGCCCTTAAAATAACATCCGTTTCAAGTCTCCGACATAAATTGCTGTACTTTCTAAGCTAAGAACCTTTCGACAGAGCGCTATACCTTTCTGAAAAGCTTATTATATGACGCTTAAAATGGTAAATAAAGCTAGGGTCTGTTGCAATTTGCGAGAAAATGGGAAAATCCAAAGCCTTTAAAATAACAGCCTTTTCAAGTGTCCGACATAAACTGCTGTGCTTTCTAAACTAAGAGCCTTTCGGAAAAGCGTTACACCTATCTAAAAAGCTTATTTTATTCCGCTTTAAATGCTGTATAAAGCTAGGATCTGTTCCAATTTCCGAGAAAATGGGAAAATCCAAAGCCTTTAAAATAACAGCCGTTTCAAGTGTCCGACATATGCTGCTGTACTTTCTGAAGCTAAGAGCCTTCCGAAAGAGCAATATACCTTTCTGAAAAGCTTATTATATGCCGCTTAAAACACAATATAAAGCTAGGGTCTGTTCCAATTTCCGAAAAAATGTGAAAGCCCAAACGCTTTAAAATAACAGTCGTTTCAAGTGTCTGACATAAATTGCTGTACTTTCTAACCTAAGAGCCTACCGAAAGAGTAATACAACTTTCTGAAAAGCATTTTATATGCCGCTTACAACGCAATATAAGGCAAGGGTCTGTTCCAATTTCGGAGAAAATGGGAAAATTCAAAGCCTTTAAAATAACAGCCGTTTCAAGTGTACGACATAAACTGCTGTACTTTCTAAACTAAGAGCCTGTCGGAAGAGCATTATGCCTTTCTTAAAAGCTTATTATATGTCGCTTAAAACGGTAAATAAAGCTAGGATCTGTTCCAATTTCCGAGAAAATGGGAAAATCCAAAGCCCTTAAAATAACATCCGTTTCAAGTGTCCGACATAAATTGCTGTACTTTCTAAGCTAAGAGCCTTTCGAAAGAGCACTATACCTTTCTGAAAGCTTATTACATGACGCTTAAAACGGTAAATGAAGCTAGGGTCTGTTGCAGTTTCCGAGAAAATGGGAAAATCCAAAGCCTTTAAAATAACAGCCATTTCAAGTGTCCGACATAAACTGCTGTGATTTCTAAACTAAGAGCCTTTCGGAAAAGCGTAACACCTATCTAAAAAGCTTATTTTATTCCGCTTTAAATGCTGTATAAAGCTAGGATCTGTTCCAATTTCCGAGAAAATGGGAAAATCCAAAGCCTTTAAAATAACAGCCGTTTCAAGTGTCCGACATATGCTGCTGTAGTTTCTGAAGCTAAGAGCCTTCCGAAAGAGCAATATACCTTTCTGAAAAGCTTATTATATGCCGCTTAAAACACAATATAAAGCTAGGGTCTGTTCCAATTTCCGAAAAAATGTGAAAGCCCAAACGCTTTAAAATAACATACGTTTCAAGTGTCCGACATAAATTGCAGTACTTTCTAAGCTGAGAGCCTACCGAAAGAGTAATATAACTTTCTGAAAAGCCTTTTATATGCCGCTTACAACACAATATAAGGCAAGCGTCTGTTCCAATTTCGGAGAAAATGGGAAAATCCAAAGCCTTTAAAATAACAGCCGTTTCAAGTGTACGACATAAACTGCTGTACTTTCTAAACTAAGAGACTGTCGGAAGAGCATTATATCTTTCTTAAAAGCTTATTATATGTCGCTTAAAACACAATATAAAGCTAGGGTCTGTTACAATTTCCGAAAAAATGGGAAAACCAAAGCCCTTAAAATAACATCCGTTTCAAGTGTCCGACATAAATTGCTGTACTTTCTAAGTTAAGAACCTTTCGACAGAGCGCTATACCTTTCCGAAAAGCTTATTATATGACGCTTAAAATGGTAAATAAAGCTAGGGTCTGTTGCAATTTCCGAGAAAATGGGAAAATCCAAAGCCTTTAAAATAACAGCCATTTCAAGTGTCCGACATAAACTGCTGTGCTTTCCAAACTAAGAGCCTTTCGGAAAAGCGTTACACCTATCTAAAAAGCTTATTTTATTCCGCTTTAAATGCTGTATAAAGCTAGGATCTGTTCCATTTTCCGAGAAAATGGGAAAATCCAAAGCCTTTAAAATAACAGCCGTTTCAAGTGTCCGACATATGCTGCTGTACTTCCTGAAGCTAAGAGCCTTCCGAAAGAGCAATATACCTTTCTGAAAAGCTTATTATATGCCGCTTAAAACACAATATAAAGCTAGGGTCTGTTCCAATTTCCGAAAAAATGTGAAAGCCCAAACGCTTTAAAATAACAGTCGTTTCAAGTGTCCGACATAAATTGCTGTACTTTCTAACCTAAGAGCCTACCGAAAGAGTAATACAACTTTCTGAAAAGCATTTTATATGCCGCTTACAACGCAATATAAGGCAAGGGTCTGTTCCAATTTCGGAGAAAATGGGAAAATTCAAAGCCTTTAAAATAACAGCCGTTTCAAGTGTACGACATAAACTGCTGTACTTTCTAAACTAAGAGCCTGTCGGAAGAGCATTATGCCTTTCTTAAAAGCTTATTATATGTCGCTTAAAACGGTAAATAAAGCTAGGATCTGTTCCAATTTCCGAGAAAATGGTAAAATCCAAAGCCCTTAAAATAACATCCGTTTCAAGAGTCCGACATAAATTGCTGTACTTTCTAAGCTAAGAGCCTTTCGAAAGAGCGCTTTACATTTCTGAAAGCTTATTACATGACGCTTAAAACGGTAAATAAAGCTAGGGTCTGTTGCAATTTCCGGGAAAATGGGAAAATCCAAAGCCTTTAAAATTACAGCCATTTCAAGTTTCCGACATAAACTGCTGTGCTTTCTAAACTAAGAGCCTTTCGGAAAAGCGTTACACCTATCTAAAAAGCTAATTTTATTCCGCTTTAAATGCTGTATAAAGCCAGGATCTGTTCCAATTTCCGAGAAAATGGGAAAATCCAAAGCCTTTAAAATAACAGCCGTTTCAAGTGTCCGACATATGCTGCTGTACTTTCTGAAGCTAAGAGCCTTCCGAAAGAGCAATATACCTTTCTGAAAAGCTTATTATATGCCGCTTAAAACACAATATAAAGCTAGGGTCTGTTCCAATTTCCGAAAAAATGTGAAAGCCCAACCGCTTTAAAATAACAGTCGTTTCAAGTGTCCGACATAAATTGCTGTACTTTCTAACCTAAGAGCCTACCGAAAGAGTAATACAACTTTCTGAAAAGCATTTTATATGCCGCTTACAACGCAATATAAGGCAAGGGTCTGTTCCAATTTCGGAGAAAATGGGAAAATTCAAAGCCTTTAAAATAACAGCCGTTTCAAGTGTACGACATAAACTGCTGTACTTTCTAAACTAAGAGCCTGTCGGAAGAGCATTATGCTTTTCTTAAAAGCTTATTGTATGTCCCTTAAAACGGTAAATAAAGCTAGGATCTGTTCCAATTTCCGAGAAAATGGGAAAATCCAAAGCCTTTAAAATAACAGCCGTTTCAGGTGTCCGACATATGCTGCTGTACTTTCTGAAGCTAAGAGCCTTCCGAAAGAGCAATATACCTTTCTGAAAAGCCTATTATATGCCGCTTACAACGCAATTTAAGCAAGGGTCTGTTCCAATTTCGGAGAAAGTGTGAAAGAAGAAACTCTTTGAAATAACAGCCGATTCAAGTGTCCGACATGAACTGCTGTACTTTCTAAACTGAGAGCCTTTCGAAAGAGCATTATTCCTTTCTGAAAAGCTTGTGTGTTCCAATTTCCGAGAAAATGTGAAAGACCAACCGCTTTAAAATAACAGTCGTTTCAAGTGTCCGACATAAATTGCTGTACTTTCTAACCTAAGAGCCTACCGAAAGAGTAATACAACTTTCTGAAAAGCATTTTATATGCCGCTTACAACGCAATATAAGGCAAGGGTCTGTTCCAATTTCCGAGAAAATGGGAAAATCCAAAGCCTTTAAAATGACAGCCGTTTCAAGTGTTCGACATAAACCGCTGTACTTTCTAAACTAAGAGCCTTTTGAAAGAGTAATATACCTTTCTGAAAAGCCTATTATATGCCGCTTACAACGCAATTTAAGCAAGGGTCTGTTCCAATTTCGGAGAAAGTGTGAAAGAAGAAACTCTTTGAAATAACAGCCGATTCAAGTGTCCGACATGAACTGCTGTACTTTTTAAATAAAGAGCTTTTCGGAAGAGCGTTACACCTATCTTAAAAGCTTATTTTATGCCGCTTTAAACGCTATATTAAGCTAGGGTCTGTTCCAATGTCCGAGAAAATTGGAAAATACAAAGTCTTTAAAATAACAGCCGTGTCAAGTGTCCGACATAAACTGCTGTACTTTCTAAACTGAGAGCCTTTCGAAAGAGCATTATTCCTTTCTGAAAAGCTTGTGTGTTCCAATTTCCGAGAAAATGTGAAAGACCAAACGCTTTAAAATAACAGCCGTTTCAAGTGTCCGACATGAACTGCTGTACTTTCTAAACTAAGAGCCTTTCGGAAGAGCGTTACACCTTTCTGAAAAGCTTATTATATGCCGCTTAAAACACAATAAAAAGCTAGAGTCTGTTCTAATATCCGCGAAAATGGGAAAATCCAAAGCCTTTAAAATAACAGCCATTTCAGTTTCCGACATAAACTGCTGTGCTTTCTAAACTAAGAGCCTTTCGGAAAAGCGTTACACCTATCTAAAAAGCTTATTTTATTCCGCTTTAAATGCTGTATAAAGCCAGGATCTGTTCCAATTTCCGAGAAAATGGAAAATCCAAAGCCTTTAAAATAACAGCCGTTTCAAGTGTCCGACATATGCTGCTGTACTTTCTGAAGCTAAGAGCCTTCCGAAAGAGCAATATACCTTTCTGAAAAGCTTATTATATGCCGCTTAAAACACAATATAAAGCTAGGGTCTGTTCCAATTTCCGAAAAAATGTGAAAGCCCAAACGCTTTAAAATAACAGTTGTTTCAAGTGTCTGACATAAATTGCTGTACTTTCTAACCTAAGAGCCTACCGAAAGAGTAATACGACTTTCTGAAAAGCATTTTATATGCCGCTTACAACGCAATATAAGGCAAGGGTCTGTTCCAATTTCGGAGAAAATGGGAAAATTCAAAGCCTTTTAAATAACAGCCGTTTCAAGTGTACGACATAAACTGCTGTACTTTCTAAACTAAGAGACTGTCGGAAGAGCATTATATCTTTCTTAAAAGCTTATTATATGTCGCTTAAAACACAATATAAAGCTAGGGTCTGTTCCAATTTCCGAAAAAATGTGAAAGCCCAAACTCTTTAAAATAACAGTCGTTTCAAGAGTCCGACATAAATTGCTGTACTTTCTAACCTAAGAGCCTACCGAAAGAGTCATACAACTTTCTGAAAAGCATTTTATATGCCGCTTACAACGCAATATAAGGCAAGGGTCTGTTCCAATTTCGGAGAAAATGGGAAAATTCAAAGCCTTTAAAATAACAGCCGTTTCAAGTGTACGACATAAACTGCTGTACTTTCTAAACTAAGAGCCTGTCGGAAGAGCATTATGCCTTTCTTAAAAGCTTATTATATGTCGCTTAAAACGGTAAATAAAGCTAGGATCTGTTCCAATTTCCCAGAAAATGGGAAAATCCAAAGCCCTTAAAATAACATCCGTTTCAAGTGTCCGACATAAATTGCTGTACTTTCTAAGTTAAGAACCTTTCGACAGAGCGCTATACCTTTCTGCAAAGCTTATTATATGACGCTTAAAATGGTAAATAAAGCTAGGGTCTGTTGCAATTTCCGAGAAAATGGGAAAATCCAAAGCCTTTAAAATAACAGCCATTTCAAGTGTCCGACATAAACTGCTGTGCTTTCCAAACTAAGAGCCTTTCGGAAAAGCGTTACACCTATCTAAAAAGCTTATTTTATTCCGCTTTAAATGCTGTATAAAGCTAGGATCTGTTCCAATTTCCGAGAAAATGGGAAAATCCAAAGCCTTTAAAATAACAGCCGTTTCAAGTGTCCGACATATGCTGCTGTACTTTCTGAAGCTAAGAGCCTTCCGCAAGAGCAATATACCTTTCTGAAAAGCTTATCATATGCCGCTTAAAACACAATATAAAGCTAGGGTCTGTTCCAATTTCCGAAAAAATGTGAAAGCCCAAACGCTTTAAAATAACAGTCGTTTCAAGTGTCCGACATAAATTGCTGTACTTTCTAACCTAAGAGCCTACCGAAAGAGTAATACAACTTTCTGAAAAGCATTTTATATGCCGCTTACAACGCAATATAAGGCAAGGGTCTGTTCCAATTTCGGAGAAAATGGGAAAATTCAAAGCCTTTAAAATAACAGCCGTTTCAAGTGTACGACATAAACTGCTGTACTTTCTAAACTAAGAGCCTGTCGGAAGAGCATTATGCCTTTCTTAAAAGCTTATTATATGCCGCTTAAAATGGTAAATAAAGCTAGGATCTGTTCCAATTTCCGAGAAAATGGGAAAATCCAAAGCCCTTAAAATAACATCCGTTTCAAGAGTCCGACATACATTGCTGTACTTTCTAAGCTAAGAGCCTTTCGAAAGAGCGCTATACATTTCTGAAAGCTTATTACATGACGCTTAAAACGGTAAATAAAGCTAGGGTCTGTTGCAATTTCCGAGAAAATGGGAAAATCCAAAGCCTTTAAAATAACAGCCATTTCAAGTTTCCGACATAAACTGCTGTGCTTTCTAAACTAAGAGCCTTTCGGAAAAGCGTTACACCTATCTAAAAAGCTTATTTTATTCCGCTTTAAATGCTGTATAAAGCCAGGATCTGTTCCAATTTCCGAGAAAATGGGAAAATCCAAAGCCTTTAAAATAACAGCCGTTTCAAGTGTCCGACATATGCTGCTGTACTTTCTGAAGCTAAGAGCCTTCCGAAAGAGCAATATACCTTTCTGAAAAGCTTATTATATGCCGCTTAAAACACAATATAAAGCTAGGGTCTGTTCCAATTTCCGAAAAAATGTGAAAGCCCAAACGCTTTAAAATAACAGTCGTTTCAAGTGTCCGACATAAATTGCTGTACTTTCTAACCTAAGAGCCTACCGAAAGAGTAATACAACTTTCTGAAAAGCATTTTATATGCCGCTTACAACGCAATATAAGGCAAGGGTCTGTTCCAATTTCGGAGAAAATGGGAAAATTCAAAGCCTTTTAAATAACAGCCGTTTCAAGTGTACGACATAAACTGCTGTACTTTCTAAACTAAGAGCCTGTCGGAAGAGCATTATGCTTTTCTTAAAAGCTTATTGTATGTCGCTTAAAACGGTAAATAAAGCAAGGATCTGTTCCAATTTCCGAGAAAATGGGAAAATCCAAAGCCCTTAAAATAACAGCCGTTTCAAGTGTCCGACATAAACTGCTGTACTTTCTAAACTGAGAGCCGTTCGGAAAAGCGTTATACCTTTCTGAAAAGCTTATTATATGTCGCTTAAAACGGTAAATAAAGCTAGGGTCTGTTCCAATGTCCGAGAAAATGGGAAAATCCAAAGTCTTTAAAATAACAACCGTTTCAAGTGTTCGACATAAACTGCTGTACTTTCTAAACTAAGAGCCTGTCGGAAGAGCATTATGCCTTTCTTAAAAGCTTAATATATGTTGCTTAAAATGGTAAATAAAGCTAGGATCTGTTCCAATTTCCGAGAAAATGGGAAAATCCAAAGCCCTTAAAATAACATCCGTTTCAAGTGTCCGACATAAATTGCTGTACTTTCTAAGTTAAGAACCTTTCGACAGAGCGCTATACCTTTCTGAAAAGCTTATTATATGACGCTTAAAATGGAAAATAAAGCTAGGGTCTGTTGCAATTTCCGAGAAAATGGGAAAATCCAAAGCCTTTAAAATAACAGCCATTTCAAGTGTCCGACATAAACTGCTGTGCTTTCCAAACTAAGAGCCTTTCGGAAAAGCGTTACACCTATCTAAAAAGCTTATTTTATTCCGCTTTAAATGCTGTATAAAGCTAGGATCTGTTCCAATTTCCGAGAAAATGGGAAAATCCAAAGCCTTTAAAATGACAGCCGTTTCAAGTGTCCGACATATGCTGCTGTACTTTCTGAAGCTAAGAGCCTTCCGAAAGAGCAATATACCTTTCTGAAAAGCTTATCATATGCCGCTTAAAACACAATATAAAGCTAGGGTCTGTTCCAATTTCCGAAAAAATGTGAAAGCCCAAACGCTTTAAAATAACAGTCGTTTCAAGTGTCCGACATAAATTGCTGTACTTTCTAACCTAAGAGCCTACCGAAAGAGTAATACAACTTTCTGAAAAGCATTTTATATGCCGCTTACAACGCAATATAAGGCAAGGGTCTGTTCCAATTTCGGAGAAAACGGGAAAATTCAAAGCCTTTTAAATAACAGCCGTTTCAAGTGTACGACATAAACTGCTGTACTTTCTAAACTAAGAGCCTGTCGGAAGAGCATTATGCTTTTCTTTTCTAAACTGAGAGCCGTTCGGAAAAGCGTTATACCTTTCTGAAAAGCTTATTATATGTCGCTTAAAACGGTAAATAAAGCTAGGGTCTGTTCCAATGTCCTAGAAAATGGGAAAATCCAAAGTCTTTAAAATAACAGCCGTTTCAAGTGTTCGACATAAACTGCTGTACTTTCTAAACTAAGAGCCTGTCGGAAGAGCATTATGCCTTTCTTAAAAGCTTATTATATGTCGCTTAAAACGGTAAATAAAGCTAGGATCTGTTCCAATTTCCGAGAAAATGGGAAAATCCAAAGCCCTTAAAATAACATCCGTTTCAAGTGTCCGACATAAATTGCTGTACTTTCTAAGTTAAGAACCTTTCGACAGAGCGCTATACCTTTCTGAAAAGCTTATTATATGACGCCTAAAATGGTAAATAAAGCTAGGGTCTGTTGCAATTTCCGAGAAAATGGGAAAATCCAAAGCCTTTAAAATAACAGCCATTTCAAGTGTCCGACATAAACTGCTGTGCTTTCCAAACTAAGAGCCTTTCGGAAAAGCGTTACACCTATCTAAAAAGCTTATTTTATTCCGCTTTAAATGCTGTATAAAGCTAGGATCTGTTCCAATTTCCGAGAAAATGGGAAAATCCAAAGCCTTTAAAATAACAGCCGTTTCAAGTGTCCGACATATGCTGCTGTACTT
Source organism: Volucella zonaria (assembly GCA_963966105.1). Lineage (NCBI taxonomy): Eukaryota > Metazoa > Arthropoda > Insecta > Diptera > Syrphidae > Volucella > Volucella zonaria. The sequence goes on along the minus strand of CAWYQB010000254.1, from coordinate 4,773,522 downwards.
TCTGAAGCTAAGAGCCTTCCGAAAGAGCAATATACCTTTCTGAAAAGCTTATCATATGCCGCTTAAAACACAATATAAAGCTAGGGTCTGTTCCAATTTCCGAAAAAATGTGAAAGCCCAAACGCTTTAAAATAACAGTCGTTTCAAGTGGCCGACATAAATTGCTGTACTTTCTAACCTAAGAGCCTACCGAAAGAGTAATACAACTTTCTGAAAAGCATTTTATATGCCGCTTACAACGCAATATAAGGCAAGGGTCTGTTCCAATTTCGGAGAAAATGGGAAAATTCAAAGCCTTTAAAATAACAGCCGTTTCAAGTGTACGACATAAACTGCTGTACTTTCTAAACTAAGAGCCTGTCGGAAGAGCATTATGCCTTTCTTAAAAGCTTATTATATGTCGCTTAAAACGGTAAATAAAGCTAGGATCTGTTCCAATTTCCGAGAAAATGGGAAAATCCAAAGCCCTTAAAATAACATCCGTTTCAAGAGTCCGACATAAATTGCTGTACTTTCTAAGCTAAGAGCCTTTCGAAAGAGCGCTATACATTTCTGAAAGCTTATTACATGACGCTTAAAATGGTAAATAAAGCTAGGGTCTGTTGCAATTTCCGAGAAAATGGGAAAATCCAAAGCCTTTAAAATAACAGCCATTTCAAGTTTCCGACATAAACTGCTGTGCTTTCTAAACTAAGAGCCTTTCGGAAAAGCGTTACACCTATCTAAAAAGCTTATTTTATTCCGCTTTAAATGGTGTATAAAGCTAGGATCTGTTCCAATTTCCGAGAAAATGGGAAAATCCAAAGCCTTTAAAATAACAGCCGTTTCAAGTGTCCGACATATGCTGCTGTACTTTCTGAAGCTAAGAGCCTTCCGAAAGAGCAATATACCTTTCTGAAAAGCTTATCATATGCCGCTTAAAACACAATATAAAGCTAGGGTCTGTTCCAATTTCCGAAAAAATGTGAAAGCCCAAACGCTTTAAAATAACAGTCGTTTCAAGTGGCCGACATAAATTGCTGTACTTTCTAACCTAAGAGCCTACCGAAAGAGTAATACAACTTTCTGAAAAGCATTTTATATGCCGCTTACAACGCAATATAAGGCAAGGGTCTGTTCCAATTTCGGAGAAAATGGGAAAATTCAAAGCCTTTAAAATAACAGCCGTTTCAAGTGTACGACATAAACTGCTGTACTTTCTAAACCAAGAGCCTGTCGGAAGAGCATTATGCCTTTCTTAAAAGCTTATTATATGTCGCTTAAAACGGTAAATAAAGCTAGGATCTGTTCCAATTTCCGAGAAAATGGGAAAATCCAAAGCCCTTAAAATAACATCCGTTTCAAGAGTCCGACATAAATTGCTGTACTTTCTAAGCTAAGAGCCTTTCGAAAGAGCGGTATACATTTCTGAAAGCTTATTACATGACTCTTAAAACGGTAAATAAAGCTAGGGTCTGTTCCAATTTCCGAAAAAATGTGAAAGCCCAAACGCTTTAAAATAACAGTCGTTTCAAGTGTCCGACATAAATTGCTGTACTTTCTAACCTAGGAGCCTAACGAAAGAGTAATACAACTTTCTGCAAAGCATTTTATATGCCGCTTACAACGCAATATAAGGCAAGGGTCTGTTCCAATTTCGGAGAAAATGGGAAAATTCAAAGCCATTTAAATAACAGCCGTTTCAAGTGTACGACATAAACTGCTGTACTTTCTAAACTAAGAGCCTGTCGGAAGAGCATTATGCTTTTCTTAAAAGCTTATTGTATGTCGCTTAAAACGGTAAATAAAGCAAGGATCTGTTCCAATTTCCGAGAAAATGGGAAAATCCAAAGCCCTTAAAATAACAGCCGTTTCAAGTGTCCGACATAAACTGCTGTACTTTCTAAACTGAGAGCCGTTCGGAAAAGCGTTATACCTTTCTGAAAAGCTTATTATATGTCGCTTAAAACGGTAAATAAAGCTAGGGTCTGTTCCAATGTCCGAGAAAATGGGAAAATCCAAAGTCTTTAAAATAACAGCCGTTTCAAGTGTTCGACATAAACTGCTGTACTTTCTAAAATAAGAGCCTTCCGAAAGAGTAATATACCTTTCTGAAAAGCCTATTATATTCCGCTTACAACGCAATTTGAGCAAGGGTCTGTTCCAATTTCGGAGAAAGTGTGAAAGAAGAAACTCTTTGAAATAACAGCCGATTCAAGTGTCCGACATGAACTGCTGTACTTTTTAAATAAAGAGCTTTTCGGAAGAGCGTTACACCTATCTTAAAAGCTTACTTTATGCCGCTTTAAACACTATATAAAGCTAGGGTCTGTTCCAATGTCCGAGAAAATTGAAAAATACAAAGTCTTTAAAATAACAGCCGTTTCAAGTGTCCGACATAAACTGCTGTACTTTCTAAACTGAGAGCCTTTCGAAAGAGCATTATTCCTTTCTGAAAAGCTTGTGTGTTCCAATTTCCGAGAAAATGTGAAAGACCAAACGCTTTAAAATAACATCCGTTTCAAGAGTCCGACATAAACTGCTGTACTTGCTAAACTGAGAGCCCTTCGGAAAAGCGTTATACCCTTCTGAAAAGCTTATTATATGTCGCTTAAAACGGTAAATAAAGCTAGGGTCTGTTCCAGTGTCCGAGAAAATGGGAAAATCCAAAGCCTTTAAAATCACAGCCGTTTCAAGTGTCCGACATAAACTGCTGTACTTTCTAAACTAAGAACCTTCCGAAAGAGTAATATACCTTTCTGAAAAGCCTATTATATGCCGCTTACAATGCAATTTAAGGCAAGGGTCTGTTCCAATTTCGGAGAAAGTGTGAAAGACCAAACTCTTTGAAATAACAGCCGATTCAAGTGTCCGACATGAACTGCTGTACTTTTTAAATAAAGAGCTTTTCGGAAGAGCGTTACACCTATCTTAAAAACTTATTTTATGCCGCTTTAAACGCTATATAAAGCTAGGGTCTGTTCCAATTACCAAGAAAGTGGGAAAATCCAAAGTCTTTAAAATAACTGCCGTTTCAAGTGTCCGACATGAACTGCTGTACTTTCTAAACTAAGAGCCTTTCGGAAGAGCGTTACACCTATCTAAATAGCTTAGTTTATGCCGCTTTAAACGCTATATAAAGCTAGGGTCTGTTACAATTTCCGAAAAAATGTGAAAGCCCAAACGCTTTAAAATAACAGTCGTTTCAAGTGTCCGACATAAATTGCTGTACTTTCTAAGCTAAGAGCCTTTCGAAAGAGCGCTATACCTTTCTGAAAAGCTTATTATATGACGCTTAAAACGGTACATAAAGCTAGGGTTTGTTGCAATTTCCGAGAAAATGGGAAAATCCAAAGCCTTTAAAATAACAGCCTTTTCAAGTGTCCGACATAAACTGCTGTACTCTCTGAGCTAAGAGCCTTCCGAAAGAGCAATATACCTTTCTGAAAAGCTTATTATATGCCGCTTAAAACACAATATAAAGCTAGGGTCTGTTACAATTTCCGAAAAAATGTGAAAGCCCAAACGCTTTAAAATAACATCCGTTTCAAGTGTCCGACATAAATTGCTGTACTTTCTAAGCTAAGAGCCTTTCGAAAGAGCGCTATACCTTTCTGAAAAGCTTATTATATGACGCTTAAAACGGTAAATAAAGCTAGGGTCTGTTGCAATTTCCGAGAAAATGGGAAAATCCAAAGCCTTTAAAATAACAGCCTTTTCAAGTGTCCGACATAAACTGCTGTGCTTTCTAAACTAAGAGCCTTTCGGAAAAGCGTAACATCTATCTAAAAAGCTTATTTTACTCCGCTTTAAATGCTGTATAAAGCTAGGATCTGTTCCAATTTCCGAGAAAATGGGAAAATCCAAAGCCTTTAAAATAACAGCCGTTTCAAGTGTCCGACATATGCTGCTGTACTTTCTGAAGCTAAGAGCCTTCCGAAAGAGCAATATACCTTTCTGAAAAGCTTATTATATGCCGCTTAAGACACAATATAAAGCTAGGCTCTGTTCCAATTTCCGAAAAAATGTGAAAGTCCAAACGCTTTAAAATAATAGTCGTTTCAAGTGTCCGACATAAATTGCTGTACTTTCTAACCTAGGAGCCCACCGAAAGAGTAATACAACTTTCTGAAAAGCATTTTATATGCCGCTTACAACGCAATATAAGGCAAGGGTCTGTTCCAATTTCGGAGAAAATGGGAAAATTCAAAGCCATTAAAATAACAGCCGTTTCAAGTGTACGACATAAACTGCTGTACTTTCTAAACTAAGAGCCTGTCGGAAGAGCATTATGCCTTTCTTAAAAGCTTATTATATGTCGCTTAAAACGGTAAATAAACCTAGGATCTGTTCCAATTTCCGAGAAAATGGGAAAATCCAAAGCCCTTAAAATAACAGCCGTTTCAAGTGTCCGACATAAACTGCTGTACTTTCTAAACTGAGAGCCTTTCGGAAAAGCGTTATACCTTTCTGAAAAGCTTATTATATGTCGCTTAAAACGGTAAATAAAGCTAGGGTCTGTTCCAATGTCCGAGAAAATGGGAAAATCCAAAGCCTCTAAAATAACAGCCGTTTCAAGTGTCCGACATAAACTGCTGTACTTTCTAAACTAAGAGCCTTCCGAAAGAGTAATATACCTTTCTGAAAAGCCTATTATATGCCGCTTACAACGCAATTTAAGGCAAGGGTCTGTTCCAATTTCGGAGAAAGTGTGAAAGACCAAACTCTTTGAAATAACAGCCGATTCAAGTGTCCGACATGAACTGCTGTACTTTTTAAATAAAGAGCTTTTCGGAAGAGCGTTACACCTACCTTAAAAGCTTATTTTATGCCGCTTTAAATGCTATATAAAGCTAGGGTCTGTTCCAATTACCGAGAAAATGGGAAAATCCAAAGTCTTTAAAATAACTGCCGTTTCAAGTGTCCAACATAAACTGCGAAACTTTCTAAACTAAGAGCCTTTCGGAAGAGCGTTACACCTATCTAAATAGCTTAGTTTATGCCGCTTTTAACGCTATATAAAGCTAGGGTCTGTTCCAATGTCCGAGAAAATTGGAAAATACAAAGCCTTTAAAATAACAGCCGTTTCAAGTGTCCGACAAAAACTGCTGTACTTTCTAAACTGAGAGCCTTTCGAAAGAGCATTATTCCTTTCTGAAAAGCTTATTATATGCCGCTTAAAACGCTATATAAAGCTATTGTATTTTCCAATTTCCGAGAAAATGTGAAAGACCAAACGCTTTAAAATAACAGCCGTTTCAAGTGTCCGACATGAACTGCTGTACTTTCTAAACTAAGAGCCTTTCGGAAGAGCGTTACACCTTTCTGAAAAGCTTATTATATGCCGCTTAAGACACAATAAAAAGCTAGAGTCTGTTCTAATATCCGCGAAAATGGGAAAGTCCAAACTCTTTAAAATAACTGCAGTTTCAAGTGTCCGACATAAATTGCTGTACTTTCTAAGCTAAGAGCCTTTCGAAAGAGCGCTATACCGTTCTGAAAAGCTTATTATATGGCGCTTAAAACGGTAAATAAAACTAGGGTCTGTTGCAATTTGCGAGAAAATGGGAAATCCAAAGCCTTTAAAATAACAGCCGTTTCAATAGTAATATACCTTTCTGAAAAGCCTATTATATGCCGCTTACAACGCAATATAAGGCAAGTGTCTGTTCCAATTTCGGAGAAAATGTGAAAGACCAAACGCTTTAAAATAACTGCCGTTTCATGTGTCCGACATAAACTGCAGTATTTTCTAAACTGAGAGCCTTTCGGAAGAGCGCTATACCTTTCTGAAAAGCTTATTATATGTGTAAAGCCTGTTCAAATTTCCGAGAAAATGTGAAAGACCAAACGCTTTAAAATAACAGCCGTTGCAAGTGTCCGACTTAAACTGCTGTACTCTCTAAGCTAAGAGCCTTCCGAAAGAGCAATATACCTTTCTGAAAAGCTTATTATATGCCGCTTAAAACACAATATAAAGCTAGGGTCTGTTCCAATTTCCGAAAAAATGTGAAAGCCCAAACGCTTTAAAATAACAGTCGTTTCAAGTGTCCGACATAAATTGCTGTACTTTCTAAGCTAAGAGCCTAACGAAAGAGTAATATAACTTTCTGAAAAGCCTTTTATTTGCCGCTTACAACGCAATATAAGGCAAGGGTCTGTTACAATTTCGGAGAAAATGGGAATATCCAAAGCATTTAAAATAACAGCCGTTTCAAGTGTCCGACATAAACTGCTGTACTTTCTAAACTAAGAGCCTGTCGGCAGAGCATTATGCCTTTCTTAAAAGCTTATTATATGTCGCTTAAAACGGTAAATAAAGCTAGGATCTGTTCCAATTTCCGAGAAAATGGGAAAATCCAAAGCCCTTAAAATAACATCCGTTTCAAGTGTCCGACATAAATTGCTGTACTTTCTAAGCTAAGAGCATTTCGAAAGAGCGCTATATCTTTCTGAAAAGCTTATTATATGTCGCTTAAAACGGTAAATAAAGCTAGGATCTGTTCCAATTTCCGAGAAAATGGGAAAATCCAAAGCCCTTAAAATAACATCCGTTTCAAGTGTCCGACAAAATTGCTGTACTTTCTAAGCTAACAGCCTTTCGAAAGAGCGCTATACCTTTCTGAAAAGCTTATTATATGACCCTTAAAATGGTAAATAAAGCTAGGGTCTGTTGCAATTTCCGAGAAAATGGGAAAATCCAAAGCCTTTAAAATAACAGCCATTTCAAGTGTAAGACATAAACTGCTGTGCTTTCTAAACTAAGAGCCTTTCGGAAAAGCGTTACACCTATCTAAAAAGCTTATTTTATTCCGCTTTAAATGCTGTATAAAGCTAGGATCTGTTCCAATTTCCGAGAAAATGGGAAAATCCAAAGCCTTTAAAATAACAGCCGTTTCATGTGTCCGACATATGCTGCTGTACTTTCAGAAGCTAAGAGCCTTCCGAAAGAGCAATATACCTTTCTGAAAAGCTCATTATATGCCGCTTAAAACACAATATAAAACTAGGATCTGTTCCAATTTCCGAGAAAATGGGAAAATACAAAGCCCTTAAAATAACAGCCGTTTCAAGAGTCCGACATAAACTGCTGTACTTTCTAAACTCAGAGCGCTTCGGAAAAGCGTTATACCTTTCTGAAAAGCTTATTATATGTCGCTTAAAACGGTAAATAAAGCTAGGGTCTGTTCCAATGTCCGAGAAAATGGGAAAATCCAAAGCCTTTAAAATAACATCAGTTTCAAGAGTCCGACATAAATTGCTGTACTTTCTAAGCTAAGAGCCATTCGAAAGAGCGCAATACCTTTCTGAAAAGCTTATTATATGACGCTTAAAATGGTAAATAAAGCTAGGGTCTGTTGCAATTTCCGAGAAAATGGGAAAATCCAAAGCCTTTAAAATAACAGCCATTTCAAGTGTCCGACATAAACTGCTGTACTTTCTAAACTAAGAGCCTTCCGAAAGAGTAATATACCTTTCTGAAAAGCCTATTATATACCGCTTACAACGCAATTTAAGGCAAGGGTCTGTTCCAATTTCGGAGAAAGTGTGAAAGACCAAACTCTTTGAAATAACAGCCGATTCAAGAGTCCGACATTAACTGCTGTACTTTTTAAATAAAAAGCTTTCCGGAAGAGCGTTACACCTATCTTAAAAGCTTATTTTATGCCGCTTTTAACGCTATATAAAGCTAGGGTCTGTTCCAATTACCGAGAAAATGGGAAAATCCAAAGTCTTTAAAATAACTGCCGTTTCAAGTGTCCGACATGAACTGCTGTACTTCCTGCTGTACTTTAAAAACTATATAAAGCTAGGGTCTGTTCCAATGTCCGAGAAAATTGGAAAATCCAAAGTCTTTAAAATAACAGCCGTTTCAAGTGTCCGACATAAACTGCTGTACTTTCTAAACTGAGAGCCTTTCGAAAGAGCATTATTCCTTTCTGGAAAGCTTATTATATGCCGCTTAAAACGCTATATAAAGCTAGGGTGTGTTCCAATTTCCGAGAAAATGTGAAAGACCAAACGCTTTAAAATAACTGCCGTTTCAAGTGTCCGACATGAACTACTGTACTTTATAAACTAAGAGCCTTTCGGAAGAGCGTTACACCTTTTCGAAAAGCTTATTATATGCCGCTTCAAACGCAATAGAAAGCTAGAGTCTGTTCTAACATCCGCGAAAATGGGAAAGTCCAAACTCTTTAAAATAACTGCCGTTTCAAGTGTCCGACATAAATTGCTGTACTTTCCAAGCTAAGAGCCTACCGAAAGAGTAATATACCTTACTGATAAGCTTATTATATGCCGCTTACAATGCAATATAAGGCAAGGTTCTGTTCCAATTTCGGAGAAAATGTAAAAGACCAAACGCTTTAAAATAACTGCCGTTTCAAGTGTCCGACATAAACTGCTGTACTTTCTAAACTAAGAGCCTTTTGGAAGAGCGCTATACCTTTCTGAAAAGCTAATTTAATGTCGCTTAAAACGGTAGATAAATCTAGGATCTGTTAAAATTTCCGAGGAAATGGGAAAGACCAAACTCTTTAAAATAACTGCCGTTTCAAGTGTCCGACATGAACTGCTGTACTTTCTAAACTAAGACCCTTTCGGAAGAGCGTTACACCTATCTAAATAGCTTAGTTTATGCCGCTTTAAACGCTATATAAAGCTAGGGTCTGTTCCAATTACCGAGAAAATGGGAAAATCCAAAGTCTTTAAAATAACAGCCGTTTCAAGTGTCCGACATAAACTGCTGTACGTTCTAAACTGAGAGCCCTTCGAAAGAGCATTATTCCTTTCTGAAAAGCTTATTATATGCCGCTTAAAACGCTATATAAAGCTAGGGTGTGTTCCAATTTCCGAGAAAATGTGAAAGACCAAACTCTTTAAAATAACTGCCGTTTCAAGTGTCCGACATGAACTGCTGTACTTTCTAAACTAAGACCCTTTCGGAAGAGCGTTACAAATATCTAAATAGCTTAGTTTATGCCGCTTTAAATGCTATATAAAGCCAGGGTCTGTTCCAATTACCGAGAAAATGCGAAAATCCAAAGTCTTTAAAATAACAGCCGTTTCAAGTGTCCGACATAAACTGCTGTACGTTCTAAACTGAGAGCCTTTCGAAAGAGCATTATTCCTTTCTGAAAAGCTTATTATATGCCGCTTAAAACGCTATATAAAGCTAGGGTGTGTTCCAATTTCCGAGAAAATGTGAAAGTCCAAACGCTTTAAAATAACAGCCGTTTCAAGTGTCCGACATGAACTGCTGTACTTTCTAAACTAAGAGCCTTTCGGAAGAGCGTTACACCTATCTAAATAGCTTAGCTTAAGCCGCTTTAAACGCTATATAAAGCTAGGGTCTGTTCCAATTACCGAGAAAATGGGAAAATCCAAAGTCTTTAAAATAACAGCCGTTTCAAGTGTCCGACATAAACTGCTGTACGTTCTAAACTGAGAGCCTTTCGAAAGAGCATTATTCCTTTCTGAAAAGCTTATTATATGCCGCTTAAAACGCTATATAAAGCGAGGGTGTGTTCCAATTTCCGAGAAAATGTGAAAGTCCAAACGCTTTTAAATAACAGCCGTTTCAAGTGTCCGACATGAACTGCTGTAGTTTCTAAACTATGTAAGAAGGTTATCAGAGTGTTCGTTTGGTGAACTTTACACTTGCTTGTTAGCAGCAGGTGGCACGCTTGCGGTTGCACGGCGTTAACTCGTCGGTGGGGTGGGATCTTGCTGCTTTTCTCTGATTCTTACTGTTTTATCGTGCCGATTAAAAGAAATGATATAAAAAAGGATTTAAAACTCAGGGCCAAAAGGGCTAGAGTATTGAAAGGACGGAAAAAGAGTTATATGAGCATACTGAAACTTAGTGCGGTGTTTTAGATGTAACAACACCAGATAGAACCCGCCCACTGCAACTGGCGTAGCCACTTGCGCCATGACTATTCCTTCCTAATCTTTTGTTGGAATAGTCCCTAACTAATTATTTCGAACATTTTCCTAATCGATTATCTCAACGATCGCGAAGAATCTCAACACTTCATATTAATTTGATCCAAAAGCAATAAGAAAAAAAAAGGAAATTGTCAAATAATGTGAAAAGAAACGTATCCAAGGATAATTTTATTATAATTCATTATCTATATATATATATATGTACATATGTACATGCATATCGTTAGAAACGCAAGGATGATGCATGTGTGTTTTGAGAGAGTAGGTAGGTTAGGTATAAATCAAATGAATGTAACTTAGATTTTAAATGCTTTAAGTGTTGGTATATGAGTAGATTTGTATGTAAATTGTATGTGATAAATTCAAATGTATGAAAGGTTAGTTTATGAACTCTTATTAATTACGGTTATGTATGTATATATGAATGTATAGGTCTATGATATATGTATTTTATAACTAATTAAGTTTTAAATATTTTGGTAGCTAGTATGTATTTAAGTTTTAAATATAGTTAGGATTAATATTTAGTATGTATTTAGGTATAGATTATGCTTAGGTATATATATGAATGCACGTTATAAATTATGTTAAGAAAAGGTAAAAAAAAATAAGCCATTGAAAAGAAATTATTTGGTATGTACTTACGATTTTATATGAAGATCCAGGCGTTGAAGTTTGTGCACAAATTTCAGCCGTATATGAAAATTGAATATCCCTTTATACAAACTATTTCAAAGTGTTACTTCTCTGTGGCTTTTACAGAATTTATTTACCGATAGAAAATCTACCTTGATAAAATTTAAGCTAAATACTTTTCCTTTTTTTTTGTTGGTAATTTGTTTAGGATTATTTAATGGATAATTTAGCACTAGTATACTTATTTGACGCGAAATTTAGTTGTTATATTTTAGATTTAAATTAAAAAAAAAAGGGTTTACGATGGCTTTCGGCGATACATCATTGACGTATATACATACATATATAGATAAAGCACTTGATTGAAGAACGATTGATTGTGGTTATAAAAAGAATTTTCGACAATTAATTTATAGTTTTACTTCTTCCTTTGCGATGTATATAAGATTAAGTTGGCATATGCGCAACCAATGCGAAATTCATTTCTTCTTTTTTCCAGAGGATGAAATATTTTCCAGTTAACTCTTACAACGCTTTGCTTAGTAAAGTGGACCTTAGTGGAAACCTAATCGTTCTCCGCTAAGGCCACTAAAGATTGCTGAAAGTGTGAATTTGTAATACTTGTTCACATAATCAAGAAAATTCTTACCTTCTAAGGGTAAATATACGTATATGTATATACTTTCATATATATTACGTTTCTATTCCGTGGGTGGAATCAACTATTTTAGGTCCTCATTAGTAATTAATGAATTTATGTAATTTATTAGGACGCAAAAAGAATAAAAAAAAATAAATAAAAAAACTAAAGCCAGTAGGAAGATTTCGATCACACCACCAAATAAGAAAACGTGGTTTTTGACAAAAAAAAATTTATAGTGACTTCTGCACTGAATGTCTGAGGTTAGGTGAAAGAAAAAGAAAGAATGAGATATTCCACTGCCTTATATACGAGTACTTTGTTGTGACTCACTTAGTTTAAGCCAAACTCAATCGGTTTAAAATTGCAATATACCAATTGGTATTAAGGTGGAGTTCACGCTAAACCAGCTGGTTTGTGTCTATGATGTTCGGACCAACTGTTACCATTTTAGGATTAGATTAAAGAAAACGAGATTCAAGAAAATTGAATAGGGATCACGCTACATAATCGTGAATTTCTAAGTCAGTTCCTGGCTTTGAAAGACACGAAGAACGTTGATCCTATAAGTCTCTATTAGCAAAGAAAATATCGACCCATGACCCTGAAAATAGCGATTAAAATGTCGTTACTTGCGTAAATCTTTAGCGTGGTAAATTCCAATAATTTTTCCGCTCAAGTTTTCAATCTCATACAAAGATTTTCCGACTGTTTTTACTATCCTACATCGTATAAACTTAGGACACAACTTTGAATTCACATGCTTTGACGCATTACTTGACATGAAATTTCTTCTGTAAACGATATCTCCTACGTTAAAGGATCTATCTGAGCTTCGTAAATTGTAAGTTTTTGTATTTTTTTCGTAAGCACGTTTCATGTTAACTTTTACTTTCTCTCTTATGATATTTAATTTGTTACTTGGTGATAAAAACTGCATGTCTCCATTTTCAAGTGTTTTCAAATCCCTGAACAATTTGTACATATTTGCATGTGTACTCATGTGTTGGCCATATAAGCAGAAATAGGGTGTTGTTCCAGTAGATTGGTGAACTGAAGTACATAGAGCCTGTTGAATTTCTGAAAGATGCCTATCCCAGTGCTTTTGATCTTCTCCCAGATACATTCTTATGCCAGCCAAAATAGACTGATTTACCCTTTCCGATGCGTTAGCCTGCGGAGAGTAAACCGCATTTCGGATATGAGTGCATCCGTATTTAGAAAGAAAGAGCTGAAAATCTTTGGATACAAATTGCTGACCGTTGTCACTGTGGATGAATTCCGGCACACCGAACTGGTGAAAAACATTTTGTTCTAGGTATACTATAACTGCGTTTGTGTTAGCCTTACGCATTGCTTTAAGAAGGACAAACTTAGAGAAACTATCAAGAGCAACAAAAATAAACGCGTTTCCTCGCTTCGTCCTGGGATAGGGTCCCATGAAATCTATGTAAAGCTTTTGAAATGGACGGTGAATTTCATGGTAAGATCCCATTGGAGGTCTTAATGTTATATTAGATGATTTATTTTCTTTACAATTCAAACAATTTCGAACGAAGTTGCGCACTTGGGTTGCCATATTGGGCCAATAATAAAATTCTTGAATCCTAGAAAGAGTTTTCAGCATTCCACCATGGGAACAATTTGGAGGCTGATGACACATTTCTATGACTGACTGAGTTAAATTTTCGGGTACCCACAACTTCCATTGGAATTCAGAAGTAAGGTTATTCTCATCTTTCTGAAGTACTTTTTTGTAAATAATTCCATTTCGTATATCTAGTTCTGGTAAGTTCACTTGATTTTCTTTAATTTTTGTTATCAGGTCTCGGTATTTAGCAGTTTTGAATTCAGCAGAGTCGAGATCAATGCAAGAGGAGGTCGTTGGAACCGCGGAAAGTTCTTCATTGAATGCCCGAGAAAGTGCATCCGGTACGATATTCTGTGTCCCTTTCCTATGCTGGATGTCGAAAGAGAATGCTTGAAGTTTTAGAGACCAACGGGCTAATCTTCCACTTAAATCCTTGAGCCCCATCAACCATTTAAGGCTGGCATGGTCAGTAACGATTGTAAAGGGTGAAAGTTCCACATAGGGACGAAACTTTTTGACTGCTTGCACCGCTGCATAGCATTCTTGTTCGGTTACGCTATATTTACGCTGACAGTCATTCAGTTTTTCAGAGAAGAATGCGATGGGCTTTTCATTATTTTCATCGTCATACTGAAACAAGACACCTCCTATGCCATAGTTAGATGAATCACATTGGATAATAAAAGGTTTTGTAAAATCAGGATTAGACAAAAGGGGAGCAGAAATAAGAGCAGTTTTTAAGGCTTCAAATGACATTAGAGCATCGGGTGTCATAACAAATGTTTTATTTTTCTTAAGTGTGTCTGTAAGTGGACCAGCGATTGCAGCGAAATTTCGGATAAATCGACGGTACCAACCACATAGGCCAAGAAATCTTCGTACTTGTTTCACGGATGTTGGCACGGGAAAATCCTTTATTGCAGACACTTTGTTAGGATCTGGTTTTATATGGCCCTCTCCGACGATATAACCTAAATACTTTAATTCTTTAAAACAAAAGCGGGACTTTTCTACGTTAATTGTTAAGTTTGCCGCTCGCAAACACTCCGCAACTTTTTCTAAGATTTCTAGATGGCTAATAAAATCCTTGGAAATGACCAACAAATCATCCAAGTATACAAAAACTTGTTCCCTAAGTGCACTGGGGATCACTTTATCCATTAACCGGCACATCCTTTGAGCAGCGTTGCACAACCCAAAAGGCATGGCGGTGAATTGATAAAGCGGTCGTCCTGGCACAGTGAAAGCCGTTTTTTCCCTGGACTCCTTCTCTAGCGGAATCTGCCAAAACGCGTCCTTAAGATCCACACTACTAATGTAATGTGTATCCTTAAGACGGCTCAACAGACTCTCTATATGAGGAAGAGGATAGGCGTCTTTTTTTGTGAGTGAGTTCACTTTTCTAGAGTCTAAACATAGCCTGTTCTTACCAGGTTTTCTGATAAGGACTATGGGTGAACTCCATGAACTGCTGCTCTCTTCAATCACTCCCAAAGAAAGCATCCTATCTAATTCGTCGTATATCATCTCTTGAATTGGTGGTGAGACAGGATAGTGCCGCAGGATAGTGCTACTGGCTCAGCATTACCTGTGTCAATAATATGCATTTCTAGTGAAGTTCTTCCCAAACCTTTTTCGGAGAAAGATGGAAATTTTGATATAATCTGTTTCAGTCTTTCTTTGTCAAATTCACTTAAATCCAGTTCTAGTTTTTCATTTCTAATTTTGTTCATTTCCGGCTTTGGATCTTCGATTATCTCGCTTATGATGTTTGGCGTAATTTTAAACTTTTGCCAGAAGTCTATACCAAGATAAAGTGATTGGGACAAAGATGGGATAAGGTAAAAGTCAAGTCTTTCTCTTCGATTATTAAAAACAACTTCAGTGTTAATCCTACCTACGATGGATTGTTTCCGGCCATCGGCTGTTCTGACGAAAGACGAGAACTCAAGAATAGGGATGTTTAACTCTTTAACTTTTTCTAAGCAGTCTTTACCGAGACAAGAAATGCTGGCTCCACTATCTAAAAGGCCAACCATCTCGTTTCCATGTACTTTGATTATTGCATAAGGTCGAGAATCTAAGGTATTATTGAGGGTATTGCAAGAAATCCATTGCTTAAATATTTTTCGTTTCTTGAACCGTAAGCGAATTTTTGAAAATTTATTTGGATCTCTGCATAGCTTAAGTTCGTCTATGTTGAATAACTTTTCGCGAAGTTGGTTATATTTTTTTAGTCGCTCTTCATATGGAAGACTTCGAAACGTATGTCTTTTTAAATGATTAGTCGAATTTGTTTGTGCGTCACTAATATTGGTTCTATAAATATATATGTCTTCATCAAAATTTGTGTTAGTGCAAGCATCAACCATTACTGCCCCGGGTATGTTTGTGTTGAACAAGACTTCCCGGATCTCATCTCGTTCGATTTTGGGTTTTCCAATTGAGGATTACACCGAGCACAACTTATGACGGTGACTCCGTCCGTACCACACCTGTAACAGAAAAGTCTGTTAAGCGGAGATGGACAGTCTGTGAAAACGTGACCTTGGCTCTTGCAGTTATAACATATCAATGTTTTTGACGTAATTGGTTTCTTCTGCATACTATTATTTGTAAGTACTCTATCATTCCTAGAAAAGGCTGAAACATCGCATTCATTAAAATCGACTTCGTTGGGATTATTTAGTTCTTCGAGCTCATGAACTGAATGATAAGGGTTTGTTCTATTTGGAATAGTGAAACGGGAATTTAACATTCGTTCAGTTCTTTTGCACTCGTCTTTGAAATTCTCAAGGGAATAAATTCTCATTGGGTATATATATTGTATCAATTTTGGGCTTATATTTGTTCTGAGAATGTGAATCAGATCTAAGTCTTTGATTGGCTGTCGTAATTGACTTCTAAGGTGCAGGATTGCATTGAAAAAGTCCTCGAAACTTTCTCTGGGTAATTGTCTCCTATCCATGATTTGTTTTATAATCTCGAAATCATTTTCGTGGTTTCGAAATTGTTTTAGCAATGCTCGACGTAGGCTTGGCCAATCACCCAGAGGATTGCCTCGAAGAAATTGCCAATACCAGTCCTCAGCACTTCCTGCTAATAAGTGGTGAAAATTCATCAAAACTTCCTCCCAAGAACAATTATAATTTAACTTAAGTACATCGACTCTAAACACAAAGTCTTCGACTGACATACCCTTAGATGAACCATCGAATTTCAGACCCCATCGATCTAATCGAAAAGTGTGTCCTTCCCATGATTTGGGATGGCTTAGTCTGTCGTTATAAAACGTTCTGTTGAATCCCAAGCTGTCTTGTGATTCTGAGTTACGAATATCACCTGGGTGAGCAAAGTTATTAAAATTTTGTTGACTTGGAGGATTTACTGGTGGAATTGTAATCGGATCACGCCTGTTGATTTGCAAGTCTATTAGTGGCTGGATTGCTCTCTCTATGTTACTTGTTATTAGCGTAGGAATTAAACGTTCCATTGCATCATTTACAACTCGCTTAATGTGTTCATCCAGTTGTTTTTCGTTTGCCGCGTTATTGGAGATGAACTGCTGTTGTGAAAGATTAGCATCAGCTGATCGAAAGTTGCCAGCAGCATTTGTCATGTTTGCATGTGCAACATTAAGAAAATTATCAACTTGTTGATTTGTAGATGGTATTGAAAATTGTTTCTCAACAATGTTTACATCGCTGATCAATGAAGTAATGGGGTTTAGGACGCTTGTAGTGGTAGCAGTAGAGCAAGCAGTATGTAATGCTTCACTACTTGTAGACGCAATATTAGAGGCTCGATTATTGGAGAAAGAATAATTGATATTACTGTCAAAGAGATTTGATTCAGCAGGGCGATTTGGTGTGAGTGTCACTCTTGGAGGAGAGTGCATTACCGCTTGATAGTTTTTACGCGCCTTCTGAGTGGGTGTGTCAGGGTTATTACGTATGGTCTGAGAACGAGTTGTGGTTCCTCTTGGTTGTCTCGGAACAGCACCGTTGCTTGTATTATTGTTATTACTCATGTTCTTGTTTTGCTTTTAGTGTTGATAAAGATAAGAAAGCACAGCTGATCTTAGTTTTATTACACGGAAATTGAAACAGCTGAGATTTGGTTTTTCGTGGTAAATGGCAAAAATTGATTAAATGATCGTTGAACTTTTCGTTGAGGTAAAGTGTTCGAAATATTCATAAGTTTAAAGTAGCTCATGTTGCTTTAAAGGTATAGGTAGAAGGTAATTGAAGTGGTTAAGAGATTTGGTTGTTTTATTGAATACTTTCGTTACGTTCTGGACTATTAGGCTAATCTCACTAGCGACTCAGAAACGATCTACAAAATTGTGAAATTGAAGCTAACTGTCTGTGGAAACTCAAACTCTTTTGAAAACAAAGTATGCTTGGACTCATGACGTTACGCTTGACAATCCACTTGGATTAGAATTCAACCAATTGTTACTAAAAGTTGCATTTTGGAATTTGCGCTGAGCAAAATAAGTATCTAAAACACAAACTGGAAACACACGCTTCCGCAAGAAAGCTGGTTGTGGTCATTGAGAATCATAGTAGATCCGTTAGGATGTTAGGATGGAGGCCTTTGAAAGGACATCAGATTTGAGTCTCTTTATTTGTTTAGGCGGCCCCACGTTGGGCGCCATTGTAAGAAGGTTATCAGAGTGTTCGTTTGGTGAACTTTACACTTGCTTGTTAGCAGCAGGTGGCACGCTTGCGGTTTCACGGCGTTAACTCGTCGGTGGGGTGGGATCTTGCTGCTTTTCTCTGATTCTTACTGTTTTATCGTGCCGATTAAAAGAAATGATATAAAAAAGGATTTAAAACTCAGGGCCAAAAGGGCTAGAGTATTGAAAGGACGGAAAAAGAGTTATATGAGCATACTGAAACTTAGTGCGGTGTTTTAGATGTAACAACACCAGATAGAACCCGCCCACTGCAACTGGCGTAGCCACTTGCGCCATGACTATTCCTTCCTAATCTTTTGTTGGAATAGTCCCTAACTAATTATTTCGAACATTTTCCTAATCGATTATCTCAACGATCGCGAAGAATCTCAACACTTCATATTAATTTGATACAAAAACAATAAGAAAAAAAAGGAAATTGTCAAATAATGTGAAAAGAGACGTATCCAAGGATAATTTTATTATAATTCATTATCTATATATATATATATGTACATATGTACATGCATATCGTTAGAAACGCAAGGATGATGCATGTGTGTTTTGAGAGAGTAGGTAGGTTAGGTATAAATCAAATGAATGTAACTTAGATTTTAAATGCTTTAAGTGTTGGTATATGAGTAGATTTGTATGTAAATTGTATGTGATAAATTCAAATGTATGAAAGGTTAGTTTATGAACTCTTATTAATTACGGTTATGTATGTATATATGAATGTATAGGTCTATGATATATGTATTTTATAACTAATTAAGTTTTAAATATTTTGGTAGCTAGTATGTATTTAAGTTTTAAATATAGTTAGGATTAATATTTAGTATGTATTTAGGTATAGATTATGCTTAGGTATATATATGAATGCACGTTATAAATTATGTTAAGAAAAGGTAAAAAAAAATAAGCCATTGAAAAGAAATTATTTGGTATGTACTTACGATTTTATATGAAGATCCAGGCGTTGAAGTTTGTGCACAAATTTCAGCCGTATATGAAAATTGAATATCCCTTTATACAAACTATTTCAAAGTGTTACTTCTCTGTGGCTTTTACAGAATTTATTTACCGATAGAAAATCTACCTTGATAAAATTTAAGCTAAATACTTTTCCTTTTTTTTTGTTGGTAATTTGTTTAGGATTATTTAATGGATAATTTAGCACTAGTATACTTATTTGACGCGAAATTTAGTTGTTATATTTTAGATTTAAATTAAAAAAAAAGGGTTTACGATGGCTTTCGGCGATACATCATTGACGTATATACATACATATATAGATAAAGCACTTGATTGAAGAACGATTGATTGTGGTTATAAAAAGAATTTTCGACAATTAATTTATAGTTTTACTTCTTCCTTTGCGATGTATATAAGATTAAGTTGGCATATGCGCAACCAATGCGAAATTCATTTCTTCTTTTTTCCAGAGGATGAAATATTTTCCAGTTAACTCTTACAACGCTTTGCTTAGTAAAGTGGACCTTAGTGGAAACCTAATCGTTCTCCGCTAAGGCCACTAAAGATTGCTGAAAGTGTGAATTTGTAATACTTGTTCACATAATCAAGAAAATTCTTACCTTCTAAGGGTAAATATACGTATATGTATATACTTTCATATATATTACGTTTCTATTCCGTGGGTGGAATCAACTATTTTAGGTCCTCATTAGTAATTAATGAATTTATGTAATTTATTAGGACGCAAAAAGAATAAAAAAAAATAAATAAAAAAACTAAAGCCAGTAGGAAGATTTCGATCACACCACCAAATAAGAAAACGTGGTTTTTGACAAAAAAAAATTTATAGTGACTTCTGCACTGAATGTCTGAGGTTAGGTGAAAGAAAAAGAAAGAATGAGATATTCCACTGCCTTATATACGAGTACTTTGTTGTGACTCACTTAGTTTAAGCCAAACTCAATCGGTTTAAAATTGCAATATACCAATTGGTATTAAGGTGGAGTTCACGCTAAACCAGCTGGTTTGTGTCTATGATGTTCGGACCAACTGTTACCATTTTAGGATTAGATTAAAGAAAACGAGATTCAAGAAAATTGAATAGGGATCACGCTACAACTAAGAGCCTTTCGGAGGAGCCTTACACCTTTCTGAAAAGCTTATTATATGTCATT
The DNA here is from genome assembly GCA_963966105.1 of Volucella zonaria. Lineage (NCBI taxonomy): Eukaryota > Metazoa > Arthropoda > Insecta > Diptera > Syrphidae > Volucella > Volucella zonaria. The sequence continues at coordinate 4,753,891 of CAWYQB010000254.1, read as the reverse complement.
TAAAACGGTGAATAAAGCTAAGGTCTGTTCCAATTTCCGAGAAAATGAGAAAATCCAAAGCCTTTAAAATAACAGCCGTGTCAAGTGTCCGACATAAACTGCTGTACTTTCTAAACTAACAGCCTTCCGAAAGAGTAATATGCCTTTCTGAAAAGCCTATTATATGCCGCTTACAACGCAATTTAAGGCAAGGGTCTGTTCCAATTTCGGAGAAAGTGTGAAAGACCAAACTCTTGAAATAACAGCCGATTCATGTGTCCGACATGGACTTCTGTACTTTTAGCTTAGTTTATGCCGCTTTAAACGCTATATAAAGCTAGGGTCTGGTCCAATTTCCGAGGAAATGGGAAAGACCAAACTCTTTAAAATAACTGCCGTTTCAAGTGTCCGACATAAACTGCTGTACTTTCTAAACTAAGAGCCTTTCAAAAGAGCGTTACACCTTTCTGAAAAGCTTATTATATGCCGCTTAAAACACAATAAAAAGCTAGAGTCCGTTCCAATATCCGAGAAAATGGGAAAGGCCAAAATCTTTAAAATAACTGCCGTTTCAAATGTCCGACATAAACTGCTGTACACTCTAAACTAAGGGCCTTTCGAAAGAGCGTTTTACGTTTCTGCAAAGCCTATTATATGCCGCTTAAAACGCAATATAAGGCTAGGGTCTGTTCCAATTTCCGAGAAAATGGGAAAGTCCAATCCCTCTAAAATAACAGCCGTTTCAAGTGTCCGACATAAACTGCTGCAATTTCTAAACTGAGAGCCTTTCGGAAGAGCCTTATACCTTTCTGAAAAGCTTATTGTATGCCGCTTACTCACAACAAAAAGCTAGGGCCTGTTCAAACTTCCGAGAAAATTTGAAAGATCAAACGCTTTAAAATAACAGCAGTTTTAAGTGTCCGACATAAACTGCTGTACTCTCTAAGCTAAGAGCCTTCCGAAAGAGCAATATACCTTTCTGAAAAGCTTATTATATGCCGCCTAAAACACAATATAAAGCTAGGGTCTGTTCCAATTTCCGAAAAAATGTGAAAGCCCAAACGCTTTAAAATAATAGTCGTTTCAAGTATCCGACATAAATTGCTGTACTTTCTAAGTTAAGAGCCTACCGAAAGAGTAATATAACTTTCTGAAAAGCCTTTTATATGCCGCTTATAACGCAATATAAGGCAAGGGTCTGTTCCAATTTCGGAGAAAATGGGAAATTCCAAAGCCTTTAAAAAAACAGCCGTTTCAAGTGTCCGACATAAACTGCTGTACTTTCTAAAATAAGAGCCTGTCGGAAGAGCATTATGCCTTTCTTAAAAGCTTATTATATGTTGCTTAAAACGGTAAATAAAGTTAGGATCTGTTCCAATTTCCGAGAAAATGGGAAAATCCAAAGCCCTTAAAATAACAACCGTTTCAAGTGTCCGACATAAATTGATGTACTTTCTAAGCTAACAGCCTTTCGAAAGAGCATTACACCTTTCTTAAAAGCTTATTATATGTCGTTTAAAACGGTGGATAAAGCTAGGGTCTGTTCCAATTTCCGAGAAAATGTTAAAATCCAAAGCCTTTAAAATAACAGCCGTTTCAAGGGTCCGACATACACTGCTGTACTTTTTAAACTAAGAGCCTTCCGAAAGAGTAATATGCCTTTCTGAAAAGCCTATTATATGCCGCTTACAACGCAATTTAAGGCAACGGTCTGTTCCAATTTCGAAGAAAGTGTGAAAGACCAAACTCTTTGAAATAACAGCCGATTCAAGTGTCCGTCATGGACTGCTGTACTTTTTAAATAAAGAGCTTTTCGGAAGAGCGTTACACCTATCTTAAAAGCTTATTTTATGCCGCCTTAAACGCAACATAAAACTAGGGTCTGTTCCAATTACCGAGAAAATGGGAAAATAAAAAGGCTTTAAAATAACTGCCGTTTCAAGTGGCCGACATGAACTGCTGTACTTTCTAAGCTAAGACCCTTTCGGAAGAGCATTACACCTATCTAAATAGCTTAGTTTATGCCGCTTTAAACGCTATATAAAGCTAGGGTCTGTTCCAATTACAGAGAAAATGGGAAAATCCAAAGTCTTTAAAATAACAGCCGTTTCACGTGGCCGACATAAACTGCTGTACTTTCTAAATTGAGAGCCTATCGAAAGAGCATTATTCCTTTCTGAAAAGCTTATTATATGCCGCTCAAAAACGCTATATAAAGCTAGGGTGTGTTCCAATCTCCGAGAAAATGTGAAAGACCAAACGCTTTAAAATAACTGCCGTTTCAAGAGTCCGACATAAACTGCTGTACTTTCTAAACTAAGAGCCTTTCGGAAGAGCGCTATACCTTTCTGAAAAGCTTATTATATGTCGCTTAAAACGGTAGATAAAGCTAGGGTCTGTTTCAATTTCCGAGAAAATGAGAAAATCCAAAGCCTTTAAAATAACAGCCGTTTCAAGTGTCCGACATAAACTGCTGTACTTTCTAAACTAAGAGCCTTTCGGAAAAGCGTTATACCTTTCTGAAAAGCTTATTTAATGTCGCTTAAAACGGTATATAAAGCTAGGGTGTGTTCCAATTTCCGAGAAAATGTGAAAGGCCAAACCTTTTAAAATAACTGCCGTTTCAAGTGTCCGACATAAACTGCTGTACTTTCTAAACCAAGAGCCTTTCGGAAAAGCGTTATACCTTTCTGAAAAGCTTATTATATGTCGCTTAAAACGGTAGATAAAGCTAGGGTCTGTTTCAATTTCCGAGAAAATGGGAAAATCCAAAGCCTTTAAAATAACTGCCGTTTCAAGTGTCCGACATAAACTGCTGTACTTTTTAAACTAATAGCCTTTCGGAAAAGCGTTATACCTTTGTGAAAAGCTTATTTAATATCGCTTAAAACGGTAGATAAAGCTAGGGTCTGGTCCAATTTCCGAGGAAATGGGAAAGGCCAAACTCTTTAAAATAACTGCCGTTTCAAGTGTCCGACATGAACTGCTGTACTTTCTAAACTAAGATCCTTTCGAAAGAGCGTTACACCTTTCTGAAAAGCTTATTATATGCCGCTTAAAACACAATAAAAAGCTAGAGTCTGTTCCAATATCCGAGAAAATGGGAAAGGCCAAAATCTTTAAAATAACTGCCGTTTCAAATGTACGACATAAACTGCTGAACACTCTAAACTAAGGGAATTCGAAAGAGCGTTTTACTTTTCTGAAAAGCCTATTATATTCCGCTTAAAACGCAATGTAAGGCTAGGGTCTGTTCCAATTTCCGAGAAAATGGGAAAGACCAATCCCTCTAAGATAACAGCCGTTTCAAGTGTCCGACATAAACTGCTGCAATTTCTAAACTGAGAGCCTTTCGGAAGAGCCTTATACCTTTCTGAAAAGCTTATTATATGCCGCTTAAACACAACAAAAAGCTAGGGCCTGTTCAAACTTCCGAGAAAATGTGAAAGATCAAACGCTTTAAAATAACAGCAGTTTTAAGTGTCCGACATAAACTGCTGTACTCTCTAAGCTCAGAGCCTTCCGAAAGAGCAATATACCTTTCTGAAAAGCTTATTATATGCCGCCTAAAACACAATATAAAGCTAGGGTCTGTTCCAATTTCCGAAAAAATGTGAAAGCCCAATTCCTTTAAAATAGCAGTCGTTTCAAGTATCCGACATAAATTACTGTACTTTCTAAGCTAAGAGCCTGCCGAAAGAGTAATATAACTTTCTGAAAAGCGTTTTATATGGCGCTTACAACGCAATATAAGGCAAGGGTCTGTTCCAATTTCGGAGAAAATGGGAAATTCCAAAGCCTTTAAAAAAACAGCCGTTTCAAGTGTCCGACATAAACTGCTGTACTTTCTAAAATAAGAGCCTGTCGGAAGAGCATTATGACTTTCTTAAAAGCTTATTATATGTCGCTTAAAACGGTAAATAAAGCTAGGATCTGTTCCAATTTCCGAGAAAATGGGAAAATCCAAAGCCCTTAAAATAACATCCGTTTCAAGTGTCCGACATAAATTGCTGTACTTTCTTAGCTAAGAGCCTTTCGAAAGAGCGCTATACCTTTCTGAAAAGCTTATTATATGACGCTTAAAACGGTAAATAAAGCTAGGCTCTGTTGCCATTTCTGAGAAAATGGGAAAATCCAAAGCCTTTAAAATAACAGCCATTTCAAGTGTCCGACATAAACTGCTGTATTTTCTAAACTGAGCGCCTTTCGGAAGAGCGCTATACCTTTCTGAAAAGCTTATTATATGCCGCTTAAAACACAATAAAAAGCTAGAGTCTGTTCTAATATCCGCGAAAATGGGAAAGCCCAAACTATTTAAAATAACTGCCGTTTCAAGTGTCCGACATAAATTGCTGTACTTTCTAAGCTAAGAGCCTACCGAAAGAGTAATATACCTTACTGAAAAGCTTATTATATACCGCTTACAATGCAATATAAGGCAAGGTTCTGTTCCAATTTCAGAGAAAATGTAAAAGACCAAACGCTTTAAAATAACTGCCGTTTCAAGTGTCCGACAGAAACTGCTGTACTTTCTAAACTAAGAGCCTTATGGAAGAGCGCTATACCTTTCTGAAAAGCTTGTTATATGTCGCTTAAAACGGTAGTTAAAGCTAGGGTCTGTTTCAATTTCCGAGAAAATGGGAGAATCCAAAGCCTTTAAAATAACAGCCGTTTCAAGAGTCCGACATAAACTGCTGTACTTTCTAAACTAAGAGCCTTTCGGAAAAGCGTTATACCTTTCTGAAAAGCTTATTTAATGTCGCTTAAAACGGTAGATAAAGCTATGGTCTGTTCCAATTTACGAGGAAATGGGAAAGACCAAACTCTTTAAGATAACTGCCGTTTCAAGTGTCCGGCATGAACTGCTGTACTTTCTAAACTAAGAGCCTTTCGGAAGAGCGTAACACCTTTCTGAAAAGCTTATTATATGCCGCTTAAAACACAATAAAAAGCTAGAGTCTGTTCTAATATCCGCGAAAATGGGAAAGCCCAAACTCTTTAAAATAACTGCCGTTTCAAGTGTCCGACATAAATTGCTGTACTTTCTAAACTAAGACCCTTTCGGAAGAGCGTTACAACTGTCTAAATAGCTTAGTTTATGCCGCTTTAAACGCTATATAAAGCTAGGGTCTGTTCCAATTACCGAGAAAATGGGAAAATCCAAAGTCTTTAAAATAACAGCCGTTTCAAGTGTCCGACATAAACTGCTGTACTTTCTAAACTGAGAGCCTTTCGAAAGAGCATTATTTCTTTCTGAAAAGCTTATTATATGCCGCTTAAAACGCTATATAAAGCTAGGGTGTGTTCCAATTTCCGAGAAAATGTGAAAGTCCAAACGCTTTAAAATAACAGCCGTTTCAAATGTCCGACATGAACTGCTGTACTTTCTAAACTAAGAGCCTTTCGGAAGAGCCTTACACCTTTCTGAAAAGCTTATTTAATGTCACTTAAAACGGTAGATAAAGCTAGGGTCTGTTCCAATTTCCGAGAAAATGGGAAAATCCAAAGCCTTTAAAATAACAGCCGTTTCAAGTGTCCGACATAAACTGCTGTACTTTCTAAACTAAGAGCCTTCCGAAAGAGTAATATGCCTTTCTGAAAAGCCTATTATATGCCGCTTACAACGCAATATAAGGCAAGGGTCTGTTCCAATTTCGTTGAAAGTTTAAAAGAACAAACGCTTTAAAATAACTGCCGTTTCAAGTGTCCGACATAAACTGCTGTACTTTCTAAACTGAGAGCCTATCGAATGAGCATTATTCCTTTCTGAAAAGCTTATTATATGCCGCTTAAAACGCTATATAAAGCTATATAAATCTCCGAGAAATAGTGAAAGTCCAAACGCTTTAAAATAACAGCCGTTTCAAGTGTCCGACATGAACTGCTGTACTTTCTAAACTAAGAGCCTTTCGGAAGAGCGTTACACCTAACTAAATTGTTTAGTTTATGCCGCTTTAAACGCTATATAAAGCTAGGGTCTGTTCCAATTACCGAGAAAATGGGAAAATCCCAAGTCTTTAAAATAACAGCCGTTTCAAGTGTCCGACATAAACTGCTGTACTTTCTAAACTGAGAGCCTTTCGAAAGAGCATTATTCCTTTCTGAAAAGCTTTTTATATGCCGCTCAAAACGCTATATAAAGCTAGGGTGTGTTCCAATTTCCGAGAAAATGTGAAAGACCAAACGCTTTAAAATAACTGCCGTTTCAAGTGTCCGACTTAAACTGCTGTACTTTCTGAACTAAGAGCCTTTCGGAAGAGCGCTATACCTTTCTGAAAAGCTTATTATATGTCGCTTAAAACGGTAGATAAAGCTAGGGTCTGTTTCAATTTCCGAGAAAATGGGAAAATTCAAAGCCTTTAAAATAACTGCCGTTTCAAGTGTCCGACATAAACTGCTGTACCTTCTAAACTAAGAGCCTTTCGGAAAAGCGTTATACCTTTGTGAAAAGCTTATTTAATGTCGCTTAAAACGGTAGATAAAGCTAGGGTCTGTTCCAATTTCCGAGAAAATGTTAAAATCCAAAGCCTTTAAAATAACAGCCGTTTCAAGTGTCCGACATAAACTGCTGTACTTTCTAAACTAAGAGCCTTCCGAAAGAGCAATATGCCTTTCTGAAAAGCCTATTATATGCCGCTTACAACGCAATTTAAGGCAACGGTCTGTTCCAATTTCGGAGAAAGTGTGAAAGACCAAACTCTTTGAAATAACAGCCGATTCAAGTGTCCGACATGGACTGCTGTACTTTTTAAATAAAGAGCTTTTCGGAAGAGCGTTACACCTATCTTAAAAGCTTATTTTATGCCGCTTTAAACGCAATATAAAACTAGGGTCTGTTCCAATTACCGAGAAAATGGGAAAATAAAAAGTCTTTAAAATAACTGCCGTTTCAAGTGGCCGACATGAACTTCTGTACTTTCTAAGCTAAGACCCTTTCGGAAGAGCGTTACACCTATCTAAATAGCTTAGTTTATGCCGCTTTAAACGCTATATAAAGCTAGGGTCTGTTCCGATTACCGAGAAAATGGGAAAATCCAAAGTCTTTAAAATAACAGCCGTTTCACGTGTCCGACATAAACTGCTGTACTTTCTAAACTGAGAGCCTATCGAAAGAGCATTATTCCTTTCTGAAAAGCTTATTATATGCCGCTCAAAACGCTATATAAAGCTAGGGTGTGTTCCAATCTCCGAGAAAATGTGAAAGACCAAACGCTTTAAAATGAATGCCGTTTCAAGTGTCCGACATAAACTGCTGTACTTTCTAAACTAAGAGCCTTTCGGAAGAGCGCTATACCTTTCTGAAAAGCTTATTATATGTCGCTTAAAACGGTAGATAAAGCTAGGGTCTGTTTCAATTTCCGAGAAAATGGGAAAATCCAAAGCCTTTAAAATAACTGCCGTTTCAAGTGTCCGACATAAACTGCTGTACTTTCTAAACTAAGAGCCTTCCGAAAGAGTAATATGCCTTTCTGAAAAGCCTATTATATGCCGCTTAGAACGCAATATAAGGCAAGGGTCTGTTCCAATTTCGTTGAAAGTGTAAAAGAACAAACGCTTTAAAATAACTGCCGTTTCAAGTGTCCGACATAAACTGCTGTACTTTCTAAGCTGAGAGCCTATCGAAAGAGCATTATTCCTTTCTGAAAAGCTTATTATATGCCGCTTAAAACGCTATATAAAGCTATATAAATCTCCGAGAAATAGTGAAAGTCCAAACGCTTTAAAATAACAGCCGTTTCAAGTGTCCGACATGAACTGCTGTACTTTCTAAACTAAGAGCCTTTCGGAAGAGCGTTACACCTATCTAAATTGCTTAGTTTATGCCGCTTTAAACGCTATATAAAGCTAGGGTCTGTTCCAATTACCGAGAAAATGTGAAAATCCAAAGCCTTTAAAATAACAGCCGTTTCAAGTGTCCGACATAAACTGCTGTACTTTCTAAACTAAAAGCCTTCCGAAAGAGTAATATGCCTTTCTGAAAAGCCTATTATATGCCGCTTAAAACGCTATATAAAGCTATATAAATCTCCGAGAACTAGTGAAAGTCCAAACGCTTTAAAATAACAGAAGTTTCAAGTGTCCGACATGAACTGCTGTACTTTCTAAACTAAGAGCCTTTCGGAAAAGCGTTATACCTTTCTGAAAAGCTTATTTAATGTCGCTTAAAACGGTATATAAAGCTAGGGTGTGTTCCAATTTCCGAGAAAATGTGAAAGGCGAAACTTTTTAAAATAACTGCCGTTTCAAGTGTCCGACATAAACTGCTGTACTTTCTAAACTAAGAGCCTTTCGGAAGAGCCTTACACCTTTCTGAAAAGCTTATTTAATGTCGCTTAAAACGGTAGATAAAGCTAGGGTCTGTTCCAATTTCCGAGAAAATGGGAAAATCCAAAGCCTTTAAAATAACAGCCGTTTCAAGTGTCCGACATAAACTGCTGTACTTTCTAAACTGAGAGCCTATCGAAAGAGCATTATTCCTTTCTGGAAAGCTTATTATATGCCGCTTAAAACGCTATATAAAGCTATATAAATCTCCGAGAAATAGTGAAAGTCCAAACGCTTTAAAATAACAGCCGTTTCAAGTGTCCGACATGAACTGCTGTACTTTCTAAACTAAGAGCCTTTCGGAAGAGCGTTACACCTATCTAAATAGCTTAGTTTATGCCGCTTTAAACGCAATATAAAACTAGGGTCTGTTCCAATTACCGAGAAAATGGGAAAATAAAAAGTCTTTAAAATATCTGCCGTTTCAAGTGGCCGACATGAACTGCTGTACTTTCTAAGCTAAGACCCTTTCGGAAGAGCGTTACACCTATCTAAATAGCTTAGTTTATGCGGCTTTAAACGCTATATAAAGCTAGGGTCTGTTCCAATTACCGAGAAAATGGGAAAATCCAAAGTCTTTAAAATAACAGCCGTTTCACGTGTCCGACATAAACTGCTGTACTTTCTAAACTGAGAGCCTATCGAAAGAGCATTATTCCTTTCTGAAAAGCTTATTATATGCCGCTCAAAACGCTATATAAAGCTAGGGTGTGTTCCAATCTCCGAGAAAATGTGAAAGACCAAACGCTTTAAAATGAATGCCGTTTCAAGTGTCCGACATAAACTGCTGTACTTTCTAAACTAAGAGCCTTTCGGAAGAGAGCTATACCTTTCTGAAAAGCTTATTTAATGCCGCTTAAAACGGTATGTAAAGCTAGGGTCTGGTCCAATTTCCGAGGAAATGGGAAAGACCAAACTCTTTAAAATAACTGCCGTTTCAAGTGTCCGACATGAACTGCTGTACTTTCTAAACTAAGAGCATTTCGGAAGAGCGTCACACCTACCTAAATTGCTTAGTTTATGCCGCTTTAAACGCTATATAAAGCTAGGGTCTGTTCCAATTACCGAGAAAATGGGAAAATCCAAAGTCTTTAAAATAACAGCCGTTTCAAGTGTCTGACATAAACTGCTGTACTTTCTGAACTGAGAGCCTTTCGAAAGAGCATTATTCCTTTCTGAAAAGCTTTTTATATGCCGCTTAAAACGCTATATAAAGCTAGGGTGTGTTCCAATTTCCGAGAAAATGTGAAAGACCAAACGCTTTAAAATAACTGCCGTTTCAAGTGTCCGACATAAACTGCTGTACTTTCTTAACTAAGAGCCTTTCGGAAGAGCGCTATACCTTTCTGAAAAGCTTATTATATGTCGCTTAAAACGGTAGATAAAGCTAGGGTCTGTTTCAATTTCCGAGAAAATGGGAAAAGCCAAAGCCTTTAAAATAATTGCCGTTTCAAGTGTCCGACATAAACTGCTGTACTTTCTAAACTAAAAGCCTTTCGGAAAAGCGTTATACCTTTGTGAAAAGCTTATTTAATGTCGCTTAAAACGGTAGATAAACCTAGGGTCTGGTCCAATTTCCGAGGAAATGGGAAAGTCCAAACTCTTTAAAATAACTGCCGTTTCAAGTGTCCGACATGAACCGCTGTACTTTCTAAACTAAGATCCTTTCGAAAGAGCGTTACACCTTTCTGAAAAGCTTATTATATGCCGCTTAAAACACAATAAAAAGCTAGAGTCTGTTCCAATATCCGAGAAAATGGGAAAGGCCAAAATCTTTAAAATAACTGCCGTTTCAAATGTCCGACATAAGCTGCTGTACACTCTAAACTAAGGGCCTTTCGAAAGAGCGTTTTACTTTTCTGAAAAGCCTATTATATGCTGCTTAAAACGCAATATAATGCTAGGGTCTGTTCCAATTTCCGAGAAAATGGGAAAGACCAATCCCTCTAAAATAACAGCCGTTTCAAGTGTCCGACATAAACTGCTGCAATTTCTAAACTGAGAGTCTTTCGGAAGAGCCTTATACCTTTCTGAAAAGCTTATTATATGCCGCTTAAACACAACAAAAAGCTAGGGCCTGTTCAAACTTCCGAGAAAATGTGAAAGATCAAATGGTTTAAAATAACAGCAGTTTTAAGTGTCCGACATAAACTGCTGTACTCTCTAAGCTCAGAGCCTTCCGAAAGAGCAATATACCTTTCTGAAAAGCTTATTATATGCCGCCTAAAACACAATATAAAGCTAGGGTCTGTTCTAATTTCCGAAAAAATGTGAAAGCCCAAATCCTTTAAAATAACAGTCGTTTCAAGTATCCGACATAAATTGCTGTACTTTCTAAGCTAAGAGCCTGCCGAAAGAGTAATATAACTTTCTGAAAAGCCTTTTATATGCCGCTTACAACGCAATATAAGGCAAGGGTCTGTTCCAATTTCGGAGAAAATGGGAAATTCCAAAGCCTTTAAAAAAACAACCGTTTCAAGTGTCCGACATAAACTGCTGTACTTTCTAAAATAAGAGCCTGTCGGAAGAGCATTATGACTTTCTTAAAAGCTTATTATATGTCGCTTAAAACGGTAAATAAAGCTAGGATCTGTTCCAATTTCCGAGAAAATGGGAAAATCCAAAGTCCTTAAAATAACATCCGTTTCAAGTGTCCGACATAAATTGCTGTACTTTCTTAGCTGAGAGCCTTTCGAAAGAGCGCTATACCTTTCTGAAAAGCTTATTATATGACGCTTAAAGCGGTAAATAAAGCTAGGCTCTGTTGCCATTTCTGAGAAAATGGGAAAATCCAAAGCCTTTAAAATAACAGCTATTTCAAGTGTCCGACATAAACTGCTGTATTTTCTAAATTGAGTGCCTTTCGGAAGAGCGCTATACCTTTCTGAAAATCTTATTATATGCCGTTTAAAACACAATATAAAGCTAGGGTGTGTTCCAATTTCCGAAAAAATGTGAAAGCCTAAACGCTTTAAAATAACAGTGGTTTCAAGTGTCCGACATAAACTGCTGTACTTTCTAAACTAATAGCCTGTTGGAAGAGCATTATGCCTTTCTTAAAAGCTTATTATATGTCGCTTAAAACGGTAAATAAAGCTAGGATCTGTTCCAATTTCGGAGAAAGTGTGAAAGACCAAACTCTTTGAAATAACAGCCGATTCAAGTGTCCGACATGAACTGCTGTACTTTTTAAGCTAAGACCCTTTCGGAAGAGCGTTACACCTATCTTAAAAGCTTATTTTATGCCGCTTTAAACGCTATGTAAAGCTAGGATCTGTTCCAATTACCGAGAAAATGGGAAAATCCAAAGTCTTTAAAATAACTGCTGTTTCAAGTGTCCGGCATGAACTGCTGTACTTTCTAAACTAAGAGCCTTTCGGAAGAGCGTTACACCTTTCTGAAAAGCTTATTATATGCCGCTTAAAACACAATAAAAAGCTAGAGTCTGTTCTAATATCCGCGAAAATGGGAAAGGCCAAACTCTTTAAAATAACTGCCGTTTCAAGTGTCCGACATAAATTGCTGTACTTTCTAAGCTAAGAGCCTACCGAAAGAGTAACATACCTTACTGAAAAGCTTATTATATGCCGCTTACAATGCAATATAAGGCAAGGTTCTGTTCCAATTTCAGAGAAAATGTAAAAGACCAAACGCTTTAAAATAACTGCCGTTTCAAGTGTCCGACATAAACTGCTGTACTTTCTAAACTAAGAGCCTTTTTAAAGAGCGCTATACCTTTCTGAAAAGCTTATTATATGCCGCTTAAAACACAATATAAAGCTAGGGTGTGTTCCAATTTCCGAAAAAATGTGAAAGCCTAAACGCTTTAAAATAACAGTGGTTTCAAGTGTCCGACATAAACTGCTGTACTTTCTAAACTAAGAGCCTGTTGGAAGAGCATTATGCCTTTCTTAAAAGCTTATTATATGTCGCTTAAAACGGTAAATAAAGCTAGGATCTGTTCCAATTTCGGAGAAAGTGTGAAAGACCAAACTCTTTGAAATAACAGCCGATTCAAGTGTCCGACATGAACTGCTGTACTTTTTAAGCTAAGACCCTTTCGGAAGAGCGTTACACCTATCTTAAAAGCTTATTTTATGCCGCTTTAAACTCTATATAAAGCTAGGGTCTGTTCCAATTACCGTGAAAATGGGAAAATTCAAAGCCTTTAAAATAACTGCCGTTTCAAGTGTCCGACATAAACTGCTGTACTTTCTAAACTAAGAGCCTTTCGAAAGAGCGTTACACCTTTCTGAAAAGCTTATTATATGCCGCTTAAAACACAATAAAAAGATAGAGTCTGTTCCAATATCCGAGAAAATGGGAAAGGCCAAAATCTTTAAAATAACTGCCGTTTCAAATGTCCGACATAAACTGCTGTACACTCTAAACTAAGGGCCTTTCGAAAGAGCGTTTTACTTTTCTGAAAAGCCTATTATATGCCGCTTAAAACGCAATATAAGGCTAGGGTCTGTTCCAATTTCCGAGGAAATGGGAAAGGCCAATCCCTCTAAAATAACAGCCGTTTCAAGTGTCCGACATAAACTGCTGTACTTTCTAAACTAAGAGCCTGTTGGAAGAGCATTATGCCTTTCTTAAAAGCTTATTATATGTCGCTTAAAACGGTAAATAAAGCAAGGATCTGTTCCAATTTCGGAGAAAGTGTGAAAGACCAAACTCTTTGAAATAACAGCCGATTCAAGTGTCCGACATGAACTGCTGTACTTTTTAAGCTAAGACCCTTTTGGAAGAGCGTTACACCTATCTTAAAAGCTTATTTTATGCCGCTTTAAACGCTATGTAAAGCTAGGGTCTGTTCCAATTACCGAGAAAATGGGAAAATCCAAAGTCTTTAAAATAACTGCCGTTTCAAGTGTCCGGCATGAACTGCTGTACTTTCTAAACTAAGAGCCTTTCGGAAGAGCGTTACACCTTTCTGAAAAGCTTATTATATGCCGCTTAAAACACAATAAAAAGCTAGAGTCTGTTCTAATATCCGCGAAAATGGGAAAGGCCAAACTCTTTAAAATAACTGCCGTTTCAAGTGTCCGACATAAATTGCTGTACTTTCTAAGCTAAGAGCCTACCGAAAGAGTAACATACCTTACTGAAAAGCTTATTATATGCCGCTTACAATGCAATATAAGGCAAGGTTCTGTTCCAATTTCAGAGAAAATGTAAAAGACCAAACGCTTTAAAATAACTGCCGTTTCAAGTGTCCGACATAAACTGCTGTACTTTCTAAACTAAGAGCCTGTTGGAAGAGCATTATGCCTTTCTTAAAAGCTTATTATATGTCGCTTAAAACGGTAAATAAAGCTAGGATCTGTTCCAATTTCGGAGAAAGTGTGAAAGACCAAACTCTTTGAAATAGCAGCCGATTCAAGTGTCCGACATGAACTGCTGTACTTTTTAAGCTAAGACCCTTTCGGAAGAGCGTTACACCTATCTTAAAAGCTTATTTTATGCCGCTTTAAACGCTATATAAAGCTAGGGTCTGTTCCAATTACCGAGAAAATGGGAAAATTCAAAGCCTTTAAAATAACTGCCGTTTCAAGTGTCCGACATAAACTGCTGTACTTTCTAAACTAAGAGCCTTTCGAAAGAGCGTTACACCTTTCTGAAAAGCTTATTATATGCCGCTTAAAACACAATAAAAAGCTAGAGTCTGTTCCAATATCCGAGAAAATGGGAAAGGCCAAAATCTTTAAAATAACTGCCGTTTCAAATGTCCGACATAAACTGCTGTACACTCTAAACTAAGGGCCTTTCGAAAGAGCGTTTTACTTTTCTGAAAAGCCTATTATATGCCGCTTAAAACGCAATATAAGGCTAGGGTCTGTTCCAATTTCCGAGAAAATGGGAAATCCAATCCCTCTAAAATAACAGCCGTTTCAAGTGTCCGACATAAACTGCTGCAATTTCTAAACTGAGAGCCTTTCGGAAGAGCCTTATACCTTTCTGAAAAGCTTATTATATGAAGCTTAAACACAACAAAAAGCTAGGGCCTGTTCAAACTTCCGAGAAAATGTGAAAGATCAAACGCTTTAAAATAACAGCAGTTTTAAGTGTCCGACATAAACTGCTGTACTCTCTAAGCTAAGAGCCTTCCGAGAGAGCAATATACCTTTCTGAAAAGCTTATTATATGCCGCTTAAAACACAATATAAAGCTAGGGTCTGTTCCAATTTCCGAAAAAATGTGAAAGCCCAAATCCTTTAAAATAACAGTCGTTTCAAGTATCCGACATAAATTGCTGAACTTTCTAAGCTAAGAGCCTGCCGAAAGAGTAATATAACTTTCTGAAAAGCCTTTTATATGCCGCTTACAACGCAATATAAGGCAAGGGTCTGTTCCAATTTCGGAGAAAATGGGAAATTCCAAAGCCTTTAAAAAAACAGCCGTTTCAAGTGTCCGACATAAACTGCTGTACTTTCTAAAATAAGAGTCTGTCGGAAGAGCATTATGCCTTTCTTAAAAGCTTATTATATGTCGCTTAAAACGGTAAATAAAGCTAGGATCTGTTCCAATTTCCGAGAAAATGGGAAAATCCAAAGCCCTTAAAATACGAGGGCGGGTCAATAATTCCGTGCATTTTTGAATTTCAGACCTCTTTACTAAAACAGCAACACTGCTCCTGTCAACAGGCATTTGTCAGTTGACTCCTGTCAAAATTTAAACTTGCTGCGTCAGTTAGTTTGTGTTTGACAGCTATTTTTATCAGACTACTCACTAATTTGAGGAGAAAATGGAAAAAAGTGAATTTCGTGTGCTTATTAAGCATTATTTCTTGCGAAAAAAAACCATTACCGAGACCAAGGCTAAGCTTGATAAATACTATGGGGACTCTGCACCATCGATTTCAATGGTAAAAAAGTGGTTTACTGAATTTCGTTGTGGCCGTACAAGCACTGAAGATGCCGAACGTCCTGGATATGGTGTTGGCCGACCGAAGATTGAAAGTGCGAGAGATTGTGGAAGCCGTAGGGATCTTGCATGGCTCAGTGGTTTCAATTTTGAATGATCACTTGGGCATGAGAAAGCTTTCCGCAAGATGGGTGCCGCGTTTGCTCACAGTCGACCACAAACGCAATCGTGTAACAACTTCACAGGAAGGTTTGGCGTTGTTTAATCGCAATATGGAGGAGTTTTTGCGCCGTTTTGTAACCGTGGACGAAACATGGATCCATCACAACACACCAGAGAACAAACAACAGTCAAAACAGTGGGTTTCTAAGGGTGAATCGGCGCCAAAGAAGGCCAAGGTGGGTTTGTCAGCCAATAAAGTTATGGCGACTGTTTTTTGGGATGCACGCGGGATAATCCACATTGACTACCTTCAAAAGGGAAGAACAATCAATGGGGAATATTATGCCAACTTATTGGACCGATTCAATGACGATTTGAAAAAAAACGACCTCATTTGGCCAAGAAAAAAGTTCTTTTCCACCAAGACAATGCAAGGGTGCACACATGTGCAGTTGCCATGGCAAAAATCCATGAACTGGGCTATGAATTGCTCCCTCATCCACCCTATTCTCCAGACTTGGCTCCGAGCGACTACTTCTTGCTCCCAAACCTGAAGAAATGGCTTGGTGGAAAAAGATTTGACTCCAATGATGAAGTCATCTCGTCATTTTGAGGACCTCGACAAATCATTTTTTTTGGAAGGGATAAAAAAATTGGAGAAGCGTTGGACAAAGTGTATAGAGCTCAACTGGAACTACGTTGAAAAATAAAATTATCTTTTTATCAAAAAATCTGTTTTAATCCAAAAGTCACGGACTTATTGACCCGAACTCGTAACATCCGTTTCAAGTGTCCGACATAAATTGCTGTACTTTCTTAGCTAAGAGACTTTCGAAAAAGCGCTATACCTTTCTGAAAAGCTTATTATATGACGCTTAAAACGGTAAATAAAGCTAGGCTCTGTTGCCATTTCTGAGAAAATGGGAAAATCCAAAGCCTTTAAAATAACAGCCATTTCAAGTGTCCGACATAAACTGCTGTATTCTATATATCTAAACTGAGAGCCTTTCGGAAGAGCGCTATACCTTTCTGAAAAGCTTATTATATGCCGCTTAAAACACAATATAAAGCTAGGGTGTGTTCCAATTTCCGAAAAATGTGAAAGCCTAAACGCTTTAAAATAACAGTCGTTTCAAGTGTCCGACATAAACTGCTGTACTTTCTAAACTAAGAGCCTGTTGGAAGAGCATTATGCCTTTCTTAAAAGCTTATTATATGTCGCTTAAAACGGTAAATAAAGCTACGATCTGTTCCAATTTCGGAGAAAGTGTGAAAGACCAAACTCTTTGAAATAAAAGCCGATTCAAGTGTCTGACATGAACTGCTGTACTTTTTAAGCTAAGACCCTTTCGGAAGAGCGTTACACCTATCTTAAAAGCTCATTTTATGCCGCTTTAAACGCTATATAAAGCTAGGGTCTGTTCCAATTACCGAGAAAATGGGAAAGACCAAACTCTTAAAAATAACTGCCGTTTCAAGTGTCCGACATGAACTGCTGTACTTTCTAAACTAAGACCCTTTCGGAAGAGCGTTACAACTATCTAAATAGCTTAGTTTATGCCGCTTTAAACGCTATATAAAGCTAGGGTCTGTTCCAATTACCGAGAAAATGGGAAAATCCAAAGTCTTTAAAATAACTGCCGTTTCAAGTGTCCGGCATGAACTGCTGTACTTTCTAAACTAAGAGCCTTTCGGAAGATCGTTACACCTTTCTGAAAAGCTTATTATATGCCGCTTAAAACACAATAAAAAGCTAGAGTCTGTTCTAATATCCGCGAAAATGGGAAAGGCCAAACTCTTTAAAATAACTGCCGTTTCAACTGTCCGACATAAATTGCTGTACTTTCTAAGCTAAGAGCCTACCGAAAGAGTAATATACCTTACTGAAAAGCTTATTATATGCCGCTTACAATGCAATATAAGGCAAGGTTCTGTTCCAATTTCAGAGAAAATGTAAAAGACCAAACGCTTTAAAATAACTGCCCTTTCAAGTGTCCGACATAAACTGCTGTACTTTCTAAACTAAGAGCCTTTTGGAAGAGCGCTATACCTTTCTGAAAAGCTTATTATATGTCGCTTAAAACGGTATATAAAGCTAGGGTCTGCTTCAATTTCCGAGAAAATGGGAGAATCCAAAGCCTTTAAAATAACAGCCGTTTCAAGTGTCCGACATAAACTGCTGTACTTTCTAAACTAAGAGCCTTTCGGAAAAGCGTTATACCTTTCTGAAAAGCTTATTTAATGTCGCTTAAAACGGTAGATAAAGCTAGGGTCTGTTCCAATTTCCGAGGAAATGGGAAAGACCAAACTCTTAAAAATAACTGCCGTTTCAAGTGTCCGACATGAACTGCTGTACTTTCTAAACTAAGACCCTTTCGGAAGAGCGTTACAACTATCTAAATAGCTTAGTTTATGCCGCTTTAAACGCTATATAAAGCTAGGGTCTGTTCCAATTACCGAGAAAATGGGAAAATCTAAAGTCTTTAAAATAACAGCCGTTTCAAGTGTCCGACATAAACTGCTGTACTTTCTAAACTGAGAGCCTTTCGAAAGAGCATTATTTCTTTCTGAAAAGCTTATTATATGCCGCTTAAAACGCTATATAAAGCTAGGGTGTGTTCCAATTTCCGAGAAAATGTGAAAGTCCACACGCTTTAAAATAACAGCCGTTTCAAATGTCCGACATGAACTGCTGTACTTTCTAAACTAAGAGCCTTTCGGAAGAGCCTTACACCTTTCTGAAAAGCTTATTATATGTCGTTTAAAACGGTGAATAAAGCTAGGGTCTGTTCCAATTTCCGAGAAAATGGGAAAATCCAAAGCCTTTAAAATAACAGCCGTTTCAAGTGTCCGACATAAACTGCTGTACTTTCTAAACTAAGAGCCTTCCGAAAGAGTAATATGCCTTTCTGAAAAGCCTATTATATGCCGCTTACAACGTAATTTAAGGCAAGGGTCTGTTCCAATTTCGGAGAAAGTGTGAAAGACCAAGCTCTTTGAAATAACAGCCGATTCAAGTGTCCGACATGGACTGCTGTACTTTTTAAATAAAGAGCTTTTCGGAAGAGCGTTACACCTATCTTAAAAGCTTATTTTATGCCGCTTTAAACGCAACATGAAACTAGGGTCTGTTCCAATTACCGAGAAAATGGGAAAATAAAAAGTCTTTAAAATAACTGCCGTTTCATGTCCGACATAAACTGCTGTACTTTCTAAACTGAGAGCCTATCGAAAGTGCATTATTCCTTTCTGAAAAGCTTATTATATGCCGCTTAAAACTCTATATAAAGCTATATAAATCTCCGAGAAATAGTGAAAGTCCAAACGCTTTAAAATAACAGCCGTTTCAAGTGTCCGACATGAACTGCTGTACTTTCTAAACTAAGAGCCTTTCGGAAGAGCGTTACACCTATCTAAATTGCTTAGTTTATGCCGCTTTAAACGCTATATGAAGCTAGGGTCTGTTCCAATTACCGCGAAAATGGGAAAATCCAAAGTCTTTAAAATAACTGCCGTTTCAAGTGTCCGGCATGAACTGCTGTACTTTCTAAACTAAGAGCCTTTCGGAAGATCGTTACACCTTTCTGAAAAGCTTATTATATGCCGCTTAAAACACAATAAAAAGCTAGAGTCTGTTCTAATATCCGCGAAAATGGGAAAGGCCAAACTCTTTAAAATAACTGCCGTTTCAAGTGTCCGACATAAATTGCTGTACTTTCTAAGCTAAGAGCCTACCGAAAGAGTAATATACCTTACTGAAAAGCTTATTATATGCCGCTTACAATGCAATATAAGGCAAGGTTCTGTTCCAATTTCAGAGAAAATGTAAAAGACCAAACGCTTTAAAATAACTGCCGTTTCAAGTGTCCGACATAAACTGCTGTACTTTCTAAACTAAGAGCCTTTTGGAAGAGCGCTATACCTTTCTGAAAAGCTTATTATATGTCGCTTAAAACGATAGATAAAGCTAGGGTCTGCTTCAATTTCCGAGAAAATGGGAGAATCCAAAGCCTTTAAAATAACAGCCGTTTCAAGTGTCCGACATAAACTGCTGTACTTTCTAAACTAAGATCCTTTCGGAAAAGCGTTATACCTTTCTGAAAACCTTATTTAATGTCGCTTAAAACGGTAGATAAAGCTAGGGTCTGTTCCAATTTCCGAGGAAATGGGAAAGACCAAACTCTTAAAAATAACTGCCGTTTCAAGTGTCCGACATGAACAGCTGTACTTTCTAAACTAAGACCCTTTCGGAAGAGCGTTACAACTGTCTAAATAGCTTAGTTTATGCCGCTTTAAACGCTATATAGGGCTAGGGTCTGTTCCAATTACCGAGAAAATGGGAAAATCCAAAGTCTTTAAAATAACAGCCGTTTCAAGTGTCCGACATAAACTGCTGTACTTTCTAAACTAAGAGCCTTTCGGAAGAGCATTATTCCTTTCTGAAAAGCTTATTATATGCCGCTTAAAACGCTATATAAAGATAGGGTGTGTTCCAATTTCCGAGAAAATGTGAAAGACCAAACGCTTTAAAATAACTGCCGTTTCACGTGTCCGACATAAACTGCTGTACTTTCTAAACTAAGAGCCTTTCGGAAGAGCGCTATACCTTTCTGAAAAGCTTATTATATGTCGCTTAAAACGGTAGATAAAGCTAGTTTCTGTTTCAATTTCCGAGAAAATGGGAAAATCCAAAGCCCTTAAAATAACTGCCGTTTCAAGAGTCCGACATAAACTGCTGTACTTTCTAAACTAAGAGCCCTTCGGAAAAGCGTTATACCTTTCTGAAAAGCTTATTTAATGTCGCTTAAAAGGGTAGATAAAGCTAGGATCTGGTCCAATTTCCGAGGAAATGGGAAAGACCAAACTCTTTAAAATAACTGCCGTTTCAAGTGTCCGACATGAACTGCTGTACTTTCTAAACTAAGAGCCTTTCGAAAGAGCGTTACACCTTTCTGAATAGCTTATTATATGCCGCTTAAAACACAATAAAAAGCTAGAGTCTGTTCCAATATCCGAGAAAATGGGAACGGCCAAAATCTTTAAAATAACTGCCGTTTCAAATGTCCGACATAAACTGCTGTACACTCTAAACTAAGGGCCTTTCGAAAGAGCGTTTTACCTTTCTGAAAAGCCTATTATATGCCGCTTAAAACACAATATAAGGCTAGGGTCTGTTCCAATTTCCGAAAAAATGTGAAAGCCCAAATCCTTTAAAATAACAGTCGTTTCAAGTATCCGACATAAATTGCTGAACTTTCTAAGCTAAGAGCCTGCCGAAAGAGTAATATAACTTTCTGAAAAGCCTTTTATATGCCGCTTACAACGCAATATAAGGCAAGGGTCTGTTCCAATTTCGGAGAAAATGGGAAATTCCAAAGCCTTTAAAAAAACAGCCGTTTCAAGTGTCCGACATAAACTGCTGTACTTTCTAAAATAAGAGTCTGTCGGAAGAGCATTATGCCTTTCTTAAAAGCTTATTATATGTCGCTTAAAACGGTAAATAAAGCTAGGATCTGTTCCAATTTCCGAGAAAATGGGAAAATCCAAAGCCCTTAAAATACGAGGGCGGGTCAATAATTCCGTGCATTTTTGAATTTCAGACCTCTTTACTAAAACAGCAACACTGCTCCTGTCAACAGGCATTTGTCAGTTGACTCCTGTCAAAATTTAAACTTGCTGCGTCAGTTAGTTTGTGTTTGACAGCTATTTTTATCAGACTACTCACTAATTTGAGGAGAAAATGGAAAAAAGTGAATTTCGTGTGCTTATTAAGCATTATTTCTTGCGAAAAAAAACCATTACCGAGACCAAGGCTAAGCTTGATAAATACTATGGGGACTCTGCACCATCGATTTCAATGGTAAAAAAGTGGTTTACTGAATTTCGTTGTGGCCGTACAAGCACTGAAGATGCCGAACGTCCTGGATATGGTGTTGGCCGACCGAAGATTGAAAGTGCGAGAGATTGTGGAAGCCGTAGGGATCTTGCATGGCTCAGTGGTTTCAATTTTGAATGATCACTTGGGCATGAGAAAGCTTTCCGCAAGATGGGTGCCGCGTTTGCTCACAGTCGACCACAAACGCAATCGTGTAACAACTTCACAGGAAGGTTTGGCGTTGTTTAATCGCAATATGGAGGAGTTTTTGCGCCGTTTTGTAACCGTGGACGAAACATGGATCCATCACAACACACCAGAGAACAAACAACAGTCAAAACAGTGGGTTTCTAAGGGTGAATCGGCGCCAAAGAAGGCCAAGGTGGGTTTGTCAGCCAATAAAGTTATGGCGACTGTTTTTTGGGATGCACGCGGGATAATCCACATTGACTACCTTCAAAAGGGAAGAACAATCAATGGGGAATATTATGCCAACTTATTGGACCGATTCAATGACGATTTGAAAAAAAACGACCTCATTTGGCCAAGAAAAAAGTTCTTTTCCACCAAGACAATGCAAGGGTGCACACATGTGCAGTTGCCATGGCAAAAATCCATGAACTGGGCTATGAATTGCTCCCTCATCCACCCTATTCTCCAGACTTGGCTCCGAGCGACTACTTCTTGCTCCCAAACCTGAAGAAATGGCTTGGTGGAAAAAGATTTGACTCCAATGATGAAGTCATCTCGTCATTTTGAGGACCTCGACAAATCATTTTTTTTGGAAGGGATAAAAAAATTGGAGAAGCGTTGGACAAAGTGTATAGAGCTCAACTGGAACTACGTTGAAAAATAAAATTATCTTTTTATCAAAAAATCTGTTTTAATCCAAAAGTCACGGACTTATTGACCCGAACTCGTAACATCCGTTTCAAGTGTCCGACATAAATTGCTGTACTTTCTTAGCTAAGAGACTTTCGAAAAAGCGCTATACCTTTCTGAAAAGCTTATTATATGACGCTTAAAACGGTAAATAAAGCTAGGCTCTGTTGCCATTTCTGAGAAAATGGGAAAATCCAAAGCCTTTAAAATAACAGCCATTTCAAGTGTCCGACATAAACTGCTGTATTCTATATATCTAAACTGAGAGCCTTTCGGAAGAGCGCTATACCTTTCTGAAAAGCTTATTATATGCCGCTTAAAACACAATATAAAGCTAGGGTGTGTTCCAATTTCCGAAAAAATGTGAAAGCCTAAACGCTTTAAAATAACAGTCGTTTCAAGTGTCCGACATAAACTGCTGTACTTTCTAAACTAAGAGCCTGTTGGAAGAGCATTATGCCTTTCTTAAAAGCTTATTATATGTCGCTTAAAACGGTAAATAAAGCTACGATCTGTTCCAATTTCGGAGAAAGTGTGAAAGACCAAACTCTTTGAAATAAAAGCCGATTCAAGTGTCTGACATGAACTGCTGTACTTTTTAAGCTAAGACCCTTTCGGAAGAGCGTTACACCTATCTTAAAAGCTCATTTTATGCCGCTTTAAACGCTATATAAAGCTAGGGTCTGTTCCAATTACCGAGAAAATGGGAAAAACCAAACTCTTAAAAATAACTGCCGTTTCAAGTGTCCGACATGAACTGCTGTACTTTCTAAACTAAGACCCTTTCGGAAGAGCGTTACAACTATCTAAATAGCTTAGTTTATGCCGCTTTAAACGCTATATAAAGCTAGGGTCTGTTCCAATTACCGAGAAAATGGGAAAATCCAAAGTCTTTAAAATAACTGCCGTTTCAAGTGTCCGGCATGAACTGCTGTACTTTCTAAACTAAGAGCCTTTCGGAAGATCGTTACACCTTTCTGAAAAGCTTATTATATGCCGCTTAAAACACAATAAAAAGCTAGAGTCTGTTCTAATATCCGCGAAAATGGGAAAGGCCAAACTCTTTAAAATAACTGCCGTTTCAACTGTCCGACATAAATTGCTGTACTTTCTAAGCTAAGAGCCTACCGAAAGAGTAATATACCTTACTGAAAAGCTTATTATATGCCGCTTACAATGCAATATAAGGCAAGGTTCTGTTCCAATTTCAGAGAAAATGTAAAAGACCAAACGCTTTAAAATAACTGCCCTTTCAAGTGTCCGACATAAACTGCTGTACTTTCTAAACTAAGAGCCTTTTGGAAGAGCGCTATACCTTTCTGAAAAGCTTATTATATGTCGCTTAAAACGGTATATAAAGCTAGGGTCTGCTTCAATTTCCGAGAAAATGGGAGAATCCAAAGCCTTTAAAATAACAGCCGTTTCAAGTGTCCGACATAAACTGCTGTACTTTCTAAACTAAGAGCCTTTCGGAAAAGCGTTATACCTTTCTGAAAAGCTTATTTAATGTCGCTTAAAACGGTAGATAAAGCTAGGGTCTGTTCCAATTTCCGAGGAAATGGGAAAGACCAAACTCTTAAAAATAACTGCCGTTTCAAGTGTCCGACATGAACTGCTGTACTTTCTAAACTAAGACCCTTTCGGAAGAGCGTTACAACTATCTAAATAGCTTAGTTTATGCCGCTTTAAACGCTATATAAAGCTAGGGTCTGTTCCAATTACCGAGAAAATGGGAAAATCTAAAGTCTTTAAAATAACAGCCGTTTCAAGTGTCCGACATAAACTGCTGTACTTTCTAAACTGAGAGCCTTTCGAAAGAGCATTATTTCTTTCTGAAAAGCTTATTATATGCCGCTTAAAACGCTATATAAAGCTAGGGTGTGTTCCAATTTCCGAGAAAATGTGAAAGTCCACACGCTTTAAAATAACAGCCGTTTCAAATGTCCGACATGAACTGCTGTACTTTCTAAACTAAGAGCCTTTCGGAAGAGCCTTACACCTTTCTGAAAAGCTTATTATATGTCGTTTAAAACGGTGAATAAAGCTAGGGTCTGTTCCAATTTCCGAGAAAATGGGAAAATCCAAAGCCTTTAAAATAACAGCCGTTTCAAGTGTCCGACATAAACTGCTGTACTTTCTAAACTAAGAGCCTTCCGAAAGAGTAATATGCCTTTCTGAAAAGCCTATTATATGCCGCTTACAACGTAATTTAAGGCAAGGGTCTGTTCCAATTTCGGAGAAAGTGTGAAAGACCAAGCTCTTTGAAATAACAGCCGATTCAAGTGTCCGACATGGACTGCTGTACTTTTTAAATAAAGAGCTTTTCGGAAGAGCGTTACACCTATCTTAAAAGCTTATTTTATGCCGCTTTAAACGCAACATGAAACTAGGGTCTGTTCCAATTACCGAGAAAATGGGAAAATAAAAAGTCTTTAAAATAACTGCCGTTTCATGTCCGACATAAACTGCTGTACTTTCTAAACTGTGAGCCTATCGAAAGTGCATTATTCCTTTCTGAAAAGCTTATTATATGCCGCTTAAAACGCTATATAAAGCTATATAAATCTCCGAGAAATAGTGAAAGTCCAAACGCTTTAAAATAACAGCCGTTTCAAGTGTCCGACATGAACTGCTGTACTTTCTAAACTAAGAGCCTTTCGGAAGAGCGTTACACCTATCTAAATTGCTTAGTTTATGCCGCTTTAAACGCTATATGAAGCTAGGGTCTGTTCCAATTACCGCGAAAATGGGAAAATCCAAAGTCTTTAAAATAACTGCCGTTTCAAGTGTCCGGCATGAACTGCTGTACTTTCTAAACTAAGAGCCTTTCGGAAGATCGTTACACCTTTCTGAAAAGCTTATTATATGCCGCTTAAAACACAATAAAAAGCTAGAGTCTGTTCTAATATCCGCGAAAATGGGAAAGGCCAAACTCTTTAAAATAACTGCCGTTTCAAGTGTCCGACATAAATTGCTGTACTTTCTAAGCTAAGAGCCTACCGAAAGAGTAATATACCTTACTGAAAATCTTATTATATGCCGCTTACAATGCAATATAAGGCAAGGTTCTGTTCCAATTTCAGAGAAAATGTAAAAGACCAAACGCTTTAAAATAACTGCCGTTTCAAGTGTCCGACATAAACTGCTGTACTTTCTAAACTAAGAGCCTTTTGGAAGAGCGCTATACCTTTCTGAAAAGCTTATTATATGTCGCTTAAAACGATAGATAAAGCTAGGGTCTGCTTCAATTTCCGAGAAAATGGGAGAATCCAAAGCCTTTAAAATAACAGCCGTTTCAAGTGTCCGACATAAACTGCTGTACTTTCTAAACTAAGATCCTTTCGGAAAAGCGTTATACCTTTCTGAAAACCTTATTTAATGTCGCTTAAGACGGTAGATAAAGCTAGGGTCTGTTCCAATTTCCGAGGAAATGGGAAAGACCAAACTCTTAAAAATAACTGCCGTTTCAAGTGTCCGACATGAACAGCTGTACTTTCTAAACTAAGACCCTTTCGGAAGAGCGTTACAACTGTCTAAATAGCTTAGTTTATGCCGCTTTAAACGCTATATAGGGCTAGGGTCTGTTCCAATTACCGAGAAAATGGGAAAATCCAAAGTCTTTAAAATAACAGCCGTTTCAAGTGTCCGACATAAACTGCTGTACTTTCTAAACTAAGAGCCTTTCGGAAGAGCATTATTCCTTTCTGAAAAGCTTATTATATGCCGCTTAAAACGCTATATAAAGATAGGGTGTGTTCCAATTTCCGAGAAAATGTGAAAGACCAAACGCTTTAAAATAACTGCCGTTTCACGTGTCCGACATAAACTGCTGTACTTTCTAAACTAAGAGCCTTTCGGAAGAGCGCTATACCTTTCTGAAAAGCTTATTATATGTCGCTTAAAACGGTAGATAAAGCTAGTTTCTGTTTCAATTTCCGAGAAAATGGGAAAATCCAAAGCCCTTAAAATAACTGCCGTTTCAAGAGTCCGACATAAACTGCTGTACTTTCTAAACTAAGAGCCCTTCGGAAAAGCGTTATACCTTTCTGAAAAGCTTATTTAATGTCGCTTAAAAGGGTAGATAAAGCTAGGATCTGGTCCAATTTCCGAGGAAATGGGAAAGACCAAACTCTTTAAAATAACTGCCGTTTCAAGTGTCCGACATGAACTGCTGTACTTTCTAAACTAAGAGCCTTTCGAAAGAGCGTTACACCTTTCTGAATAGCTTATTATATGCCGCTTAAAACACAATAAAAAGCTAGAGTCTGTTCCAATATCCGAGAAAATGGGAACGGCCAAAATCTTTAAAATAACTGCCGTTTCAAATGTCCGACATAAACTGCTGTACACTCTAAACTAAGGGCCTTTCGAAAGAGCGTTTTACCTTTCTGAAAAGCCTATTATATGCCGCTTAAAACACAATATAAGGCTAGGGTCTGTTCCAATTTCCGAGAAAATGGGAAAGGCCAACCCCTCTAAAATAACAGCCGTTTCAAGTGTCCGACATAAACTGCAGCAATTTCTAAACTGAGAGCCTTTCGGAAGAGCCTTATACCTTTCTGAAAAGCTTATTATATGCCGCTTAAACACAACAAAAAGCTAGGGCCTGTTCAAACTTCCGAGAAAATGTGAAAGATCAAAAGCTTTAAAATAACAGCAGTTTCAAGTGTCCGACATAAATTGCTGTACTTTCTAAGCTAAGAGCCTACCGAAAGAGTAATATACCTTACTGAAAAGCTTATTATATGCCGCTTACAATGCAATATAAGGCAAGGTTCTGTTCCAATTTCAGAGAAAATGTAAAAGACCAAACGCTTTAAAATAACTGCCGTTTCAAGTGTCCGACGTAAACTGCTGTACTCTCTAAACTAAGAGCCTTTTGGAAGAGCGTTATACCTTTCTGAAAAGCTTATTTAATTTCGCTTAAAACGGTAGATAAAGCTAGGGTCTGTTCCAATTTCCGAGGAAATGGGAAAGACCAAACTCTTAAAAATAACTGCCGTTTCAAGTGTCCTACATAAACTGCTGTACTTTCTAAACTGAGAGCCTATCGAAAGAGCATTATTCCTTTCTGAAAAGCTTATTATATGCCGCTTAAAACGCTTTATAAAGCTAGGGTGTGTTCCAATCTCCGAGAAAATGTGAAAGACCAAACGCTTTAAAATAACTGCCGTTTCAAGTGTCCGACATAAACTGCTGTACTTTCTAAACTAAGACCCTTTCGGAAGAGCGCTATACCTTTCTGAAAAGCTTATTATATGTCGCTTAAAACGCTATATAAAGCTATATAAATCTCCGAGAAATATTGAAAGTCCAAACGCTTTAAAATAACAGCCGTTTCAAGTGTCCGACATGAACTGCTGTACTTTCTAAACTAAGAGCCTTTCGGAAGAGCGTTACACCTATCTAAATTGCTTAGTTTATGCCGCTTTAAACGCTATATAAAGCTAGGGTCTGTTCCAACTACCGAGAAAATGGGAAAATCCAAAGTCTTTAAAATAACAGCCGTTTCATATCCGACATAAACTGCTGTACTTTCTAAACTGAGAGCCTATCGAAAGTGCATTATTCCTTTCTGAAAAGCTTATTATATGCCGCTTAAAACGCTATATAAAGCTATATAAATCTCCGAGAAATATTGAAAGTCCAAACGCTTTAAAATAACAGCCGTTTCAAGTGTCCGACATGAACTGCTGTACTTTCTAAACTAAGAGCCTTTCGGAAGAGCGTTACACCTATCTAAATTGCTTAGTTTATGCCGCTTTAAACGCTATATAAAGCTAGGGTCTGTTCCAACTACCGAGAAAATGGGAAAATCCAAAGTCTTTAAAATAACAGCCGTTTCAAGTGTCCGACACAAACTGCTGTACACTCTAAACTAAGGGCCTTTCGAAAGAGCGTTTTACCTTTCTGAAAAGCCTATTATATGCCGCTTAAAACACAATATAAGGCTATGGTCTGTTCCAATTTCCGAGAAAATGGGAAAGGCCAACCCCTCTAAAATAACAGCCGTTTCAAGTGTCCGACATAAACTGCCGCAATTTCTAAACTGAGAGCCTTTCGGAAGAGCCTTATACCTTTCTGAAAAGCTTATTATATGCCGCTTAAACACAACAAAAAGCTAGGGCCTGTTCAAACTTCCGAGAAAATGTGAAAGATCAAAAGCTTTAAAATAACAGCAGTTTTAAGTGTCCGACATAAACTGCTGTACTCTCTAAGCTAAGAGCCTTCCGAAAGAGCAATATACCTTTCTGAAAAAGCTTATTATATGCCGCTTAAAACACAATATAAAGCTAGGGTCTGTTCCAATTTCCGAAAAAATGTGAAAGCCCAAACGCTTTAAAATAACAGCCGATTCAAGTGTCCGACATGGACTGCTGTACTTTTTAAATAAAGAGCTTTTCGGAAGAGCGTTACACCTATCTTAAAAGCTTATTTTATGCCGCTTTAAACGCAACATAAAACTAGGGTCTGTTCCAATTACCGAGAAAATGGGAAAATAAAAAGTCTTTAAAATAACTGCCGTTTCAAGTGGCCGACATGAACTGCTGTACTTTCTAAACTAAGACCCTTTCGGAAGAGCGTTACACCTATCTAAATAGCTTAGTTTATGCCGCTTTAAACGCTATATAAAGCTAGGGTCTGTTCCAATTACCGAGAAAATTGGAAAATCCAAAGTCTTTAAAATAACAGCCGTTTCACGTGTCCGACATAAACTGCTGTACTTTCTAAACTGAGAGCCTATCGAAAGAGCATTATTCCATTCTGAAAAGCTTATTATATGCCGCTTAAAACGCTTTATAAAGCTAGGGTGTGTTCCAATCTCCGAGAAAATGTGAAAGACCAAACGCTTTAAAATAACTGCCGTTTCAAGTGTCCGACATAAACTGCTGTACTTTCTAAACTAAGAGCCTTTCGGAAGAGCGCTATACCTTTCTGAAAAGCTTATTATATGTCGCTTAAAACGGTAGATAAAGCTAGGGTCTGTTCCAATTACCGAGAAAATGGGAAAATCCAAAGTCTTTAAAATAACAGCCGTTTCAAGTGTCCGACATAAACTACTGTACTTTCTAAACTGAGAGAATTTCGAAAGAGCATTATTCCTTTCTGAAAAGCTTTTTATATGCCGCTTAAAACGCTATATAAAGCTAGGGTGTTTTCCAATTTCCGAGAAAATGTGAAAGACCAAACGCTTTAAAATAACTGCCGTTTCAAGTGTCCGACATAAACTGCTGTACTTTCTAAACTAAGAGCCTTTCGGAAGAGCGCTATACCTTTCTGAAAAGCTTATTATATGTCGCTTAAAACGGTAGATAAAGCTAGGGTCTGTTTCAATTTCCGAGAAAATGGGAAAATCCAAAGCCTTTAAAATAACTGCCGTTTCAAGTGTCCGACATAAACTGCTGTACTTTCTAAACTAAGAGCGATTCGGAAAAGCGTTATACCTTTCTGAAAAGCTTATTTAATGTCGCTTAAAACGGTAGATAAAGCGAGGGTCTGGTCCAATTTCCGAGGAAATGGGAAAGTCCAAACTCTTTAAAATAACTGCCGTTTCAAGTGTCCGACATGAACTGCTGTACTTTCTAAACTAATAGCCTTTCGAAAGAGCGTTGCACCTTTCTGAAAAGCTTATTATATGCCGCTTAAAACACAATAAAAAGCTAGAGTCTGTTCCAATATCCGAGAAAATGGGAAAGGCCAAACGCTTTAAAATAACTGCCGTTTCAAGTGTCCGACATGAACTGCTGTACTTTCTAAACTAAGAGCCTTTCGAAAGAGCGTTATACCTTTCTGAAAAGCTTATTTAATGTCGCTTAAAATGGTAAATAAAGCTAGGGTTTGTTCCAATTTCCGAGGAAATGGGAAAATCCAAAGCCTTTAAAATAACAGCCGTTTCAAGTGTCCGACCTGAACTGCTGTACTTTCTAAACTAAGACTCTTTCGGAAGAGCGTTACACCTATCTAAGTAGCTTAGTTAATGCCGCTTTAAACGCTATATAAAGCTAGGGTATGTTCCAATTACCGAGAAAATGGGAAAATCCAAAGTCTTTAAAATAACTGCCGTTTCAAGTGTCCGACATGAACTGCTGTATTTTCTAAACTAAGAGCCTTTCGGAAGAGCGTTACACCTTTCTGAAAAGCTTATTATATGCCGCTTACAATGCAATATAAGGCAAGGGACTGTTCCAATTTCGGAGAAAATGTAAAAGACCAAACGCTTTAAAATAACTGCCGTTTCAAGTGTCCGACATAAACTGCTGTACTTTCTAAACTAAGAGCCTTTCGGAAGAGCGCTATACCTTTCTGAAAAGCTTATTATATGTCGCTTAAAACGGTAGATAAAGCTAGGGTCTGTTTCAATTTCCGAGAAAATGGGAAAATCCAAAGCCTTTAAAATAACAGCCGTTTCAAGTGTCCGACATGAACTGCTGTACTTTCTAAACTAAGACTCTTTCGGAAGAGCGTTACGCCTATCTAAGTAGCTTAGTTAATGCCGCTTTAAACGCTATATAAAGCTAGGGTCTGTTCCAATTAAAGAGAAAATGGGAAAATCCAAAGTCTTTAAAATAACAGCCGTTTCAAGTGTCCGACATAAACTGCTGTACTTTCTAAACCGAGAGCCTTTCGACAGAGCATTATTCCGTTCTGAAAAGCTTATTATATCCCGCTTAAAACGCTATATAAGGCTAGGGTGTGTTCCAATTTCCGAGAAAATGTGAAAGTCCAAACGCTTTAAAATAACTGCCGTTTCAAGTGTCCGACATGAACTGCTGTACTTTCTAAACTAAGAGCCTGTCGGAAGAGCATTATGCTTTATTTAAAAGCTTATTATATGTCGCTTAAAACGGTAAATAAAGCTAGGATCTGTTCCAATTTCCGAGAAAATGGGAAAATCCAAAGTCTTTAAAATAACAGCCGTTTCAAGTGTCCGACATATCTGCTGTACTTTCTAAACTGATAGCCTTTCGAAAGAGCATTATTCCTTTCTGAAAAGCTTATTATATGCTGCTTAAAACGCTGTATAAAGCTAGGGAGTGTTCCAATTTCCGAGAAAATGGGAAAATCCAAAGCCTTTAAAATAACACCCATTTCAAGTGTCCGACATAAACTGCTGTATTTTCTAAACTGAGAGCCTTTCGGAAGAGCGCTATACTTTTCTGAAAAGCTTATTATATGCCGATTAAAACAAAATAAAAAGCTAGAGTCTGTTCTAATACGCGAAAATGGGAAAGTCCAAACTCTTTAAAATAACTGCCGTTTCAAGTGTCCGACATAAACTGCTGTACTTTCTAAACTAAGAGCCTGTTGGAAGAGCATTATGCCTTTCTTAAAAGCTTATTATATGTCGCTTAAAACGGTAAATAAAGCTAGGATCTGTTCCAATTTCGGAGAAAGTGTGAAAGACCAAACTCTTTGAAATAACAGCCGATTCAAGTGTCCGACATGAACTGCTGTACTTTTTAAGCTAAGACCCTTTTGGAAGAGCGTTACACCAATCTTAAAATCTTATTTTATGCCGCTTTAAACGCTATATAAAGCTAGGGTCTGTTCCAATTACCGAGAAAATGGGAAAATCCAAACTCTTTAAAATAACTGCCGTTTCTAGTGTCCGACATGAACTGTTGTACTTTCTAAACTAAGAGCCTTTCGGAAGAGCGTTACAAATTTCTGAAAAGCTTATTATATGCCGCTTAAAACACAATAAAAAGCTAGAGTCTGTTCCAATATCCGAGAAAATGGGAAAGCCCAAACGCTTTAAAATAACAGCCTTTTCAAGTGTCCGACATGAACTGCTGTACTTTCTAAACTAAGAGCCTGTTGGAAGAGCATTATGCCTTTCTTAAAAGCTTATTATATGTCGCTTAAAACGGTAAATAAAGCTAGGATCTGTTCCAATTTCGGAGAAAGTGTGAAAGACCAAACTCTTTGAAATAACAGCCGATTCAAGTGTCCGACATAAATTGATGTACTTTCTAAGCTAAGAGCCTTCCGAAAGAGCGGTATACCTTTCTGAAAAGCTTATTATATGTAGCTTAAAACGGTAAATAAAGCTAGGGTCTGTTGCAATCTCCGCGAAAATGGGAAAATCCAAAGCCTTTAAAATAACAGCCATTTCAATGTCCGACATAAACTGCTGTGCTTTCTAAACTAATAGCCTTTCGGAAAAGCGTTACACCTAAATAATAAGCTTATTTTATGCCACTCTAAATCCTATATAAAGCTAGGATCTGTTCCAATTTCCGAGAATATGGGAAAATCCAAAGCCTTTAAAATAACAGCAGTTTCAAGTGTCCTACATATGCTGCTGTACTTTCTAAACTAAGAGCCTTCCGAAATAGTAATATACCTTTCTGAAAAGCCTATTATATGCCGCTTACAACGCAATATAAGGCAAGGGTCTGTTCCAATTTCGGAGAAAATGTGAAAGACCAAATTCTTTAAAATAACTGCCGTTTCAAGTGTCCGACATAAACTGCTGTATTTTCTAAACTGAGAGCCTTTCGGAAGAGCGCTATACCTTTCTGAAAAGCTTATTATATGTCTAGGGCCTGTTTAAATTTCCGAGAAAATGTGAAAGACCAAACGCTTTAAAATAACAGCCGTTGCAAGTGTCCGACATAAACTGCTGTATTCTCTAAGCTACGAGCCTTTCGAAAGAGCAATATACCTTTCTGAAAAGCTTATTATAAGCCGCTTAAAACACAATATAAAGCTAGGGTCTGTTCCAATTTCCGAAAAAATGTGAAAGCCCAAACGCTTTAAAATAACAGTCGTTTCAAGTGTCCGACATAAACTGCTGTACTTTCTAAACTAAGAGCCTGCCGGCAGAGCATTATGCCTTTCTTAAAAGCTTATTATATGTCGCTTAAAACGGTAAATAAAGCTAGGATCTGTTCCAATTTCGGAGAAAGTGTGAAAGACCAAACTCTTTGAAATAACAGCCGATTCAAGTGTCCGACATGAACTGCTGTACTTTTTAAGCCAAGAACCTTTCGGAAGAGCGTTACAACTATCTTAAAAGCTTATTTTATGCCGCTTTACACGCTATATAAACCTAGAGTCTGTTCCAATTACCGAGAAAATGGGAAAATCCAAAGTCTTTAAAATAACTGCCGTTTCAAGTGTCCGACATGAACTGCTGTACTTTCTAAACTAAGAGCCTTTCGGAAGAGCGTTACACCTTTCTGAAAAGCTTATTATATGCCGCTTACAATGCAATATAAGGCAAGGGACTGTTCCAATTTCGGAGAAAATGTAAAAGACCAAACGCTTTAAAATAACTGCCGTTTCAAGTGTCCGACATAAACTGCTGTACTTTCTAAACTAAGAGCCTTTCGGAAGAGCGCTATACCTTTCTGAAAAGCTTATTATATGTCGCTTAAAACGGTAGATAAAGCTAGGGTCTGTTTCAATTTCCGAGAAAATGGGAAAATCCAAAGCCTTTAAAATAACAGCCGTTTCAAGTGTCCGACATGAACTGCTGTACTTTCTAAACTAAGACTCTTTCGGAAGAGCGTTACGCCTATCTAAGTAGCTTAGTTAATGCCGCTTTAAACGCTATATAAAGCTAGGGTCTGTTCCAATTAAAGAGAAAATGGGAAAATCCAAAGTCTTTAAAATAACAGCCGTTTCAAGTGTCCGACATAAACTGCTGTACATTCTAAACCGAGAGCCTTTCGACAGAGCATTATTCCGTTCTGAAAAGCTTATTATATCCCGCTTAAAACGCTATATAAAGCTAGGGTGTGTTCCAATTTCCGAGAAAATGTGAAAGTCCAAACGCTTTAAAATAACTGCCGTTTCAAGTGTCCGACATGAACTGCTGTACTTTCTAAACTGAGAGCCTTTCGGAAGAGCGTTATACCTTTCTGAAAATGGGAAAATCCAAAGTCTTTAAAATAACAGCCGTTTCAAGTGTCCGACATAAACTGCTGTGCTTTCTAAACCGAGAGCCTTTCGACAGAGCATTATTCCGTTCTGAAAAGCTTATTATATCCCGCTTAAAACGCTATATAAAGCTAGGGTGTGTTCCAATTTCCGAGAAAATGTGAAAGTCCAAACGCTTTAAAATAACAGCCGTTTCAAGTGTCCGACATGAACTGCTGTACTTTCTAAACTAAGAGCCTTTCGGAAGAGCGTTATACCTTTCTGAAAAGCTTATTATGTGTCGCTTAAAATGGTAAATAAAGCTAGGGTCTGTTGCAATCTCCGAGAAAATGGGAAAATCCAAAGCCTTTAAAATAACAGCCATTTCATTGTCCGACATAAACTGCTGTGCTTTCTAAACTAAGAGCCTTTCGTAAAAGTGTTACACCTATCTAATAAGCTTATTTTATGCCGCTTTAAATGCTATATAAAGCCATTATCTGTTCCAATTTCCGAGAAAATGGGAAAATCCAAAGCCTTTAAAATAACAGCCGTTTCAAGTGTTCTACATATGCTGCTGTACTTTCTAAACTAAGAGCCTTCCGAAATAGTACTATACCTTTCTGAAAAGCCTATTATATGCCGCTTACAACGCAATATAAGGCAAGGGTCTGTTCCAATTTCGGAGAAAATGTGAAAGACCAAATGCTTGAATATAACTGCCGTTTCAAGTGTCCGACATGAACTGCTGTACTTTCTAAACTAAGAACCTTTCGGAGGAGCGTTACACCTATCTAAATAGCTTAGTTTATGCCGCTTTAAACGCTATATAGGGCTAGGGTCTGTTCCAATTACCGAGAAAATTGGAAAATCCAAAGTTTTTAAAATAACAGCCGTTTCAAGTGTCCGACATAAACTGCTGTACTTTCTAAACTGAGAGCCTTTCGAGAGAGCATTATTCCTTTCTGAAAAGCTTATTATATCCCGCTTAAAACGCTATATAATGCTAGGGTGTGTTCCAATTTCCGAGAAAATGTGAAAGTCCAAACGCTTTAAAATAACTGCCGTTTCAAGTGTCCGACATGAACTGCCGTACTTTCTAAACTAAGAGCCTTTCGGAAGAGCGTTATACCTTTTTGAAAAGCTTATTATGTGTCGCATAAAATGGTAAAAAAAGCTAGGGCTTGTTCCAATTTCCGAGGAAATGGGAAAATCCAAAACCTTTAAAATTACAGCCGTTTCAAGTGTCCGACATGAACTGCTGTACTTTCTTAACTAAGACTCTTTCGGAAAAGCGTTACACCTATCTACGTAGCTTAGTTAATGCCGCTTTAAACGCTATATAAAGCTAGGGTCTGTTCCAATTACCGAGAAAATGGGAAAATCCAAAGTCTTTAAAATAACAGCCGTTTCAAGTGTCAGACATAAACTGCTGTACTTTCTAAACTGAGAGCCTTTCGAGAGAGTATTATTCCTTTCTGAAAAGCTTATTATATCCCGCCTAAAATGCTATATGAAGCTAGGGTCTGTTCCAATTACCGAGAAAATGGGAAAATCCAAAGCCTTTAAAATAACTGCCGTTTCAAGTGTCCGACATGAACTGCTGTACTTTCTAAACTAAGACCCTTTCGGAAGAGCGTTACACCTATCTAAATAGCATAGTTTATGCCGCTTTAAACGCTATATAGAGCTACCGTCTGTTCCAATTACCGAGAAAATTGGAAAATCCAAAGTCTTTAAAATAACAGCCGTTTCAAGTGTCCGACATAAACTGCTGTACTTTCTAAATTGAGAGCCTTTCCAGAGAGCATTATTCCTTTCTGAAAAGCTTATTATATCCCGCTTAAAACGCTATATAAAGCTAGGGTGTGTTCCAATTTCCGAGAAAATGTGAAAGTCCAAACGCTTTAAAATAACAGCCGTTTCAAGTGTCCGACATGAACTGCTGTACTTTCTAAACTAAGAGCCTTTCGGAAGAGCGTTATACCTTTCTGAAAAGCTTATTATGTGTCGCTTAAAATGGTAAATAAAGCTAGGGTTTGTTCCAATTTCCGAGGAAATGGGAAAATCCAAAGCCTTTAAAATAACAGCCGTTTCAAGTGTCCGACATGAACTGCTGTACTTTCTAAACTAAGACTCTTTCGGAAGAGCGTTACACCTATCTAAGTAGCTTAGTTAATGCCGCTTTAAACGCTATATAAAGCTAGGGTCTGTTCCAATTACCGAGAAAATGGGAAAATCCAAAGTCTTTAAAATAACAGCCGTTTCAAGTGTCCGACATAAACTGCTGTACTTTCTAAACTGAGAGCCTTTCGAAAGAGGATTATTCCTTTCTGAAAAGCTTATTATATCCCGCTTAAAACGCTATATAAAGCTAGGGTGTGTTCCAATTTCCGAGAAAATGGGAAACTCCAAAGCCTTTAAAATAACAGCCGTTTCAAGTGTTCTACATAAACTGCTGTATTTTCTAAACTAAGAGCTTTACGAAATAGTAATATTCCTTTCTGAAAAGCTTATTATATGCCGCTTACAATGCAATATAAGGCAAGGGTCTGTTCCAATTTCGGAGAAAATGTAAAAGACCAAACGCTTTAAAATAACTGCCGTTTCAAGTGTCCGACATGAACAGCTGTACTTTCTAAACTAAGAGCATTTCGGAAGAGCGTTATACCTTTCTGAAAAGCTTATTATGTGTCGCTTAAAATGGTAAATAAAGCTAGGGTTTGTTCCAATTACCGAGGAAATGGGAAAATCCAAAGCCTTTAAAATAACAGCCGTTTCAAGTGTCCGACATGAACTGCTGTACTTTCTAAACTAAGACTCTTTCGGAAGAGCGTTACACCTATCTAAGTAGATTAGTTAATGCCGCTTTAAACGCTACATAAAGCTAGGGTCTGTTCCAATTACCGAGAAAATGGGAAAATCCAAAGTCTTTAAAATAACAGCCGTTTCAAGTGTCCGACATAAACTGCTGTACTTTCTAAACTGAGAGCCTTTCGAAAGAGCATTATTACTTTCTGAAAAGCTTATTATATGTCGCTTAAAACGCTATATAAAGCTAGGGTGTGTTCCAATTTAATAGAAAATGTGAAAGTCCAAACGTTTTAAAATAACAGCCGTTTCAAGTGTCCGACATGAACTGCTGTACTTTCTAAACTAAGAGCCTTTCGGAAGAGCGTTATGCCGTTCTGAAAAGCTTATTATATGTCCCTTAAAACAGTAAATAAAGCTAGGGTTTGTTCCAATTTCCAAGGAAATGGGAAAATCCAAAATCTTTAAAATAACAGCCGTTTCAAGGGTCCGACATAAACTGCTGTACTTTCTAAACTGAGAGCCTTTCCAGAGAGCATTATACCTTTCTGAAAAGCTTATTATATCCCGCTTAAAACGCTATTTAAAGCTAGGGTGTGTTCCAATTTCCGAGAAAATGTGAAAGTCCAATCGCTTTAAAATAGCAGCCGCTTCAAGTGTCCGACATGAACTGCTGTACTTTCTAAACTAAGACTCTTTGGGAAGAGCGTTACACCTATCTAAGTAGCTTAGTTAATGCCGCTTTAAACGCTATATAAAGCTAGGGTCTGTTCCAATTACCGAGAAAATGGGAAAATCCAAAGTCTTCAAAATAACAGCCGTTTCAAGTGTCCGACATAAACTGCTGTACTTTCTAAACTGAGAGCCTTTCGAAAGAGCATTATTCCTTTCTGAAAAGCTTATTGTATCCCGCTTGAAACGCTATATGAAGCTAGGGTCTGTTCCAATTACCGAGAAAATGGGAAAATCCAAAGCCTTTAAAATAACTGCCGTTTCAAGTGTCCGACATGAACTGCTGTACTTTCTAAACTAAGACTCTTTCGGAAGAGCGTTACACCTATCTAAGTAGCTTAGTTAATGCCGCTTTAAACGCTATATAAAGCTAGGGTCTGTTCCAATTACCGAGAAAATGGGAAAATCCAAAGTCTTTAAAATAACAGCCGTTTCAAGTGTCAGACATAAACTGCTGTACTTTCTAAACTGAGAGCCTTTCGAGAGAGTATTATTCCTTTCTGAAAAGCTTATTATATCCCGCTTAAAACGCTATATGAAGCTAGGGTCTGTTCCAATTACCGAGAAAATGGGAAAATCCAAAGCCTTTAAAATAACTGCCGTTTCAAGTGTCCGACATGAACTGCTGTACTTTCTAAACTAAGACCCTTTCGGAAGAGCGTTACACCTATCTAAGTAGCTTAGTTAATGCCGCTTTAAACGCTATATAAAGCTAGGGTCTGTTCCAATTACCGAGAAAATGTGAAAATCCAAAGTCTTTAAAATAACAGCCGTTTCAAGTGTCAGACATAAACTGCTGTACTTTCTAAACTGAGAGCCTTTCGAGAGAGTATTATTCCTTTCTGAAAAGCTTAGTATATCCCGCTTAAAACGCTATATGAAGCTAGGGTCTGTTCCAATTACCGAGAAAATGGGAAAATCCAAAGCCTTTAAAATAACTGCCGTTTCAAGTGTCCGACATGAACTGCTGTACTTTCTAAACTAAGACTCTTTCGGAAGAGCGTTACACCTATCTAAGTAGCTTAGTTAATTCCGCTTTAAACGCTATATAAAGCTAGGGTCTGTTACAATTACCGAGAAAATGGGAAAATCCAAAGTCTTTAAAATAACAGCCGTTTCAAGTGTCAGACATAAACTGCTGTACTTTCTAAACTGAGAGCCTTTCGAGAGAGTATTATTCCTTTCTGAAAAGCTTATTATATCCCGCTTAA
The DNA here is from genome assembly GCA_963966105.1 of Volucella zonaria. Lineage (NCBI taxonomy): Eukaryota > Metazoa > Arthropoda > Insecta > Diptera > Syrphidae > Volucella > Volucella zonaria. Next base: position 4,715,179 of record CAWYQB010000254.1, on the reverse strand, counting down.
AACGCTATATGAAGTTAGGGTCTGTTCCAATTACCGAGAAAATGGGAAAATCCAAAGCCTTTAAAATAACTGCCGTTTCAAGTGTCCGACATGAACTGCTGTACTTTCTAAACTAAGACCCTTTCGGAGGAACGTTACACCTATCTAAATAGCTTAGTTTATGCCGCTTTAAACGCTATGTAGAGCTAGCGTCTCTTCCAATTACCGAGAAAATTGGAAAATCCAAAGTCTTTAAAATAACAGCCGTTTCAAGTGTCCGACATAACTGCTGTACTTTCTAAACTGAGAGCATTGCCAGAGAGCATTATTCCTTTCTGAAAAGCTTATTATATCCCGCTTAAAACGCTATATAAAGCTAGGGTGTGTTCCAATTTCCGAGAAAATGTGAAAGTCCAAACGCTTTAAAATAACAGCCGTTTCAAGTGTCCGACATGAACTGCTGTACTTTCTAAACTAAGAGCCTTTCGGGAGAGCGTTATACCTTTCTGAAAAGCTTATTATGTGTCGCTTAAAATGGTAAATAAAGCTAGGGTTTGTTCCAATTTCCGAGGAAATGGGAAAATCCAAAGCCTATAAAATAACAGCCGTTTCAAGTGTCCGACATGAACTGCTGTACTTTCTAAACTAAGACTCTTTCGGAAGAGCGTTACACCTATCTAAGTAGCTTAGTTAATTCCGCTTTAAACGCTATATAAAGCTGGGGTCTGTTCCAATTACCGAGAAAATGGGAAAATCCAAAGTCTTTAAAATAACAGCCGTTTCAAGTGTCAGACATAAACTGCTGTACTTTATAAACTAAGACTCTTTCGGAAGAGCGTTACACCTATCTAAGTAGCTTAGTTAATGCCGCTTTAAAAGCTATATAAAGCTAGGGTCTGTTCCAATTACCGAGAAAATGGGAAAATCCAAAGTCTTTAAAATAACAGCTGTTTCAAGTGTCCGACATAAACTGCTGTACTTTCTAAACTGAGAGCCTTTCGAAAGAGCATTATTCCTTTCTGAAAAGCTTATTATATTCCGCTTAAAACACTATATAAAGCTAGGGTGTGTTCCAATTTCCGAGAAAATGGGAAAATCCAAAGCCTTTAAAATAACAGCCGTTTCAAGTGCTCTACATATGCTGCTGTATTTTCTAAACTAAGAGCCTTCCGAAATAGTAATATACCTTTCTGAAAAGCCTATTATATGCCGCTTACAACGCAATATAAGGCAAGGGTCTGCTCCAATTTCGAAGAAAATATGAAAGACCAAATGCTTTAAAATAACTGTCGTTTCAAGTGTCCGACATAAACTGCTGTACTGTCTAAGCTACGAGCCTTCCGAAAGAGCAATATACCTTTCTGAAAAGCTTATTATATGCCGCTTAAAACACAATATAAAGCTAGGGTCTGTTCCAATTTCCGAAAAAATGTGAAAGCCCAAACGCTTTAAAATAACAGTCGTTTCAAGTGTCCGACATAAACTGCTGTACTTTCTAAACTAAGAGCCTGCCGGAAGAGCATTATGCCTTTCTTAAAAGCTTATTATATGTCGCTTAAAACGGTAAATAAAGCTAGGATCTGTTCCAATTTCGGAGAAAGTGTGAAAGACCAAAGTCTTTGAAATAACAGCCGATTCAAGTGTCCGACATGAACTGCTGTACTTTTTAAGCTAAGAACCTTTCGGAAGAGCGTTACACCTATCTTAAAAACTTATTTTATGCCGCTTTACACGCTATATAAACCTAGAGTCTGTTCCAATTACCGAGAATATGGGAAAATCCAAAGTCTTTAAAATAACTGCCGTTTCAAGTGTCCGACATGAACTGCTGTACTTTCTAAATTAAGAGCCTTTCTAAAGAGCGTTAGACCTTTCTGAAAAGCTTATTATATGCCGCTTGCAACGCAATATAAGGCAAAGGTCTGTTCCAATTTCGGAGAAAATGTAAAAGACCAAACGCTTTAAAATATCTGCCGTTTCAAGTGTCCGACATGAACTGCTGTACTTTCTAAACTAAGAGCCTTTCGGAAGAGCGTTATACCTTTCTGAAAAGCTTATTATGTGTCGCTTAAAATGGTAAATAAAGCTAGGGTTTGTTCCAATTACCGAGGAAATGGGAAAATCCAAAGCCTTTAAAATAACAGCCGTTTCAAGTGTCCGACATGAACTGCTGTACTTTCTAAACTAAGACTCTTTCGGAAGAGCGTTACACCTATCTAAGTAGCTTAGTTAATACCGCTTTAAACGGTATATAAAGCTAGGGTCTGTTCCAATTACCGAGAACATGGGAAAATCCAAAGTCTTTAAAATAACAGCCGTTTCAAGTGTCCGACATAAACTGCTGTACTTTCTAAACTGAGAGCCTTTCGAAAGAGCATTATTCCTTTCTGAAAAGCTTATTATATGTCGCTTAAAACGCTATATAAAGCTAGGGTGTGTTCCAATTTCCTAGAAAATATGAAAGTCCAAACGCTTTAAAATAACAGCCGTTTCATGTGTCCGACATGAACTGCTGTACTTTCTAAACTAAGAGCCTTTCGGAAGAGCGTTATACCGTTCTGAAAAGCTTATTATATGTCCCTTAAAACAGTAAATAAAGCTAGGGTTTGTTCCAATTTCCGAGGAAATGGGAAAATCCAAAGCCTTTAAAATAACAGCCGTTTCATGTGTCCGACATAAACTGCTTTACTTTCTAAACTAATAGCCTTTCGGAAGAGCGTTATACCTTTCTGAAAAGCTTATTATATGTCGCTTAAAACGGTAAGTAAAGCTAGGATCTGTTCCAATTTCCGAGAAAATGGGAAAATCCAAAGCCTTTAAAATAACAGCCGTTTCAAGTGTTCGACATAAACTGCTGTACTTTCTAAACTAAGAGCCTTCCGAAAGAGTAATATACCTTTCTGAAAAGCCTATTATATGCCGCTTACAACACAATTTAAGGCAAGGGTCTGTCCCAATTTCGTTTCAAGTGTCCGACATGAACTGCTGTACTTTTTAAATAAAGAGCTTTTCGGAAGAGCGTTACACCTATCTAAAAAGCTTATTTTATGCCGCTTTAAACGCTATATATAGCTAGGGTCTGCTCTAATTTCCGAGAAAATGGGAAAGACCAAACTCTATAAAATAACAGCCGTTTCAAGTGTCCGACATGAACTGTTGTACTTTCTAAACTAAGACTCTTTCGGAAGAGCGTTACACCTATCTAAGTAGCTTAGTTAATGCCGCTTTAAACGCTATATAAAGCTGGGGTCTGTTCCAATTACCGAGAAAATGGGAAAATCCAAAGTCTTTAAAATAACAGCCGTTTCAAGTGTCCGACATAAACTGCTGTACTTTCTAAACTGAGAGCCTTTCGAAAGAGCATTATTCCTTTCTGAAAAGCTTATAATATCCCGCTTAAAACGCTATATAAAGCTAGGGTGTGTTCCAATTTCCGAGAAAATGGGAAAATCCAAAGCCTTTAAAATAACAGCCGTTTCAAGTGTTCTACATATGCTGCTGTATTTTCTAAACTAAGAGCGTTCCGAAATAGTAATATACCTTTCTGAAAAGCCTATTATATGCCGCTTACAACGCAATATAAAGCAAGGGTCTGCTCCAATTTCGGAGAAAATGTGAAAGACCAATTGCTTTAAAATAACTGTCGTTTCAAGTGTCCGACATGAACTGCTGTACTTTCTAAACTAAGACTTTTTCGGAAGAGCGTTACACCTATCTAAGTAGCTTAGTTAATGCCGCTTTAAAAGCTATATAAAGCTAGGGTCTGTTCCAATTACCGAGAAAATGTGAAAGTCCAAACGCTTTAAAATAACAGCCGTTTCAAGTGTCCGACATGAACTGCTGTACTTTCTAAACTAAGAGCCTTTCGGAAGAGCGTTATACCTTTCTGAAAAGCTTATTATGTGTCGCTTAAAATGGTAAATAAAGCTAGGGTTTGTTCCAATTTCCGAGGAAATGGGAAAATCCAAAGCCTTTAAAATAACAGCCGTTTCAAGTGTCCGACATGAACTGCTGTACTTTCTAAACTAAGAGCCTTTCGGAAGAGCGTTATACCTTTCTGAAAAGCTTATTATGTGTCGCTTAAAATGGTAAATAAAGCTAGGGTTTGTTCCAATTTCCGAGGAAATGGGAAAATCCAAAGCCTTTAAAATAACAGCCGTTTCAAGTGTCCGACATGAACTGCTGTACTTTCTAAACTAAGACTCTTTCGGAAGAGCGTTACACCTATCTAAGTAGCTTAGTTAATGCCGCTTTAAACGGTATATAAAGTTAGGGTCTGTTCCAATTACCGAGAAAATGGGAAAATAAAAAGTCTTTAAAATAACAGCCGTTTCAAGTGTCAGACATAAACTGCTGTACTTTCTAAACTAAGACTCTTTCGGAAGAGCGTTACACCTATCTAAGTAGCTTAACTATGCCGCTTTAAACGGTATATAAAGTTAGGGTCTGTTCCAATTACCGAGAAAATGGAAAAATCCAAAGTCTTTAAAATAACAGCCGTTTCAAGTGTCCGACATAAACTTCTGTACTTTCTAAACTGAGAGCCTTTCGAAAGAGCATTATTCCTTTCTGAAAAGCTTATTATATTCCGCTTAAAACGCTATATAAAGCTAGGGAGTGTTCCAATTTCCGAGAAAATGGGAAAATCCAAAGCCTTTAAAATAACAGCCGTTTCAAGTGTTCTACATATGCTGCTGTATTTTCTAAACTAAGAGCCTTCCGAAATAGTAATATACCTTTCTGAAAAGCCTATTATATGCCGCTTACAACGCAGTATAAGGCAAGGGTCTGCTCCAATTTCGGAGAAAATGTGAAAGACCAAATTCTTTAAAATAACTGTCGTTTCAAGTGTCCGACATAAACTGCTGTACTTTCTAAACTGTGAGCCTTTCGGAAGAGCGCTATACCTTTCTGAAAAGTTTATTATATGTCTAGGGCCTGTTCAAATTTCCGAGAAAATGTGAAAGACCAAACGCTTTAAAATAACAGCCGTTGCAAGTGTCCGACATAAACCGCTGTACTTTCTAAACTGAGAGCCTTTCGGAAGAGCGCTATACCTTTCTGAAAAGCTTATTATATGTCTAGGGCCTGCTCAAATTTCCGAGAAAATGTGAAAGACCAAACGCTTTAAAATAACAGTCGTTTCAAGTGTCCGACATAAACTGCTGTACTTTCTAAACTAAGAGCCTTCCGGAAGAGCATTATGCCTTTCTTAAAAGCCTATTATATGTCGCTTAAAACGGTAAATAAAGCTAGGATCTGTTCCAATTTCGGAGAAAGTGTGAAAGACCAAACTCTTTGAAATAACAGCCGATTCAAGTGTCCGACATGAACTGCTGTACTTTTTAAGCCAAGAACCTTTCGGAAAAGCGTTACACCTATCTTAAAAGCTAATTTTATGCCGCTTTACACGCTATATAAACCTAGAGTCTGTTCCAATTACCGAGAATATGGGAAAATCCAAAGTCTTTAAAATAACTGCCGTTTCAAGTGTCCGACATGAACTGCTGTACTTTCTAAACTAAGAGCCTTTCTAAAGAGCGTTAGACCTTTCTGAAAAGCTTATGCCGCTTACAATGCAATATAAGGAAAGGGTCTGTTCCAATTTCGGAGAAAATGTAAAAGACCAAACGCTTTAAAATAACTGCCGTTTCAAGTGTCCGACATGAACTGCTGTAGTTTCTAAATTAAGAGCCTTTCGGAAGAGCGTTATACCTTTCTGAAAAGCTTATTATGTGTCGCTTAAAATGGTAAATAAAGCTAGGGTTTGTTACAATTACCGACGAAATGGGAAAATCCAAAGCCTTTAAAATAACAGCCGTTTCAAGTGTCCGACATGAACTGCTGTACTTTCTAAACTAAGACTCTTTCGGAAGAGCGTTACACCTATCTAAGTAGCTTAGTTAATGCCGCTTTAAACGGTATATAAAGTTAGGGTCTGTTCCAATTACCGAGAAAATGGAAAAATCCAAAGTCTTTAAAATAACAGCCGTTTCAAGTGTCCGACATAAACTGCTGTACTTTCTAAACTGAGAGCCTTTCGAAAGAGCATTATTACTTTCTGAAAAGCTTACTATATGTCGCTTAAAATGCTACATAAAGCTAGGGTGTGTTCCAATTTCCTAGAAAATGTGAAAGTCCAAACGCTTTAAAATAACAGCCGTTTCAAGTGTCCGACATGAACTGCTGTACTTTCTAAACTAAGACCCTTTCGGAAGAGCGTTATGCCGTTCTGAAAAGCTTAGTATATGTCCCTTAAAACAGTAAATAAAGCTAGGGTTTGTTCCAATTTCCAAGGAAATGGGAAAATCCAAAGCCTTTAAAATAACAGCCGTTTCATGTGTCCGACATAAACTGCTGTACTTTCTAAACTAAGACCCTTTCGGAGGAGCGTTACACCTATCTAAATAGCTTAGTTTATGACGCTTTAAACGCTATATAGAGCTAGGGTCTGTTCCAATTACCGAGAAAATTGGAAAATCCAAAGCCTTTAAAATAACAGCCGTTTCAAGTGTCCGACATAAACTGCTGTACTCTCTAAACTGAGAGCCTTTTGAGAGAGCATTATTCCTTTCTGAAAAGCTTATTATATCCCGCTTAAAACGCTATATTAAGCTAGGGTGTGTTCCAATTTCCGAGAAAATGTGAAAGTCCAAACTCTTTAAAATAACAGCCGTTTCAAGTGTCCGACATGAACTGCTGTACTTTCTAAACTAAGACCCTTTCGGAGGAGCGTTACACCTATCTAAATAGCTTAGTTTATGCCGCTTTAAACGCTATATAGAGCTAGCGTCTGTTCCAATTACCGAGAAAATTGGAAAGTCCAAAGTCTTTAAAATAACAGCCGTTTCAAGTGTCCGACATAAACTACTGTACTTTCTAAACTGAGAGCCTTTCCAGAGAGCATTATTCCTTTCTGAAAAGCTTATTATATCCCGCTTAAGACGCTATATAAAGCTAGGGTGTGTTCCAATTTCCGAGAAAATGTGAAAGTCCAAACGCTTTAAAATAACAGCCGTTTCAAGTGTCCGACATGAACTGCTGTACTTTCTAAACTAAGAGCCTTTCGGAAGAGCGTTATACCTTTCTGAAAAGCTTATTATGTGTCGCTTAAAATGGTAAATAAAGCTAGGGTTTGTTCCAATTTCCGAGGAAATGGGAAAATCCAAAGCCTTTAAAATAACAGCCGTTTCAAGTGTCCGACATGAACTGCTGTACTTTCTAAACTAAGACTCTTTCGGAAGAGCGTTACACCTATCTAAGTAGCTTAGTTAATGCCGCTTTAAACGCTATATAAAGCTGGGGTCTGTTCCAATTACCGAGAAAATGGGAAAATCCAAAGTCTTTAAAATAACAGCCGTTTCAAGTGTCCGACATAAACTGCTGTACTTTCTAAACTGAGAGCCTTTCGAAAGAGCATTATTCCTTTCTGAAAAGCTTATTATATCCGTTTCAAGTGTCAGACATAAACTGCTGTACTTTCTAAACTAAGACTCTTTCGGAAGAGCGTTACACCTATCTAAGTAGCTTAGTTAATGCCGCTTTAAACGGTATATAAAGTTATGGTCTGTTCCAATTACCGAGAAAATGCGAAAATAAAAAGTCTTTAAAATAACAGCCGTTTCAAGTGTCAGACATAAACTGCTGTACTTTCTAAACTAAGACTCTTTCGGAAGAGCGTTACACCTATCTAAGTAGCTTAACTATGCCGCTTTAAACGGTATATAAAGTTAGGGTCTGTTCCAATTACCGAGAAAATGGAAAAATCCAAAGTCTTTAAAATAACAGCCGTTTCAAGTGTCCGACATAAACTTCTGTACTTTCTAAACTGAGAGCCTTTCGAAAGAGCATTATTCCTTTCTGAAAAGCTTATTATATTCCGCTTAAAACGCTATATAAAGCTAGGGAGTGTTCCAATTTCCGAGAAAATGGGAAAATCCAAAGCCTTTAAAATAACAGCCGTTTCAAGTGTTCCACATATGCTGCTGTATTTTCTAAACTAAGAGCCTTCCGAAATAGTAATATACCTTTCTGAAAAGCCTATTATATGCCGCTTACAACGCAGTATAAGGCAAGGGTCTGCTCCAATTTCGGAGAAAATGTGAAAGACCAAATTCTTTAAAATAACTGTCGTTTCAAGTGTCCGACATAAACTGCTGTACTTTCTAAACTGTGAGCCTTTCGGAAGAGCGCTATACCTTTCTGAAAAGTTTATTATATGTCTAGGGCCTGTTCAAATTTCCGAGAAAATGTGAAAGACCAAACGCTTTAAAATAACAGCCGTTGCAAGTGTCCGACATAAACCGCTGTACTTTCTAAACTGAGAGCCTTTCGGAAGAGCGCTATACCTTTCTGAAAAGCTTATTATATGTCTAGGGCCTGCTCAAATTTCCGAGAAAATGTGAAAGACCAAACGCTTTAAAATAACAGTCGTTTCAAGTGTCCGACATAAACTGCTGTACTTTCTAAACTAAGAGCCTTCCGGAAGAGCATTATGCCTTTCTTAAAAGCCTATTATATGTCGCTTAAAACGGTAAATAAAGCTAGGATCTGTTCCAATTTCGGAGAAAGTGTGAAAGACCAAACTCTTTGAAATAACAGCCGATTCAAGTGTCCGACATGAACTGCTGTACTTTTTAAGCCAAGAACCTTTCGGAAAAGCGTTACACCTATCTTAAAAGCTAATTTTATGCCGCTTTACACGCTATATAAACCTAGAGTCTGTTCCAATTACCGAGAATATGGGAAAATCCAAAGTCTTTAAAATAACTGCCGTTTCAAGTGTCCGACATGAACTGCTGTACTTTCTAAACTAAGAGCCTTTCTAAAGAGCGTTAGACCTTTCTGAAAAGCTTATGCCGCTTACAATGCAATATAAGGAAAGGGTCTGTTCCAATTTCGGAGAAAATGTAAAAGACCAAACGCTTTAAAATAACTGCCGTTTCAAGTGTCCGACATGAACTGCTGTAGTTTCTAAATTAAGAGCCTTTCGGAAGAGCGTTATACCTTTCTGAAAAGCTTATTATGTGTCGCTTAAAATGGTAAATAAAGCTAGGGTTTGTTACAGTTACCGACGAAATGGGAAAATCCAAAGCCTTTAAAATAACAGCCGTTTCAAGTGTCCGACATGAACTGCTGTACTTTCTAAACTAAGACTCTTTCGGAAGAGCGTTACACCTATCTAAGTAGCTTAGTTAATGCCGCTTTAAACGGTATATAAAGTTAGGGTCTGTTCCAATTACCGAGAAAATGGAAAAATCCAAAGTCTTTAAAATAACAGCCGTTTCAAGTGTCCGACATAAACTGCTGTACTTTCTAAACTGAGAGCCTTTCGAAAGAGCATTATTACTTTCTGAAAAGCTTACTATATGTCGCTTAAAATGCTACATAAAGCTAGGGTGTGTTCCAATTTCCTAGAAAATGTGAAAGTCCAAACGCTTTAAAATAACAGCCGTTTCAAGTGTCCGACATGAACTGCTGTACTTTCTAAACTAAGAGCCTTTCGGAAGAGCGTTATGCCGTTCTGAAAAGCTTAGTATATGTCCCTTAAAACAGTAAATAAAGCTAGGGTTTGTTCCAATTTCCAAGGAAATGGGAAAATCCAAAGCCTTTAAAATAACAGCCGTTTCATGTGTCCGACATAAACTGCTGTACTTTCTAAACTAAGACCCTTTCGGAGGAGCGTTACACCTATCTAAATAGCTTAGTTTATGATGCTTTAAACGCTATATAGAGCTAGGGTCTGTTCCAATTACCGAGAAAATTGGAAAATCCAAAGCCTTTAAAATAACAGCCGTTTCAAGTGTCCGACATAAACTGCTGTACTCTCTAAACTGAGAGCCTTTTGAGAGAGCATTATTCCTTTCTCAAAAGCTTATTATATCCCGCTTAAAACGCTATATTAAGCTAGGGTGTGTTCCAATTTCCGAGAAAATGTGAAAGTCCAAACTCTTTAAAATAACAGCCGTTTCAAGTGTCCGACATGAACTGCTGTACTTCCTAAACTAAGAGCCTTTCGGAAGAGCGTTATACCTTTCTGAAAAGCTTATTATGTGTCGCTTTAAATGGTAAATAAAGCTAGGGTTTGTTCCAATTTATGAGGAAATGGGAAAATCCAAAGCCTTTAAAATAACAGCCGTTTCTAGTGTCCGACATGAACTGCTGTACTTTCTAAACTAAGAGCCTTTCGGAAGAGCGTTATGCCGTTCTGAAAAGCTTAGTATATGTCCCTTAAAACAGTAAATAAAGCTAGGGTTTGTTCCAATTTCCAAGGAAATGGGAAAATCCAAAGCCTTTAAAATAACAGCCGTTTCATGTGTCCGACATAAACTGCTGTACTTTCTAAACTAAGACCCTTTCGGAGGTGCGTTACACCTATCTAAATAGCTTAGTTTATGACGCTTTAAACGCTATATAGAGCTAGGGTCTGTTCCAATTACCGAGAAAATTGGAAAATCCAAAGCCTTTAAAATAACAGCCGTTTCAAGTGTCCGACATAAACTGCTGTACTCTCTAAACTGAGAGCCTTTTGAGAGAGCATTATTCCTTTCTGAAAAGCTTATTATATCCCGCTTAAAACGCTATATTAAGCTAGGGTGTGTTCCAATTTCCGAGAAAATGTGAAAGTCCAAACTCTTTAAAATAACAGCCGTTTCAAGTGTCCGACATGAACTGCTGTACTTCCTAAACTAAGAGCCTTTCGGAAGAGCGTTATACCTTTCTGAAAAGCTTATTATGTGTCGCTTTAAATGGTAAATAAAGCTAGGGTTTGTTCCAATTTCCGAGGAAATGGGAAAATCCAAAGCCTTTAAAATAACAGCCGTTTCAAGTGTCCGACATAAACTGCTGTACTCTCTAAACTGAGAGCCTTTTGAGAGAGCATGATTCCTTTCTGAAAAGCTTATTATATCCCGCTTAAAACGCTATATTAAGCTAGGGTGTGTTCCAATTTCCGAGAAAATGTGAAAGTCCAAACTCTTTAAAATAACAGCCGTTTCAAGTGTCCGACATGAACTGCTGTACTTCCTAAACTAAGAGCCTTTCGGAAGAGCGTTATACCTTTCTGAAAAGCTTATTATGTGTCGCTTTAAATGGTAAATAAAGCTAGGGTTTGTTCCAATTTCCGAGGAAATGGGAAAATCCAAAGTCTTTAAAATAACAGCCGTTTCAAGTGTCCGACATAAACTGCTGTACTTTCTAAACTGAGAGCCTTTCGAAAGAGCATTATTCCTTTCTGTAAAGCTTATTATATGTCGCTTAAAACGCTATATAAAGCTAGGGTGTGTTCCAATTTCCTAGAAAATATGAAAGTCCAAACGCTTTAAAATAACAGCCGTTTCATGTGTCCGACATGAACTGCTGTACTTTCTAAACTAAGAGCCTTTCGGAAGAGCGTTATACCGTTCTGAAAAGCTTATTATATGTCCCTTAAAACAGTAAATAAAGCTAGGGTTTGTTCCAATGTCCGAGGAAATGGGAAAATCCAAAGCCTTTAAAATAACAGCCGTTTCATGTGTCCGACATAAACTGCTTTACTTTCTAAACTAATAGCCTTTCGGAAGAGCGTTATACCTTTCTGAAAAGCTTATTATATGTCGCTTAAAACGGTAAGTAAAGCTAGGATCTGTTCCAATTTCCGAGAAAATGGGAAAATCCAAAGCCTTTAAAATAACAGCCGTTTCAAGTGTCCGACATAAACTGCTGTACTTTCTAAACTAAGAGCCTTCCGAAAGAGTAATATACCTTTCTGAAAAGCCTATTATATGCCGCTTACAACACAATTTAAGGCAAGGGTCTGTTCCAATTTCGTTTCAAGTGTCCGACATGAACTGCTGTACTTTTTAAATAAAGAGCTTTTCGGAAGAGCGTTACACCTATCTAAAAAGCTTATTTTATGCCGCTTTAAACGCTATATATAGCTAGCGTCTGTTCTAATTTCCGAGAAATTGGGGAAGAATAAACTCTTTAAAATAACTGCCGTTTCAAGTGTCCGACATGAACTGCTGTACTGTATAAACTAAGACCCTTTCGGAAGAGCGTTACACCTATCTAAATAGCTTATTTAATGCCGCTTTAAACGCTATATAAAGCTAGGGTCTGTTCGAATTACCGAGAAAATGGTAAAATCCAAAGTCTTTAAAATAACGGTCGTTTCAAGATCCCGACATAAACTGCTGTACTTTCTAAACTGAGAGCCTTTCGAAAGAGCATTATTCCTTTCTGAAAAGCTTATTATATGCCGCTTAAAACGCTATATAAAGCTAGGTTGTGTTCCAATTTCCGAGAAAATGTGAAAGTCCAAACGATATATGAAGTGAATTGTTAGCGCGTCCACAAAAATTCTCAAAATTCTACATTCTGAATGCAACTAAAGTTTCTGAAAATCATTGAAAATTTCAAAAATCGTTGAGTTTTTCGAAATTACAACTTTTTATCAATTCAATAATAAATTAATCAAAATGTCATATTTTTCAGAATCATTAAACCTTATAAAACTTCAATTTTCACAATTTTGTCAAATCCATGTATCGAATCAACAATATTTCTTGCTGTTAAATCGAGCAAATATATGAAGTGAATTGTTAGCGCGTCCACAAAAATTCTCAAAATTCTATATTCTGAATGCAACTAAAGTTTCTCAAAATCATTGAAAATTTCAAAAATCGTTGAGTTTTTCGAAATTACAACTTTTTATCAATTCAACAATGAATTCATCAAAATGTCATATTTTTCAGAATCATTAAACCTTATAAAACTTCAATTTTCACAATTTTGTCAAATCCATGTATCGAATCAACAATATTTCTTCAAATTACTAAATTCATCAAAATGTCCTGTTTTTCACAATCATTAAAACTTACAAAAATTCAATTTTACCAATTTTGTCAAATCCGTATATCGAAATACTATTTTTTATTGGAACAACCATATTTTTTATCAGAACCACTAGAACTTAGAAATTATTACTAGTTGTGCTCAATATTTTCATCAATTCTACTTCTATATTGCCAAAATTACTTAAATTCTATATATTCTCGATTTACATTAATATAAACAAATTTTAACAATATTCTCAAAACTCCAACTTACCAACCACAAAAACAATATTTACCAAAATCAATAAAATTCTCCAATTTCTATGTTTTTCATCATTATAATTAATTTTTAACACTATAACCGAAGTTATGTTTTACCAAAGACAAGTAGAATATACTGTTCTAGAACATGGTGTACATCGAGTTTAATTTTGTTGTTTTATGTAAATGACTCTACTTGTTCTGGTGTTCGTCTATTCTACCATTCGGCTCCATGGGGATTTGCTGTGAAATAGAGCAAATATATGAAGTGAATTGTTAGCGCGTCCACAAAAATTCTCAAAATTCTATATTCTGAATGCAACTAAAGTTTCTCAAAATCATTGAAAATTTCAAAAATCGTTGAGTTTTTCGAAATTACAACTTTTTATCAATTCAACAATGAATTCATCAAAATGTCATATATTTCAGAATCATTAAACCTTATAAAACTTCAATTTTCACAATTTTGTCAAATCCATGTATCGAATCAACAATATTTCTTCAAATTAATAAATTCATCAAAATGTCCTGTTTTTCAGAATCATTAAAACTTACAAAACTTCAATTTCACCAATTGTGTCAAATCCGTAAATCGAAATACTATTTTTTATTGGTACAACCACATTTTTTACCAGAACCACTAAAACTTAAAAATTATTACTAGTTGTGCTCAATATTTTCATCAATTTTACTTTTATATTGCGAAAATTACTTAAATTCTATATATTCTCTATTTACATCAATAGAAACAAATTTTAACAATGTTCTCAAAACTCTAATTTTTCATCACTATAACCGAATTTTCTCAAAAACTAGAATTGAAACTCGCCCACTACTAGCATTGAGTTGTAAAATAACTAAATAGAAAGGTGAGGTGGAAATTTTCTGTTTTGTACGGCCAATATGAAAAATTGGCCAAACTCCAGAATTCGAATAGAAAAACAATATTTACCAAAATCAATAAAATTCTCCAATTTCTACGTTTTTTATCATTATAATTAATTTTTAACTCTTTAACCGAAGTTATGTTTTATCAAAGACAAGTAGAATATACTGTTCTTGAACATGGTGTACATCGAGTTTAATTTTGTTGTTTTATGTAAATGACTCTACTTGTTCTGGTGGTCGTCTATTCTACGATTTATCTTAATGGCGATTTGCTGTTAAATAGAGCAAATATATGAAGTGAATTGTTAGCGCGTCCACAACAATTCTCAAAATTCTATATTCTGAATGCAACTAAAGTTTCTCAAAATCATTGAAAATTTCAAAAATCGTTGAGTTTTTCGAAATTACAACTTTTTATCAATTCAACAATAAATTCATCAAAATGTCATATTTTTCAGAATCATTAAACCTTATAAAACTTCAATTTTCACAATTTTGTCCAATCCATGTATCGAATCAACAATATTTCCTCAAATTAATAAATTCATCAAAATGACCTGTTTTTCAGAATCATTAAAACTTAGAAAACTTCAATTTTCACAATTTTGCCAAATCCATATATCGAAATACTTTTTTTTTATTGGTACAACCATATTTTTACCAGAACCGCTAAAACCTAGAAATTATTACTAGTTGTGCTCAATATTTTCATCAATTTTACTTTTATATTGCCAAAATTACTTAAATTCTATATATTCTCTATTTACATCAATAGAAACAAATTTTAACAATATTCTCAAAACTCTAATTTTTCATCACTATAACCGAATTTTCTCAAAAACTAGAATTGAAACTCACCCACTACTAGCATTGAGTTGTAAAATAACTAAATAGAAAGGTGAGGTGGAAATTTTCTGTTTTGTACCGCCAATATGAAAAATTGGCCAAACTCCAGAATTCGAATAGAAAAACAATATTTACCAAAATCAATAAAATTCTCCAATTTCTACGTTTTTTATCATTATAATTAATTTTTAACTCTATAACCGAAGTTATGTTTTATCAAAGACAAGTAGAATATACTGTTCTAGAACATGGTGTACATCGAGTTTAATTTTGTTGTTTTATGTAAATGACTCTACTTGTTCTGGTGTTCGTCTATTCTACGATTTATCTTAATGGCGATTTGCTGTTAAATAGAGCAAATATATGAAGTGAATTGTTAGCGCGTCCACAAAAATTCTCAAAATTCTATATTCTGAATGCAACTAAAGTTTCTCAAAATCATTGAAAATTTCAAAAATCGTTGAGTTTTTCGAAATTACAACTTTTTATCAATGCAACAATAAATTCATCAAAATGTCATATTTTTCAGAATCATTAAACCTTATAACACTTCAATTTTCACAATTTTGTCAAATCCATGTATCGAATCAACAATATTTCTTCAAATTAATAAATTCATCAGAATGACCTGTTTTTCAGAATCATTAAAACTTAGAAAACTTCAATTTTCACAATTTTGCCAAATCCATATATCGAAATATTTTTTTTTTATTGGTACAACCATATTTTTACCAGAACCGCTAAAACTTAGAAATTATTACTAGTTGTGCTCAATATTTTCATCAATTTTACTTTTATATTGCCAAAATTAATTAAATTCTATATATTCTCTATTTACATCAATAGAAACAAATTTTAACAGTATTCTCAAAACTCTAATTTTTCATAACTATAACCGAATTTTCTCAAAAACTAGAATTGAAAGTCGCCAACTACTAGCGTTGAGTTGTCAAATAACTAAATACAAAGGTGAAGAGGAAATTTTCTGTTTTGTACCGCCAATATTAAAAATTGGGCAAACTCCAGAATTCGAATAGAAAAACAATATTTACCAAAATCAATAAAATTCTCCAATTTCTATGTTTTTCATCATTATAATTAATTTTTAACACTATAACCGAAGTTATGTTTTACCAAAGACAAGTAGAATATACTGTTCTAGAACATGGTGTACATCGAGTTTAATTTTGTTGTTTTATGTAAATGACTCTACTTGTTCTGGTGTTCGTGTATTCTACCATTCGGCTCCATGGGGATTTGCTGTTAAATAGAGCAAATATATGAAGTGAATTGTTAGCGCGTCCACAACAATTCTCAAAATTCTATATTCTGAATGCAACTAAAGTTTCTCAAAATCATTGAAGATTTCAAAAATCGTTGAGTTTTTCGAAATTACAACTTTTTATCAATTCAACAATAAATTCATCAAAATGTCATATTTTTCAGAATCATTAAACCTTATAAAACTTCAGTTTTCACAATTTTGTCCAATCCATGTATCGAATCAACAATATTTCCTCAAATTAATAAATTCATCAAAATGACCTGTTTTTCAGAATCATTAAAACTTAGAAAACTTCAATTTTCACAATTTTGACAAATCCATATATCGAAATACTTTTTTTTTATTGGTACAACCATATTTTTACCAGAACCGCTAAAACCTAGAAATTATTACTAGTTGTGCTCAATATTTTCATCAATTTTACTTTTATATTGCCAAAATTACTTAAATTCTATATATTCTCTATTTACATCAATAGAAACAAATTTTAACAATATTCTCAAAACTCTAATTTTTCATCACTATAACCGAATTTTCTCAAAAACTAGAATTGAAACTCACCCACTACTAGCATTGAGTTGTAAAATAACTAAATAGAAAGGTGAGGTGGAAATTTTCTGTTTTGTACCGCCAATATGAAAAATTGGCCAAACTCCAGAATTCGAATAGAAAAACAAAATTTACCAAAATCAATAAAATTCTCCAATTTCTATGTTTTTCATCATTATAATTAATTTTTAACACTATAACCGAAGTTATGTTTTACCAAAGACAAGTAGTATATACTGTTCTAGAACATGGTGTACATCGAGTTTAATTTTGTTGTTTTATGTAAATGACTCTACTTGTTCTGGTGTTCGTCTATTCTACCATTCGGCTCCATGGGGATTTGCTGTGAAATAGAGCAAATATATGAAGTGAATTGTTATCGCGTCCACAAAAATTCTCAAAATTCTATATTCTGAATGCAACTAAAGTTTCTCAAAGTCATTGAAAATTTCAAAAATCGTTGAGTTTTTCGAAATTACAACTTTTTATCAATTCAACAATAAATTCATCAAAATGTCATATTTTTCAGAATCATTAAACCTTATAAAACTTCAATTTTCACAATTTTGTCAAATCCATGTATCGAATCAACAATATTTCTTCAAATTATCGCGTCCACAAAAATTCTCAAAATTCTATATTCTGAATGCAACTAAAGTTTCTCAAAATCATTGAAAATTTCAAAAATCGTTGAGTTTTTCGAAATTACAACTTTTTATCAATTCAACAATAAATTCAACAAATTTTTATTTTTCAGAATCATTAAACCTTATAAAACTTCAATTTTCACAATTTTGTCAAATCCATGTATCGAATCAACAATATTTCTTCAAATTAATAAATTCATCAGAATGACCTGTTTTTCAGAATCATTAAAACTTAGAAAACTTCAATTTTCACAATTTTGCCAAATCCATATATCGAAATACTTTTTTTTATTGGTACAACCATATTTTTACCAGAACCGCTAAAACCTAGAAATTATTACTAGTTGTGCTCAATATTTTCATCAATTTTACTTTTATATTGCGAAAATTACTTAAATTCTATATATTCTCTATTTACATCAATAGAAACAAATTTTAACAATATTCTCAAAACTCTAATTTTTCATCACTATAACCGAATTTTCTCAAAAACTAGAATTGAAACTCTCCCACTACTAGCGTTGAGTTGTCAAATAACTAAATAGAATGGTGAAGAGGAAATTTTCTGTTTTGTACCGCCAATATGAAAAATTGGCCAAACTCCAGAATTCGAATAGAAAAACAATATTTACCAAAATCAATAAAATTCTCCAATTTCTATGTTTTTCATCATTATAATTAATTTTTAACACTATAACCGAAGTTATGTTTTATCAAAGACAAGTAGAATATACTGTTCTAGAACATGGTGTACATCGAGTTTAATTTTGTTGTTTTATGTAAATGACTCTACTTGTTCTGGTGTTCGTTTATTCTACGATTTATCTTAATGGCGATTTGCTGTTAAATAGAGCAAATATATGAAGTGAATTGTTATCGCGTCCACAAAAATTCTCAAAATTCTATATTCTGAATGCAACTAAAGTTTCTCAAAATCACTGAAAATTTCAAAAATCGTAGAGTTTTTCGAAATTACAGCTTTTTATCAATTCAACAATAAATTAATCAAAATGTCATATTTTTCAGAATCATTAAAACATACAAAATTTCAATTTTACCAATTTTGTCAAATCCGTATATCGAAATACTATTTTTTATTGGTACAACCATATTTTTTTCCAGAACCACTAAAACTTAGAAATTAGTAAGTTGTGCTCAATATTTTCATCAATTCTACTTCTATATTGCCAAAATTACTTAAATTCTATATATTCTCTATTTACGTTAATATAAATAAATTTTAACAATATTCTCAAAACTCCAACTTACCAACCACAAAAACTTAGAAATTATTACTAGTTGTGCTCAATATTTTCAACAATTCTACTTCTATATTGCCAAAATTACCTAAATTCTATATATTCTCTATTTACATCAATAGAAACAAATTTTAACGGTATTCTCAAAACTCTAATTTTTCATCACTATAACCGAATTTTCTCAAAAACTAGAATTGAAACCCGCTATCTACTAGCGTTGAGCTGTAAAATAACTAAATAGAAAGGTGAAGTGGAAATTTTCTGTTTTGTACCGCCAATATTAAAAATTGGCCAAACTCCAAAATTCGAAAAGAAAAACAATATTTACCAAACTCAATAAAATTCCCCAATTTCTATGTTTTTCATCATTATAATTAATTTTTAACACTATAACCTATATACTGTTCTAGAACATGGTGTACATCGAGTTTAATTTTGTTGTTTTATGTAAATGACTCTACTTGTTCTGGTGTTCGTCTATTCTACGATTTATCTTAATGGCGATTTGCTGTTAAATAGAGCAAATATATGAAGTGAATTGTTAGCGAGTCCACAAAAATTCTCAAAATTCTATATTCTGAATGCAATTAAAGTTTCTCAAAATCATTGAAAATTTCAAAAATCGTTGAGTTTTTCGAAATTACAACTTTTTATCAATTCAACAATAAATTCATCAAAATGTCATATTTTTCAGAATCATTAAACCTTATAAAACTTCAGTTTTCACAATTTTGTCCAATCCATGTATCGAATCAACAATATTTCCTCAAATTAATAAATTCATCAAAATGACCTGTTTTTCAGAATCATTAAAACTTAGAAAACTTCAATTTTCACAATTTTGACAAATCCATATATCGAAATACTTTTTTTTTATTGGTACAACCATATTTTTACCAGAACCGCTAAAACCTAGAAATTATTACTAGTTGTGCTCAATATTTTCATCAATTTTACTTTTATATTGCGAAAATTACTTAAATTCTATATATTCTCTATTTACATCAATAGAAACAAATTTTAACAATATTCTCAAAACTCTAATTTTTCATCACTATAACCGAATTTTCTCAAAAACTAGAATTGAAACTCTCCCACTACTAGCGTTGAGTTGTCAAATAACTAAATAGAATGGTGAAGAGGAAATTTTCTGTTTTGTACCGCCAATATGAAAAATTGGCCAAACTCCAGAATTCGAATAGAAAAACAATATTTACCAAAATCAATAAAATTCTCCAATTTCTATGTTTTTCATCATTATAATTAATTTTTAACACTATAACCGAAGTTATGTTTTATCAAAGACAAGTAGAATATACTGTTCTAGAACATGGTGTACATCGAGTTTAATTTTGTTGTTTTATGTAAATGACTCTACTTGTTCTGGTGTTCGTCTATTCTACGATTTATCTTAATGGCGATTTGCTGTTAAATAGAGCAAATATATGAAGTGAATTGTTATCGCGTCCACAAAAATTCTCAAAATTCTATATTCTGAATGCAACTAAAGTTTCTCAAAATCACTGAAAATTTCAAAAATCGTAGAGTTTTTCGAAATTACAGCTTTTTATCAATTCAACAATAAATTAATCAAAATGTCATATTTTTCAGAATCATTAAAACATACAAAATTTCAATTTTACCAATTTTGCCAAATCCATATATCGAAATACTTTTTTTTTATTGGTACAACCATATTTTTACCAGAACCGCTAAAACCTAGAAATTATTACTAGTTGTGCTCAATATTTTCATCAATTTTACTTTTATATTGCCAAAATTACTTAAATTCTATATATTCTCTATTTACATCAATAGAAACAAATTTTAACAATATTCTCAAAACTCTAATTTTTCATCACTATAACCGAATTTTCTCAAAAACTAGAATTGAAACTCACCCACTACTAGCATTGAGTTGTAAAATAACTAAATAGAAAGGTGAGGTGGAAATTTTCTGTTTTGTACCGCCAATATGAAAAATTGGCCAAACTCCAGAATTCGAATAGAAAAACAAAATTTACCAAAATCAATAAAATTCTCCAATTTCTATGTTTTTCATCATTATAATTAATTTTTAACACTATAACCGAAGTTATGTTTTACCAAAGACAAGTAGTATATACTGTTCTAGAACATGGTGTACATCGAGTTTAATTTTGTTGTTTTATGTAAATGACTCTACTTGTTCTGGTGTTCGTCTATTCTACCATTCGGCTCCATGGGGATTTGCTGTGAAATAGAGCAAATATATGAAGTGAATTGTTATCGCGTCCACAAAAATTCTCAAAATTCTATATTCTGAATGCAACTAAAGTTTCTCAAAATCATTGAAAATTTCAAAAATCGTTGAGTTTTTCGAAATTACAACTTTTTATCAATTCAACAATAAATTCAACAAATTTTTATTTTTCAGAATCATTAAACCTTATAAAACTTCAATTTTCACAATTTTGTCAAATCCATGTATCGAATCAACAATATTTCTTCAAATTAATAAATTCATCAGAATGACCTGTTTTTCAGAATCATTAAAACTTAGAAAACTTCAATTTTCACAATTTTGCCAAATCCATATATCGAAATACTTTTTTTTTATTGGTACAACCATATTTTTACCAGAACCGCTAAAACCTAGAAATTATTACTAGTTGTGCTCAATATTTTCATCAATTTTACTTTTATATTGCGAAAATTACTTAAATTCTATATATTCTCTATTTACATCAATAGAAACAAATTTTAACAATATTCTCAAAACTCTAATTTTTCATCACTATAACCGAATTTTCTCAAAAACTAGAATTGAAACTCTCCCACTACTAGCGTTGAGTTGTCAAATAACTAAATAGAATGGTGAAGAGGAAATTTTCTGTTTTGTACCGCCAATATGAAAAATTGGCCAAACTCCAGAATTCGAATAGAAAAACAATATTTACCAAAATCAATAAAATTCTCCAATTTCTATGTTTTTCATCATTATAATTAATTTTTAACACTATAACCGAAGTTATGTTTTATCAAAGACAAGTAGAATATACTGTTCTAGAACATGGTGTACATCGAGTTTAATTTTGTTGTTTTATGTAAATGACTCTACTTGTTCTGGTGTTCGTCTATTCTACGATTTATCTTAATGGCGATTTGCTGTTAAATAGAGCAAATATATGAAGTGAATTGTTATCGCGTCCACAAAAATTCTCAAAATTCTATATTCTGAATGCAACTAAAGTTTCTCAAAATCACTGAAAATTTCAAAAATCGTAGAGTTTTTCGAAATTACAGCTTTTTATCAATTCAACAATAAATTAATCAAAATGTCATATTTTTCAGAATCATTAAAACATACAAAATTTCAATTTTACCAATTTTGTCAAATCCGTATATCGAAATACTTTTTTTTTATTGGTACAACCATATTTTTACCAGAACCGCTAAAACCTAGAAATTATTACTAGTTGTGCTCAATATTTTCATCAATTTTACTTTTATATTGCCAAAATTACTTAAATTCTATATATTCTCTATTTACATCAATAGAAACAAATTTTAACAATATTCACAAAACTCTAATTTTTCATCACTATAACCGAATTTTCTCAAAAACTAGAATTGAAACTCACCCACTACTAGCATTGAGTTGTAAAATAACTAAATAGAAAGGTGAGGTGGAAATTTTCTGTTTTGTACCGCCAATATGAAAAATTGGCCAAACTCCAGAATTCGAATAGAGAAACAAAATTTACCAAAATCAATAAAATTCTCCAATTTCTATGTTTTTCATCATTATAATTAATTTTTAACACTATAACCGAAGTTATGTTTTACCAAAGACAAGTAGTATATACTGTTCTAGAACATGGTGTACATCGAGTTTAATTTTGTTGTTTTATGTAAATGACTCTACTTGTTCTGGTGTTCGTCTATTCTACCATTCGGCTCCATGGGGATTTGCTGTGAAATAGAGCAAATATATGAAGTGAATTGTTATCGCGTCCACAAAAATTCTCAAAATTCTATATTCTGAATGCAACTAAAGTTTCTCAAAATCATTGAAAATTTCAAAAATCGTTGAGTTTTTCGAAATTACAACTTTTTATCAATTCAACAATAAATTCAACAAATTTTTATTTTTCAGAATCATTAAACCTTATAAAACTTCAATTTTCACAATTTTGTCAAATCCATGTATCGAATCAACAATATTTCTTCAAATTAATAAATTCATCAGAATGACCTGTTTTTCAGAATCATTAAAACTTAGAAAACTTCAATTTTCACAATTTTGCCAAATCCATATATCGAAATACTTTTTTTTTATTGGTACAACCATATTTTTACCAGAACCGCTAAAACCTAGAAATTATTACTAGTTGTGCTCAATATTTTCATCAATTTTACTTTTATATTGCGAAAATTACTTAAATTCTATATATTCTCTATTTACATCAATAGAAACAAATTTTAACAATATTCTCAAAACTCTAATTTTTCATCACTATAACCGAATTTTCTCAAAAACTAGAATTGAAACTCTCCCACTACTAGCGTTGAGTTGTCAAATAACTAAATAGAACGGTGAAGAGGAAATTTTCTGTTTTGTACCGCCAATATGAAAAATTGGCCAAACTCCAGAATTCGAATAGAAAAACAATATTTACCAAAATCAATAAAATTCTCCAATTTCTATGTTTTTCATCATTATAATTAATTTTTAACACTATAACCGAAGTTATGTTTTATCAAAGACAAGTAGAATATACTGTTCTAGAACATGGTGTACATCGAGTTTAATTTTGTTGTTTTATGTAAATGACTCTACTTGTTCTGGTGTTCGTCTATTCTACGATTTATCTTAATGGCGATTTGCTGTTAAATAGAGCAAATATATGAAGTGAATTGTTATCGCGTCCACAAAAATTCTCAAAATTCTATATTCTGAATGCAACTAAAGTTTCTCAAAATCACTGAAAATTTCAAAAATCGTAGAGTTTTTCGAAATTACAGCTTTTTATCAATTCAACAATAAATTAATCAAAATGTCATATTTTTCAGAATCATTAAAACATACAAAATTTCAATTTTACCAATTTTGTCAAATCCGTATATCGAAATACTATTTTTTATTGGTACAACCATATTTTTTTCCAGAACCACTAAAACTTAGAAATTAGTAAGTTGTGCTCAATATTTTCATCAATTCTACTTCTATATTGCCAAAATTACTTAAATTCTATATATTCTCTATTTACATTAATATAAATAAATTTTAACAATATTCTCAAAACTCCAACTTACCAACCACAAAAACTTAGAAATTATTACTAGTTGTGCTCAATATTTTCAACAATTCTACTTCTATATTGCCAAAATTACCTAAATTCTATATATTCTCCATTTACATCAATAGAAACAAATTTTAACGGTATTCTCAAAACTCTAATTTTTCATCACTATAACCGAATTTTCTCAAAAACTAGAATTGAAACCCGCTATCTACTAGCGTTGAGCTGTAAAATAACTAAATAGAAAGGTGAAGTGGAAATTTTCTGTTTTGTACCGCCAATATTAAAAATTGGCCAAACTCCAGAATTCGAAAAGAAAAACAATATTTACCAAACTCAATAAAATTCCCCAATTTCTATGTTTTTCATCATTATAATTAATTTTTAACACTATAACCTATATACTGTTCTAGAACATGGTGTACATCGAGTTTAATTTTGTTGTTTTATGTAAATGACTCTACTTGTTCTGGTGTTCGTCTATTCTACGATTTATCTTAATGGCGATTTGCTGTTAAATAGAGCAAATATATGAAGTGAATTGTTAGCGAGTCCACAAAAATTCTCAAAATTCTATATTCTGAATGCAACTAAAGTTTCTCAAAATCACTGAAAATTTCAAAAATCGTAGAGTTTTTCGAAATTACAGCTTTTTATCAATTCAACAATAAATTAATAAAAATGTCATATTTTTCAGAATCATTAAAACTTAAAAAACTTCAATTTTCACAATTTTGTCAAATCCATGTATCGAATCAACAATATTTCTTCAAATTAATAAATTCATCAAAATGTCCAGTTTTTCAGAATCATTAAAACATACAAAACTTCAATTTTCACAATTTTGTCAAATCCATGTTTCGAATCAACACTATTTTTTCAAATTAATAAATTCATCAAAATGACCTGTTTTTCAGAATCATTAAAACTTACAAAACTTCAATTTTCCCAATTTTGCCAAATCCATATATCGAAATACTTTTTTTTCATTGGTACAACCATATTTTTACCAGAACCGCTAAAACCTAGAAATTATTACTAGTTGTGCTCAATGTTTTCATCAATTTTACTTTTATATTGCCAAAATTACTTAAATTCTATATATTCTCTATTTACATCAATAGAAACAAATTTTAACAATATTCTCAAAACTCTAATTTTTCATAACTATAACCGAATTTTCTCAAAAACTAGAATTGAAAGTCGTCAACTACTAGCGTTGAGTTGTCAAATAACTAAATAGAAAGGTGAAGAGGAAATTTTCTGTTTTGTACCGCCAATATTAAAAATTGGGCAAACTCCAGAATTCGAATAGAAAAACAATATTTACCAAAATCAATAAAATTCTCCAATTTCTATGTTTTTTATCATTATAATTAATTTTTAACACTATAACCGAAGTTATGTTTTACCAAAGACAAGTAGAATATACTGTTCTAGAACATGGTGTACATCGAGTTTAATTTTGTTGTTTTATGTAAATGACTCTACTTGTTCTGGTGTTCGTCTATTCTACCATTCGGCTCCATGGGGATTTGCTGTGAAATAGAGCAAATATATGAAGTGAATTGTTATCGCGCCCACAAAAATTCTCAAAATTCTATATTCTGAATGCAACTAAAGTTTCTCAAAATCACTGAAAATTTCAAAAATCGTTGAGTTTTTCGAAATTACAACTTTTTATCAATTCAACAATAAATTCATCAAAATGTCATATTTTTCTGAATCATTAAACCTTATAAAACTTCAATTTTCACAATTTTGTCAAATCCATGTATCGAATCAACAATATTTCTTCAAATTAATAAATTCATCAAAATGACCTGTTTTTCAGAATCATTAAAACTTAGACAACTTCAATTTTCACAATTTTGCCAAATCCATATATCGAAATACTTATTTTTTATTGGTACAACCATATTTTTACCAGAACCGCTAAAACCTAGAAATTATTACTAGTTGTGCTCAATATTTTCATCAATTTTACTTTTATATTGCCAAAATTACTTAAATTCTATATATTCTCTATTTACATCAATAGAAACAAATTTTAACAGTATTCTCAAAACTCTAATTTTTCATAACTATAATTGAATTTTCTCAAAAACTAGAATTGAAAGTCGCCAACTACTAGCGTTGAGTTGTCAAATAACTAAATAGAAAGGTGAAGAGGAAATTTTCTGTTTTGTACCGCCAATATTAAAAATTGGGCAAACTCCAGAATTCGAATAGAAAAACAATATTTACCAAAATCAATAAAATTCTCCAATTTCTATGTTTTTCATCATTATAATTAATTTTTAACACTATAACCTATATACTGTTCTAGAACATGGTGTACATCGAGTTTAATTTTGTTGTTTTATGTAAATGACTCTACTTGTTCTGGTGTTCGTCTATTCTACGATTTATCTTAATGGCGATTTGCTGTTAAATAGAGCAAATATATGAAGTGAATTGTTAGCGAATCCACAAAAATTCTCAAAATTCTATATTCTGAATGCAACTAAAGTTTCTCAAAATCACTGAAAATTTCAAAAATCGTAGAGTTTTTCGAAATTACAGCTTTTTATCAATTCAACAATAAATTAATAAAAATGTCATATTTTTCAGAATCATTAAAACTTATAAAACTTCAATTTTCACAATTTTGTCAAATCCATTACAGCTTTTTATCAATTCAACAATAAATTAATAAAAATGTCATATTTTTCAGAATCATTAAAACTTATAAAACTTCAATTTTCACAATTTTGTCAAATCCATGTATCGAATCAACAATATTTCTTCAAATTAATAAATTCATCAAAATGTCATATTTTTCAGAATCATTAAACCTTATAAAACTTCAATTTTCACAATTTTGTCAAATCCAATGTATCGAATCAACAATATTTCTTCAAATTAATAAATTCATCCGAATGACCTGTTTTTCAGAATCATTAAAACTTAGAAAACTTCAATTTTCACAATTTTGCCAAATCCATATATCGAAATACTTTTTTTTTATTGGTACAACCATATTTTTACCAGAACCGCTAAAACCTAGAATTTATTACTAGTTGTGCTCAATATTTTCATCAATTTTACTTTTATATTGCCAAAATTACTTAAATTCTATATATTCTCTATTTACATCAATAGAAACAAATTTTAACAGTATTCTCAAAACTCTAATTTTTCATAACTATAATTGAATTTTCTCAAAAACTAGAATTGAAAGTCGCCAACTACTAGCGTTGAGTTGTCAAATAACTAAATAGAAAGGTGAAGAGGAAATTTTCTGTTTTGTACCGCCAATATTAAAAATTGGGCAAACTCCAGAATTCGAATAGAAAAACAATATTTACCAAAATCAATAAAATTCTCCAATTTCTATGTTTTTCATCATTATAATTAATTTTTAACACTATAACCTATATACTGTTCTAGAACATGGTGTACATCGAGTTTAATTTTGTTGTTTTATGTAAATGACTCTACTTGTTCTGGTGTTCGTCTATTCTACGATTTATCTTAATGGCGATTTGCTGTTAAATAGAGCAAATATATGAAGTGAATTGTTAGCGAATCCACAAAAATTCTCAAAATTCTATATTCTGAATGCAACTAAAGTTTCTCAAAATCACTGAAAATTTCAAAAATCGTAGAGTTTTTCGAAATTACAGCTTTTTATCAATTCAACAATAAATTAATAAAAATGTCATATTTTTCAGAATCATTAAAACTTATAAAACTTCAATTTTCACAATTTTGTCAAATCCATTACAGCTTTTTATCAATTCAACAATAAATTAATAAAAATGTCATATTTTTCAGAATCATTAAAACTTATAAAACTTCAATTTTCACAATTTTGTCAAATCCATGTATCGAATCAACAATATTTCTTCAAATTAATAAATTCATCAAAATGTCATATTTTTCAGAATCATTAAACCTTATAAAACTTCAATTTTCACAATTTTGTCAAATCCATGTATCGAATCAACAATATTTCTTCAAATTAATAAATTCATCCGAATGACCTTTTTTTCAGAATCATTAAAACTTAGAAAACTTCAATTTTCACAATTTTGCCAAATCCATATATCGAAATACTTTTTTTTTATTGGTACAACCATATTTTTACCAGAACCGCTAAAACCTAGAATTTATTACTAGTTGTGCTCAATATTTTCATCAATTTTACTTTTATATTGCCAAAATTACTTAAATTCTATATATTCTCTATTTACATCAATAGAAACAAATTTTAACAGTATTCTCAAAACTCTAATTTTTCATAACTATAATTGAATTTTCTCAAAAACTAGAATTGAAAGTCGCCAACTACTAGCGTTGAGTTGTCAAATAACTAAATAGAAAGGTGAAGAGGAAATTTTCTGTTTTGTACCGCCAATATTAAAAATTGGGCAAACTCCAGAATTCGAATAGAAAAACAATATTTACCAAAATCAATAAAATTCTCCAATTTCTATGTTTTTCATCATTATAATTAATTTTTAACACTATAACCTATATACTGTTCTAGAACATGGTGTACATCGAGTTTAATTTTGTTGTGTTATGTAAATGACTCTACTTGTTCTGGTGTTCGTCTATTCTACGATTTATCTTAATGGC
Source organism: Volucella zonaria (assembly GCA_963966105.1). Classification (NCBI taxonomy): domain Eukaryota; kingdom Metazoa; phylum Arthropoda; class Insecta; order Diptera; family Syrphidae; genus Volucella; species Volucella zonaria. The sequence goes on along the minus strand of CAWYQB010000254.1, from coordinate 4,686,739 downwards.
GATTTGCTGTTAAATAGAGCAAATATATGAAGTGAATTGTTAGCGAATCCACAAAAATTCTCAAAATTCTATATTCTGAATGCAACTCAAGTTTCTCAAAATCACTGAAAATTTCAAAAATCGTAGAGTTTTTCGAAATTACAGCTTTTTATCAATTCAACAATAAATTAATAAAAATGTCATATTTTTCAGAATCATTAAAACTTATAAAACTTCAATTTTCACAATTTTGTCAAATCCATTACAGCTTTTTATCAATTCAACAATAAATTAATAAAAATGTCATATTTTTCAGAATCATTAAAACTTATAAAACTTCAATTTTCACAATTTTGTCAAATCCATGTATCGAATCAACAATATTTCTTCAAATTAATAAATTCATCAAAATGTCATATTTTTCAGAATCATTAAACCTTATAAAACTTCAATTTTCACAATTTTGTCAAATCCATGTATCGAATCAACAATATTTCTTCAAATTAATAAATTCATCCGAATGACCTGTTTTTCAGAATCATTAAAACTTAGAAAACTTCAATTTTCACAATTTTGCCAAATCCATATATCGAAATACTTTTTTTTTATTGGTACAACCATATTTTTACCAGAACCGCTAAAACCTAGAATTTATTACTAGTTGTGCTCAATATTTTCATCAATTTTACTTTTATATTGCCAAAATTACTTAAATTCTATATATTCTCTATTTACATCAATAGAAACAAATTTTAACAATATTCTCAAAACTCTAATTTTTCATCACTATAACCGAATTTTCTCAAAAACTAGAATTGAAACTCTCCCACTACTAGCGTTGAGTTGTATAATAACTAAATAGAAAGGTGAAGTGGAAATTTTCTGTTTTGTACAGCCAATATGAAAAATTGGCCAAACTCCAGAATTCGAATAGAAAAACAATATTTACCAAAATCAATAAAATTCTCCAATTTCTATGTTTTTTATCATTATAATTAATTTTTAACTCTATAACCGAAGTTATGTTTTATCAAAGACAAGTAGAATATACTGTTCTAGAACATGGTGTACATCGAGTTTAATTTTGTTGTTTTATGTAAATGACCCTACTTGTTCTGGTGTTCGTCTATTCTACGATTTACCTTAATGGCGATTTGCTGTTAAATAGAGCAAACATATGAAGTGAATTGTTAGCGCGTCCACAAAAATTCTCAAAATTCTATATTCTGAATGCAACTAAAGTTTCTCAAAATCACTGAAAATTTCAAAAATCGTTGAGTTTTTCGAAATTACAACTTTTTATCAATTCAACAATAAATTCATCAAAATGTCATATTTTTCAGAATCATTAAACCTTATAAAACTTCAATTTTCACAATTTTGTCAAATCCATGTATCGAATCAACAATATTTCTTCAAATTAATAAATTCATCAAAATGACCTGTTTTTCAGAATCATTAAAACTTAGACAACTTCAATTTTCACAATTTTGTCAAATCCATATATCGAAATACTTATTTTTTATTGGTACAACCATATTTTTACCAGAACCGCTAAAACCTAGAAATTATTACTAGTTGTGCTCAATATTTTCATCAATTTTACTTTTATATTGCCAAAATTACTTAAATTCTATATATTCTCTATTTACATCAATAGAAACAAATTTTAACAGTATTCTCAAAACTCTAATTTTTCATAACTATAATTGAATTTTCTCAAAAACTAGAATTGAAAGTCGCCAACTACTAGCGTTGAGTTGTCAAATAACTAAATAGAAAGGTGAAGAGGAAATTTTCTGTTTTGTACCGCCAATATTAAAAATTGGGCAAACTCCAGAATTCGAATAGAAAAACAATATTTACCAAAATCAATAAAATTCTCCAATTTCTATGTTTTTCATCATTATAATTAATTTTTAACACTATAACCGAAGTTATGTTTTACCAAAGACAAGTAGAATATACTGTTCTAGAACATGGTGTACATCGAGTTTAATTTTGTTGTTTTATGTAAATGACTCTACTTGTTCTGGTCTTCGTCTATTCTACCATTCGGCTCCATGGGGATTTGCTGTTAAATAGAGCAAATATATGAAGTGAATTGTTAGCGCGTCCACAAAAATTCTCAAAATTCTATATTCTGAATGCAACTAAAGTTTCTCAAAATCATTGAAAATTTCAAAAATCGTTGAGTTTTTCGAAATTACAACTTTTTATCAATTCAACAATAAATTCATCAAAATGTCATATTTTTCAGAATCATTAAACCTTATAAAACTTCAATTTTCACAATTTTGTCAAATCCATGTATCGAATCAACAATATTTCTTCAAATTAATAAATTCATCAAAATGACCTGTTTTTCAGAATCATTAAAACTTAGAAAACTTCAATTTTCACAATTTTGCCAAATCCATATATCGAAATACTTTTTTTTTATTGGTACAACCATATTTTTACCAGAACCGCTAAAACCTAGAAATTATTACTAGTTGTGCTCAATATTTTCATCAATTTTACTTTTATATTGCCAAAATTACTTAAATTCTATATATTCTCTATTTACATCAATAGAAACAAATTTTAACAATATTCTCAAAACTCTAATTTTTCATAACTATAACCGAATTTTCTCAAAAACTAGAATTGAAACTCTCCCACTACTAGCGTTGAGTTGTATAATAACTAAATAGAAAGGTGAAGTGGAAATTTTCTGTTTTGTACAGCCAATATGAAAAATTGGCCAAACTCCAGAATTCGAATAGAAAAACAATATTTACCAAAATCAATAAAATTCTCCAATTTCTATGTTTTTTATTATTATAATTAATTTTTAACTCTATAACCGAAGTTATGTTTTATCAAAGACAAGTAGAATATACTGTTCTAGAACATGGTGTACATCGAGTTTAATTTTGTTGTTTTATGTAAATGACTCTACTTGTTCTGGTGTTCGTCTATTCTACGATTTACCTTAATGGCGATTTGCTGTTAAATAGAGCAAATATATGAAGTGAATTGTTAGCGCGTCCACAAAAATTCTCAAAATTCTATATTCTGAATGCAACTAAAGTTTCTCAAAATCACTGAAAATTTCGAAAAACGTTGAGTTTTTCGAAATTACAACTTTTTATCAATTCAACAATAAATTCATCAAAATGTCATATTTTTCAGAATCATTAAACCTTATAAAACTTCAATTTTCACAATTTTGTCAAATCCATGTATCGAATCAACAATATTTCTGCAAATTAATAAATTCATCAAAATGACCTGTTTTTCAGAATCATTAAAACTTAGACAACTTCAATTTTCACAATTTTGCCAAATCCATATATCGAAATACTTATTTTTTATTGGTACAACCATATTTTTACCAGAACCGCTAAAACCTAGAAATTATTACTAGTTGTGCTCAATATTTTCATCAATTTTACTTTTATATTGCCAAAATTACTTAAATTCTATATATCCTCTATTTACATCAATAGAAACAAATTTTAACAGTATTCTCAAAACTCTAATTTTTCATAACTATAATTGAATTTTCTCAAAAACTAGAATTGAAAGTCGCCAACTACTAGCGTTGAGTTGTCAAATAACTAAATAGAAAGGTGAAGAGGAAATTTTCTGTTTTGTACCGCCAATATTAAAAATTGGGCAAACTCCAGAATTCGAATAGAAAAACAATATTTACCAAAATCAATAAAATTCTCCAATTTCTATGTTTTTCATCATTATAATTAATTTTTAACACTATAACCGAAGTTATGTTTTACCAAAGACAAGTAGAATATACTGTTCTAGAACATGGTGTACATCGAGTTTAATTTTGTTGTTTTATGTAAATGACTCTACTTGTTCTGGTGTTCGTCTATTCTACCATTCGGCTCCATGGGGATTTGCTGTTAAATAGAGCAAATATATGAAGTGAATTGTTAGCGCGTCCACAAAAATTCTCAAAATTCTATATTCTGAATGCAACTAAAGTTTCTCAAAATCATGGAAAATTTCAAAAATCGTTGAGTTTTTCGAAATTACAACTTTTTATCTATTCAACAATATTTCTTCAAATTAATAAATTCATCAAAATGTCCTATTTTTCAGAATCATTAAACCTTATAAAACTTCAATTTTCACAATTTTGTCAAATCCATATATCGAAATACTTTTTTTTTATTGGTACAACCATATTTTTACCAGAACCGCTAAAACCTAGAAATTATTACTAGTTGTGCTCAATATTTTCATCAATTTTACTTTTATATTGCCAAAATTACTTAAATTCTATATATTCTCTATTTACATCAATAGAAACAAATTTTAACAATATTCTCAAAACTCTAATTTTTCATAACTATAACCGAATTTTCTCAAAAACTAGAATTGAAAGTCGCCAACTACTAGCGTTGAGTTGTCAAATAACTAAATAGAAAGGTGAAGAGGAAATTTTCTGTTTTGTACCGCCAATATTAAAAATTGGGCAAACTCCAGAATTCGAATAGAAAAACAATATTTACCAAAATCAATAAAATTCTCCAATTTCTATGTTTTTCATCATTATAATTAATTTTTAACACTATAACCGAAGTTATGTTTTACCAAAGACAAGTAGAATATACTGTTCTAGAACATGGTGTACATCGAGTTTAATTTTGTTGTTTTATGTAAATGACTCTACTTGTTCTGGTGTTCGTCTATTCTACCATTCGGCTCCATGGGGATTTGCTGTTAAATAGAACAAATATATGAAGTGAATTGTTAGCGCGTCCACAAAAATTCTCAAAATTCTATATTCTGAATGCAACTAAAGTTTCTCAAAATCATTGAAAATTTCAAAAATCGTTGAGTTTTTCGAAATTACAACTTTTTATCAATTCAACAATAAATTCATCAAAATGTCATATTTTTCAGAATTATTAAACCTTATAAAACTTCAATTTTCACAATTTTGTCAAATCCATGTATCGAATCAACAATATTTCTTCAAATTAATAAATTCATCAAAATGACCTGTTTTTCAGAATCATTAAAACTTAGAAAACTTCAATTTTCACAATTTTGCCAAATCCATATATCGAAATACTTTTTTTTTATTGGTACAACCATATTTTTACCAGAACCGCTAAAACCTAGAAATTATTACTAGTTGTGCTCAATATTTTCATCAATTTTACTTTTATATTGCCAAAATTACTTAAATTCTATATATTCTCTATTTACATCAATAGAAACAAATTTTAACAATATTCTCAAAACTCTAATTTTTCATAACTATAACCGAATTTTCTCAAAAACTAGAATTGAAACTCTCCCACTACTAGCGTTGAGTTGTATAATAACTAAATAGAAAGGTGAAGTGGAAATTTTCTGTTTTGTACAGCCAATATGAAAAATTGGCCAAACTCCAGAATTCGAATAGAAAAACAATATTTACCAAAATCAATAAAATTCTCCAATTTCTATGTTTTTCATCATTATAATTAATTTTTAACACTATAACCTATATACTGTTCTAGAACACGGTGTACATCGAGTTTAATTTTGTTGTTTTATGTAAATGACTCTATTTGTTCTGGTGTTCGTCTATTCTACGATTTATCTTAATGGCGATTTGCTGTTAAATAGAGCAAATATATGAAGTGAATTGTTAGCGCGTCCACAAAAATTCTCAAAATTCTATATTCTGAATGCAACTAAAGTTTCTCAAAATCACTGAAAATTTCAAAAATCGTTGAGTTTTTCGAAATTACAACTTTTTATCAATTCAACAATAAATTCATCAAAATGTCATATTTTTCAGAATCATTAAACCTTATAAACCTTCAATTTTCACAATTTTGTCAAATCCATGTATCGAATCAACAATATTTCTTCAAATTAATAAATTCATCAAAATGACCTGTTTTTCAGAATCATTAAAACTTAGACAACTTCAATTTTCACAATTTTGCCAAATCCATATATCGAAATACTTATTTTTTATTGGTACAACCATATTTTTACCAGAACCGCTAAAACCTAGAAATTATTACTAGTTGTGCTCAATATTTTCATCAATTTTACTTTTATATTGCCAAAATTACTTAAATTCTATATATTCTCTATTTACATCAATAGAAACAAATTTTAACAGTATTCTCAAAACTCTAATTTTTCATAACTATAATTGAATTTTCTCAAAAACTAGAATTGAAACTCTCCCACTACTAGCGTTGAGTTGTATAATAACTAAATAGAAAGGTGAAGTGGAAATTTTCTGTTTTGTACAGCCAATATGAAAAATTGGCCAAACTCCAGAATTCGAATAGAAAAACAATATTTACCAAAATCAATAAAATTCTCCAATTTCTATGTTTTTCATCATTATAATTAATTTTTAACACTATAACCTATATACTGTTCTAGAACATGGTGTACATCGAGTTTAATTTTGTTGTTTTATGTAAATGACTCTACTTGTTCTGGTGTTCGTCTGTTCTACGATTTATCTTAATGGCGATTTGCTGTTAAATAGAGCAAATATATGAAGTGAATTGTTAGCGCGTCCACAAAAATTCTCAAAATTCTATATTCTGAATGCAACTAAAGTTTCTCAAAATCACTGAAAATTTCAAAAATCGTTGAGTTTTTCGAAATTACAACTTTTTATCAATTCAACAATAAATTCATCAAAATGTCATATTTTTCAGAATCATTAAACCTTATAAAACTTCAATTTTCACAATTTTGTCAAATCCATGTATCGAATCAACAATATTTCTTCAAATTAATAAATTCATCAAAATGACCTGTTTTTCAGAATCATTAAAACTTAGACAACTTCAATTTTCACAATTTTGCCAAATCCATATATCGAAATACTTATTTTTTATTGGTACAACCATATTTTTACCAGAACCGCTAAAACCTAGAAATTATTACTAGTTGTGCTCAATATTTTCATCAATTTTACTTTTATATTGCCAAAATTACTTAAATTCTATATATTCTCTATTTACATCAATAGAAACAAATTTTAACAGTATTCTCAAAACTCTAATTTTTCATAACTATAATTGAATTTTCTCAAAAACTAGAATTGAAAGTCGCCAACTACTAGCGTTGAGTTGTCAAATAACTAAATAGAAATAATTGTGAAAGTCGCCAACTACTAGCGTTGAGTTGTCAAATAACTAAATAGAAAGGTGAAGAGGAAATTTTCTGTTTTGTACCGCCAATATTAAAAATTGGGCAAACTCCAGAATTCGAATAGAAAAACAATATTTACCAAAATCAATAAAATTCTCCAATTTCTATGTTTTTCATCATTATAATTAATTTTTAACACTATAACCGAAGTTATGTTTTACCAAAGACAAGTAGAATATACTGTTCTAGAACATGGTGTACATCGAGTTTAATTTTGTTGTTTTATGTAAATGACTCTACTTGTTCTGGTGTTCGTCTATTCTACCATTCGGCTCCATGGGGATTTGCTGTTAAATAGAGCAAATATATGAAATGAATTGTTAGCGCGTCCACAAAAATTCTCAAAATTCTATATTCTGAATGCAACTAAAGTTTCTCAAAATCATTGAAAATTTCAAAAATCGTTGAGTTTTTCGAAATTACAACTTTTTATCTATTCAACAATATTTCTTCAAATTAATAAATTCATCAAAATGTCCTATTTTTCAGAATCATTAAACCTTATAAAACTTCAATTTTCACAATTTTGTCAAATCCATATATCGAAATACTTTTTTTTTATTGGTACAACCATATTTTTACCAGAACCGCTAAAACCTAGAAATTATTACTAGTTGTGCTCACTATTTTCATCAATTTTACTTTTATATTGCCAAAATTACTTAAATTCTATATATTCTCTATTTACATCAATAGAAACAAATTTTAACAATATTCTCAAAACTCTAATTTTTCATAACTATAACCGAATTTTCTCAAAAACTAGAATTGAAAGTCGCCAACTACTAGCGTTGAGTTGTCAAATAACTAAATAGAAAGGTGAAGAGGAAATTTTCTGTTTTGTACCGCCAATATTAAAAATTGGGCAAACTCCAGAATTCGAATAGAAAAACAATATTTACCAAAATCAATAAAATTCTCCAATTTCTATGTTTTTTATCATTATAATTAATTTTTAACTCTATAACCGAAGTTATGTTTTACCAAAGACAAGTAGAATATACTGTTCTAGAACATGGTGTACATCGAGTTTAATTTTGTTGTTTTATGTAAATGACTCTATTTGTTCTGGTGTTCGTCTATTCTACCATTCGGCTCCGTGGGGATTTGCTGTTAAATAGAGCAAATATATGAAGTGAATTGTTATCGCGTCCACAAAAATTCTCAAAATTCTATATTCTGAATGCAACTAAAGTGTCTCAAAATCACTGAAAATTTCTAAAATCGTTGAGTATTTCGAAATTACAACTTTTTATCAATTCAACAATATTTCTTCAAATTAATAAATTCATCAAAATGTCCTATTTTTCAGAATCATTAAACCTTATAAAACTTCAATTTTCACAATTTTGTCAAATCCGTATATCGAAATACTATTTTTTATTGGTACAACCATAATTTTTACCAGAACCACTAAAACTTAGAAATTAGTAAGTTGTGCTCAATATTTTCATCAATTCTACTTCTATATTGCCAAAATTACTTAAATTCTATATATTCTCTATTTACATTAATATAAACAAATTTTAACAATATTCTCAAAACTCCAACTTACCAACCACAAAAACTTAGAAATTATTACTAGTTGTGCTTAATATTTTCATCAATTCTACTTCTATATTGCCAAAATTACTTAAATTCTATATATTCTCTATTTACATCAATAGAAACAAATTTTAACGACATTCTCAAAACTCTAATTTTTAATCACTATAACCGAATTTTCTCAAAAACTGGAATTGAAAGTCGCCAACTACTAGCGTTGAGTTGTAAAATAACTAAATAGAAAGGTGAAGTGGAAATTTTCTGTTTTGTACCGCCAATATGAAAAATTGGCCAAACTCCAGAATTCGAAAAGAAAAACAATATTTACCAAACTCAATAAAATTTTCCAATTTCTATGTTTTCCATCATTATAATTAATTTTTAACACTATAACCGAAGTTATGTTTTACCAACGACAAGTAGAATATACTGATCTAGAACATGGTGTACATCGAGTTTAATTTTGTTGTTTTATGTAAATGACGCCACTTGTTCTGGTTTTCGTCTATTCTACCATTCGGCTCCATGGGGATTTGCTGTGAAATAGAGCAAATATATGAAATGAATTGTTAGCGCGTCTACAAAAATTCTCAAAATTCTATATTCTGAATGCAACTAAAGTTTCTCAAAATCACTGAAAACTTCAAAAATCGTTGAGTTTTTCGAAATTACAACTTTTTACCGATTCAACAATATTTCTTCAAATTAATAAATTCATCAAAATGTGCTATTTTTCAGAATCATTAAACCTTATAAAACTTCAATTTTCCCAATTTTGTCAAATCTATATATCGAAATACTATTTTTTATTGGTACAACCATATTTTTACCAGAACCGCTAAAACTTAGAAATTATTACTAGTTGTGCTCAATATTTTCATCAATTTTATTTTTATATTGCCAAAATTACTTAAATTCTATATATTCTCTATTTACATCAATAGAAACAAATTTTAACAATATTCTCAAAACTCTAATTTTTCATAACTATAACCGAATGTTCTCAAAAACTAGAATTGAAACTCGCCAACTACTAGCGTTGAGTTGTAAAATAACTAAATAGAAAGGTGAAGTGGAAATTTTCTGTTTTGTACCGCCAATATGAAAAATTGGCCAAACTCCAGAATTCGAATAGAAAAACAATATTTACCAAAATCAATAAAATTCTCCAATTTCTATGTTTTTCATCATTATAATTAATTTTTAACACTATAACCGAAGTTATGTTTTACAAAAGACAAGTAGAATATACTGTTCTAGAATATGGTGTACATCGAGTTTAATTTTGTTGTTTTATGTAAATGAGTCTACTTGTTCTGGTGTTCGTCTATTCTACCATTCGGCTCCATGGGGATTTGCTGTGAAATAGAGCAAATATATGAAGTGAATTGTTATCGCATCCACAAGAATTCTCAAAATTCTATATTCTGAATGCAACTAAAGTTTATCAAAATCACTGAAAATTTCAAAAATCGTTGAATTTTTCGATATTACAACTTTTTATCAATTCAACAGTATTTCTTCAAATTAATAAATTCATCAAAATATCCTATTTTGCAGAATCATTAAACCTTATAAAACTTAAATTTTCACAATATTGTCAAATCCATATATCGAAATGCTATTTTACCAGAATCACTAAAACTTAGAAATTATTACTAGTTGTGCTCAATATTTTTATCAATTATACTTCTATATTGCCAAAATTACTTAAATTCTATATATTCTCTATTTACATTAATATAAACAAATTTTAACAATATTCTCAAAACTCCAACTTACCAACCACAAAAACTTAGAAATTATTAGTAGTTGGCTCAATATTTTCATCAATTCTACTTCTTTATTGCCAAAATTACTTAAATTCTATATATTCTCTATTTACATCAATAGAAACAAATTTTAACAATATTCTCAAAACTCTAATTTTTCATCACTATAACCGAATTTTCTCAAAAACTAGAATTGAAACTAGCCCACTACTAGCATTGAGTTGTAAAATAACTAAATAGAAAGGTGAGGTGGAAATTTTCTGTTTTGTACCGCCAATATAAAAATTGGCCAAACTCCAGAATTCGAATAGAAAAACAATATTTACCAAAATCAATAAAATTCTCCAATTTCTATGTTTTTTATCATTATAATTAATTTTTAACTCTTTAACCGAAGTTATGTTTTATCAAAGACAAGTAGAATATACTGTTCTAGAACATGGTGTACATCGAGTTTAATTTTGTTGTTTTATGTAAATGACTCTACTTGTTCTGGTGTTCGTCTATTCTACGATTTATCTTAATGGCGATTTGCTGTTAAATAGAGCAAATATATGAAGTGAATTGTTAGCGCGTCCACAAAAATTCTCAAAATTCTATATTCTGAATGCAACTAAAGTTTCTCAAAATCATTGAAAATTTCAAAAATCGTTGAGTTTTTCGAAATTACAACTTTTTATCAATTCAACAATAAATTCATCAAAATGTCATATTTTTCAGAATCATTAAACCTTATAAAAATTCAATTTTCACAATTTTGTCAAATCCATGTATCGAATCAACAATATTTCTTCAAATTATCGCGTCCACAAAAATTCTCAAAATTCTATATTCTAAATGCAACTAAAGTTTCTCAAAATCATTGAAAATTTCAAAAATCGTTGAGTTTTTCGAAATTACAACTTTTTATCAATTCAACAATAAATTCATCAAAATGTCATATTTTTCAGAATCATTAAACCTTATAAAACTTCAATTTTCACAATTTTGTCCAATCCATGTATCGAATCAACAATATTTCTTCAAATTAATAAATTCATCAAAATGACCTGTTTTTCAGAATCATTAAAACTTAGAAAACTTCAATTTTCACAATTTTGCCAAATCCATATATCGAAATACTTTTTTTTTATTGGTACAACCATATTTTTACCAGAACCGCTAAAACCTAGAAATTATTACTAGTTGTGCTCAATATTTTCATCAATTTTACTTTTATATTGCCAAAATTACTTAAATTCTATATATTCTCTATTTACATCAATAGAAACAAATTTTAACAATATTCTCAAAACTCTAATTTTTCATCACTATAACCGAATTTTCTCAAAAACTAGAATTGAAACTCGCCAACTACTAGCATTGAGTTGTAAAATAACTAAATAGAAAGGTGAAGTGGAAATTTTCTGTTTTGTACCGCCAGTATGAAAAATTGGCCAAACTCCAGAATTCGAATAGAAAAACAATATTTACCAAAATCAATAAAATTCTCCAATTTCTATGTTTTTCATCATTATAATTAATTTTTAACTCTTTAACCGAAGTTATGTTTTACCATAATTTGACCCCGCAGACGCCTAGTTTAGGAGATTTAGCCATTTAAGTATTCTGAATTTTTTTTTCTGGTACATAAAATGACCCCCACAGACACCTAGTTTTGGAGATATAACCGTTTTAGTATTTTGATTTTTTTTTCTGGTGCATAATTTGACCCCGCAGACGCCTAGTTTGGGAGAAATAGCCATTTTAATATTTTTAATTTTTTTTTCTGGTGCATAAAATGACACCCGCAGACCGCTAGTTTAGGAGATATATCCGTTTTAGTATTTTGATCTTTTTTCTGGTGCATATTTTGACCCAGCAGACGCCCAGGTTAGGGAATAGGGCCATTTTAGTATTTTGATTTTGTTTTTCTAGGCCTTAAAATGACACCCGCTAAGGCCTAGTTTAGGAGATATAGCCATTTTAGTATTTTGGATTTTTGGTGCATAAAATGACCCCCGCAAACGCCTAGTTAAGGAGATATAACAGTTTTAGTATTTTGATTTTTTTTTCTGGTGCATAATTTGACCCCGCAGACGCCTAGTTTAGGAGATTTTGCTATTTTAGTTTTCTGATTTTTTTTTTCTGGTGCATAAAATGACCCCCGCAGACACCGAGTTTAGGAGATATAACCGTTTTAATATTTTGATTTTTAGTTTAGGAGATATAGCCATTTTAGTATTTAATTTTTTTTTCTGGTGCATAAAATGACCCCGAAGACGCCTAGTTTAGGAGATACAGCCGTTTTAGTATTTTGATTTTTTTTCTGGTGCATACTTTGACCCCGCAGTCGCCTAGTTCAGGAGATTTAGCCATTTTAGTAATCTGAATTTTTTTTTTCTGGTGCATAAAATGACCCCCGCAGACGCCTAGTTTAGGAGAAATAGCCATTTTAGTGTTGTGAATTTTTTGTTTTTTCTGGTGCATAATTTGACCTCGCAGACGCCTAGTTTAGGAAATTTAGCCATTTTAGTATCTTGATTTTTTTTTCTGGTGCATAAAATGACCCTCGCAGACACCTAGTTTAGAAGATATAGTCGGTTCAGTATTTTGATTTTTTTTTTCTGGTGCATAATTTGACCCCGCAGACGCCTAGTTTAGGAGATTTAGCCATTTTATTATTCTGAATTTTTTTTTCTGGTGCATAAAATGACCCCCGCAGACACCTAGTTTAGGAGACATAACTGTTTTAGTATTTTGATTTTTTTTTCTGGTGCATAATTTTACCCCGCAAACGCCTAGTTTAGGAGACATAACCACTTTCGAATTTTGAATTTTTTTTTCTGGTGCGTAAAATGACCCCCGCAGACCGCTAGTTTAGGTGATATATCAGTTTTAGTATTTTGATTTTTTTTTCTGGTGGATAATTTGACCCAGCAGACCCGCAGGTTAGGGAATATGGCCAGTTTAGTATTTTGGATTTTTGGTGCATAAAATGACCCACGCAGACGCCTAGTTAAGGAGATATAACCGTTTTTCTATTTTGATTTTTTTTTGTGCATAAAATGACCCTCGCAGACACCTAGCTTAGGAGATATAGCCATTTTAGAATTTAGATTTTTTTTCTGCTGCATAAAATGACCAACGCAGACCTCTAGTGTAGGAAATATAGCCATTTTAGTATTTTGATTTTTTTTTTCTGGTGCATATTTTGACCCCGCAGATGCCTAGTTTAGGAGATTTAGCCGTTTTAGTATCTTGATTTTTTTTTCTGGTGCAAAATTTGACCCCGCAGTCGCCTAGTTCAGGAGACTTGGCCATTTTAGAATTTTGATTTTTTTTTGTGCATAAAATGACCCCCGAAGACGCCTAGTTTAGGAGAAATATCCATTTTTGTGTTTTGAATTTTTTTTTTCTGGTGCATAATTTGACCCCGCAGACGCCTAGTTTAGGAGATTTAGCCATTTTAGTATTCTGAATTTTTTTTTTCTGGTGCATAAAATGACCCCCGCAGACACCTAGTTTAGGAGATATAGCCGTTTTAGTTTTTTGATTTTTTTTTCTGGTGCATTATATGACCCCGCAGACGCCTAGTTTATCAGATTTAGCCATTTGAGTATTCTGAATTTTTTTTTCTGGTGCATAAAATGACCCCCGCAGGCACCTAGTTTAGGAGATATAACTCTTTTAGTATTTTGATTTTTTTTTCTGGTGCATAATTTGACCCCGCAGACGCCTAGTTTAGGAGATATTGCCATTTTAGTATTTTGAATTTTTTTTTCTGGTGCATAAAATGACCCCCGCAGACCGCTAGGTTAGGGGATATATCCGTTTTAGTATTTTGGTTTATTTTTCTGGTGCATAATTTGGCCCCGCAGACGCCTAGTTTAGGAGATACAGCCATTTTAGTATTTTGAACGTTTTTTTTTTCTGGTGCATAATTTACCCCGCAGTCGCCTAGTTTAGGAGATATAGCCGTTTTAGTATTTTGATTTTGTTTTTCTCTGGCTTAAAATGACACCCGCAGATCCCTAGTGTAGGAGATATAGCCATTTTAGTATTTAGATTTTTTTTTCTGTTGCATAATTTGACCCCGCAGACGCCTACTTTTATAGATATAGCCATTTTAGTATTTTGATTTTTTTTTTGGTGCTTAAAATGACCCTCGCAGACACCTAGCTTAGAAGATATAGCCATTTTAGTATTTTGTTTTTTTTTTCTGGGGCAAATGACCCCCTCAGACGCCTAGTTTAGGAGATATAACCGTTTTAGTATTTTGATTTTTTTTTCTGGTGCATAATTTGACCCCGCCTACGCCTAGTTTAGGAGATATAGCCATTTTAGTATTTTGTTTTTTTTTTTCTGGGGCAATTGACCTCCGCAGACGCCTAGTTTAGGAGATATAGCCATCTTAGTATTTAGAATTTTTTTTTTCTGGTGCATAAAATGACTCCCGCAGACGCTTAGTTTTAGAGAGATAGCCATTTTAGAATTTTGATTTTTTTTTTCTGGTGCATAGAATGACCCTCGCAGACGCCTACTTTAGGAGATATAGCCATTTTAGTATTTGATTTCTTTTTTCTGGTGCATAAAATGACCCCCGCAGACACCTAGTTTAGGAGATATAGCCGTTTTAGTATTTTGAATTTTTTTTTTCTGGTGCATAATTTACCCCGCAGACGCCTAGTTTTGTAGATATAGCCATTTTAGTATTTTGCTTTTTTTTTCTGGGGCAAATGACCCCCGCAGACGCCTAGTTTAGGAGATACAGCCATTTTAGTATTTTGAATTTTTTTTTTTCTGGTGCATAATTTACCCCGCAGTCGCCTAGTTTAGGAGATATAACCGTTTTAGTATTTTGATTTTGTTTTTCTCTGGCTTAAAATGACACCCGCAGATCCCTAGTGTAGGAGATATAGCCATTTTAATATTTAGATTTTTTTCTCTGGTGCATAATTTGACCCCGCAGACGCCTAGTTTTATAGATATAGCCATTTTAGAATATTGATTTTTTTTTTTGGTGCTTAAAATGACCCTCGCAGACACCTAGCTTAGAAGATATAGCCATTTTAGTATTTTGTTTTTTTTTTTCTGGGGCAAATGACCCCCTCAGACGCCTAGTTTAGGCGATATAACCGTTTTAGTATTTTGATTTTTTTTTCTGGTGCATAATTTGACCCCGCCTACGCCTAGTTTAGGAGATATAGCCATTTTAGTATTTTGAATTTTTTTTTTCTGGGGCATAAAAGACCCCCTCAGACACCTAGTTTAGGAGATATAACCGTTTTATTATTCTGATTTTTTTTTTCTGGTGCATAATTTGACACCGCCTACGCCTAGTTTAGGAGATATAGCCATTTTAGTATTTTGAATTTTTTTTTTTTCTGGTGCATAATTTACCCCGCAGTCGCCTAGTTTAGGAGATATAGCCGTTTTAGTATTTTGATTTTGTTTTTCTCTGGCTTAAAATGACACCCGCAGATCCCTAGTGTAGGAGATATAGCCATTTTAATATTTAGATTTTTTTTTCTGGTGCATAATTTGACCCCGCAGACGCCTAATTTTATAGATATAGCCATTTTAGTATTTTGATTTTTTTTTTGGTGCTTAAAATGACCCTCGCAGACACCTAGCTTAGAAGATATAGCCATTTTAGTATTTTGTTTTTTTTTTTCTGGGGCAAATGACACCCTCAGACGCCTAGTTTAGGAGATATAACCGTTTTAGTATTTTGATTTTTTTTTCTGGTGCATAATTTGACCCCGCCTACGCCTAGTTTAGGAGATATAGCCATTTTAGTATTTTGAATTTTTTTTTCTGTGGCATAAAAGACCCCCTCAGACACCTAGTTTAGGAGATATAACCGTTTTATTATTCTGATTTTTTTTTTCTGGTGCATAATTTGACACCGCCTACGCCTAGTTTAGGAGATATAGCCATTTTAGTATTTT
Source organism: Volucella zonaria (assembly GCA_963966105.1). Lineage (NCBI taxonomy): Eukaryota > Metazoa > Arthropoda > Insecta > Diptera > Syrphidae > Volucella > Volucella zonaria. The sequence continues at coordinate 4,670,316 of CAWYQB010000254.1, read as the reverse complement.
GAATTTTTTTTTCTGGTGCATAAAATGACCCCCGCAGACCGCTAGTTTAGGAGATATAGAAATTTTAGTATTTTGATCTTTTTTTTTGTGCATAAAATGACCCTCGCAGACACCTAGCTTAGAAGATATAGCCATTTTAGTATTTTGCTTTTTTTTCTGGGGCAAATGACCTCCGCAGACGCCTAGTTTAGGAGATATAGCCATCTTAGTATTTAGAATTTTTTTTTTCTGGTGCATAAAATGAATCCCGCAGACGCTTAGTTTTAGAGAGATAGCCATTTTAGAATTTTGATTTTTTTTTCTGGTGCATAGAATGACCCTCGCAGACGCCTACTTTAGGAGATATAGCCATTTTAGTATTTTGAATTTTTTTTTCTGGTGCATAAAATGACCCCCGCAGACCGCTAGTTCAGGAGATATAGAAATTTTAGTATTTTGATTTTTTTTTTGTGCATAAAATGACCCTCGCAAACACCTAGCTTAGAAGATATAGCCATTTTAGTATTTTGCTTTTTTTTCTGGGGCAAATGACCTCCGCAGACGCCTAGTTTAGGAGATATAGCCATCTTAGTATTTAGAATTTTTTTTTTCTGGTGCATAAAATGACTCCCGCAGACGCTTAGTTTTAGAGAGATAGCCATTTTAGAATTTTGATTTTTTTTTTCTGGTGCATAAAATGACCCCCGCAGACACCTAGTTTAGGAGATATAGCCGTTTTAGTATTTTGATTTTGTTTTTCTCTGGCTTAAAATGACACCCGCAGATCCCTAGTGTAGGAGATATAGCCATTTTAATATTTAGATTTTTTTTTCTGGTGCATAATTTGACCCCGCAGACGCCTAGTTTTATAGATATAGCCATTTTAGTATTTTGATTTTTTTTTTGGTGCTTAAAATGACCCTCGCAGACACCTAGCTTAGAAGATATAGCCATTTTAGTATTTTGTTTTTTTTTTCTGGGGCAAATGACACCCTCAGACGCCTAGTTTAGGAGACATAACCGTTTTACTATTTTGATTTTTTTTAGTAGCCATTTTAGTATTTTGCTTTTTTTTTCTGGGGCAAATGACCCCCGCAGACGCCTAGTTTAGGAGATATAACCGTTTTAGTATTTTGATTTTTTTTTCTGGTGCATAATTTGACCCTGCAGTCGACTGGTTCAGGACATTTAGCCATTTTAGTATTTTGAATTTTTTTTTTCTGGTGCATAAAAGACCCCCTCAGACACCTAGTTTAGGAGATATAACCGTTTTATTATTCTGATTTTTTTTTCTGGTGCATAATTTGACCCCGCCTACGCCTAGTTTAGGAGATATAGCCATTTTAGAATTTTGAATTTTTTTTTCTGGTGCATAAAATGACCCCCGCAGACCGCTGGTTTAGGAGATATAGAAATTTTAGTATTTTGATTTTTTTTTGGGCATAAAATGACCCTCGCAAACACCTAGCTTAGAAGATATAGCCATTTATGTATTTTTCTTTTTTTTTCTGGGGCAAATGACCCCCGCAGACGCCTAGTTTAGGAGATATAGCAATCTTAGTATTTAGAATTTTTTTTTTCTGGTGCATAAAATGACTCCCGCAGACGCTTAGTTTTAGAGAGATAGCCATTTTAGAATTTTGATTTTTTTTTCTGGTGCATAAAATGACCCCCGCAGACGCCTAGTTTAGGAGATATAACCGTTTTAGTATTTTGATTGTTTTTTTCTGTTGCATAATTTGACCCCGCAGACGCCTAGTTTAGGAGATTTAGCCATTTTAGTATTTTGAATTTTTTTTTCTGGTGCATAAAATGACCCCCGCAGACCGCTAGGTTAGGAGATATATCCGTTTTAGTATTTTGATTTATTTTTCTGGTGCATAATTTGACCCCGCAGACGCCTAGTTTAGGAGATATAGCCATTTTAGTATTTTGAATTTTTTTTTTCTGGTGCATAATTTAACCCCGCAGACGCCTAGTTTAGGAGATTTAGCCATTTTAGTATTCTGAATTTTTTTTTTTTCTGGTGCATACAATGATGCCCGCAGACAACTAGTTTAGGAGATATAACCGTTTTAGTATTTTGATTGTTTTTTTCTAGTGCATAATTTGACCCCGCAGACGCCTAGTTTAAGAGATATAGCCATTTTAGTATTTTGAATTTTTTTTTTCTGGTGCATAAAATGACCCCCGCAGACACCTAGTTTAGGAGATATAGCCGTTTTAGTATTTTGATTTTTTTTCTAGTGCATAATTTGACCCCGCAGTCGCCTAGTTTAGGAGATTTAGCCATTTTAGTATTCTGATTTTTTTTTTCTGGTGCATAAAATGATCCCCCAGACACCTAGTTTAGGAGATATAACCGTTTTAGTATTTTGATTGTTTTTTTCTGGTGCATAATTTGACCCCGCAGACGCCTAGTTTAGGAGATGTAGCCATTTTAGTATTTTGAATTTTTTTTTCTGGTGCATAAAATGACCCCCGCAGACCGATAGGTTAGGAGATATATCAGTTTTAGTATTTTGATTTATTTTTCTGGTTCATAATTTGACCCAGCAGACGCCTAGTTTAGGAGATATAGCCATTTTAGTATTTTGATTTTTTTTTTTCTGGTGCATAATTTGACCCCGCAGACGCCTAGTTTAGGAGATTTAGAAATTTTAGTATTTTGAATTTTTTTTTCTGGTGCATAAAATGACCCCCGCAGACCGCTAGGTTAGGTGATATATCCGTTTTAGTATTTTGATTGTTTTTTCTGGTGCATAATTTGACCCCGCAGACGCCTAGTTTAGGAGATATAGCCATTTTAGTATTTTGAATTTTTTTTTCTGGTGCATAAAATGACCCCCGCAGACCGCTAGGTTAGGAGATATATCCGTTTTAGTATTTTGATTTATTTTTCTGGTGCATAATTTGACCCCGCAGACGCCTAGTTTAGGAGTTATAGCCATTTTAGTATTTTGAATTTTTTTTTTTCTGGTGCATAATTTGACCCCGCAGACGCCTAGTTTAGGAGATTTAGCCATTTTAGTATTCTGAATTTTTTTTTCTCGTGCATAAAATGACCACCGCAGACACCTAGTTTAGGAGATATAGCCGTTTTAGTATTTTGATTTTTTTTTCTAGTGCATAATTTGACCCCGCAGACGCCTAGTTTAGGAGATTTAGCCATTTTAGTATTCTGAATTTTTTTTTTCTGGTGCATACAATGACCCCCCCAGACGCCTAGTTTAGGAGATATAGCCGTTTTAGTATTTTGATTTTTTTTTCTAGTGCATAATTTGACCCCGCAGTCGCCTAGTTTAGGAGATTTAGCCATTTTAGTATTCTGATTTTTTTTTTCTGGTGCATAAAATGACCCCCCAGACACCTAGTTTAGGAGATATAACCGTTTTAGTATTTTGATTGTTTTTTTCTGGTGCATAATTTGACCCCGCAGTCGCCTAGTTTAGGAGATTTAGCCATTTTAGTATTCTGATTTTTTTTTTCTGGTGCATAAAATGACCCCCCAGACACCTAGTTTAGGAGATATAACCGTTTTAGTATTTTGATTGTTTTTTTCTGGTGCATAATTTGACCCCGCAGACGCCTAGTTTAGGAGATTTAGCCATTTTAGTATTCTGAATTTTTTTTTTCTGGTGCATACAATGACCCCCGCAGACGCCTAGTTTAGGAGATATAGCCGTTTTAGTATTTTGATTTTTTTTTCTAGTGCATAATTTGACCCCGCAGGCGCCTAGTTTAGGAGATGTAGCCATTTTAGTATTTTGAATTTTTTTTTCTGGTGCATAAAATGACCCCCGCAGACCGATAGGTTAGGAGATATATCCGTTTTAGTATTTTGATTTATTTTTCTGGTTCATAATTTGACCCAGCAGACGCCTAGTTTAGGAGATATAGCCATTTTAGTATTTTGATTTTTTTTTTTCTTTAGCATAATTTGACCCCGCAGACGCCTAGTTTAGGAGATTTAGCCATTTTAGTATTTTGAATTTTTTTTTCTGGTGCATAATTTGACCCCGCAGACGCCTAGTTTAGGAGATTTAGCCATTTTAGTATTCTGAATTTTTTTTTTTCTGGTGCATACAATGATGCCCGCAGACAACTAGTTTAGGAGATATAACCGTTTTAGTATTTTGATTGTTTTTTTCTAGTGCATAATTTGACCCCGCAGACGCCTAGTTTAAGAGATATAGCCATTTTAGTATTTTGAATTTTTTTTTTCTGGTGCATAAACTGACCCCCGCAGACCGCTAGGTTAGGAGATATATCCGTTTTAGTATTTTGATTTATTTTTCTGGTGCATAATTTGACCCCGCAGACGCCTAGTTTAGGAGATATAGCCATTTTAGTATTTTGAATTTTTTTTTTCTGGTGCATAATTTAACCCCGCAGACGCCTAGTTTAGGAGATTTAGCCATTTTAGTATTCTGAATTTTTTTTTTTCTGGTGCATACAATGATGCCCGCAGACAACTAGTTTAGGAGATATAACCGTTTTAGTATTTTGATTGTTTTTTTCTAGTGCATAATTTGACCCCGCAGACGCCTAGTTTAAGAGATATAGCCATTTTAGTATTTTGAATTTTTTTTTTCTGGTGCATAAAATGACCCCCGCAGACACCTAGTTTAGGAGATATAGCCGTTTTAGTATTTTGATTTTTTTTCTAGTGCATAATTTGACCCCGCAGTCGCCTAGTTTAGGAGATTTAGCCATTTTAGTATTCTGATTTTTTTTTTCTGGTGCATAAAATGACCCCCCAGACACCTAGTTTAGGAGATATAACCGTTTTAGTATTTTGATTGTTTTTTTCTGGTGCATAATTTGACCCCGCAGACGCCTAGTTTAGGAGATGTAGCCATTTTAGTATTTTGAATTTTTTTTTCTGGTGCATAAAATGACCCCCGCAGACCGATAGGTTAGGAGATATATCAGTTTTAGTATTTTGATTTATTTTTCTGGTTCATAATTTGACCCAGCAGACGCCTAGTTTAGGAGATATAGCCATTTTAGTATTTTGATTTTTTTTTTTCTGGTGCATAATTTGACCCCGCAGACGCATAGTTTAGGAGATTTAGAAATTTTAGTATTTTGAATTTTTTTTTCTGGTGCATAAAATGACCCCCGCAGACCGCTAGGTTAGGTGATATATCCGTTTTAGTATTTTGATTGTTTTTTCTGGTGCATAATTTGACCCCGCAGACGCCTAGTTTAGGAGATATAGCCATTTTAGTATTTTGAATTTTTTTTTCTGGTGCATAAAATGACCCCCGCAGACCGCTAGGTTAGGAGATATATCCGTTTTAGTATTTTGATTTATTTTTCTGGTGCATAATTTGACCCCGCAGACGCCTAGTTTAGGAGTTATAGCCATTTTAGTATTTTGAATTTTTTTTTTTCTGGTGCATAATTTGACCCCGCAGACGCCTAGTTTAGGAGATTTAGCCATTTTAGTATTCTGAATTTTTTTTTCTCGTGCATAAAATGACCACCGCAGACACCTAGTTTAGGAGATATAGCCGTTTTAGTATTTTGATTTTTTTTTCTAGTGCATAATTTGACCCCGCAGACGCCTAGTTTAGGAGATTTAGCCATTTTAGTATTCTGAATTTTTTTTTTCTGGTGCATACAATGACCCCCCCAGACGCCTAGTTTAGGAGATATAGCCGTTTTAGTATTTTGATTTTTTTTTCTAGTGCATAATTTGACCCCGCAGTCGCCTAGTTTAGGAGATTTAGCCATTTTAGTATTCTGATTTTTTTTTTCTGGTGCATAAAATGACCCCCCAGACACCTAGTTTAGGAGATATAACCGTTTTAGTATTTTGATTGTTTTTTTCTGGTGCATAATTTGACCCCGCAGTCGCCTAGTTTAGGAGATTTAGCCATTTTAGTATTCTGATTTTTTTTTTCTGGTGCATAAAATGACCCCCCAGACACCTAGTTTAGGAGATATAACCGTTTTAGTATTTTGATTGTTTTTTTCTGGTGCATAATTTGACCCCGCAGACGCCTAGTTTAGGAGATTTAGCCATTTTAGTATTCTGAATTTTTTTTTTCTGGTGCATACAATGACCCCCCCAGACGCCTAGTTTAGGAGATATAGCCGTTTTAGTATTTTGATTTTTTTTTTCTGGTGCATAAAATGACCCCCGCAGACCGATAGGTTAGGAGATATATCCGTTTTAGTATTTTGATTTATTTTTCTGGTTCATAATTTGACCCAGCAGACGCCTAGTTTAGGAGATATAGCCATTTTAGTATTTTGATTTTTTTTTTTCTTTTGCATAATTTGACCCCGCAGACGCCTAGTTTAGGAGATTTAGCCATTTTAGTATTTTGAATTTTTTTTTCTGGTGCATAATTTGACCCCGCAGACGCCTAGTTTAGGAGATTTAGCCATTTTAGTATTCTGAATTTTTTTTTTTCTGGTGCATACAATGATGCCCGCAGACAACTAGTTTAGGAGATATAACCGTTTTAGTATTTTGATTGTTTTTTTCTAGTGCATAATTTGACCCCGCAGACGCCTAGTTTAAGAGATATAGCCATTTTAGTATTTTGAATTTTTTTTTTCTGGTGCATAAACTGACCCCCGCAGACACCTAGTTTAGGAGATATAGCCGTTTTAGTATTTTGATTTTTTTTCTAGTGCATAATTTGACCCCGCAGTCGCCTAGTTTAGGAGATTTAGCCATTTTAGTATTCTGATTTTTTTTTTCTGGTGCATAAAATGACCCCCCAGACACCTAGTTTAGGAGATATAACCGTTTTAGTATTTTGATTGTTTTTTTCTGGTGCATAATTTGACCCCGCAGACGCCTAGTTTAGGAGATGTAGCCATTTTAGTATTTTGAATTTTTTTTTCTGGTGCATAAAATGACCCCCGCAGACCGATAGGTTAGGAGATATATCAGTTTTAGTATTTTGATTTATTTTTCTGGTTCATAATTTGACCCAGCAGACGCCTAGTTTAGGAGATATAGCCATTTTAGTATTTTGATTTTTTTTTTTCTGGTGCATAATTTGACCCCGCAGACGCCTAGTTTAGGAGATTTAGAAATTTTAGTATTTTGAATTTTTTTTTCTGGTGCATAAAATGACCCCCGCAGACCGCTAGGTTAGGTGATATATCCGTTTTAGTATTTTGATTGTTTTTTCTGGTGCATAATTTGACCCCGCAGACGCCTAGTTTAGGAGATATAGCCATTTTAGTATTTTGAATTTTTTTTTCTGGTGCATAAAATGACCCCCGCAGACCGCTAGGTTAGGAGATATATCCGTTTTAGTATTTTGATTTATTTTTCTGGTTCATAATTTGACCCAGCAGACGCCTAGTTTAGGAGATATAGCCATTTTAGTATTTTGATTTTTTTTTTTCTGGTGCATAATTTGACCCCGCAGACGCCTAGTTTAGGAGATTTAGAAATTTTAGTATTTTGAATTTTTTTTTCTGGTGCATAAAATGACCCCCGCAGACCGCTAGGTTAGGAGATATATCCGTTTTAGTATTTTGATTTATTTTTCTGGTGCATAATTTGACCCCGCAGACGCCTAGTTTAGGAGTTATAGCCATTTTAGTATTCTGAATTTTTTTTTTCTCGTGCATAAAATGACCACCGCAGACACCTAGTTTAGGAGATTTAGCCATTTTAGTATTCTGAATTTTTTTTTTCTGGTGCATACAATGACCCCCCCAGACGCCTAGTTTAGGAGATATAGCCGTTTTAGTATTTTGATTTTTTTTTCTAGTGCATAATTTGACCCCGCAGGCGCCTAGTTTAGGAGATGTAGCCATTTTAGTATTTTGAATTTTTTTTTCTGGTGCATAAAATGACCCCCGCAGACCGATAGGTTAGGAGATATATCCGTTTTAGTATTTTGATTTATTTTTCTGGTTCATAATTTGACCCAGCAGACGCCTAGTTTAGGAGATATAGCCATTTTAGTATTTTGATTTTTTTTTTCTGGTGCATAATTTGACCCCGCAGACGCCTAGTTTAGGAGATTTAGAAATTTTAGTATTTTGAATTTTTTTTTCTGGTGCATAAAATGACCTCGCAGACCGCTAGGTTAGGAGATATATCCGTTTTAGTATTTTGATTGTTTTTTCTGGTGCATAATTTGACCCCGCAGACGCCTAGTTTAGGAGATATAGCCATTTTAGTATTTTGAATTTTTTTTTTCTGGTGCATAAAATGACCCCCGCAGACCGCTAGGTTAGGAGATATATCCGTTTTAGTATTTTGATTTATTTTTCTGGTGCATAATTTGACCCCGCAGACGCCTAGTTTAGGAGATATAGCCATTTTAGTATTTTGAATTTTTTTTTTTCTGGTGCATAATTTAACCCCGCAGACGCCTAGTTTAGGAGATTTAGCCATTTTAGTATTCTGAATTTTTTTTTTCTCGTGCATAAAATGACCACCGCAGACACCTAGTTTAGGAGATATAGCCGTTTTAGTATTTTGATTTTTTTTTCTAGTGCATAATTTGACCCAGCAGACGCCTAGTTTAAGAGATTTAGCCATTTTAGTATTCTGAATTTTTTTTTTCTGGTGCATACAATGACCCCCGCTAACAACTAGCTTAGGAGATATAACCGTTTTAGTATTTTGATTTTTTTTCTGGTTCATAATTTGACCCAGCAGACGCCCAGGTTAGGGAATATGGCCATTTTAGTATTTTGGAATTTAGGTGCATAAAATGACCCACGCAGACGCCTAGTTAAGGAGATATAGCCATTTTAGTATTCTGAATTTTTTTTTTCTGGTGCATACAATGACCCCCGCAGACAACTAGTTTAGGAGATATAACCGTTTTAGTATTTTGATTGTTTTTTCTGGTGCATAATTTGACCCCGCAGACGCCTAGTTTAGGAGATTTAGCCATTTTAGTATTCTGAATTTTTTTTTTCTCGTGCATAAAATGACCCCCGCAGACACCTAGTTTAGGAGATATAGCCGTTTTAGTATTTTGATTTTTTTTTCTAGTGCATAATTTGACCCCGCAGACGCCTAGTTTAGGAGATTTAGCCATTTTAGTATTCTGAATTTTTTTTTTCTGGTGCATACAATGACCCCCCCAGACGCCTAGTTTAGGAGATATAGCCGTTTTAGTATTTTGATTTTTTTTTCTAGTGCATAATTTGACCCCGCAGTCGCCTAGTTTAGGAGATTTAGCCATTTTAGTATTCTGATTTTTTTTTTCTGGTGCATAAAATGACCCCCCAGACACCTAGTTTAGGAGATATAGCCGTTTTAGTATTTTGATTTTTTTTTCTAGTGCATAATTTGACCCCGCAGTCGCCTAGTTTAGGAGATTTAGCCATTTTAGTATTCTGAATTTTTTTTTTCTGGTGCATACAATGACCCCCGCTAACAACTAGCTTAGGAGATATAACCGTTTTAGTATTTTGATTTTTTTTCTGGTTCATAATTTGACCCAGCAGACGCCCAGGTTAGGGAATATGGCCATTTTAGTATTTTGGAATTTAGGTGCATAAAATGACCCACGCAGGCGCCTAGTTTAGGAGATGTAGCCATTTTAGTATTTTGAATTTTTTTTTCTGGTGCATAAAATGACCCCCGCAGACCGATAGGTTAGGAGATATATCCGTTTTAGTATTTTGATTTATTTTTCTGGTTCATAATTTGACCCAGCAGACACCTAGTTTAGGAGATATAGCCATTTTAGTATTTTGATTTTTTTTTTCTGGTGCATAATTTGACCCCGCAGACGCCTAGTTTAGGAGATTTAGAAATTTTAGTATTTTGAATTTTTTTTTCTGGTGCATAAAATGACCCCCGCAGACCGCTAGGTTAGGAGATATATCCGTTTTAGTATTTTGATTGTTTTTTCTGGTGCATAATTTGACCCCGCAGACGCCTAGTTTAGGAGATATAGCCATTTTAGTATTTTGAATTTTTTTTTTCTGGTGCATAAAATGACCCCCGCAGACCGCTAGGTTAGGAGATATATCCGTTTTAGTATTTTGATTTATTTTTCTGGTGCATAATTTGACCCCGCAGACGCCTAGTTTAGGAGATATAGCCATTTTAGTATTTTGAATTTTTTTTTTTCTGGTGCATAATTTAACCCCGCAGACGCCTAGTTTAGGAGATTTAGCCATTTTAGTATTCTGAATTTTTTTTTTCTCGTGCATAAAATGACCACCGCAGACACCTAGTTTAGGAGATATAGCCGTTTTAGTATTTTGATTTTTTTTTCTAGTGCATAATTTGACCCAGCAGACGCCTAGTTTAAGAGATTTAGCCATTTTAGTATTCTGAATTTTTTTTTTCTGGTGCATACAATGACCCCCGCTAACAACTAGCTTAGGAGATATAACCGTTTTAGTATTTTGATTTTTTTTCTGGTTCATAATTTGACCCAGCAGACGCCCAGGTTAGGGAATATGGCCATTTTAGTATTTTGGAATTTAGGTGCATAAAATGACCCACGCAGACGCCTAGTTAAGGAGATATAGCCATTTTAGTATTCTGAATTTTTTTTTTCTGGTGCATACAATGACCCCCGCAGACAACTAGTTTAGGAGATATAACCGTTTTAGTATTTTGATTGTTTTTTCTGGTGCATAATTTGACCCCGCAGACGCCTAGTTTAGGAGATTTAGCCATTTTAGTATTCTGAATTTTTTTTTTATCGTGCATAAAATGACCCCCGCAGACACCTAGTTTAGGAGATATAGCCGTTTTAGTATTTTGATTTTTTTTCCTAGTGCATAATTTGACCCCGCAGGCGCCTAGTTTAGGAGATTTATCCATTTTAGTATTCTGAATTTTTTATTTCTGGTGCATACAATGACCCCCGCAGACGCCTAGTTTAGGAGATATAGCCATTTTAGTAGTTTGAATTTTTTTTTTCTGGTGCATAATTTGACCCCGCAGACGCCTAGCTTGGGAGATATAGCCATTTTAGTAGTATGAATTTTTTTTTTCTGGTGCATAATTTGACCCCGCAGACGCCTAGTTTAGGAGATTTAGCCATTTTAGTATTCTGAATTTTTTTTTTCTCGTGCATAAAATGACCCCCGCAGACACCTAGTTTAGGAGATATAGCCGTTTTAGTATTTTGATTTTTTTTTTCTAGTGCATATTTTGACCCCGCAGACGCCTAGTTTAGGAGATTTAGCTATTTTAGTATTCTGAATTTTTTTTTTCTGGTGCATAAAATGACACCCAGACACCTAGTTTAGGAGATATAACCGTTTTAGTATTTTGATTTTTTTTTGTCTGGTGCATAATTTGATTCCGCAGACGTCTAGTTTAGGAGATATAGCCGTTTTAGTATTTTGATTTTTTTTTCTAGTGCATAATTTGACCCCGCAGACGCCTAGTTTAGGAGATTTAGCCATTTTAGTATTCTGAATTTTTTTTTCTGGTGCATAAAATGACCCCCAGACACCTAGTTTAGGAGATATAACCGTTTTAGTATTTTGATTTTTTTTTTGTCTGGTGCATAATTTGACCCCGCAGACGTCTAGTTTAGGAGATATAGCCATTTTAGTATTTTGATTTTTTTTTTCTGGTGCATAATTTGACCCCGCAGACGCCTAGTTTAGGAGATTTAGCCATTTTAGTATTCTGAATTTTTTTTTCTGGTGCATAAAATGACCCCCCCAGACGCCTAGTTAAGGAGATATAGCCATTTTAGTATTTCGGATTCTTTGACCCCGCAGACGCCTAGTTTTGCAGATATAGCCATTTTAGTATTTTGATTTTTTTTTTGTGCATAAAATGACCCTCGCAGACACCTAGCTTGGAAGATATAGCCATTTTAGTATTTTGCTTTTTTTTTCTGGGGCAAATGACTCCCGCAGACGCCTAGTTTAGGAGATATAGCCATCTTAGTATTTAGAATTTTTTTTTTCTGGTGCATAAAATGACTCCCGCAGACGCTTAGTTTTAGAGAGATAGCCATTTTAGAATTTTGATTTTTTTTTCTGGTGCATAGAATAACCCTCGCAGATGCCTAGTTTAGGAGATATAGCCGTTTTAGTATTTTGATTTTGTTTTTCTCTGGCTTAAAATGACACCCGCAGACCCCTAGTGTAGGAGATATAGCCATTTTAATATTTAGATTTTTTTTTCTTTTGCATAATTTGACCCCGCAAACGCCTAGTTTTGTAGATATAGCCATTTTAGTATTTTGATTGTTTTTTCTGGGGCAAATGACCCCCGCAGACGCCTAGTTTAGGAGATATAACCGTTTAAGTAATTTGATTTTTTTTTCTGGTGCATAATTTGACCCCGCAGTCGACTGGTTCAGGAGATTTTGCCATTTTAGTATTTAGATTTTTTTTTCTGGTGCATAATTTGATACCGCAGACGTCTAGTTTTGTAGATATAGCCATTTTAGTATTTAGATTTTTTTTTTTGGTGCATAAAATGACCCTCGCAGACACCTAGCTTAGAAGATATAGCCATTTTAGTATTTTGCTTTTTTTTTCTGGGCAAATGACAACCGCAGACGCCTAGTTTAGGAGATATAGCCATCTTAGAATTTAGAATTTTTTTTTTCTGGCGCATAAAATGACTCCCGCAGACGCTTAGTTTTAGAGAGATAGCCATTTTAGTATTTTGATTGTTTTTTCTGGGGCAAATGACCCTCGCTGACGCCTAGTTTAGGAGATATAGCCATTTTAGTATTTGATTTCTTTATTCTGGTGCATAAAATGACCCCCGCAGACACCTAGTTTAGGAGATATAGCCGTTTTAGTATTTTCATTTTGTTTTTCTCTGGCTTAAAATGACACCCGCAGACCCCAAGTGTAGGAGACATAGCCATTTTTATATTTAGATTTTTTTTTCTGGTGCATAATTTAACCCCGCAAACGCCTAGTTTTGTAGATATATCCATTTTAGAATTTTGATTTTTTTTTTGGTGCATAAAATGACCCTCGCAGACACCTAGCTTAGAAGATATAGCCATTTTAGTATTTTGCTTTTTTTTCTGGGGCAAATGACCCCCGCAGACGCCTTGTTTAGGAGATATAACCGTTTTAGTATTTTGATTTTTTTTTCTGGTGCATAATTTGGCCCCGCAGTCGACTGGTTCAGGAGATTTAGCCATTTTAGTATTTTGAATTTTTTTTTTCTGGTGCATAAAAGGCCCCCTCAGACACTTAGTTTAGGAGATATAACCGTTTTATTATTCTGATTTTTTTTTTCTGGTGCATAATTTGACCCCGCCTACGCCTAGTTTAGGAGATATAGCCATTTTAGTATTTTGAATTTTTTTTTCTGGCGCATAAAATGACCCCCGCAGACCGCTAGTTTAGGTGATATATCCGTTTTAGTATTTTGATTTTGTTTTTCTCTGGCTTAAAATGACAGCAGCAGAGGCCTAGTTTAGGAGGTATAGCCATTTTAGTATTTTGGATTCTTTGACCCCGCAGACGCCTAGTTTTGCAGATATAGCCATTTTAGTATTTTGATTTTTTTTTGTGCATAAAATGACCCTCGCAGACACCTAGCTTAGAAGATATAGCCATTTTAGTATTTTGCTTTTTTTTCTGGGCAATTGACCCCCGCAGACGCCTAGTTTAGGAGATATAGCCATCTTAGTATTTAGAATTTTTTTTTTCTGGTGCATAAAATGACTCCCGCAGACGCTTAGTTTTAGAGAGATAGCCATTTTAGAATTTTGATTTTTTTTTCTGGTGCATAGAATGACCCTCGCAGACGCCTAGTTTAGGAGATATAGCCATTTCAGTATTTGATTTCTTTATTCTGGTGCATAAAATGACCCCCGCAGACACCTAGTTTAGGAGATATAGCCGTTTTAGTATTTTGATTTTATTTTTCTCGGGCTTAAAATGACAGCCGCAGAGGCCTAGTTTAGGAGATATAGCTATTTTAGTATTTTGGATTCTTTGACCCCGCAGACGCCTAGTTTTGCAGATATAGCCATTTTAGTATTTTGATTTTTTTTTTTGTGCATCAACTGACCCTCGCAGACACCTAGCTTAGAAGATATAGCCATTTTAGTATTTTGCTTTTTTTTCTGGGGCAAATGACCCCCGCAGACGCCTAGTTTAGGAGATATAGCCATCTTAGTATTTACAATTTTTTTTTTCTGGTGCATAAAATGACTCCCGCAGACGCTCAGTTTTAGAGAGATAGCCATTTTAGAATTTTGATTTTTTTTTCTGGCGCATAGAATGACCCTCGCTGACGCCTAGTTTAGGAGATATAGCCATTTTAGTATTTGATTTCTTTTTCTGGTGCATAAAATGACCCCCGCAGACACCTAGTTTAGGAGATATAGCCGTTTTAGTATTTTGATTTTGTTTTTCTCTGGCTTAAAATGACACCCGCAGACCCCTAGTGTAGGAGATATAGCCACTTTAGTATTTAGATTTTTTTTTCTGGTGCATAATTTGATACCGAAGACGCCTAGTTTTGTAGATATAGCCATTTTAGTATTTATATATTTTTTTTTTGTGCATAAAATGACCCTCGCAGACACCTAGCTTAGAAGATATAGCCATTTTAGTATTTTGCTTTTTTTTCTGGGGCAAATGACCCCCGCAGACGCCTAGTTTAGGAGATATAGCCATCTTAGTATTTAGAATTTTTTTTTTTTCTGGTACATAAAATGACTCCCGCAGACGCTTAGTTTTAGAGAGATAACCATTTTAGAATTTTGATTTTTTTTTCTGGTGCATAGAATGACCCTCGCTGACGCCTAGTTTAGGAGATATAGCCATTTTAGTATTTGATTTCTTTTTTCTGGTGCATAAAACGACCCCCGCAGACACCTAGTTTAGGAGATATAGCCGTTTTAGTATTTTGATTTTGTTTTTCTCTGGCTTAAAATGACACCCGCAGACCCCTAGTGTAGGAGATATAGCCATTTTAGTATTTAGATTTTTTTTTCTGGTGCATAATTTGATACCGCAGACGCCTAGTTTTGTAGATATAGCCATTTTAGTATTTATATTTTTTTTTTTTTGTGCATAAAATGACCCTCGCAGACACCTAGCTTAGAAGATATAGCCATTTTAGTATTTTGCTTTTTTTTCTGGGGCAAATGACCCCCGCAGACGCCTTGTTTAGGAGATATAACCGTTTTAGTATTTTGATTTTTTTTTCTGGTGCATAATTTGGCCCCGCAGTCGACTGGTTCAGGAGATTTAGCCATTTTAGTATTTTGAATTTTTTTTTTCTGGTGCATAAAAGGCCCCCTCAGACACTTAGTTTAGGAGATATAACCGTTTTATTATTCTGATTTTTTTTTTCTGGTGCATAATTTGACCCCGCCTACGCCTAGTTTAGGAGATATAGCCATTTTAGTATTTTGAATTTTTTTTTCTGGTGCATAAAATGACCCCCGCAGACCGCTAGTTTAGGTGATATATCCGTTTTAGTATTTTGATTTTGTTTTTCTCTGGCTTAAAATGACAGCAGCAGAGGCCTAGTTTAGGAGGTATAGCCATTTTAGTATTTTGGATTCTTTGACCCCGCAGACGCCTAGTTTTGCAGATATAGCCATTTTAGTATTTTGATTTTTTTTTGTGCATAAAATGACCCTCGCAGACACCTAGCTTAGAAGATATAGCCATTTTAGTATTTTGCTTTTTTTTCTGGGCAATTGACCCCCGCAGACGCCTAGTTTAGGAGATATAGCCATCTTAGTATTTAGAATTTTTTTTTTCTGGTGCATAAAATGACTCCCGCAGACGCTTAGTTTTAGAGAGATAGCCATTTTAGAATTTTGATTTTTTTTTCTGGTGCATAGAATGACCCTCGCAGACGCCTAGTTTAGGAGATATAGCCATTTCAGTATTTGATTTCTTTATTCTGGTGCATAAAATGACCCCCGCAGACACCTAGTTTAGGAGATATAGCCGTTTTAGTATTTTGATTTTATTTTTCTCGGGCTTAAAATGACAGCCGCAGAGGCCTAGTTTAGGAGATATAGCTATTTTAGTATTTTGGATTCTTTGACCCCGCAGACGCCTAGTTTTGCAGATATAGCCATTTTAGTATTTTGATTTTTTTTTTTGTGCATCAACTGACCCTCGCAGACACCTAGCTTAGAAGATATAGCCATTTTAGTAATTTGCTTTTTTTTCTGGGGCAAATGACCCCCGCAGACGCCTAGTTTAGGAGATATAGCCATCTTAGTATTTACAATTTTTTTTTTCTGGTGCATAAAATGACTCCCGCAGACGCTCAGTTTTAGAGAGATAGCCATTTTAGAATTTTGATTTTTTTTTCTGGCGCATAGAATGACCCTCGCTGACGCCTAGTTTAGGAGATATAGCCATTTTAGTATTTGATTTCTTTTTTCTGGTGCATAAAATGACCCCCGCAGACACCTAGTTTAGGAGATATAGCCGTTTTAGTATTTTGATTTTGTTTTTCTCTGGCTTAAAATGACACCCGCAGACCCCTAGTGTAGGAGATATAGCCATTTTAGTATTTAGATTTTTTTTTCTGGTGCATAATTTGATACCGAAGACGCCTAGTTTTGTAGATATAGCCATTTTAGTATTTATATATTTTTTTTTTGTGCATAAAATGACCCTCGCAGACACCTAGCTTAGAAGATATAGCCATTTTAGTATTTTGCTTTTTTTTCTGGGGCAAATGACCCCCGCAGACGCCTAGTTTAGGAGATATAGCCATCTTAGTATTTAGAATTTTTTTTTTTTCTGGTACATAAAATGACTCCCGCAGACGCTTAGTTTTAGAGAGATAACCATTTTAGAATTTTGATTTTTTTTTCTGGTGCATAGAATGACCCTCGCTGACGCCTAGTTTAGGAGATATAGCCATTTTAGTATTTGATTTCTTTTTTCTGGTGCATAAAACGACCCCCGCAGACACCTAGTTTAGGAGATATAGCCGTTTTAGTATTTTGATTTTGTTTTTCTCTGGCTTAAAATGACACCCGCAGACCCCTAGTGTAGGAGATATAGCCATTTTAGTATTTAGATTTTTTTTTCTGGTGCATAATTTGATACCGCAGACGCCTAGTTTTGTAGATATAGCCATTTTAGTATTTATATTTTTTTTTTTTTGTGCATAAAATGACCCTCGCAGACACCTAGCTTAGAAGATATAGCCATTTTAGTATTTTGCTTTTTTTTCTGGGGCAAATGACCCCCGCAGACGCCTAGTTTAGGAGATATAGCCATCTTAGTATTTACAATTTTTTTTTTCTGGTGCATAAAATGACTCCCGCAGACGCTCAGTTTTAGAGAGATAGCCATTTTAGAATTTTGATTTTTTTTTCTGGCGCATAGAATGACCCTCGCTGACGCCTAGTTTAGGAGATATAGCCATTTTAGTATTTGATTTCTTTTTTCTGGTGCATAAAATGACCCCCGCAGACACCTAGTTTAGGAGATATAGCCGTTTTAGTATTTTGATTTTGTTTTTCTCTGGCTTAAAATGACACCCGCAGACCCCTAGTGTAGGAGATATAGCCATTTTAGTATTTAGATATTTTTTTCTGGTGCATAATTTGATACCGCAGACGCCGGGGCAAATGACCCCCGCAGACGCCTAGTTTAGGAGATATAGCCATCTTAGTATTTAGAATTTTTTTTTTCTGGTGCATAAAATGACTCCCGCAGACGCTTAGTTTTAGAGAGATAGCCATTTTAGAATTTTGATTTTTTTTTCTGGTGTATATAATGACCCTCGCTGACGCCTAGTTTAGGAGATATAGCCATTTTAGTATTTGATTTCTTTATTCTGGTGCATAAAATGACCCCCGCAGACACCTAGTTTAGGAGATATAGCCGTTTTAGTATTTTGATTTTGTTTTTCTCTGGCTTAAAATGACACCCGCAGACCCCACGTGTAGGAGACATAGCCATTTTTATATTTAGATTTTTTTTTCTGGTGCATAATTTAACCCCGCAAACGCCTAGTTTTGTAGATATAGCCATTTTAGTATTTTGATTTTTTTTTTGGTGCATAAAATGACCCTCGCAGACGCCTAGTGTAGGAGATATAGCCATCTTAGTATTTAGAATTTTTTTTTTCTGGTGCATAAAATGACTCCCGCAGACGCTTAGTTTTAGAGAGATAGCCATTTTAGAATTTTGATTTTTTTTTCTGGTGCATAGAATGACCCTCGCAGACGCCTAGTTTAGGAGATATAGCCATTTCAGTATTTGATTTCTTTATTCTGGTGCATAAAATGACCCCCGCAGACACCAAGTTTAGGAGATACAGCCGTTTTAGTATTTTGATTTTGTTTTTCTCTGGCTTAAAATGACACCCGCAGACCCCTAGTGTAGGAGATATAGCCATTTTAGTATTTAGATTTTTTTTTCTGGTGCATATTTTGATACCGCAGACGCCTAGTTTTGTAGATATAGCCATTTTAGTATTTAGATTTTTTTTTGGTGCATAAAATGACCCTCGCAGACACCTAGCTTAGAAGATATAGCCATTTTAGTATTTTGCTTTTTTTTTCTGGGGCAAATGACAACCGCAGACGCCTAGTTTAGGAGATATAGCCATCTTAGAATTTAGAATTTTTTTTTCTGGCGCATAAAATGACTCCCGCAGACGCTTAGTTTTAGATAGATAGCCATTTTAGAATTTTGATTTTTTTTTCTGGTGCATAGAATGACCCTCGCAGACGCCTAGTTTAGGAGATATAGCCATTTCAGTATTTGATTTCTTTATTCTGGTGCATAAAATGACCCCCGCAGACACGTAGTTTAGGAGATACAGCCGTTTTAGTATTTTGATTTTGTTTTTCTCTGGCTTAAAATGACACCCGCAGACCCCAAGTGTAGGAGACATAGCCATTTTAATATTTAGATTTTTTTTTCTGATGCATAATTTGACCCCGCAAACGCCTAGTTTTGTAGATATAGCCATTTTAGTATTTTGATTTTTTTTTTGGTGCATAAAATGACCCTCGCAGACACCTAGCTTAGAAGATATAGCCATTTTAGTATTTTGCTTTTTTTTTCTGTGGCAAATGACCCCCGCAGACGCCTTGTTTAGGAGATATAACCGTTTTAGTATTTTGATTTTTTTTTCTGGTGCATAATTTGACCCCGCAGTCGACTGGTTCAGGAGATTTAGCCATTTTAGTATTTTGAATTTTTTTTTTCTGGTGCATAAAAGGCCCCCTCAGACACCTAGTTTAGGAGCTATAACCGTTTTATTATTCTGATTTTTTTTTTCTGGTGCATAATTTGACCCCGCCTACGCCTAGTTTAGGAGATATAGCCATTTTAGTATTTTCAATTTTTTTTTCTGGTGCATAAAATGACCCCCGCAGACCGCTAGTTTAGGAGATATATCCGTTTTAGTATTTTGATTTTGTTTTTCTCTGGCTTAAAATGACAGCCGCAGAGGCCTAGTTTAGGAGATATAGCCATTTTAGTATTTTGGATTCTTTGACCCCGCAGACGCCTAGTTTTGCAGATATAGCCATTTTAGTATTTTGATTTTTTTTTTTGTGCATAAACTGACCCTCGCAGACACCTAGCTTAGAAGATATAGCCATTTTAGTATTTTGCTTTTTTTTCTGGGGCAAATGATCCCTGCAGACGCCTAGTTTAGGAGATATAGCCATCTTAGTATTTACAATTTTTTTTTTCTGGTGCATAAAATGACTCCCGCAGACGCTCAGTTTTAGAGAGATAGCCATTTTAGAATTTTGATTTTTTTTTCTGGTGCATAGAATGACCCTCGCTGACGCCTAGTTTAGGAGATATAGCCATTTTAGTATTCGATTTCTTTTTTCTGGTGCATAAAATGACCCCCGCAGACACCTAGTTTAGAAGATATAGCCGTTTTAGTATTTTGATTTTGTTTTTCTCTGGCTTAAAATGACACCCGCAGACCCCTAGTGTAGGAGATATAGCCATTTTAGTATTTAGATTTTTTTTTCTGGTGCATAATTTGATACCGCAGACGCCTAGTTTTGTAGATATAGCCACTTTAGTATTTATATTTTTTTTTTTTTGTGCATAAAATGACCCTCGCAGACACCTAGCTTAGCATTTTAGTATTTTGCTTTTTTTTCTGGGGCAAATGACCCCCGCAGACGCCTAGTTTAGGAGATATAGCCATCTTAGTATTTAGAATTTTTTTTTTTCTGGTGCATAAAATGACTCCCGCAGACGCTTAGTTTTAGAGAGATAACCATTTTAGAATTTTGATTTTTTTTTCTGGTGCATAGAATGACCCTCGCTGACGCCTAGTTTAGGAGATATAGCCATTTTAGTATTTGATTTCTTTTTTCTGGTGCATAAAATGACCCCCGCAGACACCTAGTTTAGGAGATATAGCCGTTTTAGTATTTTGATTTTGTTTTTCTCTGGCTTAAAATGACACCCGCAGACCCCACGTGTAGGAGACATAGCCATTTTTATATTTAGATTTTTTTTTCTGGTGCATAATTTAACCCCGCAAACGCCTAGTTTTGTAGATATAGCCATTTTAGTATTTTGATTTTTTTTTTGGTGCATAAAATGACCCTCCCAGACGCCTAGTGTAGGAGATATAGCCATCTTAGTATTTAGAATTTTTTTTTTCTGGTGCATAAAATGACTCCCGCAGACGCTTAGTTTTAGAGAGATAGCCATTTTAGAATTTTGATTTTTTTTTTCTTGTGCATAGAATGACCCTCGCAGACGCCTAGTTTAGGAGATATAGCCATTTCAGTATTTGATTTCTTTATTCTGGTGCATAAAATGACCCCCGCAGACACCTAGTTTAGGAGATACAGCCGTTTTAGTATTTTGATTTTGTTTTTCTCTGGCTTAAAATGACACCCGCAGACCCCTAGTGTAGGAGATATAGCCATTTTAGTATTTAGATTTTTTTTTCTGGTGCATATTTTGATACCGCAGACGCCTAGTTTTGTAGATATAGCCATTTTAGTATTTAGATTTTTTTTTGGTGCATAAAATGACCCTCGCAGACACCTAGCTTAGAAGATATAGCCATTTTAGTATTTTGCTTTTTTTTTCTGGGGCAAATGACAACCGCAGACGCCTAGTTTAGGAGATATAGCCATCTTAGAATTTAGAATTTTTTTTTCTGGCGCATAAAATGACTCCCGCAGACGCTTAGTTTTAGATAGATAGCCATTTTAGAATTTTGATTTTTTTTTCTGGTGCATAGAATGACCCTCGCAGACGCCTAGTTTAGGAGATATAGCCATTTCAGTATTTGATTTCTTTATTCTGGTGCATAAAATGACCCCCGCAGACACGTAGTTTAGGAGATACAGCCGTTTTAGTATTTTGATTTTGTTTTTCTCTGGCTTAAAATGACACCCGCAGACCCCAAGTGTAGGAGACATAGCCATTTTAATATTTAGATTTTTTTTTCTGGTGCATAATTTGACCCCGCAAACGCCTAGTTTTGTAGATATAGCCATTTTAGTATTTTGATTTTTTTTTTGGTGCATAAAATGACCCTCGCAGACACCTAGCTTAGAAGATATAGCCATTTTAGTATTTTGCTTTTTTTTTCTGTGGCAAATGACCCCCGCAGACGCCTTGTTTAGGAGATATAACCGTTTTAGTATTTTGATTTTTTTTTCTGGTGCATAATTTGACCCCGCAGTCGACTGGTTCAGGAGATTTAGCCATTTTAGTATTTTGAATTTTTTTTTTCTGGTGCATAAAAGGCCCCCTCAGACACCTAGTTTAGGAGCTATAACCGTTTTATTATTCTGATTTTTTTTTTCTGGTGCATAATTTGACCCCGCCTACGCCTAGTTTAGGAGATATAGCCATTTTAGTATTTTCAATTTTTTTTTCTGGTGCATAAAATGACCCCCGCAGACCGCTAGTTTAGGAGATATATCCGTTTTAGTATTTTGATTTTGTTTTTCTCTGGCTTAAAATGACAGCCGCAGAGGCCTAGTTTAGGAGATATAGCCATTTTAGTATTTTGGATTCTTTGACCCCGCAGACGCCTAGTTTTGCAGATATAGCCATTTTAGTATTTTGATTTTTTTTTTGTGCATAAACTGACCCTCGCAGACACCTAGCTTAGAAGATATAGCCATTTTAGTATTTTGCTTTTTTTTCTGGGGCAAATGATCCCTGCAGACGCCTAGTTTAGGAGATATAGCCATCTTAGTATTTACAATTTTTTTTTTCTGGTGCATAGAATGACCCTCGCTGACGCCTAGTTTAGGAGATATAGCCATTTTAGTATTCGATTTCTTTTTTCTGGTGCATAAAATGACCCCCGCAGACACCTAGTTTAGAAGATATAGCCGTTTTAGTATTTTGATTTTGTTTTTCTCTGGCTTAAAATGACACCCGCAGACCCCTAGTGTAGGAGATATAGCCATTTTAGTATTTAGATTTTTTTTTCTGGTGCATAATTTGATACCGCAGACGCCTAGTTTTGTAGATATAGCCATTTTAGTATTTAGATTTTTTTTTGGTGCATAAAATGACCCTCGCAGACACCTAGCTTAGAAGATATAGCCATTTTAGTATTTTGCTTTTTTTTCTGGGGCAAATGACAACCGCAGACGCCTAGTTTAGGATATATAGCCATCTTAGAATTTAGAATTTTTTTTTTCTGGCGCATAAAATGACTCCCGCAAACGCTTAGTTTTAGAGAGATAGCCATTTTAGAATTTAGATTTTTTTTTCTGGTGAATAGAATGACCCTCGCAGATGCCCAGTTTAGGAGATATAGCCATTTCAGTATTTGATTTCTTTATTCTGGTGCATAAAATGACCCCCGCAGACACCTAGTTTAGGAGATATAGCCGTTTTAGTATTTTGATTTTTCTCTGGCTTAAAATGACACCCGCAGACCCCTAGTGTAGGAGATATAGCCATTTTAGTATTTAGATTTTTTTTTCTGGTGCATAATTTGATACCGCAGACGCCTAGTTTGGTAGATATAGCCATTTTAGTATTTAGATTTTTTTTTAGTGCATAAAATGACCCTCGCAGACACCTAGCTTAGAAGATATAGCCATTTTAGTATTTTGCTTTTTTTCTGGGGCAAATGACAACCGCAGACGCCTAGTTTAGGAGATATAGCCATCTTAGAATTTAGAATTTTTTTTTTCTGGCGCATAAAATGACTCCCGCAGACGCTTAGTTTTAGAGAGATAGCCATTTTAGAATTTTGATTTTTTTTTCTGGTGCATAGAATGACCCTCGCAGATGCCTAGTTTAGGAGATATAGCCATTTTAGTATTTAGAATTTTTTTTTCTGGTGCATAAAATGACCCCCGCAGACCGCTAGTTTAGGAGATATATCGGTTTTAGTATTTTGATTTTGTTTTTCTCTGGCTTAAAATGACAGCCGCAGAGGCCTAGTTTAGGAGATATAGCCATTTTAGTATTTTGGATTCTTTGACCACGCAGACGCCTAGTTTTGCAGGAATAGCCATTTTAGTATTTTGATTTTTTTTTTGTGCATAAAATGACCCTCGCAGACACCTAGCTTAGAAGGTATAGCCATTTTAGTATTTTGCTTTTTTTTCTGGGGCAAATGACCCCCGCAGACGCCTAGTTTAGGAGATGTAGCCATCTTAGTATTTAGAATTTTTTTTTTCTGGTGCATAAAATGACTCCCGCAGACGCTTAGTTTTAGAGAGATAGCCATTTTAGAATTTTGATTTTTTTTTTCTGGTGCATAGAATGACCCTCGCTGACGCCTAGTTTAGGATATATAGCCATTTTAGTATTTGATTTCTTTTTTCTGGTGCATAAAATGACCCCCGCAGACACCTAGTTTAGGAGATATAGCCGTTTTAGTATTTTGATTTTTCTCTGGCTTAAAATGACACCCGCAGACCCCTAGTGTAGGAGATATAGCCATTTTAGTATTTAGATTTTTTTTTCTGGTGCGTAATTTGATACCGCAGACGCCTAGTTTTGTATATATAGCCATTTTAGTATTTAGATTTTTTTTTTGGTGCATAAAATGACCCTCGCAGACACCTAGCTTAGAAGATATAGCCATTTTAGTATTTTGCTTTTTTTTCCTGGGGCAAATGACAACCGCAGACGCCTAGTTTAGGAGATATAGCCATCTTAGAATTTAGAATTTTTTTTTCTGGCGCATAAAATGACTCCCGCAGACGCTTAGTTTTAGAGAAATAGCCATTTTAGAATTTTGATTTTTTTTTCTGGTGCATAGAATGACCCTCGCAGACGCCTAGTTTAGGAGATATAACCATTTCAGTATTTGATTTCTTTATTCTGGTGCATAAAACGACCCCCGCAGACACCTAGTTTAGGAGATATAGCCGTTGTAGTATTTTGATTTTGTTTTTCTCTGGCTTAAAATGACACCCGCAGACCCCAAGTGTAGGAGACGTAGCCATTTTAATATTTAGATTTTTTTTTCTGGTGCATAATTTGACCCCGCAAACGCCTAGTTTTGTAGATATAGCCATTTTAGTATTTTGATATTTTTTTTTGGTGCATAAAATGACCCTCGCAGACACCTAGCTTAGAAGATATAGCCATTTTAGTATTTTGCTTTTTTTTTCTGGGGCAAATGACCCCAGCAGACGCCTAGTTTAGGAGATATAGCCATCTTAGTATTTAGAATTTTTTTTTTCTGGTGAATAAAATGACTCCCGCAGACGCTTAGTTTTAGAGAGATAGCCATTTTAGAATTTTGATTTTTTTTTCTGGTGCATAGAATGACCCTCGCTGACGCCTAGTTTAGGAGATATAGCCATTTTAGTATTTGATTTCTTTTTTCTAGTGCATAAAATGACCCCCGCAGACACCTAGTTTAGGAGATATAGCCGTTTTAGTATTTTGATTTTGTTTTTCTCTGGCTTAAAATGACACACGCAGACCCCTAGTGTAGGAGATATAGCCATTTTAATATTTAGATTTTTTCTTCTGGTGCATAATTTGATACCGCAGACGCCCAGTTTTGTAGATATAGCCATTTTAGTATTTAGATTTTTTTTTTGGTGCATAAAATGACCCTCGCAGACACCTAGCTTAGAAGATATAGAGATTTTAGTATTTTGCTATTTTTTTCTGGGGCAAATGACAACCGCAGACGCCTAGTTTAGGAGATATAGCCATCTTAGAATTTAGAATTTTTTTTTTCTGGCGCATAAAATGACTTCCGCAGACGCTTAGTTTTAGAGAAATAGCCATTTTAGAATTTTGATTCTTTTTTCTGGTGCATAGAATGACCCTCGCAGACGCCTAGTTTAGGAGATATAGCCATTTCAGTATTTGATTTCTTTATTCTGGTGCATAAAATGACCCCCGCAGACACCTAGTTTAGGAGATACAGCCGTTTTAGTATTTTGATTTTGTTTTTCTCTGGCTTAAAATGACACCCGCAGACCCCAAGTGTAGGAGACATAGCCATTTTAATAGTTAGATTTTTTTTTCTGGTGCATAATTTGACCCCGCAAACGCCTAGTTTTGTAGATATAGCCATTTTAGTATTTTGATTTTTTTTTTGGTGCATAAAATGACCCTCGCAGACACCTAGCTTAGAAGATATAGCCATTTTAGTATTTTGCTTTTTTTTTCTGGGGCAAATGACCCCCGCAGACGCATTGTTTAGGAGATATAACCGTTTTAGTATTTTGATTTTTTTTTCTGGTGCATAATTTGACCCCGCAGTCGACTGGTTCAGGAGACTTAGCCATTTTAGTATTTTGAATTTTTTTTTTCTGGTCCATAAAAGGCCCCCTCAGACACCTAGTTTAGGAGATATAACCGTTTTATTATTCTGATTTTTTTTTTCTGGTGCATAATTTGACCCCGCCTACGCCTAGTTTAGGAGATATAGCCATTTTAGTATTTTGAATTTTTTTTTCTGGTGCATAAAATGACCCCCGCAGACCGCTAGTTTAGAAGATATAGCCATTTTAGTATTTTGCTTTTTTTTTCTGGGGCAAATGACAACCGCAGACGCCTAGTTTAGGAGATATAGCCATCTTAGAATTTAGAAGTTTTTTTTCTGGTGCATAAAATGACTCCCGCAGACGCTTAGTTTTAGAGAGATAGCCATTTTAGAATTTTGATTTTTTTTTCTGGTGCATAGAATGACCCTCGCTGACGCCTAGTTTAGGAGATATAGCCATTTTAGTATTTGATTTCTTTTTTCTGGTGCATAAAATGACCCCCGCAGACACCTAGTGTAGGAGATATAGCCGTTTTAGTATTTTGATTTTGTTTTTCTCTGGCTTAAAATGACACCCGCAGATCCCTAGTTTAGGAGATATAACCGTTTTATTATTCTGATTTTTTTTTTCTGGTGCATAATTTGACCCCGCCTACGCCTAGTTTAGGAGATATAGCCATTTTAGTATTTTGAATTTTTTTTTCTGGTGCATAAAATGACCCCCGCAGACCGCTAGTTTAGGAGATATATCCGTTTTAGTATTTTGATTTTGTTTTTCTCTGGCTTAAAATGACAGCCGCAGAGGCCTAGTTTAGGAGATATAGCCATTTTAGTATTTTGGATTCTTTGACCCCGCAGACGCCTAGTTTTGCAGATATAGCCATTTTAGTATTTTGATTTTTTTTTTTGTGCATAAAATGACCCTCGCAGACACCTAGCTTAGAAGATACAGCCATTTTAGTATTTTGCTTTTTTTTCTGGGGCAAATGACCCCCGCAGACGCCTAGTTTAGGAGATATAGCCATCTTAGTATTTAGAATTTTTTTTCTGGTGCATAAAATGACTCCCGCAGACGCTTAGTTTTAGAGAGATAGCCATTTTAGAATTTTGATTTTTTTTTCTGGTGCATAGAATGACCCTCGCTGACGCCTAGTTTAGGAGATATAGCCATTTTAGTATTTGATTTCTTTTTTCTGGTGCATAATTTGATACCGCAGACGACTAGTTTTGTAGATATAGCCATTTTAGTATTTAGATTTTTTTTTTGGTGCATAAAATGACCCTCGCAGACACCTAGCTTAGAAGATATAGCCATTTTAGTATTTTGCTTTTTTTTTCTGGGGCAAATGACAACCGCAGACGCCTAGTTTAGGAGATATAGCCATCTTAGAATTTAGAATTTTTTTTTTCTGGCGCATAAAATGACTCCCGCAGACGCTTAGTTTTGGAGATATAGCCGTTTTAGTATTTTGATTTTGTTTTTCTCTGGCTTAAAATGACACCCGCAGACCCCAAGTGTAGGAGACATAGCCATTTCAATATTTAGATTTTTTTTTCTGGTGCATAATTTGACCCCGCAAACGCCTAGTTTTGTAGATATAGCCATTTTAGTATTTTGATTTTTTTTTTTGGTGCATAAAATGACCCTCGCAGACACCTAGCTTAGAAGATATAGCCATTTTAGTATTTTGCTTTTTTTTTCTGGGGCAAATGACAACCGCAGACGCCTAGTTTAGGAGATATAGCCATCTTAGAATTTAGAATTTTTTTTTTCTGGCGCATAAAATGACCCCCGCAGACACCTAGTTTAGGAGATATAGCCGTTTTAGTATTTTGATTTTGTTTTTCTCTGGCTTAAAATGACACCCGCAGACCCCAAGTGTAGGAGACATAGCCATTTCAATATTTAGATTTTTTTTTCTGGTGCATAATTTGACCCCGCAAACGCCTAGTTTTGTAGATATAGCCATTTTAGTATTTTGATTTTTTTTTTTGGTGCATAAAATGACCCTCGCAGACACCTAGCTTAGAAGATATAGCCATTTTAGTATTTTGTTTTTTTTTTCTGGGGCAAATGACCCCCGCAGACGCCTTGTTTAGGAGATATAGCCATTTTAGTATTTTGAATTTTTTTTTCTGGTGCATAAAATGACCCCCGCAGACCGCTAGTTTAGGAGATATATCCGTTTTAGTATTTTGATTTTGTTTTTCTCTGGCTTAAAATGACAGCCGCAGAGGCCTAGTTTAGGAGATATAGCCATTTTAGAATTTTGATTTTTTTTTCTGGTGCATAAAACGACCCCCGCAGACACCTAGTTTAGGAGATATAACCGTTTTAGTATTTTGATTTTTTTTTCTGGTGCTTAATTTGACCCAGCAGACGCCCAGATTAGGGAATATGGCCATTTTAGTATTTTGGATTTTTGGTGCATAAAATGACCCCCGCAGATGCCTAGTTAAGGAGATATAACCATTTTAGTATTCTGAATTTTTTTTTCTGGTGCATAAAATGACCCCGCAGACGCCTAGTTTAGGAGATATAGCCATTTTAGTATTTTGCATTTTTTTTCTGGTGCATAAAATTAACTCCGCAGACCGCTAGTTTAGGAGATATATCCGTTTTAGTATTTTGATTTTTTTTTCTGGTGCATAATTTG
This sequence comes from Volucella zonaria, assembly GCA_963966105.1. Taxonomy (NCBI): domain Eukaryota; kingdom Metazoa; phylum Arthropoda; class Insecta; order Diptera; family Syrphidae; genus Volucella; species Volucella zonaria. The sequence continues at coordinate 4,642,071 of CAWYQB010000254.1, read as the reverse complement.
ACCCAGCAGACGCCCATGTTAGGGAATATGGCCATTTTAGTATTTTGGATTTTTGGTGCATAAAATGACCCACGAAGACGCCTAGTTTAGGAGATATAGCCATTTTAGTATTTTGAATTTTTTTTTCTGGTGCATAAAATGACCCCCAGACACCTAGTTTAGGAGATATAACCGTTTTAGTATTTTGATTTTTTTTTGTCTGGTGCATAATTTGACCCCGCAGTCGACTAGTTCAGGAGATTTAGCCATTTTAGTATTTTGATTTTTTTTTTCTGGTGCATAAAAGACCCCCTCAGACACCTAGTTTAGGAGATATAACCGTTTTATTATTTTGATTTTTTATTTCTGGTGCATAATTTGACCCCGCCGACACCTTGTTTAGGAGAAATAGCCTTTTTAGTATTTTGAATTTTTTTTTTTTTCTGGAGCATAATTTGACCCCGCAGACGCCTAGTTTAGGAGATTTAGCCATTTTATTATTCTGAATTTTTTTTTTTCTGGTGCATAAAATGACCCCCCAGACACCTAGTTTAGGAGATATAACCGTTTTAGTATTTTGTTTTTTTTTTGTCTGGTGCATAATTTGACCCCGCAGTCGACTAGTTCAGGAGATTTAGCCATTTTAGTATTTTGAATTTTTTTTTTCTGGTGCATAAAAGACCCCCTCAGACACCTAGTTTAGGAGATGTAACCGTTTTATTATTTTGATTTTTTATTTCTGGTGCATAATTTGACCCCGCCGACGCCTTGTTTAGGAGATATTGCCATTTTAGTATTTTGAATTTTTTTTTCTGGTGCATAAAATGACCCCCTCAGACCGCTAGTTTAGGAGATATATCCGTTTTAGTATTTTGATTTCGTTTTTCTCTGGCTTAAAATGACACCCGCAGAGGCCTAGTTTAGGAGATATAGCCATTTTAGTATTTTGGATTTTTTTTTCTGGTGTATAATTTGACCCCGCAGACGCCTAGTTTTGGATATATAGCCATCTTAGTATTTAGAATTTTTTTTCTCTGGTGCATAAAATGACTCCCGCAGACGCTTAGTTTTAGAGAGATAGCCATTTTAGAATTTTGATTTTTTTTTCTGGTGCATAAAATGACCCCCCAGACACCTAGTTTAGGAGATATAACCGTTTTAGTATTTTGATTTTTTTTTGTCTGGTGCATAATTTGACCCCGCAGTCGACTAGTTCAGGAGATTTAGCCATTTTAGTATTTTGATTTTTTTTTTCTGGTGCATACAAGACCCCCTCAGACACCTAGTTTAGGAGATATAACCGTTTTATTATTTTGATTTTTTATTTCTGGTGCATAATTTGACCCCGCCGACTCCTAGTTTTGGGAGATATAGCTATTTTAGTATTTAGAATTTTTTTTTCTGGTGCATAAAATAACGCCCGCAAACGTCTAGTTTAGGAGACATAGCCATTTCTGTGTTTAGAATGTTTTTTGTCTGGTGCATCAAATGACCCTCGCAGACGCCTAGTTTAGGAGATATTGCCATTTAAGTATTTTAATTTTTTTTTTCTAGTTTAGGAGATATAGCCATTTTTGTGTTTTGAATTTTTTTTTCTGGTGCATAAAATGACCCACGCAGACGCTTAGTTTAGGAGATATAGAGATTTTAGTATCTTAATTTTTTTTTTCTAGTTTAAAAGATATAGCCATTTTTGTGTTTAAATTTTTTTTTCTGGTGCATAAAATGACCCCCGCAGACGACCAGTTTAGGAGAAATAGCCATTTTTGTGTTTTGAATTTTTTTTTCTGGTGCATAAGATGACCCCCGCAGACGTCTAGTTTAGGAGACATAGCCATTTCTGTGTTTAGAATGTTTTTTGTCTGGTGAATCAAATGACCCTCGCAGACGCCTAGTTTAGGAGATATAGCCATTTTAGTATTTTTATTTTTTTTTTTCTAGTTTAGGAGATATAGCCATTTTTGTGTTTTGAATTTTTTTTTTCTGGTGCATAAAATGACCCACGTAGACGCTTAGTTTAGGAGATTTAGTATCTTCATTTTTTTTTTCTATTTTAGGAGATATAGCCATTTTTGTGTTTAAATTTTTTTTTTCTGGTGCATAAAATGACCCCCGCAGACGCCTAATTTAGGAAATATAGCCATTTTAGTTTTTTGAATATTTTTTTCTGGTGCATAAAATGACCCCCGCCGACGCCTTGTTTAGGAGATATTGCCATTTTAGTATTTTGAATTTTTTTTTCTGGTGCATAAAATGACCCCCTCAGACCGCTAGTTTAGGAGATATATCCGTTTTAGTATTTTGATTTCGTTTTTCTCTGGCTTAAAATGACACCCGCAGAGGCCTAGTTTAGGAGATATAGCCATTTTAGTATTTTGGATTTTTTTTTCTGGTGTATAATTTGACCCCGCAGACGCCTAGTTTTGGATATATAGCCATCTTAGTATTTAGAATTTTTTTTCTCTGGTGCATAAAATGACTCCCGCAGACGCTTAGTTTTAGATAGATAGCCATTGTAGAATTTTGATTTTTTTTTCTGGTGCATAAAACGACCCCCGCAGACACCTAGTTTAGGAGATATAACCGTTTTAGTATTTTGATTTTTTTTTTCTGGTGCATAATTTGACCTAGCAGACGCCTAGTTTTGGAGATATAGCCATCTTAGTATTTAGAATTTTTTTTTCTGGTGCATAAAATGACTCCCGCAGACGCTTAGTTTTAGAGAGATAGCCATTTTAGAATTTTGATTTTTTTTTCTGGTGCATAAAATGACCCCCAGACACCTAGTTTAGGAGATATAACCGTTTTAGTATTTTGATTTTTTTTTGTCTGGTGCATAATTTGACCCCGCAGTCGACTAGTTCAGGAGATTTAGCCATTTTAGTATTTTGATTTTTTTTTTCTGGTGCATAAAAGACCCCCTCAGACACCTAGTTTAGGAGATATAACCGTTTTATTATTTTGATTTTTTATTTCTGGTGCATAATTTGACCCCGCCGACTCCTAGTTTAGGAGATATAGCCATTTTAGTATTTTGAATTTTTTTTTCTGGTGCATAAAATGACCCCCGCAGACCGCTAGTTTAGGAGATATATCCGTTTTAGTATTTTGATTTTGTTTTTCTCTGGCTTAAAATGACAGCCGCAGAGGCCTAGTTTAGGAGATATAGCCATTTTAGTATTTTGGATTCTTTGACCCCGCAGACGCCTAGTTTTGCAGATAACGCCATTTTAGTATTTTGATTTTTTTTTTCTGGTGCATAAAATGACACCCGCATACCCCAAGTGTAGGAGATATAGCCATTTTAGTATTTAGATTTTTTTTTCTTGTTCATAATTTGACCCCGCAGACGTCTAGTTTTGGAGATGTAGCCATTTTAGTATTTAGGTTTTTTTTTCTGGTGCATAATTTGGCCCCGCAGACACCTAGTTTAGGAGATATAGCCATTTTAGTATTCTGAATTATTTTTTTCTGGCGCATAAAATGACCACCGCAGACCCCCGGTGTAGGAGATATAGCCATTTTACTCATTCGATTTTTTTTTCTGGTGCATAATTTGACCCCGCAGACGCCTAGCTTAGGAGATATAGCCGTTTTAGTATTTTGGATTTTTGGTGCATAAAATGACCCCCGCAGACGCCTAGCTTAGGAGATATAACCATTTTAGTATTTGGATTTTTTTTTCAGAGGCATAAAATGATACCCGCAGACGCCTAGTTTAGGAGATATAGCCATTTTTGTGTTTTGAATTTTTTTTCTGGTGCATAGAATGACACCCGCAGACCCCAAGTGTAGGAGATATAACCATTTGAGTATTTAAATTTTTTTTTCTTGTTCATAATTTGACCCCGCAGACGCCTAGTTTTGGGAGATATAGCTATTTTAGTATTTAGAATTTTTTTTTTCTGTTGCATAAAATAACGCAGGCAAACGTCTAGTTTAGGAGACATAGCCATTTCTGTGTTTAGAATGTTTTTTGTCTGGTGCATCAAATGACCCTCGCAGACGCCTAGTTTAGGAGATATTGCCATTTAAGTATTTTAATTTTTTTTTTCTAGTTTAGGAGATATAGCCATTTTTGTGTTTTGAATTTTTTTTTCTGGTGCATAAAATGACCCACGCAGACGCTTAGTTTAGGAGATATAGAGATTTTAGTATCTTCATTTTTTTTTCTAGTTTAAAAGATATAGCCATTTTTGTGTTTAAATTTTTTTTTATGGTGCATAAAATGACCCCCGCAGACGACCAGTTTAGGAGAAATAGCCATTTTTGTGTTTTGAATTTTTTTTTCTGGTGCATAAGATGACCCCCGCAGACGTCTAGTTGCATAAAATGACCCCCACAGACGCCTAATTTAGGAAATATAGCCATTTTAGTTTTTTGAATATTTTTTTCAGAGGCATAAAATGATACCCGCAGACGCCTAGTTTAGGAGATTTAGCCATTTTAGTATTTTGAATTTTTTTTCTGGGGCATAAAATGACCCCCGCAGATGTTTGATTAGGAGATATAGCCATTTTAGTATTTTCAATTTTTTTTTCTGGTGCATAAAATGACCCCCGCAGACGCCTAGTTTAGGAGATATAGCCATTTTAGTATTTAGAATTTTTTTTTCTGGTGCATAAAATGACCCACGCAGACGCTTAGTTTAGGAGATATAGCCATTTTAGTATTTTTATTTTTTTTTTCTAGATTAGAAGATATAGCCGTTTTTGTGTTTCGAATTTTTTTTCTGGTGCATAAAATAACCCCCGCAGACGCCTAGTTTAGGAGATATTGCCATTTAAGTATCTTGATTTTTTTTTCTAGTTTAGGCGATTTAGCCATTTAAGTATTCTGATTTTTTTTTTCTGGTGCATAAAATGAACCCCGCAGACCCCCAGTGTAGGAGATATAGCCATTTTAGTCTTTAGATTTTTTTTTTCTGGTGCATAATTTGACCCCGCAGATGCCTAGTTTAGGAGATATAGCCATTTTAGTATAAAATGATACCCGCAGACGCCTAGTTTTTGAGATAGAGCCACTTAAGTGTTTTGATTTTTTTTTTCTGGGGCAAATGACCGCCGAAGACGCCTAGTTTAGGAGATATAGCCATTTTAGTATTTAGAAGTTTTTTTCTTCTGGTGCATAAAATGACCCTCGCAGAGGCCTAGTTTAGGAGATATAGCCATTTTAGTATTTTGATTTTTTTTTTCTGGTGCATAAAATGACAGACGCATACCCCAAGTGTAGGAGATATAGCCATTTTAGTATTTAGATTTTTTTTTCTTGTTCATAATTTGACCCCGCAGACGTCTAGTTTTGGAGATGTAGCCATTTTAGTATTTAGGTTTTTTTTTCTGGCGCATAATTTGGCCCCGCAGACACCTAGTTTAGGAGATATAGCCATTTTAGTATTCTGAATTATTTTTTTCTGGCGCATAAAATGACCACCGCAGACCCCCGGTGTAGGAGATATAGCCATTTTACTCATTAGATTTTTTTTTCTGGTGCATAATTTGACCCCGCAGACGCCTAGTTTAGGAGATATAGCCATTTTAGTATTTAGAATTTTTTTTTTCTGGTGCATAAAATGACCCTCGCAGAGGCCTAGTTTAGGAGATATAGCAATTTTAGTATTTTAATTTTTTTTTCTGGTGCTTAATTTGACCCCGCAGACGCCTAGTTTAGGAGATATAGCCGTTTTAGTATTTTGGATTTTTGGTGCATAAAATGACCCCCGCAGACGCCTAGCTTAGGAGATATAACCATTTTAGGATTTGGATTTTTTTTCAGAGGCATAAAATGATACCCGCAGACGCCTAGTTTAGGAGATATAGCCATTTTTGTGTTTTGAATTTTTTTTCTGGTGCATAGAATGACACCCGCAGACCCCAAGTGTAGGAGATATAGCCATTTTAGTATTTAAATTTTTTTTTCTTGTTCATAATTTGACCCCGCAGACGCCTAGTTTTGGGAGATATAGCTATTTTAGTATTTAGAATTTTTTTTTCTATTGCATAAAATGAACCCCGTAGACCCCTAGTTAAGCAGATATATCCGTTTTAGTATTTAGATTTTTTTTTTCTGGTGCATTTTTTGACCCTGCACACGCCTAATTTAGGAGACTTAGCCATTTAAGTATTTTGAATTTTTTTTCTGGGGCAAAAAATGCCCCCTCAGATGCTTAGATTAGGAGATATAGCCATTCTAGTATTTTGATTATTTTTTTTTCTGGCGCATAAAATGACCCACGCAGACGACCAGTTTAGGAGATATAGCCATTTTTGTGTTTTGAATTTTTTTTTCTGGTGCATAAAATGACACCCGCAGACGCCTAGTTTAGGAGATATAGCCATTTTTGTGATTAAATTTTTTTTTCTGGTGCATAAAATGACCCCCGCAGACGCCTAATTTAGGAAATATAGCCATTTTAGTTTTTTGAATATTTTTTTCTGGTGCATAAAATGACCCCCGCAGACCACTAGTGTAGGAGATATAGCCATTTTAGTCTTTAGATTTTTTTTTTCTGGTGCATAATTTGACCCCGCAGATGCCTAGTTTAGGAGATATAGCCATTTTAGTATAAAATGATACCCGCAGACGCCTAGTTTTTGAGAAAAAGCCACTTAAGTGTTTTGATTTTTTTTTCTGGGGCAAATGACCGCCACAGACGCCTAGTTTAGGAGATATAGCCATTTTAGTATTTAGAAGTTGTTTTCTTCTGGTGCATAAAATGACCCTCGCAGAGGCCTAGTTTAGGAGATATAGCCATTTTAGTATTTTGATTTTTTTTTTCTGGTGCATAAAATGACCGCATACCCCAAGTGTAGGAGATATAGCCATTTTAGTATTTAGATTTTTTTTTCTTGTTCATAATTTGACCCCGCAGACGTCTAGTTTTGGAGATGTAGCCATTTTAGTATTTAGGTTTTTTTTTTCTGGTGCATAATTTGGCCCCGCAGACACCTAGTTTAGGAGATATAGCCATTTTAGTATTCTGAATTATTTTTTTCTGGCGCATAAAATGACCACCGCAGACCCCCGGTGTAGGAGATATAGCCATTTTACTCATTAGATTTTTTTTTCTGGTGCATAATTTGACCCCGCAGACGCCTAGTTTAGGAGATATAGCCATTTTAGTATTTAGAAGTTTTTTTTTCTGGTGCATAAAATGACCCTCGCAGGGGCCTAGTTTAGGAGATATAGCAATTTTAGTATTTTAATTTTTTTTTCTGGTGCTTAATTTGACCCCGCAGACGCCTAGTTTAGGAGATATAGCCGTTTTAGTATTTTGGATTTTTGGTGCATAAAATGACCCCCGCAGCCGCCTAGTTTCGGAGATATAACCATTTTAGGATTTGGATTTTTTTTCAGAGGCATAAAATGATACCCGCAGACGCCTAGTTTAGGAGATATAGCCATTTTTGTGTTTTGAATTTTTTTTCTGGTGCATAGAATGACACCCGCAGACCCCAAGTGTAGGAGATATAGCCATTTTAGTATTTAAATTTTTTTTTCTTGTTCATAATTTGACCCCGCAGACGCCTAGTTTTGGGAGATATAGCTATTTTAGTATTTAGAATTTTTTTTTCTGGTGCATAAAATGAACCCCGTAGACAACTAGTTAAGGAGATTTATCCGTTTTAGTATTTAGATTTTTTTTTTCTGGTGCATTGTTTGACCCTGCACACGCCTAATTTAAGAGACTTAGTCATTTAAGTATTTTGATTTTTTTTTCTGGGGCAAAAAATGCCCCCGCAGATGCTTAGATTAGGAGATATAGCCATTCTAGTATTTTGATTATTTTTTTTTCTGGTGCATAAAATGACCCCCGCAGACGACCAGTTTAGGAGATATAGCCATTTTTGTGTTTTGAATTTTTTTTCTGGTGCATAAAATGACCCCCGCAGACGCCTAGTTTAGGAGATATAGCCATTTTTGTGATTAAATTTTTTTTTTTTGGTGCATAAAATGACCCCCGCAGACGCCTAATTTAGGAAATATAGCCATTTTAGTTTTTTGAATATTTTTTTCTGGTGCATAAAATGACCCCCGCAGACCCCTAGTTTAGGAGATATATCCGTTTTAGTATTTTAAGTTTTTTTTTCTGGTGCATAATTTGACCCTGCAGACGCTTAATTTAGGAGATTTAGCCATTTTAGTATTTTGAATTTTTTTTCTGGGGCATAAAATGACCCCCGCAGATGCTTAGATTAGGAGATATAGCCATTTTAGTATTTCGATTATTTTTTTTCTGGTGCATAAAATGACCCTCGCAGAGGCCTAGTTTAGGAGATATAGCAATTTTAGAATTTAATTTTTTTTTTCTGGTGCATAAAATGACCCCCGCAGACCCCAAGTTTAGGAGATATATCCGTTTTAGTATTTTGGATTTTTGGTGCATAAAATGACCCCCGCAGACGCCTAGTTTCGGAGATATAGAGATTTTAGTATTTTGGATTTTTTTTCTGAGACAAGTGACACCCGCAGACGCCTAGTTTCGGAGATATAGAGATTTTAGTATTTTGGATTTTTTTTCTGGGACAAGTGACACCCGCAGACGACCAATTTAGTATTTAGAATTTTTTTTTCTGGTGCATAAAATGACCCACGCAGACGCTTAGTTTAGGAGATATAGCCATTTTTATATTTTTTTTCTAGTTTAGGAGATATAGCCATTTTTGTGTTTAATTTTTTTTTTCTGGTGCATCGAATGACCCTCGCAGACGCCTAGTTTAGGAGATATTGCCATTTAAGTATTTTGATTTTTTTTTTCTAGTTTAGGAGATATAGCCATTTTTGTGTTTTGAATTTTTTTTTCTGGTGCATAAAATGACCCACGCAGACGCTTAGTTTAGGAGATATAGAGATTTTAGTATCTTCATTTTTTTTTCTAGTTTAGGAGATATAGCCATTTTTGTGTTTAAATTTTTTTTTTCTTGTGCATAAAATGACCCCCGCAGACCCCGAGTTTAGGAGATATATCCGTTTTAGTATTTTAATTTTTTTTTTTCTGGTGCATAATTTGACCCTGCAGACGCCTAATTTAGGAGATTTAGCCATTTTAGTATTTTGAATTTTTTTTCTGGGGCATAAAATGACCCCCGCAGATGCTTAGATTAGGAGATATAGCCATTTTAGTATTTTGATTATTTTTTTTTCTGGTGCATAAAATGACCCCCGCAGAGGCCTAGTTTAGGAGATATAGCAATTTTAGAATTTAAATTTTTTTTTCTGGTGCATAAAATGACCCCAGCAGACGCCCAGTTTAGGAGATATAGCCATTTTAGTATTTTCAATTTTTTTTTCTGGTGCATCAAATGACCCCCGCAGACCCACAGTTTAGGAGATATATCCGTTTTAGTATTTTGGATTTTTGGTGCATAAAATGACCCCCGCAGACGCCTAGTTTCGGAGATATAGAGATTTTAGTATTTTGGATTTTTTTTCTGAGACAAGTGACACACGCAGACGCCTAGTTTCGGAGATATAGAGATTTTAGTATTTTGGATTTTTTTTCTTGGACAAGTGACACCCGCAGACGCCCAGTTTAGGTGATATAGCCAATTTAGTATTCAGAATTTTTTTTTCTGGTGCATAAAATGACCCACGCAGACGCTAAGTTTAGGATTATAGCCATTCTAGTATTTTTATTTATTTTTTCTAGTTTAGGAGATATAGCCGTTTTTGTGTTTTGAATTTTTTTCTGGTGCATAAAATGACCCTCGCAGACGCCTAGTTTAGGAGATATTGCCATTTAAGTATTTTGATTTTTTTTTTCCAGTTTAGGAGATATAGCCATTTTTGTGTTTTGAAGTTTTTTTTCTGGTGCATAAAATGACCCCCGCAGACGCCCAGTTTAGGAGATATAGCCATTTTAGTATTTTCAATTTTTTTTTCTGGTGCATAAAATGACCCCCGCAGACACCCAGTTTAGGAGATATATCCGTTTTAGTATTTTGGATTTTTGGTGCATAAAATGATCCCCGCAGACGCCTACTTTCGGAGATATTGAGATTTTAGTATTTTGGATTTTTTTTCTGAGACAAGTGACACCCGCAGACGCCTAGTTTCGGAAATATAGAGATTTTAGTATTTTGGATTTTTTTTCTGGGACAAGTGACACCCGCAGACGCCCAGTTTAGGTGATATAGCCAATTTAGTATTTAGAATTTTTTTTTCTGGTGCATAAAATGACCCATGCAGACGCTTAGTTTAGGAAATATAGAGATTTTAGTATCTTCATGTTTTTTTTCTAGTTTAGGAGATATAGCCATTTTAGTGTTTAAATTTTTTTTTCTGGTGCATTAAATGACCCCCGCAGACGTCTAGTTTAGGAAATATAGCCATTTTAGTTTTTCGAATATTTTTTCTGGTTTATAAAATGACCCCCGCCGCCCACTAGTTTAGGAGATATATCCGTTTTAGTATTTTAATTTTTTTTTTCTGGTGCATAATTTGACCCTGCAGACGCCTAATTTAGGAGATTTAGCCATTTTAGTATTTTGAATTTTTTTTCTGGGGCATAAAATAACATCCGCAGATGCTTAGATTAGGAGATATAGCCATTTTAGTATTTTGATTATTTTTTTTCCTGGTGCATAAAATGACCTTCGCAGAGGCCTAGTTTAGGAGATATAGCAATTTTAGAACTTAAAATTTTTTTTCTGGTGCATAAAATGACCCCCGCAGACGCCCAGTTTAGGAGATATAGCCATTTTAGTATTTTCAATTTTTTTTTCTGGTGCATAAAATGACCCCCGCAGACCCCCAGTTTAGCAGATATATCCGTTTTAGTATTTTGGATTTTTGGTGCATAAAATGACCCCCGCAGACGCCTAGTTTCGGAGATATAGAGATTTTAGTATTTAGAATTTTTTTTTCTGGTGCATAAAATGACCCATGCAGACGCTTAGTTTAGGAGATATAGAGATTTTAGTATCTTCATGTTTTTTTTATAGTTTAGGAGATATAGCCGTTTTTGTGTTTTGAATTTTTTTTCTGGTGCATAAAATAACCCCCGCAGACGCCTAGTTTAGGAGATATTGCCATTTAAGTATTTTGATTTTTTTTTCTAGTTTAGGGGACTTATTATTCTGATTTTTTTTTTCTGGAGCATAAAATGAACCCCGCAGATGCTTAGATTACTAGATATAGCCATTTTAGTATTTTGATTATTTTTTTTTCTGGTGAATAAAATGACCCTCGCAGAGGAATAGTTTAGGAGATATAGCAATTTTAGTATTTTAATTTTTTTTTCTGGTGCTTAATTTGACCCCGCAGACGCCTAGTTTAGGAGATATAGCCGTTTTAGTATTTTGGATTTTTTTTTCAGAGGCATAAAATGATACCCGCAGACGCCTAGTTTTGGAGATATAGCCACTTAAGTGTTTTGATTTTTTTTTCTGGGGCAAATGACCGCCGCAGACGCCTAATTTAGGAAATATAGCCATTTTAGTTTTTTGAATATTTTTTTCTGGTGCATAAAATAACCCCCACAGACGCTTAGTTTAGGAGATATTGCCATTTAAGTATTTTGATTTTTTTTTCTAGTTTAGGGGATTTAGCCATTTTAGTATTCTGATTTTTTTTTCTGGAGCATAAAATGAACCCCGCAGATGCTTAGATTACTAGATATAGCCATTTTAGTATTTTGATTATTTTTTTTTCTGGTGAATAAAATGACCCTCGCAGAGGCCTAGTTCAGGAGATATAGCCATTTTAGTATTTTGATTTATTTTTTCTGATGCATAAAATGAGACCTGCAGACCCCAAGTGGAGGAGATATAGCCATTTTAGTATTTAGATTTTTTTTCTTGTTCATTATTTGACGCCGCAGACGCCTAGTTTTGGGAGATATTTCCGTTTTAGTATTTTAATTTTTTTTTTTCTGGTGCATAATTTGACCCTGCAGACGCCTAATTTAGGAGATTTAGCCATTTTAGTATTTTGAATGTTTTTTCTGGGTCATAAAATAACATCCGCAGATGCTTAGATTAGGAGATATAGCCATTTTAGTATTTTGATTATTTTTTTTCCTGGTGCATAAAATGACCTTCGCAGAGGCCTAGTTTAGGAGATATAGCAATTTTAGAATTTAAATTTTTTTTTCTGGTGCATAAAATGACCCCCGCAGACGCCCAGTTTAGGATATATAGCCATTTTAGTATTTTCAATTTTTTTTTCTGGTGCATAAAATGACCCCCGCAGACCCCCAGTTTAGCAGATATATCCGTTTTAGTATTTTGGATTTTTGGTGCATAAAATGACCCCCGCAGACGCCTAGTTTCGGAGATATAGAGATTTTAGTATTTAGAATTTTTTTTTCTGGTGCATAAAATGACCCAGCAAGACGCTTAGTTTAGGAGATATAGAGATTTTAGTATCTTCATGTTTTTTTTCTAGTTTAGGAGAAATAGCCGTTTTTGTGTTTTGAGTTTTTTTTCTGGTGCATAAAATCACCCCCGCAGACGCCTAGTTTAGGAGATATTGCCATTTAAGTATTTTGATTTTTTTTTCTAGTTCAGGGGATTTATTATTCTGATTTTTTTTTTCTGGAGCATAAAATGAACCCCGCAGATGCTTAGATTACTAGATATAGCCATTTTAGTATTTTGATTATTTTTTTTTCTGGTGAATAAAATGACCCTCGCAGAGGCCTAGTTTAGGAGATATAGCAATTTTAGTATTTTAATTTTTTTTTCTGGTGCTTAATTTGACCCCGCAGACGCCTAGTTTAGGAGATATAGCCGTTTTAGTATTTTGTATTTTTTTTTCAGAGGCATAAAATGATACCCGCAGACGCCTAATTTTGGAGATATAGCCACTTAAGTGTTTTGATTTTTTTTTCTGGGGCAAATGACCGCCGCAGACGCCTAATTTAGGAAATATAGCCATTTTAGTTTTTTGAGTATTTTTTTCTGGTGCATAAAATAACCCCCGCAGACGCCTAGTTTAGGAGATATTGCCATTTAAGTATTTTGATTTTTTTTCTAGTTTAGGGGATTTAGCCATTTTAGTATTCTGATTTTTTTTTTCTGGAACATAAAATGAACCCCGCAGATGCGTAGATTACTAGATATAGCCATTTTAGTATTTTGATTATTTTTTTTTCTGGTGAATAAAATGACCCTCGCAGAGGCCTAGTTCAGGAGATATAGCCATTTTAGTATTTTGATTTATTTTTTCTGGTGCATAAAATGAGACCTGCAGACCACAAGTGGAGGAGATATAGCCATTTTAGTATTTAGATTTTTTTTCTTGTTCATTATTTGACCCCGCAGACGCCTAGTTTTGGGAGATATTTCCGTTTTAGTATTTTTATTTTTTTTTTCTGGTGCATTTTTTGACCCTGCAGACGCCTAATTTAGGAGACTTAGCCATTTTAGTATTTTGAATTTTTTTTCTTGGGCATAAAATGACCCCCGCAGACGACCAGTTTAGGAGATATAGCCATTTTTGTGTTTTGAATTTTTTTTCTGGTGCATAAAATAACCCCCGCAGACGCCTAGTTTAGGAGATATAGCCATTTCTGTGTTTAGAATGTTTTTTGTCTGGTGCATCAAATGACCCTCGCAGACGCCTAGTTTAGGAGATATTGCCATTTAAGTATTTTGATTTTCTTTTTCTAGTTTAGGAGAAATAGCCATTTTTGTGTTTTAAATTTTTTTTTCTGGTGCATAAAATGACCCACGCAGACGCTTATTTTAGGATATATAGAGATTTTTGTATCTTCATTTTTTTTTTCTAGTTTAGGAGATTTAGCCACTTTTGTGTTTTGAATTTTTTTTTCTGGTGCATAAAATGACCCCCGCAGACACCTCGTTTAGGAGATATAGCCATTTTTGTGTTTAAATTTTTTTTTTCTGGTGCATAAAAGGACCCCCGCAGACGCCTAATTTAGGAAATATAGCCATTTTAGTTTTTTGAATATTTTTTTCTGGTGCATAAAATGACCCCCGCAGACCCCTAGTTTAGGAGATATATCCGTTTTAGTATTTTAATTTTTTTTTCTGGTGCATAATTTGACCCTGCAGACGCCTAATTTAGGAGATTTAGCCATTTTAGTATTTTGAATTTTTTTTCTGGGGCATAAAATGACCCCCGCAGATGCTTAGATTAGGAGATATAGCCATTTTGGTATTTTGATTATTTTTTTTCTGGTGCATAAAATGACCCTCGCAGAGGCCTAGTTTAGGAGATATAGCAATTTTAGAATTTATTTTTTTTTTCTGGTTCATAAAATGACCCCCGCAGACGCCCAGTTTAGGAGATATAGCCATTTTAGTATTTTGAATTTTTTTTTCTGGTGCATAAAATGACCCCCGCAGACCCCCAGTTTAGGAGATACATCCGTTTTAGTATTTTGGATTTTTGGTGCATAAAATGACCCCCGCAGACGCCTAGTTTCGGAGATATAGAGATTTTAGTATTTTGGATTTTTTTTCTGAGACAAGTGACGCCCGCAGACGCCTAGTTTCGGAGATATAGAGATTTTAGTATTTTGGATTTTTTTTCTTGGACAAGTGACACCCGCAGACGCCCAGTTTAGGTGATATAGCCAATTTAGTATTCAGAATTTTTTTTTCTGGTGCATAAAATGACCCACGCAGACGCTAAGTTTAGGATTATAGCCATTCTAGTATTTTTATTTATTTTTTCTAGTTTAGGAGATATAGCCGTTTTTGTGTTTTGAATTTTTTTCTGGTGCATAAAATAACCCCCGCAGACGCCTAGTTTAGGAGATATAGCCATTTCTGTGTTTAGAATGTTTTTTGTCTGGTGCATCAAATGACCCTCGCAGACGCCTAGTTTAGGAGATATTGCCATTTAAGTATTTTGATTTTTTTTTTCCAGTTTAGGAGATATAGCCATTTTTGTGTTTTGAAGTTTTTTTTCTGGTGCATAAAATGACCCCCGCAGACGCCCAGTTTAGGAGATATAGCCATTTTAGTATTTTCAATTTTTTTTTCTGGTGCATAAAATGACCCCCGCAGACACCCAGTTTAGGAGATATATCCGTTTTAGTATTTTGGATTTTTGGTGCATAAAATGATCCCCGCAGACGCCTACTTTCGGAGATATTGAGATTTTAGTATTTTGGATTTTTTTTCTGAGACAAGTGACACCCGCAGACGCCTAGTTTCGGAAATATAGAGATTTTAGTATTTTGGATTTTTTTTCTGGGACAAGTGACACCCGCAGACGCCCAGTTTAGGTGATATAGCCAATTTAGTATTTAGAATTTTTTTTTCTGGTGCATAAAATGACCCATGCAGACGCTTAGTTTAGGAAATATAGAGATTTTAGTATCTTCATGTTTTTTTTCTAGTTTAGGAGATATAGCCATTTTAGTGTTTAAATTTTTTTTTCTGGTGCATTAAATGACCCCCGCAGACGTCTAGTTTAGGAAATATAGCCATTTTAGTTTTTCGAATATTTTTTCTGGTGCATAAAATGACCCCCGCCGCCCACTAGTTTAGGAGATATATCCGTTTTAGTATTTTAATTTTTTTTTTCTGGTGCATAATTTGACCCTGCAGACGCCTAATTTAGGAGATTTAGCCATTTTAGTATTTTGAATTTTTTTTCTGGGGCATAAAATAACATCCGCAGATGCTTAGATTAGGAGATATAGCCATTTTAGTATTTTGATTATTTTTTTTCCTGGTGCATAAAATGACCTTCGCAGAGGCCTAGTTTAGGAGATATAGCAATTTTAGAATTTAAATTTTTTTTTCTGGTGCATAAAATGACCCCCGCAGACGCCCAGTTTAGGAGATATAGCCATTTTAGTATTTTCAATTTTTTTTTCTGGTGCATAAAATGACCCCCGCAGACCCCCAGTTTAGCAGATATATCCGTTTTAGTATTTTGGATTTTTGGTGCATAAAATGACCCCCGCAGACGCCTAGTTTCGGAGATATAGAGATTTTAGTATTTAGAATTTTTTTTTCTGGTGCATAAAATGACCCATGCAGACGCTTAGTTTAGGAGATATAGAGATTTTAGTATCTTCATGTTTTTTTTCTAGTTTAGGAGATATAGCCGTTTTTGTGTTTTGAATTTTTTTTCTGGTGCATAAAATAACCCCCGCAGACGCCTAGTTTAGGAGATATTGCCATTTAAGTATTTTGATTTTTTTTTCTAGTTTAGGGGACTTATTATTCTGATTTTTTTTTTCTGGAGCATAAAATGAACCCCGCAGATGCTTAGATTACTAGATATAGCCATTTTAGTATTTTGATTATTTTTTTTTCTGGTGAATAAAATGACCCTCGCAGAGGCCTAGTTTAGGAGATATAGCAATTTTAGTATTTTAATTTTTTTTTCTGGTGCTTAATTTGACCCCGCAGACGCCTAGTTTAGGAGATATAGCCGTTTTAGTATTTTGGATTTTTTTTTCAGAGGCATAAAATGATACCCGCAGACGCCTAGTTTTGGAGATATAGCCACTTAAGTGTTTTGATTTTTTTTTTCTGGGGCAAATGACCGCCGCAGACGCCTAATTTAGGAAATATAGCCATTTTAGTTTTTTGAATATTTTTTTCTGGTGCATAAAATAACCCCCACAGACGCTTAGTTTAGGAGATATTGCCATTTAAGTATTTTGATTTTTTTTTCTAGTTTAGGGGATTTAGCCATTTTAGTATTCTGATTTTTTTTTCTGGAGCATAAAATGAACCCCGCAGATGCTTAGATTACTAGATATAGCCATTTTAGTATTTTGATTATTTTTTTTTCTGGTGAATAAAATGACCCTCGCAGAGGCCTAGTTCAGGAGATATAGCCATTTTAGTATTTTGATTTATTTTTTCTGATGCATAAAATGAGACCTGCAGACCCCAAGTGGAGGAGATATAGCCATTTTAGTATTTAGATTTTTTTTCTTGTTCATTATTTGACGCCGCAGACGCCTAGTTTTGGGAGATATTTCCGTTTTAGTATTTTAATTTTTTTTTTCTGGTGCATAATTTGACCCTGCAGACGCCTAATTTAGGAGATTTAACCATTTTAGTATTTTGAATTTTTTTTCTGGGTCATAAAATAACATCCGCAGATGCTTAGATTAGGAGATATAGCCATTTTAGTATTTTGATTATTTTTTTTCCTGGTGCATAAAATGACCTTCGCAGAGGCCTAGTTTAGGAGATATAGCAATTTTAGAATTTAAATTTTTTTTTCTGGTGCATAAAATGACCCCCGCAGACGCCCAGTTTAGGATATATAGCCATTTTAGTATTTTCAATTTTTTTTTCTGGTGCATAAAATGACCCCCGCAGATCCCCAGTTTAGCAGATATATCCGTTTTAGTATTTTGGATTTTTGGTGCATAAAATGACCCCCGCAGACGCCTAGTTTCGGAGATATAGAGATTTTAGTATTTAGAATTTTTTTTTCTGGTGCATAAAATGACCCAGCAAGACGCTTAGTTTAGGAGATATAGAGATTTTAGTATCTTCATGTTTTTTTTCTAGTTTAGGAGAAATAGCCGTTTTTGTGTTTTGAGTTTTTTTTCTGGTGCATAAAATAACCCCCGCAGACGCCTAGTTTAGGAGATATTGCCATTTAAGTATTTTGATTTTTTTTTCTAGTTCAGGGGATTTATTATTCTGATTTTTTTTTTCTGGAGCATAAAATGAACCCCGCAGATGCTTAGATTACTAGATATAGCCATTTTAGTATTTTGATTATTTTTTTTTCTGGTGAATAAAATGACCCTCGCAGAGGCCTAGTTTAGGAGATATAGCAATTTTAGTATTTTAATTTTTTTTTCTGGTGCTTAATTTGACCCCGCAGACGCCTAGTTTAGGAGATATAGCCGTTTTAGTATTTTGTATTTTTTTTTCAGAGGCATAAAATGATACCCGCAGACGCCTAGTTTTGGAGATATAGCCACTTAAGTGTTTTGATTTTTTTTCTGGGGCAAATGACCGCCGCAGACGCCTAATTTAGGAAATATAGCCATTTTAGTTTTTTGAGTATTTTTTTCTGGTGCATAAAATAACCCCCGCAGACGCCTAGTTTAGGAGATATTGCCATTTAAGTATTTTGATTTTTTTTTCTAGTTTAGGGGATTTAGCCATTTTAGTATTCTGATTTTTTTTTTCTGGAGCATAAAATGAACCCCGCAGATGCGTAGATTACTAGATATAGCCATTTTAGTATTTTGATTATTTTTTTTTCTGGTGAATAAAATGACCCTCGCAGAGGCCTAGTTCAGGAGATATAGCCATTTTAGTATTTTGATTTATTTTTTCTGGTGCATAAAATGAGACCTGCAGACCCCAAGTGGAGGAGATATAGCCATTTTAGTATTTAGATTTTTTTTCTTGTTCATTATTTGACCCCGCAGACGCCTAGTTTTGGGAGATATTTCCGTTTTAGTATTTTTATTTTTTTTTTCTGGTGCATTTTTTGACCCTGCAGACGCCTAATTTAGGAGACTTAGCCATTTTAGTATTTTGAATTTTTTTTCTTGGGCATAAAATGACCCCCGCAGACGACCAGTTTAGGAGATATAGCCATTTTTGTGTTTTGAATTTTTTTTCTGGTGCATAAAATAACCCCCGCAGACGCCTAGTTTAGGAGATATAGCCATTTCTGTGTTTAGAATGTTTTTTGTCTGGTGCATCAAATGACCCTCGCAGACGCCTAGTTTAGGAGATATAGCCATTTCTGTGTTTAGAATGTTTTTTGTGTGGTTTAGGAGATATAGCAATTTTAGAATTTAATTTTTTTTTTTTCTGGTGCATAAAATGACCCACGCAGACGCTTAGTTTAGGAGATATAGCCATTTTGGTATTTTTATTTTTTTTTCTACTCGTAGTTTAGGAGATATAGCCATTTTTGTGTTTAGAATGTTTTTTGTGTGGTGCATCAAATGACCCTCGCAGACGCCTAGTTTAGGAGATATAGCCATTTCTGTGTTTAGAATGTTTTTTGTGTGGTGCATCAAATGACCCTCGCAGACGCCTAGTTTAGGAGATATAGCCATTTCTGTGTTTAGAATGTTTTTTGTCTGG
The DNA here is from genome assembly GCA_963966105.1 of Volucella zonaria. Classification (NCBI taxonomy): domain Eukaryota; kingdom Metazoa; phylum Arthropoda; class Insecta; order Diptera; family Syrphidae; genus Volucella; species Volucella zonaria. The sequence goes on along the minus strand of CAWYQB010000254.1, from coordinate 4,623,085 downwards.
TGCATCAAATGACCCTCGCAGACGCCTAGTTTAGGAGATATTGCCATTTTAGAATTTTGATTTTTTTGTTCTAGTTTAGGAGATATAGCCATTTTTGTGTTTTGATTTTTTTTTTCTGGTGCATAAAATGACCCACGCAGACGCTTAGTTTAGGAGATATAGAGATTTTAGTATCTTCATTTTTTTTTCTAGTTTAGGAGATATAGCCATTTTTGTGTTTAAATTTTTTTTTTCTGGTGCATAAAATGACCCCCGCAGACGCCTAGTTTAGGAGATATAGCCATTTCTGTGTTTAGAATGTTTTTTGTCTGGTGCATCAAATGACCCTCACAGACGCCTAGTTTAGGAGATATTGCCATTTAAGTATTTAGATTTTTTTTTTCTAGTTTAGGAGATATAGCCATTTTTGTGTTTTGAAGTTTTTTTTCTGGTGCATAAAATGACCCCAGCAGACGCCCAGTTTAGGAGATATAGAAAATTTAGTATTTTCAATTTTTTTTTCTGGTGCATAAAATGACCCCCGCAGATACCCAGTTTAGGAGATATATCCGTTTTAGTATTTTGGATTTTTGGTGCATAAAATGATCCGCGCAGACGCCTAGTTTCGGAGATATAGAGATTTTAGTATTTTGGATTTTTTTTCTGAGACAAGTGACACCCGCAGACGCCTAGTTTCGGAGATATAGAGATTTTAGTATTTTGGATTTTTTTTCTGGGACAAGTGACACCCGCAGACGCCCAGTTTAGGTGACATAGCCAATTTAGTATTTAGAATTTTTTTTTCTGGTGCATAAAATGACCCACGCAGACGCTTAGTTTAGGAGATATAGCCATTTTAGTATTTTTATTTTTTTTTTCTAGTTTAGGAGATATAGCCGTTTTTGTGTTCTGAATTTTTTTTCTGGAGCATAAAATAACCCCCGCAGATGCCTAGTTTAGGAGGTATTGCCATTTAAGTATTTTGATTTTTTTTTTCTTGTTTAGAGGATTTAGCCATTTTAGTACTACGATTTTTTTTTCTGGTGCATAAAATGAACCCCGCAGACCCCAAGTGTAGGAGATATAGCCATTTTAGTCTTTAGATTTTTTTTTTCTGGTGCATAATTTGACCCCGCAGACGCCTAGTTTAGGAGATAAAGCCATTTTAGTATTTAGAAGTCTTTTTTTCTGGTGCATAAAATGACCCCCGCAGATGCTTAGATTACTAGATATAGCCATTTTAGTATTTTAATTTTTTTTTTCTGGTGCATAATTTGACCCTGCAGACGCCTAATTTAGGAGATTTAGTCATTTTAGTATTTTGAATTTTTTTTCTGGGGCATAAAATGACCACCGCAGACGCCTAGTTTAGGAGATATAGCCATTTTAGTATTCTGAATTATTTTTTTCTGGCGCATAAAATGACCCCCGCAGACCCCCGGTATAGGAGATATAGCCATTTTACTCTTTAGATTTTTTTTTTCTGGTGAATAATTTGACCCCGCAGACGCCTCGTTTAGGAGATATAGCCATTTTAGTATTTAGAAGTTTTTTTTTCTGGTGCATAAAATGACCCCCGCAGGTGCTTAGATTACTAGATATAGCTATTTTGGTATTTTGATTATTTTTTTTTCTGGTACACAAAATGACCCTCGCAGAGGCCTAGTTTAGGAGATATAGCAATTTTAGTATTTTGATTTTTTTTTCTGGTTCTTAATCTGACCCCGCAGACGCCTAGTTTAGGAGATATAGCCGTTTTAGTATTTTGGATTTTTGGTGCATAAAATGACCCCCGCAGACACCTAGTTTAGGGGATATAGCCATTTCTGTGTTTAGAATGTTTTTTGTCTGGTACATCAAATGACCCTCGCAGACGCCTAGTTTAGGAGATATTGCCATTTAAGTATTTTGATTTTTTTTTCTAGTTTAGGAGAAATAGCCATTTTTGTGTTTTAAATTTTTTTTTCTGGTGCATAAAATGACCCACGCAGACGCTTATTTTAGGATATATAGAGATTTTTGTATCTTCAATTTTTTTTTCTAGTTTAGGAGATTTAGCCACTTTTGTGTTTTGAATTTTTTTTTCTGGTGCATAAAATGACCCCCGCAGACGCCTCGTTTAGGAGATATAGCCATTTTTGTGTTTTGAATTTTTTTTCTGGTGCATAGAATGACCCCCGCAGACGCCTAGTTTAGGAGATAAAGCCATTTTAGTATTTTGATCTTTTTTTCTGGTGCATAATTTGACCCCGCAGACGCCTAGTTTAGGGGAATTAGCCATTTTAGTATTCTGATTTTTTTTTCTGGTGCATAAAATGAACCCCGCAGACCCCTAGTGTAGGAGATATAGCCATTTTAGTCTTTAGATTTTTTTTTTCTGGTGCATAATTTGACCCCGCAGACTCCTAGTTTAGGAGATATAGCCATTTTAGTATTTAGAAGTTTTTTTTTCTGGTGCATAAAATGACCCCCGCAGATGCTTAGATTACTAGATATAGCCATTTTAGTATTTTGATTTTTTTTTCTGGTGCATAACTTGACCCCGCAGACAATTAGTTTAGGATATATAGCCATTTTAGTATTTTGGATTTTTGGTGCATAAAATGACCCCCGCAGACGCATAGCTTAGGAGATATAGCCATTTTAGTATTTAAAATTTTTTTTTTCTGGTGCATAAAATGACCCCCGCAGACGACCAGTTTAGGAGATATAGTCATTTTTGCGTTTTGAATTTTTTTTTCTGGTGCATAAAATGACCCCCGCAAACGCCTAGTTTAGGAGATATAGCCATTTTAGTTTTTTGAATTTTTTTTTCTGGTGCATAAAATGACCCACGAAGATCCCTAGTGTAGAAGATATAGCCATTTAAGGGTTTTGATTTATTTTTCTGATGCAAATGACCCCCGTAGACGCCTAGTTTAGGAGATATAGCCATTTTAGTATTTTGATTATTTTTTTTCTGGTGCATGAAATGACCCTCGCAGACGACCAGTTTAGGAGATAAAGCCATTTTTGCGTTTTGAATTTTTTTTTCTGGTGCATAAAATGACCCCCGCAGACGCCTAGTTTAGGAGATATATCCGTTTTAGTATTTTAATTTTTTTTTTCTGGTGCATAAAATGACCCCCGCAGAGCCCAAGTTGAGGAGATGTAACCGTTTTAGTATTTTGATTTTTTTTTCTGGTGCATAAAATGACCCCCGCAGACCCCAGGTTTAGGAGATATAGCCATTTTAGTATTTTGGATTTTTGGTGCATAAAATGACCCCCGCAGACGTATAGTTTAGGAGATATAGCCATTTTAGCATTTAAAATTTTTTTTTTCTGGTGCATAAAATGACCCCCGCAGACCCCAAGTTTAGGAGATATAGCCATTTTAGTATTTTGGATTTTTGGTGCATAAAATGACCCCAGCAGACGACCAGTTTAGGAGATATAGCCATTTTTGCGTTTTGAATTTTTTTTTCTGGTGCATAAAATGACCCCCGCAAACGCCTAGTTTAGGAGATATAGCCATTTTAGCATTTAAAATTTTTTTTTTCTGGTGCAAAAAATGACCCCCGCAGACCCCAAGTTTAGGAGATATAGCCATTTTAGTATTTTGGATTTTTGGTGCATAAAATGACCCCCGCAGACCCCAAGTTAAGGAGATATAGCAATTTTAGTATTTAGATTTTTTTTTCTGGTGCATAAAATGACCCCCGCAGACGACCAGTTTAGGAGATATAGCCATTTTTGCGTTTTGAATTTTTTTTTCTGGTGCATAAAATGACCCCCGCAAACGCCTAGTTTAGGAGATATAGCCATTTTAGCATTTAAAATTTTTTTTTTCTGGTGCAAAAAATGACCCCCGCAGACCCCAAGTTTAGGAGATATAGCCATTTTAGTATTTTGGATTTTTGGTGCATAAAATGACCCCCGCAGACCCCAAGTTAAGGAGATATAGCAATTTTAGTATTTAGATTTTTTTTTCTGGTGCATAAAATGACCCCCGCAGACGACCAGTTTAGGAGATATAGCCATTTTTGCGTTTTGAATTTTTTTTTCTGGTGCATAAAATGACCCCCGCAGACCCATAGTTTAGGAGATATATCCGTTTTAGTATTTTAAGTTTTTTTTTCTGGTGCATAAAATGACCCCCGCAGAGCCCAAGTTGAGGAGATGTAGCCGTTTTAGTATTTTGATTTTTTTTTCTGGTGCATAAAATGACCCCCGCAGACCCCAGGTTTAGGAGATATAGCCATTTTAGTATTTTGGATTTTTGGTGCATAAAATGACCCCCGCAGACGACTAGCTTAGGAGATATAGCCATTTTAGTATTTTGATTTGTTTTTTCTGGTGCATAAAATGACCCCCGCAGACCCCAAGTTTAGGAGATATAGCCATTTTAGTATTTTGGATTTTTGGTGCATAAAATGACCCCCGCAGACGCATATTTTAGGAGATATAGCCATTTTAGTATTTAAAATTTTTTTTTCCTGGTGCATAAAATGACCCCCGAAGACGACTAGTTTAGGAGATATAGCCATTTTGGTATTTTGATTTTTTTTTTCTGGTGCATAAAATGACCCCCGAAGATTCCTAGTTTAGGAGATAAAGCCATTTTGGTATTTTGATTTTTTTTTTCTGGTGCATAAAAAGACCACCGAAGATCCCTAGTTTAGGAGATATAGCCATTTTAGTATTTTGATTTTTTTTCTCTGGTGCATAAAATGACCCTCGAAAATCCCTAGTGTAGAAGATATAGCCATTTAAGTGTTTTGATTTTTTTTTCTGGGGCAAATTACAATGCAGACGCCTAGTTTAGGAGAGAGAACCATTTTAGCATTTTGATTTTTTTTTCTGGTGCATAAAATGACCCCCGCAGACAGCTAGTTTAGGAGATATAGCCATTTTAGTATTTTGGATTTTTGGTGCATAAAATGACCCCCGCAGACGCATAGTTTAGGAGATATAGCCATTTTAGTATTTAGATTTTTTTTTTCTGGTGCAAAATTTGACCCCGCAGACGCCTAGTTCAGGAGATACAGCCATTTTAGTATTTAGAAGTTTTTTTTTCTGGTGCATAAAATGACCCCCGCAGACAGCTAGTTTAGGAGATATAGCCATTTTAGTATTTTGGATTTTTGGTGCATAATTTAACCCCGCAGACGCCTAGTTTAGGAGATATAGCCATTTTAGTATTTAGAAGTTTTTTTTTCTGTGCATAAAATGACCCCCGCAGATGCTTAGATTACTAGATATAACCATTTTAGTATTTTGATTTTTTTTTTCTGGTGCATAAAATGACCCTCGCAGAGGCCTAGTTTAGGAGATATAGCAATTTTAGTATTTTGATTTTTTTTTCTGGTGCTTAATCTGACCCCGCAGACGCCTAGTTTAAGAGATATATCCGTTTTAGTATTTTAATTTTTTTTTTCTGGTGCATAATTTGACCCTGCAGACGCCTAATTGCGGAGATTTAGCCATTTTAGTATTTTGAATTTTTTTTCTGGGCCATAAAATGACCCCCGCAGATGCTTAGATTAGGAGATATAGCCATTTTAGTATTTTGATTTTTTTTTTCTGGTGAATAAAATGACCCCCGCAGACCCCTAGTTTAGGAGATGTAGCCGGTTTAGTATTTTGATTTTTTTTTTCTGGTGCATAAAATGACTCCCGCAGACGCCTTGTTCAGGAGATTTAGCCATTTTAGAATTTTGGATTTTTGGTGCTTAACATGATCCCCGCAGACGCATAGTTTAGGAGATACAACCATTTTAGTATTTTGATTTTTTTTTCTGGTGCATAAAATGACCCCCGCAGACCCCTAAGTTAGGAGATATCGCCATTTTAGTATTGTGGATTTCTTTTTCCTGGTGCATAAAATGATACACGCAGACGCCTAGTTTTGGAGATATAGCCACTTAAGTGTTTTGATTTTTTTTTCTTGGGCAAATGACCGCCGCAGACGCCTAGTTTAGGAGATATAGCCATTTTAGTATTTGAATTTTTCTTTCTTGTTCATAATTTGACCCCGCAGACCCTTAGCTTAGGAGATATATCTGTTTTAGTATTTTAATTTTTTTTTTCTGGTGCATAATTTGACCCTGCAGACCCCTAATTGAGGAGATTTAGCCATTTTAGTATTTTGAATTTTTTTTCTGGGCCATAAAATGACCCCCGCAGATGCTTAGATTAGGAGATATAGCCATTTTAGGATTTTGATTTTTTTTTCTGGTGCATAAAATGACCCCCGCAGACCCCTAGTTTAGGAGATGTAGCCGGTTTAGTATTTTGATTTTTTCTGGTGCATAATTTGACCCTGCAGACCCCTAATTGAGGAGATTTAGCCATTTTAGTATTTTGAATTTTTTTTCTGGGCCCTAAAATGACCCCCGCAGATGCTTAGATTAGGAGATATAGCCATTTTAGGATTTTGATTTTTTTTTCTGGTGCATAAAATGTCCCCCGCAGACCCCTAGTTTAGGAGATGTAGCCGTTTTAGTATTTTGATTTTTTTTTCTGGTGCATAAAATGACTCCCGCAGACGACCAGTTTAGGAGATATAGCCATTTTTGCGTTTTGAATTTTTTTTTCTGGTGCATAAAATGAACCCCGCAAACGCCTATTTTAGGAGATATAGCCATTTTTGTGTTTTGAATTTTTTTTTTTGTGGTGCATGAAATGACCCCCGACGTCGCCTATTTTAGGAGATATAGCCATTTTAGTATTTAAAATTTTTTTTTTCTGGTGCATAAAATGACCCCCGAAGACGACTAGTTTAGGAGATATAGCCATTTTAGTATTTTAATTTTTTTTTCTGGTGCATAAAATGACCCCCGCAGACCCCTAGTTTAGGAGATGTAGCCGTTTTAGTATTTTGATTTTTTTTTCTGGTGCATAAAATGACTCCCGCAGACGCCTTGTTCAGAAGATTTAGCCATTTTAGAATTTTTGATTTTTGGTGCTTAACATGATCCCCGCAGACGCATAGTTTAGGAGATAGAACCATTTTAGTATTTTGATTTTTTTTTCTGGTGCATAAAATGACCTCCGCAGACCCTTAGTTTAGGAGATATTGCCATTTTAGTATTTTGGATTTTTGGTGAATAAAATGACCCCCGCAGACGCATAGTTTAGGAGATATAGCCATTTTAGTATTTAAAATTTTTTTTTTTCTGATGCATAAAATGACCCCCGCAGACGACTAGTTTAGGAGATATAGCCATTTTAGTATTTTAATTTTTTTTTTCTGGTGCATAAAATGACAACCGCAGACCCCTAGTTTAGGAGATATATCCGTTTTAGTATTTTAATTTTTTTTTTCTGGTGCATAAAATGACTCCCGCAGACGCCTTGTTCAGGAGATTTAGCCATTTTAGAATTTTGGATTTTTGGTGCCTAACATGATCCCCGCAGACGCATAGTTTAGGAGATACAACCATTTTAGTATTTTGATTTTTTTTTCTGGTGCATAAAATGACCCCCGCAGACCCCTAGTTTAGGAGATATATCCGTTTTAGTATTTTAATTTTTTTTTTCTGGTGCATAATTTGACCCTGCAGACGCCTAATTTAGGAGATTTAGCCATTTTAGTATTTAGAATTTTTTTTCTGGGGCATAAAATGACCCCCGCAGATTCTTGGATTAGGAGATGTAGCCATTTTAGTATTTTGATTTTTTTTTTCTGGTGCATAAAATGACCCCCGCAGACCCCAAGTTTAGGAGATGTAGTCGTTTTAGTATTTTGATTTTTTTTTTCTGGTGCATAAAATGACTCCCGCAGACGCCTTGTTCAGGAGATTTAGCCATTTTAGAATTTTGGATTTTTGGTGCTTAACATGATCCCCGCAGACGCATAGTTTAGGAGATACAACCATTTTAGTATTTTGATTTTTTTTTTCTGGGGCATAAAATGACCCCCGCAGACCCCTAGGTTAGGAGATATCGCCATTTTAGTATTGTGGATTTCTTTTTCCTGGTGCATAAAATGACCCCCGCAGACGCCTATTTTAGGAGATATAGCCATTTTTTTGTTTTGAATTTTTTTTTTTTGTGGTGCATGAATTGACCCCCGCAGACCCCTAGTTTAGGAGATATATCCGTTTTAGTATTTTAATTTTTTTTTCTGGTGCATAATTTGACCCTGCAGACCCCTAATTGAGGAGATTTAGCCATTTTAGTATTTTGAATTTTTTTTCTGGGCCATAAAATGACCCCCGCAGATGCTTAGATTAGGAGATATAGCCATTTTAGTATTTTGATTTTTTTTTCTGCTGCATAAAATGACCCCCGCAGACCCCTAGTCTAGGAGATGTAGCCGGTTTAGTATTTTGATTTTTTTTTCTGGTGCATAAAATGACTCCCGCAGACGCCTTGTTCAGGAGATTTAGCCATTTTAGAATTTTGGATTTTTGGTGCTTAACATGATCCCCGCAGACGCATAGTGTAGGAGATATAGCTATTTTAGTAATTTGGATTTTTGGTGCATAAAATGATACACGCAGACGCCTAGTATTGGAGATATAGCCACTTAAGTGTTTTGATTTTTTTTTCTTGGGCAAATGACCGCCGCAGACGCCTAGATATAGCCATTTTAGAATTTTGGATTTTTGGTGCTTAACATGATCTCCGCAGACCCCTAGGTTGGGAGATATCGCCATTTTAGTATTGTGGATTTCTTTTTCCTGGTGCATAAAATGACCCCCCCAGACGCCTATTTTAGGAGATATAGCCATTTTTGTGTTTTGAATTTTTTTTTTTTGTGGTGCATGAAATGACCCCCGCAGACCCCTAGTTTAGGAGATATATCCGTTTTAGTATTTTAATTTTTTTTTCTGGTGCATAATTTGACCCTGCAGACCCCTAATTGAGGAGATTTAGCCATTTTAGTATTTTGAATTTTTTTTCTGGGCCATAAAATGACCCCCGCAGATGCTTAGATTAGGAGATATAGCCATTTTAGTATTTTGATTTTTTTTTCTGCTGCATAAAATGACCCCCGCAGACCCCTAGTCTAGGAGATGTAGCCGGTTTAGTATTTTGATTTTTTTTTCTGGTGCATAAAATGACTCCCGCAGACGCCTTGTTCAGGAGATTTAGCCATTTTAGAATTTTGGATTTTTGGTGCTTAACATGATCCCCGCAGACGCATAGTTTAGGAGATACAACCATTTTAGTCTTTTGATTTTTTTTTCTGGTGCATAAAATGACCCCCGCAGACCCCTAGGTTGGGAGATATCGCCATTTTAGTATTGTGGATTTCTTTTCCCTGGTGCATAAAATGACCCCCCCAGACGCCTATTTTAGGAGATATAGCCATTTTTGTGTTTTGAATTTTTTTTTTTTGTGGTGCATGAAATGACCCCCGACGTCGCCTATTTTAGGAGATATAGCCATTTTAGTATTTAAAATTTTTTTTTTCTGGTGCATAAAATGACCCCCGAAGACGACTAGTTTAGGAGATATAGCCATTTTAGTATTTTAATTTTTTTTTTCTGGTGCATAAAATGACCCCCGCAGACCACTAGTTTAGGAGATATTGCCATTTTAGTATTTTGGATTTTTGGTGCATAAAATGACCCCGCAGACGCATAGTTTAGGAGATATAGCCATTTTAGTATTTAAAATTTTTTTTTTCTGGTGCATAAAATGACCCCCGTAGACCACTAGTTTAGGAGATATAGCCATTTTGGTATTTTGATTTTTTTTTTCTGGTGCATAAAATGACCCCCGAAGATTCCTAGTTTAGGAGATATAGCAATTTTAGTATTTTGATTTTTTTTTTCTGGTGCATAAAATGACCCACGAAGATCCCTAGTGTAGAAGATATAGCCATTTAAGTGTTTTGATTTAATTTTCTGATGCAAATGACCCCCGCAGACGCCTAGTTTAGGAGATTTAGCCATTTTAGTATTTTGAATTTTTTTTCTGGGGCATAAAATGACCCCCGCTGATGCTTAGATTAGGAGATATAGCCATTTTAGTATTTTGATTATTTTTTTTTCTGGTGCATGAAATGACCCTCGCAGAGGCCCAGTTAAGGAGATATAGCACTTTTAGTATTTTGATTTTTTTTTCTGGTGCATAAAATGACCCCCGCAGTTTAGGAGATATAGCCATTTTTGCGTTTTGAATTTTTCTTTCTGGTGCATAACATGACCCCCGCAAACGCCTAGTTTAGGCGATATAGCCATTTTAGTTTTTTGAATTTTTTTTTCTGGTGCATAGAATGACCCCCGCAGACACCTAGTTTAGGAGATATATCCGCTTTAGTATTTTAATTTGATTTTTTTATCTGGTGCATAAAATGACTCCCGCCTTGTTCAGGAGATTTAGCCCTTTTAGAATTTTGGATTTTTGGTGCTTAACATGATTCCCGCAGACGCATAGTTTAGGAGATAGAACCATTTTAGTATTTTGCTTTTTTTTTTCTGGTGCATAAAATGACCCCCGAAGACGACTAGTTTAGGAGATATAGCCATTCTAGTATTTTGACTTTTTTTTCTGGTGCATAAAATGAACAACGAAGATCCCTAGTGTAGAGGATATAGCCATTTAAGTGTTTTGATTTTTTTTCCTGGGGCAAATTACAATGCAGGCGCCTAGTTTAGGAGATAGAACAATTTTAGTATTTTGATTTTTTTTCTGGTGCATAAAATGACCCCCGCAGACCCCCAGTTTAGGAGATATAGCCATTTTAGTATTTTGGATTTTTGGTGCATAAAATGACCCCCGAAGACGACTAGTTTAGGAGATATAGCCATTTTAGTATTTTAATTTTTCTTTCTGGTGCATAAAATGACCCCCGCAGACCCCTTGTTTAGGAGATGTAGCCGTTTTAGTGTTTTGATTTTTTTTTCTGGTGCATAAAATGACTCCCGCAGACGCCTTGTTCAGGAGATGTAGCCATTTTAGAATTTTGGATTTTTGGTGCTTAACATGATCCCCGCAGACGCATAGTTTAGGAGATTTACCCATTTTAGTATTCTGAATTTTTTTTTCTGGTGCATAAAATGAACCCCGCAGTCGCATAGGTTAGGAGATATAGCTATTTTAGTATTTTGGATTTTTGGTGCATAAAATGACCCCCGAAGACGACTAGTTTAGGAGATATAGCCATTTTAGTATTTTGATTTGTTTTTCTGGTGCATAAAATGACCCCCGCAGACCCCTAGTTTATTAGATATAGCCGTTTTAGTATTTTGATTTTTTTCTCTGGTGCATAAAATGACTCACGCAGACACTTAGTTTAGGAGATATAGCCATTTTAGTATTTAGAATTTTTTTTCTGGGGCATAAAATGACCCCCGCAGATTCTTGGATTAGGAGATATAGCCATTTTAGTATTTTGATTTTTTTTTTCTGGTGCATAAAATGACCCCCGCAGACCCCTAGTTTAGGAGATGTAGCCGTTTTAGTATTTTGATTTTTTTTTTCTGGTGCATAAAATGACTCCCGCAGACGCCTTGTTCAGGAGATTTAGCCATTTTAGAATTTTGGATTTTTGGTGCTTAACATGATCCCCGCAGACGCATAGTGTAGGAGATATAGCTATTTTAGTATTTTGGATTTTTGGTGCATAAAATGATACACGCAGACGCCTAGTTTTGGAGATATAGCCACTTAAGTGTTTTGATTTTTTTTTCTTGGGCAAATGACCGCCGCAGACGCCTAGTTTAGGAGATATAGCCATTTTAGTATTTAGATTTTTTTTTCTTGTTCATAATTTGACCACGCAGACCCCTAGTTTAGGAGATGTAGCCCGTTTAGTATTTTGATTTTTTTTTTCTGGTGCATAAAATGACTCCCGCAGACGCCTTGTTCAGGAGATTTAGCCATTTTAGAATTTTGGATTTTTGGTGCTTAACATGATCCCCGCAGACGCATAGTTTAAGAGATACAACCATTTTAGTATTTTGATTTTTTTTTTGGTGCATAAAATGACCCTCGCAGAGACCTAGTTTAGAAGATATAGCCCATTTTAGTATTTTGATTTTTTTTTCTGATGCATAAAATGAACCACGAAGATCCCTAGTGTAGAAGATATAGCCATTTAAGTGTTTTGATTTTTTTTTCTGGGGCAAATTACAATGCAGACCCCTAGTTTAGGAGATAGAACCATTTTAGTATTTTGGATTTTTGGTGCATAAAATGACCCCCGAAGACGACTAGCTTATGAGATTTGGCCATTTTGGTATTTTGATTTTTTTTTTCTGGTGCATAAAATGACCCCCGAAGACGACTAGTGTAGAAGATATAGCCATTTAAGTGTTTTGATTTTTTTGTCTGGGGCAAATTACAATGCAGACGCCTAGTTTAGGAGAAAGAACCATTTTAGCATTTTGGATTTTTGGTGCATAAAATGACCCCCGCAGACGCATAGTTTAGGAGATATAGCCATTTTAGTATTTTGATTTTTTTTATGGTGCATAATTTGATCCCGCTGGCGCCTGGTTTAGGAGACTTAGCCATTTCAGTATTTTGATTTGTTTTTTCTGGTGCATAAAATGACCCCCGAAGACGACTAGTTTAGGAGATATAGCCATTTTAGTATTTTGACTTTTTTTTCTGGTGCATAAAATGAACAACGAAGATCCCTAGTTTAGGAGATATAGCCATTTTAGTATTTTAATTTTTTTTTCTGGTGCATAAAATGACCCCCGCAGACCCCAAGTTTAGGAGATGTAGCCGTTTTAGTATTTAGATTTTTTTTTTCTGGTGCATAAAATGACTCCCGCAGACGCCTTGTTCAGGAGATGTAGCCATTTTAGAATTTTGGATTTTTGGTGCTTAACATGATCCCCGCAGACGCATAGTTTAGGAGATAGAACCATTTTAGTATTTTGATTTTTTTTTCTGGTGCATAAAATGACCCCCGAAGATCCCTAGTTTAGGAGATATAGCCATTTAAGTGTTTTGATTTTTTTTTCTGTGGCAAATTACAATGCAGACGCCCAGTTTAGAAGATATAGCCGTTTTAGTATTTTGATTTTTTTTTCTGATGCATAAAATGAACCACGAAGATCCCTAGTGTAGAAGATATAGCCATTTAAGTGTTTTGATTTTTTTTTCTGGGGCAAATTACAATGCAGACGCCTAGTTTAGGAGATAGAACCATTTTAGTATTTTGGATTTTTGGTGCATAAAATGACCCCCGCAGACGCATAGTTTAGGAGATAAAGCCATTTTAGTATTTTGGATTTTTGGTGCATAAAATGACCCCCGAAGACGACTAGCTTAGGAGATATGGCCATTTTGGTATTTTGATTTTTTTTTCTGGTGCATAAAATGACCCCCGAAGACGACTAGTGTAGAAGATATAGCCATTTAAGTGTTTTGATTTTTTTGTCTGGGGCAAATTACAATGCAGACGGCTAGTTTAGGAGATAGAACCATTTTAGCATTTTGGATTTTTGGTGCATAAAATGACCCCCGCAGACGCATAGTTTAGGAGATATAGCCATTTTAGTATTTTGATTTTTTTTATGGTGCATAATTTGATCCCGCTGGCGCCTGGTTTAGGAGACTTAGCCATTTTAGTATTTTGATTTGTTTTTTCTGGTGCATAAAATGACCCCCGAAGACGACTAGTTTAGGAGATATAGCCATTTTAGTATTTTGACTTTTTTTTCTGGTGCATAAAATGAACAACGAAGATCCCTAGTTTAGGAGATATAGCCATTTTAGTATTTTGGATTTTTGGTGCATAAAATGAAACCCGAAGACGACTAGTTTAGGAGATATAGCCATTTTAGTATTTCAATTTTTTTTTTTCTGGTGCATAAAATGACCCCCGCAGACCACCAGTTTAGGAGATGTAGCCGTTTAAGTATTTTGATTTTTTTTTTCTGGTGCATAAAATGACCCCCGCAGACCCCTAGTTTAGGAAATGTAGCCATTTTAGTATTTTGGATTTTTGGTGCATAAAATGAACCCCGCAGTCGTATAGGTTAGGAGATATAGCTATTTTAGTATTTTGGATTTTTGGTGCATAAAATAACCCCCGAAGACGACTAGCTTAGGAGATATAGCCATTTTAGTATTTTGATTTGTTTTTTCTGGTGCATAAAATGACCCCCGAAGACGACTAGTTTAGGAGATATAGCCATTTTAGTATTTTGACTTTTTTTTCTGGTGCATAAAATGAACAACGAAGATCCCTAGTTTAGGAGATATAGCCATTTTAGTATTTTGGATTTTTGGTGCATAAAATGAAACCCGAAGACGACTAGTTTAGGAGATATAGCCATTTTAGTGTTTCAATTTTTTTTTTCTGGTGCATAAAATGACCCCCGCAGACCACCAGTTTAGGAGATGTAGCCGTTTAAGGATTTTGATTTTTTTTTTCTGGTGCATAAAATGACCCCCGAAGATCCCTAGTTTAGGAGATATAGCCATTTAAGTGTTTTGATTTTTTTTTTCTGGGGCAAATTACAATGCAGACGTATAGTTTAGGAGATATAGCCGTTTTAGTATTTTGATTTTTTTTTCTGGTGCATAAAATGACCCACGAAGATCCCTAGTGTAGAAGATATAGCCATTTAAGTGTTTTGATTTTTTTTTCTGGGGCAAATTGCAATGCAGACGCCTAGTTTAGGAGATAGAACCATTTTAGTATTTTGGATTTTTGGTGCATAAAATGACCCCCGCAGACGCATAGTTTAGGAGATATATCCGTTTTAGTGTTTTAATTTTTTTCTCTGGTGCATAAAATGACTCCCGCAGACACTTAGTTTAGGAGATATAGCCATTTTAGTATTTAGAATTTTTTTTCTGGGGCATTAAATGACCCCCGCAGATTCTTGGATTAGGAGATATAGCCATTTTAGTATTTTGATTTTTTTTTTCTGGTGCATAAAATGACCCCCGCAGACCCCTAGTTTAGGAGATGTAGCCGTTTTAGTATTTTGATTTTTTTTTTTCTGGTGCATAAAATGACTCCCGCAGACGCCTTGTTCAGGAGATTTAGCCATTTTAGAATTTTGGATTTTTGGTGCTTAACATGATCCCCGCAGACGCATAGTTTAGGAGATACAACCATTTTAGTATTTTGATTTTTTTTTTCTGGTGCATAAAATGACCCCCGCAGACCCCTAGGTTAGGAGATATCGCCATTTTAATATTGTGGATTTCTTTTTCCTGGTGCATAAAATGACCCCCGCAGACGCCTATTTTAGGAGATATAGCCATTTTTGTGTTTTGAATTTTTTTTCTTTGTGGTGCATGAAATGACCCCCGACGTCGCCTATTTTAGGAGATATAGCCATTTTAGTATTTAACATTTTTTTTTTCTGGTGCATAAAATGACCCCCGAAGACGACTAGTTTAGGAGATATAGCCAGTTTAGTATTTTAATTTTTTTTTCTGGTGCATAAAATGACAACCGCAGACCCCTAGTTTAGAAGATGTAGCCGTTTTAGTATTTTTATTTTTTTTTCTGGTGCATAAAATGACTCCCGCAGACGCCTTGTTCAGGAAATTTAGCCATTTTAGAATTTTGGATTTTTGGTGCTAAACATGATCCCCGCAGACGCATAGTTTAGGAGATCCAAACATTTTAGTATTTTGATTTTTTTTTTCTGGTGCATAAAATGACCCCCGCAGACCCCTAGTTTAGGAGATATATCCGTTTTAGTATTTTAATTTTTTTTTTCTGGTGCATAATTTGACTCTGCAGACGCCTAATTTAGGAGATTTAGCC
The DNA here is from genome assembly GCA_963966105.1 of Volucella zonaria. NCBI lineage: Eukaryota > Metazoa > Arthropoda > Insecta > Diptera > Syrphidae > Volucella > Volucella zonaria. Next base: position 4,607,422 of record CAWYQB010000254.1, on the reverse strand, counting down.
ATTTTAGTATTTAGAATTTTTTTCTGGGGCATAAAATGACCCCCGCAGATTCTTGGATTAGGAGATATAGCCATTTTAGTATTTTGATTTTTTTTTTCTGGTGCATAAAATGACCCCCGCAGACCCCTAGTTTAGGAGATGTAGCCGTTTTAGTATTTTGATTTTTTTTTTCTGGTGCATAAAATGACTCCCGCAGACGCCTTGTTCAGGAGATTTAGCCATTTTAGAATTTTGGATTTTTGGTGCTTAACATGATCCCCGCAGACGCATAGTTTAGGAGATACAAACATTTTAGTATTTTGATTTTTTTTTCTGGTGCATAAAATGACCCCCGCAGACCCCTAGTTTAGGAGATGTAGCCATTTTAGTATTTTGATTTTTTTTTTCTGGTGCATAAAATGACTCCCGCAGACGCCTTGTTCAGGAGATGTAGCCATGTTAGAATTTTGGATTTTTGGAGTTTAACATGATCCCCGCAGACGCATAGTTTAGGAGATAGAACCATTTTAGTATTTTGATTTTTTTTTCTGGTGCATAAAATGACCCCCGAAGATCCCTAGTTTAGGAGATATAGCCATTTAAGTGTTTTGATTTTTTTTTCTGTGGCAAATTACAATGCAGACGCCTAGTTTAGAAGATATAGCCGTTTTAGTATTTTGATTTTTTTTTCTGATGCATAAAATGAACCACGAAGATCCCTGGTGTAGAAGATATAGCCATTTAAGTGTTTTGATTTTTTTTTCTGGGGCAAATTACAATGCAGACGCCTAGTTTAGGAGATAGACCCATTTTAGTATTTTGGATTTTTGGTGCATAAAATGACCCCCGCAGACGCATAGTTTAGGAGATAAAGCCATTTTAGTATTTTGGATTTTTGGTGCATAAAATGACCCCCGAAGACGACTAGCTTAGGAGATATGGCCATTTTGGTATTTTGATTTTTTTTTCTGGTGCATAAAATGACCCCCGAAGACGACTAGAGTAGAAGATATAGCCATTTAAGTGTTTTGATTTTTTTGTCTGGGGCAAATTACAATGCAGACGCCTAGTTTAGGAGATAGAACCATTTTAGCATTTTGGATTTTTGGTGCATAAAATGACCCCCGCAGACGCATAGTTTAGGAGACATAGCCATTTTAGTATTTTGATTTTTTTTATGGTGCATAATTTGATCCCGCTGGCGCCTGGTTTAGGAGACTTAGCCATTTTAGTATTTTGATTTGTTTTTTCTGGTGCATAAAATGACCCCCGAAGACGACTAGTTTAGGAGATATAGCCATTTTAGTATTTCGACTTTTTTTTCTGGTGCATAAAATGAACAACGAAGATCCCTAGTTTAGGAGGTATAGCCATTTTAGTATTTTGGATTTTTGGTGCATAAAATGAAACCCGAAGACGACTAGTTTAGGAGATATAGCCATTTTAGTATTTCAATTTTTTTTTTCTGGTGCATAAAATGACCCCCGCAGACCACCAGTTTAGGAGATGTAGCCGTTTAAGTATTTTGATTTTTTTTTTCTGGTGCATAAAATGACAACCGCAGACCCCTAGTTTAGGAAATGTAGATATTTTAGTATTTTGGATTTTTGGTGCATAAAATGAACCCCACAGTCGTATAGGTTAGGAGATATAGCCGTTTTAGTATTTTGATTTTTTTTTTCTGGTGCATAAAATGACCCACGAAGATCCCTAGTGTAGAAGATATAGCCATTTAAGTGTTTTGATTTTTTTTTCTGGGGCAAATTGCAATGCAGACGCCTGGTTTAGGAGATAGAACCATTTTAGTATTTTGGATTTTTGGTGCATAAAATGACCCCCGCAGACGCATAGTTTAGGAGATAAAGCCATTTTAGTATTTTGGATTTTTGGTGCATAAAATGACGCCTAGTTTAGGAGATAGAACCACTTTAGTATTTTGATTTTTTTTTCTGGTGCATAAAATGACCCCCGAAGACGACTAGTTTAGGAGATATAGCCATTTTAGTATTTTGATTTTTTTTTCTGGTGCATAAAATGACCCCCGCAGACCCCTAGTTTAGGAGATATAGCCGTTTTAGTATTTTTATTTTTTTCTCTGGTGCATAAAATGACTCCCGCAGACACTTAGTTTAGGAGATATAGCCATTTTAGTATTTTGATTTTTTTTTCTGGTGCATAAAATGACCCCCGCAGACCCCTAGTTTAGGAGATATAGCCGTTTTAGTATTTTGATTTTTTTTTTTCTGGTGCATAAATTGACTCCCGCAGACGCCTTGTTCAGGAGATTTAGCCATTTTAGAATTTTGGATTTTTGGTGCTTAACATGATCCCCGCAGACGCATAGTTTAGGAGATACAACCATTTTAGTATTTTGATTTTTTTTTTCTGGTGCATAAAGTGACCCCCGCAGACCCCTAGGTTAGGAGATATCGCCATTTTAGTATTGTGGATTTCTTTTTCCTGGTGCATAAAATGACCCCCGCAGACGCCTATTTTAGGAGATATAGCCATTTTTGTGTTTTGAATTTTTTTTTTTGTGGTGCATGAAATGACCCCCGACGTCGCCTATTTTAGGAGATATAGCCATTTTAGTATTTAACATTTTTTTTTTCTGGTGCATAAAATGACCCCCGAAGACGACTAGTTTAGGAGATATAGCCAGTTTAGTATTTTAATTTTTTTTTCTGGTGCATAAAATGACAACCGCAGACCCCTAGTTTAGGAGATGTAGCCGTTTTAGTATTTTGATTTTTTTTTTCTGGTGCATAAAATGACTCCCGCAGACGCATTGTTCAGGAGATTTAGCCATTTTAGAATTTTGGATTTTTGGTGCTTAACATGATCCCCGCAGAAGCATAGTTTAGGAGATACAAACATTTTAGTATTTTGATTTTTTTTTTCTGGTGCATAAAATGACCCCCGCAGACCCCTAGTTTAGGAGATATATCCGTTTTAGTATTTTAATTTTTTTTTTCTGGTGCATAATTTGACTCTGCAGACGCCTAATTTAGGAGATTTAGCCATTTTAGTATTTAGAATTTTTTTTCTGGGGCATAAAATGACCCCCGCAGATTCTTGGATTAGGAGATATAGCCATTTTAGTATTTTGATTTTTTTTTTCTGGTGCATAAAATGACCCCCGCAGACCCCTAGTTTAGGAGATGTAGCCGTTTTAGTATTTTGATTTTTTTTTTCTGGTGCATAAAATGACTCCCGCAGACGCCTTGTTCAGGAGATTTAGCCATTTTAGAATTTTGGATTTTTGGTGCTTAACATGATCCCCGCAGACGCATAGTTTAGGAGATACAACCATTTTAGTATTTTGATTTTTTTTTTTCTGGTGCATAAAATGACCCCTGCAGACCCCTAGGTTAGGAGATATCGGCATTTTAGTATTGTGGAATTCTTTTTCCTGGTGCATAAAATGACCCTCGCAGACGCCTATTTTAGGAGATATAGCCATTTTTGTGTTTTGAATTTTTTTTTTTTGTGGTGCATGAAATGACCCCCGACGTCGCCTATTTTAGGAGATATAGCCATTTTAGTATTTAAAATTTTTTTTTTCTGGTGCGTAAAATGACCCCCGAAGACCCCTAGGTTAGGAGATATCGCCATTTTAGTATTGTGGATTTCTTTTTCCTGGTGCATAAAATGACCCCCGCAGACGCCTATTTTAGGAGATATAGCCATTTTTGTGTTTTGAGTTTTTTTTTTTTGTGGTGCATGAAATGACCCCCGACGTCGCCTATTTTAGGAGATATAGCCATTTTAGTATTTAAAATTTTTTTTTTCTGGTGCGTAAAATGACCCCCGAAGACGCATAGTTTAGGAGATACAACCATTTTAGTATTTTAATTTTTTTTTTCTGGTGCATAAAATGACTCCCGCAGACGCCTTGTTCAGGAGGTTTAGCCATTTTAGAATTTTGGATTTTTGGTGCTTAACATGATCCCCGCAGACGCATAGTTTAGGAGATAGAACCATTTTAGTATTTTGATTTTTTTCTCTGGTGCATCATTTGACCCCCCAGACCCCTAGTTTAGGATATATAGCCATTTTAGTATTTTGGATTTTTGGTGCATAAAATGAACCCCGCAGTCGCATAGGTTAGGAGATATAGCTATTTAAGTATTTTGGATTTTTGGTGCATAAAATAACCCCCGAAGACGACTAGCTTAGGAGATATAGCCATTTTGGTATTTTGATTTTTTTTTCTGGTGCATAAAATGACCCCCGAAGATCCCTAGTTTAGGAGATATAGCCATTTAAGTGTTTTGATTTATTTTTCTGATGCAAATGACGCCCGCAGACCCCTAGTTTAGGAGATGTAGCCGTTTTAGTATTTTGATTTTTTTTTCTGGTGCATAAAATGACCCCCGCACACGTCTAGTTTAGTAGATATCGCCATTTTAGTATTTTGGATTTCTTTTTTCTGGTGCATAAAATGACCCCCGCTGACGCCTAGTTTAGGAGATATAGCCATTTTAGAATTTTGGATTTTTGGTGCTTAACATGATCCCCGCAGACGCATAGTTTAGGAGATAGAACCATTTTAGTATTTTGATTTTTTTTTTCTGGTGCATAAAATGACCCCCACAGACGCCTAGCTTAGGAGATGTAGGTATTTTAGTATCTTGGATTTTTTTTTTCTGGTGCACAAACTGACCCTCGCAGACGCCTATTTTAGGAGATATACCCATTTTTGTGTTTTGAGTTTTTTTTTTTTGTGGTGCATGAAATGACCCCCGACGTCGCCTATTTTAGGAAATATAGCCATTTTAGTATTTAAATTTTTTTTTCTGGTGCATAAAATGACCCCCGAAGACGACTAGCTTAGGAGATATAGCCATTTTGGTATTTTGATTTTTTTTTCTGGTGCATAAAATGACCCCCGAAGATCCCTAGTTTAGGAGATATAGCCATTTAAGTGTTTTGATTTATTTTTCTGATGCAAATGACGCCCGCAGACGCCTAGTTTAGGAAATATAGCCATTTTAGTATTTAAATTTTTTTTTCTGGTGCATAAAATGACTCCCGAAGACGCTTATTTTAGGAGATATAGCCATTTTAGTATTTTGATTTGTTTTTTCTGGTGCATAAAATGACACCCGCAGACGCCTAGTTTAGGAGATATAGCCATTTTTGTGATTCGAATGTTTTTTTTCTGGTGCATAAAATGACCCGCAGACGCCCAGTTTAGGAGATATAGCCTGTTTAGTATTTTGATTTTTTTTTCTGGAGAATAAAATGACCCCCGCAGAAGCCTAGTTAAGGAGATTTAGCCATTTTAGTATTTTGAATTTTTTTTTCGGGTGCATAATTTGACCCCGCAGACGCCTAGTTAACGAGATTTAGTCATTTTAGTATTTTGAAATTTTTTTTCGGGTGCATAATTTGACCCGGAGACACCTAGTTAAGGAGATTTAGCCATTTTAGTATTCCGAATTTTTTTTTTCTGGTGCATAAAATGACCCCACAGACGCCTAGCTTAGGAGATGTAGGTATTTTAGTATCTTGGATTTTTTTTTCTGGTGCACAAACTGACTCTCGCAGACGCCTATTTTAGGAGATATAGCCATTTTTGTGTTTTGAATTTTTTTTTTGTGGTGCATAAAATGACCCCCGAAGACGCCTATTTTAGGAGATATAGCCATTTAAGTGTTTTGATTTATTTTTCTGATGCAAATGACCCCCGCAGACGCCTAGTTTAGGAATTATAGCCATTTCAGTATTTAAATTTTTTTTTCTGGTGCATAAAATGACCCCCGCAGACCCCTAGTTTAGGAATTATAGCCATTTCAGTATTTAAATTTTTTTTTCTGGTGCATAAAATGACCCCCGCAGACCCCTAGTTTAGGAGATGTAGCCGTTTTAGTATTTTGATTTTTTTTTTCTGGTGCATAAAATGACTCCCGCAGACGCCTTGTTCAGAAGATTTAGCCATTTTAGAATTTTGGATTTTTGGTGCTTAACATGATCCCAGCAGACGTATAGTTTAGGAGATAGAACCATTTTAGTATTTTGATTTTTTTTTCTGGTGCATAAAATGACCCCCGCAGACCCCTAGTTTAGGAGATATTGCCATTTTAGTATTTTGGATTTTTGGTGCATAAAATGACCCCCACAGACGTATAGTTTAGCAGATATTGCTATTTTAGTATTTTGGATTTTTGGTGCATAAAATAACCCCCGAAGACGACTAGCTTAGGAGATATAGCCATTTTGGTATTTTGATTTTTTTTTCTGGTGCATAAAATGACCAACGCAGACCACTAGTGCAGGGGATATAGAAATTTTAGTATTTAGATTTTTTTTTATGGTGCATAATTTGATCCCGCTGACGCCTGGTTTAGGAGATTTAGCCATTTTAGTATTTTGATTCGTTTTTTCTGGTGCATAAAATGACACCCGCAGACGCCTAGTTTAGGAGATATAGCCATTTTTGTGATTTGAATTTTTTTTTCTGGTGCATAAAATGACCCGCAGACGCCCAGTTTAGGAGATATAGCCTATTTAGTATTTTGATTTTTTTTTTCTGGAGAATAAAATGACCCCCGCAGAAGCCTAGTTAAGGAAATTTAGCCATTTTAGTATTTTGAATTTTTTTTTCGGGTGCATAATTTGACCCCGCAGACACCTAGTTAAGGAGATTTAGTCATTTTAGTATTTTGAAATTTTTTTTCGGGTGCATAATTTGACCCGGAGACACCTAGTTAAGGAGATTTAGCCATTTTAGTATTACGAATTTTTTTTTTCTGGTGCATAAAATGACCAACGCAGACCCCAAGTGTAGGGGATATAGCCATTTTAGTATTTAGGTTTTTTTTTCTGGTGCATAATTTGACCCCGCAGACGCCCAGTTTAGGAGATTTAGCCATTTTAGTATTCTGAATTTTTTTTTTCTGGTGCATAAAATGACCCCCGCAGACCACTAGTTTAGGAGATATAGAAGTTTTAGTATTTTAATTTTTTGTTTCTGGTGCATAAATGACCCCCGCAGACCACTAGTTTAGGAGATATAGCCGTTTTAGTATTTTGATTTTTTTTCTGGTGCATGAAACGACAACCGCAGACGCCTTGTTTAGGAGATATTGCCATTTTAGTATTTTGGATTTTTGGTGCATAAAATGACCCATGAAGACGACTAGTTTAGGCGATATAGCCATTTTAGTATTTAGATTTTTTTTGTCTGGTGCATAAAATAACCCCCGCAGACACCTAGTTTAGGAGATATAGCCATTTTTGTGGTTTGAATTTTTTTTTCTGGTGCATAAAATGAACAATTTTAGTATTTTGATTTTTTTTTCTTTTGCATAAAATGACCCCCGCAGACCCCTAGTTTAGGAGATATAGCCATTTAAGTATTGTGGATTTTTGGTGCATAAAATGACCCCCGAAGACGGCTAGTTTAGGAGATATAGCCATTTTAGTATTTAAATTTTTTTTTTCTGGTGCAAAATGACCCCCGCAGACCCCTAGTTTAGGAGATGTAGCCGTTTTTTAGTATTTTGATTTTTTTTTTCTGATGCATAAAATGACTCCCGCAGACGCCTTGTTAAGGAGATTTAACCATTTTAGAATTTCGGATTTTTGGTGCATAAAATGACCCCCGAAGACGACTAGTTTAGGAGATATAGCCATTTTAGTATTTTGATTTTTTTTTCTGGTGCATAAAATGACCCCCGCAGACCCCTAGTTTAGGAGATATAGCCGTTTTAGTATTTTGATTTTTTTCTCTGGTGCTTAAAATGACCCCCGCAGACACCTAGTTTAGGAGATATAGCCGTTTTAGTATTTTGATTTTTTTTCTGGTGCATGAAACGACAACCGCAGACGCCTTGTTTAGGAGATATTGCCATTTTAGTATTTTGGATTTTTGGTGCATAAAATGACCCATGAAGACGACTAGTTTAGGCGATATAGCCATTTTAGTATTTAGATTTTTTTTGTCTGGTGCATAAAATAACCCCCGCAGACACCTAGTTTAGGAGATATAGCCATTTTTGTGGTTTGAATTTTTTTTTCTGGTGCATAAAATGAACAATTTTAGTATTTTGATTTTTTTTTCTTTTGCATAAAATGACCCCCGCAGACCCCTAGTTTAGGAGATATAGCCATTTTAGTATTGTGGATTTTTGGTGCATAAAATGACCCCCGAAGACGGCTAGTTTAGGAGATATAGCCATTTTAGTATTTTAATTTTTTTTTTCTGGTGCAAAATGACCCCCGCAGACCCCTAGTTTAGGAGATGTAGCCGTTTTTTAGTATTTTGATTTTTTTTTTCTGATGCATAAAATGACTCCCGCAGACGCCTTGTTAAGGAGATTTAACCATTTTAGAATTTCGGATTTTTGGTGCATAAAATGACCCCCGAAGACGACTAGTTTAGGAGATATAGCCGTTTTAGTATTTTGATTTTTTTCTCTGGTGCTTAAAATGACCCCCGCAGACGCCTAGTTTAGGAGATAGAACCATTTTAGTATTTTGGATTTTTGGTGCATAAAATGACCCCCGCAGGCGCATAGTTTAGGAGATAAAGCCATTTTAGCATTTTGGATTTTTGGTGCATAAAATGGCCCCCGCAGACGCCTAGTTTAGGTGATATAGCCATTTTAGTATTTTGATTTTTTTTTCTGGTGCATAAAACGACAACCGCAGACGCCTTGTTTAGGAGATATTGCCATTTTAGTATTTTGGATTTTTGGTGCATAAAATGACCCCCGAAGACGACTAGTTTAGGGGATATAGCCGTTTTAGTATTTTGATTTTTTTCTCTGGTGCATAAAATGACTCCCGCAGACACTTAGTTTAAGAGATATCGCCATTTTAGTATTTTGGATTTCTTTCTCCTGGTGCATAAAATGACCCCAGCAGACGCCTATTTTAGGAGATATAGCCATTTTTATGTTTTGAATTTTTTTTTTGTGGCGCATGAAATGACCCCCGACAATCCCTAGTTTAGGAGATATAGCCATTTAAGTGTTTTAATTTATTTTTCTGATGCAAATGACCCCCGCAGACGCCAAGTTTATTAGATGTAGCCATTTTAGTATTTAAATTTTTTTTTTCTGGTGCATAAAATGACCCCCGAAGACGACTAGTTTAGGAGATATTGCCATTTTAGTATTTTGATTTTTTTTTTCTGGTGCATAAAATGACTCCCGCAGACGCATAGTTTAGGAGATAGAACCATTTTAGTATTTTGATTTTTTTTTTCTGGTGCATAAAATGACCCCCGCCATATATCGCCATTTTAGTATTTTAGATTTTTTTTTTCCTGGTGCATAAAATGACCCCCGCAGACGCCTATTTTAGGAGATATAGCCATTTTTGTGTTTTGAATTTTTTTTTTTGTGGTGGCTGAAATGACCCCCGAAGACGCCTATTTTTGGAGATATAGCCATTTTGGTATTTTGATTTTTTTTTTCTGGTGCATAAAATGACCCCCGCAGACCCCTAGTTTAGGAGATATAGCCATTTCAGTATTTTGGATTTTTGGTGCGTAAAATGACCCCCGAAGGCGACTAGTTAAGGAGATTTAGTCATTTTAGTATTTTGAAATTTTTTTTCGGTTGCATAATTTGACCCGGAGGCACCTAGTTAAGGAGATTTAGCCATTTTAGTATTCCGAATTTTTTTTTTCTGGTGCATAAAATGACCAACGCAGACCCCTAGTGTAGGGGATATAGCCATTTTAGTATTTAGGTTTTTTTTTCTATTGCATAAAATGACTCGCGCAGACGCCTTGTTCAGGAGATTTAGCCATTTTAGAATTTTGGATTTTTGGTGCTTAACATGATCCCCGCAGACGAATAGTTTAGGAGATAGAACCATTTTAGTTTTTTGATTTTTTTTTCTGGTGCATAAAATGACCCCCGCAGGTTTGGAGATTTATCCATTTTAGTGCTTAGAAATTTTTTTCTGGTGCTTAAAATGACCAACGCAGACCACTAGTGTAGGGGATATAGCCATTTTAGTATTTTGATTTTTTTTTATTGTGCATAATTTGATCCCGCTGACGCCTGGTTTAGGAGATTTAGCCATTTTAGTATTATGATTTGTTTTTTCTTGTGCATAAAATGACACCCGCAGACGCCTAGTTTAGGAGATATAGCCATTTTTGTGATTTGTATTTTTTTTTTCTGGTGCATAAAATGACCCGCAGACGCAAAGTTTAGGAGATATAGCCTTTTTAGTATTTTGATTTTTTTTTCTGGAGAATAAAATGACCCCCGCAGAAGCCTAGTTAAGGAGATTTAGCCATTTTAGTATTTTGAATTTTTTTTTCGGGTGAATAATTTGACCCCGCAGAGGCCTAGTTAAGGAGATTTAGTCATTTTAGTATTTTGAAATTTTTTTTCGGGTGCATAATTTGACCCGGAGACACCTAGTAAAGGAGATTTAGCCATTTTAGTATTCCGAATTTTTTTTTTCTGGTGCATAAAATGACCAACGCAGACCCCTAGTGTAGGGGATATAGCCATTTTAGTATTTAGGTTTTTTTTTCTGGTGCATAATTTGACCCCGCAGACGCCTAGTTTAGGAGATTAAGCTATTTTAGTATTCTGAATTTTTTTTCTGGTGAATAAAATGACCCCCGCAGACAACTAGTTTAGGAGATATAGCCATTTTAATATTTTAATTTTTTTTATGGTGCATAATTTGACACCGCAGACGCCTAGTTTAGGAGATTTAGCCATTTTAGTATTCTGAATTTTTTTTTTCTGGTGCATAAAATGACCCCCGCAGACCACTAGTTTAGGAGATATAGAAGTTTTAGTATTTTAATTTTTTGTTTCTGGTGCATAAATGACCCCTGCAGACCACTAGTTTAGGAGATATAGCCGTTTTAGTATTTTGATTTTTTTTCTGGTGCATAAAACAACAACCGCAGACGCCTTGTTTAGGAGATATTGCCATTTTGGTATTTTGGATTTTTGGTGCATAAAATGACCCCCGAAGACGACTAGTTTAGGCGATATAGCCATTTTAGTATTTAGATTTTTTTTTTCTGGTGCATAAAATAACCCCCGCAGACACCTAGTTTAGGAGATATAGCCATTTTTGTGGTTTGAATTTTTTTTCTGGTGCATAAAATGAACAATTTTAGTATTTTGATTTTTTTTTCTTTTGCATAAAATGACCCCCGCAGACCCCTAGTTTAGGAGATATAGCCATTTTAGTATTGTGGATTTTTGGTGCATAAAATGACCCCCGAAGACGACTAGTTTAGGAGATATAGCCATTTTAGTATTTTAATTTTTTTTTTCTGGTGCAAAATGACCCCCGCAGACCCCTAGTTTAGGAGATGTAGCCGTTTTAGTATTTTGATTTTTTTTTTCTGGTGCATAAAATGACTCCCGCAGACGCCTTGTTAAGGAGATTTAACCATTTTAGAATTTCGGATTTTTGGTGCATAAATTGACCCCCGAAGACGACTAGTTTAGGAGACATAGCCATTTTAGTATTTTGATTTTTTTTTCTGGTGCATAAAATGACCCCCGCAGACCCCTAGTTTAGGAGATATACCCGTTTTAGTATTTTGATTTTTTTCTCTGGTGCTTAAAATGACCCCCGCAGACACCTAGTTTAGGAGATATAGCCATTTTTGTGGTTTGAATTTTTTTTTTCTGGCAGATAAAATGAACAATTTTAGTATTTTAATTTTTTTTTCTGGTGCATAAAATGACCCCCGCAGACCCCTAGTTTAGGAGATATAGCCATTTTAGTATTTTGGATTTTTGGTGCATAAAATAACCCCCGAAGACGACTAGCTTAGGAGATATAGCCATTTTAGTATTTTGATTTTTTTTTCTGGTGCATAAAATGACCCCGGAAGATCCCTAGTTTAGGAGATATAGCCATTTAAGTGTTTTGATTTTTTTTCTGGGGCAAATTACAATGCAGACGCCTAGTTTAGGAGATAGAACCATTTTAGTATTTTGGATTTTTGGTGCATAAAATGACCCCCGAAGGCGACTAATTTAGGAGATTTAGCCATTTTAGTATTTTAATTTTTTTTCACTGGTGCATAAAATGACCCCCGCAGACACCTAGTTTAGGAGATATAGCCATTTTTGTGGTTTGAATTTTTTTTTCTGGTGCACAAAATGAACAATTTTAGTATTTTGATTTTTTTTTCTGGTGCATAAAATGACCCCCGCAGACCCCTAGTTTAGGAGATATAGCCATTTCAGTATTTTGGATTTTTGGTGCATAAAATGACCCCCGAAGGCGACTAGTTAAGGAGATTTAGTCATTTTAGTATTTTGAAATTTTTTTTCGGGTGCATAATTTGACCCGGAGGCACCTAGTAAAGGAGATTTAGCCATTTTAGTATTCCGAATTTTTTTTTTCTGGTGCATAAAATGACCAACGCAGACCCCTAGTGTAGGGGATATAGCCATTTTAGTATTTAGGTTTTTTTTTCTGGTGCATAAAATGACTCGCGCAGACGCCTTGTTCAGGAGATTTAGCCATTTTAGAATTTTGGATTTTTGGTGCTTAACATGATCCCCGCAGACGCATAGTTTAGGAGATAGAACCATTTTGGTTTTTTGATTTTTTTTTCTGGTGCATAAAATGACCCCCGCAGACGCCTAGGTTTGGAGATTTATCCATTTTAGTGCTTAGAAATTTTTTTCTGGTGCTTAAAATGACCAACGCAGACCACTAGTGTAGGGGATATAGCCATTTTAGTATTTTGATTTTTTTTTATTGTGCATAATTTGATCCCGCTGACGCCTGGTTTAGGAGATTTAGCCATTTTAGTATTATGATTTGTTTTTTCTGGTGCATAAAATGACACCCGCAGACTCCTAGTTTAGGAGATATAGCCATTTTTGTGATTTGTATTTTTTTTTTCTGGTGCATAAAATGACCCGCAGACGCAAAGTTTAGGAGATATAGCCTTTTTAGTATTTTGATTTTTTTTTCTGGAGAATAAAATGACCCCCGCAGAAGCCTAGTTAAGGAGATTTAGCCATTTTAGTATTTTGAATTTTTTTTTCGGGTGAATAATTTGACCCCGCAGAGGCCTAGTTAAGGAGATTTAGTCATTTTAGTATTTTGAAATTTTTTTTCTCGTGCATAATTTGACCCGGAGACACCTAGTTAAGGAGATTTAGCCATTTTAGTATTCCGAATTTTTTTTTTCTGGTGCATAAAATGACCAACGCAGACCCCTAGTGTAGGGGATATAGCCATTTTAGTATTTAGGTTTTTTTTTCTGGTGCATAATTTGACCCCGCAGACAACTAGTTTAGGAGATATAGCCATTTTAATATTTTAGTTTTTTTTATGGTGCATAATTTGACACCGCAGACGCCTAGTTTAGGAGATTTAGCCATTTTAGTATTCTGAATTTTTTTTTTCTGGTGCATAAAATGACCCCCGCAGACCACTAGTTTAGGAGATATAGAAGTTTTAGTATTTTAATTTTTTGTTTCTGGTGCATAAATGACCCCCGCAGACCACTAGTTTAGGAGATATAGCCGTTTTAGTATTTTGATTTTTTTTCTGGTGCATGAAACGACAACCGCAGACGCCTTGTTTAGGAGATATTGCCATTTTAGTATTTTGGATTTTTGGTGCATAGAATGACCCATGAAGACGACTAGTTTAGGCGATATAGCCATTTTAGTATTTAGATTTTTTTTTTCTGGTGCATAAAATAACCCCCGCAGACACCTAGTTTAGGAGATATAGCCATTTTTGTGGTTTGAATTTTTTTTTCTGGTGCATAAAATGAACAATTTTAGTATTTTGATTTTTTTTTCTTTTGCATAAAATGACCCCCGCAGACCCCTAGTTTAGGAGATATAGCCATTTTAGTATTGTGGATTTTTGGTGCATAAAATGACCCCCGAAGACGACTAGTTTAGGGGATATAGCCGTTTTAGTATTTTGATTTTTTTCTCTGGTGCATAAAATGACTCCCGCAGACACTTAGTTTAAGAGATATCGCCATTTTAGTATTTTGGATTTTTGGTGCATAAAATGACCCCCGAAGACGGCTAGTTTAGGAGATATAGCCATTTTAGTATTTTAATTTTTTTTTCTGGTGCAAAATGACCCCCGCAGACCCCTAGTTTAGGAGATGTAGCCGTTTTTTAGTATTTTGATTTTTTTTTTCTGATGCATAAAATGACTCCCGCAGACGCCTTGTTAAGGAGATTTAACCATTTTAGAATTTCGGATTTTTGGTGCATAAAATGACCCCCGAAGACGACTAGTTTAGGAGATATAGCCATTTTAGTATTTTGATTTTTTTTTCTGGTGCATAAAATGACCCCCGCAGACTCCTAGTTTAGGAGATATAGCCGTTTTAGTATTTTGATTTTTTTCTCTGGTGCTTAAAATGACCCCCGCAGACACCTAGTTTAGGAGATATAGCCATTTTTGTGGTTTGAATTTTTTTTTTTTCTGGCAGATAAAATGAACAATTTTAGTATTTTAATTTTTTTTTCTGGTGCATAAAATGACCCCCGCAGACCCCTAGTTTAGGAGATATAGCCATTTTAGTATTTTGATTTTTTTTTCTGGTGCATAAAATGACCCCCGAAGATCCCTAGTTTAGGAGATATAGCCATTTAAGTGTTTTGATTTTTTTTTTCTGGGGCAAATTACAATGCAGACGCCTAGTTTAGGAGATAGAACCATTTTAGTATTTTGGATTTTTGGTGCATAAAATGGCCCCCGCAGACGCCTAGTTTAGGTGATATAGCCATTTTAGTATTTTGATTTTTTTTTCTGGTGCATAAAACGACAACCGCAGACGCCTTGTTTAGGAGATATTGCCATTTAAGTATTTTGGATTTTTGGTGCATAAAATGACCCCCGAAGACGACTAGTTTAGGGGATATAGCCGTTTTAGTATTTTGATTTTTTTCTCTGGTGCATAAAATGACTCCCGCAGACACTTAGTTTAAGAGATATCGCCATTTTAGTATTTTGGATTTCTTTCTCCTGGTGCATAAAATGACCCCAGCAGACGCCTATTTTAGGGGATATAGCCATTTTTATGTTTTGAATTTTTTTTTGTGGCGCATGAAATGACCCCCGACGATCCCTAGTTTAGGAGATATAGCCATTTAAGTGTTTTAATTTATTTTTCTGATGCAAATGACCCCCGCAGACGCCTAGTTTAGGAGATGTAGCCATTTTAGTATTTAAATTTTTTTTTTCTGGTGCATAAAATGACCCCCGAAGACGACTAGTTTAGGAGATATTGCCATTTTAGTATTTTGATTTTTTTTTTCTGGTGCATAAAATGACTCCCGCAGACGCATAGTTTAGGAGATAGAACCATTTTAGTATTTTGATTTTTTTTTTCTGGTGCATAAAATGACCCCCGCCATATATCGCCATTTTAGTATTTTAGATTTTTTTTTTCCTGGTGCATAAAATGACCCCCGCAGACGCCTATTTTAAGAGATATAGCCATTTTTGTGTTTTGAATTTTTTTTTTTGTGGTGGCTGAAATGACCCCCGAAGACGCCTATTTTTGGAGATATAGCCATTTTGGTATTTTGATTTTTTTTTTCTGGTGCATAAAATGACCCCCGAAGATCCCTAGTTTAGGAGATATAGCCATTTAAGTGTTTTGATTTTTTTTCTGATGCAAATGACCCCCGCAGACGCCTAGTTTAGGAGATATAGCCATTTTAGTATTTAAATTTTTTTTTCTGGTGCATAAAAGGACCCCCGTAGACGACTAGTTTAGGAGATATAGCCATTTTAGTATTTTGATTTTTTTTTCTGGTGCATAAAATGACCCCCGCAGACCCTTAGTTTAGGAGATGTAGCCGTTTTAGTATTTTGATTTTTTTTTTCTGGTGCATAAAATGACTCCCGCAGACGCCTTGTTCAGGAGATTTAGCCGTTTTAGAATTTTGGATTTTTGGTGCTTAACATGATCCCCGCAGACGTATAGTTTAGGAGATAGAACCATTTTAGTATTTTAATTTTTTTTTCTGGTGCTTAAAATGACCCCCGCAGACCCCTGGTTTAGGAGATATTGCCATTTTAGTATTTTGGATTTTTGGTACATAAAATGACCCCCGCAGACGCATAGTTTAGTAGATATAGCTATTTTAGTATTTTGGATTTTTGGTGCATAAAATAACCCCCGAAGACGACTAGCTTAGGAGATATAGCCATTTTGGTATTTTGATTTTTTTTTTCTGGTGCTTAAAATGAACCCCGAAGATCCCTAGTTTAGGAGATATAGCCGTTTTAGAATTTTGGATTTTTGGTGCTTAACATGATCCCCGCAGACGCCTAGTTTATGAGATAGAACAACTTTAGTATTTTGATTTTTTTTTCTGGTGCATAAAATGACCCCCGCAGACCCATAGTTTAGGAGATATAGCCATTTTAGTATTTTGGATTTTTGGTGCATAAAATGACCCCCGCAGACGCATAGTTTAGTAGATATAGCTATTTTAGTATTTTGGATTTTTGGTGCATAAAATAACCCCCGAAGACGACTAGCTTAGGAGATATAGCCATTTTAGTATTTTGATTTTTTTTTTCTGCATAAAATGACCCACGAAGATCCCTAGTGTAGAAGATATAGCCATTTAAGTGTTTTGATTTTTTTTTCTGGGGCAAATTACAATGCAGGCGCCTAGTTTAGGAGATAGAACCACTTTAGTATTATGATTTTTTTTTCTGGTGCATAAAATGACCCCCGCAGACCCATAGTTTAGGAGATTTCGCCATTTTAGTATTTTGGATTTCTTTTTCCTGGTGCATAAAATGACCCCCGCTGACGCCTATTTTAGGAGATATAGCCATTTTTAAGTTTTGAATTTTTTTTTTGTGGCGCATGAAATGACCCCCGACGATCCCTAGTTTAGGAGATATAGCCATTTAAGTGTTTTAATTTATTTTTCTGATGCAAATGACCCCCGCAGACGCCTAGTTTAGGAGATGTAGCCATTTTAGTATTTAAATTTTTTTTTTCTGGTGCATAAAATGACCCCCGAAGACGACTAGTTTAGGAGAAATTGCCATTTTAGTATTTTGATTTTTTTTTTCTGGTGCATAAAATGACTCCCGCAGACGCCTTGTTCAGGAGATTTAGCCATTTTAGAATTTTGGATTTTTGGTGCTTAACATGATCCCCGCAGACGCATAGTTTAGGAGATAGAACCATTTTAGTATTTTGATTTTTTTTTTCTGGTGCATAAAATGACCCCCGCCATATATCGCCATTTTAGTATTTTAGATTTCTTTTTCCTGGTGCATAAAATGACCCCCGCAGACGCCTATTTTAGGAGATATAGCCATTTTTATGTTTTGAATTTTTTTTTTTTGTGGTGGCTGAAATGACCCCCGAAGACGCCTATTTTTGGAGATATAGCCATTTAAGTGTTTTAATTTATTTTTCTGATGCAAATGACCCCCGCAGACGCCTAGTTTAGGAGATGTAGCCATTTTAGTATTTAAATTTTTTTTTTCTGGTGCATAAAATGACCCCCGAAGACGACTAGTTTAGGAGATAGAACCACTTTAGTATTTTGATTTTTTTTTTCTGGTGCATAAAATGACTCCCGCGGACGCCTTGTTCAGGAGATTTAGCCATTTTAGAATTTTGGATTTTTGGTGCTTAACATGATCCCCGCAGACGCATAGTTTAGGAGATAGAACCATTTTAGTATTTCCCCCGCAGACCCCTAGTTTAGGAGATTTTGCCATTTCAGTATTTTGGATTTTTAGTGCATAAAATGACCCCCGCAGACGCCTATTTTAGGAGATATAGCCATTTTTGTGTTTTGAATTTTTTTCTTTGTGGTGGCTGAAATGACCCCCGAAGACGCCTATTTTTGGAGATATAGCCATTTTGGTATTTTGATTTTTTTTTCTGGTGCATAAAATGACCCCCGATGATCCCTAGTTGAGGAGATATAGCCATTTAAGTGTTTTGATTTTTTTTTCTGGGGCAAATTACAATGCAGACGCCTAGTTTAGGAGATAGAACCATTTTAGTATTTTGATTTTTTTTTTCTGGTGCATAAAATGACCCCCGCCATATATAGCCATTTTAGTATTTTAGATTTCTTTTTCCTGGTGCATAAAATGACCCACGCAGACGCCTATTTTAGGAGATATAGCCATTTTTGTGTTTTGAATTTTTTTTTTTTTGTGGTGGCTGAAATGATCCCCGAAGACGCCTATTTTTGGAGATATAGCCATTTTAGTATTTTGATTTTTTTTTCTGGTGCATAAAATGACCCACGAAGATCCCTAGTGTAGAAGATATAGCCATTTAAGTATTTTTATTTTTTTTTTCTGGGGCAAATTACAATGCAGATGCCTAGTTTAGGAGATAGAACCACTTTAGTATTTTGATTTTTTTTTCTGGTGCATAAAATGACCCCCGCAAACCCATAGTTTAAGAGATATCGCCATTTTAGTATTTTGGATTTCTTTCTCCTGGTGCATAAAATGACCCCAGCAGACGCCTATTTTAGGAGATATAGCCATTTTGGTATTTTGATTTTTTTTTTCTGGTGCATAAAATGACCCCCGAAGATCCCTAGTTTAGGAGATATAACCATTTAAGTGTTTTGATTTTTTTTTCTGATGCAAATGACCCCCGCAGATGCCTAGTTTAGGAGATATAGCCATTTTAGTATTTTGATTTTTTTTTCTGGTGCATAAAATGACCCCCGCAGACCCTTAGTTTAGGAGATGTAGCCGTTTTAGTATTTTGATTTTTTTTTTCTGGTGCATAAAATGACTCCCGCAGACGCCTTGTTCAGGAGATTTAGCCATTTTAGGATTTTGGATTTTTGGTGCTTAACATGATCCCCGCAGACGCATAGTTTAAGAGATAGAACCATTTTAGTATTTCCCCCGCAGACCCCTAGTTTAGGAGATTTTGCCATTTCAGTATTTTGGATTTTTGGTGCATAAAATGACCCCCGCAGACGCATAGTTTAGTAGATATAGCTATTTTAGTATTTTGGATTTTTGGTGCATAAAATAACCCCCGAAGACGACTAGCTTAGGAGATATAGCCATTTTGGTATTTTGATTTTTTTTTTCTGGTGCATAAAATGAACCCCGAAGATCCCTAGTTTAGGAGATATAGCCGTTTTAGAATTTTGGATTTTTGGTGCTTAACATGATCCCCGCAGACGCCTAGTTTATGAGATAGAACAAATTTAGTATTTTGATTTTTTTTTCTGGTGCATAAAATGACCCCAGCAGACGCCTAGTTTAGGAGATATAGCCATTTTAGTGCTTTGAATGTTTTTTTCTAGTGCATAATATGACCCCAGCAGGCCTCTAGCTTAGGAGATATAGCCGTTTTAGTATTTTGAGTTTTTTCTCTGGTGCATAAAATGACCCCCGCAGACATTTAGTTTAGTTTAGGAGATATAGCCATTTTAGTGGTTTGAATTTTTTTTTTCTGGTGCATAAAATGACCCCCACAGACGCCTAGCTTAGGAGATGTAGGCATTTGAGTATCTTGGATTTTTTTTTCTGGTGCACAAACTGACTCTCGCAGACGCCTAGTTTAGGAGATATAGAAATTTAAGTATTTAGAATTTTTTTTTCTGGTGCATAAAATGACCCCCGCAGACCCCTAGCTCAGGAGATATAGCCATTTTAATATTTTAATTTTTTTAATGGTACATAATTTGACACCTCAGACGTCTAGTTTAGGAGATTTAGCCATTTTAGTATTCTGAATTTTTTTTTCTGGTGCATAAAATGACCCCCACAGACGCCTAGCTTAGGAGATGTAGGTATTTTAGTATCTTGGATTTTTTTTTCTGGAGCACAAACTGACTCTCGCAGACGCCTATTTTAGGAGATATAGCCATTTTTGTGTTTTGAATTTTTTTTTTTGTGATGCATAAAATGACCCCCGAAGACGCCTATTTTAGGAGATATAGCCATTTTAGTATTTGGAATTTTTTTTTGCTGGTGCATAAAATGACCCCCGAAGATCCCTAGTTTAGGAGATATAGCCATTTAAGTATTTAAATTTTTTTTTCTGGTGCATAAAATGACCCCCGAAGACGACTAGTTTAGGAGATATAGCCATTTTAGTATTTTGATTTTTTTTTCTGGTGCATAAAATGACCCCCGCAGACCCCTAGTGTAGCAGATGTAGCCATTTTAGTATTTTGATTTTTTTTTTCTGGTGCATAAAATGACTGCCGCAGACGCCTTGTTCAGGAGATTTAGCCATTTTAGAATTTTGGATTTTTGGTGCTTAACATGATCCCCGCAGACGTATAGTTTAGGAGATAGAACCATTTTAGTATTTTGATTTTTTTTTCTGGTGCATAAAATGACCCCCGCAGACCCCTAGTTTAGGAGATATTGCCATTTTAGTTTTTTGGATTTTTGGTGCATAAAATGACACCCGCAGACGCATAGTTTAGTAGATATAGCTATTTTAGTATTTTGGATTTTTGGTGCATAAAATAACCCCCGAAGACGACTAGCTTAGGAGATATAGAAATTTTGGTATTTTGATTTTTTTTTTCTGGTGCATAAAATGACCCCCGAAGATCCCTAGTTTAGGAGATCTAGCCATTTAAGTGTTTAGATTTTTTTTTCTGGGGCAAATTACAATGCAGACGCCTTGTTTATGAGATAGAACCACTTTAGTATTTTGATTTTTTTTTCTGGTGCATAAAATGACCCCCGCAGACCCCTAGTTTAGGAGATATTGCCGTTTTAGTATTTTGGATTTTTGGTGCATAAAATAACCCCCGAAGACGACTAGCTTAGGAGATATAGAAATTTTGGTATTTTGATTTTTTTTTTCTGGTGCATAAAATGACCCCCGAAGATCCCTAGTTAAGGAGATCTAGCCATTTAAGTGTTTAGATTTTTTTTCTGGGGCAAATTACAATGCAGACGCCTTGTTTATGAGATAGAACCACTTTAGTATTTTGATTTTTTTTTCTGGTGCATAAAATGACCCCCGCAGGCCCCTAGTTTAGGAGATATTGCCATTTTAGTATTTTGGATTTTTGGTGCATAAAATGACCCCCGCAGACGCATAGTTTAGTAGATATAGCTATTTTAGTATTTTGGATTTTTGGTGCATAAAATAACCCCCGAAGACGACTAGCTTAGGAGATATAGAAATTTTGGTATTTTGATTTTTTTTTTCTGGTGCATAAAATGACCCCCGAAGATCCCTAGTTTAGGAGATCTAGCCATTTAAGTGTTTAGATTTTTTTTTCTGGGGCAAATTACAATGCAGACGCCTAGTTTATGAGATAGAACCACTTTAGTATTTTGATTTTTTTTTTCTGGTGCATAAAATGACCCCCGCAGACCCATAGTTTAGGAGATATCGCCATTTCAGTATTTTGGATTTCTTTTTCCGCAGACGCCTATTTTAGGAGATATAGCCATTTTTATGTTTTGAATTTTTTTTTTGTGGCGCATGAAATGACCCCCGACGATCCCTAGTTTAGGAGATATAGCCATTTAAGTGTTTTGATTTATTTTTCTGATGCAAATGACCCCCGCAGACGCCTAGTTTAGGAGATGTAGCCATTTTAGTATTTAAATTTTTTTTTTCTGGTGCATAAAATGACCCATGAAGACGACTAGTTTAGGAGATATAGCCATTTTAGTATTTTGAGTTTTTTTTCTGGTGCATAATGTGACTCCCGCAGACGCCTTGTTCAGGAGATTTAGCCATTTTAGAATTTTGGATTTTTGGTGCTTAACATGATCCCCGCAGACGCATAGTTTAGGAGATAGAACCATTTTAGTATTTTGATTTTTTTTTTCTGGTGCATAAAATGACCCCCGCAGACCCCTAGTTTAGGAGATATCGCCATTTTAGTATTTTGGATTTCTTTTTCCTGGTGCATAAAATGACCCCCACAGACGCCTATTTTAGGAGATATAGCCGTTTTAGTATTTTGATTTTTTTTTCTCTTGCATAAAATGACCCCCGCAGACCCCTAGTTTAGGAGATGTAGCCGTTTTAGTATTTTGATTTTTTTTTTCTGGTGCATAAAATGACTCCCGCAGACGCCTTGTTCAGGAGATTTAGCCATTTTAGAATTTTGGATTTTTGGTGCTTAACATTATCCCCGCAGACGCATAGTTTAGGAGATAGAACCATTTTAGTATTTTGATTTTTTTTTCTGGTGCATAAAATGACCCCCGCAGACCCCTAGCTTAGGAAATATCGCCATTTTAGTATTTTGGATTTCTTTTTCCTGGTGCATAAAATGACCCCCGCAGACGCCTATTTTAGGAGATATAGCCATTTTTGTGTTTTGAATTTTTTTTTTTGTGGTGGCTGAAATGACCCCCGAAGACGCTTATTTTAGGAGATATAGCCATTTTAGTATTTGGAATTTTTTTTTTCTGGTGCATAAAATGACCCCCGAAGACGACTAGTTTAGGAGATATAGCTATTTTAGTATTTTGATTTTTTTTTTCTGGTGCATAAAATGACCCCCGCAGACCCCTAGTTTAGGAGATGTAGCCGTTTTAGTATTTTGATTTTTTTTTTCTGGTGCATGAAATGACCACTAGTTTAGGAGATATTGCCATTTCAGTATTTTGGATTTTTGGTGCATAAAATAACCCCCGAAGACGACTAGCTTAGGAGATGTAGCCATTTTGATATTTTGATTTTTTTTTTCTGGTGCATAAAATGACCAGCGAAGATCCCTAGTTTAGGAGATATAGCCTTTTAAGTGTTTTGATTTTTTTTTCTGGGGCAAATTACAATGCAGACGCCTAGTTTAGGAGATAGAACCACTTTGGTATTTTGATTTTTTTTTCTGGTGCAATGACCCCCGAAGACGACTAATTTAGGAGATATAGCCATTTTAGCATTTTGATTTTTTTTTTCTGGTGCTTAAAATGACCCCCGCAGACCCCTAGTTTAGGAGATGTAGCCGTTTTAGTATTTTGATTTTTTTTTCTGGTGCATAAAATGACTCCCGCAGACGCCTTGTTCAGGAGATTTAGCCATTTTAGAATTTCGGATTTTTGGTGCTTAACATGATCCCCGCAGACGCATAGTTTAGGAGATTGAACCATTTTAGTATTTTGATTTTTTTTTCTGGTGCATAAAATGACCCCCGCAGACCCATAGTTTAGGAGATATAGCCATTTTAGTATTTTGGATTTTTGGTGCATAAAATGACCCCCGCAGACGCATAGTTTAGAAGATATAGCTATTTTAGTATTTTGGATTTTTGGTGCATAAAATAACCCCCGAAGACGACTAGCTTAGGAGATATAGCCATTTTGGTATTTTGATTTTTTTTTTCTGGTGCATAAAATGACCCCCGAAGATCCCTTGTTTAGGAGATATAGCCATTTAAGTGTTTTGATTTTTTTTCTGGGGCAAATTACAATGCAGACGCCTAGTTTAGGAGTTATAGCCATTTTAGTATTTTGATTTTTTTTTTCTGGTGCCTAAAATGAACCCCAAAGACGACTAGTTTAGGAGATATAGCCATTTTAGTATTTTGATTTTTTTTTTCTGGTGCATAAAATATCCCCCGAAGATCGCTAGTTTAGGAGATATAGCCATTTAAGTGTTTTGATTTTTTTTTCTGGGGTAAATTACAATGCAGACGCCTAGTTTAGGAGATAGAACCACTTTAGTATTTTGATTTTTTTTTTCTGGTGCATAAAATGACCCCCGCAGACCCATAGTTTAGGAGATATCGCCATTTTAGTCTTTTGGATTTCTTTTTCCTGGTTCATAAAATGACTCCCGCAGACGCCTAGTTTAGGAGATAGAGCCATTTAAGTGTTTTGATTTATTTTTCTGATGCAAATGACCCCCGCAGACGCCTAGTTTAGGATATGTAGCCATTTTAGTATTTAAATTTTTTTTTTCTGGTGCATAAAATGACCCCCGAAGACGACTAGTTTAGGAGATATAGCCATTTTAGTATTTTGATTTTTTTTTTCTGGTGCATAAAATGACCCCCGCAGACCCCTAGTTTAGGAGATGTAGCCGTTTTAGTATTTTGATTTTTTTTTTTCTGGTGCATAAAATGACTCCCGCAGACGCCTTGTTCAGGAGATTTAGCCATTTTAGAATTTTGGTTTTTTGGTGCTTAACATGATCCCCGCAGACGCATAGTTTAGGAGATAGAACCATTTTAGTACTTTGATTTTTTTTTTCTGGTGCATAAAATGACCCCCGCAGACCCCTAGCTTAGGAGACATCGCCATTTTAGTATTTTGGATTTCTTTTTCCTGGTGCATAAAATGACCAGCGCGGACGCCTATTTTAGGAGATATAGCCATTTTTGTGTTTTGAATTTTTTTTTTTGTGGTGGTTGAAATGACCCCCGAAGACGCCTATTTTAGGAGATATAGCCATTTTAGTATTTGGAACTTTTTTTTTTCTGGTGCATAAAATAACCCCCGAAGATCCCTAGTTTAGGAGATATAGCCATTTAAGTGTTTTGATTTATTTTTCTGATGCAAATGACCCCCGCAGACGCCTAGTTTAGGAGATATAGCCATTTTAGTATTTAAAGTTTTTTTTTTCTGGTGCATAAAATGACCCCCGAAGACGACTAGTTTAGGAGATATAGTCATTTTAGTATTTTGATTTTTTTTTTCTGGTGCATAAAATGACCCCCGCAGACCCCTAGTTTAGGAGATGTAGCCGTTTTAGTATTTTGATTTTTTTTTCTGGTGCATAAAATGACTCCCGCAGACGCCTTGTTCAGGAGATTTAGCCATTTTAGAATTTTGGATTTTTGGTGCTTAACATGATCCCCGCAGACGCATAGTTTAGGAGATAGAACCATTTTAGTATTTCCCCCGCAGACCCCTAGTTTAGGAGATATTGCCATATCAGTATCTTGGATTTTTGGTGCATAAAATGACCCCCGCAGACGACTAGCTTAGGAGATATAGGCATTTTGATATTTTGATTTTTTTTTTCTGGTGCATAAAATGACCCCCGAAGATCCCTAGTTTAGGAGATATAGCCATTTAAGTGTTTTGATTTTTTTTTCTGGGACAAATTACAATGCAGACGCCTAGTTTAGGAGATAGAACCAGTTTAGTATTTTGATTTTTTTTTCTGGTGCATAAAATGACCCCCGCAGACCCATAGTTTAGGAGATATCGCCATTTTAGTATTTTAGATTTCTTTTTCCTGGTGCATAAAATGACCCCCGCAGGGGGAGATATAGCCATTTAAGTGTTTTGATTTATTTTTCTGATGCAAATGACCCCCGCAGACGCCTAGTTTAGGAGATATAGCCATTTTAGTATTTAAATTTTTTTTTTCTGGTGCATAAAATGACCCCCGAAGACGACTAATTTAGGAGATATAGCCATTTTAGTATTTTGATTTTTTTTTCTGGTGCATAAAATGACCCCCGCAGACCCCTAGTTTAGGAGATGTAGCCGTTTTAGTATTTTGATTTTTTTTTCTGGTGCATAAAATGACTCCCGCAGACGCCTAGTTTAGGAGATATAGCCATTTAAGTGTTTTGATTTTTTTTCTGGGGCAAATTACAATGCAGACGCCTAGTTTAGGAGATATAGCCATTTTAGAATTTTGATTTTTTTTTTTCTGGTGCATAAAATGACCCCCAAAGACGACTAGTTTAGGAGATATAGCCATTTTAGTATTTCGGATTTCTGGTGCATAAATGACCCACGAAGATCCCTAGTGCAGAAGATATAGCCATTTAAGTGTTTTGATTTTTTTTTCTTGGGCAAATTACAATGCAGACGCCTAGTTTAGGAGATAGAACCATTTTAGTATTTTGATTTTTTTTTTCTGTTGCATAAAGTGACCCCCGCAGACCCGTAGTTTAGGAGATATAGCCATTTTAGTATTTTGGATTTATGGTGCATAAAATGACCCCCGCTGACGCATAGTTTAGGAGATATAGCCATTTTAGTATTTTGGATTTTTGGTGCATAAAATGACGACTAGTTTAGGAGATATAACCATTTTAGTATTTTGATTTTTTTTTCTGGTGCATCAAATGACACCCGAAGATCCCTAGTTTAGGAGATATAGCCATTTAAGTGTTTTGATTTTTTTTTCTGGGGCAAATTACAATGCAGACGCCTAGTTTAGGAGATAGAACCATTTTAGTATTTTGATTTTTTTTTTCTGTTGCATAAAGTGACCCCCGCAGACCCGTAGTTTAGGAGATATAGCCATTTTAGTATTTTGGATTTATGGTGCATAAAATGACCCCCGCTGACGCATAGTTTAGGAGATATAGCCATTTTAGTATTTTGGATTTGTGGTGCATAAAATGACGACTAGTTTAGGGGATATAGCCATTTTAGTATTTTGATTTTTTTTTCTGGTGCATAAAATGACACCCGAAGATCCCTAGTTTAGGAGATATAGCCATTTAAGTGTTTTGATTTTTTTTTCTGGGGCAAATTACAATGCAGACGCCTAGTTTAGGAGATAGAGCCATTTTAGTATTTTGAATTTTTTTCTGGTGCTTAACATGATCCCCGCAGACGCATAGTTTAGGAGATATAGCTATTTTAGTATTTTGGATTTTTGGTGCATAAAATGACCCCCGCAGACCCCTGGTTTAGGAGATATTGCCATTTTAGTATTTTGGATTTTTGGTGCATAAAATGACCCCCGCAGACGCATAGTTTAGGAGATATAGCCATTTTGGTATTTTGATTTTTTTTTCTGGTGCATAAAATAACCCCCGAAGATCCCTTGTTTAGGAGATATAGCCATTTAAGTGTTTTGATTTTTTTTCTGGGGCAAATTACAATGCAGACGCCTAGTTTAGGAGATATAGCCATTTTAGTATTTTGATTTTTTTTTTCTATTGCATAAAATGACCCCCAAAGACGACCAGTTTAGGAGATATAGCCATTTTTGTGTTTTGAATTTTTTTTTTTGTGGTGGTTGAAATGACCCCCGAAGACGCCTATTTTAGGAGATATAGCCATTTTAGTACTTGGAATTTTTTTTTTCTGGTGCATAAAATAACCCCCGAAGATCCCTAGTTTAGGAGATATAGCCATTTAAGTGTTTTGATTTATTTTTCTGATGCAAATGACCCCCGCAGATGCCTAGTTTAGGAGATATAGCCATTTTAGTATTTACATTTTTTTTTTCTGGTGTATAAAATGACCCCCGAAGACGACTAGTTTAGGAGATATAGCCATTTTAGTATTTTGATTTTTTTTTTCTGGTGCATAAAATGACCCCCGCAGACCCCTAGTTTAGGAGATGTAGCCGTTCTAGTATTTTGATTTTTTTTTTCTGGTGCATAAAATGACTCCCGCAGTCGCCTTGTTCAGGAAATTTAGCCATTTTAGGATTTTGGATTTTTGGTGCTTAACATGATCCCCGCAGACGCATAGTTTAGGAGATAGAACCATTTTAGTATTTCCCCCGCAGACCCCTAGTTTAGGAGATTTTGCCATTTCAGTATTTTGGATTTTTGGTGCATAAAATGACCCCCGCAGACGCATAGTTTAGTAGATATAGCTATTTTAGCATTTTGGATTTTTGGTGCATAAAATAACCCCCGAAGACGACTAATTTAGGAGATATAGCCATTTTAGTATTTTGATTTTTTTTTCTGGTGCATAAAATGACCCCCGAAGATCCCTAGTTTAGGAGATATAGCCATTTAAGTGTTTTGATTTTTTTTTCTTTGACAAATTACAATGCAGACGCCTAGTTTAGGAGATAGAACCACTTTAGTATTTTGATTTTTTTTTCTGGTGCATAAAATGACCCCCGCAGACCCATAGTTTAGGAGATATCGCCATTTTAGTATTTTGGATTTCTTTTTCCTGGTGCTTAAAATGACCCCCGCAGGGGGAGATATAGCCATTTAAGTGTTTTGATTTATTTTTCTGATGCAAATGACCCCCGCAGACGCCTAGTTTAGGAGATATAGCCATTTTAGTATTTAAATTTTTTTTTCTGGTGCATAAAATGACCCCCGAAGACGACTAATTTAGGAGATATAGCCATTTTAGTATTTTGATTTTTTTTTTCTGGTGCATAAACTGACCCCCGCAGACCCCTAGTTTAGGAGATGTAGCCGTTTTAGTATATTGATTTTTTTTTTCTGGTGCATAAAATGACTCCCGCAGACGCCTTGTTCAGGAGATTTAGCCATTTTAGAATTTTGGTGCTTAACATGATCCTCGCAGACGCATAGTTTAGTAGATATAGCTGTTTTAGTATTTTGGATTTTTGGTGCATAAAAAAACCCCCGAAGACGACTAGCTTAGGAGATATAGCCATTTTGGTATTTTGATTTTTTTTTTTCTGGTGCATAAAATGACCCCCGAAGATCCCTAGTTTAGGAGATATAGCCATTTTAGAATTTAGATTTTTTTTTTCTGGTGCATAAAATGACCCCCAAAGACGACTAGTTTAGGAGATATAGCCGTTTTAGTATTTTGATTTTTTTTTCTGGTGCATAAAATGGCGTCCGTAGACGCCTTGTTTAGGAGATATAGCCATTTTAGTATTTCGGATTTCTGGTGCATAAAATGACCCACGAAGATCCCTAGTGTAGAAGATATAGCCATTTAAGTGTTTTGATTTTTTTTTCTTGGGCAAATTACAATGCAGACGCCTAGTTTAGGAGATAGAACCATTTTAGTATTTTGATTTTCTTTTTCTGTTGCATAAAGTGACCCATTTTAGTATTTTGGATTTATGGTGCATAAAATGACCCCCGCTGACGCATAGTTTAGGAGATATAGCCATTTTAGTATTTTGGATTTTTGGTGCATAAAATGACCCCCAAAGACGACTAGTTTAGGAGATATTGCCATTTTAGTATTTTGATTTTTTTTTCTGGTGCATAAAATGACACCCGAAGATCCCTAGTTTAGGAGATATAGACATTTAAGTGTTTTGATTTTTTTTGCTGGGGCAAATTACAATGCAGACGCCTAGTTTAGGAGATAGAGCCATTTTAGTATTTTGAATTTTTTTCTGGTGCATAAAATGACCCCCGCAGACGCCTAGTTTAGGAGATATAGCCGTTTTAGTATTTTGATTTTTTTTTCTGGTGCATAAAATGGCGTCCGTAGACGCCTTGTTTAGGAGATATAGCCATTTTAGTATTTCGGATTTCTGGTGCATAAAATGACCCACGAAGATCCCTAGTGTAGAAGATATAGCCATTTAAGTGTTTTGATTTTTTTTTCTTGGGCAAATTACAATGCAGACGCCTAGTTTAGGAGATAGAACCATTTTAGTATTTTGATTTTCTTTTTCTGTTGCATAAAGTGACCCATTTTAGTATTTTGGATTTATGGTGCATAAAATGACCCCCGCTGACGCATAGTTTAGGAGATATAGCCATTTTAGTATTTTGGATTTTTGGTGCATAAAATGACCCCCAAAGACGACTAGTTTAGGAGATATTGCCATTTTAGTATTTTGATTTTTTTTTCTGGTGCATAAAATGACACCCGAAGATCCCTAGTTTAGGAGATATAGCCATTTAAGTGTTTTGATTTTTTTTTCTGGGGCAAATTACAATGCAGACGCCTAGTTTAGGAGATAGAGCCATTTTAGTATTTTGAATTTTTTTCTGGTGCTTAACATGATCCCCGCAGACGCATAGTTTAGGAGATATAGCTATTTTAGTATTTTGGATTTTTGGTGCATAAAATGACCCTCGCAGACGCATAGTTTAGGAGATATAGCCATTTTGGTAATTTGATTTTTTTTTTCTGGTGCAGAAAATGACCCCCGAAGATCCCTTGTTTAGGAGATATAGCCATTTAAGTGTTTTGATTTTTTTTCTGGGGCAAATTACAATGCAGACGCCTAGTTTAGAAGATATAGCCATTTTAGTATTTTGTTTTTTTTTCTGGTGCATAAAATGGCCCCCAAAGACGACTAGTTTAGGAGATATAGCCATTTTAGTATTTTGATTTTTTTTTCTGGTGCATAAAATGACCCCCGAAGATCCCTAGTTTAGGAGATATAGCCATTTAAGTGTTTTGATTTTTTTTTCTGGGGCAAATTACAATGCGGACGCCTAGTTTAGGAGATAGAGCCATTTTAGTATTTTGAATTTTTTTCTGGTGCATAAAATGACCCCCGCAGACGCCTAGTTTAGGAGATAAAGCCGTTTTAGTATTTTGATTTTTTTTTCTGGTGCATAAAATGGCGTCCGTAGACGCCTTGTTTAGGAGATATAGCCATTTTAGTATTTCGGATTTCTGGTGCATAAAATGACCCAAGAAGATCCCTAGTGTAGAAGATATAGCCATTTAAGTGTTTTGATTTTTTTTTCTGGGGCAAATTACAATGCAGACGCCTAGTTTAGGAGATAGAACCATTTTAGTATTTTGATTTTTTTTTCTGGTGCATAAAATGACCCCCGCAGACCCGTAGTTTAGGAGATATAGCCATTTTAGTATTTTGGATTTATGGTGCATAAAATGACCCCCGCAGACGCATAGTTTAGGAGATATAGCCATTTTAGTATTTTGGATTTTTGGTGCATAAAATGACCCCCAAAGACGACTAGTTTAGGAGATATTGGCATTTTAGTATTTTGATTTTTTTTTCTGGTGCATAAAATGACCCCCGAAGATCCCTAGTTTAGGAGATATAGCCATTTAAGTGTTTTGATTTCTTTTTCTGGGGCAAATTACTATGCAGATGCCTAGTTTAGGAGATAGAGCCATTTTAGTATTTTGAATTTTTTTCTGGTGCTTAACATGATCCCCGCAGACGCATAGTTTAGGAGATATAGCTATTTTTGTATTTTGGATTTTTGGTGCATAAAATGACCCCCTCAGAAACCTAGTTTAGGAGATATAGCCATTTTAGTATTTTGGATTTTTGGTGCATAAAATGACCCCCGCAGACGCATAGTTTAGGAGATATAGCTATTTTAGTATTTTGGATTTTTGGTGCATAAAATAACCCCCGAAGACGACTAGCTTAGGAGAAATAGCCATTTTGGTATTTTGATTTTTTTTTTCTGGTGCATAAAATGACCCCCGAAGATCCCATGTTTAGGAGATATAGCCATTTAAGTGTTTTGACTTTTTTTCTGGGGCAAATTACAATGCAGACGCCTAGTTTAAGAGATATAGCCATTTTAGTATTTTGATTTTTTTTTTCTGGTGCACAAAATGACCCCCAAAGACGACTAGTTTAGGAGATATAGCCATTTTAGTATTTTGATTTTTTTTTCTGGTGCATAAAATGACCCCCGAAGATCCCTCGTTTAGGAGATAAAGCCGTTTTAGTATTTTGATTTTTTTTTCTGGTGCATAAAATGGCGTCCGTAGACGCCTTGTTTAGGAGATATAGCCATTTTAGTATTTCGGATTTCTGGTGCATAAAATGACCCAAGAAGATCCCTAGTGTAGAAGATATAGCCATTTAAGTGTTTTGATTTTTTTTTCTGGGGCAAATTACAATGCAGACGCCTAGTTTAGGAGATAGAACCATTTTAGTATTTCCCCCGCAGACCCCTAGTTTAGGAGATTTTGCCATTTCAGTATTTTGGATTTTTGGTGCATAAAATGACCCCCGCAGACGCATAGTTTAGTAGATATAGCTATTTTAGCATTTTGGATTTTTGGTGCATAAAATAACCCCCGAAGACGACTAATTTAGGAGATATAGCCATTTTAGTATTTTGATTTTTTTTTCTGGTGCATAAAATGACCCCCGAAGATCCCTAGTTTAGGAGATATAGCCATTTAAGTGTTTTGATTTTTTTTTCTTTGACAAATTACAATGCAGACGCCTAGTTTAGGAGATAGAACCACTTTAGTATTTTGATTTTTTTTTCTGGTGCATAAAATGACCCCCGCAGACCCATAGTTTAGGAGATATCGCCATTTTAGTATTTTGGATTTCTTTTTCCTGGTGCTTAAAATGACCCCCGCAGGGGGAGATATAGCCATTTAAGTGTTTTGATTTATTTTTCTGATGCAAATGACCCCCGCAGACGCCTAGTTTAGGAGATATAGCCATTTTAGTATTTAAATTTTTTTTTCTGGTGCATAAAATGACCCCCGAAGACGACTAATTTAGGAGATATAGCCATTTTAGTATTTTGATTTTTTTTTTCTGGTGCATAAACTGACCCCCGCAGACCCCTAGTTTAGGAGATGTAGCCGTTTTAGTATATTGATTTTTTTTTTCTGGTGCATAAAATGACTCCCGCAGACGCCTTGTTCAGGAGATTTAGCCATTTTAGAATTTTGGTGCTTAACATGATCCTCGCAGACGCATAGTTTAGTAGATATAGCTGTTTTAGTATTTTGGATTTTTGGTGCATAAAAAAACCCCCGAAGACGACTAGCTTAGGAGATATAGCCATTTTGGTATTTTGATTTTTTTTTTTCTGGTGCATAAAATGACCCCCGAAGATCCCTAGTTTAGGAGATATAGCCATTTTAGAATTTAGATTTTTTTTTTCTGGTGCATAAAATGACCCCCAAAGACGACTAGTTTAGGAGATATAGCCGTTTTAGTATTTTGATTTTTTTTTCTGGTGCATAAAATGGCGTCCGTAGACGCCTTGTTTAGGAGATATAGCCATTTTAGTATTTCGGATTTCTGGTGCATAAAATGACCCACGAAGATCCCTAGTGTAGAAGATATAGCCATTTAAGTGTTTTGATTTTTTTTTCTTGGGCAAATTACAATGCAGACGCCTAGTTTAGGAGATAGAACCATTTTAGTATTTTGATTTTCTTTTTCTGTTGCATAAAGTGACCCATTTTAGTATTTTGGATTTATGGTGCATAAAATGACCCCCGCTGACGCATAGTTTAGGAGATATAGCCATTTTAGTATTTTGGATTTTTGGTGCATAAAATGACCCCCAAAGACGACTAGTTTAGGAGATATTGCCATTTTAGTATTTTGATTTTTTTTTCTGGTGCATAAAATGACACCCGAAGATCCCTAGTTTAGGAGATATAGACATTTAAGTGTTTTGATTTTTTTTGCTGGGGCAAATTACAATGCAGACGCCTAGTTTAGGAGATAGAGCCATTTTAGTATTTTGAATTTTTTTCTGGTGCATAAAATGACCCCCGCAGACGCCTAGTTTAGGAGATATAGCCGTTTTAGTATTTTGATTTTTTTTTCTGGTGCATAAAATGGCGTCCGTAGACGCCTTGTTTAGGAGATATAGCCATTTTAGTATTTCGGATTTCTGGTGCATAAAATGACCCACGAAGATCCCTAGTGTAGAAGATATAGCCATTTAAGTGTTTTGATTTTTTTTTCTTGGGCAAATTACAATGCAGACGCCTAGTTTAGGAGATAGAACCATTTTAGTATTTTGATTTTCTTTTTCTGTTGCATAAAGTGACCCATTTTAGTATTTTGGATTTATGGTGCATAAAATGACCCCCGCTGACGCATAGTTTAGGAGATATAGCCATTTTAGTATTTTGGATTTTTGGTGCATAAAATGACCCCCAAAGACGACTAGTTTAGGAGATATTGCCATTTTAGTATTTTGATTTTTTTTTCTGGTGCATAAAATGACACCCGAAGATCCCTAGTTTAGGAGATATAGCCATTTAAGTGTTTTGATTTTTTTTTCTGGGGCAAATTACAATGCAGACGCCTAGTTTAGGAGATAGAGCCATTTTAGTATTTTGAATTTTTTTCTGGTGCTTAACATGATCCCCGCAGACGCATAGTTTAGGAGATATAGCTATTTTAGTATTTTGGATTTTTGGTGCATAAAATGACCCTCGCAGACGCATAGTTTAGGAGATATAGCCATTTTGGTAATTTGATTTTTTTTTTCTGGTGCAGAAAATGACCCCCGAAGATCCCTTGTTTAGGAGATATAGCCATTTAAGTGTTTTGATTTTTTTTCTGGGGCAAATTACAATGCAGACGCCTAGTTTAGAAGATATAGCCATTTTAGTATTTTGTTTTTTTTTCTGGTGCATAAAATGGCCCCCAAAGACGACTAGTTTAGGAGATATAGCCATTTTAGTATTTTGATTTTTTTTTCTGGTGCATAAAATGACCCCCGAAGATCCCTAGTTTAGGAGATATAGCCATTTAAGTGTTTTGATTTTTTTTTCTGGGGCAAATTACAATGCGGACGCCTAGTTTAGGAGATAGAGCCATTTTAGTATTTTGAATTTTTTTCTGGTGCATAAAATGACCCCCGCAGACGCCTAGTTTAGGAGATAAAGCCGTTTTAGTATTTTGATTTTTTTTTCTGGTGCATAAAATGGCGTCCGTAGACGCCTTGTTTAGGAGATATAGCCATTTTAGTATTTCGGATTTCTGGTGCATAAAATGACCCAAGAAGATCCCTAGTGTAGAAGATATAGCCATTTAAGTGTTTTGATTTTTTTTTCTGGGGCAAATTACAATGCAGACGCCTAGTTTAGGAGATAGAACCATTTTAGTATTTTGATTTTTTTTTCTGGTGCATAAAATGACCCCCGCAGACCCGTAGTTTAGGAGATATAGCCATTTTAGTATTTTGGATTTATGGTGCATAAAATGACCCCCGCAGACGCATAGTTTAGGAGATATAGCCATTTTAGTATTTTGGATTTTTGGTGCATAAAATGACCCCCAAAGACGACTAGTTTAGGAGATATTGGCATTTTAGTATTTTGATTTTTTTTTCTGGTGCATAAAATGACCCCCGAAGATCCCTAGTTTAGGAGATATAGCCATTTAAGTGTTTTGATTTCTTTTTCTGGGGCAAATTACTATGCAGATGCCTAGTTTAGGAGATAGAGCCATTTTAGTATTTTGAATTTTTTTCTGGTGCTTAACATGATCCCCGCAGACGCATAGTTTAGGAGATATAGCTATTTTTGTATTTTGGATTTTTGGTGCATAAAATGACCCCCTCAGAAACCTAGTTTAGGAGATATAGCCATTTTAGTATTTTGGATTTTTGGTGCATAAAATGACCCCCGCAGACGCATAGTTTAGGAGATATAGCTATTTTAGTATTTTGGATTTTTGGTGCATAAAATAACCCCCGAAGACGACTAGCTTAGGAGAAATAGCCATTTTGGTATTTTGATTTTTTTTTTCTGGTGCATAAAATGACCCCCGAAGATCCCATGTTTAGGAGATATAGCCATTTAAGTGTTTTGACTTTTTTTCTGGGGCAAATTACAATGCAGACGCCTAGTTTAAGAGATATAGCCATTTTAGTATTTTGATTTTTTTTTTCTGGTGCACAAAATGACCCCCAAAGACGACTAGTTTAGGAGATATAGCCATTTTAGTATTTTGATTTTTTTTTCTGGTGCATAAAATGACCCCCGAAGATCCCTCGTTTAGGAGATATAGCCATTAAAGTGTTTTGATTTTTTTTTCTGGGGCAAATTACAATGCAGACGCCTAGTTTAAGAGATATAGCCATTTTAGTATTTTGATTTTTTTTTTCTGATGCACAAAATGACCCCCAAAGACGACTAGTTTAGGATATATAGCCATTTTGATATTTTGATTTTTTTTTTCTGGTGCATAAAATGACCCCCGAAGATCCCTAGTTTAGGAGATAGAGCCATTTTAGTATTTTGAATTTTTTTCTGGTGCATAAAATGACCCCCGCAGACGCCTAGTTTAGGAGATATAGTCGTATTAGTATTTTGATTTTTTTTTCTGGTGCATAAAATGGCGTCCGTAGACGCCTTGTTTAGGAGATATAGCCATTTTAGTATTTCGGATTTCTGGTGCATAAAATGACCCACGAAGATCCTAATGTAGAAGATATAGCCATTTAAGTGTTTTGATTTTTTTTTCTGGGGTAAATTACAATGCAGACGCCTAGTTTAGGATATAGAACCATTTTAGTATTTTAATTTTTTTTTCTAGTGCATAAAATGACCCCCGCAGACACCTAGTTTAGGAGATATAGCCATTTTAGTATTTTGGATTTATGGTGCATAAAATGACCCCCGCAGACGCATATTTTAGGAGATATAGCCATTTTAGTATTTTGATTTTTTTTTTTCTGGTGCATAAAATGACCCCCGATGACCCCGCAGACGCCTAGTTTGGGAGATATAGCTTTTAAGTGTTTTGATTTTTTTTTTCTGGGGCAAATTACAATGCAGACGCCTAGTTTAGGAGATATAGCCGTTTTAGTATTTTGATTTTTTTTTCAGGTGCATAAAATGACCCCCGCAGACCCCCAGTTTAGGAGATATAGCCATTTTAGTATTTTGGATTTTTGGTGCATAAAATGAACCCCGCAGTCGCATAGGTTAACAGATATGGCTGTTTTAGTATTTTGGATTTTTGGTGCATAAAATAACCCCCGAAGACGACTAACTTAGGAGATATAGCCATTTTAGTATTTAGATTTTTTTTTCTGGCGCATATAATGACCCCCGAAGATCCCTAGTTTAGGAAATATAGCCATTTAAGTGTTTTGATGTTTTTTTCTGGGGCAAATTACAATGCAGACGCCTAGTTTAGGAGATATAGCCATTTTAGTATTTTGATTTTTTTTTTTCTGGTGCATAAAATGACCCACGAAAATCCTTAGTGTAGGATATATAGCCATTAAAGTGTTTTGATTTTTTTTTTCTGGTTCACAAAATGACCCCCGCAGACCCCTAGTTTAGGAGATATAGCCATTTTAGTATTTGGAATTTTTTTTTTCTGGTGCATAAAATGACCCCCGAAGATCCCTAGTTTAGGAGATATAGCCATTTAAGTATTTTGATTTTTTTTTTCTGGTGCAAAAAATGACCCCCCAAGATCCCTAGTTTAGGAGATATAGCCATTTAAGTGTTTTGATTTATTTTTCTGATGCAAATGACCCCCGCAGACGCCTTGTTTAGGAGATATAGCCGTTTTAGTATTTTGGATTTTTGGTGCATAAAATGACCCCCGCAGACGCCTAGTTTAGGAGATATAGCTTTTAAGTGTTTTGATTTTTTTTTTCTGGGGCAAATTACAATGCAGACGCCTAGTTTAGGAGATATAGCCATTTTAGTATTTTGATTTTTTTTTTCTGGTGCATAAAATGACCCACGAAGATCCTTAGTGTAGGAGATATAGCCATTAAAGTGTTTTGATTTTTTTTTCTGGGGCTAATTACAACGCAGACGCCTAGTTTAGGAGATACAACCATTTTAGTATTTTGATTTTTTTTTCTGGTGCACAAAATGACCCCCGCAGACGCCTTGTTTAGGAGATATAGCCATTTTAGTATTTGGAATTTTTTTTTTCTGGTGCATAAAATGACCCCCGAAGACGACTAGTTTAGGAGATATAGCCATTTTAGTATTTTGATTTTTTTTTTCTGGTGCATAAAATGACCCACGAAGATCCTTAGTGTAGGAGATATAGCCATTAAAGTGTTTTGATTTTTTTTTCTGGGGCTAATTACAATGCAGACGCCTAGTTTAGGAGATAGAACCATTTTAGTATTTTGATATTTTTTTCCGGTGCACAAAATGACCCCCGCAGACCCTTAGTTTAGGAGATATAGCCATTTTAGTATTTGGAATTTTTTTTTCTGGCGCATAAAATGACCCCCGAAGATCCCTAGTTTAGGAGATATAGCCATTTAAGTGTTTTGATGTTTTTTTCTGGGGCAAATTACAATGCAGACGCCTAGTTTAGGAGATATAGCCATTTTAGTATTTTGATTTTTTTTTTTCTGGTGCATAAAATGACCCACGAAGATCCTTAGTGTAGGATATATAGCCATTAAAGTGTTTTGATTTTTTTTTCTGGTGCACAAAATGACCCCCGCAGACCCCTAGTTTAGGAGATATAGCCATTTTAGTATTTGGAATTTTTTTTTTCTGGTGCATAAAATGACCCCCGAAGATCCCTAGTTTAGGAGATATAGCCATTTAAGTATTTTGATTTTTTTTTCTGGTGCATAAAATGACCCCGAAGATCCCTAGTTTAGGAGATATAGCCATTTAAGTGTTTTGATTTATTTTTCTGATGCAAATGACCCCCGCAGACGCCTAGTTTAGGAGATATAGCCATTTTAGTATTTTGATTTTTTTTTTTTCTGGTGCATAAAATGACCCACGAAGATCCTTAGTGTAGGAGATATAGCCATTAAAGTGTTTTAATTTTTTTTTCTGGGGCTAATTACAACGCAGACGCCTAGTTTAGGAGATAGAACCATTTTAGTATTTTGATTTTTTTTTTTGGTGCACAAAATGACCCCCGCAGACCCCTAGTTTAGGAGATATAGCCATTTTAGTATTTGGAATTTTTTTTTTCTGGTGCATAAAATGACCCCCGAAGACGACTAGTTTAGGAGATATAGATATTTTAGTATTTTGATTTTTTTTTTCTGGTGCACAAAATGACCCCCAAAGACGACTAGTTTAGGATATATAGCCATTTTGATATTTTGATTTTTTTTTTCTGGTGCATAAAATGACCCCCGAAGATCCCTAGTTTAGGAGATAGAGCCATTTTAGTATTTTGAATTTTTTTCTGGTGCATAAAATGACCCCCGCAGACGCCTAGTTTAGGAGATATAGTCGTATTAGTATTTTGATTTTTTTTTCTGGTGCATAAAATGGCGTCCGTAGACGCCTTGTTTAGGAGATATAGCCATTTTAGTATTTCGGATTTCTGGTGCATAAAATGACCCACGAAGATCCTAATGTAGAAGATATAGCCATTTAAGTGTTTTGATTTTTTTTTCTGGGGTAAATTACAATGCAGACGCCTAGTTTAGGATATAGAACCATTTTAGTATTTTAATTTTTTTTTCTAGTGCATAAAATGACCCCCGCAGACACCTAGTTTAGGAGATATAGCCATTTTAGTATTTTGGATTTATGGTGCATAAAATGACCCCCGCAGACGCATATTTTAGGAGATATAGCCATTTTAGTATTTTGATTTTTTTTTTTCTGGTGCATAAAATGACCCCCGATGACCCCGCAGACGCCTAGTTTGGGAGATATAGCTTTTAAGTGTTTTGATTTTTTTTTTCTGGGGCAAATTACAATGCAGACGCCTAGTTTAGGAGATATAGCCGTTTTAGTATTTTGATTTTTTTTTCAGGTGCATAAAATGACCCCCGCAGACCCCCAGTTTAGGAGATATAGCCATTTTAGTATTTTGGATTTTTGGTGCATAAAATGAACCCCGCAGTCGCATAGGTTAACAGATATGGCTGTTTTAGTATTTTGGATTTTTGGTGCATAAAATAACCCCCGAAGACGACTAACTTAGGAGATATAGCCATTTTAGTATTTAGATTTTTTTTTCTGGCGCATATAATGACCCCCGAAGATCCCTAGTTTAGGAAATATAGCCATTTAAGTGTTTTGATGTTTTTTTCTGGGGCAAATTACAATGCAGACGCCTAGTTTAGGAGATATAGCCATTTTAGTATTTTGATTTTTTTTTTTCTGGTGCATAAAATGACCCACGAAAATCCTTAGTGTAGGATATATAGCCATTAAAGTGTTTTGATTTTTTTTTTCTGGTTCACAAAATGACCCCCGCAGACCCCTAGTTTAGGAGATATAGCCATTTTAGTATTTGGAATTTTTTTTTTCTGGTGCATAAAATGACCCCCGAAGATCCCTAGTTTAGGAGATATAGCCATTTAAGTATTTTGATTTTTTTTTTCTGGTGCAAAAAATGACCCCCCAAGATCCCTAGTTTAGGAGATATAGCCATTTAAGTGTTTTGATTTATTTTTCTGATGCAAATGACCCCCGCAGACGCCTTGTTTAGGAGATATAGCCGTTTTAGTATTTTGGATTTTTGGTGCATAAAATGACCCCCGCAGACGCCTAGTTTAGGAGATATAGCTTTTAAGTGTTTTGATTTTTTTTTTCTGGGGCAAATTACAATGCAGACGCCTAGTTTAGGAGATATAGCCATTTTAGTATTTTGATTTTTTTTTTCTGGTGCATAAAATGACCCACGAAGATCCTTAGTGTAGGAGATATAGCCATTAAAGTGTTTTGATTTTTTTTTCTGGGGCTAATTACAACGCAGACGCCTAGTTTAGGAGATACAACCATTTTAGTATTTTGATTTTTTTTTCTGGTGCACAAAATGACCCCCGCAGACGCCTTGTTTAGGAGATATAGCCATTTTAGTATTTGGAATTTTTTTTTTCTGGTGCATAAAATGACCCCCGAAGACGACTAGTTTAGGAGATATAGCCATTTTAGTATTTTGATTTTTTTTTTCTGGTGCATAAAATGACCCACGAAGATCCTTAGTGTAGGAGATATAGCCATTAAAGTGTTTTGATTTTTTTTTCTGGGGCTAATTACAATGCAGACGCCTAGTTTAGGAGATAGAACCATTTTAGTATTTTGATATTTTTTTCCGGTGCACAAAATGACCCCCGCAGACCCTTAGTTTAGGAGATATAGCCATTTTAGTATTTGGAATTTTTTTTTCTGGCGCATAAAATGACCCCCGAAGATCCCTAGTTTAGGAGATATAGCCATTTAAGTGTTTTGATGTTTTTTTCTGGGGCAAATTACAATGCAGACGCCTAGTTTAGGAGATATAGCCATTTTAGTATTTTGATTTTTTTTTTTCTGGTGCATAAAATGACCCACGAAGATCCTTAGTGTAGGATATATAGCCATTAAAGTGTTTTGATTTTTTTTTCTGGTGCACAAAATGACCCCCGCAGACCCCTAGTTTAGGAGATATAGCCATTTTAGTATTTGGAATTTTTTTTTTCTGGTGCATAAAATGACCCCCGAAGATCCCTAGTTTAGGAGATATAGCCATTTAAGTGTTTTGATTTATTTTTCTGATGCAAATGACCCCCGCAGACGCCTAGTTTAGGAGATATAGCCATTTTAGTATTTTGATTTTTTTTTTTTCTGGTGCATAAAATGACCCACGAAGATCCTTAGTGTAGGAGATATAGCCATTAAAGTGTTTTAATTTTTTTTTCTGGGGCTAATTACAACGCAGACGCCTAGTTTAGGAGATAGAACCATTTTAGTATTTTGATATTTTTTTCCGGTGCACAAAATGACCCCCGCAGACCCTTAGTTTAGGAGATATAGCCATTTTAGTATTTGGAATTTTTTTTTCTGGCGCATAAAATGACCCCCGAAGATCCCTAGTTTAGGAGATATAGCCATTTAAGTGTTTTGATGTTTTTTTCTGGGGCAAATTACAATGCAGACGCCTAGTTTAGGAGATATAGCCATTTTAGTATTTTGATTTTTTTTTTTCTGGTGCATAAAATGACCCACGAAGATCCTTAGTGTAGGATATATAGCCATTAAAGTGTTTTGATTTTTTTTTCTGGTGCACAAAATGACCCCCGCAGACCCCTAGTTTAGGAGATATAGCCATTTTCTGATGCAAATGACCCCCGCAGACGCCTTGTTTAGGAGATATAGCCGTTTTAGTATTTTGGATTTTTGGTGCATAAAATGACCCCCGCAGACGCCGAGTTTAGGAGATATAGCTTTTAAGTGTTTTGATTTTTTTTGTCTGGGGCAAATTACAATGCAGACGCCTAGTTTAGGAGATATAGCCATTTTAGTATTTTGATTTTTTTTTTCTGGTGCATAAAATGACCCACGAAGATCCCTAGTGTAGGAGATATAGCCATTAAAGTGTTTTAATTTTTTTTTCTGGGGCTAATTACAACGCAGACGCCTAGTTTAGGAGATAGAACCATTTTAGTATTTTGATTTTTTTTTCTGGTGCACAAAATGACCCCCGCAGACCCCCAGTTTAGGAGATATAGCCATTTTAGTATTTGGAATTTTTTTTTTCTGGTTCATAAAATGACCCCCGAAGACGACTAGTTTAGGAGATATAGCCATTTTAGTATTTTGATTTTTTTTTTCTGGTGCATAAAATGACCCCCGCAGCCCCCTAGTGAAGGAGATGTTGCCGTTTTAGTATTTTAATTTTTTTTTCTTGGGCATAAAATGACCCACGAAGATCCCTAGTGTAGAAGATATAGCCATTTAAGTGTTTTGATTTTTTTTTCTGGGGCAAATTACAATGCAGACGCCTAGTTTAGGAGATATAGCCATTTTAGTATTTTGATTTTTTTTTTCTGGTGCATAAAATGACCCACGAAGATCCTTAGTGTAGGATATATAGCCATTAAAGTGTTTTGATTTTTTTTTCTGGTGCACAAAATGACCCCCGCAGACCCCTAGTTTAGGAGATATAGCCATTTTAGTATTTGT
The DNA here is from genome assembly GCA_963966105.1 of Volucella zonaria. Taxonomy (NCBI): domain Eukaryota; kingdom Metazoa; phylum Arthropoda; class Insecta; order Diptera; family Syrphidae; genus Volucella; species Volucella zonaria. The sequence goes on along the minus strand of CAWYQB010000254.1, from coordinate 4,565,302 downwards.
AATTTTTTTTTTCTGGTGCATAAAATGACCCCCGAAGATCCCTAGTTTAGGCGATATAGCCATTTAAGTATTTTGATTTTTTTTTCTGGTGCGTAAAATGACCCCCGAAGATCCCTAGTTTAGGAGATATAGCCATTTAAGTGTTTTGATTTATTTTTCTGATGCAAATGACCCCCGCAGACGCCTTGTTTAGGAGATATAGCCGTTTTAGTATTTTGGATTTTTGGTCCATAAAATGACCCCCGCAGACGCCTAGTTTAGGAGATATAGCTTTTAAGTGTTTTGATTTTTTTTCTGGGGCAAATTACAATGCAGACGCCTAGTTTAGGAGATATAGCCATTTTAGTATTTTAATTTTTTTTTCTTGGGCATAAAATGACCCACGAAGATCCCTAGTGTAGAAGATATAGCCATTTAAGTGTTTTGATTTTTTTTTCTGGGGCAAATTACAATGCAGACCCCTAGTTTAGGAGATATAGCCATTTTAGTATTTGGAATTTTTTTTTTCTGGTGCATAAAATGACCCCCGAAGACGACTAGTTTAGGAGATATAGATATTTTAGTATTTTGATTTTTTTTTTCTGGTGCATAAAATGACCCCCGCAGACCCCTAGTGAAGGAGATGTAGCCGTTTTAGTATTTTGATTTTTTTTTCTGGGGCATAAAATGACCCACGAAGATCCCTAGTGTAGAAGATATAGCCATTTATGTGTTTTGATTTTTTTTTCTGGGGCAAATTACAATGCAGACGCCTAGTTTAGGAGATATAGCCATTTTAGTATTTTGATTTTTTTTTTCTGGTGCATAAAATGACCCACGAAGATCCTTAGTGTAGGATATATAGCCATTAAAGTGTTTTGATTTTTTTTTCTGGTGCACAAAATGACCCCCGCAGACCACTAGTTTAGGAGATATAGCCATTTTAGAATTTGGAATTTTTTTTTTCTGGTGCATAAAATGACCCCCGAAGATCCCTAGTTTAGGAGATATAGCCATTTAAGTATTTTGATTTTTTTTTCTGGTGCATAAAATGACCCCCGAAGATCCCTAGTTTAGGAAATATAGCCATTTAAGTGTTTTGATTTATTTTTCTGATGCAAATGACCCCCGCAGACGCCTTGTTTAGGAGATATAGCCGTTTTAGTATTTTGGATTTTTGGTGCATAAAATGACCCTCGCAGACGCCTAGTTTAGGAGATATAGTTTTTAAGTGTTTTGATTTTTTTTTTCTGGGGCAAATTACAATGCAGACGCCTAGTTTAGGAGATATAGCCATTTAAGTATTTTGATTTTTTTTTTTCTGGTGCATAAAATGACCCACGAAGATCCTTAGTGTAGGAGATATAGCCATTAAAGTGTTTTGATTTTTTTTTCTGCGGCTAATTACAATGCAGACGCCTAGTTTAGGAGATAGAACCATTTTAGTATTTTGATTTTTTTTTTCTGCTGCATAAAATGACCCCCGAAGATCCCTAGTTTAGGAGATATAGCCATTTAAGTGTTTTGATTTATTTTTCCGATGCAAATGACCCCCGCAGACGCCTAGTTTAGGAGATATAGCCATTTTAGTATTTAAAATTTTTTTTTTCTGGTGCAAAAATGACCCCCGAAGACGACTAGTTTAGGAGATATAGCCATTTTAGTATTTTGATTTATTTTTCTGGTGCATAAAATGACCCCCGCAGACCCTTAGTTTTGGAGATGTAGCCGTTTTAGTATTTTCATTTTTTTTTTTGGTGCATAAAATGACTCCCGCAGACGCCTTGTTCAGGAGATCTAGCCATTTTAGAATTTTGGATTTTTGGTGCATAAAATGACAACCGAAGACGACTAGTTTTGGAGATATAGCCATTTTAGTATTTAAAATTTTTTTTGCTGGTGCATAAAATGACCCCCGCAGACGCCTAGTTTAGGAGATATAGCCATTTTAGTATTTTGGATTTTTGGTGCATAAAATGACCCCCGCAGACGCCTAGTTGAGGAGATATAGCCATTTTAGTATTTTGGATTTTTGGTGCATAAAATGAACCCCGCAGTCGCATAGGTTAGGAAATATAGCTATTTTAGTATTTTGGATTTTTGGTGCATAAAATAACCCCCGAAGACGACTAACTTAGGAGATATAGCCATTTTAGTATTTAAATTTTTTTTTTCTGGTGCATAAAATGGCGTCCGCAGACGCCTAGTTTAGGAGATATAGCCGTTTTAGTATTTTGGATTTTTGGTGCATAAAATGACCCCGCAGACGCCTAGTTTGGGAGATATAGCTTTTAAGTGTTTTGATTTTTTTTTTCTGGGGCAAATTACAATGCAGACGCCTAGTTTAGGAGATATAGCCGTTTTAGTATTTTGATTTTTTTTTCTGGTGCACAAAATGACCCCCGCAGACCCCTAGTTTAGGAGATATAGCCATTTTAGTATTTGGAATTTTTTTTTTCTGGTGCATAAAATGACCCCCGAAGATCCCTAGTTTAGGAGATATAGCCATTTAAGTATTTTGATTTTTTTTTCTGGTGCATAAAATGACACCCGAAGATCCCTAGTTTAGGAGATATAGCCATTTAAGTGTTTTGATTTATTTTTCTGATGCAAATGACCCCCGCAGACGCCTTGTTTAGGAGATACAGCCGTTTTAGTATTTTGGATTTTTGGTGCATAAAATGACCCCCGCAGACGCCTAGTTTAGGAGATATAGCCATTTTAGTATTTTGATTTTTTTTTTTCTGGTGCATAAAATGACCCACGAAGATCCTTAGTGTAGGAGATATAGCCATTAAAGCGTTTTGATTTTTTTTTCTGGGGCTAATTACAATGCAGACGCCTAGTTTAGGAGATAGAACCATTTTAGTATTTTGATATTTTTTTCTGGTGCACAAAATGACCCCCGCAGACCCTTAGTTTAGGAGATATAGCCATTTTAGTATTTGGAATTTTTTTTTCTGGCGCATAAAATGACCCCCGAAGATCCCTAGTTTAGGAGATATAGCCATTTAAGTGTTTTGATGTTTTTTTCTGGGGCAAATTACAATGCAGACGCCTAGTTTAGGAGATATAGCCATTTTAGTATTTTGATTTTTTTTTCTAGTGCATAAAATGACCCACGAAGATCCTTAGTGTAGGATATATAGCCATTAAAGTGTTTTGATTTTTTTTTCTGGTGCACAAAATGACCCCCGCAGACCCCTAGTTTAGGAGATATAGCCATTTTAGTATTTGGAATTTTTTTTTTCTGGTGCATAAAATGACCCCCGAAGATCCCTAGTTTAGGAGATATAGCCATTTAAGTATTTTGATTTTTTTTTCTGGTGCATAAAATGACCCCGAAGATCCCTAGTTTAGGAGATATAGCCATTTAAGTGTTTTGATTTATTTTTCTGATGCAAATGACCCCCGCAGACGCCTTGTTTAGGAGATATAGCCGTTTTAGTATTTTGGATTTTTGGTGCATAAAATGACCCCCGCAGACGCCGAGTTTAGGAGATATAGCTTTTAAGTGTTTTGATTTTTTTTGTCTGGGGCAAATTACAATGCAGACGCCTAGTTTAGGAGATATAGCCATTTTAGTATTTTGATTTTTTTTTTCTGGTGCATAAAATGACCCACGAAGATCCCTAGTGTAGGAGATATAGCCATTAAAGTGTTTTAATTTTTTTTTCTGGGGCTAATTACAACGCAGACGCCTAGTTTAGGAGATAGAACCATTTTAGTATTTTGATTTTTTTTTCTGGTGCACAAAATGACCCCCGCAGACCCCCAGTTTAGGAGATATAGCCATTTTAGTATTTGGAATTTTTTTTTTCTGGTTCATAAAATGACCCCCGAAGACGACTAGTTTAGGAGATATAGCCATTTTAGTATTTTGATTTTTTTTTTCTGGTGCATAAAATGACCCCCGCAGCCCCCTAGTGAAGGAGATGTTGCCGTTTTAGTATTTTAATTTTTTTTTCTTGGGCATAAAATGACCCACGAAGATCCCTAGTGTAGAAGATATAGCCATTTAAGTGTTTTGATTTTTTTTTCTGGGGCAAATTACAATGCAGACGCCTAGTTTAGGAGATATAGCCATTTTAGTATTTTGATTTTTTTTTTCTGGTGCATAAAATGACCCACGAAGATCCTTAGTGTAGGATATATAGCCATTAAAGTGTTTTGATTTTTTTTTCTGGTGCACAAAATGACCCCCGCAGACCCCTAGTTTAGGAGATATAGCCATTTTAGTATTTGTAATTTTTTTTTTCTGGTGCATAAAATGACCCCCGAAGATCCCTAGTTTAGGCGATATAGCCATTTAAGTATTTTGATTTTTTTTTCTGGTGCGTAAAATGACCCCCGAAGATCCCTAGTTTAGGAGATATAGCCATTTAAGTGTTTTGATTTATTTTTCTGATGCAAATGACCCCCGCAGACGCCTTGTTTAGGAGATATAGCCGTTTTAGTATTTTGGATTTTTGGTCCATAAAATGACCCCCGCAGACGCCTAGTTTAGGAGATATAGCTTTTAAGTGTTTTGATTTTTTTTCTGGGGCAAATTACAATGCAGACGCCTAGTTTAGGAGATATAGCCATTTTAGTATTTTAATTTTTTTTTCTTGGGCATAAAATGACCCACGAAGATCCCTAGTGTAGAAGATATAGCCATTTAAGTGTTTTGATTTTTTTTTCTGGGGCAAATTACAATGCAGACGCCTAGTTTAGGAGATATAGCCATTTTAGTATTTTGATTTTTTTTTTCTGGTGCATAAAATGACCCACGAAGATCCTTAGTGTAGGATATATAGCCATTAAAGTGTTTTGATTTTTTTTTCTGGTGCACAAAATGACCCCCGCAGACCCCTAGTTTAGGAGATATAGCCATTTTAGTATTTGTGATTTTTTTTTTCTGGTGCATAAAATGACCCCCGAAGATCCCTAGTTTAGGCGATATAGCCATTTAAGTATTTTGATTTTTTTTTCTGGTGCGTAAAATGACCCCCGAAGATCCCTAGTTTAGGAGATATAGCCATTTAAGTGTTTTGATTTATTTTTCTGATGCAAATGACCCCCGCAGACGCCTTGTTTAGGAGATATAGCCGTTTTAGTATTTTGGATTTTTGGTCCATAAAATGACCCCCGCAGACGCCTAGTTTAGGAGATATAGCCATTTTAGTATTTTGATTTTTTTTTTTCTGGTGCATAAAATGACCCACGAAGATCCTTAGTGTAGGAGATATAGCCATTAAAGTGTTTTGATTTTTTTTTCTGGGGCTAATTACAATGCAGACGCCTAGTTTAGGAGATAGAACCATTTTAGTATTTTGATTTTTTTTTCTGGTGCACAAAATGACCCCCGCAAGTTTAGGAGATATAGCCATTTTAGTATTTGGAATTTTTTTTTTCTGGTGCCTTAAATGACCCCCGAAGATCCCTTGTTTAGGAGATATAGCCATTTAAGTGTTTTGATTTATTTTTCTGATGCAAATGACCCCCGCAGACGCCTTGTTTAGGAGATATTGCCATTTTAGTATTTGGAATTTTTTTTTTCTGGTGCATAAAATGACCCCCGAAGATCCCTAGTTTAGGAGATATAGCCATTTAAGTGTTTTGATTTATTTTTCTGATGCAAATGACCCCCGCAGACGCCTTGTTTAGGAGATATTGCCATTTTAGTATTTAAAATTTTTTTTTTCTGGTGCATAAAATGACCCCCGCAGATGCATAGTTTAGGAGATATAGCCGTTTTAGTATTTTGGATTTTTGGTGCATAAAATGACCCCCGCAGACGCCTAGTTTGGGAGATATAGCTTTTAAGTGTTTTGATTTGTTTTTCTGGGGCAAATTACAATGCAGACGCCTAGTTTAGGAGATATAGCCGTTTTGGTATTTTGATATTTTTTTTTCTGGTGCATAAAATGACCCGCGAAGATCCCTAGTGTAGGAGATATAGCCATTAAAGTGTTTTAATTTTTTTTTCTGGGGCTAATTACAACGCAGACGCCTAGTTTAGGAGATAGAACCATTTTAGTATTTTGATTTTTTTTTCTGGTGCACAAAATGACCCCCGCAGACCCCTAGTTTAGGAGATATAGCCATTTTAGTATTTGGAATTTTTTTTTTCTGGTTCATAAAATGACCCCCGAAGACGACTAGTTTAGGAGATATAGCCATTTTAGTATTTTGATTTTTTTTTTCTGGTGCATAAAATGACCCCCGCAGACCCCTAGCGAAGGAGATGTAGCCGTTTTAGTATTTTAATTTTTTTTTCTTGGGCATAAAATGACCCACGAAGATCCCTAGTGTAGAAGATATAGCCATTTAAGTGTTTTGATTTTTTTTTCTGGGGCAAATTACAATGCAGACGCCTAGTTTAGGAGATATAGCCATTTTAGTATTTTGATTTTTTTTTTCTGGTGCATAAAATGACCCACGAAGATCCTTAGTGTAGGATATATAGCCATTAAAGTGTTTTGATTTTTTTTTCTGGTGCACAAAATGACCCCCGCAGACCCCTAGTTTAGGAGATATAGCCATTTTAGTATTTGTAATTTTTTTTTTCTGGTGCATAAAATGACCCCCGAAGATCCCTAGTTTAGGCGATATAGCCATTTAAGTATTTTGATTTTTTTTTCTGGTGCGTAAAATGACCCCCGAAGATCCCTAGTTTAGGAGATATAGCCATTTAAGTGTTTTGATTTATTTTTCTGATGCAAATGACCCCCGCAGACGCCTTGTTTAGGAGATATAGCCGTTTTAGTATTTTGGATTTTTGGTCCATAAAATGACCCCCGCAGACGCCTAGTTTAGGAGATATAGCCATTTTAGTATTTTGATTTTTTTTTTTCTGGTGCATAAAATGACCCACGAAGATCCTTAGTGTAGGAGATATAGCCATTAAAGTGTTTTGATTTTTTTTTCTGGGGCTAATTACAATGCAGACGCCTAGTTTAGGAGATAGAACCATTTTAGTATTTTGATTTTTTTTTCTGGTGCACAAAATGACCCCCGCAAGTTTAGGAGATATAGCCATTTTAGTATTTGGAATTTTTTTTTTCTGGTGCCTTAAATGACCCCCGAAGATCCCTTGTTTAGGAGATATAGCCATTTAAGTGTTTTGATTTATTTTTCTGATGCAAATGACCCCCGCAGACGCCTTGTTTAGGAGATATTGCCATTTTAGTATTTGGAATTTTTTTTTTCTGGTGCATAAAATGACCCCCGAAGATCCCTAGTTTAGGAGATATAGCCATTTAAGTGTTTTGATTTATTTTTCTGATGCAAATGACCCCCGCAGACGCCTTGTTTAGGAGATATTGCCATTTTAGTATTTAAAATTTTTTTTTTCTGGTGCATAAAATGACCCCCGCAGATGCATAGTTTAGGAGATATAGCCGTTTTAGTATTTTGGATTTTTGGTGCATAAAATGACCCCCGCAGACGCCTAGTTTGGGAGATATAGCTTTTAAGTGTTTTGATTTGTTTTTCTGGGGCAAATTACAATGCAGACGCCTAGTTTAGGAGATATAGCCGTTTTGGTATTTTGATTTTTTTTCTGGTGCATAAGATGGCGTCCGCAGACACCTTGTTTAGGAGATATAACCATTTTAGTATTTTGGATTTTTGGTGCATAAAATGACCCCGGCAGACGCCTAGTTTAGGAGATATAGCCGTTTTAGTATTTTGATTTTTTTTTCTCTTGCATAAAGTGGCGTCTGTAGACTCCTTGCTTAGGAGATATAGCCATTTTAGTATTTTGGATTTTTGGTGCATAAATTGACCCCCGAAGATCCCTAGTTTAGGAGATATAGCCATTTAAGTGTTTTGATTTTTTTTCTGGGGCAAATTACAATGCAGACGCCTAGTTTAGGAGATAGAAATATTTCAGTATTTTGATTTTTTTTTCTGGTGCATAAAATGACCCCCGCAGACCCCTAGTTTAGGAGATATAGCCATTTTAGTATTTTGGATTTTTGGTACATAAAATGAACCCCGAAGATCCCCAGTTTAGGAGATATAGCCATTTAAGTATTTTGATTTTTTTTCTGGTGCATAAAATGACCCCCGAAGATTCCTAGTTTAGGAGATATAGCCATTTTAGTATTTGGAATTTTTTTTTTCTGGTGCATAAAATGACCCCCGAAGATCCCTAGTTTAGGAGATATAGCCATTTTAGTATTTGGAATTTTTTTTTTCTGGTGCATAAAATGACCCCCGAAGATCCCTAGTTTAGGAGTTATAGCCATTTAAGTATTTTGATTTCTTTTTCTGGTGCATAAAATGACCCCCGAAGATCCCTAGTTTAGGAGATATAGCCATTTAAGTGTTTTGATTTATTTTTCTGATGCAAATGACCCCCGCAGACGCCTTGTTTAGGAGATATAGCCGTTTTAGTATTTTGGATTTTTGGTGCACAAAATGACCCCCGCAGACGCCTAGTTTAGGAGATATAGCTTTTAAGTGTTTTGATTTTTTTTTCTGGGGCAAATTACAATGCAGACGCCTAGTTTAGGAGATATAGCCATTTTAGTATTTTGATTTTTTTTTTCTGGTGCATAAAATGACCCACGAAGATCCTTAGTGTAGGAGATATAGCCATTAAAGTGTTTTGATTTTTTTTTCTGGGGCTAATTACAATGCAGACGCCTAGTTTAGGAGATAGAACCATTTTAGTATTTTGATTTTTTTTTCTGGTGCACAAAATGACCCCCGCAGACCCTTAGTTTAGGAGATATAGCCATTTTAGTATTTGGAATTTTTTTTTCTGGTGCATAAAATGACCCCCGAAGATCCCTAGTTTAGGAGATATAGCCATTTACGTGTTTTGATTTATTTTTCTGATGCAAATGACCCCCGCAGACGCCTAGTTTAGGAGAAATAGCCATTTTAGTATTTAAAATTTTTTTTTTGTGGTGCATAAAATGACCCCCGCAGACGCCTAGTTTAGGAGATATAGCCGTTTTAGTATATTGAGTTTTTTTTCTGGTGCATAAAATGGCGTCCGCAGACGCATAGTTTAGGAGATATGGCCGTTTTAGTATTTTGGATTTTTGGTGCATAAAATGACCCACGAAGATCCTTAGTGTAGGAGATATAGCCATTAAAGTGTTTTGATTTTTTTTTCTGGGGCTAATTACAATGCAGACGCCTAGTTTAGGAGATAGAACCATTTTAGTATTTTGATTTTTTTTTCTGGTGCACAAAATGACCCCCGCAGACCCTTAGTTTAGGAGATATAGCCATTTTAGTATTTGGAATTTTTTTTTCTGGTGCATAAAATGACCCCCGAAGATCCCTAGTTTAGGAGATATAGCCATTTACGTGTTTTGATTTATTTTTCTGATGCAAATGACCCCCGCAGACGCCTAGTTTAGGAGAAATAGCCATTTTAGTATTTAAAATTTTTTTTTTGTGGTGCATAAAATGACCCCCGCAGACGCCTAGTTTAGGAGATATAGCCGTTTTAGTATTTTGATTTTTTTTTCTCTTGCATAAAGTGGCGTCTGTAGACGCCTTGCTTAGGAGATATAGCAATTTTAGTATTTTGGATTTTTGGTGCATAATATGACCCCCGAAGACAACTAGTTTAGGAGATATAGCCATTTTAGTATTTTGATTTTTTTTTCTGGTGCATAAAATGACCCCCGAAGATCCCTAGTTTAGGAGATATAGCCATTTAAGTGTTTTGATTTTCTTTTCTGGGGCAAATTACAATGCAGACGCCTAGTTTAGGAGATAGAAATATTTCAGTATTGTGATTTTTTTTTCTGGTGCATAAAATGACCCCCGCAGACCCCTAGTTAGGGAGATATAGCCATGTTAGTATTTTGGATTTTTGGTGCATAAATTGACCCCCGAAGATCCGTAGTTTAGGAGATATAGCCATTTAAGTGTTTTGATTTTTTTTTCTACGGCAAATTAGAATGCAGACGCCTAGTTTAGGAGATATAGCCATTTTAGTATTTTGATTTTTTTTTCTGGTGCATAAAATGACCCACGAAGATCCTTGGTGTAGGAGATATAGCCATTAAAGTGTTTTGATTTTTTTTCTGGGGCAAATTACAATGCAGACGCCTAGTTTAGGAGATATAGCCATTTAAGTATTTTGATTTTTTTTTTCTGGTGCTTAAAATGACCCCCGCAGACCCAGAGTGTAGGAGATGTAGCCGTTTTAGTATTTTGATTTTTTTTTTCTGGTGCATAAAATGACCCCCGAAGATCCCTAGTTTAGGAGATATAGCCATTTAAGTGTTTTGATTTTTTTTCTGGGGCAAATTACAATGCAGACGCCTAGTTTAGGAGATATAGCCATTTAAGTATTTTGATTTTTTTTTTCTGGGGCATAAAATGACCCACGAAGATCCCTAGTGTAGAAGATATAGCCATTTAAGTGTTTTGATTTTTTTTTCTGGGGCAAATTACAATGCAGACGCCTAGTTTATGAGATATAGTCGTTTTGGTATTTTGATTTTTTTTCTGGTGCATAAAATGGCGTCCGCCGACGCCTTGTTTAGGAGATATAACCATTTTAGTATTTTGGATTTTTGGTGCATAAAATGACCCCCGCAGACGCCTAGTTTAGGAGATATAGCCGTTTTAGTATTTTGATTTTCTTTTCTCTTGCATAAAGTGGCGTCTGCAGACGCCTTGCTTAGGAGATATAGCCATTTTAGTATTTTGGATTTTTGGTGCATAAAATAACCCCCGAAGACGACTAGGTTAGGAGATATAGCCATTTTAGTATTTTGATTTTTTTTTCTGGTGCATAAAATGACCCCCGAAGATCCCTAGTTTAGGAGATATAGCCATTTAAGTGTTTTGATTTTTTTTCTGGGGCAAATTACAATGCAGACGCCTAGTTTAGGAGATATAGCCATTTAAGTATTTTGATTTTTTTTTTCTGGGGCATAAAATGACCCACGAAGATCCCTAGTGTAGAAGATATAGCCATTTAAGTGTTTTGATTTTTTTTTCTGGGGCAAATTACAATGCAGACGCCTAGTTTAGGAGATATAGCCGTTTTGGTATTTTGATTTTTTTTCTGGTGCATAAAATGGCGTCCGCAGACGCCTTGTTTAGGAGATATAACCATTTTAGTATTTTGGATTTTTGGTGCATAAAATGAACCCCGAAGATCCCTAGTTTAGGAGATATAGCCATTTAAGTATTTTGATTTTTTTTTCTGGTGCATAAAATGACCCCCGAAAATCCCTAGTTTAGGTGATATAGCCATTTAAGTGTTTTGATTTATTTTTCTGATGCAAATGACCCCCGCAGACGCCTTGTTTAGAAGATATAGCCGTTTTAGTATTTTGATTTTTTTTTCTCTTGCTTAAAGTGGCGTCTACAGACGCCTTGCTTAGGAGATATAGCCAGTTTAGTATTTTGGATTTTTGGTGCATAAAATAACCCCCGAAGAGGACTAGGTTAGGAGATATAGCCATTTTAGTATTTTGATTTTTTTTTCTGGTGCATAAAATGACACCCGCAGACCCCCAGTTTAGGAGATATAGCCATTTTAGTATTTGGAATTTTTTTTTTCTGGTGCATAAAATGACCCCCGAAGATCCCTAGTTTAGGAGATATAGCCATTTAAGTATTTTGATTTTTTTTTCTGGTGCATAAAATGACCCCCGAAGATCCCTAGTTTAGGAGATATAGCAATTTAAGTGTTTTGATTTATTTTTCTGATGCAAATGACCCCCGCAGACGCCTTGTTTAGGAGATATAGCCGTTTTAGTATTTTGGATTTTTGGTGCATAAAATGACCCCCGCAGACGCCTAGTTTAGGAGATATAGCTTTTAAGTGTTTTGATTTTTTTTTTCTGGGGCAAATTACAATGCAGACGCCTAGTTTAGGAGATATAGCCATTTTAGTATTTTGATTTTTTTTTCTGGTGCATAAAATGACCCACGAAGATCCTTAGTGTAGGAGATATAGCCATTAAAGTGTTTTGATTTTTTTTTCTGGGGCTAATTACAATGCAGACGCCTAGTTAAGGAGATAGAACCATTTGAGTATCTTGATTTTTTTTTCTGGTGCTCAAAATGACCCCCGCAGACCCTTAGTTTAGGAGATATAGCCATTTTAGTATTTGGAATTTTTTTTTTCTGGTGCATAAAATGACCCCCGAAGATCCCTAGTTTAGGAGATATAGCCATTTAAGTGTTTTGATTTATTTTTCTGATGCAAATGACCCCCGCAGACGACTAGTTTAGGAGATATAGCCATTTTAGTATTTAAAATTTTTTTTTTGTGGTGCATAAAATGGCGTCCGCAGACGTATAGTTTAGGAGATATAGCCGTTTTAGTATTTTGGATTTTTGGTTCATAAAATGACCCCCGCAGACTCCTAGTTTGGGAGATATAGCTTTTAAGTGTTTTGATTTGTTTTTCTGGGGCAAATTACAATGCAGGCGCCTAGTTTAGGAGATAGAAATATTTCAGTATTTTGATTTTTTTTTCTGGTGCATAAAATGACCCCCGCAGACCCCTACTTTAGGAGATATAGCCATTTTAGTATTTTAATTTTTTTTTTCTGGTGCATAAAATGACCCACGAAGATCCTTAGTGTAGGAGATATACCCATTAAAGTGTTTTGATTTTTTTTCTGGGGCAAATTACAATGCAGACGCCTTGTTTAGGAGATATAGCCATTTAAGTATTTTGATTTTTGTTTTCTGGTGCATAAAATGACCCTCGAAGATCCTTGGTGTAGGAGATATAGCCATTAAAGTGTTTTGATTTTTTTTCTGGGGCAAATTACAATGCAGACGCCTAGTTTAGGAGATATAGCCATTTAAGTACTTTGATTTTTTTTTTTCTGGTGCATAAAATGACCCACGAAGATCCTTAGTGTAGGAGATGTAGTCATTAAAGTGTTTTGATTTTTTTTCTGTTGCAAATTACAATGCAGACCCCTAGTTTAGGAGATATAGCCATTTAAGTATTCTGATTTTTTTTTTCTGGTGCATAAAATGACCCCCGCAGACCCCTAGTATAGGAGATGTAGCCGTTTTAGTATTTTGATTTTTTTTTTCTGGTGCATAAAATGACCCCCGAAGATCCCTAGTGTAGGAGATATAGCCATTTAAGTGTTTTGATTTTTTTTCTGGGGCAAATTACAATGCAGACGCCTAGTTTAGGAGATATAGCCATTTAAGTATTTTGATTTTTTTTTTCTGGGGCATAAAATGACCCACGAACATCCCTAGTGTAGAAGATATAGCCATTTAAGTGTTTTGATTTTTTTTTCTGGTTCAAATTACAACGCAGACGCCTAGTTTAGGAGATATAGCCGTTTTGGTATTTTGATTTTTTTTCTGGTGCATAAAATGGCGTCCGCAGACGCCTTGTTTAGGAGATATAACCATTTTAGTATTTTGGATTTTTGGTGCATAAAATGACCCCCGCAGTCGCATAGGTTAGGAGATATAGCTATTTTAGTATTTTGGATTTTTGGAGCATAAAATAACCCCCGAAGACGACTAGCTTAGGAGATATAGCCATTTTAGTATTTCGATTTTTTTTTCCTGGTGCATAAAATGACCCCCGAAGATCCCTAGTTTAGGAGATATAGCCATAAAATGACCCCCTCAAACCCCTAGTGAAGGTGATGTAGCCGTTTTAGTATTTTGATTTTTTTTTCTGGTGCATAAAATGACCCCCGAAGATCCCTAGTTTAGGAGATATAGCCATTTAAGTGTTTTGATTTTTTTTCTGGTGCAAATTACAATGCAGACGCCTAGTTTAGGAGATATAGCCATTTAAGTATTTTGATTTTTTTTTTCTGGGGCATAAAATGACCCACGAAGATCCCTAGTGTAGAAGATATAGCCATTTAAGTGTTTTGATTTTTTTTCTGGTGCAAATTACAATGCAGACGCCTAGTTTAGGAGATATAGCCATTTAAGTATTTTGATTTTTTTTTTCTGGGGCATAAAATGACCCACGAAGATCCCTAGTGTAGAAGATATAGCCATTTAAGTGTTTTGATTGTAGTGTAGAAGATATAGCCATTTAAGTGTTTTGATTTTTTTTTCTGGGGCATAAAATGACCCACGTAGATCCCTAGTGTAGAAATATAGCCATTTAAGTGTTTTGATTGTAGTGTAGAAGATATAGCCATTTAAGTGTTTTGATTTTTTTTTCTGGTGCATAAAATGACCCCCGAATATCCCTAGTTTAGGAGATATAGCAATTTAAGTGTTTTGATTTATTTTTCTGATGCAAATGACCCCCGCAGACGCCTTGTTTAGGAGATATAGCCGTTTTAGTATTTTGGATTTTTGGTGCATAAAATGACCCCCGCAGACGCCTAGTTTAGGAGATATAGCTTTTAAGTGTTTTGATTTTTTTTTTCTGGGGCAAATTACAATGCAGACGCCTAGTTTAGGAGATATAGCCATTTTAGTATTTTGATTTTTTTTTTCTGGTGCATAAAATGACCCACGAAGATCCTTAGTGTAGGAGATATAGCCATTAAAGTGTTTTGATTTTTTTTTCTGGGGCTAATTACAATGCAGACGCCTAGTTTAGGAGATAGAACCATTTGAGTATCTTGATTTTTTTTTCTGGTGCTCAAAATGACCCCCGCAGACCCTTAGTTTAGGAGATATAGCCATTTTAGTATTTGGAATTTTTTTTTTCTGGTGCATAAAATGACCCCCGAAGATCATAGTTTAGGAGATATAGCCATTTAAGTGTTTTGATTTATTTTTCTGATGCAAATGACCCCCGCAGACGACTAGTTTAGGAGATATAGCCATTTTAGTATTTAAAATTTTTTTTTTGTGGTGCATAAAATGACCCCCGCAGACGCCTAGTTTAGGAGATATAGCCGTTTTAGAATATTGAGTTTTTTTTCTGGTGCATAAAATGGCGTCCGCAGACGTATAGTTTAGGAGATATAGCCGTTTTAGTATTTTGGATTTTTGGTTCATAAAATGACCCCCGCAGACTCCTAGTTTGGGAGATATAGCTTTTAAGTGTTTTGATTTGTTTTTCTGGGGCAAATTACAATGCAGACGCCTAGTTTAGGAGATAGAAATATTTCAGTATTTTGATTTTTTTTTCTGGTGCATAAAATGACCCCAGCAGACCCCTAGTTTAGGAGATATAGCCATTTTAGTATTTTAATTTTTTTTTTCTGGTGCATAAAATGACCCACGAAGATCCTTAGTGTAGGAGATATAGCCATTAAAGTGTTTTGATTTTTTTTCTGGGGCAAATTACAATGCAGACGCCTTGTTTAGGAGATATAGCCATTTAAGTATTTTGATTTTTGTTTTCTGGTGCATAAAATGACCCTCGAAGATCCTTGGTGTAGGAGATATAGCCATTAAAGTGTTTTGATTTTTTTTCTGGGGCAAATTACAATGCAGACGCCTAGTTTAGGAGATATAGCCATTTAAGTACTTTGATTTTTTTTTTCTGGTGCATAAAATGACCCACGAAGATCCTTAGTGTAGGAGATATAGTCATTAAAGTGTTTTGATTTTTTTTCTGTTGCAAATTACAATGCAGACGCCTAGTTTAGGAGATATAGCCATTTAAGTATTCTGATTTTTTTTTTCTGGTGCATAAAATGACCCCCGCAGACCCCTAGTATAGGAGATGTAGCCGTTTTAGGATTTTGATTTTTTTTTTCTGGTGCATAAAATGACCCCCGAAGATCCCTAGTTTAGGAGATATAGCCATTTAAGTGTTTTGATTTTTTTTCTGGGGCAAATTACAATGCAGACGCCTAGTTTAGGAGATATAGCCATTTAAGTATTTTGATTTTTTTTTCTGGGGCATAAAATGACCCACGAACATCCCTAGTGTAGAAGATATAGCCATTTAAGTGTTTTGATTTTTTTTTCTGGTTCAAATTACAATGCAGACGCCTAGTTTAGGAGATATAGCCGTTTTGGTATTTTGATTTTTTTTCTGGTGCATAAAATGGCGTCCGCAGACGCCTTGTTTAGGAGATATAACCATTTAGTATTTTGGATTTTTGGTGCATAAAATGACCCCCGCAGTCGCATAGGTTAGGAGATATAGCTATTTTAGTATTTTGGATTTTTGGAGCATAAAATAACCCCCGAAGACGACTAGCTTAGGAGATATAGCCATTTTAGTATTTCGATTTTTTTTTCCTTGTGCATAAAATGACCCCCGAAGATCCCTAGTTTAGGAGATATAGCCATAAAATGACCCCCTCAGACCCCTAGTGAAGGTGATGTAGCCGTTTTAGTATTTTGATTTTTTTTTCTGGTGCATAAAATGACCCCCGAAGATCCCTAGTTTAGGAGATATAGCCATTTAAGTGTTTTGATTTTTTTTCTGGTGCAAATTACAATGCAGACGCCTAGTTTAGGAGATATAGCCATTTAAGTATTTTGATTTTTTTTTTCTGGGGCATAAAATGACCCACGAAGATCCCTAGTGTAGAAGATATAGCCATTTAAGTGTTTTGATTTTTTTTTCTGGGGCATAAAATGACCCACGTAGATCCCTAGTGTAGAAGATATAGCCATTTAAGTGTTTTGATTGTAGTGTAGAAGATATAGCCATTTAAGTGTTTTGATTTTTTTTTCTGGGGCAAATTACAATACAGACGCCTAGTTTAGGAGATATAGCCATTTAAGTATTTTGATTTTTTTTTTCTGGGGCATAAAATGACCCACGAAGATCCCTAGTGTAGAAGATATAGCCATTTAAGTGTTTTGATTTTTTTTTCTGGGGCATAAAATGACCCACGAAGATCCCTAGTGTAGAAGATATAGCCATTTAAGTGTTTTGATTTTTTTTTCTGGTGCATAAAATGACCCCCGAAGATCCCTAGTTTAGGAGATATAGCCATTTAAGTGTTTTGATTTTTTTTCTGGTGCAAATTACAATGCAGACGCCTAGTTTAGGAGATATAGCCATTTAAGTATTTTGATTTTTTTTTTCTGGGGCATAAAATGACCCACGAAGATCCCTAGTGTAGAAGATATAGCCATTTAAGTGTTTTGATTTTTTTTTCTGGTACATAAAATGACCCCCGCAGACCCCTAGTTTAGGAGATATAGCCATTTTAGTATTTAAATTTTTTTTTTCTGGTGCATAAAATGACCCACGAAGATCCTTAGTGTAGGAGATATAGCCATTAAAGTGTTTTGATTTTTTTTCTGGGGCAAATTACAATGCAGACGCCTTGTTTAGGAGATATAGCCATTTAAGTATTTTGATTTTTGTTTTCTGGTGCATAAAATGACCCTCGAAGATCCTTGGTGTAGGAGATATAGCCATTAAAGTGTTTTGATTTTTTTTCTGGGGCAAATTACAATGCAGACGCCTAGTTTAGGAGATATAGCCATTTAAGTACTTTGATTTTTTTTTTTCTGGTGCATAAAATGACCCACGAAGATCCTTAGTGTAGGAGATATAGTCATTAAAGTGTTTTGATTTTTTTTCTGTTGCAAATTACAATGCAGACGCCTAGTTTAGGAGATATAGCCATTTAAGTATTCTGATTTTTTTTTTCTGGTGCATAAAATGACCCCCGCAGACCCCTAGTATAGGAGATGTAGCCGTTTTAGTATTTTGATTTTTTTTTTCTGGTGCATAAAATGACCCCCGAAGATCCCTAGTGTAGGAGATATAGCCATTTAAGTGTTTTGATTTTTTTTCTGGGGCAAATTACAATGCAGACGCCTAGTTTAGGAGATATAGCCATTGAAGTATTTTGATTTTTTTTTTCTGGGGCATAAAATGACCCACGAACATCCCTAGTGTAGAAGATATAGCCATTTAAGTGTTTTGATTTTTTTTTCTGGTTCAAATTACAATGCAGACGCCTAGTTTAGGAGATATAGCCGTTTTGGTATTTTGATTTTTTTTCTGGTGCATAAAATGGCGTCCGCAGACGCCTTGTTTAGGAGATATAACCATTTTAGTATTTTGGATTTTTGGTGCATAAAATGACCCCCGCAGTCGCATAGGTTAGGAGATATAGCTATTTTAGTATTTTGGATTTTTGGAGCATAAAATAACCCCCGAAGACGACTAGCTTAGGAGATATAGCCATTTTAGTATTTCGATTTTTTTTTCCTGGTGCATAAAATGACCCCCGAAGATCCCTAGTTTAGGAGATATAGCCATAAAATGACCCCCTCAGACCCCTAGTGAAGGTGATGTAGCCGTTTTAGTATTTTGATTTTTTTTTCTGGTGCATAAAATGACCCCCGAAGATCCCTAGTTTAGGAGATATAGCCATTTAAGTGTTTTGATTTTTTTTCTGGTGCAAATTACAATGCAGACGCCTAGTTTAGGAGATATAGCCATTTAAGTATTTTGATTTTTTTTTTCTGGGGCATAAAATGACCCACGAAGATCCCTAGTGTAGAAGATATAGCCATTTAAGTGTTTTGATTTTTTTTTCTGGGGCATAAAATGACCCACGTAGATCCCTAGTGTAGAAGATATAGCCATTTAAGTGTTTTGATTGTAGTGTAGAAGATATAGCCATTTAAGTGTTTTGATTTTTTTTTCTGGTGCATAAAATGACCCCCGAAGATCCCTAGTTTAGGAGATATAGCAATTTAAGTGTTTTGATTTATTTTTCTGATGCAAATGACCCCCGCAGACGCCTTGTTTAGGAGATATAGCCGTTTTAGTATTTTGGATTTTTGGTGCATAAAATGACCCCCGCAGACGCCTAGTTTAGGAGATATAGCTTTTAAGTGTTTTGATTTTTTTTTTCTGGGGCAAATTACAATGCAGACGCCTAGTTTAGGAGATATAGCCATTTTAGTATTTTGATTTTTTTTTTCTGGTGCTTAAAATGACCCACGAAGATCCTTAGTGTAGGAGATATAGCCATTAAAGTGTTTTGATTTTTTTTTCTGGGGCTAATTACAATGCAGACGCCTAGTTTAGGAGATAGAACCATTTGAGTATCTTGATTTTTTTTTCTGGTGCTCAAAATGACCCCCGCAAACCCTTAGTTTAGGAGATATAGCCATTTTAGTATTTGGAATTTTTTTTTCCTGGTGCATAAAATGACCCCCGAAGATCCCTAGTTTAGGAGATATAGCCATTTAAGTGTTTTGATTTATTTTTCTGATGCAAATGACCCCCGCAGACGACTAGTTTAGGAGATATAGCTTTTAAGTGTTTTGATTTGTTTTTCTGGGGCAAATTACAATGCAGACGCCTAGTTTAGGAGATAGAAATATTACAGTATTTTGATTTTTTTTTCTGGTGCATAAAATGACCCCCGCAGACCCCTAGTTTAGGAGATATAGCCATTTTAGTATTTTAATTTTTTTTTTCTGGTGCATAAAATGACCCACGAAGATCCTTAGTGTAGGAGATATAGCCATTAAAGTGTTTTGATTTTTTTTCTGGGGCAAATTACAATGCAGACGCCTTGTTTAGGAGATATAGCCATTTAAGTATTTTGATTTTTGTTTTCTGGTGCATAAAATGACCCTCGAAGATCCTTGGTGTAGGAGATATAGCCATTAAAGTGTTTTGATTTTTTTTCTGGGGCAAATTACAATGCAGACGCCTAGTTTAGGAGATATAGCCATTTAAGTACTTTGATTTTTTTTTTCTGGTGCATAAAATGACCCACGAAGATCCTTAGTGTAGGAGATATAGTCATTAAAGTGTTTTGATTTTTTTTCTGTTGCAAATTACAATGCAGACGCCTAGTTTAGGAGATATAGCCATTTAAGTATTCTGATTTTTTTTTTCTGGTGCATAAAATGACCCCCGCAGACCCCTAGTATAGGAGATGTAGCCGTTTTAGGATTTTGATTTTTTTTTTCTGGTGCATAAAATGACCCCCGAAGATCCCTAGTTTAGGAGATATAGCCATTTAAGTGTTTTGATTTTTTTTCTGGGGCAAATTACAATGCAGACGCCTAGTTTAGGAGATATAGCCATTTAAGTATTTTGATTTTTTTTTCTGGGGCATAAAATGACCCACGAACATCCCTAGTGTAGAAGATATAGCCATTTAAGTGTTTTGATTTTTTTTTCTGGTTCAAATTACAATGCAGACGCCTAGTTTAGGAGATATAGCCGTTTTGGTATTTTGATTTTTTTTTTGGTGCATAAAATGGCGTCCGCAGACGCCTTGTTTAGGAGATATAACCATTTAGTATTTTGGATTTTTGGTGCATAAAATGACCCCCGCAGTCGCATAGGTTATGAGATATAGCTATTTTAGTATTTTGGATTTTTGGAGCATAAAATAACCCCCGAAGACGACTAGCTTAGGAGATATAGCCATTTTAGTATTTCGATTTTTTTTTCCTTGTGCATAAAATGACCCCCGAAGATCCCTAGTTTAGGAGATATAGCCATAAAATGACCCCCTCAGACCCCTAGTGAAGGTGATGTAGCCGTTTTAGTATTTTGATTTTTTTTTCTGGTGCATAAAATGACCCCCGAAGATCCCTAGTTTAGGAGATATAGCCATTTAAGTGTTTTGATTTTTTTTCTGGTGCAAATTACAATGCAGACGCCTAGTTTAGGAGATATAGCCATTTAAGTATTTTGAGTTTTTTTTTCTGGGGCATAAAATGACCCACGAAGATCCCTAGTGTAGAAGATATAGCCATTTAAGTGTTTTGATTTTTTTTTCTGGGGCATAAAATGACCCACGTAGATCCCTAGTGTAGAAGATATAGCCATTTAAGTGTTTTGATTGTAGTGTAGAAGATATAGCCATTTAAGTGTTTTGATTTTTTTTTCTGGGGCAAATTACAATACAGACGCCTAGTTTAGGAGATATAGCCATTTTAGTATTTTGATTTTTTTTTTCTGGTGCATAAAATGACCCACGAAGATCCTTAGTGTAGGAGATATAGCCATTAAAGTGTTTTGATTTTTTTTCTGAGGCTAATTACAATGCAGACGCCTAGTTTAGGAGATCGAACCATCTTAGTATTTTGATTTTTTTTTCTGATGCACAAAATGACCCCCGCAGACCGCCAGTTTAGGAGATATAGCCATTTTAGTATTAAGAAATTTTTTTTTTCTGGTGCATAAAATGACCCCCGAAGATCCCTAGTTTAGCAGATATAGCCATTTAAGTGTTTTGATTTATTTTTCTGATGCAAATGACCCCCGCAGACGCCTTGTTTAGGAGATATAGCCGTTTTAGTATTTTGGATTTTTGGTGCATAAAATGACCCCCGCAGACGCCTAGTTTAGGAAATATAGCTTTTAATTGCTTTAATTTTTTTTTTCTGGGGCAAATTACAATGCAGACGCCTAGTTTAGGAGATATAGCCATTTTAGTATTTTGATTTTTTTTTCTGGTGCATAAAATGACCCACGAAGATCCTTAGTGTAGGAGATATAGCCATTAAAGTGTTTTGATTTTTTTTCTGGGGCAAATTACAATGCAGACGCCTAGTTTAGGAGATATAGCCATTTTAGTATTTTGATTTTTTTTTTCTGGTGCTTAAAATGACCCACGAAGATCCTGAGTGTAGGAGATATAGCCATTAAAGTGTTTTGATTTTTTTTTCTGGGGCTAATTACAATGCAGACGCCTAATTTAGGAGATAGAACCATTTGAGTATCTTGATTTTTTTTTCTGGTGCTCAAAATGACCCCCGCAAACCCTTAGTTTAGGAGATATAGCCATTTTAGTATTTGGAATTTTTTTTTTCTGGTGCATAAAATGACCCCCGAAGATCCCTAGTTTAGGAGATATAGCCATTTAAGTGTTTTGATTTATTTTTCTGATGCAAATGACCCCCGCAGACGACTAGTTTAGGAGATATAGCTTTTAAGTGTTTTGATTTGTTTTTCTGGGGCAAATTACAATGCAGACGCCTAGTTTAGGAGATAGAAATATTTCAGTATTTTGATTTTTTTTTCTGGTGCATAAAATGACCCCCGCAGACCCCTAGTTTAGGAGATATAGCCATTTTAGTATTTTAATTTTTTTTTTCTGGTGCATAAAATGACCCACGAAGATCCTTAGTGTAGGAGATATAGCCATTAAAGTGTTTTGATTTTTTTTCTGGGGCAAATTACAATGCAGACGCCTAGTTTAGGAGATATAGCCATTTAAGTACTTTGATTTTTTTTTTCTGGTGCATAAAATGACCCACGAAGATCCTTAGTGTAGGAGATATAGTCATTAAAGTGTTTTGATTTTTTTTCTGTTGCAAAATACAATGCAGACGCCTAGTTTAGGAGATATAGCCATTTAAGTATTCTGATTTTTTTTTTCTGGTGCATAAAATGACCCCCGCAGACCCCTAGTATAGGAGATGTAGCCGTTTTAGGATTTTGATTTTTTTTTCTGGTGCATAAAATGACCCCCGAAGATCCCTAGTTTAGGAGATATAGCCATTTAAGTGTTTTGATTTTTTTTCTGGGGCAAATTACAATGCAGACGCCTAGTTTAGGAGATATAGCCATTTAAGTATTTTGATTTTTTTTTCTGGGGCATAAAATGACCCACGAACATCCCTAGTGTAGAAGATATAGCCATTTAAGTGTTTTGATTTTTTTTTCTGGTTCAAATTACAATGCAGACGCCTAGTTTAGGAGATATAGCCGTTTTGGTATTTTGATTTTTTTTCTGGTGCATAAAATGGCGTCCGCAGACGCCTTGTTTAGGAGATATAACCATTTAGTATTTTGGATTTTTGGTGCATAAAATGACCCCCGCAGTCGCATAGGTTATGAGATATAGCTATTTTAGTATTTTGGATTTTTGGAGCATAAAATAACCCCCGAAGACGACTAGCTTAGGAGATATAGCCATTTTAGTATTTCGATTTTTTTTTCCTTGTGCATAAAATGACCCCCGAAGATCCCTAGTTTAGGAGATATAGCCATAAAATGACCCCCTCAGACCCCTAGTGAAGGTGATGTAGCCGTTTTAGTATTTTGATTTTTTTTTCTGGTGCATAAAATGACCCCCGAAGATCCCTAGTTTAGGAGATATAGCCATTTAAGTGTTTTGATTTTTTTTCTGGTGCAAATTACAATGCAGACGCCTAGTTTAGGAGATATAGCCATTTAAGTATTTTGATTTTTTTTTTCTGGGGCATAAAATGACCCACGAAGATCCCTAGTGTAGAAGATATAGCCATTTAAGTGTTTTGATTTTTTTTTCTGGGGCATAAAATGACCCACGTAGATCCCTAGTGTAGAAGATATAGCCATTTAAGTGTTTTGATTGTAGTGTAGAAGATATAGCCATTTAAGTGTTTTGATTTTTTTTTCTGGGGCAAATTACAATACAGACGCCTAGTTTAGGAGATATAGCCATTTTAGTATTTTGATTTTTTTTTTCTGGTGCATAAAATGACCCACGAAGATCCTTAGTGTAGGAGATATAGCCATTAAAGTGTTTTGATTTTTTTTCTGAGCTAATTACAATGCAGACGCCTAGTTTAGGAGATCGAACCATCTTAGTATTTTGATTTTTTTTTCTGATGCACAAAATGACCCCCGCAGACCGCCAGTTTAGGAGATATAGCCATTTTAGTATTAAGAAATTTTTTTTTTCTGGTGCATAAAATGACCCCCGAAGATCCCTAGTTTAGCAGATATAGCCATTTAAGTGTTTTGATTTATTTTTCTGATGCAAATGACCCCCGCAGACGCCTTGTTTAGGAGATATAGCCGTTTTAGTATTTTGGATTTTTGGTGCATAAAATGACCCCCGCAGACGCCTAGTTTAGGAAATATAGCTTTTAATTGTTTTAATTTTTTTTTTCTGGGGCAAATTACAATGCAGACGCCTAGTTTAGGAGATATAGAGATTTTAGTATTTTGATTTTTTTTTCTGGTGCATAAAATGACCCACGAAGATCCTTAGTGTAGGAGATATAGCCATTAAAGTGTTTTGATTTTTTTTCTGGGGCAAATTACAATGCAGACGCCTAGTTTAGGAGATATAGCCATTTAAGTATTTTGATTTTTTTTCTGGTGCATAAAATGGCGTCCGCAGACGCCTTGGTTAGGAGATATAACCATTTTAGTATTTTGGATTTTTGGTGCATAAAATGACCCCCGCAGACGCCTAGTTTAGGAGACATAGCCGTTATAGTATTTTGATTTTTTTTTCTCTTGCATAAAGTGGCGTCTGGAGACGCCTTGCTTAGGAGATATAGCCATTTTAGTATTTTGGATTTTTGGTGCATATATGACCCCCGAAGACGACTTGTTTAGGAGATATAGCCATTTCAGTATTTTGATTTTTTTTTCTGGTGCATAAAATGACCCTCGCAGACGGCTTGTTCACTAGATTTAGCCATTTTAGTATTTTGGATTTTTTGTGCTTAACATGATCCCCGCAGACGCATAGTTTAGGAGATAGAACCATTTTAGTATTTTGATTTTTTTTTCAGGTGCATAAAATGTCCCCCGCAGACCCCTATATTAGGAGATATAGCCGTTTTAGTTTTTTGGATTTTTGGTGCATAAAATGAAAACCGCAGTCGCATAGGTTAGGAGATATAGCTATTTTAGTACTTCGATATATGGGAAAAGTGACGCTTTGTAAGGTTTAATGATTATGAAAAATAGGACATTTTGATGTATTTATTAATTGGAAGAAATATTGTTCAATTGATAAAAAGTTGTAATTTCGAAAAACTCAACGATTTTTGAAATTTTCAGTGATTTTGAGAAACTTTAGTTGCATTCAGAATATAGAATTTTGAGAATATTTATGTACGCGCTAACAATTCACTTCATATATTTGCTCTATTTAACAACAAATCGCCATTGAGACAAATCGTAGAATAGACGAAAAACAGAACAAGTGGAATCATTTATATAAAACAACAAAATTAAACTCGATGTACACCATGTTCTAGAACAGTATATTCTACTTGTCTTTGGTAAAACATAACTTCGGTTATAGTGTTAAAAATTAATTACAATGATGAAAAAAATAGAAATTGGAGAGTTTTATTGATTTTGGTAAATATTGCTTTTCTATTCGAATTCTGGAGTTTGGCCAATTTTTCATATTGGCGGTACAAAACAGAAAATTTCCACTTCACCTTTCTATTTAGTTATTTTACAACTCAACGCTAGTAGTTAGCGGGCTTCAATTCTAGTTTTTGAGAAAATTCGGTTATAGTGATGAAAAATTAAAGTTTTGAAAATATTGTTAAAATTTGTTTCTATTGATGTAAATAGAGAATGTATAGAATTTAAGTAATTTTGGCAATATAAAAGTAAAATTGATGAAAATATTGAGCACAACTAGTCATAATTTCTAAGTTTTAGTGGTTCTGGTAAAAAATATGGTTGTACCAATAAAAAATAGTATTTCGATATATGGATTTGACAAAATTGGGAAAATTAAAGTTTTATAAGGATTAGTGATTCTGAAAAATAGCACATTTTGATGAATTTATTAATTTGAAGAAATATTGTTGAATCGATAAAAAGTTGTAATTTCGAAAAACTCAACGATTTTTGAAGTTTTCAATGATTTTGAGAAACTTTAGTTGCATTCAGAATATAGAATTTTTGTGGACGCGATAACAATTCACTTCATATATTTGCTCTATTTCACAGCAAATCCCCATGGAGCCGAATGGTAGAATAGACGAAAACCAGAACAAGTGGAATCATTTATATAAAACAACAAAATTAAACTCGATGTACACCATGTTTTAGAACAGTATATTCTACTTGTCTTTGGTAAAACATAACTTCGGTTATAGTGTTAAAAATTAATTATAATGATGAAAAACATAGAAATTGGAGAATTTTATTGATTTTGGTAAATATTGTTTTTCTATTCGAATTCTGGAGTTTGGCCAATTTTTCATATTGGCGGTACAAAACAGAAAATTTCCACTTCACTTAGTTATTTTACAACTCAACGCTAGTAGTTGGCGAGTTTCAATTCTAGTTTTTGAGAAAATTCGGTTATAGTGATGAAAAATTAGAGTTTTGAGAATATTGTTAAAATTTGTTTCTATTGATGTAAATAGAGAATATATAGAATTTAAGTAATTTTGGCAATATAAAAGTAAAATTGATCAAAATACTGAGCACAACTAGTAATAATTTCTAAGTTTTAGTGGTTCTGGTAAAAAATATGGTTGTACCAATAAAAAATAGTATTTCGATATATGGATTTGACAAAATTGGGAAAATTGAAGTTTTATAAGGATAAGTGATTCTGAAAAATAGCACGTTTTGATGAATTTATTAATTTGAAGATACATTGTTGAATCGATAAAAAGTTGTAATTTCGAAAAACTCAACGATTTTTGAAGTTTTCAGTGATTTTGAGACACTTTAGTTGCATTCAGAATATAGAATTTTTGTTAGCGCGTCTACAAAAATTCTCAAAATGCAACTAAAGTGTCTCAAAATCACTGATTATTTCAAAAATCGTTGAGTACTTCGAAATTACAACTTTTTATCAATTCAACAATATTTCTTCAAATTAATAAATTCATTAAAATGTCGTATTTTTCAGAATCATTAAAACTTACAAAATTTAAATTTTCCCAATTTTGACAAATCCATATATCGAAATACTATTTTTTATTGGTACAACCATATTTTTTACCAGAACCACTAAAACTTAGAAATTATTACTAGTTGTGCTCAGTATTTTGATCAATTTTACTTTTATATTGCCAAAATTACTTAAATTCTATATATTCTCTATTTACATCAATAGAAACAAATTTTAACAATATTCTCAAAACTCTAATTTTTCATCACTATAACCGAATTTTCTCAAAAACTAGAATTGAAACTCGCCAACTACTAGCGTTGAGTTGTAAAATAACTAAATAGAAAGGTGAAGTGGAAATTTTCTGTTTTGTACCGCCAATATGAAAAATTGGCCAAACTCCAGAATTCGAATAGAAAAACAATATTTACCAAAATCAATAAAATTCTCCAATTTCTATGTTTTTCATCATTATAATTAATTTTTAACACTATAACCGAAGTTATGTTTTACCAAAGACAAGTAGAATATACTGTTCTAAAATATGGTGTACATCGAGTTTAATTTTGTTGTTTTATATAAATGATTCCACTTGTTCTGGTTTTCGTCTATTCTACCATTCGGCTCCATGGGGATTTGCTGTGAAATAGAGCAAATATATGAAGTGAATTGTTATCGCGTCCACAAAAATTCTCAAAATTCTATATTCTGAATGCAACTAAAGTTTCTCAAAATCATTGAAAACTTCAAAAATCGTTGAGTTTTTCGAAATTACAACTTTTTATCGATTCAACAATATTTCTTCAAATTAATAAATTCATCAAAATGTGCTATTTTTCAGAATCACTAATCCTTATAAAACTTTAATTTTCCCAATTTTGTCAAATCCATATATCGAAATACTATTTTTTATTGGTACAACCATATTTTTTACCAGAACCACTAAAACTTAGAAATTATGACTAGTTGTGCTCAATATTTTCATCAATTTTACTTTTATATTGCCAAAATTACTTAAATTCTATACATTCTCTATTTACATCAATAGAAACAAATTTTAACAATATTTTCAAAACTTTAATTTTTCATCACTATAACCGAATTTTCTCAAAAACTAGAATTGAAGCCCGCTAACTACTAGCGTTGAGTTGTAAAATAACTAAATAGAAAGGTGAAGTGGAAATTTTCTGTTTTGTACCGCCAATATGAAAAATTGGCCAAACTCCAGAATTCGAATAGAAAAGCAATATTTACCAAAATCAATAAAACTCTCCAATTTCTATTTTTTTCATCATTATAATTAATTTTAAACACTATAACCGAAGTTATGTTTTACCAAAGACAAGTAGAATATACTGTTCTAGAACATGGTGTACATCGAGTTTAATTTTGTTGTTTTATGTAAATGACTCCACTTGTTGTTTTTTTCGTCTATTCTACCATTCGGCTCCATGGGGATTTGCTGTGAAATAGAGCAAATATATGAAGTGAATTGTTATCGCGTCCACAAAAATTCTCAAAATTCTATATTCTGAATGCAGCTAAAGTGTCTCAAAATCACTGAAAATTTCTAAAATCGTTGAGTATTTCGAAATTACAACTTTTTATCAATTCAACAATATTTCTTCAAATTAATAAATTCATCAAAATGTCCTATTTTTCAGAATCATTAAACCTTATAAAACTTCAATTTTCACAATTTTGTCAAATCCATATATCGAAATACTATTTTTTATTGGTACAACCATATTTTTTACCAGAACCACTAAAACTTAGAAATTATGACTAGTTGTGCTCAATATTTTCATCAATTTTACTTTTATATTGCCAAAATTACTTAAATTCTATACATTCTCTATTTACATCAATAGAAACAAATTTTAACAATATTTTCAAAACTTTAATTTTTCATCACTATAACCGAATTTTCTCAAAAACTAGAATTGAAGCCCGCTAACTACTAGCGTTGAGTTGTAAAATAACTAAATAGAAAGGTGAAGTGGAAATTTTCTGTTTTGTACCGCCAATATGAAAAATTGGCCAAACTCCAGAATTCGAATAGAAAAGCAATATTTACCAAAATCAATAAAACTCTCCAATTTCTATTTTTTTCATCATTATAATTAATTTTTAACACTATAACCGAAGTTATGTTTTACCAAAGACAAGTAGAATATACTGTTCTAGAACATGGTGTACATCGAGTTTAATTTTGTTGTTTTATGTAAATGACTCCACTTGTTGTGGTTTTCGTCTATTCTACCATTCGGCTCCATGGGGATTTGCTGTGAAATAGAGCAAATATATGAAGTGAATTGTTATCGCGTCCACAAAAATTCTCAAAATTCTATATTCTGAATGCAACTAAAGTTTCTCAAAATCATTGAAAACTTCAAAAATCGTTGAGTTTTTCGAAATTACAACTTTTTATCGATTCAACAATATTTCTTCAAATTAATAAATTCATTAAAATGTCGTATTTTTCAGAATCATTAAACCTTTTAAAACTTCAATTTTCACAATTTTGTCAAATCCATATATCGAATCAACAATATTTCTTCAAATTAATAAATACATCAAAATGTCCTGTTTTTCAGAATCATTAAAACTTACAAAATTTAAATTTTCCCAATTTTGACAAATCCATATATCGAAATACTATTTTTTTATTGGTACAACCATATTTTTTACCAGAACCACTAAAACTTAGAAATTATTACTAGTTGTGCTCAGTATTTTGATCAATTTTACTTTTATATTGCCAAAATTACTTAAATTCTATATATTCTCTATTTACATCAATAGAAACAAATTTTAACAATATTCTCAAAACTCTAATTTTTCATCACTATAACCGAATTTTCTCAAAAACTAGAATTGAAACTCGCCAACTACTAGCGTTGAGTTGTAAAATAACTAAATAGAAAGGTGAAGTGGAAATTTTCTGTTTTGTACCGCCAATATGAAAAATTGGCCAAACTCCAGAATTCGAATAGAAAAACAATATTTACCAAAATCAATAAAATTCTCCAATTTCTATGTTTTTCATCATTATAATTAATTTTTAACACTATAACCGAAGTTATGTTTTACCAAAGACAAGTAGAATATACTGTTCTAAAACATGGTGTACATCGAGTTTAATTTTGTTGTTTTATATAAATGATTCCACTTGTTCTGGTTTTCGTCTATTCTACCATTCGGCTCCATGGGGATTTGCTGTGAAATAGAGCAAATATATGAAGTGAATTGTTATCGCGTCCACAAAAATTCTCAAAATTCTATATTCTGAATGCAACTAAAGTTTCTCAAAATCATTGAAAACTTCAAAAATCGTTGAGTTTTTCGAAATTACAACTTTTTATCGATTCAACAATATTTCTTCAAATTAATAAATTCATCAAAATGTGCTATTTTTCAGAATCACAAATCCTTATAAAACTTTAATTTTCCCAATTTTGTCAAATCCATATATCGAAATACTATTTTTTATTGGTACAACCATATTTTTTACCAGAACCACTAAAACTTAGAAATTATGACTAGTTGTGCTCAATATTTTCATCAATTTTACTTTTATATTGCCAAAATTACTTAAATTCTATACATTCTCTATTTACATCAATAGAAACAAATTTTAACAATATTTTCAAAACTTTAATTTTTCATCACTATAACCGAATTTTCTCAAAAACTAGAATTGAAGCCCGCTAACTACTAGCGTTGAGTTGTAAAATAACTAAATAGAAAGGTGAAGTGGAAATTTTCTGTTTTGTACCGCCAATATGAAAAATTGGCCAAACTCCAGAATTCGAATAGAAAAGCAATATTTACCAAAATCAATAAAACTCTCCAATTTCTATTTTTTCCATCATTATAATTAATTTTTAACACTATAACCGAAGTTATGTTTTACCAAAGACAACTAGAATATACTGTTCTAGAACATGGTGTACATCGAGTTTAATTTTGTTGTTTTATGTAAATGACTCCACTTGTTGTGGTTTTCGTCTATTCTACCATTCGGCTCCATGGGGATTTGCTGTGAAATAGAGCAAATATATGAAATGAATTGTTATCGCGTCCACAAAAATTCTCAAAATTCTATATTCTGAATGCAAATAAGTTTCTCAAAATCACTGAAAACTTCAAAAATCGTTGAGTTTTTCGAAATTACAACTTTTTATCGATTCAACAATGTATCTTCAAATTAATAAATTCATCAAAACGTGCTATTTTTCAGAATCACTTATCCTTATAAAACTTCAATTTTCCCAATTTTGTCAAATCCATATATCGAAATACTATTTATTATTGGTACAACCATATTTTTTACCAGAACCACTAAAACTTAGAAATTATTACTAGTTGTGCTCAATATTTTCATCAATTTTACTTTTATATTGCCAAAATTACTTAAATTCTATATATTCTCTATTTACATCAATAGAAACAAATTTTAACAATATTCTCAAAACTCTAGTTTTTCATCACTATAACCGAATTTTCTCAAAAACTAGAATTGAAACTCGCCACCTACTAGCGTTGAGTTGTAAAATAACTAAATAGAAAGGTGAAGTCGAAATTTTCTGTTTTGTACCGCCAATATGAAAAATTGGCCAAACTCCAGAATTCGCATAGAAAAACAATATTTACCAAAATCAATAAAATTATCCAATTTCTATGTTTTTCATCATTATAATTAATTTTTAACACTATAACCGAAGTTATGTTTTACCAAAGACAAATAGAATATACTGTTCTAGAACATGGTATACATCGAGTTTAATTTTGTTGTTTTATGTAAATGACTCTACTTGTTCTGGTGGTCGTCTATTCTACCATTCGGCTCCATGGGGATTTGCTGTGAAATAGAGCAAATATATGAAGTGAATTGTTATCGCGTCCACAAAAATTCTCAAAATTCTATATTCTGAATGCAACTAAAGTTTCTCAAAATCACTGAAAACTTAAAAAATCGTTGAGTTTTTCGAAATTACAATTTTTTATCGATTCAACAATATTTCTTCAAATTAATAAATTCATCAAAATGTGCTATTTTTCAGAATCACTAATCCTTATAAAACTTCAATTTTCCCAATTTTGTCAAATCCATATATCGAAAAACTATTTATTATTGGTACAACCATATTTTTTACCAGAACCACTAAAACTTAGAAATTATTACTAGTTGTGCTCAATATTTTCATCAATTTTACTTTTATATTGCCAAAATTACTTAAATTCTATATATTCTCTATTTACATCAATAGAAACAAATTTTAACAATATTCTCAAAACTCTAGTTTTTCATCACTATAACCGAATTTTCTCAAAAACTAGAATTGAAACTCGCCACCTACTAGCGTTGAGTTGTAAAATAACTAAATAGAAAGGTGAAGTCGAAATTTTCTGTTTTGTACCGCCAATATGAAAAATTGGCCAAACTCCAGAATTCGCATAGAAAAACAATATTTACCAAAATCAATAAAATTATCCAATTTCTATGTTTTTCATCATTATAATTAATTTTTAACACTATAACCGAAGTTATGTTTTACCAAAGACAAATAGAATATACTGTTCTAGAACATGGTATACATCGAGTTTAATTTTGTTGTTTTATGTAAATGACTCTACTTGTTCTGGTGGTCGTCTATTCTACCATTCGGCTCCATGGGGATTTGCTGTGAAATAGAGCAAATATATGAAGTGAATTGTTATCGCGTCCACAAAAATTCTCAAAATTCTATATTCTGAATGCAAATAAGTTTCTCAAAATCACTGAAAACTTCAAAAATCGTGGAGTTTTTCGATATTACAACTTTTTATCGATTCAACAATATTTCTTCAAATTAATAAATTCATCAAAATGTGCTATTTTTCAGAATCACTAATCCTTATAAAACTTCAATTTTCCCAATTTTGTCAAATCCATATATCGAAATACTATTTTTTATTGGTACAACCATATTTTTTACCAGAACCACTAAAACTTAGAAATTATTACTAGTTGTGCTCAGTATTTTCATCAATTTTACTTTTATATTGCCAAAATTACTTAAATTCTATATATTCTCTATTTACATCAATAGAAACAAATTTTAACAATATTCTCAAAACTCTAGTTTTTCATCACTATAACCGAATTTTCTCAAAAACTAGAATTGAAACTCGCCAACTACTAGCGTTGAGTTGTAAAATAACTAAATAGAAAGGTGAAGTCGAAATTTTCTGTTTTGTACCGCCAATATGAAAAATTGGCCAAACTCCAGAATTCGAATAGAAAAACAATATTCACAAAAATCAATAAAATTCTCCAATTTCTATGTTTTTCATCATTATAATTAATTTTTAACACTATAACCGAAGTTATGTTTTACCAAAGACAAGTAGAATATACTGTTCTAGAACATGGTGTACATCGAGTTTAATTTTGTTGTTTTATGTAAATGACTCCACTTGTTCTGGTTTTCGTCTATTCTACAATTCGGCTCCATGGGGATTTGCTGTGAAATAGAGCAAATATATGAAGTGAATTGTTATCGCGTCCACAAAAATTCTCAAAATTCTATATTCTGAATGCAACTAAAGTTTCTCAAAATCACTGAAAACTTAAAAAATCGTTGAGTTTTTCGAAATTACAACTTTTTATAGATTCAACAATATTTCTTCGAATTAATAAATTCATCAAAATGTGCTATTTTTCAGAATCATTAAACCTTATAAAACTTCAATTTTCACAATTTTGTCAAATCCATATATCGAAATGCTATTTCACCAGAACCACTAAAACTTAGAAATTATTACTAGTTGTGCTCAATATTTTGATCAATTTTACTTTTGTATTGCCAAAATTACTTAAATTCTATATATTCTCTATTTACATCAATAGAAACAAATTTTAACAATATTCTCAAAACTCTAGTTTTTCATCACTATAACCGAATTTTCTCAAAAACTAGAATTGAAACTCGCCAACTACTAGCGTTGAGTTGTAAAATAACTAAATAGAAAGTTGAAGTCGAAATTTTCTGTTTTGTACCGCCAATATGAAAAATTGGCCAAACTCCAGAATTCGAATAGAAAAACAATATTTACCAAAATCAATAAAATTATCCAATTTCTATGTTTTTCATCATTATAATTAATTTTTAACACTATAACCGAAGTTATGTTTTACCAAAGACAAGTAGAATATACTGTTCTAGAACATGGTGTACATCGAGTTTAATTTTGTTGTTTTATGTAAATGACTCTACTTGTTCTGGTGTTCGTCTATTCTACCATTCGGCTCCATGGGGATTTGCTGTGAAATAGAGCAAATATATGAAGTGAATTGTTTGCGCGTCTACAAAAATTCTCAAAATTCTATATTCTGAATGCAACTAAAGTGTCTCAAAATCACTGAAAATTTCTAAAATCGTTGAGTATTTCGAAATTACAACTTTTTATCAATTCAACAATATTTCTTCAAATTAATAAATTCATCAAAATGTCCTATTTTTCAGAATCATTAAACCTTATAAAACTTCAATTTTCACAATTTTGTCAAATCCATATATCGAAATGCTATTTCACCAGAACCACTAAAACTTAGAAATTATTACTAGTTGTGCTCAATATTTTCATCAATTTTACTTTTGTATTGCCAAAATTACTTAAATTCTATATATTCTCTATTTACATCAATAGAAACAAATTTTAACAATATTCTCAAAACTCTAATTTTTCATCACTATAACCGAATTTTCTCAAAAACTAGAATTGAAACTCGCCAACTACTAGCGTTGAGTTGTAAAATAACTAAATAGAAAGGTGAAGTCGAAATTTTCTGTTTTGTACCGCCAATATGAAAAATTGGCCAAACTCCAGAATTCGAATAGAAAAACAATATTCACAAAAATCAATAAAATTCTCCAATTTCTATGTTTTTCATCATTATAATTAATTTTTACACTATATCCGAAGTTATGTTTTACCAAAGACAAGTAGAATATACTGTTCTAGAACATGGTGTACATCGAGTTCAATTTTGTTGTTTTATGTAAATGACTCCACTTGTTCTGGTTTTCGTCTATTCTACCATTCGGCTCCATGGGGATTTGCTGTGAAATAGAGCAAATATATGAAGTGAATTGTTTGCGCGTCTACAAAAATTCTCAAAATTCTATATTCTGAATGCAACTAAAGTGTCTCAAAATCACTGAAAATTTCTAAAATCGTTGAGTATTTCGAAATTACAACTTTTTATCAATTCAACAATATTTCTTCAAATTAATAAATTCATCAAAATGTCCTATTTTTCAGAATCATTAAACCTTATAAAACTTCAATTTTCACAATTTTGTCAAATCCATATATCGAAATGCTATTTCACCAGAACCACTAAAACTTAGAAATTATTACTAGTTGTGCTCAATATTTTCATCAATTTTACTTTTGTATTGCCAAAATTACTTAAATTCTATATATTCTCTATTTACATCAATAGAAACAAATTTTAACAATATTCTCAAAACTCTAATTTTTCATCACTATAACCGAATTTTCTCAAAAACTAGAATTGAAACTCGCCAACTACTAGCGTTGAGTTGTAAAATAACTAAATAGAAAGGTGAGGTCGAAATTTTCTGTTTTGTACCGCCAATATGAAAAATTGGCCAAACTCCAGAATTCGAATAGAAAAACAATATTTACCAAAATCAATAAAATTATCCAATTTCTATGTTTTTCATCATTATAATTAATTTTTAACACTATAACCGAAGTTATGTTTTACCAAAGACAAGTAGAATATACTGTTCTAGAACATGGTGTACATCGAGTTTAATTTTGTTGTTTTATGTAAATGACTCTACTTGTTCTGGTGTTCGTCTATTCTACCATTCGGCTCCATGGGGATTTGCTGTGAAATAGAGTAAATATATGAAGTGAATTGTTATCGCGTCCACAAAAATTCTCAAAATTCTATATTCTGAATGCAACTAAAGTTTCTCAAAATCACGGAAAACTTAAAAAATCGTTGAGTTTTTCGAAATTACAATTTTTATCGATTCTACAATATTTCTTCAAATTAATAAATTCATCAAAATGTGCTATTTTTCAGAATCACTAATCCTTATAAAACTTCAATTTTCCCAATTTTGTCAAATCCATATATCGAAAAACTATTTTTTATTGGTACAACCATATTTTTTACCAGAACCACTAAAACTTAGAAATTATTACTAGTTGTGCTCAATATTTTCATCAATTTTACTTTTATATTGCCAAAATTACATAAATTCTATATATTCTCTATTTACATCAATATAAACAAATTTTAACAATATTCTCAAAACTCTAATTTTTCATCACTATAACCGAATTTTCTCAAAAACTAGAATTGAAACTCGCCAACTACTAGCGTTGAGTTGTAAAATAACTAAATAGAAAGGTGAAGTCGAAATTTTCTGTTTTGTACCGCCAATATGAAAAATTGGCCAAACTCCAGAATTCGAATAGAAAAACAATATTCACAAAAATCAATAAAATTCTCCAATTTCTATGTTTTTCATCATTATAATTAATTTTTAACACTATAACCGAAGTTATGTTTTACCAAAGACAAGTAGAATATACTGTTCTAGAACATGGTGTACGTCGAGTTTAATTTTGTTGTTTTATGTAAATGACTCTACTTGTTCTGGTGTTCGTCTATTCTACCATTCGGCTCCATGGGGATTTGCTGTGAAATAGAGCAAATATATGAAGTGAATTGTTATCGCGTCCACAAAAATTCTCAAAATTCTATATTCTGAATGCAACTAAAGTTTCTCAAAATCACTGAAAACTTAAAAAATCGTTGAGTTTTTCGAAATTACAATTTTTTATCGATTCAACAATATTTCTTCAAATTAATAAATTCATCAAAATGTGCTATTTTTCAGAATCACTAATTCTTATAAAACTTCAATTTTCACAATTTTGTCAAATCTATATATCGAAATACTATTTTTTATTGGTACAACCATATTTTTTACCAGAACCACTAAAACTTAGAAATTATTACTAGTTGTGCTCAGTATTTTGATCAATTTTACTTTTATATTGCCAAAATTACTTAAATTCTATATATTCTCTATTTACATCAATAGAAACAAATTTTAACAATATTCTCAAAACTCTAATTTTTCATCACTATAACCGAATTTTCTCAAAAACTAGAATTGAAACTCGCCAACTACTAGCGTTGAGTTGTAAAATAACTAAATAGAAAGGTGAAGTCGAAATTTTCTGTTTTGTACCGCCAATATGAAAAATTGGCCAAACTCCAGAATTCGAATAGAAAAACAATATTCACAAAAATCAATAAAATTCTCCAATTTCTATGTTTTTCATCATTATAATTAATTTTTAACACTATAACCGAAGTTATGTTTTACCAAAGACAAGTAGAATATACTGTTCTAGAACATGGTGTACATCGAGTTTAATTTTGTTGTTTTATGTAAATGACTCCACTTGTTCTGGTTTTCGTCTGTTCTACCATTCGGCTCCATGGGGATTTGCTGTGAAATAGAGCAAATATATGAAGTGAATTGTTTGCGCGTCTACAAAAATTCTCAAAATTCTATATTCTGAATGCAACTAAAGTGTCTCAAAATCACTGAAAATTTCTAAAATCGTTGAGTATTTCGAAATTACAACTTTTTATCAATTCAACAATATTTCTTCAAATTAATAAATTCATCAAAATGTCCTATTTTTCAGAATCATTAAACCTTATAAAACTTCAATTTTCACAATTTTGTCAAATCCATATATCGAAATGCTATTTCACCAGAACCACTAAAACTTAGAAATTATTACTAGTTGTGCTCAATATTTTCATCAACTTTACTTTTGTATTGCCAAAATTACTTAAATTCTATATATTCTCTATTTACATCAATAGAAACAAATTTTAACAATATTCTCAAAACTCTAATTTTTCATCACTATAACCGAATTTTCTCAAAAACTAGAATTGAAACTCGCCAACTACTAGCGTTGAGTTGTAAAATAACTAAATAGAAAGGTGAAGTGGAAATTTTCTGTTTTGTACCGCCAATATGAAAAATTGGCCAAACTCCAGAATTCGAATAGAAAAACAATATTTACCAAAATCAATAAAATTATCCAATTTCTATGTTTTTCATCATTATAATTAATTTTTAACACTATAACCGAAGTTATGTTTTACCAAAGACAAGTAGAATATACTGTTCTAGAACATGGTGTACATCGAGTTTAATTTTGTTGTTTTATGTAAATGACTCTACTTGTTCTGGTGTTCGTCTATTCTACCATTCGGCTCCATGGGGATTTGCTGTGAAATAGAGTAAATATATGAAGTGAATTGTTATCGCGTCCACAAAAATTCCCAAAATTCTATATTCTGAATGCAACTAAAGTTTCTCAAAATCACGGAAAACTTAAAAAATCGTTGAGTTTTTCGAAATTACAATTTTTATCGATTCTACAATATTTCTTCAAATTAATAAATTCATCAAAATGTGCTATTTTTCAGAATCACTAATCCTTATAAAACTTCAATTTTCCCAATTTTGTCAAATCCATATATCGAAAAACTATTTTTTATTGGTACAACCATATTTTTTACCAGAACCACTAAAACTTAGAAATTATTACTAGTTGTGCTCAATATTTTCATCAATTTTACTTTTATATTGCCAAAATTACATAAATTCTATATATTCTCTATTTACATCAATATAAACAAATTTTAACAATATTCTCAAAACTCTAATTTTTCATCACTATAACCGAATTTTCTCAAAAACTAGAATTGAAACTCGCCAACTACTAGCGTTGAGTTGTAAAATAACTAAATAGAAAGGTGAAGTCGAAATTTTCTGTTTTGTACCGCCAATATGAAAAATTGGCCAAACTCCAGAATTCGAATAGAAAAACAATATTCACAAAAATCAATAAAATTCTCCAATTTCTATGTTTTTCATCATTATAATTAATTTTTAACACTATAACCGAAGTTATGTTTTACCAAAGACAAGTAGAATATACTGTTCTAGAACATGGTGTACGTCGAGTTTAATTTTGTTGTTTTATGTAAATGACTCTACTTGTTCTGGTGTTCGTCTATTCTACCATTCGGCTCCATGGGGATTTGCTGTGAAATAGAGCAAATATATGAAGTGAATTGTTATCGCGTCCACAAAAATTCTCAAAATTCTATATTCTGAATGCAACTAAAGTTTCTCAAAATCACTGAAAACTTAAAAAATCGTTGAGTTTTTCGAAATTACAATTTTTTATCGATTCAACAATATTTCTTCAAATTAATAAATTCATCAAAATGTGCTATTTTTCAGAATCACTAATCCTTATAAAACTTCAATTTTCACAATTTTGTCAAATCTATATATCGAAATACTATTTTTTATTGGTACAACCATATTTTTTACCAGAACCACTAAAACTTAGAAATTATTACTAGTTGTGCTCAGTATTTTGATCAATTTTACTTTTATATTGCCAAAATTACTTAAATTCTATATATTCTCTATTTACATCAATAGAAACAAATTTTAACAATATTCTCAAAACTCTAATTTTTCATCACTATAACCGAATTTTCTCAAAAACTAGAATTGAAACTCGCCAACTACTAGCGTTGAGTTGTAAAATAACTAAATAGAAAGGTGAAGTCGAAATTTTCTGTTTTGTACCGCCAATATGAAAAATTGGCCAAACTCCAGAATTCGAATAGAAAAACAATATTCACAAAAATCAATAAAATTCTCCAATTTCTATGTTTTTCATCATTATAATTAATTTTTAACACTATAACCGAAGTTATGTTTTACCAAAGACAAGTAGAATATACTGTTCTAGAACATGGTGTACATCGAGTTTAATTTTGTTGTTTTATGTAAATGACTCCACTTGTTCTGGTTTTCGTCTGTTCTACCATTCGGCTCCATGGGGATTTGCTGTGAAATAGAGCAAATATATGAAGTGAATTGTTTGCGCGTCTACAAAAATTCTCAAAATTCTATATTCTGAATGCAACTAAAGTGTCTCAAAATCACTGAAAATTTCTAAAATCGTTGAGTATTTCGAAATTACAACTTTTTATCAATTCAACAATATTTCTTCAAATTAATAAATTCATCAAAATGTCCTATTTTTCAGAATCATTAAACCTTATAAAACTTCAATTTTCACAATTTTGTCAAATCCATATATCGAAATGCTATTTCACCAGAACCACTAAAACTTAGAAATTATTACTAGTTGTGCTCAATATTTTCATCAACTTTACTTTTGTATTGCCAAAATTACTTAAATTCTATATATTCTCTATTTACATCAATAGAAACAAATTTTAACAATATTCTCAAAACTCTAATTTTTCATCACTATAACCGAATTTTCTCAAAAACTAGAATTGAAACTCGCCAACTACTAGCGTTGAGTTGTAAAATAACTAAATAGAAAGGTGAAGTGGAAATTTTGTGTTTTGTACCGCCAATATGAAAAATTGGCCAAACTCCAGAATTCGAATAGAAAAACAATATTTACCAAAATCAATAAAATTATCCAATTTCTATGTTTTTCATCATTATAATTAATTTTTAACACTATAACCGAAGTTATGTTTTACCAAAGACTAGTAGAATATACTGTTCTAGAACATGGTGTACATCGAGTTTAATTTTGTTGTTTTATGTAAATGACTCTACTTGTTCTGGTGTTCGTCTATTCTACCATTCGGCTCCATGGGGATTTGCTGTGAAATAGAGTAAATATATGAAGTGAATTGTTATCGCGTCCACAAAAATTCCCAAAATTCTATATTCTGAATGCAACTAAAGTTTCTCAAAATCACGGAAAACTTAAAAAATCGTTGAGTTTTTCGAAATTACAATTTTTTATCGATTCTACAATATTTCTTCAAATTAATAAATTCATCAAAATGTGCTATTTTTCAGAATCACTAATCCTTATAAAACTTCAATTTTCCCAATTTTGTCAAATCCATATATCGAAAAACTATTTTTTATTGGTACAACCATATTTTTTACCAGAACCACTAAAACTTAGAAATTATTACTAGTTGTGCTCAATATTTTCATCAATTTTACTTTTATATTGCCAAAATTACTTAAATTCTATATATTCTCTATTTACATCAATAGAAACAAATTTTAACAATATTCTCAAAACTCTAATTTTTCATCACTATAACCGAATTTTCTCAAAAACTAGAATTGAAACTCGCCAACTACTAGCGTTGAGTTGTAAAATAACTAAATAGAAAGGTGAAG
Organism: Volucella zonaria; assembly: GCA_963966105.1. Classification (NCBI taxonomy): domain Eukaryota; kingdom Metazoa; phylum Arthropoda; class Insecta; order Diptera; family Syrphidae; genus Volucella; species Volucella zonaria. The sequence continues at coordinate 4,524,552 of CAWYQB010000254.1, read as the reverse complement.
TCGAAATTTTCTGTTTTGTACCGCCAATATGAAAAATTGGCCAAACTCCAGAATTCGAATAGAAAAACAATATTCACAAAAATCAATAAAATTATCCAATTTCTATGTTTTTCATCATTATAATTAATTTTTAACACTATAACCGAAGTTATGTTTTACCAAAGACAAGTAGAATATACTGTTCTAGAACATGGTGTACATCGAGTTTAATTTTGTTGTTTTATGTAAATGACTCTACTTGTTCTGGTGTTCGTCTATTCTACCATTCGGCTCCATGGGGATTTGCTGTGAAATAGAGCAAATATATGAAGTGAATTGTTATCGCGTCCACAAAAATTCTCAAAATTCTATATTCTGAATGCAACTAAAGTGTCTCAAAATCACTGAAAATTTCTAAAATCGTTGAGTATTTCGAAATTACAACTTTTTATCAATTCAACAATATTTCTTCAAATTAATAAATTCATCAAAATGTGCTATTTTTCAGAATCATTAAACCTTATAAAACTTCAATTTTCCCAATTTTGTCAAATCTATATATCGAAATACTATTTTTTATTGGTACAACCATATTTTTTACCAGAACCACTAAAACTTAGAAATTATTACTAATTGTGCTCAGTATTTTGATCAATTTTACTTTTATATTGCCAAAATTACTTAAATTCTATATATTCTCTATATACATCAATAGAAACAAATTTTAACAATATTCTCAAAACTCTAATTTTTCATCACTATAACCGAATTTTCTCAAAAACTAGAATTGAAACTCGCCAACTACTAGCGTTGAGTTGTAAAATAACTAAATAGAAAGGTGAAGTCGAAATTTTCTGTTTTGTACCGCCAATATGAAAAATTGGCCAAACTCCAGAATTCGAATAGAAAAACAATATTCACAAAAATCAATAAAATTCTCCAATTTCTATGTTTTTCATCATTATAATTAATTTTTAACACTATAACCGAAGTTATGTTTTACCAAAGACTAGTAGAATATACTGTTCTAGAACATGGTGTACATCGAGTTTAATTTTGTTGTTTTATGTAAATGACTCCACTTGTTCTGGTTTTCGTCTGTTCTACCATTCGGCTCCATGGGGATTTGCTGTGAAATAGAGCAAATATATGAAGTGAATTGTTTGCGCGTCTACAAAAATTCTCAAAATTCTATATTCTGAATGCAACTAAAGTGTCTCAAAATCACTGAAAATTTCTAAAATCGTTGAGTATTTCGAAATTACAACTTTTTATCAATTCAACAATATTTCTTCAAATTAATAAATTCTTCAAAATGTGCTATTTTTCAGAATCACTAATCCTTATAAAACTTCAATTTTCACAATTTTGTCAAATCCATATATCGAAATGCTATTTCACCAGAACCACTAAAACTTAGAAATTATTACTAGTTGTGCTCAATATTTTCATCAACTTTACTTTTGTATTGCCAAAATTACTTAAATTCTATATATTCTCTATTTACATCAATAGAAACAAATTTTAACAATATTCTCAAAACTCTAATTTTTCATCACTATAACCGAATTTTCTCAAAAACTAGAATTGAAACTCGCCAACTACTAGCGTTGAGTTGTAAAATAACTAAATAGAAAGGTGAAGTGGAAATTTTGTGTTTTGTACCGCCAATATGAAAAATTGGCCAAACTCCAGAATTCGAATAGAAAAACAATATTTACCAAAATCAATAAAATTATCCAATTTCTATGTTTTTCATCATTATAATTAATTTTTAACACTATAACCGAAGTTATGTTTTACCAAAGACAAGTAGAATATACTGTTCTAGAACATGGTGTACATCGAGTTTAATTTTGTTGTTTTATGTAAATGACTCTACTTGTTCTGGTGTTCGTCTATTCTACCATTCGGCTCCATGGGGATTTGCTGTGAAATAGAGTAAATATATGAAGTGAATTGTTATCGCGTCCACAAAAATTCCCAAAATTCTATATTCTGAATGCAACTAAAGTTTCTCAAAATCACGGAAAACTTAAAAAATCGTTGAGTTTTTCGAAATTACAATTTTTTATCGATTCTACAATATTTCTTCAAATTAATAAATTCATCAAAATGTGCTATTTTTCAGAATCACTAATCCTTATAAAACTTCAATTTTCCCAATTTTGTCAAATCCATATATCGAAAAACTATTTTTTATTGGTACAACCATATTTTTTACCAGAACCACTAAAACTTAGAAATTATTACTAGTTGTGCTCAATATTTTCATCAATTTTACTTTTATATTGCCAAAATTACTTAAATTCTATATATTCTCTATTTACATCAATAGAAACAAATTTTAACAATATTCTCAAAACTCTAATTTTTCATCACTATAACCGAATTTTCTCAAAAACTAGAATTGAAACTCGCCAACTACTAGCGTTGAGTTGTAAAATAACTAAATAGAAAGGTGAAGTCGAAATTTTCTGTTTTGTACCGCCAATATGAAAAATTGGCCAAACTCCAGAATTCGAATAGAAAAACAATATTCACAAAAATCAATAAAATTATCCAATTTCTATGTTTTTCATCATTATAATTAATTTTTAACACTATAACCGAAGTTATGTTTTACCAAAGACAAGTAGAATATACTGTTCTAGAACATGGTGTACATCGAGTTTAATTTTGTTGTTTTATGTAAATGACTCTACTTGTTCTGGTGTTCGTCTATTCTACCATTCGGCTCCATGGGGATTTGCTGTGAAATAGAGCAAATATATGAAGTGAATTGTTATCGCGTCCACAAAAATTCTCAAAATTCTATATTCTGAATGCAACTAAAGTGTCTCAAAATCACTGAAAATTTCTAAAATCGTTGAGTATTTCGAAATTACAACTTTTTATCAATTCAACAATATTTCTTCAAATTAATAAATTCATCAAAATGTGCTATTTTTCAGAATCATTAAACCTTATAAAACTTCAATTTTCCCAATTTTGTCAAATCTATATATCGAAATACTATTTTTTATTGGTACAACCATATTTTTTACCAGAACCACTAAAACTTAGAAATTATTACTAATTGTGCTCAGTATTTTGATCAATTTTACTTTTATATTGCCAAAATTACTTAAATTCTATATATTCTCTATATACATCAATAGAAACAAATTTTAACAATATTCTCAAAACTCTAATTTTTCATCACTATAACCGAATTTTCTCAAAAACTAGAATTGAAACTCGCCAACTACTAGCGTTGAGTTGTAAAATAACTAAATAGAAAGGTGAAGTCGAAATTTTCTGTTTTGTACCGCCAATATGAAAAATTGGCCAAACTCCAGAATTCGAATAGAAAAACAATATTCACAAAAATCAATAAAATTCTCCAATTTCTATGTTTTTCATCATTATAATTAATTTTTAACACTATAACCGAAGTTATGTTTTACCAAAGACTAGTAGAATATACTGTTCTAGAACATGGTGTACATCGAGTTTAATTTTGTTGTTTTATGTAAATGACTCCACTTGTTCTGGTTTTCGTCTGTTCTACCATTCGGCTCCATGGGGATTTGCTGTGAAATAGAGCAAATATATGAAGTGAATTGTTTGCGCGTCTACAAAAATTCTCAAAATTCTATATTCTGAATGCAACTAAAGTGTCTCAAAATCACTGAAAATTTCTAAAATCGTTGAGTATTTCGAAATTACAACTTTTTATCAATTCAACAATATTTCTTCAAATTAATAAATTCTTCAAAATGTGCTATTTTTCAGAATCACTAATCCTTATAAAACTTCAATTTTCCCAATTTTGTCAAATCCATATATCGAAATGCTATTTCACCAGAACCACTAAAAGTTAGAAATTATTACTAGTTGTGCTCAATATTTTCATCAATTTTACTTTTGTATTGCCAAAATTACTTAAATTCTATATATTCTCTATTTACATCAATAGAAACAAATTTTAACAATATTCTCAAAACTCTAATTTTTCATCACTATAACCGAATTTTCTCAAAAACTAGAATTGAAACTCGCCAACTACTAGCGTTGAGTTGTAAAATAACTAAATAGAAAGGTGAAGTGGAAATTTTGTGTTTTGTACCGCCAATATGAAAAATTGGCCAAACTCCAGAATTCGAATAGAAAAACAATATTTACCAAAATCAATAAAATTATCCAATTTCTATGTTTTTCATCATTATAATTAATTTTTAACACTATAACCGAAGTTATGTTTTACCAAAGACAAGTAGAATATACTGTTCTAGAACATGGTGTACATCGAGTTTAATTTTGTTGTTTTATGTAAATGACTCTACTTGTTCTGGTGTTCGTCTATTCTACCATTCGGCTCCATGGGGATTTGCTGTGAAATAGAGTAAATATATGAAGTGAATTGTTATCGCGTCCACAAAAATTCCCAAAATTCTATATTCTGAATGCAACTAAAGTTTCTCAAAATCACGGAAAACTTAAAAAATCGTTGAGTTTTTCGAAATTACAATTTTTTATCGATTCTACAATATTTCTTCAAATTAATAAATTCATCAAAATGTGCTATTTTTCAGAATCACTAATCCTTATAAAACTTCAATTTTCCCAATTTTGTCAAATCCATATATCGAAAAACTATTTTTTATTGGTACAACCATATTTTTTACCAGAACCACTAAAACTTAGAAATTATTACTAGTTGTGCTCAATATTTTCATCAATTTTACTTTTATATTGCCAAAATTACTTAAATTCTATATATTCTCTATTTACATCAATAGAAACAAATTTTAGCAATATTCTCAAAACTCTAATTTTTCATCACTATAACCGAATTTTCTCAAAAACTAGAATTGAAACTCGCCAACTACTAGCGTTGAGTTGTAAAATAACTAAATAGAAAGGTGAAGTGGAAATTTTGTGTTTTGTACCGCCAATATGAAAAATTGGCCAAACTCCAGAATTCGAATAGAAAAACAATATTTACCAAAATCAATAAAATTATCCAATTTCTATGTTTTTCATCATTATAATTAATTTTTAACACTATAACCGAAGTTATGTTTTACCAAAGACAAGTAGAATATACTGTTCTAGAACATGGTGTACATCGAGTTTAATTTTGTTGTTTTATGTAAATGACTCCACTTGTTCTGGTTTTCGTCTGTTCTACCATTCGGCTAGATGGGGATTTGCTGTGAAATAGAGCAAATATATGAAGTGAATTGTTATCGCGTCCACAAAAATTCTCAAAATTCTATATTCTGAATGCAACTAAAGTGTCTCAAAATCACTGAAAATTTCTAAAATCGTTGAGTATTTCGAAATTACAACTTTTTATCAATTCAACAATATTTCTTCAAATTAATAAATTCATCAAAATGTGCTATTTTTCAGAATCACTAATCCTTATAAAACTTCAATTTTCCCAATTTTGTCAAATCCATATATCGAAAAACTATTTTTTATTGGTACAACCATATTTTTTACCAGAACCACTAAAACTTAGAAATTATTACTAGTTGTGCTCAATATTTTCATCAATTTTACTTTTATATTGCCAAAATTACTTAAATTCTATATATTCTCTATTTACATCAATAGAAACAAATTTTAGCAATATTCTCAAAACTCTAATTTTTCATCACTATAACCGAATTTTCTCAAAAACTAGAATTGAAACTCGCCAACTACTAGCGTTGAGTTGTAAAATAACTAAATAGAAAGGTGAAGTCGAAATTTTCTGTTTTGTACCGCCAATATGAAAAATTGGCCAAACTCCAGAATTCGAATAGAAAAACAATATTCACAAAAATCAATAAAATTATCCAATTTCTATGTTTTTCATCATTATGATTAATTTTTAACACTATAACCGAAGTTATGTTTTACCAAAGACAAGTAGAATATACTGTTCTAGAACATGGTGTACATCGAGTTTAATTTTGTTGTTTTATGTAAATGACTCCACTTGTTCTGGTTTTCGTCTGTTCTACCATTCGGCTCCATGGGGATTTGCTGTGAAATAGAGCAAATATATGAAGTGAATTGTTTGCGCGTCTACAAAAATTCTCAAAATTCTATATTCTGAATGCAACTAAAGTGTCTCAAAATCACTGAAAATTTCTAAAATCGTTGAGTATTTCGAAATTACAACTTTTTATCAATTCAACAATATTTCTTCAAATTAATAAATTCATCAAAATGTCCTATTTTTCAGAATCATTAAACCTTATAAAACTTCAATTTTCACAATTTTGTCAAATCCATATATCGAAATGCTATTTCACCAGAACCACTAAAAGTTAGAAATTATTACTAGTTGTGCTCAATATTTTCATCAATTTTACTTTTGTATTGCCAAAATTACTTAAATTCTATATATTCTCTATTTACATCAATAGAAACAAATTTTAACAATATTCTCAAAACTCTAATTTTTCATCACTATAACCGAATTTTCTCAAAAACTAGAATTGAAACTCGCCAACTACTAGCGTTGAGTTGTAAAATAACTAAATAGAAAGGTGAAGTGGAAATTTTGTGTTTTGTACCGCCAATATGAAAAATTGGCCAAACTCCAGAATTCGAATAGAAAAACAATATTTACCAAAATCAATAAAATTATCCAATTTCTATGTTTTTCATCATTATAATTAATTTTTAACACTATAACCGAAGTTATGTTTTACCAAAGACAAGTAGAATATACTGTTCTAGAACATGGTGTACATCGAGTTTAATTTTGTTGTTTTATGTAAATGACTCTACTTGTTCTGATGTTCGTCTATTCTACCATTCGGCTGCATGGGGATTTGCTGTGAAATAGAGCAAATATATGAAGTGAATTGTTATCGCGTCCACAAAAATTCTCAAAATTCTATATTCTGAATGCAACTAAAGTTTCTCAAAATCACTGAAAACTTAAAAAATCGTTGAGTATTTCGAAATTACAACTTTTTATCAATTCAACAATATTTCTTCAAATTAATAAATTCATCAAAATGTGCTATTTTTCAGAATCACTAATCCTTATAAAACTTCAATTTTCCCAATTTTGTCAAATCCATATGTCGAAAAACTATTTTTTATTGGTACAACCATATTTTTTACCAGAACCACTAAAACTTAAAAATTATTACTAGTTGTGCTCAATATTTTCATCAATTTTACTTTTATACTGCCAAAATTACATAAATTCTATATATTCTCTATTTACATCAATAGAAACAAATTTTAACAATATTCTCAAAACTCTAATTTTTCATCGCTATAACCGAATTTTCTCAAAAACTAGAATTGAAACTCGCCAACTACTAGCGTTGAGTTGTAAAATAACTAAATAGAAAGGTGAAGTCGAAATTTTCTGTTTTGTACCGCCAATATGAAAAATTGGCCAAACTCCAGAATTCGAATAGAAAAACAATATTTACCAAAATCAATAAAATTATCCAATTTCTATGTTTTTCATCATTATAATTAATTTTTAACACTATAACCGAAGTTATGTTTTACCAAAGACAAGTAGAATATACTGTTCTAGAACATGGTGCACATCGAGTTTAATTTTGTTGTTTTATGTAAATGACTCTACTTGTTCTGGTGTTCGTCTGAAATAGAGCAAATATATGAAGTGAATTGTTATCGCGTCCATAAATATTCTCAAAATTCTATATTCTGAATGCAACTAAAGTTTCTCAAAATCACTGAAAATTTCAAAAATCGGTGAGTTTTTCGAAATTACAATTTTTTATCGATTCAACAATATTTCTTCAAATTAATAAATTCATCAAAATGTGATATTTTTCAGAATCACTAATCCTTATAAAACTTCAATTTTCCCAATTTTGTCAAATCCATATATCGAAAAACTATTTTTTATTTTGTACAACCATATTTTTTACCAGAACCACTAAAACTTAGAAATTATTACAAGTTGTGCTCAGTATTTTCATCAATTTTTACTTTTATATTGCCAAAATTACTTAAATTCTATATATTCTCTATTTACATCAATAGAAACAAATTTTAACAATATTCTCAAAACTCTAATTTTTCATCACTATAACCGACTTTTCTCAAAAACTAGAATTGAAACTCGCCAACTACTAGCGTTGAGTTGTAAAATAAGTAAATAGAAAGGTGAAGTCGAAATTTTCTGTTTTGTACCGCCAATATGAAAAATTGGCCAAACTCCAGAATTCGAATAGAAAAACAATATTTACCAAAATCAATAAAATTATCCAATTTCTATGTTTTTCATCATTATAATTAATTTTTAACACTATAACCGAAGTTATGTTTTACCAAAGACAAGTAGAATATACTGTTCTAGAACATGGTGTACATCGAGTTTAATTTTGTTGTTTTATGTAAATGACTCTACTTGTTCTGGTGTTCGTCTATTCTACCATTCGGCTCCATGGGGATTTGCTGTGAAATAGAGCAAATATATGAAGTGAATTGTTATCGCATCCACAAAAATTCTCAAAATTCTATATTCTGAATGCAACTAAAGTTTCTCAAAATCACTGAAAACTTAAAAAATCGTTGAGTTTTTCGAAATTACAATTTTTTATCGATTCAACAATATTTCTTCAAATTAATAACTTCATCAAAATGTGCTATTTTTCAGAATCACTAATCCTTATAAAACTTCAATTTTCCCAATTTTGTCAAATCCATATGTCGAAAAACTATTTTTTATTGGTACAACCATATTTTTTACCAGAACCACTAAAACTTAAAAATTATTACTAGTTGTGCTCAATATTTTCATCAATTTTACTTTTATACTGCCAAAATTACATAAATTCTATATATTCTCTATTTACATCAATAGAAACAAATTTTAACAACATTCTCAAAACTCTAATTTTTCATCGCTATAACCGAATTTTCTCAAAAACTAGAATTGAAACTCGCCAACTACTAGCGTTGAGTTGTAAAATAACTAAATAGAAAGGTGAAGTCGAAATTTTCTGTTTTGTACCGCCAATATGAAAAATTGGCCAAACTCCAGAATTCGAATAGAAAAACAATATTTACCAAAATCAATAAAATTATCCAATTTCTATGTTTTTCATCATTATAATTAATTTTTAACACTATAACCGAAGTTATGTTTTACCAAAGACAAGTAGAATATACTGTTCTAGAACATGGTGCACATCGAGTTTAATTTTGTTGTTTTATGTAAATGACTCTACTTGTTCTGGTGTTCGTCTGAAATAGAGCAAATATATGAAGTGAATTGTTATCGCGTCCATAAATATTCTCAAAATTCTATATTCTGAATGCAACTAAAGTTTCTCAAAATCACTGAAAATTTCAAAAATCGGTGAGTTTTTCGAAATTACAATTTTTTATCGATTCAACAATATTTCTTCAAATTAATAAATTCATCAAAATGTGATATTTTTCAGAATCACTAATCCTTATAAAACTTCAATTTTCCCAATTTTGTCAAATCCATATATCGAAAAACTATTTTTTATTTTGTACAACCATATTTTTTACCAGAACCACTAAAACTTAGAAATTATTACAAGTTGTGCTCAGTATTTTCATCAATTTTTACTTTTATATTGCCAAAATTACTTAAATTCTATATATTCTCTATTTACATCAATAGAAACAAATTTTAACAATATTCTCAAAACTCTAATTTTTCATCACTATAACCGACTTTTCTCAAAAACTAGAATTGAAACTCGCCAACTACTAGCGTTGAGTTGTAAAATAAGTAAATAGAAAGGTGAAGTCGAAATTTTCTGTTTTGTACCGCCAATATGAAAAATTGGCCAAACTCCAGAATTCGAATAGAAAAACAATATTTACCAAAATCAATAAAATTATCCAATTTCTATGTTTTTCATCATTATAATTAATTTTTAACACTATAACCGAAGTTATGTTTTACCAAAGACAAGTAGAATATACTGTTCTAGAACATGGTGTACATCGAGTTTAATTTTGTTGTTTTATGTAAATGACTCTACTTGTTCTGGTGTTCGTCTATTCTACCATTCGGCTGCATGGGGATTTGCTGTGAAATAGAGCAAATATATGAAGTGAATTGTTATCGCGTCCACAAAAATTCTCAAAATTCTATATTCTGAATGCAACTAAAGTTTCTCAAAATTACTGAAAATTTCAAAAATCGGTGAGTTTTTCGAAATTACAACTTTTTATCAATTCAACAATATTTCTTCAAATTAATAAATTCATCAAAATGTGCTATTTTTCAGAAACATTAAACCTTATAAAACTTCAATTTTCCCAATTTTGTCAAATCTATATATCGAAATACTATTTTTTATTGGTACAACCATATTTTTTACCAGAACCACTAAAACTTAGAAATTATTACTAGTTGTGCTCAGTATTTTGATCAATTTTACTTTTATATTGCCAAAATTACTTAAATTCTATATATTCTCTATTTACATCAATAGAAACAAATTTTAACAATATTCTCAAAACTCTAATTTTTCATCACTATAACCGAATTTTCTCAAAAACTAGAATTGAAACTCGCCAACTACTAGCGTTGAGTTGTAAAATAAGTAAATAGAAAGGTGAAGTCGAAATTTTCTGTTTTGTACCGCCAATATGAAAAATTGGCCAAACTCCAGAATTCGAATAGAAAAACAATATTTACCAAAATCAATAAAATTCTCCAATTTCTATGTTTTTCATCATTATAATTAATTTTTAACACTATAACCGAAGTTATGTTTTCCCAAGGTAAGTAGAATATACTGTTCTAGAACATGGTGTTCATCGAGTTTAATTTTGTTGTTTTATATAAATGATTCCACTTGTTCTGTTTTTCGTCTATTCTACGATTTGTCTCAATGGCGATTTGTTGTTAAATAGAGCAAATATATGAAGTGAATTGTTATCGCGTGCATAAATATTCTCAAAATTCTATATTCTGAATGCAACTAAAGTTTCTCAAAATCACTGAAAACTTAAAAAATCGTTGAGTTTTTCGAAATTACAACTTTTTATCGATTCAACAATATTTCTTCAAATTAATAAATTCATCAAAATGTGCTATTTTTCAGAATCACTAATCCTTATAAAACTTCAATTTTCCCAATTTTGTCAAATCTATATATCGAAAAACTATTTTTTATTGGTACAACCATATTTTTTACCAGAACCACTAAAACTTAGAAATTATTACTAGTTGTGCTCAATATTTTCATCAATTTTACTTTTATATTGCCAAAATTACATAAATTCTATATATTCTCTATTTACATCAATAGAAACAAATTTTAGCAATATTCTCAAAACTCTAATTTTTCATCGCTATAACCGAATTTTCTCAAAAACTAGAATTGAAACTCGCCAACTACTAGCGTTGAGTTGTAAAATAACTAAATAGAAAGGTGAAGTCGAAATTTTCTGTTTTGTACCGCCAATATGAAAAATTGGCCAAACTCCAGAATTCGAATAGAAAAACAATATTTACCAAAATCAATAAAATTATCCAATTTCTATGTTTTTCATCATTATAATTAATTTTTAACACTATAACCGAAGTTATGTTTTACCAAAGACAAGTAGAATATACTGTTCTAGAACATGGTGCACATCGAGTTTAATTTTGTTGTTTTATGTAAATGACTCTACTTGTTCTGGTGTTCGTCTGAAATAGAGCAAATATATGAAGTGAATTGTTATCGCGTCCATAAATATTCTCAAAATTCTATATTCTGAATGCAACTAAAGTTTCTCAAAATCACTGAAAATTTCAAAAATCGGTGAGTTTTTCGAAATTACAATTTTTTATCGATTCAACAATATTTCTTCAAATTAATAAATTCATCAAAATGTGATATTTTTCAGAATCACTAATCCTTATAAAACTTCAATTTTCCCAATTTTGTCAAATCCATATATCGAAAAACTATTTTTTATTTTGTACAACCATATTTTTTACCAGAACCACTAAAACTTAGAAATTATTACAAGTTGTGCTCAGTATTTTCATCAATTTTTACTTTTATATTGCCAAAATTACTTAAATTCTATATATTCTCTATTTACATCAATAGAAACAAATTTTAACAATATTCTCAAAACTCTAATTTTTCATCACTATAACCGACTTTTCTCAAAAACTAGAATTGAAACTCGCCAACTACTAGCGTTGAGTTGTAAAATAAGTAAATAGAAAGGTGAAGTCGAAATTTTCTGTTTTGTACCGCCAATATGAAAAATTGGCCAAACTCCAGAATTCGAATAGAAAAACAATATTTACCAAAATCAATAAAATTATCCAATTTCTATGTTTTTCATCATTATAATTAATTTTTAACACTATAACCGAAGTTATGTTTTACCAAAGACAAGTAGAATATACTGTTCTAGAACATGGTGTACATCGAGTTTAATTTTGTTGTTTTATGTAAATGACTCTACTTGTTCTGGTGTTCGTCTATTCTACCATTCGGCTCCATGGGGATTTGCTGTGAAATAGAGCAAATATATGAAGTGAATTGTTATCGCATCCACAAAAATTCTCAAAATTCTATATTCTGAATGCAACTAAAGTTTCTCAAAATCACTGAAAACTTAAAAAATCGTTGAGTTTTTCGAAATTACAATTTTTTATCGATTCAACAATATTTCTTCAAATTAATAACTTCATCAAAATGTGCTATTTTTCAGAATCACTAATCCTTATAAAACTTCAATTTTCCCAATTTTGTCAAATCCATATGTCGAAAAACTATTTTTTATTGGTACAACCATATTTTTTACCAGAACCACTAAAACTTAAAAATTATTACTAGTTGTGCTCAATATTTTCATCAATTTTACTTTTATACTGCCAAAATTACATAAATTCTATATATTCTCTATTTACATCAATAGAAACAAATTTTAACAACATTCTCAAAACTCTAATTTTTCATCGCTATAACCGAATTTTCTCAAAAACTAGAATTGAAACTCGCCAACTACTAGCGTTGAGTTGTAAAATAACTAAATAGAAAGGTGAAGTCGAAATTTTCTGTTTTGTACCGCCAATATGAAAAATTGGCCAAACTCCAGAATTCGAATAGAAAAACAATATTTACCAAAATCAATAAAATTATCCAATTTCTATGTTTTTCATCATTATAATTAATTTTTAACACTATAACCGAAGTTATGTTTTACCAAAGACAAGTAGAATATACTGTTCTAGAACATGGTGCACATCGAGTTTAATTTTGTTGTTTTATGTAAATGACTCTACTTGTTCTGGTGTTCGTCTGAAATAGAGCAAATATATGAAGTGAATTGTTATCGCGTCCATAAATATTCTCAAAATTCTATATTCTGAATGCAACTAAAGTTTCTCAAAATCACTGAAAATTTCAAAAATCGGTGAGTTTTTCGAAATTACAATTTTTTATCGATTCAACAATATTTCTTCAAATTAATAAATTCATCAAAATGTGATATTTTTCAGAATCACTAATCCTTATAAAACTTCAATTTTCCCAATTTTGTCAAATCCATATATCGAAAAACTATTTTTTATTTTGTACAACCATATTTTTTACCAGAACCACTAAAACTTAGAAATTATTACAAGTTGTGCTCAGTATTTTCATCAATTTTTACTTTTATATTGCCAAAATTACTTAAATTCTATATATTCTCTATTTACATCAATAGAAACAAATTTTAACAATATTCTCAAAACTCTAATTTTTCATCACTATAACCGACTTTTCTCAAAAACTAGAATTGAAACTCGCCAACTACTAGCGTTGAGTTGTAAAATAAGTAAATAGAAAGGTGAAGTCGAAATTTTCTGTTTTGTACCGCCAATATGAAAAATTGGCCAAACTCCAGAATTCGAATAGAAAAACAATATTTACCAAAATCAATAAAATTATCCAATTTCTATGTTTTTCATCATTATAATTAATTTTTAACACTATAACCGAAGTTATGTTTTACCAAAGACAAGTAGAATATACTGTTCTAGAACATGGTGTACATCGAGTTTAATTTTGTTGTTTTATGTAAATGACTCTACTTGTTCTGGTGTTCGTCTATTCTACCATTCGGCTGCATGGGGATTTGCTGTGAAATAGAGCAAATATATGAAGTGAATTGTTATCGCGTCCACAAAAATTCTCAAAATTCTATATTCTGAATGCAACTAAAGTTTCTCAAAATTACTGAAAATTTCAAAAATCGGTGAGTTTTTCGAAATTACAACTTTTTATCAATTCAACAATATTTCTTCAAATTAATAAATTCATCAAAATGTGCTATTTTTCAGAAACATTAAACCTTATAAAACTTCAATTTTCCCAATTTTGTCAAATCTATATATCGAAATACTATTTTTTATTGGTACAACCATATTTTTTACCAGAACCACTAAAACTTAGAAATTATTACTAGTTGTGCTCAGTATTTTGATCAATTTTACTTTTATATTGCCAAAATTACTTAAATTCTATATATTCTCTATTTACATCAATAGAAACAAATTTTAACAATATTCTCAAAACTCTAATTTTTCATCACTATAACCGAATTTTCTCAAAAACTAGAATTGAAACTCGCCAACTACTAGCGTTGAGTTGTAAAATAAGTAAATAGAAAGGTGAAGTCGAAATTTTCTGTTTTGTACCGCCAATATGAAAAATTGGCCAAACTCCAGAATTCGAATAGAAAAACAATATTTACCAAAATCAATAAAATTCTCCAATTTCTATGTTTTTCATCATTATAATTAATTTTTAACACTATAACCGAAGTTATGTTTTCCCAAGGTAAGTAGAATATACTGTTCTAGAACATGGTGTTCATCGAGTTTAATTTTGTTGTTTTATATAAATGATTCCACTTGTTCTGTTTTTCGTCTATTCTACGATTTGTCTCAATGGCGATTTGTTGTTAAATAGAGCAAATATATGAAGTGAATTGTTATCGCGTGCATAAATATTCTCAAAATTCTATATTCTGAATGCAACTAAAGTTTCTCAAAATCACTGAAAACTTAAAAAATCGTTGAGTTTTTCGAAATTACAACTTTTTATCGATTCAACAATATTTCTTCAAATTAATAAATTCATCAAAATGTGCTATTTTTCAGAATCACTAATCCTTATAAAACTTCAATTTTCCCAATTTTGTCAAATCTATATATCGAAAAACTATTTTTTATTGGTACAACCATATTTTTTACCAGAACCACTAAAACTTAGAAATTATTACTAGTTGTGCTCAATATTTTCATCAATTTTACTTTTATATTGCCAAAATTACATAAATTCTATATATTCTCTATTTACATCAATAGAAACAAATTTTAGCAATATTCTCAAAACTCTAATTTTTCATCGCTATAACCGAATTTTCTCAAAAACTAGAATTGAAACTCGCCAACTACTAGCGTTGAGTTGTAAAATAACTAAATAGAAAGGTGAAGTCGAAATTTTCTGTTTTGTGCCGCCAATATGAAAAATTGGCCAAACTCCAGAATTCGAATAGAAAAACAATATTTACCAAAATCAATAAAATTATCCAATTTCTATGTTTTTCATCATTATAATTAATTTTTAACACTATAACCGAAGTTATGTTTTACCAAAGACAAGTAGAATATACTGTTCTAGAACATGGTGCACATCGAGTTTAATTTTGTTGTTTTATGTAAATGACTCTACTTGTTCTGGTGTTCGTCTATTCTACCATTCGGCTCCATGGGGATTTGCTGTGAAATAGAGCAAATATATGAAGTGAATTGTTATCGCGTCCACAAAAATTCTCAAAATTCTATATTCTGAATGCAACTAAAGTTTCTCAAAATCACTGAAAATTTCAAAAATCGGTGAGTTTTTCGAAATTACAACTTTTTATCAATTCAACAATATTTCTTCAAATTAATAAATTCATCAAAATGTGCTATTTTTCAGAAACATTAAACCTTATAAAACTTCAATTTTCACAATTTTGTCAAATCTATATATCGAAATACTATTTTTTATTGGTACAACCATATTTTTTACCAGAACCACTAAAACTTAGAAATTATTACTAGTTGTGCTCAGTATTTTGATCAATTTTACTTTTATATTGCCAAAATTACTTAAATTCTATATATTCTCTATTTACATCAATAGAAACAAATTTTAACAATATTCTCAAAACTCTAATTTTTCATCACTATAACCGAATTTTCTCAAAAACTAGAATTGAAACTCGCCAACTACTAGCGTTGAGTTGTAAAATAACTAAATAGAAAGGTGAAGTCGAAATTTTCTGTTTTGTACCGCCAATATGAAAAATTGGCCAAACTCCAGAATTCGAATAGAAAAACAATATTTACCAAAATCAATAAAATTCTCCAATTTCTATGTTTTTCATCATTATAATTAATTTTTAACACTATAACCGAAGTTATGTTTTCCCAAGGTAAGTAGAATATACTGTTCTAGAACATGGTGTTCATCGAGTTTAATTTTGTTGTTTTATATAAATGATTCCACTTGTTCTGTTTTTCGTCTATTCTACGATTTGTCTCAATGGCGATTTGTTGTTAAATAGAGCAAATATATGAAGTGAATTGTTATCGCGTGCATAAATATTCTCAAAATTCTATATTCTGAATGCAACTAAAGTTTCTCAAAATCACTGAAAATTTCAAAAGTCGGTGAGTTTTTCGAAATTACAATTTTTTATCGATTCAACAATATTTCTTCAAATTAATAAATTCATCAAAATGTGATATTTTTCAGAATCACTAATCCTTATAAAACTTCAATTTTCCCAATTTTGTCAAATCCATATATCGAAAAACTATTTTTTATTGGTACAACCATATTTTTTACCAGAACCACTAAAACTTAGAAATTATTACTAGTTGTGCTCAGTATTTTCATCAATTTTTACTTTTATATTGCCAAAATTACTTAAATTCTATATATTCTCTATTTACATCAATAGAAACAAATTTTAACAATATTCTCAAAACTCTAATTTTTCATCACTATAACCGACTTTTCTCAAAAACTAGAATTGAAACTCGCCAACTACTAGCGTTGAGTTGTAAAATAAGTAAATAGAAAGGTGAAGTCGAAATTTTCTGTTTTGTACCGCCAATATGAAAAATTGGCCAAACTCCAGAATTCGAATAGAAAAACAATATTTACCAAAATCAATAAAATTATCCAATTTCTATGTTTTTCATCATTATAATTAATTTTTAACACTATAACCGAAGTTATGTTTTACCAAAGACAAGTAGAATATACTGTTCTATAACATGGTGTACATCGAGTTTAATTTTGTTGTTTTATGTAAATGACTCTACTTGTTCTGGTGTTCGTCTATTCTACCATTCGGCTGCATGGGGATTTGCTGTGAAATAGAGCAAATATATGAAGTGAATTGTTATAGCATAGCGTCCACAAAAATTCTCAAAATTCTATATTCTGAATGCAACTAAAGTTTCTCAAAATCACTGAAAACTTAAAAAATCGTTGAGTTTTTCGAAATTACAACTTTTTATCGATTCAACAATATTTATTCAAATTAATAAATTCATCAAAATGTGCTATTTTTCAGAATCACTAATCCTTATAAAACTTCAATTTTCCCAATTTTGTCAAATCCATATATCGAAAAACTATTTTTTATTGGTACAACCATATTTTTTACCAGAACCACTAAAACTTAGAAATTATTACTAGTTGTGCTCAGTATTTTCATAAATTTTACTTTTATATTGCCAAAATTACTTAAATTCTATATATTCTCTATTTACATCAATAGAAACAAATTTTAACAATATTCTCAAAACTCTAATTTTTCATCACTATAACCGAATTTTCTCAAAAACTAGAATTGAAACTCGCCAACTACTAGCGTTGAGTTGTAAAATAAGTAAATAGAAAGGTGAAGTCGAAATTTTCTGTTTTGTACCGCCAATATGAAAAATTGGCCAAACTCCAGAATTCGAATAGAAAAACAATATTTACCAAAATCAATAAAATTCTCCAATTTCTATGTTTTTCATCATTATAATTAATTTTTAACACTATAACCGAAGTTATGTTTTACCAAAGACAAGTAGAATATACTGTTCTAGAACACGGTGCACATCGAGTTTAATTTTGTTGTTTTATGTAAATGACTCTACTTGTTCTGGTGTTCGTCTATTCTACCATTCGGCTCCATGGGGATTTGCTGTGAAATAGAGCAAATATATGAAGTGAATTGTTATCGCGTCCACAAAAATTCTCAAAATTCTATATTCTGAATGCAACTAAAGTGTCTCAAAATCACTGAAAATTTCTAAAATCGTTGAGTATTTCGAAATTACAACTTTTTATCAATTCAACAATATTTCTTCAAATTAATAAATTCATCAAAATGTGCTATTTTTCAGAATCATTAAACCTTATAAAACTTCAATTTTCCCAATTTTGTCAAATCTATATATCGAAATACTATTTTTTATTGGTACAACCATATTTTTTACCAGAACCACTAAAACTTAGAAATTATTACTAGTTGTGCTCAGTATTTTGATCAATTTTACTTTTATATTGCCAAAATTACTTAAATTCTATATATTCTCTATTTACATCAATAGAAACAAATTTTAACAATATTCTCAAAACTCTAATTTTTCTTCACTATAACCGAATTTTCTCAAAAACTAGAATTGAAACTCGCCAACTACTAGCGTTGAGTTGTAAAATAAGTAAATAGAAAGGTGAAGTCGAAATTTTCTGTTTTGTACCGCCAATATGAAAAATTGGCCAAACTCCAGAATTCGAATAGAAAAACAATATTTACCAAAATCAATAAAATTCTAAAATTTCTATGTTGTTCATCATTATAATTAATTTTTAACACTATAACCGAAGTTATGTTTTACCAAAGACAAGTAGAATATACTGTTCTAGAACATGGTGTACATCGAGTTTAATTTTGTTGTTTTATATAAATGATTCCACTTGTTCTGTTTTTCGTCTATTCTACGATTTGTCTCAATGGCGATTTGTTGTTAAATAGAGCAAATATATGAAGTGAATTGTTATCGCGTCCATAAATATTCTCAAAATTCTAAATTCTGAATGCAACTAAAGTTTCTCAAAATCACTGAAAATTTCAAAAATCGGTGAGTTTTTCGAAATTACAACTTTTTATCGATTCAACAATATTTATTCAAATTAATAAATTCATCAAAATGTGCTATTTTTCAGAATCACTAATCCTTATAAAACTTCAATTTTCCCAATTTTGTCAAATCCATATATCGAAAAACTATTTTTTATTGGTACAACCATATTTTTTACCAGAACCACTAAAACTTAGAAATTATTACTAGTTGTGCTCAGTATTTTCATAAATTTTACTTTTATATTGCCAAAATTACTTAAATTCTATATATTCTCTATTTACATCAATAGAAACAAATTTTAACAATATTCTCAAAACTCTAATTTTTCATCACTATAACCGAATTTTCTCAAAAACTAGAATTGAAACTCGCCAACTACTAGCGTTGAGTTGTAAAATAAGTAAATAGAAAGGTGAAGTCGAAATTTTCTGTTTTGTACCGCCAATATGAAAAATTGGCCAAACTCCAGAATTCGAATAGAAAAACAATATTTACCAAAATCAATAAAATTCTCCAATTTCTATGTTTTTCATCATTATAATTAATTTTTAACACTATAACCGAAGTTATGTTTTACCAAAGACAAGTAGAATATACAGTTCTAGAACATGGTGTACATCGATTTTAATTTTGTTGTTTTATATAAATGATTCCACTTGTTCTGTTTTTCGTCTATTCTACGATTTGTCTCAATGGCGATTTGTTGTTAAATAGAGCAAATATATGAAGTGAATTGTTATCGCGTCCATAAATATTCTCAAAATTCTATATTCTGAATGCAAGTAAAGTTTCTCAAAATCACTAAAAATTTCAAAAATCGGTGAGTTTTTCGAAATTACAACTTTTTATCGATTCAACAATATTTATTCAAATTAATAAATTCATCAAAATGTGCTATTTTTCAGAATCACTAATCTTTATAAAACTTCAATTTTCCCAATTTTGTCAAATCCATATATCGAAAAACTATTTTTTATTGGTACAACCATATTTTTTACCAGAACCACTAAAACTTAGAAATTATTACTGTTGTGCTCAATATTTTCATCAATTTTACTTTTATACTGCCAAAATTACATAAATTCTATATATTCTCTATTTACATCAATAGAAACAAATTTTAACAATATTCTCAAAACTCTAATTTTTCATCGCTATAACCGAATTTTCTCAAAAACTAGAATTGAAACTCGCCAACTACTAGCGTTGAGTTGTAAAATAACTAAATAGAAAGGTGAAGTGGAAATTTTCTGTTTTGTACCGCCAATATGAAAAATTGGCCAAACTCCAGAATTCGAATTGAAAAACAATATTTACCAAAATCAATAAAATTCTCCAATTTCTATGTTTTTCATCATTATAATTAATTTTTAACACTATAACCGAAGTTATGTTTTACCAAAGACAAGTAGAATATACTGTTCTAGAACATGGTGTACATCGAGTTTAATTTTGTTGTTTTATGTAAATGACTCTACTTGTTCTGGTGTTCGTCTATTCTACCATTCGGCTCCATGGGGATTTGCTGTGAAATAGAGCAAATATATGAAGTGAATTGTTTGCGCGTCTACAAAAATTCTCAAAATTCTATATTCTGAATGCAACTAAAGTGTCTCAAAATCACTGAAAATTTCTAAAATCGTTGAGTATTTCGAAATTACAACTTTTTATCAATTCAACAATATTTCTTCAAATTAATAAATTCATCAAAATGTGCTATTTTTCAGAATCACTAATCCTTATAAAACTTCAATTTTCCCAATTTTGTCAAATCCATATATCGAAATACTATTTTTTATTGGTACAACCATATTTTTTACCAGAACCACTAAAACTTAAAAATTATTACTAGTTGTGCTCAATATTTTCATCAATTTTACTTTTATAAAATAGTATTTCGATATATGGATTTGACAAAATTGGGAAAATTGAAGGTTTATAAGGATTAGTGATTCTGAAAAATAGCACATTGTGATGAATTTATTAATTTGAAGAAATATTGTTGAATCGATAAAAAGTTGTAATTTCGAAAAACTCAACGATTTTTTAAGTTTTCAATGATTTTGAGAAACTTTAGTTGCATTCAGAATATAGAATTTTGAGAATTTTTGTGGACGCGATAACAATTCACTTCATATATTTGCTCTATTTCACAGCAAATCCCCATGGAGCCGAATAATAGAATAGACGAAAACCAGAACACGTGGAATCATTTAAATAAAACAACAAAATTAAACTCGATGTACACCATGTTTTAGAACAGTATATTCTACTTGTCTTTGGTAAAACATAACTTCGGTTATAGTGTTAAAAATTAATTATAATGATGAAAAACATAGAAATTGGAGAATTTTATTGATTTTTGTGAATATTGTTTTTCTATTCGAATTCTGGAGTTTGGCCAATTTTTCATATTGGCGGTACAAAACAGAAAATTTCGACTTCACCTTTCTATTTAGTTATTTTACAACTCAACGCTAGTAGTTGGCGAGTTTCAATTCTAGTTTTTGAGAAAATTCGGTTATAGTGATGAAAAACTAGAGTTTTGAGAATATTGTTAAAATTTGTTTCTATTGATGTAAATAGAGAATATATAGAATTTAAGTAATTTTGGCAATATAAAAGTAAAATTGATGAAAATATTGAGCACAACTAGTCATAATTTCTAAGTTTTAGTGGTTCTGGTAAAAAATATGGTTGTACCAATAAAAAATAGTATTTCGATATATGGATTTGACAAAATTGGGAAAATTGAAGTTTTATAAGGATTAGTGATTCTGAAAAATAGCACATTTTGATGAATTTATTAATTTGAAGAAATATTGTTGAATTGATAAAAAGTTGTAATTTCGAAATACTCAACGATTTTAGAAATTTTCAGTGATTTTGAGACACTTTAGTTGCATTCAGAATATAGAATTTTGAGAATTTTTGTAGACGCGCAAACAATTCACTTCATATATTTGCTCTATTTCACAGCAAATCCCCATGGAGCCGAATGGTAGAACAGACGAAAACCAGAACAAGTGGAGTCATTTACATAAAACAACAAAATTAAACTCGATGTACACCATGTTCTAGAACAGTATATTCTACTTGTCTTTGGTAAAACATAACTTCGGTTATAGTGTTAAAAATTAATTATAATGATGAAAAACATAGAAATTGGAGAATTTTATTGATTTTTGTGAATATTGTTTTTCTATTCGAATTCTGGAGTTTGGCCAATTTTTCATATTGGCGGTACAAAACAGAAAATTTCGACTTCACCTTTCTATTTAGTTATTTTACAACTCAACGCTAGTAGTTGGCGAGTTTCAATTCTAGTTTTTGAGAAAATTCGGTTATAGTGATGAAAAATTAGAGTTTTGAGAATATTGTTAAAATTTGTTTCTATTGATGTAAATAGAGAATATATAGAATTGAAGTAATTTTGGCAATATAAAAGTAAAATTGATGAAAATACTGAGCACAACTAGTAATAATTTCTAAGTTTTAGTGGTTCTGGTAAAAAATATGGTTGTACCAATAAAAAATAGTATTTCGATATATGGATTTGACAAAATTGGGAAAATTGAAGTTTTATAAGGATTAGTGATTCTGAAAAATAGCACATTTTGATGAATTTATTAATTTGAAGAAATATTGTTGAATCGATAAAAAATTGTAATTTCGAAAAACTCAACGATTTTTTAAGTTTTCAGTGATTTTGAGAAACTTTAGTTGCATTCAGAATATAGAATTTTGAGAATTTTTGTGGACGCGATAACAATTCACTTCATATATTTGCTCTATTTCACAGCAAATCCCCATGGAGCCGAATGGTAGAATAGACGAACACCAGAACAAGTAGAGTCATTTACATAAAACAACAAAATTAAACTCGATGTACACCATGTTCTAGAACAGTATATTCTACTTGTCTTTGGTAAAACATAACTTCGGTTATAGTGTTAAAAATTAATTATAATGATGAAAAACATAGAAATTGGAGAATTTTATTGATTTTTGTGAATATTGTTTTTCTATTCGAATTCTGGAGTTTGGCCAATTTTTCATATTGGCGGTACAAAACAGAAAATTTCGACTTCACCTTTCTATTTAGTTATTTTACAACTCAACGCTAGTAGTTGGCGAGTTTCAATTCTAGTTTTTGAGAAAATTCGGTTATAGTGATGAAAAATTAGAGTTTTGAGAATATTGTTAAAATTTGTTTCTATTGATGTAAATAGAGAATATATAGAATTGAAGTAATTTTGGCAATATAAAAGTAAAATTGATGAAAATACTGAGCACAACTAGTAATAATTTCTAAGTTTTAGTGGTTCTGGTAAAAAATATGGTTGTACCAATAAAAAATAGTATTTCGATATATGGATTTGACAAAATTGGGAAAATTGAAATTTTGTAAGTTTTAATGATTCTGAAAAATAGCACATTTTGATGAATTTATTAATTCGAAGAAATATTGTTGAATCGATAAAAAGTTGTAATTTCGAAAAACTCAACGATTTTTTAAGTTTTCAGTGATTTTGAGAAACTTTAGTTGCATTCAGAATATAGAATTTTGAGAATTTTTGTGGACGCGATAACAATTCACTTCATATATTTGCTCTATTTCACAGCAAATCCCCATGGAGCCGAATAGTAGAATAGACGAAAACCAGAACACGTGGAATCATTTAAATAAAACAACAAAATTAAACTCGATGTACACCATGTTCTAGAACAGTATATTCTACTTGTCTTTGGTAAAACATAACTTCGGTTATAGTGTTAAAAATTAATATAATGATGAAAACATAGAAATTGGAGAATTTTATTGATTTTTGTGAATATTGTTTTTCTATTCGAATTCTGGGGTTTGGCCAATTTTTCATATTGGCTGTACAAAACAAAAAATTTCGACTTCACCTTTCTATTTAGTTATTTTACAACTCAACGCTAGTAGTTGGCGAGTTTCAATTCTAGTTTTTGAGAAAATTCGGTTATAGTGATGAAAAACTAGAGTTTTGAGAATATTGTTAAAATTTGTTTCTATTGATGTAAATAGAGAATATATAGAATTTAAGTAATTTTGGCAATATAAAAGTAAAATTGATGAAAATACTGAGCACAACTAGTAATAATTTCTAAGTTTTAGTGGTTCTGGTAAAAAATATGGTTGTACCAATAAAAAATAGTATTTCGATATATGGATTTGACAAAATTGGGAAAATTGAAGTTTTATAAGGATTAGTGATTCTGAAAAATAGCACATTTTGATGAATTTATTAATTTGAAGAAATATTGTTGAATCGATAAAAGTGTAATATCGAAAAACTCCACGATTTTTGAAGTTTTCAGTGATTTTGAGAAACTTATTTGCATTCAGAATATAGAATTTGAGAATTTTTGTGAACGCGATAACAATTCACTTCATATATTTGCTCTATTTCACAGCAAATCCCCATGGAGCCGAATAGTAGAATAGACGAAAACCAGAACACGTGGAATCATTTAAATAAAACAACAAAATTAAACTCGATGTACACCATGTTCTAGAACAGTATATTCTACTTGTCTTTGGTAAAACATAACTTCGGTTATAGTGTTAAAAATTAATTATAATGATGAAAAACATAGAAATTGGAGAATTTTATTGATTTTGGTGAATATGGTTTTTCTATTATTCGAATTCTGGAGTTTGGCCAATTTTTCATATTGGCGGTACAAAACAGAAAATTTCGACTTCACCTTTCTATTTAGTTATTTTACAACTCAACGCTAGTAGTTGGCGAGTTTCAATTCTAGTTTTTGAGAAAATTCGGTTATAGTGATGAAAAATTAGAGTTTTGAGAATATTGTTAAAATTTGTTTCTATTGATGTAAATAGAGAATATATAGAATTGAAGTAATTTTGGCAATATAAAAGTAAAATTGATGAAAATACTGAGCACAACTAGTAATAATTTCTAAGTTTTAGTGGTTCTGGTAAAAAATATGGTTGTACCAATAAAAAATAGTATTTCGATATATGGATTTGACAAAATTGGGAAAATTGAAATTTTGTAAGTTTTAATGATTCTGAAAAATAGCACATTTTGATGAATTTATTAATTCGAAGAAATATTGTTGAATCGATAAAAAGTTGTAATTTCGAAAAACTCAACGATTTTTTAAGTTTTCAGTGATTTTGAGAAACTTTAGTTGCATTCAGAATATAGAATTTTGAGAATTTTTGTGGACGCGATAACAATTCACTTCATATATTTGCTCTATTTCACAGCAAATCCCCATGGAGCCGAATAGTAGAATAGACGAAAACCAGAACACGTGGAATCATTTAAATAAAACAACAAAATTAAACTCGATGTACACCATGTTCTAGAACAGTATATTCTACTTGTCTTTGGTAAAACATAACTTCGGTTATAGTGTTAAAAATTAA
The DNA here is from genome assembly GCA_963966105.1 of Volucella zonaria. Classification (NCBI taxonomy): domain Eukaryota; kingdom Metazoa; phylum Arthropoda; class Insecta; order Diptera; family Syrphidae; genus Volucella; species Volucella zonaria. The sequence continues at coordinate 4,498,978 of CAWYQB010000254.1, read as the reverse complement.
TTATAATGATGAAAAACATAGAAATTGGAGAATTTTATTGATTTTTGTGAATATTGTTTTTCTATTCGAATTCTGGGGTTTGGCCAATTTTTCATATTGGCTGTACAAAACAAAAAATTTCGACTTCACCTTTCTATTTAGTTATTTTACAACTCAACGCTAGTAGTTGGCGAGTTTCAATTCTAGTTTTTGAGAAAATTCGGTTATAGTGATGAAAAACTAGAGTTTTGAGAATATTGTTAAAATTTGTTTCTATTGATGTAAATAGAGAATATATAGAATTTAAGTAATTTTGGCAATATAAAAGTAAAATTGATGAAAATACTGAGCACAACTAGTAATAATTTCTAAGTTTTAGTGGTTCTGGTAAAAAATATGGTTGTACCAATAAAAAATAGTATTTCGATATATGGATTTGACAAAATTGGGAAAATTGAAGTTTTATAAGGATTAGTGATTCTGAAAAATAGCACATTTTGATGAATTTATTAATTTGAAGAAATATTGTTGAATCGATAAAAAGTTGTAATATCGAAAAACTCCACGATTTTTGAAGTTTTCAGTGATTTTGAGAAACTTATTTGCATTCAGAATATAGAATTTTGAGAATTTTTGTGAACGCGATAACAATTCACTTCATATATTTGCTCTATTTCACAGCAAATCCCCATGGAGCCGAATAGTAGAATAGACGAAAACCAGAACACGTGGAATCATTTAAATAAAACAACAAAATTAAACTCGATGTACACCATGTTCTAGAACAGTATATTCTACTTGTCTTTGGTAAAACATGACTTCGGTTATAGTGTTAAAAATTAATTATAATGATGAAAAACATAGAAATTGGAGAATTTTATTGATTTTGGTGAATATGGTTTTTCTATTCGAATTCTGGAGTTTGGCCAATTTTTCATATTGGCTGTACAAAACAGAAAATTTCCACTTCACCTTTCTATTTAGTTATTTTACAACTCAACGCTAGTAGTTAGCGGGCTTCAATTCTAGTTCTTGAGAAAATTCGGTTATAGTGATGAAAAATTAAAGTTTTGAAAATATTGTTAAAATTTGTTTCTATTGATGTAAATAGAGAATGTATAGAATTTAAGTAATTTTGGCAATATAAAAGTAAAATTGATGAAAATATTGAGCACAACTAGTCATAATTTCTAAGTTTTAGTGGTTCTGGTAAAAAATATGGTTGTACCAATAAAAAATAGTATTTCGATATATGGATTTGACAAAATTGGGAAAATTGAAATTCTGTAAGTTTTAATGATTCTGAAAAACAGGACATTTTGATGTATTTAATGATTTGAATAAATATTGTTAATTCGATATATGGATTTGACAAAATTGGGAAAATTGAAGTTTTATAAGGATTAGTGATTCTGAAAAATAGCACATTTTGATGAATTTATTAATTTGAAGAAATATTGTTGAATCGACAAAAAGTTGTAATTTCGAAAAACTCAACGATTTTTGAAGTTTTCAGTGATTTTGAGAAACTTATTTGCATTCAGAATATAGAATTTTGAGAATTTTTGTGGACGCGCTAACAATTCACTTCATATATTTGCTCTATTTCACAGCAAATCCCCATGGAGCCGAATGGTAGAATAGACGAAAACCAGAACAAGTGGAATCATTTATATAAAACAACAAAATTAAACTCGATGTACACCATGTTTTAGAACAGTACATTCTACTTGTCTTTGGTAAAACATAACTTCGGTTATAGTGTTAAAAATTAATTATAATGATGAAAAACATACAAATTGGAGAATTTTATTGATTTTGGTAAATATTGTTTTTCTATTCAAATTCTGGAGTTTGGCCAATTTTTCATATTGGCGGTACAAAACAGAAAATTTCCACTTCACCTTTCTATTTAGTTATTTTACAACTCAACGCTAGTAGTTGGCGAGTTTCAATTCTAGTTTTTGAGAAAATTCGGTTATAGTGATGAAAAATTAGAGTTTTGAGAATATTGTTAAAATTTGTTTCTATTGATGTAAATAGAGAATATATAGAATTTAAGTAATTTTGGCAATATAAAAGTAAAATTGATGAAAATATTGAGCACAACTAGTAATAATTTCTAAGTTTTAGTGGTTCTGGTAAAAAATATGGTTGTACCAATAAAAAATAGTATTTCGATATATGGATTTGACAAAATTGGGAAAATTGAAGTTTTATAAGGATTAGTGATTCTGAAAAATAGCACATTTTGATGAATTTTTTAATTTGAAGAAATATTGTTGAATCGATAAAAAGTTGTAATTTCGAAAAACTCAACGATTTTTGAAGTTTTCAGTGATTTTGAGCAACTTTAGTTACATTCAGAATATACAATTTTGAGAATTTTTGTGGACGCGATAACAATTCACTTCATATATTTGCTCTATTTCACAGCAAATCCCCATGGAGCCGAATGGTAGAATAGACGAAAACCAGAACAAGTGGAATCATTTATATAAAACAACAAAATTAAACTCGATGTACACCATGTTTTAGAACAGTATATTCTACTTGTCTTTGGTAAAACATAACTTCGGTTATAGTGTTAAAAATTAATTATAATGATGAAAAACATAGAAATTGGAGAATTTTATTGATTTTGGTAAATATTGTTTTTCTATTCGAATTCTGGAGTTTGGCCAATTTTTCATATTGGCGGTACAAAACAGAAAATTTCCACTTCACCTTTCTATTTAGTTATTTTACAACTCAACGCTAGTAGTTGGCGAGTTTCAATTCTAGTTTTTGAGAAAATTCGGTTATAGTGATGAAAAATTAGAGTTTTGAGAATATTGTTAAAATTTGTTTCTATTGATGTAAATAGAGAATATATAGAATTTAAGTAATTTTGGCAATATAAAAGTAAAATTGATGAAAATATTGAGCACAACTAGTAATAATTTCTAAGTTTTAGTGGTTCTGGTAAAAAATATGGTTGTACCAATAAAAAATAGTTTTTCGATATATGGATTTGACAAAATTGGGAAAATTGAAGTTTTATAAGGATTAGTGATTCTGAAAAATAGCACATTTTGATGAATTTATTAATTTGAAGAAATATTGTTGAATCGATAAAAAATTGTAATTTCGAAAAACTCAACGATTTTTTAAGTTTTCAGTGATTTTGAGAAACTTTAGTTGCATTCAGAATATAGAATTTTGAGAATTTTTGTGGACGCGATAACAATTCACTTCATATATTTGCTCTATTTCACAGCAAATCCCCATGGAGCCGAATGGTAGAATAGACGAACACCAGAACAAGTAGAGTCATTTACATAAAACAACAAAATTAAACTCGATGTACACCATGTTCTAGAACAGTATATTCTACTTGTCTTTGGTAAAACATAACTTCGGTTATAGTGTTAAAAATTAATTATAATTATGAAAAACATAGAAATTGGAGAATTTTATTGATTTTTGTGAATATTGTTTTTCTATTCGAATTCTGGAGTTTGGCCAATTTTTCATATTGGCGGTACAAAACAGAAAATTTCGACTTCACCTTTCTATTTAGTTATTTTACAACTCAACGCTAGTAGTTGGCGAGTTTCAATTCTAGTTTTTGAGAAAATTCGGTTATAGTGATGAAAAATTAGAGTTTTGAGAATATTGTTAAAATTTGTTTCTATTGATGTAAATAGAGAATATATAGAATTGAAGTAATTTTGGCAATATAAAAGTAAAATTGATGAAAATACTGAGCACAACTAGTAATAATTTCTAAGTTTTAGTGGTTCTGGTAAAAAATATGGTTGTACCAATAAAAAATAGTATTTCGATATATGGATTTGACAAAATTGGGAAAATTGAAATTTTGTAAGTTTTAATGATTCTGAAAAATAGCACATTTTGATGAATTTATTAATTCGAAGAAATATTGTTGAATCGATAAAAAGTTGTAATTTCGAAAAACTCAACGATTTTTGAAGTTTTCAGTGATTTTGAGAAACTTTAGTTGCATTCAGAATATAGAATTTTGAGAATTTTTGTGGACGCGATAACAATTCACTTCATATATTTGCTCTATTTCACAGCAAATCCCCATGGAGCCGAATGGTAGAATAGACGAACCCCAGAACAAGTATAGTCATTTACATAAAACAACAAAATTAAACTCGATGTACACCATGTTCTAGAACAGTATATTCTATTTGTCTTTGGTAAAACATAACTTCGGTTATAATGTTAAAAATTAATTATAATGATGAAAAACATAGAAATTGGATAATTTTATTGATTTTGGTAAATATTGTTTTTCTATTCGAATTCTGGAGTTTGGCCAATTTTTCATATTGGCGGTACAAAACAGAAAATTTCGACTTCACCTTTCTATTTAGTTATTTTACAACTCAACGCTAGTAGTTGGCGAGTTTCAATTCTAGTTTTTGAGAAAATTCGGTTATAGTGATGAAAAACTAGAGTTTTGAGAATATTGTTAAAATTTGTTTCTATTGATGTAAATAGAGAATATATAGAATTTAAGTAATTTTGGCAATATAAAAGTAAAATTGATGAAAATATTGAGCACAACTAGTAATAATTTCTAAGTTTTAGTGGTTCTGGTAAAAAATATGGTTGTACCAATAAAAAATAGTATTTCGATATATGGATTTGACAAAATTGGGAAAATTGAAGTTTTATAAGGATTAGTGATTCTGAAAAATAGCACATTTTGATGAATTTATTAATTTGAAGAAATATTGTTGAATCGATAAAAAGTTGTAATTTCGAAAAACTCAACGATTTTTGAAGTTTTCAATGATTTTGAGCAACTTTAGTTACATTCAGAATATAGAATTTTGAGAATTTTTGTGGACGCGATAAAAATTCACTTCATATATTTGCTCTATTTCACAGCAAATCCCCATGGAGCCGAATGGTAGAATAGACGAAAACCAGAACAAGTGGAATCATTTATATAAAACAACAAAATTAAACTCGATGTACACCATGTTTTAGAACAGTATATTCTACTTGTCTTTGGTAAAACATAACTTCGGTTATAGTGTTAAAAATTAATTATAATGATGAAAAACATAGAAATTGGAGAATTTTATTGATTTTGGTAAATATTGTTTTTCTATTCGAATTCTGGAGTTTGGCCAATTTTTCATATTGGCGGTACAAAACAGAAAATTTCCACTTCACCTTTCTATTTAGTTATTTTACAACTCAACGCTAGTAGTTGGCGAGTTTCAATTCTAGTTTTTGAGAAAATTCGGTTATAGTGATGAAAAACTAGAGTTTTGAGAATATTGTTAAAATTTGTTTCTATTGATGTAAATAGAGAATATATAGAATTTAAGTAATTTTGGCAATATAAAAGTAAAATTGATGAAAATACTGAGCACAACTAGTAATAATTTCTAAGTTTTAGTGGTTCTGGTAAAAAATATGGTTGTACCAATAAAAAATAGTATTTCGATATATGGATTTGACAAAATTGGGAAAATTGAAGTTTTATAAGGATTAGTGATTCTGAAAAATAGCACATTTTGATGAATTTATTAATTTGAAGAAATATTGTTGAATCGATAAAAAGTTGTAATTTCGAAAAACTCAACGATTTTTGAAGTTTTCAATGATTTTGAGAAATTTTAGTTGCATTCAGAATATAGAATTTTGAGAATTTTTGTGGACGCGATAACAATTCACTTCATATATTTGCTCTATTTCACAGCAAATCCCCATGGAGCCGAATAGTAGAATAGACGAAAACCAGAACACGTGGAATAATTTAAACAAAACAACAAAATTAAACTCGATGTACACCATGTTTTAGAACAGTATATTCTACTTGTCTTTGGTAAATCATAACTTCGGTTATAGTGTTAAAAATTAATTATAATGATGAAAAACATAGAAATTGGAGAATTTTATTGATTTTGGTAAATATTGTTTTTCTATTCGAATTCTGGAGTTTGGCCAATTTTTCATATTGGCGGTACAAAACAGAAAATTTCCACTTCACCTTTCTATTTAGTTATTTTACAACTCAACGCTAGTAGTTGGCGAGTTTCAATTCTAGTTTTTGAGAAAATTCGGTTATAGTGATGAAAAATTAGAGTTTTGAGAATATTGTTAAAATTTGTTTCTATTGATGTAAATAGAGAATATATAGAATTCAAGTAATTTTGGCAATATAAAAGTAAAATTGATCAAAATACTGAGCACAACTAGTAATAATTTCTAAGTTTTAGTGGTTCTGGTGAAATAGCATTTCGATATATGGATTTGACAAAATTGTGAAAATTGAAGTTTTATAAGGTTTAATGATTCTGAAAAATAGGACATTTTGATGAATTTATTAATTTGAAGAAATATTGTTGAATTGATAAAAAGTTGTAATTTCGAAATACTCAACGATTTTAGAAATTTTCAGTGATTTTGAGACACTTTAGTTGCATTCAGAATATAGAATTTTGAGAATTTTTGTAGACGCGCTAACAATTCACTTCATATATTTGCTCTATTTCACAGCAAATCCCCATGGAGCCGAATGGTAGAATAGACGAACACCAGAACAAGTAGAGTCATTTACATAAAACAACAAAATTAAACTCGATGTACACCATGTTCTAGAACAGTATATTCTACTTGTCTTTGGTAAAACATGACTTCGGTTATAGTGTTAAAAATTAATTATAATGATGAAAAACATAGAAATTGGAGAATTTTATTGATTTTGGTAAATATTGTTTTTCTATTCGAATTCTGGAGTTTGGCCAATTTTTCATATTGGCGGTACAAAACAGAAAATTTCCACTTCACCTTTCTATTTAGTTATTTTACAACTCAACGCTAGTAGTTGGCGAGTTTCAATTCTAGTTTTTGAGAAAATTCGGTTATAGTGATGAAAAACTAGAGTTTTGAGAATATTGTTAAAATTTGTTTCTATTGATGTAAATAGAGAATATATAGAATTTAAGTAATTTTGGCAATATAAAAGTAAAATTGATGAAAATACTGAGCACAACTAGTAATAATTTCTAAGTTTTAGTGGTTCTGGTAAAAAATATGGTTGTACCAATAAAAAATAGTATTTCGATATATGGATTTGACAAAATTGGGAAAATTGAAGTTTTATAAGGATTAGTGATTCTGAAAAATAGCACATTTTGATGAATTTATTAATTTGAAGAAATATTGTTGAATCGATAAAAAGTTGTAATTTCGAAAAACTCAACGATTTTTGAAGTTTTCAATGATTTTGAGAAATTTTAGTTGCATTCAGAATATAGAATTTTGAGAATTTTTGTGGACGCGATAACAATTCACTTCATATATTTGCTCTATTTCACAGCAAATCCCCATGGAGCCGAATAGTAGAATAGACGAAAACCAGAACACGTGGAATAATTTAAACAAAACAACAAAATTAAACTCGATGTACACCATGTTTTAGAACAGTATATTCTACTTGTCTTTGGTAAATCATAACTTCGGTTATAGTGTTAAAAATTAATTATAATGATGAAAAACATAGAAATTGGAGAATTTTATTGATTTTGGTAAATATTGTTTTTCTATTCGAATTCTGGAGTTTGGCCAATTTTTCATATTGGCGGTACAAAACAGAAAATTTCCACTTCACCTTTCTATTTAGTTATTTTACAACTCAACGCTAGTAGTTGGCGAGTTTCAATTCTAGTTTTTGAGAAAATTCGGTTATAGTGATGAAAAATTAGAGTTTTGAGAATATTGTTAAAATTTGTTTCTATTGATGTAAATAGAGAATATATAGAATTCAAGTAATTTTGGCAATATAAAAGTAAAATTGATCAAAATACTGAGCACAACTAGTAATAATTTCTAAGTTTTAGTGGTTCTGGTGAAATAGCATTTCGATATATGGATTTGACAAAATTGTGAAAATTGAAGTTTTATAAGGTTTAATGATTCTGAAAAATAGGACATTTTGATGAATTTATTAATTTGAAGAAATATTGTTGAATTGATAAAAAGTTGTAATTTCGAAATACTCAACGATTTTAGAAATTTTCAGTGATTTTGAGACACTTTAGTTGCATTCAGAATATAGAATTTTGAGAATTTTTGTAGACGCGCTAACAATTCACTTCATATATTTGCTCTATTTCACAGCAAATCCCCATGGAGCCGAATGGTAGAATAGACGAACACCAGAACAAGTAGAGTCATTTACATAAAACAACAAAATTAAACTCGATGTACACCATGTTCTAGAACAGTATATTCTACTTGTCTTTGGTAAAACATGACTTCGGTTATAGTGTTAAAAATTAATTATAATGATGAAAAACATAGAAATTGGAGAATTTTATTGATTTTGGTGAATATTGTTTTTCTATTCGAATTCTGGAGTTTGGCCAATTTTTCATATTGGCTGTACAAAACAGAAAATTTCCACTTCACCTTTCTATTTTGTTATTTTACAACTCAACGCTAGTAGTTAGCGGGCTTCAATTCTAGTTTTTGAGAAAATTCGGTTATAGTGATGAAAAATTAAAGTTTTGAAAATATTGTTAAAATTTGTTTCTATTGATGTAAATAGAGAATGTATAGAATTTAAGTAATTTTGGCAATATAAAAGTAAAATTGATGAAAATATTGAGCACAACTAGTAATAATTTCTAAGTTTTAGTGGTTCTGGTAAAAAATATGGTTGTACCAATAAAAAATAGTTTTTCGATATATGGATTTGACAAAATAGGGAAAATTGAAGTTTTATAAGGATTAGTGATTCTGAAAAATAGCACATTTTGATGAATTTATTAATTCGAAGAAATATTGTTGAATCGATAAAAAGTTGTTATATAAAAAAACTCAACGATTTTTGAAGTTTTCAGTGATTTTGAGAAACTTATTTGCATTCAGAATATAGAATTTTGAGAATTTTTGTGGACGCGATAACAATTCACTTCATATATTTGCTCTATTTCACAGCAAATCCCCATGGAGCCGAATGGTAGAATAGACGAACACCAGAACAAGTAGAGTCATTTACATAAAACAACAAAATTAAACTCGATGTACACCATGTTCTAGAACAGTATATTCTATTTGTCTTTGGTAAAACATAACTTCGGTTATAGTGTTAAAAATTGATTATAATGATGAAAAGCATAGAAATTGGATAATTTTATTGATTTTGGTAAATATTGTTTTTCTATTCGAATTCTGGAGTTTGGCCAATTTTTCATATTGGCGGTACAAAACAGAAAATTTCGACTTCACCTTTCTATTTAGTTATTTTACAACTCAACGCTAGTAGTTGGCGAGTTTCAATTCTAGTTTTTGAGAAAATTCGGTTATAGTGATGAAAAACTAGAGTTTTGAGAATATTGTTAAAATTTGTTTCTATTGATGTAAATAGAGAATATATAGAATTTAAGTAATTTTGGCAATATAAAAGTAAAATTGATGAAAATACTGAGCACAACTAGTAATAATTTCTAAGTTTTAGTGGTTCTGGTAAAAAATATGGTTGTACCAATAAAAAATAGTATTTCGATATATGGATTTGACAAAATTGGGAAAATTGAAGTTTTATAAGGATTAGTGATTCTGAAAAATAGCACATTTTGATGAATTTATTAATTTGAAGAAATATTGTTGAATCGATAAAAAGTTGTTATATAAAAAAACTCAACGATTTTTGAAGTTTTCAGTGATTTTGAGAAACTTATTTGCATTCAGAATATAGAATTTTGAGAATTTTTGTGGACGCGATAACAATTCACTTCATATATTTGCTCTATTTCACAGCAAATCCCCATGGAGCCGAATGGTAGAATAGACGAAAACCACAACAAGTGGAGTCATTTACATAAAACAACAAAATTAAACTCGATGTACACCATGTTCTAGAACAGTATATTCTACTTGTCTTTGGTAAAACATGACTTCGGTTATAGTGTTAAAAATTAATTATAATGATGAAAAACATAGAAATTGGAGAATTTTATTGATTTTGGTAAATATTGTTTTTCTATTCGAATTCTGGAGTTTGGCCAATTTTTCATATTGGCGGTACAAAACAGAAAATTTCCACTTCACCTTTCTATTTAGTTATTTTACAACTCAACGCTAGTAGTTGGCGAGTTTCAATTCTAGTTTTTGAGAAAATTCGGTTATAGTGATGAAAAACTAGAGTTTTGAGAATATTGTTAAAATTTGTTTCTATTGATGTAAATAGAGAATATATAGAATTCAAGTAATTTTGGCAATATAAAAGTAAAATTGATCAAAATACTGAGCACAACTAGTAATAATTTCTAAGTTTTAGTGGTTCTGGTGAAATAGCATTTCGATATATGGATTTGACAAAATTGTGAAAATTGAAGTTTTATAAGGTTTAATGATTCTGAAAAATAGGACATTTTGATGAATTTATTAATTTGAAGAAATATTGTTGAATTGATAAAAAGTTGTAATTTCGAAATACTCAACGATTTTAGAAATTTTCAGTGATTTTGAGACACTTTAGTTGCATTCAGAATATAGAATTTTGAGAATTTTTGTAGACGCGCTAACAATTCACTTCATATATTTGCTCTATTTCACAGCAAATCCCCATGGAGCCGAATGGTAGAATAGACGAACACCAGAACAAGTAGAGTCATTTACATAAAACAACAAAATTAAACTCGATGTACACCATGTTCTAGAACAGTATATTCTACTTGTCTTTGGTAAAACATGACTTCGGTTATAGTGTTAAAAATTAATTATAATGATGAAAAACATAGAAATTGGAGAATTTTATTGATTTTGGTAAATATTGTTTTTCTATTCGAATTCTGGAGTTTGGCCAATTTTTCATATTGGCGGTACAAAACAGAAAATTTCCACTTCACCTTTCTATTTAGTTATTTTACAACTCAACGCTAGTAGTTGGCGAGTTTCAATTCTAGTTTTTGAGAAAATTCGGTTATAGTGATGAAAAACTAGAGTTTTGAGAATATTGTTAAAATTTGTTTCTATTGATGTAAATAGAGAATATATAGAATTTAAGTAATTTTGGCAATATAAAAGTAAAATTGATGAAAATATTGAGCACAACTAGTAATAATTTCTAAGTTTTAGTGGTTCTGGTAAAAAATATGGTTGTACCAATAAAAAATAGTATTTCGATATATGGATTTGACAAAATTGGGAAAATTGAAGTTTTATAAGGATTAGTGATTCTGAAAAATAGCACATTTTGATGAATTTATTAATTTGAAGAAATATTGTTGAATCGATAAAAAGTTGTAATTTCGAAAAACTCAACGATTTTTGAAGTTTTCAATGATTTTGAGCAACTTTAGTTACATTCAGAATATAGAATTTTGAGAATTTTTGTGGACGCGATAAAAATTCACTTCATATATTTGCTCTATTTCACAGCAAATCCCCATGGAGCCGAATGGTAGAATAGACGAAAACCAGAACAAGTGGAATCATTTATATAAAACAACAAAATTAAACTCGATGTACACCATGTTTTAGAACAGTATATTCTACTTGTCTTTGGTAAAACATAACTTCGGTTATAGTGTTAAAAATTAATTATAATGATGAAAAACATAGAAATTGGAGAATTTTATTGATTTTGGTAAATATTGTTTTTCTATTCGAATTCTGGAGTTTGGCCAATTTTTCATATTGGCGGTACAAAACAGAAAATTTCCACTTCACCTTTCTATTTAGTTATTTTACAACTCAACGCTAGTAGTTGGCGAGTTTCAATTCTAGTTTTTGAGAAAATTCGGTTATAGTGATGAAAAACTAGAGTTTTGAGAATATTGTTAAAATTTGTTTCTATTGATGTAAATAGAGAATATATAGAATTTAAGTAATTTTGGCAATATAAAAGTAAAATTGATGAAAATACTGAGCACAACTAGTAATAATTTCTAAGTTTTAGTGGTTCTGGTAAAAAATATGGTTGTACCAATAAAAAATAGTATTTCGATATATGGATTTGACAAAATTGGGAAAATTGAAGTTTTATAAGGATTAGTGATTCTGAAAAATAGCACATTTTGATGAATTTATTAATTTGAAGAAATATTGTTGAATCGATAAAAAGTTGTAATTTCGAAAAACTCAACGATTTTTGAAGTTTTCAATGATTTTGAGAAATTTTAGTTGCATTCAGAATATAGAATTTTGAGAATTTTTGTGGACGCGATAACAATTCACTTCATATATTTGCTCTATTTCACAGCAAATCCCCATGGAGCCGAATAGTAGAATAGACGAAAACCAGAACACGTGGAATAATTTAAACAAAACAACAAAATTAAACTCGATGTACACCATGTTTTAGAACAGTATATTCTACTTGTCTTTGGTAAATCATAACTTCGGTTATAGTGTTAAAAATTAATTATAATGATGAAAAACATAGAAATTGGAGAATTTTATTGATTTTGGTAAATATTGTTTTTCTATTCGAATTCTGGAGTTTGGCCAATTTTTCATATTGGCGGTACAAAACAGAAAATTTCCACTTCACCTTTCTATTTAGTTATTTTACAACTCAACGCTAGTAGTTGGCGAGTTTCAATTCTAGTTTTTGAGAAAATTCGGTTATAGTGATGAAAAATTAGAGTTTTGAGAATATTGTTAAAATTTGTTTCTATTGATGTAAATAGAGAATATATAGAATTCAAGTAATTTTGGCAATATAAAAGTAAAATTGATCAAAATACTGAGCACAACTAGTAATAATTTCTAAGTTTTAGTGGTTCTGGTGAAATAGCATTTCGATATATGGATTTGACAAAATTGTGAAAATTGAAGTTTTATAAGGTTTAATGATTCTGAAAAATAGGACATTTTGATGAATTTATTAATTTGAAGAAATATTGTTGAATTGATAAAAAGTTGTAATTTCGAAATACTCAACGATTTTAGAAATTTTCAGTGATTTTGAGACACTTTAGTTGCATTCAGAATATAGAATTTTGAGAATTTTTGTAGACGCGCTAACAATTCACTTCATATATTTGCTCTATTTCACAGCAAATCCCCATGGAGCCGAATGGTAGAATAGACGAACACCAGAACAAGTAGAGTCATTTACATAAAACAACAAAATTAAACTCGATGTACACCATGTTCTAGAACAGTATATTCTACTTGTCTTTGGTAAAACATGACTTCGGTTATAGTGTTAAAAATTAATTATAATGATGAAAAACATAGAAATTGGAGAATTTTATTGATTTTGGTGAATATTGTTTTTCTATTCGAATTCTGGAGTTTGGCCAATTTTTCATATTGGCTGTACAAAACAGAAAATTTCCACTTCACCTTTCTATTTTGTTATTTTACAACTCAACGCTAGTAGTTAGCGGGCTTCAATTCTAGTTTTTGAGAAAATTCGGTTATAGTGATGAAAAATTAAAGTTTTGAAAATATTGTTAAAATTTGTTTCTATTGATGTAAATAGAGAATGTATAGAATTTAAGTAATTTTGGCAATATAAAAGTAAAATTGATGAAAATATTGAGCACAACTAGTAATAATTTCTAAGTTTTAGTGGTTCTGGTAAAAAATATGGTTGTACCAATAAAAAATAGTTTTTCGATATATGGATTTGACAAAATAGGGAAAATTGAAGTTTTATAAGGATTAGTGATTCTGAAAAATAGCACATTTTGATGAATTTATTAATTCGAAGAAATATTGTTGAATCGATAAAAAGTTGTTATATAAAAAAACTCAACGATTTTTGAAGTTTTCAGTGATTTTGAGAAACTTATTTGCATTCAGAATATAGAATTTTGAGAATTTTTGTGGACGCGATAACAATTCACTTCATATATTTGCTCTATTTCACAGCAAATCCCCATGGAGCCGAATGGTAGAATAGACGAACACCAGAACAAGTAGAGTCATTTACATAAAACAACAAAATTAAACTCGATGTACACCATGTTCTAGAACAGTATATTCTATTTGTCTTTGGTAAAACATAACTTCGGTTATAGTGTTAAAAATTGATTATAATGATGAAAAACATAGAAATTGGATAATTTTATTGATTTTGGTAAATATTGTTTTTCTATTCGAATTCTGGAGTTTGGCCAATTTTTCATATTGGCGGTACAAAACAGAAAATTTCGACTTCACCTTTCTATTTAGTTATTTTACAACTCAACGCTAGTAGTTGGCGAGTTTCAATTCTAGTTTTTGAGAAAATTCGGTTATAGTGATGAAAAACTAGAGTTTTGAGAATATTGTTAAAATTTGTTTCTATTGATGTAAATAGAGAATATATAGAATTTAAGTAATTTTGGCAATATAAAAGTAAAATTGATGAAAATACTGAGCACAACTAGTAATAATTTCTAAGTTTTAGTGGTTCTGGTAAAAAATATGGTTGTACCAATAAAAAATAGTATTTCGATATATGGATTTGACAAAATTGGGAAAATTGAAGTTTTATAAGGATTAGTGATTCTGAAAAATAGCACATTTTGATGAATTTATTAATTTGAAGAAATATTGTTGAATCGATAAAAAGTTGTTATATAAAAAAACTCAACGATTTTTGAAGTTTTCAGTGATTTTGAGAAACTTATTTGCATTCAGAATATAGAATTTTGAGAATTTTTGTGGACGCGATAACAATTCACTTCATATATTTGCTCTATTTCACAGCAAATCCCCATGGAGCCGAATGGTAGAATAGACGAAAACCACAACAAGTGGAGTCATTTACATAAAACAACAAAATTAAACTCGATGTACACCATGTTCTAGAACAGTATATTCTACTTGTCTTTGGTAAAACATGACTTCGGTTATAGTGTTAAAAATTAATTATAATGATGAAAAACATAGAAATTGGAGAATTTTATTGATATTGGTGAATATTGTTTTTCTATTCGAATTCTGGAGTTTGGGCAATTTTTCATATTGGCTGTACAAAACAGAAAATTTCCACTTTATTTAGTTATTTTACAACTCAACGCTAGTAGTTAGCGGGCTTCAATTCTAGTTTTTGAGAAAATTCGGTTATAGTGATGAAAAATTAAAGTTTTGAAAATATTGTTAAAATTTGTTTCTATTGATGTAAATAGAGAATGTATAGAATTTAAGTAATTTTGGCAATATAAAAGTAAAATTGATGAAAATACTGAGCACAACTAGTAATAATTTCTAAGTTTTAGTGGTTCTGGTAAAAAATATGGTTGTACCAATAAAAAATAGTATTTCGATATATGGATTTGACAAAATTGGGAAAATTGAAATTTTGTAAGTTTTAATGATTCTGAAAAATAGCACATTTTGATGAATTTATTAATTCGAAGAAATATTGTTGAATCGATAAAAAGTTGTAATTTCGAAAAACTCAACGATTTTTTAAGTTTTCAGTGATTTTGAGAAACTTTAGTTGCATTCAGAATATAGAATTTTGAGAATTTTTGTGGACGCGATAACAATTCACTTCATATATTTGCTCTATTTCACAGCAAATCCCCATGGAGCCGAATGGTAGAATAGACGAACACCAGAAGAAGTGGAGTCATTTACATAAAACAACAAAATTAAACTCGATGTACACCATGTTCTAGAACAGTATATTCTACTTGTCTTTGGTAAAACATGACTTCGGTTATAGTGTTAAAAATTAATTATAATGATGAAAAACATAGAAATTGGAGAATTTTATTGATTTTGGTGAATATTGTTTTTCTATTCGAATTCTGGAGTTTGGGCAATTTTTCATATTGGCTGTACAAAACAGAAAATTTCCACTTTATTTAGTTATTTTACAACTCAACGCTAGTAGTTAGCGGGCTTCAATTCTAGTTTTTGAGAAAATTCGGTTATAGTGATGAAAAATTAAAGTTTTGAAAATATTGTTAAAATTTGTTTCTATTGATGTAAATAGAGAATGTATAGAATTTAAGTAATTTTGGCAATATAAAAGTAAAATTGATGAAAATACTGAGCACAACTAGTAATAATTTCTAAGTTTTAGTGGTTCTGGTAAAAAATATGGTTGTACCAATAAAAAATAGTATTTCGATATATGGATTTGACAAAATTGGGAAAATTGAAATTTTGTAAGTTTTAATGATTCTGAAAAATAGCACATTTTGATGAATTTATTAATTCGAAGAAATATTGTTGAATCGATAAAAAGTTGTAATTTCGAAAAACTCAACGATTTTTTAAGTTTTCAGTGATTTTGAGAAACTTTAGTTGCATTCAGAATATAGAATTTTGAGAATTTTTGTGGACGCGATAACAATTCACTTCATATATTTGCTCTATTTCACAGCAAATCCCCATGGAGCCGAATGGTAGAATAGACGAACACCAGAAGAAGTGGAGTCATTTACATAAAACAACAAAATTAAACTCGATGTACACCATGTTCTAGAACAGTATATTCTACTTGTCTTTGGTAAAACATAACTTCGGTTATAGTGTTAAAAATTAATTATAATGATGAAAAACATAGAAATTGGATAATTTTATTGATTTTGGTAAATATTGTTTTTCTATTCGACTTCTGGAGTTTGGCCAATTTTTCATATTGGCGGTACAAAACAGAAAATTTCGACTTCACCTTTCTATTTAGTTATTTTACAACTCAACGCTAGTAGTTGGCGAGTTTCAATTCTAGTTTTTGAGAAAATTCGGTTATAGTGATGAAAAACTAGAGTTTTGAGAATATTGTTAAAATTTGTTTCTATTGATGTAAATAGAGAATATATAGAATTTAAGTAATTTTGGCAATATAAAAGTAAAATTGATGAAAATACTGAGCACAACTAGTAATAATTTCTAAGTTTTAGTGGTTCTGGTAAAAAATATGGTTGTACCAATAAAAAATAGTATTTCGATATATTCTCTATTTACCTCAATAGAAACAAATTTTAACAATATTCTCAAAACTCTAATTTTTCCACACTATAACCGAAATTTCTCAAAAACTAGAATTGAAACTCGCCAACTACTAGCGTTGAGTTGTAAAATAACTAAATAGAAAGGTGAAGCGGAAATTTTCTGTTTTGTACCGCCAATATGAAAAATTGGCCAAACTCCAGAATTCGAATAGAAAAGCAATATTTTCCAAAATCAATAAAATTCTCCAATTTCTATGTTTTTCATCATTATAATTAATTTTTAACACTATAACCGAAGTTATGTTTTACAAAAGACAAGTAGAATATACTGTTCTAGAACATGGTGTACATCGAGTTTAATTTTGTTGTTTTATGTAAATGACTCCACGTGTTCTGGTGTTCGTCTATTCTACCATTCGGCTCCATGGGGATTTGCTGTGAAATAGAGCAAATATATGAAGTGAAGCGCGTCCATAAATATTCTCAAAATTCTATATTCTGAATGCAACTAAAGTTTCTCAAAATCACTGAAAATTTCAAAAATCGTTGAGTTTTTCGAAATTACAGCTTTTTATCAATTCAACAGTGTTTCTTCAGATTAATAAATTCGTCAAAACGTCAGAATCATTAAACCTTATAAAACTTAAATCTTCACAATATTGTCAAATCCATATATCGAAATGCTATTTTACCAGAACCACTAAAACTTAGAAATTATTACTAGTTGTGCTCAATATTTTCATCAAATTTACTTTTATATTGCCAAAATTACTTAAATTCTATATATTCTCTATTTACATCAATAGAAACAAATTTTAACAATATTCTGAAAACTCTAGTTTTTCATCACTATAACCGAATTTTCTCAAAAACTAGAATTGAAACTCGCCAACTACTAGCGTTGAGTTGTAAAATAACTAAATAGAAAGGTGAAGTCGAAATTTTCTGTTTTGTACCGCCAATATGAAAAATTGGCCAAACTCCAGAATTCGAATAGAAAAGCAATATTTACCAAAATCAATTAAACTCTCCAATTTCTATTTTTTTCATCATTGTAATTAATTTTTAACACTATAACCGAAGTTATGTTTTACCAAAGACAAGTAGAATATACTGTTCTAGAACATGGTGTACATCGAGTTTAATTTTGTTGTTTTATATAAATGATTCCACTTGTTCTGTTTTTCGTCTATTCTCCGATTTGTCTCAATGGCGATTTGTTGTTAAATAGAGCAAATATATGAAGTGAATTGTTAGCGCGTACATAAATATTCTCAATGCATATATTCTGAATGCAACTAAAGTTTCTCAAAATCACTGAAAATTTCAAAAATCGTTGAGTTTTTCGAAATTACAACTTTTTATCAATTGAACAATATTTCTTCCAATTAATAAATACATCAAAATGTCCTATTTTTCATAATCATTAAACCTTACAAAGCTTCACTTTTCCCATATATCGAAGTACTAAAATAGCTATATCTCCTAACCTATGCGACTGCGGTTTTCATTTTATGCACCAAAAATCCAAAAAACTAAAACGGCTATATCTCCTAATATAGGGGTCTGCGGGGGACATTTTATGCACCTGAAAAAAAAATCAAAATACTAAAATGGTTCAATCTCCTCAACTATGCGTCTGCGGGGATCATGTTAAGCACAAAAAATCCAAAATACTAAAATGGCTAAATCTAGTGAACAAGTCGTCTGCGAGGGTCATTTTATGCACCAGAAAAAAAAATCAAAATACTGAAATATTTCTATCTCCTAAACTAGTACCCTGCATTGTAATTTGCCCCAGAAAAAAAAATCAAAACACTTAAATGGCTATATCTCCTAAACTAGGGATCTTCGGGGGTCATTTTATTCACCAGAAAAAACAATCAAAATACTGAAATGGCTATATCTCCTAAACAAGTCGTCTTCGGGGGTCATATTATGCACCAAAAATCCAAAATACTAAAATGGCTATATCTCCTAAGCAAGGCGTCTCCAGACGCCACTTTATGCAAGAGAAAAAAAAATCAAAATACTAAAACGGCTATATCTCCTAAACTAGGCGTCTGCGGGGGTCATTTTATGCACCAAAAATCCAAAATACTAAAATGGTTATATCTCCTAACCAAGGCGTCTGCGGACGCCATTTTATGCACCAGAAAAAAAATCAAAATACTTAAATGGCTATATCTCCTAAACTAGGCGTCTGCATTGTAATTTGCCCCAGAAAAAAAATCAAAACACTTTAATGGCTATATCTCCTACACTAAGGATCTTCGTGGGTCATTTTATGCACCAGAAAAAAAAAATCAAAATACTAAAATGGCTATATCTCCTAAACTAGGCGTCTGCATTGTAATTTGCCCCAGAAAAAAAAAATCAAAACCCTTAAAAGCTACATCTCCTAAACTAGGCGTCTGCGGGGGTCATTTTATGCACCAAAAATCCAAAATACTAAAACGGCTATATCTCCTAAACAAGGCGTCTGCGGGGGTCATTTGCATCAGAAAAATAAATCAAAACACTTAAATGGCTATATCTGCTAAACTAGGGATCTTCGGGGGTCATTTTATGCACCAGAAAAAAAAAATTTCTTAATACTAAAATGGCTATATCTCCTAAACTGGCGGTCTGCGGGGGTCATTTTGTGCATCAGAAAAAAAAATCAAAATACTAAGATGGTTCGATCTCCTAAACTAGGCGTCTGCATTGTAATTAGCCTCAGAAAAAAAATCAAAACACTTTAATGGCTATATCTCCTACACTAAGGATCTTCGTGGGTCATTTTATGCACCAGAAAAAAAAAATCAAAATACTAAAATGGCTATATCTCCTAAACTAGGCGTCTGTATTGTAATTTGCCCCAGAAAAAAAAATCAAAACACTTAAATGGCTATATCTTCTACACTACAATCAAAACACTTAAATGGCTATATCTTCTACACTAGGGATCTACGTGGGTCATTTTATGCCCCAGAAAAAAAAATCAAAACACTTAAATGGCTATATCTTCTACACTAGGGATCTTCGTGGGTCATTTTATGCCCCAGAAAAAAAAAATCAAAATACTTAAATGGATATATCTCCTAAACTAGGCGTCTGCATTGTAATTTGCACCAGAAAAAAAATCAAAACACTTAAATGGCTATATCTCCTAAACTAGGGATCTTCGGGGGTCATTTTATGCACCAGAAAAAAAAATCAAAATACTAAAACGGCTACATCACCTTCACTAGGGGTCTGAGGGGGTCATTTTATGGCTATATCTCCTAAACTAGGGATCTTCGGGGGTCATTTTATGCACCAGGAAAAAAAATCGAAATACTAAAATGGCTATATCTCCTAAGCTAGTCGTCTTCGGGGGTTATTTTATGCTCCAAAAATCCAAAATACTAAAATAGCTATATCTCCTAACCTATGCGACTGCGGGGGTCATCTTATGCACCAAAAATCCAAAATACTAAAATGGTTATATCTCCTAAACAAGGCGTCTGCGGACGCCATTTTATGCACCAGAAAAAAAATCAAAATACCAAAACGGCTATATCTCCTAAACTAGGCGTCTGCATTGTAATTTGCCCCAGAAAAAAAATCAAAACACTTTAATGGCTATATCTCCTACACCAAGGATCTTCGAGGGTCATTTTATGCACCAGAAAACAAAAATCAAAATACTTAAATGGCTATATCTCCTAAACAAGGCGTCTGCATTGTAATTTGCCCCAGAAAAAAAATCAAAACACTTTAATGGCTATATCTCCTACACTAAGGATCTTCGTGGGTCATTTTATGCACCAGAAAAAAAAAATGAAAATACTAAAATGGCTATATCTCCTAAACTAGGGGTCTGCGGGGGTCATTTTATGCACCAGAAAAAAAAATCAAAATACTGAAATATTTCTATCTCCTAAACTAGGCGTCTGTATTGTAATTTGCCCCAGAAAAACAAATCAAAACACTTAAAAGCTATATCTCCCAAACTAGGCGTCTGCGGGGGTCATTTTATGCACCAAAAATCCAAAATACTAAAACGGCTATATCTCCTAAACTATACGTCTGCGGACGCCATTTTATGCACCAGAAAAAAAACTTAATATTCTAAAACAGCTATATCTCCTAAACTAGGCGTCTGCGGGGGTCATCTTATGCACCACAAAAAAAAAATTTTAAATACTAAAATGGCTATATCTCCTAAACTAGTCGTCTGCGGGGGTCATTTGCATCAGAAAAATAAATCAAAACACTTAAATGGCTATATCTCCTAAACTAGGGATCTTCGGGGGTCATTTTATGCACCAGAAAAAAAAAATTCCAAATACTAAAATGGCTATATCTCCTAAACTAAGGGTCTGCGGGGGTCATTTTGAGCACCAGAAAAAAAAATCAAGATACTCAAATGGTTCTATCTCCTAAACTAGGCGTCTGCATTGTAATTAGCCCCAGAAAAAAAAATCAAAACACTTTAATGGCTATATCTCCTACACTAAGTATCTTCGTGGGTCATTTTATGCACCAGAAAAAAAAAATCAAAATACTAAGATGGCTATATCTCCTAAACTAGGCGTCTGCATTGTAATTTGCCCCAGAAAAAAAAAATCAAAACACTTAAAAGCTATATCTCCTAAACTAGGCGTCTGCGGGGGTCATTTTATGCACCAAAAATCCAAAATACTAAAACGGCTATATCTCCTAAACAAGGCGTCTGCGGGGGTCATTTGCATCAGAAAAATAAATCAAAACACTTAAATTGCTATATCTCCTGAACTAGGGATCTTCGGGGGTCATTTTATGCACCAGAAAAAAAAATCAAAATACTTAAATGGCTATATCTCCAAACTAAGGATCTTCGGGGGTCATTTTATGCACCAGAAAAAAAAAATTCCAAATACTAAAATGGCTATATCTCCTAAACTGGGGGTCTGCGGGTGTCATTTTATGCACCAGAAAAAAAAATCTAAATACTAAAATGGCTATATCTCCTAACCTAGTCCTCATCGGGGGTTATTTTATGCACCAAAAATCCAAAATACTAAACTGGCTATATCTCCTAAGCAAGGCGTCTGTAGACGCCACTTTAAGCAAGAGAAAAAAAAATCAAAATACTAAAACGGCTATATCTTCTAAACAAGGCGTCTGCGGGGGTCATTTGCATCAGAAAAATAAATCAAAACAGTTAAATGGCTATATCACCTAAACTAGGGATTTTCGGGGGTCATTTTACGCACCAGAAAAAAAAATCAAAATACTTAAATGGCTATATCTCCTAAACTAGGGATCTTCGGGGTTCATTTTATGCACCAAAAATCCAAAATACTAAAATGGTTATATCTCCTAAACAAGGCGTCTGCGGACGCCATTTTATGCACCAGAAAAAAAATCAAAATACCAAAACGGCTATATCTCCTAAACTAGGCGTCTGCATTGTAATTTGCCCCAGAAAAAAAAATCAAAACACTTAAATGGCTATATCTTCTACACTAGGGATCTTCGTGGGTCATTTTATGCCCCAGAAAAAAAAAATCAAAATACTTAAATGGCTATATCTCCTAAACTAGGCGTCTGCATTGTAATTTGCCCCAGAAAAAAAATCAAAACACTTAAATGGCTATATCTCCTAAACTAGGGATCTTCGGGGGTCATTTTATACACCAGAAAAAAAAATCAAAATACTAAAATGGCTATATCTCCTAACCTAGTCGTCTTCGGGGGCTATTTTATGCACCAAAAATCCAAAATACTAAAATGGCTATATCTCCTAAGCAAGGCGTCTGCAGACGCCACTTTATGCAAGAGAAAAGAAAATCAAAATACTAAAACGGCTATATCTCCTAAACTAGGCGTCTGCGGGGGTCATTTTATGCACCAAAAATCCAAAATGCTAAAATGGTTATATCTCCTAAACAAGGCGTCGGCGGACGCCATTTTATGCACCAGAAAAAAAATCAAAATACCAAAACGACTATATCTCATAAACTAGGCGCCTGCATTGTAATTTGCCCCAGACAAAAAAAACAAAACACTTAAATGGCTATATCTTCTACACTAGGGATCTTCGTGGGTCATTTTATGCCCCAGAAAAAAAAAATCAAAATACTTAAATGGCTATATCTCCTAAACTAGGCGTCTGCATTGTAATTTGCCCCAGAAAAAAAATCAAAACACTTAAATGGCTATATCTCCTAAACTAGGGATCTTCGGGGGTCATTTTATGCACCAGAAAAAAAAAATCAAAATACTAAAACGGCTACATCTCCTACACTAGGGGTCTGCGGGGGTCATTTTAAGCACCAGAAAAAAAAATCAAAATACTTAAATGGCTATATCTCCTAAACTAGGCGTCTGCATTGTAATTTGCCCCAGAAAAAAAATCAAAACACTTTAATGGCTATATCTCCTACACCAAGGATCTTCGTGGGTCATTTTATGCACCAGAAAAAAAAATCAAAATACTAAAATGGCTATATCTCCTAAACTAGGCGTCTGTATTCTAATTTGCCGTAGAAAAAAAAATCAAAACACTTAAATGGCTATATCTCCTAAACTACGGATCTTCGGGGGTCAATTTATGCACCAAAAATCCAAAATACTAACATGGCTATATCTCCCAAACTAGGGGTCTGCGGGGGTCATTTTATGCACCAGAAAAAAAAATCACAATACTCAAATACTTCTATCTCCTAAACTAGGCGTCTGCATTGTAATTTGCCCCAGAAAAGAAAATCAAAACACTTAAATGGCTATATCTCCTCAACTAGGGATCTTCGGGGGTCATTTTATGCACCAGAAAAAAAAATCAAAATTCTAAAATGGCTATATCTCCTAAACTAGTTGTCTTCGGGGGTCATATTATGCACCAAAAATCCAAAATACTAAAATTGCTATATCTCCTAAGCAAGGCGTCTACAGACGCCACTTTATGCAAGAGAAAAAAAAATCAAAATACTAAAACGGCTATATCTCCTAAACTAGGCGTCTGCATTGTAATTTGCCCCAGAAAAACAAATCAAAACACTTAAAAGCTATATCTCCCAAACTAGGCGTCTGCGGGGGTCATTTTATGCACCAAAAATCCAAAATACTAAAACGGCCATATCTCCTAAACTATGCGTCTGCGGCGGTCATTTTATGCACCACAAAAAAAAAATTTTAAATACTAAAATGGCTATTTCTCCTAAACTAGGCGTCTGCGGGGGTCATTTGCATCAGAAAAATAAATCAAAACACGTAAATGGCTATATCTCCTAAACTAGGGATCTTCGGGGGTCATTTTATGCACCAGAAAAAAAAATTCCAAATACTAAAATGGCTATATCTCCTAAACTAAGGGTCTGCGGGGGTCATTTTGTGCACCAGAAAAAAAAATCAAAATACTAAAATGGTTCTATCTCCTAAACTAGGCGTCTGCATTGTAATTAGCCCCAGAAAAAAAAATCAAAACACTTTAATGGCTATATCTCCTACACTAAGGATCTTCGTGGGTCATTTTATGCACCAGAAAAAAAAAATCAAAATACTAAAATGGCTATATCTCCTAAACTAGGCGTCTGCATTGTAATTTGACCCAGAAAAAAAAATCAAAACACTTAAAAGCTATATCTCCTAAACTAGGCGTCTGCGGGGGTCATTTTGTGCACCAAAAATCCAAAATACTAAAACGGCTATATCTCCTAAACAAGGCGTCTGCGGGGGTCATTTGCATCAGAAAAATAAATCAAAATACTTAAATGGCTATATCTCCTAAACTAGGGATCTTCGGGGGTCATTTTATGCACCAGAAAAAGAAATCAAAATACTTAAATGGCTATAACTCCTAAACTAGGAATCTTCGGGGGTCATTTTATGCACCAGAAAAAAAAAATTCCAAATACTAAAATGGCTATATCTCCTAAACTAGGGATCTTCGGGGGTCATTTTATGCACCAGAAAAAAAAACTTCCAAATACTAAAATGGCTATATCTCCTAAACTAGGAATCTTCGGGGGTCATTTTATGCACCAGAAAAAAAAATCAAAATACTTAAATGGCAATATCTCCTAAACTGGGGATCTTCGGGGTTCATTTTATGCACCAAAAATCCAAAATACTAAAATGGCTATATCTCCTAAACTAGGGGTCTGCGGGGGTCATTTTATGCACCAGAAAAAAAAATCAAAATACTGAAATATTTCTATCTCCTAAACTAGGCGTCTGCATTGTAATTTGCCCCAGAAAAAAAATCAAAACACTTAAATGGCTATATCTCCTAAACTAGGGATCTTCGGGGGTCAATTTATGCACCAAAAATCCAAAATACTAAAATGGCTATATCTCCTAAGCAAGGAGTCTACAGACGCCACTTTATGCAAGAGAAAAAAAAATCAAAATACTAAAACGGCTATATCTCCTAAACTAGGCGTCTGCCGGGGTCATTTTATGCACCAAAAATCCAAAATACTAAAATGGTTATATCTCCTAAACAAGGTGTCTGCGGACGCCATCTTATGCACCAGAAAAAAAATCAAAATACCAAAACGGCTATATCTCCTAAACTAGGCGTCTGCATTGTAATTTGCCCCAGAAAAACAAATCAAAACACTTAAAAGCTATATCTCCCAAACTAGGCGTCTGCGGGGGTCATTTTATGCACCAAAAATCCAAAATACTAAAACGGCTATATCTCCTAAACTATGCGTCTGCTGGGGTCATTTTATGCACCAGAAAAAAAAAATTTTAAATACTAAAATGGCAATATCTCCTAAACAAGGCGTCTGCGGGGGTCATTTGCATCAGAAAAATAAATCAAAACACTTAAATGGCTATATCTCCTAAACTAGGGATCTTCGGGGGTCATTTTATGCACCAGAAAAAAAAAATTTCAAATACTAAAATGGCAATATCTCCTAAACAAGGCGTCTGCGGGGGTCATTTGCATCAGAAAAATAAATCAAAACACTTAAATGGCTATATCTCCTAAACTAGGGATCTTCGGGGGTCATTTTATGCACCAGAAAAAAAAAATTCCAAATACTAAAATGGCTATATCTCCTAAACTTGCGGGGGTCATTTTGTGCACCAGAAAAAAAAATCAAAATACTAAAATGGTTCTATCTCCTAAACTAGGCGTCTGCATTGTAATTAGCCCCAGAAAAAAAAATCAAAACACTTTAATGGCTATATCTCCTACACTAAGGATCTTCGTGGGTCATTTTATGCACCAGAAAAAAAAAATCAAAATACTAAAATGGCTATATCTCCTAAACTAGGCGTCTGCATTGTAATTTGCCCCAGAAAAAAAAAATCAAAACACTTAAAAGCTATATCTCCTAAACTAGGCGTCTGCGGGGGTCATTTTATGCACCAAAAATCCAAAGTACTAAAACGGCTATATCTCCTAAACAAGGCGTCTGCGGGGGTCATTTGCATCAGAAAAATAAATCAAAACACTTAAATGGCTATATCTCCTAAACTAGGGATCTTCGGGGGTCATTTTACGCACCAGAAAAAAAAATCAAAATACTTAAATGGTTATATCGCCTAAACTAGGGATCTTCGGGGGTCATTTTATGCACCAGAAAAAAAAAATTACAAATACTAAAATGGTTATATCTCCTAAACTAGGGGTCTGCGGGGGTCATTTTGTGCACCAGAAAAAAAAATCAAAACACTTTAATGGCTATATATCCTACACTAAGGATCTTCGTGGGTCATTTTATGCACCAGAAAAAAAAAATCAAAATACTAAAATGGCTATATCTCCTAAACTAGGCGTCTGCATTGTAATTTACCCCAGAAAAAAAAATCAAAACACTTAAATGGCTATATCTTCTACACTAGGGATCTTCGTGGGTCATTTTATGCCCCAGAAAAAAAAATCAAAATACTAAAACGGCTACATCTCCTTCACTAGGGGTCTGCGGTGGTCATTTTATGCACCAGAAAAAAAAAATTAAAATACTAAAATGGCTATATCTCCTAAACTAGTCGTCTTCGGGGGTCATTTTATGCACCAGAAAAAAAAAATTCCAAATACTAAAATGGCTATATTTCCTAAACTAGGGGTCTGCGGGGGTCATTTTGTGCACCAGAAAAAAAAATCAAAATACTAAAATGGTTCTATCTCCTAAACTAGGCGTCTGCGTTGTAATTAGCCCCAGAAAAAAAAATTAAAACACTTTAATGGCTATATCTCCTACACTAAGGATCTTCGTGGGTCATTTTATGCACCAGAAAAAAAAAAATCAAAATACTAAAATAGCTATATCTCCTAAACTAGGCGTCTGCATTGTAATTTGCCCCAGAAAAAAAAAATCAAAACACTTAAAAGCTATATCTCCTAAACTAGGCGTCTGCGGGGGTCATTTTATGCACCAAAAATCCAAAATACTAAAACGGCTATATCTCCTAAACAAGGCGTCTGCGGGGGTCATTTTCATCAGAAAAATAAATCAAAACACTTAAATGGCTATATCTCCTAAACTAGGGATCTTCGGGGTCATTTTATGCACCAGAAAAAAAAATCAAAATACTTAAATGGCTATATCTCCTAAACTAGGGATCTTCGGGGGTCATTTTATGCGCCAGAAAAAAAAATTCCAAATACTAAAATGGCTATATCTCCTAAACTAAGGGTCTGCGGGGGTCATTTTGTGCACCAGAAAAAAATATCAAAATACTAAAATGGTTCTATCTCCTAACCTAGGCGTCTGCATTGTAATTAGCCCCAGAAAAAAAAATCAAAACGCTTTAATGGCTATATCTCCTACACTAGGGATCTTCGGGGGTCATTTTATGCGCCAGAAAAAAAAATTCCAAATACTAAAATGGCTATATCTCCTAAACTAAGGGTCTGCGGGGGTCATTTTGTGCACCAGAAAAAAATATCAAAATACTAAAATGGTTCTATCTCCTAACCTAGGCGTCTGCATTGTAATTAGCCCCAGAAAAAAAAATCAAAACGCTTTAATGGCTATATCTCCTACACTAAGGATCTTCGTGGGTCATTTTATGCACCAAAAAAAAAAAATCAAAATACTAAAATGGCTATATCTCCTAAACTAGGCGTCTGCGGGGGTCATTTTATGCACCAAAAATCCAAAATACTAAAACGGCTGTATCTCCTAAACAAGGCGTCTGCGGGGGTCATTTGCACCAGAAAAAAAAATCAAAATACTTAAATGGCTATATCTCCTAAACTAGGGATCTTCGGGGGTCATTTTATGCACCAGAAAAAAAAAATTCCAAATACTAAAATGGCTATATCTCCTAAACTAGGGGTCTGCGGGGGTCATTTTGTGCACCAGAAAAAAAAATCAAAATACTTTAATGGCTATATCTCCTACACTAAGGATCTTCGTGGGTCATTTTATGCACCAGAAAAAAAAATCAAAATACTAAAACGGCTATATCTCCTAAACTAGGCGTCTGCATTGTAATTTGCCCCAGAAAAAAACATCAATACACTTAAATGGCTATATCTAATAAACTAGGGATCTTCGGGGGTCATTTTATGCGCCAGAAAAAAAAATCTAAATACTAAAATGGCTATATCTCCTAAGTTAGTCGTCTTCGGGGGTTATTTTATGCACCAAAAATCCAAAATACTAAAACAGCTATATCTCCTAACCTATGCGACTGCGGGGTTCATTTTATGCACCAAAAATCCAAAATACTAAAATGGCTATATCTCCTAAACTGGAGGTCTGCGGGGGTCATTTTATGCACCTGAAAAAAAAATCAAAATACTAAAACGGCTATATCTCCTAAACAAGGCGTCTGCATTGTAATTTGCCCCAGAAAAAAAAAATCAAAACACTTAAAAGCTATATCTCCCAAACTAGGCGTCTGCGGGGTCATTTTATGCACCAAAAATCCAAAATACTAAAATGGCTATATCTCCTCAACTAGGCGTCTGCGGACGCCATTTTATGCACCAGAAAAAAAAATTTTAAATACTAAAATGGCTATATCTCCTAAACTAGTCGTCTTCGGTTGTCATTTTATGCACCAAAAATCCAAAATACTAAAATGGCTATATCTCCTAAACTATGCGTCTGCGGGGGTCATTTTATGCACCAAAAATCCAAAATACTAAAATGGCTATATCTCCTAAACTAGGCGTCTGCGGATGTCATTTTATGCACCAGCAAAAAAAATTTTAAATACTAAAATGGCTATATCTCCAAAACTAGTCGTCTTCGGTTGTCATTTTATGCACCAAAAATCCAAAATACTAAAATGGCTATATCTCCTAAACTATGCGTCTGCGGGGGTCATTTTATGCACCAAAAATCCAAAATACTAAAATGGCTATATCTCCTAAACTAGGCGTCTGCGGATGTCATTTTATGCACCAGCAAAAAAAATTTTAAATACTAAAATGGCTATATCTCCAAAACTAGTCGTCTTCGGTTGTCATTTTATGCACCAAAAATCCAAAATACTAAAATGGCTATATCTCCTAAACTATGCGTCTGCGGGGGTCATTTTATGCACCAAAAATCCAAAATACTAAAATGGCTATATCTCCTAAACTAGGGGTTTGGGGGGGTTATTTTATGCACCAAAAAAAAAATCAAAATACTAAAATGGCTATATCTCCTAAGCTAGTCGTCTTCGGGGGTTATTTTATGCACCAAAAATCCAAAATACTAAAATAGCTATATCTCCTAAACTATGCGTCTGCGGGGGTCATTTTATGCACCAAAAATCCAAAATACTAAAATGGCTATATCTCCTAAACTAAGGGTTTGCGGGGGTCTTTTTATGCACCAGAAAAAAAAATCAAAATACTAAAATGGTTCTATCTCCTAAACTATGCGTCTGCGGGGATCATGTTAAGCAAGAAAAATCCAAAATTCTAAAATGGCTAGATCTCCTGAACAAGGCGTCTGCGGGAGTCATTTTATGCACCAAAAAAAAAAAATGAAAATACTAAAACGGCTACATCTCCAAAACTAAGGGTCTGCGGGGGTCATTTTATGCACCAGAAAAATAAATCAAAATACTAAAATGGCTACATCTCCTAAACTAGTCGTCTTCGGGGGTCATTTTATGCACCAGAAAAAAAAAATTTTAAATTCTAAAATGGCTATATCTCCTAAACTAGGCGTCTGCGGGGGTCATTTGCATCAGAAAAATAAATCAAAACACTTAAATGGCTATATCTCCTAAACTAGGGATCTTCGGGGGTCATTTTATGCAGCAGAAAAAAAAAATTCCAAATACTAAAATGGCTATATCTCCTAAACTAGGGGTCTGCGGGGGTCATTTTGTGCAGCAGAAAAAAAAATCAAAATACTAAAATGGTTCTATCCCTAAACTAGGCGTCTGCATTGTAATTAGCCGCAGAAAAAAAAATCAAAACACTTTAATGGCTATATCTCCTACACTAAGGATCTTCGTGGGTCATTTTATGCACCAGAAAAAAAAAAATCAAAATACTAAAATGGCTATATCTCCTAAACTAGGGATCTTCGGGGGTCATTTTATGCACCAGAAAAAAAAAATTCCAAATTCTAAAATGGCTATATCTCCTAAACTAGTGGTCTGCGGGGGTCATTTTGTGCACCAGAAAAAAAAATCAAAACACTTTAATGGCTATATATCCTACACTAAGGATCTTCGTGGGTCATTTTATGCACCAGAAAAAAAAAATCAAAATACTAAAATGGCTATATCTCCTAAACTATGCGTCTGCGGGGGTCATTTTATGCACCAAAAATCCAAAATACTAAAACGGCTATATCTCCTAAACAAGGCGTCGGCGGGGGTCATTTGCATCAGAAAAATAAATCAAAACACTTAAAAGCTATATCTCCTAAACTAGGCGTCTGCGGGGGTCATTTTATGCACCAAAAATCCAAAATACTAAAACGGCTATATCTCCTAAACAAGGCGTCTGCGGGGGTCATTTGCATCAGAAAAATAAATCAAAACACTTAAATGGCTATATCTCCTAAACTAGGGATCTTCGGGGGTCATTTTATGCACCAGAAAAAAAAATCAAAACACTTTAATGGCTATATCTCCTACACTGAGGATCTTCGTGGGTCATTTTATGCACCAGAAAAAAAAAATCAAAATACTAAAATGGCTATATCTCCTAAACTAGGCGTCTGCATTGTAATTTGCCCCAGAAAAAAAAATCAAAACACATAAATGGCTATATCTTCTACACTAGGGATCTTCGTGGGTCATTTTATGCCCCAGAAAAAAAAATCAAAATACTAAAATGGCTACATCTCCTTCACTAGGGGTCTGCGGGGGTCATTTTATGCACCAGAAAAAAAAAAATCAAAATACTAAAATGGCTATATCTCCTAAACTAGTCGTCTTCGGGGGTCATTTTATGCACCAGAAAAAAAAAATTCCAAATACTAAAATGGCTATATCTCCTAAACTAGGGGTCTGCGGGGGTCATTTTGTGCACCAGAAAAAAAAATCAAAATACTAAAATGGTTCTATCTCCTAAACTAGGCGTCTGCGTTGTAATTAGCCCCAGAAAAAAAAATCAAAACACTTTAATGGCTATATCTCCTACACTGAGGATCTTCGTGGGTCATTTTATGCACCAGAAAAAAAAAATCAAAATACTAAAATGGCTATATCTCCTAAACTAGGCGTCTGCATTGTAATTTGCCCCAGAAAAAAAAAATCAAAACACTTAAAAGCTATATCTCCTAAACTAGGCGTCTGCGGGGGTCATTTTATGCACCAAAAATCCAAAATACTAAAACGGCTATATCTTCTAAACAAGGCGTCTGCGGGGGTCATTTGCATCAGAAAAATAAATCAAAACACTTAAATGGCTATATCTCCTAAACTAGGGATCTTCGGGGGTCATTTTATGCACCAGAAAAAAAAATCAAAATACTTAAATGGCTATATCTCCTAAACTAGGGATCTTCGGGGGTCATTTTATGCACCAGAAAAAAAAAATTCCAAATACTAAAATGGCTATATCTCCTAAACTAGGGGTCTGCGGGGGTCATTTTGTGAACCAGAAAAAAAAAATCAAAACACTTTAATGGCTATATATCCTACACTAAGGATTTTCGTGGGTCATTTTATGCACCAGAAACAAAAAAATCAAAATACTAAAATGGCTATATCTCCTAAACTAGGCGTCTGCATTGTAATTTGCCCCAGAAAAAAACATCAAAACACTTAAATGGCTATATCTCCTAAACTAGGGATCTTCGGGGGTCATTTTATGCGCCAGAAAAAAAAATCTAAATACTAAAATGGCTATATCTCCTAAGTTAGTCGTCTTCGGGGATTATTTTATGCACCAAAAATCCAAAATACTAAAACAGCCATATCTGTTAACCTATGCGACTGCGGGGTTCATTTTATGCACCAAAAATCCAAAATACTAAAATGGCTATATCTCCTAAACTGGGAGTCTGCGGGGGTCATTTTATGCACCTGAAAAAAAAATCAAAATACTAAAACGGCTATATCTCCTAAACTAGGCGTCTGCATTGTAATTTGCCCCAGAAAAAAAAAATCAAAACACTTAAAAGCTATATCTCCCAAACTAGGCGTCTGCGGGGTCATTTTATGCACCAAAAATCCAAAATACT
This sequence comes from Volucella zonaria, assembly GCA_963966105.1. Lineage (NCBI taxonomy): Eukaryota > Metazoa > Arthropoda > Insecta > Diptera > Syrphidae > Volucella > Volucella zonaria. Next base: position 4,466,553 of record CAWYQB010000254.1, on the reverse strand, counting down.
AAAACGGCTATATCTCCTAAACTAGGCGTCTGCGGACGCCATTTTATGCACCAGAAAAAAAAAATTTAAATACTAAAATGGCTATATCTCTTAAGTTAGTCGTCTTCGGGGGTTATTTTATGCACCAAAAATCCAAAATACTAAAATAGCTATATCTCCTAACCTATGCGACTGCGGGGTTCATTTTATGCACCAAAAATCCAAAATACTAAAATGGCTATATCTCCTCAACTAGGCGTCTGCGGACGCCATTTTATGCACCAGAAAAAAAAATTTTAAATACTAAAATGGCTATATCTCCTAAACTAGTCGTCTTCGGTTGTCATTTTATGCACCAAAAATCCAAAATACTAAAATGGCTATATCTCCTAAACTATGCGTCTGCGGGGGTCATTTTATGCACCAAAAATCCAAAATACTAAAATGGCTATATCTCCTAAACTAGGCGTCTGCGGGGGTCATTTTATGCACCAGCAAAAAAAATTTTAAATACTAAAATGGCTATATCTCCAAAACTAGTCGTCTTCGGTTGTCATTTTATGCACCAAAAATCCAAAATACTAAAATGGCTATATCTCCTAAACTATGCGTCTGCGGGGGTCATTTTATGCACCAAAAATCCAAAATACTGAAACGGCTATATCTCCTAAACTAGGCGTCTGCGGACGCCATTTTAAGCACCAGAAAAAAAAATTTAAATACTAAAATGGCTATATCTCCTAAGTTAGTCGTCTTCGGGGGTTATTTTATGCACCAAAAATCCAAAATACTAAAATAGCTATATCTCCTAAACTATGCGTCTGCGGGGGTCATTTTATGCACCAAAAATCCAAAATACTAAAATGGCTATATCTCCTAAACTAGGCGTCTGCGGGGGTCATTTTATGCACCAGCAAAAAAAAATTTAAATACTAAAATGGCTATATCTCCTAAACTAGTCGTCTTCGGTTGTCATTTTATGCACCAAAAATCCAAAATACTAAAATGGCTATATCTCCTAAACTATGCGTCTGCGGGGGTCATTTTATGCACCAGAAAAAAAAAATCAAAATACAAAAACGGCTACATCTCCAAAACTAAGGGTCTGCGGGGGTCATTTTATGCACCAGAAAAATAAATCAAAATACTAAAATGGCTATATCTCCTAAACTAGTCGTCTTCGGGGGTCATTTTATGCACCAGAAAAAAAAATTTTAAATACTAAAATGGCTATATCTCCTAAACTAGGCGTCTGCATTGTAATTAGCCGCAGAAAAAAAAATCAAAACACTTTAATGGCTATATCTCCTACACTAAAGATCTTCGTGGGTCATTTTATGCACCAGAAAAAAAAAATCAAAATACTAAAATGCCTATATCTCCTAAACCATTCGTCTTCGGGGGTTATTTTATGCACCAAAAATTCAAAATACTAAAATAGCTATATCTCCTAACCTATGCGACTGCGGGGTTCATTTTATCCACCAAAAATCCAGAATACTAAAATGGCTATATCTCCTAAACTATGCGTCTGCGTGGGTCATTTTATGCACCAAAAATCCAAAATACTAAAATGGCTATATCTCCTAAACTAGGCGTCTGCGGGGGTCATTTTATGCACCAGCAAAAAAAATTTTAAATACTAAAATGGCTATATCTCCAAAACTAGTCGTCTTCGGTTGTCATTTTATGCACCAAAAATCGAAAATACTAAAATGGCTATATCTCCTAAACTAGGCGTCTGCGGGGTCATTTTATGCACCAAAAATCCAAAATACTAAAACGGCTATATCTCCTAAACTACGCGTCTGCGGACGCCATTTTATGCACCAGAAAAAAAAATTTAAATACTAAAATGGCTATATCTCCTAAGTTAGTCGTCTTCGGGGGTTATTTTATGCACCAAAAATCCAAAATACTAAAATAGCTATATCTCCTAACCTATGCGACTGCGGGGTTCATTTTATGCACCAAAAATCCAAAATACTAAAATGGCTATATCTCCTCAACTAGGCGTCTGCGGACGCCATTTTATGCACCAGAAAAAAAATTTTAAATACTAAAATGGCTATATCTCCTAAACTAGTCGTCTTCGGTTGTCATTTTATGCACCAAAAATCCAAAATACTAAAATGGCTATATCTCCTAAACTATGCGTCTGCGGGGGTCATTTTATGCACCAGAAAAAAAAAAATCAAAATACAAAAACGGCTACATCTCCAAGACTAAGGGTCTGCGGGGGTCATTTTATGCACCAGAAAAATAAATCAAAATACTAAAATGGCTATATCTCCTAAACTAAAGATCTTCGTGGGTCATTTTATGCACCAGAAAAAAAAAATCAAAATACTAAAATGGCTATATCTCCTAAACTATTCGTCTTCGGGGGTTATTTTATGCACCAAAAATCCAAAATACTAAAATAGCTATATCTCCTAACCTATGCGACTGCGGGGTTCATTTTATGCACCAAAAATCCAAAATACTAAAATGGCTATATCTCCTAAACTATGCGTCTGCGTGGGTCATTTTATGCACCAAAAATCCAAAATACTAAAATGGCTATATATCCTAAACTAGGCGTCTGCGGGGGTCATTTTATGCACCAGCAAAAAAAATTTTAAATACTAAAATGGCTATATCTCCAAAACTAGTCGTCTTCGGTTGTCATTTTATGCACCAAAAATCCAAAATACTAAAATGGCTATAACTCCTAAACTAGGCGTCTGCGGGGTCATTTTATGCACCAAAAATCCAAAATACTAAAATGGCTATATCTCCTAAACTAGGGGTCTGCGGGGGTCATTTTATGCACCTGACAAAAAAATCAAAATACTGAAATGGCTATATCTCCTAAACTAGTCGTCTTCGGGGGTCATATTATACACCAAAAATCCAAAATACTAAAATGGCTATATCTCCTAAACTAGGCGTCTGCGGACGCCATTTTATGCACCAGAAAAAAAAATCAATATACTAAAACGGCTATATCTCCTAAACTAGGCGTCTGCGGGGGTCTTTTTATGCACCAGAAAAAAAAATCAAAATACTAAAACGGCTATATCTCCTATCTGCATTGTAATTTGCCCCAGAAAAAAAAATCAAAACACTTAAAAGCTATATCTCCCAAACTAGGCGTCTGCGGGGGTCATTTTATGCACCAAAAATCCAAAATACTAAAACGGCTATATCTTCTAAACTAGGAGTCTGCGGACGCCATTTTATGCACCAGAAAAAAAAAATCAAAATACTAAAACGGCTACATCTCCAAAACTAGGGGTCTGCGGGGGTCATTTTATGCACCAGAAAAAAAAATCAAAATACTAAAATGGCTATATCTCCTAAACTAGTCGTCTTAGGGGGTCATTTTATGCACCAGAAAAAAAAAATCAAAATACTAAAATGGCTATATCTCTTAAACTAGGCGTCTGCATTGTAATTTGCCCCAGAAAAAAAGTCAAAACACTTAAATGGCTAAATCTCCTAAACAAGGGATCTTCGGGGGTCATTTTATGCACCAGAAAAAAAAAATCAAAATACCAAAATGGCTATTTCTCCTAAGCTAGTCGTCTTCGGGGGTTATTTTATGCACCAAAAATCCAAAATACTAAAATAGCTATATCTCCTAAACTATGCGTCTGCGGGGGTCATTTTATGCACCAAAAATCCAAAATACTAAAATGGCTATATCTCCTAAACTAGGGGTCTGAGGGGGTCATTTTATGCACCAAAAATCCAAAATACAAAAATAGCTATATCTCCTAAGCTATGCGTCTGCGGGGATCATGTTAAGCACCAGAAAAAAATTCAAAATACTAAAATGGCTCTATCTCCTAAACTAGGCGTCTGCATTGTAATTTGCCCCAGAAAAAGAAATCAAAACACTTAAATGGCTATATCTCCTAAACTAGGGATCTTCGGGGGTCATTTTATGCACCAGAAAAAAAAATCAAAATACTAAAATGCCAATATCTCCTAAACTAGTCGTCTTTGGGGGTCATTTTATGCACCAAAAATCCAAAATACTAAAATGGCTATATCTCCTAAACTATGCGTCTGCGGGGGTCATTCTATGCACCATAAATCCAAAATACTAAAATGGCTATATCTCCTAAACTACGGGTCTGCGGGGGTCATTTTATGCACCAGAAAAAAAAATCAAAATACTAAAACGGCTATATCTCCTAAACTAGGCGTCTGCATTGTAATTTGCCCCAGAAAAAAAAATCAAACCACTTAAATGGCTATATCTTCTACACTAGGGATCTTCGTGGGGCATTTTATGCACCAGAAAAAAAAATCAAAATACTAAAATGCCAATATCTCCTAAACTAGTCGTCTTTGGGGGTCATTTTATGCACCAAAAATCCAAAATACTAAAATGGCTATATCTCCTAAACTATGCGTCTGCGGGGGTCATTCTATGCACCATAAATCCAAAATACTAAAATGGCTATATCTCCTAAACTACGGGTCTGCGGGGGTCATTTTATGCACCAGAAAAAAAAATCAAAATACTAAAACGGCTATATCTCCCTAACTAGGGGTCTGCGGGGGTCATTTTATGCACCAGAAAAAAAAAATTAAAATACTAAAATGGCTATATCTCTTAAACTAGTCGTCTTCGGGGGTCATTTTATGCACCAAAAATCCAAAATACTAAAATGGCTATATCTCCTAAACCAGGGGTCTGCGGGGGTCATTTTGTGCACCAGAAAAAAAAATCAAAATACTAAAATTGTTCTATCTCCTAAACTAGGCGTCTGCATTGTAATTTGCCCCAGAAAAAAAAATCAAACCACTTAAATGGCTATATCTTCTACACTAGGGATCTTCGTGGGGCATTTTGTGCACCAGAAAAAAAAAATCAAAATACTAAAATGGCGATATCTCCTAAACTAGGCGTCTGCATTGTAATTTGCCCCAGAAGAAAAATCAAAACACTTAAATGGCTATATCCCCTAAACTAGGGATCTTCGGGGGTCATTTTATGCACCAGAAAAAAAAAAATCAAAATACTAAAATGGCTATATCTCCTAAAATATGCGTCTGCGGGGGTCATTTTATGCACCAGAAAAAAATTCAAAATACTAAAATGGCTCTATCTCCTAAACTAGGGATCTTCTTGGGTCATTTTATGCACCAGAAATCCGAAATACTAAAATGGCTATATCTCCTAAACAAGGCGTCTACGGACGCCATTTTATGCACCAGAAAAAAAAATCAAAATACTAAAACGGCTATATCTCCTAAACTAGGCGTCTGCGGGGGTCATTTTATGCACCAGAAAAAAATTCAAAATACTAAAATGGCTCTATCTCCTAAACTAGGCGTCCGCATTGTAATTTGCCCCAGAAAAAAAAATCAAAACAATTAAATGGCTATATCTCCTAAACTAGGGATCTTCGGGGGTCATTTTATGCACCAAAAAAAAAAATCAAAATACTAAAATGGCTATATCTCCTAAACTAGTCGTCTTTGGGGGCCATTTTATGCACCAGAAAAAAAAATCAAAATACTAAAATGCCAATATCTCCTGAACTAGGCGTCTGCATTGTAATTTGCCCCAGAAAAAAAAATCAAAACACTTAAATGGCTATATCTTCTACACTAGGGATCTTCTTGGGTCATTTTATGCACCAGAAATCCGAAATACCAAAATGGCTATATCTCCTAAACTATGCGTCTGCGAGGGTCATTTTATGCACCAAAAATCCAAAATACTAAAATGGCTATATCTCCTAAACCAGGGGTCTGCGGGGGTCATTTTATGCACCAATAATCCAAAATACTAAAATAGATATATCTCCTAAACAATGCGTCTGCGGGGATCATGTTAAGCACCAGAAAAAAATTCAAAATACTAAAATGGCTCTATCTCCTAAACTAGGCGTCTGCATTGTAATTTGCCCAAGAAAAAAAAATCAAAACACTTAAATGGCTATATCTCCTAAACTAGGGATCTTCGGGTGTCATTTTATGCACCAGAAAAAAAAATCAAAATACTAAAATGGCAATATCTCCTAAACTAGTCGTCTTTGGGGGTCATTTTATGCACCAAAAATCCAAAATACTAAAATGGCTATATCTCCTAAACTATGCGTCAGCGGGGGTCATTTTATGCACCATAAATCCAAAATACTAAAATGGGTCACTTTATGCAACAGAAAAAAAAAATCAAAATACTAAAATGGTTCTATCTCCTAAACTAGGCGTCTGCATTGTAATTTGCCCAAGAAAAAAAAATCAAAACACTTAAATGGCTATATCTTCTACACTAGGGATCTTCGTGGGTCATTTTATGCACCAGAAATCCGAAATACTAAAATGGCTATATCTCCTAAACAAGGCGTCTACGGACGCCATTTTATGCACCAGAAAAAAAAATCAAAATACTAAAACGGCTATATCTCCTAAACTAGGCGTCTGCGGGGGTCATTTTATGCACCAGAAAAAAATTCAAAATACTAAAATGGCTCTATCTCCTAAACTAGGCGTCCGCATTGTAATTTGCCCCAGAAAAAAAAATCAAAACACTTAAATGGCTATATCTCCTAAACTAGGGATCTTCGGGGGTCATTTTATGCACCAGAAAAAAAAATCAAAATACTAAAATGGCTATATCTCCTAAACTAGTTGTCTTTGGGGGTCATTTTATGCACCAGAAAAAAAAAATCAAAATTCTAAAATGGCTATATCTCCTAAACTAGGGATCTTCGGGGGTCATTTTATGCACCAGAAAAAAAAAATCAAAATACCAAAATGGCTATATCTCCTAAGCTAGTCGTCTTCGGGGGTTTTTTTATGCACCAAAAGTCCAAAATATTAAAATAGCTATATCTACTAAACTATGCGTCTGCGAGGATCATGTTAAGCACCAAAAATCCAAAATTTTAAAATGGCTAAATCTCCTGAACAAGGCGTCTGCGGCAGTCATTTTATGCACCAGAAAAAAAAATCAAAATACTAAAACGGCTACATCTCCTAAACTAGGGGTCTGCGGGGGTCATTTTATGCACCAGAAAAAAAAAATCAAAATACTAAAATGGCTATATCTCCTAAATTAGTCGTCTTCGGGGGTCATTTTATGCAATAGAAAAAAAAAATTTAAATACTAAAATGGCTATATCTCCTAAACTAGGCGTCTGCGGGGGTCATTTGCATCAGAAAAATAAATCAAAACACTTAAATGGCTATATCTCCCCCTGCGGGGGTCATTTTATGCACCAGGAAAAACAAATCTAAAATACTAAAATGGCGATATCTCCTAAACTATGGGTCTGCGGGGGTCATTTTATGCACCAGAAAAAAAAATCAAAATACTAAACTGGTTCTATCTCCTAAACTAGGCGTCTGCATTGTAATTTGTCCCAGAAAAAAAAATCAAAACACTTAAATGGCTATATCTCCTAAACTAGGGATCTTCGGGGGTAATTTTATGCACCAGAAAAAAAAAATCAAAATATCAAAATGCCTATATCTCCTAAGCTAGTCGTCTGCGGGGGTCATTTTATGCACCAAAAATCCAAAATACTGAAATGGCAATATCTCCTAAACTAGGGGTCTGCGGGGGAAATACTAAAATGGTTCTATCTCCTAAACTATGCGTCTGCGGGGATCATGTTAAGCACCAAAAATCATTTTATCCACCAAAAATCCAGAATACTAAAATGGCTATATCTACTAAACTATGCGTCTGCGAGGATCATGTTAAGCACCAAAAATCCAAAATTCTAAAATGGCTAAATCTCCTGAACAAGGCGTCTGCGGGAGTCATTTTATGCACCAGAAAAAAAAAATCAATATACTAAAACGGCTACATCTCCTAAACTATGGGTCTGCGGGGGTCATTTTATGCACCAGAAAAAAAAAATCAAAACACTAAAATGGCTATATCTCCTAAATTAGTCGTCTTCGGGGGTCATTTTATGCACCAGAAACTATGCGTCTGCGGGGGTCATTTTATACACCAAAAATCCAAAATACTAAAATGGCAATATCTCCTAAACCAGGGGTCTGCGGGGGTCATTTTATGCACCAAAAATCCAAAATACTAAAATAGCTATATCTCCTAAACTATGCGTCTGCGGGGATCATGTTAAGCACCAGAAAAAAATTCAAAATACTAAAATGGCTCTATCTCCTAAACTAGGCGTCTGCATTGTAATTTGCCCCAGAAAAAAAAATCAAAACACTTAAATGGCTATATCTCCTAAACTAGGGATCTTCGGGTGTCATTTTATGCACCAGAAAAAAAAATCAAAATACTAAAATGGCTATATCCCCTAAACTAGTCGTCATTTTATGCACCAAAAATCCAAAATACTAAAATGGCTATATCTCCTAAACTATGCGTCAGCGGGGGTCATTTTATGCACCATAAATCCAAAATACTAAAATGGCTATATCTCCTAAACTACGGGTCTGCGGGGGTCACTTTATGCAACAGAAAAAAAAAATCAAAATACTAAAATGGTTCTATCTCCTAAACTAGGCGTCTGCATTGTAATTTGCCCCAGAAAAAAAAATCAAACCACTTAAATGGCTATATCTTCTACACTAGGGATCTTCGTGGGGCATTTTGTGCACCAGAAAAAAAAAATCAAAATACTAAAATGGCGATATCTCCTAAACTAGGCGTCTGCATTGTAATTTGCCCCAGAAGAAAAATCAAAACACTTAAATGGCTATATCCCCTAAACTAGGGATCTTCGGGGGTCATTTTATGCACCAGAAAAAAAAAAATCAAAATACTAAAATGGCTATATCTCCTAAAATATGCGTCTGCGGGGGTCATTTTATGCACCAGAAAAAAATTCAAAATACTAAAATGGCTCTATCTCCTAAACTAGGGATCTTCTTGGGTCATTTTATGCACCAGAAATCCGAAATACTAAAATGGCTATATCTCCTAAACAAGGCGTCTACGGACGCCATTTTATGCACCAGAAAAAAAAATCAAAATACTAAAACGGCTATATCTCCTAAACTAGGCGTCTGCGGGGGTCATTTTATGCACCAGAAAAAAATTCAAAATACTAAAATGGCTCTATCTCCTAAACTAGGCGTCCGCATTGTAATTTGCCCCAGAAAAAAAAATCAAAACAATTAAATGGCTATATCTCCTAAACTAGGGATCTTCGGGGGTCATTTTATGCACCAAAAAAAAAAATCAAAATACTAAAATGGCTATATCTCCTAAACTAGTCGTCTTTGGGGGCCATTTTATGCACCAGAAAAAAAAATCAAAATACTAAAATGCCAATATCTCCTGAACTAGGCGTCTGCATTGTAATTTGCCCCAGAAAAAAAAATCAAAACACTTAAATGGCTATATCTTCTACACTAGGGATCTTCTTGGGTCATTTTATGCACCAGAAATCCGAAATACCAAAATGGCTATATCTCCTAAACTATGCGTCTGCGAGGGTCATTTTATGCACCAAAAATCCAAAATACTAAAATGGCTATATCTCCTAAACCAGGGGTCTGCGGGGGTCATTTTATGCACCAATAATCCAAAATACTAAAATAGATATATCTCCTAAACAATGCGTCTGCGGGGATCATGTTAAGCACCAGAAAAAAATTCAAAATACTAAAATGGCTCTATCTCCTAAACTAGGCGTCTGCATTGTAATTTGCCCAAGAAAAAAAAATCAAAACACTTAAATGGCTATATCTCCTAAACTAGGGATCTTCGGGTGTCATTTTATGCACCAGAAAAAAAAATCAAAATACTAAAATGGCAATATCTCCTAAACTAGTCGTCTTTGGGGGTCATTTTATGCACCAAAAATCCAAAATACTAAAATGGCTATATCTCCTAAACTATGCGTCAGCGGGGGTCATTTTATGCACCATAAATCCAAAATACTAAAATGGGTCACTTTATGCAACAGAAAAAAAAAATCAAAATACTAAAATGGTTCTATCTCCTAAACTAGGCGTCTGCATTGTAATTTGCCCAAGAAAAAAAAATCAAAACACTTAAATGGCTATATCTTCTACACTAGGGATCTTCGTGGGTCATTTTATGCACCAGAAATCCGAAATACTAAAATGGCTATATCTCCTAAACAAGGCGTCTACGGACGCCATTTTATGCACCAGAAAAAAAAATCAAAATACTAAAACGGCTATATCTCCTAAACTAGGCGTCTGCGGGGGTCATTTTATGCACCAGAAAAAAATTCAAAATACTAAAATGGCTCTATCTCCTAAACTAGGCGTCCGCATTGTAATTTGCCCCAGAAAAAAAAATCAAAACACTTAAATGGCTATATCTCCTAAACTAGGGATCTTCGGGGGTCATTTTATGCACCAGAAAAAAAAATCAAAATACTAAAATGGCTATATCTCCTAAACTAGTTGTCTTTGGGGGTCATTTTATGCACCAGAAAAAAAAAATCAAAATTCTAAAATGGCTATATCTCCTAAACTAGGGATCTTCGGGGGTCATTTTATGCACCAGAAAAAAAAAATCAAAATACCAAAATGGCTATATCTCCTAAGCTAGTCGTCTTCGGGGGTTTTTTTATGCACCAAAAGTCCAAAATATTAAAATAGCTATATCTACTAAACTATGCGTCTGCGAGGATCATGTTAAGCACCAAAAATCCAAAATTTTAAAATGGCTAAATCTCCTGAACAAGGCGTCTGCGGCAGTCATTTTATGCACCAGAAAAAAAAATCAAAATACTAAAACGGCTACATCTCCTAAACTAGGGGTCTGCGGGGGTCATTTTATGCACCAGAAAAAAAAAATCAAAATACTAAAATGGCTATATCTCCTAAATTAGTCGTCTTCGGGGGTCATTTTATGCAATAGAAAAAAAAAATTTAAATACTAAAATGGCTATATCTCCTAAACTAGGCGTCTGCGGGGGTCATTTGCATCAGAAAAATAAATCAAAACACTTAAATGGCTATATCTCCCCCTGCGGGGGTCATTTTATGCACCAGGAAAAACAAATCTAAAATACTAAAATGGCGATATCTCCTAAACTATGGGTCTGCGGGGGTCATTTTATGCACCAGAAAAAAAAATCAAAATACTAAACTGGTTCTATCTCCTAAACTAGGCGTCTGCATTGTAATTTGTCCCAGAAAAAAAAATCAAAACACTTAAATGGCTATATCTCCTAAACTAGGGATCTTCGGGGGTAATTTTATGCACCAGAAAAAAAAAATCAAAATATCAAAATGCCTATATCTCCTAAGCTAGTCGTCTGCGGGGGTCATTTTATGCACCAAAAATCCAAAATACTGAAATGGCAATATCTCCTAAACTAGGGGTCTGCGGGGGAAATACTAAAATGGTTCTATCTCCTAAACTATGCGTCTGCGGGGATCATGTTAAGCACCAAAAATCATTTTATCCACCAAAAATCCAGAATACTAAAATGGCTATATCTACTAAACTATGCGTCTGCGAGGATCATGTTAAGCACCAAAAATCCAAAATTCTAAAATGGCTAAATCTCCTGAACAAGGCGTCTGCGGGAGTCATTTTATGCACCAGAAAAAAAAAATCAATATACTAAAACGGCTACATCTCCTAAACTATGGGTCTGCGGGGGTCATTTTATGCACCAGAAAAAAAAAATCAAAACACTAAAATGGCTATATCTCCTAAATTAGTCGTCTTCGGGGGTCATTTTATGCACCAGAAACTATGCGTCTGCGGGGGTCATTTTATACACCAAAAATCCAAAATACTAAAATGGCAATATCTCCTAAACCAGGGGTCTGCGGGGGTCATTTTATGCACCAAAAATCCAAAATACTAAAATAGCTATATCTCCTAAACTATGCGTCTGCGGGGATCATGTTAAGCACCAGAAAAAAATTCAAAATACTAAAATGGCTCTATCTCCTAAACTAGGCGTCTGCATTGTAATTTGCCCCAGAAAAAAAAATCAAAACACTTAAATGGCTATATCTCCTAAACTAGGGATCTTCGGGTGTCATTTTATGCACCAGAAAAAAAAATCAAAATACTAAAATGGCTTTATCCCCTAAACTAGTCGTCATTTTATGCACCAAAAATCCAAAATACTAAAATGGCTATATCTCCTAAACTATGCGTCAGCGGGGGTCATTTTATGCACCATAAATCCAAAATACTAAAATGGCTATATCTCCTAAACTACGGGTCTGCGGGGGTCACTTTATGCAACAGAAAAAAAAAATCAAAATACTAAAATGGTTCTATCTCCTAAACTAGGCGTCTGCATTGTAATTTGCCCCAGAAAAAAAAATCAAAACACTTAAATGGCTATATCTTCTACACTAGGGATCTTCGTGGGTCATTTTATGCACCAGAAATCCGAAATACTAAAATGGCTATATCTCCTAAACAAGGCGTCTACGGACGCCATTTTATGCACCAGAAAAAAAAATCAAAATACTAAAACGGCTATATCTCCTAAACTAGGCGTCTGCGGGGGTCATTTTATGCACCAGAAAAAAATTCAAAATACTAAAATGGCTCTATCTCCTAAACTAGGCGTCTGCATTGTAATTTGCCCCAGAAAAAAAAATCAAAACACTTAAATGGCTATATCTCCTAAACTAGGGATCTTCGGGTGTCATTTGATGCACCAGAAAAAAAAATCAAAATACTAAAATGGCTATATCTCCTAAACTAGTCGTCATTTTATGCACCAAAAATCCAAAATACTAAAATGGCTATATCTCCTAAACTATGCGTCAGCGGGGGTCATTTTATGCACCATAAATCCAAAATACTAAAATGGCTATATCTCCTAAACTACGGGTCTGCGGGGGTCACTTTATGCAACAGAAAAAAAAAATCAAAATACTAAAATGGTTCTATCTCCTAAACTAGGCGTCTGCATTGTAATTTGCCCAAGAAAAAAAAATCAAAACACTTCAATGGCTATATCTTCTACACTAGGGATCTTCGTGGGTCATTTTATGCACCAGAAATCCGAAATACTAAAATGGCTATATCTCCTAAACAAGGCGTCTACGGACGCCATTTTATGCACCAGAAAAAAAAATCAAAATACTAAAACGGCTATATCTCCTAAACTAGGCGTCTGCGGGGGTCATTTTATGCACCAGAAAAAAATTCAAAATACTAAAATGGCTCTATCTCCTAAACTAGGCGTCCGCATTGTAATTTGCCCCAGAAAAAAAAATCAAAACACTTAAATGGCTATATCTCCTAAACTAGGGATCTTCGGGGGTCATTTTATGCACAAGAAAAAAAAATCAAAATACTAAAATGGCTATATCTCCTAAACTAGTCGTCTTTGGGGGTCATTTTATGCACCAGAAAAAAAAAATCAAAATTCTAAAATGGCTATATCTCCTAAACTAGGCGTCTGCATTGTAATTTGACCCAGAAAAAAAATCAAAACACTTAAATGGCTATATCTCCTAAACAAGGGATCTTCGGGGGTCATTTTATGCACCAGAAAAAAAAAACTCAAATTACCAAAATGGCTATATCTCCTAAGCTAGTCGTCTTCGGGGGTTTTTTTATGCACCAAAAATCCAAAATATTAAAATAGCTATATCTACTAAACTATGCGTCTGCGAGGATCATGTTAAGCACCAAAAATCCAAAATTTTAAAATGGCTAAATCTCCTGAACAAGGCGTCTGCGGCAGTCATTTTATGCACCAGAAAAAAAAATCAAAATACTAAAACGGCTACATCTCCTAAACTAGGGGTCTGCGGGGGTCATTTTATGCACCAGAAAAAAAAAATTAAAATACTAAAATGGCTATATCTCCTAAATTAGTCGTCTTCGGGGGTCATTTTATGCAATAGAAAAAAAAAATTTAAAAACTAAAATGGCTATATCTCCTAAACTAGGCGTCTGCGGGGGTCATTTGCATCAGAAAAATAAATCAAAACACTTAAATGGCTATATCTCCCCCTGCGGGGGTCATTTTATGCACCAGGAAAAACAAATCTAAAATACTAAAATGGCGATATCTCCTAAACTATGGGTCTGCGGGGGTCATTTTATGCACCAGAAAAAAAAATCAAAATACTAAACTGGTTCTATCTCCTAAACTAGGCGTCTGCATTGTAATTTGTCCCAGAAAAAAAAATCAAAACACTTAAATGGCTATATCTCCTAAACTAGGGATCTTCGGGGGTAATTTTATGCACCAGAAAAAAAAAATCAAAATATCAAAATGCCTATATCTCCTAAGCTAGTCGTCTGCGGGGGTCATTTTATGCACCAAAAATCCAAAATACTGAAATGGCAATATCTCCTAAACTAGGGGTCTGCGGGGGAAATACTAAAATGGTTCTATCTCCTAAACTATGCGTCTGCGGGGATCATGTTAAGCACCAAAAATCCAAAATTCTAAAATGGCTAAATCTCCTGAACAAGGCGTCTGCGGGAGTCATTTTATGCACCAGAAAAAAAAAATCAAAATACTAAAACGGCTACATCTCCTAAACTAGGGGTCTGCGGGGGTCATTTTATGCACCAGAAAAAAAAAATCAAAATACTAAAATGGCTATATCTCCTAAACTAGTCGTCTTCGGGGGTCATTTTATGCACCAGAAAAAAAAAAATTTAAATACTAAAATGGCTATATCTCCTAAACTAGGCGTCTGCGGGGGTCATTTGCATCAGAAAAATAAATCAAAACACTTAAATGGCTATATCTCCTAAACTAGGGATCTTCGGGGGTTATTTTATGCACCAGAAAAAAAAAAGTTCCAAATACTAAAATGGCTATATCTCCTAAAATAGGCGTCTTCGGGGGTCATTTCAACCACCACAAAAAAAAAAATTCAAAACACAAAAATGGCTATATCTCCTAAAATAGGCGTCCGCGCTGGTCATTTTATGCACCAGGAAAAAGAAATCCAAAATACTAAAATGGCGATGTCTCCTAAGCTAGGGGTCTGCGGGGGTCATTTTATGCACCAGAAAAAAAAAATCAAAGTACTAAAATGGTTCTATCTCCTAAACTATGCGTCTGCGGGGATCATGTTAAGCACCAAAAAACCAAAATTCTAAAATGGCTAAATCTCCTGAACAAGGCGTCTGCGGGAGTCATTTTATGTACCAGAAAAAAAAAAATCAAAATACTAAAACGGCTACATCTCCTAAACTAGGGGTCTGCGGGGGTCATTTTATGCACCAGAAAAAAAAAATCAAAATACTAAAATGGCTATATCTCCTAAACTAGTCGTCTTCGGGGGTCATTTTATGCACCAGAAAAAAAAAATTTAAATACTAAAATGGCTAC
Organism: Volucella zonaria; assembly: GCA_963966105.1. NCBI lineage: Eukaryota > Metazoa > Arthropoda > Insecta > Diptera > Syrphidae > Volucella > Volucella zonaria. The sequence goes on along the minus strand of CAWYQB010000254.1, from coordinate 4,451,320 downwards.
ATATCCTAAACTAGGCGTCTGCGGGGGTCATTTGCATCAGAAAAATAAATCAAAACACTTAAATGGCTCTATCTCCTAAACTAGGCGTCTGCGGGAGTCATTTTATGCACCAGGAAAAAGAAATCCAAAAGACTAAAATGGCGATATCTCCTAAACTATGGGTCTGCGGGGGTCATTTTATGCACCAGAAAAAAAAATATCAAAATACTAAAGTGGTTCTTTCTCCTAAACTAGGCGTCTGCATTGTAATTTGCCCCAGAAAAAAAAATCAAAACACTTAAATGGCTATATCTCTTAAACTAGGGATCTTCGGGGGTTATTTTATGCACCAGAAAAAAAAATCAAAATACTAAAATGGCTATATCTCCTAAACTAGTCGTCTTTGGGGTTCATTTTAGGCACCAGAAAAAAAAAATCAAAATACTAAAATGGCTATAACTCCTAAACTAGGCGTCTGCATTGTAATTTGCCCCAGAAAAAAAAATCAAAACACTTAAATGGCTATATCTCCTAAACAAGGGATCTTCGGGGGTCATTTTATGCACCAGAAAAAAAAAATCAAAATATCAAAATGGCTATATCTCCTAAGCTAGTCGTCTTCGGGGGTTATTTTATGCACCAAAAATCCAAAATACTAAAATAGCTATATCTACTAAACTATGCGTCTGCGGGGGTCATTTTATGCACCAAAAATCCAAAATACTAAAATGGCTGTATCTCCTAAACTAGGGGTCTGCGGGGGTCATTTTATGCACCAGAAAAAAAAATCAAAATACTAAAATGGTTCAATCTCCTAAACTATGCGTCTGCGGGGATCATGTTAAGCAAAAAAAATCCGAAATTCTAAAATGGCTAAATCTCCTGAACAAGGCGTCTGCGGGAGTCATTTTATGCACCAGAAAAAAAAATCAAAATACTAAAACGGCTACATCTCCTAAACTAGGGGTCTGCGGGGGTCATTTTATGCACCAGAAAAAAAAAATCAAAATACTAAAATGGCTATATCTCCTAAATTAGTCGTCTTCGGGGGTCATTGCACCAGAAAAAAAAATCAAAATACCAAAGTGGTTCTATCTCCTAAACTAGGCGTCTGCATTGTAATTTGCCCCAGAAAAAAAAATCAAAACACGTAAAAGGCTATATCTCCTAAACTAGGGATCTTCGCTGGTCATTTTATGCACCAGAAAAAAAAAATCAAAATATCAAAATGGCTACATCTCCTAAGCTAGTCGTCTTCGGGGGTTATTTTATGCACCAAAAATCCAAAATACTGAAATGGCAATATCTCCTAAACTAGTGGTCATTTTATGCACCAGAAAAAAAAAATCAAAATACTAAAACGGCTACATCTCCTAAACTAGGGGTCTGCGGGGGTCATTTTATGCACCAGAAAAAAAAAATCAAAATACTAAAATGCCTATATCTCCTAAACTAGTCGTCTTCGGGGGTCATTTTATGCACCAGAAAAAAAAAATTCCAAATACTAAAATGGCTATATCTCCTAAAATAAGCGTCTTCGGGGGTCATTTCAGCCACCACAAAAACAAAAATTCAAAACACAAAAATGGCTATATCTCCTAAAATAGGCGTCTGCGGGGGTCATTTTATGCACCAGGAAAAAGAAATCCAAAATACTAGAATGGCGATATTTCCTAAGCTAGGGGTCTGCGGGGGTCATTTTATGCACCAGAAAAAAAAATCAAAATACTAAAATGGTTCTATCTCCTAAACTATGCGTCTGCGGGGATCATGTTAAGCACCAAAAATCCAAAATTCTAAAATGGCTAAATCTCCTGAACAAGGCGTCTGCGGGAGTCATTTTATGCACCAGAAAAAAAAAATCAAAATACTAAAACGGCTACATCTCCTAAACTAGGGGTCTGCGGGGGTCATTTTATGCACCAAAAATCCAAAATACTAAAATGGCTATATCTCCTAAACTAGGGGTCTGCGGGGGTCATTTTATGCACCAGAAAAAAAAATCAAAATACTAAAATGGTTCAATCTCCTAAACTATGCGTCTGCGGGGATCATGTTAAGCACCAAAAATCCGAAATTCTAAAATGGCTAAATCTCCTGAACAAGGCGTCTGCGGGAGTCATTTTATGCACCAGAAAAAAAAAATCAAAATACTAAAACGGCTACATCTCCTAAACTAGGGGTCTGCGGTTGTCATTTTATGCACCAGAAAAAAAAAATCAAAATACTAAAATGGCTATATCTCCTAAATTAGTCGTCTTCGGGGGTCATTGCACCAGAAAAAAAAATCAAAATACCAAAGTGGTTCTATCTCCTAAACTAGGCGTCTGCATTGTAATTTGCCCCAGAAAAAAAAATCAAAACACTTAAAAGGCTATATCTCCTAAACTAGGGATCTTCGCTGGTCATTTTATGCACCAGAAAAAAAAAATCAAAATATCAAAATGGCTACATCTCCTAAGCTAGTCGTCTTCGGGGGTTATTTTATGCACCAAAAATCCAAAATACTGAAATGGCAATATCTCCTAAACTAGTGGTCATTTTATGCACCAGAAAAAAAAATCAAAATACTAAAACGGCTACATCTCCTAAACTAGGGGTCTGCGGGGGTCATTTTATGCACCAGAAAAAAAAAATCAAAATACTAAAATGGCTATATCTCCTAAACTAGTCGTCTTCGGGGGTCATTTTATGCACCAGAAAAAAAAAATTCCAAATACTAAAATGGCTATATCTCCTAAAATAAGCGTCTTCGGGGGTCATTTCAGCCTCCACAAAAAAAAAAATTCAAAACACAAAAATGGCTATATCTCCTAAAATAGGCGTCTGCGGGGGTCATTTTATGCACCAGGAAAAAGAAATCCAAAATACTAAAATGGCGATATTTCCTAAGCTAGGGGTCTGCGGGGGTCATTTTATGCACCAGAAAAAAAAATCAAAATACTAAAATGGTTCTATCTCCTACACTATGCGTCTGCGGGGATCATGTTAAGCACCAAAAATCCAAAATTCTAAAATGGCTAAATCTCCTGAACAAGGCGTCTGCGGGAGTCATTTTATGCACCAGAAAAAAAAAATCAAAATACTAAAACGGCTACATCTCCTAAACTAGGGGTCTGCGGGGGTCATTTTATGCAAGAGAAAAAAAAATCAAAATACTAAAACGGCTATATCTCCTAAAATAGGCGTCTGCGGGGGTCATTTTATGCACCAGGAAAAAGAAATCCAAAATACTAAAATGGCGATATCTCCTAAACTAGGGGTCTGCGGGGGTCATTTTATGCACCAGAAAAAAAAAATCAAAATACTAAAATGGTTCTATCTCCTAAACTATGCGTCTGCGGGGATCATGTTAAGCACCAAAAATCCAAAATTCTAAAATGGCTAAATCTCCTGAACAAGGCGTCTGCGGGAGTCACATTATGCACCAGAAAAAAAAAATCAAAATACTAAAACGGCTACATCTCCTAAACTAGGGGTCTGCGGGGGTCATTTTATGCACCAGAAAAAAAAACTCAAAATACTAAAATGGCTATATCTCCTAAACTAGTCGTCTTCATGGGTCATTTTATGCACCAGAAAAAAAAAATTTAAATACTAAAATGGCTACATCTCCTAAACTAGGCGTCTGCGGGGGTCATTTGCATCAGAAAAATAAATCAAAACACTTAAATGGCTATATCTCCTAAACTAGGGATCGTCGGGGGTCATTTCATGCGCCACAAAAAAAAAAATTCAAAACATAAAAATGGCTATATCTCCTAAAATAGGCGTCTGCGGAAAAAGAAATCCAAAATACTGAAATGGCGATATCTCCTAAACTATGGGTCTGCGGGGGTCATTTTATGCACCAGAAAAAAAAATCAAAATACTAAAGTGGTTCTATCTCATAAACTAGGTGTCTGCATTGTAATTTGCCCCAGAAAAAAAAATCTAAACACTTAAATGGCTAGATCTCCTAAACTAGGGATCTTCGGGGGTCATTTTATGCACCAGAAAAAAAAAATCAAAATACCAAAATTTCTATATCTCCTAAGCTAGTCGTCTTCGGGGGTTATTTTATGCACCAAAAATCCAAAATACTAAAATAGCTATATCTACTAAACTATGCGTCTGCGGGGGTCATTTTATGCACCAAAAATCCAAAATACTAAAATGGCAATATCTCCTAAACTAGGGGTCTGCGGGGGTCATTTTATGCACCAGAAAAAAAAATCAAAATACTAAAGTGGTTCTATCTCATAAACAAGGCGTCTGCATTGTAATTTGCCCCAGAAAAAAAAATCTAAACACTTAAATGGCTAGATCTCCTAAACTAGGGATCTTCGGGGGTCATTTTATGCACCAGAAAAAAAAAATCAAAATACCAAAATTTCTATATCTCCTAAGCTAGTCGTCTTCGGGGGTTATTTTATGCACCAAAAATCCAAAATACTAAAATAGCTATATCTACTAAACTATGCGTCTGCGGGGGTCATTTTATGCACCAAAAATCCAAAATACTAAAATGGCAATATCTCCTAAACTAGGGGTCTGCGGGGGTCATTTTATGCACCAGAAAAAAAAATCAAAATACTAAAATGGTTCTATCTCCTAAACTATACGTCTGCGGGGATCATGTTAAGCACCAAAAATCCAAAATTCTAAAATGGCTAAATCTCCTGAACAAGGCGTCTGCGGCAGTCATTTTATGCACCAGAAAAAAAAAATCAAAATACTAAAATGGCTACATCTGCTACACTAGGGGTCTGCGGGGGTCATTTTATGCACCAGAAAAAAAAATCAAAATACTAAAATGGCTATATCTCCTAAACTAGTCGTCTTCGGGGGTCATTTTATGCACCAGAAAAAAAAATTTAAATACTTAAATGGCTATATCTCCTAAACTAGGGATCTTCGGGGGTCATTTTATGCACCAGAAAAAAAAAATTCCAAATACTAAAATGGCTATATCTCCTAAAATAGGCGTCTTCGGGGGTCATTTTATGCATCACAAAAAAAAAAATTCAAAACACAAAAATGGCTATATCTCCTAAAATAGGCGTCTGCGAGAGTCAGTTTGTGCTCCAGAAAAAAAAATCCAAGATACTAAAATACCTACATCTCCTAAGCTAGGCGTCTGTGGGGGTCATTTTATGCACCAGAAAAAAAAATTCAGAATCCTAAAATGGCTAAATCTCCTAAACTAGACGTCTGAGGTGTCAAATTATGTACCATTAAAAAAATTAAAATATTAAAATGGCTATATCTCCTAAGCTAGGGGTCTGCGGGGGTCATTTTATGCACCAGAAAAAAAAATTCTAAATACTTAAATTTCTATATCTCCTAAACTAGGCGTCTGCGAGAGTCAGTTTGTGCACCAGAAAAAAAATCCAAGATACTCAAATGCCTACATCTCCTAAGCTAGGCGTCTGTGGGGGTCATTTTATGCACCAGAAAAAAAAAATTCAAACCACAAAAATGGCTATATCTCCTAAACTAAACTAAATGTCTGCGGGGGTCATTTTATGCACCAGAGAAAAAAATTAAAATACTAAAACGGCTATATCTCCTAAACTAGGGGTCTGCTGGGGTCATTTTATGCACCAGAAAAAAAAAATTCGGAATACTAAAATGGCTAAATCTCCTTAACTAGGTGTCTCCGGGTCAAATTATGCACCCGAAAAAAATTTCAAAATACTAAAATGACTAAATCTCCTTAACTAGGTGTCTGCGGGGTCAAATTATGCACCCGAAAAAAAAATTCAAAATACTAAAATGTCTAAAACTCCTTAACTAGGCTCCTGCGGGGGTCATTTTATTCTCCAGAAAAAAAAATCAAAATACTAAATAGGCTATATCTCCTAAACTGGGCGTCTGCTGGTCATTTTATGCACCAGAAAAAAAAATTCTAATCACAAAAATGGCTATATCCCCTAAACTAGGCGTCTGCGGGGTCAAATTATGCACCAGAAAAAAAAACCTAAATACTAAAATGGCTATATCCCCTACACTAGGGGTCTGCGTTGGTCATTTTATGCACCAGAAAAAAAAAATTCGGAATACTGAAATGGCTAAATCTCCTTAACTAGGTGTCTCCGGGTCAAATTATGCACCCGAAAAAAAATTTCAAAATACTAAAATGACTAAATCTCCTTAACTAGGTGTCTGCGGGGTCAAATTATGCACCCGAAAAAAAATTCCAAATACTAAAATGGCTAAATCTCCTTAACTAGGCTTCTGCGGGGGTCATTTTATTCTCCAGAAAAAAAAATCAAAATCCTAAATAGGCTATATCTCCTAAACTGGGCGTCTGCGGGTCATTTTATGCACCAGAAAAAAAAATTCAAATCACAAAAATGGCTATATCTCCTAAACTAGGCGTCTGCGGGTGTCATTTTATGAACCAGAAAAAACGAATCAAAATACTAAAATGGCTAAATCTCCTAAACCAGGCGTCAGCGGGATCAAATTATGCACCATAAAAAAAAATCAAAATACTAAAATGGCTATATCCCCTGCACTAGTGGTCTGCGTTGGTCATTTTATGCACCAGAAAAAAATTTCTAAGCACTAAAATGGATAAATCTCCAAACCTAGGCGTCTGCGGGGGTCATTTTATGCACCAGAAAAAAAAAATCAAAATACTAAAACGGCTACATCTCCTAAACTAGGGGTCTGCGGGGGTCATTTTATGCACCAGAAAAAAAAATCAAAATACTAAAATGGCTATATCTCCTAAACTAGTCGTCTTCGGGGGTCATTTTATGCACCAGAAAAAAAAATTTAAATACTAAAATGGCTGTATTTCCTAAACTAGGCGTCTGCGGGGGTCATTTGCATCAGAAAAATAAATCAAAACACTTAAATGGCTATATCTCCTAAACTAGGGATCTTCGGGGGTCATTTAATGCACCAGAAAAAAAAAAATTCCAAATACTAAAATGGCTATATCTCCTAAAATAGGCGTCTTCGGGGGTCATTTTATGCACCACAAAAAAAAAAATTCAAAACACAAAAATGGCTATATCTCCTAAAATAGGCGTCTGCGAGAGTCAGTTTGTGCACCAGAAAAAAAAATCCAAGATACTAAAATACCTACATCTCCTAAGCTAGGCGCCTGTGGGGTCATTTTATGCACCAGAAAAAAAAATTCGGAATACTAAAATGGCTAAATCTCCTTAACTAGGTGTCTCCGGGTCAAATTATGCACCCGAAAAAAAATTTCAAAATACTAAAATGACTAAATCTCCTTAACTAGGCGTCTGCGGGGTCAAATTATGCACCGGAAAAAAAATTCAAAATACTAAAATGGCTAAATCTCCTTAACTAGGCTTCTGCGGGGGTCATTCTATTCTCCAGAAGAAAAAATCAAAATACTAAATAGGCTATATCTCCTAAACTGGGCGTCTGCGGGTCATTTTATGCACCAGAAAAAAAACATTCAAATCACAAAAATGGCTATATCTCCTAAACTAGGCGTCTGCGGGTGTCATTTTATGCACCAGAAAAAACAAATCAAAATACTAAAATGGCTAAATCTCCTAAACCAGGCGTCAGCGGGATCAAATTATGCTCCATAAAAAAAAATCAAAATACTAAAATGGCTATATCCCCTACACTAGTGGTATGCGTTGGTCATTTTATGCACCAGAAAAAAATTTCTAAGCACTAAAATGGATAAATTTCCTAACCTAGGCGTCTGCGGGGGTCATTTTATGCACCAGAAAAAAGAAATCCAAAATACTAAAATGGCGATATCTACTAAACTAGACGTATTTATTTTGATTTTTTTTTTCTGGTGAATAAAATGACCCCCGCAGAAGCCTGGTTAAGGAGATTTAGCCATTTTAGTATTTTGAATTCTTTTTTCGGGTGATAATTTGACCCCGCAGACGCCTAGTTAAGGAGATTTAGTAATTTTAGTATTTTGAAATTTTTTTTCGGGTGCATAATTTGACCCGGAGACAACTAGTTAAGGAGATTTAGCCATTTTAGTATTCCGAATTTTTTTTTTCGGGTGCTTAAAATGACCAACGCAGACCCCTAGTGTAGGGGATATAGCCATTTTAGTATTTAGGTTTTTTTTTCTGGTGCATAATTTGACCCCGCAGACGCCTAGTCTAGGAGATTTAGCCATTTTAGTATTCTGAATTTTTTTTTTCTGGTGCATAAAATGACCCCCGCAGACCACTAGTTTAGGAGATATAGAAGTTTTAGTATTTTAATTTTTTGTTTCTGGTGCATAAATGACCCCCGCAGACCACTAGTTTAGGAGATATAGCCGTTTTAGTATTTTGATTTTTTTTTCTGGTGCATAAAACGACAACCGCAGACGCCTTGTTTAGGAGATATTGCCATTTTAGTATTTTGGATTTTTGGTGCATAAAATGACCCCCGAAGACGACTAGTTTAGGAGATATAGCCATTTTAGTATTTTGATTTTTTTTTCTGGTGCATAAAATGACCCCCGCAGACCCCTAGTTTAAGAGATATAGCCGTTTCAGTATTTTGATTTTTTTCTCTGGTGCATAAAATGAACAATTTTAGTATTTTGATTTTTTTTTCTGGTGCATAAAATGACCCCCGCAGACCCCTAGTTAAGGAGATATAGCCATTTTAGTATTTTAATTTTTTTTTTCTGGTGCAAAATGACCCTCGCAGACCCCTAGTTTAGAAGATTTAGCCGTTTGAGTATTTTAATTTTTTTTTTCTGGTGCATAAAATGACTCCCGCAGACGCCTTGTTCAGGAGATATAGCCATTTTAGAATTTTGGATTTTTGGTGCTTAACATGATCCCCGCAGACGCATAGTTTAGGAGATAGAACCATTTTAGTATTTTGATTTTTTTTTCTGGTGCATAAAATGACCCCCGCAGACGCCTAGGTTTGGAGATTTATCCATTTTAGTGCTTAGAAATTTTTTTCTGGTGCTTAAAATGACCAGCGCAGACCACTAGTGTAGGGGATATAGCCATTTTAGTATTTTGATTTTTTTTCATGGTGCATAATTTGATCCCGCTGACGCCTGGTTTAGGAGATTTAGCCATTTTAGTATTTTGATTTGTTTTTTCTGGTGCTTAAAATGACACCCGCAGACGCCTAGTTTAGGAGATATAGCCATTTTTGTGATTTGCATTTTTTTTTCTGGTGCATAAAATGACCCGCAGACGCCCAGTTTAGGAGATATAGCCTTTTTAGTATTTTGATTTTTTTTTTCTGGTGAATAAAATGACCCCCGCAGAAGCCTGGTTAAGGAGATTTAGCCATTTTAGTATTTTGAATTCTTTTTTCGGGTGATAATTTGACCCCCCAGACGCCTAGTTAAGGAGATTTAGTCATTTTAGTATTTTGAAATTTTTTTTCGGGTGCATAATTTGACCCGGAGACAACTAGTTAAGGAGATTTAGCCATTTTAGTATTCCGAATTTTTTTTTTCTGGTGAATAAAATGACCAACGCAGACCCCTAGTGTAGGGGATATAGCCATTTTAGTATTTAGGTTTTTTTTTCTGGTGCATAATTTGACCCCGCAGACGCCTAGTCTAGGAGATTTAGCCATTTTAGTATTCTGAATTTTTTTTTCTGGTGAATAAAATGACCCACTCAGGCAACAAGTTTAGGAGATATAGCCATTTTAATATTTTAATTTTTTTTATGGTACATAATTTTACACAACGCAGACTCCTAGTTTAGGAGATTTAGCCATTTTAGTATTCTGAATATTTTTTTTCTGGTGCATAAAATGACCCCCGCAGACCACTAGTTTAGGAGATATAGACGTTTTAGTATTTTAATTTTTTGTTTCTTGTGCATAAATGACCCCCGCAGACCCCTAGTTTAGGAGATATAGCCGTTTTAGTGTTTTGATTTTTTTCTCTGGTGCATAAAATGACCCCAGCAGACACCTAGTTTAGGAGATGTAGCCATTTTTGTGGTTTGAATTTTTTTTTTCTGGTGCATAAAATGAACAATTTTAGTATTTTGATTTTTTTTTCTGGTGCATAAAATGACCCCCGCAGACCCCTAGTTTAGGAGATATAGCCATTTCAGTATTTTGGATTTTTGGTGCATAAAATGACCCCCGAAGGCGACTAGTTTAGGAGATATAGCCATTTTCAGTATTTTAATTTTTTTTCTCTGGTGCATAAAATGACCCCCGCAGACACCTAGTTTAGGAGATATAGCCATTTTTGTGGTTTGAATTTTTTTTTCTGGTGCATAAAATGAACAATTTTAGTATTTTGATTTTTTTTTCTGGTGCATAAAATGACCCCCGCAGACCCCTAGTTTAGGAGATATAGCCATTTCAGTATTTTGGATTTTTGGTGCATAAAATGACCCCCGAAGGCGACTAGTTAAGGAGATTTAGTCATTTTAGTATTTTGAAATTTTTTTTCGGGTGCATAATTTGACCCGGAGGCACCTAGTTAAGGAGATTTAGCCATTTTAGTATTCCGAATTTTTTTTTTCTGGTGCATAAAATGACCAACGCAGACCCCTAGTGTAGGGGATATAGCCATTTTAGTATTTAGGTTTTTTTTTCTGGTGCATAAAATGACTCGCGCAGACGCCTTGTTCAGGAGATTTAGCCATTTTAGAATTTTGGATTTTTGGTGCTTAACATGATCCCGGCAGACGCATAGTTTAGGAGATAGAACCATTTTAGTTTTTTGATTTTTTTTTCTGGTGCATAAAATGACCCCCGCAGACGCCTAGGTTTGGAGATTTATCCATTTTAGTGCTTAGAAATTTTTTTCTGGTGCTTAAAATGACTAACGCAGACCACTAGTGTAGGGGATATAGCCATTTTAGTATTTTGATTTTTTTTTATTGTGCATAATTTGATCCCGCTGACGCCTGGTTTAGGAGATTTAGCCATTTTAGTATTATGATTTGTTTTTTCTGGTGCATAAAATGACACCCGCAGACGCCTAGTCTAGGAGATATAGCCATTTTTGTGATTTGTATTTTTTTTTTCTGGTGCATAAAATGACCCGCAGACGCAAAGTTTAGGAGATATAGCCTTTTTAGTATTTTGATTTTTTTTTCTGGAGAATAAAATGACCCCCGCAGAAGCCTAGTTAAGGAGATTTAGCCATTTTAGTATTTTGAATTTTTTTTTCGGGTGAATAATTTGACCCCGCAGAGGCCTAGTTAAGGAGATTTAGTCATTTTAGTATTTTGAAATTTTTTTTCGGGTGCATAATTTGACCCGGAGACACCTAGTAAAGGAGATTTAGCCATTTTAGTATTCCGAATTTTTTTTTTCTGGTGCATAAAATGACCAACGCAGACCCCTAGTGTACTGGATATAGCCATTTTAGTAATTAGGTTTTTTTTTCTGGTGCATAATTTGACCCCGCAGACGCCTAGTTTAGGAGATTAAGCCATTTTAGTATTCTGAATTTTTTTTCTGGTGAATAAAATGACCCCCGCAGACAACTAGTTTAGGAGATATAGCCATTTTAATATTTTAATTTTTTTTATGGTGTATAATTTGACACCGCAGACGCCTAGTTTAGGAGATTTAGCCATTTTAGTATTCTGAATTTTTTTTTTCTGGTGCATAAAATGACCCCCGCAGACCGCTAGTTTAGGAGATATAGAAGTTTTAGTATTTTAATTTTTTGTTTCTGGTGCATAAATGACCCCCGCAGACCACTAGTTTAGGAGATATAGCCGTTTTAGTATTTTGTTTTTTTTCTGGTGCATAAAACGACAACCGCAGACGCCTTGTTTAGGAGATATTGCCATTTTGGTATTTTGGATTTTTGGTGCATAAAATGACCCCCGAAGACGACTAGTTTAGGCGATATAGCCATTTTAGTATTTAGATTTTTTTTTTTCTGGTGCATAAAATAACCCCCGCAGACACCTAGTTTAGGAGATATAGCCATTTTTGTGGTTTGAATTTTTTTTCTGGTGCATAAAATGAACAATTTTAGTATTTTGATTTTTTTTTCTTTTGCATAAAATGACCCCCGCAGACCCCTAGTTTAGGAGATATAGCCATTTTAGTATTGTGGATTTTTGGTGCATAAAATGACCCCCGAAGACGACTAGTTTAGGAGATATAGCCATTTTAGTATTTTAATTTTTTTTTTCTGGTGCAAAATGACCCCCGCAGACCCCTAGTTTAGGAGATGTAGCCGTTTTAGTATTTTGATTTTTTTTTCTGGTGCATAAAATGACTCCCGCAGACGCCTTGTTAAGGAGATTTAACCATTTTAGAATTTCGGATTTTTGGTGCATAAAATGACCCCCGAAGACGACTAGTTTAGGAGATATAGCCATTTTAGTATTTTGATTTTTTATTCTGGTGCATAAAATGACCCCCGCAGACCCCTAGTTTAGGAGATATAGCCGTTTTAGTATTTTGATTTTTTTCTCTGGTGCTTAAAATGACCCCCGCAGACACCTAGTTTAGGAGATATAGTCATTTTTGTGGTTTGAATTTTTTTTTTCTGGCAGATAAAATGAACAATTTTAGTATTTTAATTTTTTTTTCTGGTGCATAAAATGACCCCCGCAGACCCCTAGTTTAGGAGATATAGCCATTTTAGTATTTTGGATTTTTGGTGCATAAAATAACCCCCGAAGACGACTAGCTTAGGAGATATAGCCATTTTAGTATTTTGATTTTTTTTTCTGGTGCATAAAATGACCCCCGAAGATCAATAGTTTAGGAGATATAGCCATTTAAGTGTTTTGATTTTTTTTTCTGGGGCAAATTACAATGCAGACGCCTAGTTTAGGAGATAGAACCATTTTAGTATTTTGGATTTTTGGTGCATAAAATGACCCCCGAAGGCGACTAGTTTAGGAGATTTAGCCATTTTAGTATTTTAATTTTTTTTCTCTGGTGCATAAAATGACCCCCGCAGACACCTAGTTTAGGAGATATAGCCATTTTTGTGGTTTGAATTTTTTTTTCTGGTGCATAAAATGAACAATTTTAGTATTTTGATTTTTTTTTCTGGTGCATAAAATGACCCCCGCAGACCCCTAGTTTAGGAGATATAGCCATTTCAGTATTTTGGATTTTTGGTGCATAAAATGACCCCCGAAGGCGACTAGTTAAGGAGATTTAGTCATTTTAGTATTTTGAAATTTTTTTTCGGGTGCATAATTTGACCCGGAGACACCTAGTAAAGGAGATTTAGCCATTTTAGTATTCCGAATTTTTTTTTTCTGGTGCATAAAATGACCAACGCAGACCCCTAGTGTACTGGATATAGCCATTTTAGTAATTAGGTTTTTTTTTCTGGTGCATAATTTGACCCCGCAGACGCCTAGTTTAGGAGATTAAGCCATTTTAGTATTCTGAATTTTTTTTCTGGTGAATAAAATGACCCCCGCAGACAACTAGTTTAGGAGATATAGCCATTTTAATATTTTAATTTTTTTTATGGTGTATAATTTGACACCGCAGACGCCTAGTTTAGGAGATTTAGCCATTTTAGTATTCTGAATTTTTTTTTTCTGGTGCATAAAATGACCCCCGCAGACCGCTAGTTTAGGAGATATAGAAGTTTTAGTATTTTAATTTTTTGTTTCTGGTGCATAAATGACCCCCGCAGACCACTAGTTTAGGAGATATAGCCGTTTTAGTATTTTGTTTTTTTTCTGGTGCATAAAACGACAACCGCAGACGCCTTGTTTAGGAGATATTGCCATTTTGGTATTTTGGATTTTTGGTGCATAAAATGACCCCCGAAGACGACTAGTTTAGGCGATATAGCCATTTTAGTATTTAGATTTTTTTTTTTCTGGTGCATAAAATAACCCCCGCAGACACCTAGTTTAGGAGATATAGCCATTTTTGTGGTTTGAATTTTTTTTCTGGTGCATAAAATGAACAATTTTAGTATTTTGATTTTTTTTTCTTTTGCATAAAATGACCCCCGCAGACCCCTAGTTTAGGAGATATAGCCATTTTAGTATTGTGGATTTTTGGTGCATAAAATGACCCCCGAAGACGACTAGTTTAGGAGATATAGCCATTTTAGTATTTTAATTTTTTTTTTCTGGTGCAAAATGACCCCCGCAGACCCCTAGTTTAGGAGATGTAGCCGTTTTAGTATTTTGATTTTTTTTTCTGGTGCATAAAATGACTCCCGCAGACGCCTTGTTAAGGAGATTTAACCATTTTAGAATTTCGGATTTTTGGTGCATAAAATGACCCCCGAAGACGACTAGTTTAGGAGATATAGCCATTTTAGTATTTTGATTTTTTTTTCTGGTGCATAAAATGACCCCCGCAGACCCCTAGTTTAGGAGATATAGCCGTTTTAGTATTTTGATTTTTTTCTCTGGTGCTTAAAATGACCCCCGCAGACACCTAGTTTAGGAGATATAGTCATTTTTGTGGTTTGAATTTTTTTTTTCTGGCAGATAAAATGAACAATTTTAGTATTTTAATTTTTTTTGCTGGTGCATAAAATGACCCCCGCAGACCCCTAGTTTAGGAGATATAGCCATTTTAGTATTTTGGATTTTTGGTGCATAAAATAACCCCCGAAGACGACTAGCTTAGGAGATATAGCCATTTTAGTATTTTGATTTTTTTTTCTGGTGCATAAAATGACCCCCGAAGATCAATAGTTTAGGAGATATAGCCATTTAAGTGTTTTGATTTTTTTTTCTGGGGCAAATTACAATGCAGACGCCTAGTTTAGGAGATAGAACCATTTTAGTATTTTGGATTTTTGGTGCATAAAATGACCCCCGAAGGCGACTAGTTTAGGAGATTTAGCCATTTTAGTATTTTAATTTTTTTTCTCTGGTGCATAAAATGACCCCCGCAGACACCTAGTTTAGGAGATATAGCCATTTTTGTGGTTTGAATTTTTTTTTCTGGTGCATAAAATGAACAATTTTAGTATTTTGATTTTTTTTTCTGGTGCATAAAATGACCCCCGCAGACCCCTAGTTTAGGAGATATAGCCATTTCAGTATTTTGGATTTTTGGTGCATAAAATGACCCCCGAAGGCGACTAGTTAAGGAGATTTAGTCATTTTAGTATTTTGAAATTTTTTTTCGGGTGCATAATTTGACCCGGAGGCACCTAGTTAAGGAGATTTAGCCATTTTAGTATTCCGAATTTTTTTTTTCTGGTGCATAAAATGACCAACGCAGACCCCTAGTGTAGGGGATATAGCCATTTTAGTATTTAGGTTTTTTTTTCTGGTGCATAAAATGACTCGCGCAGACGCCTTGTTCAGGAGATTTAGCCATTTTAGAATTTTGGATTTTTGGTGCTTAACATGATCCCCGCAGACGCATAGTTTAGGAGATAGAACCATTTTAGTTTTTTGATTTTTTTTTCTGGTGCATAAAATGACCCCCGCAGACGCCTAGGTTTGGAGATTTATCCATTTTAGTGCTTAGAAATTTTTTTCTGGTGCTTAAAATGACCAACGCAGACCACTAGTGTAGGGGATATAGCCATTTTAGTATTTTGATTTTTTTTTATTGTGCATAATTTGATCCCGCTGACGCCTGGTTTAGGAGATTTAGCCATTTTAGTATTATGATTTGTTTTTTCTGGTGCATAAAATGACACCCGCAGACGCCTAGTCTAGGAGATATAGCCATTTTTGTGATTTGTATTTTTTTTTTCTGGTGCATAAAATGACCCGCAGACGCAAAGTTTAGGAGATATAGCCTTTTTAGTATTTTGATTTTTTTTTCTGGAGAATAAAATGACCCCCGCAGAAGCCTAGTTAAGGAGATTTAGCCATTTTAGTATTTTGAATTTTTTTTTCGGGTGAATAATTTGACCCCGCAGAGGCCTAGTTAAGGAGATTTAGTCATTTTAGTATTTTGAAATTTTTTTTCGGGTGCATAATTTGACCCGGAGACACCTAGTTAAGGAGATTTAGCCATTTTAGTATTCCGAATTTTTTTTTTCTGGTGCATAAAATGACCAACGCAGACCCCTAGTGTAGGGGATATAGCCATTTTAGTATTTAGGTTTTTTTTTCTGGTGCATAATTTGACCCCGCAGACAACTAGTTTAGGAGATATAGCCATTTTAATATTTTAATTTTTTTTATGGTGCATAATTTGACACCGCAGACGCCTAGTTTAGGAGATTTAGCCATTTTAGTATTCTGAATTTTTTTTTTCTGGTGCATAAAATGACCCCCGCAGACCACTAGTTTAGGAGATATAGAAGTTTTAGTATTTTAATTTTTTGTTTCTGGTGCATAAATGACTCCCGCAGACCACTAGTTTAGGAGATATTGCCGTTTTAGTATTTTGATTTTTTTTCTGGTGCATGAAACGACAACCGCAGACGCCTTGTTTAGGAGATATTGCCATTTTAGTATTTTGGATTTTTGGTGCATAAAATGACCCCCGAAGACGACTAGTTTAGGCGATATAGCCATTTTAGTATTTAGATTTTTTTTTTCTGGTGCATAAAATAACCCCCGCAGACACCTAGTTTAGGAGATATAGCCATGTTTGTGGTTTGAATTTTTTTTTCTGGTGCATAAAATGATCAATTTTAATATTTTGATTTTTTTTTCTTTTGCATAAAATGACCCCCGCAGACCCCTAGTTTAGGAGATATAGCCATTTTAGTATTGTGGATTTTTGGTGCATAAAATGACCCCCGAAGACGACTAGTTTAGGAGATATAGCCATTTTAGTATTTTAATTTTTTTTTTCTGGTGCAAAATGACCCCCGCAGACCCCTAGTTTAGGAGATGTAGCCGTTTTTTAGTATTTAGATTTTTTTTTTCTGATGCATAAAATGACTCCCGCAGACGCCTTGTTAAGGAGATTTAACCATTTTAGAATTTCGGATTTTTGGTGCATAAAATGACCCCCGAAGACGACTAGTTTAGGAGATATAGCCATTTTAGTATTTTGATTTTTTTTTCTGGTGCATAAAATGACCCCCGCAGACCCCTAGTTTAGGAGATATAGCCGTTTTAGTATTTTGATTTTTTTCTCTGGTACTTAAAATGACCCCCGCAGACACCTAGTTTAGGAGATATAGCCATTTTTGTGGTTTGAATTTTTTTTTTTCTGGCAGATAAAATGAACAATTTTAGTATTTTAATTTTTTTTTCTGGTGCATAAAATGAGCCCCGCAGACCCCTAGTTTAGGAGATATAGCCATTTTAGTATTTTGGATTTTTGGTGCATAAAATAACCCCCGAAGACGACTAGCTTAGGAGATATAGCCATTTTAGTATTTTGATTTTTTTTTCTGGTGCATAAAATGACCCCCGAAGATCCCTGGTTTAGGAGATATAGCCATTTAAGTGTTTTGATTTTTTTTTCTGGGGCAAATTACAATGCAGACGCCTAGTTTAGGAGATAGAACCATTTTAGTATTTTGGATTTTTGGTGCATAAAATGACCCCCGCAGGCGCATAGTTTAGGAGATAAAGCCATTTTAGCATTTTGGATTTTTGGTGCATAAAATGGCCCCCGCAGACGCCTAGTTTAGGTGATATAGCCATTTTAGTATTTTGATTTTTTTTTCTTGTGCATAAAACGACAACCGCAGACGCCTTGTTTAGGAGATATTGCCATTTTAGTATTTTGGATTTTTGGTGCATAAAATGTCCCCCGAAGACGACTAGTTTAGGGGATATAGCCGTTTTAGTATTTTGATTTTTTTCTCTGGTGCATAAAATGACTCCCGCAGACACTTAGTTTAAGAGATATCGCCATTTTAGTATTTTGGATTTCTTTCTCCTGGTGCATAAAATGACCCCAGCAGACGCCTATTTTAGGAGATATAGCCATTTTTATGTTTTGAATTTTTTTTTTGTGGCGCATGAAATGACCCCCGACGATCCCTAGTTTAGGAGATATAGCCATTTAAGTGTTTTAATTTATTTTTCTGATGCAAATGACCCCCGCAGACGCCTAGTTTAGGAGATGTAGCCATTTTAGTATTTAAATTTTTTTTTTCTGGTGCATAAAATGACCCCCGAAGACGACTAGTTTAGGAGATATTGCCATTTTAGTATTTTGATTTTTTTTTTTCTGGTGCATAAAATGACTCCCGCAGACGCATAGTTTAGGAGATAGAACCATTTTAGTATTTTGATTTTTTTTTTCTGGTGCATAAAATGACCCCCGCCATATATCGCCATTTTAGTATTTTAGATTTTTTTTTTCCTGGTGCATAAAATGACCCCCGCAGACGCCTATTTTAGGAGATATAGCCATTTTTGTGTTTTGAATTTTTTTTTTTGTGGTGGCTGAAATTACCCCCGAAGACGCCTATTTTTGGAGATATAGCCATTTTGGTATTTTGATTTTTTTTTTCTGGTGCATAAAATGACCCCCGAAGATCCCTAGTTTAGGAGATATAGCCATTTAAGTGTTTTGATTTTTTTTTCTGATGCAAATGACCCCCGCAGACGCCTAGTTTAGGAGATATAGCCATTTTAGTATTTAAATTTTTTTTTCTGGTGCATAAAATGACCCCCGCAGACCCTTAGTTTAGGAGATGTAGCCGTTTTAGTATTTTGATTTTTTTTTTCTGGTGCATAAAATGACTCCCGCAGACGCCTTGTTCAGGAGATTTAGCCGTTTTAGAATTTTGGATTTTTGGTGCTTAACATGATCCCCGCTGACGTATAGTTTAGGAGATAGAACCATTTTAGTATTTTAATTTTTTTTTTCTGGTGCTTAAAATGACCCCCGCAGACCCCTGGTTTAGGAGATATTGCCATTTTAGTATTTTGGATTTTTGGTACATAAAATGACCCCCGCAGACGCATAGTTTAGTAGATATAGCTATTTTAGTATTTTGGATTTTTGGTGCATAAAATAACCCCCGAAGACGACTAGCTTAGGAGATATAGCCATTTTGGTATTTTGATTTTTTTTTTCTGGTGCATAAAATGAACCCCGATGATCCCTAGTTTAGGAGATATAGCCGTTTTAGAATTTTGGATTTTTGGTGCTTAACACGATCCCCGCAGACGCCTAGTTTAGGAGATATAGCCATTTTTGTGGTTTGAATTTTTTTTTCTGGTGCATAAAATGATCAATTTTAATATTTTGATTTTTTTTTCTTTTGCATAAAATGACCCCCGCAGACCCCTAGTTTAGGAGATATAGCCATTTTAGTATTGTGGATTTTTGGTGCATAAAATGACCCCCGAAGACGACTAGTTTAGGAGATATAGCCATTTTAGTATTTTAATTTTTTTTTTCTGGTGCAAAATGACCCCCGCAGACCCCTAGTTTAGGAGATGTAGCCGTTTTTTAGTATTTAGATTTTTTTTTTCTGATGCATAAAATGACTCCCGCAGACGCCTTGTTAAGGAGATTTAACCATTTTAGAATTTCGGATTTTTGGTGCATAAAATGACCCCCGAAGACGACTAGTTTAGGAGATATAGCCATTTTAGTATTTTGATTTTTTTTTCTGGTGCATAAAATGACCCCCGCAGACCCCTAGTTTAGGAGATATAGCCGTTTTAGTATTTTGATTTTTTTCTCTGGTGCTTAAAATGACCCCCGCAGACACCTAGTTTAGGAGATATAGCCATTTTTGTGGTTTGAATTTTTTTTTTTCTGGCAGATAAAATGAACAATTTTAGTATTTTAATTTTTTTTTCTGGTGCATAAAATGAGCCCCGCAGACCCCTAGTTTAGGAGATATAGCCATTTTAGTATTTTGGATTTTTGGTGCATAAAATAACCCCCGAAGACGACTAGCTTAGGAGATATAGCCATTTTAGTATTTTGATTTTTTTTTCTGGTGCATAAAATGACCCCCGAAGATCCCTAGTTTAGGAGATATAGCCATTTAAGTGTTTTGATTTTTTTTTCTGGGGCAAATTACAATGCAGACGCCTAGTTTAGGAGATAGAACCATTTTAGTATTTTGGATTTTTGGTGCATAAAATGACCCCCGCAGGCGCATAGTTTAGGAGATAAAGCCATTTTAGCATTTTGGATTTTTGGTGCATAAAATGGCCCCCGCAGACGCCTAGTTTAGGTGATATAGCCATTTTAGTATTTTGATTTTTTTTTCTTGTGCATAAAACGACAACCGCAGACGCCTTGTTTAGGAGATATTGCCATTTTAGTATTTTGGATTTTTGGTGCATAAAATGTCCCCCGAAGACGACTAGTTTAGGGGATATAGCCGTTTTAGTATTTTGATTTTTTTCTCTGGTGCATAAAATGACTCCCGCAGACACTTAGTTTAAGAGATATCGCCATTTTAGTATTTTGGATTTCTTTCTCCTGGTGCATAAAATGACCCCAGCAGACGCCTATTTTAGGAGATATAGCCATTTTTATGTTTTGAATTTTTTTTTTGTGGCGCATGAAATGACCCCCGACGATCCCTAGTTTAGGAGATATAGCCATTTAAGTGTTTTAATTTATTTTTCTGATGCAAATGACCCCCGCAGACGCCTAGTTTAGGAGATGTAGCCATTTTAGTATTTAAATTTTTTTTTTCTGGTGCATAAAATGACCCCCGAAGACGACTAGTTTAGGAGATATTGCCATTTTAGTATTTTGATTTTTTTTTTCTGGTGCATAAAATGACTCCCGCAGACGCATAGTTTAGGAGATAGAACCATTTTAGTATTTTGATTTTTTTTTTCTGGTGCATAAAATGACCCCCGCCATATATCGCCATTTTAGTATTTTAGATTTTTTTTTTCCTGGTGCATAAAATGACCCCCGCAGACGCCTATTTTAGGAGATATAGCCATTTTTGTGTTTTGAATTTTTTTTTTTGTGGTGGCTGAAATTACCCCCGAAGACGCCTATTTTTGGAGATATAGCCATTTTGGTATTTTGATTTTTTTTTTCTGGTGCATAAAATGACCCCCGAAGATCCCTAGTTTAGGAGATATAGCCATTTAAGTGTTTTGATTTTTTTTTCTGATGCAAATGACCCCCGCAGACGCCTAGTTTAGGAGATATAGCCATTTTAGTATTTAAATTTTTTTTTCTGGTGCATAAAAGGACCCCCGAAGACGACTAGTTTAGGAGATATAGCCATTTTAGTATTTTGATTTTTTTTTCTGGTGCATAAAATGACCCCCGCAGACCCTTAGTTTAGGAGATGTAGCCGTTTTAGTATTTTGATTTTTTTTTTCTATTGCATAAAATGACTCCCGCAGACGCCTTGTTCAGGAGATTTAGCCGTTTTAGAATTTTGGATTTTTGGTGCTTAACATGATCCCCGCAGACGTATAGTTTAGGAGATAGAACCATTTTAGTATTTTAATTTTTTTTTTCTGGTGCTTAAAATGACCCCCGCAGACCCCTGGTTTAGGAGATATTGCCATTTTAGTATTTTGGATTTTTGGTACATAAAATGACCCCCGCAGACGCATAGTTTAGTAGATATAGCTATTTTAGTATTTTGGATTTTTGGTGCATAAAATAACCCCCGAAGACGACTAGCTTAGGAGATATAGCCATTTTGGTATTTTGATTTTTTTTTTCTGGTGCATAAAATGAACCCCGATGATCCCTAGTTTAGGAGATATAGCCGTTTTAGAATTTTGGATTTTTGGTGCTTAACACGATCCCCGCAGACGCCTAGTTTATGAGATAGAACAACTTTAGTATTTTGATTTTTTTTTCTGGTGCATAAAATGACCCCCGCAGACCCATAGTATAGGAGATATAGCCATTTTAGTATTTTGGATTTTTGGTGCATAAAATGACCCCCGCAGACGCATAGTTTAGTAGATATAGCTATTTTAGTATTTTGGATTTTTGGTGCATAAAATAACCCCCGAAGACGACTAGCTTAGGAGATATAGCCATTTTAGTATTTTGATTTTTTTTTTCTGGTGCATAAAATGACCCACGAAGATCCCTAGTGTAGAAGATATAGCCATTTAAGTGTTTTGATTTTTTTTTCTGGGGCAAATTACAATGCAGGCGCCTAGTTTAGGAGATAGAACCACTTTAGTATTACGATTTTTTTTTCTGGTGCATAAAATGACCCCCGCAGACCCATAGTTTAGGAGATTTCGCCATTTTAGTATTTTGGATATCTTTTTCCTGGTGCATAAAATGACCCCCGCTGACGCCTATTTTAGGAGATATAGCCATTTTTATGTTTTGAATTTTTTTTTTGTGGCGCATGAAATGACCCCCGACGATCCCTAGTTTAGGAGATATAGCCATTTTAGAATTTTGGATTTTTGGTGCTTAACATGATCCCCGCAGACGCCTATTTTAGGAGATATAGCCATTTTTGTGTTTTGAATTTTTTTTTTTTGTGGTGGCTGAAATGACCCATGAAGACGCCTATTTTTGGAGATATAGCCATTTTAGTATTTTGATTTTTTTTTTCTGGTGCATAAAATGACCCACGAAGATCCCTAGTGTAGAAGATATAGCCATTTAAGTATTTTTATTTTTTTTTTCTGGGGCAAATTACAATGCAGACGCCTAGTTTAGGAGATAGAACCACTTTAGTGTTTTGATTTTTTTTTCTGGTGCATAAAATGACCCCCGCAAACCCATAGTTTAAGAGATATCGCCATTTTAGTATTTTGGATTTCTTTCTCCTGGTGCATAAAATGACCCCGCAGACGCATAGTTTAGGAGATAGAACCATTTTAGTATTTTGATTTTTTTTTTCTGGTGCATAAAATGACCCCCGCCATATATCGCCATTTTAGTATTTTAGATTTTTTTTTTCCTGGTGCATAAAATGACCCCCGCAGACGCCTATTTTAGGAGATATAGCCATTTTTGTGTTTTGAATTTTTTTTTTTGTGGTGGCTGAAATTACCCCCGAAGACGCCTATTTTTGGAGATATAGCCATTTTGGTATTTTGATTTTTTTTTTCTGGTGCATAAAATGACCCCCGAAGATCCCTAGTTTAGGAGATATAGCCATTTAAGTGTTTTGATTTTTTTTTCTGATGCAAATGACCCCCGCAGACGCCTAGTTTAGGAGATATAGCCATTTTAGTATTTAAATTTTTTTTTCTGGTGCATAAAAGGACCCCCGAAGACGACTAGTTTAGGAGATATAGCCATTTTAGTATTTTGATTTTTTTTTCTGGTGCATAAAATGACCCCCGCAGACCCTTAGTTTAGGAGATGTAGCCGTTTTAGTATTTTGATTTTTTTTTTCTATTGCATAAAATGACTCCCGCAGACGCCTTGTTCAGGAGATTTAGCCGTTTTAGAATTTTGGATTTTTGGTGCTTAACATGATCCCCGCAGACGTATAGTTTAGGAGATAGAACCATTTTAGTATTTTAATTTTTTTTTTCTGGTGCTTAAAATGACCCCCGCAGACCCCTGGTTTAGGAGATATTGCCATTTTAGTATTTTGGATTTTTGGTACATAAAATGACCCCCGCAGACGCATAGTTTAGTAGATATAGCTATTTTAGTATTTTGGATTTTTGGTGCATAAAATAACCCCCGAAGACGACTAGCTTAGGAGATATAGCCATTTTGGTATTTTGATTTTTTTTTTCTGGTGCATAAAATGAACCCCGATGATCCCTAGTTTAGGAGATATAGCCGTTTTAGAATTTTGGATTTTTGGTGCTTAACACGATCCCCGCAGACGCCTAGTTTATGAGATAGAACAACTTTAGTATTTTGATTTTTTTTTCTGGTGCATAAAATGACCCCCGCAGACCCATAGTTTAGGAGATATAGCCATTTTAGTATTTTGGATTTTTGGTGCATAAAATGACCCCCGCAGACGCATAGTTTAGTAGATATAGCTATTTTAGTATTTTGGATTTTTGGTGCATAAAATAACCCCCGAAGACGACTAGCTTAGGAGATATAGCCATTTTAGTATTTTGATTTTTTTTTTCTGGTGCATAAAATGACCCACGAAGATCCCTAGTGTAGAAGATATAGCCATTTAAGTGTTTTGATTTTTTTTTCTGGGGCAAATTACAATGCAGGCGCCTAGTTTAGGAGATAGAACCACTTTAGTATTATGATTTTTTTTTCTGGTGCATAAAATGACCCCCGCAGACCCATAGTTTAGGAGATTTCGCCATTTTAGTATTTTGGATATCTTTTTCCTGGTGCATAAAATGACCCCCGCTGACGCCTATTTTAGGAGATATAGCCATTTTTATGTTTTGAATTTTTTTTTTGTGGCGCATGAAATGACCCCCGACGATCCCTAGTTTAGGAGATATAGCCATTTTAGAATTTTGGATTTTTGGTGCTTAACATGATCCCCGCAGACGCCTATTTTAGGAGATATAGCCATTTTTGTGTTTTGAATTTTTTTTTTTTGTGGTGGCTGAAATGACCCATGAAGACGCCTATTTTTGGAGATATAGCCATTTTAGTATTTTGATTTTTTTTTTCTGGTGCATAAAATGACCCACGAAGATCCCTAGTGTAGAAGATATAGCCATTTAAGTATTTTTATTTTTTTTTTCTGGGGCAAATTACAATGCAGACGCCTAGTTTAGGAGATAGAACCACTTTAGTGTTTTGATTTTTTTTTCTGGTGCATAAAATGACCCCCGCAAACCCATAGTTTAAGAGATATCGCCATTTTAGTATTTTGGATTTCTTTCTCCTGGTGCATAAAATGACCCCAGCAGACGCCTATTTTAGGAGATATAGCCATTTTGGTATTTTGATTTTTTTTTTCTGGTGCATAAAATGACCCCCGAAGATCCCTAGTTTAGGAGATATAGCCATTTAAGTGTTTTGATTTTTTTTTCTGATGCAAATGACCCCCGCAGACGCCTAGTTTAGGAGATATAGCCATTTTAGTATTTAAATTTTTTTTTCTGGTGCATAAAAGGACCCCCGAAGACGACTAGTTTAGGAGATATAGCCATTTTAGTATTTTGATTTTTTTTTCTGGTGCATAAAATGACCCCCGCAGACACTTAGTTTAGGAGATGTAGCCGTTTTAGTATTTTGATTTTTTTTTTCTGGTGTAAAAAATGACTCCCGCAGACGCCTTGTTCAGGAGATTTAGCCGTTTTAGAATTTTGGATTTTTGGTGCTTAACATGATCCCCGCAGACGTATAGTTTAGGAGATAGAACCATTTTAGTATTTTAATTTTTTTTTCTGGTGCTTAAAATGACCCCCGCAGACCCCTAGTTTAGGAGATATTGCCATTTTAGTATTTTGGATTTTTGGTACATAAAATGACCCCCGCAGACGCATAGTTTAGTAGATATAGCTATTTTAGTATTTTGGATTTTTGGTGCATAAAATAACCCCCGAAGACGACTAGCTTAGGAGATATAGCCATTTTGGTATTTTGATTTTTTTTTTCTGGTGCATAAAATGAACCCCGAAGATCCCTAGTTTAGGAGATATAGCCGTTTTAGAATTTTGGATTTTTGGTGCTTAACATGATCCCCGCAGACGCCTAGTTTATGAGATAGAACAACTTTAGTATTTTGATTTTTTTTTCTGGTGCATAAAATGACCCCCGCAGACCCATAGTTTAGGAGATATAGCCATTTTAGTATTTTGGATTTTTGGTGCATAAAATGACCCCCGCAGACGCATAGTTTAGTAGATATAGCTATTTTAGTATTTTGGATTTTTGGTGCATAAAATAACCCCCGAAGACGACTAGCTTAGGAGATATAGCCATTTTGGTATTTTGATTTTTTTTTTCTGGTGCATAAAATGAACCCCGAAGATCCCTAGTTTAGGAGATATAGCCGTTTTAGAATTTTGGATTTTTGGTGCTTAACATGATCCCCGCAGACGTACAGTTTAGGAGATAGAACCATTTTAGTATTTTAATTTTTTTGCTCGTGCTTAAAATGACCCCCGCAGACCCCTAGTTTAGGAGATATTGCCATTTTAGTATTTTGGATTTTTGGTACATAAAATGACCCCCGCAGACGCATAGTTTAGTAGATATAGCTATTTTAGTATTTTGGATTTTTGGTGCATAAAATAACCCCCGAAGACGACTAGCTTAGGAGATATAGCCATTTTGGTATTTTGATTTTTTTTTTCTGGTGCATAAAATGACCCCCGAAGATCCCTAGTTTAGGAGATATTGCCATTTAAGTGTTTTGATTTTTTTTTCTGATGCAAATGACCCCCGCAGACGCCTAGTTTAGGAGATATAGCCATTTTAGTATTTAAATTTTTTTTTCTGGTGCATAAAAGGACCCCCGAAGACGACTAGTTTAGGAGATATAGCCATTTTAGTATTTTGATTTTTTTTTCTGGTGCATAAAATGACCCCCGCAGACCCTTAGTTTAGGAGATGTAGCCGTTTTAGTATTTTGATTTTTTTTTTCTGGTGCATAAAATGACTCCCGCAGACGCCTTGTTCAGGAGATTTAGCCGTTTTAGAATTTTGGATTTTTGGTGCTTAACATGATCCCCGCAGACGTATAGTTTAGGAGATAGAACCATTTTAGTATTTTAATTTTTTTTTTCTGGTGCTTAAAATGACCCCCGCAGACCCCTGGTTTAGGAGATATTGCCATTTTAGTATTTTGGATTTTTGGTACATAAAATGACCCCCGCAGACGCATAGTTTAGTAGATATAGCTATTTTAGTATTTTGGATTTTTGGTGCATAAAATAACCCCCGAAGACGACTAGTTTAGGAGATAGAACCACTTTAGTATTATGATTTTTTTTTCTGGTGCATAAAATGACCCCCGCAGACCCATAGTTTAGGAGATTTCGCCATTTTAGTATTTTGGATTTCTTTTTCCTGGTGCATAAAATGACCCCCGCTGACGCCTATTTTAGAAGGTATAGCCATTTTTATGTTTTGAATTTTTTTTTTGTGGCGCATGAAATGACCCCCGACGATCCCTAGTTTAGGAGATATAGCCATTTTAGTGTTTTAATTTATTTTTCTGATGCAAATGACCCCCGCAGACGCCTAGTTTAGGAGATGTAGCCATTTTAGTATTTAATTTTTTTTTTCTGGTGCATAAAATGACCCCCGAAGACGACTAGTTTAGGAGAAATTGCCATTTTAGTATTTTGATTTTTTTTTTCTGGTGCATAAAATGACTCCCGCAGACGCCTTGTTCAGGAGATTTAGCCATTTTAGAATTTTGGATTTTTGGTGCTTAACATGATCCCCGCAGACGCATAGTTTAGGAGATAGAACCATTTTAGTATTTTGATTTTTTTTTTCTGGTGCATAAAATGACCCCCGCCATATATCGCCATTTTAGTATTTTAGATTTCTTTTTCCTGGTGCATAAAATGACCCCCGCAGACGCCTATTTTAGGAGATATAGCCATTTTTGTGTTTTGAATTTTTTTTTTTTGTGGTGGCTGAAATGACCCCCGAAGACGCCTATTTTTGGAGATATAGCCATTTAAGTGTTTTAATTTATTTTTCTGATGCAAATGACCCCCGCAGACGCCTAGTTTAGGAGATGTAGCCATTTTAGTATTTAAATTTTTTTTTTCTGGTGCATAAAATGACCCCCGAAGACGACTAGTTTAGGAGATAGAACCACTTTAGTATTTTGATTTTTTTTTTCTGGTGCATAAAATGACTCCCGCAGACGCCTTGTTCAGGAGATTTAGCCATTTTAGAATTTTGGATTTTTGGTGCTTAACATGATCCCCGCAGACGCATAGTTTAGGAGATAGAACCATTTTAGTATTTTGATTTTTTTTTTCTGGTGCATAAAATGACCCCCGCCATATATCGCCATTTTAGTATTTTAGATTTCTTTTTCCTGGTGCATAAAATGACCCCCGCAGACGCCTATTTTAGGAGATATAGCCATTTTTGTGTTTTGAATTTTTTTCTTTGTGGTGGCTGAAATGACCCCCGAAGACGCCTATTTTTGGAGATATAGCCATTTTGGTATTTTAATTTTTTTTTTCTGGTGCATAAAATGACCCCCGATGATCCCTAGTTGAGGAGATATAGCCATTTAAGTGTTTTGATTTTTTTTTCTGGGGCAAATTACAATGCAAACGCCTAGTTTAGGAGATAGAACCACTTTAGTATTTTGATTTTTTTTTTCTGGTGCATAAAATGACCCCCGCCATATATAGCCATTTTAGTATTTTAGATTTCTTTTTCCTGGTGCATAAAATGACCCACGCAGACGCCTATTTTAGGAGATATAGCCATTTTTGTGTTTTGAATTTTTTTTTTTTGTGGTGGCTGAAATGACCCCCGAAGACGCCTATTTTTGGAGATATAGCCATTTTAATATTTTGATTTTTTTTTTCTGGTGCATAAAATGACCCACGAAGATCCCTAGTGTAGAAGATATAGCCATTTAAGTATTTTTATTTTTTTTTTCTGGGGCAAATTACAATGCAGACGCCTAGTTTAGGAGATAGAACCACTTTAGTATTTTGATTTTTTTTTCTGGTGCATAAAATGACCCCCGCAAACCCATAGTTTAAGAGATATCGCCATTTTAGTATTTTGGATTTCTTTCTCCTGGTGCATAAAATGACCCCAGCAGACGCCTATTTTAGGAGATATAGCCATTTTGGTATTTTGATTTTTTTTTCTGGTGCATAAAATGACCCCCGAAGATCCCTAGTTTAGGAGATATAGCCATTTAAGTGTTTTGATTTTTTTTTCTGATGCAAATGACCCCCGCAGACGCCTAGTTTAGGAGATATAGCCATTTTAGTATTTAAATTTTTTTTTCTGGTGCATAAAAGGACCAACGAAGACGACTAGTTTAGGAGATATAGCCATTTTAGTATTTTGATTTTTTTTTCTGGTGCATAAAATGACCCCCGCAGACCCTTAGTTTAGGAGATGTAGCCGTTTTAGTATTTTGATTTTTTTTTTCTGGTGCATAAAATGACTCCCGCAGACGCCTTGTTCAGGAGATTTAGCCGTTTTAGAATTTTGGATTTTTGGTGCTTAACATGATCCCCGCAGACGTATAGTTTAGGAGATAGAACCATTTTAGTATTTTAATTTTTTTTCTGGTGCTTAAAATGACCCCCGCAGACCCCTAGTTTAGGAGATATTGCCATTTTAGTATTTTGGATTTTTGGTACATAAAATGACCCCCGCAGACGCATAGTTTAGTAGATATAGCTATTTTAGTATTTTGGATTTTTGGTGCATAAAATAACCCCCGAAGACGACTAGCTTAGGAGATATAGCCATTTTGATATTTTGATTTTTTTTTTCTGGTGCATAAAATGAACCCCGAAGATCCCTAGTTTAGGAGATATAGCCGTTTTAGAATTTTGGATTTTTGGTGCTTAACATGATCCCCGCAGACGCCTAGTTTATGAGATAGAACAACTTTAGTATTTTGATTTTTTTTTCTGGTGCATAAAATGACCCCCGCAGACCCATAGTTTAGGAGATATAGCCATTTTAGTATTTTGGATTTTTGGTGCATAAAATGACCCCCGCAGACGCATAGTTTAGTAGATATAGCTATTTTAGTATTTTGGATTTTTGGTGCATAAAATAACCCCCGAAGACGACTAGCTTAGAAGATATAGCCATTTTAGTATTTTGATTTTTTTTTTCTGGTGCATAAAATGACACACGAAGATCCCTAGTGTAGAAGATATAGCCATTTAAGTGTTTTGATTTTTTTTTCTGGGGCAAATTACAATGCAGGCGCCTAGTTTAGGAGATAGAACCACTTTAGTATTATGATTTTTTTTTCTGGTGCATAAAATGACCCCCGCAGACCCATAGTTTAGGAGATTTCGCCATTTTAGTATTTTGGATTTCTTTTTCCTGGTGCATAAAATGACCCCCGCTGACGCCTATTTTAGGAGATATAGCCATTTTTATGTTTTGAATTTTTTTTTTGTGGCGCATGAAATGACCCCCGACGATCCCTAGTTTAGGAGATATAGCCATTTAAGTGTTTTAATTTATTTTTCTGATGCAAATGACCCCCGCAGACGCCTAGTTTAGGAGATATAGCCATTTTAGTATTTAAATATTTTTTTTCTGGTGCATAAAATGACCCCCGAAGACGACTAGTTTAGGAGAAATTGCCATTTTAGTATTTTGATTTTTTTTTTCTGGTGCATAAAATGACTCCCGCAGACGCCTTGTTCAGGAGATTTAGCCATTTTAGAATTTTGGATTTTTGGTGCTTAACATGATCCCCGCAGACGCATAGTTTAGGAGATAGAACCATTTTAGTATTTTGATTTTTTTTTTCTGGTGCATAAAATGACCCCCGCCATATATCGCCATTTTAGTATTTTAGATTTCTTTTTCCTGGTGCATAAAATTACCCCCGCAGACACCTATTTTAGGAGATATAGCCATTTTTGTGTTTTGAATTTTTTTTTTTGTGGTGGCTGAAATGACCCCCGAAGACGCCTATTTTTGGAGATATAGCCATTTTGGTATTTTGATTTTTTTTTTCTGGTGCATAAAATGACCCCCGAAGATCCCTAGTTTAGGAGATATAGCCATTTAAGTGTTTTGATTTTTTTTTCTGGGGCAAATTACAATGCAGACGCCTAGTTTAGGAGATAGAACCACTTTAGTATTTTGATTTTTTTTTCTGGTGCATAAAATGACCCCCGCAAACCCATAGTTTAAGAGATATCGCCATTTTAGTATTTTAGATTTCTTTTTCCTGGTGCATAGAATGACCCCCGCAGACGCCTATTTTAGGAGATATAGCCATTTTTGTGTTTTGATTTTTTTTTTTTTGTGGTGGCTGAAATGACACCCGAAGACTCCTATTTTTGAAGATATAGCCATTTTAGTATTTTGATTTTTTTTTTCTGGTGCATAAAATGACCCACGAAGATCCCTAGTGTAGAAGATATAGCCATTTAAGTGTTTTTTTTTTTTTTTTCTGGGGCAAATTACAATGCAGACGCCTAGTTTAGGAGATAGAACGACTTTAGTATTTTGATTTTTTTTTTTTGTGCATAAAATGACCCCCGCAAACCGATAGTTTAAGAGATATCGCCATTTTAGTATTTTGGATTTCTTTCTCCTGGTGCATAAAATGACCCCAGCAGACGCCTATTTTAGGAGATATAGCCATTTTGGTATTTTGATTTTTTTTTCTGGTGCATAAAATGACCCCCGAAGATCCCTAGTTTAGGAGATATAGCCATTTAAGTGTTTTGATTTTTTTTTCTGATGCAAATGACCCCCGCAGACGCCTAGTTTAGGAGATATAGCCATTTTAGTATTTAAATTTTTTTTTCTGGTGCATAAAAGGACCCCCGAAGACGCCTAGTTTAGGAGATAGAACCACTTTAGTATTTTGATTTTTTTTTTCTGGTGCATAAAATGACCCCCGCCATATATAGCCATTTTAGTATTTTAGATTTCTTTTTCCTGGTGCATAAAATGACCCACGCAGACGCCTATTTTAGGAGATATAGCCATTTTTGTGTTTTGAATTTTTTTTTTTTGTGGTGGCTGAAATGACCCCCGAAGACGCCTATTTTTGGAGATATAGCCATTTTAATATTTTGATTTTTTTTTTCTGGTGCATAAAATGACCCACGAAGACCCCTAGTGTAGAAGATATAGCCATTTAAGTATTTTTATTTTTTTTTTCTGGGGCAAATTACAATGCAGACGCCTAGTTTAGGAGATAGAACCACTTTAGTATTTTGATTTTTTTTTCTGGTGCATAAAATGACCCCCGCAAACCCATAGTTTAAGAGATATCGCCATTTTAGTATTTTGGATTTCTTTCTCCTGGTGCATAAAATGACCCCAGCAGACGCCTATTTTAGGAGATATAGCCATTTTGGTATTTTGATTTTTTTTTCTGGTGCATAAAATGACCCCCGAAGATCTCTAGTTTAGGAGATATAGCCATTTAAGTGTTTTGATTTTTTTTTCTGATGCAAATGACCCCCGCAGACGCCTAGTTTAGGAGATATAGCCATTTTAGTATTTAAATTTTTTTTTCTGGTGCATAAAAGGACCCCCGAAGACGACTAGTTTAGGAGATATAGCCATTTTAGTATTTTGATTTTTTTTTCTGGTGCATAAAATGACCCCCGCAGACCCTTAGTTTAGGAGATGTAGCCGTTTTAGCATTTTGATTTTTTTTTTCTGGTGCATAAAATGACTCCCGCAGACGCCTTGTTCAGGAGATTTAGCCGTTTTAGAATTTTGGATTTTTGGTGCTTAACATGATCCCCGCAGACGTATAGTTTAGGAGATAGAACCATTTTAGTATTTTAATTTTTTTTCTGGTGCTTAAAATGACCCCCGCAGACCCCTAGTTTAGGAGATATTGCCATTTTAGTATTTTGGATTTTTGGTACATAAAATGACCCCCGCAGACGCATAGTTTAGTAGATATAGCTATTTTAGTATTTTGGATTTTTGGTGCATAAAATAACCCCCGAAGACGACTAGCTTAGGAGATATAGCCATTTTGATATTTTGATTTTTTTTTTCTGGTGCATAAAATGAACCCCGAAGATCCCTAGTTTAGGAGATATAGCCGTTTTAGAATTTTGGATTTTTGGTGCTTAACATGATCCCCGCAGACGCCTAGTTTATGAGATAGAACAACTTTAGTATTTTGATTTTTTTTTCTGGTGCATAAAATGACCCCCGCAGACCCATAGTTTAGGAGATATAGCCATTTTAGTATTTTGGATTTTTGGTGCATAAAATGACCCCCGCAGACGCATAGTTTAGTAGATATAGCTATTTTAGTATTTTGGATTTTTGGTGCATAAAATAACCCCCGAAGACGACTAGCTTAGAAGATATAGCCATTTTAGTATTTTGATTTTTTTTTTCTGGTGCATAAAATGACACACGAAGATCCCTAGTGTAGAAGATATAGCCATTTAAGTGTTTTGATTTTTTTTTCTGGGGCAAATTACAATGCAGGCGCCTAGTTTAGGAGATAGAACCACTTTAGTATTATGATTTTTTTTTCTGGTGCATAAAATGACCCCCGCAGACCCATAGTTTAGGAGATTTCGCCATTTTAGTATTTTGGATTTCTTTTTCCTGGCGCATAAAATGACCCCCGCTGACGCCTATTTTAGGAGATATAGCCATTTTTATGTTTTGAATTTTTTTTTTGTGGCGCATGAAATGACCCCCGACGATCCCTAGTTTAGGAGATATAGCCATTTAAGTGTTTTAATTTATTTTTCTGATGCAAATGACCCCCGCAGACGCCTAGTTTAGGAGATGTAGCCATTTTAGTATTTAAATATTTTTTTTCTGGTGCATAAAATGACCCCCGAAGACGACTAGTTTAGGAGAAATTGCCATTTTAGTATTTTGATTTTTTTTTTCTGGTGCATAAAATGACTCCCGCAGACGCCTTGTTCAGGAGATTTAGCCATTTTAGAATTTTGGATTTCTTTCTCCTGGTGCATAAAATGACCCCAGCAGACGCCTATTTTAGGAGATATAGCCATTTTGGTATTTTGATTTTTTTTTCTGGTGCATAAAATGACCCCCGAAGATCCCTAGTTTAGGAGATATAGCCATTTAAGTGTTTTGATTTTTTTTTCTGATGCAAATGACCCCCGCAGACGCCTAGTTTAGGAGATATAGCCATTTTAGAATTTAAATTTTTTTTTCTGGTGCATAAAAGGACCCCCGAAGACGACTAGTTTAGGAGATATAGCCATTTTAGTATTTTGATTTTTTTTTCTGGTGCATAAAATGCCCCCCGCAGACCCTTAGTTTAGGAGATGTAGCCGTTTTAGTATTTTGATTTTTTTTTTCTGGTGCATAAAATGACTCCCGCAGACGCCTTGTTCAGGAGATTTAGCCGTTTTAGAATTTTGGATTTTTGGTGCTTAACATGATCCCCGCAGACGGATAGTTTAGGAGATAGAACCATTTTAGTATTTTAATTTTTTTTCTGGTGCTTAAAATGACCCCCGCAGACCCCTAGTTTATCAGATATTGCCATTTTAGTATTTTGGATTTTTGGTACATAAAATGACCCCCGCAGACGCATAGTTTAGTAGATATAGCTATTTTAGTATTTTGGATTTTTGGTGCATAAAATAACCCCCGAAGACGACTAGCTTAGGAGATATAGCCATTTTGATATTTTGATTTTTTTTTTCTGGTGCATAAAATGAACCCCGAAGATCCCTAGTTTAGGAGATATAGCCGTTTTAGAATTTTGGATTTTTGGTGCTTAACATGATCCCCGCACACGCCTAGTTTATGAGATAGAACAACTTTAGTATTTTGATTTTTTTTTCTGGTGCATAAAATGACCCCCGCAGACCCATAGTTTAGGAGATATAGCCATTTTAGTATTTTGGATTTTTGGTGCATAAAATGACCCCCGCAGACGCATAGTTTAGTAGATATAGCTATTTTAGTATTTTGGATTTTTGGTGCATAAAATAACCCCCGAAGACGACTAGCTTAGGAGATATAGCCATTTTAGTATTTTGATTTTTTTTTTCTGGTGCATAAAATGACACACGAAGATCCCTAGTGTAGAAGATATAGCCATTTAAGTGTTTTGATTTTTTTTTCTGGGGCAAATTACAATGCAGGCGCCTAGTTTAGGAGATAGAACCACTTTAGTATTATGATTTTTTTTTCTGGTGCATAAAATGACCCCCGCAGACCCATAGTTTAGGAGATTTCGCCATTTTAGTATTTTGGATTTCTTTTTCCTGGTGCATAAAATGACCCCCGCTGACGCCTATTTTAGGAGATATAGCCATTTTTATGTTTTGAATTTTTTTTTTGTGGCGCATGAAATGACCCCCGACGATCCCTAGTTTAGGAGATATAGCCATTTAAGTGTTTTAATTTATTTTTCTGATGCAAATGACCCCCGCAGACGCCTAGTTTAGGAGATGTAGCCATTTTAGTACTTAAATATTTTTTTTCTGGTGCATAAAATGACCCCCGAAGACGACTAGTTTAGGAGAAATTGCCATTTTAGTATTTTGATTTTTTTTTTCTGGTGCATAAAATGACTCCCGCAGACGCCTTGTTCAGGAGATTTAGCCATTTTAGAATTTTGGATTTTTGGTGCTTAACATGATCCCCGCAGACGCATAGTTTAGGAGATAGAACCATTTTAGTATTTTGATTTTTTTTTTCTGGTGCATAAAATGACCCCCGCCATATATCGCCATTTTAGTATTTTAGATTTCTTTTTCCTGGTGCATAAAATGACCCCCGCAGACGCCTATTTTAGGAGATATAGCCATTTTTGTGTTTTGAATTTTTTTTTTTGTGGTGGCTGAAATGACCCCCGAAGACGCCTATTTTTGGAGATATAGCCATTTTGGTATTTTGATTTTTTTTTCTGGTGCATAAAATGACCCCCGAAGATCCCTAGTTTAGGAGATATAGCCATTTAAGTGTTTTGATTTTTTTTTCTGGGGCAAATTACAATGCAGACGCCTAGTTTAGGAGATAGAACCACTTTAGTATTTTGATTTTTTTTTCTGGTGCATAAAATGACCCCCGCAAACCCATAGTTTAAGAGATATCGCCATTTTAGTATTTTAGATTTCTTTTTCCTGGTGCATAAAATGACCCCCGCAGACGCCTATTTTAGGAGATATAGCCATTTTTGTGTTTTGAATTTTTTTTTTGTGGTGGCTGAAATGACCCCCGAAGACGCCTATTTTTGAAGATATAGCCATTTTAGTATTTTGATTTTTTTTTTCTGGTGCATAAAATGACCCACGAAGATCCCTAGTGTAGAAGATATAGCCATTTAAGTGTTTTTATTTTTTTTTTCTGGGGCAAATTACAATGCAGACGCCTAGTTTAGGAGATAGAACCACTTTAGTATTTTGATTTTTTTTTTTGGTGCATAAAATGACCCCCGCAAACCCATAGTTTAAGAGATATCGCCATTTTAGTATTTTGGATTTCTTTCTCCTGGTGCATAAAATGACCCCAGCAGACGCCTATTTTAGGAGATATAGCCATTTTTATGTTTTGAATTTTTTTTTTATGTCGCATGAAATGACCCCCGACGATCCCTAGTTTAGGAGATATAGCCATTTAAGTGTTTTGATTTATTTTTCTCATGCAAATGACCCCCGCAGACGCCTAGTTTAGGAGATGTAGCCATTTTAGTATTTAAATTTTTTTTTTCTGGTGCATAAAATGACCCCCGAAGACGACTAGTTTAGGAGATATTGCCATTTTAGTATTTTGATTTTTTTTTCTGGTGCATAAAATGACCCCCGCAGACCCATAGTTTAGGAGGTGTAGCCGTTTTAGTATTTTGATTTTTTTTTTCTGGTGCATAAAATGACTCCCGCAGACGCCTTGTTCAGGAGATTTATCCATTTTAGAATTTTGGATTTTTGGTGCTTAACATGATCCCCGCAGACGGATAGTTTAGGAGATAGAACCATTTTAGTATTTTGATTTTTTTTTTCTGGTGCATAAAATGACCCCCGCAGACCCCTAGTTTAGGAGATATTGCCATTTTAGTATTTTGGATTTTTGGTGCATAAAATGACCCCCGCAGACGCATAGTTTAGTAGATATAGCTATTTTAGTATTTTGGATTTTTGGTGCATAAAATAAACCCCGAAGACGACTAGCTTAGGAGATATAGCCATTTTGGTATTTTGATTTTTTTTTTCTG
Organism: Volucella zonaria; assembly: GCA_963966105.1. Lineage (NCBI taxonomy): Eukaryota > Metazoa > Arthropoda > Insecta > Diptera > Syrphidae > Volucella > Volucella zonaria. Next base: position 4,414,863 of record CAWYQB010000254.1, on the reverse strand, counting down.
GTGCAGAAAATGACCCCCGAAGATCCCTAGTTTAGGAGATATAGCCATTTATGTGTTTTGATTTTTTTTTCTGGGGCAAATTACAATGCAGACGCCTAGTTTATGAGATAGAACCACTTTAGTATTTTGATTTTTTTTTCTGGTGCATAAAATGACCCCCGCAGACCCATAGTTTAGGAGATATAGCCATTTTAGTATTTTGGATTTTTGGTGCATAAAATGACCCCCGCAGACGCATAGTTTAGTAGATATAGCTATTTTAGTATTTAGAATTTTTGGTGCATAAAATAACCCCCGAAGACGACTAGCTTAGGAGATATAGCCATTTTGGTATTTTGATTTTTTTTTTCTGGTGCATAAAATGACCCCCGAAGATCCCTAGTTTAGGAGATATAGCCATTTAAGTGTTTTGATTTTTTTTCTGGGGCAAATTACAATGCAGACGCCTAGTTTAGGAGATATAGCCATTTTAGTATTTTGATTTTTTTTTTTTGGTGCAAAAAATGACCCACAAAGATCCCTAGTGTAGAAGATATAGCCATTTAAGCGTTTTGATTTTTTTTCCTGGGGCAAATTACAATGCAGACGCCTAGTTTAGGAGATAGAACCACTTTAGTATTTTGATTTTTTTTTTCTGGTGCATAAAATGACCCCCGCCATATATCGCCATTTTAGTATTTTAGATTTCTTTTTCCTGGTGCATAAAATGACCCCCGCAGACGCCTATTTTAGGAGATATAGCCATTTTTGTGTTTTGAATTTTTTTTTTTGTGGTGGCTGAAATGACCCCCGAAGACGCCTATTTTTGGAGATATAGCCATTTTGGTATTTTGATTTTTTTTTTCTGGTGCATAAAATGACCCCCGAAGATCCCTAGTTTAGGAGATATAGCCATTTAAGTGTTTTGATTTTTTTTTCTGGGGCAAATTACAATGCAGACGCCTAGTTTAGGAGATAGAACCACTTTAGTATTTTGATTTTTTTTTCTGGTGCATAAAATGACCCCCGCAAACCCATAGTTTAAGAGATATCGCCATTTTAGTATTTTAGATTTCTTTTTCCTGGTGCATAAAATGACCCCCGCAGACGCCTATTTTAGGAGATATAGCCATTTTTGTGTTTTGAATTTTTTTTTTTGTGGTGGCTGAAATGACCCCCGAAGACGCCTATTTTTGGGGATATAGCCATTTTGGTATTTTGATTTTTTTTTTCTGGTGCATAAAATGACCCCCGAAGATCCCTAGTTTAGGAGATATAGCCATTTAAGTGTTTTGATTTTTTTTTCTGGGGCAAATTACAATGCACACGCCTAGTTTAGGAGATAGAACCACTTTAGTATTTTGATTTTTTTTTCTGGTGCATAAAATGACCCCCGCAAACCCATAGTTTAAGAGATATCGCCATTTTAGTATTTTAGATTTCTTTTTCCTGGTGCATAAAATGACCCCCGCAGACGCCTATTTTAGGAGATATAGCCGTTTTTGTGTTTTGAATTTTTTTTTTTTGTGGTGGCTGAAATGACCCCCGAAGACGCCTATTTTTGAAGATATAGCCATTTTAGTATTTTGATTTTTTTTTTCTGGTGCATAAAATGACCCACGAAGATCCCTAGTGTAGAAGATATAGCCATTTAAGTGTTTTTATTTTTTTTTTCTGGGGCAAATTACAATGCAGACGCCTAGTTTATGAGATAGAACCACTTTAGTATTTTGATTTTTTTTTCTGGTGCATAAAATGACCCCCGCAGACCCATAGTTTAGGAGATATAGCCATTTTAGTATTTTGTATTTTTGGTGCATAAAATGACCCCCGCAGACGCATAGTTTAGTAGATATAGCTATTTTAGTATTTAGAATTTTTGGTGCATAAAATAACCCCCGAAGACGACTAGCTTAGGAGATATAGCCATTTTGGTATTTTGATTTTTTTTTTCTGGTGCATAAAATGACCCCCGAAAATCCCTAGTTTAGGAGATATAGCCATTTAAGTGTTTTGATTTTTTTTCTGGGGCAAATTACAATGCAGACGCCTAGTTTAGGAGATATAGCCATTTTAGTATTTTGATTTTTTTTTTTGGTGCAAAAAATGACCCACAAAGATCCCTAGTGTAGAAGATATAGCCATTTAAGCGTTTTGATTTTTTTTCCTGGGGCAAATTACAATGCAGACGCCTAGTTTAGGAGATAGAACCACTTTAGTATTTTGATTTTTTTTTCTGGTGCATAAAATGACCCCCGCAGACCCATAGTTTAGGAGATATCGCCATTTTAGTATTTTGGATTTCTTTTTCCTGGTGCATAAAATGACCATCGCAGACGCCTATTTTAGGAGATATAGCCATTTTTATGTTTTGAATTTTTTTTTGTGGCGCATGAAATGACCCCCGACGATCCCTAGTTTAGGAGATATAGCCATTTAAGTGTTTTGATATATTTTTCTGATGCAAATGACCCCCGCAGACGCCTAGTTTAGGAGATGTAGCCATTTTAGTATTTAAATGTTTTTTTTCTGGTGCATAAAATGACCCCCGAAGACGACTAGTTTAGGAGATATAGCCATTTTAGTATTTTGATTTTTTTTTTTTGATTTTTTTAGGAGATAGAACCACTTTAGTATTTTGATTTTTTTTTCTGGTGCATAAAATGACCCCGGCAGACCCATAGTTTAGGAGATATCGCCATTTTAGTATTTTGGATTTCTTTTTCCTGGTGCATAAAATGACCCCCGCAGACGCCTATTTTAGGAGATATAGCCATTTTTATGTTTTGAATTTTTTTTTGTGGCGCATGAAATGACCCCCGACGATCCCAAGTTTAGGAGATATAGCCATTTAAGTGTTTTGATTTATTTTTCTGATGCAAATGACCCCCGCAGACGCCTAGTTTAGGAGATGTAGCCATTTTAGTATTTAAATTTTTTTTTTCTGGTGCATAAAATGACCCCCGAAGACGACTAGTTTAGGAGATATTGATATTTTAGTATTTTGATTTTTTTTTTCTGGTGCATAAAATGACCCCCGCAGACCCCTAGTTTAGGAGATGTAGCCGTTTTAGTATTTTGATTTTTTTTTTCTGGTGCATAAAATCACTCCCGCAGACGCCTTGTTCAGGAGATTTAGCCATTTTAGAATTTTGGATTTTTGGTGCTTAACATGATCCCCGCAGACGCATAGTTTAGGAGATAGAACCATTTTAGTATTTTGATTTTTTTTTCTGGTGCATAAAATGACCCCCGCAGACGCCTATTTTAGGAGATATAGCCATTTTAGTATTTGGAATTTTTTTTTCAGGTGCATAAAATGACCCCCGAAGATCCCAAGTTTAGGAGATATAGCCATTTAAGTGTTTTGATTTAATTTTCTGATGCAAATGACCCCCGCAGACGCCTAGTTTAGGAGATATAGCCATTTTAGTATTTAATTTTTTTTATTCTGGTGCATAAAATGACCCCCGAACACGACTAGTTTAGGAGATATAGCCATTTTAGTATTTTGATTTTTTTTGCTGGTGCATAAAATGACCCCCGCAGACCCCTAGTTTAGGAGATGTAGCCGTTTTAGTATTTTGATTTTTTTTTTCTGGTGCATAAAATGACTCCCGCAGACGCCTTGTTCAGTAGATTTAGCCATTTTAGAATTTTGGATTTTTGGTGCTTAACATGATCCCCGCAGACGCATAGTTTAGGAGATAGAACCATTTTAGTATTTTGATTTTTTTCTCTGGTGCATAAAATGACCCCCGCAGACACCTAGTTTAGGAGATATAGCCATTTTTGTGGTTTGAATTTTTTTTTCTGGGGCATAAAATGAACAATTTTAGTATTTTGATTTTTTTTTCTGGTGCATAAAATGACCCCCGCAGACCCTTAGTTTAGGAGATATAGCCATTTTAGTATTTTGGATTTTTGGTGCATAAAATAACCCCCGAAGACGACTAGCTTAGGAGATATAGCCATTTTAGAATTTTATTTTTTTTTTTTGGTGCATAAATTGACCGCCGAAGATCCCTAGTTTAGGAGATATAGCCATTTAAGTGTTTTGATTTTTTTTTCTGGGGCAAATTACAATGCAGACGCCTAGTTTAGGAGATATAGCCATTTTAGTATTTTGATTTTTTTTTATGGTGCATAATTTGATCCCGCAGACGCCTAGTTTAGGAGATTTAGCCATTTTAGTATTCTGAATTTTTTTTTTCTGGTGCATAAAATGACCCCCCCAGACCACTAGTTTAGGACATATAGAAGTTTTAGTATTTTAATTTTTTGTTTCTGGTGCATAAATGACCCCCGCAGACCACTAGTTTATTAGATATAACCGTTTTGGTATTTTGATTTTTTTTTCTGGTGCATAAAACGACAACCGCAGACGCCTTGTTTAGGAGATATTGCCATTGTAGTATTTTGGATTTTTGGTGCATAAAATGACCCCCGAAGACGACTAGTTTAGGAGATTTAGCCATTTTAGTATTTTGATTTGTTTTTTTTTTGGTGCATAAAATGACACACGCGGTGTCAAATTATGTACCATAAAAAAAATTAAAATATTAAAATGGCTATATCTCCTAAACTAGTTGTCTGCGGGGGTCATTTTATTCTCCAGAAAAAAAAATCAAAATACTAAATAGGCTATATCTCCTAAACTGGGCGTCTGCTGGTCATTGTATGCACCAGAAAAAAAAATTCAAATCACAAAAATGGCTATATCTCCTAAACTAGGCGTCTGCGGGGTCAAATTATGCACCAGAAAAAAAAACCTAAATACTAAAATGGCTATATCCCCTACACTAGGGGGTCTGCGTTGGTCATTTTATGCACCAGAAAAAAAAAATTCGGAATACTAAAATGGCTAAATCTCCTTAACTAGGTGTCTCCGGGTCAAATTATGCACCCGAAAAAAAATTTCAAAATACTAAAATGACTAAATCTCCTTAACTAGGTGTCTGCGGGGTCAAATTATGCACCCGAAAAAAAAATTCAAAATACTAAAATGGCTAAATTTCCTTAACTAGGCTTCTGCGGGGGTCATTTTATTCTCCAGAAAAAAAAAATCAAAATACTAAATAGGCTATATCTCCTAAACTGGGCGTCTGCGGGTCATTTTATGCACCAGAAAAAAAAATTCAAATCACAAAAATGGCTATATCTCCTAAACTAGGCGTCTGCGGGTGTCATTTTATGCACCAGAAAAAACGAATCAAAATACTAAAATGGCTAAATCTCCTAAACCAGGCGTCAGCGGGATCAAATTATGCACCATAAAAAAAAATCAAAATACTAAAATTTCTATATCCCCTGCACTAGTGGTCTGCGTTGGTCATTTTATGCACCAGAAAAAAAAATCAAAATACCAAAATGGCTATATCTCCTAAGCTAGTCGTCTTCGGGGGTTATTTTATGCACCAAAAATCCAAAATATTAAAATAGCAATATCTGCTAAACTATACGTCTGTGGGGGTCATTTTATGCACCAAAAATCCAAAATACTAAAATGGCAATATCTCCTAAACTAGGGGTCTGCGGGGGTCATTTTATGCACCAGAAAAAAAAAATCAAAATACTAAAATGGTTCTATCTCCTAAACTATGCGTCTGCGGGGATCATGTTAAGCACCAAAAATCCAAAATTCTAAAATGGCTAAATCTCCTGAACAAGGCGTCTGCGGGAGTCATTTTATGCACCAGAAAAAAAAAATCAAAATACTAAAATGGCAATTTCTCCTAAACTAGTCGTCTTCGGGGGTCATTTTATGCACCAGAAAAAAAATATTTAAGTACTAAAATGGCTACATCTCCTAAACTAGGCGTCTGCGGGGGTCATTTGCATCAGAAAAATAAATTAAAACACTTAAATGGCTATATCTCCTAAACTAGGGATCGTCGGGGGTCATTTCATGCACCAGAAAAAAAAAATTCCAAATACTAAAATGGCTATATCTCCTAAAATAGGCGTCTTCGGGGGTCATTTTATGCACCACAAAAAAAAAAATTCAAAACACAAAAATGGCTATATCTCCTAAAATAGGTGTCTGCGAGAGTCAGTTTGTGCACCAGAAAAAAAAATCCAAGATACTAAAATACCTACATCTCCTAAGCTAGGCGTCTGTGGGGTTATTTTATGCACCAGAAAAAAAAAATTAGGAATACTAAAATGGCTAAATCTCCTTAACTAGGTGTCTCCGGGTCAAATTATGCACCCGAAAAAAAATTTCAAAATACTAAAATGACTAAATCTCGTTAACTAGGCGTCTGCGGGGTCAACTTATGCACCCGAAAAAAAAATTCAAAATACTCAAATGGCTAAATCTCCTTAACTAGGCTTCTGCGGGGGTCATTTTATTCTCCAGAAAAAAAAATCAAAATACTAAACAGGCTATATCTCCTAAACTGGGAGTCTGCGGGTCATTTTATGCACCAGAAAAAAAACATTCAAATCATAAAAATGGCTATATCTCCTAAACTAGGCGTCTGCGGGTGTCATTTTATGCACCAGAAAAAACAAATCAAAATACTAAAATGGCTAAATCTCCTAAACCAGGCGTCAGCGGGATCAAATTATGCACCATAAAAAAAAATCAAAATACTAAAATGGCTATATCCCCTACACTAGTGGTCTGCGTTGGTCATTTTATGCACCAGAAAAAAATTTCTAAGCACTAAAATGGATAAATTTCCAAACCTAGGCGTCTGCGGGGGTCATTTTATGCACCAGAAAAAAGAAATCCAAAATACTAAAATGGCGATATCTACTAAACTAGACGTGTGCGGGGGTCATTTTATGCACCAGAAAAAAAAATTCAAAATACTTAAATGGCTATATCTCCTAAACTAAGTGTCTGCGGGAGTCATTTTATGCACCAGAGAAAAAAATCAAAATACTAAAACGGCTATATCTCCTAAACTAGGGGTCTGCGGGGGTCATTTTATGCACCAGAAAAAAAAATCAAAATACTAAAATGGCTATATCTCCTAAAATAGGCGTCTTCGGGAGTCATTTTATGCACCACAAAAAAAAAAATTCAAAACACAAAAATGGCTATATCTCCTTAAATAGGCGTCTGCGAGGGTCAGTTTGTGCACCAGAAAAAAAAAATCCAAGATACTAAAATACCTACATCTCCTAAGCTAGGCGTCTGTGGGGGTCATTTTATGCTCCAGAAAAAAAAAATCAAAATACTAAAATGGTTCTATCTCCTAAACTATACGTCTGCGGGGATCATGTTAAGCACCAAAAATTCAAAATTCTAAAATGGCTAAATCTCCTGAACAAGGCGTCTGCGGGAGTCATTTTATGCACCAGAAAAAAAAATCAAAATACTAAAACGGCTACATCTCCTAAACTAGGGGTCTGCGGGGGTCATTTTATGCACCAGAAAAAAAAATCAAAATACTAAAATGGCTATATCTCCTAAACTAGTCGTCTTCGGGGGTCATTTTATGCACCAGAAAAAAAAATTTAAATACTAAAATGGCTATATTTCCTAAACTAGGCGTCTGTGGGCGTCATTTGCATCAGAAAAATAAATCAAAACACTTAAATGGCTATATCTCCTAAACTAGGGATCTTCGGGGGTCATTTTATGCACCAGAAAAAAAAACCAAAATACCAAAATGGCTATATCTCCTAAGCTAGTCGTCTTCGGGGGTTATTTTATGCACCAAAAATCCAAAATACTTAAATAGCTATATCTCCTAACCTATGCGACTGCGGGGTTCATTTTATGCACCAAAAATCCAAAATACTAAAATGGCTATATATCCTAAACTAGGGGTCTGGGGGGTCAAATGATGCACCAGAGAAAAAAATCAAAATACTAAAATGGTTTTATCTCCTAAACTATGCGTCTGCGGGGATCATGTTAAGCACCAAAAATCCAAAATTCTAAAATGGCTAAACCTCCTGAACAAGGCGTCTGCGGGAGTCATTTTATGCACCAGAAAAAAAAAATTAAAATACTAAAATGGTTGTATCTCCTAAACTATGCGTCTTCGGGGGTCATTTTACGCACCAGAAAAAAAAAATTTTAAATACTAAAATGGCTATATCTCCTAAAATAGGCGACGTCGGGGGTCATTTCATGCACCACAAAAAAAAAAAATTCAAAACACAAAAATGGCTATATCTCCTAAAATAGGCGTCTGCGAGGGTCATTTTATGCACCAGGAAAAAGAATTCCACAATACTAAAATGGCGATATCTCCTAACCTAGGGGTCTGCGGGGGTCATTTTATGCACCAGAAAAAAAAAAATCAAAATACTAAAATGGTTGTATCTCCTAAACTATGCGTCTGCGGGGATCATGTTAAGCACCAAAAATCCAAAATTCTAAAATGGCTAAATCTCCTGAACAAGGCGTCTGCGGGAGTCATTTTATGCACCAGAAAAAAAAAATCAAAATACTAAAATGGCTATATATCCTAATCCAAGAATCTGCGGGGGTCATTTTATGCCCAAGAAAAAAAATTCTAAATACTAAAATGGCTAAATCTCCTAAATTAGGCGTCTGCAGAGTCAAATTATGCACCAGAAAAAAAAATTAAAATATTAAAACGGATATATCTCCTAAACTAGGGGTCTGCGGGAGTCATTTTATGCACCAGAAAAAAAAAATCAAAATACTAAAATGTTTGTATCTCCTAAACTATGCGTCTGCGGGGATCATGTTAAGCACCAAAAATCCAAAATTCTAAAATGGCTAAATCTCCTGAACAAGGCGTCTGCGGGAGTCATTTTATGCACCAGAAAAAAAAAATCAAAATACTAAAACGGCTACATCTCCTAAACTAGGGGTCTGCGGTTGTCATTTTATGCACCAGAAAAAAAAATTAAAATACTAAACTGGCTATATCTCCTAAACTAGTCGTCTTCGGGGGTCATTTTATGCACCAGAAAAAAAAAATGTTAAATACTAAAATGGCTATATCTCCTAAAATAGGCGACGTCGGGGGTCATTTCATGCACCACAAAGAAAAAAAATTCAAAACACAAAAATGGCTATATCTCCTAAAATAGGCGTCTGCGAGGGTCATTTTATGCACCAGGAAAAAGAATTCCACAATACTAAAATGGCGATATCTCCTAACCTAGGGGTCTGCGGGGGTCATTTTATGCACCAGAAAAAAAAAATCAAAATACTAAGATGGTTGTATCTCCTAAACTATGCGTCTGCGGGGATCATGTTAAGCACCAAAAATCCAAAATTCTAAAATGGCTAAATCTCCTGAACAAGGCGTCTGCGGGAGTCATTTTATGCACCAGAAAAAAAAAATCAAAATACTAAAACGGCTACATCTCCTAAACTAGGGGTCTGCGGGGGTCATTTTATGCACCAGAAAAAAAAAATCAAAATACTAAAATGGCTATATCTCCTAATCCAAGAATCTGCGGGGGTCATTTAATGCCCCAGAAAAAAAATTCTAAATACTAAAATGGCTATATCTCCTAAACTAAGTGTCTGCGGGAGTCATTTTATGCACCAGAGAAAAAAATAAAAATACTAAAACGGCTATATCTCCTAAAATAGGGGTCTGCGGGGGTCATTTTATGCACCAGAAAAAAAAATCAAAATACTAAAATGGCTATATCTCCTAAGCTAGTCGTCTTCGGGGGTTATTTTATGCACCAAAAATAAAAAATACTAAAATAGCTATATCTCCTAACCTATACGACTGCGGGGTTCATTTTATGCACCAAAAATCCAAAATACTAAAATGGCTACATTTCCTAAACTAGGGGTCTGCGGGGGTCATTTTATGCACCAGAAAAAAAAAATCAAAATACTTAAACGGCTACATCTCCTAAACTGGTGGTCTGCGGGGGTCATTTTATGCACCAGAAAAAAAAAATTGAAATACTAAAATGGCTATATCTCCTAAACTAGTCGTCTTCGGGTTTCATTTTATGCACCAAAAATCCAAAATACTAAAATGGCTATATCTCCTAAACTATGCGTCTGCGGGGGTCATTTTATGCACCAGAAAAAAAAATCAAAATACCAAAATGGCCATATCTCCTAAGCTAGTCGTCTTCGGGGGTCATTTTATGCACCAAAAATCCAAAATACTAAAATGGCTTTATCTCCTAAACTATGCGTCTGCGGGGGTCATTTTATGCACCAAAAATCCAAAAAACTAAAATGGTTCTATCTCCTAAACTAGGCGTCTGCATTGTAATTTGCCCCAGAAAAAAAAATCAAAACACTTAAATGGCTATATCTTCTACACTAGGGATCTTCGTGGTTCATTTTATGCATCAGAAAAAAAAATCAAAATACTAAAACGGCTATATCTTCTAAACTAGGCGTCTGCATTGTAATTTGCCACAGAAAAAAAATCAAAACACTTAAATGGCTATATCTCCTAAACTAGGGATCTTCGGGGGTCATTTTATGCACCAGAAAAAAAAATCAAAATACTAAAATGGTTCTATCTCCTAAACTATGCGTCTGCGGGGATCATGTTAAGCACCAAAAATCCAAAATTCTAAAATGGCTACATCTCCTGAACAAGGCGTCTGCGGGAGTCATTTTATGCACCAGAAAAAAAAAATCAAAATACTAAAAGGGCTACATCTCCTAAACTTGGGGTCTGCGGGGGTCATTTTATGCACCAGAAAAAAAAATTAAAATACTGAAATGGCTATATCTCCTAAACTAGGGATCTTCGTTGTTCATTTTATGCACCAGAAAAAAAAGTCAAAATACTAAAATGGCTATATCTCCTAAACTAGTCGTCTTCGGGGGTCATTTTATGCACCAGAAAAAACAAAGCAAAATACTAAAATGGCTAAGTCTCCTAAACCAGGCGCCAGCGGGATCAAATTATGCACCATAAAAAAAATCAAAATACTAAAATGGCTATATCTCCTAAACTATGCGTCTGCGGGGGTCATTTTATGCACCAAAAATCCAAAATACTAAAATGGTTCTATCTCCTAAACTAGGCGTATGCATTCCAATTTGCCCCAGAAAAAAAAATCAAAACACTTAAATGGCTATATCTTCTACACTAGGGATCTTCGTGGGTCATTTTATGCACCAGAAAAAAAAAATCAAAATACTAAAACGGCTATATCTCCTAAACTATACGTCTGCATTGTAATTTGCCCCAGAAAAAAAAAATCAAAACACTTAAATGGCTATATCTCCTAAACTAGGGATCTTCGGGGGTCATTTTATGCACCAGAAAAAAAAATCAAAATACTAAAATGTTTGTATCTCCTAAACTATGCGTCTGCGGGGATCATGTTAAGCACCAAAAATCCAAAATTCTAAAATGGCTAAATCTCCTGAACAAGGCGTCTGCGGGAGTCATTTTATGCACCAGAAAAAAAAAATCAAAATACTAAAACGGCTACATCTTCTAAACTAGGGGTCTGCGGGGGTCATTTTATGCACCAGAAAAAAAAAATCAAAATACTAAAATGGCTATATCTCCTAATCCAAGAATCTGCGGGGGTCATTTTATGCCCCAGAAAAAAAATTCTAAATACTAAAATGGCTAAATCTCCTAAATTAGGCGTCTGCAGAGTCAAAATATGCACCAGAAAAAAAAAATTAAAACACTAAAACGGATATATCTCCTAAACTAGGGGTCTGCGGGGGTCATTTTATGCACCAGAAAAAAAAAATCAAAATACTAAAATGTTTGGATCTCCTAAACTATGCGTCTGCGGGGATCATGTTAAGCACCAAAAATCCAAAATTCTAAAATGGCTAAATCTCCTGAACAAGGCGTCTGCGGGAGTCATTTTATGCACCAGAAAAAAAAAATAAAAATACTAAAACGGCTACATCTTCTAAACTAGGGGTCTGCGGTTGTCATTTTATGCACCAGAAAAAAAAATTAAAATACTAAACTGGCTATATCTCCTAAACTAGTCGTCTTCGGGGGTCATTTTATGCACCAGAAAAAAAAAATGTTAAATACTAAAATGGCTATATCTCCTAAAATAGGCGACGTCGGGGGTCATTTCATGCACCACAAAGAAAAAAAATTCAAAACACAAAAATGGCTATATCTCCTAAAATAGGCGTCTGCGGGGGTCATTTTATGCACCAGGAAAAAGAAATCCACAATACTAAAATGGCGATATCTCCTAACCTAGGGGTCTGCGGGGGTCATTTTATGCACCAGAAAAAAAAAATCAAAATACTAAAATGGTTGTATCTCCTAAACTATGCGTCTGCGGGGATCATGTTAAGCACCAAAAATCCAAAATTCTAAAATGGCTAAATCTCCTGAACAAGGCGTCTGCGGGAGTCATTTTATGCACCAGAAAAAAAAAAATCAAAATACTAAAACGGCTACATCTCCTAAACTAGGGGTCTGCGGGGGTCATTTTATGCACCAGAAAAAAAAAATCAAAATACTAAAATGGCTATATCTCCTAATCCAAGAATCTGCGGGGGTCATTTAATGCCCCAGAAAAAAAATTCTAAATACTAAAATGGCTATATCTCCTAAACTAAGTGTCTGCGGGAGTCATTTTATGCACCAGAGAAAAAAATAAAAATACTAAAACGGCTATATCTCCTAAACTAGGGGTCTGCGGGGGTCATTTTATGCACCAGAAAAAAAAATCAAAATACTAAAATGGCTATATCTCCTAAACTAGTCGTCTTCGGGGGTCATTTTATGCACCAGAAAAAAAAATCAAAATACTAAAGTGGTTCTATCTCCTAAACTAGGCGTCATTTTAAGCACCAAAAATCCAAAATACTAAAATGGCTTTATCTCCTAAACTATGCGTCTGCGGGGGTCATTTTATGCACCAAAAATCCAAAATACTAAAATGGTTCTATCTCCTAAACTAGGCGTCTGCATTGCAATTTGCCCCAGAAAAAAAAATCAAAACACTTAAATGGCTATATCTTCTACACTAGGGATCTTCGTGGGTCATTTTATGCACCAGAAAAAAAAAATCAAAATACTAAAACGGCTATATCTCCTAAACTATACGTCTGCATTGTAATTTGCCCCAGAAAAAAAAAATCAAAACACTTAAATGGCTATATCTCCTAAACTAGGGATCTTCGGGGGTCATTTTATGCACCAGAAAAAAAAAATCAAAATACTTAAACGGCTACATCTCCTAAACTGGTGGTCTGCGGGGGTCATTTTATGCACCAGAAAAAAAAAATTGAAATACTAAAATGGCTATATCGCCTAAACTAGTCGTCTTCGGGTTTCATTTTATGCACCAAAAATCCAAAATACTAAAATGGCTATATCTCCTAAACTAGGGATCTTCGTTGTTCATTTTATGCACCAGAAAAAAAAGTCAAAATACTAAAATGGCTATATCTCCTAAACTAGTCGTCTTCGGGGGTCATTTTATGCACCAGAAAAAACAAATCAAAATACTAAAATGGCTATATCTCCTAAGCTAGTCGTCTTCGGGGGTTATTTTATGCACCAAAAATCCAAAATACTAAAATAGCTATATCTCCTAACCTATACGACTGCGGGGTTCATTTTATGCACCAAAAATCCAAAATACTAAAATGGCTACATTTCCTAAACTAGGGGTCTGCGTTGGTCATTTTATGCACCAGAAAAAAAAAATCAAAATACCAAAATGGCCATATCTCCTAAGCTAGTCGTCTTCGGGGGTCATTTTATGCACCAAAAATCCAAAATACTAAAATGGCTTTATCTCCTAAACTATGCGTCTGCGGGGGTCATTTTATGCACCAAAAATCCAAAATACTAAAATGGTTCTATCTCCTAAACTAGGCGTCTACATTGTAATTTGCCCCTGACAAAAAAATCAAAACACTTAAATGGCTATATCTTCTACACTAGTCGTCTTCGGGGGTCATTTTAAGCACCAGAAAAAAAAATCAAAATACCAAAATGGCCATATCTCCTAAGCTAGTCGTCTTCGGGGGTCATTTTATGCACCAAAAATCCAAAATACTAAAATGGCTTTATCTCCTAAACTATGCGTCTGCGGGGGTCATTTTATGCACCAAAAATCCAAAATACTAAAATGGTTCTATCTCCTAAACTAGGCGTCTGCATTGTAATTTGCCCCAGAAAAAAAATCAAAACACTTAAATGGCTATATCTTCAACACTAGGGATCTTCGTGGTTCATTTTATGCATCAGAAAAAAAAATCAAAATACTAAAACGGCTATATCTTCTAAACTAGGCGTCTGCATTGTAATTTGCCACAGAAAAAAAATCAAAACACTTAAATGGCTATATCTCCTAAACTAGGGATCTTCGGGGGTCATTTTATGCACCAGAAAAAAAAATCAAAATACTAAAATGGTTCTATCTCCTAAACTATGCGTCTGCGGGGATCATGTTAAGCACCAAAAATCCAAAATTCTAAAATGGCTACATCTCCTGAACAAGGCGTCTGCGGGAGTCATTTTATGCACCAGAAAAAAAAAATCAAAATACTAAAACGGCTACATCTCCTAAACTGGGGGTCTGCGGGGGTCATTTTATGCAACAGAAAAAAAATCAAAATACTAAAATTGTTCTATCTCCTAAACTAGGCGTCTGCATGGTAATTTGCCCCAGGAAAAAAAATCAAAACACTTAAATGGCTATATCCTCTACACTAGGGATCTTCGTTGTTCATTTTATGCACCAGAAAAAAAAGTCAAAATACTACAATGGCTATATCTCCTAAACTAGTCGTCTTCGGGGGTCATTTTATGCACCAGAAAAAAAAATCAAAATACTAAAATGGTTCTATCTCCTAAACTATGCGTCTGCGGGAATCATGTTAAGCACCAGAAATCCAAAATTCTAAAATGGCTAAATCTCCTGAACAAGGCGTCTGCGGGGGTCATTTGCATCAGAAAAATAAATCAAAACACTTAAATGGCTATATCTTCTACACTAGGGATCTTCGTGGGTCATTTTATGCACCAGAAAAAAAAAATCAAAATACCAAAATGGTTATATCTCCTAAACTAGTGGTCTTCGGGGGTCATTTTATGCACCAGAAAAAAAAAATTTTAAATACTAAAATGGCTATATCTCCTAAACTATGCGTCTGCGGGGGTCATTTTATGCACCAAAAATCCACAATACTAAAATGGCGATATCTCCTAACCTAGGGGTCTGCGGGGGTCATTTTATGCACCAGAAAAAAAAATCAAAATACTAAAATGGTTGTATCTCCTAAACTATGCGTCTGCGGGGATCATGTTAAGCACCAAAAATCCAAAATTCTAAAATGGCTAAATCTCCTGAACAAGGCGTCTGCGGGAGTCATTTTATGCACCAGAAAAAAAAAATCAAAATACTAAAACGGCTACATCTCCTAAACTAGGGGTCTGCGGGGGTCATTTTATGCAGCAGAAAAAAAAAATTCTAAATACTAAGATGGCTTTATCTCCTAAACTAGGCGTCTGCGGGGGTCATTTGCCCAAGAAAAAAAAAGTCAAAACACTTAAGTGGCTATATCTCCAAAACTAGGCGTCTGCGTGTATCATTTTATGCACCAAAAATCCAAAATACTAAAATAGCTATTTCTCCTACACTATGCGTCTGCGGGGATCATGTTAAGCACCAAAAATCCAAAATTCTAAAATGGCTAAATCTCCTGAACAAGGCGTCTGCGGGAGTCATTTTATGCACCAGAAAAAAAAAATCAAAATACTAAAACGGCTACATCTCCTAAACTAGGGGTCTGCGGGGGTCATTTTATGCAGCAGAAAAAAAAAATTCTAAATACTAAGATGGCTATATCTCCTAAACTAGGCGTCTGCGGCGGTCATTTGCCCAAGAAAAAAAAAGTCAAAACACTTAAGTGGCTATATCTCCAAAACTAGGCGTCTGCGTGTATCATTTTATGCACCAAAAATCCAAAATACTAAAATAGCTATATCTCCTACACTATGCGTCTGCGGGGATCATGTTAAGCACCAAAAATCCAAAATTCTAAAATGGCTAAATCTCCTGAACAAGGCGTCTGCGGGAGTCATTTTATGCACCAGAAAAAAAAAATCAAAATACTAAAACGGCTACATCTCCTAAACTAGGGGTCTGCGGGGGTCATTTTATGCAGCAGAAAAAAAAAATTCTAAATACTAAGATGGCTATATCTCCTAAACTAGGCGTCTGCGGGGGTCATTTGCCCCAGAAAAAAAAGCAAAATACTAAAATGGCTATATCTTCTAAGCTAGGTGTCTGCGAGGGTCATTTTATGCACAAAAAAAAAATTAAAATACTAAAATGGCTATATCTCCTAAACTAGGCCTCTGCGGCTGTCATTTTAAGCCAGAGAAAAACAAAATCAAAATACTAAAACGGATATACCTCCTAAACTAGCGGTCTGCGGGGGTCATTTTATGCACCAGAAAAAAAAATTCAAAATACTAAAATGGCTATATCTCCTAAACAAGGCGTCTGCGAGGGTCATTTGCCCCAGAAAAAAAAAGCAAAATACTAAAATGGCTATATCTTCTAAGCTAGGTCTCTGCGAGGGTCATTTTATGCACCAAAAAAAAAATCAAAATACTAAAATGGTTGTATCTCCTAAACTATGCGTCTGCGGGGATCATGTTAAGCACCAAAAATCCAAAATTCTAAAATGGCTAAATCTCCTGAACAAGGCGTCTGCGGGAGTCATTTTATGCACCAGAAAAAAAAATCAAAATACTAAACCGGCTACATCTCCTAAACTAGGGGTCTGCGGGGGTCATTTTATGCCCCAGAAAAAAAATTCAAAATACTAAAATGGCTAAATCTCCTTAATTAGGCGTCTGCAGGGTCAAATTATGCACCAGAAAAAAAAAATTAAAATACTAAAACGGATATATCTCCTAAACTAGGGGTCTGCGGGGTCTAATTATGAACAAGAAAAAAAAATCTAAATACTAAAATGGCTATATCTCCTAAACTAGGCGTCTGCGGCGGTCATTTGCCCAAGAAAAAAAAATCACAACACTTAAGTGGCTATATCTCCAAAACTAGGCGTCTGCGTGTATCATTTTATGCACCAAAAATCCAAAATACTAAAATAGCTATATCTCCTACACTATGCGTCTGCGGGGATCATGTTAAGCACCAAAAATCCAAAATTCTAAAATGGCTAAATCTCCTGAACAAGGCGTCTGCGGGAGTCATTTTATGCACCAGAAAAAAAAAATCAAAATACTAAAACGGCTACATCTCCTAAACTAGGGGTCTGCGGGGGTCATTTTATGCACCAGAAAAAAAAAATCAAAATACTAAAATGGCTATATCTCCTAATCCAAGAATCTGCGGGGGTCATTTTATGCCCCAGAAAAAAAATTCTAAATACTAAAATGGCTATATCTCCTAAACTAAGTGTCTGCGTGAGTCATTTTATGCACCAGAGAAAAAAATCAAAATACTAAAACGGCTATATCTAATAAACTAGGGGTCTGCGGGGGTCATTTTATGCACCAGAAAAAAAAATCAAAATACTAAAATGGCTATATCTCCTAAACTAGTCGTCTTCGGGGGTCATTTTATGCACCAAAAATCCAAAATACTAAAATAGCTATATCTCCTAACCTATGCGACTGCGGGGTTCATTTTATGCACCAGAAAAAAAAATTCAGAATACTAAAATGGGTAAATCTCCTAAACTATGCGTCTGCGGGGATCATGTTAAGCACCAAAAATCCAAAATTCTAAAATGGCTACATCTCCTGAACAAGGCGTCTGCGGGAGTCATTTTATGCACCAGAAAAAAAAATCAAAACACTAAAACGGCTACATCTCCTAAACAAGGGGTCTGCGGGGGTCATTTTATGCACCAGAAAGAAAAATTAAAATACTAAAATGGCTATATCTCCTAAACTAGTCGTCTTCGGGGGTCATTTTATGCACCAAAAATCCAAAATACTAAAATGGCTATATCTCCTAAACTGGGGGTCTGCGGGGGTCATTTTATGCACCAGAAAAAAAATCAAAATACTAAAATTGTTCTATCTCCTAAACTAGGCGCCTGCATTGTAATTTGCCCCAGGAAAAAAAATCAAAACACTTAAATGGCTATATCCTCTACACTAGGGATCTTCGTTGTTCATTTTATGCACCAGAAAAAAAAGTCAAAATACTAGAATGGCTATATCTCCTAAACTAGTCGTCTTCGGGGGTCATTTTATGCACCAGAAAAAAAAAATCAAAATACTAAAATGGTTCTATCTCCTAAACTATGCGTCTGCGGGAATCATGTTAAGCACCAAAAATCCAAAATTCTAAAAGGGCTAAATCTCCTGAACAAGGCGGGAGTCATTTTATGCACCAGAAAAAAAAATCAAATTAAAATACTAAAACGGATATATCTCCTAAACTAGGTGTCTGCGGGGGTCATTCTATGCACCAGAAAAAAAAATTCAAAAAACTAAAACGGCTATATCGCCTAAACTAGGCGTTTGCGGGGGTCATGTTATGCACCAGAAAGAAAAATTCAAAACGCAAAACTGGCTATATCTCCTAAACTGCGGGGGTCATTTTATGAACCAGAAAAAAAAATCAAAATACTAAAATTGCTATATCTCCTTAACTGGGCCTCTGCGAGGGTCATTTCAGGCACCAGAAAAAAAAATAATCAAAATACTAAAATGGCTATATCACCTAATCTAAGCATCTGCGGGGGTCATTTTATGCCCCAGAAAAAAAATTCAAAATACTAAAATGGCTAAATCTCCTAAACTAGGCGTCTGCGGGGGTCATTTGCATCAGAAAATTAAATCAAAACACTTAAATGGCTATATCTTCTACACTAGGGATCTTCGTGGGTCATTATATGCACCAGAAAAAAAAAATCAAAATACTAAAATTGCTATATCTCCTAAACTAGGAATCTTCGGGGGTCATTTTATGCACCAGAAAAAAAAATCAAAATACCAAAATGGCTATATCTCCTAAACTAGTGGTCTACGGGGGTCATTTTATGCACCAGAAAAAAAAAATTTTAAATACTAAAATGGCTATATCTCCTAAACTATGCGTCTGCGGGGGTCATTTTATGCACCAGGAAAAAAAAATTTTAAATACTAAAATGGCTATATCTCCTAAAATATGCGTCTGCGGGGGTCATTTTATGCACCAAAAATCCAAAATACTAAAATGGCTATATCTCCTAAACTTGGGGTCTGCGGGGGTCATTTTATGCACCAGAAAAAAAAAATTTTAAATGCTAAAATGGCTATATCTCCTAAACTATACGTCTGCGGGGGTCATTTTATGCACCAAAAATCCAAAATACTAAAATGGCTATATCTCCTAAACCTGGGGTCTGCGGGGGTCATTTTATGCACCAGAAAAAAAAATCAAAATACTAAAACGGCTACATCTCCTCAACTTGGGCTCTGCGGGGGTCATTTTATGCACCAGAAAAATAAAATTAAAATACTAAAACGGATATATCTCCTAAACTAGGGGTCTGCGGGGGTCATTTTATGCACCAGAAAAAAAAATTCAAAACGCAAAAATGGCTATATCTCCTAAACTGGTCG
The DNA here is from genome assembly GCA_963966105.1 of Volucella zonaria. Taxonomy (NCBI): domain Eukaryota; kingdom Metazoa; phylum Arthropoda; class Insecta; order Diptera; family Syrphidae; genus Volucella; species Volucella zonaria. The sequence continues at coordinate 4,395,409 of CAWYQB010000254.1, read as the reverse complement.
TCTGCGGGGGTCATTTTATGCACCAGAAAAAAAAATCTAAATACTAAAATTGCTATATCTCCTTAACTTGGGGTCTGCGGGGGTCATTTTATGCACCAAAAATCCAAAATACTAAAATGGCTATATCTCCTAAACTTGGGGTCTGCGGGGGTCATTTTATGCACCAGAAAAAAAAAATTTTAAATGCTAAAACGGCTATATCTCCTAAACTAGGCGTTTGCGGGGGTCATTTTATGCACCAGAAAAAAAAATTCAAAACGCAAAAATGGCTATATCTCCTAAACTGGTCGTCTGCGGGGGTCATTTTATGCACCAAAAATCCAAAATACTAAAATGGCTATATCTCCTAAACTTGGGGTCTGCGGGGGTCATTTTATGCACCAGAAAAAAAAAATTTTAAATGCTAAAATGGCTATATCTCCTAAACTATACGTCTGCGGGGGTCATTTTATGCACCAAAAATCCAAAATACTAAAATGGCTATATCTCCTAAACCTGGGGTCTGCGGGGGTCATTTTATGCACCAGAAAAAAAAATCAAAATACTAAAACGGCTACATCTCCTCAACTTGGGCTCTGCGGGGGTCATTTTATGCACCAGAAAAAAAAAATTAAAATACTAAAACGGATATATCTCCTAAACTAGGGGTCTGCGGGGGTCATTTTATGCACCAGAAAAAAAAATTCAAAACGCAAAAATGGCTATATCTCCTAAACTGGTCGTCTGCGAGGGTCATTTCATGCACCAGAAAAAAAATAATCAAAATACTAAAATGGCTATATCTCCTAAACTAGGCGTCTACGGGGGTCATTTGCATCAGAAAAATAAATCAAAACCCTTAAATGGCTATATCTTCTACACTAGGGATCTTCGTGGGTCATTTTATGCACCAGAAAAAAAAATTCAAAAAACTAAAATGGCTATATCTCCTAAACTAGGCGTTTGCGGGGGTCATTTTATGCACCAGAAAAAAAAATTCAAAACGCAAAAATGACTATATCTCCTAAACTGGTCGTCTGCGGGGGTCATTTTATGCACCAGAAAAAAAAAATTTTAAATACTAAAATGGCTATATCTCCTAAGCTATGCGTCTGCGGGGGTCATTTTATGCACAAAAAATCCAAAATACTAAAATGGCTATATATCCTAAACTAGGGGTCTGCGGGGGTCATTTTATGCACCAGAAAAAAAAATCAAAATACTAAAATGGTTCTATCTCCTAAACTATGTGTCTGCGGGGATCATGTTAAGCACCAAAAATCCAAAATTCTAAAATGGCTAAATCTCCTGAACAAGGCGTCTGCGATAGTCATTTTACGCACCAGAAAAAAAAAATCAAAATACTAAAACGGCTACATCTCCTAAACTTGGGGTCTGCGGGGGTCATTTTATGCACCAGAAAAAAAAAATTAAAATACTAAAATGGCTATATCTCCTAAAATAGTCGTCTTCGGGGGTCATTTTATGCACCAGAAAAAAAAATTTAAATACTAAAATGGCTATATCTCCTAAAAAAGGCGACGTCGGGGGTCATTTCATGCACCACAAAAAAAAAACTTCAAAACACAAAAATGGCTATATCTCCTAAAATAGGCGTCTGCGGGGGTCATTTTATGCACCAGGAAAAACAAATTCGCAATACTAAAATGGCGATATCTCCTAACCTAGGGGTCTGCGGGGGTCATTTTATGCACCAGAAAAAAAAAATCAAAATACTAAAATGGCTATATCTCCTAATCTAAGCATCTGCGGGGGTCATTTTATGCCCCAGAAAAAAAATTCAAAATACTAAAATGACTAAATCTCCTAAATTAGGCGTCTGCAGGGTCAAATTATGCACCAGAAAAAAAAATTAAAATACTAAAACGGATATATCTCCTAAACTAGGGGTCTGTGTGGTCAAATTATGAACAACAAAAAAAAATCTAAATACTAAAATGGCTATATCTAGTAATATAAGCATCTGCGGGGGTCATTTTATGCTCCAGAAAAAAAAACTTTTAAATACTAAAATGGCTATATCTCCTAAACTAGGAGTCTGCGGGGTCAAATTATGCACCAGAAAACAAAAATCTAAAGAGTAAAATGGCTATATCTCTTATACCGGGGGTCTGCGGGGGTAATTTTATGCGTCAGAAAAAAATAATTCAGAATACTAAAATGGCTATATCTCCTAAACTAGGCGTCTGCGGGGGTCATTTTATACACCAGAAAAAAAAATTCAAAATAATAAAAGGGCTATATCTCCTAAACTAATTGTCTGCGGGGTCAAGTTATGCACCAGAAAAAAAAATCAAAATACTAAAATGGCTATATCTAGTAATCTAAGCATCTGCGGGGGTCATTTTATGCTCCAGAAAAAAAAACTTCTAAATACTAAAATGGCTATATCTCCTAAACTAGGAGTCTGCGGGGTCAAATTATGCACCAGAAAAAAAAAATCTAAAGACTAAAATGGCTATATCTCCTACACTAGGGGTCTGCGGGGTTCATTTTATGCACCAGAAAAAAAAATCAGAATACTAAAATGGCTAATTCCCCTAAACTAGGCGTCTGCGGGGTCAAATTATGCACCAGAAAAAAAAATCAAAATACTAAAATGGCTTTATCTCCTAAACTAGGCGTCTGCGGGGGTCATTCTATGCACCAGAAAAACAATTCAAAACACAAAAATGGCTATATCTCCTAAACGAGGCGTCTGCGGGGGTCATTTTATGCACCAGAAAAAAAAATTCAAAACACAAAAGTGGCTAAATCTCCTAAACTAGAAAAAAAAAATGAAGATACAAAAATCTCTATATATCCTAAAATAAGCGTCTGCGTGGGTCATTTTATGCACCAGAAAAAAAAATTTAAAACACAAAAATGGCTATTTCTCCTAAACTAGAAAAAAAAAATCAAAATACTTAAATGGCAATATCTCCTAAACTAGGCGTCTGCGAGGGTCATTTGATGCACCAGACAAAAAACATTCTAAACACAGAAATGGCTATATCCCCTAAACTAGGTGTCTGCGGGGGTCATTTTATGCACCAAAAATCCAAAATACTAAAACGGCTATATCTCCTAAACTAGGCGTCTGCGGGGTCAGATTAAGCACCAGAAAAAAAAATCAAAATACTAAAATTGCTATATCTCCTAAACTAGGCCTCTGCGAGGGTCATTTTATGTACCAGAAAAAAAAATAATCAAAATACCAAAATGGCTATATCTAGTAATCTAAGCATCTGCGGGGGTCATTTTATGCACCAGAAAAAAAAACTTCTAAATACTAAAATGGCTGTATCTCCTAAACGAGGCGTCTGCGGGGTCAAATTATTCACCAGAAAAAAAAAATCTAAAGAGTAAAATGGCTATATCTCCTATACCGGGGGTCTGCGGGGGTCATTTTATGCGCCAGAAAAAAATAATTCAGAATACTAAAATGGCTATATCTCCTAAACTAGGCGTCTGCGGGGGTCATTTTATACACCAGAAAAAAAAATTCAAAATACTAAAAGGGCTATATCTCCTAAACTAATCGTCTGCGGGGTCAAATTATGCACCAGAAAAAAAAAATCAAAATACTAAAATGGCTATATCTAGTAATCTAAGCATCTGCGGGGGTCATTTTATGCACCAGAAAAAAAAACTTCTAAATACTAAAATGGCTTTATCTCCTAAACTAGGCGTCTGCGGGGTCAAATTATGCACCAGAAAAAAAAAATCTAAAGACTAAAATGGCTATATCTCCTACACTTGGGGTCTGCGGGGTTCATTTTATGCACCAGAAAAAAAAATCGTAATACTAAAATGGCTAAATCCCCTAAACAAGAAAAAAAAATCAAAATACTTAAATGGCAATATCTCCTAAACTAGGCATCTGCGGGGGTTATTTTATGCACCAGAAAAAAAATTCAAAACACAAAAACGGCTATATCTCCTAAACTAGAAAAAAAAAATAAAAATACTAAAATGGCTATATCTCCTAAACTAAGCGTCTGCGTGGGTCATTTTATGCACCAGAAAAAAAAATTCTAAATACTAAATTGGCTATGTCACCTAAACTGGGCGTCTGCGGGTGTCACTTGTCCCAGAAAAAAAATCCAAAATACTAAAATCTCTATATCTCCGAAACTAGGCGTCTGCGGGTGTCACTTGTCTCAGAAAAAAAATCCAAAATACTAAAATCTCTATATCTCCGAAACTAGGCGTCTGCGCGGATCATTTTATGCACCAAAAATCCAAAATACTAAAACGGATATATCTCCTAAACTGGGTGTCTGCGGGGGTCATTTTATGCACCAGAAAAAAAAATTGAAAATACTAAATTTTCTATATCTCCTAAACTGGGCGTCTGCTGGGGTCATTTTATGCACCAGAAAAAAAACTTCAAAACACAAAAATGGCTATATCTCCTAAACTAGAAAAAAAAAATCAAAATACTTAAATGGCAATATCTCCTAAACTAGGCGTCTGTGAGGGTCATTTGATGCACCAGACAAAAAACATTCTAAACACAGAAATGGCTATATCTCCTAAACTAGGCGTCTGCGGGGGTCATTTTATGCACCAGAAAAAAAAAATTTAAACACAAAAATGGCTGTATCTCCTAAACTAGAAAAAAAAAATGAAGATACTAAATTCTCTATATCTCCTAAACTAAGCGTCTGCGTGGGTCATTTTATGCACCAGAAAAAAAAAATCAAAACACAAAAATGGCTATATCTCCTAAACTAGAAAAAAAAAATCAAAATTCTAAAATGGCAATATCTCCTAAACTAGGCGTCTGCGAGGGTCATTTGATGCACCAGACAAAAGACATTATAAACACAGAAATGGCTATATCTCCTAAACTAGGCGTCTGCGAGGGTCATTTGATGCACCACACAAAAAACATTCTAAACACAAAAATGGCTATATCTCCTAAACTAGAAAAAAAAATAAAAATACCAAAATGGCTATATCTCCTAAACTAAGCGTCTGCGTGGGTCATTTTATGCACCAGAAAAAAAAATTCTAAATACTAAATTGGCTATATCACCTAAACTGGTCGTCTGCGGATGTCACTTGTCCCAGAAAAAAAATCCAAAATACTAAAATCTCTTTATCTCCGAAACTAGGCGACTGCGGGCGTCACTTGTCTCAGAAAAAAAATCCAAAATACTAAAATCTCTATATCTCCGAAACTAGGCGTCTGCGGGGGTCATTTTATGCACCAAAAATCCAAAATACTAAAACGGATGTATCTCCTAAACTGGTGGTCTGCGGGGGTCATTTTATGAAAACCAGAAAAAAAAAATTCAAAATACTAAAATGGCTATATCTCCTAATCTGGTTGTCTGCGGGGGTCATTTTATGAACCAGAAAAAAAAAAATTAAATTCTAAAATTGCTATATCTCCTAAACCACACAAAAAACATTCTAAACACAGAAATGGCTATATCTCCTAAACTAGGCGTCTGCGGGGGTTATTTTGTGCACCAGAAAAAAAATTCCAAACACAAAAACGGCTATATTTTCTAAACTAGAAAAAAAAATAAAAATACTAAAATGGTTACATCTCCTAAACTAGGCGTCTGCGAGGGTCATTTGATGCACCAGACAAAACACATTCTAAACTCAAAAACGGCTATATCTCCTAAACTAGGCGTCTGCGGGGGTTATTTTACGCACCAGAAAAAAAATTCAAAACACAAAAACGGCTATATCTCCTAAACTAGAAAAAAAAAATAAAAATACAAAAATGGCTATATCTCCTAAACTAAGCGTCTGCGTGGGTCATTTTATGCACCAGAAAAAAAAATTCTAAATACTAAATTGGCTATATCACCTAAACTGGGCGTCTGCGGGTGTCACTTGTCCCAGAAAAAAAATCCAAAATACTAAAATCTCTATACCTCCGAAACTAGGCGTCTGCGGGCGTCACTTGTCTCAGAAAAAAAATCCAAAATACTAAAATCTCTATATCTCCGAAACTAGGCGTCTGCGGGGGTCATTTTATGCACCAAAAATCCAAAATACTAAAACGGATGTATCTCCTAAACTGGTGGTCTGCGGGGGTCATTTTATGCACCAGAAAAAAAAATTCAAAATACTAAAATGGCTATATCTCCTAAACTGGGCGTCTGCGAGGGTCATTTTATGAACCAGAAAAAAAAAATAAATTCTAAAATTGCTATATCTCCTAAACTAGGCCTCTGCGAGGGTCATTTTATGCACCAGAAAAAAAATAATCAAAATACCAAAATGGCTATATCTCCTAATCTAAGCATCTGCGGGGGTCATTTTATGCACCAGAAAAAAATATTCAAAAAACTAAAATGGCTATATTTCCTAAATTAGGCGTCTGCGGGGGTCATTTTATGCACCAGAAAAAAAGAATTTAAACACAAAAATGGCTATATCTCCTAAACGAGGCGTCTGCGGGGGTCATTTTATGCACCAGAAAAAAAAATTCAAAACACAAAAGTGGCTAAATCTCCTAAACTAGAAAAAAAAAATGAAGATACAAAAATCTCTATATATCCTAAAATAAGCGTCTGCGTGGGTCATTTTATGCACCAGAAAAAAAAATTTAAAACACAAAAATGGCTATTTCTCCTAAACTAGAAAAAGAAAATCAAAATACTTAAATGGCAATATCTCCTAAACTAGGCGTCTGCGAGGGTCATTTGATGCACCAGACAAAAAACATTCTAAACACAGAAATGGCTATATCTCCTAAACTAGGCGTCTGCGGGGGTTATTTTATGCACCAGAAAAAAAATTCAAAACACAAAAATGGCTATATCTCCTAAACTGGTCGTCTGCGGGGGTCATTTTATGCCCAAGAAAAAAAATTCAAAATACTAAAATGGCTAAGTCTCCTAAATTAGGCGTCTGCAGGGTCAAAAAATGCACCAGAAAAAAAAAATAAAAATACTAAAACGGAAATATCTCCCAAAACTAGGCGTCTGCGGGGTCAAATAATGAACAAGAAAAAAAATCTAAATACTAAAATGGCTATATCTCCTCCACTTGGGGTCTGCAGGTCTCATTTTATGCACCAGAAAAAATAAATCAAAATACTAAAATGGCTATATCTCCTGAACTAGGCCTCTGCGAGGGTCATTTTATTCACCAGAAAAAAAAATAATCAAAATACTAAAATGGCTATATCTAGTAATCTAAGCATCTGCGGGGTTCATTTTATGCTCCAGAAAAAAAAAATCAAAATACTTAAATGGCAATATCTCCTAAACTAGGCGTCTGCGGGGGTTATTTTATGCACCAGAAAAAAATATTCAAAAAACTAAAATGGCTATATTTCCTAAATTAGGCGTCTGCGGCGGTCATTTGCCCCAGAAAAAAAAATCAAAACACTTAAGTGGCTATATCTCCAAAACTAGGCGTCTGCGGGTATCATTTTATGCCTCTGAAAAAAAAATACAAAATACTAAAACGGCTATATCTCCTAAACTAGGCGTCTGCGGGGTCAAATTAAGCACCAGAAAAAAAAATTAAAATACTAAAATTGCTATATCTCCTAAACTAGGCCTCTGCGAGGGTCATTTTATTCACCAGAAAAAAAAATAATCAAAATACTAAAATGGCTATATCTAGTAATTTAAGCATCTGCGGGGTTCATTTTATGCTCCAGAAAAAAAAAATCAGAATAAGAAATCCCCTGAACTAGAAAAAAAAATCAAAATACTTAAATGGCAATATCTCCTAAACTAGGCGTCTGCGGGGGTTATTTTATGCACCAGAAAAAAAACTCAAAACACAAAAACGGCTATATCTCCTAAACTAGAAAAAAAACATGAAGATACTAAAATCTCTATATCTCCTAAACTAAGCGTCTGCATGGGTCATTTTATGCACCAGAAAAAAAAATTCTAAATACTAAAATCTCTATATCTCCGAAACTAGGCGTCTGCGGGGGTCATTTTATGCACCAAAAATCCAAAATACTAAAACGGATATATCTGCTAAACTGGGGGTCTGCGGGGGTCATTTTATGCACCAGAAAAAAAAATTTAAAATACTAAAATGGCTATATATCCTAAACTGGGCGTCTGCGGGGGTCATTTTATGCACCAGAAAAAAAAATTTAAATTCTAAAATTGCTATATCTCCTAAACTAGGCCTCTGCGAAGGTCATTTTATGCACCAGGAAAAAAAATAATCAAAATACTAAAATGGCTATATCTCCTAATCTAAGCATCTGCGGATGTTATTTTATGACACAGAAAAAAAATTCAAAATACTAAAATGGCTAAATCTCCTAAATTAGGCGTCTGCAGGGTCAAATTATGCACCAGAAAAAAAAAATTAAAATACTAAAACGGAAATATCTCCCAAAACTAGGCGTCTGCGGCGTCAAATAATGAACAAGAAAAAAAATCTAAATACTAAAATGGCTATATCTCCTCCACTTGGGGTCTGCAGGTCTCATTTTATGCATCAGAAAAAATAAATCAAAATACTAAAATGGCTATATCTCCTGAACTAGGCCTCTGCGAGGGTCATTTTATTCACCAGAAAAAAAAATAATCAAAATACTAAAATGGCTATATCTAGTAATCTAAGCATCTGCGGCGTTCATTTTATGCTCCAGAAAAAAAAAATCAGAATACTACAATGGCTAAATCCCTTAAACTAGAAAAAAAAATCAAAATACTTAAATGGCAATATCTCCTAAACTAGGCGTCTGTGGGGGTTATTTTATGCACCAGAAAAAAATATTCAAAAAACTAAAATGGCTATATTTCCTAAATTAGGCGTCTGCGGCGGTCATTTGCCCCAGAAAAAAAAATCAAAACACTTAAGTGGCTATATCTCCAAAACTAGGCGTCTGCGGGTATCATTTTATGCCTCTGAAAAAAAAATCCAAAATACTAAAACGGCTATATCTCCTAAACTAGGCGTCTGCGGGGTCAAATTAAGCACCAGAAAAAAAAATTAAAATACTAAAATTGCTATATCTCCTAAACTAGGCCTCTGCGAGGGTCATTTTATTCACCAGAAAAAAAAATAATCAAAATACTAAAATGGCTATATCTAGTAATCTAAGCATCTGCGGGGTTCATTTTATGCTCCAGAAAAAAAAATCAGAATAATAAATCCCCTAAACTAGAAAAAAAAATCAAAATACTTAAATGGCAATATCTCCTAAACTAGGCGTCTGCGGGGGTTATTTTATGCACCAGAAAAAAAATTCAAAACACAAAAACGGCTATATCTCCTAAACTAGAAAAAAACATGAAGATACTAAAATCTCTATATCTCCTAAACTAAGCGTCTGCATGGGTCATTTTATGCACCTGAAAAAAATATTCTAAATACTAAAATCTCTATATCTCCGAAACTAGGCGTCTGCGGGGGTCATTTTATGCACCAAAAATCCAAAATACTAAAACGGATATATCTGCTAAACTGGGGGTCTGCGGGGGTCATTTTATGCACCAGAAAAAAAAATTGAAAATACTAAAATGGCTATATCTCCTAAACTGGGCGTCTGCGGGGGTCATTTTAAGCACCAGAAAAAAAAATTTAAATTCTAAAATTGCTATATCTCCTAAACTAGGCCTCTGCGAAGGTCATTTTATGCACCAGGAAAAAAAATAATCAAAATACTAAAATGGCTATATCTCCTAATCTAAGCATCTGCGGATGTTATTTTATGCCCCAGAAAAAAAAATTGAAAATACTAAAATGGCTATATCTCCTAAACTGGGCGTCTGCGGGGGTCATTTTATGCACCAGAAAAAAAACTTCAAAACACAAAAATGGCTATATCTCCTAAACTGGAAAAAAAAAATCAAAATACTTAAATGGCAATATCTCCTAAACTAGGCGTCTGCGAGGGTCATTTGATGCACCAGACAAAAAACATTCTAAACACAGAAATGGCTATATCTCCTAAACTAGGCGTCTGCGGGGGTTATTTTATGCACCAGAAAAAAATTCAAAACACAAAAACGGCTATATCTCCTAAACTAGAAAAAATAAATAAAAATACTAGAATGGCTATAATCCTAAACTTAGCGTCTGCGTGGGTCATTTTATGCACCAGAAAAAAAAATTCTAAATACTAAATTGGCTATATCACCTAAACTGGGCGTCTGCGTGTGTCACTTGTCTCAGAAAAAAAATTCAAAATACTAAAATGGCTAAATCTCCTAAATTAGGCGTCTGCAGGGTCAAATTATGCACCAGAAAAAAAAAAAATTAAAATACTAAAACGGATATATCTCCTAAACTCGGGGTCTGCGGGGGTCATTTTATGCACAAGAAAAAAAAAATTTAAACACAAAAATGGCTATATCTCCTAAACTAGAAAAAAAAAATGAAGATACTAAAATCTCTATATCTCCTAAACTAAGCGTCTGCGTGGGTCATTTTATGCACCAGAAAAAAAAATTCAAAACACAAAAATGGCTATATCTCCTAAACTAGAAAAAAAAAATCAAAATACTTAAATGGCAATATCTCCTAAACTAGGCGTCTGCGAGGGTCATTCGATGCACCAGAAAAAAAAAATTAAACACAAAAATGGCTATATCTCCTAAACTAGAAAAAAAATATAAAAATGGCTATATCTCCTAAACTAAGCGTCTGCGTGGGTCATTTTATGCACCAGAAAAAAAAATTCTAAATACTAAATTGGTCGTCTGCGGGTGTCACTTGTCCCAGAAAAAAAATCCAAAATACTAAAATCTCTATATCTCCGAAACTAGGCGTCTGCGGGTGTCACTTGTCTCAGAAAAAAAATCCAAAATACTAAAATCTCTATATCTCCGAAACTAGGCGTCTGCGGGGGTCATTTTATGCACCAAAAATCCAAAATACTAAAACGGATATATCTCCTAAACTTGGGGTCTGCGGGGGTCATTTTATGCACCAGAAAAAAAAAATTAAATTCTAAAATTGCTATATCTCCTAAACTAGGCCTCTGCGAGGGTCATTTTATGCACCAGAAAAAAAATAATCGAAATACTAAAATGGCTATATCTCCTAATCTAAGCATCTGCGGGGGTCATTTTATGCCCCAGAAAAAAAATTCAAAATACTAAAATGGCTAAATCTCCTAAATTAAGCGTCTGCAGGGTCATATTATGCACCAGAAAAAAAAACTTAAAATACTAAAACGGATATATCTCCTAAACTAGGGGTCTGCGGGGGTCATTTTATGCACCAGAAAAAAATATTCAAAAAACTAAAATGGCTATATTTCCTAAATTAGACGTCTGCGGGGGTCATTTTATGCACCAGAAAAAAAAATTTAATCACAAAAATGGCTATATCTCCTAAACTAGGCGTCTGCGGGGGTCATTTTATGCACCAGAAAAAAAATTCAAAACACAAAAATGGCTATATCTCCTAAACTGGTCGTCTGCGGGGGTCATTTTATGCACCAGAAAAAAAAATAATCAAAATACTAGAATGGCTATATCTCCTAATCTAAGCATCTGCGGGGGCATTTTTTGCCCGAGAAAAAAAATCAAAATACTTAAATGGCAATATCTCCTAAACTAGAAAAAAAACATGAAGATACTAAAATCTCTATATCTCCTAAACTAAGCGTCTGCATGGGTCATTTTATGCACCAGAAAAAAAAATTTAATCACAAAAATGGCTATATCTCCTAAACTAGGCGTCTGCGGGGGTCATTTTATTCACCAGAAAAAAAATTCAAAACACAAAAATGGCTATATCTCCTAAACTGGTCGTCTGGGGGGTCATTTTATGCACCAGAAAAAAAAATAATCAAAATACTAGAATGGCTATATCTCCTAATCTAAGCATCTGCGGGGGCATTTTATGCACCAGAAAAAAAATTCAAAACACAAAAACGGCTATATCTCCTAAACTAGAAAAAAAACATGAAGATACTAAAGTCTCTATATCTCCTAAACTAAGCGTCTGCATGGGTCATTTTATGCACCAGAAAAAAAAATTCTAAATCCTAAAATCTCTATATCTCCGAAACTAGGCGTCTGCGGGGGTCATTTTATGCACCAAAAATCCAAAATACTAAAACGGATATATCTGCTAACTGGGGGTCTGCGGGGGTCATTTTATGCACCAGAAAAAAAAATTGAAAACACTAAAATGGCTATATCTCCTAAACTGGGCGTCTGCGGGGGTCATTTTATGCACCAGAAGAAAAAATTTAAATTCTAAAATTGCTATATCTCCTAAACTAGGCCTCTGCGAAGGTCTTTTTATGCACCAGGAAAAAAAATAATCAAAATACTAAAATGGCTATATCTCCTAATCTAAGCATCTGCGGATGTTATTTTATGCCCCAGAAAAAAAATTCAAAATACTAAAATGGCTAAATCTCCTAAATTAGGCGTCTGCAGGGTCAAATTATGCACCAGAAAAAAAAAATTAAAATACTAAAACGGATATATCTCCTAAACTAGTGGGCGGCGGGGGTCATTTTATGCACCAGAAAAAATATTCGAAAAACTAAAATGGCTATATTTCCTAAACTAGACGTCTGCGGGGGTCATTTAATGCACCAGAAAAAAAAAATTTAAACACTAAAATGGCTATATCTCCTAAACTAGAAAAAAAACATGAAGATACTAAAATCTCTATATCTCCTAAACTAAGCGTCTGCATGGGTCATTTTATGCACCAGAAAAAAAAATTCTAAATACTAAAATCTCTATATCTCCGAAACTAGGCGTCTGCGGGGGTCATTTTATGCACCAAAAATCCAAAATACTAAAACGGATATATCTGCTAAACTGGGGGTCTGCGGGGGTCATTTTATGCACCAGAAAAAAAAATTGAAAATACTAAAATGGCTATATCTCCTAAACTGGGCGTCTGCGGGGGTCATTTTATGCACCAGAAAAAAAAATTTAAATTCTAAAATTGCTATATCTCCTAAACTAGGCCTCTGCGAAGGTCATTTTATGCACCAGGAAAAAAAATAATCAAAATACTAAAATGGCTATATCTCCTAATCTAAGCATCTGCGGATGTTATTTTATGCCCCAGAAAAAAATTCAAAATACTAAAATGGCTAAATCTCCTAAATTAGGCGTCTGCAGGGTCAAATTATGCACCAGAAAAAAAAAATTAAAATACTAAAACGGATATATCTCCTAAACTAGTGGGCGGCGGGGGTCATTTTATGCACCAGAAAAAATATTCGAAAAACTAAAATGGCTATATTTCCTAAACTAGACGTCTGCGGGGGTCATTTAATGCACCAGAAAAAAAAAATTTAAACACTAAAATGGCTATATCTCCTAAACTAGAAAAAAAACATGAAGATACTAAAATCTCTATATCTCCTAAACTAAGCGTCTGCATGGGTCATTTTATGCACCAGAAAAAAAAATTCTAAATACTAAATTGGCTATATCACCTAAACTGGGCGTCTGCGGGTGTCACTTGTCCCAGAAAAAAAATCCAAAATACTAAAATCTCTATATCTCCGAAACTAGGCGTCTGCGGGTGTCACTTGTCTCAGAAAAAAAATCCAAAATACTAAAATCTCTATATCTCCGAAACTAGGCGTCTGCGGGGGTCATTTTATGCACCAAAAATCCAAAATACTAAAACGGAAATATCTCCTAAACTTGGGGTCTGCGGGGGTCATTTTATGCACCAGAAAAAAAAAAATAAATTCTAAAATTGCTATATCTCCTAAACTAGGCCTCTGCGAGGGTCATTTTATGCACCAGAAAAAAAATAATCGAAATACTAAAATGGCTATATCTCCTAATCTAAGCATCTGCGGGGGTCATTTTATGCCCCAGAAAAAAAATTCAAAATACTAAAATGGCTAAATCTCCTAAATTAAGCGTCTGCAGGGTCAAATTATGCACCAGAAAAAAAAACTTAAAATACTAAAACGGATATATCTCCTAAACTAGGGGTCTGCGGGGGTCATTTTATGCACCAGAAAAAAATATTCAAAAAACTAAAATGGCTATATTTCCTAAATTAGGCGTCTGCGGGGGTCATTTTATGCACCAGAAAAAAAAATTTTATCACAAAAATGGCTATATCTCCTAAACTAGGCGTCTGCGGGGGTCATTTTATGCACCAGAAAAAAAATTCAAAACACAAAAATGGCTATATCTCCTAAACTGGTCGTCTGCGGGGGTCATTTTATGCACCAGAAAAAAAAATAATCAAAATACTAGAATGGCTATATCTCCTAATCTAAGCATCTGCGGGGGCATTTTTTGCCCCAGAAAAAAAATTCAAAATACTTAAATGGCTAAGTCTCCTAAATTAGGCGTGTGCAGGGTCAAAAAATGCACCAGAAAAAAAAAATCTAAATACTAAAACGGATAAATCTACTTAACTAGGGGTCTACGGGGTTCATTTTATGCACCAGAAAAAAAAATTCTAAATACTAAAATAGCTATATCTCCCAAAACTAGGCGTCTGCGGGGTCAAATTATGAACAAGAAAAAAAAATTTAAATACTAAAATGGCTATATCTCCTACACTTGGGGTCTGCGGGTGTCATTCTATGCACCAGAAAACAAATTCAAAACACAAAAATGGCTATATCTCCTAAACTAGGCGTCTGCGAGTATCATTTTATGCCTCTGAAAAAAAATCCAAATCCTAAAATGGTTATATCTCCGAAACTAGGCGTCTGCGGGGGTCATTTTATGCACCAAAAATCCAAAATACTAAAACGGCTATATCTCCTAAACTAGGCGTCTGCGGGGTCAAATTAAGCACCAGAAAAAAAAATTAAAATACTAAAATTGCTATATCTCCTAAACTAGGCCTCTGCGAGGTTCATTTTATGCACCAGAAAAAAAAACTTCTAAATACTAAAATGGCTATATCTCCTAAACTAGGCGTCTGCGGGGCCAAATTATGCACCAGAAAAAAAAAACCTAAATACTAAAATGGCTACATCTCCAAAACTAGACGTCTGCGGGGTCAAATTATGAACAAGAAAAAAAAATCTAAATACTAAAATGGCTATCTCTCCTACACTTGGGGTATGCGGGTGTCATTTTATGCACCAGAAAAAAAAAATCAAAATACTAAAATGGCTATATCTCCTAAACTAGGCCTCTGCGAGGGTCATTTTATGCACCAGAAGAAAACAACTTCTAAATACTAAAATGGCTATATCTCCTAAATTAGGCGTCTGCGGCGGTCATTTGCCCCAGAAAAAAAAATCAAAACACTTAAGTGGCTTTATCTCAAAAACTAGGCGTCTGCGGGTATCATTTTATACTAAAATGGCTATATCTCCTAAACTAGGCATCTGCGGGGTCAAATTATGCACCAGAAAAAAAAAATCTAAAGACTAAAATGGCTATATATCCTACACTAGGGGTCTGCGGGGGTCATTTTATGCACCAGAAAAAAATATTCAAAAAACTAAAATGGCTATATTTCCTAAATTAGGCGTCTGCGGGGGTCATTTTATGCACCAGAAAAAAAAATTCAAAACACAAAAATGGCTATATCTCCTAAACTGGTCGTCTGCGTGGGTCATTTTATGCACCCGAAAAAAAAATAATCAAAATACTAGAATGGCTATATCTCCTAATCTAAGCATCTGCGGGGGCATTTTTTGCCCCAGAAAAAAAATTCAAAATACTTAAATGGCTAAGTCTCCTAAATTAGGCGTGTGCAGGGTCAAAAAATGCACCAGAAAAAAAAAATCTAAATACTAAAACGGATATATCTGCTTAACTAGGGGTCTACGGGGTTCATTTTATGCAATAGAAAAAAAAATTCTAAATACTAAAATAGCTATATCTCCCAAAACTAGGCGTCTGCGGGGTCAAATTATGAACAAGAAAAAAAAATTTAAATACTAAAATGGCTATATCTCCTACACTTGGGGTCTGCGGGTGTCATTCTAGGCACCAGAAAAAAAATTCAAAACACAAAAATGGCTATATCTCCTAAACTAGGCGTCTGCGGGTATCATTTTATGCCTCTGAAAAAAAATCCAAATCCTAAAATGGTTATATCTCCTAAGCTAGGCGTCTGCGGGGGTCATTTTATGCACCAAAAATCCAAAATACTAAAACGGCTATATCTCCTAAACTAGGCGTCTGCGGGGTCAAATTAAGCACCAGAAAAAAAAATTAAAATACTAAAATTGCTATATCTCCTAAACTAGGCCTCTGCGAGGGTCATTTTATGCACCAGAAAAAAAAACTTCTAAATACTAAAATGGCTATATCTCCTAAACTAGGCGTCTGCGGGGTCAAATTATGCACCAGAAAAAAAAATCTAATGAGTAAAATGGCTATATCTCCTACACCGGGGGTCTGCGGTGGTCATTTTATGCGCCAGAAAAAAATAATTCAGAATACTAAAATGGCTATATCTCCTAAACTAGGTGTCTGCGGGGCCAAATTATGCGCCAGAAAAAAAAACCTAAATACTAAAATGGCTACATCTCCAAAACTAGACGTCTGCGGGGTCAAATTATGAACAAGAAAAAAAAATCTAAATACTAAAATGGCTATATCTCCTACACTTGGGGTATGCGGGTGTCATTTTATGCACCAGAAAAAAAAAATCAAAATACTAACATGGCTATATCTCCTAAACTAGGCCTCTGCGAGGGTCATTTTATGCACCAGAAGAAAAAAACTTCTAAATACTAAAATGGCTATATCTCCTAAACTAGGCGTCTGCGGCGGTCATTTGCCCCAGAAAAAATAAATCAAAACACTTAAGTGGCTATATCTCAAAAACTAGGCGTCTGCGGGTATCATTTTATACTAAAATGGCTATATCTCCTAAACTAGGCATCTGCGGGGTCAAATTATGCACCAGAAAAAAAAAATCTAAAGACTAAAATGGCTATATCTCCTACACTAGGGGTCTGCGGGGTTCATTTTATGCACCAGAAAAAAAAAATCAGAATACTTAAATGGCTAAATCGCCTAAACTAGAAAAAAAAATCAAAATACTTAAATGGCAATATCTCCTAAACTAGGCGTCTGCGGGGGTTATTTTATGCACCAGAAAAAAAATTCGAAACACAAAAACGGCTATATCTCCTAATCTAGAAAAAAAAAATAAAAATACTAAAATGGCTATATCTCCTAAACTAAGCGTCTGCGTGGGTCATTTTATGCACCAGAAAAAAAAATTCTAAATACTAAAATGGCTATATCTCCTAAACTAGGCGTCTGCGGGTATCATTTTATGCCTCTGAAAAAAATATTCAAAAAACTAAAATGGCTATATTTCCTAAATTAGGCGTCTGTCTGGGTCATTTTATGCACCAGAAAAAAAAAATTTAAACACAAAAATGGCTATATCTCCTAAACTAGAAAAAAAAAATTAAGATACTAAAATCTTTATATCTCCTAAACTAAGCGTCTGCGTGGGTCATTTTATGCACCAGAAAAAAAAATTCAAAACACAAAAATGGCTATATCTCCTGAACTAGAAGAAAAAAATCAAAATACTTAAATTGCAATATATCCTAAACTAGGCGTCTGCGAGGGTCATTTGATGCACCATACAAAAAACATTCTAAACACAGAAATGGCTATGTCTCCTAAACTAGACGTCTGCAGGCGTTATTTTATGCAAAAGAAAAAAAAATTCTAAATACTAAAATAGCTATATCTCCCAAAACTAGGCGTCTGCGGGGTCAAATTATGAACAAGAAAAAAAATCTAAATACTAAAATGGTTATATCTCCTACACTTGGGGTCTGCGGGTGTCATTCTATGCACCAGAAAAAAAAAATCAAAACACTTAAGTGGCTATATCTCAAAAACTAGGCGCCTGCGGGTATCATTTTATACTAAAATGGCTATATCTCCTAAACTAGGCATCTGCGCGGTCAAATTATGCACCAGAAAAAAAAAATCTAAAGACTAAAATGGCTATATCTCCTACACTAGGGGTCTGCGGGGTTCATTTTCTGCACCAGAAAAAAAAATCAGAATACTTAAATGGCTAAATCCCCTAAACTAGAAAAAAAAATCAAAATACTTAAATGGCAATATCTCCTAAACTAGGCGTCTGCGGGGGTTATTTTATGCACCAGAAAAAAAATTCGAAACACAAAAACGGCTACATCTCCTAATCTAGAAAAAAAAAATAAAAATACTAAAATGGCTATATCTCCTAAACTAAGCGTCTGCGTGGGTCATTTTATGCACCAGAAAAAAAAATTCTAAATACTAAAATGGCTATATCTCCTAAACTAGGCGTCTGCGGGGGTCATTTTATGCACCAGAAAAAAAAATTTAAAATACTAAAATGGCTATATCTCCTAAACTGGGCCTCTACGAGGGTCATTTTATGCACCAGAAAAAAAAAAAATCAAAATACTGAAATGGCTATATCTCCTAATCTAAGCATCTGCGGGGGTCATTTTATGCCCCAGAAAAAAAATTCAAAATACTAAAATGGCTAAATCTCCTAAACTAGGCGTCTGCGGGTATCATTTTATGCCTCTGAAAAAAATATTCAAAAAACTAAAATGGCTATATTTCCTAAATTAGGCGTCTGTGGGGGTCATTTTATGCACCAGAAAAAAAAAATTTAAACACAAAAATGGCTATATCTCCTAAACTAGAAAAAAAAAATTAAGATACTAAAATCTCTATATCTCCTAAACTAAGCGTCTGCGTGGGTCATTTTATGCACCAGAAAAAAAAATTCAAAACACAAAAATGGCTATATATCCTGAACTAGAAGAAAAAAATCAAAATACTTAAATTGCAATATCTCCTAAACTAGGCGTCTGCGAGGGTCATTTGATGCACCATACAAAAAACATTCTAAACACAGAAATGGCTATGTCTCCTAAACTAGACGTCTGCGGGCGTTATTTTATGCAAAAGAAAAAAAAATTCTAAAGACCAAAATGGCTATATCTCCTACACTAGGGGTCTGCGGGGTTCATTTTATGCACCAGAAAAAAAAAATCAGAATACTTAAATGGCTAAATCCCCTAAACTAGAAAAAAAAATCAAAATACTTAAATGGCAATATCTCCTAAGCTAGGCGTCTGCGGGGGTTATTTTATGCACCAGAAAAAAAATTCAAAACACAAAAACGGCTATATCTCCTAAACTAGAAAAAAAAAATAAAAATACTAAAATGGCTATATCTCCTAAACTAAGCGTCTGCGTGGGTCATTTTATGCACCAGAAAAAAAAATTCTAAATACTAAATTGGCTATATCTCCTAAACTAGGCGTCTGCGGGGGTCATTTTATGCACCAGAAAAAAAAATTGAAAATACTAAAATGGCTATATCTCCTAAACTGGGCGTCTGCGGGTGTCATTTTATGCACCAGAAAAAAAAATTTAAATTCTAAAATTGCTATATCTCCTAAACTAGGCCTCTGCGAAGGTCATTTTATGCACCAGAAAAAAAAATAATCAAAATACTAAAATGGCTATATCTCCTAATCTAAGCATCTGCGGGGGTCATTTTATGCCCCAGAAAAAAAATTCAAAATACTAAAATGGCTAAATCTCCTAAACTAGGCGTCTGCGGGAATCATTTTATGCCTCTGAAAAAAAAATCCAAATACTAAAATGGTTATATCTCCTGAACTAGGCCTCTGCGAGGGTCATTTTATGCACCAGAAGAAAAAAAACTTCTAAATACTAAAATGGCTATATCTCCTAAACTAGGCGTCTGCGGCGGTCATTTGCCACAGAAAAAAAAAATCAAAACACATAAGTGGCTATATCTCAAAAACTAGGCGTCTGCGGGTATCATTTTATACTAAAATGGCTATATCTCCTAAACTAGGCGTCTGCGGGGTCAAATTATACACCAGAAGAAAAAATTCTAAATACTAAATTGGCTATATCTCCTAAACTAGGCGTCTGCGGGGGTCAATTTATGCACCAGAAAAAAAAAATTGAAAATACTAAAATGGCTATATCTCCTAAACTGGGCGTCTGCGGGGGTCATTTTACGCACCAGAAAAAAAATTTAAATTCTAAAATTGCTATATCTCCTAAACTAGGCCTCTGCGAGGGTCATTTTATGCACCAGAAAAAAAAATAATCAAAATACTAAAATGGCTATATCTCCTAATCTAAGCATCTGGGGGGGACATTTTATGCCCAGAAAAAAAATTCAAAATACTAAAATGGCTAAATCTCCTAAACTAGGCGTCTGCGGGTATCATTTTATGCCTCTGAAAAAAATATTCAAAAAACGAAAATGGCTATATTTCCTAAATTAGGCGTCTGCGGGGGTCATTTGATGCACCAGAAAAAAAAAATTTAAACACAAAAATGGCTATATCTCCTAAACTAGAAAAAGAAAAATGAAGATACTAAAATCTCTGTATCTCCTAAACTAAGAGTCTGCGTGTTTCATTTTATGCACCAGAAAAAAAAATTCAAAACACAAAAATGTCAAATTATGCACCAGGAAAAAAAAAATTAAAATACTAAAACGGATATATCTCCTAAACTAGGGGTCTGCGGGGGTCATTTTATGCACCGGAAAAAAATATTCAAAAAACTAAAATGGCTATATTTCCTAAATTAGGCGTCTGCGGGGGTCATTTTATGCACCAGAAAAAAAAAATTTAAACACAAAAATGGCTATATCTCCTAAAATAGAAAAAAAAAAATGAAGATACTAAATCTCCTAAGCTAAGCGTCTACGTGGGTCATTTTATGCACCAGAAAAAAAAAATTCAAAACACAAAAATGGCTATATCTCCTAAACTAGAAAAAAAAAAATAAAAATACTAAAATGGCTATATCTCCTAAACTAGGCGTCTGCGGGGGTCATTTGATTCACCAGACAAAAAACATTCTAAACACAGAAATGGCTATGTCTCCTAAACTAGACGTCTGCGGGGGTCATCTTATGCACCAGAAAAAAAAATTCAAAACACAAAAATGGCTATTTCTCTTAAACTGGTCGTCTGCGGGGGTCATTTTATGCACCATAAAAAAAAATTTACACACAAAAATGGCTATATCTTTTAAACTAGAAAAAAAAATGAAGATACTAAAATCTCTATATCTCCTAAACTAAGCGTCTGCGTGGGTCATTTTATGCACCAGAAAAAAAAATTCAAAACACAAAAATGGCTATATCTCCTAAACTAGAAAAAAAAAATTAAAATACTTAAATGGCAATATCTCTTAAACTAGGCGTCTGCGAGGGTCATTTGATGCACCAGACAAAAAACATTCTAAACACAGAAATGGCTATGTCTCCTAAACTAGACGTTTGCGGGCGTTATTTTATGCACCAGAAAAAAAAATTCTAAATACTAAAATAGCTATATCTCCCAAAACTATATATCTCCTACACTTGGGGTCTGCGGGTGTCATTCTATGCACCAGAAAAAAAATTCAAAACACAAAAATGGCTATATCTCCTAAACTAGGCGTCTGCGGGTATCATTTTATGCCTCTGAAAAAAAAATCCAAATACTAAAATGGTTATATCTCCTAAGCTAGGCGTCTGCGGGGGTCATTTTATGCACCAAAAATCCAAAATACTAAAACGGCTATATCTCCTAAGCTAGGCGTCTGCGGGGTCAAATTATGCACCAGAAAAAAAATCGAATGAGTAAAATGGCTATATCTCCTACACCGGGGGTCTGCGGTGGTCATTTTATGCGCCAGAAAAAAATAATTCAGAATACTAAAATGGCTATATCTCCTAAACTAGGTGTCTGCGGGGCCAAATTATGCACCAGAAAAAAAAACCTAAATACTAAAATGGCTACATCTCCAAAACTAGACGTCTGCGGGGTCAAATTATGAACAAGAAAAAAAAATCTAAATACTAAAATGGCTATATCTCCTACACTTGGGGTATGCGGGTGTCATTTTATGCACCAGAAAAAAAAAATCAAAATACTAAAATGGCTATATCTGCAAAACTAGGCGTCTGCGGGGTCAAAGAATCCAAAATACTAAAATGGCTATATCTCCTAAACTAGGCCTCTGCGGCTGTCATTTTAAGCCAGAGAAAAACAAAATCAAAATACTAAAACGGATATATCTCCTAAACTAGCGGTCTGCGGGGGTCATTTTATGCACCAGAAAAAAAAATTCAAAATACTAAAATGGCTATATCTCCTAAACTAGGAGTCGGCGGGGTCTAATTATGCAACAGAAATAAAAAATCAAAATAATAAAACGGTTATATCTCCTAAACTAGGTGTCCGAGGGGATCTTTTATGCACCAGAAAAAAAAAATCAAAATACTAAAATGGCTAAATCTCCTGAACTAGTCGACTGCGGGGTCAAATTATGCACCAGACAAAAAAAAATCAAAATACTAAAACGGTTATATCTCCTAAACTAGGTGTCTGGGGGGTCATTTTATGCACCAGAAAAAAAAATCAAAATTCTAAAATGGCTATCTCTCTAAAACTAAGCGTCTGCGGGAGTCATTTTATGCACCAGAAAAAAAAAATTCTAAATACTAAGATGGCTATATCTCCAAAACTAGGCGTCTGCTAGGTCAAATTATGCACCAGAAAAAAAAAATCAAAATACTAAAACGGTTATATCTCCTAAACTAGGTGTCTGCGGGGGTCGTTTTATGCACCAGAAAAAAAAATCAAAATTCTACAATGGCTATCTATCTAAAACTAAGCGTCTGCGGGAGTCATTTTATGCACCAGAGAAAAAAAATTCTAAATACTAAGATGGCTATATATCCAAAACTAGGCGTCTGCGGGGTCAAATTATACACCAGAAAAAAAAATCCAAAATACTAAAATGGCTATATCTCCTAAACTAGGCCTCTGCGGGTGTCATTTTAAGCCAGAGAAAAACGAAATCAAAATACTAAAACGGATATATCTCCTAAACTAGCGGTCTGAGGGGGTCATTTTATGCACCAGAAAAAAAAATTCAAAATACTAAAATGGCAATATCTCCTAAACAAGGCGTCGGCGGGGGTCATTTTATGCACCAGAAAAAAATATTCAAAAAACTAAAATGGCTATATTTCCTAAATTAGGCGTCTGCGGGGGTCATTTTATGCACCAGAAAAAAAAATTTAAACACAAAAATGGCTATATCTCCTAAAATAGAAAAAAAAAAATGAAGATACTAAATCTCCTAAACTAAGCGTCTACGTGGGTCATTTTATGCACCAGAAAAAAAAAATTCAAAACACAAAAATGGCTATATCTCCTAAACTAGAAAAAAAAAAATAAAAATACTAAAATGGCTATATCTCCTAAACCAGGCGTCTGCGAGGGTCATTTGATTCACCAGACAAAAAACATTCTAAACACAGAAATGGCTATGTCTCCTAAACTAGACGTCTGCGGGGGTCATCTTATGCACCAGAAAAAAAAATTCAAAACACAAAAATGGCTATTTCTCCTAAACTGGTCGTCTGCGGGGGTCATTTTATGCACCAGAAAAAAAAATTTAAACACAAAAATGGCTATATCTTTTAAACTAGAAAAAAAAAATGAAGATACTAAAATCTCTATATCTCCTAAACTAAGCGTCTGCGTGGGTCATTTTATGCACCAGAAAAAAAAATTCAAAACACAAAAATGGCTATATCTCCTAAACTAGAAAAAAAAAATTAAAATACTTAAATGGCAATATCTCCTAAACTAGGCGTCTGCGAAGGTCATTTGATGCACCAGACAAAAAACATTCTAAACACAGAAATGGCTATGTCTCCTAAACTAGACGTTTGCGGGCGTTATTTTATGCACCAGAAAAAAAAATTCTAAATACTAAAATAGCTATATCTCCCAAAACTAGGCGTCTGCGGGGTCAAATTATGAACAAGAAAAAAAAATTTAAATACTAAAATGGTTATATCTCCTACACTTGGGGTCTGCGGGTGTCATTCTATGCACCAGAAAAAAAATTCAAAACACAAAAATGGCTATATCTCCTAAACTAGGCGTCTGCGGGTATCATTTTATGCCTCTGAAAAAAAAATCCAAATACTAAAATGGTTATATCTCCTAAGCTAGGCGTCTGCGGGGGTCATTTTATGCACCAAAAATCCAAAATACTAAAACGGCTATATCTCCCAAGCTAGGCGTCTGCGGGGTCAAATTATGCACCAGAAAAAAAAATCGAATGAGTAAAATGGCTATATCTCCTACACCGGGGGTCTGCGGTGGTCATTTTATGCGCCAGAAAAAAATAATTCAGAATACTAAAATGGCTATATCTCCTAAACTAGGTGTCTGCGGGGCCAAATTATGCACCAGAAAAAAAAACCTAAATACTAAAATGGCTACATCTCCAAAACTAGACGTCTGCGGGGTCAAATTATGAACAAGAAAAAAAAATCTAAATACTAAAATGGCTATATCTCCTACACTTGGGGTATGCGGGTGTCATTTTATGCACCAGAAAAAAAATCTCAAAATACTAAAATGGCTATATCTGCAAAACTAGGCGTCTGCGGGGTCAAAGAATCCAAAATACTAAAATGGCTATATCTCCTAAACTAGGCCTCTGCGGCTGTAATTTTAAGCCAGAGAAAAACAAAGTCAAAATACTAAAACGGATATATCTCCTAAACTAGCGGTCTGCGGGGGTCATTTTATGCACCAGAAAAAAAAATTCAAAATACTAAAATGGCTATATCTCCTAAACTAGGAGTCGGCGGGGTCAAATTATGCACCAGAAATAAAAAATCAAAATAATAAAACGGTTATATCTCCTAAACTAGGTGTCTGAGGGGGTCTTTTATGCACCAGAAAAAAAAAATCAAAATACTAAAATGGCTAAATCTCCTGAACTAGTCGACTGCGGGGTCAAATTATGCACCAGACAAAAAAAAATCAAAATACTAAAACGGTTATATCTCCTAAACTAGGTGTCTGGGGGGTCATTTTATGCACCAGAAAAAAAAATCAAAATTCTAAAATGGCTATCTCTCTAAAACTAAGCGTCTGCGGGAGTCATTTTATGCACCAGAAAAAAAAAAATTCTAAATACTAAGATGGCTATATCTCCAAAACTAGGCGTCTGCTAGGTCAAATTATGCACCAGAAAAAAAAAATCAAAATACTAAAACGGTTATATCTCCTAAACTAGGTGTCTGCGGGGGTCGTTTTATGCACCAGAAAAAAAAATCAAAATTCTACAATGGCTATCTATCTAAAACTAAGCGTCTGCGGGAGTCATTTTATGCACCAGAGAAAAAAAATTCTAAATACTAAGATGGCTATATATCCAAAACTAGGCGTCTGCGGGGTCAAATTATACACCAGAAAAAAAAATCCAAAATACTAAAATGGCTATATCTCCTAAACTAGGCCTCTGCGGGTGTCATTTTAAGCCAGAGAAAAACGAAATCAAAATACTAAAACGGATATATCTCCTAAACTAGCGGTCTGAGGGGGTCATTTTATGCACCAGAAAAAAAAATTCAAAATACTAAAATGGCAATATCTCCTAAACAAGGCGTCGGCGGGGTCAAATTATGCACCAGAAATAAAAAATCAAAATAATAAAACGGTTACATCTCCTAAACTAGGTGTCTGAGGGGGTCTTTTATGCACCAGAAAAAAAAAATTCAAAATACTAAAATGGCTAAATCTCCTGAACTAGTCGACTGCGGGGTCAAATTATGCACCAGACAAAAAAAAAACAAAATACTAAAACGGTTATATCTC
Source organism: Volucella zonaria (assembly GCA_963966105.1). NCBI lineage: Eukaryota > Metazoa > Arthropoda > Insecta > Diptera > Syrphidae > Volucella > Volucella zonaria. The sequence continues at coordinate 4,369,842 of CAWYQB010000254.1, read as the reverse complement.
CTAAACTAGGTGTCTGGGGGGTCATTTTATGCACCAGAAAAAAAAAAATTCAGAATAATAAAATGGCTAAATCTCCTAAACTAGGCGTCTGCGGGGTCAAATTATGCTCCAGAAAAAAAAAAAAATTCAAAATACTAAAATGGCTATATCTCCTAAACAAGGTGTCGGCGGGGTCAAATTAGGCACCAAAAATAAAAAATCAAAATAATAAAACGGTTATATCTCCTAAACTAGGTGTCTGAGGGGGTCTTTTATGCACCAGAAAAAAAAAATCAAAATACTAAAATGGCTAAATCTCCTGAACTAGTCGACTGCGGGGTCAAATTATGCACCAGACAAAAAAAAATCAAAATACTAAAACGGTTATATCTCCTAAACTAGGTGTCTGGGGGGTCATTTTATGCACCAGAAAAAAAAATCATAATTCTAAAATGGCTATCTCTCTAAAACTAAGCGTCTGCGGGAGTCATTGTATGCACCAGAAAAAAAAAAATTCTAAATACTAAGATGGCTATATCTCCAAAACTAGGCGTCTGCTAGGTCAAATTATGCACCAGAAAAAAAAAATCAAAATACTAAAACGGTTATATCTCCTAAACTAGGTGTCTGCGGGGGTCGTTTTATGCACCAGAAAAAAAAATCAAAATTCTACAATGGCTATCTATCTAAAACTAAGCGTCTGCGGGAGTCATTTTATGCACCAGAGAAAAAAAATTCTAAATACTAAGATGGCTATATATCCAAAACTAGGCGTCTGCGGGGTCAAATTATACACCAGAAAAAAAAATCCAAAATACTAAAATGGCTATATCTCCTAAACTAGGCTTCTGCGGGTGTCATTTTAAGCCAGAGAAAAACGAAATCAAAATACTAAAACGGATATATCTCCTAAACTAGCGGTCTGAGGGGGTCATTTTATGCACCAGAAAAAAAAATTCAAAATACTAAAATGGCAATATCTCCTAAACAAGGCGTCGGCGGGGTCAAATTATGCACCAGAAATAAAAAATCAAAATAATAAAACGGTTACATCTCCTAAACTATGTGTCTGAGGGGGTCTTTTATGCACCAGAAAAAAAAAATTCAAAATACTAAAATGGCTAAATCTCCTGAACTAGTCGACTGCGGGGTCAAATTATGCACCAGACAAAAAAAAAACAAAATACTAAAACGGTTATATCTCCTAAACTAGGTGTCTGGGGGGTCATTTTATGCACCAGAAAAAAAAAAATTCAGAATAATAAAATGGCTAAATCTCCTAAACTAGGCGTCTGCGGGGTCAAATTATGCTCCAGAAAAAAAAAAAAATTCAAAATACTAAAATGGCTATATCTCCTAAACAAGGTGTCGGCGGGGTCAAATTAGGCACCAGAAATAAAAAATCAAAATAATAAAACGGTTATATCTCCTAAACTAGGTGTCTGGGGGTCATTTTATGCACCAGAAAAAAAAATTCAAAATACTAAAATGGCTATATCTCCTAAACTAGGCGTCTTCGTGGGTCATTTTATGCACCAAAAATCCAAAATACTAAAATGGCCATATTCCCTAACATGGGCGTCTGCTGGGTCAAATTATGCACCAGAAAAAAAAATCAAAATACTAAAACGGATATATCTCCTAAACTAGCGGTCTGCGGAGTTAATTTTATGCACCAGAAAAAAAATGCAAAATACTAAAATGGCTATATCTCCTAAACTAGGCGTCTGCGGGGTCATTTTATGCACCAGAAAAAAAAATTCAGAATACTAAAATGGTTATATCTCCTTAACTAGGCATCTGCGGGGGTCATTTTATGCACCAAAAATCCAAAATACTAAAATGGCCATATTCCCTAATCTGGGCGTCTGCTGGGTCAAATTAAGCACCAGAAAAAAAAATCAAAATACTAAAACGGTTATATCTCCTAAACTAGGTGTCTGCGGGGGTCGTTTTATGCACCAGAAAAAAAAATCAAAATTCTAAAATGGCTATCTCTCTAAAACTAAGCGTCTGCGGGATTCATTTTATGCAGCAGAAAAAAAAAATTCTAAATACTAAGATGGCTATATCTCCTAAACTAGGCGTCTGCGGGGGTCATTTGCCCCAGAAAAAAAAGCAAAATACTAAAATGGCTATATCTTCTAAGCTAGGTGTCTGCGAGGGTCAGTTTATGCACAAAAAAAAAATTAAAATACTAAAATGGCTATATCTCCTAAACTAGGCCTCTGCGGCTGTCATTTTAAGCCAGAGAAAAACAAAATCAAAATACTAAAACGGATATATCTCCTAAACTAGCGGTCTGCGGGGGTCATTTTATGCACCAGAAAAAAAAATTCAAAATACTAAAATGGCTATATCTCCTAAACAAGGCGTCTGCGGGGGTCATTTGCCCCAGAAAAAAAAAGCAAAATACTAAAATGGCTATATCTTCTAAGCTAGGTGTCTGCGAGGGTCATTTTATGCACCAAAAAAAAAATCAAAATACTAAAATGTCTATATCTACAAAACTAGGCGTTTGCGGGGTCAAATTATGCACCAGAAAAAAAAATCTAAATATTAAAATGGCTATGTCTCCTACACTTGGGGTCTGCGGGTGTCATTTTAAGCCAGAGAAAAACAAAATCAAAATACTAAAACGGCTATATCTCCTAAACTAGGTGTCTGCGGGGGTCATTTTATGCACCAGAATAAAGAAATCAAATACTGAAATGGCTATATCTCCTAAACTAGGCGTCTGCGAGGGTCATTCTATGCACCAGAAAAAAAAATCAAAATTCTAAAATGGCTATCTCTCTAAAACTAAGCGTCTGCGTGAGTCATTTTATGCACCAGAAAAAAAAATTCTAAATACTAAGATGGCTATATCTCCTAAACTAGGCGTCTACGGGGGTCATTTGCCCAGAAAAAAAAGCAAAATACTAAAATGGCTGTATCTTCTAAGCTAGGTGTCTGCGAGGGTCATTTTATGCACAAAAAAAAAAATCAAAATACTAAAATGGCTATATCTGCAAAACTAGGCGTCTGCGGGGTCAAAGAATCCAAAATACTAAAATGGCTATATCTCCTAAACTAGGCCTCTGCGGCTGTCATTTTAAGCCAGAGAAAAACAAAATCAAAATACTAAAACGGATATATCTCCTAAACTAGCGGTCTGCGGGGGTCATTTTATGCACCAGAAAAAAAAATTCAAAATACTAAAATGGCTATATCTCCTAAACTAGGCGTAGGCGGGGTCAAATTATGCACCAGAAAAAAAAATCAGAATAATAAAACGGTTATATCTCCTAAACTAGGGATCTGCGGGTGTCATTTTAAGCCAGAGAAAAACAAAATCAAAATACTAAAACGGCTATATCTCCTACACTAGGTGTCTGCGGGGGTCATTTTATGCACCAGAAAAAAGAAATCAAATACTAAAATGGCTATATCTCCTAAACTAGGCGTCAGCGAGGGTCATTCTATGCACCAGAAAAAAAAATCAAAATTCTAAAATGGCTATCTCTCTAAAACTAAGCGTCTGCGGGAGTCATTTTATGCACCAGAAAAAAAAAATTGTAAATACTAAGATGGCTATATCTCCTAAACTAGGCGTCTGCGGTTGTCATTTGCCCCAGAAAAAAAAGCAAAATACTAAAATGGCTATATCTTCTAAGCTAGGTGTCTGCGAGGGTCATTTTATGCACCAAAAAAAAATCTAAATACTAAAATGGCTATATCTACAAAACTAGGCGTCTGCGGTATCAAATTATGCACCAGAAAAAAAAATCTAAATATTAAAATGGCTATGTCTCCTACACTTGGGGTCTGCGGGTGTCATTTTAAGCCAGAGAAAAACAAAATCAAAATACTAAAACGGCTGTATCTCCTAAACTAGTTGTCTGCGGGGGTCATTTTATGCACCAGAATAAAGAAATCAAATACTGAAATGGCTATATCTCCTAAACTAGGCGTCTGCGAGGGTCATTCTATGCACCAGAAAAAAGAATCAAAATTCTAAAATGGCTATTTCTCTAAAACTAAGCGTCTGCGGGAGTCATTTTATGCGCCAGAAAAAAAAAATTCTAAATTCTAAGATGGCTATATCTCCTAAACTAGGCGTCTGCGGTTGTCATTTGCCCCAGAAAAAAAAAGCAAAATACTAAAATCTCTATATCTTCTAAGCTAGGTGTCTGCGAGGGTCATTTTATGCACCAAAAAAAAAATCTAAATACTAAAATGGCTATATCTACAAAACTAGGCGTCTGCGGTATCAAATTATGCACCAGAAAAAAAAATCTAAATATTAAAATGGCTATATCTCCTACACTAGGGGTCTGCGTGTGTCATTTTAAGAAAGAGAAAAACAAAATCAAAATACTAAAACGGCTATATCTCCTAAACTAGGTGTCTGCGGGGGTCATTTTATGCACTAGAAAAAAGAAATCAAATACTAAAATGGCTATATCTCCTAAACTAGGCGTCAGCGAGGGTCATTCTATGCACCAGAAAAAAAAATCAAAATTCTAAAATGGCTATCTCTCTAAAACTAAGCGTCTGCGGGAGTCATTTTATTCACCAGAAAAAAAAAATTCTAAATACTAAGATGGCTATATCTCCTAAACTAGGCGTCTGCGGGGGTCATTTGCCCCAGAAAAAAAAGCAAAATACTAAAATGGCTATATCTTCTAAGCTAGGTGTCTGCGAGGGTCATTTTATGCACAAAAAAAAAATCAAAATACTAAAATGGCCATATCTGCAAAACTAGGCGTCTGCGGGGTCAAAGAATCCAAAATACTAAAATGGCTATATCTCCTAAACTAGGCCTCTGCGGCTGTCATTTTAAGCCAGAGAAAAACAAAATCAAAATACTAAAACGGATATATCTCCTAAACTAGCGGTCTGCGGGGGTCATTTTATGCACCAGAAAAAAAAATTCAAAATACTAAAATGGCTATATCTCCTAAACAAGGCGTCTGCGGGGGTCATTTGCCCCAGAAAAAAAAAGCAAAATACTAAAATGGCTATATCTTCTAAGCTAGGTGTCTGCGAGGGTCATTTTATGCACCAAAAAAAAAATCAAAATACGAAAATGTCTATATCTACAAAACTAGGCGTTTGCGGGGTCAAATTATGCACCAGAAAAAAAAATCTAAATATTAAAATGGCTATGTCTTCTACACTTGGGGTCTGCGGGTGTCATTTTAAGCCAGAGAAAAACAAAATCAAAATACTAAAACGGCTATATCTCCTAAACTAGGTGTCTGCGGGGGTCATTTTATGCACCAGAATAAAGAAATCAAATACTGAAATGGCTATATCTCCTAAACTAGGCGTCTGCGAGGGTCATTCTATGCACCAGAAAAAAAAATCAAAATTCTGAAATGGCTATCTCTCTAAAACTAAGCGTCTGCGGGAGTCATTTTATGCACCAGAAAAAAAAAACATTCTAAATACTAAGATGGCTATATCTACAAAACTAGGCGTCTGCTAGGTCAAATTATGCACCAGAAAAAAAAAATCAAAATACTAAAACGGTTATATCTCCTAAACTAGGTGTCTGCGGGGGTCGTTTTATGCACCAGAAAAAAAAATCAAAATTCTACAATGGCTATCTATCTAAAACTAAGCGTCTGCGGGAGTCATTTTATGCACCAGAGAAAAAAAATTCTAAATACTAAGATGGCTATATATCCAAAACTAGGCGTCTGCGGGGTCAAATTATACACCAGAAAAAAAAATCCAAAATACTAAAATGGCTATATCTCCTAAACTAGGCCTCTGCGGGTGTCATTTTAAGCCAGAGAAAAACGAAATCAAAATACTAAAACGGATATATCTCCTAAACTAGCGGTCTGAGGGGGTCATTTTATGCACCAGAAAAAAAAATTCAAAATACTAAAATGGCAATATCTCCTAAACAAGGCGTCGGCGGGGTCAAATTATGCACCAGAAATAAAAAATCAAAATAATAAAACGGTTACATCTCCTAAACTAGGTGTCTGAGGGGGTCTTTTATGCACCAGAAAAGAAAAATTCAAAATACTAAAATGGCTAAATCTCCTGAACTAGTCGACTGCGGGGTCAAATTATGCACCAGACAAAAAAAAAACAAAATACTAAAACGGTTATATCTCCTAAACTAGGTGTCTGGGGGGTCATTTTATGCACCAGAAAAAAAAAAATTCAGAATAATAAAATGGCTAAATCTCCTAAACTAGGCGTCTGCGGGGTCAAATTATGCTCCAGAAAAAAAAAAAAATTCAAAATACTAAAATGGCTATATGTCCTAAACAAGGTGTCGGCGGGGTCAAATTAGGCACCAGAAATAAAAAATCAAAATAATAAAACGGTTATATCTCCTAAACTAGGTGTCTGAGGGGGTCTTTTATGCACCAGAAAAAAAAAATCAAAATACTAAAATGGCTAAATCTCCTGAACTAGTCGACTGCGGGGTCAAATTATGCACCAGACAAAAAAAAATCAAAATACTAAAACGGTTATATCTCCTAAACTAGGTGTCTGGGGGTCATTTTATGCACCAGAAAAAAAAATTCAAAATACTAAAATGGCTATATCTCCTAAACTAGGCGTCTTCGTGGGTCATTTTATGCACCAAAAATCCAAAATACTAAAATGGCCATATTCCCTAACATGGGCGTCTGCTGGGTCAAATTATGCACCAGAAAAAAAAATCAAAATACTAAAACGGATATATCTCCTAAACTAGCGGTCTGCGGAGTTAATTTTATGCACCAGAAAAAAAATGCAAAATACTAAAATGGCTATATCTCCTAAACTAGGCGTCTGCGGGGTCATTTTATGCACCAGAAAAAAAAATTCAGAATACTAAAATGGTTATATCTCCTTAACTAGGCATCTGCGGGGGTCATTTTATGCACCAAAAATCCAAAATACTAAAATGGCCATATTCCCTAATCTGGGCGTCTGCTGGGTCAAATTAAGCACCAGAAAAAAAAATCAAAATACTAAAACGGTTATATCTCCTAAACTAGGTGTCTGCGGGGGTCGTTTTATGCACCAGAAAAAAAAATCAAAATTCTAAAATGGCTATCTCTCTAAAACTAAGCGTCTGCGGGATTCATTTTATGCAGCAGAAAAAAAAAATTCTAAATACTAAGATGGCTATATCTCCTAAACTAGGCGTCTGCGGGGGTCATTTGCCCCAGAAAAAAAAGCAAAATACTAAAATGGCTATATCTTCTAAGCTAGGTGTCTGCGAGGGTCATTTTATGCACAAAAAAAAAATTAAAATACTAAAATGGCTATATCTCCTAAACTAGGCCTCTGCGGCTGTCATTTTAAGCCAGAGAAAAACAAAATCAAAATACGAAAACGGATATATCTCCTAAACTAGCGGTCTGCGGGGGTCATTTTATGCACCAGAAAAAAAAATTCAAAATACTAAAATGGCTATATCTCCTAAACAAGGCGTCTGCGGGGGTCATTTGCCCCAGAAAAAAAAAGCAAAATACTAAAATGGCTATATCTTCTAAGCTAGGTGTCTGCGAGGGTCATTTTATGCACCAAAAAAAAAATCAAAATACTAAAATGTCTATATCTACAAAACTAGGCGTTTGCGGGGTCAAATTATGCACCAGAAAAAAAAAATCTAAATATTAAAATGGCTATGTCTCCTACACTTGGGGTCTGCGGGTGTCATTTTAAGCCAGAGAAAAACAAAATCAAAATATTAAAACGGCTATATCTCCTAAACTAGGTGTCTGCGGGGGTCATTTTATGCACCAGAATAAAGAAATCAAATACTGAAATGGCTATATCTCCTAAACTAGGCGTCTGCGAGGGTCATTCTATGCACCAGAAAAAAAAATCAAAATTCTAAAATGGCTATCTCTCTAAAACTAAGCGTCTGCGGGAGTCATTTTATGCGCCACAAAAAAAAAATTCTAAATTCTAAGATGGCTATATCTCCTAAACTAGGCGTCTGCGGTTGTCATTTGCCCCAGAAAAAAAAAGCAAAATACTAAAATGGCTATATCTTCTAAGCTAGGTGTCTGCGAGGGTCATTTTATGCACCAAAAAAAAAATCTAAATACTAAAATGGCTATATCTACAAAACTAGTCGTCTGCGGTATCAAATTATGCACCAGAAAAAAGAAATCAAATACTAAAATGGCTATATCTCCTAAACTAGGCGTCAGCGAGGGTCATTCTATGCACCAGAAAAAAAAATCAAAATTCTAAAATGGCTATCTCTCTAAAACTAAGCGTCTGCGGGAGTCATTTTATGCACCAGAAAAAAAAATTCTAAATACTAAGATGGCTATATCTCCTAAACTAGGCGTCTGCGGGGGTCATTTGCCCCAGAAAAAAAAGCAAAATACTAAAATGGCTATATCTGCAAAACTAGGCGTCTGCGGGGTCAAAGAATCCAAAATACTAAAATGGCTCTATCTCCTAAACTAGGCCTCTGCGGCTGTCATTTTAAGCCAGAGAAAAACAAAATCAAAATACTAAAACGGATATATCTCCTAAACAAGCGGTCTGCGGGGGTCATTTTATGCACCAGAAAAAAAATTCAAAATACTAAAATGGCTATATCTCCTAAACTAGGCGTAGGCGGGGTCAAATTATGCACCAGAAAAAAAAAATCAGAATAATAAAACGGTTATATCTCCTAAACTAGGGATCTGCGGGTGTCATTTTAAGCCAGGGAAAAACAAAATCAAAATACTAAAACGGCTATATCTCCTACACTAGGTGTCTGCGGGGGTCATTTTATGCACCAGAAAAAAGAAATCAAATACTAAAATGGCTATATCTCCTAAACTAGGCGTCAGCGAGGGTCATTCTATGCACCAGAAAAAAAATCAAAATTCTAAAATGGCTATCTCTCTAAAACTAAGCGTCTGCGGGAGTCATTTTATGCACCAGAAAAAAAAATTCTAAATTCTAAGATGGCTATATCTCCTAAACTAGGCGTCTGCGGTTGTCATTTGCTCCAGAAAAAAAAAGCAAAATACTAAAATGGCTATATCTTCTAAACTAGCGGTCTGCGGGGGTCATTTTATGCACCAGAAAAAAAAATTCAAAATACTAAAATGGCTATATCTCCTAAACTAGGCGTAGGCGGGGTCAAATTATGCACCAGAAAAAAAAATCAAAATACTAAAACGGTTATATCTCCTAAACAATGCTTCTGCGGGGGTCATTTGCCCCAGAAAAAAAAAGCAAAATACTAAAATGGCTATATCTTCTAAGCTAGGTGTCTGCGAGGGTCATTTTATGCACCAAAAAAAAAATCAAAATACTAAAATGGCTATATCTACAAAACTAGGCGTTTGCGGGGTCAAATTATGCACCAGAAAAAAAAATCTAAATATTAAAATGGCTATGTCTCCTACACTTGGGGTCTGCGGGTGTCATTTTAAGCCAGAGAAAAACAAAATCAAAATACTAAAACGGCTGTATCTCCTAAACTAGGTGTCTGCGGGGGTCATTTTATGCACCAGAATAAAGAAATCAAATACTGAAATGGCTATATCTCCTAAACTAGGCGTCTGCGAGGGTCATTCTATGCACCAGAAAAAAGAATCAAAATTCTAAAATGGCTATTTCTCTAAAACTAAGCGTCTGCGGGAGTCATTTTATGCGCCAGAAAAAAAAATTCTAAATTCTAAGATGGCTATATCTCCTAAACTAGGCGTCTGCGGTTGTCATTTGCCCCAGAAAAAAAAGCAAAATACTAAAATGGCTATATCTTCTAAGCTAGGTGTCTGCGAGGGTCATTTTATGCACTAAAAAAAAATCTAAATACTAAAATGGCTATATCTACCAAACTAGGCGTCTGCGGTATCAAATTATGCACCAGAAAAAAAAATCTAAATACTAAAATGGCTATATCTCCTACACTAGGGGTCTGCGGGTGTCATTTTAAGCCAGAGAAAAATCAAAATACTAAAACGGCTATATCTCCTAAACTAGGTGTCTGCGGGGGTCATTTTATGCACCAGAAAAAAGAAATCAAATACTAAAATGGCTATATCTCCTAAACTAGGCGTCAGCGAGGGTCATTCTATGCACCAGAAAAAAAAATCAAAATTCTAAAATGGCTATCTCTCTAAAACTAAGCGTCTGCGGGAGTCATTTTATGCACCAGAAAAAAAAAATTCTAAATACTAAGATGGCTATATCTCCTAAACTAGGCGTCTGCGGGGGTCATTTGCCCCAGAAAAAAAAGCAAAATACTAAAATGGCTATATCTCCTAAACTAGGCCTCTGCGGCTGTCATTTTAAGCCAGAGAAAAACAAAATCAAAATACTAAAACGGATATATCTCCTAAACTAGCGGTCTGCGGGGGTCATTTTATGCACAAGAAAAAAAAATTCTAAATACTAAAATGGCTATATCTCCTAAACTAGGCGTAGGCGGGGTCAAACCAGAAAAAAAAATCAGAATAATAAAACGGTTATAGCTCCTAAACTAGGTGTCTGAGGGGGCCTTTTATGCACCAGAAAAAAAAAATTCAAAATACTAAAATGGCTAAATCTCCTGAACCAGTCGACTGCGGGGTCAAATTATGCACCAGAAAAAAAAATCTAAATACTAAAACGGTTATATCGCCTAAACAAGGCGTCTGCGGGGGTCATTTGCCACAGAAAAAAAAGCAAAATACTAAAATGGCTATATCTTCTAAGCTAGGTGTCTGCGAGGGTCATTTTATGCACCAAAAAAAAAATCAAAATACTAAAATGGCTATATCTACAAAACTAGGCGTTTGCGGGGTCAAATTATGCACCAGAAAAAAAAATCTAAATATTAAAATGGCTATGTCTCCTACACTTGGGGTCTGCGGGTGTCATTTTAAGCCAGAGAAAAACAAAATCAAAATACTAAAACGGCTGTATCTCCTAAACTACGTGTCTGCGGGGGTCATTTTATGCACCAGAATAAAGAAATCAAATACTGAAATGGCTATATCTCCTACACTAGGCATCTGCGAGGGTCATTCTATGCAGGGGTCTGCGGGTGTCATTTTAAGCCAGAGAAAAATCAAAACACTAAAACGGCTATATCTCCTAAACTAGGTGTCTGCGGGGGTCATTTTATGCACCAGAATAAAGAAATCAAATACTGAAATGGCTATATCTCCTAAACTAGGCATCTGCGAGGGTCATTCTATGCACCAGAAAAAAAAATCTAAATTCTAAAGTGGCTATCTCTCTAAAACTAAGCGTCTGCGGGAGTCATTTTATGCGAGAGAAAAAAAAAATTCTAAATTCTAAGATGGCTATATCTCCTAAACTAGGCGTCTGCGGTTGTCATTTGCCCCAGAAAAAAAAGCAAAATACTAAAATGGCTATATCTTCTAAGCTAGGTGTCTGCGAGGGTCATTTTATGCACCAAAAAAAATCTAAATACTAAAATGGCTATATCTACAAAACTAGGCGTCTGCGGTATCAAATTATGCACCAGAAAAAAAAATCTAAATACTAAAATGGCTATATCTCCTACACTAGGGGTCTGCGGGTGTCATTTTAAGCCAGAGAAAAACAAAATCAAAATACTAAAACGGCTATATCTTCTAAACTAGGTGTCTGCGGGGGTCATTTTATGCACCAGAAAAAAGAAATCGAATACTAAAATGGCTATATCTCCTAAACTAGGCGTCAGCGAGGGTCATTCTATTCACCAAAAAAAAAAATCTAAATTCTAAAATGGCTATCTCTCTAAAACTGAGCGTCTGCGGGAGTCATTTTATGCACCAGAAAAAAAAAATTGTAAATACTAAGATGGCTATATCTCCTAAACTAGGCGTCTGCGGTTGTCATTTGCCCCAGAAAAAAAAGCAAAATACTAAAATGGCTATATCTTCTAAGCTAGGTGTCTGCGAGGGTCATTTTATGCACCAAAAAAAAATCTAAATACTAAAATGGCTATATCTACAAACCTAGGCGTCTGCGGTATCAAATTATGCACCAGAAAAAAAAATCTAAATACTAAAATGGCTATATCTCCTACACTAGGGGTCTGCGGGTGTCATTTTAAGCCAGAGAAAAACAAAATCAAAATACTAAAACGGCTATATCTCCTAAACTAGGTGTCTGCGGGGGTCATTTTATGCACCAGAATAAAGAAATCAAATACTGAAATGGCTATATCTCCTAAACTAGGCATCTGCGAGGGTCATTCTATGCACCAGAAAAAAAAATCAAAATTCTAAAATGGTTATCTCTCTAAAACTAAGCGTCTGCGGGAGTCATTTTATGCACCAGAAAAAAAAAAATTCTAAATACTAAGATGGCTATATCTCCTAAACTAGGCGTCTGCGGGGGTCATTTGCCCCAGAAAAAAAAGCAAAATACTAAAATGCTAAGCTAGGTGTCTGCGAGGGTCATTTTATGCACAAAAAAAAAAAAATATAAATACTAAAGTGGCTATATCTACAAAACTAGGCGTCTGCGGTATCAAATTATGCACCAGAAAAAAAAAATCTAAATACTAAAATGGCTATATCTCCTACACTAGGGGTCTGCGGGTGTCATTTTAAGCCAGAGAAAAACAAAATCAAAATACTAAAACGGCAATATCTTCTAAACTAGGTGTCTGCGGGGGTCATTTTATGCACCAGAAAAAAGAAATCGAATACTAAAATGGCTATATCTCCTAAACTAGGCGTCAGCGAGGGTCATTCTATGCACCAGAAAAAAAAATCAAAATTCTAAAATGGCTATCTCTCTAAAACTGAGCGTCTGCGGGAGTCATTTTATGCACCAGAAAAAAAAAATTGTAAATACTAAGATGGCTATATCTCCTAAACTAGGCGTCTGCGGGGATCATTTGCCCCAGAAAAAAAAGCAAAATACTAAAATGGCTATATCTTCTAAGCTAGGTGTCTGCGAGTGTCAGTTTATGCACAAAAAAAAAAATCAAAATACTAAAATGGCTATATCTGCAAAACTAGGCGTCTGCGGGGTCAAAGAATCCAAAATACTAAAATGGCTATATCTCCTAAACTAGGCCTCTGCGGCTGTCATTTTAAGCCAGAGAAAAACAAAATCAAAATACTAAAACGGATATATCTCCTAAACTAGCGGTCTGCGGGGGTCATTTTATGCACCAGAAAAAAAAATTGAAAATACTAAAATGGCTATATCTCCTAAACTAGGCGTAGGCGGGGTCAAATTATGCACCAGAAAAAAAAAATCAGAATAATAAAACGGTTATAGCTCCTAAACTAGGTGTCTGAGGGGGCCTTTTATGCACCAGAAAAAAAAAATTCAAAATACTAAAATGGCTAAATCTCCTGAACCAGTCGACTGCGGGGTCAAATTATGCACCAGAAAAAAAAATCAAAATACTAAAACGGTTATATCTCCTAAACAAGGCGTCTGCGGGGGTCATTTGCCACAGAAAAAAAAAGCAAAATACTAAAATGGCTATATCTTCTAAGCTAGGTGTCTGCGAGGGTCATTTTATGCACCAAAAAAAAACTCAAAATACTAAAATGGCTATATCTACAAAACTAGGCGTTTGCGGGGTCAAATTATGCACCAGAAAAAAAAATCTAAATATTAAAATGGCTATGTCTCCTACACTTGGGGTCTGCGGGTGTCATTTTAAGCCAGAGAAAAACAAAATCAAAATACTAAAACGGCTGTATCTCCTAAACTACGTGTCTGCGGGGGTCATTTTATGCACCAGAATAAAGAAATCAAATACTGAAATGGCTATATCTCCTAAACTAGGCGTCTGCGAGGGTCATTCTATGCACCAGAAAAAAAAATCAAAATTCTAAAATGGCTATCTACCTAAAACTAAGCGTCTGCGGGAGTCATTTTATGCGCCAGAAAAAAAAATTCTAAATTCTAAGATGGCTATATCTCCTAAACTAGGCGTCTGCGGTTGTCATTTGCCCCAGAAAAAAAAAGCAAAATACTAAAATGGCTATATCTTCTAAGCTAGGTGTCTGCGAGGGTCATTTTATGCACCAAAAAAAAATCTAAATACTAAAATGGCTATATCTACAAAACTAGGCGCCTGCGGTATCAAAATATGCACCAGAAAAAAAAATCTAAATACTAAAATGGCTATATCTCCTACACTAGGGGTCTGCGGGTGTCATTTTAAGCCAGAGAAAAACAAAATCAAAATACTAAAACGGCTGTATCTCCTAAACTAGGTGTCTGCGGGGGTCATTTTATGCACCAGAATAAAGAAATCAAATACTGAAATGGCTATATCTCCTAAACTAGGCGTCTGCGAGGGTCATTCTATGCACCAGAAAAAAAAATCAAAATTCTAAAATGGCTATCTCTCTAAAACTAAGCGTCTGCGGGAGTCATTTTATGCACCAGAAAAAAAAAATTCTAAATACTAAGATGGCTATATCTCCTACACTAGGCGTCTGCGGGGGTCATTTGCCCAGAAAAAAAAGCAAAATACTAAAATGGCTATATCTTCTAAGCTAGGTGTCTGCGAGGGTCATTTTATGCACAAAAAAAAAAAATCAAAATACTAAAATAGCTATATCTGCAAAACTAGGCGTCTGCGGGGTCAAAGAATCCAAAATACTAAAATGGCTATACCTCCTAAACTAGGCCTCTGCTGCTGTCATTTTAAGCCAGAGAAAAACAAAATCAAAATACTAAAACGGATATATCACCTAAACTAGCGGTCTGCGGGGGTCATTTTAACACCAGAAAAAAAAATTCAAAATACTAAAGTGGCTATATCTCCTAAACTAGGCGTAGGCGGGGTCAAATTACGCACCAGAAAAAAAAAATCAGAATAATAAAACGGTTATATCTCCTAAACTAAGTGTCTGAGGGGGCCTTTTATGCACCAGCAAAAAAAAAATTCAAAATACTAAAATGGCTAAATCTCCTGAACCAGTCGACTGCGGGGTCAAATTATGCACCGGAAAAAAAAATCAAAATACTAAAACGGTTATATCTCCTAAACAAGGCGTCTGCGGGGGTCATTTGCCCCAGAAAAAAAAAGCAAAATACTAAAATGGCTATATCTTCTAAGCTAGGTGTCTGCGAGGGTCATTTTATGCACCAAAAAAAAAATCAAAATACTAAAATGGCTATATCTCCTGCACTAGGGGTCTGCGGGTGTAATTTAAAGCCAGAGAAAAACAAAATCAAAATACTAAAACTGCTATATCTTCTAAACTAGGTGTCTGCGGGGGTCATTTTATGCACCAAAAAAAAGAAATCGAATACTAAAATGGCTATATCTCCTAAACTAGGCGTCAGCGAGGGTCATTCTATGCACCAGAAAAAAAAATCAAAATTCTAAAATGGCTATATCTTCTAAGCTAGGTGTCTGCGAGGGTCATTTTATGCACAAAAAATATCTCCTAAACTAGGCGTCAGCGAGGGTCATTCTATGCACCAGAAAAAAAAATCAAAATTCTAAAATGGCTATATCTTCTAAGCTAGGTGTCTGCGAGGGTCATTTTATGCACAAAAAAAAAAAATCAAAATACTAAAATGGCTATATCTGCAAAACTAGGCGTCTGCGTTGTCAAAGAATCCAAAATACTAAAATGGCTATACCTCCTAAACTAGGCCTCTGCTGCTGTCATTTTAAGCCAGAGAAAAACAAAATCAAAATACTAAAACGGATATATCACCTAAACTAGCGGTCTGCGGGGGTCATTTTATGCACCAGAAAAAAAAATTCAAAATACTAAAATGGCTATATCTCCTAAACTAGGCGTAGGCGGGGTCAATTATGCACCAGAAAAAAAAAATCTAAATACTAAAATGGCTATATCTCCTGCACTAGGGGTCTGCGGGTGTCATTTTAAGCCAGAGAAAAACAAAATCAAAATACTAAAACTGCTATATCTTCTAAACTAGGTGTCTGCGGGGGTCATTTTATGCACCAGAAAAAAGAAATCGAATACTAAAATGGCTATATCTCCTATACTAGGCGTCAGCGAGGGTCATTCTATGCACCAGAAAAAAAAATCAAAATTCTAAAATGGCTATATCTTCTAAGCTAGGTGTCTGCGAGGGTCATTTTATGCACAAAAAAAAAAAATATAAACACTAAAATGGCTATATCTACAAAACTAGGCGTCTGCGGTATCAAATTATGCACCAGAAAAAAAAATCTAAATACTAAAATGGCTATATCTCCTGCACTAGGGGTCTGCGGGTGTCATTTTAAGCCAGAGAAAAACAAAATCAAAATACTAAAACTGCTATATCTTCTAAACTAGGTGTCTGCGGGTGTCATTTTATGCACCAGAAAAAAGAAATCGAATACTAAAATGGCTATATCTCCTAAACTAGGCGTCAGCGAGGGTCATTCTATGCACCAGAAAAAAAAATCAAAATTCTAAAATGGCTATATCTTCTAAGCTAGGTGTCTGCGAGGGTCATTTTATGCACAAAAAATATCTCCTAAACTAGGCGTCAGCGAGGGTCATTCTATGCACCAGAAAAAAAAAACAAAATTCTAAAATGGCTATATCTTCTAAGCTAGGTGTCTGCGAGGGTCATTTTATGCACAAAAAAAAAAAATCAAAATACTAAAATGGCTATATCTGCAAAACTAGGCGTCTGCGGGGTCAAAGAATCCAAAATACTAAAATGGCTATACCTCCTAAACTAGGCGTAGGCGGGGTCAATTATGCACCAGAAAAAAAAAATCAGAATAATAAAACGGTTATATCTCCTAAACTAAGTGTCTGAGGGGGCCTTTTATGCACCAGAAAAAAAAAATTCAAAATACTAAAATGGCTAAATCTCCTGAACCAGTCGACTGCGGGGTCAAATTATGCACCAGAAAAAAAAATCAAAATACTAAAACGGTTATATCTCCTAAACTAGGCGTCTGCGGGGGTCATTTGCCCCAGAAAAAAAAGCAAAATACTAAAATGGCTATATCTTCTAAGCTAGGTGTCTGCGAGGGTCATTTTATGCACCAAAAAAAAATCTAAATACTAAAATGGCTATATCTACAAAATTAGGCGTCTGCGGTATCAAATTATGCACCAGAAAAAAAAATCTAAATACTAAAATGGCTATATCTCCTACACTAGGGGTCTGCGGGTATCATTTTAAGCCAGAGAAAAACAAAATCAAAATACTAAAACGGCTATATCTCCTAAACTAGGTGTCTGCGGGGGTCATTTTATGCACCAGAAAAAAGAAATCAAATACTAAAATGGCTATATCTCCTAAACTAGGCGTCAGCGAGGGTCATTCTATGCACCAGAAAAAAAAATCAAAATTCTAAAATGGTTATCTCTCTAAAACTAAGCGTCTGCGGGAGTCATTTTATGCACCAGAAAAAAAAAAAATTCTAAATACTAAGATGGCTATATCTCCTAAACTAGGCGTCTGCGGGGGTCATTTGCCCCAGAAAAAAAAGCAAAATACTAAAATGGCTATATCTTCTAAGCTAGGTGTCTGCGAGGGTCATTTTATGCACAAAAAAAAAAATATAAATACTAAAATGGCTATATCTACAAAACTAGGCGTCTGCGGTATCAAATTATGCACCAGAAAAAAAAATCTAAATACTAAAATGGCTATATCTCCTACACTAGGGGTCTGCGGGTGTCATTTTAAGCCAGAGAAAAACAAAATCAAAATACTAAAACGGCTATATCTTCTAAACTAGGTGTCTGCGGGGGTCATTTTATGCACCAGAAAAAAGAAATCGAATACTAAAATGGCTATATCTCCTAAACTAGGCGTCAGCGAGGGTCATTCTATGCGCCAGAAAAAAAAATCAAAATTCTAAAATGGCTATCTCTCTAAAACTGAGCGTCTGCGGGAGTCATTTTATGCACCAGAAAAAAAAAATTGTAAATACTAAGATGGCTATATCTCCTAAACTAGGCGTCTGCGGGGGTCATTTGCCCCAGAAAAAAAAGCAAAATACTAAAATGGCTATATCTTCTAAGCTAGGTGTCTGCGAGGGTCAGTTTATGCACAAAAAAAAAAATCAAAATACTAAAATGGCTATATCTGCAAAACTAGGCGTCTGCGGGGTCAAAGAATCCAAAATACTAAAATAGCTATATCTCCTAAACTAGGCCTCTGCGGCTGTCATTTTAAGCCAGAGAAAAATAAAATCAAAATACTAAAACGGCTATATCTCCTAAACTAGGTGTCTGCGGGGGTCATTTTATGCACCAGAATAAAGAAATCAAATACTGAAATGACTATATCTCCTAAACTAGGCGTCTGCGAGGGTCATTCTATGCACCAGAAAAAAAAATCAAAATTCTAAAATGGATATCTCTCTAAAACTAAGCGTCTGCGGGAGTCATTTTATGCACCAGAAAAAAAAAATTCTAAATACTAAGATGGCTATATCTCCTAAACTAGGCGTCTGCGGGGGTCATTTGCCCAGAAAAAAAAGCAAAATACTAAAATGGCTATATCTTCTAAGCTAGGTGTCTGCGAGGGTCATTTTATGCACACAAAAAAATCAAAATACTAAAATGGCTATATCTGCAAAACTAGGCGTCTGCGGGGTCAAAGAATCCAAAATACTAAAATGGCTAAACCTCCTAAACTAGGCCTCTGCTGCTGTCATTTTAAGCCAGAGAAAAACAAAATCAAAATACTAAAACGGATATATCACCTAAACTAGCGGTCTGCGGGGGTCATTTTATGCACCAGAAAAAAAAATTCAAAATACTAAAATGGCTATATCTCCTAAACTAGGCGTAGGCGGGGTCAAATTATGCACCAGAAAAAAAAAATCAGAATAATAAAACGGTTATATCTCCTAAACTAAGTGTCTGAGGGGGCCTTTTATGCACCAGAAAAAAAAAATTCAAAATACTAAAATGGCTAAATCTCCTGAACCAGTCGACTGCGGGGTCAAATTATGCACCAGAAAAAAAAATCAAAATACTAAAACGGTTATATCTCCTAAACAAGGCGTCTGCGGGGGTCATTTGCCCCAGAAAAAGAAAGCAAAATACTAAAATGGCTATATCTTCTAAGCTAGGTGTCTGCGAGGGTCATTTTATGCACCAAAAAAAAAATCAAAATACTAAAATGGCTATATCTACAAAACTAGGCGTCAGCGAGGGTCATTTGCCCCAGAAAAAACAATCAAAATACTAAAATGGCTATCTCTCTAAAAGTAAGCGTCTGCGGGAGTCATTTTATGCGCCAGAAAAAAAAAATTCTAAATTCTAAGATGGGTATGTCTCCTAAACTAGGCGTCTGCGGTTGTCATTTGCCCAGAAAAAAAAAGCAAAATACTAAAATGGCTATATCTTCTAAGCTAGGTGTCTGCGAGGGTCATTTTATGCACCAAAAAAAAAAATCTAAATACTAAAATGGCTATATCTACAAAACTAGACGTCTGCAGTATCAAATTATGCACCAGAAAAAAAAATCTAAATACTAAAATGGCAAAATCTCCTGAACCAGTCGACTGCGGGGTCAAATTATGCACCAGAAAAAAAAATCAAATTACTTAAACGGTTATATCTCCTAAACTAGGCGTCTGCGGGGGTCATTTGCCCCAGAAAAAACAATCAAAATACTAAAATGGCTATATCTACAAAACTAGGCGTTTGCGGTGTCAAATTATGCAAAAGAAAAAAAAATCTAAATATTAAAATGGCTATATCTCCTACACTAGGGGTCTGCGGGTGTCATTTTAAGCCAGAGAAAAACAAAATCAAAATACTAAAACGGCTATATCTCCTAAACTAGGTGTCTGCGGGGGTCATTTTATGCACCAGAATAAAGAAATCAAATACTAAAATGGCTATATCTCCTAAACTAGGCGTCAGCGAGGGTCATTTGCCCCAGAAAAAACAATCAAAATACTAAAATGGCTATCTCTCTAAAAGTAAGCGTCTGCGGGAGTCATTTTATGCGCCAGAAAAAAAAAATTCTAAATTCTAAGATGGGTATGTCTCCTAAACTAGGCGTCTGCGGTTGTCATTTGCCCAGAAAAAAAAAGCAAAATACTAAAATGGCTATATCTTCTAAGCTAGGTGTCTGCGAGGGTCATTTTATGCACCAAAAAAAAAAATCTAAATACTAAAATGGCTATATCTACAAAACTAGACGTCTGCAGTATCAAATTATGCACCAGAAAAAAAAATCTAAATACTAAAATGGCAAAATCTCCTGAACCAGTCGACTGCGGGGTCAAATTATGCACCAGAAAAAAAAATCAAATTACTTAAACGGTTATATCTCCTAAACTAGGCGTCTGCGGGGGTCATTTGCCCCAGAAAAAACAATCAAAATACTAAAATGGCTATATCTACAAAACTAGGCGTTTGCGGTGTCAAATTATGCAAAAGAAAAAAAAATCTAAATATTAAAATGGCTATATCTCCTACACTAGGGGTCTGCGGGTGTCATTTTAAGCCAGAGAAAAACAAAATCAAAATACTAAAACGGCTATATCTCCTAAACTAGGTGTCTGCGGGGGTCATTTTAAGCACGAGAAAAAAAAAATTCAGAATACTAAAATGGCTAAATCTCCTAAACTAGGCGTCTGCGGGGTCAAATTATGCACCAGAAAAAACAATCAAAATACTAAAACGGTTATATCTCCTAAACTAGTTGTCTGCGGGGGTCATTGTATGCACCAGAAAAAAAAAATTCAGAATACTAAAATGGCTATATCTCCTTAACTAGGCGTCTGCGTGGGTCATTTTATGCACCTAAATTCCAAAATACTAAAATGGCCATATTCCCTAACCTGGGCGTCTGCTGGGTCAAATTATGAACCAGAAAAAAAATCAAAATACTAAAACGGTTATATCTCCTAAGCTAGTTGTTTGCGGGGGTCATTGTATGCACCAGAAAAAAAAAATTCAGAATACTAAAATGGCTAAATCTCTTAAACTAGGCGTCTGCTGGGTCAAATTATGCACTAGAAAAAAAAAATCAAAATACTAAAACGGCTATATCTCCTAAACTAGGTGTCTGCGGTGGTCATTTTATGCACGAGAAAAAAAAAATTCAGAATACTAAAATGGCTAAATCTCCTAAACTAGGCGTCTGCGGGGTCAAATTATGCACCAGAAAAATAAATCAAAATACTAAAACGGATATATCTCCTAACCTAGCGGTCTGCGGGGGTCATTTTATGCACCAGAAAAAAAAAATTCAAAATATTAAAATGGCTATATCTCCTTAACTAGGCGTCTGCGTGGGTCATTTTATGCACCTAAATTCCAAAATACTAAAATGGCCATATTCCCTAATGTGGGCGTCTGCTGGGTCAAATTATGAACCAGAAAAAAAATCAAAATACTAAAACGGTTATATCTCCTAAGCTAGTTGTTTGCGGGGGTCATTGTATGCACCAGAAAAAAAAAATTCAGAATACTAAAATGGCTAAATCTCTTAAACTAGGCGTCTGCTGGGTCAAATTATGCACTAGAAAAAAAAATCAAAATACTAAAACGGCTATATCTCCTAAACTAGGTGTCTGCGGTGGTCATTTTATGCACGAGAAAAAAAAAATTCAGAATACTAAAATGGCTAAATCTCCCAAACTAGGCGTCTGCGGGGTCAAATTATGCACCAGAAAAATAAATCAAAATACTAAAACGGATATATCTCCTAACCTAGCGGTCTGCGGGGGTCATTTTATGCACCAGAAAAAAAAATTCAAAATACTAAAATGGCTATATCTCCTAAACTAGGCGTCTGCGGGGTCAAATTATGCACCAGAAAAAACAATCAAAATACTAAAACCGATATATCTCCTAACCTAGCGGTCTGCGGGGGTCATTTTATGCACCAGAAAAAAAAATTCAAAATACTAAAATTTCTAAATCTCCTAAACTAGGCGTCTGCGGGGTCAAATTATGCACCAGAAAAAAAAAATCAAAATACTA
The DNA here is from genome assembly GCA_963966105.1 of Volucella zonaria. Lineage (NCBI taxonomy): Eukaryota > Metazoa > Arthropoda > Insecta > Diptera > Syrphidae > Volucella > Volucella zonaria. The sequence goes on along the minus strand of CAWYQB010000254.1, from coordinate 4,348,039 downwards.
AAATGGCTATATCTCCTAAACTAGGCGTCTGCTGGGTCAAATTATGAACCAGAAAAATAAATCAAAATACTAAAACGGATATATCTCCTAACCTATCGGTCTGCGGGGGTCATTTTATGCACCAGAAAAAAAAATTCAAAATACTAAAATGGCTACATCTCCTAAACTAGGCGCCTGCGGGGTCAAATTATGCACCAGAAAAAAACAATCAAAATACTAAAACGGTTATATCTCCTAAACTAGGTGTCTGGGGGGTCATTTTATGCACCAGAAAAAAAAAATCAGAATACTAAAATGGCTAAATCTCCTAAACTAGGCGACTGCGGGGTCAAATTATGCACTAGAAAAAAAAATCAAAATACTAAAACGGCTATATCTCCTAAACTAGGCGTCTGGGGGGGTCATTGTATGCACCAGAAAAAAGAAATTCAGAATACTAAAATGGCTAAATCTCCTAAACTAGGCGTCTGCGGGGTCAAATTATGCACTAGAAAAAAAATCAAAATACTAAAACGGCTATATCTCCTAAACTAGGTGTCTGCGGTGGTCATTTTATGCACGAGAAAAAAAAAATTCAGAATACTAAAATGGCTAAATCTCCTAAACTAGGCGTCTGCGGGGTTAAATTATGCACCAGAAAAAAAAAAATTCAAAATACTAAAATGGCTATAACTCCTAACCTAGGCGTCTGCGGGGTCAAATTATGCACCAGAAAAATAAATCAAAATACTAAAACGGATATATCTCCTAACCTAGCGGTCTGCGGGGGTCATTTTATGCACCAGAAAAAAAAATTCAAAATACTAAAATGGCTATATCTCCTAAACTAGGCGTCTGCGGGGTCAAATTATGCACCAGAAAAAACAATCAAAATACTAAAACGGATATATCACCTAACCTAGCGGTCTGCGTGGGTCATTTTATGCACCAGAAAAAAAAATTCAAAATACTAAAATTTCTAAATCTCCTAAACTAGGCGTCTGCGGGGTCAAATTATGCACCAGAAAAAAAAAAAAATCAAAATACTAAAATGGCTATATCTCCTAAACTAGGCGTCTGCTGGGTCAAATTATGAACCAGAAAAATAAATCAAAATACTAAAACTGATATATCTCCTAACCTATCGGTCTGCGGGGGTCATTTTATGCACCAGAAAAAAAAATTCAAAATACTAAAATTTCTAAATCTCCTAAACTAGGCGTCTGCGGGGTCAAATTATGCACCAGAAAAAAACAATCAAAATACTAAAACGGTTATATCTCCTAAACTAGGCGTCAGCGAGGGTCATTTGCCCCAGAAAAAACAATCAAAATACTAAAATGGCTATCTCTCTAAAACTAAGCGTCTGCGGGAGTCATTTTATGCGCCAGAAAAAAAAAATTCTAAATTCTAAGATGGCTATATCTCCTAAACTAGGCGTCTGCGGTTGTCATTTGCCCAGAAAAAAAAAGCAAAATACTAAAATGGCTATATCTTCTAAGCTAGGTGTCTGCGAGGGTCATTTTATGCACCAAAAAAAAAATCAAAATACTAAAATGTCTATATCTACAAAACTAGGCGTTTGCGGGGTCAAATTATGCACCAGAAAAAAAAAATCTAAATATTAAAATGGCTATGTCTCCTACACTTGGGGTCTGCGGGTGTCATTTTAAGCCAGAGAAAAACAAAATCAAAATACTAAAACGGCTATATCTCCTAAACTAGGTGTCTGCGGGGGTCATTTTATGCACCAGAATAAAGAAATCAAATACTGAAATGGCTATATCTCCTAAACTAGGCGTCTGCGAGGGTCATTCTATGCACCAGAAAAAAAAATCAAAATTCTAAAATGGCTATCTCTCTAAAACTAAGCGTCTGCGGGAGTCATTTTATGCGCCACAAAAAAAAAATTCTAAATTCTAAGATGGCTATATCTCCTAAACTAGGCGTCTGCGGTTGTCATTTGCCCCAGAAAAAAAAAGCAAAATACTAAAATGGCTATATCTTCTAAGCTAGGTATCTGCGAGGGTCATTTTATGCACCAAAAAAAAAATCTAAATACTAAAATGGCTATATCTACAAAACTAGTCGTCTGCGGTATCAAATTATGCACCAGAAAAAAGAAATCAAATACTAAAATGGCTATATCTCCTAAACTAGGCGTCAGCGAGGGTCATTCTATGCACCAGAAAAAAAAATCAAAATTCTAAAATGGCTATCTCTCTAAAACTAAGCGTCTGCGGGAGTCATTTTATGCACCAGAAAAAAAAATTCTAAATACTAAGATGGCTATATCTCCTAAACTAGGCGTCTGCGGGGGTCATTTGCCCCAGAAAAAAAAGCAAAATACTAAAATGGCTGTATCTTCTAAGCTAGGTGCCTGCGAGGGTCATTTTATGCACAAAAAAAAAAATCAAAATACTAAAATGGCTATATCTGCAAAACTAGGCGTCTGCGGGGTCAAAGAATCCAAAATACTAAAATGGCTCTATCTCCTAAACTAGGCCTCTGCGGCTGTCATTTTAAGCCAGAGAAAAACAAAATCAAAATACTAAAACGGATATATCTCCTAAAGTAGCGGTCTGCGGGGGTCATTTTATGCACCAGAAAAAAAATTCAAAATACTAAAATGGCTATATCTCCTAAACTAGGCGTAGGCGGGGTCAAATTATGCACCAGAAAAAAAAAATCAGAATAATAAAACGGTTATATCTCCTAAACTAGGGATCTGCGGGTGTCATTTTAAGCCAGAGAAAAACAAAATCAAAATACTAAAACGGCTATATCTCCTACACTAGGTGTCTGCGGGGGTCATTTTATGCACCAGAAAAAAGAAATCAAATACTAAAATGGCTATATCTCCTAAACTAGGCGTCAGCGAGGGTCATTCTATGCACCAGAAAAAAAAAACAAAATTCTAAAATGGCTATCTCTCTAAAACTAAGCGTCTGCGGGAGTCATTTTATGCACCAGAAAAAAAAATTCTAAATTCTAAGATGGCTATATCTCCTAAACTAGGCGTCTGCGGTTGTCATTTGCCCCAGAAAAAAAAAGCAAAATACTAAAATGGCTATATCTTCTAAACTAGCGGTCTGCGGGGGTCATTTTATGCACCAGAAAAAAAAATTCAAAATACTAAAATGGCTATATCTCCTAAACTAGGCGTAGGCGGGGTCAAATTATGCACCAGAAAAAAAAAATCAGAATAATAAAACGGTTATATCTCCTAAACTAGGTGTCAGAGGGGGCCTTTTATGGACCAGAAAAAAAAAATTCAAAACACTAAAATGGCTAAATCTCCTGAACCAGTCGACTGCGGGGTCAAATTATGCACCAGAAAAAAAAATCAAAATACTAAAACGGTTATATCTCCTAAACAATGCTTCTGCGGGGGTCATTTGCCCCAGAAAAAAAAAGCAAAATACTAAAATGGCTATATCTTCTAAGCTAGGTGTCTGCGAGGGTCATTTTATGCACCAAAAAAAAAATCAAAATACTAAAATGGCCATATCTACAAAACTAGGCGTTTGCGGGGTCAAATTATGCACCAGAAAAAAAAATCTAAATATTAAAATGGCTATGTCTCCTACACTTGGGATCTGCGGGTGTCATTTTAAGCCAGAGAAAAACAAAATCAAAATACTAAAACGGTTGTATCTCCTAAACTAGGTGTCTGCGGAGGTCATTTTATGCACCAGAATAAAGAAATCAAATACTGAAATGGCTATATCTCCTAAACTAGGCGTCTGCGAGGGTCATTCTATGCACCAGAAAAAAGAATCAAAATTCTAAAATGGCTATTTCTCTAAAACTAAGCGTCTGCGGGAGTCATTTTATGCGCCAGAAAAAAAAATTCTAAATTCTAAGATGGCTATATCTCCTAAACTAGGCGTCTGCGGTTGTCATTTGCCCCAGGAAAAAAAAGCAAAATACTAAAATGGCTATATCTTCTAAGCTAGGTGTCTGCGAGGGTCATTTTATGCACCAAAAAAAAAATCTAAATACTAAAATGGCTATATATACAAAACTAGGCGTCTGCGGTATCAAATTACGCACCAGAAAAAAAAATCTAAATACTAAAATGGCTATATCTCCTACACTAGGGGTCTGCGGGTGTCATTTTAAGCCAGAGAAAAATCAAAATACTAAAACGGCTATATCTCCTAAACTAGGTGTCTGCGGGGGTCATTTTATGCACCAGAAAAAAGAAATCAGATACTAAAATGGCTATATCTCCTAAACTAGGCGTCAGCGAGGGTCATTCTATGCACCAGAAAAAAAAATCAAAATTCTAAAATGGCTATCTCTCTAAAACTAAGCGTCTGCGGGAGTCATTTTATGCACCAGAAAAAAAAAATTCTAAATACTAAGATGGCTATATCTCCTAAACTAGGCGTCTGCGGGGGTCATTTGCCCCAGAAAAAAAAGCAAAATACTAAAATGGCTATATCTCCTAAACTAGGCCTCTGCGGCTGTCATTTTAAGCCAGAGAAAAACAAAATCAAAATACTAAAACGGATATATCTCCTAAACTAGCGGTCTGCGGGGGTCATTTTATGCACCAGAAAAAAAAATTCTAAATACTAAAATGGCTATATCTCCTAAACTAGGCGTAGGCGGGGTCAAATTATGCACCAGAAAAAAAAATCAGAATAATAAAACGGTTATAGCTCCTAAACTAGGTGTCTGAGGGGGCCTTTTATGCACCAGAAAAAAAAAATTCAAAATACTAAAATGGCTAAATCTCCTGAACCAGTCGACTGCGGGGTCAAATTATGCACCAGAAAAAAAAATCTAAATACTAAAACGGTTATATCTCCTAAACAAGGCGTCTGCGGGGGTCATTTGCCACAGAAAAAAAAGCAAAATACTAAAATGGCTATATCTTCTAAGCTAGGTGTCTGCGAGGGTCATTTTATGCACCAAAAAAAAAATCAAAATACTAAAATGGCTATATCTACAAAACTAGGCGTTTGCGGGGTCAAATTATGCACCAGAAAAAAAAATCTAAATATTAAAATGGCTATGTCTCCTACACTTGGGGTCTGCGGGTGTCATTTTAAGCCAGAGAAAAACAAAATCAAAATACTAAAACGGCTGTATCTCCTAAACTACGTGTCTGCGGGGGTCATTTTATGCACCAGAATAAAGAAATCAAATACTGAAATGGCTATATCTCCTAAACTAGGCATCTGCGAGGGTCATTCTATGCACCAGAAAAAAAAATCAAAATTCTAAAATGGCTATCTCTCTAAAACTAAGCGTCTGCGGGAGTCATTTTATGCGCCAGAAAAAAAAAAATTCTAAATTCTAAGATGGCTATATCTCCTAAACTAGGCGTCTGCGGTTGTCATTTGCCCCAGAAAAAAAAGCAAAATACTAAAATGGCTATATCTTCTAAGCTAGGTGTCTGCGAGGGTCATTTTATGCACTAAAAAAAAATCTAAATACTAAAATGGCTGTATCTACCAAACTAGGCGTCTGCGGTATCAAATTATGCACCAGAAAAAAAAATCTAAATACTAAAATGGCTATATCTCCTACACTAGGGGTCTGCGGGTGTCATTTTAAGCCAGAGAAAAATCAAAACACTAAAACGGCTATATCTCCTAAACTAGGTGTCTGCGGGGGTCATTTTATGCACCAGAATAAAGAAATCAAATACTGAAATGGCTATATCTCCTAAACTAGGCATCTGCGAGGGTCATTCTATGCACCAGAAAAAAAAATCAAAATTCTAAAATGGCTATCTCTCTAAAACTAAGCGTCTGCGGGAGTCATTTTATGCGCCAGAAAAAAAAAAATTCTAAATTCTAAGATGGCTATATCTCCTAAACTAGGCGTCTGCGGTTGTCATTTGCCCCAGAAAAAAAAGCAAAATACTAAAATGGCTATATCTTCTAAGCTAGGTGTCTGCGAGGGTCATTTTATGCACCAAAAAAAATCTAAATACTAAAATGGCTATATCTACAAAACTAGGCGTCTGCGGTATCAAATTATGCACCAGAAAAAAAAATCTAAATACTAAAATGGCTATATCTCCTACACTAGGGGTCTGCGGGTGTCATTTTAAGCCAGAGAAAAACAAAATCAAAATACTAAAACGGCTATTTCTTCTAAACTAGGTGTCTGCGGGGGTCATTTTATGCACCAGAAAAAAGAAATCGAATACTAAAATGGCTATATCTCCTAAACTAGGCGTCAGCGAGGGTCATTCTATTCACCAAAAAAAAAAATCAAAATTCTAAAATGGCTATCTCTCTAAAACTGAGCGTCTGCGGGAGTCATTTTATGCACCAGAAAAAAAAAATTGTAAATACTAAGATGGCTATATCTCCTAAACTAGGCGTCTGCGGTTGTCATTTGCCCCAGAAAAAAAAGCAAAATACTAAAATGGCTATATCTTCTAAGCTAGGTGTCTGCGAGGGTCATTTTATGCACCAAAAAAAAATCTAAATACTAAAATGGCTATATCTACAAACCTAGGCGTCTGCGGTATCAAATTATGCACCAGAAAAAAAAATCTAAATACTAAAATGGCTATATCTCCTACACTAGGGGTCTGCTGGTGTCATTTTAAGCCAGAGAAAAACAAAATCAAAATACTAAAACGGCTATATCTCCTAAACTAGGTGTCTGCGGGGGTCATTTTATGCACCAGAATAAAGAAATCAAATACTGAAATGGCTATATCTCCTAAACTAGGCATCTGCGAGGGTCATTCTATGCACCAGAAAAAAAAATCAAAATTCTAAAATGGTTATCTCTCTAAAACTAAGCGTCTGCGGGAGTCATTTTATGCACCAGAAAAAAAAAAATTCTAAATACTAAGATGGCTATATCTCCTAAACTAGGCGTCTGCGGGGGTCATTTGCCCCAGAAAAAAAAGCAAAATACTAAAATGCTAAGCTAGGTGTCTGCGAGGGTCATTTTATGCACAAAAAAAAAAAAATATAAATACTAAAGTGGCTATATCTACAAAACTAGGCGTCTGCGGTATCAAATTATGCACCAGAAAAAAAAAATCTAAATACTAAAATGGCTATATCTCCTACACTAGGGGTCTGCGGGTGTCATTTTAAGCCAGAGAAAAACAAAATCAAAATACTAAAACGGCTATATCTTCTAAACTAGGTGTCTGCGGGGTCATTCTATGCACCAGAAAAAAAAATCAAAATTCTAAAATGGCTATCTCTCTAAAACTGAGCGTCTGCGGGAGTCATTTTATGCACCAGAAAAAAAAAATTGTAAATACTAAGATGGCTATATCTCCTAAACTAGGCGTCTGCGGGGATCATTTGCCCCAGAAAAAAAAGCAAAATACTAAAATGGCTATATCTTCTAAGCTAGGTGTCTGCGAGGGTCAGTTTATGCACAAAAAAAAAAATCAAAATACTAAAATGGCTATATCTGCAAAACTAGGCGTCTGCGGGGTCAAAGAATCCAAAATACTAAAATGGCTATATCTCCTAAACTAGGCCTCTGCGGCTGTCATTTTAAGCCAGAGAAAAACAAAATCAAAATACTAAAACGGATATATCTCCTAAACTAGCGGTCTGCGGGGGTCATTTTATGCACCAGAAAAAAAAATTGAAAATACTAAAATGGCTATATCTCCTAAACTAGGCGTAGGCGGGGTCAAATTATGCACCAGAAAAAAAAAATCAGAATAATAAAACGGTTATAGCTCCTAAACTAGGTGTCTGAGGGGGCCTTTTATGCACCAGAAAAAAAAAATTCAAAATACTAAAATGGCTAAATCTCCTGAACCAGTCGACTGCGGGGTCAAATTATGCACCAGAAAAAAAAATCAAAATACTAAAACGGTTATATCTCCTAAACAAGGCGTCTGCGGGGGTCATTTGCCACAGAAAAAAAAAGCAAAATACTAAAATGGCTATATCTTCTAAGCTAGGTGTCTGCGAGGGTCATTTTATGCACCAAAAAAAAAATCAAAATACTAAAATGGCTATATCTACAAAACTAGGCGTTTGCGGGGTCAAATTATGCACCAGAAAAAAAAATCTAAATATTAAAATGGCTATGTCTCCTACACTTGGGGTCTGCGGGTGTCATTTTAAGCCAGAGAAAAACAAAATCAAAATACTAAAACGGCTGTATCTCCTAAACTACGTGTCTGCGGGGGTCATTTTATGCACCAGAATAAAGAAATCAAATACTGAAATGGCTATATCTCCTAAACTAGGCGTCTGCGAGGGTCATTCTATGCACCAGAAAAAAAAATCAAAATTCTAAAATGGCTATCTATCTAAAACTAAGCGTCTGCGGGAGTCATTTTATGCGCCAGAAAAAAAAATTCTAAATTCTAAGATGGCTATATCTCCTAAACTAGGCGTCTGCGGTTGTCATTTGCCCCAGAAAAAAAAAGCAAAATACTAAAATGGCTATATCTTCTAAGCTAGGTGTCTGCGAGGGTCATTTTATGCACCAAAAAAAAATCTAAATACTAAAATGGCTATATCTACAAAACTAGGCGTCTGCGGTATCAAAATATGCACCAGAAAAAAAAATCTAAATACTAAAATGGCTATATCTCCTACACTAGGGGTCTGCGGGTGTCATTTTAAGCCAGAGAAAAACAAAATCAAAATACTAAAACGGCTGTATCTCCTAAACTAGGTGTCTGCGGGGGTCATTTTATGCACCAGAATAAAGAAATCAAATACTGAAATGGCTATATCTCCTAAACTAGGCGTCTGCGAGGGTCATTCTATGCACCAGAAAAAAAAATCAAAATTCTAAAATGGCTATCTCTCTAAAACTAAGCGTCTGCGGGAGTCATTTTATGCACCAGAAAAAAAAAATTCTAAATACTAAGATGGCTATATCTCCTACACTAGGCGTCTGCGGGGGTCATTTGCCCAGAAAAAAAAGCAAAATACTAAAATGGCTATATCTTCTAAGCTAGGTGTCTGCGAGGGTCATTTTATGCACAAAAAAAAAAAATCAAAATACTAAAATAGCTATATCTGCAAAACTAGGCGTCTGCGGGGTCAAAGAATCCAAAATACTAAAATGGCTATACCTCCTAAACTAGGCCTCTGCTGCTGTCATTTTAAGCCAGAGAAAAACAAAATCAAAATACTAAAACGGATATATCACCTAAACTAGCGGTCTGCGGGGGTCATTTTAACACCAGAAAAAAAAATTCAAAATACTAAAGTGGCTATATCTCCTAAACTAGGCGTAGGCGGGGTCAAATTACGCACCAGAAAAAAAAAATCAGAATAATAAAACGGTTATATCTCCTAAACTAAGTGTCTGAGGGGGCCTTTTATGCACCAGCAAAAAAAAAATTCAAAATACTAAAATGGCTAAATCTCCTGAACCAGTCGACTGCGGGGTCAAATTATGCACCGGAAAAAAAAATCAAAATACTAAAACGGTTATATCTCCTAAACAAGGCGTCTGCGGGGGTCATTTGCCCCAGAAAAAAAAAGCAAAATACTAAAATGGCTATATCTTCTAAGCTAGGTGTCTGCGAGGGTCATTTTATGCACCAAAAAAAAAATCAAAATACTAAAATGGCTATATCTCCTGCACTAGGGGTCTGCGGGTGTAATTTAAAGCCAGAGAAAAACAAAATCAAAATACTAAAACTGCTATATCTTCTAAACTAGGTGTCTGCGGGGGTCATTTTATGCAACAAAAAAAAGAAATCGAATACTAAAATGGCTATATCTCCTAAACTAGGCGTCAGCGAGGGTCATTCTATGCACCAGAAAAAAAAATCAAAATTCTAAAATGGCTATATCTTCTAAGCTAGGTGTCTGCGAGGGTCATTTTATGCACAAAAAATATCTCCTAAACTAGGCGTCAGCGAGGGTCATTCTATGCACCAGAAAAAAAAATCAAAATTCTAAAATGGCTATATCTTCTAAGCTAGGTGTCTGCGAGGGTCATTTTATGCACAAAAAAAAAAAATCAAAATACTAAAATGGCTATATCTGCAAAACTAGGCGTCTGCGTTGTCAAAGAATCCAAAATACTAAAATGGCTATACCTCCTAAACTAGGCCTCTGCTGCTGTCATTTTAAGCCAGAGAAAAACAAAATCAAAATACTAAAACGGATATATCACCTAAACTAGCGGTCTGCGGGGGTCATTTTATGCACCAGAAAAAAAAATTCAAAATACTAAAATGGCTATATCTCCTAAACTAGGCGTAGGCGGGGTCAATTATGCACCAGAAAAAAAAAATCTAAATACTAAAATGGCTATATCTCCTGCACTAGGGGTCTGCGGGTGTCATTTTAAGCCAGAGAAAAACAAAATCAAAATACTAAAACTGCTATATCTTCTAAACTAGGTGTCTGCGGGGGTCATTTTATGCACCAGAAAAAAGAAATCGAATACTAAAATGGCTATATCTCCTATACTAGGCGTCAGCGAGGGTCATTCTATGCACCAGAAAAAAAAATCAAAATTCTAAAATGGCTATATCTTCTAAGCTAGGTGTCTGCGAGGGTCATTTTATGCACAAAAAAAAAAAATATAAATACTAAAATGGCTATATCTACAAAACTAGGCGTCTGCGGTATCAAATTATGCACCAGAAAAAAAAATCTAAATACTAAAATGGCTATATCTCCTGCACTAGGGGTCTGCGGGTGTCATTTTAAGCCAGAGAAAAACAAAATCAAAATACTAAAACTGCTATATCTTCTAAACTAGGTGTCTGCGGGGGTCATTTTATGCACCAGAAAAAAGAAATCGAATACTAAAATGGCTATATCTCCTAAACTAGGCGTCAGCGAGGGTCATTCTATGCACCAGAAAAAAAAATCAAAATTCTAAAATGGCTATATCTTCTAAGCTAGGTGTCTGCGAGGGTCATTTTATGCACAAAAAATATCTCCTAAACTAGGCGTCAGCGAGGGTCATTCTATGCACCAGAAAAAAAAATCAAAATTCTAAAATGGCTATATCTTCTAAGCTAGGTGTCTGCGAGGGTCATTTTATGCACAAAAAAAAAAAATCAAAATACTAAAATGGCTATATCTGCAAAACTAGGCGTCTGCGGGGTCAAAGAATCCAAAATACTAAAATGGCTATACCTCCTAAACTAGGCCTCTGCTGCTGTCATTTTAAGCCAGAGAAAAACAAAATCAAAATACTAAAACGGATATATCACCTAAACTAGCGGTCTGCGGGGGTCATTTTATGCACCAGAAAAAAAAATTCAAAATACTAAAATGGCTATATCTCCTAAACTAGGCGTAGGCGGGGTCAATTATGCACCAGAAAAAAAAAATCAGAATAATAAAACGGTTATATCTCCTAAACTAAGTGTCTGAGGGGGCCTTTTATGCACCAGAAAAAAAAAATTCAAAATACTAAAATGGCTAAATCTCCTGAACCAGTCGACTGCGGGGTCAAATTATGCACCAGAAAAAAAAATCAAAATACTAAAACGGTTATATCTCCTAAACTAGGCGTCTGCGGGGGTCATTTGCCCCAGAAAAAAAAGCAAAATACTAAAATGGCTATATCTTCTAAGCTAGGTGTCTGCGAGGGTCATTTTATGCACCAAAAAAAAATCTAAATACTAAAATTTCTATATCTACAAAATTAGGCGTCTGCGGTATCAAATTATGCACCAGAAAAAAAAATCTAAATACTAAAATGGCTATATCTCCTACACTAGGGGTCTGCGGGTGTCATTTTAAGCCAGAGAAAAACAAAATCAAAATACTAAAACGGCTATATCTCCTAAACTAGGTGTCTGCGGGGGTCATTTTATGCACCAGAAAAAAGAAATCAAATACTAAAATGGCTATATCTCCTAAACTAGGCGTCAGCGAGGGTCATTCTATGCACCAGAAAAAAAAATCAAAATTCTAAAATGGTTATCTCTCTAAAACTAAGCGTCTGCGGGAGTCATTTTATGCACCAGAAAAAAAAAAAATTCTAAATACTAAGATGGCTATATCTCCTAAACTAGGCGTCTGCGGGGGTCATTTGCCCCAGAAAAAAAAGCAAAATACTAAAATGGCTATATCTTCTAAGCTAGGTGTCTGCGAGGGTCATTTTATGCACAAAAAAAAAAAAATATAAATACTAAAATGGCTATATCTACAAAACTAGGCGTCTGCGGTATCAAATTATGCACCAGAAAAAAAAATCTAAATACTAAAATGGCTATATCTCCTACACTAGGGGTCTGCGGGTGTCATTTTAAGCCAGAGAAAAACAAAATCAAAATACTAAAACGGCTATATCTTCTAAACTAGGTGTCTGCGGGGGTCATTTTATGCACCAGAAAAAAGAAATCGAATACTAAAATGGCTATATCTCCTAAACTAGGCGTCAGCGAGGGTCATTCTATGCGCCAGAAAAAAAAATCAAAATTCTAAAATGGCTATCTCTCTAAAACTGAGCGTCTGCGGGAGTCATTTTATGCACCAGAAAAAAAAAATTGTAAATACTAAGATGGCTATATCTCCTAAACTAGGCGTCTGCGGGGGTCATTTGCCCCAGAAAAAAAAGCAAAATACTAAAATGGCTATATCTTCTAAGCTAGGTGTCTGCGAGGGTCAGTTTATGCACAAAAAAAAAAATCAAAATACTAAAATGGCTATATCTGCAAAACTAGGCGTCTGCGGGGTCAAAGAATCCAAAATACTAAAATAGCTATATCTCCTAAACTAGGCCTCTGCGGCTGTCATTTTAAGCCAGAGAAAAATAAAATCAAAATACTAAAACGGCTATATCTCCTAAACTAGGCGTCTGCGAGGGTCATTCTATGCACCACAAAAAAAAATCAAAATTCTAAAATGGATATCTCTCTAAAACTAAGCGTCTGCGGGAGTCATTTTATGCACCAGAAAAAAAAAATTCTAAATACTAAGATGGCTATATCTCCTAAACTAGGCGTCTGCGGGGGTCATTTGCCCAGAAAAAAAAGCAAAATACTAAAATGGCTATATCTTCTAAGCTAGGTGTCTGCGAGGGTCATTTTATGCACAACAAAAAATCAAAATACTAAAATGGCTATATCTGCAAAACTAGGCGTCTGCGGGGTCAAAGAATCCAAAATACTAAAATGGCTATACCTCCTAAACTAGGCCTCTGCTGCTGTCATTTTAAGCCAGAGAAAAACAAAATCAAAATACTAAAACGGATATATCACCTAAACTAGCGGTCTGCGGGGGTCATTTTATGCACCAGAAAAAAAAATTCAAAATACTAAAATGGCTATATCTCCTAAACTAGGCGTAGGCGGGGTCAAATTATGCACCAGAAAAAAAAAATCAGAATAATAAAACGGTTATATCTCCTAAACTAAGTGTCTGAGGGGGCCTTTTATGCACCAGAAAAAAAAAATTCAAAATACTAAAATGGCTAAATCTCCTGAACCAGTCGACTGCGGGGTCAAATTATGCACCAGAAAAAAAAATCAAAATACTAAAACGGTTATATCTCCTAAACAAGGCGTCTGCGGGGGTCATTTGCCCCAGAAAAAGAAAGCAAAATACTAAAATGGCTATATCTTCTTAGCTAGGTGTCTGCGAGGGTCATTTTATGCACCAAAAAAAAAATCAAAATACTAAAATGGCTATATCTACAAAACTAGGCGTTTGCGGGGTTAAATTATGCACCAGAAAAAAAAATCTAAATATAAAAATGGCTATGTCTCCTACACTTGGGGTCTGCGGGTGTCATTTTAAGCCAGAGAAAAACAAAATCAAAATACTAAAACGGCTATATCTCCTAAACTAGGTGTCTGCGGGGGTCATTTTATGCACCAGAATAAAGAAATCAAATACTAAAATGGCTATATCTCCTAAACTAGGCGTCAGCGAGGGTCATTTGCCCCAGAAAAAACAATCAAAATACTAAAATGGCTATCTCTCTAAAACTAAGCGTCTGCGGGAGTCATTTTATGCGCCAGAAAAAAAAAATTCTAAATTCTAAGATGGCTATATCTCCTAAACTAGGCGTCTGCGGTTGTCATTTGCCCAGAAAAAAAAAGCAAAATACTAAAATGGCTATATCTTCTAAGCTAGGTGCCTGCGGGGGTCATTTTATGCACCAAAAAAAAAAATCTAAATACTAAAATGGCTATATCTACAAAACTAGACGTCTGCGGTATCAAATTATGCACCAGAAAAAAAAATCTAAATACTAAAATGGCAAAATCTCCTGAACCAGTCGACTGCGGGGTCAAATTATGCACCAGAAAAAAAAATCAAATTACTTAAACGGTTATATCTCCTAAACTAGGCGTCTGCGGGGGTCATTTGCCCTAGAAAAAACAATCAAAATACTAAAATGGCTATATCTACAAAACTAGGCGTTTGCGGTGTCAAATTATGCAAAAGAAAAAAAAATCTAAATATTAAAATGGCTATATCTCCTACACTAGGGGTCTGCGGGTGTCATTTTAAGCCAGAGAAAAACAAAATCAAAATACTAAAACGGCTATATCTCCTAAACTAGGTGTCTGCGGGGGTCATTTTAAGCACGAGAAAAAAAAAATTCAGAATACTAAAATGGCTAAATCTCCTAAACTAGGCGTCTGCGGGGTCAAATTATGCACCAGAAAAAACAATCAAAATACTAAAACGGTTATATCTCCTAAACTAGTTGTCTGCGGGGGTCATTGTATGCACCAGAAAAAAAAAATTCAGAATACTAAAATGGCTATATCTCCTTAACTAGGCGTCTGCGTGGGTCATTTTATGCACCTAAATTCCAAAATACTAAAATGGCCATATTCCCTAACCTGGGCGTCTGCTGGGTCAAATTATGAACCAGAAAAAAAATCAAAATACTAAAACGGTTATATCTCCTAAGCTAGTTGTTTGCGGGGGTCATTGTATGCACCAGAAAAAAAAAATTCAGAATACTAAAATGGCTAAATCTCTTAAACTAGGCGTCTGCTGGGTCAAATTATGCACTAGAAAAAAAAATCAAAATACTAAAACGGCTATATCTCCTAAACTAGGTGTCTGCGGTGGTCATTTTATGCACGAGAAAAAAAAAATTCAGAATACTAAAATGGCTAAATCTCCTAAACTAGGCGTCTGCGGGGTCAAATTATGCACCAGAAAAATAAATCAAAATACTAAAACGGATATATCTCCTAACCTAGCGGTCTGCGGGGGTCATTTTATGCACCAGAAAAAAAAAATTCAAAATACTAAAATGGCTATATCTCCTTAACTAGGCGTCTGCGTGGGTCATTTTATGCACCTAAATTCCAAAATACTAAAATGGCCATATTCCCTAATGTGGGCGTCTGCTGGGTCAAATTATGAACCAGAAAAAAAATCAAAATACTAAAACGGTTATATCTCCTAAGCTAGTTGTTTGCGGGGGTCATTGTATGCACCAGAAAAAAAAAATTCAGAATACTAAAATGGCTAAATCTCTTAAACTAGGCGTCTGCTGGGTCAAATTATGCACTAGAAAAAAAAATCAAAATACTAAAACGGCTATATCTCCTAAACTAGGTGTCTGCGGTGGTCATTTTATGCACGAGAAAAAAAAAATTCAGAATACTAAAATGGCTAAATCTCCTATACTAGGCGTCTGCGGGGTCAAATTATGCACCAGAAAAATAAATCAAAATACTAAAACGGATATATCTCCTAACCTAGCGGTCTGCGGGGGTCATTTTATGCACCAGAAAAAAAAATTCAAAATACTAAAATGGCTATATCTCCTAAACTAGGCGTCTGCGGGGTCAAATTATGCACCAGAAAAAACAATCAAAATACTAAAACGGATATATCTCCTAACCTAGCGGTCTGCGGGGGTCATTTTATGCACCAGAAAAAAAAATTCAAAATACTAAAATTTCTAAATCTCCTAAACTAGGCGTCTGCGGGGTCAAATTATGCACCAGAAAAAAAAAAATCAAAATACTAAAATGGCTATATCTCCTAAACTAGGCGTCTGCTGGGTCAAATTATGAACCAGAAAAATAAATCAAAATACTAAAACGGATATATCTCCTAACCTATCGGTCTGCGGGGGTCATTTTATGCACCAGAAAAAAAATTCAAAATACTAAAATGGCTACATCTCCTAAACTAGGCGCCTGCGGGGTCAAATTATGCACCAGAAAAAAACAATCAAAATACTAAAACGGTTATATCTCCTAAACTAGGTGTCTGGGGGGTCATTTTATGCACCAGAAAAAAAAATCAGAATACTAAAATGGCTAAATCTCCTAAACTAGGCGACTGCGGGGTCAAATTATGCACTAGAAAAAAAAATCAAAATACTAAAACGGCTATATCTCCTAAACTAGGCGTCTGGGGGGGTCATTGTATGCACCAGAAAAAAAAAATTCAGAATACTAAAATGGCTAAATCTCCTAAACTAGGCGTCTGCGGGGTCAAATTATGCACTAGAAAAAAAATCAAAATACTAAAACGGCTATATCTCCTAAACTAGGTGTCTGCGGTGGTCATTTTATGCACGAGAAAAAAAAAATTCAGAATACTAAAATGGCTAAATCTCCTAAACTAGGCGTCTGCGGGGTTAAATTATGCACCAGAAAAAAAAAAATTCAAAATACTAAAATGGCTATAACTCCTAAACTAGGCGTCTGCGGGGTCAAATTATGCACCAGAAAAATAAATCAAAATACTAAAACGGATATATCTCCTAACCTAGCGGTCTGCGGGGGTCATTTTATGCACCAGAAAAAAAAATTCAAAATACTAAAATGGCTATATCTCCTAAACTAGGCGTCTGCGGGGTCAAATTATGCACCAGAAAAAACAATCAAAATACTAAAACGGATATATCACCTAACCTAGCGGTCTGCGTGGGTCATTTTATGCACCAGAAAAAAAAATTCAAAATACTAAAATTTCTAAATCTCCTAAACTAGGCGTCTGCGGGGTCAAATTATGCACCAGAAAAAAAAAAAATCAAAATACTAAAATGGCTATATCTCCTAAACTAGGCGTCTGCTGGGTCAAATTATGAACCAGAAAAATAAATCAAAATACTAAAACTGATATATCTCCTAACCTATCGGTCTGCGGGGGTCATTTTATGCACCAGAAAAAAAAATTCTAAATACTAAAATTTCTAAATCTCCTAAACTAGGCGTCTGCGGGGTCAAATTATGCACCAGAAAAAAACAATCAAAATACTAAAACGGTTATATCTCCTAAACTAGGTGTCTGGGGGTTCATTTTATGCACCAGAAAAAAAAAATCAGAATACTAAAATGGCTAAATCTCCTGAACTAGGCGACTGCGGGGTCAAATTATTCACTAGAAAAAAAATCAAAATACTAAAACGGCTATATCTCCTAAACTAGGTGTCTGCGGGGGTCATTTTATGCACCAGAAAAAAAAAAATCAAAATACTAAAATGGCTATATCTCTTAAACTAGGCGTCTGCGGGGTCAAATTATGCACTAGAAAAAAACAATCAAAATACTAAAACGGTTATATCCCTAAACTAGTTGTCTGCGGGCATCATTGTATGCACCAGAAAAAAAAAAATTCAGAATACTAAAATGGCTAAATCTCCTAAACTAGGCGTCTGCGGGGTCAAATTATGCACCAGAAAAAAAAAATTCAAAATACTAAAATGGCTATATCTCCTAAACTAGGCGTCTGCGGGGTCAAATTATGCACCAGAAAAATAAATCAAAATACTAAAACGGATATATCTCCTAACCTAGCGGTCTGCGGGGGTCATTTTATGCACCAGAAAAAAAAATTCAAAATACTAAAATGGCTAAATCTCCTAAACTAGGCGTCTGCGGGGTCAAATTATGCACCAGAAAAAAAAATTCAAAATACTAAAATGGCTATATCTCCTAAACTAGGCGTCTGCGGGGTCAAATTATGCACCAGAAAAAAAAATCAAAATACTAAAACGGATATATCTCCTAACCTAGCGGTCTGCGGGGGTCATTTTATGCACCAGAAAAAAAAATTCAAAATACTAAAATGGCTAAATCTCCTAAACTAGGCGTCTGCGGGGTCAAATTATGCACCAGAAAAAAAAAATCAAAATACTAAAATGGCTATATCTCCTAAACTAGGCGTCTGCTGGGTCAAATTATGAACCAGAAAAATAAATCAAAATACTAAAACGGATATATCTCCTAACCTATCTGTCTGCGGGGGTCATTTTATGCACCAGAAAAAAAAATCAAAATACTAAAATGGCTACATCTCCTAAACTAGGCGTCTGCGGGGTCAAATTATGCACCAGAAAAAAACAATCAAAATACTAAAACGGTTATATCTCCTAAACTAGGCGTCTGCGGGGGTCATTTTATGCACCAGAAAAAAAAATCAAAATTCTAAAATGGCTATCTCTCTAAAACTAAGCGTCTGCGGGAGTCATTTTATGCACCAGAAAAAAAAAATTCTAAATACTAAGATTGCTATATCTCCTAAACTAGGCGTCTGCGGGGGTCATTTGCCCCAGAAAAAAAAAGAAAAATACTAAAATGGCTATATCTTCTAAGCTAGGTGTTTGCGAGGGTCATTTTATGCACAAAAAAAAAATCAAAATACTAAAATTTCTATATCTCCTAAACCAGCGGTCTGCGGGGGTCATTTTATGCACCAGAAAAAAAAATTCAAAATTCTAAAATGGCTATATCTCCTAAACTAGGCGTAGGCGGGGTCAAATTATGCACCAGAAAAAAAAATCAGAATAATAAAACGGTTATATCTCCTAAACTAGGTGTCTGAGGGGGTCTTTTATGCACCAGAAAAAAAAAATTCAAAATACTAAAATGGCTAAATGTCCTGAACCAGTCGACTGCAGGGTCAAATTATGCACCAGAAAAAAAAATCAAAATACTAAAACGGTTATATCTCCTAAACTAGGCGCCTGCGGGGGTCATTTGCCCCAGAAAAAAAAGCAAAATACTAAAATGGCTACTAAAAAAAATCAAAATATTAAAACGGTTATATCTCCTAAACTAGACGTCTGAGGGTGTCATTTGCCCCAGAAAAAAAAAACAAAATACTAAAATGGCTATATCTTCTAAGCTAGGTGTCTGCGAGGGTCATTTTAAGCACCAAAAAAAACATCAAAATACTAGAATGGCTATATCTATAAAACTAGGCGTCTGCGGGGTCAAATTATGCACCAGAAAAATAAATCAAAATACTAAAACGGATATATCTCCTAACCTAGCGGTCTGAGGGGGTCATTTTATGCACCAGAAAAAAAAATTCAAAATACTAAAATGGCTATATCTCCTAAACTAGGCGTCTGCGGGGTCAAATTATGCACCAGAAAAAACAATCAAAATACTAAAACGGATATATCACCTAACCTAGCGGTCTGCGTGGGTCATTTTATGCACCAGAAAAAAAAATTCAAAATACTAAAATTTCTAAATCTCCTAAACTAGGCGTCTGCGGGGTCAAATTATGCACCAGAAAAAAAAAAAATCAAAATACTAAAATGGCTATATCTCCTAAACTAGGCGTCTGCTGGGTCAAATTATGAACCAGAAAAATAAATCAAAATACTAAAACTGATATATCTCCTAACCTATCGGTCTGCGGGGGTCATTTTATGCACCAGAAAAAAAAATTCAAAATACTAAAATTTCTAAATCTCCTAAACTAGGCGTCTGCGGGGTCAAATTATGCACCAGAAAAAAACAATCAAAATACTAAAACGGTTATATCTCCTAAACTAGGTGTCTGGGGGTTCATTTTATGCACCAGAAAAAAAAAATCAGAATACTAAAATGGCTAAATCTCCTGAACTAGGCGACTGCGGGGTCAAATTATTCACTAGAAAAAAAATCAAAATACTAAAACGGCTATATCTCCTAAACTAGGTGTCTGCGGGGGTCATTTTATGCACCAGAAAAAAAAAAATCAAAATACTAAAATGGCTATATCTCTTAAACTAGGCGTCTGCGGGGCCAAATTATGCACTAGAAAAAAACAATCAAAATACTAAAACGGTTATATCCCTAAACTAGTTGTCTGCGGGCATCATTGTATGCACCAGAAAAAAAAAAATTCAGAATACTAAAATGGCTAAATCTCCTAAACTAGGCGTCTGCGGGGTCAAATTATGCACCAGAAAAAAAAAATTCAAAATACTAAAATGGCTATATCTCCTAAACTAGGCGTCTGCGGGGTCAAATTATGCACCAGAAAAATAAATCAAAATACTAAAACGGATATATCTCCTAACCTAGCGGTCTGCGGGGGTCATTTTATGCACCAGAAAAAAAAATTCAAAATACTAAAATGGCTAAATCTCCTAAACTAGGCGTCTGCGGGGTCAAATTATGCACCAGAAAAAAAAATTCAAAATACTAAAATGGCTATATCTCCTAAACTAGGCGTCTGCGGGGTCAAATTATGCACCAGAAAAAAAAATCAAAATACTAAAACGGATATATCTCCTAACCTAGCGGTCTGCGGGGGTCATTTTATGCACCAGAAAAAAAAATTCAAAATACTAAAATGGCTAAATCTCCTAAACTAGGCGTCTGCGGGGTCAAATTATGCACCAGAAAAAAAAAAATCAAAATACTAAAATGGCTATATCTCCTAAACTAGGCGTCTGCTGGGTCAAATTATGAACCAGAAAAATAAATCAAAATACTAAAACGGATATATCTCCTAACCTATCTGTCTGCGGGGGTCATTTTATGCACCAGAAAAAAAAATCAAAATACTAAAATGGCTACATCTCCTAAACTAGGCGTCTGCGGGGTCAAATTATGCACCAGAAAAAAACAATCAAAATACTAAAACGGTTATATCTCCTAAACTAGGCGTCTGCGGGGGTCATTTTATGCACCAGAAAAAAAAATCAAAATTCTAAAATGGCTATCTCTCTAAAACTAAGCGTCTGCGGGAGTCATTTTATGCACCAGAAAAAAAAAATTCTAAATACTAAGATTGCTATATCTCCTAAACTAGGCGTCTGCGGGGGTCATTTGCCCCAGAAAAAAAAAGAAAAATACTAAAATGGCTATATCTTCTAAGCTAGGTGTTTGCGAGGGTCATTTTATGCACAAAAAAAAAATCAAAATACTAAAATTTCTATATCTCCTAAACCAGCGGTCTGCGGGGGTCATTTTATGCACCAGAAAAAAAAATTCAAAATTCTAAAATGGCTATATCTCCTAAACTAGGCGTAGGCGGGGTCAAATTATGCACCAGAAAAAAAAATCAGAATAATAAAACGGTTATATCTCCTAAACTAGGTGTCTGAGGGGGTCTTTTATGCACCAGAAAAAAAAAATTCAAAATACTAAAATGGCTAAATGTCCTGAACCAGTCGACTGCAGGGTCAAATTATGCACCAGAAAAAAAAATCAAAATACTAAAACGGTTATATCTCCTAAACTAGGCGCCTGCGGGGGTCATTTGCCCCAGAAAAAAAAGCAAAATACTAAAATGGCTACTAAAAAAAATCAAAATATTAAAACGGTTATATCTCCTAAACTAGACGTCTGAGGGTGTCATTTGCCCCAGAAAAAAAAAACAAAATACTAAAATGGCTATATCTTCTAAGCTAGGTGTCTGCGAGGGTCATTTTAAGCACCAAAAAAAACATCAAAATACTAGAATGGCTATATCTATAAAACTAGGCGTCTGCGGGGTCAAATTATGCACCAGAAAAATAAATCAAAATACTAAAACGGATATATCTCCTAACCTAGCGGTCTGAGGGGGTCATTTTATGCACCAGAAAAAAAAATTCAAAATACTAAAATGGCTATATCTCCTAAACTAGGCGTCTGCGGGGTCAAATTATGCACCAGAAAAAACAATCAAAATACTAAAACGGATATATCACCTAACCTAGCGGTCTGCGTGGGTCATTTTATGCACCAGAAAAAAAAATTCAAAATACTAAAATTTCTAAATCTCCTAAACTAGGCGTCTGCGGGGTCAAATTATGCACCAGAAAAAAAAAAAATCAAAATACTAAAATGGCTATATCTCCTAAACTAGGCGTCTGCTGGGTCAAATTATGAACCAGAAAAATAAATCAAAATACTAAAACTGATATATCTCCTAACCTATCGGTCTGCGGGGGTCATTTTATGCACCAGAAAAAAAAATTCAAAATACTAAAATTTCTAAATCTCCTAAACTAGGCGTCTGCGGGGTCAAATTATGCACCAGAAAAAAACAATCAAAATACTAAAACGGTTATATCTCCTAAACTAGGTGTCTGGGGGTTCATTTTATGCACCAGAAAAAAAAAATCAGAATACTAAAATGGCTAAATCTCCTGAACTAGGCGACTGCGGGGTCAAATTATTCACTAGAAAAAAAATCAAAATACTAAAACGGCTATATCTCCTAAACTAGGTGTCTGCGGGGGTCATTTTATGCACCAGAAAAAAAAAAATCAAAATACTAAAATGGCTATATCTCTTAAACTAGGCGTCTGCGGGGCCAAATTATGCACTAGAAAAAAACAATCAAAATACTAAAACGGTTATATCCCTAAACTAGTTGTCTGCGGGCATCATTGTATGCACCAGAAAAAAAAAAATTCAGAATACTAAAATGGCTAAATCTCCTAAACTAGGCGTCTGCGGGGTCAAATTATGCACCAGAAAAAAAAAATTCAAAATACTAAAATGGCTATATCTCCTAAACTAGGCGTCTGCGGGGTCAAATTATGCACCAGAAAAATAAATCAAAATACTAAAACGGATATATCTCCTAACCTAGCGGTCTGCGGGGGTCATTTTATGCACCAGAAAAAAAAATTCAAAATACTAAAATGGCTAAATCTCCTAAACTAGGCGTCTGCGGGGTCAAATTATGCACCAGAAAAAAAAATTCAAAATACTAAAATGGCTATATCTCCTAAACTAGGCGTCTGCGGGGTCAAATTATGCACCAGAAAAAAAAATCAAAATACTAAAACGGATATATCTCCTAACCTAGCGGTCTGCGGGGGTCATTTTATGCACCAGAAAAAAAAATTCAAAATACTAAAATGGCTAAATCTCCTAAACTAGGCGTCTGCGGGGTCAAATTATGCACCAGAAAAAAAAAAATCAAAATACTAAAATGGCTATATCTCCTAAACTAGGCGTCTGCTGGGTCAAATTATGAACCAGAAAAATAAATCAAAATACTAAAACGGATATATCTCCTAACCTATCTGTCTGCGGGGGTCATTTTATGTACCAGAAAAAAAAATCAAAATACTAAAATGGCTACATCTCCTAAACTAGGCGTCTGCGGGGTCAAATTATGCACCAGAAAAAAACAATCAAAATACTAAAACGGTTATATCTCCTAAACTAGGCGTCTGCGGGGGTCATTTTATGCACCAGAAAAAAAAATCAAAATTCTAAAATGGCTATCTCTCTAAAACTAAGCGTCTGCGGGAGTCATTTTATGCACCAGAAAAAAAAAATTCTAAATACTAAGATTGCTATATCTCCTAAACTAGGCGTCTGCGGGGGTCATTTGCCCCAGAAAAAAAAAGAAAAATACTAAAATGGCTATATCTTCTAAGCTAGGTGTTTGCGAGGGTCATTTTATGCACAAAAAAAAAATCAAAATACTAAAATTTCTATATCTCCTAAACCAGCGGTCTGCGGGGGTCATTTTATGCACCAGAAAAAAAAATTCAAAATTCTAAAATGGCTATATCTCCTAAACTAGGCGTAGGCGGGGTCAAATTATGCACCAGAAAAAAAAATCAGAATAATAAAACGGTTATATCTCCTAAACTAGGTGTCTGAGGGGGTCTTTTATGCACCAGAAAAAAAAAATTCAAAATACTAAAATGGCTAAATGTCCTGAACCAGTCGACTGCAGGGTCAAATTATGCACCAGAAAAAAAAATCAAAATACTAAAACGGTTATATCTCCTAAACTAGGCGCCTGCGGGGGTCATTTGCCCCAGAAAAAAAAAGCAAAATACTAAAATGGATACTAAAAAAAATCAAAATAGTAAAACGGTTATATCTCCTAAACTAGGCGTCTGAGGGTGTCATTTGCCCCAGAAAAAAAAAACAAAATACTAAAATGGCTATATCTTCTAAGCTAGGTGTCTGCGAGGGTCATTTTAAGCACCAAAAAAAACATCAAAATACTAAAATGGCTATATCTATAAAACTAGGCGTCTGCGGGGTCAAATTATGCACCAGAAAAAAAAATCTAAATATTAAAATGGCTATATCTCCTACACTAGGGATCTGCGGGTGTCATTTTAAGCCAGAGAAAAACAAAATCAAAATACTAAAACGGCTATATCTCCTAAACTAGGTGTCTGCGGGGGTCATTTTATGCACCAGAAAAAAGAAATCAAATACTAAAATGGCTATATCTCCTAAAGTAGGCGTCTGCGAGGGTCATTCTATGCACCAGAAAAAAAAAAATCAAAATTCTAAAATGGCTATCTCTCTAAAACTAAGCGTCTGCGGGAGTCATTTTATGCACCAGAAAAAAAAAATTCTAAATACTAAGATTGCTATATCTCCTAAACTAGGCGTCTGCGGGGGTCATTTGCCCCAGAAAAAAAAAGAAAAATACTAAAATGGCTATATCTTCTAAGCTAGGTGTTTGCGAGGGTCATTTTATGTACAAAAAAAAAATCAAAATACTAAAATTTCTATATCTCCTAAACTAGCGGTCTGCGGGGGTCATTTTATGCACCAGAAAAAAAAATTCAAAATACTAAAATGGCTATATCTCCTAAAGTAGGCGTCTGCGAGGGTCATTCTATGCACCAGAAAAAAAAAATCAAAATTCTAAAATGGCTATCTCTCTAAAACTAAGCGTCTGCGGGAGTCATTTTATGCACCAGAAAAAAAAAATTCTAAATACTAAGATGGCTATATCTCCTAAACTAGGCGTCTGCGGAGGTCATTTGCCCCAGAAAAAAAAGCAAAATACTAAAATGGCTATATCTTCTAAGCTAGGTGTCTGCGAGGGTCATTTTATGCACAAAAAAAAAGATCAAAATACTAAAATCTCTATATCTTCTAAACTAGCGGTCTGCGGGGGTCATTTTATGCACCAGAAAAAAAAATTCAAAATACTAAAATGGCTATATCTCCTAAACTAGGCGTAGGCGGTGTCAAATTATGCACCAGAAAAAAAAAAATCAGAATAATAAAACGGTTATATCTCCTAAACTAGGTGTCTGAGGGGGTCTTTTATGCCCCAGAAAAAAAAATTCAAAATACTAAAATGGCTATATCTCCTAAACTAGGCGTAGGCGGGGTCAAATTATGCACCAGAAAAAAAAATCAAAATACTAAAACGGTTATATCTCCTAAACTAGGCGTCTGAGGGTGTCATTTGCCCCAGAAAAAAAAAAACAAAATACTAAAATGGCTATATCTTCTAAGCTAGGTGTCTGCGAGGGTCATTTTAAGCACCAAAAAAAAAATCAAAATACTAAAATGGCTATATCTATAAAATTAGGCGTCTGCGGGGTCAAATTATGCACCAGAAAAAAAAAATCTAAATATTAAAATGGCTATATCTCCTACACTAGGGATCTGCGGGTGTCATTTTAAGCCAGAGAAAAATAAAATCAAAATACTAAAACGGCTATATCTCCTAAACTAGGCGACTGCGGGGTAAATTATGCACCAGAAAAAAAAAAAATTCAAAATACTAAAATGGCTGTATCTCCTAAACTAGGCGTAGGCGGTGTCAAATTATGCACCAGAAAAAAAAAATCAGAATAATAAAACGGTTATATCTCCTAAACTAGGTGTCTGAGGGGGTCTTTTATGCCCCAGAAAAAAAAAATTCAAAATACTAAAATGGCTATATCTCCTAAACTAGGCGTAGGCGGGGTCAAATTATGCACCAGAAAAAAAAATCAAAATACTAAAACGGTTATATCGCCTAAACTAGGCGTCTGAGGGGGTCATTTGCCCCAGAAAAAAAAAACAAAATACTAAAATGGCTATATCTTCTAAGCTAGGTGTCTGCGAGGGTCATTTTAAGCACCAAAAAAAAAATCAAAATACTAAAATGGCTATATCTATAAAACTAGGCGTCTGCGGGGTCAAATTATGCACCAGAGAAAAAAATCTAAATATTAAAATGGCTATATCTCCTACACTAGGGATCTGCGGGTGTCATTTTAAGCCAGAGAAAAACAAAATCAAAATACTAAAACGGCTATATCTCCTAAACTAGGCGACTGCGGGGTAAATTATGCACCAGAAAAAAAAAAATTCAAAATACTAAAACGGCTATATCTCCTAAACTAGGTGTCTGCGGGGGTCATTTTATGCACCAGAAAAAAGAAATCAAATACTAAAATGGCTATATCTCCTAAAGTAGGCGTCTGCGAGGGTCATTCTATGCACCAGAAAAAAAAAATCAAAATTCTAAAATGGCTATCTCTCTAAAACTAAGCGTCTGCGGGAGTCATTTTATGCACCAGAAAAAAAAAATTCTAAATACTAAGATGGCTATATCTCCTAAACTAGGCGTCTGCGGAGGTCAATTGCCCCAGAAAAAAAAAACAAAATACTAAAATGGCTATATCTCCTAAACTAGGCGTAGGCGGGGTCAAATAATGCACCAGAAAAAAAAATCAAAATACTAAAACGGTTATATCTCCTAAACTAGGCGTCTGAGGGGGTCATTTGCCCCAGAAAAAAAAAAAACAAAATACTAAAATGGCTATATCTTCTAAGCTAGGTGTCTGCGAGGGTCATTTTAAGCACCAAAAAAAAATCAAAATACTAAAATGGCTATATCTATAAAAGTAGGCGTCTGCGGGGTCAAATTATGCACCAGAAAAAAAAATCTAAATATTAAAATGGCTATATCTCCTACACTAGGGATCTGCATGTGTCATTTTAAGCCAGAGAAAAACAAAATCAAAATACTAAAACGGCTATATCTCCTAAACTAGGCGACTGCGGGGTAAATTATGCACCAGAAAAAAAAAAAGTTCAAAATACTAAAATGGCTGTATCTCCTAAACTAGGCGTCTGCGGGGCCAAATTATGCACCAGAAAAATAAACCAAAATACTAAAACGGATATATCTCCTAACCTAGCGGTCTGCGGGGGTCATTTTATGCACCAGAAAAAAAAATTCAAAATACTAAAATGGCAATATCTCCTAAACTAGGCGTCTGCGGGGGTCATTTGCCCCAGAAAAAAAAAGCAAAATACTAAAATGGCTACTAAAAAAAATCAAAATACTAAAACGGTTATATCTCCTAAACTAGGCGTCTGAGGGTGTCATTTGCCCCAGAAAAAAAAAACAAAATACTAAAATGGCTATATCTTCTAAGCTAGGTGTCTGCGAGGGTCATTTTAAGCACCAAAAAAAAAATCAAAATACTAAAATGGCTATATCTATAAAACTAGGCGTCTGCGGGGTCAAATTATGCACCAGAAAAAAAAATCTATATATTAAAATGGCTATATCTCCTACACTAGGGATCTGCGGGTGTCATTTTAAGCCAGAGAAAAACAAAATCAAAATACTAAAACGGCTATATCTCCTAAACTAGGTGTCTGCGGGGGTCATTTTATGCACCAGAAAAAAGAAATCAAATACTAAAATGGCTATATCTCCTAAAGTAGGCGTCTGCGAGGGTCATTCTATGCACCAGAAAAAAAAATCAAAATTCTAAAATGGCTATCTCTCTAAAACTAAGCGTCTGCGGGAGTCATTTTATGCACCAGAAAAAAAAAATTCTAAATACTAAGATTGCTATATCTCCTAAACTAGGCGTCTGCGGGGGTCATTTGCCCCAGAAAAAAAAAGAAAAATACTAAAATGGCTATATCTTCTAAGCTAGGTGTTTGCGAGGGTCATTTTATGCACAAAAAAAAAATCAAAATACTAAAATTTCAATATCTCCTAAACCAGCGGTCTGCGGGGGTCA
This sequence comes from Volucella zonaria, assembly GCA_963966105.1. Taxonomy (NCBI): domain Eukaryota; kingdom Metazoa; phylum Arthropoda; class Insecta; order Diptera; family Syrphidae; genus Volucella; species Volucella zonaria. The sequence goes on along the minus strand of CAWYQB010000254.1, from coordinate 4,320,211 downwards.
TTTTATGCACCAGAAAAAAAAATTCAAAATACTAAAATGGCTATATCTCCTAAAGTAGGCGTCTGAGGGGGTCATTTGCCCCAGAAAAAAAAAGAAAAATACTAAAATGGCTATATCTTCTAAGCTAGGTGTTTGCGAGGGTCATTTTATGCACAAAAAAAAAATCAAAATACTAAAATTTCTATATCTCCTAAACCAGCGGTCTGCGGGGGTCATTTTATGCACCAGAAAAAATAAATCAAAATTCTAAAATGGCTATCTCTCTAAAACTAAGCGTCTGCGGGAGTCATTTTATGCACCAGAAAAAAAAAAACAAAATACTAAAATGGCTATATCTCCTAAACTAGGCGTAGGCGGGGTCAAATTATGCACCAGAAAAAAAAATCAAAATACTAAAACGGTTATATCTCCTGAACTAGGCGTCTGAGGGGGTCATTTGCCCCAGAAAAAAAAAACAAAATACTAAAATGGCTATATCTTCTAAGCTAGGTGTCTGCGAGGGTCATTTTAAGCACCAAAAAAAAAATCAAAATACTAAAATGGCGATATCTATAAAAGTAGGCGTCTGCGGGGTCAAATTATGCACCAGAAAAAAAAATCTAAATATTAAAATGGCTATATCTCCTACACTAGGGATCTGCGGGTGTCATTTTAAGCCAGAGAAAAACAAAATCAAAATACTAAAACAGCTATATCTCCTAAACTAGGCGACTGCGGGGTAAATTATGCACCAGAAAAAAAAAAAGTTCAAAATACTAAAATGGCTGTATCTCCTAAACTAGGCGTCTGCGGGGCCAAATTATGCACCAGAAAAATAAAACAAAATACTAAAACGGATATATCTCCTAACCTAGCGGTCTGCGGGGGTCATTTTATGCACCAGAAAAAAAAATTCAAAATACTAAAATGGCAATATCTCCTAAACTAGGCGTCTGCGGGGTCAAATTATGCACCAGAAAAAAAAATCAAAATACTAAAAGAGTTATATCTCCTAAACTAGGTGCCTGCGGGGGTCATTTTATGCACCAGAAAAAAAAATTCAGAATACTCAAATGGCTAAATCTGATAAACTAGGCGTCTGCGGGGTCATATTATGCACCAGAAAAAAAAATCAAAAAACTAAAACGGCTATATCTCCTAAACTAGGTGTCTGCGGGGGTCATTTTATGCACCAGAAAAAAAAAATTCAGAATACTAAAATGGCTAAATCTCCTAAACTAGGCGTCTGCGGGGTCAAATTATGCACCAGAAAAAAAAAATTCAAAACACAAAAATGGATATTTCTCCTAAACTAGGCGTCTTCGGGGGTCATTTTATGCACAAAAAAAAATCAAAATTCTAAAATGGCCAAGTCTCCTGAACTAGGCGACTGCGGGGTCAAATTATGCACCAGAAAAAAAAATCAAGATACTAAAACGGCTAAATCTCCTAAACTAGGCATCTGCGGGGTCAAAATATGCACCAGAAAAAAAAAAATCAAAATACTAAAATGCCTATATTTCCTACACTAGAGGTCTGCGTTGGTCATTTTATGCAGCAGAAAAAAAATCTAAATTCTAAAATGGCTATATCTCCTAAGCTAGGTGTCTGCGAGGGTCATTTTATGCACAAAAAAAAAATCAAAATACAAAAACGGTTATATCTCCTTAACTAGGCGTCTGCGTGGGTCATTTTATGCACCAAAAATCCAAAATACTAAAATGGCCATATTCCCTAACCTGCGGGTCTGCTGGGTCAAATTATGCACCAGAAAAAAAAATCAAAATACTAAAACTGATATATCACCTAAACTAGCGGTCTGCGGGGGTCATTTTATGCACCAGAAAAAAAAATTCAAAATTCGAAAGTGGTTATATCTCCTAAACTAGGCGTTTGCGGGGTAAAATTATGCACCAGAAAAAAAAATCAAAATACTAAAACAGTTATGTCTCCTAAACTAGGCGTCTGCGGGGGTCATTTTATGCACCAGAAAAAAAAATTCAGAATAATAAAATGGCTAAATCTCCTAAACTAGGCGTCTGCGGGGTCAAATTATGCACCAGAAAAAAAAAATCAAAATACTAAACCGACTATATCTTCTAAACTAGGTGTCTGCGAGGGTCATTTTATGCACCAGAAAAAAAAATCAAGATACTAAAACGGCTAAATCTCCTAAACTAGGCGTCTGCGAGGTCAAATTATGCACCAGAAAAAACAAAAAATTCACAACACTAAAATGGCTATTTCTCCTAAACTAGGCGTCTGCGGGGGTCATTTTATGCACCAGAAAAAAAAAATTCAGATTACTAAAATGGCTAAATCTCCTGAACTAGGCGACTGCGGGGTCAAAGTATGCACCAGAAAAAAAATCAAAATACTAAAACGGCTGTATCTCCTAAACTAGGCGTCTTCGGGGTCATTTTATGCACCAGAAAAAAAAATTAAATACTAAAATGGCTATATCTCCTAAACTAAAAATCAAAATATTAAAACGGTTATATCTCCTAAACTCGGTGTCTGCGGGGGTCATTTTATGCACCAGAAAAAAAAAATCAGAAAACTAAAATAGCAAAATCTCCTAAACTAGGCGTCTGCGGGGTCAAATTATGCACCAGAAAAAAAAATCAAAATACTAAAACGGTTATATCTCCTTAACTAGGCGTTTGCGGGGGTCATTTTATGCACCAAAAATCCAAAATACTAAAATGGCTATATCTCCTAAACTAGGCCTTAGCGGGTGTCATTTTAAGGCCTAGAAAAACAAAATCAAAATACTAAAATGGCCCTATTCCCTAACCTGGGCGTCTGCTGGGTCAAAATATGCACCAGAAAAAAAATCAAAATACTAAAACGGATATATCTCCTAAACTAGCGGTCTGCGGGTGTCATTTTATGCACCAGAAAAAAAAATTAAAAAAATTAAAATGGCTATTTCTCCCAAACTAGGCGTCTGCGGGGTCAAATTATGCACCAGAAAAAAAAATCAAAATACTAAAACGGTTATATCTCCAAAACTAGGTGTCTGTGGGGGTCAGTTTATGCACCAGAAAAAAAAATTCAGAATACTTAAATGGCTAAATCTCCTAAACTAGGCGTCTGCGGGGTCAAATTATGGTAAAACATAACTTCGGTTAAAGAGTTAAAAATTAATTATAATGATAAAAAACATAGAAATTGGAGAATTTTATTGATTTTGGTAAATATTGTTTTTCTATTCGAATTCTGGAGTTTGGCCAATTTTTATATTGGCGGTACAAAACAGAAAATTTCCACCTCACCTTTCTATTTAGTTATTTTACAACTCTATGCTAGTAGTGGGCGAGTTTCAATTCTAGTTTTTGAGAAAATTCGGTTATAGTGATGAAAAATTAGAGTTTTGAGAATATTGTTAAAATTTGTTTCTATTGATGTAAATAGAGAATATATAGAATTTAAGCAATTTTGGCAATAAAGAAGTAGAATTGATGAAAATATTGAGCCAACTACTAATAATTTCTAAGTTTTTGTGGTTGGTAAGTTGGAGTTTTGAGAATATTGTTAAAATTTGTTTATATTAATGTAAATAGAGAATATATAGACTTTAAGTAATTTTGGCAATATAGAAGTATAATTGATAAAAATATTGAGCACAACTAGTAATAATTTCTAAGTTTTAGTGATTCTGGTAAAATAGCATTTCGATATATGGATTTGACAATATTGTGAAAATTTAAGTTTTATAAGGTTTAATGATTCTGCAAAATAGGACATTTTGATGAATTTATTAATTTGAAGAAATACTGTTGAATTGATAAAAAGTTGTAATTTCGAAAAACTCAACGATTTTTGAAATTTTCAGTGATTTTGAGAAACTCTAGTTGCATTCAGAATATAGAATTTTGAGAATTTTTGTGGACGCGATAACAATTCACTTCATATATTTGCTCTATTTCACAGCAAATCCTCATGGAGCCGAATGGTAGAATAGACTAACACCAGAACAAGTAGAGTCATTTACATAAAACAACAAAATTAAACTCGATGTACACCATGTTCTAGAACAGTATATCCTACTTGTCTTTGGTAAAACATAACTTCGGTTATAGTGTTAAAAATTAATTATAATGATGAAAAACATAGAAATTGGAGAATTTTATTGATTTTGGTAAATATTGTTTTTCTATTCGAATTCTGGAGTTTGGCCAATTTTTCATATTGGCGGTACAAAACAGAAAATTTCCACTTCACCTTTCTATTTAGTTATTTTACAACTCAATGCTAGTAGTTGGCGAGTTTCAATTCTAGTTTTTGAGAAAATTCGGTTATAGTGATGAAAAATTAGAGTTTTGAGAATATTGTTAAAATTTGTTTCTATTGATGTAAATAGAGAATATATAGAATTTAAGTAATTTTGTCAATATAAAAGTAAAATTGATGAAAATATTGAGCACAACTAGTAATAATTTCTAGGTTTTAGCGGTTCTGGTAAAAATATGGTTGTACCAATAAAAAAAAAGTATTTCGATATATGGATTTGGCAAAATTGTGAAAATTGAAGTTTTCTAAGTTTTAATGATTCTGAAAAACAGGTCATTTTGATGAATTTATTAATTTGAAGAAATATTGTTGATTCGATACGTGGATTGGACAAAATTGTGAAAATTGAAGTTTTATAAGGTTTAATGATTCTGAAAAATATGACATTTTGATGAATTTATTGTTGAATTGATAAAAAGTTGTAATTTCGAAAAACTCAACGATTTTTGAAATTTTCAATGATTTTGAGAAACTTTAGTTGCATTCAGAATATAGAATTTTTGTGGACGCGATAATTTGAAGAAATATTGTTGATTCGATACATGGATTTGACAAAATTGTGAAAATTGAATTTTTATAAGGTTTAATGATTCTGAAAAATATGACATTTTGATGAATTTATTGTTGAATTGATAAAAAGTTGTAATTTCGAAAAACTCAACGATTTTTGAAATTTTCAATGATTTTGAGAAACTTTAGTTGCATTCAGAATATAGAATTTTGAGAATTTTTGTGGACGCGCTAACAATTCACTTCATATATTTGCTCTATTTAACAGCAAATCGCCATTAAGATAAATCGTAGAATAGACGAACACCAGAACAAGTAGAGTCATTTACATAAAACAACAAAATTAAACTCGATGTACACCAGTAAACAGTATATTCTACTTGTCTTTGATAAAACATAACTTCGGTTAAAGAGTTAAAAATTAATTATAATGATAAAAAACATAGAAATTGGAGAATTTTATTGATTTTGGTAAATATTGTTTTTCTATTCGAATTCTGGAGCTTGGCCAATTTTTATATTGGCGGTACAAAACAGAAAATTTCCACCTCACCTTTCTATTTAGTTATTTTACAACTCAATGCTAGAAGTGGGCGAGTTTCAATTCCAGTTTTTGAGAAAATTCGGTTATAGTGATGAAAAATTAGAGTTTTGAGAATATTGTTAAAATTTGTTTCTATTGATGTAAATAGAGAATATATAGAATCTAAGTAATTTTGGCAATATAGAAGTAGAATTGATGAAAATATTGAGCACAACTAGTAATAATTTCTAAGTTTTTGTGGTTGGTAAGTTGGAGTTTTGAGAATATTGTTAAAATTTGTTTATATTAATGTAAATAGAGAATATATAGAATTTAAGTAATTTTGGCAATATAGAAGTAGAATTGATGAAAATAGTGAGCACAACTAGTAATAATTTCTAAGTTTTAGTGGTTCTGGTAAAATAGCATTTCGATATATGGATTTGACAATATTGTGAAGATTTAAGTTTTATAAGGTTTAATGATTCTGCAAAATAGGACATTTTGATGAATTTATTAATTTGAAGAAATACTGTTGAATTGATAAAAAGTTGTAATTTCGAAAAACTCAACGATTTTTGAAATTTTCAGTGATTTTGAGAAACTTTAGTTGCATTCAGAATATAGAATTTTGAGAATTCTTGTGGATGCGATAACAATTCACTTCTTATATTTGCTCTATTTCACAGCAAATCCCCATGGAGCCGAATGGTAGAATAGACGAACACCAGAACAAGTAGACTCATTTACATAAAACAACAAAATTAAACTCGATGTACACCATGTTCTAGAACAGTATATTCTACTTGTCTTTTGTTAAACATAACTTCGGTTATAGTGTTAAAAATTAATTATAATGATGAAAAACATAGAAATTGGAGAATTTTATTGATTTTGGTAAATATTGTTTTTCTATTCGAACTCTGGAGTTTGGCCAATTTTTCATATTGGCGGTACAAAACAGAAAATTTCCACTTCACCTTTCTATTTAGTTATTTTACAACTCAACGCTAGTAGTTGGCGAGTTTCAATTCTAGTTTTTGAGAAAATTCGGTTATAGTTATGAAAAATTTGAGTTTTGAGAATATTGTTAAAATTTGTTTCTATTGATGTAAATAGAGAATATATAGAATTTAAGTAATTTTGGCAATATAAAAGTAAAATTGATGAAAATATTGAGCACAACTAGTAATAATTTCTAAGTTTTAGCGGTTCTGGTAAAAATGTGGTGGTACCAATAAAAATAGTATTTCGATATATAGATTTGACAAAATTGGGAAAATTGAAGTTTTATAAGGTTTAATGATTCTGAAAAATAGCACATTTTGATGAATTTATTAATTTGAAGAAATATTGTTGAATCGATAAAAAGTTGTAATTTCGAAAAACTCAACGATTTTTGAAGTTTTCAGTGATTTTGAGAAACTTTAGTTGCATTCAGAATATAGAATTTTGAGAATTTTTGTAGACGCGCTAACAATTCATTTCATATATTTGCTCTATTTCACAGCAAATCCCCATGGAGCCGAATGGTAGAATAGACGAAAACCAGAACAAGTGGCGTCATTTACATAAAACAACAAAATTAAACTCGATGTACACCATGTTCTAGATCAGTATATTCTACTTGTCTTTGGTAAAACATAACTTCGGTTATAGTGTTAAAAATTAATTATAATGATGGAAAACATAGAAATTGGAAAATTTTATTGAGTTTGGTAAATATTGTTTTTCTTTTCGAATTCTGGAGTTTGGCCAATTTTTCATATTGGCGGTACAAAACAGAAAATTTCCACTTCACCTTTCTATTTAGTTATTTTACAACTCAACGCTGGTAGTTGGCGAGTTTCAATTCCAGTTTTTGAGAAAATTCGGTTATAGTGATGAAAAATTAGAGTTTTGAGAATATCGTTAAAATTTATTTCTATTGATGTAAATAGAGAATATATAGAATTTAAGTAATTTTGGCAATATAGAAGTAGAATTGATGAAAATATTAAGCACAACTAGTAATAATTTCTAAGTTTTTGTGGTTGGTAAGTTGGAGTTTTGAGAATATTGTTAAAATTTGTTTATATTAATGTAAATAGAGAATATATAGAATTTAAGTAATTTTGGCAATATAGAAGTAGAATTGATGAAAATATTGAGCACAACTTACTAATTTCTAAGTTTTAGTGGTTCTGGTAAAAATTATGGTTGTACCAATAAAAAATAGTATTTCGATATACGGATTTGACGAAATTGGTAAAATTGAAGTTTTATAAGGATTAGTGATTCTGAAAAATAGCACATTTTGATGAATTTATTAATTTGAAGAAATATTGTTGAATCGATAAAAAGTTGTTATATCAAAAAACTCAACGATTTTTGAAGTTTTCAGTGATTTTGAGAAACTTTAGTTGCATTCAGAATATAGAATTTTGAGAATTTTTGTGGACGCGATAACAATTCACTTCATATATTTGCTCTATTTAACAGCAAATCCCCACGGAGCCGAATGGTAGAATAGACGAACACCAGAACAAATAGAGTCATTTACATAAAACAACAAAATTAAACTCGATGTACACCATGTTCTAGAACAGTATATTCTACTTGTCTTTGGTTATAGTGTTAAAAATTAATTATAATGATGAAAAACATAGAAATTGGAGAATTTTATTGATTTTGGTAAATATTGTTTTTCTATTCGAATTCTGGAGTTTGCCCAATTTTTAATATTGGCGGTACAAAACAGAAAATTTCCTCTTCACCTTTCTATTTAGTTATTTGACAACTCAACGCTAGTAGTTGGCGACTTTCAATTCTAGTTTTTGAGAAAATTCAATTATAGTTATGAAAAATTAGAGTTTTGAGAATACTGTTAAAATTTGTTTCTATTGATGTAAATAGAGAATATATAGAATTTAAGTAATTTTGGCAATATAAAAGTAAAATTGATGAAAATATTGAGCACAACTAGTAATAATTTCTAGGTTTTAGCGGTTCTGGTAAAAATATGGTTGTACCAATAAAAAATAAGTATTTCGATATATGGATTTGGCAAAATTGTGAAAATTTAAGTTGTCTAAGTTTTAATGATTCTGAAAAACAGGTCATTTTGATGAATTTATTAATTTGAAGAAATATTGTTGATTCGATACATGGATTTGACAAAATTGTGAAAATTGAAGTTTTATAAGGTTTAATGATTCTGAAAAATATGACATTTTGATGAATTTATTGTTGAATTGATAAAAAGTTGTAATTTCGAAAAACTCAACGATTTTTGAAATTTTCAGTGATTTTGAGAAACTTTAGTTGCATTCAGAATATAGAATTTTGAGAATTTTTGTGGACGCGCTAACAACTCACTTCATATATTTGCTCTATTTAACAGCAAATCCCCATGGAGCCGAATGGTAGAATAGACGAACACCAGAACAAGTAGAGTCATTTACATAAAACAACAAAATTAAACTCGATGTACACCATGTTCTAGAACAGTATATTCTACTTGTCTTTGATAAAACATAACTTCGGTTATAGAGTTAAAAATTAATTATAATGATAAAAAACATAGAAATTGGAGAATTTTATTGATTTTGGTAAATATTGTTTTTCTATTCGAATTCTGGAGTTTGGCCAATTTTTCATATTGGCTGTACAAAACAGAAAATTTCCACTTCACCTTTCTATTTAGTTATTATACAACTCAACGCTAGTAGTGGGAGAGTTTCAATTCTAGTTTTTGAGAAAATTCGGTTACAGTGATGAAAAATTAGAGTTTTGAGAATATTGCTAAAATTTGTTTCTATTGATGTAAATAGAGAATATATAGAATTTAAGTAATTTTGGCAATATAAAAGTAAAATTGATGAAAATATTGAGCACAACTAGTAATAAATTCTAGGTTTTAGCGGTTCTGGTAAAAATATGGTTGTACCAATAAAAAAAAAGTATTTCGATATATGGATTTGGCAAAATTGTGAAAATTGAAGTTTTCTAAGTTTTAATGATTCTGAAAAATAGGTCATTCGGATGAATTTATTAATTTGAAGAATTATTGTTGATTCGATACATGGATTTGACAAAATTGTGAAAATTGAAGTTTTATAAGGTTTAATGATTCTGAAAAATATGACATTTTGATGAATTTATTAATTTGAAGAAATATTGGTGATTCGATACATGGATTTGACAAAATTGTGAAAATTGAAGTTTTATAAGTTTTAATGATTCTGAAAAATATGACATTTTTATTAATTTATTGTTGAATTGATAAAAAGCTGTAATGGATTTGACAAAATTGTGAAAATTGAAGTTTTATAAGTTTTAATGATTCTGAAAAATATGACATTTTTATTAATTTATTGTTGAATTGATAAAAAGCTGTAATTTCGAAAAACTCTACGATTTTTGAAATTTTCAGTGATTTTGAGAAACTTTAGTTGCATTCAGAATATAGAATTTTGAGAATTTTTGTGGATTCGCTAACAATTCACTTCATATATTTGCTCTATTTAGCAGCAAATCGCCATTAAGATAAATCGTAGAATAGACGAACACCAGAACAAGTAGAGTCATTTACATAAAACAACAAAATTAAACTCGATGTACACCATGTTCTAGAACAGTATATAGGTTATAGTGTTAAAAATTAATTATAATGATGAAAAACATAGAAATTGGAGAATTTTATTGAGTTTGGTAAATATCGTTTTTCTTTTGGAATTCTGGAGTTTGGCCAATTTTTAATATTGGCGGTACAAAACAGAAAATTTCCACTTCACCTTTCTATTTAGTTATTTTACAGCTCAACGCTAGTAGATAGCGGGTTTCAATTCTAGTTTTTGAGAAAATTCGGTTATAGTGATGAAAAATTAGAGTTTTGAGAATACTGTTAAAATTTGTTTCTATTGATGTAAATAGAGAATATATAGAATTTAAGTAATTTTGGCAATATAAAAGTAAAATTGATGAAAATATTGAGCACAACTAGTAATAATTTCTAGGTTTTAGCGGTTCTGGTAAAAATATGGTTGTACCAATAAAAAATAAGTATTTCGATATATGGATTTGGCAAAATTGTGAAAATTGAAGTTGTCTAAGTTTTAATGATTCTGAAAAACAGGTCATTTTGATGAATTTATTAATTTGAAGAAATATTGTTGATTCGATACATGGATTTGACAAAATTGTGAAAATTGAAGTTTTATAAGGTTTAATGATTCTGAAAAATATGACATTTTGATGAATTTATTGTTGAATTGATAAAAAGTTGTAATTTCGAAAAAGTCAACGATTTTTGAAATTTTCAGTGATTTTGAGAAACTTTAGTTGCATTCAGAATATAGAATTTTGAGAATTTTTGTGGACGCGCTAACAATTCACTTCATATATTTGTACCAATAAAAAATGGTACTTCGATATACGGATTTGACAAAATTGGTAAAATTGAAGCTTTGTATGTTTTAATGATTCTGAAAAATATGACATTTTGATTAATTTATTGTTGAATTGATAAAAAGCTGTAATTTCGAAAAACTCTACGGTTTTTGAAATTTTCAGTGATTTTGAGAAACTTTAGTTGCATTCAGAATATAGAATTTTGAGAATTTTTGTGGACGCGCTAACAATTCACTTCATATATTTGTACCAATAAAAAATGGTATTTCGATATACGGATTTGACAAAATTGGTAAAATTGAAGCTTTGTATGTTTTAATGATTCTGAAAAATATGACATTTTGATTAATTTATTGTTGAATTGATAAAAAGCTGTAATTTCGAAAAACTCTACGATTTTTGAAATTTTCAGTGATTTTGAGAAACTTTAGTTGCATTCAGAATATAGAATTTTGAGAATTTTTGTGGATTCGCTAACAATTCACTTCATATATTTGCTCTATTTAACAGCAAATCGCCATTAAGATAAATCGTAGAATAGACGAACACCAGAACAAGTAGAGTCATTTACATAAAACAACAAAATTAAACTCGATGTACACCATGTTCTAGAACAGTATATAGGTTATAGTGTTAAAAATTAATTATAATGATGAAAAACATAGAAATTGGAGAATTTTATTGAGTTTGGTAAATATTGTTTTTCTTTTCGAATTCTGGAGTTTGGCCAATTTTTAATATTGGCGGTACAAAACAGAAAATTTCCACTTCACCTTTCTATTTAGTTATTTTACAGCTCAACGCTAGTAGATAGCGGGTTTCAATTCTAGTTTTTGAGAAAATTCGGTTATAGTGATGAAAAATTAGAGTTTTGAGAATACTGTTAAAATTTGTTTCTATTGATGTAAATAGAGAATATATAGAATTTAAGTAATTTTGGCAATATAAAAGTAAAATTGATGAAAATATTGAGCACAACTAGTAATAATTTCTAGGTTTTAGCGGTTCTGGTAAAAATATGGTTGTACCAATAAAAAAAAAGTATTTCGATATATGGATTTGGCAAAATTGTGAAAATTGAAGTTTTCTAAGTTTTAATGATTCTGAAAAACAGGTCATTTTGATGAATTTATTAATTTGAAGAAATATTGTTGATTCGATACATGGATTTGACAAAATTGTGAAAATTGAAGTTTTATAAGGTTTAATGATTCTGAAAAATATGACATTTTGATGAATTTATTGTTGAATTGATAAAAAGTTGTAATTTCGAAAAACTCAACGATTTTTGAAATTTTCAGTGATTTTGAGAAACTTTAGTTGCATTCAGAATATAGAATTTTGAGAATTTTTGTGGACGCGCTAACAACTCACTTCATATATTTGCTCTATTTAACAGCAAATCCCCATGGAGCCGAATGGTAGAATAGACGAACACCAGAACAAGTAGAGTCATTTACATAAAACAACAAAATTAAACTCGATGTACACCATGTTCTAGAACAGTATATTCTACTTGTCTTTGATAAAACATAACTTCGGTTATAGAGTTAAAAATTAATTATAATGATAAAAAACATAGAAATTGGAGAATTTTATTGATTTTGGTAAATATTGTTTTTCTATTCGAATTCTGGAGTTTGGCCAATTTTTCATATTGGCTGTACAAAACAGAAAATTTCCACTTCACCTTTCTATTTAGTTATTATACAACTCAACGCTAGTAGTGGGAGAGTTTCAATTCTAGTTTTTGAGAAAATTCGGTTATAGTGATGAAAAATTAGAGTTTTGAGAATATTGTTAAAATTTGTTTCTATTGATGTAAATAGAGAATATATAGAATTTAAGTAATTTTGGCAATATAAAAGTAAAATTGATGAAAATATTGAGCACAACTAGTAATAAATTCTAGGTTTTAGCGGTTCTGGTAAAAATATGGTTGTACCAATAAAAAAAAAGTATTTCGATATATGGATTTGGCAAAATTGTGAAAATTGAAGTTTTCTAAGTTTTAATGATTCTGAAAAACAGGTCATTCGGATGAATTTATTAATTTGAAGAAATATTGTTGATTCGATACATGGATTTGACAAAATTGTGAAAATTGATGTTTTATAAGGTTTAATGATTCTGAAAAATATGACGTTTTGATGAATTTATTGTTGAATTGATAAAAAGTTGTAATTTCGAAAAACTCAACGATTTTTGAAATTTTCAATGATTTTGAGAAACTTTAGTTGCATTCAGAATATAGAATTTTGAGAATTTTTGTGGACGCGCTAACAATTCACTTCATATATTTGCTCTATTTAACAGCAAATCCCCATGGAGCCGAATGGTAGAATAGACGAACACCAGAACAAGTAGAGTCATTTACATAAAACAACAAAATTAAACTCGATGTACACCATGTTCTAGAACAGTATATTCTACTTGTCTTTGGTAAAACATAACTTCGGTTATAGTGTTAAAAATTAATTATAATGATGAAAAACATAGAAATTGGAGAATTTTATTGATTTCGGTAAATATTGTTTTTCTATTCGAATTCTGGAGTTTGCCCAATTTTTAATATTGGCGGTACAAAACAGAAAATTTCCTCTTCACCTTTCTATTTAGTTATTTGACAACTCAACGCTAGTAGTGGGAGAGTTTCAATTCTAGTTTTTGAGAAAATTCGGTTATAGTGATGAAAAATTAGAGTTTTGAGAATATTGTTAAAATTTGTTTCTATTGATGTAAATAGAGAATATATAGAATTTAAGTAATTTTGGCAATATAAAAGTAAAATTGATGAAAATATTGAGCACAACTAGTAATAATTTCTAGGTTTTAGCGGTTCTGGTAAAAATATGGTTGTACCAATAAAAAATAAGTATTTCGATATATGGATTTGGCAAAATTGTGAAAATTGAAGTTTTCTAAGTTTTAATGATTCTAAAAAACAGGTCATTTTGATGAATTTATTAATTTGAAGAAATATTGTTGATTCGATACATGGATTTGACAAAATTGTGAAAATTGAAGTTTTATAAGGTTTAATGATTCTGAAAAATATGACATTTTGATGAATTTATTGTTGAATTGATAAAAAGTTGTAATTTCGAAAAACTCAACGATTTTTGAAATTTTCAGTGATTTTGAGAAACTTTAGTTGCATTCAGAATATAGAATTTTGAGAATTTTTGTGGACGCGCTAACAATTCACTTCATATATTTGCTCTATTTAACAGCAAATCGCCATTAAGATAAATCGTAGAATAGACGAACACCAGAACAAGTAGAGTCATTTACATAAAACAACAAAATTAAACTCGATGTACACCATGTTCTAGAACAGTATATAGGTTATAGTGTTAAAAATTAATTATAATGATGAAAAACATAGAAATTGGAGAATTTTATTGAGTTTGGTAAATATTGTTTTTCTATTCGAATTCTGGAGTTTGGCCAATTTTTCATATTGGCTGTACAAAACAGAAAATTTCCACTTCACCTTTCTATTTAGTTATTATACAACTCAACGCTAGTAGTGGGAGAGTTTCAATTCTAGTTTTTGAGAAAATTCGGTTATAGTTATGAAAAATTAGAGTTTTGAGAATATTGCTAAAATTTGTTTCTATTGATGTAAATAGAGAATATATAGAATTTAAGTAATTTTGGCAATATAAAAGTAAAATTGATGAAAATATTGAGCACAACTAGTAATAATTTCTAGGTTTTAGCGGTTCTGGTAAAAATATGGTTGTACCAATAAAAAAAAAGTATTTCCATATATGGATTTGGCAAAATTGTGAAAATTGAAGTTTTCTAAGTTTTAATGATTCTGAAAAACAGGTCATTTTGATGAATTTATTAATTTGAAGAAATATTGTTGATTCGATACATGGATTTGACAAAATTGTGAAAATTGAAGTTTTATAAGGTTTAATGATTCTGAAAAATATGACATTTTGATGAATTTATTGTTGAATTGATAAAAAGTTGTAATTTCGAAAAACTCAACGATTTTTGAAATTTTCAATGATTTTGAGAAACTTTAGTTGCATTCAGAATATAGAATTTTGAGAATTTTTGTGGACGCGCTAACAATTCACTTCATATATTTGCTCTATTTAACAGCAAATCCCCATGGAGCCGAATGGTAGAATAGACGAACACCAGAACAAGTAGAGCCATTTACATAAAACAACAAAATTAAACTCGATGTACACCATGTTCTAGAACAGTATATTCTACTTGTCTTTGGTAAAACATAACTTCGGTTATAGTGTTAAAAATTAATTATAATGATGAAAAACATAGAAATTGGAGAATTTTATTGATTTTGGTAAATATTGTTTTTCTATTCGAATTCTGGAGTTTGCCCAATTTTTAATATTGGCGGTACAAAACAGAAAATTTCCTCTTCACCTTTCTATTTAGTTATTTGACAACTCAACGCTAGTAGTTGGCGACTTTCAATTCTAGTTTTTGAGAAAATTCAATTATAGTTATGAAAAATTAGAGTTTTGAGAATACTGTTAAAATTTGTTTCTATTGATGTAAATAGAGAATATATAGAATTTAAGTAATTTTGGCAATATAAAAGTAAAATTGATAAAAATATTGAGCACAACTAGTAATAATTTCTAGGTTTTAGCGGTTCTGGTAAAAATATGGTTGTACCAATAAAAAATAAGTATTTCGATATATGGATTTGGCAAAATTGTGAAAATTGAAGTTGTCTAAGTTTTAATGATTCTGAAAAACAGGTCATTTTGATGAATTTATTCATTTGAAGAAATATTGTTGATTCGATACATGGATTTGACAAAATTGTGAAAATTGAAGTTTTATAAGGTTTAATGATTCTGAAAAATATGACATTTTGATGAATTTATTGTTGAATTGATAAAAAGTTGTAATTTCGAAAAACTCAACGATTTTTGAAATTTTCAGTGATTTTGAGAAACTTTAGTTGCATTCAGAATATAGAATTTTGAGAATTTTTGTGGACGCGCTAACAATTCACTTCATATATTTGCTCTATTTAACAGCAAATCGCCATTAAGGTAAATCGTAGAATAGACGAACACCAGAACAAGTAGAGTCATTTACATAAAACAACAAAATTAAACTCGATGTACACCATGTTCTAGAACAGTATATTCTACTTGTCTTTGATAAAACATAACTTCGGTTATAGAGTTAAAAATTAATTATAATGATAAAAAACATAGAAATTGGAGAATTTTATTGATTTTGGTAAATATTGTTTTTCTATTCGAATTCTGGAGTTTGGCCAATTTTTCATATTGGCTGTACAAAACAGAAAATTTCCACTTCACCTTTCTATTTAGTTATTATACAACGCAACGCTAGTAGTGGGAGAGTTTCAATTCTAGTTTTTGAGAAAATTCGGTTATAGTGATGAAAAATTAGAGTTTTGAGAATACTGTTAAAATTTGTTTCTATTGATGTAAATAGAGAATATATAGAATTTAAGTAATTTTGGCAATATAAAAGTAAAATTGATGAAAATATTGAGCACAACTAGTAATAATTTCTAGGTTTTAGCGGTTCTGGTAAAAATATGGTTGTACCAATAAAAAAAAAGTATTTCGATATATGGATTTGGCAAAATTGTGAAAATTGAAGTTTTCTAAGTTTTAATGATTCTGAAAAACAGGTCATTCGGATGAATTTATTAATTTGAAGAATTATTGTTGATTCGATACATGGATTTGACAAAATTGTGAAAATTGAAGTTTTATAAGGTTTAATGATTCTGAAAAATATGACATTTTGATGAATTTATTAATTTGAAGAAATATTGGTGATTCGATACATGGATTTGACAAAATTGTGAAAATTGAAGTTTTATAAGTTTTAATGATTCTGAAAAATATGACATTTTTATTAATTTATTGTTGAATTGATAAAAAGCTGTAATGGATTTGACAAAATTGTGAAAATTGAAGTTTTATAAGTTTTAATGATTCTGAAAAATATGACATTTTTATTAATTTATTGTTGAATTGATAAAAAGCTGTAATTTCGAAAAACTCTACGATTTTTGAAATTTTCAGTGATTTTGAGAAACTTTAGTTGCATTCAGAATATAGAATTTTGAGAATTTTTGTGGATTCGCTAACAATTCACTTCATATATTTGCTCTATTTAGCAGCAAATCGCCATTAAGATAAATCGTAGAATAGACGAACACCAGAACAAGTAGAGTCATTTACATAAAACAACAAAATTAAACTCGATGTACACCATGTTCTAGAACAGTATATAGGTTATAGTGTTAAAAATTAATTATAATGATGAAAAACATAGAAATTGGAGAATTTTATTGAGTTTGGTAAATATCGTTTTTCTTTTGGAATTCTGGAGTTTGGCCAATTTTTAATATTGGCGGTACAAAACAGAAAATTTCCACTTCACCTTTCTATTTAGTTATTTTACAGCTCAACGCTAGTAGATAGCGGGTTTCAATTCTAGTTTTTGAGAAAATTCGGTTATAGTGATGAAAAATTAGAGTTTTGAGAATACTGTTAAAATTTGTTTCTATTGATGTAAATAGAGAATATATAGAATTTAAGTAATTTTGGCAATATAAAAGTAAAATTGATGAAAATATTGAGCACAACTAGTAATAATTTCTAGGTTTTAGCGGTTCTGGTAAAAATATGGTTGTACCAATAAAAAATAAGTATTTCGATATATGGATTTGGCAAAATTGTGAAAATTGAAGTTGTCTAAGTTTTAATGATTCTGAAAAACAGGTCATTTTGATGAATTTATTAATTTGAAGAAATATTGTTGATTCGATACATGGATTTGACAAAATTGTGAAAATTGAAGTTTTATAAGGTTTAATGATTCTGAAAAATATGACATTTTGATGAATTTATTGTTGAATTGATAAAAAGTTGTAATTTCGAAAAACTCAACGATTTTTGAAATTTTCAGTGATTTTGAGAAACTTTAGTTGCATTCAGAATATAGAATTTTGAGAATTTTTGTGGACGCGCTAACAATTCACTTCATATATTTGCTCTATTTAACAGCAAATCGCCATTAAGGTAAATCGTAGAATAGACGAACACCAGAACAAGTAGAGTCATTTACATAAAACAACAAAATTAAACTCGATGTACACCATGTTCTAGAACAGTATATTCTACTTGTCTTTGATAAAACATAACTTCGGTTATAGAGTTAAAAATTAATTATAATGATAAAAAACATAGAAATTGGAGAATTTTATTGATTTTGGTAAATATTGTTTTTCTATTCGAATTCTGGAGTTTGGCCAATTTTTCATATTGGCTGTACAAAACAGAAAATTTCCACTTCACCTTTCTATTTAGTTATTATACAACGCAACGCTAGTAGTGGGAGAGTTTCAATCCTAGTTTTTGAGAAAATTCGGTTATAGTGATGAAAAATTAGAGTTTTGAGAATACTGTTAAAATTTGTTTCTATTGATGTAAATAGAGAATATATAGAATTTAAGTAATTTTGGCAATATAAAAGTAAAATTGATGAAAATATTGAGCACAACTAGTAATAATTTCTAGGTTTTAGCGGTTCTGGTAAAAATATGGTTGTACCAATAAAAAAAAAGTATTTCGATATATGGATTTGGCAAAATTGTGAAAATTGAAGTTTTCTAAGTTTTAATGATTCTGAAAAACAGGTCATTTTGATGAATTTATTAATTTGAAGAAATATTGTTGATTCGATACATGGATTTGACAAAATTGTGAAAATTGAAGTTTTATAAGGTTTAATGATTCTGAAAAATATGACATTTTGATGAATTTATTGTTGAATTGATAAAAAGTTGTAATTTCGAAAAACTCAACGATTTTTGAAATTTTCAATGATTTTGAGAAACTTTAGTTGCATTCAGAATATAGAATTTTGAGAATTTTTGTGGACGCGCTAACAATTCACTTCATATATTTGCTCTATTTAACAGCAAATCCCCATGGAGCCGAATGGTAGAATAGACGAACACCAGAACAAGTAGAGTCATTTACATAAAACAACAAAATTAAACTCGATGTACACCATGTTCTAGAACAGTATATTCTACTTGTCTTTGGTAAAACATAACTTCGGTTATAGTGTTAAAAATTAATTATAATGATGAAAAACATAGAAATTGGAGAATTTTATTGATTTTGGTAAATATTGTTTTTCTATTCGAATTCTGGAGTTTGCCCAATTTTTAATATTGGCGGTACAAAACAGAAAATTTCCTCTTCACCTTTCTATTTAGTTATTTGACAACTCAACGCTAGTAGTTGGCGACTTTCAATTCTAGTTTTTGAGAAAATTCAATTATAGTTATGAAAAATTAGAGTTTTGAGAATACTGTTAAAATTTGTTTCTATTGATGTAAATAGAGAATATATAGAATTTAAGTAATTTTGGCAATATAAAAGTAAAATTGATAAAAATTTTGAGCACAACTAGTAATAATTTCTAGGTTTTAGCGGTTCTGGTAAAAATATGGTTGTACCAATAAAAAATAAGTATTTCGATATATGGATTTGGCAAAATTGTGAAAATTGAAGTTGTCTAAGTTTTAATGATTCTGAAAAACAGGTCATTTTGATGAATTTATTCATTTGAAGAAATATTGTTGATTCGATACATGGATTTGACAAAATTGTGAAAATTGAAGTTTTATAAGGTTTAATGATTCTGAAAAATATGACATTTTGATGAATTTATTAATTTGAAGAAATATTGGTGATTCGATACATGGATTTGACAAAATTGTGAAAATTGAAGTTTTATAAGTTTTAATGATTCTGAAAAATATGACATTTTTATTAATTTATTGTTGAATTGATAAAAAGCTGTAATGGATTTGACAAAATTGTGAAAATTGAAGTTTTATAAGTTTTAATGATTCTGAAAAATATGACATTTTTATTAATTTATTGTTGAATTGATAAAAAGCTGTAATTTCGAAAAACTCTACGATTTTTGAAATTTTCAGTGATTTTGAGAAACTTTAGTTGCATTCAGAATATAGAATTTTGAGAATTTTTGTGGATTCGCTAACAATTCACTTCATATATTTGCTCTATTTAGCAGCAAATCGCCATTAAGATAAATCGTAGAATAGACGAACACCAGAACAAGTAGAGTCATTTACATAAAACAACAAAATTAAACTCGATGTACACCATGTTCTAGAACAGTATATAGGTTATAGTGTTAAAAATTAATTATAATGATGAAAAACATAGAAATTGGAGAATTTTATTGAGTTTGGTAAATATCGTTTTTCTTTTGGAATTCTGGAGTTTGGCCAATTTTTAATATTGGCGGTACAAAACAGAAAATTTCCACTTCACCTTTCTATTTAGTTATTTTACAGCTCAACGCTAGTAGATAGCGGGTTTCAATTCTAGTTTTTGAGAAAATTCGGTTATAGTGATGAAAAATTAGAGTTTTGAGAATACTGTTAAAATTTGTTTCTATTGATGTAAATAGAGAATATATAGAATTTAAGTAATTTTGGCAATATAAAAGTAAAATTGATGAAAATATTGAGCACAACTAGTAATAATTTCTAGGTTTTAGCGGTTCTGGTAAAAATATGGTTGTACCAATAAAAAATAAGTATTTCGATATATGGATTTGGCAAAATTGTGAAAATTGAAGTTGTCTAAGTTTTAATGATTCTGAAAAACAGGTCATTTTGATGAATTTATTAATTTGAAGAAATATTGTTGATTCGATACATGGATTTGACAAAATTGTGAAAATTGAAGTTTTATAAGGTTTAATGATTCTGAAAAATATGACATTTTGATGAATTTATTGTTGAATTGATAAAAAGTTGTAATTTCGAAAAACTCAACGATTTTTGAAATTTTCAGTGATTTTGAGCAACTTTAGTTGCATTCAGAATATAGAATTTTGAGAATTTTTGTGGACGCGCTAACAATTCACTTCATATATTTGTACCAATAAAAAATGGTATTTCGATATACGGATTTGACAAAATTGGTAAAATTGAAGCTTTGTATGTTTTAATGATTCTGAAAAATATGACATTTTGATTAATTTATTGTTGAATTGATAAAAAGCTGTAATTTCGAAAAACTCTACGGTTTTTGAAATTTTCAGTGATTTTGAGAAACTTTAGTTGCATTCAGAATATAGAATTTTGAGAATTTTTGTGGACGCGCTAACAATTCACTTCATATATTTGTACCAATAAAAAATGGTATTTCGATATACGGATTTGACAAAATTGGTAAAATTGAAGCTTTGTATGTTTTAATGATTCTGAAAAATATGACATTTTGATTAATTTATTGTTGAATTGATAAAAAGCTGTAATTTCGAAAAACTCTACGATTTTTGAAATTTTCAGTGATTTTGAGAAACTTTAGTTGCATTCAGAATATAGAATTTTGAGAATTTTTGTGGATTCGCTAACAATTCACTTCATATATTTGCTCTATTTAACAGCAAATCGCCATTAAGATAAATCGTAGAATAGACGAACACCAGAACAAGTAGAGTCATTTACATAAAACAACAAAATTAAACTCGATGTACACCATGTTCTAGAACAGTATATAGGTTATAGTGTTAAAAATTAATTATAATGATGAAAAACATAGAAATTGGAGAATTTTATTGAGTTTGGTAAATATTGTTTTTCTTTTCGAATTCTGGAGTTTGGCCAATTTTTAATATTGGCGGTACAAAACAGAAAATTTCCACTTCACCTTTCTATTTAGTTATTTTACAGCTCAACGCTAGTAGATAGCGGGTTTCAATTCTAGTTTTTGAGAAAATTCGGTTATAGTGATGAAAAATTAGAGTTTTGAGAATACTGTTAAAATTTGTTTCTATTGATGTAAATAGAGAATATATAGAATTTAAGTAATTTTGGCAATATAAAAGTAAAATTGATGAAAATATTGAGCACAACTAGTAATAATTTCTAGGTTTTAGCGGTTCTGGTAAAAATATGGTTGTACCAATAAAAAAAAAGTATTTCGATATATGGATTTGGCAAAATTGTGAAAATTGAAGTTTTCTAAGTTTTAATGATTCTGAAAAACAGGTCATTTTGATGAATTTATTAATTTGAAGAAATATTGTTGATTCGATACATGGATTTGACAAAATTGTGAAAATTGAAGTTTTATAAGGTTTAATGATTCTGAAAAATATGACATTTTGATGAATTTATTGTTGAATTGATAAAAAGTTGTAATTTCGAAAAACTCAACGATTTTTGAAATTTTCAGTGATTTTGAGAAACTTTAGTTGCATTCAGAATATAGAATTTTGAGAATTTTTGTGGACGCGCTAACAACTCACTTCATATATTTGCTCTATTTAACAGCAAATCCCCATGGAGCCGAATGGTAGAATAGACGAACACCAGAACAAGTAGAGTCATTTACATGAAACAACAAAATTAAACTCGATGTACACCATGTTCTAGAACAGTATATTCTACTTGTCTTTGATAAAACATAACTTCGGTTATAGAGTTAAAAATTAATTATAATGATAAAAAACATAGAAATTGGAGAATTTTATTGATTTTGGTAAATATTGTTTTTCTATTCGAATTCTGGAGTTTGGCCAATTTTTCATATTGGCTGTACAAAACAGAAAATTTCCACTTCACCTTTCTATTTAGTTATTATACAACTCAACGCTAGTAGTGGGAGAGTTTCAATTCTAGTTTTTGAGAAAATTCGGTTATAGTTATGAAAAATTAGAGTTTTGAGAATATTGCTAAAATTTGTTTCTATTGATGTAAATAGAGAATATATAGAATTTAAGTAATTTTGGCAATATAAAAGTAAAATTGATGAAAATATTGAGCACAACTAGTAATAATTTCTAGGTTTTAGCGGTTCTGGTAAAAATATGGTTGTACCAATAAAAAAAAAGTATTTCGATATATGGATTTGGCAAAATTGTGAAAATTGAAGTTTTCTAAGTTTTAATGATTCTGAAAAACAGGTCATTTTGATGAATTTATTAATTTGAAGAAATATTGTTGATTCGATACATGGATTTGACAAAATTGTGAAAATTGAAGTTTTATAAGGTTTAATGATTCTGAAAAATATGACATTTTGATGAATTTATTGTTGAATTGATAAAAAGTTGTAATTTCGAAAAACTCAACGATTTTTGAAATTTTCAATGATTTTGAGAAACTTTAGTTGCATTCAGAATATAGAATTTTGAGAATTTTTGTGGACGCGCTAACAATTCACTTCATATCTGCTCTATTTAACAGCAAATCCCCATGGAGCCGAATGGTAGAATAGACGAACACCAGAACAAGTAGAGTCATTTACATAAAACAACAAAATTAAACTCGATGTACACCATGTTCTAGAACAGTATATAGGTTATAGTGTTAAAAATTAATTATAATGATGAAAAACATAGAAATTGGAGAATTTTATTGAGTTTGGTAAATATTGTTTTTCTTTTCGAATTCTGGAGTTTGGCCAATTTTTAATATTGGCGGTACAAAACAGAAAATTTCCACTTCACCTTTCTATTTAGTTATTTTACAGCTCAACGCTAGTAGATAGCGGGTTTCAATTCTAGTTTTTGAGAAAATTCGGTTATAGTGATGAAAAATTAGAGTTTTGAGAATACTGTTAAAATTTGTTTCTATTGATGTAAATAGAGAATATATAGAATTTAAGTAATTTTGGCAATATAAAAGTAAAATTGATGAAAATATTGAGCACAACTAGTAATAATTTCTAGGTTTTAGCGGTTCTGGTAAAAATATGGTTGTACCAATAAAAAAAAAGTATTTCGATATATGGATTTGGCAAAATTGTGAAAATTGAAGTTTTCTAAGTTTTAATGATTCTGAAAAACAGGTCATTTTGATGAATTTATTAATTTGAAGAAATATTGTTGATTCGATACATGGATTTGACAAAATTGTGAAAATTGAAGTTTTATAAGGTTTAATGATTCTGAAAAATATGACATTTTGATGAATTTATTGTTGAATTGATAAAAAGTTGTAATTTCGAAAAACTCAACGATTTTTGAAATTTTCAGTGATTTTGAGAAACTTTAGTTGCATTCAGAATATAGAATTTTGAGAATTTTTGTGGACGCGCTAACAACTCACTTCATATATTTGCTCTATTTAACAGCAAATCCCCATGGAGCCGAATGGTAGAATAGACGAACACCAGAACAAGTAGAGTCATTTACATGAAACAACAAAATTATACTCGATGTACACCATGTTCTAGAACAGTATATTCTACTTGTCTTTGATAAAACATAACTTCGGTTATAGAGTTAAAAATTAATTATAATGATAAAAAACATAGAAATTGGAGAATTTTATTGATTTTGGTAAATATTGTTTTTCTATTCGAATTCTGGAGTTTGGCCAATTTTTCATATTGGCTGTACAAAACAGAAAATTTCCACTTCACCTTTCTATTTAGTTATTATGCAACTCAACGCTAGTAGTGGGAGAGTTTCAATTCTAGTTTTTGAGAAAATTCGGTTATAGTGATGAAAAATTAGAGTTTTGAGAATATTGTTAAAATTTGTTTCTATTGATGTAAATAGAGAATATATAGAATTTAAGTAATTTTGGCAATATAAAAGTAAAATTGATGAAAATATTGAGCACAACTAGTAATAAATTCTAGGTTTTAGCGGTTCTGGTAAAAATATGGTTGTACCAATAAAAAATAAGTATTTCGATATATGGATTTGGCAAAATTGTGAAAATTGAAGTTTTCTAAGTTTTAATGATTCTGAAAAACAGGTCATTTTGATGAATTTATTAATTTGAAGAAATATTGTTGATTCGATACATGGATTTGACAAAATTGTGAAAATTGAAGTTTTATAAGGTTTAATGATTCTGAAAAATATGACATTTTGATGAATTTATTGTTGAATTGATAAAAAGTTGTAATTTCGAAAAACTCAACGATTTTTGAAATTTTCAGTGATTTTGAGAAACTTTAGTTGCATTCAGAATATAGAATTTTGAGAATTTTTGTGGACGCGCTAACAATTCACTTCATATATTTGCTCTATTTAACAGCAAATCGCCATTAAGATAAATCGTAGAATAGACGAACACCAGAACAAGTAGAGTCATTTACATAAAACAACAAAATTAAACTCGATGTACACCATGTTCTAGAACAGTATATAGGTTATAGTGTTAAAAATTAATTATAATGATGAAAAACATAGAAATTGGAGAATTTTATTGAGTTTGGTAAATATTGTTTTTCTATTCGAATTCTGGAGTTTGGCCAATTTTTCATATTGGCTGTACAAAACAGAAAATTTCCACTTCACCTTTCTATTTAGTTATTATACAACTCAACGCTAGTAGTGGGAGAGTTTCAATTCTAGTTTTTGAGAAAATTCGGTTATAGTTATGAAAAATTAGAGTTTTGAGAATATTGCTAAAATTTGTTTCTATTGATGTAAATAGAGAATATATAGAATTTAAGTAATTTTGGCAATATAAAAGTAAAATTGATGAAAATATTGAGCACAAATAGTAATAATTTCTAGGTTTTAGCGGTTCTGGTAAAAATATGGTTGTACCAATAAAAAAAAAGTATTTCGATATATGGATTTGGCAAAATTGTGAAAATTGAAGTTTTCTAAGTTTTAATGATTCTGAAAAACAGGTCATTTTGATGAATTTATTAATTTGAAGAAATATTGTTGATTCGATACATGGATTTGACAAAATTGTGAAAATTGAAGTTTTATAAGGTTTAATGATTCTGAAAAATATGACATTTTGATGAATTTATTGTTGAATTGATAAAAAGTTGTAATTTCGAAAAACTCAACGATTTTTGAAATTTTCAATGATTTTGAGAAACTTTAGTTGCATTCAGAATATAGAATTTTGAGAATTTTTGTGGACGCGCTAACAATTCACTTCATATATTTGCTCTATTTAACAGCAAATCCCCATGGAGCCGAATGGTAGAATAGACGAACACCAGAACAAGTAGAGTCATTTACATAAAACAACAAAATTAAACTCGATGTACACCATGTTCTAGAACAGTATATAGGTTATAGTGTTAAAAATTAATTATAATGATGAAAAACATAGAAATTGGAGAATTTTATTGATTTTGGTAAATATTGTTTTTCTATTCGAATTCTGGAGTTTGCCCAATTTTTAATATTGGCGGTACAAAACAGAAAATTTCCTCTTCACCTTTCTATTTAGTTATTTGACAACTCAACGCTAGTAGTTGGCGACTTTCAATTCTAGTTTTTGAGAAAATTCAATTATAGTTATGAAAAATTAGAGTTTTGAGAATACTGTTAAAATTTGTTTCTATTGATGTAAATAGAGAATATATAGAATTTAAGTAATTTTGGCAATATAAAAGTAAAATTGATAAAAATTTTGAGCACAACTAGTAATAATTTCTAGGTTTTAGCGGTTCTGGTAAAAATATGGTTGTACCAATAAAAAATAAGTATTTCGATATATGGATTTGGCAAAATTGTGAAAATTGAAGTTGTCTAAGTTTTAATGATTCTGAAAAACAGGTCATTTTGATGAATTTATTCATTTGAAGAAATATTGTTGATTCGATACATGGATTTGACAAAATTGTGAAAATTGAAGTTTTATAAGGTTTAATGATTCTGAAAAATATGACATTTTGATGAATTTATTAATTTGAAGAAATATTGTTGATTCGATACATGGATTTGACAAAATTGTGAAAATTGAAGTTTTATAAGTTTTTATGATTCTGAAAAATATGACATTTTTATTAATTTATTGTTGAATTGATAAAAAGCTGTAATGGATTTGACAAAATTGTGAAAATTGAAGTTTTATAAGTTTTAATGATTCTGAAAAATATGACATTTTTATTAATTTATTGTTGAATTGATAAAAAGCTGTAATTTCGAAAAACTCTACGATTTTTGAAATTTTCAGTGATTTTGAGAAACTTTAGTTGCATTCAGAATATAGAATTTTGAGAATTTTTGTGGACTCGCTAACAATTCACTTCATATATTTGCTCTATTTAACAGCAAATCGCCATTAAGATAAATCGTAGAATAGACGAACACCAGAACAAGTAGAGTCATTTACATAAAACAACAAAATTAAACTCGATGTACACCATGTTCTAGAACAGTATATAGGTTATAGTGTTAAAAATTAATTATAATGATGAAAAACATAGAAATTGGAGAATTTTATTGAGTTTGGTAAATATTGTTTTTCTTTTCGAATTCTGGAGTTTGGCCAATTTTTAATATTGGCGGTACAAAACAGAAAATTTCCACTTCACCTTTCTATTTAGTTATTTTACAGCTCAACGCTAGTAGATAGCGGGTTTCAATTCTAGTTTTTGAGAAAATTCGGTTATAGTGACGAAAAATTAGAGTTTTGAGAATACTGTTAAAATTTGTTTCTATTGATGTAAATAGAGAATATATAGAATTTAAGTAATTTTGGCAATATAAAAGTAAAATTGATGAAAATATTGAGCACAACTAGTAATAATTTCTAGGTTTTAGCGGTTCTGGTAAAAATATGGTTGTACCAATAAAAAATAAGTATTTCGATATATGGATTTGGCAAAATTGTGAAAATTGAAGTTGTCTAAGTTTTAATGATTCTGAAAAACAGGTCATTTTGATGAATTTATTAATTTGAAGAAATATTGTTGATTCGATACATGGATTTGACAAAATTGTGAAAATTGAAGTTTTATAAGGTTTAATGATTCTGAAAAATATGACATTTTGATGAATTTATTGTTGAATTGATAAAAAGTTGTAATTTCGAAAAACTCAACGATTTTTGAAATTTTCAATGATTTTGAGAAACTTTAGTTGCATTCAGAATATAGAATTTTGAGAATTTTTGTGGACGCGCTAACAATTCACTTCATATATTTGCTCTATTTAACAGCAAATCGCCATTAAGGTAAATCGTAGAATAGACGAACACCAGAACAAGTAGAGTCATTTACATAAAACAACAAAATTAAACTCGATGTACACCATGTTCTAGAACAGTATATTCTACTTGTCTTTGATAAAACATAACTTCGGTTATAGAGTTAAAAATTAATTATAATGATAAAAACATAGAAGTTGGAGAATTTTATTGATTTTGGTAAATATTGTTTTTCTATTCGAATTCTGGAGTTTGGCCAATTTTTCATATTGGCGGTACAAAACAGAAAATTTCCACTTCACCTTTCTATTTAGTTATTATACAACTCAACGCTAGTAGTGGGAGAGTTTCAATTCTAGTTTTTGAGAAAATTCGGTTATAGTGATGAAAAATTAGAGTTTTGAGAATATTGTTAAAATTTGTTTCTATTGATGTAAATAGAGAATATATAGAATCTAAGTAATTTTGGCAATATAAAAGTAAAATTGATGAAAATATTGAGCACAACTAGTAATAAATTCTAGGTTTTAGCGGTTCTGGTAAAAATATGGTTGTACCAATAAAAAAAAAATATTTCGATATATGGATTTGGCAAAATTGTGAAAATTGAAGTTTTCTAAGTTTTAATGATTCTGAAAAACAGGTCATTCGGATGAATTTATTAATTTGAAGAAATATTGTTGATTCGATACATGGATTTGACAAAATTGTGAAAATTGAAGTTTTATAAGGTTTAATGATTCTGAAAAATATGACATTTTGATGAATTTATTGTTGAATTGATAAAAAGTTGTAATTTCGAAAAACTCAACGATTTTTGAAATTTTCAATGATTTTGAGAAACTTTAGTTGCATTCAGAATATAGAATTTTGAGAATTTTTGTGGACGCGATAACAATTCACTTCATATATTTGCTCTATTTCACAGCAAATCCCCATGGAGCCGAATGGTAGAATAGACGAACACCAGAACAAGTAGAGTCATTTACATAAAACAACAAAATTAAACTCGATGTACACCATGTTCTAGAACAGTATATTCTACTTGTCTTTGATAAAACATAACTTCGGTTATAGAGTTAAAAATTAATTATAATGATAAAAAACATAGAAATTGGAGAATTTTATTGATTTTGGTAAATATTGTTTTTCTATTCGAATTCTGGAGTTTGGCCAATTTTTCATATTGGCGGTACAAAACAGAAAATTTCCACTTCACCTTTCTATTTAGTTATTTGACAACTCAACGCTAGTAGTTGGCGACTTTCAATTCTAGTTTTTGAGAAAATTCGGTTATAGTTATGAAAAATTAGAGTTTTGAGAATATTGTTAAAATTTGTTTCTATTGATGTAAATAGAGAATATATAGAATTTAAGTAATTTTGGCAATATAAAAGTAAAATTGATGAAAACATTGAGCACAACTAGTAATAATTTCTAGGTTTTAGCGGTTCTGGTAAAAATATGGTTGTACCAATAAAAAAAAAGTATTTCGATATATGGATTTGGCAAAATTGGGAAAATTGAAGTTTTGTAAGTTTTAATGATTCTGAAAAACAGGACATTTTGATGAATTTATTAATTTGAAGAAATATTGTTGATTCGATACATGGATTTGACAAAATTGTGAAAATTGAAGTTTTATAAGGTTTAATGATTCTGAAAAATATGACATTTTGATTAATTTATTGTTGAATTGATAAAAAGCTGTAATTTCGAAAAACTCAACGATTTTTGAAATTTTCAGTGATTTTGAGAAACTTTAGTTGCATTCAGAATATAGAATTTTGAGAATTTTTGTGGACGCGATAACAATTCACTTCATATATTTGCTCTATTTCACAGCAAATCCCCATGGAGCCGAATGGTAGAATAGACGAACACCAGAACAAGTAGAGTCATTTACATAAAACAACAAAATTAAACTCGATGTACACCATGTTCTAGAACAGTATATTCTACTTGTCTTTGGTAAAACATAACTTCGGTTATAGTGTTAAAAATTAATTATAATGATGAAAAACATAGAAATTGGAGAATTTTATTGAGTTTGGTAAATATTGTTTTTCTTTTCGAATTCTGGAGTTTGGCCAATTTTTAATATTGGCGGTACAAAACAGAAAATTTCCACTTCACCTTTCTATTTAGTTATTTTACAGCTCAACGCTAGTAGATAGCGGGTTTCAATTCTAGTTTTTGAGAAAATTCGGTTATAGTGATGAAAAATTAGAGTTTTGAGAATATTGTTAAAATTTGTATATATTAATGTAAATAGAGAATATATAGAATTTCAGTAATTTTCGCAATATAGAAGTAGAATTGATGAAAATATTGAGCACAACTAGTAATAATTTCTAGGTTTTAGCGGTTCTGGTAAAAATATGGTTGTACCAATAAAAAAAAAGTATTTCGATATATGGATTTGGCAAAATTGGGAAAATTGAAGTTTTGTAAGTTTTAATGATTCTGAAAAACAGGACATTTTGATGAATTTATTAATTTGAAGAAATATTGTTGATTCGATACATGGATTTGACAAAATTGTGAAAATTGAAGTTTTATAAGGTTTAATGATTCTGAAAAATATGACATTTTGATTAATTTATTGTTGAATTGATAAAAAGCTGTAATTTCGAAAAACTCAACGATTTTTGAAATTTTCAGTGATTTTGAGAAACTTTAGTTGCATTCAGAATATAGAATTTTGAGAATTTTTGTGGACGCGATAACAATTCACTTCATATATTTGCTCTATTTCACAGCAAATCCCCATGGAGCCGAATGGTAGAATAGACGAACACCAGAACAAGTAGAGTCATTTACATAAAACAACAAAATTAAACTCGATGTACACCATGTTCTAGAACAGTATATTCTACTTGTCTTTGGTAAAACATAACTTCGGTTATAGTGTTAAAAATTAATTATAATGATGAAAAACATAGAAATTGGAGAATTTTATTGAGTTTGGTAAATATTGTTTTTCTATTCGAATTCTGGAGTTTGCCCAATTTTTAATATTGGCAGTACAAAACAGAAAATTTCCTCTTCACCTTTCTATTTAGTTATTTTACAACTAGTAGTTAGCGGGTTTCAATTCTAGTTTTTGAGAAAATTCGGTTATAGTGATGAAAAATTAGAGTTTTGAGAATATTGTTAAAATTTGTTTCTATTGATGTAAATAGAGAATATATAGAATTTAAGTTATTTTGGCAATATAAAAGTAAAATTGATGAAAATATTGAGCACAACTAGTAATAATTTCTAGGTTTTAGCGGTTCTGGTAAAAATATGGTTGTACCAATAAAAAAAAAGTATTTCGATATATGGATTTGGCAAAATTGTGAAAATTGAAGTTTTCTAAGTTTTAATGATTCTGAAAAACAGGTCATTTTGATGAATTTATTAATTTGAGGAAATATTGTTGATTCGATACATGGATTGGACAAAATTGTGAAAATTGAAGTTTTATAAGGTTTAATGATTCTGAAAAATATGACATTTTGATGAATTTATTGTTGAATTGATAAAAAGTTGTAATTTCGAAAAACTCAACGATTTTTGAAATTTTCAATGATTTTGAGAAACTTTAGTTGCATTCAGAATATAGAATTTTGAGAATTTTTGTGGACGCGCTAACAATTCACTTCATATATTTGCTCTATTTAACAGCAAATCGCCATTAAGATAAATCGTAGAATAGACGAACACCAGAACAAGTAGAGTCATTTACATAAAACAACAAAATTAAACTCGATGTACACCATGTTCTAGAACAGTATATTCTACTTGTCTTTGATAAAACATAACTTCGGTTATAGAGTTAAAAATTAATTATAATGATGAAAAACATAGAAATTGGAGAATTTTATTGATTTTGGTAAATATTGTTTTTCTATTCGAATTCTGGAGTTTGGCCAATTTTTCATATTGGCGGTACAAAACAGAAAATTTCCACCTCACCTTTCTATTTAGTTATTTTACAACTCAACGCTAGTAGTTGGCGACTTTCAATTCTAGTTTTTGAGAAAATTCGGTTATAGTGATGAAAAA
This sequence comes from Volucella zonaria, assembly GCA_963966105.1. Taxonomy (NCBI): domain Eukaryota; kingdom Metazoa; phylum Arthropoda; class Insecta; order Diptera; family Syrphidae; genus Volucella; species Volucella zonaria. The sequence continues at coordinate 4,288,487 of CAWYQB010000254.1, read as the reverse complement.
TTAGAGTTTTGAGAATATTGTTAAAATTTGTTTCTATTGATGTAAATAGAGAATATATAGAATTTAAGTAATTTTCGCAATATAAAAGTAAAATTGATGAAAATATTGAGCACAACTAGTAATAATTTCCAGGTTTTAGCGGTTCTGGTAAAAATATGGTTGTACCAATAAAAAAAAAGTATTTCGATATATGGATTTGGCAAAATTGTGAAAATTGAAGTTTTCTAAGTTCTAATGATTCTGAAAAACAGGTCATTCTGATGAATTTATTAATTTGAAGAAATATTGTTGATTCGATACATGGATCTGACAAAATTGTGAAAATTGAAGTTTTATAAGGTTTAATGATTCTGAAAAATAAAAATTTGTTGAATTTATTGTTGAATTGATAAAAAGTTGTAATTTCGAAAAACTCAACGATTTTTGAAATTTTCAATGATTTTGAGAAACTTTCGTTGCATTCAGAATATAGAATTTTGAGAATTTTTGTGGACGCGATAATTTGAAGAAATATTGTTGATTCGATACATGGATTTGACAAAATTGTGAAAATTGAAGTTTTATAAGGTTTAATGATTCTGAAAAATATGACATTTTGATGAATTTATTGTTGAATTGATAAAAAGTTGTAATTTCGAAAAACTCAACGATTTTTGAAATTTTCAATGACTTTGAGAAACTTTAGTTGCATTCAGAATATAGAATTTTGAGAATTTTTGTGGACTCGCTAACAATTCACTTCATATATTTGCTCTATTTAACAGCAAATCGCCATTAAGATAAATCGTAGAATAGACGAACACCAGAACAAGTAGAGTCATTTACATAAAACAACAAAATTAAACTCGATGTACACCATGTTCTAGAACAGTATATACTACTTGTCTTTGGTAAAACATAACTTCGGTTATAGTGTTAAAAATTAATTATAATGATGAAAAACATAGAAATTGGAGAATTTTATTGATTTTGGTAAATTTTGTTTTTCTATTCAAATTCTGGAGTTTGGCCAATTTTTCATATTGGCGGTACAAAACAGAAAATTTCCACCTCACCTTTCTATTTAGTTATTTTACAACTCAATGCTAGTAGTTGGCGACTTTCAATTCTGGTTTTTGAGAAAATTCGGTTATAGTTATGAAAAATTAGAGTTTTGAGAATACTGTTAAAATTTGTTTCTATTGATGTAAATAGAGAATATATAGAATTTAATTAATTTTGGCAATATAAAAGTAAAATTGATGAAAATATTGAGCACAACTAGTAATAATTTCTAAGTTTTAGCGGTTCTGGTAAAAATATGGTTGTACCAATAAAAAAAAAATATTTCGATATATGGATTTGGCAAAATTGTGAAAATTGAAGTTTTCTAAGTTTTAATGATTCTGAAAAACAGGTCATTCTGATGAATTTATTAATTTGAAGAAATATTGTTGATTCGATACATGGATTTGACAAAATTGTGAAAATTGAAATGTTATAAGGTTTAATGATTCTGAAAAATATGACATTTTGATGAATTTATTGTTGAATTGATAAAAAGTTGTAATTTCGAAAAACTCAACGATTTTTGAAATTTTCAATGATTTTGAGAAACTTTAGTTGCATTCAGAATATAGAATTTTGAGAATTTTTGTGGACTCGCTAACAATTCACTTCATATATTTGCTCTATTTAACAGCAAATCGCCATTAAGATAAATCGTAGAATAGACGAACACCAGAACAAGTAGAGTCATTTACATAAAACAACAAAATTAAACTCGATGTACACCATGTTCTAGAACAGTATATTCTACTTGTCTTTGATAAAACATAACTTCGGTTATGGAGTTAAAAATTAATTATAATGATAAAAAACGTAGAAATTGGAGAATTTTATTGATTTTGGTAAATATTGTTTTTCTATTCGAATTCTGGAGTTTGGCCAATTTTTCATATTGGCGGTACAAAACAGAAAATTTCCACCTCACCTTTCTATTTAGTTATTTTACAACTCAATGCTAGTAGTGGGTGAGTTTCAATTCTAGTTTTTGAGAAAATTCGGTTATAGTGATGAAAAATTAGAGTTTTGAGAATATTGTTAAAATTTGTTTCTATTGATGTAAATAGAGAATATATAGAATTTAAGTAATTTTGGCAATATAAAAGTAAAATTGATGAAAATATTGAGCACAACTAGTAATAATTTCTAGGTTTTAGCGGTTCTGGTAAAAATATGGTTGTACCAATAAAAAAAAAGTATTTCGATATATGGATTTGGCAAAATTGTGAAAATTGAAGTTTTCTAAGTTTTAATGATTCTGAAAAACAGGTCATTTTGATGAATTTATTAATTTGAGGAAATATTGTTGATTCGATACATGGATTGGACAAAATTGTGAAAATTGAAGTTTTATAAGGTTTAATGATTCTGAAAAATATGACATTTTGATGAATTTATTGTTGAATTGATAAAAAGTTGTAATTTCGAAAAACTCAACGATTTTTGAAATTTTCAATGACTTTGAGAAACTTTAGTTGCATTCAGAATATAGAATTTTGAGAATTTTTGTGGACGCGATAACAATTCACTTCATATATTTGCTCTATTTCACAGCAAATCCCCATGGAGCCGAATGGTAGAATAGACGAACACCAGAACAAGTAGAGTCATTTACATAAAACAACAAAATTAAACTCGATGTACACCATGTTCTAGAACAGTATATACTACTTGTCTTTGGTAAAACATAACTTCGGTTATAGTGTTAAAAATTAATTATAATGATGAAAAACATAGAAATTGGAGAATTTTATTGATTTTGGTAAATTTTGTTTTTCTATTCAAATTCTGGAGTTTGGCCAATTTTTCATATTGGCGGTACAAAACAGAAAATTTCCACCTCACCTTTCTATTTAGTTATTTTACAACTCAATGCTAGTAGTGGGTGAGTTTCAATTCTAGTTTTTGAGAAAATTCGGTTATAGTGATGAAAAATTAGAGTTTTGAGAATATTGTTAAAATTTGTTTCTATTGATGTAAATAGAGAATATATAGAATTTAAGTAATTTTGGCAATATAAAAGTAAAATTGATGAAAATATTGAGCACAACTAGTAATAATTTCTAGGTTTTAGCGGTTCTGGTAAAAATATGGTTGTACCAATAAAAAAAAAGTATTTCGATATATGGATTTGGCAAAATTGTGAAAATTGAAGTTTTCTAAGTTTTAATGATTCTGAAAAACAGGTCATTTTGATGAATTTATTAATTTGAGGAAATATTGTTGATTCGATACATGGATTGGACAAAATTGTGAGAATTGAAGTTTTATAAGGTTTAATGATTCTGAAAAATATGACATTTTGATGAATTTATTGTTGAATTGATAAAAAGTTGTAATTTCGAAAAACTCAACGATTTTTGAAATTTTCAATGATTTTGAGAAACTTTAGTTGCATTCAGAATATAGAATTTTGAGAATTTTTGTGGACGCGCTAACAATTCACTTCATATATTTGCTCTATTTAACAGCAAATCCCCATGGAGCCGAATGGTAGAATACACGAACACCAGAACAAGTAGAGTCATTTACATAAAACAACAAAATTAAACTCGATGTACACCATGTTCTAGAACAGTATATTCTACTTGTCTTTGGTAAAACATAACTTCGGTTATAGTGTTAAAAATTAATTATAATGATGAAAAACATAGAAATTGGAGAATTTTATTGATTTTGGTAAATATTGTTTTTCTATTCGAATTCTGGAGTTTGCCCAATTTTTAATATTGGCGGTACAAAACAGAAAATTTCCTCTTCACCTTTGTATTTAGTTATTTGACAACTCAACGCTAGTAGTTGGCGACTTTCAATTCTGGTTTTTGAGAAAATTCGGTTATAGTTATGAAAAATTAGAGTTTTGAGAATACTGTTAAAATTTGTTTCTATTGATGTAAATAGAGAATATATAGAATTTAATTAATTTTGGCAATATAAAAGTAAAATTGATGAAAATATTGAGCACAACTAGTAATAATTTCTAAGTTTTAGCGGTTCTGGTAAAAATATGGTTGTACCAATAAAAAAAAAATATTTCGATATATGGATTTGGCAAAATTGTGAAAATTGAAGTTTTCTAAGTTTTAATGATTCTGAAAAACAGGTCATTCTGATGAATTTATTAATTTGAAGAAATATTGTTGATTCGATACATGGATTTGACAAAATTGTGAAAATTGAAGTGTTATAAGGTTTAATGATTCTGAAAAATATGACATTTTGATGAATTTATTGTTGAATTGATAAAAAGTTGTAATTTCGAAAAACTCAACGATTTTTGAAATTTTCAATGATTTTGAGAAACTTTAGTTGCATTCAGAATATAGAATTTTGAGAATTTTTGTGGACTCGCTAACAGTTCACTTCATATATTTGCTCTATTTAACAGCAAATCGCCATTAAGATAAATCGTAGAATAGACGAACACCAGAACAAGTAGAGTCATTTACATAAAACAACAAAATTAAACTCGATGTACACCATGTTCTAGAACAGTATATTCTACTTGTCTTTGATAAAACATAACTTCGGTTATGGAGTTAAAAATTAATTATAATGATAAAAAACGTAGAAATTGGAGAATTTTATTGATTTTGGTAAATATTGTTTTTCTATTCGAATTCTGGAGTTTGGCCAATTTTTCATATTGGCGGTACAAAACAGAAAATTCCACCTCACCTTTCTATTTAGTTATTTTACAACTCAATGCTAGTAGTTGGCGACTTTCAATTCTGGTTTTTGAGAAAATTCGGTTATAGTTATGAAAAATTAGAGTTTTGAGAATACTGTTAAAATTTGTTTCTATTGATGTAAATAGAGAATATATAGAATTTAGTTAATTTTGGCAATATAAAAGTAAAATTGATGAAAATATTGAGCACAACTAGTAATAATTTCTAAGTTTTAGCGGTTCTGGTAAAAATATGGTTGTACCAATAAAAAAAAAATATTTCGATATATGGATTTGGCAAAATTGTGAAAATTGAAGTTTTCTAAGTTTTAATGATTCTGAAAAACAGGTCATTCTGATGAATTTATTAATTTGAAGAAATATTGTTGATTCGATACATGGATTTGACAAAATTGTGAAAATTGAAATGTTATAAGGTTTAATGATTCTGAAAAATATGACATTTTGATGAATTTATTGTTGAATTGATAAAAAGTTGTAATTTCGAAAAACTCAACGATTTTTGAAATTTTCAATGACTTTGAGAAACTTTAGTTGCATTCAGAATATAGAATTTTGAGAATTTTTGTGGACTCGCTAACAATTCACTTCATATATTTGCTCTATTTAACAGCAAATCGCCATTAAGATAAATCGTAGAATAGACGAACACCAGAACAAGTAGAGTCATTTACATAAAACAACAAAATTAAACTCGATGTACACCATGTTCTAGAACAGTATATTCTACTTGTCTTTGATAAAACATAACTTCGGTTATAGAGTTAAAAATTAATTATAATGATAAAAAACATAGAAATTGGAGAATTTTATTGATTTTGGTAAATATTGTTTTTCTATTCGAATTCTGGAGTTTGGCCAATTTTTCATATTGGCGGTACAAAACAGAAAATTTCCACTTCACCTTTCTATTTAGTTATTTGACAACTCAACGCTAGTAGTTGGCGACTTTCAATTCTAGTTTTTGAGAAAATTCGGTTATAGTTATGAAAAATTAGAGTTTTGAGAATATTGTTAAAATTTGTTTCTATTGATGTAAATAGAGAATATATAGAATTTAAGTAATTTTGGCAATATAAAAGTAAAATTGATGAAAACATTGAGCACAACTAGTAATAATTTCTAGGTTTTAGCGGTTCTGGTAAAAATATGGTTGTACCAATAAAAAAAAAGTATTTCGATATATGGATTTGGCAAAATTGGGAAAATTGAAGTTTTGTAAGTTTTAATGATTCTGAAAAACAGGACATTTTGATGAATTTATTAATTTGAAGAAATATTGTTGATTCGATACATGGATTTGACAAAATTGTGAAAATTGAAGTTTTATAAGGTTTAATGATTCTGAAAAATATGACATTTTGATTAATTTATTGTTGAATTGATAAAAAGCTGTAATTTCGAAAAACTCAACGATTTTTGAAATTTTCAGTGATTTTGAGAAACTTTAGTTGCATTCAGAATATAGAATTTTGAGAATTTTTGTGGACGCGATAACAATTCACTTCATATATTTGCTCTATTTCACAGCAAATCCCCATGGAGCCGAATGGTAGAATAGACGAACACCAGAACAAGTAGAGTCATTTACATAAAACAACAAAATTAAACTCGATGTACACCATGTTCTAGAACAGTATATTCTACTTGTCTTTGGTAAAACATAACTTCGGTTATAGTGTTAAAAATTAATTATAATGATGAAAAACATAGAAATTGGAGAATTTTATTGAGTTTGGTAAATATTGTTTTTCTTTTCGAATTCTGGAGTTTGGCCAATTTTTAATATTGGCGGTACAAAACAGAAAATTTCCACTTCACCTTTCTATTTAGTTATTTTACAGCTCAACGCTAGTAGATAGCGGGTTTCAATTCTAGTTTTTGAGAAAATTCGGTTATAGTGATGAAAAATTAGAGTTTTGAGAATATTGTTAAAATTTGTATATATTAATGTAAATAGAGAATATATAGAATTTCAGTAATTTTCGCAATATAGAAGTAGAATTGATGAAAATATTGAGCACAACTAGTAATAATTTCTAGGTTTTAGCGGTTCTGGTAAAAATATGGTTGTACCAATAAAAAAAAAGTATTTCGATATATGGATTTGGCAAAATTGGGAAAATTGAAGTTTTGTAAGTTTTAATGATTCTGAAAAACAGGACATTTTGATGAATTTATTAATTTGAAGAAATATTGTTGATTCGATACATGGATTTGACAAAATTGTGAAAATTGAAGTTTTATAAGGTTTAATGATTCTGAAAAATATGACATTTTGATTAATTTATTGTTGAATTGATAAAAAGCTGTAATTTCGAAAAACTCAACGATTTTTGAAATTTTCAGTGATTTTGAGAAACTTTAGTTGCATTCAGAATATAGAATTTTGAGAATTTTTGTGGACGCGATAACAATTCACTTCATATATTTGCTCTATTTCACAGCAAATCCCCATGGAGCCGAATGGTAGAATAGACGAACACCAGAACAAGTAGAGTCATTTACATAAAACAACAAAATTAAACTCGATGTACACCATGTTCTAGAACAGTATATTCTACTTGTCTTTGGTAAAACATAACTTCGGTTATAGTGTTAAAAATTAATTATAATGATGAAATACATAGAAATTGGAGAATTTTATTGAGTTTGGTAAATATTGTTTTTCTATTCGAATTCTGGAGTTTGCCCAATTTTTAATATTGGCAGTACAAAACAGAAAATTTCCTCTTCACCTTTCTATTTAGTTATTTTACAACTAGTAGTTAGCGGGTTTCAATTCTAGTTTTTGAGAAAATTCGGTTATAGTGATGAAAAATTAGAGTTTTGAGAATATCGTTAAAATGTGTTTCTATTGATGTAAATAGAGAATATATAGAATTTAAGTAATTTTGGCAATATAGAAGTAGAATTGATGAAAATATTGAGCACAACTTACTAATTTCTAAGTTTTAGTGGTTCTGGAAAAAAATATTGTTGTACCAATAAAAAATAGTATTTCGATATACGGAATTGACAAAATTGGTAAAATTGAAATTTTGTATGTTTTAATGATTCTGAAAAATATGACATTTTGATTAATTTATTGTTGAATTGATAAAAAGCTGTAATTTCGAAAAACTCTACGATTTTTGAAATTTTCAGTGATTTTGAGAAACTTTAGTTGCATTCAGAATATAGAATTTTGAGAATTTTTGTGGACGCGATAACAATTCACTTCATATATTTGCTCTATTTAACAGCAAATCGCCATTAAGATAAATCGTAGAATAGACGAACACCAGAACAAGTAGAGTCATTTACATAAAACAACAAAATTAAACTCGATGTACACCATGTTCTAGAACAGTATATTCTACTTGTCTTTGATAAAACATAACTTCGGTTATAGTGTTAAAAATTAATTATAATGATGAAAAACATAGAAATTGGAGAATTTTATTGATTTTGGTAAATATTGTTTTTCTATTCGAATTCTGGAGTTTGGCCAATTTTTCATATTGGCGGTACAAAACAGAAAATTTCCAGCTCACCTTTCTATTTAGTTATTTTACAACTCAATGCTAGTAGTGGGTGAGTTTCAATTCTAGTTTTTGAGAAAATTCGGTTATAGTGATGAAAAATTAGAGTTTTGAGAATATTGTTAAAATTTGTTTCTATTGATGTAAATAGAGAATATATAGAATTTAAGTTATTTTGGCAATATAAAAGTAAAATTGATGAAAATATTGAGCACAACTAGTAATAATTTCTAGGTTTTAGCGGTTCTGGTAAAAATATGTTTGTACCAATAAAAAAAAAGTATTTCGATATATGGATTTGGCAAAATTGTGAAAATTGAAGTTTTCTAAGTTTTAATGATTCTGAAAAACAGGTCATTTTGATGAATTTATTAATTTGAGGAAATATTGTTGATTCGATACATGGATTGGACAAAATTGTGAAAATTGAAGTTTTATAAGGTTTAATGATTCTGAAAAATATGACATTTTGATGAATTTATTGTTGAATTGATAAAAAGTTGTAATTTCGAAAAACTCAACGATTTTTGAAATTTTCAATGATTTTGAGAAACTTTAGTTGCATTCAGAATATAGAATTTTGAGAATTTTTGTGGACGCGCTAACAATTCACTTCATATATTTGCTCTATTTAACAGCAAATCGCCATTAAGATAAATCGTAGAATAGACGAACACCAGAACAAGTAGAGTCATTTACATAAAACAACAAAATTAAACTCGATGTACACCATGTTCTAGAACAGTATATTCTACTTGTCTTTGATAAAACATAACTTCGGTTATAGAGTTAAAAATTAATTATAATGATGAAAAACATAGAAATTGGAGAATTTTATTGATTTTGGTAAATATTGTTTTTCTATTCGAATTCTGGAGTTTGGCCAATTTTTCATATTGGCGGTACAAAACAGAAAATTTCCACCTCACCTTTCTATTTAGTTATTTTACAACTCAACGCTAGTAGTTGGCGACTTTCAATTCTAGTTTTTGAGAAAATTCGGTTATAGTGATGAAAAATTAGAGTTTTGAGAATATTGTTAAAATTTGTTTCTATTGATGTAAATAGAGAATATATAGAATTTAAGTAATTTTCGCAATATAAAAGTAAAATTGATGAAAATATTGAGCACAACTAGTAATAATTTCCAGGTTTTAGCGGTTCTGGTAAAAATATGGTTGTACCAATAAAAAAAAAGTATTTCGATATATGGATTTGGCAAAATTGTGAAAATTGAAGTTTTCTAAGTTCTAATGATTCTGAAAAACAGGTCATTCTGATGAATTTATTAATTTGAAGAAATATTGTTGATTCGATACATGGATCTGACAAAATTGTGAAAATTGAAGTTTTATAAGGTTTAATGATTCTGAAAAATAAAAATTTGTTGAATTTATTGTTGAATTGATAAAAAGTTGTAATTTCGAAAAACTCAACGATTTTTGAAATTTTCAATGATTTTGAGAAACTTTAGTTGCATTCAGAATATAGAATTTTGAGAATTTTTGTGGACGCGATAATTTGAAGAAATATTGTTGATTCGATACATGGATTTGACAAAATTGTGAAAATTGAAGTTTTATAAGGTTTAATGATTCTGAAAAATATGACATTTTGATGAATTTATTGTTGAATTGATAAAAAGTTGTAATTTCGAAAAACTCAACGATTTTTGAAATTTTCAATGACTTTGAGAAACTTTAGTTGCATTCAGAATATAGAATTTTGAGAATTTTTGTGGACGCGATAACAATTCACTTCATATATTTGCTCTATTTCACAGCAAATCCCCATGGAGCCGAATGGTAGAATAGACGAACACCAGAACAAGTAGAGTCATTTACATAAAACAACAAAATTAAACTCGATGTACACCATGTTCTAGAACAGTATATACTACTTGTCTTTGGTAAAACATAACTTCGGTTATAGTGTTAAAAATTAATTATAATGATGAAAAACATAGAAATTGGAGAATTTTATTGATTTTGGTAAATTTTGTTTTTCTATTCAAATTCTGGAGTTTGGCCAATTTTTCATATTGGCGGTACAAAACAGAAAATTTCCACCTCACCTTTCTATTTAGTTATTTTACAACTCAATGCTAGTAGTTGGCGACTTTCAATTCTGGTTTTTGAGAAAATTCGGTTATAGTTATGAAAAATTAGAGTTTTGAGAATACTGTTAAAATTTGTTTCTATTGATGTAAATAGAGAATATATAGAATTTAATTAATTTTGGCAATATAAAAGTAAAATTGATGAAAATATTGAGCACAACTAGTAATAATTTCTAAGTTTTAGCGGTTCTGGTAAAAATATGGTTGTACCAATAAAAAAAAAATATTTCGATATATGGATTTGGCAAAATTGTGAAAATTGAAGTTTTCTAAGTTTTAATGATTCTGAAAAACAGGTCATTCTGATGAATTTATTAATTTGAAGAAATATTGTTGATTCGATACATGGATTTGACAAAATTGTGAAAATTGAAGTGTTATAAGGTTTAATGATTCTGAAAAATATGACATTTTGATGAATTTATTGTTGAATTGATAAAAAGTTGTAATTTCGAAAAACTCAACGATTTTTGAAATTTTCAATGATTTTGAGAAACTTTAGTTGCATTCAGAATATAGAATTTTGAGAATTTTTGTGGACTCGCTAACAATTCACTTCATATATTTGCTCTATTTAACAGCAAATCGCCATTAAGATAAATCGTAGAATAGAGGAACACCAGAACAAGTAGAGTCATTTACATAAAACAACAAAATTAAACTCGATGTACACCATGTTCTAGAACAGTATATTCTACTTGTCTTTGATAAAACATAACTTCGGTTATGGAGTTAAAAATTAATTATAATGATAAAAAACGTAGAAATTGGAGAATTTTATTGATTTTGGTAAATATTGTTTTTCTATTCGAATTCTGGAGTTTGGCCAATTTTTCATATTGGCGGTACAAAACAGAAAATTTCCACCTCACCTTTCTATTTAGTTATTTTACAACTCAATGCTAGTAGTGGGTGAGTTTCAATTCTAGTTTTTGAGAAAATTCGGTTATAGTGATGAAAAATTAGAGTTTTGAGAATATTGTTAAAATTTGTTTCTATTGATGTAAATAGAGAATATATAGAATTTAAGTAATTTTGGCAATATAAAAGTAAAATTGATGAAAATATTGAGCACAACTAGTAATAATTTCTAGGTTTTAGCGGTTCTGGTAAAAATATGGTTGTACCAATAAAAAAAAAGTATTTCGATATATGGATTTGGCAAAATTGTGAAAATTGAAGTTTTCTAAGTTTTAATGATTCTGAAAAACAGGTCATTTTGATGAATTTATTAATTTGAGGAAATATTGTTGATTCGATACATGGATTGGACAAAATTGTGAAAATTGAAGTTTTATAAGGTTTAATGATTCTGAAAAATATGACATTTTGATGAATTTATTGTTGAATTGATAAAAAGTTGTAATTTCGAAAAACTCAACGATTTTTGAAATTTTCAATGACTTTGAGAAACTTTAGTTGCATTCAGAATATAGAATTTTGAGAATTTTTGTGGACGCGATAACAATTCACTTCATATATTTGCTCTATTTCACAGCAAATCCCCATGGAGCCGAATGGTAGAATAGACGAACACCAGAACAAGTAGAGTCATTTACATAAAACAACAAAATTAAACTCGATGTACACCATGTTCTAGAACAGTATATACTACTTGTCTTTGGTAAAACATAACTTCGGTTATAGTGTTAAAAATTAATTATAATGATGAAAAACATAGAAATTGGAGAATTTTATTGATTTTGGTAAATTTTGTTTTTCTATTCAAATTCTGGAGTTTGGCCAATTTTTCATATTGGCGGTACAAAACAGAAAATTTCCACCTCACCTTTCTATTTAGTTATTTTACAACTCAATGCTAGTAGTGGGTGAGTTTCAATTCTAGTTTTTGAGAAAATTCGGTTATAGTGATGAAAAATTAGAGTTTTGAGAATATTGTTAAAATTTGTTTCTATTGATGTAAATAGAGAATATATAGAATTTAACTAATTTTGGCAATATAAAAGTAAAATTGATGAAAATATTGAGCACAACTAGTAATAATTTCTAGGTTTTAGCGGTTCTGGTAAAAATATGGTTGTACCAATAAAAAAAAAGTATTTCGATATATGGATTTGGCAAAATTGTGAAAATTGAAGTTTTCTAAGTTTTAATGATTCTGAAAAACAGGTCATTTTGATGAATTTATTAATTTGAGGAAATATTGTTGATTCGATACATGGATTGGACAAAATTGTGAAAATTGAAGTTTTATAAGGTTTAATGATTCTGAAAAATATGACATTTTGATGAATTTATTGTTGAATTGATAAAAAGTTGTAATTTCGAAAAACTCAACGATTTTTGAAATTTTCAATGATTTTGAGAAACTTTAGTTGCATTCAGAATATAGAATTTTGAGAATTTTTGTGGACGCGCTAACAATTCACTTCATATATTTGCTCTATTTAACAGCAAATCCCCATGGAGCCGAATGGTAGAATACACGAACACCAGAACAAGTAGAGTCATTTACATAAAACAACAAAATTAAACTCGATGTACACCATGTTCTAGAACAGTATATTCTACTTGTCTTTGGTAAAACATAACTTCGGTTATAGTGTTAAAAATTAATTATAATGATGAAAAACATAGAAATTGGAGAATTTTATTGATTTTGGTAAATATTGTTTTTCTATTCGAATTCTGGAGTTTGCCCAATTTTTAATATTGGCGGTACAAAACAGAAAATTTCCTCTTCACCTTTGTATTTAGTTATTTGACAACTCAACGCTAGTAGTTGGCGACTTTCAATTCTGGTTTTTGAGAAAATTCGGTTATAGTTATGAAAAATTAGAGTTTTGAGAATACTGTTAAAATTTGTTTCTATTGATGTAAATAGAGAATATATAGAATTTAATTAATTTTGGCAATATAAAAGTAAAATTGATGAAAATATTGAGCACAACTAGTAATAATTTCTAAGTTTTAGCGGTTCTGGTAAAAATATGGTTGTACCAATAAAAAAAAAATATTTCGATATATGGATTTGGCAAAATTGTGAAAATTGAAGTTTTCTAAGTTTTAATGATACTGAAAAACAGGTCATTCTGATGAATTTATTAATTTGAAGAAATATTGTTGATTCGATACATGGATTTGACAAAATTGTGAAAATTGAAGTGTTATAAGGTTTAATGATTCTGAAAAATATGACATTTTGATGAATTTATTGTTGAATTGATAAAAAGTTGTAATTTCGAAAAACTCAACGATTTTTGAAATTTTCAATGATTTTGAGAAACTTTAGTTGCATTCAGAATATAGAATTTTGAGAATTTTTGTGGACTCGCTAACAATTCACTTCATATATTTGCTCTATTTAACAGCAAATCGCCATTAAGATAAATCGTAGAATAGACGAACACCAGAACAAGTAGAGTCATTTACATAAAACAACAAAATTAAACTCGATGTACACCATGTTCTAGAACAGTATATTCTACTTGTCTTTGATAAAACATAACTTCGGTTATGGAGTTAAAAATTAATTATAATGATAAAAAACGTAGAAATTGGAGAATTTTATTGATTTTGGTAAATATTGTTTTTCTATTCGAATTCTGGAGTTTGGCCAATTTTTCATATTGGCGGTACAAAACAGAAAATTTCCACCTCACCTTTCTATTTAGTTATTTTACAACTCAATGCTAGTAGTGGGTGAGTTTCAATTCTAGTTTTTGAGAAAATTCGGTTATAGTGATGAAAAATTAGAGTTTTGAGAATATTGTTAAAATTTGTTTCTATTGATGTAAATAGAGAATATATAGAATTTAAGTAATTTTGGCAATATAAAAGTAAAATTGATGAAAATATTGAGCACAACTAGTAATAATTTCTAGGTTTTAGCGGTTCTGGTAAAAATATGGTTGTACCAATAAAAAAAAAGTATTTCGATATATGGATTTGGCAAAATTGTGAAAATTGAAGTTTTCTAAGTTTTAATGATTCTGAAAAACAGGTCATTTTGATGAATTTATTAATTTGAGGAAATATTGTTGATTCGATACATGGATTGGACAAAATTGTGAAAATTGAAGTTTTATAAGGTTTAATGATTCTGAAAAATATGACATTTTGATGAATTTATTGTTGAATTGATAAAAAGTTGTAATTTCGAAAAACTCAACGATTTTTGAAATTTTCAATGATTTTGAGAAACTTTAGTTGCATTCAGAATATAGAATTTTGAGAATTTTTGTGGACGCGCTAACAATTCACTTCATATATTTGCTCTATTTAACAGCAAATCGCCATTAAGATAAATCGTAGAATAGACGAACACCAGAACAAGTAGAGTCATTTACATAAAACAACAAAATTAAACTCAATCTACACCATGTTCTAGAACAGTATATTCTACTTGTCTTTGATAAAACATAACTTCGGTTAAAGAGTTAAAAATTAATTATAATGATAAAAAACATCGAAATTGGAGAATTTTATTGATTTTGGTAAATATTGTTTTTCTATTCGAATTCTGGAGTTTGGCCAATTTTTCATATTGGCCGTACAAAACAGAAAATTTCCACCTCACCTTTCTATTTAGTTATTTTACAACTCAATGCTAGTAGTGGGCGAGTTTCAATTCTAGTTTTTGAGAAAATTCGGTTATAGTGATGAAAAATTAGAGTTTTGAGAATATTGTTAAAATTTGTTTCTATTGATGTAAATAAAGAATATATAGAATTTAAGTAATTTTCGCAATATAAAAGTAAAATTGATGAAAATATTGAGCACAACTAGTAATAATTTCTAGGTTTTAGCGGTTCTGGTAAAAATATGGTTGTACCAATAAAAAAAAAGTATTTCGATATATGGATTTGGCAAAATTGTGAAAATTGAAGTTTTCTAAGTTTTAATGATTCTGAAAAACAGGTCATTCTGATGAATTTATTAATTTGAAGAAATATTGTTGATTCGATACATGGATTTGACAAAATTGTGAAAATTGAAGTTTTATAAGGTTTAATGATTCTGAAAAATAAAAATTTGTTGAATTTATTGCTGAATTGATAAAAAGTTGTAATTTCGAAAAACTCAACGATTTTTGAAATTTTCAATGATTTTGAGAAACTTTAGTTGCATTCAGAATATAGAATTTTGAGAATTTTTGTGGACGCGATAATTTGAAGAAATATTGTTGATTCGATACATGGATTTGACAAAATTGTGAAAATTGAAGTTTTATAAGGTTTAATGATTCTGAAAAATATGACATTTTGATGAATTTATTGTTGAATTGATAAAAAGTTGTAATTTCGAAAAACTCAACGATTTTTGAAATTTTCAATGATTTTGAGAAACTTTAGTTGCATTCAGAATATAGAATTTTGAGAATTTTTGTGGACGCGATAACAATTCACTTCATATATTTGCTCTATTTCACAGCAAATCCCCATGGAGCCGAATGGTAGAATAGACGAACACCAGAACAAGTAGAGTCATTTACATAAAACAACAAAATTAAACTCGATGTACACCATGTTCTAGAACAGTATATACTACTTGTCTTTGGTAAAACATAACTTCGGTTATAGTGTTAAAAATTAATTATAATGATGAAAAACACAGAAATTGGAGAATTTTATTAAGTTTAGTAAATATTGTTTTTCTATTCGAATTCTGGAGTTTGGCCAATTTTTCATATTGGCGGTACAAAACAGAAAATTTCCACCTCACCTTTCTATTTAGTTATTTTACAACTCAATGCTAGTAGTGGGTGAGTTTCAATTCTAGTTTTTGAGAAAATTCGGTTATAGTGATGAAAAATTAGAGTTTTGAGAATATTGTTAAAATTTGTTTCTATTGATGTAAATAGAGAATATATAGAATTTAAGTAATTTTGGCAATATAAAAGTAAAATTGATGAAAATATTGAGCACAACTAGTAATAATTTCTAGGTTTTAGCGGTTCTGGTAAAAATATGGTTGTACCAATAAAAAAAAAGTATTTCGATATATGGATTTGGCAAAATTGTGAAAATTGAAGTTTTCTAAGTTTTAATGATTCTGAAAAACAGGTCATTTTGATGAATTTATTAATTTGAGGAAATATTGTTGATTCGATACATGGATTGGACAAAATTGTGAAAATTGAAGTTTTATAAGGTTTAATGATTCTGAAAAATATGACATTTTGATGAATTTATTGTTGAATTGATAAAAAGTTGTAATTTCGAAAAACTCAACGATTTTTGAAATTTTCAATGATTTTGAGAAACTTTAGTTGCATTCAGAATATAGAATTTTGAGAATTTTTGTGGACGCGCTAACAATTCACTTCATATATTTGCTCTATTTAACAGCAAATCGCCATTAAGATAAATCGTAGAATAGACGAACACCAGAACAAGTAGAGTCATTTACATAAAACAACAAAATTAAACTCAATCTACACCATGTTCTAGAACAGTATATTCTACTTGTCTTTGATAAAACATAACTTCGGTTAAAGAGTTAAAAATTAATTATAATGATAAAAAACATCGAAATTGGAGAATTTTATTGATTTTGGTAAATATTGTTTTTCTATTCGAATTCTGGAGTTTGGCCAATTTTTCATATTGGCCGTACAAAACAGAAAATTTCCACCTCACCTTTCTATTTAGTTATTTTACAACTCAATGCTAGTAGTGGGCGAGTTTCAATTCTAGTTTTTGAGAAAATTCGGTTATAGTGATGAAAAATTAGAGTTTTGAGAATATTGTTAAAATTTGTTTCTATTGATGTAAATAAAGAATATATAGAATTTAAGTAATTTTCGCAATATAAAAGTAAAATTGATGAAAATATTGAGCACAACTAGTAATAATTTCTAGGTTTTAGCGGTTCTGGTAAAAATATGGTTGTACCAATAAAAAAAAAGTATTTCGATATATGGATTTGGCAAAATTGTGAAAATTGAAGTTTTCTAAGTTTTAATGATTCTGAAAAACAGGTCATTCTGATGAATTTATTAATTTGAAGAAATATTGTTGATTCGATACATGGATTTGACAAAATTGTGAAAATTGAAGTTTTATAAGGTTTAATGATTCTGAAAAATAAAAATTTGTTGAATTTATTGTTGAATTGATAAAAAGTTGTAATTTCGAAAAACTCAACGATTTTTGAAATTTTCAATGATTTTGAGAAACTTTAGTTGCATTCAGAATATAGAATTTTGAGAATTTTTGTGGACGCGATAATTTGAAGAAATATTGTTGATTCGATACATGGATTTGACAAAATTGTGAAAATTGAAGTTTTATAAGGTTTAATGATTCTGAAAAATATGACATTTTGATGAATTTATTGTTGAATTGATAAAAAGTTGTAATTTCGAAAAACTCAACGATTTTTGAAATTTTCAATGATTTTGAGAAACTTTAGTTGCATTCAGAATATAGAATTTTGAGAATTTTTGTGGACGCGATAACAATTCACTTCATATATTTGCTCTATTTCACAGCAAATCCCCATGGAGCCGAATGGTAGAATAGACGAACACCAGAACAAGTAGAGTCATTTACATAAAACAACAAAATTAAACTCGATGTACACCATGTTCTAGAACAGTATATACTACTTGTCTTTGGTAAAACATAACTTCGGTTATAGTGTTAAAAATTAATTATAATGATGAAAAACACAGAAATTGGAGAATTTTATTAAGTTTAGTAAATATTGTTTTTCTATTCGAATTCTGGAGTTTGGCCAATTTTTCATATTGGCCGTACAAAACAGAAAATTTCCACCTCACCTTTCTATTTAGTTATTTTACAACTCAATGCTAGTAGTGGGCGAGTTTCAATTCTAGTTTTTGAGAAAATTCGGTTATAGTGATGAAAAATTAGAGTTTTGAGAATATTGTTAAAATTTGTTTCTATTGATGTAAATAAAGAATATATAGAATTTAAGTAATTTTCGCAATATAAAAGTAAAATTGATGAAAATATTGAGCACAACTAGTAATAATTTCTAGGTTTTAGCGGTTCTGGTAAAAATATGGTTGTACCAATAAAAAAAAAGTATTTCGATATATGGATTTGGCAAAATTGTGAAAATTGAAGTTTTCTAAGTTTTAATGATTCTGAAAAACAGGTCATTCTGATGAATTTATTAATTTGAAGAAATATTGTTGATTCGATACATGGATTTGACAAAATTGTGAAAATTGAAGTTTTATAAGGTTTAATGATTCTGAAAAATAAAAATTTGTTGAATTTATTGTTGAATTGATAAAAAGTTGTAATTTCGAAAAACTCAACGATTTTTGAAATTTTCAATGATTTTGAGAAACTTTAGTTGCATTCAGAATATAGAATTTTGAGAATTTTTGTGGACGCGATAATTTGAAGAAATATTGTTGATTCGATACATGGATTTGACAAAATTGTGAAAATTGAAGTTTTATAAGGTTTAATGATTCTGAAAAATATGACATTTTGTTGAATTCATTGTTGAATTGATAAAAAGTTGTAATTTCGAAAAACTCAACGATTTTTGAAATTTTCAATGATTTTGAGAAACTTTAGTTGCATTCAGAATATAGAATTTTGAGAATTTTTGTGGACGCGCTAACAATTCACTTCATATATTTGCTCTATTTAACAGCAAATCGCCATTAAGATAAATCGTAGAATAGACGAAAAACAGAACAAGTGGAATCATTTACATAAAACAACAAAATTAAACTCGATGTACACCATGTTCTAGAACACTATATAGGTTATAGTGTTAAAAATTAATTATAATGACGAAAAACATAGAAAATGGAGAATTTTATTGAGTTTGGTAAATATTGTTTTTCTTTTCGAATTCTGGAGTTTGGCCAATTTTTCATATTGGCGGTACAAAACAGAAAATTTCCACTTCACCTTTCTATTTAGTTATTTTACAACTCAACACTAGTAGTTAGCGGGTTTCAATTCTAGTTTTTGAGAAAATTCGGTTATAGTGATGAAAAATTAGAGTTTTGAGAATATTGTTAAAATTTGTTTCTATTGATGTAAATAGAGAATATATAGAATTTAAGTAATTTTGGCAATATAGAAGTAGAATTGATGAAAATATTGAGCACAATATTTTCTAAGTTTTTGTGGTTGGTAAGTTGGAGTTTTGAGAATATTTTTAAAATTTGTTTATATTAATGTAAATAGAGAATATATAGAATTTAAGTAATTTTGGCAATATAGAAGTGGAATTGATGAAAATATTGAGCACAACTAGTAATAATTTCTAAGTTCTAGTGGTTCTGGTAAAAAATATGGCTGTTCCAATAAAAAATAGTATTTCGATATACGGATTTGACAAAATTGGTAAAATTGAATTTTTGTAAGTTTTAATGATTCTGAAAAACAGGACATTTTGATGAATTTATTAATTTGAAGAAATATTGTTGATTCGATACATGGATTTGACAAAATTGTGAAAATTGAAGTTTTATAAGGTTTAATGATTCTGAAAAATATGACATTTTGATTAATTTATTATTGAATTGATAAAAAGTTGTAATTTCGAAAAACTCAACGATTTTTGAAATTTTCAATGATTTTGAGAAACTTTAGTTGCATTCAGAATATAGAATTTTGAGAATTTTTGTGGACGCGATAATTTGAAGAAATATTGTTGATTCGATGCATGGATTTTACAAAATTGTGAAAATTGAAGTTTTATAAGGTTTAATGATTCTGAAAAATATGACATTTTGATGAATTTATTGTTGAATTGATAAAAAGTTGTAATTTCGAAAAACTCAACGATTTTTGAAATTTTCAATGATTTTGAGAAACTTTAGTTGCATTCAGAATATAGAATTTTGAGAATTTTTGTGGACGCGATAACAATTCACTTCATATATTTGCTCTATTTCACAGCAAATCCCCATGGAGCCGAATGGTAGAATAGACGAACACCAGAACAAGTAGAGTCATTTACATAAAACAACAAAATTAAACTCGATGTACACCATGTTCTAGAACAGTATATACTACTTGTCTTTGGTAAAACATAACTTCGGTTATAGTGTTAAAAATTAATTATAATGATGAAAAACACAGAAATTGGAGAATTTTATTAAGTTTGGTAAATATTGTTTTTCTATTCGAATTCTGGAGTTTGGCCAATTTTTCATATTGGCGGTACAAAACAGAAAATTTCCTCTTCACCTTTCTATTTAGTTATTTGACAACTCAACGCTAGTAGTTGGCGACTTTCAATTCTAGTTTTTGAGAAAATTCGGTTATAGTTATGAAAAATTAGAGTTTTGAGAATATTGTTAAAATTTGTTTATATTAATGTAAATAGAGAATATATAGAATTTAAGTAATTTTGGCAATATAGAAGTAGAATTGATGAAAATATTAAGCACAACTAGTAATAATTTCCAGGTTTTAGTGGTTCTGGTAAAAAATGTGGTTGTACCAATAAAAAATAGTATTTCGATTTACGGATTTGACAAAATTGGTGAAATTGAAGTTTTGTAAGTTTTAATGATTCTGAAAAACAGGACATTTTGATGAATTTATTAATTTGAAGATATATTGTTGATTCGATACATGGATTTGACAAAATTGTGAAAATTGAAGTTTTATAAGGTTTAATGATTCTGAAAAATATGACATTTTGATTAATTTATTATTGAATTGATAAAAAGTTGTAATTTCGAAAAACTCAACGATTTTTGAAATTTTCAATGATTTTGAGAAACTTTAGTTGCATTCAGAATATGGAATTTTGAGAATTTTTGTGGACGCGCTAACAATTCACTTCATATATTTGCTCTATTTAACAGCAAATCGCCATTAAGATAAATCGTAGAATAGACGAAAAACAGAACAAGTGGAATCATTTACATAAAACAACAAAATTAAACTCGATGTACACCATGTTCTAGAACAGTATATTCTACTTGTCTTTGGTAAAACATAACTTCGGTTATAGTGTTAAAAATTAATTATAATGATGAAAAACATAGAAATTGGAGAATTTTATTGATTTTGGTAAATATTGTTTTTGTGGTTGGTAAGTTGGAGTTTTGAGAATATTGTTAAAATTTGTTTATATTAATGTAAATAGAGAATATATAGAATTTAAGTAATTTTGGCAATATAGAAGTAGAATTGATGAAAATATTGAGCACAACTAGTAATAATTTCTAAGTTCTAGTGGTTCTGGTAAAAAATATGGTTGTTCCAATAAAAAATAGTATTTCGATATACGGATTTGACAAAATTGGTAAAATTGAATTTTTGTAAGTTTTAATGATTGTGAAAAACAGGACATTTTGATGAATTTAATAATTTGAAGAAATATTGTTGATTCGATACATGGATTTGACAAAATTGTGAAAATTGAAGTTTTATAAGGTTTAATGATTCTGAAAAATATGACATTTTGATGAATTCATTGTTGAATTGATAAAAAGTTGTAATTTCGAAAAACTCAACGATTTTTGAAATTTTCAATGATTTTGAGAAACTTTAGTTGCATTCAGAATATAGAATTTTGAGAATTTTTGTGGACGCGCTAACAATTCACTTCATATATTTGCTCGATTTAACAGCAAATCGCCATTAAGATAAATCGTAGAATAGACGAAAAACAGAACAAGTGGGATCATTTACATAAAACAACAAAATTAAACTCGA
Organism: Volucella zonaria; assembly: GCA_963966105.1. NCBI lineage: Eukaryota > Metazoa > Arthropoda > Insecta > Diptera > Syrphidae > Volucella > Volucella zonaria. Next base: position 4,266,473 of record CAWYQB010000254.1, on the reverse strand, counting down.
TGTACACCATGTTCTAGAACACTATATAGGTTATAGTGTTAAAAATTAATTATAATGATGAAAAACATAGAAAATGGAGAATTTTATTGAGTTTGGTAAATATTGTTTTTCTTTTCGAATTCTGGAGTTTGGCCAATTTTTCATATTGGCGGTACAAAACAGAAAATTTCCACTTCACCTTTCTATTTAGTTATTTTACAACTCAACATTAGTAGTTAGCGGGTTTCAATTCTAGTTTTTGAGAAAATTCGGTTATAGTGATGAAAAATTAGAGTTTTGAGAATATTGTTAAAATTTGTTTCGATTGATGTAAATAGAGAATATATAGAATTTAAGTAATTTTGGCAATATAGAAGTAGAATTGATGAAAATATTGAGCACAACTAGTAATAATTTCTAAGTTTTTGTGGTTGGTAAGTTGGAGTTTTGAGAATATTGTTAAAATTTGTTTATATTAATGTAAATAGAGAATATATAGAATTTAAGTAATTTTGGCAATATAGAAGTAGAATTGATGAAAATATTGAGCACAACTAGTAATAATTTTTAAGTTCTAGTGGTTCTGGTAAAAAATATGGTTGTTCCAATAAAAAATAGTATTTCGATATACGGATTTGACAAAATTGGTAAAATTGAATTTTTGTAAGTTTTAATGATTCTGAAAAACAGGACATTTTGATGAATTTATTAATTTGAAGAAATATTGTTGATTCGATACATGGATTTGACAAAATTGTGAAAATTGAAGTTTTATAAGGTTTAATGATTCTGAAAAATATGACATTTTGATTAATTTATTATTGAATTGATAAAAAGTTGTAATTTCGAAAAACTCAACGATTTCTGAAATTTTCAATGATTTTGAGAAACTTTAGTTGCATTCAGAATGTAGAATTTTGAGAATTTTTGTGGACGCGCTAACAATTCACTTCATATATCGTTTGGACTTTCACATTTTCTCGGAAATTGGAACACAACCTAGCTTTATATAGCGTTTTAAGCGGCATATAATAAGCTTTTCAGAAAGGAATAATGCTCTTTCGAAAGGCTCTCAGTTTAGAAAGTACAGCAGTTTATGTCGGGATCTTGAAACGGCTGTTATTTTAAAGGCTTTGGATTTTCCCATTTCCTCGGTAATTGGAACAAACCCTAGCTTTATTTACCATTTTAAGCGACACATAATAAGCTTTTCAGAAAGGTATAACGCTCTTCCGAAAGGCTCTTAGTTTAGAAAGTACAGCAGTTCATGTCGGACACTTGAAACGGCTGTTATTTTAAAGGCTTTGGATTTTCCCATTTCCTCGGAAATTGGAACAAACCCTAGCTTAATATAGCGTTTTAAGCGGGATATAATAAGCTTTTCAGAAAGGAATAATGCTCTCTCAAAAGGCTCTCAGTTTAGAGAGTACAGCAGTTTATGTCGGACACTTGAAACGGCTGTTATTTTAAAGGCTTTGGATTTTCCAATTTTCTCGGTAATTGGAACAGACCCTAGCTCTATATAGCGTTTAAAGCGGCATAAACTAAGCTATTTAGATAGGTGTAACGCACCTCCGAAAGGGTCTTAGTTTAGAAAGTACAGCAGTTTATGTCGGACACATGAAACGGCTGTTATTTTAAAGGCTTTGGATTTTCCCATTTCCTCGGAAATTGGAACAAACCCTAGCTTTATTTACCATTTAAAGCGACACATAATAAGCTTTTCAAAAAGGTATAACGCTCTTCCGAAAGGCTCTTAGTTTAGGAAGTACAGCAGTTCATGTCGGACACTTGAAACGGCTGTTATTTTAAAGAGTTTGGACTTTCACATTTTCTCGGAAATTGGAACACACCCTAGCTTAATATAGCGTTTTAAGCGGGATATAATAAGCTTTTCAGAAAGGAATAATGCTCTCTCAAAAGGCTCTCAGTTTAGAGAGTACAGCAGTTTATGTCGGACACTTGAAACGGCTGTTATTTTAAAGGCTTTGGATTTTCCAATTTTCTCGGTAATTGGAACAGACCCTAGCTCTATATAGCGTTTAAAGCGGCATAAACTAAGCTATTTAGATAGGTGTAACGCACCTCCGAAAGGGTCTTAGTTTAGAAAGTACAGCAGTTTATGTCGGACACATGAAACGGCTGTTATTTTAAAGGCTTTGGATTTTCCCATTTCCTTGGAAATTGGAACAAACCCTAGCTTTATTTACTGTTTTAAGGGACATATACTAAGCTTTTCAGAACGGCATAACGCTCTTCCGAAAGGCTCTTAGTTTAGAAAGTACAGCAGTTCTTGTCGGACACTTGAAACGGCTGTTATTTTAAAGCATTTGGACTTTCACATTTTCTAGGAAATTGGAACACACCCTAGTTTATGTAGCATTTTAAGCGACATATTATAAGCTTTTCAGAAAGTAATAATGCTCTTTCGAAAGGCTCTCAGTTTAGAAAGTACAGCAGTTTATGTCGGACACTTGAAACGGCTGTTATTTTAAAGACTTTGGATTTTTCCATTTTCTCGGTAATTGGAACAGACCCTAACTTTAAATACCGTTTAAAGCGGCATTAACTAAGCTACTTAGATAGGTGTAACGCTCTTCCGAAAGAGTCTTAGTTTAGAAAGTACAGCAGTTCATGTCGGACTCTGTTATTTTAAAGCGTTTGGACTTTCACATTTTCGCGGAAATTGGAACACACCCTAGCTTTATATAGCGTTTTAAGCGGGATATAATAAGCTTTTCAGAAATGAATAATGATCTCTGGAAAGGCTCTCAGTTTAGAAAGTACAGCGGTTTATGTCGGACACTTGCAACGGCTGTTATTTTAAAGCGTTTGGTCTTTCACATTTTCTCGGAAATTTGAACAGGCCCTAGACATATAATAAACTTTTCAGAAAGGTATAGCGCTCTTCCGAAAGGCTCACAGTTTAGAAAGTACAGCAGTTTATGTCGGACACTTGAAACGACAGTTATTTTAAAGCATTTGGTCTTTCACATTTTCTCCGAAATTGGAGCAGACCCTTGCCTTATACTGCGTTGTAAGCGGAATATAATAGGCTTTTCAGAAAGGTATATTACTATTTCGCAAGGTTCTTAGTTTAGAAAATACAGCAGCATTTGTAGAACACTTGAAACGGCTGTTATTTTAAAGGCTTTGGATTTTCCCATTTTCTCGGAAATTGGAACACTCCCTAGCTTTATGTAGCGTTTTAAGCGGAATATAATAAGATTTTCAGAAAGGAATAATGCTCTTTCGAAAGGCTCTCAGTTTAGAAAGTACAGCAGTTTATGTCTGACACTTGAAACGGCTGTTATTTTAAAGACTTTTTATTTTCCCATTTTCTCGGTAATTGGAACAGACCCTAGCTTTATATAGCGTTTAAAGCGGCATTAACTAAGCTACTTCGATAGGTGTAACGCTCTTCCGAAAGAGTCTTAGTTTAGAAAGTACAGCAGTTCATGTCGGACACTTGAAACGGCAGTTATTTTAAAGGCTTTGGATTTTCCCATTTTCTCGGTAATTGGAACAGACCCTAGCTTCATATAGAGTTTTAAGCGGGATATAATAAGCTTTTCAGAAAGGAATAATACTCTCTCGAAAGGCTCTCAGTTTAGAAAGTACAGCAGTTTATGTCTGACACTTGAAACGGCTGTTATTTTAAAGACTTTGGATTTTCCCATTTTCTCGGTAATTGGAACAGACCCTAGCTTTATATAGCGTTTAAAGCGGCATTAACTAAGCTACTTAGATAGGTGTAACGCTCTTCCGAAAGAGTCTTAGTTTAGAAAGTACAGCAGTTCATGTCGGACACTTGAAACGGCAGTTATTTTAAAGGCTTTGGATTTTCCATTTTCTCGGTAATTGGAACAGACCCTAGCTTCATATAGCGTTTTAAGCGGGATATAATAAGCTTTTCAGAAAGGAATAATACTCTCTCGAAGGGCTCTCAGTTTAGAAAGTACAGCAGTTTATGTCTGACACTTGAAACAGCTGTTATTTTAAAGACTTTGGATTTTCCCATTTTCTCGGTAATTGGAACAGACCCTAGCTTTATATAGCTTTTAAAGCGGCATTAACTAAGCTACTTAGATAGGTGTAACGCTCTTCCGAAAGAGTCTTAGTTTAGAAAGTACAGCAGTTCATGTCGGACACTTGAAACGGCTGTTATTTTAAAGACGTTGGATTTTCCAATTTTCTCGGCAATTGGAACAGACGCTAGCTCTATATAGCGCTTAAAGCGGCATAAACTAAGCTATTTAGATAGGTGTAACGCTCCTCCGAAAGGGTCTTAGTTTAGAAAGTACAGCAGTTCATGTCGGACACTTGAAACGGCAGTTATTTTAAAGGCTTTGGATTTTCCCATTTTCTCGGTTATTGGAACAGACCCTAGCTTTATATAGCGTTTTAAGCGGGATATAATAAGCTTTTCAGAAAGGAATAATACTCTCTCGAAAGGCTCTCAGTTTAGAAAGTACAGCAGTTTATGTCGGACACTTGAAACGACAGTTATTTTAAAGCAATTGGTCTTTCACATTTTCTCCGAAATTGGAGCAGACCCTTGCTTTATATTGCGTTGTAAGCGGCATATAATAGGCTTTTCAGAAAGGTATATTACTATTTCGGAAGGCTCTTAGTTTAGAAAATACAGCAGCATATGTAGAACACTTGAAACGGCTGTTATTTTAAAGACTTTGGATTTTCCCATTTTCTCGGTAATTGGAACAGACCCCAGCTTTATATAGCGTTTAAAGCGGCATTAACTAAGCTACTTAGATAGGTGTAACGCTCTTCCGAAAGAGTCTTAGTCTAGAAAGTACAACAGTTCATGTCGGACACTTGAAACGGCTGTTATTTTATAGAGTTTGGTCTTTCCCATTTTCTCGGAAATTAGAGCAGACCCTAGCTATATATAGCGTTTAAAGCGGCATAAAATAAGCTTTTTAGATAGGTGTAACGCTCTTCCGAAAAGCTCTTTATTTAAAAAGTACAGCAGTTCATGTCGGACACTTGAAACGAAATTGGAACAGACCCTTGCCTTAAATTGTGTTGTAAGCGGCATATAATAGGCTTTTCAGAAAGGTATATTACTCTTTCGGAAGGCTCTTAGTTTAGAAAGTACAGCAGTTTATGTCGGACACTTGAAACGGCTGTTATTTTAAAGGCTTTGGATTTTCCCATTTTCTCGGAAATTGGAACAGATCCTAGCTTTACTTACCGTTTTAAGCGACATATAATAAGCTTTTCAGAAAGGTATAACGCTCTTCCGAAAGGCTATTAGTTTAGAAAGTAAAGCAGTTTATGTCGGACACATGAAACGGCTGTTATTTTAAAGGCTTTGGATTTTCCCATTTCCTCGGAAATTGGAACAAACCCTAGCTTTATTTACTGTTTTAAGGGACATATAATAAGCTTTTCAGAACGGTATAACGCTCTTCCGAAAGGCTCTTAGTTTAGAAAGTACAGCAGTTCATGTCGGACACTTGAAACGGCTGTTATTTTAAAGACTTTGGATTTTCCCATGTTCTCGGTAATTGGAACAGACCCTAGCTTTATATAGCGTTTACAGCGGCATTAACTAAGCTACTTAGATAGGTGTAACGCTCTTCCGAAAGAGTCTTAGTTTAGAAAGTACAGCAGTTCATGTCGGACACTTGAAACGGCTGTTATTTTAAAGGCTTTGGATTTTCCCATTTCCTCGGTAATTGGAACAAACCCTAGGTTTATTTACCATTTTAAGCGACACATAATAAGCTTTTCAGAAAGGTATAACGCTCTTCCGAAAGGCTCTTAGTTTAGAAAGTACAGCAGTTCATGTCGGACACTTGAAACGGCAGTTATTTTAAAGCGTTTGGTCTTTTACATTTTCTCCGAAATTGGAACAGACCTTTGCCTTATATTGCGTTGTAAGCGGCATATAATAAGCTTTTCAGAAAGGTCTAACGCTCTTTAGAAAGGCTCTTAGTTTAGAAAGTACATCAGTTCATGTCGGACACTTGAAACGGCAGTTATTTTAAAGACTTTGGATTTTCCCATATTCTCGGTAATTGGAACAGACTCTAGGTTTATATAGCGTGTAAAGCGGCATAAAATAAGTTTTTAAGATAGGTGTAACGCTCTTCCGAAAGGTTCTTAGCTTAAAAAGTACAGCAGTTCATGTCGGACACTTGAATCGGCTGTTATTTCAAAGACTTTGGTCTTTCACACTTTCTCCGAAATTGGAACAGATCCTAGCTTTATTTACCGTTTTAAGCGACATATAATAAGCTTTTAAGAAAGGCATAATGCTCTTCCGGCAGGCTCTTAGTTTAGAAAGTACAGCAGTTTATGTCGGACACTTGAAACGACTGTTATTTTAAAGCGTTTGGGCTTTCACATTTTTTCGGAAATTGGAACATACCCTAGCTTTATATTGTGTTTTAAGCGGCATATAATAAGCTTTTCAGAAAGGTATATTGCTCTTTCGGAAGGCTCGTAGCTTAGACAGTACAGCAATTTATGTCGGACACTTGCAACGGCTGTTATTTTAAAGCGTTTGGTCGTTCACATTTTCTCGGAAATTTGAACAGGCCCTAGACATATAATAAGCTTTTCAGAAAGGTATAGCGCTCTTCCGAAAGGCTCACAGCTTAGAAAATACAGCAGTTTATGTCGGACACTTGAAACGACAGTTATTTTAAAGCATTTGGTCTTTCATATTTTCTTCGAAATTGGAGCAGACCCTTGCCTTATATTGCGTTGTAAGCGGCATATAATAGGCATTTCAGAAAGGTATATTACTATTTCGGAAGGCTCTTAGTTTAGAAAATACAGCAGCATATGTAGAACACTTGAAACGGTTGTTATTTTAAAGGCTTTGGATTTTCCCATTTTCTCGGAAATTGGAACGCACCCTAGCTTTATATAGCGTTTTAAGCGGAATATAATAAGCTTTTCAGAAAGGAATAATGCTCTTTCGAAAGGCTGTTAGTTTAGAAAGTACAGCAGTTTATGTCGGACACTTGAAACGGCTGTTATTTTAAAGACTTTGGATTTTCCCATTTTCTCGGTAATTGGAACAGACCCCAGCTTTATATAGCGTTTTAAGCGGCATTAACTAAGCTACTTGGATAGGTGTAACGCTCTTCCGAAAGAATCTTAGTTTAGAAAGTACAGCAGTTCATGTCGGACACTTGAAACGGCTGTTATTTTAAAGGCTTTGTATTTTCCCATTTCCTCGGAAATTGGAACAAACCCTAGCTTTATTTACCATTTTAAGCGACACATAATAAGCTTTTCAGAAAGGTATAACGCTCTTCCGAAAGGCTCTTAGTTTAGAAAGTACAGCAGTTCTTGTCGGACACTTGAAACGGCTGTTATTTTAAAGCGTTTGGACTTTCACATTTTCTCGGAAATTGGAACACACCCTAGCTTTATATAGCGTTTTAAGCGGGATATAATAAGCTTTTCAGAAAGGAATAATGCTCTCTGGAAAGGCTCTCAGTTTAGAAAGTACAGCAGTTTATGTCGGACACTTGAAACGGCTGTTATTTTAAAGACTTTGGATTTTCCAATTTTCTCGACAATTGGAACAGACGCTAGCTCTATATAGCGTTTAAAGCGGCATAAACTAAGCTATTTAGATAGGTGTATCGCTCCTCCGAAAGGGTCTTAGTTTAGAAAGTACAGCAGTTCATGTCGGACACTTGAAACGGCAGTTATTTTAAAGGCTTTGGATTTTCCCATTTTCTCGGTAATTGGAACAGACCCTAGCTTCATATAGCGTTTTAAGCGGGATATAATAAGCTTTTCAGAAAGGAAGAATACTCTCTCGAAAGGCTCTCAGTTTAGAAAGTACAGCAGTTTATGTCTGACACTTGAAACGGCTGTTATTTTAAAGACTTTGGATTTTCACATTTTCTCGGTAATTGGAACAGACCCTAGCTTTATATAGCGTTTAAAGCGGCATTAACTAAGCTACTTAGATAGGTGTAACGCTCTTCCGAAAGAGTCTTAGTTTAGAAAGTACAGCAGTTCATGTCGGACACTTGAAACGGCTGTTATTTTAAAGCGTTTGGACTTTCACATTTTCTCAGAAATTGGAACACACCCTAGCTTTATATAGCGTTTTAAGCGGGATATAATAAGCTTTTCAGAAAGGAATAATGCTCTCTGGAAAGGCTCTCAGTTTAGAAAGTACAGCAGTTTATGTCGGACACTTGAAACGGCTGTTATTTTAAAGACTTTGGATTTTCCCAATTTCTCGGTAATTGGAACAGACCCCAGCTTTATTTAGCGTTTAAAGCGGAATTAACTAAGCTACTTAGATAGGTGTAACGCTCTTCCGAAAGAGTCTTAGTTTAGAAAGTACAGCAGTTTATGTCTGACACTTGAAACGGCTGTTATTTTAAAGACTTTGGATTTTCCCATTTTCTCGGTAATTGGAACAGACCCTAGCTTTATATAGCGTTTAAAGCGGCACTAACTAAGCTATTTAGATAGGTGTAACGCTCCTCCGAAAGGGTCTTAGTTTTGAAAGTACAGCAATTCATGTGGGACACTTGAAGCGGCAGTTATTTTAAAGACTTTGGATTTTCCCATTTTCTCGGTAATTGGAACAGACCCCAGCTTTATATAGCGTTTAAAGCGGAATTAACTAAGCTACTTAGATAGGTGTAACGCTCTTCCGAAAGAGTCTTAGTTTAGAAAGTACAGCAGTTCATGTCGGACACTTGAAACGGCTGTTATTTTATAGGCTTTGGATTTTCCCATTTCCTCGGAAATTGGAACAAACCCTAGCTTTATTTACCATTTTAAGCGACACATAATAAGCTTTTCAGAAAGGTATAACGCTCTTCCGAAAGGCTCTTAGTTTAGAAAGTACAGCAGTTCATGTCGGACACTTGAAACGGCTGTTATTTTAAAGCGTTTGGACTTTCACATTTTCTCGGAAATTGGAACACACCCTAGCTTTATATAGCGTTTTAAGCGGGATATAATACGCTTTTCAGAAAGGAATAATGCTCTCTGGAAATGCTCTCAGTTTAGAAAGTACAGCAGTTATGTCGGACACTTGAAACGGCTGTTATTTTAAAGACTTTGGATTTTCCAATTTTCTCGGTAATTGGAAGAGACGCTAGCTCTACATAGCGTTTAAAGCAGCATAAACTAAGCTATTTAGATAGGTGTAACGTTCCTCCGAAAGGGTCTTAGTTTAGAAAGTACAGCAGTTCATGTCGGACACTTGAAACGGCAGTTATTTTAAAGGCTTTGGATTTTCCCATTTTCTCGGTAATTGGAACAGACCCTAACTTCATATAGCGTTTTAAGCGGGATATAATAAGCTTTTCAGAAAGGAATAATACTCTCTCGAAGGGCTCTCAGTTTAGAAAGTACAGCAGTTTATGTCTGACACTTGAAACTTCTGTTATTTTAAAGACTTTGGATTTTCCCATTTTTTCGGTAATTGGAACAGACCCTAGCTTTATATAGCGTTTAAAGCGGAATTAACTAAGCTACTTAGATAGGTGTAACGCTCTTCCGAAAGGGTCTTAGTTTAGAAAGTACAGCAGTTCATGTCGGACACTTGAAACGGCAGTTATTTTAAAGGCTTTGGATTTTCCCATTTTCTCGGTAATTGGAACAGACCCTAGCTTCATATAGCGTTTTAAGCGGGATATAATGAGCTTTTCAGAAAGGAATAATACTCTCTCGAAAGGCTCTCAGTTTAGAAAGTACAGCAGTTTATGTCTGACACTTGAAACGGCTGTTATTTTAAAGACTTTGGATTTTCCCATTTTCTCGGTAATTGGAACAGACCCTAGCTTTATATAGCGTTTAAAGCGGCATTAACTAAGCTACTTAGATAGGTGTAACGCTCTTCCGAAAGAGTCTTAGTTTAGAAAGTACAGCAGTTCATGTCGGACACTTGAAACGGCAGTTATTTTAAAGGCTTTGGATTTTCCCATTTTCTCGGTAATTGGAACAGACCCTAGCTTCATATAGCGTTTTAAGCGGGATATAATAAGCTTTTCAGAAAGGAATAATGCTCTTTCGAAAGGCTCTCAGTTTAGAAAGTACAGCAGTTTATGTCGGACACTTGAAACGGCTGTTATTTTGAAGACTTTGGATTTTCCCATTTTCTCGGTAATTGGAACAGACCCTAGCTTTATATAGCGTTTAAAGCGGCATTAACTAAGCTACTTAGATAGGTGTAACGCTCTTCCCAAAGAGTCTTAGCTTAGAAAGTACAGCAGTTCATGTCGGACACTTGAAGCGGCTGCTATTTTAAAGCGTTTGGACTTTCACATTTTCTCGGAAATTGGAACACACCCTAGCTTTATATAGCGTTTTAAGCGGGATATGATAAGCTTTTCAGAAAGGAATAATGCTCTCTGGAAAGGCTCTCAGTTTAGAAAGTACAGCAGCTTATGTCGGACACTTGAAACGGCTGTTATTTTAAAGACTTTGGATTTTCCCATTTCCTTGGAAATTGGAACAAACCCTAGCTTTATTTACTGTTTTAAGGGACATATAATAAGCTTTTCAGAACGGCATAACGCTCTTCCGAAAGGCTCTTAGTTTAGAAAGTACAGCAGTTCATGTCGGACACTTGAAACGGCTGTTATTTTAAAACGTTTGGACTTTCACATTTTCTATTAAATTGGAACACACCCTAGCTTTATATAGCGTTTTAAGCGACATATAATAAGCTTTTCAGAAAGTAATAATGCTCTTTCGAAAGGCTCTCAGTTTAGAAAGTACAGCAGTTTATGTCGGACACTTGAAACGGCTGTTATTTTAAAGACTTTGGATTTTCCCATTTTCTCGGTAATTGGAACAGACCCTAGCTTTATGTAGCGTTTAAAGCGGCATTAACTAAGCTACTTAGATAGGTGTAACGCTCTTCCGAAAAAGTCTTAGTTTAGAAAGTACAGCAGTTCATGTCGGACACTTGAAACGGCTGTTATTTTAAAGGTTTTGGATTTTCCCATTTCCTCGGTAATTGGAACAAACCCTAGCTTTATTTACCATTTTAAGCGACACATAATAAGCTTTTCAGAACGGTATAACGCTCTTCCGAAAGGCTCTTAGTTTAGAAAGTACAGCAGTTCATGTCGGACACATGAAACGGCTGTTATTTTAAAGCGTTTGGACTTTCATATTTTCTAGGAAATTGGAACACACCCTAGCTTTATATAGCGTTTTAAGCGACATATAATAAGCTTTTCAGAAAGGAATAATGCTCTTTCGAAAGGCTCTCAGTTTAGAAAGTACAGCAGTTTATGTCGGACACTTGAAACGGCTGTTATTTTAAAGACTTTGGATTTTCCCATGTTCTCGGTAATTGGAACAGACCCTAGCTTTATATACCGTTTAAAGCGGTATTAACTAAGCTACCTAGATAGGTGTAACGCTCTTCCGAAGGAGTCTTAGTTTAGAAAGTACAGCAGTTCATGTCGGACACTTGAAACGGCTGTTATTTTAAAGGCTTTGGATTTTCCCATTTCCTCGGTAATTGGAACAAACCCTAGCTTTATTTACCATTTTAAGCGACACATAATAAGCTTTTCAGAAAGGTATAACGCTCTTCCGAAAGGCTCTTAGTTTAGAAAGTACAGCAGTTCATGTCGGACACTTGAAACGGCTGTTATTTTAAAGACTTTGGATTTTCCCATGTTCTCGGTAATTGGAACAGACCCTAGCTTTATATAGCGTTTACAGCGGCATTAACTAAGCTACTTAGATAGGTGTAACGCTCTTCCGAAAGAGTCTTAGTTTAGAAAGTACAGCAGTTCATGTCGGACACTAGAAACGGCTGTTATTTTAAAGGCTTTGGATTTTCCCATTTCCTCGGAAATTGGAACAAACCCTAGCTTTATTTACCATTTAAAGCGACACATAATAAGCTTTTCAGAAAGGTGTAACGCTCTTCCGAAAGGCTCTTAGTTTAGAAAGTACAGCAGTTCATGTCGGACACTGGAAACGGCAGTTATTTTAAAGCGTTTGCTCTTTTACATTTTCTCCGAAATTGGAACAGACCCTTGCTTTATATTGCATTGTAAGCGGCATATAATAAGCTTTTCAGAAAGGTGTATTACTATTTCGAAAGGCTCTTAGTTTAGAAAATACAGCAGCATATGTAGAACACTTGAAACGGCTGTTATTTTAAAGGCTTTGGATTTTCCCATTTTCTCGGAAATTGGAACACACCCTAGCTTTATATAGCGTTTTAAGCGGGATATAATAAGCTTTTCAGAAAGGAATAATGCTCTTTCGAAAGGCTCTCAGTTTAGAAAGTACAGCAGTTTATGTCGGACACTTGAAACGGCTGTTATTTTAAAGACTTTGGATTTTCCAATTTTCTCGGTAATTGGAACAGACGCTAGCTCTATATAGCGTTTAAAGCGGCATAAACTTAGCTATTTAGATAGGTGTAACGCTCCTCCGAACGGGTCTTAGTTTAGAAAGTACAGCAGTTTATGTCGGACACATGAAACGGCTGTTATTTTAAAGGCTTTGGATTTTCCCATTTCCTTGGAAATTGGAACAAACCCTAGCTTTATTTACTGTTTTAAGGGACATATAATAAGCTTTTCAGAACGGCATAACGCTCTTCCTAAAGGCTCTTAGTTTAGAAAGTACAGCAGTTCATGTCGGACACTTGAAAAGGCTGTTATTTTAAAGCGTTTGGACTTTCACATTTTCTAGGAAATTGGAACACACCCTAGCTTTATATAGCGTTTTAAGCGACATATAATAAGCTTTTCAGAAAGGAATAATGCTCTCTCGAAAGGCTCTCAGTTTAGAAAGTACAGCAGTTTATGTCGGACACTTGAAACGGCTGTTATTTTAAAGACTTTGGATTTTCCCATTTTCTCGGTAATTGGAACAGACCCTAGCTTTACATAGCGATTAAAGCGGCATTAACTAAGCTACTTAGATAGGTGTAACGCTCTTCCGAAAGAGTCTTAATTTAGGAAGTACAGCAGCTCATGTCGGACACTTGAAACGGCTGTTATTTTAAAGGCTTTGGATTTTCCCATTTCCTCGGAAATTGGAACAAACCCTAGCTTTATTTACCATTTTAAGCGACACATAATAAGCTTTTCAGAAAGGTATAACGCTCTTCCGAAAGGCTCTTAGTTTAGAAGGTACAGCAGTTCATGTCGGACACTTGAAACGGCTGTTATTTTAAAGCGTTTGGACTTTCACATTTTCTCGGAAATTAGAACACAACCTAGCTTTATATAGCGTTTTAAGCGGGATATAATAAGCTTTTCAGAAAGGAATAATGCTCTTTCGAAAGGCTCTCAGTTTAGAAAGTACAGCAGTTTATGTCGGACACTTGAAACGGCTGTTATTTTAAAGACTTTGGATTTTCCAATTTTCTCGGTAATTGGAACAGACGCTAGCTCTATATAGCGTTTAAAGCGGCATAAACTTAGCTATTTAGATAGGTGTAACGCTCCTCCGAACGGGTCTTAGTTTAGAAAGTACAGCAGTTTATGTCGGACACATGAAACGGCTGTTATTTTAAAGGCTTTGGATTTTCCCATTTCCTTGGAAATTGGAACAAACCCTAGCTTTATTTACTGTTTTAAGGGACATATAATAAGCTTTTCAGAACGGCATAACGCTCTTCCTAAAGGCTCTTAGTTTAGAAAGTACAGCAGTTCATGTCGGACACTTGAAAAGGCTGTTATTTTAAAGCGTTTGGACTTTCACATTTTCTAGGAAATTGGAACACACCCTAGCTTTATATAGCGTTTTAAGCGACATATAATAAGCTTTTCAGAAAGGAATAATGCTCTCTCGAAAGGCTCTCAGTTTAGAAAGTACAGCAGTTTATGTCGGACACTTGAAACGGCTGTTATTTTAAAGACTTTGGATTTTCCAATTTTCTCGGTAATTGGAACAGACGGTAGCTCTATATAGCGTTTAAAGCGGCATAAACTAAGCTATTTAGATAGGTGTAACGCTCCTCCGAAAGGGTCTTAGTTTAGAAAGTACAGCAGTTCATGTCGGACACTTGAAACGGCAGTTATTTTAAAGGCTTTGGATTTTCCCATTTTCTCGGTAATTGGAACAGACCCTAGCTTCATATAGCGTTTTAAGCGGGATATAATAAGCTTTTCAGAAAGGAATAATACTCTCTCGAAAGGCTCTCAGTTTAGAAAGTACAGCAGTTTATGTCTGACACTTGAAACGGCTGTTATTTTAAAGACTTTGGATTTTCCCATTTTCTCGGTAATTGGAACAGACCCTAGCTTTATATAGCGTTTAAAGCGGCATTAACTAAGCTACGTAGATAGGTGTAACGCTTTTCCGAAAGAGTCTTAGTTAAGAAAGTACAGCAGTTCATGTCGGACACTTGAAACGGCTGTAATTTTACAGGTTTTGGATTTTCCCATTTCCTCGGAAATTGGAACAAGCCCTAGCTTTTTTTACCATTTTAAGCGACACATAATAAGCTTTTCAAAAAGGTATAACGCTCTTCCGAAAGGCTCTTAGTTTAGAAAGTACAGCAGTTCATGTCGGACACTTGAAACGGCTGTTATTTTAAAGACTTTGGATTTTCCAATTTTCTCGACAATTGGAACAGACGCTAGCTCTATATAGCGTTTAAAGCGGCATAAACTAAGCTATTTAGATAGGTGTATCGCTCCTCCGAAAGGGTCTTAGTTTAGAAAGTACAGCAGTTCATGTCGGACACTTGAAACGGCAGTTATTTTAAAGGCTTTGGATTTTCCCATGTTCTCGGTAATTGGAACAGACCCTAGCTTTATATACCGTTTAAAGCGGTATTAACTAAGCTACCTAGATAGGTGTAACGCTCTTCCGAAGGAGTCTTAGTTTAGAAAGTACAGCAGTTCATGTCGGACACTTGAAACGGCTGTTATTTTAAAGGCTTTGGATTTTCCCATTTCCTCGGTAATTGGAACAGACCCTAGCTTTATATACCGTTTAAAGCGGTATTAACTAAGCTACCTAGATAGGTGTAACGCTCTTCCGAAGGAGTCTTAGTTTAGAAAGTACAGCAGTTCATGTCGGACACATGAAACGGCTGTTATTTTAAAGCGTTTGGACTTTCATATTTTCTAGGAAATTGGAACACACCCTAGCTTTATATAGCGTTTTAAGCGACATATAATAAGCTTTTCAGAAAGGAATAATGCTCTTTCGAAAGGCTCTCAGTTTAGAAAGTACAGCAGTTTATGTCGGACACTTGAAACGGCTGTTATTTTAAAGACTTTGGATTTTCCCATGTTCTCGGTAATTGGAACAGACCCTAGCTTTATATACCGTTTAAAGCGGTATTAACTAAGCTACCTAGATAGGTGTAACGCTCTTCCGAAGGAGTCTTAGTTTAGAAAGTACAGCAGTTCATGTCGGACACTTGAAACGGCTGTTATTTTAAAGGCTTTGGATTTTCCCATTTCCTCGGTAATTGGAACAAACCCTAGCTTTATTTACCATTTTAAGCGACACATAATAAGCTTTTCAGAAAGGTATAACGCTCTTCCGAAAGGCTCTTAGTTTAGAAAGTACAGCAGTTCATGTCGGACACTTGAAACGGCTGTTATTTTAAAGACTTTGGATTTTCCCATGTTCTCGGTAATTGGAACAGACCCTAGCTTTATATAGCGTTTACAGCGGCATTAACTAAGCTACTTAGATAGGTGTAACGCTCTTCCGAAAGAGTCTTAGTTTAGAAAGTACAGCAGTTCATGTCGGACACTAGAAACGGCTGTTATTTTAAAGGCTTTGGATTTTCCCATTTCCTCGGAAATTGGAACAAACCCTAGCTTTATTTACCATTTGAAGCGACACATAATAAGCTTTTCAGAAAGGTATAACGCTCTTCCGAAAGGCTCTTAGTTTAGAAAGTACAGCAGTTCATGTCGGACACTGGAAACGGCAGTTATTTTAAAGCGTTTGGTCTTTTACATTTTCTCCGAAATTGGAACAGACCCTTGCCTTATATTGCATTGTAAGCGGCATATAATAAGCTTTTCAGAAAGGTGTATTACTATTTCGAAAGGCTCTTAGTTTAGAAAATACAGCAGCATATGTAGAACACTTGAAACGGCTGTTATTTTAAAGGCTTTGGATTTTCCCATTTTCTCGGAAATTGGAACACACCCTAGCTTTATATAGCGTTTTAAGCGGGATATAATAAGCTTTTCAGAAAGGAATAATGCTCTTTCGAAAGGCTCTCAGTTTAGAAAGTACAGCAGTTTATGTCGGACACTTGAAACGGCTGTTATTTTAAAGACTTTGGATTTTCCCATTTTCTCGGTAATTGGAACAGACCCTAGCTTTACATAGCGATTAAAGCGGCATTAACTAAGCTACTTAGATAGGTGTAACGCTCTTCCGAAAGAGTCTTAATTTAGGAAGTACAGCAGCTCATGTCGGACACTTGAAACGGCTGTTATTTTAAAGGCTTTGGATTTTCCCATTTCCTCGGAAATTGGAACAAACCCTAGCTTTATTTACCATTTTAAGCGACACATAATAAGCTTTTCAGAAAGGTATAACGCTCTTCCGAAAGGCTCTTAGTTTAGAAAGTACAGCAGTTCATGTCGGACACTTGAAACGGCTGTTATTTTAAAGCGTTTGGACTTTCACATTTTCTCGGAAATTAGAACACAACCTAGCTTTATATAGCGTTTTAAGCGGGATATAATAAGCTTTTCAGAAAGGAATAATGCTCTTTCGAAAGGCTCTCAGTTTAGAAAGTACAGCAGTTTATGTCGGACACTTGAAACGGCTGTTATTTTAAAGACTTTGGATTTTCCAATTTTCTCGGTAATTGGAACAGACGCTAGCTCTATATAGCGTTTAAAGCGGCATAAACTTAGCTATTTAGATAGGTGTAACGCTCCTCCGAACGGGTCTTAGTTTAGAAAGTACAGCAGTTTATGTCGGACACATGAAACGGCTGTTATTTTAAAGGCTTTGGATTTTCCCATTTCCTTGGAAATTGGAACAAACCCTAGCTTTATTTACTGTTTTAAGGGACATATAATAAGCTTTTCAGAACGGCATAACGCTCTTCCTAAAGGCTCTTAGTTTAGAAAGTACAGCAGTTCATGTCGGACACTTGAAAAGGCTGTTATTTTAAAGCGTTTGGACTTTCACATTTTCTAGGAAATTGGAACACACCCTAGCTTTATATAGCGTTTTAAGCGACATATAATAAGCTTTTCAGAAAGGAATAATGCTCTCTCGAAAGGCTCTCAGTTTAGAAAGTACAGCAGTTTATGTCGGACACTTGAAACGGCTGTTATTTTAAAGACTTTGGATTTTCCAATTTTCTCGGTAATTGGAACAGACGGTAGCTCTATATAGCGTTTAAAGCGGCATAAACTAAGCTATTTAGATAGGTGTAACGCTCCTCCGAAAGGGTCTTAGTTTAGAAAGTACAGCAGTTCATGTCGGACACTTGAAACGGCAGTTATTTTAAAGGCTTTGGATTTTCCCATTTTCTCGGTAATTGGAACAGACCCTAGCTTCATATAGCGTTTTAAGCGGGATATAATAAGCTTTTCAGAAAGGAATAATACTCTCTCGAAAGGCTCTCAGTTTAGAAAGTACAGCAGTTTATGTCTGACACTTGAAACGGCTGTTATTTTAAAGACTTTGGATTTTCCCATTTTCTCGGTAATTGGAACAGACCCTAGCTTTATATAGCGTTTAAAGCGGCATTAACTAAGCTACGTAGATAGGTGTAACGCTTTTCCGAAAGAGTCTTAGTTAAGAAAGTACAGCAGTTCATGTCGGACACTTGAAACGGCTGTAATTTTACAGGTTTTGGATTTTCCCATTTCCTCGGAAATTGGAACAAGCCCTAGCTTTTTTTACCATTTTAAGCGACACATAATAAGCTTTTCAAAAAGGTATAACGCTCTTCCGAAAGGCTCTTAGTTTAGAAAGTACAGCAGTTCATGTCGGACACTTGAAACGGCTGTTATTTTAAAGACTTTGGATTTTCCAATTTTCTCGACAATTGGAACAGACGCTAGCTCTATATAGCGTTTAAAGCGGCATAAACTAAGCTATTTAGATAGGTGTATCGCTCCTCCGAAAGGGTCTTAGTTTAGAAAGTACAGCAGTTCATGTCGGACACTTGAAACGGCAGTTATTTTAAAGGCTTTGGATTTTCCCATGTTCTCGGTAATTGGAACAGACCCTAGCTTTATATACCGTTTAAAGCGGTATTAACTAAGCTACCTAGATAGGTGTAACGCTCTTCCGAAGGAGTCTTAGTTTAGAAAGTACAGCAGTTCATGTCGGACACTTGAAACGGCTGTTATTTTAAAGGCTTTGGATTTTCCCATTTCCTCGGTAATTGGAACAGACCCTAGCTTTATATACCGTTTAAAGCGGTATTAACTAAGCTACCTAGATAGGTGTAACGCTCTTCCGAAGGAGTCTTAGTTTAGAAAGTACAGCAGTTCATGTCGGACACATGAAACGGCTGTTATTTTAAAGCGTTTGGACTTTCATATTTTCTAGGAAATTGGAACACACCCTAGCTTTATATAGCGTTTTAAGCGACATATAATATGCTTTTCAGAAAGGAATAATGCTCTTTCGAAAGGCTCTCAGTTTAGAAAGTACAGCAGTTTATGTCGGACACTTGAAACGGCTGTTATTTTAAAGACTTTGGATTTTCCAATTTTCTCGACAATTGGAACAGACGCTAGCTCTATATAGCGTTTAAAGCGGCATAAACTAAGCTATTTAGATAGGTGTATCGCTCCTCCGAAAGGGTCTTAGTTTAGAAAGTACAGCAGTTCATGTCGGACACTTGAAACGGCAGTTATTTTAAAGGCTTTGGATTTTCCCATGTTCTCGGTAATTGGAACAGACCCTAGCTTTATATACCGTTTAAAGCGGTATTAACTAAGCTACCTAGATAGGTGTAACGCTCTTCCGAAGGAGTCTTAGTTTAGAAAGTACAGCAGTTCATGTCGGACACTTGAAACGGCTGTTATTTTAAAGGCTTTGGATTTTCCCATTTCCTCGGTAATTGGAACAAACCCTAGCTTTATTTACCATTTTAAGCGACACATAATAAGCTTTTCAGAAAGGTATAACGCTCTTCCGAAAGGCTCTTAGTTTAGAAAGTACAGCAGTTCATGTCGGACACTTGAAACGGCTGTTATTTTAAAGACTTTGGATTTTCCCATGTTCTCGGTAATTGGAACAGACCCTAGCTTTATATAGCGTTTACAGCGGCATTAACTAAGCTACTTAGATAGGTGTAACGCTCTTCCGAAAGAGTCTTAGTTTAGAAAGTACAGCAGTTCATGTCGGACACTAGAAACGGCTGTTATTTTAAAGGCTTTGGATTTTCCCATTTCCTCGGAAATTGGAACAAACCCTAGCTTTATTTACCATTTAAAGCGACACATAATAAGCTTTTCAGAAAGGTATAACGCTCTTCCGAAAGGCTCTTAGTTTAGAAAGTACAGCAGTTCATGTCGGACACTGGAAACGGCAGTTATTTTAAAGCGTTTGGTCTTTTACATTTTCTCCGAAATTGGAACAGACCCTTGCCTTATATTGCATTGTAAGCGGCATATAATAAGCTTTTCAGAAAGGTGTATTACTATTTCGAAAGGCTCTTAGTTTAGAAAATACAGCAGCATATGTAGAACACTTGAAACGGCTGTTATTTTAAAGGCTTTGGATTTTCCCTTTTTCTCGGAAATTGGAACACACCCTAGCTTTATATAGCGTTTTAAGCGGGATATAATAAGCTTTTCAGAAAGGAATAATGCTCTTTCGAAAGGCTCTCAGTTTAGAAAGTACAGCAGTTTATGTCGGACACTTGAAACGGCTGTTATTTTAAAGACTTTGGATTTTCCAATTTTCTCGGTAATTGGAACAGACGCTAGCTCTATATAGCGTTTAAAGCGGCATAAACTTAGCTATTTAGATAGGTGTAACGCTCCTCCGAACGGGTCTTAGTTTAGAAAGTACAGCAGTTTATGTCGGACACATGAAACGGCTGTTATTTTAAAGGCTTTGGATTTTCCCATTTCCTTGGAAATTGGAACAAACCCTAGCTTTATTTACTGTTTTAAGGGACATATAATAAGCTTTTCAGAACGGCATAACGCTCTTCCTAAAGGCTCTTAGTTTAGAAAGTACAGCAGTTCATGTCGGACACTTGAAAAGGCTGTTATTTTAAAGCGTTTGGACTTTCACATTTTCTAGGAAATTGGAACACACCCTAGCTTTATATAGCGTTTTAAGCGACATATAATAAGCTTTTCAGAAAGGAATAATGCTCTCTCGAAAGGCTCTCAGTTTAGAAAGTACAGCAGTTTATGTCGGACACTTGAAACGGCTGTTATTTTAAAGACTTTGGATTTTCCAATTTTCTCGGTAATTGGAACAGACGGTAGCTCTATATAGCGTTTAAAGCGGCATAAACTAAGCTATTTAGATAGGTGTAACGCTCCTCCGAAAGGGTCTTAGTTTAGAAAGTACAGCAGTTCATGTCGGACACTTGAAACGGCAGTTATTTTAAAGGCTTTGGATTTTCCCATTTTCTCGGTAATTGGAACAGACCCTAGCTTCATATAGCGTTTTAAGCGGGATATAATAAGCTTTTCAGAAAGGAATAATACTCTCTCGAAAGGCTCTCAGTTTAGAAAGTACAGCAGTTTATGTCTGACACTTGAAACGGCTGTTATTTTAAAGACTTTGGATTTTCCCATTTTCTCGGTAATTGGAACAGACCCTAGCTTTATATAGCGTTTAAAGCGGCATTAACTAAGCTACGTAGATAGGTGTAACGCTTTTCCGAAAGAGTCTTAGTTAAGAAAGTACAGCAGTTCATGTCGGACACTTGAAACGGCTGTAATTTTACAGGTTTTGGATTTTCCCATTTCCTCGGAAATTGGAACAAGCCCTAGCTTTTTTTACCATTTTAAGCGACACATAATAAGCTTTTCAAAAAGGTATAACGCTCTTCCGAAAGGCTCTTAGTTTAGAAAGTACAGCAGTTCATGTCGGACACTTGAAACGGCTGTTATTTTAAAGACTTTGGATTTTCCAATTTTCTCGACAATTGGAACAGACGCTAGCTCTATATAGCGTTTAAAGCGGCATAAACTAAGCTATTTAGATAGGTGTATCGCTCCTCCGAAAGGGTCTTAGTTTAGAAAGTACAGCAGTTCATGTCGGACACTTGAAACGGCAGTTATTTTAAAGGCTTTGGATTTTCCCATGTTCTCGGTAATTGGAACAGACCCTAGCTTTATATACCGTTTAAAGCGGTATTAACTAAGCTACCTAGATAGGTGTAACGCTCTTCCGAAGGAGTCTTAGTTTAGAAAGTACAGCAGTTCATGTCGGACACTTGAAACGGCTGTTATTTTAAAGGCTTTGGATTTTCCCATTTCCTCGGTAATTGGAACAGACCCTAGCTTTATATACCGTTTAAAGCGGTATTAACTAAGCTACCTAGATAGGTGTAACGCTCTTCCGAAGGAGTCTTAGTTTAGAAAGTACAGCAGTTCATGTCGGACACATGAAACCGCTGTTATTTTAAAGCGTTTGGACTTTCATATTTTCTAGGAAATTGGAACACACCCTAGCTTTATATAGCGTTTTAAGCGACATATAATAAGCTTTTCAGAAAGGAATAATGCTCTTTCGAAAGGCTCTCAGTTTAGAAAGTACAGCAGTTTATGTCGGACACTTGAAACGGCTGTTATTTTAAAGACTTTGGATTTTCCAATTTTCTCGACAATTGGAACAGACGCTAGCTCTATATAGCGTTTAAAGCGGCATAAACTAAGCTATTTAGATAGGTGTATCGCTCCTCCGAAAGGGTCTTAGTTTAGAAAGTACAGCAGTTCATGTCGGACACTTGAAACGGCAGTTATTTTAAAGGCTTTGGATTTTCCCATGTTCTCGGTAATTGGAACAGACCCTAGCTTTATATACCGTTTAAAGCGGTATTAACTAAGCTACCTAGATAGGTGTAACGCTCTTCCGAAAGGCTCTTAGTTTAGAAAGTACAGCAGTTCATGTCGGACACTTGAAACGGCTGTTATTTTAAAGGCTTTGGATTTTCCCATTTCCTCGGTAATTGGAACAAACCCTAGCTTTATTTACCATTTTAAGCGACACATAATAAGCTTTTCAGAAAGGTATAACGCTCTTCCGAAAGGCTCTTAGTTTAGAAAGTACAGCAGTTCATGTCGGACACTTGAAACGGCTGTTATTTTAAAGACTTTGGATTTTCCCATGTTCTCGGTAATTGGAACAGACCCTAGCTTTATATAGCGTTTACAGCGGCATTAACTAAGCTACTTAGATAGGTGTAACGCTCTTCCGAAAGAGTCTTAGTTTAGAAAGTACAGCAGTTCATGTCGGACACTAGAAACGGCTGTTATTTTAAAGGCTTTGGATTTTCCCATTTCCTCGGAAATTGGAACAAACCCTAGCTTTATTTACCATTTAAAGCGACACATAATAAGCTTTTCAGAAAGGTATAACGCTCTTCCGAAAGGCTCTTAGTTTAGAAAGTACAGCAGTTCATGTCGGACACTGGAAACGGCAGTTATTTTAAAGCGTTTGGTCTTTTACATTTTCTCCGAAATTGGAACAGACCCTTGCCTTATATTGCATTGTAAGCGGCATATAATAAGCTTTTCAGAAAGGTGTATTACTATTTCGAAAGGCTCTTAGTTTAGAAAATACAGCAGCATATGTAGAACACTTGAAACGGCTGTTATTTTAAAGGCTTTGGATTTTCCCTTTTTCTCGGAAATTGGAACACACCCTAGCTTTATATAGCGTTTTAAGCGGGATATAATAAGCTTTTCAGAAAGGAATAATGCTCTTTCGAAAGGCTCTCAGTTTAGAAAGTACAGCAGTTTATGTCGGACACTTGAAACGGCTGTTATTTTAAAGACTTTGGATTTTCCCATTTTCTCGGTAATTGGAACAGACCCTAGCTTTACATAGCGATTAAAGCGGCATTAACTAAGCTACTTAGATAGGTGTAACGCTCTTCCGAAAGAGTCTTAATTTAGGAAGTACATCAGCTCATGTCGGACACTTGAAACGGCTGTTATTTTAAAGGCTTTGGATTTTCCCATTTCCTCGGAAATTGGAACAAACCCTAGCTTTATTTACCATTTTAAGCGACACATAATAAGCTTTTCAGAAAGGTATAACGCTCTTCCGAAAGGCTCTTAGTTTAGAAAGTACAGCAGTTCATGTCGGACACTTGAAACGGCTGTTATTTTAAAGCGTTTGGACTTTCACATTTTCTCGGAAATTAGAACACAACCTAGCTTTATATAGCGTTTTAAGCGGGATATAATAAGCTTTTCAGAAAGGAATAATGCTCTTTCGAAAGGCTCTCAGTTTAGAAAGTACAGCAGTTTATGTCGGACACTTGAAACGGCTGTTATTTTAAAGACTTTGGATTTTCCAATTTTCTCGGTAATTGGAACAGACGCTAGCTCTATATAGCGTTTAAAGCGGCATAAACTTAGCTATTTAGATAGGTGTAACGCTCCTCCGAACGGGTCTTAGTTTAGAAAGTACAGCAGTTTATGTCGGACACATGAAACGGCTGTTATTTTAAAGGCTTTGGATTTTCCCATTTCCTTGGAAATTGGAACAAACCCTAGCTTTATTTACTGTTTTAAGGGACATATAATAAACTTTTCAGAACGGCATAACGCTCTTCCTAAAGGCTCTTAGTTTAGAAAGTACAGCAGTTCATGTCGGACACTTGAAAAGGCTGTTATTTTAAAGCGTTTGGACTTTCACATTTTCTAGGAAATTGGAACACACCCTAGCTTTATATAGCGTTTTAAGCGACATATAATAAGCTTTTCAGAAAGGAATAATGCTCTCTCGAAAGGCTCTCAGTTTAGAAAGTACAGCAGTTTATGTCGGACACTTGAAACGGCTGTTATTTTAAAGACTTTGGATTTTCCAATTTTCTCGGTAATTGGAACAGACGGTAGCTCTATATAGCGTTTAAAGCGGCATTAACTAAGCTACGTAGATAGGTGTAACGCTTTTCCGAAAGAGTCTTAGTTAAGAAAGTACAGCAGTTCATGTCGGACACTTGAAACGGCTGTAATTTTACAGGTTTTGGATTTTCCCATTTCCTCGGAAATTGGAACAAGCCCTAGCTTTTTTTACCATTTTAAGCGACACATAATAAGCTTTTCAAAAAGGTATAACGCTCTTCCGAAAGGCGCCTTAGTTTAGAAAGTACAGCAGTTCATGTCGGACACTTGAAACGGCAGTTATTTTAAAGGGTTTGGACTTTCACATTTTCTCGGAAATTGGAACACACCCTAGCTTTATATAGCGTTTTAAGCGGGATATAATAAGCTTTTCAGAAAGGAATAATGCTCTCTCGAAAGGCTCTCAGTTTAGAAAGTACAGCAGTTTATGTCGGACACTTGAAACGGCTGTTATTTTAAAGACTTTGGATTTTCCAATTTTCTCGGTAATTGGAACAGACCCTAGCCCTATATAGCGTTTAAAGCGGCATAAACTAAGCTATTTAGATAGGTGTAACGCTCCTCCGAAAGGGTCTTAGTTTAGAAAGTACAGCAGTTCATGTCGGACACTTGAAACGGCAGTTATTTTAAAGGCTTTGGATTTTCCCATTTTCTCGGTAATTGGAACAGACCCTAGCTTCATATAGCGTTTTAAGCGGGATATAATAAGCTTTTCAGAAAGGAATAATACTCTCTCGAAAGGCTCTCAGTTTTGAAAGTACAGCAGTTTATGTCTGACACTTGAAACGGCTGTTATTTTAAAGACTTTGGATTTTCCCATTTTCTCGGTAATTGGAACAGACCCTAGCTTTATATAGCGTTTAAAGCGGCATTAACTAAGCTACGTAGATAGGTGTAACGCTTTTCCGAAAGAGTCTTAGTTAAGAAAGTACAGCAGTTCATGTCGGACACTTGAAACGGCAGTAATTTTACAGGTTTTGGATTTTCCCATTTCCTCGGAAATTGGAACAAGCCCTAGCTTTTTTTACCATTTTAAGCGACACATAATAAGCTTTTCAAAAAGGTATAACGCTCTTCCGAAAGGCTCTTAGTTTAGAAAGTACAGCAGTTCATGTCGGACACTTGAAACGGCTGTTATTTTAAAGCGTTTGGACTTTCACATTTTCTCGGAAATTAGAACACAACCTAGCTTTATATAGCGTTTTAAGCGGGATATAATAAGCTTTTCAGAAAGGAATAATGCTCTTTCGAAAGGCTCTCAGTTTAGAAAGTACAGCAGTTTATGTCGGACACTTGAAACGGCTGTTATTTTAAAGACTTTGGATTTTCCAATTTTCTCGGTAATTGGAACAGACGCTAGCTCTATATAGCGTTTAAAGCGGCATAAACTTAGCTATTTAGATAGGTGTAACGCTCCTCCGAACGGGTCTTAGTTTAGAAAGTACAGCAGTTTATGTCGGACACATGAAACGGCTGTTATTTTAAAGGCTTTGGATTTTCCCATTTCCTTGGAAATTGGAACAAACCCTAGCTTTATTTACTGTTTTAAGGGACATATAATAAACTTTTCAGAACGGCATAACGCTCTTCCTAAAGGCTCTTAGTTTAGAAAGTACAGCAGTTCATGTCGGACACTTGAAAAGGCTGTTATTTTAAAGCGTTTGGACTTTCACATTTTCTAGGAAATTGGAACACACCCTAGCTTTATATAGCGTTTTAAGCGACATATAATAAGCTTTTCAGAAAGGAATAATGCTCTCTCGAAAGGCTCTCAGTTTAGAAAGTACAGCAGTTTATGTCGGACACTTGAAACGGCTGTTATTTTAAAGACTTTGGATTTTCCAATTTTCTCGGTAATTGGAACAGACGGTAGCTCTATATAGCGTTTAAAGCGGCATTAACTAAGCTACGTAGATAGGTGTAACGCTTTTCCGAAAGAGTCTTAGTTAAGAAAGTACAGCAGTTCATGTCGGACACTTGAAACGGCTGTAATTTTACAGGTTTTGGATTTTCCCATTTCCTCGGAAATTGGAACAAGCCCTAGCTTTTTTTACCATTTTAAGCGACACATAATAAGCTTTTCAAAAAGGTATAACGCTCTTCCGAAAGGCGCCTTAGTTTAGAAAGTACAGCAGTTCATGTCGGACACTTGAAACGGCAGTTATTTTAAAGGGTTTGGACTTTCACATTTTCTCGGAAATTGGAACACACCCTAGCTTTATATAGCGTTTTAAGCGGGATATAATAAGCTTTTCAGAAAGGAATAATGCTCTCTCGAAAGGCTCTCAGTTTAGAAAGTACAGCAGTTTATGTCGGACACTTGAAACGGCTGTTATTTTAAAGACTTTGGATTTTCCAATTTTCTCGGTAATTGGAACAGACCCTAGCCCTATATAGCGTTTAAAGCGGCATAAACTAAGCTATTTAGATAGGTGTAACGCTCCTCCGAAAGGGTCTTAGTTTAGAAAGTACAGCAGTTCATGTCGGACACTTGAAACGGCAGTTATTTTAAAGGCTTTGGATTTTCCCATTTTCTCGGTAATTGGAACAGACCCTAGCTTCATATAGCGTTTTAAGCGGGATATAATAAGCTTTTCAGAAAGGAATAATACTCTCTCGAAAGACTCTCAGTTTTGAAAGTACAGCAGTTTATGTCTGACACTTGAAACGGCTGTTATTTTAAAGACTTTGGATTTTCCCATTTTCTCGGTAATTGGAACAGACCCTAGCTTTATATAGCGTTTAAAGCGGCATTAACTAAGCTACGTAGATAGGTGTAACGCTTTTCCGAAAGAGTCTTAGTTAAGAAAGTACAGCAGTTCATGTCGGACACTTGAAACGGCAGTAATTTTACAGGTTTTGGATTTTCCCATTTCCTCGGAAATTGGAACAAGCCCTAGCTTTTTTTACCATTTTAAGCGACACATAATAAGCTTTTCAAAAAGGTATAACGCTCTTCCGAAAGGCTCTTAGTTTAGAAAGTACAGCAGTTCATGTCGGACACTTGAAACGGCAGTTATTTTAAAGGGTTTGGACTTTCACATTTTCTCGGAAATTGGAACACACCCTAGCTTTATATAGCGTTTTAAGCGGGATATAATAAGCTTTTCAGAAAGGAATAATGCTCTCTCGAAAGGCTCTCAGTTTAGAAAGTACAGCAGTTTATGTCGGACACTTGAAACGGCTGTTATTTTAAAGACTTTGGATTTTCCAATTTTCTCGGTAATTGGAACAGACCCTAGCCCTATATAGCGTTTAAAGCGGCATAAACTAAGCTATTTAGATAGGTGTAACGCTCCTCCGAAAGGTTCTTAGTTTAGAAAGTACAGCAGTTCATGTCGGACACTTGAAACGGCAGTTATATTCAAGCATTTGGTCTTTCACATTTTCTCCGAAATTGGAACAGACCCTTGCCTTATATTGCGTTGTAAGCGGCATATAATTTTCAGAAAGGTATATTACTATTTCGGAAGGCTCTTAGTTTAGAAAGTACAGCAGCATATGTAGAACACTTGAAACGGCTGTTATTTTAAAGGCTTTGGATTTTCCCATTCTCTCGGAAATTGGAACAGATAATGGCTTTATATAGCATTTAAAGCGGCATAAAATAAGCTTATTAGATAGGTGTAACACTTTTACGAAAGGCTCTTAGTTTAGAAAGCACAGCAGTTTATGTCGGACATTGAAATGGCTGTTATTTTAAAGGCTTTGGATTTTCCCATTTTCTCGGAGATTGCAACAGACCCTAGCTTTATTTACCATTTTAAGCGACACATAATAAGCTTTTCAGAAAGGTATAACGTTCTTCCGAAAGGCTCTTAGTTTAGAAAGTACAGCAGTTCATGTCGGACACTTGAAACGGCTGTTATTTTAAAGCGTTTGGACTTTCACATTTTCTCGGAAATTGGAACACACCCTAGCTTTATATAGCGTTTTAAGCGGGATATAATAAGCTTTTCAGAACGGAATAATGCTCAGTCGAAAGGCTCTCAGTTTAGAAAGTACAGCAGTTTATGTCGGACACTTGAAACGGCTGTTATTTTAAAGACTTTGGATTTTCCCATTTTCAGAAAGGTATAACGCTCTTCCGAAAGGCTCTTAGTTTAGAAAGTACAGCGGTTCATGTTGGACACTTGAAACGGCAGTTATTTTAAAGCGTTTGGACTTTCACATTTTCTCGGAAATTGGAACACACCCTAGCTTTATATAGCGTTTTAAGCGGGATATAATAAGCTTTTCAGAACGGAATAATGCTCTGTCGAAAGGCTCTCGGTTTAGAAAGTACAGCAGTTTATGTCGGACACGTGAAACGGCTGTTATTTTAAAGACTTTGGATTTTCCCATTTTCTCTTTAATTGGAACAGACCCTAGCTTTATATAGCGTTTAAAGCGGCATTAACTAAGCTACTTAGATAGGTGTAACGCTCTTCCGAAAGAGTCTTAGTTTAGAAAGTACAGCAGTTCATGTCGGACACTTGAAACGGCTGTTATTTTAAAGGCTTTGGATTTTCAAATTTTCTCGGAAATTGAAACAGACCCTAGCTTTATCTACCGTTTTAAGCGACATATAATAAGCTTTTCAGAAAGGTATAGCGCTCTTCCGAAAGGCTCTTAGTTTAGAAAGTACAGCAGTTTATGTCGGACACTTGAAACGGCAGTTATTTTAAAGGGTTTGGTCTTTTACATTTTCTCCGAAATTGGAACAGTCCCTTGCCTTATATTGCATTGTAAGCGGCATATAATAAGCTTTTCAGAAAGGTGTAACGCTCTTCCGAAAGGCTCTTAGTTTAGAAAGTACAGCAGTTCATGTCGGACACTTGAAACGGCAGTTATTTTAAAGACTTTGGATTTTCCCATTTTCTCGGTAATTGGAACAGACTCTAGGTTTATATAGCGTGTAAAGCGGCATAAAATAAGCTTTTAAGATAGTTGTAACGCTCTGCCGAAAGGTTCTTGGCTTAAAAAGTACAGCAGTTCATGTCGGACACTTGAATCGGCTGTTATTTCAAAGAGTTTGGTCTTTCACACTTTCTCCGAAATTGGAACAGATCCTAGCTTTATTTACCGTTTTAAGCGACATATAATAAGCTTTTAAGAAAGGTATATTGCTCTTTCGAAAGGCTCGTAGCTTAGAGAATACAGCAGTTTATGTCGGACACTTGCAACGGCTGTTATTTTAAAGCGTTTGGTCTTTCACATTTTCTCGGAAATTTAAACAGGCCCTAGACATATAATAAGCTTTTCAGAAAGGTATAGCGCTCTTCCGAAAGGCTCTCAGTTTAGAAAATACAGCAGTTTATGTCGGACACTTGAAACGGCAGTTATTTTAAAGGGTTTGGTCTTTTACATTTTCTCCGAAATTGGAACAGTCCCTTGCCTTATATTGCATTGTAAGCGGCATAAAATAAGCTTTTAAGATAGTTGTAACGCTCTTCCGAAAGGTTCTTGGCTTAAAAAGTACAGCAGTTCATGTCGGACACTTGAATCGGCTGTTATTTCAAAGAGTTTGGTCTTTCACACTTTCTCCGAAATTGGAACAGATCCTAGCTTTATTTACCGTTTTAAGCGACATATAATAAGCTTTTAAGAAAGGCATAATGCTCTGCCGGCAGGCTCTTAGTTTAGAAAGTACAGCAGTTTATGTCGGACACTTGAAACGACTGTTATTTTAAAGCGTTTGGGCTTTCACATTTTTTCGGAAATTGGAACAGACCCTAGCTTTATATTGTGTTTTAAGCGGCTTATAATAAGCTTTTCAGAAAGGTATATTGCTCTTTCGAAAGGCTCGTAGCTTAGAGAATACAGCAGTTTATGTCGGACACTTGCAACGGCTGTTATTTTAAAGCGTTTGGTCTTTCACATTTTCTCGGAAATTTAAACAGGCCCTAGACATATAATAAGCTTTTCAGAAAGGTATAGCGCTCTTCCGAAAGGCTCTCAGTTTAGAAAATACAGCAGTTTATGTCGGACACTTGAAACGGCAGTTATTTTAAAGAATTTGGTCTTTCACATCTTCTCCGAAATTGGAACAGACCCTTGCCTTATATTGCGTTGTAAGCGGCATATAATAGGCTTTTCAGAAAGGTATATTACTATTTCGGAAGGCTCTTAGTTTAGAAAGTACAGCAGCATATGTAGGACACTTGAAACTGCTGTTATTTTAAAGGCTTTGGATTTTCCCATATTCTCGGAAATTGGAACAGATCCTAGCTTTATATAGGATTTAGAGTGGCATAAAATAAGCTTATTATTTATGTGTAACGCTTTTCCGAAAGGCTATTAGTTTAGAAAGTACAGCAGTTTATGTCGGACATTGAAATGGCTGTTATTTTAAAGGCTTTGGATTTTCCCATTTTCGCGGAGATTGCAACAGACCCTAGCTTTATTTACCGTTTTAAGCTACATATAATAAGCTTTTCAGAAAGGTATACCGCTCTTTCGGAAGGCTCTTAGCTTAGAAAGTACATCAATTTATGTCGGACACTTGAAACGGCTGTTATTTTAAGGGCTTTGGATTTTCCCATTTTCTCGGAAATTGGAACAGATCCTAGCTTTATTTACCGTTTTAAGCGACATATAATAAGCTTTTAAATAAAGCATAATTCTCTTCCGACAGGCTCTTAGTTTAGAAAGTACAGCAGTTCATGTCGGACACTTGAAAAGGCTGTTATTTTAAAGCGTTTGGGCTTTCCCATTTTCTCGGATATTGGAACAGACTCTAGCTTTTTATTGTGTTTTAAGCGGCATATAATAAGCTTTTCAGAAATTTGTAACGCTCTTCCGAAAGGCTCTTAGTTTAGAAAGTACAACAGTTCTTGTCGGACACTAGAAACGGCAGTTATTTTAAAGAGTTTGGATTTTCCCATTTTCTCGGTAATTGGAACATACCCTAGCTTTATATAGCGTTTAAAGCGGCATTAACTAAGCTACTTAGATAGGTGTAACGCTCTTCCGAAAGAGTCTTAGTTTAGAAAGTACAGCAGCTCAGGTCGGACACTTGAAACGGCTGTTATTTTAAAGGCTTTGGATTTTCCCATTTCCTCGGAAATTGGAACAAACCCTAGCTTTATTTACCATTTTAAGCGACATTAAATAAGCTTTTCAGAAAGGTATAACGCTCTTTCGAAAGGCTCTTAGTTTAGAAAGTACAGCAGTTCATGTCGGACACTTGAAACGGCAGTTATTTTAAAGAGTTTGGTCTTTCCCATTTCCTCGGAAATTGGACCAGACCCTAGCTTTATCTACCGTTTTAAGCGACATTAAATAAGCTTTTCACAAAGGTATAACGCTTTTCCGAAATGCTCT
Source organism: Volucella zonaria (assembly GCA_963966105.1). NCBI lineage: Eukaryota > Metazoa > Arthropoda > Insecta > Diptera > Syrphidae > Volucella > Volucella zonaria. The sequence goes on along the minus strand of CAWYQB010000254.1, from coordinate 4,235,187 downwards.
TAGTTTAGAAAGCACAGCAGTTTATGTCGGACACTTGAAACGGCAGTTATTTTAAAGCAGTCGGTCTTTTACATTTTCTCCGAAATTGGAACAGACCCTTGCCTTATATTGCGTTGTAAGCGGCATATAATAAGCTTTTCAGAAAGGTATATTACTCTTTCGGTAGGCTCTTAGCTTAGAAAGTACAGCAATTTATGTCGGACACTTGATACGGCAGTTATTTTAAAGAGTTTGGCCTTTCCCATTTTCGCGGATATTAGAAAAGACTATAGCTTTTTATTGTGTTTTAAGCGGCATATAATAGGCTTTTCAGAAAGGTAAAACGCTCTTTCGAAAGGCGTTTAGTTTAGAGTGTACAGCAGTTTATGTCGGACATTTGAAACGGCAGTTATTTTAAAGATTTTGGGCTTTCCCATTTTCTCGGATATTGGAACAGACTCTAGCTTTTTATTGTGTTTTAAGCGGCATATAATAAGCTTTTCAGAAAGGTGCAACGCTCTTTCGAAAGGCTATTAGTTTAGAAAGTACAGCAGTTCATGTCGGACACTTGAAACGGCAGTTATTTTAAAGAGTTTGGTCTTTCCCATTTCCTCGGAAATTGGACCAGACCCTAGCTTTATCTACCGTTTTAAGCGACATTAAATAAGCTTTTCAGAAAGGTATAACGCTTTTCCGAATCGCTCTTAGTTTAGAAAGTACAGCAGTTTATGTCGGACACTTGAAACGGCAGTTATTTTAAAGGCTTTGGATTTTCCCATTTTCTCGGAAATTGAAACAGACCCTAGCTTTATCTACCGTTTTAAGCGACATATAATAAGCTTTTCAGAAAGGTATAGCGCTCTTCCGAAAGGCTCTTAGTTTAGAAAGTACAGCAGTTTATGTCGGACACTTGAAACGGCAGTTATTTTAAAGCGTTTGGTCTTTCACATTTTCTCGGAAATTGGAAAACACCCTAGCTTTATATAGCGTTTTAAGCGGCATATAAAAAGCTTTTCAGAAAGGAATAATGCTCTTTCGAAAGGCTCTTAGTTTAGAAAGTACAGCAGTTTATGTCGGACACTTGAAACGGCAGTTATTTTAAAGGCTTTGGATTTTCCCATTTTCTCGGAAATTGAAACAGACCCTAGCTTTATCCACCGTTTTAAGCGACATATAATAAGCTTTTCAGAAAGGTATAGCGCTCTTCCGAAAGGCTCTTAGTTTAGAAAGTACAGCAGTTTATGTCGGACACTTGAAACGGCAGTTATTTTGAAGGGTTTGGTCTTTCACATTTTCTCGGAAATTGGAACACACCCTAGCTTTATATACCGTTTTAAGCGACATTAAATAAGCTTCTCAGAAAGGTATAACGCTTTTCCGATAGGCTCTTAGTTTAGAAAGTACAGCAGTTTATGTCGGACACTTGAAACGGCAGTTATTTTAAAGGCTTTGGATTTTCCCATTTTCTCGGAAATTGAAACAGACCCTAGCTTTATCTACCGTTTTAAGCGACATATAATAAGCTTTTCAGAAAGGTATAGCGCTCTTCCGAAAGGCTCTTAGTTTAGAAAGTACAGCAGTTTATGTCGGACACTTGAAACGGCAGTTATTTTAAAGCGTTTGGTCTTTCACATTTTCTCGGAGATTGGAACACACCCTAGCTTTATAAAGCGTTTTAAGCGGCATATAATAAGCTTTTCAGAAAGGAATAATGCTCTTTCGATAGGCTCTCAGTTTAGAAAGTACAGCAGTTTATGTCGGACACGTGAAACGGCTGTTATTTTAAAGACTTTGGATTTTCCAATTTTCTCGGTAATTGGAACAGACCCTAGCTTTATATAGCGTTTAAAGCGGCATAAACTAAGCTATTTAGATAGGTGTAACGCTCTTCCGAAAGGGTCTTAGTTTAGAAAGTACAGCAGTTCATGTCGGCCACTTGAAACGGCAGTTATTTTAAAGACTTTTTATTTTCCCATTTCTCGGTAATTGGAACAGACCCTAGTTTTATGATGCGTTTAAAGCGGCATAAAATAAGCTTTTAAGATAGGTGTAACGCTCTTCCGAAAAGCTCTTTATTTAAAAAGTACAGCAGTCCATGTCGGACACTTGAATCGGCTGTTATTTTAAAGCGTTTGGGCTTTCACATTTTTTCGGAAATTGGAACAGACCCTAGCTTTATATTGTGTTTTAAGCGGCATATAATAAGCTTTTTCAGAAAGGTATATTGCTCTTTCGGAAGGCTCTTAGCTTAGAGAGTACAGCAGTTTATGTCGGACACTTGAAACGGCTGTTATTTTAAAGACTTTGGATTTTCCCATTTTCTCGGTAATTGGAACAGACCCTAGCTTTATATAGCGTTTAAAGCGGCATAAACTAAGCAATTTAGATAGGTGTAACGCTCTTCCGAAAGGCTCTTAGTTTAGAAAGTACAGCAGTTCATGTCGGACACTTGAAACGGATGTTATTTTAAAGCGTTTGGACTTTCAATATTTCTCGGAAATTTATATAGCTTTATATAGCGTTTTAAGCGGCATATAATAAGCTTTTCAGAAAGAAAAATGCACTTTCGATAGGCTCTCAGTTTAGAAAGTACAGCAGTTTATGTCGGACATGAAACGGCTGTTATTTTAAAGACTTTGGATTTTCCCATTTTCTCGGTAATTGGAACAGACCCTAGCTTTATATAGCGTTTAAAGCGGCATAAACTTAGCTATTTAGATAGTTGTAACGCTCATCCGAAAGGGTCTTAGTTTAGAAAGTACAGCAGTTTATGTCGGACACTTGAAACGGCAGTTATTTTAAAGCGTTTGGTCTTTCACATTTTCTCGGAGATTGGAACACACCCTAGCTTTATAAAGCGTTTTAAGCGGCATATAATAAGCTTTTCAGAAAGGAATAATGCTCTTTCGATAGGCTCTCAGTTTAGAAAGTACAGCAGTTTATGTCGGACACTTGAAACGGCAGTTATTTTTAAGAGTTTGGTCTTTCCCATTTCCTCGGAAATTGGAACAGACCCTAGCTTTATCTACCGTTTTAAGCGAAATTAAATAAGCTTTTCAGAAAGGTATAACGCTTTTCCGAAAGGCTCTTAGTTTAGAAAGTACAGCAGTTTATGTCGGACACTTGAAACGGCAGTTATTTTAAAGGCTTTGGGTTCTCCCATTTTCGCGAAAATTGAAGCAGACCCTAGCTTTATCTACCGTTTTAAGCGACATATAATAAGCTTTTCAGAAAGGTATAGCGCTCTTCCAAAAGGCTCTTAGTTTAGAAAGTACAGCAGTTTACGTCGGACACTTGAAACGGCAGTTATTTTAAAGCGTTTGGTCTTTTACATTTTCTCTGAAATTGGAACAGAACCTTGCCTTATATTGCATTGTAAGCGGCATATAATAAGCTTTTCAGTAAGGTATATTACTCTTTCGGTAGGCTCTTAGCTTAGAAAGTACAGCAATTTATGTCGGACACTTGAAACTGCTGTTATTTTAAAGCTTTTGATCTTTCACATTTTCTCGGAAGTTTGAACAGGCCCTAGCTTTTTGTTGTGTTTAAGCGGCATATAATAAGCTTTTCAGAAAGGTGTAAGGTTCTTCCGAAAGGCTCTCAGTTTAGAAATTGCTGCAGTTTATGTCGGACACTTGAAACGGCTGTTATTTTAGAGGGGTTGGCCTTTCCCATTTTCTCGGAAATTGGAACAGACCCTAGCCTTATAATGTGTTTTAAGCGGCATGTAATAGGCTTTTCAGAAAGGTAAAACGCTCTTTCGAAAGGCCCTTAGTTTAGAGTGTACAGCAGTTTATGTCGGACATTTGAAACGGCAGTTATTTTAAAGATTTTGGTCTTTCCCATTTCCTCGGATATTGGACCAGACCCTAGCTTTATCTACCCTTTTAAGCGACATTAAATAAGCTTTTCAGAAAGGTATAACGCTTTTCCGAAGGGCTCTTAGTTTAGAAAGTACAGCAGTTTATGTCGGACTCTTGAAACGGCAGTTATTTTAAGGGCTTTGGATTTTCCCATTTTCTCGGAAATTGAAACAGACCCTAGCTTTATCTACCGTTTTAAGCGACATATAATAAGCTTTTCAGAAAGGTATAGCGCTCTTCCGAAAGGCTCTTAGTTTAGAAAGTACAGCAGTTTATGTCGGACACGTGAAACGGCAGTTATTTTAAAGCGTTTGGTCTTTCACATTTTCTCGGAAATTGGAACACACCCTATCTTTATATAGCGTTTTAAGCGGCATATAAAAAGCTTTTCAGAAAGGAATAATGCTCTTTCGAAAGGCTCTCAGTTTAGAAAGTACAGCAGTTTATGTCGGACACTTGAAACGGCTGTTATTTTAAAGACTTTGGATTTTCCCATTTTCTCGGTAATTGGAACATTCCCTAGCTTTATATAGCGTTTAAAGCGGCATAAACTAAGCAATTTAGATAGGTGTAACGCTCTTCCGAAAGGCTCTTAGTTTAGAAAGTACAGCAGTTCATGTCGGACACTTGAAACGGCTGTTATTTTAAAGCGTTTGGACTTTCACTATTTCTCGGAGATTTATATAGCTTTATATAGCGTTTTAAGCGGTATATAATAGGCTTTTCAGAAAGGAATAATGCTTTTTCGATAGGCTCTCAGTTTAGAAAGTACAGCAGTTTATGTCGAACACGTGAAACGGCAGTTATTTTAAAGACTTTTTATTTTCCCATTTTCTCGGTAATTGGAACAGACCCTAGCTTTATCTACCGTTTAAAGCGGCATAAAATAAGCTTTTAAGATAGGTGTAACGCTCTTCCGAAAAGCTCTTTATTTAAAAAGTACAGCAGTCCATGTCGGACACTTGAATCGGCTGTTATTTCAAAGAGCTTGGTCTTTCACACTTTCTCCGAAATTGGAACAGACCCTTGCCTTAAATTGCGTTGTAAGCGGCATATAATAGGCTTTTCAGAAAGGCATATTACTCTTTCGGAAGGCTCTTAGTTTAGAAAGTACAGCAGTTTATGTCGGACATTTGAAACGGCTGTTATTTTAAAGGCTTTGGATTTTCCCATTTTCTCGGAAATTGGGACAGACCCTAGCTTTATTCAGCGTTTCAAACGACATATAATAAGCTTTTCAGAAAGGTGTTAGGCTCTTCCGAAAGGCTCTTAGTTTAGAAAGTACAGCAGTTCATGTCGGACATTTGAAACGGCTGTTATTTTAAAGCGTTTGGACTTTCACATTTTCTCGGAAATTGGAACACACCCTAGCTTTATATAGCGTTTTAAGCGGCATATAATAAGCTTTTCAGAAAGGAATAATGCTCTTTCGAAAGGCTCTCAGTTTAGAAAGTACAGCAGTTTATGTCGGACACTTGAAACGGCTGTTATTTTAAAGACTTTGGATTTTCCCATTTTCTCGGTAATTGGAACAGACCCTAGCTTTATATAGCGTTTAAAGCGGCATAAACTAAGCAATTTAGATAGGTCTAACGCTCTTCCGAAAGGCTCTCAGTTTAGAAAGTACAGCAGTTCATGTCGGACACTTGAAACGGCAGTTATTTTAAAGAGTTTGGTCTTTCCCATTTCCTCGGAAATTGGACCAGACCCTAGCTTTATCTACCGTTTAAGCGACATTAAATAAGCTTTTCAGAAAGGTATAACGCTTTTCAGAAGGGCTCTTAGTTTAGAAAGTACAGCAGGTTATGTCGGAAACTTAAAACGGCAGTTATTTTAAGGGCTTTGGATTTTCCCATTTTCTCGGAAATTGAAACAGACCCTAGCTTTATCTACCGTTTTAAGCGACATATAATAAGCTTTTCAGAAAGGTATAGCGCTCTTCCGAAAGGCTCTTAGTTTAGAAAGTACAGCAGTTTATGTCGGACACTTGAAACGGCAGTTATTTTAAAGCGTTTGGTCTTTCACATTTTCTCGGAAATTGGAACACACCCTATCTTTATATAGCGTTTTAAGCGGCATATAAAAAGCTTTTCAGAAAGGAATAATGCTCTTTCGAAAGGCTCTCAGTTTAGAAAGTACAGCAGTTTATGTCGGACATGAAACGGCAGTTATTTTAAAGACTTTTTATTTTCCCATTTTCTCGGTAATTGGAACATTCCCTAGCTTTATATAGCGTTTAAAGCGGCATAAACTAAGCAATTTAGATAGGTGTAACGCTCTTCCGAAAGGCTCTTAGTTTAGAAAGTACTGCAGTTCATGTCGGACACTTGAAACGGCTGTTATTTTAAAGCGTTTGGACTTTCACTATTTCTCGGAGATTTATATAGCTTTATATAGCGTTTTAAGCGGCATATAATAAGATTTTCAGAAAGGAATAATGCACTTTCGATAGGCTCTCAGTTTAGAAAGTACAGGAGTTTATGTCGGACATGAAACGGCAGTTATTTTAAAGACTTTTTATTTTCCCATTTTCTCGGTAATTGGAACAGACCCCAGTTTCATGTTGCGTTTAAAGCGGCATAAAATAAGCTTTTAAGATAGGTGTAACGCTCTTCCGAAAAGCTCTTTATTTAAAAAGTACAGCAGTCCATGTCGGACACTTGAATCGGCTGTTATTTCAAAGAGCTTGGTCTTTCACACTTTCTCCGAAATTGGAACAGACCCTTGCCTTAAATTGCGTTGTAAGCGGCATATAATAGGCTTTTCAGAAAGGCATATTACTCTTTCGGAAGGCTCTTAGACCCTAGCTTCATATAGCGTTTAAAGCGGCATAAACTAAGCAATTTAGATAGGTGTAACGCTCTTCCGAAAGGCTCTTAGTTTAGAAAGTACAGCAGTTCATGGCGGACACTTGAAACGGCTGTTATTTTAAAGCGTTTGGACTTTCACTATTTCTCGGAGATTTATATAGCTTTATAAAGCGTTTTAAGCGGCATATAATAAGCTTTTCAGAAAGGAATAATGCACTTTCGATAGGCTCTCAGTTTAGAAAGTACAGCAGTTTATGTCGGACATGAAACGGCAGTTATTTTAAAGACTTTTTATTTTCCCATTTTCTCGGTAATTGGAACAGACCCTAGTTTCATGTTGCGTTTAAAGCGGCATAAAATAAGCTTTTAAGATAGGTGTAACGCTCTTACGAAAAGCTCTTTATTTAAAAAGTACAGCAGTTCATGTCGGACATTTGAATCGGCTGTTATTTCAAAGAGCTTGGTCTTTCACACTTTCTCCGAAATTGGAACAGACCCTTGCCTTAAATTGCGTTGTAAGCGGCATATAATAGGCATTTCAGAAAGGCATATTACTCTTTCGGAAGGCTCTTAGTTTAGAAAGTACAGCAGTTTATGTCGGACATTTGAAACGGCTGTTATTTTAAAGGCTTTGGATTTTCCCATTTTCTCGGAAATTGGGACAGACCCTAGCTTTATTCAGCGTTTTAAACGACATATAATAAGCTTTTCAGAAAGGTGTTAGGCTCTTCCGAAAGGCTCTTAGTTTAGAAAGTACAGCAGTTCATGTCGGACATTTGAAACGGCTGTTATTTTAAAGCGTTTGGACTTTCACATTTTCTCGGAAATTGGAACACACCCTAGCTTTATACAGCGTTTTAAGCGGCATATAATAAGCTTTTCAGAAAGGAATAATGCTCTTTCGAAAGGCTCTCAGTTTAGAAAGTACAGCAGTTTATGTCGGACACTTGAAACGGCTGTTATTTTAAAGACTTTGGATTTTCCCATTTTCTCGGTAATTGGAACAGACCCTAGCTTTATACAGCGTTTAAAGCGGCATAAACTAAGCAATTTAGATAGGTCGAACGCTCTTCCGAAAGGCTCTTAGTTTAGAAAGTACAGCAGTTCATGTCGGACACTTGAAACGGCAGTTATTTTAAAGAGTTTGGTCTTTCCCATTTCCTCGGAAATTGGACCAGACCCTAGCTTTATCTACCGTTTTAAGCGACATTAAATAAGCTTTTCAGAAAGGTATAACGCTTTTCCGAAGGGCCCTTAGTTTAGAAAGTACAGCAGTTTATGTCGGACACTTGAAACGGCAGTTATTTTAAGGGCTTTGGATTTTCCCATTTTCTCGGAAATTGAAACAGACCCTAGCTTTATCTACCGTTTTAAGCGACATATAATAAGCTTTTCAGAAAGGTATAGCGCTCTTCCGAAAGGCTCTTAGTTTAGAAAGTACAGCAGTTTATGTCGGACACTTGAAACGGCAGTTATTTTAGAGCGTTTGGTCTTTCACATTTTCTCGGAAATTGGAACACACCCTATCTTTATATAGCGTTTTAAGCGGCATATAAAAAGCTTTTCAGAAAGGAATAATGCTCTTTCGAAAGGCTCTCAGTTTAGAAAGTACAGCAGTTTATGTCGGACATGAAACGGCAGTTATTTTAAAGACTTTTTATTTTCCCATTTTCTCGGTAATTGGAACATTCCCTAGCTTTATATAGCGTTTAAAGCGGCATAAACTAAGCAATTTAGATAGGTGTAACGCTCTTCCGAAAGGCTCTTAGTTTAGAAAGTACAGCAGTTCATGTCGGACACTTGAAACGGCTGTTATTTTAAAGCGTTTGGACTTTCACTATTTCTCGGAGATTTATATAGCTTTATATAGCGTTTTAAGCGGCATATAATAAGATTTTCAGAAAGGAATAATGCACTTTCGATAGGCTCTCAGTTTAGAAAGTACAGCAGTTTATGTCGGACATGAAACGGCAGTTATTTTAAAGACTTTTTATTTTCCCATTTTCTCGGTAATTGGAACAGACCCCAGTTTCATGTTGCGTTTAAAGCGGCATAAAATAAGCTTTTAAGATAGGTGTAACGCTCTTCCGAAAAGCTCTTTATTTAAAAAGTACAGCAGTCCATGTCGGACACTTGAATCGGCTGTTATTTCAAAGAGCTTGGTCTTTCACACTTTCTCCGAAATTGAAACAGACCCTTGCCTTAAATTGCGTTGTAAGCGGCATATAATAGGCTTTTCAGAAAGGCATATTACTCTTTCGGAAGGCTCTTAGACCCTAGCTTCATATAGCGTTTAAAGCGGCATAAACTAAGCAATTTAGATAGGTGTAACGCTCTTCCGAAAGGCTCTTAGTTTAGAAAGTACAGCAGTTCATGTCGGACACTTGAAACGGCTGTTATTTTAAAGCGTTTGGACTTTCACTATTTCTCGGAGATTTATATAGCTTTATATAGCGTTTTAAGCGGCATATAATAAGCTTTTCAGAAAGGAATAATGCACTTTCGATAGGCTCTCAGTTTAGAAAGTACAGCAGTTTATGTCGGACATGAAACGGCAGTTATTTTAAAGACTTTTTATTTTCCCATTTTCTCGGTAATTGGAACAGACCCTAGTTTCATGTTGCGTTTAAAGCGGCATAAAATAAGCTTTTAAGATAGGTGTAACGCTCTTCCGAAAAGCTCTTTATTTAAAAAGTACAGCAGTCCATGTCGGACACTTGAATCGGCTGTTATTTCAAAGAGCTTGGTCTTTCACACTTTCTCCGAAATTGGAACAGACCCTTGCCTTAAATTGCGTTGTAAGCGGCATATAATAGGCTTTTCAGAAAGGCATATTACTCTTTCGGAAGGCTCTTAGTTTAGAAAGTACAGCAGTTTATGTCGGACACTTGAAACGGCTGTTATTTTAAAGGCTTTGGATTTTCCCATTTTCTCGGAAATTGGAACAGACCCTAGCTTTATTCACCGTTTTAAACGACATATAATAAGCTTTTCAGAAAGGTGTAAGGCTCTTCCGAAAGGCTCTTAGTTTAGAAAGTACAGCAGTTCATGTCGGACATTTGAAACGGCTGTTATTTTAAAGCGTGTGGACTTTCACATTTTCTCGGAAATTGGAACACACCCTAGCTTTATATAGCGTTTTAAGCGGCATATAATAAGCTTTTCAGAAAGGAATAATGCTCTTTCGAAAGGCTCTCAGTTTAGAAAGTACAGCAGTTTATGTCGGACACTTGAAACGGCTGTTATTTTAAAGACTTTGGATTTTCCCATTTTCTCGGTAATTGGAACAGACCCTAGCTTTATACAGCGTTTAAAGCGGCATAAACTAAGCAATTTAGATAGGTCTAACGCTCTTCCGAAAGGCTCTTAGTTTAGAAAGTACAGCAGTTCATGTCGGACACTTGAAACGGCAGTTATTTTAAAGAGTTTGGTCTTTCCCATTTCCTCGGAAATTGGACCAGACCCTAGCTTTATCTACCGTTTTAAGCGACATTAAATAAGCTTTTCAGAAAGGTATAACGCATTTCCGAAGGGCCCTTAGTTTAGAAAGTACAGCAGTTTATGTCGGACACTTGAAACGGCAGTTATTTTAAGGGCTTTGGATTTTCCCATTTTCTCGGAAATTGAAACAGACCCTAGCTTTATCTACCGTTTTAAGCGACATATAATAAGCTTTTCAGAAAGGTATAGCGCTCTTCCGAAAGGCTCTTAGTTTAGAAAGTACAGCAGTTTATGTCGGACACTTGAAACGGCAGTTATTTTAAAGCGTTTGGTCTTTCTCATTTTCTCGGAAATTGGAACACACCCTATCTTTATATAGCGTTTTAAGCGGCATATAAAAAGCTTTTCAGAAAGGAATAATGCTCTTTCGAAAGGCTCTCAGTTTAGAAAGTACAGCAGTTTATGTCGGACATGAAACGGCAGTTATTTTAAAGACTTTTTATTTTCCCATTTTCTCGGTAATTGGAACATTCCCTAGCTTTATATAGCGTTTAAAGCGGCATAAACTAAGCAATTTAGATAGGTGTAACGCTCTTCCGAAAGGCTCTTAGTTTAGAAAGTACAGCAGTTCATGTCGGACACTTGAAACGGCTGTTATTTTAAAGCGTTTGGACTTTCACTATTTCTCGGAGATTTATATAGCTTTATATAGCGTTTTAAGCGGCATATAATAAGATTTTCAGAAAGGAATAATGCACTTTCGATAGGCTCTCAGTTTAGAAAGTACAGCAGTTTATGTCGGACATGAAACGGCAGTTATTTTAAAGACTTTTTATTTTCCCATTTTCTCGGTAATTGGAACAGACCCCAGTTTCATGTTGCGTTTAAAGCGGCATAAAATAAGCTTTTAAGATAGGTGTAACGCTCTTCCGAAAAGCTCTTTATTTAAAAAGTACAGCAGTCCATGTCGGACACTTGAATCGGCTGTTATTTCAAAGAGCTTGGTCTTTCACACTTTCTCCGAAATTGGAACAGACCCTTGCCTTAAATTGCGTTGTAAGCGGCATATAATAGGCTTTTCAGAAAGGCATATTACTCTTTCGGAAGGCTCTTAGACCCTAGCTTCATATAGCGTTTAAAGCGGCATAAACTAAGCAATTTAGATAGGTGTAACGCTCTTCCGAAAGGCTCTTAGTTTAGAAAGTACAGCAGTTCATGTCGGACACTTGAAACGGCTGTTATTTTAAAGCGTTTGGACTTTCACTATTTCTCGGAGATTTATATAGCTTTATATAGCGTTTTAAGCGGCATATAATAAGCTTTTCAGAAAGGAATAATGCACTTTCGATAGGCTCTCAGTTTAGAAAGTACAGCAGTTTATGTCGGACATGAAACGGCAGTTATTTTAAAGACTTTTTATTTTCCCATTTTCTCGGTAATTGGAACAGACCCTAGTTTCATGTTGCGTTTAAAGCGGCATAAAATAAGCTTTTAAGATAGGTGTAACGCTCTTCCGAAAAGCTCTTTATTTAAAAAGTACAGCAGTCCATGTCGGACACTTGAATCGGCTGTTATTTCAAAGAGCTTGGTCTTTCACACTTTCTCCGAAATTGGAACAGACCCTTGCCTTAAATTGCGTTGTAAGCGGCATATAATAGGCTTTTCAGAAAGGCATATTACTCTTTCGGAAGGCTCTTAGTTTAGAAAGTACAGCAGTTTATGTCGGACACTTGAAACGGCTGTTATTTTAAAGGCTTTGGATTTTCCCATTTTCTCGGAAATTGGAACAGACCCTAGCTTTATTCACCGTTTTAAACGACATATAATAAGCTTTTCAGAAAGGTGTAAGGCTCTTCCGAAAGGCTCTTAGTTTAGAAAGTACAGCAGTTCATGTCGGACATTTGAAACGGCTGTTATTTTAAAGCGTGTGGACTTTCACATTTTCTCGGAAATTGGAACACACCCTAGCTTTATATAGCGTTTTAAGCGGCATATAATAAGCTTTTCAGAAAGGAATAATGCTCTTTCGAAAGGCTCTCAGTTTAGAAAGTACAGCAGTTTATGTCGGACACTTGAAACGGCTGTTATTTTAAAGACTTTGGATTTTCCCATTTTCTCGGTAATTGGAACAGACCCTAGCTTTATATAGCGTTTAAAGCGGCATAAACTAAGCTATTTAGATAGTTGTAACGCTCTTCCGAAAGGGTCTTAGTTTAGAAAGTACAGCAGTTCATGTCGGACACTTGAAACGGCAGTTATTTTTAAGAGTTTGGTCTTTCCCATTTCCTCGGAAATTGGAACAGACCCTAGCTTTATCTACCGTTTTAAGCGACATTAAATAAGCTTTTCAGAAAGGTATAACGCTTTTCCGAAAGGCTCTTAGTTTAGAAAGTACAGCAGTTCATGTCGGACACTTGAAACGGCTGTTATTTTAAAGCGTTTGGACTTTCACTATTTCTCGGAGATTTATATAGCTTTATATAGCGTTTTAAGCGGCATATAATAAGATTTTCAGAAAGGAATAATGCACTTTCGATAGGCTCTCAGTTTAGAAAGTACAGCAGTTTATGTCGGACATGAAACGGCAGTTATTTTAAAGACTTTTTATTTTCCCATTTTCTCGGTAATTGGAACAGACCCCAGTTTCATGTTGCGTTTAAAGCGGCATAAAATAAGCTTTTAAGATAGGTGTAACGCTCTTCCGAAAAGCTCTTTATTTAAAAAGTACAGCAGTCCATGTCGGACACTTGAATCGGCTGTTATTTCAAAGAGCTTGGTCTTTCACACTTTCTCCGAAATTGAAACAGACCCTTGCCTTAAATTGCGTTGTAAGCGGCATATAATAGGCTTTTCAGAAAGGCATATTACTCTTTCGGAAGGCTCTTAGACCCTAGCTTCATATAGCGTTTAAAGCGGCATAAACTAAGCAATTTAGATAGGTGTAACGCTCTTCCGAAAGGCTCTTAGTTTAGAAAGTACAGCAGTTCATGTCGGACACTTGAAACGGCTGTTATTTTAAAGCGTTTGGACTTTCACTATTTCTCGGAGATTTATATAGCTTTATATAGCGTTTTAAGCGGCATATAATAAGCTTTTCAGAAAGGAATAATGCACTTTCGATAGGCTCTCAGTTTAGAAAGTACAGCAGTTTATGTCGGACATGAAACGGCAGTTATTTTAAAGACTTTTTATTTTCCCATTTTCTCGGTAATTGGAACAGACCCTAGTTTCATGTTGCGTTTAAAGCGGCATAAAATAAGCTTTTAAGATAGGTGTAACGCTCTTCCGAAAAGCTCTTTATTTAAAAAGTACAGCAGTCCATGTCGGACACTTGAATCGGCTGTTATTTCAAAGAGCTTGGTCTTTCACACTTTCTCCGAAATTGGAACAGACCCTTGCCTTAAATTGCGTTGTAAGCGGCATATAATAGGCTTTTCAGAAAGGCATATTACTCTTTCGGAAGGCTCTTAGTTTAGAAAGTACAGCAGTTTATGTCGGACACTTGAAACGGCTGTTATTTTAAAGGCTTTGGATTTTCCCATTTTCTCGGAAATTGGAACAGACCCTAGCTTTATTCACCGTTTTAAACGACATATAATAAGCTTTTCAGAAAGGTGTAAGGCTCTTCCGAAAGGCTCTTAGTTTAGAAAGTACAGCAGTTCATGTCGGACATTTGAAACGGCTGTTATTTTAAAGCGTGTGGACTTTCACATTTTCTCGGAAATTGGAACACACCCTAGCTTTATATAGCGTTTTAAGCGGCATATAATAAGCTTTTCAGAAAGGAATAATGCTCTTTCGAAAGGCTCTCAGTTTAGAAAGTACAGCAGTTTATGTCGGACACTTGAAACGGCTGTTATTTTAAAGACTTTGGATTTTCCCATTTTCTCGGTAATTGGAACAGACCCTAGCTTTATACAGCGTTTAAAGCGGCATAAACTAAGCAATTTAGAGAGGTCTAACGCTCTTCCGAAAGGCTCTTAGTTTAGAAAGTACAGCAGTTCATGTCGGACACTTGAAACGGCAGTTATTTTAAAGAGTTTGGTCTTTCCCATTTCCTCGGAAATTGGACCAGACCCTAGCTTTATCTACCGTTTTAAGCGACATTAAATAAGCTTTTCAGAAAGGTATAACGCATTTCCGAAGGGCCCTTAGTTTAGAAAGTACAGCAGTTTATGTCGGACACTTGAAACGGCAGTTATTTTAAGGGCTTTGGATTTTCCCATTTTGTCGGAAATTGAAACAGACCCTAGCTTTATCTACCGTTTTAAGCGACATATAATAAGCTTTTCAGAAAGGTATAGCGCTCTTCCGAAAGGCTCTTAGTTTAGAAAGTACAGCAGTTTATGTCGGACACTTGAAACGGCAGTTATTTTAAAGCGTTTGGTCTTTCTCATTTTCTCGGAAATTGGAACACACCCTATCTTTATATAGCGTTTTAAGCGGCATATAAAAAGCTTTTCAGAAAGGAATAATGCTCTTTCGAAAGGCTCTCAGTTTAGAAAGTACAGCAGTTTATGTCGGACATGAAACGGCAGTTATTTTAAAGACTTTTTATTTTCCCATTTTCTCGGTAATTGGAACATTCCCTAGCTTTATATAGCGTTTAAAGCGGCATAAACTAAGCAATTTAGATAGGTGTAACGCTCTTCCGAAAGGCTCTTAGTTTAGAAAGTACAGCAGTTCATGTCGGACACTTGAAACGGCTGTTATTTTAAAGCGTTTGGACTTTCACTATTTCTCGGAGATTTATATAGCTTTATATAGCGTTTTAAGCGGCATATAATAAGATTTTCAGAAAGGAATAATGCACTTTCGATAGGCTCTCAGTTTAGAAAGTACAGCAGTTTATGTCGGACATGAAACGGCAGTTATTTTAAAGACTTTTTATTTTCCCATTTTCTCGGTAATTGGAACAGACCCCAGTTTCATGTTGCGTTTAAAGCGGCATAAAATAAGCTTTTAAGATAGGTGTAACGCTCTTCCGAAAAGCTCTTTATTTAAAAAGTACAGCAGTCCATGTCGGACACTTGAATCGGCTGTTATTTCAAAGAGCTTGGTCTTTCACACTTTCTCCGAAATTGGAACAGACCCTTGCCTTAAATTGCGTTGTAAGCGGCATATAATAGGCTTTTCAGAAAGGCATATTACTCTTTCGGAAGGCTCTTAGACCCTAGCTTCATATAGCGTTTAAAGCGGCATAAACTAAGCAATTTAGATAGGTGTAACGCTCTTCCGAAAGGCTCTTAGTTTAGAAAGTACAGCAGTTCATGTCGGACACTTGAAACGGCTGTTATTTTAAAGCGTTTGGACTTTCACTATTTCTCGGAGATTTATATAGCTTTATATAGCGTTTTAAGCGGCATATAATAAGCTTTTCAGAAAGGAATAATGCACTTTCGATAGGCTCTCAGTTTAGAAAGTACAGCAGTTTATGTCGGACATGAAACGGCAGTTATTTTAAAGACTTTTTATTTCCCCATTTTCTCGGTAATTGGAACAGACCCTAGTTTCATGTTGCGTTTAAAGCGGCATAAAATAAGCTTTTAAGATAGGTGTAACGCTCTTCCGAAAAGCTCTTTATTTAAAAAGTACAGCAGTCCATGTCGGACACTTGAATCGGCTGTTATTTCAAAGAGCTTGGTCTTTCACACTTTCTCCGAAATTGGAACAGACCCTTGCCTTAAATTGCGTTGTAAGCGGCATATAATAGGCTTTTCAGAAAGGCATATTACTCTTTCGGAAGGCTCTTAGTTTAGAAAGTACAGCAGTTTATGTCGGACACTTGAAACGGCTGTTATTTTAAAGGCTTTGGATTTTCCCATTTTCTCGGAAATTGGAACAGACCCTAGCTTTATTCACCGTTTTAAACGACATATAATAAGCTTTTCAGAAAGGTGTAAGGCTCTTCCGAAAGGCTCTTAGTTTAGAAAGTACAGCAGTTCATGTCGGACATTTGAAACGGCTGTTATTTTAAAGCGTGTGGACTTTCACATTTTCTCGGAAATTGGAACACACCCTAGCTTTATATAGCGTTTTAAGCGGCATATAATAAGCTTTTCAGAAAGGAATAATGCTCTTTCGAAAGGCTCTCAGTTTAGAAAGTACAGCAGTTTATGTCGGACACTTGAAACGGCTGTTATTTTAAAGACTTTGGATTTTCCCATTTTCTCGGTAATTGGAACAGACCCTAGCTTTATATAGCGTTTAAAGCGGCATAAACTAAGCTATTTAGATAGTTGTAACGCTCTTCCGAAAGGGTCTTAGTTTAGAAAGTACAGCAGTTCATGTCGGACACTTGAAACGGCAGTTATTTTTAAGAGTTTGGTCTTTCCCATTTCCTCGGAAATTGGAACAGACCCTAGCTTTATCTACCGTTTTAAGCGACATTAAATAAGCTTTTCAGAAAGGTATAACGCTTTTCCGAAAGGCTCTTAGTTTAGAAAGTACAGCAGTTTATGTCGGACACTTGAAACGGCTGTTATTTTAAAGTCTTTGGATTCTCCCATTTTCTCGGAAATTGAAGCAGACCCTAGCTTTATCTACCGTTTTAAGCGACATATAATAAGCTTTTCAGAAAGGTATAGCGCTCTTCCAAAAGGCTCTTAGTTTAGAAAGTACAGCAGTTTATGTCGGACACTTGAAACGGCAGTTATTTTAAAGCGTTTGGTCTTTTACATTCTCTCTGAAATTGGAACAGAACCTTGCCTTATATTGCATTGTAAGCGGCATATAATAAGCTTTTCAGTAAGGTATATTACTCTTTCGGTAGGCTCTTAGCTTAGAAAGTACAGCAATTTATGTCGGACAGTTGAAACTGCAGTTATTTTAAAGAGTTTGGCCTTTCCCATTTTCGCGGATATTAGAACAGACTCTAGCTTTTTATTGTGTTTTAAGCGGCATATAATAAGCTTTTCAGAAAGGTGTAACGATCTTCCGAAAGGCTCTTAGTTTAGAAAGTACAGCAGTTCATGCCGGACACTTGAAACGGCAGTTATTTTAAAGACTTTGGATTTTCCCATTTTCTCGGTAATTGGAACAGACCCTAGCTTTATATAGCGTTTAAAGCGGCGTAAACTAAGCTATTTAGATAGTTGTAACGCTCTTCCGAAAGGGTCTTAGTTTAGAAAGTACAGCAGTTCATGTCGGACACTTGAAACGGCAGTTATTTTTAAGAGTTTGGTCTTTCCCATTTTCTCGGTAATTGCAACAGACCCTAGCTTTATATAGCGTTTAAAGCGGCATAAAATGAGCTTTTAAGATAGGTGTAACGCTCTTCCGAAAGGGTCTTAGCTTAAAAAGTACAGCAGTTCATGTCAGACACTTGAATCGGCTTTTATTTCAAAGAGTTTGGTCTTTCACACTTTCTCCGAAATTGGAACAGATCCTAGCTTTATTTACCGTTTTAAGCGACATATAATAAGCTTTTAAGAAAGGCATAATGCTCTTCCAACAGGCTCTTAGTTTAGAAAGTACAGCAGTTTATGTCGGACACTTGAAACGACTGTTATTTTAAAGCGTTTAGGCTTTCACATTTTTTCGGAAATTGGAACACACCCTAGCTTTATATTGTGTTTTAAGCGGCATATAATAAGCTTTCCAGAAAGGTTTAGCGCTCTTCCGAAAGGCTCTCAGTTTAGATATATAGAATACAGCAGTTTATGTCGGACACTTGAAATGGCTGTTATTTTAAAGGCTTTGGATTTTCCCATTTTCTCAGAAATGGCAACAGAGCCTAGCTTTATTTACCGTTTTAAGCGTCATATAATAAGCTTTTCAGCAAGGTATAGCGCTTTTTCGAAAGTCTCTTAGCTAAGAAAGTACAGGAATTTATGTCGGACACTTGAAACGGATGTTACGAGTTCGGGTCAATAAGTCCGTGACTTTTGGATTAAAACAGATTTTTTGATAAAAAAATAATTTTATTTTTCAACGTAGTCTCAGTTGAGCTCTATACACTTTGTCCAACGCTTCTCCAATTTTTTTATCCCTTCCAAAAAAAATGATTTGTCGAGGTCCTCAAAATGACGAGATGACTTCATCATTGGAGTCAAATCTTTTTCCACCAAGCCATTTCTTCAGGTTTGGGAGCAAGAAGTAGTCGCTCGGAGCCAAGTTTGGAGAATAGGGTGGATGAGGGAGCAATTCATAGCCCAGTTCATGGATTTTTGCCATGGCAACTGCACATGTGTGCACCCTTGCATTGTCTTGGTGGAAAAGAACTTTTTTCTTGGCCAAATGAGCTCGTTTTTTTTTCAAATCGTCATTGAATCGGTCCAATAAGTTGGCATAATATTCCCCATTGATTGTTCTTCCCTTTTGAAGGTAGTCAATGTGAATTATCCCGCGTGCATCCCAAAAAACAGTCGCCATAACTTTATTGGCTGACAAACCCACCTTGGCCTTCTTTGGCGCCGATTCACCCTTAGAAACCCACTGTTTTGACTGTTGTTTGTTCTCTGGTGTGTTGTGATGGATCCATGTTTCGTCCACGGTTACAAAACGGCGCAAAAACTCCTCCATATTGCGATTAAACAACGCCAAACCTTCCTGTGAAGTTGTTACACGATTGCGTTTGTGGTCGACTGTGAGCAAACGCGGCACCCATCTTGCGGAAAGCTTTCTCATGCCCAAGTGATCATTCAAAATTGAAACCACTGAGCCATGCGAGATCCCTACGGCTTCCACAATCTCTCGCACTTTCAATCTTCGGTCGGCCAACACCATATCGTGAATTTTTTCGATTGTTTCGGGTGTAGAGAACTCAACTGGGCGTCCAGGACGTTCGGCATCTTCAGTGCTTGTACGGCCACAACGAAATTCAGTAAACCACTTTTTTACCATTGAAATCGATGGTGCAGAGTCCCCATAGTATTTATCAAGCTTAGCCTTGGTCTCGGTAATGGTTTTTTTTCGCAAGAAATAATGCTTAATAAGCACACGAAATTCACTTTTTTCCATTTTCTCCTCAAATTAGTGAGTAGTCTGATAAAAATAGCTGTCAAACACAAACTAACTGACGCAGCAACTTTAAATTTTGACAGGAGTCAACTGACAAACGCCTGTTGACAGGAGCAGTGTTGCTGTTTCAGTAAAGAGGTCAGAAATTCAAAAATGCACGGAATTATTGACCCGCCCTCGTATTTTAAGGGCTTTGGATTTTCCCATTTTCTCGGAAATTGGAACAGATCCTAGCTTTATTTACCGTTTTAAGCGACATATAATAAGCTTTTAAGAAAGGCATAATGCTCTTCCGACAGGCTCTTATTTTAGAAAGTACAGCAGTTTATGTCGGACACTTGAAACGGCTGTTTTTTTAAAGGCTTTGGAATTTCCCATTTTCTCCGAAATTGGAACAGACCCTAGCCTTATATTGCGTTGTAAGCGGCATATAAAAGGCTTTTTAGAAAGTTATATTACTCTTTCGGCAGGCTCTTAGCTTAGAAAGTACAGCAATTTATGTCGGATACTTGAAACGACTGTTATTTTAAAGGATTTGGGCTTTCCCATTTTCTCGGAAATTGGAACAGACCCTAGCCTTATATTGCGTTTTAAGCGGCATATAATACGCTTTTCAGAAAAGTAAAACGCTCTTTCGAAAGGCCCTTAGTTTAGAGTGTACAGCAGTTTATGTCGGACATTTGAAACGGAAGTTATTTGAAAGATTTTGGCCTTTGGCATTTTCTCGGATATTGGAACAGACTCTAGCTTTTTATTGTGTTTTAAGCGGCATATAATAAGCTTTTCAGAAAAGAGTAACGCTCTTTCGAAAGGCTCTTAGTTTAGAAAGTACAGCAGTTCATGTCGGACACTTGAAACGGCAGTTATTTTAAAGAGTTTGGGCTTTCCCATTTCGTCGGAATTTGGAACAGACCCTAGCTTTATCTACCGTTTTAAGCGACATTAGATAAGCTTTTCAGAAAGGTATAACGCTCTTCCGAAAGGGTCTTAGTTTAGAAAGTACAGCAGTTCATGTCGGACACTTGAAACGGCAGTTATTTTTAAGAGTTTGGTCTTTCCCATTTTCTCGGTAATTGCAACAGACCCTAGCTTTATATAGCGTTTAAAGCGGCATAAAATGAGCTTTTAAGATAGGTGTAACGCTCTTCCGAAAGGGTCTTAGCTTAAAAAGTACAGCAGTTCATGTCAGACACTTGAATCGGCTTTTATTTCAAAGAGTTTGGTCTTTCACACTTTCTCCGAAATTGGAACAGATCCTAGCTTTATTTACCGTTTTAAGCGACATATAATAAGCTTTTAAGAAAGGCATAATGCTCTTCCAACAGGCTCTTAGTTTAGAAAGTACAGCAGTTTATGTCGGACACTTGAAACGACTGTTATTTTAAAGCGTTTAGGCTTTCACATTTTTTCGGAAATTGGAACACACCCTAGCTTTATATTGTGTTTTAAGCGGCATATAATAAGCTTTCCAGAAAGGTTTAGCGCTCTTCCGAAAGGCTCTCAGTTTAGATATATAGAATACAGCAGTTTATGTCGGACACTTGAAATGGCTGTTATTTTAAAGGCTTTGGATTTTCCCATTTTCTCAGAAATGGCAACAGAGCCTAGCTTTATTTACCGTTTTAAGCGTCATATAATAAGCTTTTCAGCAAGGTATAGCGCTTTTTCGAAAGTCTCTTAGCTAAGAAAGTACAGGAATTTATGTCGGACACTTGAAACGGATGTTACGAGTTCGGGTCAATAAGTCCGTGACTTTTGGATTAAAACAGATTTTTTGATAAAAAAATAATTTTATTTTTCAACGTAGTCTCAGTTGAGCTCTATACACTTTGTCCAACGCTTCTCCAATTTTTTTATCCCTTCCAAAAAAAATGATTTGTCGAGGTCCTCAAAATGACGAGATGACTTCATCATTGGAGTCAAATCTTTTTCCACCAAGCCATTTCTTCAGGTTTGGGAGCAAGAAGTAGTCGCTCGGAGCCAAGTTTGGAGAATAGGGTGGATGAGGGAGCAATTCATAGCCCAGTTCATGGATTTTTGCCATGGCAACTGCACATGTGTGCACCCTTGCATTGTCTTGGTGGAAAAGAACTTTTTTCTTGGCCAAATGAGCTCGTTTTTTTTTCAAATCGTCATTGAATCGGTCCAATAAGTTGGCATAATATTCCCCATTGATTGTTCTTCCCTTTTGAAGGTAGTCAATGTGAATTATCCCGCGTGCATCCCAAAAAACAGTCGCCATAACTTTATTGGCTGACAAACCCACCTTGGCCTTCTTTGGCGCCGATTCACCCTTAGAAACCCACTGTTTTGACTGTTGTTTGTTCTCTGGTGTGTTGTGATGGATCCATGTTTCGTCCACGGTTACAAAACGGCGCAAAAACTCCTCCATATTGCGATTAAACAACGCCAAACCTTCCTGTGAAGTTGTTACACGATTGCGTTTGTGGTCGACTGTGAGCAAACGCGGCACCCATCTTGCGGAAAGCTTTCTCATGCCCAAGTGATCATTCAAAATTGAAACCACTGAGCCATGCGAGATCCCTACGGCTTCCACAATCTCTCGCACTTTCAATCTTCGGTCGGCCAACACCATATCGTGAATTTTTTCGATTGTTTCGGGTGTAGAGAACTCAACTGGGCGTCCAGGACGTTCGGCATCTTCAGTGCTTGTACGGCCACAACGAAATTCAGTAAACCACTTTTTTACCATTGAAATCGATGGTGCAGAGTCCCCATAGTATTTATCAAGCTTAGCCTTGGTCTCGGTAATGGTTTTTTTTCGCAAGAAATAATGCTTAATAAGCACACGAAATTCACTTTTTTCCATTTTCTCCTCAAATTAGTGAGTAGTCTGATAAAAATAGCTGTCAAACACAAACTAACTGACGCAGCAACTTTAAATTTTGACAGGAGTCAACTGACAAACGCCTGTTGACAGGAGCAGTGTTGCTGTTTCAGTAAAGAGGTCAGAAATTCAAAAATGCACGGAATTATTGACCCGCCCTCGTATTTTAAGGGCTTTGGATTTTCCCATTTTCTCGGAAATTGGAACAGATCCTAGCTTTATTTACCGTTTTAAGCGACATATAATAAGCTTTTAAGAAAGGCATAATGCTCTTCCGACAGGCTCTTATTTTAGAAAGTACAGCAGTTTATGTCGGACACTTGAAACGGCTGTTTTTTTAAAGGCTTTGGAATTTCCCATTTTCTCCGAAATTGGAACAGACCCTAGCCTTATATTGCGTTGTAAGCGGCATATAAAAGGCTTTTTAGAAAGTTATATTACTCTTTCGGCAGGCTCTTAGCTTAGAAAGTACAGCAATTTATGTCGGATACTTGAAACGACTGTTATTTTAAAGGATTTGGGCTTTCCCATTTTCTCGGAAATTGGAACAGACCCTAGCCTTATATTGCGTTTTAAGCGGCATATAATACGCTTTTCAGAAAAGTAAAACGCTCTTTCGAAAGGCCCTTAGTTTAGAGTGTACAGCAGTTTATGTCGGACATTTGAAACGGAAGTTATTTGAAAGATTTTGGCCTTTGGCATTTTCTCGGATATTGGAACAGACTCTAGCTTTTTATTGTGTTTTAAGCGGCATATAATAAGCTTTTCAGAAAAGAGTAACGCTCTTTCGAAAGGCTCTTAGTTTAGAAAGTACAGCAGTTCATGTCGGACACTTGAAACGGCAGTTATTTTAAAGAGTTTGGGCTTTCCCATTTCGTCGGAATTTGGAACAGACCCTAGCTTTATCTACCGTTTTAAGCGACATTAGATAAGCTTTTCAGAAAGGTATAACGCTTTTCCGAAAGGCTCTTAGTTTAGAAAGTACAGCAGTTTATGTCGGACACTTGAAACGGCTGTTATTTTAAAGGCTTTGGATTCTCCCATTTTCTCGGAAATTGAAACAGACCCTAGCTTTATCTACCGTTTCAAGCGACATATAATAAGCTTTTCAGAAAGGTATAGCGCTCTTTCAAAAGGCTCTTAGTTTAGAAAGTACAGCAGTTTATGTCGGACACTTGAAACGGCAGTTATTTTAAAGCGTTTGGTCTTTTACATTTTCTCTGAAATTGGAACAGATCCTAGCTTTATTTACCGTTTTAAGCGACATATAATAAGCTTTTAAGAAAGGCATAATGCTCTTCCAACAGGCTCTTAGTTTAGAAAGTACAGCAGTTTATGTCGGACACTTGAAACGGCTGTTACTTTAGAGGGATTGGTCTTTCCCATTTTCTCGGAAATTGGAACAGACCCTAGCCTTATATTGCGTTTTAAGCGGCATATAATAGGCTTTGCAGAAAAGTAAAACGCTCTTTCGAAAGGCTCTTAGTTTAAAGTGTACAGCAGTTTATGTCGGACATTTGAAACGGCAGTTATTTTAAAGATTTTGGCCTTTCCCATTTTCTCGGATATTGGAACAGACTCTAGCTTTTTATTGTGTTTTAAGCGGCATATAATAAGCTTTTCAGAAAGGTGTAACGCTCTTCCGAAAAGCTCTTTATTTAAAAAGTACAGCAGTCCATGTCGGACACTTGAATCGGCTGTTATTTCAAAGAGCTTGGTCTTTCACACTTTCTCCGAAATTGGAACAGACCCTTGCCTTAAATTGCGTTGTAAGCGGCATATAATAGGCTTTTCAGAAAGGCATATTACTCTTTCGGAAGGCTCTTAGTTTAGAAAGTACAGCAGTTTATGTCGGACATTTGAAACGGCTGTTATTTTAAAGGCTTTGGATTTTCCCATTTTCTCGGAAATTGTGACAGACCCTAGCTTTATTCAGCGTTTTAAACGACATATAATAAGCTTTTAGAAAGGTGTTAGGCTCTTCCGAAAGGCTCTTAGTTTAGAAAGTACAGCAGTTCATGTCGGACATTTGAAACGGCTGTTATTTTAAAGCGTTTGGACTTTCACATTTTCTCGGAAATTGGAACACACCCTAGCTTTATATAGCGTTTTAAGCGGCGTATAATAAGCTTTTCAGAAAGGAATAATGCTCTTTCGAAACGCTCTCAGTTTAGAAAGTACAGCAGTTTATGTCGGACACTTGAAACTTCTGTTATTTTAAAGACTTTGGATTTTCCCATTTTCTCGGTAATTGGAACAGACCCTAGCTTTATACAGCGTTTAAAGCGGCATAAACTAAGCAATTTAGATAGGTCTAACGCTCTTCCGAAAGGCTCTTAGTTTAGAAAGTACAGCAGTTCATGTCGGACACTTGAAACGGCAGTTATTTTAAAGAGTTTGGTCTTTCCCATTTCCTCGGAAATTGGACCAGACCCTAGCTTTATCTACCGTTTTAAGCGACATTAAATAAGCTTTTCAGAAAGGTATAACGCTTTTCCGAAGGGCTCTTAGTTTAGAAAGTACAGCAGTTTATGTCGGACACTTGAAACGGCAGTTATTTTAAGGGCTTTGGATTTTCCCATTTTCTCGGAAATTGAAACAGACCCTAGCCTTATCTACCGTTTTAAGCGACATATAATAAGCTTTTCAGAAAGGTATAGCGCGCTTCCGAAAGGCTCTTAGTTTAGAAAGTACAGCAGTTTATGTCGGACACTTGAAACGGCAGTTATTTTAAAGCGTTTGGTCTTTCACATTTTCTCGGAAATTGGAACACACCCTATCTTTATATAGCGTTTTAAGCGGCATATAAAAAGCTTTTCAGAAAGGAATAATGCTCTTTCGAAAGGCTCTCAGTTTAGAAAGTACAGCAGTTTATGTCGGACACTTGAAACGGCTGTTATTTTAAAGACTTTGGATTTTCCCATTTTCTCGGTAATTGGAACAGACCCTAGCTTTACATAGCGTTTAAAGCGGCATAAACTAAGCCATTTAGATAGGTGTAACGCTCTTCCGAAAGGCTCTTAGTTTAGAAAGTACAGCAGTTCATGTCGGACACTTGAAACGGCTGTTATTTTAAAGCGTTTGGACTTTCACTATTTCTCGGAGATTTATATAGCTTTATATAGCGTTTTAAGCGGCATATAATAAGCTCTTAAGAAAGGAATAATGCTCTTTCGATAGGCTCTCAGTTTAGAAAGTACAGCAGTTTATGTCGGACACGTGAAACGGCAGTTATTTTAAAGACTTTTTATTTTCCCATTTTCTCGGTAATTGGAACAGACCCTAGTTTCATGTTGCGTTTAAAGCGGCATAAAATAAGCTTTTAAGATAGGTGTAACGCTCTTCCGAAAAGCTCTTTATTTAAAAAAAAAAAGCAGTCCATGTCGGACACATGAATCGGCGTTTATTTCAAAGAGCTTGGTCTTTCACACTTTCTCCGAAATTGGAACAGACCCTTGCATTAAATTGCGTTGTAAGCGGCATATAATAGGCTTTTCAGAAAGTTATATTACTCTTTCGGCAGGCTCTTAGCTTAGAAAGTACAGCAATTTATGTCGGATACTTGAAACGACTGTTATCTTAAAGGATTTGGGCTTTCACATTTTTTCGGAAATTGGAAAATACCCTAGCTTTATATTGTGTTTTAAGCGGCATATAATAAGCTTTTCAGAAAGGTATATTGCTCTTTCGGAAGGCTCTTAGCTTAGAGAGTACAGCAGTTTATGTTGGACACTTAAAACTGCTGTTTTTTTAAAGCGTTTGATCTTTCACATTTTCTCGGAAGTTTGAACAGGCCCTAGCTTTTTGTTGTGTTTAAGCGGCATATAATAAGCTTTTCAGAAAGGTATAAGGCTCTTCCGAAAGGCTCTCAGTTTAGAAATTGCAGCAGTTTATGTCGGACACTTGAAACGGCTGTTATTTTAGAGGGATTGGATTTCCCATTTTCTCGGAAATTGGAACAGACCCTAGCCTTATATTGCGTTTTAAGCGGCATATAATAGGCTTTTCAGAAAAGTAAAACGCTCTTTGGAAAGGCCCTTAGTTTAGAGTGTACAGCAGTTTATGTCGGACATTTGAAACGGAAGTTATTTGAAAGATTTTGGCCTTTGGCATTTTCTCGGAAATTGGAACAGACCCTAGCCTTATATTGCGTTTTAAGCGGCATATAATAGGCTTTTCAGAAAAGTAAAACGCTCTTTCGAAAGGCTCTTAGTTTAGAAAGTTCATGTCGGACACTTGAAACGGCAGTTATTTTAAAGAGTTTGGCCTTTCCCATTTCGTCGGAATTTGGAACAGACCATAGCTTTATCTACCGTTTTAAGCGACATTAGATAAGCTTTTCAGAAAGGTATAACGCTTTTCCGAAAGGCTCTTAGTTTAGAAAGTACAGCAGTTTATGTCGGACACTTGAAACGGCTGTTATTTTAAAGGCTTTGGATTCTCCCATTTTCTCGGAAATTGAAACAGACCCTAGCTTTATCTACCGTTTCAAGCGACATATAATAAGCTTTTCAGAAAGGTATAGCGCTCTTTCAAAAGGCTCTTAGTTTAGAAAGTACAGCAGTTTATGTCGGACACTTGAAACGGCAGTTATTTTAAAGCGTTTGGTCTTTTACATTTTCTCTGAAATTGGAACAGATCCTAGCTTTATTTACCGTTTTAAGCGACATATAATAAGCTTTTAAGAAAGGCATAATGCTCTTCCAACAGGCTCTTAGTTTAGAAAGTACAGCAGTTTATGTCGGACACTTGAAACGGCTGTTACTTTAGAGGGATTGGTCTTTCCCATTTTCTCGGAAATTGGAACAGACCCTAGCCTTATATTGCGTTTTAAGCGGCATATAATAGGCTTTGCAGAAAAGTAAAACGCTCTTTCGAAAGGCTCTTAGTTTAAAGTGTACAGCAGTTTATGTCGGACATTTGAAACGGCAGTTATTTTAAAGATTTTGGCCTTTCCCATTTTCTCGGATATTGGAACAGACTCTAGCTTTTTATTGTGTTTTAAGCGGCATATAATAAGCTTTTCAGAAAGGTGTAACGCTCTTCCGAAAAGCTCTTTATTTAAAAAGTACAGCAGTCCATGTCGGACACTTGAATCGGCTGTTATTTCAAAGAGCTTGGTCTTTCACACTTTCTCCGAAATTGGAACAGACCCTTGCCTTAAATTGCGTTGTAAGCGGCATATAATAGGCTTTTCAGAAAGGCATATTACTCTTTCGGAAGGCTCTTAGTTTAGAAAGTACAGCAGTTTATGTCGGACATTTGAAACGGCTGTTATTTTAAAGGCTTTGGATTTTCCCATTTTCTCGGAAATTGTGACAGACCCTAGCTTTATTCAGCGTTTTAAACGACATATAATAAGCTTTCAGAAAGGTGTTAGGCTCTTCCGAAAGGCTCTTAGTTTAGAAAGTACAGCAGTTCATGTCGGACATTTGAAACGGCTGTTATTTTAAAGCGTTTGGACTTTCACATTTTCTCGGAAATTGGAACACACCCTAGCTTTATATAGCGTTTTAAGCGGCGTATAATAAGCTTTTCAGAAAGGAATAATGCTCTTTCGAAACGCTCTCAGTTTAGAAAGTACAGCAGTTTATGTCGGACACTTGAAACTTCTGTTATTTTAAAGACTTTGGATTTTCCCATTTTCTCGGTAATTGGAACAGACCCTAGCTTTATACAGCGTTTAAAGCGGCATAAACTAAGCAATTTAGATAGGTCTAACGCTCTTCCGAAAGGCTCTTAGTTTAGAAAGTACAGCAGTTCATGTCGG
This sequence comes from Volucella zonaria, assembly GCA_963966105.1. Taxonomy (NCBI): domain Eukaryota; kingdom Metazoa; phylum Arthropoda; class Insecta; order Diptera; family Syrphidae; genus Volucella; species Volucella zonaria. The sequence goes on along the minus strand of CAWYQB010000254.1, from coordinate 4,207,515 downwards.
ACACTTGAAACGGCAGTTATTTTAAAGAGTTTGGTCTTTCCCATTTCCTCGGAAATTGGACCAGACCCTAGCTTTATCTACCGTTTTAAGCGACATTAAATAAGCTTTTCAGAAAGGTATAACGCTTTTCCGAAGGGCTCTTAGTTTAGAAAGTACAGCAGTTTATGTCGGACACTTGAAACGGCAGTTATGTTAAGGGCTTTGGATTTTCCCATTTTCTCGGAAATTGAAACAGACCCTAGCTTTATCTACCGTTTTAAGCGACATATAATAAGCTTTTCAGAAAGGTATAGCGCGCTTCCGAAAGGCTCTTAGTTTAGAAAGTACAGCAGTTTATGTCGGACACTTGAAACGGCAGTTATTTTAAAGCGTTTGGTCTTTCACATTTTCTCGGAAATTGGAACACACCCTATCTTTATATAGCGTTTTAAGCGGCATATAAAAAGCTTTTCAGAAAGGAATAATGCTCTTTCGAAAGGCTCTCAGTTTAGAAAGTACAGCAGTTTATGTCGGACACTTGAAACGGCTGTTATTTTAAAGACTTTGGATTTTCCCATTTTCTCGGTAATTGGAACAGACCCTAGCTTTACATAGCGTTTAAAGCGGCATAAACTAAGCCATTTAGATAGGTGTAACGCTCTTCCGAAAGGCTCTTAGTTTAGAAAGTACAGCAGTTCATGTCGGACACTTGAAACGGCTGTTATTTTAAAGCGTTTGGACTTTCACTATTTCTCGGAGATTTATATAGCTTTATATAGCGTTTTAAGCGGCATATAATAAGCTCTTAAGAAAGGAATAATGCTCTTTCGATAGGCTCTCAGTTTAGAAAGTACAGCAGTTTATGTCGGACACGTGAAACGGCAGTTATTTTAAAGACTTTTTATTTTCCCATTTTCTCGGTAATTGGAACAGACCCTAGTTTCATGTTGCGTTTAAAGCGGCATAAAATAAGCTTTTAAGATAGGTGTAACGCTCTTCCGAAAAGCTCTTTATTTAAAAAAAAAAAGCAGTCCATGTCGGACACATGAATCGGCGTTTATTTCAAAGAGCTTGGTCTTTCACACTTTCTCCGAAATTGGAACAGACCCTTGCATTAAATTGCGTTGTAAGCGGCATATAATAGGCTTTTCAGAAAGTTATATTACTCTTTCGGCAGGCTCTTAGCTTAGAAAGTACAGCAATTTATGTCGGATACTTGAAACGACTGTTATCTTAAAGGATTTGGGCTTTCACATTTTTTCGGAAATTGGAAAAGACCCTAGCTTTATATTGTGTTTTAAGCGGCATATAATAAGCTTTTCAGAAAGGTATATTGCTCTTTCGGAAGGCTCTTAGCTTAGAGAGTACAGCAGTTTATGTTGGACACTTAAAACTGCTGTTTTTTTAAAGCGTTTGATCTTTCACATTTTCTCGGAAGTTTGAACAGGCCCTAGCTTTTTGTTGTGTTTAAGCGGCATATAATAAGCTTTTCAGAAAGGTATAAGGCTCTTCCGAAAGGCTCTCAGTTTAGAAATTGCAGCAGTTTATGTCGGACACTTGAAACGGCTGTTATTTTAGAGGGATTGGATTTCCCATTTTCTCGGAAATTGGAACAGACCCTAGCCTTATATTGCGTTTTAAGCGGCATATAATAGGCTTTTCAGAAAAGTAAAACGCTCTTTGGAAAGGCCCTTAGTTTAGAGTGTACAGCAGTTTATGTCGGACATTTGAAACGGAAGTTATTTGAAAGATTTTGGCCTTTGGCATTTTCTCGGAAATTGGAACAGACCCTAGCCTTATATTGCGTTTTAAGCGGCATATAATAGGCTTTTCAGAAAAGTAAAACGCTCTTTCGAAAGGCTCTTAGTTTAGAAAGTTCATGTCGGACACTTGAAACGGCAGTTATTTTAAAGAGTTTGGACTTTCCCATTTCGTCGGAATTTGGAACAGACCATAGCTTTATCTACCGTTTTAAGCGACATTAGATAAGCTTTTCAGAAAGGTATAACGCTTTTCCGAAAGGCTCTTAGTTTAGAAAGTACAGCAGTTTATGTCGGACACTTGAAACGGCTGTTATTTTAAAGGCTTTGGATTCTCCCATTTTCTCGGAAATTGAAACAGGCCCTAGCTTTATCTACCGTTTTAAGCGACATATAATAAGCTTTTCAGAAAGGTATAGCGCTCTTTCAAAAGGCTCTTAGTTTAGAAAGTACAGCAGTTTATGTCGGACACTTGAAACGGCAGTTATTTTAAAGCGTTTGGTCTTTTACATTTTCTCTGAAATTGGAACAGATCCTAGCTTTATTTACCGTTTTAAGCGACATATAATAAGCTTTTAAGAAAGGCATAATGCTCTTCCAACAGGCTCTTAGTTTAGAAAGTACAGCAGTTTATGTCGGACACTTGAAACGGCTGTTATTTTAGAGGGATTGGTCTTTCCCATTTTCTCGGAAATTGGAACAGACCCTAGCCTTATATTGCGTTTTAAGCGGCATATAATAGGCTTTGCAGAAAAGTAAAACGCTCTTTCGAAAGGCCCTTAGTTTAAAGTGTACAGCAGTTTATGTCGGACATTTGAAACGGCAGTTATTTTAAAGATTTTGGCCTTTCCCATTTTCTCGGATATTGGAACAGACTCTAGCTTTTTATTGTGTTTTAAGCGGCATATAATATGCTTTTCAGAAAGGTGTAACACTCTTTCGAAAGGCTCTTAGTTTAGAAAGTACAGCAGTTCATGTCGGACACTTGAAACGGCAGTTATTTTAAAGAGTTTGGTCTTTCCCATTTCCTCGGAAATTGGACCAGACCCTAGCTTTATCTACCGTTTTAAGCGACATTAAATAAGCTTTTCACAAAGGTATAACGCTTTTCCGAAAGGCTCTTAGTTTAGAAAGTACAGCAGTTATGTCGGACACTTGAATCGGCAGTTATTTTAAAGCGTTTGTTCTTTTACACTTTCTCCGAAATTGGAACAGACCCTTGCCTTATATTGCATTGTAAGCGGCATGTAATAAGCTTTTCAGAAAGGTATATTACTCTTTTGGTAGGCTCTTAGCTTAGAAAGTACAGCAGTTTATGTCGGACACTTGAAACAGCAGTTATTTTAAAGCGTTTGGTCTTTCACATTTTCTCGGAAATTGGAACACACCCTAGCTTTATATAGCGTTTTAAGCGGCATATAAAAAGCTTTTCAGAAAGGAATAATGCTCTTTCGAAAGGCTCTCAGTTTAGAAAGTACAGCAGTTTATGTCGGACACTTGAAACGGCTGTTATTTTAAAGACTTTGGGTTTTCCCATTTTCTCGGTAATTGGAACAGACCCTACCTTTACATAGCGTTTAAAGCGGATAAACTAATCAATTTAGATAGGTGTAACGCTCTTCCGAGAGGCTCTTAGTTTATAAAGTACAGCAGTTCATGTCGGACACTTGAAACGGAAGTTATTTGAAAGATTTTGGCCTTTGGCATTTTCTCGGAAATTGGAACAGACCCTAGCCTTATATTGCGTTTTAAGCGGCATATAATAGGCTTTTCAGAAAAGTAAAACGCTCTTTCGAAAGGCTCTTAGTTTAGAAAGTTCATGTCGGACACTTGAAACGGCAGTTATTTTAAAGAGTTTGGACTTTCCCATTTCGTCGGAATTTGGAACAGACCATAGCTTTATCTACCGTTTTAAGCGACATTAGATAAGCTTTTCAGAAAGGTATAACGCTTTTCCGAAAGGCTCTTAGTTTAGAAAGTACAGCAGTTTATGTCGGACACTTGAAACGGCTGTTATTTTAAAGGCTTTGGATTCTCCCATTTTCTCGGAAATTGAAACAGGCCCTAGCTTTATCTACCGTTTTAAGCGACATATAATAAGCTTTTCAGAAAGGTATAGCGCTCTTTCAAAAGGCTCTTAGTTTAGAAAGTACAGCAGTTTATGTCGGACACTTGAAACGGCAGTTATTTTAAAGCGTTTGGTCTTTTACATTTTCTCTGAAATTGGAACAGATCCTAGCTTTATTTACCGTTTTAAGCGACATATAATAAGCTTTTAAGAAAGGCATAATGCTCTTCCAACAGGCTCTTAGTTTAGAAAGTACAGCAGTTTATGTCGGACACTTGAAACGGCTGTTATTTTAGAGGGATTGGTCTTTCCCATTTTCTCGGAAATTGGAACAGACCCTAGCCTTATATTGCGTTTTAAGCGGCATATAATAGGCTTTGCAGAAAAGTAAAACGCTCTTTCGAAAGGCCCTTAGTTTAAAGTGTACAGCAGTTTATGTCGGACATTTGAAACGGCAGTTATTTTAAAGATTTTGGCCTTTCCCATTTTCTCGGATATTGGAACAGACTCTAGCTTTTTATTGTGTTTTAAGCGGCATATAATATGCTTTTCAGAAAGGTGTAACACTCTTTCGAAAGGCTCTTAGTTTAGAAAGTACAGCAGTTCATGTCGGACACTTGAAACGGCAGTTATTTTAAAGAGTTTGGTCTTTCCCATTTCCTCGGAAATTGGACCAGACCCTAGCTTTATCTACCGTTTTAAGCGACATTAAATAAGCTTTTCACAAAGGTATAACGCTTTTCCGAAAGGCTCTTAGTTTAGAAAGTACAGCAGTTATGTCGGACACTTGAATCGGCAGTTATTTTAAAGCGTTTGTTCTTTTACACTTTCTCCGAAATTGGAACAGACCCTTGCCTTATATTGCATTGTAAGCGGCATGTAATAAGCTTTTCAGAAAGGTATATTACTCTTTTGGTAGGCTCTTAGCTTAGAAAGTACAGCAGTTTATGTCGGACACTTGAAACAGCAGTTATTTTAAAGCGTTTGGTCTTTCACATTTTCTCGGAAATTGGAACACACCCTAGCTTTATATAGCGTTTTAAGCGGCATATAAAAAGCTTTTCAGAAAGGAATAATGCTCTTTCGAAAGGCTCTCAGTTTAGAAAGTACAGCAGTTTATGTCGGACACTTGAAACGGCTGTTATTTTAAAGACTTTGGGTTTTCCCATTTTCTCGGTAATTGGAACAGACCCTACCTTTACATAGCGTTTAAAGCGGATAAACTAATCAATTTAGATAGGTGTAACGCTCTTCCGAGAGGCTCTTAGTTTATAAAGTACAGCAGTTCATGTCGGACACTTGAAACGGCAGTTATTTTAAAGAGTTTGGTCTTTCCCATTTCCTCGGAAATTGGACCAGACCCTAGCTTTATCTACCGTTTTAAGCGACATTAAATAAGCTTTTCAGAAAGGTATAACGCTTTTCCGAAGGGCTCTTAGTTTAGAAAGTACAGCAGTTTATGTCGGACACTTGAATAGGCTGTTATTTCAAAGAGCTTGGTCTTTCACACTTTCTCCGAAATTGGAACAGACCCTTGCCTTAAATTGCGTTGTAAGCGGCATATAATAGGCTTTTCAGAAAGGCATATTACTCTTTCGGAAGGCTCTTAGTTTAGAAAGTACAGCAGTTTATGTCGGACATTTGAAACGGCTGTTATTTTAAAGGCTTTGGATTTTCCCATTTTCTCAGAAATTGGGACAGACCCTAGCTTTATTCAGCGTTTTAAGCGGCATATAATAAGCTTTTCAGAAAGGAATAATGCTCTTTCGAAAGGCTCTCAGTTTAGAAAGTACAGCAGTTTATGTCGGACACTTGAAACGGCTGTTATTTTAAAGACTTTGAATTTTCCCATTTTCTCGGTAATTGGAACAGACCCTAGCTTTATACAGCGTTTAAAGCGGCATAAACTAAGCAATTTAGATAGGTCTAACGCTCTTCCGAAAGGCTCTTAGTTTAGAAAGTACAGCAGTTCATGTCGGACACTTGAAACGGCAGTTATTTTAAAGAGTTTGGTCTTTCCCATTTCCTCGGAAATTGGACCAGACCCTAGCTTTATCTACCGTTTTAAGCGACATTAAATAAGCTTTTCAGAAAGGTATAACGCTTTTCCGAAGGGCTTTTAGTTTAGAAAGTACAGCAGTTTATGTCGGACACTTGAAACGGCAGTTATTTTAAGGGCTTTGGATTTTCCCATTTTCTCGGAAATTGAAACAGACCCTAGCTTTATCTACCGTTTTAAGCGACATATAATAAGCTTTTCAGAAAGGTATAGCGCTCTTCCGAAAGGCTCTTAGTTTAGAAAGTACAGCAGTTTATGTCGGACACTTGAAACGGCAGTTATTTTAAAGCGTTTGGTCTTTCACATTTTCTCGGAAATTGGAACACACCCTATCTTTATATAGCGTTTTAAGCGGCATATAAAAAGCTTTTCAGAAAGGAATAATGCTCTTTCGAAAGGCTCTCAGTTTAGAAAGTACAGCAGTTTATGTCGGACACTTGAAACGGCTGTTATTTTAAAGACTTTGGATTTTCCCATTTTCTCGGTAATTGGAACAGACCCTAGCTTTACATAGCGTTTAAAGCGGCATAAACTAAGCCATTTAGATAGGTGTAACGCTCTTCCAAAAGGCTCTTAGTTTAGAAAGTACAGCAGTTCATGTCGGACACTTGAAACGGCTGTTATTTTAAAGCGTTTGGACTTTCACTATTTCTCGGAGATTTATATAGCTTTATATAGCGTTTTAAGCGGCATATAATAAGCTCTTCAGAAAGGAATAATGCTCTTTCGATAGGCTCTCAGTTTAGAAAGTACAGCAGTTTATGTCGGACACGTGAAACGGCAGTTATTTTAAAGACTTTTTATTTTCCCATTTTCTCGGTAATTGGAACAGACCCTAGTTTCATGTTGCGTTTAAAGCGGCATAAAATAAGCTTTTAAGATAGGTGTAACGCTCTTCCGAAAAGCTCTTTATTTAAAAAGTACAGCAGTCCATGTCGGACACATGAATCGGCTGTTATTTCAAAGAGCTTGGTCTTTCACACTTTCTCCGAAATTGGAACAGACCCTTGCCTTAAATTGCGTTGTAAGCGGCATATAATAGGCTTTTCAGAAAGGCATATTACTCTTTCGGAAGGCTCTTAGTTTAGAAAGTACAGCAGTTTATGTCGGACATTTGAAACGGCTGTTATTTTAAAGCGTTTGGACTTTCACATTTTCTCGGAAATTGGAACACACCCTAGCTTTATATAGCGTTTTAAGCGGCATATAATAAGCTTTTCAGAAAGGAATAATGCTCTTTCGAAAGGCTCTCAGTTTAGAAAGTACAGTAGTTTATGTCGGACACTTGAAACGGCTGTTATTTTAAAGACTTTGGATTTTCCCATTTTCTCGGTAATTGGAACAGACCCTAGCTTTATAAAGCGTTTAAAGCGGCATAAACTAAGCTATTTAGATAGTTGTAACGCTCTTCCGAAAGGGTCTTAGTTTAGAAAGTACAGCAATTCATGTCGGACACTTGAAACGGCAGTTATTTTAAAGAGTTTGGTCTTTCCCATTTCCTCGGAAATTGGAACAGACCCTAGCTTTATCTACCGTTTTAAGCGACATTAAATAAGCTTTTCAGAAAGGTATAACGCTTTTCCGAAAGGCTCTTAGTTTAGAAAGTACAGCAGTTTATGTCGGACATTTGAAACGGCTGTTATTTTAAAGCGTTTGGACTTTCACATTTTCTCGGAAATTGGAACACACCCTAGCTTTATATAGCGTTTTAAGCGGCATATAATAAGCTTTTCAGAAAGGAATAATGCTCTTTCGAAAGGCTCTCAGTTTAGAAAGTACAGTAGTTTATGTCGGACACTTGAAACGGCTGTTATTTTAAAGACTTTGGATTTTCCCATTTTCTCGGTAATTGGAACAGACCCTAGCTTTATATAGCGTTTAAAGCGGCATAAACTAAGCTATTTAGATAGTTGTAACGCTCTTCCGAAAGGGTCTTAGTTTAGAAAGTACAGCAGTTCATGTCGGACACTTGAAACGGCAGTTATTTTAAAGAGTTTGGACTTTCCCATTTCCTCGGAAATTGGAACAGACCCTAGCTTTATCTACCGTTTTAAGCGACATTAAATAAGCTTTTCAGAAAGGTATAACGCTTTTCCGAAAGGCTCTTAGTTTAGAAAGTACAGCAGTTTATGTCGGACACTTGAAACGGCTGTTATTTTGAACGCTTTGGATTCTCCCATTTTCTCGGAAATTGAAACAGACCCTAGCTTTATCTACCGTTTTAAGCGACATATAATAAGCTTTTCAGAAAGGTATAGCGCTCTTCCAAAAGGCTCTTAGTTTAGAAAGTACAGCAGTTTATGTCGGACACTTGAAACGGCAGTTATTTTAAAGCGTTTGGTCTTTTACATTTTCTCTGAAATTGGAACAGAACCTTGCCTTATATTGCATTGTAAGCGGCATATAATAAGCTTTTCAGTAAGGTATATTACTCTTTCGGTAGGCTCTTAGCTTAGAAAGTACAGCAATTTATGTCGGACACTTGAAACTGCAGTTATTTTAAAGAGTTTGGGCTTTCCTATTTTCGCGGATATTAGAACAGACTCTAGCTTTTTATTGTGTTTTAAGCGGCATATAATAAGCTTTTCAGAAAGGTGTAACGCTCTTCCGAAAGGCTCTTAGTTAAGAAAGTACAGCAGTTCATGCCGGACACTTGAAACGGCAGTTATTTTAAAGACTTTGGATTTTCCCATTTTCTCGGTAATTGGAACAGACCCTAGCTTTATATAGCGTTTTAAGCGGCATAAAATAAGCTTTTAAGATAGGTGTAACGCTCTTCCGAAAGGGTCTTAGCTTAAAAAGTACAGCAGTTCATGTCGGACACTTGAATCGGCTGTTATTTCAAAGAGTTTGGTCTTTCACACTTTCTCCGAAATTGGAACAGATCCTAGCTTTATTTACCGTTTTAAGCGACATATAATAAGCTTTTAAGAAAGGCATAATGCTCTTCCAACAGGCTCTTAGTTTAGAAAGTACAGCAATTTATGTCGGACACTTGAAACGGCAGTTATTTTAAAGAGTTTGGACTTTCCCATTTTCGCGGATATTAGAACAGACTCTAGCTTTTTATTGTGTTTTAAGCGGCATATAATAAGCTTTTCAGAAAGGTGTAACGCTCTTCCGAAAGGCTCTTAGTTTAGAAAGTACAGCAGTTTATGTCGGACACTTGAAACGGCTGTTATTTTAAAGGCTTTGGATTTTCCCATTTTCTCAGAAATGGCAACAGAGCCTAGCTTTATTTACCGTTTTAAGCGTCATATAATAAGCTTTTCAGAAAGGTATAGCGCTCTTTCGAAAGGCTCTTAGCTAAGAAAGTACAGCAATTTATGTCGGACACTTGAAACGGATGTTATTTTAAGGGCTTTGGATTTTCCCATTTTCTCGGAAACTGGAACAGATCCTAGCTTTATTTACCGTTTTAAGCGACATATAATAAGCTTTTAAGAAAGGCATAATGCTCTTCCGACAGGCTCTTATTTTAGAAAGTACAGCAGTTTATGTCGGACACTTGAAACGGCTGTTTTTTTAAAGACTTTGGATTTTCCCATTTTCTCGGTAATTGGAACAGACCCTAGCTTTATATAGCGTTTAAAGCGGCATAAACTAAGCAATTTAGATAGGTGTAAGGCTCTTCCGAAAGGTTCTTAGTTTAGAAAGTACAGCAGTTCATGTCGGACACTTGAAACGGCAGTTATTTTAAAGAGTTTGGTCTTTCCCATTTCCTCGGAAATCGGACCAGACCCTAGCTTTATATACCGTTTTAAGCGACATTAAATAAGCTTTTCAGAAAGGTATAGCGCTCTTCCGAAAGGCTCTTAGTTTAGAAAGTACAGCAGTTTATGTCGGACACTTGAAACGGCAGTTATTTTAAAAGGTTTGGCCTTTCACATTTTCTCGGAAATTGGAACACACCCTAGCTTTATCTACCGTTTTTAGCGACATTAAATAAGCTTTTCAGAAAGGTATAACGCTTTTCCGAAAGGCTCTTAGTTAAGAAAGTACAGCAGTTTATGTCGGACACTTGAAACGGCAGTTATTTTAAAGGCTTTGGATTTTCCCATTTTCTCGGAAATTGAAACAGACCCTAGCTTTATCTACCGTTTTAAGCGACATATAATAAGCTTTTCAGAAAGGTATAAGGCTCTTCCGAAAGGCTCTCAGTTTAGAAATTGCAGCAGTTTATGTCGGACACTTGAAACGGCTGTTATTTTAGAGGGATTGGATTTCCCATTTTCTCGGAGATTGGAACACACCCTAGCTTTATATAGCGTTTTAAGCGGCATATAATAAGCTTTTCAGAAAGGAATAATGCTCTTTCGATAGGCTCTCAGTTTAGAAAGTACAGCAGTTTATGTCGGACACGTGAAACGGCTGTTATTTTAAAGACTTTGGATTTTCCCATTTTCTCGGTAATTGGAACAGACCCTAGCTTTATATAGCGTTTAAAGCGGCATAAACTAAGCTATTTAGATAGTTGTAACGCTCTTCCGAAAGGGTCTTAGTTTAGAAAGTACAGCAGTTCATGTCGGACACTTGAAACGGCAGTTATTTTAAAGAGTTTGGTCTTTCCCATTTCCTCGGAAATTGGAACAGACCCTAGCTTTATCTACCGTTTTAAGCGACATTAAATAAGCTTTTCAGAAAGGTATAACGCTTTTCCGAAAGGCTCTTAGTTTAGAAAGTACAGCAGTTTATGTCGGACACTTGAAACGGCTGTTATTTTGAAGGCTTTGGATTCTCCCATTTTCTCGGAAATTGAAACAGACCCTAGCTTTATCTACCGTTTTAAGCGACATATAATAAGCTTTTCAGAAAGGTATAGCGCTCTTCCAAAAGGCTCTTAGTTTAGAAAGTACAGCAGTTTATGTCGGACACTTGAAACGGCAGTTATTTTAAAGCGTTTGGTCTTTTACATTTTCTCTGAAATTGGAACAGAACCTTGCCTTATATTGCATTGTAAGCGGCATATAATAAGCTTTTCAGTAAGGTATATTACTCTTTCGGTAGGCTCTTAGCTTAGAAAGTACAGCAATTTATGTCGGACACTTGAAACTGCAGTTATTTTAAAGAGTTTGGGCTTTCCTATTTTCGCGGATATTAGAACAGACTCTAGATTTTTATTGTGTTTTAAGCGGCATATAATAAGCTTTTCAGAAAGGTGTAACGCTCTTCCGAAAGGCTCTTAGTTTAGAAAGTACAGCAGTTCATGCCGGACACTTGAAACGGCAGTTATTTTAAAGACTTTGGATTTTCCCATTTTCTCGGTAATTGGAACAGACCCTAGCTTTATATAGCGTTTTAAGCGGCATAAAAATAAGCTTTTAAGATAGGTGTAACGCTCTTCCGAAAGGGTCTTAGCTTAAAAAGTACAGCAGTTCATGTCGGACACTTGAATCGGCTGTTATTTCAAAGAGTTTGGTCTTTCACACTTTCTCCGAAATTGGAACAGATCCTAGCTTTATTTACCGTTTTAAGCGACATATAATAAGCTTTTAAGAAAGGCATAATGCTCTTCCAACAGGCTCTTAGTTTAGAAAGTACAGCAATTTATGTCGGACACTTGAAACGGCAGTTATTTTAAAGAGTTTGGACTTTCCCATTTTCGCGGATATTAGAACAGACTCTAGCTTTTTATTGTGTTTTAAGCGGCATATAATAAGCTTTTCAGAAAGGTGTAACGCTCTTCCGAAAGGCTCTTAGTTTAGAAAGTACAGCAGTTTATGTCGGACACTTGAAACGGCTGTTATTTTAAAGGCTTTGGATTTTCCCATTTTCTCAGAAATGGCAACAGAGCCTAGCTTTATTTACCGTTTTAAGCGTCATATAATAAGCTTTTCAGAAAGGTATAGCGCTCTTTCGAAAGGCTCTTAGCTAAGAAAGTACAGCAATTTATGTCGGACACTTGAAACGGATGTTATTTTAAGGGCTTTGGATTTTCCCATTTTCTCGGAAACTGGAACAGATCCTAGCTTTATTTACCGTTTTAAGCGACATATAATAAGCTTTTAAGAAAGGCATAATGCTCTTCCGACAGGCTCTTATTTTAGAAAGTACAGCAGTTTATGTCGGACACTTGAAACGGCTGTTTTTTTAAAGACTTTGGATTTTCCCATTTTCTCGGTAATTGGAACAGACCCTAGCTTTATATAGCGTTTAAAGCGGCATAAACTAAGCAATTTAGATAGGTGTAAGGCTCTTCCGAAAGGTTCTTAATTTAGAAAGTACAGCAGTTCATGTCGGACACTTGAAACGGCAGTTATTTTAAAGAGTTTGGTCTTTCCCATTTCCTCGGAAATCGGACCAGACCCTAGCTTTATATACCGTTTTAAGCGACATTAAATAAGCTTTTCAGAAAGGTATAGCGCTCTTCCGAAAGGCTCTTAGTTTAGAAAGTACAGCAGTTTATGTCGGACACTTGAAACGGCAGTTATTTTAAAAGGTTTGGCCTTTCACATTTTCTCGGAAATTGGAACACACCCTAGCTTTATCTACCGTTTTTAGCGACATTAAATAAGCTTTTCAGAAAGGTATAACGCTTTTCCGAAAGGCTCTTAGTTAAGAAAGTACAGCAGTTTATGTCGGACACTTGAAACGGCAGTTATTTTAAAGGCTTTGGATTTTCCCATTTTCTCGGAAATTGAAACAGACCCTAGCTTTATCTACCGTTTTAAGCGACATATAATAAGCTTTTCAGAAAGGTATAAGGCTCTTCCGAAAGGCTCTCAGTTTAGAAATTGCAGCAGTTTATGTCGGACACTTGAAACGGCTGTTATTTTAGAGGGATTGGATTTTCCATTTTCTCGGAGATTGGAACACACCCTAGCTTTATATAGCGTTTTAAGCGGCATATAATAAGCTTTTCAGAAAGGAATAATGCTCTTTCGATAGGCTCTCAGTTTAGAAAGTACAGCAGTTTATGTCGGACACGTGAAACGGCTGTTATTTTAAAGACTTTGGATTTTCCCATTTTCTCGGTAATTGGAACAGACCCTAGCTTTATATAGCGTTTAAAGCGGCATAAACTAAACTATTTAGATAGGTATAACGCTCTTCCGAAAGGGTCTTAGCTTAGAAAGTACAGCAGTTCATGTCGACCACTTGAAACGGCAGTTATTTTAAAGACTTTTTATTTTCCCATTTTCTCGGTAATTGGAACAGACCCTAGTTTTATGTTGCGTTTAAAGCGGCATAAAATAAGCTTTTAAGATAGGTGTAACGCTCCTCCGAAAAGCTCTTTATTTAAAAAGTACAGCAGTCCATGTCGGACACTTGAATCGGCTGTTATTTCAAAGAGTTTGGTCTTTCACACTTTCTCCGAAATTGGAACAGACCGTTGCCTTAAATTGCGTTGCAAGCGGCATATAATAGGCTTTTCAGAAAGGCATATTACTCTTTCGGAAGGCTCTTAGTTTATAAAGTACAGCAGTTTATGTCGGACACTTGAAACGGCTGTTATTTTAAAGGCTTTGGATTTTAACATTTTCTCGGAAATTGGAACAGACCCTAGCTTTATCCACCGTTTTAAACGACATATAATAAGCTTTTCAGAAAGGTGTAATGCTCTTCCGAAAGGCTCTCAGTTTAGAAAGTACAGCAGTTTATGTCGGACACTTGAAACGACTGTTATTTTAAAGCGTTTAGGCTTTCACATTTTTTCGGAAATTGGAACACACCCTAGCTTTATATTGTGTTTTAAGCGGCATATAATAAGCTTTTCAGAAAGGTATAGCGCTCTTCCGAAAGGCTCTCAGTTTAGATATATAGAATACAGCAGTTTATGTCGGACACTTGAAATGGCTGTTATTTTAAAGGCTTTGGATTTTCCCATTTTCTCAGAAATGGCAACAGAGCCTAGCTTTATTTACCGTTTTAAGCGTCATATAATAAGCTTTTCAGAAAGGTATAGCGCTTTTTCGAAAGTCTCTTAGCTAAGAAAGTACAGCAATTTATGTCGGACACTTGAAACGGATGTTACGAGTTCGGGTCAATAAGTCCGTGACTTTTGGATTAAAACAGATTTTTTGATAAAAAAATAATTTTATTTTTCAACGTAGTGTTAGTTGAGCTCTATACACTTTGTCCAACGCTTCTCCAATTTTTTTATCCCTTCCAAAAAAAATGATTTGTCGAGGTCCTCAAAATGACGAGATGACTTCATCATTGGAGTCAAATCTTTTTCCACCAAGCCATTTCTTCAGGTTTGGGAGCAAGAAGTAGTCGCTCGGAGCCAAGTTTGGAGAATAGGGTGGATGAGGGAGCAATTCATAGCCCAGTTCATGGATTTTTGCCATGGCAACTGCACATGTGTGCACCCTTGCATTGTCTTGGTGGAAAAGAACTTTTTTCTTGGCCAAATGAGGTCGTTTTTTTTCAAATCGTCATTGAATCGGTCCAATAAGTTGGCATAATATTCCCCATTGATTGTTTTTCCCTTTTGAAGGTAGTCAATGTGGATTATCCCGCGTGCATCCCAAAAAACAGTCGCCATAACTTTATTGGCTGACAAACCCACCTTGGCCTTCTTTGGCGCCGATTCACCCTTAGAAACCCACTGTTTTGACTGTTGTTTGTTCTCTGGTGTGTTGTGATGGATCCATGTTTCGTCCACGGTTACAAAACGGCGCAAAAACTCCTCCATATTGCGATTAAACAACGCCAAACCTTCCTGTGAAGTTGTTACACGATTGCGTTTGTGGACGACTGTGAGCAAACGCGGCACCCATCTTGCGGAAAGCTTTCTCATGCCCAAGTGATCATTCAAAACTGAAACCACTGAGCCATGCGAGATCCCTACGGCTTCCACAATCTCTCGCACTTTCAATCTTCGGTCGGCCAACACCATATCCAGGACGTTCGGCATCTTCAGTGCTTGAACGGCCACAACGAAATTCAGTAAACCACTTTTTTACCATTGAAATCGATGGTGCAGAGTCCCCATAGTATTTATCAAGCTTAGCCTTGGTCTCGGTAATGGTTTTTTTTCGCAAGAAATAATGCTTAATAAGCACACGAAATTCACTTTTTTCCATTTTCTCCTCAAATTAGTGAGTAGTCTGATAAAAATAGCTGTCAAACACAAACTAACTGACGCAGCAACTTTAAATTTTGACAGGAGTCAACTGACAAACGCCTGTTGACAGGAGCAGTGTTGCTGTTTCAGTAAAGAGGTCAGAAATTCAAAAATGCACGGAATTATTGACCCGCCCTCGTATTTTAAGGGCTTTGGATTTTCCCATTTTCTCGGAAATTGGAACAGATCCTAGCTTTATTTACCGTTTTAAGCGACATATAATAAGCTTTTAAGAAAGGCATAATGCTCTTCCGACAGGCTCTTATTTTAGAAAGTACAGCAGTTTATGTCGGACACTTGAAACGGCTGTTTTTTTAAAGGCTTTGGAATTTCCCATTTTCTCCGAAATTGGAACAGACCCTAGCCTTATATTGCGTTGTAAGCGGCATATAAAAGGCTTTTTAGAAAGTTATATTACTCTTTCGGCAGGCTCTTAGCTTAGAAAGTACAGCAATTTATGTCGGATACTTGAAACGACTGTTATTTTAAAGGATTTGGGCTTTCCCATTTTCTCGGAAATTGGAACAGACCCTAGCCTTATATTGCGTTTTAAGCGGCATATAATACGCTTTTCAGAAAAGTAAAACGCTCTTTCGAAAGGCCCTTAGTTTAGAGTGTACAGCAGTTTATGTCGGACATTTGAAACGGAAGTTATTTGAAAGATTTTGGCCTTTGGCATTTTCTCGGATATTGGAACAGACTCTAGCTTTTTATTGTGTTTTAAGCGGCATATAATAAGCTTTTCAGAAAAGAGTAACGCTCTTTCGAAAGGCTCTTAGTTTAGAAAGTACAGCAGTTCATGTCGGACACTTGAAACGGCAGTTATTTTAAAGAGTTTGGGCTTTCCCATTTCGTCGGAATTTGGAACAGACCCTAGCTTTATCTACCGTTTTAAGCGACATTAGATAAGCTTTTCAGAAAGGTATAACGCTTTTCCGAAAGGCTCTTAGTTTAGAAAGTACAGCAGTTTATGTCGGACACTTGAAACGGCTGTTATTTTAAAGGCTTTGGATTCTCCCATTTTCTCGGAAATTGAAACAGACCCTAGCTTTATCTACCGTTTCAAGCGACATATAATAAGCTTTTCAGAAAGGTATAGCGCTCTTTCAAAAGGCTCTTAGTTTAGAAAGTACAGCAGTTTATGTCGGACACTTGAAACGGCAGTTATTTTAAAGCGTTTGGTCTTTTACATTTTCTCTGAAATTGGAACAGATCCTAGCTTTATTTACCGTTTTAAGCGACATATAATAAGCTTTTAAGAAAGGCATAATGCTCTTCCAACAGGCTCTTAGTTTAGAAAGTACAGCAGTTTATGTCGGACACTTGAAACGGCTGTTACTTTAGAGGGATTGGTCTTTCCCATTTTCTCGGAAATTGGAACAGACCCTAGCCTTATATTGCGTTTTAAGCGGCATATAATAGGCTTTGCAGAAAAGTAAAACGCTCTTTCGAAAGGCTCTTAGTTTAAAGTGTACAGCAGTTTATGTCGGACATTTGAAACGGCAGTTATTTTAAAGATTTTGGCCTTTCCCATTTTCTCGGATATTGGAACAGACTCTAGCTTTTTATTGTGTTTTAAGCGGCATATAATAAGCTTTTCAGAAAGGTGTAACGCTCTTTCGAAAGGCTCTTAGTTTAGAAAGTACAGCAGTTTATGTCGGACACTTGAAACGGCAGTTATTTTAAAGCGTTTGGTCTTTTACATTTTCTCTGAAATTGGAACAGAACCTTGCCTTATATTGCATTGTAAGCGGCATATAATAAGCTTTTCAGTAAGGTATGTTACTCTTTCGGTAGGCTCTTAGCTTAGAAAGTACAGCAATTTATGTCGGACACTTGAAACGGCAGTTATTTTAAAGAGTTTGGCCTTTCCCATTTTCGCGGATATTAGAACAGACTCTAGCTTTTTATTGTGTTTTAAGCGGCATATAATAAGCTTTTCAGAAAGGTGTAACGCTCTTCCGAAAGGCTCTTAGTTTAGAAAGTACAGCAGTTCATGTCGGACACTTGAAACGGCAGTTATTTTAAAGACTTTGGATTTTCCCATTTTCTCGGTAATTGGAACAGACCCTAGCTTTACATAGCGTTTAAAGCGGCATAAAATAAGCTTTTAAGATAGGTGTAACGCTCTTCCGAAAGGGTCTTAGCTTAAAAAGTACAGCAGTTCATGTCGGACACTTGAATCGGCTGTTATTTCAAAGAGTTTGGTCTTTCACACTTTCTCCGAAATTGGAACAGATCCTTGCTTTCTTTACCGTTTTAAGCGACATATAATAAGCTTTTAAGAAAGGCATAATGCTCTTCCAACAGGCTCATAGTTTAGAAAGTACAGCAGTTTATGTCGGACACTTGAAACGGCTGTTATTTTAGACGGATTGGCCTTTCCCATTTCCTCGGAAATTGGAACAGACCCTAGCCTTATATTGCGTTTTAAGCGGCATATAATAGGCTTTTCAGAAAAGTAAAACGCTCTTTCGAAAGGCCCTTAGTTTAGAGTGTACAGCAGTTTATGTCGGACATTTGAAACGGCAGTTATTTTAAAGATTTTGGCCTTTCCCATTTTCTCGGATATTGGAACAGACTCTAGCTTTTTATTGTGTTTTAAGCGGCATATAATAAGCTTTTCAGAAAGGTGTAACGCTCTTTCGAAAGGCTCTTAGTTTAGAAAGTACAGCAGTTTATGTCGGACACTTGAAACGGCAGTTATTTTAAAGGCTTTGAATTTTCCAATTTTCTCGGTAATTGGAACAGACCCTAGCTTTATATAGCGTTTAAAGCGGCATAAAATAAGCTTTTAAGATAGGTGTAACGCTCTTCCGAAAGGGTCTTAGCTTAAAAAGTACAGCAGTTCATGTCGGACACTTGAATCGGCTGTTATTTCAAAGAGTTTGGTCTTTCACACTTTCTCCGAAATTGGAACAGATCCTAGCTTTATTTACCGTTTTAAGCGACATATAATAAGCTTTTAAGAAAGGCATAATGCTCTTCCAACAGGCTCTTAGTTTAGAAAGTACTGCAGTTTATGTCGGACACTTGAAACCACTGTTATTTTAAAGCGTTTAGGCTTTCACATTTTTTCGGAAATTGGAACACACCCTAGCTTTATATTGTGTTTTAAGCGGCATATAATAAGCTTTTCAGAAAGGTATAGCGCTCTTTCAAAAGGCTCTTAGTTTAGAAAGTACAGCAGTTTATGTCGGACACTTGAAACGGCAGTTATTTTAAAGCGTTTGGTCTTTTACATTTTCTCTGAAATTGGAACAGAACCTTGCCTTATATTGCATTGTAAGCGGCATATAATAAGCTTTTCAGTAAGGTATGTTACTCTTTCGGTAGGCTCTTAGCTTAGAAAGTACAGCAATTTATGTCGGACACTTGAAACGGCAGTTATTTTAAAGAGTTTGGCCTTTCCCATTTTCGCGGATATTAGAACAGACTCTAGCTTTTTATTGTGTTTTAAGCGGCATATAATAAGCTTTTCAGAAAGGTGTAACGCTCTTCCGAAAGGCTCTTAGTTTAGAAAGTACAGCAGTTCATGTCGGACACTTGAAACGGCAGTTATTTTAAAGACTTTGGATTTTCCCATTTTCTCGGTAATTGGAACAGACCCTAGCTTTACAAAGCGTTTAAAGCGGCATAAAATAAGCTTTTAAGATAGGTGTAACGCTCTTCCGAAAGGGTCTTAGCTTAAAAAGTACAGCAGTTCATGTCGGACACTTGAATCGGCTGTTATTTCAAAGAGTTTGGTCTTTCACACTTTCTCCGAAATTGGAACAGATCCTAGCTTTATTTACCGTTTTAAGCGACATATAATAAGCTTTTAAGAAAAGCATAATGCTCTTCCAACAGGCTCTTAGTTTAGAAAGTACAGCAGTTTATGTCGGACACTTGAAACGGCTGTTATTTTAGAGGGATTGGCCTTTCCCATTTCCTCGGAAATTGGAACAGACCCTAGCCTTATATTGCGTTTTAAGCGGCATATAACAGGCTTTTCAGAAAAGTAAAACGCTCTTTCGAAAGGCCCTTAGTTTAGAGTGTACAGCAGTTTATGTCGGACATTTGAAACGGCAGTTATTTTAGAGATTTTGGCCTTTCCCATTTTCTCGGATATTGGAACAGACTCTAGCTTTTTATTGTGTTTTAAGCGGCATATAATAAGCTTTTCAGAAAGGTGTAACGCTGTTTCGAAAGGCTCTTAGTTTAGAAAGTACAGCAGTTCATGTCGGACACTTGAAACGGCAGTTATTTTAAAGAGTTTGGTCTTTCCCATTTCCTCGGAAATTGGACCAGACCCTAGCTTTATCTACCGTTTTAAGCGACATTAAATAAGCTTTTCACAAAGGTATAACACTTTTCCGAAAGGCTCTTAGTTTAGAAAGTACAGCAGTTTATGTCGGACACTTGAAACGGCAGTTATTTTAAAGGCTTTGAATTTTCCCATTTTCTCGGTAATTGGAACAGACCCTAGCTTTATATAGCGTTTAAAGCGGCATAAAATAAGCTTTTAAGATAGGTGTAACGCTCTTAAGAAAGGGTCTTAGCTTAAAAAGTACAGCAGTTCATGTCGGACACTTGAATCGGCTGTTATTTCAAAGAGTTTGGTCTTTCACACTTTCTCCGAAATTGGAACAGATCCTAGCTTTATTTACCGTTTTAAGCGACATATAATAAGCTTTTAAGAAAGGCATAATGCTCTTCCAACAGGCTCTTAGTTTAGAAAGTACAGCAGTTTATGTCGGACACTGGAAACCACTGTTATTTTAAAGCGGTTAGGCTTTCACATTTTTTCGGAAATTGGAACACACCCTAGCTTTATATTGTGTTTTAAGCGGCATATAATAAGCTTTTCAGAAAGGTATAGCGCTCTTTCAAAAGGCTCTTAGTTTAGAAAGTACAGCAGTTTATGTCGGACACTTGAAACGGCAGTTATTTTAAAGCGTTTGGTCTTTTACATTTTCTCTGAAATTTGAACAGAACCTTGCCTTATATTGCATTGTAAGCGGCATATAATAAGCTTTTCAGTAAGGTATGTTACTCTTTCGGTAGGCTCTTAGCTTAGAAAGTACAGCAATTTATGTCGGACACTTGAAACGGCAGTTATTTTAAAGAGTTTGGCCTTTCCCATTTTCGCGGATATTAGAACAGACTCTAGCTTTTTATTGTGTTTTAAGCGGCATATAATAAGCTTTTCAGAAAGGTGTAACGCTCTTCCGAAAGGCTCTTAGTTTAGAAAGTACAGCAGTTCATGCCGGACACTTGAAACGGCAGTTATTTTAAAGACTTTGGATTTTCCCATTTTCTCGGTAATTGGAACAGACCCTAGCTTTTTACATAGCGTTTAAAGCGGCATAAAATAAACTTTTAAGATAGGTGTAACGCTCTTCCGAAAGGGTCTTAGCTTAAAAAGTACAGCAGTTTATGTCGGACACTTGAAACGGCAGATATTTTAAAGGCTTTGAATTTTCCCATTTTCTCGGTAATTGGAACAGACCCTAGATTTATATAGCGTTTAAAGCGGCATAAAATAAGCTTTTAAGATAGGTGTAACGCTCTTCCGAAAGGGTCTTAGCTTAAAAAGTACAGCAGTTCATGTCGGACACTTGAATCGGCTGTTATTTCAAAGAGTTTGGTCTTTCACACCTTCTCCGAAATTGGAACAGATCCTAGCTTTATTTACCGTTTTAAGCGACATATAATAAGCTTTTAAGAAAGGCATAATGCTCTTCCAACAGGCTCTTAGTTTAGAAAGTACAGCAGTTTATGTCGGACACTTGAAACCACTGTTATTTTAAAGCGTTTAGGCTTTCACATTTTTTCGGAAATTGGAACACACCCTAGCTTTATATTGTGTTTTAAGCGGCATATAATAAGATTTTCAGAAAGGTATAGCGCTCTTCCGAAAGGCACTCAGTTTAGAAAATACAGCAGTTTATGTCGGACACTTGAAATGGCTGTTATTTTAAAGGCTTTGGATTTTCCCATTTTCTCAGAAATGGCAACAGAGCCTAGCTTTATTTACCGCTTTAAGCGTCATATAATAAGCTTTTCAGAAAGGTATAGCGCTCTTTCGAAAGGCTCTTAGCTAAGAAAGTACAGCAATTTATGTCGGACACTTGAAACGGATGTTATTTTAAGGACTTTGGATTTTCCCATTTTCTCGGAAATTGGAACAGATCCTAGCTTTATTTACCGTTTTAAGCGACATATAATAAGCTTTTAAGAAAGTCATAATGCTCTTCCGACAGGCTCTTATTTTAGAAAGTACAGCAGTTAATGTCGGACACTTGAAACGGCTGTTTTTTTAAAGGCTTTGGAATTTCCCATTTTATCCGAAATTGGAACAGACCCTTGCCTTATATTGCGTTGTAAGCGGCATATAAAAGGCTTTTCAGAAAGTTATATTACTCTTTCGGCAGGCTCTTAGCTTAGAAAGTACAGCAATTTATGTCGGATACTTGAAACGACTGTTATTTTAAAGGATTTGGGCTTTCACATTTTTTCGGAAATTGGAACAGACCCTAGCTTTATATTGTGTTTTAGGCGGCATATAATAAGCTTTTCAGAAAGGTATATTGCTCTTTCGGAAGGCTCTGAGCTTAGAGAGTACAGCAGTTTATGTCGGACACTTAAAACTGCTGTTATTTTAAACCATTTGATCTTTCACATTTTCTCGGAAGCTTGAACAGGCCCTAGCTTTTTGTTGTGTTTAAGCGGCATATAATAAGCTTTTCAGAAAGGTATAAGGCTCTTCCGAAAGGCTCTCAGTTTAGGAATTGCAGCAGTTTATGTCGGACACTTGAAACGGCTGTTATTTTAGAGGGATTGGACTTTCCCATTTTCTCGGAAATTGGAACAGACCCTAGCCTTATATTGCGTTTTAAGCAGCATATAATAGGCTTTTCAGAAAAGTAAAACGCTCTTTCGAAAGGCCCTTAGTTTAGAGTGTACAGCAGCTTATGTCGGACATTTGAAACAGCAGTTATTTTAAAGATTTTGGCCTTTCCCATTTTCTCGGATATTGGAACAGACTCTAGCTTTTTATTGTGTTTTAAGCGGCATATAATAAGCTTTTCAGAAAGGTGTAACGCTCTTTCGAAAGGATCTTAGTTTAGAAAGTACAGCGGTTCATGTCGGACACTTGAAACGGCAGTTATTTTAAAGAGTTTGGACTTTCCCATTTCCTCGGAAATTGGACCAGACCCTAGCTTTATCTACCGTTTTAAGCGACATTAAATAAGCTTTTCACAAAGGTATAACGCTTTTCCGAAAGGCTTTTAGTTTAGAAAGTACAGCAGTTTATGTCGGACACTTGAAACGGCAGTTTTTTTAAAGCGTTTGGTCTTTCACATTTTCTCGGAAATTGGAACACACCCTAGCTTTATATATCGTTTTAAGCGGCATATAAAAAGCTTTTCAGAAAGGAATAATGCTCTTTCGAAAGGCTCTCAGTTTAGAAAGTACAGCAGTTTATGTCGGACACTTGAAACGGCTGTTATTTTAAAGACTTTGGATTTTCCCATTTTCTCGGTAATTGGAACAGACCCTAGCTTTATATAGCGTTTAAAGCGGCATAAACTAAGCAATTTAGATAGGTGTAACGCTCTTCCGAAAGGCTCTTAGTTTAGAAAGTACAGCAGTTCATGTCGGACACTTGAAACGGCAGTTATTTTAAAGAGTTTGGTCTTTCCCATTTCCTCGGAAATTGGACCAGACCCTAGCTTTATATACCGTTTTAAGCGGCATTAAATAAGCTTTTCAGAAAGGTATAGCTCTCTTCCGAAAGGCTCTTAGTTTAGAAAGTACAGCAGTTTATGTCGGACACTTGAAACGGCAGTTATTATAAAAAGTTTCGCCTTTCACATTTTCTCGGAAATTGGAACACACCCTAGCTTTATATACCCTTTTAAGCGACATTAAATAAGCTTTTCAGAAAGGTATAACGCTTTTCCGAAAGGCTCTTAGTTTAGAAAGTACAGCAGTTTATGTCGGACACTTGAAACGGCAGTTATTTTAAAGGCTTTGGTTTTTCCCATTTTCTCGGAAATTGAAACAGACCCTAGCTTTATCTACCGTTTTAAGCGACATATAATAAGCTTTTCAGAAAGGTATAGCGCTCTTCCGAAAGGCTCTTAGTTTAGAAAGTACAGCAGTTTATGTCGGACACTTGAAACGGCATTCATTTTAAAGCGTTTGGTCTTTCACATTTTCTCGGAGATTGGAACACACCCTAGCTTTATATAGCGTTTTGAGCGGCATATAATAAGCTTTTCAGAAAGGAATAATGCTCTTTCGATAGGCTCTCAGTTTAGAAAGTACAGCAGTTTATGTCGGACACGTGAAACGGCTGTTATTTTAAAGACTTTGGATTTTCCCATTTTCTCGGTAATTGGAACAGACCCTAGCTTTATATAGCGTTTAAAGCGGCATAAACTAAGCTATTTAGATAGGTGTAACGCTCTTCCGAAAGCGTCTTAGCTTAGAAAGTACAGCAGTTCATGTCGGCCACTTGAAACGGCAGTTATTTTAAAGACTTTTTATTTTCCCATTTTCTCGGTAATTGGAACAGACCCTAGTTTTATATTGCGTTTAAAGCGGCATAAAATAAGCTTTTAAGATAGGTGTTACGCTCTTCCGAAAGGCTCTTAGTTTAGAAAGTACAGCAGTTCATGTCGGACACTTGAAACGGCTGTTATTTTAAAGCGTTTGGACTTTCACTATTTCTCGGAGATTTATATAGCTTTATATAGCGTTTTAAGCGGCATATAATAAGCTTTTCAGAAAGGAATAATGCTCTTTCGATAGGCTCTCAGTTTAGAAAGTACAGCAGTTTATGTCGGACACTTGAAACGGCTGTTATTTTAAAGGCTTTGGATATTCCCATTTTCTCGGAAATTGGAACAGACCCTAGCTTTATCTACCGTTTTAAGCGACATTAAATAAGCTTTTCTGAAAGGTGTAAGGCTCTTCCGAAAGGCTCTTAGTTTAGAAAGTACAGCAGTTTATGTCGGACACTTGAAACGGCAGTTATTTTAAAAAGTTTCGCCTTTCACATTTTCTCGGAAATTGGAACACACCCTAGCTTTATATACCGTTTTAAGCGACATTAAATAAGCTTTTCAGAAAGGTATAACGCTTTTCCGAAAGGTTCTTAGTTTAGAAAGTACAGCAGTTCATGTCGGACACTTGAAACGGCAATTATTTTAAAGGCTTTGGATTTTCCCATTTTCTCGGAAATTGAAACAGACCCTAGCTTTATCTACCGTTTTAAGCGACATATAAAAAGCTTTTCAGAAAGGTATAGCGCTCTTCCGAAAGGCCCTTAGTTTAGAAAGTACAGCAGTTTATGTCGGACACTTGAAACGGCAGTTTTTTTAAAGCGTTTGGTCTTTCACATTTTCTCGGAAATTGGAACACACCCTAGCTTTATATATCGTTTTAAGCGGCATATAAAAAGCTTTTCAGAAAGGAATAATGCTCTTTCGAAAGGCTCTCAGTTTAGAAAGTACAGCAGTTTATGTCGGACACTTGAAACGGCTGTTATTTTAAAGACTTTGGATTTTCCCATTTTCTCGGTAATTGGAACAGACCCTAGCTTTATATAGCGTTTAAAGCGGCATAAACTAAGCAATTTAGATAGGTGTAACGCTCTTCCGAAAGGCTCTTAGTTTAGAAAGTACAGCAGTTCATGTCGGACACTTGAAACGGCAGTTATTTTAAAGAGTTTGGTCTTTCCCATTTCCTCGGAAATTGGACCAGACCCTAGCTTTATATACCGTTTTAAGCGGCATTAAATAAGCTTTTCAGAAAGGTATAGCTCTCTTCCGAAAGGCTCTTAGTTTAGAAAGTACAGCAGTTTATGTCGGACACTTGAAACGGCAGTTATTTTAAAAAGTTTCGCCTTTCACATTTTCTCGGAAATTGGAACACACCCTAGCTTTATATACCGTTTTAAGCGACATTAAATAAGCTTTTCAGAAAGGTATAACGCTTTTCCGAAAGGCTCTTAGTTTAGAAAGTACAGCAGTTCATGTCGGACACTTGAAACGGCAATTATTTTAAAGGCTTTGGATTTTCCCATTTTCTCGGAAATTGAAACAGACCCTAGCTTTATCTACCGTTTTAAGCGACATATAAAAAGCTTTTCAGAAAGGTATAGCGCTCTTCCGAAAGGCTCTTAGTTTAGAAAGTACAGCAGTTTATGTCGGACACTTGAAACGGCAGTTTTTTTAAAGCGTTTGGTCTTTCACATTTTCTCGGAAATTGGAACACACCCTAGCTTTATATATCGTTTTAAGCGGCATATAAAAAGCTTTTCAGAAAGGAATAATGCTCTTTCGAAAGGCTCTCAGTTTAGAAAGTACAGCAGTTTATGTCGGACACTTGAAACGGCTGTTATTTTAAAGACTTTGGATTTTCCCATTTTCTCGGTAATTGGAACAGACCCTAGCTTTATATAGCGTTTAAAGCGGCATAAACTAAGCAATTTAGATAGGTGTAACGCTCTTCCGAAAGGCTCTTAGTTTAGAAAGTACAGCAGTTCATGTCGGACACTTGAAACGGCAGTTATTTTAAAGAGTTTGGTCTTTCCCATTTCCTCGGAAATTGGACCAGACCCTAGCTTTATATACCGTTTTAAGCGGCATTAAATAAGCTTTTCAGAAAGGTATAGCTCTCTTCCGAAAGGCTCTTAGTTTAGAAAGTACAGCAGTTTATGTCGGACACTTGAAACGGCAGTTATTTTAAAAAGTTTCGCCTTTCACATTTTCTCGGAAATTGGAACACACCCTAGCTTTATATACCCTTTTAAGCGACATTAAATAAGCTTTTCAGAAAGGTATAACGCTTTTCCGAAAGGCTCTTAGTTTAGAAAGTACAGCAGTTTATGTCGGACACTTGAAACGGCAGTTATTTTAAAGGCTTTGGTTTTTCCCATTTTCTCGGAAATTGAAACAGACCCTAGCTTTATCTACCGTTTTAAGCGACATATAATAAGCTTTTCAGAAAGGTATAGCGCTCTTCCGAAAGGCTCTTAGTTTAGAAAGTACAGCAGTTTATGTCGGACACTTGAAACGGCATTCATTTTAAAGCGTTTGGTCTTTCACATTTTCTCGGAGATTGGAACACACCCTAGCTTTATATAGCGTTTTGAGCGGCATATAATAAGCTTTTCAGAAAGGAATAATGCTCTTTCGATAGGCTCTCAGTTTAGAAAGTACAGCAGTTTATGTCGGACACGTGAAACGGCTGTTATTTTAAAGACTTTGGATTTTCCCATTTTCTCGGTAATTGGAACAGACCCTAGCTTTATATAGCGTTTAAAGCGGCATAAACTAAGCTATTTAGATAGGTGTAACGCTCTTCCGAAAGCGTGTTAGCTTAGAAAGTACAGCAGTTCATGTCGGCCACTTGAAACGGCAGTTATTTTAAAGACTTTTTATTTTCCCATTTTCTCGGTAATTGGAACAGACCCTAGCTTTATATAGCGTTTAAAGCGGCATAAACTAAGCAATTTAGATAGGTGTAACGCTCTTCCGAAAGGCTCTTAGTTTAGAAAGTACAGCAGTTCATGTCGGACACTTGAAACGGCTGTTATTTTAAAGCGTTTGGATTTTCACTATTTCTCGGAGATTTATATAGCTTTATATAGCGTTTTAAGCGGCATATAATAAGCTTTTCAGAAAGGAATAATGCTCTTTCGATAGGCTCTCAGTTTAGAAAGTACAGCAGTTTATGTCGGACACTTGAAACGGCTGTTATTTTAAAGGCTTTGGATTTTCCCATTTTCTCGGAAATTGGAACAGACCCTAGCTTTATCTACCGTTTTAAGCGACATTAAATAAGCTTTTCTGAAAGGTGTAAGGCTCTTCCGAAAGGCTCTTAGTTTAGAAAGTACAGCAGTTTATGTCGGACACTTGAAACGGCAGTTATTTTAAAAAGTTTCGCCTTTCACATTTTCTCGGAAATTGGAACACACCCTAGCTTTATATACCGTTTTAAGCGACATTAAATAAGCTTTTCAGAAAGGTATAACGCTTTTCCGAAAGGCTCTTAGTTTAGAAAGTACAGCAGTTCATGTCGGACACTTGAAACGGCAATTATTTTAAAGGCTTTGGATTTTCCCATTTTCTCGGAAATTGAAACAGACCCTAGCTTTATCTACCGTTTTAAGCGACATATAAAAAGCTTTTCAGAAAGGTATAGCGCTCTTCCGAAAGGCTCTTAGTTTAGAAAGTACAGCAGTTTATGTCGGACACTTGAAACGGCAGTTTTTTTAAAGCGTTTGGTCTTTCACATTTTCTCGGAAATTGGAACACACCCTAGCTTTATATATCGTTTTAAGCGGCATATAAAAAGCTTTTCAGAAAGGAATAATGCTCTTTCGAAAGGCTCTCAGTTTAGAAAGTACAGCAGTTTATGTCGGACACTTGAAACGGCTGTTATTTTAAAGACTTTGGATTTTCCCATTTTCTCGGTAATTGGAACAGACCCTAGCTTTATATAGCGTTTAAAGCGGCATAAACTAAGCAATTTAGATAGGTGTAACGCTCTTCCGAAAGGCTCTTAGTTTAGAAAGTACAGCAGTTCATGTCGGACACTTGAAACGGCAGTTATTTTAAAGAGTTTGGTCTTTCCCATTTCCTCGGAAATTGGACCAGACCCTAGCTTTATATACCGTTTTAAGCGGCATTAAATAAGCTTTTCAGAAAGGTATAGCTCTCTTCCGAAAGGCTCTTAGTTTAGAAAGTACAGCAGTTTATGTCGGACACTTGAAACGGCAGTTATTTTAAAAAGTTTCGCCTTTCACATTTTCTCGGAAATTGGAACACACCCTAGCTTTATATACCCTTTTAAGCGACATTAAATAAGCTTTTCAGAAAGGTATAACGCTTTTCCGAAAGGCTCTTAGTTTAGAAAGTACAGCAGTTTATGTCGGACACTTGAAACGGCAGTTATTTTAAAGGCTTTGGTTTTTCCCATTTTCTCGGAAATTGAAACAGACCCTAGCTTTATCTACCGTTTTAAGCGACATATAATAAGCTTTTCAGAAAGGTATAGCGCTCTTCCGAAAGGCTCTTAGTTTAGAAAGTACAGCAGTTTATGTCGGACACTTGAAACGGCATTCATTTTAAAGCGTTTGGTCTTTCACATTTTCTCGGAGATTGGAACACACCCTAGCTTTATATAGCGTTTTGAGCGGCATATAATAAGCTTTTCAGAAAGGAATAATGCTCTTTCGATAGGCTCTCAGTTTAGAAAGTACAGCAGTTTATGTCGGACACGTGAAACGGCTGTTATTTTAAAGACTTTGGATTTTCCCATTTTCTCGGTAATTGGAACAGACCCTAGCTTTATATAGCGTTTAAAGCGGCATAAACTAAGCTATTTAGATAGGTGTAACGCTCTTCCGAAAGCGTGTTAGCTTAGAAAGTACAGCAGTTCATGTCGGCCACTTGAAACGGCAGTTATTTTAAAGACTTTTTATTTTCCCATTTTCTCGGTAATTGGAACAGACCCTAGCTTTATATAGCGTTTAAAGCGGCATAAACTAAGCAATTTAGATAGGTGTAACGCTCTTCCGAAAGGCTCTTAGTTTAGAAAGTACAGCAGTTCATGTCGGACACTTGAAACGGCTGTTATTTTAAAGCGTTTGGATTTTCACTATTTCTCGGAGATTTATATAGCTTTATATAGCGTTTTAAGCGGCATATAATAAGCTTTTCAGAAAGGAATAATGCTCTTTCGATAGGCTCTCAGTTTAGAAAGTACAGCAGTTTATGTCGGACACTTGAAACGGCTGTTATTTTAAAGGCTTTGGATTTTCCCATTTTCTCGGAAATTGGAACAGACCCTAGCTTTATCTACCGTTTTAAGCGACATTAAATAAGCTTTTCTGAAAGGTGTAAGGCTCTTCCGAAAGGCTCTTAGTTTAGAAAGTACAGCAGTTTATGTCGGACACTTGAAACGGCAGTTATTTTAAAAAGTTTCGCCTTTCACATTTTCTCGGAAATTGGAACACACCCTAGCTTTATATACCGTTTTAAGCGACATTAAATAAGCTTTTCAGAAAGGTATAACGCTTTTCCGAAAGGCTCTTAGTTTAGAAAGTACAGCAGTTCATGTCGGACACTTGAAACGGCAATTATTTTAAAGGCTTTGGATTTTCCCATTTTCTCGGAAATTGAAACAGACCCTAGCTTTATCTACCGTTTTAAGCGACATATAAAAAGCTTTTCAGAAAGGTATAGCGCTCTTCCGAAAGGCTCTTAGTTTAGAAAGTACAGCAGTTTATGTCGGACACTTGAAACGGCAGTTTTTTTAAAGCGTTTGGTCTTTCACATTTTCTCGGAAATTGGAACACACCCTAGCTTTATATATCGTTTTAAGCGGCATATAAAAAGCTTTTCAGAAAGGAATAATGCTCTTTCGAAAGGCTCTCAGTTTAGAAAGTACAGCAGTTTATGTCGGACACTTGAAACGGCTGTTATTTTAAAGACTTTGGATTTTCCCATTTTCTCGGTAATTGGAACAGACCCTAGCTTTATATAGCGTTTAAAGCGGCATAAACTAAGCAATTTAGATAGGTGTAACGCTCTTCCGAAAGGCTCTTAGTTTAGAAAGTACAGCAGTTCATGTCGGACACTTGAAACGGCAGTTATTTTAAAGAGTTTGGTCTTTCCCATTTCCTCTGAAATTGGACCAGACCCTAGCTTTATATACCGTTTTAAGCGGCATTAAATAAGCTTTTCAGAAAGGTATAGCTCTCTTCCGAAAGGCTCTTAGTTTAGAAAGTACAGCAGTTTATGTCGGACACTTGAAACGGCAGTTATTTTAAAAAGTTTCGCCTTTCACATTTTCTCGGAAATTGGAACACACCCTAGCTTTATATACCCTTTTAAGCGACATTAAATAAGCTTTTCAGAAAGGTATAACGCTTTTCCGAAAGGCTCTTAGTTTAGAAAGTACAGCAGTTTATGTCGGACACTTGAAACGGCAGTTATTTTAAAGGCTTTGGTTTTTCCCATTTTTTCGGAAATTGAAACAGACCCTAGCTTTATCTACCGTTTTAAGCGACATATAATAAGCTTTTCAGAAAGGTATAGCGCTCTTCCGAAAGGCTCTTAGTTTAGAAAGTACAGCAGTTTATGTCGGACACTTGAAACGGCATTCATTTTAAAGCGTTTGGTCTTTCACATTTTCTCGGAGATTGGAACACACCCTAGCTTTATATAGCGTTTTGAGCGGCATATAATAAGCTTTTCAGAAAGGAATAATGCTCTTTCGATAGGCTCTCAGTTTAGAAAGTACAGCAGTTTATGTCGGACACGTGAAACGGCTGTTATTTTAAAGACTTTGGATTTTCCCATTTTCTCGGTAATTGGAACAGACCCTAGCTTTATATAGCGTTTAAAGCGGCATAAACTAAGCTATTTAGATAGGTGTAACGCTCTTCCGAAAGCGTCTTAGCTTAGAAAGTACAGCAGTTCATGTCGGCCACTTGAAACGGCAGTTATTTTAAAGACTTTTTATTTTCCCATTTTCTCGGTAATTGGAACAGACCCTAGTTTTATATTGCGTTTAAAGCGGCATAAAATAAGCTTTTAAGATAGGTGTTACGCTCTTCCGAAAGGCTCTTAGTTTAGAAAGTACAGCAGTTCATGTCGGACACTTGAAACGGCTGTTATTTTAAAGCGTTTGGACTTTCACTATTTCTCGGAGATTTATATAGCTTTATATAGCGTTTTAAGCGGCATATAATAAGCTTTTCAGAAAGGAATAATGCTCTTTCGATAGGCTCTCAGTTTAGAAAGTACAGCAGTTTATGTCGGACACTTGAAACGGCTGTTATTTTAAAGGCTTTGGATTTTCCCATTTTCTCGGAAATTGGAACAGACCCTAGCTTTATCTACCGTTTTAAGCGACATTAAATAAGCTTTTCAGAAAGGTGTAAGGCTCTTCCGAAAGGCTCTTAGTTTAGAAAGTACAGCAGTTTATGTCGGACACTTGAAACTGCAGTTATTTTAAAAAGTTTCGCCTTTCACATTTTCTCGGAAATTGGAACACACCCTAGCTTTATATACCGTTTTAAGCGACATTAAATAAGCTTTTCAGAAAGGTATAACGCTTTTCCGAAAGGCTCTTAGTTTAGAAAGTACAGCAGTTCATGTCGGACACTTGAAACGGCTGTTATTTTAAAGCGTTTGGAATTTCACTATTTCTCGGAGATTTATATAGCTTTATATAGCGTTTTAAGCGGCATATAATAAGCTTTTCAGAAAGGAATAATGCTCTTTCGATAGGCTCTCAGCTTAGAAAGTACAGCAGTTTATGTCGGACACTTGAAACGGCAGTTATTTTAAAGCGTTTGTTCTTTTACACTTTCAACGAAATTGGAACAGACCCTTGCCTTATATTGCGTTCTAAGCGGCATATAATAGGCTTTTCAGAAAGGCATATTACTCTTTCGGAAGGCTCTTAGTTTAGAAAGTACAGCAGTTTATGTCGGACACTTGAAACGGCAGTTATTTTAAAGGCTTTGGATTTTCCCATTTTCTCGGAAATTGAAACAGACCCTAGCTTTATCTACCGTTTTAAGCGACATATAATAAGCTTTTCAGAAAGGTATAGCGCTCTTCCGAAAGGCTCTTAGTTTAGAAAGTACAGCAGTTTATGTCGGACACTTGAAACGGCATTCATTTTAAAGCGTTTGGTCTTTCACATTTTCTCGGAGATTGGAACACACCCTAGCTTTATATAGCGTTTTGAGCGGCATATAATAAGCTTTTCAGAAAGGAATAATGCTCTTTCGATAGGCTCTCAGTTTAGAAAGTACAGCAGTTTATGTCGGACACGTGAAACGGCTGTTATTTTAAAGACTTTGGATTTTCCCATTTTCTCGGTAATCGGAACAGACCCTAGCTTTATATAGCGTTTAAAGCGGCATAAACTAAGCTATTTAGATAGGTGTAAAGCTCTTCCTAAAGGGTCTTAGCTTAGAAAGTACAGAAGTTCATGTCGGCCACTTGAAACGGCAGTTATTTTAAAGACTTTTTATTTTCCCATTTTCTCGGTAATTGGAACAGACCCTAGTTTTATATTGCGTTTAAAGCGGCATAAAATAAGCTTTTAAGATAGGTGTAACGCTCTTCCGAAAAGCTCTTTATTTAAAAAGTACAGCAGTCCATGTCGGACACTTGAATCGGCTGTTATTTCAAAGAGTTTGGTCTTTCACACTTTCTCCGAAATTGGAACAGACCGTTGCCTTAAATTGCGTTGTAAGCGGCATATAATAGGCTTTTCAGAAAGGCATATTGCTCTTTCGGAAGGCTCTTAGTGTAGAAAGTACAGCAGTTTATGTCGGACACTTGAAACGGCTGTTATTTTAAAGGCTTTGGATTTTAACATTTTCTCGGAAATTGGAACAGACCCTAGCTTTATCTACCGTTTTAAGCGACATTAAATAAGCTTTTCACAAAGGTATAACGCTTTTCCGAAAGGCTCTTAGTTTAGAAAGTACAGCAGTTTATGTCGGACACTTGAAACGGCTGTTATTTTAAAGACTTGGGATTTTCCCATTTTCTCGGTAATTGGAACAGACCCTAGCTTTATATAGCGTTTAAAGCGGCATAAACTAAACAATTTAGTTAGGTGTAACGCTCTTCCGAAAGGCTCTTAGTTTAGAAAGTACAGCAGTTCATGTCGGACACTTGAAACGGCTGTTATTTTAAAGCGTTTGGACTTTCACTATTTCTCGGAGATTTATATAGCTTTATATAGCGTTTTAAGCGGCATATAATAAGCTTTTCAGAAAGGAATAATGCTCATTCGGTAGGCTCTCAGTTTAGAAAGTACAGCAGTTTATGTCGGACACTTGAAACGGCAGTTATTTTAAAGCGTTTGTTCTTTTACACTTTCAACGAAATTGGAACAGACCCTTGCCTTATATTGCGTTGTAAGCGGCATATAATAGGCTTTTCAGAAAGGCATATTACTCTTTCGGAAGGCTCTTAGTTTAGAAAGTACAGCAGTTTATGTCGGACACTTGAAACGGCAGTTATTTTAAAGGCTTTGGATTTTCCCATTTTCTCGGAAATTGAAACAGACCCTAGCTTTATCTACCGTTTTAAGCGACATATAATAAGCTTTTCAGAAAGGTATAGCGCTCTTCCGAAAGGCTCTTAGTTCAGAAAGTACAGCAGTTTAAGTCGGACACTTGAAACGGCAGTTATTTCAAAGCGTTTGGTCTTTCACATTTTCTCGGAAATTGGAACACACCCTAGCTTTATATAGCGTTTAAAGCGGCATAAACTAAGCTATTTAGATAGTTGTAACGCTCTTCCGAAAGGGTCTTAGTTTAGAAAGTACAGCAGTTCATGTCGGACACTTGAAACGGCAGTTATTTTAAAGAGTTTGGTCTTTCCCATTTCCTCGGAAATTGAAACAGACCCTAGCTTTATCTACCGTTTTAAGCGACATATAATAAGCTTTTCAGAAAGGTATAGCGCTCTTCCGAAAGGCTCTTAGTTCAGAAAGTACAGCAGTTTAAGTCGGACACTTGAAACGGCAGTTATTTCAAAGCGTTTGGTCTTTCACATTTTCTCGGAAATTGGAACACACCCTAGCTTTATATAGCGTTTAAAGCGGCATAAACTAAGCTATTTAGATAGTTGTAACGCTCTTCCGAAAGGCTCTTAGTTTAGAAAGTACAGCAGTTCATGTCGGACACTTGAAACGGCTGTTATTTTAAAGCGTTTGGAATTTCACTATTTCTCGGAGATTTATATAGCTTTATATAGCGTTTTAAGCGGCATATAATAAGCTTTTCAGAAAGGAATAATGCTCTTTCGATAGGCTCTCAGCTTAGAAAGTACAGCAGTTTATGTCGGACACTTGAAACGGCAGTTATTTTAAAGCGTTTGTTCTTTTACACTTTCAACGAAATTGGAACAGACCCTTGCCTTATATTGCGTTCTAAGCGGCATATAATAGGCTTTTCAGAAAGGCATATTACTCTTTCGGAAGGCTCTTAGTTTAGAAAGTACAGCAGTTTATGTCGGACACTTGAAACGGCAGTTATTTTAAAGGCTTTGGATTTTCCCATTTTCTCGGAAATTGAAACAGACCCTAGCTTTATCTACCGTTTTAAGCGACATATAATAAGCTTTTCAGAAAGGTATAGCGCTCTTCCGAAAGGCTCTTAGTTTAGAAAGTACAGCAGTTTATGTCGGACACTTGAAACGGCATTCATTTTAAAGCGTTTGGTCTTTCACATTTTCTCGGAGATTGGAACACACCCTAGCTTTATATAGCGTTTTGAGCGGCATATAATAAGCTTTTCAGAAAGGAATAATGCTCTTTCGATAGGCTCTCAGTTTAGAAAGTACAGCAGTTTATGTCGGACACGTGAAACGGCTGTTATTTTAAAGACTTTGGATTTTCCCATTTTCTCGGTAATCGGAACAGACCCTAGCTTTATATAGCGTTTAAAGCGGCATAAACTAAGCTATTTAGATAGGTGTAAAGCTCTTCCGAAAGGGTCTTAGCTTAGAAAGTACAGAAGTTCATGTCGGCCACTTGAAACGGCAGTTATTTTAAAGACTTTTTATTTTCCCATTTTCTCGGTAATTGGAACAGACCCTAGTTTTATATTGCGTTTAAAGCGGCATAAAATAAGCTTTTAAGATAGGTGTAACGCTCTTCCGAAAAGCTCTTTATTTAAAAAGTACAGCAGTCCATGTCGGACACTTGAATCGGCTGTTATTTCAAAGAGTTTGGTCTTTCACACTTTCTCCGAAATTGGAACAGACCGTTGCCTTAAATTGCGTTGTAAGCGGCATATAATAGGCTTTTCAGAAAGGCATATTGCTCTTTCGGAAGGCTCTTAGTGTAGAAAGTACAGCAGTTTATGTCGGACACTTGAAACGGCTGTTATTTTAAAGGCTTTGGATTTTAACATTTTCTCGGAAATTGGAACAGACCCTAGCTTTATCTACCGTTTTAAGCGACATTAAATAAGCTTTTCACAAAGGTATAACGCTTTTCCGAAAGGCTCTTAGTTTAGAAAGTACAGCAGTTTATGTCGGACACTTGAAACGGCTGTTATTTTAAAGACTTGGGATTTTCCCATTTTCTCGGTAATTGGAACAGACCCTAGCTTTATATAGCGTTTAAAGCGGCATAAACTAAACAATTTAGTTAGGTGTAACGCTCTTCCGAAAGGCTCTTAGTTTAGAAAGTACAGCAGTTCATGTCGGACACTTGAAACGGCTGTTATTTTAAAGCGTTTGGACTTTCACTATTTCTCGGAGATTTATATAGCTTTATATAGCGTTTTAAGCGGCATATAATAAGCTTTTCAGAAAGGAATAATGCTCATTCGGTAGGCTCTCAGTTTAGAAAGTACAGCAGTTTATGTCGGACACTTGAAACGGCAGTTATTTTAAAGCGTTTGTTCTTTTACACTTTCAACGAAATTGGAACAGACCCTTGCCTTATATTGCGTTGTAAGCGGCATATAATAGGCTTTTCAGAAAGGCATATTACTCTTTCGGAAGGCTCTTAGTTTAGAAAGTACAGCAGTTTATGTCGGACACTTGAAACGGCAGTTATTTTAAAGGCTTTGGATTTTCCCATTTTCTCGGAAATTGAAACAGACCCTAGCTTTATCTACCGTTTTAAGCGACATATAAAAAGCTTTTCAGAAAGGAATAATGCTCTTTCGAAAGGCTCTCAGTTTAGAAAGTACAGCAGTTTATGTCGGACACTTGAAACGGCTGTTATTTTAAAGACTTGGGATTTTCCCATTTTCTCGGTAATTGGAACAGACCCTAGCTTTATATAGCGTTTAAAGCGGCATAAACTAAACAATTTAGTTAGGTGTAACGCTCTTCCGAAAGGCTCTTAGTTTAGAAAGTACAGCAGTTCATGTCGGACACTTGAAACCGCTGTTATTTTAAAGCGTTTGGACTTTCACTATTTCTCGGAGATTTATATAGCTTTATTTAGCGTTTTAAGCGGCATATAATAAGCTTTTCAGAAAGGAATAATGCTCATTCGATAGGCTCTCAGTTTAGAAAGTACAGCAGTTTATGTCGGACACTTGAAACGGCAGTTATTTTAAAGCGTTTGTTCTTTTACACTTTCAACGAAATTGGAACAGACCCTTGCCTTATATTGCGTTGTAAGCGGCATATAATAGGCTTTTCAGAAAGGCATATTACTCTTTCGGAAGGCTCTTAGTTTAGAAAGTACAGCAGTTTATGTCGGACACTTGAAACGGCTGTTATTTTAAAGGCTTTGGATTTTCCCATTTTCTCGGAAATTGGAACAGACCCTAGCTTTATCTACCGTTTTAAGTGACATTAAATAAGCTTTTCAGAAAGGTGTAAGGCTCTTCCGAAAGGCTCTTAATTTAGAAAGTACAGCAGTTCATGTCGGACATTTGAAACGGCTGTTATTTTAAAGCGTTTGGACTTTCACATTTTCTCGGAAATTGGAACACACCCTAGCTTTATATAGCGTTTTAAGCGGCATATAATAAGCTTTTCAGAAAGGTGTAACGCTCTTCCGAAAGGCTCTTAGTTTAGAAAGTACAGCAGTTTATGTCGGACACTTGAAATGGCTGTTATTTTAAAGGCTTTGGATTTTCCCATTTTCTCAGAAATGGCAACAGAGCCTAGCTTTATTTACCGTTTTAAGCGTCATATAATAAGCTTTTCAGAAAGGTATAGCGCTCTTTCGAAAGGCTCTTAGCTAAGAAAGTACAGCAATTTATGTCGGACACTTGAAACGGATGTTATTTTAAGGGCTTTGGATTTTCCCATTTTCTCGGAAATTGGAACAGACCCTAGCTTTATATAGCGTTTAAAGCGGCATAAACTAAGCTATTTAGACAGTTGTAACGCTCTTCCGAAAGGGTCTTAGTTTAGAAAGTACAGCAATTTATGTCGGACACTTGAAACGGCAGTTATTTTAAAGAGTTTGGTCTTTCCCATTTCCTCGTAAATTGGAACAGACCATAGCTTTATCTACCGTTTTAAGCGACATTAAATAAGCTTTTCAGAAAGGTATAACGCTTTTCCGAAAGGCTCTTAGTTTAGAAAGTACAGCAGTTTATGTCGGACACTTGAAACGGCTGTTATTTTAAAGGCTTTGGATTCTCCCATTTTCTCGGAAATTGAAACAGACCCTAGCTTTAACTACCGTTTTAAGCGACATATAACAAGCTTTTCAGAAAGGTATAGCGCTCTTCCAAAAGGCTCTTAGTTTAGAAAGTACAGCAGTTTCTGTCGGACACTTGAAACGGCAGTTATTTTAAAGCGTTTGGTCTTTTACATTTTCTCTGAAATTTTAACAGAACCTCGCCTTATATTGCATTGTAAGCGGCATATAATAAGCTTTTCAGTAAGGTATATTACTCTTTCGGTAGGCTCTTAGCTTAGAAAGTACAGCAATTTATGTCGGACACTTGAAACGGCAGTTATTTTAAAGAGTTTGGGCTTTCCCATTTTCGCGGATATTAGAACAGACTCTAGCTTTTTATTGTGTTTTAAGCGGCATATAATAAGCTTTTCAGAAAGGTATAGCGCTCTTCCGAAAGGCGCTCAGTTTAGAAAATACAGCAGTTTATGTCGGACACTTGAAATGGCTGTTATTTTAAAGGCTTTGGATTTTCCCATTTTCTCAGAAATGGCAACAGAGCCTAGCTTTATTTACCGTTTTAAGCGTCATATAATAAGCTTTTCAGAAAGGTATAGCGCTCTTTCGAAAGGCTCTTAGCTAAGAAAGTACAGCAATTTATGTCGGACACTTGAAACGGATGTTATTTTAAGGGCTTTGGATTTTCCCATTTTCTCGGAAATTGGAACAGATCCTAGCTTTATTTACCGTTTTAAGCGACATATAATAAGCTTTTAAGAAAGTCATAATGCTCTTCCGACAGGCTCTTATTTTAGAAAGTACAGCAGTTTATGTCGGACACTTGAAACGGCTGTTTTTTTAAAGGCTTTGGAATTTCCCATTTTCTCCGAAATTGGAACAGACCCTTGCCTTATATTGCGTTGTAAGCGGCATATAAAACGCTTTTCAGAAAGTTATATTACTCTTTCGGCAGGCTCTTAGCTTAGAAAGTACAGTAATTTATGTCGGATACTTGAAACGACTGTTATTTTAAAGGATTTGGGCTTTCACATTTTTTCGGAAATTGGAACAGACCCTAGCTTTATATTGTGTTTTAGGCGGCATATAATAAGCTTTTCAGAAAGGCATAATGCTCTTTCGAAGGGCTCTTAGCTTAGAAAGTACAGTAATTTATGTCGGATACTTGAAACGACTGTTATTTTAAAGGATTTGGGCTTTCACATTTTCTCGGATATTGGAACAGACTCTAGCTTTTTATTGTGTTTTAAGCGGCATATAATAAGCTTTTCAGAAAGGTGTAACGCTCTTTCGAAAGGATCTTAGTTTAGAAAGTACAGCAGTTCATGTCGGACACTTGAAACGGCAGTTATTTTAAAGAGTTTGGCCTTTCCCATTTCCTCGGAAATTGGACCAGACCCTAGCTTTATCTACCGTTTTAAGCGATATTAAATAAGCTTTTCACAAAGGTATAACGCTTTTCCGAAAGGCTATTAGTTTAAAAAGTACAGCAGTTTATGTCGGACACTTGAAACGGCAGTTATTTTAAAGGCTTTAGATTTTCCCATTTTCTCGGAAATTGAAACAGACCCTAGCTTTATCTACCGTTTTAAGCGACATATAATAAGCTTTTCAGAAAGGTATAACGCTTTTCCGAAAGGCTCTTAGTTTAGAAAGTACAGCAGTTTATGTCGGACACTTGAAACGGCAGTTATTTTGAAAGGTTTGGCCTTTCACATTTTCTCGGAAATTGGAACACACCCTAGCTTTATAAACCGTTTTAAGCGACATTAAATAAGCTTTTCAGAAAGGTATAACGCTTTTCCGAAAGGCTCTTAGTTTAGAAAGTACAGCAGTTTATGTCGGACACTTGAAACGGCAGTTATTTTAAAGGCTTTGGATTTTCCCATTTTCTCAAAAATTGAAACAGACCCTAGCTTTATGTACCGTTTTAAGCGACATATAATAAGCTTTTCAGAAAGGTATAGCGCTCTTCCGAAAGGCTCTTAGTTTAGAAAGTACAGCAGTTTATGTCGGACACTTGAAAAGGCAGTTATTTTAAAGCGTTTGGTCTTTCACATTTTCTCGGAAATTGGAACACATCCTAGCTTTATATAGCGTTTTTGAGCGGCATATAATAAGCTTTTCAGAAAGGAATAATGCTCTTTCGAAAGGTTCTCAGTTTAGAAAGTACAGCAGTTTATGTCGGACACTTGAAACGGCTGTTATTGTAAGGGCTTTGGATTTTCCCATTTTCTCGGAAATTGGAACAGACCCTAGCTTTACTTACCATTTTAAGCGACATATAATAAGCTTTTCAGAAAGGAATAATGCTCTTTCGAAAGGCACTCAGTTTAGAAAGTACAGCAGTTTATGTCGGACATTTGAATCGGCTGTTATTTTAAAGATTTTGACTTTCACATTTTCTCGGAAATTGGAACACACCCTCGCTTTATATAGCGTTTTAAGCGGCATATAATAAGCTTTTCAGAAAGGAATAATGCTCTTTCGAAAAGCTCTCAGTTTAGAAAGTACAGCAGTTTATGTCGGACATTTGAATCGGCTGTTATTTTAAAGATTTTGACTTTCACATTTTCTCGGAAATTGGAACACACCCTCGCTTTACATAGCGTTTTAAGCGGCATATAATAAGCTTTTCAGAAATGCATAATGCTCTTTCGAAAGGCACTCAGTTTAGAAATTACAGCAGTTCATGTCGGACACTTGAAACGGCAGTTATTTTAAAGAGTTTGGTCTTTCCCATTTTCTCGGAAATTGGAACAGATCCTAGCTTTATTTACGGTTTTAAGCGGCATATAATAAGCTTTTCAGAAAGGAATAATGCTCTTTCGAAAGGCTCTCAGTTTAGAAAGTACAGCAGTTTTTGTCGGACACTTGAAACGGCTGTTATTTTAAGGGCTTTGGATTTTCCCATTTTCTCGGAAATGGGAACAGATCCTAGCTTTATTTACCGTTTTAAGCGGCATATAATAAGCTTTTCAGAAAGGAATAATGCTCTTTCGAAAGGCTCTCAGTTTAGAAAGTACAGCAGTTTTTGTCGGACACTTGAAACGGCTGTTATTTTAAAGGCTTTGGATTTTCCCATTTTCTCGGAAATAGGAACAGACCCTAGCTTTATCTAGCGTTTTAAGCGACATATAATAAGCTTTTCAGAAAGGTATAGCGCTCTTCCGAAAGGCTCTTAATTTAGAAAGTACAGCAGTTTATGTCGGACACTTGAAACGGCAGTTATTTTAAAGCGTTTGTTCTTTTACACTTTCTCCGAAATTTGAACAGACCCTTGCCTTATATTGCGTTGTAAGCGACATATAATAATCTTTTAAGAAAGTTATAACGCTCTTCCGACAGGCTCTTAGTTTAGAAAGTACAGCAGTTTATGTCGGACACTTGAAACGGCTGTTATTTTAAGGGCTTATGATTTTCCCATTTTCTCGGAAATTGGAACAGATCCTAGCTTTATTTACCGTTTTAAGCGACATATAATAAGCTTTTTAGAAAGGTATAACGCTCTTCCGAAGGCTCTTGGTTTAGAAAAGGCACAGCAGTTTATGTCGGATCCTTGAAACGGCTGTTATTTTAAAGGCTTTTTATTTTCCCATTTTCTCGGAAATTGGAACAGACCCTAGCTTTACTTACCGTTTTAAGCGACATATAATAAGCTTTTCAGAAAGGTATAACGCTTTTCCGAAAGGCTCTTAGTTTAGAAAAGGCACAGCAGTTTATGTCGGACACTTGAAACGGCTGTTATTTTAAAGGCTTTTTATTTTCCCATTTTCTCGGAAATTGGAACAGACCCTAGCTTTATTTACCGTTTTAAGCGACATTAAATAAGCTTTTCAGAAAGGCATAACGCTTTTCCGAAAGGCTCTTAGTTTAGAAAAGGCACAGCAGTTTATGTCGGACACTTGAAACGGCTGTTATTTTAAAGGCTTTTTATTTTCCCGGAAATTGGAACAGACCCTAGCTTTATATAGCGTTTTAAGCGGCATATAATAAGCTTTTCAGAAAGGAATAATGCTCTTTCGAAAGGCTCTCAGTTTAGAAAGTACAGCGGTTCATGTCGGACACTTGAAACGGCAGTTATTTTAAAGAGTTTGGTCTTTCCCATTTTCTCGGAAATTGGAACAGATCCTAGCTTTATTCACCGTTTTAAGCGGCATATAATAAACTTTTCAGAAAGGAATAATGCTCTTTCGAAAGGCTCTCAGTTTAGAAAGTTCAGCAGTTTATGTCGGACTCTTGAAACGGCTGTTATTTTAAGGGCTTTGGATTTTCCCATTTTCTCGGAAATTGGAACAGATCCTAGCTTTATTTACCGTTTTAAGCGACATATAATAAGCTTTTAAGAAAGGCATAATGCTCTTTCGACAGGCTCTTAGTTTAGAAAGTACAGCAGTTTATGTCGGACACTTGAAACGGCTGTTATTTTAAAGGCTTTGGATTTTCCCATTTTCTCGGAAATCGGAACAGACCCTAGCTTTAGCTAACGTTTTAAGCGACATATAATAAGCTTTTCAGAAAGGTATAGCGCTCTTCCGAAAGGCCCTTAGTTCAGAAAGTACAGCAGTTTATGTCGGACACTTGAAACGGCAGTTATTTTAAAGCGTTTGTTCTTTTACACTTTCTCCGAAATTGGAACAGAACCTTGCCTTATATTGCGTTGTAAGCGACATATAATAGGCTTTTAAGAAAGGTATAGCGCTCTTCCGACAGGCTCTTAGTTTAAAAAAGGCACAGCAGTTTATGTCGGACCCTTGAAACGGCTGTTATTTTAAAGGCTTTTTATTTTCCCATTTTCTCGGAAATTGGAACAGACCCTAGCTTTATTTACCGTTTTAAGCGACATTAAATAAGCTTTTCAGAAAGGTAAAACGCTCTTTCGAAAGACCCTTAGTTTAGAGAGTACAGCAGTTTATGTCGGACATTTGAAACGGCAGTTATTTTAAAGATTTTGGCTTTCCCATTTTCTCGGATATTGGAACAGGCTCTAGCTTTTTATAGTATTTTAAGGGGCATATAATAAGCTTTTCAGAAAGGTGTAACGCTCTTAATAAAGGCTCTTAGTTTAGAAAGTACAGCAGTTCATGTCGGAAACTTGAAACGGCAGTTATTTTAAAGAGTTTGGCCTTTCCCATTTTCTCGGAAATTGAAACAGATCCTAGCCTTATTTACCGTTTTAAGCGGCATATAATAAGCTTTTCAGAAAGGAATAATGCTCTTTCGAAAGGCTCTCAGTTTAGAAAGTACAGCAGTTTCTGTCGGACACTTGAAACGGCTGTTATTTTAAGGGCTTTGGATTTTCCCATTTTCTCGGAAATTGGAACAGATCCTAGCTTTATTTGCCGTTTTAAGCGACATATAATAAGCTTTTAAGAAAGGCATTATGCTCTTTCGACAGGCTCTTAGTTTAGAAAGTACAGCAGTTTATGTCGGACACTTGAAACGGCTGTTATTTTAAAGGCTTTGGATTTTCCCATTTTCTCGGAAATTGGAACAGACCCTAGCTTTACTTACCGTTTTAAGCGACATATAATAAGCTTTTCAGAAAGGTATAACGCTTTTCCGAAAGGCTCTTAGTTTAGAAAGTACAGCAGTTTATGTCGGGCACTTGAAACGGCAGTTATTTTAAAGCGTTTGTTCTTTTACACTTTCTACGAAATTGGAACAGACCCTTGCCTTATATTGCGTTGTAAGCGGCATATAATAAGCTTTCCAGAAAGGTATATTACTCTTTTGGTAGGCTCTTAGCTTAGAAAGTACAGCAATTTATGTTGGACACTTGAAACGGCAGTTATTTTAAAGAGTTTGGTCTTTCCCATTTTCTCGGAAATTGGAACAGATCCTAGCTTTATTCACCGTTTTAAGCGGCATATAATAAGCTTTTCAGAAAGGGATAATGCTCTTCCGAAAAGTTCTCAGTTTAGAAAGTACAGCAGTTTATGTCGGACACTTGAAACGGCTGTTATTGTAAGGGCTTTGGATTTTCCCATTTTCTCGGAAATTGGAACAGACCCTAGCTTTACTTACCATTTTAAGCGACATATAATAAGCTTTTCAGAAAGGTATAACGCTTTTCCGAAAGGCTCACAGTTTAAAAAGTACAGCAGTTTATGTCGGACACTTGAAACGGCTGTTATTTTAAAGACTTTGGATTTTCCCATTTTCTCGGTAATTGGCACAGACCCTAGCCGTTTCACGTGTCCGACATGAACTGCTGTACTTTCTAAA
Source organism: Volucella zonaria (assembly GCA_963966105.1). Lineage (NCBI taxonomy): Eukaryota > Metazoa > Arthropoda > Insecta > Diptera > Syrphidae > Volucella > Volucella zonaria. Next base: position 4,164,196 of record CAWYQB010000254.1, on the reverse strand, counting down.
CTGAGAGCCTTTCGAAAGAGCATTATTCCTTTCTGAAAAGCTTATTATATTCCGCTTAAAGCGCTATATAAAGCGAGGGTGTGTTCCAATTTCCGAGAAAATGTGAAAGTACAAACGCTTTAAAATAACTGCCGTTTTAAATGTCCGACATAAACTGCTGTACTCTCTAAACTAAGGGTCTTTCGAAAGAGCGTTTTACCTTTCTGAAAAGCTTATTTAATGTCGCTTAAAACGGTGAATAAAGCTAGGGTCTGTTACAATTTCCGAGAAAATGGGAAAATAAAAAGCCTTTAAAATAACAGCCGTTTCAAGTGTCCGACATAAACTGCTGTGCCTTTTCTAAACTAAGAGCCTTTCGGAAAAGCGTTATACCTTTCTGAAAAGCTTATTTAATGTCGCTTAAAACGGTAAATAAAGCTAGGGTCTGTTCCAATTTCCGAGAAAATGGGAAAATCTAAAGCCCTTAAAATAACAGCCGTTTCAAGTGTCCGACATAATCTGCTGTACTTTCTAAACTGAGAGCCTTTCGAAAGAGCATTATTTCTTTCTGAAAAGCTTATTCTATGCCGCTTAAAACGGTAAATACAACTAAGAACTGTTCCAATTTCCGAGAAAATGGGAAAATCCAAAGCCCTTAAAATAACAGCCGTTTCAAGTGTCCGACATAATCTGCTGTACTTTCTAAACTGAGAGCCTTTCGAAAGAGCATAATTCCTTTCTGAAAAGCTTATTATATGCCGCTTAAAACGGTAAATAAAGCTAGGATCTGTTCCAATTTCCGAGAAAATGGGAAAGCCCAAACGCTTTAAAATAACAGCCGTTTCAAGTGTCCGACATAAATTGCTGTACTTTCTAAGCTAGAGCCTACTGAAAGAGTAATATAACTTTCTGAAAAGCCTTTTATATGCCGCTTAAAACGGTAAATAAAGCTAGGGTCTGTTCCAATTTCCGAGAAAATGGGAAAATCCAAAGCCTTTAAAATAACTGCCGTTTCAAGTGTCCGACATAAACTGCTGTACTTTCTAAACTCAGAGCCTGTCGGAAGAGCGTTATACCTTTTTTAAAAGCTTATTATATGTCGCTTACAACGCAATTTAATGCAAGGGTCTGTTCCAATTTCCGAGAAAATGGGAAAGACCAAACTCTTTAAAATAACTGCCGTTTCAAGTGTTCGACATAAACTGCAGTACTTTCTAAACTGAGAGCCTTTCGAAAGAGCGTTATTCCTTTTTGAAAAGCTTATTATATGCCGCTTAAAACGCTATATAAAGCTGGGGTGTGTTCCAATTTGCGAGAAAATGTGAAAAACCAAACGCTTTAAAATAACAGCCGTTTCAAGTGTCCGACATGAACTGCTGTACTTTCTAAACTAAGAGCTTTTCGGAAGAGCGTTACACCTTTCTGAAAAGCTTATTATATGCTGCTTAAAGCACAATAAAATGCTAGAGTCTGTTCTAATATCCGTGAAAATGGGAAATCCAAACTCTTTAAAATAACTGCCGTTTCAAGTGTCCGACATAAATTGCTGTACTTTCTAAGCTAAGAGCCTACCAAAAGAGTAATATACCTTTCTGAAAAGCTTATTATATGCCGCTTACAACGCAATATAAGGCAAGGGTCTGTTCCAATTTCGGAGAAAGTGTAAAAGAACAAACTCTTTAAAATAACTGCCGTTTCCAGTGTCCGACATAAACTGCTGTACTTTCTAAACTAAGAGCCTTTCGGAAGAGCGCTATACCTTACTGAAAAGCTTATTATATGTCGGAGTATAGCAGTTTATGTCGGACATTTGAAACGGCAGTTATTTTAAAGCGTTTGGATTTTCCCATTTTCTCGGATATTGGAACAGACTCTAGCTTTTTATTGTGTTTTAAGCGACATTAAATAAGCTTTTCAGAAAGGTACAACGCTCTTCCGAAAGGCTCTTAGTTTAGAAAGTACTGCAGTTTATGCCGGACACTTAAAACTGCTGTTATTTTAAAGCGTTTGATCTCTCACATTTTCTCGGAAATTTGAACAGGCCCTAGCTTTTTGTTGTGTTTAAGCGGCATATAATAAGCTTTTCAGAAAGGTATAAGGCTCTTCCGAAAGGCTCTCAGTTTAGAAATTGCAGCAGTTTATGTCGGACACTTGAAACGGCTGTTATTTTAGAGGGATTGGACTTTGACATTTTCTCGAAAATTGGAACAGACCCTTGCATTATATCGCGTTGTGACCGGCATATAATAAGCTTTTCAGAAAGGTATATTACTCTTTCGGTAGGTTCTTAGCTTAGAAAGTACAGCAAATTATGTCGGAGACTTGAAACTGCAGTTATTTTAAAGAGTTTGGCCTTTCCCATTTTCGCGGATATTAGAACAGACTCTAGCTTTTTATTGTGTTTTAAGCGGCATATAATAAGCTTTTCAGAAAGGTGTAACGCTCTTCAGAAAGGGTCCTAGTTTAGAAAGTACAGCAGTTCATGTCGGACACTTAAAACTGCTGTTATTTGAAAGCGTTTGATCTCACATTTTCACGGTAATTTGAACAGGCCCTAGCTTTTTGTTGTGCATAAGCGGCATATATATTAAGCTTTTCAGAAAGGTATAAGGCTCTTCCGAAAGGCTCTTAGTTTAGAAAAGGCACAGCAGATTATGTCGGACCCTTGAAACGGCTGTTATTTTAAAGGCTTTTTATTTTCCCATTTTCTCGGAAAATGGAACAGACCCTAGCTTTATTTACCGTTTTAAGCGACTTTAAATATGCTTTTCAGAGAGGTATAACGCTTTTCCGAAAGGCTCTTAGTTTAGAAAGTACAGCAGTTTATGTCGGACACTTGAAACGGCAGTTATTTTAAAGCGTTTGGTCTTTCCCATTTTCTCGGAAGTTTGAACAGGCACTACCTTTTTATTGTGTTTAAGCGGCATATAATAACCTTTTCAGAAAGGTATAAGGCTCTTCCGAAAGGCTCTCAGTTTAGAAATTGCAGCAGTTTATGTCGGACACTTGAAACGGCTGTTATTTTAGAGGGATTGGCCTTTCCCATTTTCTCGGAAATTGTAACAGACCCTAGCCTTATATTGCGTTTTAAGCGACATATAATAAGCTTTTCAGAAAGGTAAAACGCTCTTTCGAAAGGCCCTTAGTTTAGAGAGTACAACAGTTTATGTCGGACATTTGAAACGGCAGTTATTTTAAAGGGTTTGGTCTTTTACATTTTCTCCGAAATTGGAAGAGACCCTTGCCTTATATTGCGTTGTAAGCGGCATATAATAAGCTTTTCAGAAAGGAATAACGCTTTTCCGAAAGGCTTTTAGTTTAGAAAGTACAGCAATTTATGTCAGACACTTGAAATTGCTGTTATTTAAAGGATTTGGAGTTTCCCATTTTCTCGGAAATTGGAACAGGTCCTAGCTTTATATAGCGTTTAAGGCGGCACAAAATAAGCTTTTTAGATAGGTGTATCGCTTTTCCGAAAGGCTCTTAGTTTAGAAAGCACAGCAGTTAATGTCGGACACTTGAAATGGCTGTTATTTTAATGGCTTTGGATTTTCCCATTTTCTCGGAAATTGCAACAGACCCTAGCTTTATTTACCGTTTTAAGCGACAGATAATAAGCTTTTTAGATAGGTATAGCGCTCTTTCGAAAGGCCCTTAGCTTAGAAAGTACAGCAATTTATGTCGGACACTTGAAACGGCTGTTATTTTAAAGCGTTTGGGTTTTCACATTTTTTCGGAAATTGGAACAGACCCTAGCTTTATATTGTGTTTTAAGCGGCATATAATAAGCTCTTCAGAAAGGTATACTGCTCTTTCGGAAGGCTGTTAGCTTAGAGAGTACAGCAGTTTACGTCGGACACTTAAAACTGCTGTTATTTGAAAGCGTTTGATCTCTCACATTTTCTCGGAAATTTGAACAGGCCCTAGCCTTTTGTTGTGTTTAAGCGGCATATAATAAGCTTTTCAGTAAGGTATAAGGCTCTTCCGAAAGGCTCTCAGTTTAGAAATTGCAGCAGTTTATGTCGGACACTTGAATCGGCAGTTATTTTAGAGGGATTGGTCTTTCCCATTTTCTCGGAAATTTGAACAGACCCTAGCCTTATATTACGTTTTAAGCGGCATATAATAGGCTTTTCAGAAAGGTAAAACGCTCTTTCGAAAGGCCCTTAGTTTAGAGAGTACAGCAGTTTATGTCGGACATTTGAAACGGCAGTTATTTTAAATTGTTTGGTCTTTTACCTTTTCTCCGAAATAGGAAGAGACCCTTGCCTTATATTGCGTTGTAAGCGGAATATAATAAGCTTTTCAGAAAGGTATATTACTCTTTCGGTAGGCTCTTAGCTTAGAAAGTACAGCAATTTATGTCGGACACTTGTAACGGCAGTTATTTTAAAGGGTTTGGACTTTCCCATTTCTTCGGATATTGGAACAGACTCTAGCTTTATATTGTGTTTTAAGCGGCATATAATAAGCTTTTCAGAAAGGTGTAACGCTCTTCCGAAAGGGTCTTAGTTTAGAAAGTACAGCAGTTCATGTCGGACACTTGAAACGGCAGTTATTTTAAAGCGTTTGGTGTTTTACATTTTCTCCGAAATTGGAAGAGACCCTTGCCTTATATTGCGTTGTAAGCGGCATATAATAAGCTTTTCAGAAAGGTATGTTACTCTTTCGGTTGGCTCTTAGCTTAGAAAGTACAGCAATTTATGTCGGACACTTGAAACGGCAGTTAATTTAAAGAGTTTGGCCTTTCCCATTTTCGCGGATATTAGAACAGACTCTAGCTTTTTATTGTGTTTTAAGCGGCATATAATAAGCTTTTCAGAAAGGTGTAACGCTCTTCCGAAAGGGTCTTAGTTTAGAAAGTACAGCAGTTCATGTCGGACACTTGAAACGGCAGTTATTTTAAAGAGTTTGGTCTTTCCCATTTTCTCGGAAATTGGAACAGATCCTAGCTTTATATAGCGTTTAAGGCGGAATAAAATAAGCTTTTTAGATAGGTGTAACGCTTTTCCGAAAGGCGCTTAGTTTAGAAAGCACAGCAGTTTATGTCGGACACTTGAAATGGCTGTTATTTTAATGGCTTTGGATTTTCCCATTTTCTCGGAAATTGCAACAGACCCTAGCTTTATTTACCGTTTTAAGCGACATATAATAAGCTTTTTAGAAAGGTATATTACTCTTTCGGTAGGCTCGTAACTTAGAAAGTACAGCAATTTATGTCGGACACTTGAAACGGCAGTTATTTTAAAGAGTTTGGCCTTTCCCATTTTCGCGGATATTAGAACAGACTCTAGCTTTTTATAGTGTTTTAAACGGCATATAATAAGCTTTTCAGAAAGGTGTAACGCTCTTCCGAAAGGGTCTTAGTTTAGAAAGTACAGCAGTTCATGTCGGACACTTGAAACGGCAGTTATTTTAAAGAGTTTGGACTTTCCTATTTCCTCGGAAATTGAAACAGACCCTAGCTTTATCTATCGTTTTAAGCGGCATTAAATAAGCTTTTCAGAAAGGTATAACGCTTTTCCGAAAGGCTCTTAGTTTAGAAAGTACAGCAGTTTACGTCGGACACTTGAAACGGCTGTTATTTTAAAGGCTTTGGATTTTCCCATTTTCTCGGAAATTGAAACAGACCCTAGCTTTATCTACCGTTTTAAGCGACATATAATAAGCTTTTCAGAAAGGCATAGCGCTCTTTCGAAGGGCCCTTAGGTTAGAAAGTACAGCAATTTATGTCGGACACTTGAAATGGCTGTTATTTTAAAGGCTTTAGATTTTCCCATTTTCTCGGAAATTGGAACAGATCCTAGCTTTATCTACCGTTTTTAGCGACATTAAATAAGCTTTTCAGAAAGGTATAACGCTTTTCCGAAAGGCTCTTAGTTTAGAAAGCACAGCAGTTTATGTCGGACACTTGAAATGGCTGTTATTTTAATGGCTTTGGATTTTCCCATTTTCTCGGAAATTGCAACAGACCCTAGCTTTATTTACCATTTTAAGCGACATATAATAAGCTTTTTAGAAAGGTATAGCGCTCTTTCGAAAGGCCCTTAGCTTAGAAAGTACAGCAATTTATGTCGGACACATGAAATGGTTCTTTAGATTTTCTCATTTTCTCGGAAATTGGAACAGATCCTAGCTTTATATAGCGTTTAAGGCAGCATAAAATAAGCTTTTTAGATAGGTGTAACGCTTTTCCGAAAGGCGCTTAGTTTAGAAAGCACAGCAGTTTATGTCGGACACTCGAAATGGCTGTTATTTTAATGGCTTTGGATTTTCCCATTTTCTCGGGAATTGCAACAGACCCTAGCTTTATTTACCGTTTTAAGCGACATATAATAAGCTTTTTAGAAAGGTGTAGCGCTCTTTCGAAAGGCCCTTATCTTAGAAAGTACAGCAATTTATGTCGGACACTTGAAACGGCTGTTATTTTAAAGCGTTTGGTCTTTCCCATTTTCTCGGAAGTTTGAACAGGCCCTAGCTTTTTATTGCGTTTAAGCGGCATATAATAACCTTTTCAGAAAGGTATATTACTCTTTCGGTAGGCTCTTAGCTTAGAAAGTACAGCAAATTATGTCGGAGACTTGAAACTGCAGTTATTTTAAAGAGTTTGGCCTTTCCCATTTTCGCGGATATTAGAACAAACTCTAGCTTTTTATTGTGTTTTCAGCGGCATATAATAAGCTTTTCAGAAAGGTGTAACGCTCTTCCGAAAGAGTCTTAGTTTAGAAAGTACAGCAGTTCATGTCGGACACTTGAAACGGCAGTTATTTTAAAGAGATTGGTCTTTTACATTTTCTCCGGAATTGGAACAGACCCTTGCCTTATATAGCGTTGTAAGCGGCATATAATAAGCTCTTCAGAAAGTATATTGCTCTTTCGGATGGCTGTTAGCTTAGAGAGTACAGCAGTTTATGTCGGACACTTAAAACTGCTGTTATTTGAAAGCGTTTGATCTCACATTTTCACGGTAATTTGAACAGGCCCTAGCTTTTTGTTGTGTTTAAGCGGCATATATATTAAGCTTTTCAGAAAGGTATAAGGCTCTTCCGAAAGGCTCTTAGTTTAGAAAAGGCACTGCACATTATGTCGGACCCTTGAAACGGCTGTTATTTTAAAGGCTTTTTATTTTCCCATTTTCTCGGAAAATGGAACAGACCCTAGCTTTATTTACCGTTTTAAGCGACTTTAAATAAGCTTTTCAGAGAGGTATAACGCTTTTCCGAAAGGCTCTTAGTTTAGAAAGTACAGCAGTTTATGTCGGACACTTGAAACGGCAGTTATTTTAAAGCGTTTGGTCTTTCCCATTTTCTCGGAAGTTTGAACAGGCCCTAGCTTTTTATTGTGTTTAAGCGGCATATAATAACCTTTTCAGAAAGGTATAAGGCTCTTCCGAAAGGCTCTCAGTTTAGAAATTGCTGCAGTTTATGTCGGACACTTGAAACGGCTGTTATTTTAGAGGGATTGGCCTTTCCCATTTTCTCGGAAATTGTAACAGACCCTAGCCTTATATTGCGTTTTAAGCGACATATAATAAGCTTTTCAGAAAGGTAAAACGCTCTTTCGAAAGGCCCTTAGTTTAGAGAGTACAACAGTTTATGTCGGACATTTGAAACGGCAGTTATTTTAAAGGGTTTGGTCTTTTACATTTTCTCCGAAATTGGAAGAGACCCTTCCTTATATTGCGTTGTAAGCGGCATATAATAAGCTTTTCAGAAAGGAATAACGCTTTTCCGAAAGGCTTTTAGTTTAGAAAGTACAGCAATTTATGTCAGACACTTGAAATGGCTGTTATTTAAAGGATTTGGAGTTTCCCATTTTCTCGGAAATTGGAACAGATCCTAGCTTTATATAGCGTTTAAGGCGGCACAAAATAAGCTTTTTAGATAGGTGTATCGCTTTTCCGAAAGGCTCTTAGTTTAGAAAGCACAGCAGTTTATGTCGGACACTTGAAATGGCTGTTATTTTAAAGCGTTTGGGTTTTCACATTTTCTCGGAAATTGCAACAGACCCTAGCTTTATTTACCGTTTTAAGCGACATATAATAAGCTTTTTAGATAGGTATAGCGCTCTTTCGAAAGGCCCTTAGCTTAGAAAATACAGCAATTTATGTCGGACACTTGAAACGGCTGTTATTTTAAAGCGTTTGGGTTTTCACATTTTTTCGGAAATAGGAACAGACCCTAGCTTTATATTGTGTTTTAAGCGGCATATAATAAGCTCTTCAGAAAGGTATACTGCTCTTTCGGAAGGCTGTTAGCTTAGAGAGTACAGCAGTTTACGTCGGACACTTAAAACTGCTGTTATTTGAAAGCGTTTGATCTCTCACATTTTCTCGGAAATTTGAACAGGCCCTAGCTTTTTGTTGTGTTTAAGCGGCATATAATAAGCTTTTCAGAAAGGTATAAGGCTCTTCCGAAAGGCTCTCAGTTTAGAAATTGCAGCAGTTTATGTCGGACACTTGAATCGGCAGTTATTTTAGAGGGATTGGTCTTTCCCATTTTCTCGGAAATTTGAACAGACCCTAGCCTTATATTGCGTTTTAAGCGGCATATAATAGGCTTTTCTGAAAGGTAAAACGCTCTTTCGAAAGGCCCTTAGTTTAGAGAGTACAGCAGTTTATGTCGGACATTTGAAACGGCAGTTATTTTAAATTGTTTGGTCTTTTACATTTTCTCCGAAATAGGAAGAGACCCTTGCCTTATATTGCGTTGTAAGCGGCATATAATAAGCTTTTCAGAAAGTTATATTACTCTTTCGGTAGGCTCTTAGCTTAGAAAGTACAGCAATTTATGTCGGACACTTGAAACGGCAGTTATTGTAAAGCGTTTGGACTTTCCCATTTTCTCGGATATTGGAACAGACTGTAGCTTTTTATTGCGTTTTAAGCGACATTAAATAAGCTTTTAAGAAAGGTACAACGCTCTTCCGAAAGGCTCTTAGTTTAGAAAGTACAGCAGTTTATGTCGGACACTTGAAACGGCAGTTATTTTAAAGCGCTTGGTCTTTTACATTTTCTCCGAAATTGGAAGAGACCCTTGCTTTATATTGCGTTGTAAGCGGCATATAATAAGCTGTTCAGAAAGGTATATTACTCTTTCGGTAGGCTCTTAACTTAGAAAGTACAGCAATTTATGTCGAACACTTGAAACGGCAGTTATTTTAAAAAGTTTGGCCTTTCCCATTTTCGCGGATATTAGAACAGACTCTAGCTTTTTATTGTGTTTTAAGCGGCATATAATAAGCTTTTCAGAAAGGTGTAACGCTCTTCCGAAAGGGTCTTAGTTTAGAAAGTACAGCAGTTCATGTCGGACACTTGAAACGGCAGTTATTTTAAAGAGTTTGGTCTTTCCCATTTCCTCGAAAATTGAAACAGACCCTAGCTTTATCTATCGTTTTAAGCGACATTAAATAACCTTTTCAGAAAGGTATAACGCTTTTCCGAAAGGCTCTTAGCTTAGAAAGTACAGCAGTTTACGTCGGACACTTGAAACGGCTGTTATTTTAAAGGCTTTGGATTTTCCCATTTTCTCGGAAATTGAAACAGACCCTAGCTTTATCTACCGTTTTAAGCGACATATAATAAGCTTTTCAGAAAGGCATAGCGCTCTTTCGAAGGGCCCTTAGGTTAGAAAGTACAGCAATTTATGTCGGACACTTGAAATGGCTGTTATTTTAAAGGCTTTAGATTTTCCCATTTTCTCGGAAATTGGAACAGATCCTAGCTTCATATAGCGTTTAAGGCAGCATAAAATAAGCTTTTTAGATAGGTGTAGGGCTTTTCCGAAAGGCGCTTAGTTTAGAAAGCACAGCAGTTTATGTCGGACACTCGAAATGGCTGTTATTTTAATGGCTTTGGATTTTCCCATTTTCTCGGAAATTGCAACAGACCCTAGCTTTATTTACCGTTTTAAGCGACATATAATAAGCTTTTTAGAAAGGTGTAGCGCTCTTTCGAAAGGCCCTTATCTTAGAAAGTACAGCAATTTATGTCGGACACTTGAAACGGCTGTTATTTTAGAGGGATTGGACTTTCCCATTTTCTCGGAAACTGGAACAGACCCTAGCCTTATATTGCGTTTTAAGCGGCATATAATAGGCTTTTCAGAAATGTTAAACGCTTTTTCGAAAGGCCCTTAGTTTAGAGAGTATAGCAGTTTATGTCGGACATTTGAAACGGCAGTAATTTTAAAGCGTTTGGTCTTTTACATTTTCTCCGAAATTTTAAGAGACCCTTGCCTTATATTGCGTTGGTAGCGGCATATAATAAGCTTTTCAGAAAGGTATATTACTCATTCGGTAGGCTCTTAGCTTAGAAAGTACAGCAATTTATGTCGGACACTTGAAACGGCAGTTATTTTAAAGCGTTTGGCCTTTCCCATTTTCTCAGATATTGGAACAGACTCTAGCATTTTATTGTGTTTTAAGCGACATTAAATAAGCTTTTCAGAAAGGTATAACGCTCTTCCGAAAAGCTCTTAGTTTAGAAAGTACAGCAGTTTATTTCGGACACTTGAAACGGCAGTTATTTTAAAGTGTTTGGTCTTTTACATTTTCTCCGAAATTGGAAGAGACCCTTGCCTTATATTGCGTTGTAAGCGGCATATAATAAGCTTTTCAGAAAGGTATATTACTCTTTCGGTAGGCTCTTAGCTTAGAAAGTACAGCAATTTATGTCGGACACTTGAAACGGCAGTTATTTTAAAGCGTTTGGCCTTTCCCATTTTCTCGGATATTGGAACAGACTCTAGCTTTTTATTGTGTTTTAAGCGACATTAAATAAGCTTTTCAGAAAGGTATAACACTCTTCCGAAAGGCTCTTAATTTAGAAAGTACAGCAGTTTATGTCGGACACTTGAAACGGCAGTTATTTTAAAGCGTTTGGTCTGTTACATTTTCTCCGAAATTGCCGAAATTGCCTCATGTAAAAGAGCAATATACCTTTCTAAAGAGCTGCGTAAAACACAATATAAAGCTAGGGTCTGTTCCAATTTCCGAAAAAATGTGAAAACCCAAACGCTTTAAAATAACAGCCGTTTCAAGTGTCCGACATAAATTGCTGTACTTTCTAAGCTAAGAGCCTACCGAAGAAGTAATATACCTTTCTGAAAAGCTTATTATATGCCGCTTCCAACGCAATATAAGGCAAGGGTCTCTTCCAAGTTCGGAGAAAATGTAAAAGACCAAACGCTTTAAAATAACTGCCGTTTCAAATGTCCGACATAAACTGCTATACCCTCTAAACTAAGGGCCTTTCGAAAAAGCGTTTTACCTTTCTGAAAAGCCTATTATATGTCGCTTAAAACGCAATATAAGGCTAGGGTCTGTTCCAATTTCCGAGAAAATGGGAAAGAACAATCCCTCTAAAATAACAGCCGTTTCAAGTGTCCGACATAAGCTGCTGCAATTTCTAAACTGAGAGCCTTTCGGAAGAGCCATATACCTTTCTGAAAAGCTTATTATATGCCGCTTAAACACAACAAAAAGCTAAGGCCTGTTCATATTTCCGAGAAAATGTGAGAGATCAAACGCTTTAAAATAACTGCAGTTTTAAGTGTCCGACATAAACTGCTGTACTCTCTAAGCTAACAGCCTTCCGAAAGAGCAATATACCTTTCTGAAGAGTTTATTATATGTCGCTTAAAACGGTAGATAAAGCTAGGGTCTGTTTCAATTTCCGAGAAAATGGGAAAATCCAAAGCCTTTAAAATAACAGCCGTTTCAAGTGTCCGACGTAAACTGCTGTACTTTCTAAACTAAGAGCCTTTCGGAAAAGCGTTATACCTTTCTGAAAAGCTTATTTAATGTCGCTTAAAACGATAGATAAAGCTAGGGTCTGTTTCAATTTCCGAGGAAATGGGAAAGACCAAACTCTTTAAAATAACTGCCGTTTCAAGTGTCCGACATGAACTGCTGTACTTTCTAAACTAAGACCCTTTCGGAAGAGCGTTACACCTTTCTGAAAAGCTTATTATATGCCGCTTAAAACACAATAAAAAGCTAGAGTCTGTTCTAATATCCGCGAAAATGGGAAAGGCCAAACGCTTTAAAATAACTGCCGTTTCAAGTGTCCGACATAAATTGCTGTACTTTCTAAGCTAAGAGCCTACCGAAAGAGTAATATACCTTTCTGAAAAGCTTATTATATTCCGCTTACAACGCAATATAAGGCAAGGGTCTCTTCCAATTTCGGAGAAAATGTAAAAGACCAAACCCTTTATGTTCGGAAGTACAACATACTTTATTATTGAAATTATTATCTTTGGCTTGTTAAAACCATAAATTAATTACTTTGCTTGAAATTAAGATAAACTATGTAAATTGAACTTTTAACCTAAATGTAAACGGATTAACGTAACGTAGAGTTCAGATTTTGCCTTGTATGACAGTTAATGTAAAACGTAAATATGGAAGTAATTTCCGGATGACGAATAAAGATTTCTCTCTTTGCTGTAACACTTGAAGAAGGAACAACGTGTTTTCTTTTAACTCGCATTTTTCTTACCCCCCTTTTTTACCCCACACGTATCAAAAAAAAGTAAAAACCCTACACACCCCAACATTTGGTCCTTTTCGAACCGGATAATTTAAAAATTAAGACATTAAACATTTAAATTTGATCAAAAAATTGATAAAAAAAAAAAAAGTGCAAGTGCAAAGTGCAAGTGCACAAAATATATATATATATATATAAGAAGACTACACAAAACATTAAACATTTAAAATGAATTAAAAAATTTGATAAAAAGTGCAAAGTGCAAGTCCATGGACAAGTGCAAAGTGCAAAATATATGTATAAATATATATATAAAACAAATAAAGTACATACATAGATTCCCTCGCGGTCGGTGTCTTGCCCTTTGTCTTGTTCCCTTTAAAGACTTAAGACTTTCGGTGGTTGTGCATTTATCGGGATTCCCGCGCCGTGTAAAATTCATCAATTTATCAACTTTAACCTCAACTGTACCAGCTGGGCAAAGCTGACCAAAGGTCGTAAGTTGCTGTAATAAATAAAATATTTTAATAAAATATCATCTGTATCTGATAATAATTTAATAAATATTGTGCTTGATACATACACACATATTGGGTTATAATTAATTTACAAATAAAACCTTTAAAATGTCTAAATTGTCATCGGGTGCAGATCAGAAGGGTGTTCTGGAGCAGATTCGTCGAGACTACTCCAACTTCAAGAAGACTGGAGCATCACGTCGTACAGCCAGCTATCTTTCAGGTCGTTTTCTTGTCCTCGAAGTGAACTTCAAGAACGCACTTGAGCATCAAGCAAAAATTCGACGAGGAGATGTCGAAGAAGGTCTGGAAGAGGAAGATTTTGATGAAATTTTTGATCTGCTTCAAGAAACATATTTCACTTACCGAGGTGAATTGGTCGATGCTATCGACAATGCCAAGTCAGCATCCAAAGAGAAGATTGTGGAAAGTGAATCCACAGGTGCTTCTTGTAATGAACTTTCATTACCCCGAATTCAAATTCCGCATTTCGAAGGCTCGTACACAAAATGGCGGGCTTTCCATGATGTCTTTTTGTCTTTAGTCCACACAAATAAAAAGCTGGGTGAAATTCAAAAACTTCACTACCTTAAATCCTCTCTGACAGGTGAAGCTGCTCGTTTGTTGCAACATTTAGGGTTGTATTCTGGCAACTATGACAAAGCATGGGAACTGCTTGTCGCCAGATACGACCACAAGCGAGTGCTGGTAAACGCACACTTCCAACTCTTTTTTGAACAGCAGCAGTTAACAAAAGAGACTGCTAGTAACATAAAATCTCTACTGGACACGTCACAGGAATGTTTCCATGCCCTGGAAAATATAGGATTGCCGGTTAGTTCTTGGGATGATATATTAATTTATATACTAGTACAAAAATTACCTGCTTTTACTCAGCGTTTGTGGGAGGAAAAGTTAGGTAGTTCGAAGGAGTTGCCCACACTTACACAATTTACAGCGTTCCTAGAAACGCGTTTTCGGACCTTGGAAGCAGTAGCTGGAACGAGTGGCCTAAAGGGCAGCGGTTCTTCTCCACACAAAGGTATTGCAGTTGAGAAGAAAACGGTGCTGCATATTGGTAAGATGCAGTTTACATGTCAGGTTTGTGGTAAAGGTCAACATTCTCTAAGGACTTGTAAAAAGTTCATTGACTTGGAGATCTGCGAACGATCTAAGTCAGTGGACAGAATCGGGGTTTGTCGAAACTGTTTGGCATACAGCCACAAGACAAACCAATGTCAAAGCAGTGTGCGCTGCTATTACTGTAAGCAGAAACACCATTCTCTGCTGCATTTTAAGAATCCCAGCTCCAAATCTACAAGGAATCATGAAAATACGACTATAGGTACACAAACTTTCCACATAAAGACAAAAATAAATACTAACCAACCCAAAATTGTCTCTTCTGGAGTTGATCACCCAAGTGTTCTTTTGGCAACAGCAGTTGTTCGAGTCAGGTCGTCAACTGGTAATTATTTTCATCTGAGGGCATTAGTCGATCCTGGATCTGAAGCAACATTTATCACAGAGTCAGCTGTTGAATTGTTAGGGCTTCATCAACGGCGAACACTCATTAAGGTATCTGGATTGGGAAAACTTAGAAGTGGTTCATGTCAGCGGTATGTAAGTCTTACCTTTGGGTCGCTGGTAACACCTTTCGAGACAAATACCCCAGCCTATGTGTTCAAGTCCCTGACTGGTCTTCTGCCATCCAAGCCTTTAGCTCTGCAAAATTGGGAACACATCCAGGGTTTGAAGTTAGCTGATCCACAATTCGACAAGCCTGCGACTGTTGATATCCTCCTGGGAGCCGACGTTTACTCTGACTTTATTTTAGGATCAATTATCCGTGGCATAGATGAAAGATCGCCAATTGCACAGGAATCAGAGTTAGGCTGGCTTCTCCTTGGGAAGGCAATTTCACAAAATAAAGAATCTGTACATAGCTTCTTACAGGTTCTCGATAACAACACTCAGCTGCGAAGGTCCAGGGAACTGGAGGAGTTGCCTGTGAATACTAATGAAACTGCGGAAGACAAAACAGGTAAAAAGCATAATATTAACACAAAAAGAAGATTAGCTGATGGTCAAGATCAGCAATCGCAACCATTTAAAAACGGATGTAAGCCTGGGTTTGGTGCCTCGAAGTTAGGTGCCTTACGTAGGTTCCATCAACTGGAAGGAAGATTCCAGGAGAACCCCACACAACACAAGGAGCATTCCAAATGTTTAAAGGAATGCAAGAAGTTTCGTCAGATGGCCGTAGTTGACGCAAAGAATACCATACTGGATACACGACACCATTTCTACATTACTCACCATGCGGTATTCCTTGAGTCAACCAGAACTACGAAACTTCGTCGCAGTCCTGTGAACTACAAACGGTTTGTACGAAACTGCCGGGCACAAGCTGGAAAAAGAGACAGAGGTTCACTAAAGGCAGATGTAATTGGCGAAAGACTCGTCGCAATTCCTCAAAGAGACACTGCCTCGGAAGGGGTAAGTTACCTTGAGCGCTGGAAGCTGATAAACTCAAACACCAACGACTTTTGTCGAAAGTGCCGCATCCTGTCCAGGATGAAACAGCGCCCGAAGTGGACAAGACGGAAGCCGGGAAACAAACGCGGAGACTTAGTTCTCATCAACGATGAGAGACTACCGCCTTTGCAATGGCGACTCGGACGGATAACCGATACACATGCCGGGAAAGACGGACTTGGACGAGCAGTTACGATATGAATCAAAACCGGATAACTCAAACGGTCACACGGAAGGCAAGGCAATTGAACGACACAACACAAAATTCATAATACATACATTTTAAATAAAAACGTATAATGTTAAAAGCATTTATTTTCTTTTTAAAATAATTTATTTCCTTAATTAAATACAACTAATTATAAAATTTTCAACCTAGGTTTCCCTACACAGCACAAGACATACAGTCCACTCACTCAACCACACAATATCATTCATATTGGACAACGCTGTGGAGGTCTGAGATTCCAAAATACCGACGGGAATTGAAGAATCGAAACCCCGACGGCATTTGAAGGTTTGGTATCCTCCCAGGTTATCCACTAAATCACACAAAATCATACAGGACAACGTCGCAAAGTCTCGAAATTCCAAAATGCCTACGGAAAATGGATAACCAAAATCCCGACGGCATTCGAACTTTTCGTGACACGATCAACGTTGTCCACTGAAAACACAACACAATACAACACAACACAACACAACACAACACAACACAACACAACACAACACAACACAACACAACACAACACTTAATCCTATCAACAGGTATTCTTTTCAAAAATAATTTTAATATAATTTAAAAACATACAAGATAATAACACATGATAATACAATAAAAATCTTAAACTAATTTAACCATAGATAAATAATTTAAACCTTAAAAGCTAACACAATATATTTTTAACATAAATTACACAAAAAAAAAGAAAAAATCAAAATGTAAACAAAAGAAAAATTACGTAAAAAACTTACCGCAGATGGAATTGTTTACGTTTGCATATTGCAGCAACAATTCTACATATCCACACACACACGTTGGCCAGCAATTCGGCCATCATACTTAACCGTACACTAACAAAACGTTCGCGAAAATTTCGTCGCACATCGACGCACTGCACAACCAAAAAAAATGCGTACGCGAAGAACAGTTACCGCAAAAATAACACCACAAATTGTATGGACTTTGCTGGGAAAATAACGTAATGAAATTTTTATCTTTTTTCATTTTCCCATTTCTTTTTTTTCTTTATTTTTTTTGTTGCACTTGCACTCGAATATCACTTCCGCGAAATCAAAACAAACGATGTATATCAATATATACACACGCACGTATATACGGTTGTGTATTCGCGCCGGTTTACACAACACAAACGAACTCGAATTTCGCGAAGGAAGGGGTGCAGACAAAAAAAAGATAAAATAAACAATTAACTAATAACACTTACCTTATTCACAATAACAACAAAAAAAAACTAAAAACTAAACAAAAAGAAAAGGGTAAAACAAACGAAAACTTAAAAAAAAAAAACCGCACAACACACACGAAACGCAAATTGACCCAGTTTTGGTCAATGATCAAAACAAACTATTGCACAAAGCAAATTACGCATGTTTCATCTCCCTTTGTTGCTCGTTTGTTATTCGTCATCCTTGTCACCTACATGTAATGTTTCAAATTATTAACTTACACGATTTTTGTTTCATTCACATGTAGATAGTCAACACACTCGCACTCACACAACACACAACTCTTATGTCAGAAGAAGTACTACATACTCCAACTGCAATTGAGTACACTTGCGGACGAAAGTCGTCCACCGGGCGCGAGCATGTTCGGAAGTACAACATACTTTATTCTTGAAATTATTATCTTTGGCTTGTTAAAACCATAAATTAATTACTTTGCTTGAAATTAAGATAAACTATGTAAATTGAACTTTTAACCTAAGTGTAAACGGATTAACGTAACGTAGAGTTCAGATTTTGCCTTGTATGACAGTTAATGTAAAACGTAAATATGGAAGTAATTTCCGGATGACGAATAAAGATTTCTCTCTTTGCTGTAACACTTGAAGAAGGAACAACGTGTTTTCTTTTAACTCGCATTTTTCTTACCCCCCTTTTTTACCCCACACGTATCAACAAAAAGTAAAAACCCTACACACCCCAACATTTGTGGTCCTTCGAGCCGTTTATCTTAATTTCAAGCAAAGTAATTAATTTATGGTTTTAACAAGCCAAAGATAATAATTTCAATAATAAAGTATATTGTACTTTCGAACACTTTAAAATAACTGCCGTTTCAAGTGTCCGACATAAACTGCTGTACTTTCTAAACTAAGAGCATTTCTGAAGAGCGTTGTACCTTTCTGAAAAGCTTATTCAATGTCGCTTAAAACGTAATAAAAAGCTAGAGTCTATTCCAATATCCGGGAAAATGGGAAAGGACAAACGCTTTAAAATAACTGCCGTTTCAAGTGTCCGACATAAATTGCTGTACTTTCTATGCTAAGAGCCTACCGAAAGAGTAATATACCTTTCTGAAAAGCTTATTATATGTCGCTTAAAACGGTAAATAAAGCTAGGGTCTGTTGCAATTTCGGAGAAAATGGGAAAGGCCAAACTCTTTAAAATAACTGCCGTTTCAAGTGTCCGACATAAATTTCTGTACTTTCTAAGCTAAGAGCAGTTTATGTCGGACACTTGAAACGGCAGTTATTTTAAAGCGTTTGGTCTTTTACATTTTCTCCGAAATTGGAAGAGACCCTTGCCTTATATTGCGTTGTAAGCGGCATATAATAAGCTTTTCAGAAAGGTATATTACTCTTTCGGTAGGCTGTTAGCTTAGAGAGTACAGCAGTTTATGTCGGACACTTAAAACTGCTGTTATTTTAAAGCGTTTGATCTCTCACATTTTCTCGGAAATATGAACAGGCCCTAGCTTTTTGTTGTGTTTAAGCGGCATATAATAAGCTTTTCAGAAAGGTATATGGCTCTTCCGAAAGGCTCTCAGTTTAGAAAGTACAGCAGTTTATGTCGGACATTTGAAACGGCAGTTATTTTAAATTGTTTGGTCTTTTACATTTTCTCCGAAATAGGAAGAGACCCTTGCCTTATATTGCGTTGTAAGCGGCATATAATAAGCTTTTCAGAAAGGTATATTACTCTTTCGGTAGGCTGTTAGCTTAGAGAGTACAGCAGATTATGTCGGACACTTAAAACTGCTGTTATTTTAAAGCGTTTGATCTCTCACATTTTCTCGGAAATATGAACAGGCCCTAGCTTTTTGTTGTGTTTAAGCGGCATATAATAAGCTTTTCAGAAAGGTATATGGCTCTTCCGAAAGGCTCTCAGTTTAGAAAGTACAGCAGTTTATGTCGGACATTTGAAACGGCAGTTATTTTAAATTGTTTGGTCTTTTACATTTTCTCCGAAATAGGAAGAGACCCTTGCCTTATATTGCGTTGTAAGCGGCATATAATAAGCTTTTCAGAAAGGTATATTACTCTTTCGGTAGGCTCTTAGCTTAGAAAGTACAGCAATTTATGTCGGACACTTGAAACGGCAGTTATTTTAAAGGGTTTGGGCTTTCCCATTTTTTCGGATATTGGAACAGACTCTAGCTTTTTATTATGTTTTAAGCGGCATATAATAAGCTTTTCAGAAAGGTGTAACGCTCTTCCGAAAGGGTCTTAGTTTAGAAAGTACAGCAGTTCATGTCGGACATTTGAAAAGTCAGTTATTTTAAAGCGTTTGGTGTTTTACATTTTCTCCGAAATTGGAAGAGACCCTTGCCTTATATTGCGTTGTAAGCGGCATATAATAAGCTTTTCAGAAAGGTATGTTACTCTTTCGGTTGGCTCTTAGCTTAGAAAGTACAGCAATTTATGTCGGACACTTGAAACGGCAGTTATTTTAAAGAGTTTGGCCTTTACCATTTTCGCGGATATTAGAACAGACTCTAGCTTTTTATTGTGTTTTAAGCGGCATATAATAAGCTTTTCAGAAAGGTGTAACGCTCTTCCGAAAGTGTCTTAGTTTAGAAAGTACAGCAGTTCATGTCGGACACTTGAAACGGCAGTTATTTTAAAGAGTTTGGTCTTACCCATTTTCTCGGAAATTGGAACAGATCCTAGCCTTATATAGCGTTTAAGGCGGAATAAAATAAGCTTTTTAGATAGGTGTAATGCTTTTCCGAAAGGCGCTTAGTTTAGAATGCACAGCTGTTTATGTCGGACACTTGAAATGGCTGTTATTTTAATGGCTTTGGATTTTCCCATTTTCTCGGAAATTGCAACAGACCCTTGCCTTATATTGCGTTGTAAGCGGCATATAATAAGCTTTTCAGAAAGGTATATTACTCTTTCGGTAGGCTCTTAGCTTAGAAAGTACAGCAATTTATGTCGGACACTTGAAACGGCAGTTATTGTAAAGAGTTTGGACTTTCCCATTTTCTCGGATATTGGAACAGACTGTAGCTTTTTATTGCGTTTTAAGCGACATTAAATAAGCTTTTAAGAAAGGTACAACGCTCTTCCGAAAGGCTCTTAGTATAGAAAGTACAGCAGTTTATGTCGGACACTTGAAACGGCAGTTATTTTAAAGCGCTTGGTCTTTTACATTTTCTCCGAAATTGGAAGAGACCCTTGCCTTATATTGCGTTGTAAGCGGCATATAATAAGCTGTTCAGAAAGGTATATTACTCTTTCGGTAGGCTCTTAACTTAGAAAGTACAGCAATTTATGTCGGACACTTGAAACGGCAGTTATTTTAAAGAGTTTGGCCTTTCCCATTTTCGCGGATATTAGAACAGACTCTAGCTTTTTATTGTGTTTTAAGCGGCATATAATAAGCTTTTCAGAAAGGTGTAACGCTCTTCCGAAAGGGTCTTAGTTTAGAAAGTACAGCAGTTCATGTCGGACACTTGAAACGGCAGTTATTTTAAAGAGTTTGGTCTTTCCCATTTCCTCGAAAATTGAAACAGACCCTAGCTTTATCTATCGTTTTAAGCGACATTAAATAAGCTTTTCAGAAAGGTATAACGCTTTTCCGAAAGGCTCTTAGTTTAGAAAGTACAGCAGTTTACGTCGGACACTTGAAACGGCTGTTATTTTAAAGGCTTTGGATTTTCCCATTTTCTCGGAAATTGAAACAGACCCTAGCTTTATCTACCGTTTTAAGCGACATATAATAAGCTTTTCAGAAAGGCATAGCGCTCTTTCGAAAGGCCCTTAGGTTAGAAAGTACAGCAATTTATGTCGGACATTTGAAATGGCTGTTATTTTAAAGGCTTTAGATTTTCCCATTTTCTCGGAAATTGGAACAGATCCTAGCTTTATATAGCGTTTAAGGCAGCATAAAATAAGCTTTTTAGATAGGTGTAACGCTTTTCTGAAAGGCGCTTAGTTTAGAAAGCACAGCAGTTTATGTCGGACACTCGAAATGGCTGTTATTTTAATGGCTTTGGATTTTCCCATTTTCTCGGAAATTGCAACAGACCCTAGCTTTATTTACCGTTTTAAGCGACATATAATAAGCTTTTTAGAAAGGTGTAGCGCTCTTTCGAAAGGCCCTTATCTTAGAAAGTACAGCAATTTATGTCGGACACTTGAAACGGCTGTTATTTTAAAGCGTTTGGGTTTTCACATTTTTTCGGAAATTGGAACAGACCCTAGCGTTATACTGTGTTTTACGCGGCATATAATAAGCTCTTTAGAAAGGTGTATTGCTCTTTCGGAAGGCTGTTAGCTTAGAGAGTACAGCAGTTTATGTCGGACACTTAAAACTGCAGTTATTTTAAAGCGTTTGATCTCTCACATTTTCTCGGAAATTTGAATTGGCCCTAGCTTTTGTTGCGTTTAAGCGGCATATAATAAGCTTTTGAGAAAGGTATAAGGCTCTTCCGAAAGGCTCTCAGTTTAGAAATTGCAGCAGTTTATGTCGGACACTTGAAACGGCTGTTATTTTAGAGGGATTGGTCTTTCCCATTTTCTCGGAAATTGGAACAGACCCTAGCCTTATATTGCGTTTTAAGCGGCATATAATAGGCTTTTCAGAAATGTAAAACGCTTTTTCGAAAGGCCCTTAGTTTAGAGAGTATAGCAGTTTATGTCGGACATTTGAAGCGGCAGTTATTTTAAAGCGTTTGGTCTTTTACATTTTCTCCGAAATTTTAAGAGACCCTTGCCTTATATTGCGTTGGTAGCGGTATATAATAAGCTTTTCAGAAAGGTATATTACTCATTCGGTAGGCTCTTAGCTTCGAAAGTACAGCAATTTATGTCGGACACTTGAAACGGCAGTTATTTTAAACCGTTTGGACTTTCCCATTTTCGCGGGTATTAGAACAGACTCTAGCTTTTTATTGTGTTTTAAGCGGCATATAATAAGCTTTTCAGAAAGGTGTAACGCTCTTCCGAAAGGGTCTTAGTTTAGAAAGTACAGCAGTTCATGTCGGACACTTGAAACGGCTGTTATTTTAAAGGCTTTGGATTTTCCCATTTTCTTGGAAATTGAAACAGACCCTAGCTTTATCTACCGTTTTAAGCGACGTATAATAAGCTTTTCAGGAAGGCATAGCGCTCTTTCGAAAGGCCCTTAGGTTAGAAAGTACAGCAACTTATGTCGGACACTTGAAATGGCTGTTATTTTAAAGGCTTTGGATTTTCCCATTTTCTCGGAAATTGGAACAGATCCTAGCTTTATATAGCGTTTAAGGCGGCATAAAATAAGCTTTTTAGATAGGTGTAACGCTTTTCCGAAAGGCTCTTAGTTTAGAAAGCACAGCAGTTTATGTCGGACAATTGAAATGGCTGTTATTTTAATGGCTTTGGATTTTCCCATTTCCTCGGAAATTGAAACAGACCCTAGCTTTATCTTTCGTTTTAAGCGACATTAAATAAGCTTTTCAGAAAGGTATAACGCTTTTCAGAAAGGCTCTTAGTTTAGAAAGTACAGCAGTTTACGTCGGACACTTGAAACGGCTGTTATTTTAAAGGCTTTGGATTTTCCCATTTTCTCGGAAATTGAAACAGACCCTAGCTTTATCTACCGTTTTAAGCGACATATAATAAGCTTTTCTGGAAGGCATAGCGCTCTTTCGAAAGGCCCTTAGGTTAGAAAGTACAGCAATTTATGTCGGACACTTGAAATGGCTGTTATTTTAAAGGCTTTGGATTTTCCCATTTTCTCGGAAATTGGAACAGATCCTAGCTTTATATAGCGTTTAAGGCGGCATAAAATAAGCTTTTTAGATAGGTGAAACGCTTTTCCGAAAGGCTCTTAGTTTAGAAAGCACAGCAGTTTATGTCGGACAATTGAAATGGCTGTTATTTTAATGGCTTTGGATTTTCCCATTTTCTCGGAAATTGCAACAGACCCTAGCTTTATTTACCGTTTTAAGCGACATATAATAAGCTTTTTAGAAAGGTATAGCGCTCTTGCGAAAGGCCCTTAGCTTAGAAAGTACAGCAATTTATGTCGGACACTTGAAACGGCTGTTATTTTAAAGCGTTTGGGTTTTCACATTTTTTCGGAAATTGGAACAGACCCTAGCTTTAAATTGTGTTTTACGCGGCATATAATAAGCTCTTTAGAAAGGTATATTGCTCTTTCGGAAGGCTGTTAGCTTAGAGAGTACAGCAGTTTATGTCGGACACTTAAAACTGCTGTTATTTGAAAGCGTTTGATCTCTCACATTTTCTCGGAAATTTGAACAGGCCCTAGCTTTTTGTTGTGTTTAAGCGGCATATAATAAGCTTTTCAGAAAGGTATAAGGCTCTTCCGAAAGGCTCTCAGTTTAGAAATTGCAGCAGTTTATGTCGGACACTTGAAACGGCTGTTATTTTAGAGGGATTGGACTTTCCCATTTTCTCGGAAATTGGAACAGAGCCTAGCCTTATATTGCGTTTTAAGCGGCATATAATAGGCTTTTCAGAAAGGTAAAACGCTCTTTCGTAAGGCCCTTAGTTTAGAGAGTATAGCAGTTTATGTCGGACATTTGAAACGGCAGTTATTTTAAAGGGTTTGGTCTTTCCCATTTTCTCGGATATTGGTACAGACTCTAGCTTTTTGTTGTGTTTAAGCGGCAAATAATAAGCTTTTCAGAAAGGTATAAGGCTCTTCCGAAAGGCTCTCAGTTTAGAAATTGCAGCAGTTTATGTCGGACACTTGAAACGGCAGTTATTTTAAAGCGTTTGGTCTTTTACATTTTCTCCGAAATTGGAAGAGACCCTTGCCTTATATTGCGTTGTCAGCGGTATATAATAAGCTTTTCAGGTATATTACTCTTTCGGTAGGCTCTTAGCTTAGAAAGTACAGCAAATTATGTCGGACACTTGAAACGGCAGTTATTTTAAAGAGTTTGGACTTTCCCATTTTCGCGGATATTAGAACAGACTCTAGCTTTTTATTGTGTTTTAAGCGGCATATAATAAGCTTTTCAGCAAGGTGTAACGCTCTTCCGAAAGGGTCTTAGTTTAGAAAGTACAGCAGTTCATGTCGGACACTTGAAACGGCAGTTATTTTAAAGAGATTGGTCTTTTACATTTTCTCCGAAATTGGAACAGACCCTTGCCTTATATTGCGTTGTAAGCGGCATATAATAAGCTTTTCAGAAAGGTATATTACTCTTTTGGTAGGCTCTTAGCTTAGAAAGTACAGCAATTTATGTCGGACACTTGAAACGGCAGTTATTTTAAAGAGTTTGGCCTTTCCCATTTTCGCGGATATTAGAACAGACTCTAGCTTTTTACTGTGTTTTAAGCGGCATAAAATAATCTTTTCAGCAAGGTGTAACGCTCTTCCGGAAGGGTCTTAGTTTAGAAAGTACAGCAGTTCATGTCGGACACTTGAAACGGCAGTTATTTTAAAGCGATTGGTCTTTTACATTTTCTCCGAAATTGGAACAGACCCTTGCCTTATATTGCGTTGTAAGCGGCATATAATAAACTCTTCAGAAAGGTTTATTGCTCTTTCGGAAGGCTGTTAGCTTAGAGAGTACAGCAGTTTATGTCGGACACTTAAAACTGCTGTTATTTTAAAGCGTTTGATCTCTCACATTTTCTCGGAAATTTGAACAGGCCCTAGCCTTATATTGCGTTTTAAGCGGCATATAATAGGCTTTTCAGAAAGGTAAAACGCTCTTTCGAAAGGCCCTTAGTTTAGAGAGTACAGGAGTTTATGTCGGACATTTGAAACGGCAGTTATTTTAAAAGGTTTGGTCTTTTACATTACAGCATAAAATAAGCTTTTTAGATAGGTGTAACGCTTTTCCGAAAGGCTCTTAGTTTAGAAAGCACAGCAGTTTATGTCGGACACTTGAAATGGCTGTTATTTTAATGGCTTTGGATTTTCCCATTTTCTCGGAAATTGCAACAGACCCTAGCTTTATTTACCGTTTTAAGCGACATATAATAAGCTTTTTAGAAAGGTATAGCGCTCTTTCGAAAGGCCCATAGCTTAGAAAGTACTGCAATTTATGTCGGACAATTGAAACGGCTGTTATTTTAAAGCGTTTGGGTTTTCATATTTTTTCGGAAATTGGAACAGACCCTAGCTTTATATTGTGTTTTAAGCGGCATATAATAAGCTCTTCAGAAAGGTATATTGCTCTTTCGGAAGGCTGTTAGCTTAGAGAGTACAGCAGTTCATGTCGGACACTTGAAACGGCAGTTACTTTAAAGAGTTTGGACTTTCCCATTTTCGCGGATATTAGAACAGACTCTAGCTTTTTATTGTGTTTTAAGCGGCATATAATAAGCTTTTCAGAAAGGTGTAACGCTCTTCCGAAAGGGTCTTAGTTTAGAAAGTACAGCAGTTCATGTCGGACACTTGAAACGGCAGTTATTTTAAAGAGTTTGGACTTTCCCATTTCCTCGGAAATTGAAACAGACCCTAGCTTTATGTATCGTTTTAAGCGACATTAAATAAGCTTTTCAGAAAGATGTAACGCTTTTCCGAAAGGCTCTTAGTTTAGAAAGTACAGCAGTCTATGTCGGACACTTGAAACGGCAGTTATTTTAAAGGCTTTGGATTTTCCGATTTTCTCGGAAATTGAAACAGACCCCAGCTTTATCTACCGTTTTAAGCATTATATAATAAGCTTTTCAGAAAGGCATAGCGCTCTTTCGAAAGGCCCTTAGCTTAGAAAGTACAGCAATTTATGTCAGACACTTGAAATGGCTGTTATTTTAAAGGCTTTGGATTTTCCCATTTTCTCGGAAATTGGAACACATCCTAGCTTTATATAGCGTTTAAGGCGGCATAAAATAAGCTTTTCAGATAGGTGTAACGCTTTTCCTAAAGGCTCTTAGTTTAGAAAGCACAGCAGTTTATGTCGGACATTTGAAATGGCTGTTATTTTACTGGCTTTGGATTTTCCCATTTTCTCGGAAATTGCAACAGACCCTAGCTTTTTTACCGTTTTAAGCGACATATAATAAGCTTTTTAGAAAGGTATAGCGCTCTTTCGAAAGGCCCTTAGCTTAGAAAGTACAGCAATTTATGTCGGACACTTGAAACGGCTGTTATTTTAAAGAGTTTGGGTTTTCACATTTTTTCGGAAATTGGAACAGACCCTCGCTTTATATTGCGTTTTAAGCGGCATATAATAAGCTCTTCAGAAAGGTATATTGCTCTTTCGGAAGGCTGTTAGCTTAGAGAGTACAGCAGTTTATGTCGGACACTTAAAACTGCTGTTATTTGAAAGCGTTTGATCTCTCACATTTTCTCGGAAATTTGAACAGGCCCTAGCTTTTTGTTGTGTTTAAGCGGCATATAATAAGCTTTTCAGAAAGGTATAAGGCTCTTCCGAAAGGCTCTCAGTTTAGAAATTGCAGCAATTTATGTCGGACACTTGAAACGGCTGTTATTTTAGAGGGATTGGACTTTCCCATTTTCTCGGAAATTGGAACAGACCCTAGCCTTATATTGCGTTTTAAGCGGCATATAATAGGCTTTTCAGAAAGGTAAAACGCTCTTTCGAAAGGCCCTTAGTTTAGAGAGTACAGGAGTTTATGTCGGACATTTGAATCGGCAGTTACTTTAAAGAGTTTGGACATTCCCATTTTCGCGGATATTAGAACAGACTCTAGCTTTTTATTGTGTTTTAAGCGGCATATAATAAGCTTTTCAGAAAGGTGTAACGCTCTTCCGAAAGGGTCTTAGTTTAGAAAGTACAGCAGTTCATGTCGGACACTTGAAACGGCAGTTATTTTAAAGAGTTTGGACTTTCCCATTTCCTCGGAAATTGAAACAGACCCTAGCTTTATGTATCGTTTTAAGCGACATTAAATAAGCTTTTCAGAAAGATGTAACGCTCTTCCGAAAGGGTCTTAGTTTAGAAAGTACAGCAGTTCATGTCGGACACTTGAAACGGCAGTTATTTTAAAGAGTTTGGACTTTCCCATTTCCTCGGAAATTGAAACAGACCCTAGCTTTATGTATCGTTTTAAGCGACATTAAATAAGCTTTTCAGAAAGGTATAACGCTTTTCCGAAAGGCCCTTAGCTTAGAAAGTACAGCAATTTATGTCAGACACTTGAAATGGCTGTTATTTTAAAGGCTTTGGATTTTCCCATTTTCTCGGAAATTGGAACAGATCCTAGCTTTATATAGCGTTTAAGGCGGCATAAAATAAGCTTTTTAGATAGGTGTAATGCTTTTCCTAAAGGCTCTTAGTTTAGAAAGCACAGCAGTTTATGTCGGACATTTGAAATGGCTGTTATTTTAATGGCTTTGGATTTTCCCATTTTCTCGGAAATTGCAACAGACCCTAGCTTTATTTACCGTTTTAAGCGACATATAATAAGCTTTTTGGAAAGGTATACCGCTCTTTCGAAAGGCCCTTAGCTTAGAAAGTACAGCAATTTATGTCGGACACTTGATACGGCTGTTATTTTAAAGCGTTTGGGTTTTCACATTTTTTCGGAAATTGGAACAGACCCTCGCTTTATATTGTGTTTTAAGCGGAATATAATAAGCTCTTCAGAAAGGTATATTGCTCTTTCGGAAGGCTGTTAGCTTAGAGAGTACAGCAGTTTATGTCGGACACTTGAAACGGCAGTTATTTTAAAGGCTTTGGATTTTCCCATTTTCTCGGAAATTGAAACAGACCCCAGCTTTATCTACCGTTTTAAGCGTTATATAATAAGCTTTTCAGAAAGGCATAGCGCTCTTTCGAAAGGCCCTTAGCTTAGAAAGTACAGCAATTTATGTCAGACACTTGAAATGACTGTTATTTTAAAGGCTTTGGATTTTCCCATTTTCTCGGAAATTGGAACAGATCCTAGCTTTATATAGCGTTTAAGGCGGCATAAAATAAGCTTTTTAGATAGGTGTAACGCTTTTCCTAAAGGCTCTTAGTTTAGAAAGCACAGCAGTTTATGTCGGACATTTGAAATGGCTGTTATTTTAATGGCTTTGGATTTTCCCATTTTCTCGGAAATTGCAACAGACCCTAGCTTTATTTACCGTTTTAAGCGACATATAATAAGCTTTTTGGAAAGGTATACCGCTCTTTCGAAAGGCCCTTAGCTTAGAAAGTACAGCAATTTATGTCGGACACTTGATACGGCTGTTATTTTAAAGCGTTTGGGTTTTCACATTTTTTCGGAAATTGGAACAGACCCTCGCTTTATATTGTGTTTTAAGCGGCATATAATAAGCTCTTCAGAAAGGTATATTGCTCTTTCGGAAGGCTGTTAGCTTAGAGAGTACAGCAGTTTATGTCGGACACTTAAAACTGCTGTTATTTGAAAGCGTTTGATCTCTCACATTTTCTCGGAAATTTGAACAGGCCCTAGCTTTTTGTCGTGTTTAAGCGGCATATAATAAGCTTTTCAGCAAGGTATAAGGCTCTTCCGAAAGGCTCTCAGTTTAGAAATTGCAGCAGTTTATGTCGGACACTTGAAACGGCTGTTATTTTAGAGGGATTGGACTTTCCCATTTTCTCGAAAATTGGAACAGACCCTAGCCTTATATTGCGTTTTAAGCGGCATATAATAGGCTTTTCAGAAAGGTAAAACGCTCTTTCGAAAGGCTCTTAGCTTAGAAAGTACAGCAATTTATGTCGGACACTTGAAACGGCAGTTATTTTAAAACGTTTGGACTTTAACATTTTCTCGGATATTGGAACAGACTCTAGCTTTTTATTGTGTTTTAAGCGACATTAAGTAAGCTTTTCAGAAAGGTATACCGCTCTTCCGAAAGGCTCTTAGTTTAGAAAGTACAGCAGTTTATGTCGAACACTTGAAACGGCAGTTATTTTAAAGCGTTTGGTCTTTTACATTTTCTCCGAAATTGGAAGAGACCCTTGCCTTATATTGCGTTGTAAGCGGCATATAATAAGTTTTTCAGAAAGGTATGTTACTCTTTCGGTAGGCTCTTAGCTTAGAAGGTACAGCAATTTATGTCGGACACTTGAAACGGCATTTATTTTAAAGAGTTTGGCCTTTCCCATTTTCGCGGATATTAGAACAGACTCTAGCTTTTTATAATAATAAGCTTTTCAGAAAGGTGTAACGCTCTTCCGAAAGGGTCTTAGTTTAGAAAGTACAGCAGTTCATGTCGGACACTTGAATCGGCAGTTATTTTAAAGAGTTTCAAGTGTCCGACACAAACTGCTGTGCTTTCTAAACTAAGAGCCTTTCGGAAAAGCGTTACACCTATCTAAAAAGCTTATTTTTTCCCGCCTTAAACGCTATATAAAGCTAGGATCTGTTCCAATTTCCGAGAAAATGGGAAAATCCAAACTCTTTAAAATAACTGCCGTTTCAAGTGCCCGACATGAACTGCTGTACTTTCTAAACTAAGTCCCTTTCGGAAGAGTGTTACAGCTTTCTGAAAAGCTTATTATATGCCGCTTAAAACACAACAAAAATCTAGAGTCTGTTCTAATATCCGCGAAAATGGGAAAGTAAAAACTCTTTAAAATAACTGCCGTTTCAAGTGTCCGACATAAATTGCTGTACTTTCTAAGCTAAGAGCCTACCGAAAGAGTAATATACCTTTCTGAAAAGCCTATTATATGCCGCTTACAACGTAATATGAGGCAAGGGTCTCTTCCAATTTCGGAGAAAATGTAAAAGACCAAACCCTTTAAAATAACTGCAGTTTCAAGTGTCCGACATAAACTGCTGTACTTTCTAAACTAACAGCCTTTCGGAAGAGAGTTATACCTTTCTGAAAAACTTATTTAATGTCGCTTAAAACACAATAAAAAGCTAGAGTCTGTTCCAATATCCGAGAAAATGGGAAAGGCCAAACGCTTTAAAATAACTGCCGTTACAAGTGTCCGACATAAATTGCTGTACTTTCTAAGATAAGTGCCTACCGAAAGAGTAATATACCTTTCTGAAAAGCTTATTATATGCCGCTTACAATGCAATATAAGGCAAGGGTCTCTTCCAATTTCCGAGAAAATGTAAAAGACCAAACGCTTTAAAATAACTGCCGTTTCAAGTGTCCGACATGAACTGCTGTACTTTCTAAACTAATAGCCTTTCGGAAGAGCGTTATACCTTTCTGAAAAGCTTATTTAATGTCGCTTAAAACACAATAAAAAGCCAGAGTCTGTTCCAATATCCGAGAAAATGGGAAAGTCCAAACCCTTTAAAATAACTGCCTTTTCAAGTGTCCGACATAAATTGCTGTACTTTCTAAGCTAAGAGCCTACCGAAAGAGAAATATACCTTTCTGAAAAGCTTATTATATGCCGCTTATAACACAAAATAAGGCAAGGGTTTCTTCCATTTTCGGAGAAAATGTAAAAGACCAAACGCTTTAAAATAACTGCCGTTTCAAATGTCCGACATAAACTGCTATACTCTCTAAACTAAGGGCCTTTCGAAAAAGCGTATACTTTTCTGAAAAGCCTATTATATGCCGCTTAAAACGCAATATAAGGCTAGGGTCTGTTCCAATTTCCGAGAAAATGGGAAAGGCCAATCCCTCTATAATAACAGCCGTTTCAAGTGTCCGACTTAAACTGCTGCAATTTCTAAACTGAGAGCCTTTCGGAAAAGCCTTATACCTTTCTGAAAAGCTTATTATATGCCGCTTAAACACAACAAAAAGCTAGGGCCTGTTCAAATTTCCGAAAAAATGTGAGAGATGAAACGCTTTAAAATAACAGCAGTTTTAAGTGTCCGACATAAACTGCTGTACTCTCTAAGCTAACAGCCTCCCGAAAGAGCAATATACCTTTCTAAAGAGCTTATTATATGCCGCGTAAAACACAATATAAAGCTAGGGTCTGTTCCAATTTCCGAAAAAATGTGAAAACCCAAACGCTTTAAAATAACAGCCGTTTCAAGTGTCCGACATAAATTGCTGTAATTTCTAAGCTAAGGGCCTTTCGAAAGAGCGCTATACCTTTCTAAAAAGCTTATTATATGTCGCTTAAAACGGTAAATAAAGCTAGGGTCTGTTGCAATTTCCGAGAAAATGGGAAAATCCAAAGCCATTAAAATAACAGCCATTTCAAGTGTCCGACATAAACTGCTGTGCTTTCTATACTAAGAGCCTTTCGGAAAAGCGTTACACCTATCTCAAAAGCTTATTTTATGCTGCCTTAAACGCTATATAAAGCTAGGACCTGTTCAAATTTCCGAGAAAATGGGAAAATCCAAAGCCTTTAAAATAACAGCCATTTCAAGTGTCCGACATAAATTGCTGTACTTTCTAACCAAAGGGCCTTTCCAAAGAGCGCTATGCCTTTCTGAAAAGCTTATTATATGTCGCTTAAAATGGTAGATAAAGCTAGGGTCTGTTTCAATTTCCGAGAAAATGGGAAAATCCAAAGCCTTTAAAATAACAGCCGTTTCAAGTGTCCGACGTAAACTGCTGTACTTTCTAAACTAAGAGCCTTTCGGAAAAGCGTTATACCTTTCTGAAAAGCTTATTCAATGTCGCTTAAAACGATAGATAAAGCTAGGGTCTGTTTCAATTTCCGAGGAAATGGGAAAGACCAAACTCTTTAAAATAACTGCCGTTTCAAGTGTCCGACATGAACTGCTGTACTTTCTAAACTAAGACCCTTTCGGAAGAGCGTTACACCTTTCTGAAAAGCTTATTATATGCCGCTTAAAACACAATAAAAAGCTAGAGTCTGTTCTAATATCCGCGAAAATGGGAAAGTCCAAACTCGTTAAAATAACTGCCGTTTCAAGTGTCCGACATAAAGTGCTGTACTTTCTAAGCTAAGAGCCTTCCGAAAGAGTAATATACCTTTCTGAAAAGCTTATTACATGCCGCTTACAACGCAATATAAGGCAAGGGTCTCTTCCAATTTCGGAGAAAATGTAAAAGACCAAACGCTTTAAAATAACTGCCGTTTCAAGTGTCCGACATGAACTGCTGTACTTTCTAAACTAAGGGCCTTTCGAAAGAGCGTTTTCCCTTTCTGAAAAGCCTATTATATGCCGCTTAAAACGCAATATAAGGCTAGGGTCTGTTCCAATTTCCGAGAAAATGGGAAAGACCAATCCCTCTAAAATAACAGCAGTTTCAAGTGTCCGACATAAACTGCTGTACTCTCTAAGCTAACAGCCTTCCGAAAGAGCAATATACCTTTCTGAAGAGCTTATTATATGCCGCTTAAAACACAATGTAAACCTAGGGTCTGTTCCAATTTCCGAAAAAATGTGAAAACCCAAACGCTTTAAAATAACTGCCGTTTCAAATGTCCGACATAAACTGCTGTATTCTCTAAGCTAAGGGCCTTTCGAAAGAGCGTTTTACCTTTCTGAAAAGCCTATTATATGCCGCTTAAAACGCAATATAAGGCTAGGGTCTGTTACAATTTCCGAGAAAATGGGAAAGGCCAATCCCTCTAAAATAACAGCCGATTCAAGTGTCCGACATAAACTGCTGCAATTTCTAAACTGAGAGCCTTTCGGAAGAACCTTATACCTTTCTCAAAAGTTTATTATATGCCGCTTGAACACAACAAAAAGCTAGGGCCTGTTCAAATTTCCGAGAAAATGTGAGAGATCAAACGCTTTAAATAACAGCAGTTTAAAGTGTCCGACATAATCTGCTGTACTCTCCAAGCTAACAGCCTTCCGAAAGAGCAATATACCTTTCTGAAGAGCTTATTATATGCCGCTTAAAACACAATATAAAGCAAGGGTCTGTTCCAATTTCCGAAAAAATGTGAAAACCCAAACGCTTTAAAATAACTGCCGTTTCAAGTGTCCGACATAAATTGCTGTACTTTCTAAGCTAAGGGCCTTTCGAAAGAGCGCTATACCTTTCTAAAAAGCTTATTATATGTCGCTTAAAACGGTAAATAAAGCTAGGGTCTGTTGCAATTTCCGAGAAAATGTGAAAATCAAAGCCATTAAAATAACAGCCATTTCAAGTGTCCGACATAAACTGCTGTGCTTTCTAAACTAAGAGCTTTTCGGAAAAGCGTTACACCTATCTAAAAAGCTTATTTTATTCCGCCTTAAACGCTATATAAAGCTAGGATCTGTTCCAATTTCCGAGAAAATGGGAAAGACCAAACTCTTTAAAATAACTGCCGTTTCAAGTGTCCGACATGAACTGCTGTACTTTCTAAACTAAGACTCTTTCGGAAAAGCGTTATACCTTTCTGAAAAGCTTATTATATGCCTCTTAAAACACAATAAAAAGCTAGAGTCTGTTCTAATATCCGCGAAAATGGAAAAGGCCAAACTCTTTAAAATAACTGCCGTTTCAAGTGTCCGACATAAATTGCTGTACTTTCTAAGATAAGAGCCTACCGAAAGAGTAACATACCTTTCTGAAAAGCTTATTATATGCCGCTTACAACGCAATATAAGGCAAGGGTCTCTTCCAATTTCGGAGAAAATGTAAAAGACCAAACGCTTTAAAATAACTGCCGTTTCAAATGTCCGACATGAACTGTTGTACTCTCTAAACTAAGGGCCTTTCGAAAGAGCGTTTTACCTTTCTGAAAAGCCTATTATATGCCGCTTAAAACGCAATATAAGGCTAGGGTCTGTTAAAATTTCCGAGAAAATGGGAAAGGCCAATCCCTCTAAAATAACAGCCGTTTCAAGTGTCCGACATCAACTGCTGCAATTTCTAAACTGAGAGCCTTTCGGAAGAGCCTTATACCTTTCTGAAAAGCTTATTATATGCCGCTTAAACACAACAAAAAGCTAGGGCCTGTTCAAATTTCCAAGAAAATGTGAGAGATCAAACTCTTTCAAATAACAGCAGTTTTAAGTGTCCGACATAAACTGCTGTACTCTCTAAGCTAACAGCCTTCCGAAAGAGCAATTTACCTTTCTGAAGAGCTTGAAGCACAATATAAAGCTAGGGTCTGTTCCAATTTCCGAAAAAATGTGAAGACCCAAACGCTTTAAAATAACAGCCGTTTCAAGTGTCCGACATAAATTGCTGTACTTTCTAAGCTAAGGGCCTTTCGAAAGAGCGCTATACCTTTCTAAAAAGCTTATTATATGTCGCTTAAAACGATAAATAAAGCTAGGGTTTGTTGTAATTCCCGAGAAAATGGGAAAATCCAAAGCCATTAAAATAACAGCCATATACCTTTCTGAAAAGCTTATTACATGCCGCTTACAACGCAATATAAGGCAAGGGTCTCTTCCAATTTCGGAGAAAATGTAAAAGACCAAACGCTTTAAAATAACTGCCGTTTCAAGTGTCCGACATGAACTGCTGTACTTTCTAAACTAAGGGCCTTTCGAAAGAGCGTTTTCCCTTTCTGAAAAGCCTATTATATGCCGCTTAAAACGCAATGTAAGGCTAGGGTCTGTTCCAATTTCCGAGAAAATAGGAAAGGCCAATCCCTCTAAAATAACAGCCGTTTCAAGTGTCCGACATCAACTGCTGCAATTTCTAAACTGAGAGCCTTTCGGAAGAGCCTTATACCTTTCTGAAAAGCTTATTATATGCCGCTTAAACACAACAAAAAGCTAGGGCCTGTTCAAATTTCCGAGAAAATGTGAGAGATCAAACGCTTTAAAATAACAGCAGTTTTAAGTGTCCGACATAAACTGCTGTACTTTCTAAACTAAGAGCCTTTCGGAAGAGCGTTGTACCTTTCTGAAAAGCTTATTTAATGTCTCTTAAAACACAATAAAAAGCTAGAGTCTGTTCCAATATCCGAGAAAATGGGAAAGTCCAAACTCTTTAAAATAAATGCCGTTTCAAGTGTCCGACATAATTTGCTGTACTCTCTAAGCTAACAGCCTCCCGAAAGAGCAACATACCTTTCTGAAGAGCTTATTATATGCCGCTTAAAACACAATATAAAGCTAGAGTCTGTTCTGATATCCGCGAAAATGGGAAAGTCCAAACTCTTTAAAATTACTGCCGTTTCAAGTGTCCGACATAAATTGCTGTACTTTCTAAGCTAAGAGCCTACCGAAAGAGTAATATACCTTTCTGAAAAGCTTATTATATGCCGCTTACAATGCAATATAAGGCAAGGGTCTGTTCCAATTTCGGAGAAAATGTAAAAGATAAATCCCTTTAAAATAACTGCCGTTTCAAGTGTCCGACATGAACTGCTGTACTTTCTAAACTAAGAAACTTTCGGAAGAGCGTTACACCTTTCTGAAAAGCTTATTATATGCCGCTTAAAACACAATAAAAAGCTAGAGTCTGTTCTAATATCCTCGAAAATGGGAAAGTCCAAACTCTTTAAAATAAATGCCGTTTCAAGTGTCCGACATAATTTGCTGTACTTTCTAAGCTAAGAGCCTACCGAAAGAGTAATATACCTTTCTGAAAAGCTTATTATATACCGCTTACAACGAAATATAAGGCAAGGGTCTCTTCCAATTTCGGAGAAAATGTAAAAGACAAAACGCTTTAAAATAACTGCCGTTTCAGGTGTCCGAATTAAACTGCTGTACTTTCTAAACTAAGAGCCTTTCGGAAGAGCGTTGTACCTTTCTGAAAAGCTTATTTAATGTCGCTTAAAACACAATAAAAAGCTAGAGTCTGTTCCAATATCCGAGAAAATGGGAAAGTCCAAACGCTTTAAAATAACTGCCGTTTCAAGTGTCCGACAAAAATTGCTGTACTTTCTAAGCTAAGAGCCTACCGAAAGAGTAATATACCTTTCTGAAAAGCTTATTATATGCCGCTTACAACGCAATATAAGGCAAGGGTCTGTTCCAATTTCCGAGAAAATGGGAAAGACCAATCCCTCTAAAATAACAGCCGTTTCAAGTGCCCGACATAAACTGCTGCAATTTCTAAACTGAGAGCCTTTAGGAAGAGCCTTATACCTTTCTGAAAAGCCTAGTATATACCGCTTAAACACAACAAAAAGCTAGGGCCTGTTCAAATTTCCGAGAAAATGTGAGAGATCAAACGCTTTAAAATAACAGCAGTTTTAAGTGTCCGACATAAACTGCTGTACTTTCTAAACTAAGAGCCTTTCGGAAGAGCGTTGTACCTTTCTGAAAAGCTTATTTAATGTCTCTTAAAACACAAAAAAAAGCTAGAGTCTGTTCAAATATCCGAGAAAATGGGAAAGTCCAAACGCTTTAAAATAACTGCCGTTTCAAATGTCCGACATAAACTGCTATACTCTCTAAACTAAGGGCCTTTCGAAAGAGCGTTTTACCTTTATGAAAAGCCTATTATATGCCGCTTAAAACGCAATATAAGGCTAGGGTCTGTTCCAATTTCCGAGGAAATGGGAAAGACCAATCCCTCTAAAATAACAGTCGTTTCAAGTGTCCGACATAAACGGCTGCAATTTCTAAACTGAGAGCCCTTCGGAAAAGCCTTATACCTTTCTGAAAAGCTTATTATATGCCGCTTAAACACAACAAAAAGCTAGGGCCTGTTCAAATTTCCGAGAAAATGTGAGAGATCAAACGCTTTAAAATAACAGCAGTTTTAAGTGTCCGACATAAACTGCTGTACTCTCTAAGCTAACAGCCTTCCGAAAGAGCAATATAGCTTTCTAAAGAGCTTATTATATGCCGCGTAAAACACAATATAAAGCTTAGGTCTGTTGCAATTTCCGAGAAAATGGGAAAATCCAAAGCCATTAAAATAACAGCCATTTCAAGTGTCCGACATAAACTGCTGTGCTTTCTAAACTAAGAGCCTTTCGGAAAAGCGTTACACCTATCTAAAAAGCTTATTTTATGCCGCCTTAAACGCTATATAAAGCTAGGATCTGTTCCAATTTCCGAGAAAATGGGAAAATCCAAAGCCTTTAAAATAACAGCCATTTCAAGTGTCCGACATAAATTGCTGTACTTTCTAACCTAAGGGCCTTTCGAAAGAGCGCTATGCCTTTCTGAAAAGCTTATTATATGTCGCTTAAAACGGTAGATAAAGCTAGGGTCTGTTTCAATTTCCAAGAAAATGGGAAAATCCAAAGCCTTTAAAATAACAGCCGTTTCAAGTGTCCGACGTAAACAGCTGTGCTTTCTAAACTAAGAGCCTTTCGGAAAAGCGTTCTACCTTTCTGAAAAGCTTATTTAATGTCGCTTAAAACGATAAATAAAGCTAGGGTCTGTTTCAATTTCCGAGGAAATGGGAAAGACCAAACTCTTTAAAATAACTTCCGTTTCAAGTGTCCGACATGAACTGCTGTACTTTCTAAACTAAGACCCTTTCGGAAGAGCGTTACACCTTTCTGAAAAGCTTATTATATGCCGCTTAAAACACAATAAAAAGCTAGAGTCTGTTCTAATATCCGCGAAAATGGGAAAGTCCAAACTCTTTAAAATAACTGCCGTTTCAAGTGTCCGACATAAATTGCTGTACTTTCTAAGCTAAGAGCCTACCTTTCTGAAAAGCTTATTATATGCCGCTTACAACGCAATATAAGGCAAGGGTCTCTTCCAATTTCGGAGAAAATGTAAAAGACCAAACGCTTTAAAATAACTGCCGTTTCAAGTGTCCGACATAAACTGCTGTACTTTCTAAACTAAGAGCCTTTCGGAAGAGCGTTGTACCTTTCTGAAAAGCTTATTTAATGTCGCTTAAAACGCAATAAAAAGCTAGAGTCTCTTCCAATTTCGGAGAAAATGTAAAAGACCAAACGCTTTAAAATAACTGCCGTTTCAAGTGTCCGACATAAATTGCTGTACTTTCTAAGCTCAGAGCCTACCGAAAGGGTAATATACCTTTCTGAAAAGCTTATTATATGCCGCTTACAACGCAATATAAGGCAAGGGTCTCTTCCAATTTCGGAGAAAATGTAAAAGACCAAACGCTTTAAAATAACTGCCGTTTCAAGTGTCCGACATAAACTGCTGTACTTTCTAAACTGAGAGCCTTTCGGAAGAGCGTTGTACCTTTCTGAAAAGCCTATGATATGCCGCTTAAAACGCAATATAAGGCTAGGGTCTGTTACAATTTCCGAGAAAATGGGAAGGCCAATCCCTCTAAAATAACAGCCGTTTCAAGTGTCCGACATAAACTGCTGCAATTTCTAAACTGAGAGCCTTTCGGGAGAGCCTTTCGGAAGAGCCTTATACCTTTCTGAAAAGCTTATTATATGCCGCTTAAACACAACAAAAAGCTAGGGCCTGTTCAAATTTCCGAGAAAATGTGAGAGTTCAAACGCTTTAAAATAACAGCAGTTTTAAGTGTCCGACATAAACTGCTGTACTCTCTAAGCTAACAACCTTCCGAAAGAGCAATTTACCTTTCTGAAGAGCTTGAAGCACAATATAAAGCTAGGGTCTGTTCCAATTTCCGAAAAAATGTGAAGACCCAAACGCTTTAAAATAACAGCCGTTTCAAGTGTCCGACATAAATTGCTGTACTTTCTAAGCTAAGGGCCTTTCGAAAGAGCGCTATACCTTTCTAAAAAGCTTATTATATGTCGCTTAAAACGATAAATAAAGCTAGGGTTTGTTGCAATTCCCGAGAAAATGGGAAAATCCAAGGCCATTAAAATAACAGCCATTTCAAGTGTCCGACATAAACTGCTGTGCTTTCTAAATTAAGAGCCCTTCGGAAAAGCGTTACACCTATCTAAAAAGCTTATTTTATGCCGCCTTAAACGCTATATAAAGCTAGGATCTGTTCCAATTTCCGAGAAAATGGGAAAATCCAAAGCCTTTAAAATAACAGCCATTTCAAGTGTCTGACATAAATTGCTGTACTTTCTAAGCTATGAGCCTTTCGAAAGAGCGCTATGCCTTTCTGAAAAGCTTATTATATGTCGCTTAAAACGGTAGATAAAGCTAGGGTCTGTTTCAATTTCCGAGAATATGGGAAAATCCAAAGCCTTTAAAATAACAGTCGTTTCAAGTGTCCGACATAAACTGCTGTACTTTCTAAACTAAGAGCCTTTCGGAAAAGCGTTATACCTTTCTGAAAAGCTTATTTAATGTCGCTTAAAACGATACATAAAGCTAGTTTCTGTTTCAATTTCCGAGCAAATGGGAAAGTCCAAACTCTTTAAAATAACTGCCGTTTCAAGTGTCCGACATAAACTGCTGTACTTTCTAAACTAAGACAATTTCGGAAGATCGTTACACCTTTCTGAAAAGCTTATTATATGCCGCTTAAAACACAATAAAAAGCTAGAGTCTGTTCTAATATCCGCGAAAATGGGAAAGGCCAAACTCTTTAAAATAACTGCCGTTTCAAGTGTCCGACATAAATTGCTGTACTTTCTAAGCTAAGAGCCTACCGAAAGAGTAATATACCTTTCTGAAAAGCTTATTATATGCCGCTTACAACGCAATATAAGGCAAGGGTCTCTTCCAATTTCGGAGAAAATGTAAAAGACCAAACGCTTTAAAATAACTGCCGTTTCAAATGTCCGACATAAACTGCTGTACTCTCTAAACCAAGGGCCTTTCGAAAGAGCGTTTTATAATTCTGAAACGCCTATTATATGCCGCTTAAAACGCAATATAAGGCTAGGGTCTGTTACAATTTCCGAGAAAATGGGAAAGGCCAATCCCTCTAAAATAACAGCCGTTTCAAGTGTCCGACATAAACTGCTGCAATTTCTAAACTGAGAGCCTTTCGGAAGAGCCTTATACCTTTCTGAAAAGCTTATTATATGCCGCTTAAACACAACAAAAAGCTAGGGCCTGTTCAAATTTCCGAGAAAATGTGAGAGATCAAACGCTTTAAAATAACAGCAGTTTTAAGTGTCCGACATAAACTGCTGTACTCTCTAAGCTAACAGCCTCCCGAAAGAGCAACATACCTTTCTGAAGAGCTTATTATATGCCGCTTAAAACACAATATAAAGCTAGAGTCTGTTCTGATATCCGCGAAAATGGGAAAGTCCAAACTCTTTAAAATAACTGCCGTTTCAAGTGTCCGACATAAATTGCTGTACTTTCTAAGCTAAGAGCCTACCGAAAGAGTAATATACCTTTCTGAAAAGCTTATTATATGCCGCTTACAATGCAATACAAGGCAAGGGTCTGTTCCAATTTCGGAGAAAATGTAAAAGATAAATCCCTTTAAAATAACTGCCGTTTCAAGTGTCCGACATGAACTGCTGTACTTTCTAAACTAAGAAACTTTCGGAAGAGCGTTACACCTTTCTGAAAAGCTTATTATATGCCGCTTAAAACACAATAAAAAGCTAGAGTCTGTTCTAATATCCTCGAAAATGGGAAAGTCCAAACTCTTTAAAATAAATGCCGTTTCAAATGTCCGACATAATTTGCTGTACTTTCTAAGCTAAGAGCCTACCGAAAGAGTAATATACC
Source organism: Volucella zonaria (assembly GCA_963966105.1). Classification (NCBI taxonomy): domain Eukaryota; kingdom Metazoa; phylum Arthropoda; class Insecta; order Diptera; family Syrphidae; genus Volucella; species Volucella zonaria. Next base: position 4,123,988 of record CAWYQB010000254.1, on the reverse strand, counting down.
TTTCTGAAAAGCTTATTATATACCGCTTACAACGAAATATAAGGCAAGGGTCTCTTCCAATTTCGGAGAAAATGTAAAAGACCAAACGCTTTAAAATAACTGCCGTTTCAAGTGTCCGACATAAACTGCTGTACTTTCTAAACTAAGAGCCTTTCGGAAGAGCGTTGTACCTTTCTGAAAAGCCTATTTAATGTCGCTTAAAACACAATAAAAAGCTAGAGTCTGTTCCAATATCCGAGAAAATGGGAAAGTCCAAACTCTTTAAAATAAATGCCGTTTCAAGTGTCCGACATAAATTGCTGTACTTTCTAAGCTAAGAGCCTACCGAAAGAGTAATATAACTTTCTGAAAAGCTTATTATATGCCGCTTACAACGCAATATAAGGCAAGGGTCTGTTCCAATTTCCGAGAAAATGGGAAAGACCAATCCCTCTAAAATAACAGCCGTTTCAAGTGCCCGACATAAACTTCTGCAATTTCTAAACTGAGAGCCTTTAGGAAGAGCCTTATACCTTTCTGAAAAGCCTAGTATATACCGCTTAAACACAACAAAAAGCTAGGGCCTGTTCAAATTTCCGAGAAAATGTGAGAGATCAAACGCTTTAAAATAACAGCAGTTTTAAGTGTCCGACATAAACTGCTGTACTTTCTAAACTAAGAGCCTTTCGGAAGAGCGTTGTACCTTTCTGAAAAGCTTATTTAATGTCTCTTAAAACACGAAAAAAAGCTAGAGTCTGTTCAAATATCCGAGAAAATGGGAAAGTCCAAACGCTTTAAAATAACTGCCGTTTCAAATGTCCGACATAAACTGCTATACTCTCTAAACTAAGGGCCTTTCGAAAGAGCGTTTTACCTTTATGAAAAGCCTATTATATGCCGCTTAAAATGCAATATAAGGCTAGGGTCTGTTCCAATTTCCGAGGAAATGGGAAAGACCAATCCCTCTAAAATAACAGTCGTTTCAAGTGTCCGACATAAACGGCTGCAATTTCTAAACTGAGAGCCTTTCGGAAAAGCCTTATACCTTTCTGAAAAGCTTATTATATGCCGCTTAAACACAACAAAAAGCTAGGGCCCGTTCAAATTTCCGAGAAAATGTGAGAGATCAAACGCTTTAAAATAACAGCAGTTTTAAGTGTCCGACATAAACTGCTGTACTCTCTAAGCTAACAGCCTTCCGAATGAGCAATATAGCTTTCTAAAGAGCTTATTATATGCCGCGTAAAACACAATATAAAGCTTAGGTCTGTTGCAATTTCCGAGAAAATGGGAAAATCCAAAGCCATTAAAATAACAGCCATTTCAAGTGTCCGACATAAACTTCTGTGCTTTCTAAACTAAGAGCCTTTCGGAAAAGCGTTACACCTATCTAAAAAGCTTATTTTATGCCGCCTTAAACGCTATATAAAGCTAGGATCTGTTCCAATTTCCGAGAAAATGGGAAAATCCAAAGCCTTTAAAATAACAGCCATTTCAAGTGTCCGACATAAATTGCTGTACTTTCTAACCTAAGGGCCTTTCGAAAGAGCGCTATGCCTTTCTGAAAAGCTTATTATATGTCGCTTAAAACGGTAGATAAAGCTATTATCTGTTTCAATTTCCTAGAAAATGGGAAAATCCAAAGCCTTTAAAATAACAGCCGTTTCAAGTGTCCGACGTAAACAGCTGTGCTTTCTAAACTAAGAGCCTTTCGGAAAAGCGTTATACCTTTCTGAAAAGCTTATTTAATGTCGCTTAAAACGATAGATAAAGCTAGGGTCTGTTTCAATTTCCGAGGAAATGGGAAAGACCAAACTCTTTAAAATAACTTCCGTTTCAAGTGTCCGACATGAACTGCTGTACTTTCTAAACTAAGACCCTTTCGGAAGAGCGTTACACCTTTCTGAAAAGCTTATTATATGCCGCTTAAAACACAATAAAAAGCTAGAGTCTGTTCTAATATCCGCGAAAATGGGAAAGTCCAAACTCTTTAAAATAACTGCCGTTTCAAGTGTCCGACATAAATTGCTGTACTTTCTAAGCTAAGAGCCTACCTTTCTGAATAGCTTATTATATGCCGCTTACAACGCAATATAAGGCAAGGGTCTCTTCCACTTTCGGAGAAAATGTAAAAGACCAAACGCTTTAAAATAACTGCCGTTTCAAGTGTCCGACATAAACTGCTGTACTTTCTAAACTAAGAGCCTTTCGGAAGAGCGTTGTACCTTTCTGAAAACGCAATAAAAAGCTAGAGTCTCTTCCAATTTCGGAGAAAATGTAAAAGACCAAACGCTTTAAAATAACTGCCGTTTCAAGTGTCCGACATAAATTGCTGTACTTTCTAAGCTCAGAGCCTACCGAAAGGGTAATATACCTTTCTGAAAAGCTTATTATATGCCGCTTACAACGCAATATAAGGCAAGGGTCTCTTCCAATTTCGGAGAAAATGTAAAAGACCAAACGCTTTAAAATAACTGCCGTTTCAAGTGTCCGACATAAACTGCTGTACTTTCTAAACTGAGAGCCTTTCGGAAGAGCGTTGTACCTTTCTGAAAAGCTTATTTAATGTCGCTTAAAACGCAATAAAAAGCTAGAGTCTCTTCCAATTTCGGAGAAAATGTAAAAGACCAAACCCTTTAAAATAACTGCCGTTTCAAGTGTCCGACATAAATTGCTGTACTTTGTAAGCTAATAGCCTACCGAAAGAGTAATATACCTTTCTGAAAAGCTTATTATATGCCGCTTAAAACGCAATATAAGGTAAGGGTCCCTTCCAATTTCGGAGAAAATGTAAAAGACCAAACGCTTTAAAATAACTGCCGTTTCAAATGTCCGACATAAACTGCTGTACTCTCTAAACTAAGAGCCTTTCGAAAGAGCATTTTACCTTTCTGAAAAGCCTATTATATGCCGCTTAAAACGCAATATAAGGCTAGGGTCTGTTCCAATTTCCGAGGAAATGGGAAAGTCCAATCCCTCTAAAATAACAGTCGTTTCAAGTGTCCGACATAAACTGCTGCAATTTCTAAACTGAGAGCCTTTCGGAAGAGCCTTATACCTTTCTGAAAAGCTTATTATATGCCGCTTAAACACAACAAAAAGCTAGGGCCTGTTCAAATTTCCGAGAAAATGTGAGAGTTCAAACGCTTTAAAATAACAGCAGTTTTAAGTGTCCGACATAAACTGCTGTACTCTATAAGCTAACAGCCTTCCGAAAGAGCAATATACATTTCTGAAGAGCTTATTATATGCCGCTTAAAACACAATATAAAGCTAGGGTCTGTTCCAATTTCCGAAAACACGTGAAAACCCAAACGCTTTAAAATAACTGCCGTTTCAAGTGTCCGACATAAATTGCTGTACTTTCTAAGCTAAGGGCCTTTCGAATGAGCGCTATACCTTTCTAAAAAGCTTATTATATGTCGCTTAAAACGGTAAATAAAGCTAGGGTCTGTTGCAATTTCCGAGAAAATGGGAAAATCAAAGCCATTAAAATAACAGCCATTTCAAGTGTCCGACATAAACTGCTGTGCTTTCTAAACTAAGAGCCTCTCGGAAAAGCGTTACACCTATCTAAAAAGCTTATTTTATTCCGCCTTAAACGCTATATAAAGCTAGGATCTGTTCCAATTTCCGAGAAAATGGGAAAGACCAAACTCTTTAAAATAACAGCCGTTCCAAGTGTCCGACATGAACTGCTGTCTTTCTAAACTAAGATCCTTTCGGAAAAGCGTTATACCTTTCTGAAAAGCTTATTTAATGTCGCTTAAAACGATACATAAAGCTAGGGTCTGTTTCAATTTCCGAGGAAATGGGAAAGACCAAACTCTTTAAAATAACTGCCGTTTCAAGTGTCCGACATGAACTGCTGTACTTTCTAAACTAAGACCCTTTCGGAAGAGCGTTACACTTTTCTGAAAAGCTTATTATATGCCGCTTAAAACACAATAAAAAGCTAGAGTCTGTTCTAATATCCGCGAAAATGGGAAAGGCCAAACTCTTTAAAATAACTGCCGTTTCAAGTGTCCGACATAAATTGCTGTACTTTCTAAGTTAAGAGCCTACCGAAAGAGTAATATACCTTTCTGAAAAGCTTATTATATGCCGCTTACAACGCAATATAAGGCAAGGGTCTCTTCCAATTTCGGAGAAAATGTTAACGACCAAACGCTTTAAAATAACTGCCGTTTCAAATGTCCGACATAAACTGCTGTACTCTCTAAACTAAGGGCCTATCGAAAGAGCGTTTTACCTTTCTGAAAAGCCTATTATATGCCTCTTAAAACGCAATATAAGGCTATGGTCTGTTACAATTTCCGAGAAAATGGGAAAGTCCAATCCCTCTAAAATAACAGCCGTTTCAAGTGTCCGACATAAACGGCTGCAATTTCTAAACTGAGAGCCTTTCGGAAGAGCCTTATGCCTTTCTGAAAAGCTTATTATATGCCGCTTAAACACAATAAAAAGCTAGGGCCTGTTCAAATTTCCGAGAAAATGTGAGAGATCAAACGCTTTAAAATAACAGCAGTTTTAAGTGTCCGACATAAACTGCTGTACTCTCTAAGCTAACAGCCTTCCGAAAGAGCAATATACCTTTCTGAAGAGCTTATTATATGCCGCTTAAAACACAATATAAAGCTAGAGTCTGTTCTGATATCCGCGAAAATGGGAAAGACCAAACTCTTTAAAATAACTGCCGTTTCAAGTGTCCGACATAAATTGCTGTACTTTCTAAGCTAAGAGCCTACCGAAAGAGTAATATACCTTTCTGAAAAGCTTATTATATGCCGCTTACAACGCAATATAAGGCAAGGGTCTGTTCCAATTTCCGAGAAAATGGGAAAGACCAATCCCTCTAAAATAACAGCCGTTTAAAGTGCCCGACATAAACTGCTGCAATTTCTAAACTGAGAGCCTTTAGGAAGAGCCTTATACCTTTCTGAAAAGCCTAGTATATACCGCTTAAACACAACAAAAAGCTAGGGCCTGTTCAAATTTCCGAGAAAATGTGAGAGATCAAACGCTTTAAAATAACAGCAGTTTTAAGTGTCCGACATAAACTGCTGTACTTTCTAAACTAAGAGCCTTTCGGAAGAGCGTTGTACCTTTCTGAAAAGCTTATTTAATGTCTCTTAAAACACAAAAAAAAGCTAGAGTCTGTTCAAATATCCGAGAAAATGGGAAAGTCCAAACGCTTTAAAATAACTGCCGTTTCAAATGTCCGACATAAACTGCTATACTCTCTAAACTAAGGGCCTTTCGAAAGAGCGTTTTACCTTTATGAAAAGCCTATTATATGCCGCTTAAAACGCAATATAAGGCTAGGGTCTGTTCCAATTTCCGAGGAAATGGGAAAGACCAATCCCTCTAAAATAACAGTCGTTTCAAGTGTCCGACATAAACGGCTGCAATTTCTAAACTGAGAGCCCTTCGGAAAAGCCTTATACCTTTCTGAAAAGCTTATTATATGCCGCTTAAACACAACAAAAAGCTAGGGCCTGTTCAAATTTCCGAGAAAATGTGAGAGATCAAACGCTTTAAAATAACAGCAGTTTTAAGTGTCCGACATAAACTGCTGTACTCTCTAAGCTAACAGCCTTCCGAAAGAGCAATATAGCTTTCTAAAGAGCTTATTATATGCCGCGTAAAACACAATATAAAGCTTAGGTCTGTTGCAATTTCCGAGAAAATGGGAAAATCCAAAGCCATTAAAATAACAGCCATTTCAAGTGTCCGACATAAACTGCTGTGCTTTCTAAACTAAGAGCCTTTCGGAAAAGCGTTACACCTATCTAAAAAGCTTATTTTATGCCGCCTTAAACGCTATATAAAGCTAGGATCTGTTCCAATTTCCGAGAAAATGGGAAAATCCAAAGCCTTTAAAATAACAGCCATTTCAAGTGTCCGACATAAATTGCTGTACTTTCTAACCTAAGGGCCTTTCGAAAGAGCGCTATGCCTTTCTGAAAAGCTTATAATATGTCGCTTAAAACGGTAGATAAAGCTAGGGTCTGTTTCAATTTCCAAGAAAATGGGAAAATCCAAAGCCTTTAAAATAACAGCCGTTTCAAGTGTCCGACGTAAACAGCTGTGCTTTCTAAACTAAGAGCCTTTCGGAAAAGCGTTCTACCTTTCTGAAAAGCTTATTTAATGTCGCTTAAAACGATAGATAAAGCTAGGGTCTGTTTCAATTTCCGATTAAATGGGAAAGACCAAACTCTTTAAAATAACTTCCGTTTCAAGTGTCCGACATGAACTGCTGTACTTTCTAAACTAAGACCCTTTCGGAAGAGCGTTACACCTTTCTGAAAAGCTTATTATATGCCGCTTAAAACACAATAAAAAGCTAGAGTCTGTTCTAATATCCGCGAAAATGGGAAAGTCCAAACTCTTTAAAATAACTGCCGTTTCAAGTGTCCGACATAAATTGCTGTACTTTCTAAGCTAAGAGCCTACCTTTCTGAAAAGCTTATTATATGCCGCTTACAACGCAATATGAGGCAAGGGTCTCTTCCAATTTCGGAGAGAATGTAAAAGACCAAACGCTTTAAAATAACTGCCGTTTCAAGTGTCCGACATAAACTGCTGTACTTTCTAAACTAAGAGCCTTTCGGAAGAGCGTTGTACCTTTCTGAAAAGCTTATTTAATGTCGCTGAAAACGCAATAAAAAGCTAGAGTCTCTTCCAATTTCGGAGAAAATGTAAAAGACCAAACGCTTTAAAATAACTGCCGTTTCAAGTGTCCGACATAAATTGCTGTACTTTCTAAGCTCAGAGCCTACCGAAAGGGTAATATACCTTTCTGAAAAGCTTATTATATGCCGCTTACAACGCAATATAAGGCAAGGGTCTCTTCCAATTTCGGAGAAAATGTAAAAGACCAAACGCTTTAAAATAACTGCCGTTTCAAGTGTCCGACATAAACTGCTGTACTTTCTAAACTGAGAGCCTTTCGGAAGAGCGTTGTACCTTTCTGAAAAGCTTATTTAATGTCGCTTAAAACGCAATAAAAAGCTAGAGTCTCTTCCAATTTCGGAGAAAATGTAAAAGACCAAACCCTTTGAAATAACTGCCGTTTCAAGTGTCCGACATAAATTGCTGTACTTTGTAAGCTAATAGCCTACCGAAAGAGTAATATACCTTTCTGAAAAGCTTATTATATGAAGCTTAAAACGCAATATAAGGTAAGGGTCCCTTCCAATTTCGGAGAAAATGTAAAAGACCAAACGCTTTAAAATAACTGCCGTTTCAAATGTCCGACATAAACTGCTGTACTCTCTAAACTAAGGGCCTTTCGAAAGAGCATTTTACCTTTCTGAAAAGCCTATGATATGCCGCTTAAAACGCAATATAAGGCTAGGGTCTGTTACAATTTCCGAGAAAATGGGAAGGCCAATCCCTCTAAAATAACAGCCGTTTCAAGTGTCCGACATAAACTGCTGCAATTTCTAAACTGAGAGCCTTTCGGAAGAGCCGTATACCTTTCTGAAAAGCTTATTATATGCCGCTTAAACACAACAAAAAGCTAGGGCCTGTTCAAATTTCCGAGAAAATGTGAGAGTTCAAACGCTTTAAAATAACAGCAGTTTTAAGTGTCCGACATAAACTGCTGTACTCTCTAAGCTAACAGCCTTCCGAAAGAGCAATTAACCTTTCTGAAGAGCTTGAAGCACAATATAAAGCTAGGGTCTGTTCCAATTTCCGAAAAAATGTGAAGACCCAAACGCTTTAAAATAACAGCCGTTTCAAGTGTCCGACATAAATTGCTGTACTTTCTAAGCTAAGGGCCTTTCGAAAGAGCGCTATACCTTTCTAAAAAGCTTATTATATGTCGCTTAAAACGATAAATAAAGCTAGGGTTTGTTGCAATTCCCGAGAAAATGGGAAAATCCAAAGCCATTAAAATAACAGCCATTTCAAGTGTCCGACATAAACTGCTGTGCTTTCTAAACTAAGAGCCTTTCGGAAAAGCGTTACACCTATCTAAAAAGCTTATTTTATGCCGCCTTAAACGCTATATAAAGCTAGGATCTGTTCCAATTTCCGAGAAAATGGGAAAATCCAAAGCCTTTAAAATAACAGCCATTTCAAGTGTCTGACATAAATTGCTGTACTTTCTAAGCTATGAGCCTTTCGAAAGAGCGCTATGCCTTTCTGAAAAGCTTATTATATGTCGCTTAAAACGGTAGATAAAGCTAGGGTCTGTTTCAATTTCCGAGAATATGGGAAAATCCAAAGCCTTTAAAATAACAGTCGTTTCAAGTGTCCGACATAAACTGCTGTTCTTTCTAAACTAAGAGCCTTTCGGAAAAGCGTTATACCTTTCTGAAAAGCTTATTTAATGTCGCTTAAAACGATACATAAAGCTAGTTTCTGTTTCAATTTCCGAGCAAATGGGAAAGTCCAAACTCTTTAAAATAACTGCCGTTTCAAGTGTCCGACATGAACTGCTGTACTTTCTAAACTAAGACAATTTCGGAAGATCGTTACACCTTTCTGAAAAGCTTATTATATGCCGCTTAAAACACAATAAAAAGCTAGAGTCTGTTCTAATATCCGCGAAAATGGGAAAGGCCAAACTCTTTAAAATAACTGCCGTTTCAAGTGTCCGACATAAATTGCTGTACTTTCTAAGCTAAGAGCCTACCGAAAGAGTAATATACCTTTCTGAAAAGCTTATTATATGCCGCTTACAACGCAATATAAGGCAAGGGTCTCTTCCAATTTCGGAGAAAATGTAAAAGACCAAACGCTTTAAAATAACTGCCGTTTCAAATGTCCGACATAAACTGCTGCAATTTCTAAACTGAGAGCCTTTCGGAAGAGCCTTATACCTTTCTGAAAAGCTTATTATATGCCGCTTAAACACAACAAAAAGCTAGGGCCTGTTCAAATTTCCGAGAAAATGTGAGAGATCAAACGCTTTAAAATAACAGCAGTTTTAAGTGTCCGACATAAACTGCTGTACTTTCTAAGCTAACAGCCTCCCGAAAGAGCAACATACCTTTCTGAAGAGCTTATTATATGCCGCTTAAAACACAATATAAAGCTAGAGTCTGTTCTGATATCCGCGAAAATGGGAAAGTCCAAACTCTTTAAAATAACTGCCGTTTCAAGTGTCCGACATAAATTGCTGTACTTTCTAAGCTAAGAGCCTACCGAAAGAGTAATATACCTTTCTGAAAAGCTTATTATATGCCGCTTACAATGCAATACAAGGCAAGGGTCTGTTCCAATTTCGGAGAAAATGTAAAAGATAAATCCCTTTAAAATAACTGCCGTTTCAAGTGTCCGACATGAACTGCTGTACTTTCTAAACTAAGAAACTTTCGGAAGAGCGTTACACCTTTCTGAAAAGCTTATTATATGCCGCTTAAAACACAATAAAAAGCTAGAGTCTGTTCTAATATCCTCGAAAATGGGAAAGTCCAAACTCTTTAAAATAAATGCCGTTTCAAGTGTCCGACATAATTTGCTGTACTTTCTAAGCTAAGAGCCTACCGAAAGAGTAATATACCTTTCTGAAAAGCTTATTATATGCCGCTTACAACGCAATATAAGGCAAGGGTCTCTTCCAATTTCGGAGAAAATGTAAAAGACCAAACGCTTTAAAATAACTGCCGTTTCAAGTGTCCGACATAAACTGCTGTACTTTCTAAACTAAGAGCCTTTCGGAAGAGCGTTGTACCTTTCTGAAAAGCCTATTTAATGTCGCTTAAAACACAATAAAAAGCTAGAGTCTGTTCCAATATCCGAGAAAATGGGAAAGTCCAAACTCTTTAAAATAAATGCCGTTTCAAGTGTCCGACATAAATTGCTGTACTTTCTAAGCTAAGAGCCTACCGAAAGAGTAATATAACTTTCTGAAAAGCTTATTATATGCCGCTTACAACGCAATATAAGGCAAGGGTCTGTTCCAATTTCCGAGAAAATGGGAAAGACCAATCCCTCTAAAATAACAGCCGTTTCAAGTGCCCGACATAAACTGCTGCAATTTCTAAACTGAGAGCCTTTAGGAAGAGCCTTATACCTTTCTGAAAAGCCTAGTATATACCGCTTAAACACAACAAAAAGCTAGGGCCTGTTCAAATTTCCGAGAAAATGTGAGAGATCAAACCCTTTAAAATAACAGCAGTTTTAAGTGTCCGACATAAACTGCTGTACTTTCTAAACTAAGAGCCTTTCGGAAGAGCGTTGTACCTTTCTGAAAAGCTTATTTAATGTCTCTTAAAACACAAAAAAAAACTAGAGTCTGTTCAAATATCCGAGAAAATGGAAAAGTCCAAACGCTTTAAAATAACTGCCGTTTCAAATGTCCGACATAAACTGCTATACTCTCTAAACTAAGGGCCTTTCGAAAGAGCGTTTTACCTTTATGAAAAGCCTATTATATGCCGCTTAAAACGCAATATAAGGCTAGGGTCCAATCCCTCTAAAATAACAGTCGTTTCAAGTGTCCGACATAAACGGCTGCAATTTCTAAACTGAGAGCCTTTCGGAAAAGCCTTATACCTTTCTTATTATATGCCGCTTAAACACAACAAAAAGCTAGGGCCCGTTCAAATTTCCGAGAAAATGTGAGAGATCAAACGCTTTAAAATAACAGCAGTTTTAAGTGTCAGACATAAACTGCTGTACTCTCTAAGCTAACAGCCTTCCGAATGAGCAATATAGCTTTCTAAAGAGCTTATTATATGCCGCGTAAAACACAATATAAAGCTTAGGTCTGTTGCAATTTCCGAGAAAATGGGAAAATCCAAAGCCATTAAAATAACAGCCATTTCAAGTGTCCGACATAAACTGCTGTGCTTTCTAAACTAAGAGCCTTTCGGAAAAGCGTTACACCTATCTAAAAAGCTTATTTTATGCCGCCTTAAACGCTATATAAAGCTAGGATCTGTTCCAATTTCCGAGAAAATGGGAAAATCCAAAGCCTTTAAAATAACAGCCATTTCAAGTGTCCGACATAAATTGCTGTACTTTCTAACCTAAGGGCCTTTCGAAAGAGCGCTATGAAAAGCTTATTATATGTCGCTTAAAATGGTAGATAAAGCTATTATCTGTTTCAATTTCCTAGAAAATGGGAAAATCCAAAGCCTTTAAAATAACAGCCGTTTCAAGTGTCTGACGTAAACAGCTGTGCTTTCTAAACTAAGAGCCTTTCGGAAAAGCGTTATACCTTTCTGAAAAGCTTATTTAATGTCGCTTAAAACGATAGATAAAGCTAGGGTCTGTTTCAATTTCCGAGGAAATGGGAAAGACCAAACTCTTTAAAATAACTTCCGTTTCAAGTGTCCGACATGAACTGCTGTACTTTCTAAACTAAGACCCTTTCGGAAGAGCGTTACACCTTTCTGAAAAGCTTATTATATGCCGCTTAAAACACAATAAAAAGCTAGAGTCTGTTCTAATATCCGCGAAAATGGGAAAGTCCAAACTCTTTAAAATAACTGCCGTTTCAAGTGTCCGACATAAATTGCTGTACTTTCTAAGCTAAGAGCCTACCTTTCTGAAAAGCTTATTATATGCCGCTTACAACGCAATATAAGGCAAGGGTCTCTTCCAATTTCGGAGAAAATGTAAAAGACCAAACGCTTTAAAATAACTGCCGTTTCAAGTGTCCGACATAAACTGCTGTACTTTCTAAACTAAGAGCCTTTCGGAAGAGCGTTGTACCTTTCTGAAAAGCTTATTTAATGTCGCTTAAAACGCAATAAAAAGCTAGAGTCTCTTCCAATTTCGGAGAAAATGTAAAAGACCAAACGCTTTAAAATAACTGCCGTTTCAAGTGTCCGACATAAATTGCTGTACTTTCTAAGCTCAGAGCCTACCGAAAGGGTAATATACCTTTCTGAAAAGCTTATTATATGCCGCTTACAACGCAATATAAGGCAAGGGTCTCTTCCAATTTCGGAGAAAATGTAAAAGACCAAACGCTTTAAAATAACTGCCGTTTCAAGTGTCCGACATAAACTGCTGTACTTTCTAAACTGAGAGCCTTTCGGAAGAGCGTTGTACCTTTCTGAAAAGCTTATTTAATGTCGCTTAAAACGCAATAAAAAGCTAGAGTCTCTTCCAATTTCGGAGAAAATGTAAAAGACCAAACCCTTTAAAATAACTGCCGTTTCAAGTGTCCGACATAAATTGCTGTACTTTGTAAGCTAATAGCCTACCGAAAGAGTAATATACCTTTCTGAAAAGCTTATTATATGCCGCTTAAAACGCAATATAAGGTAAGGGTCCCTTCCAATTTCGGAGAAAATGTAAAAGACCAAACGCTTTAAAATAACTGCCGTTTCAAATGTCCGACATAAACTGCTGTACTCTCTAAACTAAGAGCCTTTCGAAAGAGCATTTTACCTTTCTGAAAAGCCTATGATATGCCGCTTAAAACGCAATATAAGGCTAGGGTCTGTTCCAATTTCCGAGGAAATGGGAAAGTCCAATCCCTCTAAAATAACAGTCGTTTCAAGTGTCCGACATAAACTGCTGTACTCTCTAAACTAAGAGCCTTTCGAAAGAGCATTTTACCTTTCTGAAAAGCTTATTATATGCCGCTTAAACACAACAAAAAGCTAGGGCCTGTTCAAATTTCCGAGAAAATGTGAGAGTTCAAACGCTTTAAAATAACAGCAGTTTTAAGTGTCCGACATAAACTGCTGTACTCTATAAGCTAACATCCTTCCGAAAGAGCAATATACATTTCTGAAGAGCTTATTATATGCCGCTTAAAACACAATATAAAGCTAGGGTCTGTTCCAATTTCCGAAAACACGTGAAAACCCAAACGCTTTAAAATAACTGCCGTTTCAAGTGTCCGACATAAATTGCTGTACTTTCTAAGCTAAGGGCCTTTCGAATGAGCGCTATACCTTTCTAAAAAGCTTATTATATGTCGCTTAAAACGGTAAATAAAGCTAGGGTCTGTTGCAATTTCCGAGAAAATAGGAAAATCAAAGCCATTAAAATAACAGCCATTTCAAGTGTCCGACATAAACTGCTGTGCTTTCTAAACTAAGAGCCTCTCGGAAAAGCGTTACACCTATCTAAAAAGCTTATTTTATTCCGCCTTAAACGCTATATAAAGCTAGGATCTGTTCCAATTTCCGAGAAAATGGGAAAGACCAAACTCTTTAAAATAACAGCCGTTCCAAGTGTCCGACATGAACTGCTGTCTTTCTAAACTAAGATCCTTTCGGAAAAGCGTTATACCTTTCTGAAAAGCTTATTTAATGTCGCTTAAAACGATACATAAAGCTAGGGTCTGTTTCAATTTCCGAGGAAATGGGAAAGACCAAACTCTTTAAAATAACTGCCATTTCAAGTGTCCGACATGAACTGCTGTACTTTCTAAACTAAGACCCTTTCGGAAGAGCGTTACACTTTTCTGAAAAGCTTATTATATGCCGCTTAAAACACAATAAAAAGCTAGAGTCTGTTCTAATATCCGCGAAAATGGGAAAGGCCAAACTCTTTAAAATAACTGCCGTTTCAAGTGTCCGACATAAATTGCTGTACTTTCTAAGTTAAGAGCCTACCGAAAGAGTAATATACCTTTCTGAAAAGCTTATTATATGCCGCTTACAACGCAATATAAGGCAAGGGTCTCTTCCAATTTCGGAGAAAATGTTAACGACCAAACGCTTTAAAATAACTGCCGTTTCAAATGTCCGACATAAACTGCTGTACTCTCTAAACTAAGGGCCTTTCGAAAGAGCGTTTTACCTTTCTGAAAAGCCTATTATATGCCTCTTAAAACGCAATATAAGGCTAGGGTCTGTTACAATTTCCGAGAAAATGGGAAAGTCCAATCCCTCTAAAATAACAGCCGTTTCAAGTGTCCGACATAAACGGCTGCAATTTCTAAACTGAGAGCCTTTCGGAAGAGCCTTATACCTTTCTGAAAAGCTTATTATATGCCGCTTAAACTCAATAAAAAGCTAGGGCCTGTTCAAATTTCCGAGAAAATGTGAGAGATCAAACGCTTTAAAATAACAGCAGTTTTAAGTGTCCGACATAAACTGCTGTACTCTCTAAGCTAACAGCCTTCCGAAAGAGCAATATACCTTTCTGAAGAGCTTATTATATGCCGCTTAAAACACAATATAAAGCTAGAGTCTGTTCTGATATCCGCGAAAATGGGAAAGACCAAACTCTTTAAAATAACTGCCGTTTCAAGTGTCCGACATAAATTGCTGTACTTTGTAAGCTAAGAGCCTACCGAAAGAGTAATATACCTTTCTGAAAAGCTTATTATATGCCGCTTACAACGCAATATAAGGCAAGGGTCTGTTCCAATTTCGGAGAAAATGTAAAAGATAAATCCCGTTAAAATAACTGCCGTTTCAAGTGTCCGACATGAACTGCTGTACTTTCTAAACTAAGACTCTTTCGGAAGAGCGTTACACCTTCCTGAAAAGCTTATTATATGCCGCTTAAAACACAATAAAAAGCTAGAGTCTATTCTAATATCCTCGAAAATGGGAAAGCCCAAACTTTTTAAAATAAATGCCGTTTCAAGTGTCCGACATAATTTGCTGTACTTTCTAAGCTAAGAGCCTACCCAAAGAGTAATATACCTTTCTGAAAAGCTTATTATATACCGCTTACAACGAAATATAATGCAAGGGTCTCTTTCAATTTCGGAGAAAATGTAAAAGACCAAACGCTTTAAAATAACTGCCGTTTCAAGTGTCCGACATAAACTGCTGTACTTTCTAAACTAAGACCCTTTCGGAAGAGCGTTACACCTTTCTGAAAAGCTTATTTAATGTCGCTTAAAACACAATAAAAAGCTAGAGTCTGTTCCAATATCCGAGAAAATGGGAAAGCCCAAACGCTTTAAAATAACTGCCGTTTCAAGTGTCCGACATAAATTGCTGTACTTTCTAAGCTAAGAGCCTACCGAAAGAGTAATATACCTTTCTGAAAAGCTTATTATATGCCGCTTACAACGCAATATAAGGCAAGGGTCTGTTCCAATTTCCGAGAAAATGGGAAAGTCCAATCCCTCTAAAATAACAGCCGTTTCAAGTGCCCGACATAAACTGCTGCAGCTTCTAAACTGAGAGCCTTTCGGAAGAGCCTTATACCTTTCTGAAAAGCTTATTATATGCCGCTTAAACACAAGAAAAAGCTAGGGCCTGTTCAAATTTCCGAGAAAATGTGAGAGATCAAACGCTTTAAAATAACAGCAGTTTTAAGTGTCCGACTTAAACTGCTGTACTTTCTAAACTGAGACCCTTTCGGAAGAGCGTTACACTTTTCTGAAAAGCTTATTATATGCCGCTTAAAACACAATAAAAAGCTAGAGTCTGTTCTAATATCCGCGAAAATGGGAAAGACCAAACTCTTTAAAATAACTGCCGTTTCAAGTGTCCGACATAAACTGCTGTACTCTCTAAACTAAGGGCCTTTCGAAAGAGCGTTTTACCTTTCTGAAAAGCCTATTATATGCCTCTTAAAACGCAATATAAGGCTAGGGTCTGTTACAATTTCCGAGAAAATGGGAACGTCCAATCCCTCTAAAATAACAGCCGTTTCAAGTGTCCGTCATAAACTGCTGCAATTTCTAAACTGAGAGCCTTTCGGAAGAGCCTTATACCTTTCTGAAAAGCTTATTATATGCCGCTTAAACACAAGAAAAAGCTAGGGCCTGTTCAAATTTCCGAGAAAATGTGAGAGATCAAAAGCTTTAAAATAACAGCAGTTTTAAGTGTCCGACATAAACTGCTGTACTCTCTAAGCTAACAGCCTTCCGAAAGAGCAATATACCTTTCTGAAGAGCATATTATATGCCGCTTAAAACACAATATAAAGCTAGAGTCTGTTCTGATATCCGCGAAAATGGGAAAGTCCAAACTCTTTAAAATAACTGCCGTTTCAAGTGTCCGACATAAACTGCTGTACTTTCTAAGCTAAGAGCCTACCGAAAGAGTAATATACCTTTCTGAAAAGCTTATTATATGCCGCTTAAAACGCAATAAAAAGCTAGAGTCTGTTCTAATATCCTCGAAAATGGGAAAGCCCAAACTCTTTAAAATAAATGCCGTTTCAAATGTCCGACATAAACTGCTGTACTTTCTAAACTAAGAGCCTTTCGGAAGAGCGTTGTACCTTTCTGAAAAGCTTATTTAATGTCGCTTAAAACACGATAAAAAGCTAGAGTCTGTTCCAATATCCGAGAAAATGGGAAAGTCTAAGCGCTTTAAAATAACTGCCGTTTCAAGTGTCCGACATAAATTGCTGTACTTTCTAAGCTAAGAGCCTACCGAAAGAGTAATATACCTTTCTGAAAAGCTTATTATATGCCGCTTACAACGCAATATAAGGCAAGGGTCTGTTCCAATTTCCGAGAAAATGGGAAAGTCCAATCCCTCTAAAATAACAGCCGTTTCAAGTGCCCGACATAAACTGCTGCAATTTCTAAACTGAGAGCCTTTCGTTAGAGCCTTATGCCTTTCTGAAAAGCTTAGTATATACCGCTTAAACACAACAAAAAGCTAGGGCCTGTTCAAATTTCCAAGAAAATGTGAGAGATCAAACTCTTTAAAATAACAGCAGTTTTAAGTGTCCGACTTAAACTGCTGTACTTTCTAAACTAAGAGCCTTTCGGAAGAGCGTTGTACCTTTCTGAAAAGCTTATTTAATGTCTCTTAAAACACAAAAAAAAGCTAGAGTCTGTTCAAATATCCGAGAAAATGGGAAAGGCCAAACGCTTTAAAATAACTGCCGTTTCAAATGTCCGACATAAACTGCTATACTCTCTAAACTAAGGGCCTTTCGAAAGAGCGTTTTACCTTTCTGAAAAGCCTAGTATATGCCGCTTAAAACGCAATATAAGGCTAGGGTCTGTTCCAATTTCCGAGGAAATGGGAAAGGCCAATCCCTCTAAAATAACAGTCGTTTCAAGTGTCCGACATAAACTGCTGCAATTTCTAAACTGAGAGCCTTTCGGAAAAGCCTTATACCTTTCTGAAAAGCTTATTATATGCCGCTTAAACACAACAAAAAGCTAGGGCCTGTTCAAATTTTCGAGAAAATGTGAGAGATCAAACGCTTTAAAATAACAGCAGTTTTAAGTGTCCGACATAAACTGCTGTACTCTCTAAGCTAACAGCCTTCCGAAAGAGCAATATAACTTTCTAAAGAGTTTATTATATGCCGCGTAAAACACAATATAAAGCTAGGGTCTGTTGCAATTTCCGAGAAAATGGGGAAATCCAAAGCCATTAAAATAACAGCCATTTCAAGTGTCCGACATAAACTGCTATGCTTTCTAAACTAAGAGCCTTTCGGAAAAGCGTTACACCTATCTAAAAAGCTTATTTTATGCCGCCTTAAACGCTATATAAAGCTAGGATCTGTTCCAATTTCCGAGAAAATGGGAAAATCCAAAGCCTTTAAAATAACAGCCATTTTAAGTGTCCGACATAAATTGCTGTACTTTCTAACCTAAGGGCCTTTCGAAAGAGCGCTATGCCTTTCTGAAAAGCTTATTATATGTCGCTTAAAACGATAGATAAAGCTAGGGTCTGTTTCAATTTCCGAGGAAATGGGAAAGGCCAAACTCTTTAAAATAACTGCCGTTTCAAGTGTCCGACATGAACTGCTGTACTTTCTAAACTAAGACTCTTTCGGAAGAGAGTTACACCTTTCTGAAAAGCTTATTATATGCCGCTTAAAACACAATAAAAAGCTAGAGTCTGTTCTAATATCCGCGAAAATGGGAAAGGCCAAACTCTTTAAAATAACTGCCGTTTCATGTGTCCGACATAAATTGCTGTACTTTCTAAGCTAAGAGCCTACCTTTCTGAAAAGCTTATTAATTGCCGCTTACAACGCAATATAAGGCAAGGGTCTCTTCCAATTTCGGAGAAAATGTAAAAGACCAAGCGCTTTAAAATAACTGCCGTTTCAAGTGTCCGACATGAACTGCTGTACTTTCTAAACTAAGACTCTTTCGGAAGAGAGTTACACCTTTCTGAAAAGCTTTTTATATGCCGCTTAAAACACAATAAAAAGCTAGAGTCTGTTCTAATATCCGCGAAAATGGGAAAGGCCAAACTCTTTAAAATAACTGCCGTTTCATGTGTCCGACATAAATTGCTGTACTTTCTAAGCTAAGAGCCAACCTTTCTGAAAAGCTTATTAATTGCCGCTTACAACGCAATATAAGGCAAGGGTCTCTTCCAATTTCGGAGAAAATGTAAAAGACCAAACGCTTTAAAATAACTGCCGTTTCAAGTGTCCGACATAAATTGCTGTACTTTCTAAGCTCAGAGCCTACCGAAAGAGTAATATACCTTTCTAAAAAGCTTATTATTTGTCGCTTAAAACGGTAAATAAAGCTAGGGTCTGTTGCAATTTCCGAGAAAATGGGAAAACCAAAGCCATTAAAATAACAGCCATTTCAAGTGTCCGACATAAACTGCTGTGCTTTCTAAATTAAGAGCCTCTCGGAAAAGCGTTACACCTATCTAAAAAGCTTATTTTATTCCGCCTTAAACGCTATATAAAGCTAGGATCTGTTCCAATTTCCGAGAAAATGGGAAAGACCAAACTCTTTAAAATAACTGCCGTTCCAAGTGTCCGACATGAACTGCTGTCTTTCTAAACTAAGATCCTTTCGGAAAAGCGTTATACCTTTCTGAAAAGCTTATTTAATGTCGCTTAAAACGATACATAAAGCTAGGGTCTGTTTCAATTTCCGAGGAAATGGGAAAGTCCAAACTCTTTAAAATAACTGCCGTTTCAAGTGTCCGACATGAACTGCTGTACTTTCTAAACTAAGACCCTTTCGGAAGAGCGTTACACTTTTCTGAAAAGCTTATTATATGCCGCTTAAAACACAATAAAAAGCTAGAGTCTGTTCTAATATCCGCGAAAATGGGAAAGGCCAAACTCTTTAAAATAACTGCCGTTTCAAGTGTCCGACACAAATTGCTGTACTTTCTAAGTTAAGAGCCTACCGAAAGAGTAATATACCTTTCTGAAAAGCTTATTATATGCCGCTTACAACGCAATATAAGGCTAGGGTCTGTTACAATTTCCGAGAAAATGGGAAAGTCCAATCCCTCTAAAATAACAGCCGTTTCAAGTGTCCGACATAAACTGCTGCAATTTCTAAACTGAGAGCCTTTCGGAAGAGCCTTATACCTTTCTGAAAAGCTTATTATATGTCGCTTAAAACGATAAATAAAGCTAGGGTCTGTTGCAATTTCCGAGAAAATCGGAAAATCAAAGCCATTAAAATAACAGCCATTTCAAGTGTCCGACATAAATTGCTGTACTTTCTAAGCTAAGACCCCTTCGGAATAGCGTTGTACCTTTCTGAAAAGCTTATTTAATGTCGCTTACATCGCAATATAAGGCAAGGGTCTGTTACAATTTCCGAGAAAATGGGAAAGACCAATCCCTCTAAAATAACAGCCGTTTCAAGTGTCCGACATAAACTGCTGCAATTTCTAAACTGAGAGCCTTTCGGAAGAGCCTTATACCTTTCTGAAAAGCTTATTATATGTCGCTTAAAACGATAAATAAAGCTAGGGTCTGTTGCAATTTCCGAGAAAATCGGAAAATCAAAGCCATTAAAATAACAGCCATTTCAAGTGTCCGACATAAATTGCTGTACTTTCTAAGCTAAGACCCCTTCGGAATAGCGTTGTACCTTTCTGAAAAGCTTATCTAATGTCGCTTACATCGCAATATAAGGCAAGGGTCTGTTACAATTTCCGAGAAAATGGGAAAGACCAATCCCTCTAAAATAACAGCCGTTTCAAGTGTCCGACATAAACTGCTGCAATTTCTAAACTGAGAGCCTTTCGGAAGAGAATTATACCTTTCTGAAAAGCTTATTATATGCCGCTTAAACACAACAAAAAGCTAGGGCCTGTTCAAATTTCCGAGAAAATGTGAGAGATAAAACGCTTTAAAATAACAGCAGTTTTAAGTGTCCGACATAAACTGCTGTACTCCCTAAGCTAACAGCCTTCCGAAAGAGCAGTATTTCCTTTCTGAAGAGCTTATTATATGTCGCTTAAAACAAAATATAAAGCTATGGTCTGTTCCAATTTCCGAAAAAATGTGAAAACCCCAACGCTTTAAAATAACTGCCGTTTCAAGTGTCCGACATAAATTGCTGTTCTTTCTAAGCTAAGGGCCTTTCGAAAGAGCCCTATACCTTTCTAAAAAGCTTATTATATGTCGCTTAAAACGATAAATAAAGCTAGGGTCTGTTGCAATTTCCGAGAAAATCGGAAAATCAAAGCCATTAAAATAACAGCCATTTCAAGTGTCCGACATAAACTGCTGTGCTTTCTAAACTAAAAGCCTTTCGGAAAAGCGTTACACCTATCTAAAAAGCTTATTTTATTCCGCCTTAAACGCTATATAAAGCTAGGATCTGTTCCAATTTCCGAGAAAATGGGAAAGTCCAAACTCTTTAAAATAACTGCCGTTTCAAGTGTCCGACATGAACTGCTGTACTTTCTAAACTAAGACCCTTTCGGAAAAGCGTTATACCTTTCTGAAAAGCATATTTAATGTCGCTTAAAATGATACATAAAGCTAGGGTCTGTTTCAATTTCCGCGGAAATGGGAAAGACCAAACTCTTTAAAACTACTGCCGTTTCAAGTGTCCGACATGAACTGCTGTACTTTCTAAACTAAGACCCTTTCGGAAGAGCGTTATATGCCGCTTACAACGCAATTTAAGGCAAGAGTCTGTTCCAATTTCGGAGAAAGTGTGGAAGACCAAACTCCTTGAAATAACAGCTGTTTCAAGTGTCCGACATGAACTGCTGTACTTTCTAAGCTAAGGGCCTTTCGAATGAGCGCTATACCTTTCTAAAAAGCTTATTATATGTCGCTTAAAACGGTAAATAAAGCTAGGGTCTGTTGCAATTTCCGAGAAAATGGGAAAACCAAAGCCATTAAAATAACAGCCATTTCAAGTGTCCGACATAAACTGCTGTGCTTTCTAAACTAAAAGCCTTTCGGAAAAGCGTTACACCTATCTAAAAAGCTTATTTTATTCCGCCTTAAACGCTATATAAAGCTAGGATCTGTTCCACTTTCCGAGAAAATGGGAAAGACCAAACTCTTCAAAATAACTGCCGTTCCAAGTGTCCGACATGAACTGCTGTCTTTCTAAACTAAGATCCTTTCGGAAAAGCGTTATACCTTTCTGAAAAGCTTATTTAATGTCGCTTAAAACGATACATAAAGCTAGGGTCTGTTTCAATTTCCGAGGAAATGGGAAGGACCAAACTCTTTAAAATAACAGCCGTTTCAAGTGTCCGACATGAACTGCTGTACTTTCTAAACTAAGACCCTTTCGGAAGAGCGTTATGTGCCGCTTACAACGCAATTTAAGGCAAGGGTCTGTTCCAATTTCGGAGAAAGTGTGGAAGACCAAACTCTTTGAAATAACAGCCGTTTCAAGTGCCCGACATGAACTGCTGTACTTTTTAAATAAAGAGCTTTTCGGAAGAGCGTTACACCAATCTAAATAGCTTAGTTAATGCCGCTTTAAACGCTATATCAAGCTAGGGTCTGTTCCAATTACCGAGAAAATGGGAAAATCCAAAGTCTTTAAAATAACAGCCGTTTCAAGTGTCCGACATAAACTGCTGTTCTTTCTAAAGTGAGAGCCTTTCGGAAGCGCGTTACACCTATTTAAATAGCTTAGTTAATGCCGCTTTAAGCGCTATATCAAACTAGGGTCTGTTCCAATTACCGAGAAAATGGGAAAATCCAAACTCTTTAAAATAACAGCCGTTTCAAGTGTCCGACATAAATTGCTGTACTTTCTAAGCTAAGAACCCACCGAAAAAGTAATATACCTTTCTGAAAAGCTTATTATATGCCGCTGACAACGCAATATAAGGCAAGGGTCTGTTCCAATTTCGGAGAAAATGGGAAAATCCAAAGCCTTGAAAATAACAGCCGTTTCAAGTGTTCGACATAAACTGCTGTACTTTCTAAACTAAGAGCCTGTCGAAAGAGCATTATGCCTTTCTTAAAAGCTTATTATATGTCGCTTAAAACGGTAAATAAAGCTAGGATCTCTTCCAATTTCCAAAAAAATGGGAAAATCCAAAGCCCTTAAAATAACAGCCGTTTCAAGTGTCCGACATAAACTGCTGTACTTTCTAAACTGAGAACCTTTCGAAAGAACATTATTCCTTTCTGAAAAGCTTATTATATGCCGCTTAAAACGGTAAATAAAGCTAGGATCTGTTCCAATTTCCGAGAAAATGGGAAAGCCCAAGCTCTTTAAAATAACAGCCGTTTAAAGGGTCCGACATAAACTGCTGTACCTTTTCTAAACTGAGAACCTTTCGAAAGAGCTTTACTCCTTTCTGAAAAGCTTATTATATGCCGCTTAAAACGGTAAATAAAGCTAGGATCTGTTCCAATTTCCGAGAAAATAGGAAAATCCAAAGCCTCTAAAATAACAGCCCTTTCAAGTGTCCGACATAAACTGCTGTACTTTCTAACCTAAGAGCCTTCCGAAAGAGCAATATACCTTTCTGAAAAGCCTATTATATGCCGCTTACAACGCAATTTAAGGCAAGGGTCTGTTCCAATTTCGGAGAAAGTGTGAAAGACCAAACTCGTTGAAATAACAGCCGATTCAAGTGTCCGTCATGAACTGCTGTACTTTTTAAATAAAGAGCTTTTCGGAAGAGCGTTACGCCTCTCTTAAAATCTTGTTTTATGCCGCTTTAAACGCTATATAAAGCTAGGGCCTGTTCCAATTACCGAGAAAATGGGAAAATCCAAAGTCTTTAAAATAACTTCCGTTTCAAGTGTCCGACATGAACTGCTGTACTTTTTAAACTAAAAGCCTTTCGGAAGAGCGTTACACCTATCTAAATAGCTTAGTTTATGCCGCTTTAAACGCTATATAAAGCTAGGGTCTGTTCCAATTACCCAGAAAATGGGAAAATCCAAAGTCTTTAAAATAACAGCCGTTTCAAGTGTCCGACATAAATTGCTGTACTTTCTAAGCTAAGAGCCTACCGAAAGAGTAATATAACTTTCTGAAAAGTCTTTTATATGCCGCTTACAACGCTATATAAGGCAAGGGTCTGTTCCAATTTCGGAGATAATGGGAAAATCCAAAGCCTTGAAAATAACAGCCGTTTCAAGTGTCCGACATAAACTGCTGTACCTTCTAAACTAAGAGCCTGTCGAAAGAGCATTATGCCTTTCTTAAAAGCTTATTATATGTCGCTTAAAACGGTAATTAAAGCTAGGATCTGTTCCAGTTTCAAAGAAAATGGGAAAATCCAAAGCCCTTAAAATAACAGCCGTTTCAAGTGTCCGACATAAACTGCTGTACTTTCTAAACTGAGAACCTTTCGAAAGAGCATTATTCCTTTCTGAAAAGCTTATTATATGCCGCTTAAAACGGTAAATAAAGCTAGGATCTGTTCCAATTTCCGAGAAAATGTGAAAGTCCAAACGCTTTAAAATAACAGCCGTTTCAAGGGTCCGACATAAACTGCTGTACCTTTTCTAAACTGAGAACCTTTCGAAAGAGCATTATTAATTTCTGAAAAGCTTATTATATGCCGCTTAAAACGGTAAATAAAGCTAGGATCTGTTCCAATTTCCGAGAAAATAGGAAAATCCAAAGCCTCTAAAATAACAGCCCTTTCAAGTGTCCGACATAAACTGCTGTACTTTCTAAACTAAGAGCCTTCCGAAAGAGTAATATACCTTTCTGAAAAGCATATTATATGCCGCTAACAATGCAATTTAAGGCAAGGGTCTGTTCCAATTTCGGAGAAAGTGTGAAAGACCAAACTCTTTGAAATAACAGCCGATTCAAGTGTCCGACATGAACTGCTATACTTTTTAAATAAAGAGCTTTTCGGAAGAGCGTTACACCTATCTTAAAATCTTATTTTATGCCGCTTTAAACGCTATATAAAGCTAGGGCCTGTTATAATTACCGAGAAAATGGGAAAATCCAAAGGCTTTAAAATAACTGCCGTTTCAAGTGTCCGACATGAACTGCTGTACTTTTTAAACTAAGAGCCTTTCGGAAGAGCGTTGCACCTATCTAAATAGCTTAGTTTATGCCGCTTTAAACGCTATATAAAGCTAGGGTCTGTTCCAATTACCGAGAAAATGGGAAAACCCAAAGTCTTTAAAATAACAGCCGTTTCAAGTGTCCGACATAAACTGCTGTACTTTCTACACTGAGAGGCTTTCGAAAGAGCATTATTCCTTTTTGAAAAGTTTATTATATGCCGCTTAAAACGCTATATAAAGCTAGGGTGTGTTCCAATTTCCGAGAAAATGTGAAAGACCAAACCCTTTAAAATAACAGCCGCTTCAAGTGTTCGACATGAACTGCTGTACTTTCTAAACTAAGAGAATTTCAGAAAAGCGTTATACCTTTCTGAAATGCTTATTTAATGTCGCTTAAAACGGTAGATAAAGCTAGGATCTCTTCCAATTTCCAAGAAAATGGGAAAATCCAAAGCCCTTAAAATAACAGCCGTTTCAAGTGTCCGACATAAACTGCTGTACTTTCTAAACTAAGAGCCTTCCGAAAGAGTAATATACCTTTCTGAAAAGCCTTTTATATGCCGCTTACAACGCAATTTAAGGCAAGGGTCTGTTCCAATTTCGGAGAAAGTGTGAAAGACCAAACTCTTTGAAATAACAGCCGATTCAAGTGTCCGACATGAACTGCTATACTTTTTAAATAAAGAGCTTTTCGGAAGAGCGTTACACCTATCTTAAAATCTTATTTTATGCCGCTTTAAACGCTATATAAAGCTAGGGTCTGGGAAAATCCAAAGTCTTTAAAATAACAGCCGTTTCAAGTGTCCGACATAAATTGGTGTACTTTCTAAGCTAAGAGCCTACCGAAAGAGTAATATAACTTTCTGAAAAGTCTTTTATATGCCGCTTACAACGCAATATAAAGCAAGGGTCTGTTCCAATTTCGGAGAAAATGGGAAAATCCAAAGCCTTGAAAATAACAGCCGTTTCAAGTGTCCGACATAAACTGCTGTACTTTCTAAACTAAGAGCCTGTCGAAAGAGCATTAAGCCTTTCTTAAAAGCTTATTATATGTCGCTTAAAACGGTAAATAAAGCTAGGATCTGTTCCAATTTCCAAGAAAATGGGAAAATCCAAAGCCTTTAAAATAACAGACGTTTCAAGTATCCGACATAAACTGCTGTACTTTCTAAACTAAGAGCCTTTCGGAAGAGCGTTATACCTTTCTGAAAAGCTTATTATATGCCGCTTAAAACACAATAAAAAGATAGAGCCTGTTCCAATATCCGAGAAAATGGTAAAGGCCAAATTCTTAAAAATAACTGCCGATTCAAGTGTCCGACATAAATTGCTGTATTTTCTAAACTGAGAGCCTTTCGGAAGAGCGCTATACCTTTCTGAAAAGCTTATTATATGCCGCTTAAAACACAATAAAAAGATAGAGCCTGTTCAAATTTCCGAGAAAATGTGAAAGCCCAAACGCTTTAAAATAACTGCCGTTTCAATTGTCCGACATAAACTGCTGTACTTTCTGAACTGAGAGCCTCTCGAAAGAGCGTTATACCTTTCTGAAAAGCTTATTATGTGTCGCTTAAAACGGTTAATAAAGCTAGGGTTTGTTGCAATTTCCGAGGAAATGGTAAAATCCAAAGCCTTTAAAATAACAGCCGTTTCAAGTGTCCGACATAAACTGCTGTACTTTCTAAACTAAGAGCCTTTCGGAAGAGCCTTATACCTTTCTGAAAAGCTTATTATATGTCGCTTAAAACGCTAAATAAAGCTAGGGTTTGTTCCAATTTCCAACAAACACCCGTTTCAAGTGTCCGACATAAACTGCTGTACTTTCTAAACTAAGAGCCTTTCGGAAGAGCGTTATACCTTTCTGAAAAGCTTACTATATTTCGCTTAAAACGGTAAGTAAAGCTAGGGTTTGTTCCAATTTCAGAGGAAATGGGAAAATCCAAAGCCTTTAAAATAACAGCCGTTTCAAGTGTCCGACATAAACTGCTGTACTTCCTAAACTAAGAGCCTTTCGGAAGAGCGTTATACCATTCTGGAAAGCTTATTATATGTCGCTTAAAACGGTAAATAAAGCTAGGATCTGTTCCCATTTCCGAGAAAATGGGAAAATCCAAAGCCTTTAAAATAACAGCCGTTTCAAGTGTCCGACATAAACTGCTGTGCTTTCTAAACTAAGAGCCTTCCGAAAGAGTAATATACCTTTCTAAAAAGCCTATTATATGCCGCTTACAACGCAATTTAAGGCAAGGGTCTGTTCCAATTTCGGAGAAAGTGTGAAAGACCAAACTCTTTGAAATAACAGCCGTTTGAAGTGTCCGACATGAACTGCTGTACTTTTTAAATAAAGAGCTTTTCGGAAGAGCGTTACACCTATCTTAAAATCTTATTTTATGCCGCTTAAACGCTATATAAAGCTGGGGTCTGTTCCAATTTCCGAGAAAATGGGGAAGACCAAACTCTTTAAAATAACTGCCGTTTCAAGTGTCCGACATGAACTGCTGTACTTTCTAAACTGAGAGCCTATCGAAAGAGCATTATCCCTTTCTGAAAAGATTATTATATGCCGCTTAAACCACAATAAAAATCTAGCGCCTGTTCCAATATCCGAAAAATGTGTAAACCCAAACGCTTTAAAATAACAGCGGTTTCAAGTGTCCGACATAAATTGCTGTACTTTCTAAGCTAAGAGCCTACCGAAAGAGTAATATACCTTTCTGAAAAGCTTAGTATATGCCGCTTGCAACGCAATATAAGGCAAGGGTCTGTTCCAATTTCGGAGAAAATACAAAAGACCAAACGCATTAAAATAACTGCCGTTTCAAGTGTCCGACATAAACTGCTGTACTTTCTAAACTGAGAACGTTTCGAAAGAGCATTATTCCTTTCTGAAAAGCTTATTATATTGCGCTTAAAACGGTAAATAAAGTTATGATCTGTTCCAATTTCCGAGAAAATGGGAAAGACCAAGCTCTTTAAAATATCAGCCGTTTCAAGGGTCCGACATAAACTGCTGTGCCTTTTCTAAACTAAGAGCCTTTTGGAAAAGCATTATACCTTTCTGAAAAGCTTATTATATGTCGCTTAAAACGGTAAATAAAGTTAGGGTCTGTTCCAATTTCCGAGAAAATAGGAAAATCCAAAGCCTTTAAAATAACAACCGTTTCAAGTGTCCGACATAAACTGCTGTACTTTCTAAACTAAGAGCCTTCCGAAAGAGTAATATACCTTTCAGAAAAGCCTATTATATGCCGCTTACAACGCAATTTAAGGCAAGGGTCTGTTCCAATTTCGGAGAAAGTGTGAAAGACCAAACTCTTTGAAATAACAGCCGATTCAAGTGTCCGCCATGAACTGCTGTACTTTTTAGATAAAGAGCTTTTCGGAAGAGCGTTACACCTATCTTAAAATCTTATTTTATGCCGCTTTAAACGCTATATAAAGCTAGGGCCTGTTCCAATTACCGAGAAAAGGGAAAATCCAAAGTCTTTAAAATAACTGCAGTTTCAAGTGTCCGACATGAACTGCTGTACTTTTTAAACTAAGAGCCTTTCGGAAGAGCGTTACACCTATCTAAATAGCTTAGTTTATGCCGCTTTAAACGCTATATAAAGCTGGGTCTGTTCCAATTACCGAGAAAATGGGAAAATCCAAAGTCTCTAAAATAACAGCCGTTTCAAGTGTCCGACATAAATTGCTGTACTTTCTAAGCTAAGAGCCTACCGAAAGAGTAATATAACTTTCTGAAAAGTCTTTTATATGCCGCTTACAACGCAATATAAGGCAAGGGTCTGTTCCAATTTCGGACAAAATGGGAAAATCCAAAGCCTTGAAAATAACAGCCGTTTCAAGTGTCCGACATAAACTGCTGTACTTTCTAAACTAAGAGCCTGTCGAAAGAGCATTATGCCTTTCTTAAAAGCTTATTATATGTCGCTTAAAACGGTAAATAAAGCTAGGATCTTTTCCAATTTCCAAGAAAATGGGAAAATGCAAATCCCTTAAAATAACAGCCGTTTCAAGAGTCTGACTTAAACTGCTGTACTTTCTAAACGGAGAACCTTTCGAAAGAGCATTATTCCTTTCTGAAAAGCTTATTATATGCCGCTTAAAACGGTAATTAAAGCTAGGATTTGTTCCAATTTCCGAGAAAATGGGAAAGACCAAGCTCTTTAAAATAACAGCCGTTTCAAGGGTCCGGCATAAACTGCTGTGCCTTTTCTAAACTGAGAACCTTTCGAAAGAGCATTATTCCTTCCTGAAAAGCTTATTATATGCCGCTTAAAACGGTAAATAAAGCTAGGATCTGTTCCAATTTCCGAGAAAATAGGAAAATCCAAAGCCTTTAAAATAACAGCCCTTTCAAGTGTCCGACATAAACTGCTGTACTTTCTAAACTAAGAACCTTCCGAAAGAGTAATATACCTTTCTGAAAAGCCTATTATATGCCGCTTACAACGCAATTTAAGGCAAGGGTCTGTTCCAATTTCGGAGATAGTGTGAAAGACCAAACTCTTTGAAATAACAGCCGATTCAAGTGTCCGACATGAACTGCTGTACTTTTTAAACAAAGAGCTTTTCGGAAGAGCGTTACACCTATCTTAAAATCTTATTTTATGCCGCTTTAAACGCTATATAAAGCTAGGGCCTGTTCCAATTACCGAGAAAATGGGAAAATCCAAAGTCTTTAAAATAACTGCCGTTTCAAGTGTACGACATGAACTGCTGTACTTTCTAAACTAAGAGCCTTTCGGAAAAGCGTTATACCTTTCTGAAAAGCTGATTTAATGTCGCTTAAAACGGTAGATAAAGCTAGGGTCTGTTCCAATTTCCGAGGAAATGGGAAAGTCCAAACTCTTTAAAATAACTGCCGTTTCAAGGGTCCGACATGAACTGCTGTACTTTCTAAACTAAGACCCTTTCGGAAGAGCGTTACACCTATCTAAATAGCTTAGTTTATGCCGCTTTAAACGCTATATAAAGCTAGGGTTTGTTCCAATTACCGAGAAAATGGGAAAATCCAAAGTCTTTAAAATAACAGCCGTTTCAAGTGTCCGACATAAACTGCTGAACTTTCTAAACTGAGAGCCCTTCGAAAGAGCATTATGCCTTTCTGACAAGCTTATTATATGCCGCTTAAAATGCTATATAAAGCTAGTGTGTGTTCCAATTTCCGAGAAAATGTGAAAGTCCAAACGCTTTAAAATAACAGCCGTTTCAAGTGTCCGACTTGAACTGCTGTACTTTCTAAACTAAGAGCCTTTCGGAAGAGCGTTGCACCTTTCTGAAAAGCTTATTACATGCCGCTTAAAACACAATAAAAAGCTAGAGTCTGTTCCTATATCCGAGAAAATGGGAAAGGCCCAAATCTTTAAAATAACTGCCGATTCAAGTGTCCGACATAAATTGCTGTATTTTCCAAACTGAGACCTTTCGGAAGAGCGCTATACCTTTCTGAAAAGCTTATTATATGTCTAGAGCCTGTTCAAATTTCCGAGAAAATGTGAAAGCCCAAACGCTTTAAAATAACAGCCGTTTCAATTGTCCGACATAAACTGCTGTACTTTCTGAACTGAGAGCCTCTCGAAAGAGCGTTAAACCTTTCTGAAAAGCTTATTATGTGTCGCTTAAAACGGTTAATAAAGCGAGGGTTTGTTGCAATTTCCGAGGAAATGGTAAAATCCAAAGCCTTTAAAATAACAGCCGTTTCAAGTGTCCTACATAAACTGCTGTACTTTCTAAACTAAGAGCCTTTCGGAAGAGCCTTATACCTTTCCGAAAAGCTTATTATATGTCGCTTAAAACGGTAAATAAAGCTAGGGTTTGTTCCAATTTCCAACAAACACCCATTTCAAGTGTCCGACATAAACTGCTGTACTTTCTAAACTAAGAGCCTTTCGGAAGAGCGTTATACCTTTCTGAAAAGCTTACTATATTTCGCTTAAAACGGAAAGTAACGCTAGGGTTTGTTCCAATTTCAGAGGAAATGGGAAAATCCAAAGCCTTTAAAATAACAGCCGTTTCAAGTGTCCGACATAAACTGCTGTACTTTCTAAACTAATAGTCTTTCGGAAGAGCGTTATACCATTCTGGAAAGCTTATTATATGTCGCTTAAAACGGTAAGTAAAACTAGGATCTGTTCCCATTTCCGAGAAAATGGGAAAATCCAAAGCCTTTAAAGTAACAGCCGTTTCAAGTGTCCGACATAAACTGCTGTGCTTTCTAAACTAAGAGCCTTCCGAAAGAGTAATATACCTTTTTGAAAAGCCTATTATATGCCGCTTACAACGCAATTTAAGGCAAGGGTCTGTTCCGATTTCGGAGAAAGTGTGAAAGACCAAAGTCTTTGAAATAACAGCCGTTTGAAGTGTCCGACATGAACTGCTGTACTTTTTAAATAAAGAGCTTTTCGGAAGAGCCTTACACCTATCTAAAAAGCTTATTTTATGCCGCTTTAAACGCTATATAAAGCTGGGGTCTGTTCCAATTTCCGAGAAAATGGGAAAGACCAAACTCTTTAAAATAACTGCCGTTTCAAGTGTCCGACATGAACTGCTGTACTTTCTAAACTGAGAGCCTTTCGAAAGAGCATTATCCCTTTCTGAAAAGCTTATTATATGCCGCTTAAACCACAATAAAAATCTAGGGCCTGTTCCAATATCCGAAAAAATGTGAAAACCCAAACGCTTTAAAATAACAGCGGTTTCAAGTGTCCGACTTAAATTGCTGTACTTTCTAAGCTAAGAGCCTACCGAAAGAGTAATATACCTTTCTGAAAAGCTTATTATATGCCGCTTACAACGCAATATAAGGCAAGGGTCTGTTCCAATTTCGGAGAAAATGGGAAAATCCAAAGCCTTGAAAATAACAGCCGTTTCAAGTGTCCGACATAAACTGCTGTACTTTCTAAACTAAGAGCCTGTCGAAAGAGCATTATGCCTTTCTTAAAAGCTTATTATATGTCGCTTAAAACGGTAAATAAAGCTAGGATCTGTTCCAGTTTCAAAGAAAATGGGAAAATCCAAAGCCCTTAAAATAACAGCCGTTTCAAGTGTCCGACATAAACTGCTGTACTTTCTAAACTGAGAACCTTTCGAAAGAGCATTATTCCTTTCTGAAAAGCTTATTATATGCCGCTTAAAACGGTAAATAAAGCTAGGATCTGTTCCAATTTCCGAGAAAATGTGAAAGTCCAAACGCTTTAAAATAACAGCCGTTTCAAGGGTCCGACATAAACTGCTGTACCTTTTCTAAACTGAGAACCTTTCGAAAGAGCATTATTAATTTCTGAAAAGCTTATTATATGCCGCTTAAAACGGTAAATAAAGCTAGGATCTGTTCCAATTTCCGAGAAAATAGGAAAATCCAAAGCCTCTAAAATAACAGCCCTTTCAAGTGTCCGACATAAACTGCTGTACTTTCTAAACTAAGAGCCTTCCGAAAGAGTAATATACCTTTCTGAAAAGCCTATTATATGCCGCTAACAATGCAATTTAAGGCAAGGGTCTGTTCCAATTTCGGAGAAAGTGTGAAAGACCAAACTCTTTGAAATAACAGCCGATTCAAGTGTCCGACATGAACTGCTATACTTTTTAAATAAAGAGCTTTTCGGAAGAGCGTTACACCTATCTTAAAATCTTATTTTATGCCGCTTTAAACGCTATATAAAGCTAGGGCCTGTTATAATTACCGAGAAAATGGGAAAATCCAAAGGATTTAAAATAACTGCCGTTTCAAGTGTCCGACATGAACTGCTGTACTTTTTAAACTAAGAGCCTTTCGGAAGAGCGTTGCACCTATCTAAATAGCTTAGTTTATGCCGCTTTAAACGCTATATAAAGCTAGGGTCTGTTCCAATTACCGAGAAAATGGGAAAATCCAAAGTCTTTAAAATAACAGCCGTTTCAAGTGTCCGACATAAACTGCTGTACTTTCTACACTGAGAGGCTTTCGAAAGAGCATTATTCCTTTTTGAAAAGTTTATTATATGCCGCTTAAAACGCTATATAAAGCTAGGGTGTGTTCCAATTTCCGAGAAAATGTGAAAGACCAAACCCTTTAAATAACAGCCGCTTCAAGTGTTCGACATGAACTGCTGTACTTTCTAAACTAAGAGAATTTCAGAAAAGCGTTATACCTTTCTGAAATGCTTATTTAATGTCGCTTAAAACGGTAGATAAAGCTAGGATCTCTTCCAATTTCCAAGAAAATGGGAAAATCCAAAGCCCTTAAAATAACAGCCGTTTCAAGTGTCCGACATAAACTGCTGTACTTTCTAAACTAAGAGCCTTCCGAAAGGGTAATATACCTTTCTGAAAAGCCTTTTATATGCCGCTTACAACGCAATTTAAGGCAAGGGTCTGTTCCAATTTCGGAGAAAGTGTGAAAGACCAAACTCTTTGAAATAACAGCCGATTCAAGTGTCCGACATGAACTGCTATACTTTTTAAATAAAGAGCTTTTCGGAAGAGCGTTACACCTATCTTAAAATCTTATTTTATTCCGCTTTAAACGCTATATAGAGCTAGGGTCTGTTCCAATTTCGGAGAAAATGGGAAAATCCAAAGCCTTGAAAATAACAGCCGTTTCAAGTGTCCGACATAAACTGCTGTACTTTCTAAACTAAGAGCCTGTCGAAAGAGCATTAAGCCTTTCTTAAAAGCTTATTATATGTCGCTTAAAACGGTAAATAAAGCTAGGATCTGTTCCAATTTCCAAGAAAATTGGAAAATCCAAAGCCTTTAAAATAACAGACGTTTCAAGTATCCGACATAAACTGCTGTACTTTCTAAACTAAGAGCCTTTCGGAAGAGCGTTATACCTTTCTGAAAAGCTTATTATATGCCGCTTAAAACACAATAAAAAGATAGAGCCTGTTCCAATATCCGAGAAAATGGTAAAGGCCAAATTCTTAAAAATAACTGCCGATTCAAGTGTCCGACATAAATTGCTGTATTTTCTAAACTGAGAGCCTTTCGGAAGAGCGCTATACCTTTCTGAAAAGCTTATTATATGCCGCTTAAAACACAATAAAAAGATAGAGCCTGTTCCAATATCCGAGAAAATGGTAAAGGCCAAATTCTTAAAAATAACTGCCGATTCAAGTGTCCGACATAAATTGCTGTATTTTCTAAACTAAGAGCCTTTCGGAAGAGCGTTATACCTTTCTGAAAAGCTTGTTATATCCCACTTAAAACACAATAAAAAGCTAGAGTCTGTTCCAATATCCGAGAAAATGGGAAAGGCCGAAATCTTTAAAATAACTGCCGATTCAAGTGTCCGACATAAATTGCTGTATTTTCCAAACTGAAAGCTTTCGGAAGAGCGCTATACCTTTCTGAAAAGCTCATTATATGTCTAGAGCCTGTTCAAATTTCCGAGAAAATGTGAAAGCCCAAACGCTTTAAAATAACTGCCGTTTCAATTGTCCGACATAAACTGCTGTACTTTCTGAACTGAGAGCCTCTCGAAAGAGCGTTATACCTTTCTGAAAAGCTTATTATGTGTCGCTTAAAACGGTTAATAAAGCTAGGGTTTGTTGCAATTTCCGAGGAAATGGTAAAATCCAAAGCCTTTAAAATAACAGCCGTTTCAAGTGTCCGACATAAACTGCTGTACTTTCTAAACTAAGAGCCTTTCGGAAGAGCCTTATACCTTTCTGAAAAGCTTATTATATGTCGCTTAAAACGCTAAATAAAGCTAGGGTTTGTTCCAATTTCCAACAAACACCCGTTTCAAGTGTCCGACATAAACTGCTGTACTTTCTAAACTAAGAGCCTTTCGGAAGAGCGTTATACCTTTCTGAAAAGCTTACTATATTTCGCTTAAAACGGTAAGTAAAGCTAGGGTTTGTTCCAATTTCAGAGGAAATGGGAAAATCCAAAGCCTTTAAAATAACAGCCGTTTCAAGTGTCCGACATAAACTGCTGTACTTCCTAAACTAAGAGCCTTTCGGAAGAGCGTTATACCATTCTGGAAAGCTTATTATATGTCGCTTAAAACGGTAAGTAAAGCTAGGATCTGTTCCCATTTCCGAGAAAATGGGAAAATCCAAAGCCTTTAAAATAACAGCCGTTTCAAGTGTCCGACATAAACTGCTGTGCTTTCTAAACTAAGAGCCTTCCGAAAGAGTAATATACCTTTCTGAAAAGCCTATTATATGCCGCTTACAACGCAATTTAAGGCAAGGGTCTGTTCCAATTTCGGAGAAAGTGTGAAAGACCAAACTCTTTGAAATAACAGCCGTTTGAAGTGTCCGACAAGAACTGCTGTACTTTTTAAATAAAGAGCTTTTCGGAAGAGCGTTACACCTATCTTAAAATCTTATTTTATGCCGCTTAAACGCTATATAAAGCTGGGGTCTGTTCCAATTTCCGAGAAAATGGGGAAGACCAAACTCTTTAAAATAACTGCCGTTTCAAGTGTCCGACATGAACTGCTGTACTTTCTAAACTGAGAGCCTTTCGAAAGAGCATTATCCCTTTCTGAAAAGCTTATTATATGCCGCTTAAACCACAATAAAAATCTAGCGCCTGTTCCTATATCCGAAAAATGTGTAAACCCAAACGCTTTAAAATAACAGCGGTTTCAAGTGTCCGACATAAATTGCTGTACTTTCTAAGCTAAGAGCCTACCGAAAGAGTAATATACCTTTCTGAAAAGCTTAGTATATGCCGCTTGCAACGCAATATAAGGCAAGGGTCTGTTCCAATTTCGGAGAAAATACAAAAGACCAAACGCATTAAAATAACTGCCGTTTCAAGTGTCCGACATAAACTGCTGTACTTTCTAAAGTAAGAGCCTTTCGGAAGAGCGTTATACCTTTCTGAAAAGCTTATTATATGTCGCTTAAAACTGTAGATAAAGCTAGGGTCTGTT
The DNA here is from genome assembly GCA_963966105.1 of Volucella zonaria. Taxonomy (NCBI): domain Eukaryota; kingdom Metazoa; phylum Arthropoda; class Insecta; order Diptera; family Syrphidae; genus Volucella; species Volucella zonaria. Next base: position 4,089,085 of record CAWYQB010000254.1, on the reverse strand, counting down.
TCAATTTCCGAGAAAATGGGAAAATCCAAAGCCCTTAAAATAACAGCCGTTTCAAGTGTCCGACATAAACTGCTGTACTTTCTAAACTCAGAACCTTTCGAAAGAGCATTATTCCTTTCTGAAAAGCTTATTATATGCCGCTTAAAACGGTAAATAAAGCTAGGATCTGTTCCAATTTCCGCGAAAATGTGAAAGTCCAAACGCTTTAAAATAACAGCCGTTTCAAGGGTCCGACATAAACTGCTGTACCTTTTCTAAACTGAGAACCTTTCGAAAGAGCATTATTAATTTCTGAAAAGCTTATTATATGCCGCTTAAAACGGTAAATAAAGCTAGGATCTGTTCCAATTTCCGAGAAAATAGGAAAATCCAAAGCCTCTAAAATAACAGCCCTTTCAAGTGTCCGACATAAACTGCTGTACTTTCTAAACTAAGAGCCTTCCGAAAGAGTAATATACCTTTCTGAAAAGCCTATTATATGCCGCTAACAATGCAATTTAAGGCAAGGGTCTGTTCCAATTTCGGAGAAAGTGTGAAAGACCAAACTCTTTGAAATAACAGCCGATTCAAGTGTCCGACATGAACTGCTATACTTTTTAAATAAAGAGCTTTTCGGAAGAGCGTTACACCTATCTTAAAATCTTATTTTATGCCGCTTTAAACGCTATATAAAGCTAGGGCCTGTTATAATTACCGAGAAAATGGGAAAATCCAAAGGATTTAAAATAACTGCCGTTTCAAGTGTCCGACATGAACTGCTGTACTTTTTAAACTAAGACCCTTTCGGAAGAGCGTTGCACCTATCTAAATAGCTTAGTTTATGCCGCTTTAAACGCTATATAAAGCTAGGGTCTGTTCCAATTACCGAGAAAATGGGAAAATCCAAAGTCTTTAAAATAACAGCCGTTTCAAGTGTCCGACATAAACTGCTGTACTTTCTACACTGAGAGGCTTTCGAAAGAGCATTATTCCTTTTTGAAAAGTTTATTATATGCCGCTTAAAACGCTATATAAAGCTAGGGTGTGTTCCAATTTCCGAGAAAATGTGAAAGACCAAACCCTTTAAAATAACAGCCGCTTCAAGTGTTCGACATAAACTGCTGTACTTTCTAAACTAAGAGAATTTCAGAAAAGCGTTATACCTTTCTGAAATGCTTATTTAATGTCGCTTAAAACGGTAGATAAAGCTAGGATCTCTTCCAATTTCCAAGAAAATGGGAAAATCCAAAGCCCTTAAAATAACAGCCGTTTCAAGTGTCCGACATAAACTGCTGTACTTTCTAAACTAAGAGCCTTCCGAAAGAGTAATATACCTTTCTGAAAAGCCTTTTATATGCCGCTTACAACGCAATTTAAGGCAAGGGTCTGTTCCAATTTCGGAGAAAGTGTGAAAGACCAAACTCTTTGAAATAACAGCCGATTCAAGTGTCCGACATGAACTGCTATACTTTTTAAATAAAGAGCTTTTCGGAAGAGCGTTACACCTATCTTAAAATCTTATTTTATGCCGCTTTAAACGCTATATAAAGCTAGGGTCTGTTCCAATTACCGAGAAAATGGGAAAATCCAAAGTCTTTAAAATAACAGCCGTTTCAAGTGTCCGACATAAATTGGTGTACTTTCTAAGCTAAGAGCCTACCGAAAGAGTAATATAACTTTCTGAAAAGTCTTTTATATGCCGCTTACAACGCAATATAAAGCAAGGGTCTGTTCCAATTTCGGAGAAAATGGGAAAATCCAAAGCCTTGAAAATAACAGCCGTTTCAAGTGTCCGACATAAACTGCTGTACTTTCTAAACTAAGAGCCTGTCGAAAGAGCATTAAGCGTTTCTTAAAAGCTTATTATATGTCGCTTAAAACGGTAAATAAAGCTAGGATCTGTTGCAATTTCCAAGAAAATTGGAAAATCCAAAGCCTTTAAAATAACAGACGTTTCAAGTATCCGACATAAACTGCTGTACTTTCTAAACTAAGAGCCTTTCGGAAGAGCGTTATACCTTTCTGAAAAGCTTATTATATGCCGCTTAAAACACAATAAAAAGATAGAGCCTGTTCCAATATCCGAGAAAATGGTAAAGGCCAAATTCTTAAAAATAACTGCCGATTCAAGTGTCCGACATAAATTGCTGTATTTTCTAAACTGAGAGCCTTTCGGAAGAGCGCTATACCTTTCTGAAAAGCTTATTATATGCCGCTTAAAACACAATAAAAAGATAGAGCCTGTTCCAATATCCGAGAAAATGGTAAAGGCCAAATTCTTAAAAATAACTGCCGATTCAAGTGTCCGACATAAATTGCTGTATTTTCTAAACTAAGAGCCTTTCGGAAGAGCGTTATACCTTTCTGAAAAGCTTGTTATATCCCACTTAAAACACAATAAAAAGCTAGAGTCTGTTCCAATATCCGAGAAAATGGGAAAGGCCGAAATCTTTAAAATAACTGCCGATTCAAGTGTCCGACATAAATTGCTGTATTTTCCAAACTGAAAGCTTTCGGAAGAGCGCTATACCTTTCTGAAAAGCTCATTATATGTCTAGAGCCTGTTCAAATTTCCGAGAAAATGTGAAAGCCCAAACGCTTTAAAATAACTGCCGTTTCAATTGTCCGACATAAACTGCTGTACTTTCTGAACTGAGAGCCTCTCGAAAGAGCGTTATACCTTTCTGAAAAGCTTATTATGTGTCGCTTAAAACGGTTAATAAAGCTAGGGTTTGTTGCAATTTCCGAGGAAATGGTAAAATCCAAAGCCTTTAAAATAACAGCCGTTTCAAGTGTCCGACATAAACTGCTGTACTTTCTAAACTAAGAGCCTTTCGGAAGAGCCTTATACCTTTCTGAAAAGCTTATTATATGTCGCTTAAAACGCTAAATAAAGCTAGGGTTTGTTCCAATTTCCAACAAACACCCGTTTCAAGTGTCCGACATAAACTGCTGTACTTTCTAAACTAAGAGCCTTTCGGAAGAGCGTTATACCTTTCTGAAAAGCTTACTATATTTCGCTTAAAACGGTAAGTAAAGCTAGGGTTTGTTCCAATTTCAGAGGAAATGGGAAAATCCAAAGCCTTTAAAATAACAGCCGTTTCAAGTGTCCGACATAAACTGCTGTACTTCCTAAACTAAGAGCCTTTCGGAAGAGCGTTATACCATTCTGGAAAGCTTATTATATGTCGCTTAAAACGGTAAGTAAAGCTAGGATCTGTTCCCATTTCCGAGAAAATGGGAAAATCCAAAGCCTTTAAAATAACAGCCGTTTCAAGTGTCCGACATAAACTGCTGTACTTTCTAAACTGAGAGCCTTTCGAAAGAGCATTATCCCTTTCTGAAAAGCTTATTATATGCCGCTTAAACCACAATAAAAATCTAGCGCCTGTTCCAATATCCGAAAAATGTGTAAACCCAAACGCTTTAAAATAACAGCGGTTTCAAGTGTCCGACATAAATTGCTGTACTTTCTAAGCTAAGAGCCTACCGAAATAGTAATATACCTTTCTGAAAAGCTTAGTATATGCCGCTTGCAACGCAATATAAGGCAAGGGTCTGTTCCAATTTCGGAGAAAATACAAAAGACCAAACGCATTAAAATAACTGCCGTTTCAAGTGTCCGACATAAACTGCTGTACTTTCTAAAGTAAGAGCCTTTCGGAAGAGCGTTATACCTTTCTGAAAAGCTTATTATATGTCGCTTAAAACTGTAGATAAAGCTAGGGTCTGTTTCAATTTCCGAGAAAATGGGAAAATCCAAAGCCCTTAAAATAACAGCCGTTTCAAGTGTCCGACATAAACTGCTGTACTTTCTAAACTGAGAACGTTTCGAAAGAGCATTATTCCTTTCTGAAAAGCTTATTATATTGCGCTTAAAACGGTAAATAAAGTTATGATCTGTTCCAATTTCCGAGAAAATGGGAAAGACCAAGCTCTTTAAAATAACAGCCGTTTCAAGGGTCCGACATAAACTGCTGTGCCTTTTCTAAACTAAGAGCCTTTTGGAAAAGCATTATACCTTTCTGAAAAGCTTATTATATGTCGCTTAAAACGGTAAATAAAGTTAGGGTCTGTTCCAATTTCCGAGAAAATAGGAAAATCCAAAGCCTTTAAAATAACAACCGTTTCAAGTGTCCGACATAAACTGCTGTACTTTCTAAACTAAGAGCCTTCCGAAAGAGTAATATACCTTTCTGAAAAGCCTATTATATGCCGCTTACAACGCAATTTAAGGCAAGGGTCTGTTCCAATTTCGGAGAAAGTGTGAAAGACCAAACTCTTTGAAATAACAGCCGATTCAAGTGTCCGCCATGAACTGCTGTACTTTTTAAATAAAGAGCTTTTCGGAAGAGCGTTACACCTATCTTAAAATCTTATTTTATGCCGCTTTAAACGCTATATAAAGCTAGGGCCTGTTCCAATTACCGAGAAAAGGGAAAATCCAAAGTCTTTAAAATAACTGCAGTTTCAAGTGTCCGACATGAACTGCTGTACTTTTTAAACTAAGAGCCTTTCGGAAGAGCGTTACACCTATCTAAATAGCTTAGTTTATGCCGCTTTAAACGCTATATAAAGCTGGGTCTGTTCCAATTACCGAGAAAATGGGAAAATCCAAAGTCTCTAAAATAACAGCCGTTTCAAGTGTCCGACATAAATTGCTGTACTTTCTAAGCTAAGAGCCTACCGAAAGAGTAATATAACTTTCTGAAAAGTCTTTTATATGCCGCTTACAACGCAATATAAGGCAAGGGTCTGTTCCAATTTCGGACAAAATGGGAAAATCCAAAGCCTTGAAAATAACAGCCGTTTCAAGTGTCCGACATAAACTGCTGTACTTTCTAAACTAAGAGCCTGTCGAAAGAGCATTATGCCTTTCTTAAAAGCTTATTATATGTCGCTTAAAACGGTAAATAAAGCTAGGATCTTTTCCAATTTCCAAGAAAATGGGAAAATGCAAATCCCTTAAAATAACAGCCGTTTCAAGAGTCTGACTTAAACTGCTGTACTTTCTAAACGGAGAACCTTTCGAAAGAGCATATTCCTTTCTGAAAAGCTTATTATATGCCGCTTAAAACGGTAATTAAAGCTAGGATTTGTTCCAATTTCCGAGAAAATGGGAAAGACCAAGCTCTTTAAAATAACAGCCGTTTCAAGGGTCCGACATAAACTGCTGTGCCTTTTCTAAACTGAGAACCTTTCGAAAGAGCATTATTCCTTCCTGAAAAGCTTATTATATGCCGCTTAAAACGGTAAATAAAGCTAGGATCTGTTCCAATTTCCGAGAAAATAGGAAAATCCAAAGCCTTTAAAATAACAGCCCTTTCAAGTGTCCGACATAAACTGCTGTACTTTCTAAACTAAGAACCTTCCGAAAGAGTAATATACCTTTCTGAAAAGCCTATTATATGCCGCTTACAACGCAATTTAAGGCAAGGGTCTGTTCCAATTTCGGAGATAGTGTGAAAGACCAAACTCTTTGAAATAACAGCCGATTCAAGTGTCCGACATGAACTGCTGTACTTTTTAAACAAAGAGCTTTTCGGAAGAGCGTTACACCTATCTTAAAATCTTATTTTATGCCGCTTTAAACGCTATATAAAGCTAGGGCCTGTTCCAATTACCGAGAAAATGGGAAAATCCAAAGTCTTTAAAATAACTGCCGTTTCAAGTGTACGACATGAACTGCTGTACTTTCTAAACTAAGAGCCTTTCGGAAAAGCGTTATACCTTTCTGAAAAGCTGATTTAATGTCGCTTAAAACGGTAGATAAAGCTAGGGTCTGTTCCAATTTCCGAGGAAATGGGAAAGTCCAAACTCTTTAAAATAACTGCCGTTTCAAGGGTCCGACATGAACTGCTGTACTTTCTAAACTAAGACCCTTTCGGAAGAGCGTTACACCTATCTAAATAGCTTAGTTTATGCCGCTTTAAACGCTATATAAAGCTAGGGTTTGTTCCAATTACCGAGAAAATGGGAAAATCCAAAGTCTTTAAAATAACAGCCGTTTCAAGTGTCCGACATAAACTGCTGAACTTTCTAAACTGAGAGCCCTTCGAAAGAGCATTATGCCTTTCTGAAAAGCTTATTATATGCCGCTTAAAATGCTATATAAAGCTAGTGTGTGTTCCAATTTCCGAGAAAATGTGAAAGTCCAAACGCTTTAAAATAACAGCCGTTTCAAGTGTCCGACTTGAACTGCTGTACTTTCTAAACTAAGAGCCTTTCGGAAGAGCGTTGCACCTTTCTGAAAAGCTTATTACATGCCGCTTAAAACACAATAAAAAGCTAGAGTCTGTTCCTATATCCGAGAAAATGGGAAAGGCCCAAATCTTTAAAATAACTGCCGATTCAAGTGTCCGACATAAATTGCTGTATTTTCCAAACTGAGAGCTTTCGGAAGAGCGCTATACCTTTCTGAAAAGCTTATTATATGTCTAGAGCCTGTTCAAATTTCCGAGAAAATGTGAAAGCCCAAACGCTTTAAAATAACAGCCGTTTCAATTGTCCGACGTAAACTGCTGTACTTTCTGAACTGAGAGCCTCTCGAAAGAGCGTTATACCTTTCTGAAAAGCTTATTATGTGTCGCTTAAAACGGTTAATAAAGCTAGGGTTTGTTGCAATTTCCGAGGAAATGGTAAAATCCAAAGCCTTTAAAATAACAGCCGTTTCAAGTGTCCTACATAAACTGCTGTACTTTCTAAACTAAGAGCCTTTCGGAAGAGCCTTATACCTTTCCGAAAAGCTTATTATATGTCGCTTAAAACGGTAAATAAAGCTAGGGTTTGTTCCAATTTCCAACAAACACCCATTTCAAGTGTCCGACATAAACTGCTGTACTTTCTAAACTAAGAGCCTTTCGGAAGAGCGTTATACCTTTCTGAAAAGCTTACTATATTTCGCTTAAAACGGTAAGTAACGCTAGGGTTTGTTCCAATTTCAGAGGAAATGGGAAAATCCAAAGCCTTTAAAATAACAGCCGTTTCAAGTGTCCGACATAAACTGCTGTACTTTCTAAACTAATAGTCTTTCGGAAGAGCGTTATACCATTCTGGAAAGCTTATTATATGTCGCTTAAAACGGTAAGTAAAACTAGGATCTGTTCCCATTTCCGAGAAAATGGGAAAATCCAAAGCCTTTAAAATAACAGCCGTTTCAAGTGTCCGACATAAACTGCTGTGCTTTCTAAACTAAGAGCCTTCCGAAAGAGTAATATACCTTTTTGAAAAGCCTATTATATGCCGCTTACAACGCAATTTAAGGCAAGGGTCTGTTCCGATTTCGGAGAAAGTGTGAAAGACCAAAGTCTTTGAAATAACAGCCGTTTGAAGTGTCCGACATGAACTGCTGTACTTTTTAAATAAAGAGCTTTTCGGAAGAGCCTTACACCAATCTAAAAAGCTTATTTTATGCCGCTTTAAACGCTATATAAAGCTGGGGTCTGTTCCAATTTCCGAGAAAATGGGAAAGACCAAACTCTTTAAAATAACTGCCGTTTCAAGTGTCCGACATGAACTGCTGTACTTTCTAAACTGAGAGCCTTTCGAAAGAGCATTATCCCTTTCTGAAAAGCTTATTATATGCCGCTTAAACCACAATAAAAATCTAGGGCCTGTTCCAATATCCGAAAAAATGTGAAAACCCAAACGCTTTAAAATAACAGCGGTTTCAAGTGTCCGACTTAAATTGCTGTACTTTCTAAGCTAAGAGCCTACCGAAAGAGTAATATACCTTTCTGAAAAGCTTATTATATGCCGCTTACAACGCAATATAAGGCAAGGGTCTGTTCCAATTTCGGAAAAAATACAAAAGACCAAACGCATTAAAATAACTGCCGTTTCAAGTGTCCGACATAAACTGCTGTACTTTTTAAACTAAGAGCCTTTCGGAAGAGCGTTATACCTTTCTGAAAAGCTTATTATATGTCGCTTAAAACTGTAGATAAAGCTAGGGTCTGTTTCAATTTCCGAGAAAATGGGAAAATCCAAAGCCTTTAAAATAACAGCCGTTTCAAGTGTCCGACATAAAAATCTGTACTTTCGAAACTAAGAGCCTTTCGGAAAAGCGTCATACCTTTCTGAAAAGCTTATTTAATGTCGCTTAAAACAGTAGATAAAGCTAGGATCTGTTCCATTTTCCAAGAAAATGGGAAAATCCAAAGCCCTTAAAATAACAGCCGTTTCAAGTGTCCGACATAAACTGCTGTACTTTCTAAACTGAGAACGTTTCGAAAGAGCATTATTCCTTTCTGAAAAGCTTATTATATTGCGCTTAAAACGGTAAATAAAGTTATGATCTGTTCCAATTTCCGCGAAAATGGGAAAGCCCAAGCTCTTTAAAATAACAGCCGTTTCAAGGGTCCGACATAAACTGCTGTGCCTTTTCTAAACTAAGAGCCTTTCGGTAAATAAAGTTAGGGTCTGTTCCAATTTCCGAGAAAATAGGAAAATCCAAAGCCTTTAAAATAACAACCGTTTCAAGTGTCCGACATAAACTGCTGTACTTTCTAAACTAAGAGCCTTCCGAAAGAGTAATATACCTTTCTGAAAAGCCTATTATATGCCGCTTACAACGCAATTTAAGGCAAGGGTCTGTTCCAATTTCGGAGAAAGTGTGAAAGACCAAACTCTTTGAAATAACAGCCGATTCAAGTGTCCCACATGAACTGCTGTACTTTTTAAAAAAAGAGCTTTTCGGAAGAGCGTTACACCTATCTTAAAATCTTATTTTATGCCGCTTTAAACGCTATATAAAGCTAGGGCCTGTTCCAATTACCGAGAAAATGGGAAAATCCAAAGTCTTTAAAATAACTGCCGTTTCAAGTGTCCGACATGAACTGCTGTACTTTCTAAACTAAGAGCCTTTCGGAAAAGCGTTATACCTTTCTGAAAAGCTGATTTAATGTCGCTTAAAACGGTAGATAAAGCTAGGGTCTGTTCCAATTTCCGAGGAAATGGGAAAGTCCAAACTCTTTCAAATAACTGCCGTTTCAAGTGTCCGACATAAACTGCTGTACTTTCTAAACTGAGAGCCCTTCGAAAGAGCATTATGAATTTCTGAAAAGCTTATTATATGCCGCTTAAAATGCTATATAAAGCTAGGGTGTGTTCCAATTTCCGAGAAAATGTGAAAGTCCAAACCCTTTAAATTAACAGCCGTTTCAATTGTCCGACATGAACTGCTGTACTTTCTAAACTGAGAGCCCTTCGAAAGAGCATTATGCCTTTCTGAAAAGCTTATTATATGCCGCTTAAAATGCTATATAAAGCTAGGGTGTGTTCCAATTTCCGAGAAAACGTGAAAGTCCAAACGCTTTAAAATAACAGCCGTTTCAAGTGTCCGACATGAACTGCTGTACTTTCTAAACTAAGAGCCTTTCGGAAGAGCGTTGCACCTTTCTGAAAAGCTTATTATATGCCGCTTAAAACACAATAAAAAGCTAGAGTCTGTTCCTATGTCCGAGAAAATGGGAAAGGCCAAAATCTTTAAAATAACTGCCGATTCAAGTGTCCGACATAAATTGCTGTATTTTCTAAACTGAAAGCCTTTCGGAAGAGCGCTATACCTTTCTGAAAAGCTTATTATATCCCGCTTAAAACACAATATAGAGCTAGGGTTTGTTCCAATTTCCGAAAAAATGTGAAAGCCCAAACGCTTTAAGATAACAGCCGTTTCAAGTGTCTTACATAAATTGCCGTACTTTCTAAGCTAAGAGCCTACCGAAAGAGTAATATAACTTTCTGAAAAGTCTTTTATATGCCGCTTATAACGCAATATAAGGCAAGGGTCTGTTCCAATTTCGGAGAAAATGGGAAAATCCAAAGCCTTGAAAATAACAGCCGTTTCAAGTGTCCGACATAAACTACTGTACTTTCTAAACTAAGAGCCTGTCGAAAGAGCATTATTCCTTTCTGAAAAGCTTATTATATTCCGCTTAAAACGGTAAATAAAGCTAGGATCTGTTCCAATTTCCGAGAAAATGGGAAAGCCCAAGCTCTTTAAAATAACAGCCGTTTCAAGGGTCTGTCATAAACTGCTGTGCCTTTTCTAAACTAAGAGCCTTTCGGAAAAGCATTATACCTTTCTGAAAAGCTTATTATATGTCGCTTAAAACGGTAAATAAAATTAGGGTCTGTTCCAATTTCCGAGAAAATAGGAAAATCCAGAGCCTTTAAAATAACAGCCGTTTCAAGTGTCCGACATAAACTGCTGTACTTTCTAAACTAAGAGCCTTTCGGAAGAGCCTTATACCTTTCTGAAAAGCTTATTATATGCCGCTTAAACACAACAAAAAGCTAGGGCCTGTTCAAATTTCCGAGAAAATGTGAGAGATAAAACCCTTTAAAATAACAGCAGTTTTAAGTGTCCGACATAAACTGCTGTACTCTCTAAGCTAACAGCCTTCCGAAAGAGCAGTATTTCCTTTCTGAAGGGCTTATTATATGTCGCTTAAAACACAATATAAAGCTATGGTCTGTTCCAATTTCCGAAAAAAATGTGAAAGCCCAAACGCTTTAAAATAACTGCCGTTTCAAGTGTCCGACATAAATTGCTGTACTTTCTAAGCTAAGAGCCTACCGAAAGAGTAATATAACTTTCTGAAAAGTCTTTTATATGCCGCTTATAACGCAATATAAGGCAAGGGTCTGTTCCAATTTCGGAGAAAATGGGAAAATCCAAAGCCTTGAAAATATCAGCCGTTTCAAGTGTCCGACATAAACTGCTGTACTTTCTAAACTAAGAGCCTGTCGAAAGAGCATTATTCCTTTCTGAAAAGCTTATTATATGTCGCTTAAAACGGTAGATAAAGCTAGAATCTGTTCCAATTTCCGAGAAAATGGGAAAGTCCAAGCTCTTTAAAATAACAGCCGTTTCAAGGGTCCGACATAAACTGCTGTGCCTTTTCTAAACTAAGAGCCTTTCGGAAAAACATTATACCTTTCTGAAAAGCTTATTATATGTCGCTTAAAACGGTAAATAAAGTTAGGGTCTGTTCCAATTTCCGAGAAAATAGGAAAATCCAAAGCCTTTAAAATAACAGCCGTTTCAAGTGTCCGACATAAACTGCTGTACTTTCTGAACTAAGAGCCTTTCGGAAGAGCCTTATACCTTTCTGAAAAGCTGATTTAATGTCGCTTAAAACGGTAGATAAAGCTAGGGTCTGTTCCAATTTCCGAGGAAATGGGAAAGTCCAAACTCTTTCAAATAACTGCCGTTTCAAGTGTCCGACATAAACTGCTGTACTTTCTAAACTGAGAGCCCTTCGAAAGAGCATTATGAATTTCTGAAAAGCTTATTATATGCCGCTTAAAATGCTATATAAAGCTAGGGTGTGTTCCAATTTCCGAGAAAATGTGAAAGTCCAAACCCTTTAAATTAACAGCCGTTTCAAGTGTCCGACATGAACTGCTGTACTTTCTAAACTGAGAGCCCTTCGAAAGAGCATTATGCCTTTCTGAAAAGCTTATTATATGCCGCTTAAAATGCTATATAAAGCTAGGGTGTGTTCCAATTTCCGAGAAAACGTGAAAGTCCAAACGCTTTAAAATAACAGCCGTTTCAAGTGTCCGACATGAACTGCTGTACTTTCTAAACTAAGAGTCTTTCGGAAGAGCGTTGCACCTTTCTGAAAAGCTTATTATATGCCGCTTAAAACACAATAAAAAGCTAGAGTCTGTTCCTATGTCCGAGAAAATGGGAAAGGCCAAAATCTTTAAAATAACTGCCGATTCAAGTGTCCGACATAAATTGCTGTATTTTCTAAACTGAAAGCCTTTCGGAAGAGCGCTATACCTTTCTGAAAAGCTTATTATATCCCGCTTAAAACACAATATAGAGCTAGGGTTTGTTCCAATTTCCGAAAAAATGTGAAAGCCCAAACGCTTTAAGATAACAGCCGTTTCAAGTGTCTTACATAAATTGCCGTACTTTCTAAGCTAAGAGCCTACCGAAAGAGTAATATAACTTTCTGAAAAGTCTTTTATATGCCGCTTATAACGCAATATAAGGCAAGGGTCTGTTCCAATTTCGGAGAAAATGGGAAAATCCAAAGCCTTGAAAATAACAGCCGTTTCAAGTGTCCGACATAAACTGCTGTACTTTCTAAACTAAGAGCCTGTCGAAAGAGCATTATTCCTTTCTGAAAAGCTTATTATATGCCGCTTAAAACAGTAAATAAAGCTAGGATCTGTTCCAATTTCCGAGAAAATGGGAAAGCCCAAGCTCTTTAAAATAACAGCCGTTTCAAGGGTCTGACATAAACTGCTGTGCCTTTTCTAAACTAAGAGCCTTTCGGAAAAGCATTATACCCTTCTGAAAAGCTTATTATATGTCGCTTAAAACGGTAAATAAAATTAGGGTCTGTTCCAATTTCCGAGAAAATAGGAAAATCCAGAGCCTTTAAAATAACAGCCGTTTCAAGTGTCCGACATAAACTGCTGTACTTTCTAAACTAAGAGCCTTTCGGAAGAGCCTTATACCTTTCTGAAAAGCTTATTATATGCCGCTTAAACACAACAAAAAGCTAGGGCCTGTTCAAATTTCCGAGAAAATGTGAGAGATAAAACGCTTTAAAATAACAGCAGTTTTAAGTGTCCGACATAAACTGCTGTACTCTCTAAGCTAACAGCCTTCCGAAAGAGCAGTATTTCCTTTCTGAAGGGCTTATTATATGCCGCTTAAAACGGTAGATAAAGCTAGAATCTGTTCCAATTTCCGAGAAAATGGGAAAGCCCAAGCTCTTTAAAATAACAGCCGTTTCAAGGGTCCGACATAAACTGCTGTGCCTTTTCTAAACTAAGAGCCTTTCGGAAAAACATTATACCTTTCTGAAAAGCTTATTATATGTCGCTTAAAACGGTAAATAAAGTTAGGGTCTGTTCCAATTTCCGAGAAAATAGGAAAATCCAAAGCCTTTAAAATAACAGCCGTTTCAAGTGTCCGACATAAACTGCTGTACTTTCTGAACTAAGAGCCTTTCGGAAGAGCGTTGTACCTTTCTGAAAAGCTTATTATATGTCGCTTAAAACGGTAAATAAAACTAGGGTTTGTTCCAACTTCCAACAAACACCAGTTTCAAGTGTCCGACATAAACTGCTGTACTTTCTAAACTAAGAGCCTTTCGGAAGAGCGTTATACCTTTCTGAAAAGCTTATTATATTTCGCTTAAAACAGTAAATAAAGCTAGGGTTTGTTCCAATTTCCGAGGAAATGGGAAAATCCAAAGCCTTTAAAATAACAGCCGTTTCAAGTGTCCGACATAAACTGCTGTACTTTCTAAACTAAGAGCCTTTCGGAAGAGCGTTATACGTTTCTGAAAAGCTTATTATATGCCGCTTAAAACGCTATATAAAGCTAGGGTGTGTTCCAATTTCCTAGAAAATGTGAAAGTCCAAACGCTTTAAAATAACAGCCGTTTCAAGTGTTCGACATGAACTGCTGTACTTTCTAAACAAAGAGCCTTTCGGAAGAGGGTTAAACCTTTCTGAAAAGCTTATTATATGCTGCTTAAAACGCTATATAAAGCTAGGGTGTGTTCCAATTTCCTAGAAAATGTGAAAGTCCAAACGCTTTAAAATAACAGCCGTTTCAAGTGTCCGACATGAACTGCTGTACTTTCTAAACTAAGAGCCTTTCGGAAGAGCGTTACACCTATCTAAATAGCTTAGTTTATGCCGCTTTAAACGCTATATAAAGCTGGGGTCTGTTCCAATTACCGAGAAAATGGGAAAATCCAAAGTCTTTAAAATAACAGCCGTTTCAAGTGTCCGACATAAATTGCTGTACTTTCTAAACAAAGAGCCTTTCGGAAGAGCGTTATACCTTTCTGAAAAGCTTATTATATTTCGCTTGAAACAGTAAATAAAGCTAGGGTTTGTTCCAATTTCCGAGGAAATGGGAAAATCCAAAGCCTTTAAAATAACAGCCGTTTCAAGTGTCCGACATAAACTGCTGTACTTTCTAAACCAAGAGCCTTTCGGAAGAGCGTTATACCTTTCTGAAAAGCTTATTATATGTCGCTTAAAACGGTAAGTAAAACTAGGGTTTGTTCCAACTTCCAACAAACACCCGTTTCAAGTGTCCGACATGAACTGCTGTACTTTTTAAAAAAAGAGCTTTTCGGAAGAGCGTTACACCTATCTTAAAATCTTATTTTATGCCGCTTTAAACGCTATATAAAGCTAGGGCCTGTTCCAATTACCGAGAAAATGGGAAAATCCAAAGTCTTTAAAATAACTGCCGTTTCAAGTGTCCGACATGAACTGCTGTACTTTCTAAACTAAGAGCCTTTCGGAAAAGCGTTATACCTTTCTGAAAAGCTGATTTAATGTCGCTTAAAACGGTAGATAAAGCTAGGGTCTGTTCCAATTTCCGAGGAAATGGGAAAGTCCAAACTCTTTCAAATAACTGCCGTTTCAAGTGTCCGACATAAACTGCTGTACTTTCTAAACTGAGAGCCCTTCGAAAGAGCATTATGAATTTCTGAAAAGCTTATTATATGCCGCTTAAAATGCTATATAAAGCTAGGGTGTGTTCCAATTTCCGAGAAAATGTGAAAGTCCAAACCCTTTAAATTAACAGCCGTTTCAAGTGTCCGACATGAACTGCTGTACTTTCTAAACTGAGAGCCCTTCGAAAGAGCATTATGCCTTTCTGAAAAGCTTATTATATGCCGCTTAAAATGCTATATAAAGCTAGGGTGTGTTCCAATTTCCGAGAAAACGTGAAAGTCCAAACGCTTTAAAATAACAGCCGTTTCAAGTGTCCGACATGAACTGCTGTACTTTCTAAACTAAGAGTCTTTCGGAAGAGCGTTGCACCTTTCTGAAAAGCTTATTATATGCCGCTTAAAACACAATAAAAAGCTAGAGTCTGTTCCTATGTCCGAGAAAATGGGAAAGGCCAAAATCTTTAAAATAACTGCCGATTCAAGTGTCTGACATAAATTGCCGTACTTTCTAAGCTAAGAGCCTACCGAAAGAGTAATATAACTTTCTGAAAAGTCTTTTATATGCCGCTTATAACGCAATATAAGGCAAGGGTCTGTTCCAATTTCGGAGAAAATGGGAAAATCCAAAGCCTTGAAAATAACAGCCGTTTCAAGTGTCCGACATAAACTGCTGTACTTTCTAAACTAAGAGCCTGTCGAAAGAGCATTATTCCTTTCTGAAAAGCTTATTATATGCCGCTTAAAACGGTAAATAAAGCTAGGATCTGTTCCAATTTCCGAGAAAATGGGAAAGCCCAAGCTCTTTAAAATAACAGCCGTTTCAAGGGTCTGACATAAACTGCTGTGCCTTTTCTAAACTAAGAGCCTTTCGGAAAAGCATTATACCTTTCTGAAAAGCTTATTTTATGTCGCTTAAAACGGTAAATAAAATTAGGGTCTGTTCCAATTTCCGAGAAAATAGGAAAATCCAGAGCCTTTAAAATAACAGCCGTTTCAAGTGTCCGACATAAACTGCTGTACTTTCTAAACTAAGAGCCTTTCGGAAGAGCCTTATACCTTTCTGAAAAGCTTATTATATGCCGCTTAAACACAACAAAAAGCTAAGGCCTGTTCAAATTTCCGAGAAAATGTGAGAGATAAAACGCTTTAAAATAACAGCAGTTTTAAGTGTCCGACATAAACTGCTGTACTCTCTAAGCTAACAGCCTTCCGAAAGAGCAGTATTTCCTTTCTGAAGGGCTTATTATATGTCGCTTAAAACACAATATAAAGCTATGGTCTGTTCCAATTTCCGAAAAAAATGTGAAAGCCCAAACACTTTAAAATAACTGCCGTTTCAAGTGTCCGACATAAATTGCTGTACTTTCTAAGCTAAGAGCCTACCGAAAGAGTAATATAACTTTCTGAAAAGTCTTTTATATGCCGCTTATAACGCAATATAAGGCAAGGGTCTGTTCCAATTTCGGAGAAAATGGGAAAATCCAAAGCCTTGAAAATAACAGCCGTTTCAAGTGTCCGACATAAACTGCTGTACTTTCTAAACTAAGAGCCTGTCGAAAGAGCATTATTCCTTTCTGAAAAGCTTATTATATGCCGCTTAAAACGGTAGATAAAGCTAGAATCTGTTCCAATTTCCGAGAAAATGGGAAAGTCCAAGCTCTTTAAAATAACAGCCGTTTCAAGGGTCCGACATAAACTGCTGTGCCTTTTCTAAACTAAGAGCCTTTCGGAAAAACATTATACCTTTCTGAAAAGCTTATTATATGTCGCTTAAAACGGTAAATAAAGTTAGGGTCTGTTCCAATTTCCGAGAAAATAGGAAAATCCAAAGCCTTTAAAATAACAGCCGTTTCAAGTGTCCGACATAAACTGCTGTACTTTCTGAACTAAGAGCCTTTCGGAAGAGCGTTATACCTTTCTGAAAAGCTTATAATATGTCGCTTAAAACGGTAAATAAAACTAGGGTTTGTTCCAACTTCCAACAAACACCCGTTTCAAGTGTCCGACATAAACTGCTGTACTTTCTAAACTAAGAGCCTTTCGGAAGAGCGTTATACCTTTCTGAAAAGCTTATTATATTTCGCTTAAAACAGTAAACAAAGCTAGGGTTTGTTCCAATTTCCGAGGAAATGGGAAAATCCAAAGCCTTTAAAATAACAGCCGTTTCAAGTGTCCGACATTAACTGCCGTACTTTCTAAACTAAGAGCCTTTCGGAAGAGCGTTATACCTTTCTGAAAAGCTTATTATATGTCGCTTAAAACGGTAAATAAAACTAGGGTTTGTTCCAATTTCCAACAAACACCCGTTTCAAGTGTCCGACATAAACTGCTGTACTTTCTAAACTAAGAGCCTTTCGGAAGAGCGTTACACCTATCTAAATAGCTTAGTTTATGCCGCTTTAAACGCTATATAAAGCTGGGGTCTGTTCCAATTACCGAGAAAATGGGAAAATCCAAAGTCTTTAAAATAACAGCCGTTTCAAGTGTCCGACATAAATTGCTGTACTTTCTAATCTAAGAGCCTACCGAAAGAGTAATATAACTTTCTGAAAAGTCTTTTATATGACGCTTACAACGCAATATAAGGCAAGGGTCTATTCCAATTTCCGAGGAAATGGGAAAATCCAAAGCCTTTAAAATAACAGCCGTTTCAAGTGTCCGACATAAACTGCTGTACTTTCTAAACTAAGAGCCTTTCGGAAGAGCGTTATACGTTTCTGAAAAGCTTATTATATGCCGCTTAAAACGCTATATAAAGCTAGGGTGTGTTCCAATTTCCTAGAAAATGTGAAAGTCCAAACGCTTTAAAATAACAGCCGTTTCAAGTGTTCGACATGAACTGCTGTACTTTCTAAACAAAGAGCCTTTCGGAAGAGCGTTAAACCTTTCTGAAAAGCTTATTATATGCTGCTTAAAACGCTATATAAAGCTAGGGTGTGTTCCAATTTCCTAGAAAATGTGAAAGTCCAAACTCTTTAAAATAACAGCCGTTTCAAGTGTCCGACATGAACTGCTGTACTTTCTAAACTAAGAGCCTTTCGGAAGAGCGTTACACCTATCTAAATAGCTTAGTTTATGCCTCTTTAAACGCTATATAAAGCTGGGGTCTGTTCCAATTACCGAGAAAATGGGAAAATCCAAAGTCTTTAAAATAACAGCCGTTTCAAGTGTCCGACATAAATTGCTGTACTTTCTAATCTAGGAGCCTACCGAAAGAGTAATATAACTTTCTGAAAAGTCTTTTATATGACGCTTACAACGCAATATAAGGCAAGGGTCTGTTCCAATTTCCGAGGAAATGGGAAAATCCAAAGCCTTTAAAATAACAGCCGTTTCAAGTGTCCGACATAAACTGCTGTACTTTCTAAACTAAGAGCCTTTCGGAAGAGCGTTATACCTTTCTGAACAGCTTATTATATGTCGCTTAAAACGGTAAATAAAACTAGGGTTTGTTCCAATTTCCAACAAACACCCGTTTCAAGTGTCCGACATAAACTGCTGTACTTTCTAAACTAAGAGCCTTTCGGAAGAGCGTTATACCTTTCTGAAAAGCTTATTATATGCCGCTTAAAACGCTATATAAAGCTAGGGTGTGTTCCAATTTCCTAGAAAATGTGAAAGTCCAAACGCTTTAAAATAACAGCCGTTTCAAGTGTTCGACATGAACTGCTGTACTTTCTAAACAAAGAGCCTTTCGGAAGAGCATTAAACCTTTCTGAAAAGCTTATTATGTGTCGCTTAAAACGGTAAATTAAGCTAGGGTTTGTTCCAATTTCCGAGGAAATGGGAAAATCCAAAGTCTTTAAAATAACTGCCGTTTCAAGTGTCCGACATGAACTGCTGTACTTTCTAAACTAAGAGCCTTTCGGAAGAGCGTTACACCTATCTAAATAGCTTAGTTTATGCCGCTTTAAACGCTATATAAAGCTAGGGCCTGTTCCAATTACCGAGAAAATGGGAAAATCCAAAGTCTTTAAAATAACAGACGTTTCAAGTGTCCGACCTAAACTGCTGTACTTTCTACACTGAGAGCCTTTCGAAAGAGCATTATTCCTTTCTGAAAAGCTTATTATATGCCGCTTAAAACGCTATATAAAGCTAGGGTGTGTTCCAATTTCCGAGAAAATGTGAAAGACCAAACGCTTTAAAATAACAGCCGTTTCAAGTGTCCGACAAAAACTGCTGTACTTTCTAAACTAAGAGCCTTTCGGAAGAGCGTTAAACCTTTCTGAAAAGCTTATTACGTGTCGCTTAAAACGGTAAATAAAGCTAGGGCCTGTCCAATTACCGAGAAAATGGGAAAATCCAAAGTCTTTAAAATAACTGCCGTTTCAAGTGTCCGACATGAACTGCTGTACTTTCTAAACTAAGAGCCTTTCGGAAGAGCGTTACACCTATCTAAATAGCTTAGTTTATCCCGCTTAAAACGCTATTTAAAGCTAGGGCCTGTTCCAATTACCGAGAAAATGGGAAAATCCAAAGTCTTTAAAATAACAGACGTTTCAAGTGTCCGACCTAAACTGCTGTACTTTCTACACTGAGAGCCTTTCGAAAGAGCATTATTCCTTTCTGAAAAGCTTATTATATGCCGCTTAAAACGCTATATAAAGCTAGGGTGTGTTCCAATTTCCGAGAAAATGTGAAAGACCAAACGCTTTAAAATAACAGCCGTTTCAAGCGTCCGACAAAAACTGCTGTACTTTCTAAACTAAGAGCCTTTCGGAAGAGCGTTATACCTTTCTGAAAAGCTTATTATATGCCGCTTAAAACGCTATATAAAGCTAGGGTGTGTTCCAATTTCCTAGAAAATGTGAAAGTCCAAACGCTTTAAAATAACAGCCGTTTCAAGTGTCCGACATGAACTGCTGTACTTTCTAAATTAAGAGCCTTTCGGAAGAGCGTTACACCTATCTAAATAGCTTAGTTTATGCCGCTTTAAACGCTATATAAAGCTGGGGTCTGTTCCAATTACCGAGAAAATGGGAAAATCCAAAGTCTTTAAAATAACAGCCGTTTCAAGTGTCCGACATAAATTGCTGTACTTTCTAATCTAGGAGCCTACCGAAAGAGTAATATAACTTTCTGAAAAGCCTTTTATATGACGCTTACAACGCAATATAAGGCAAGGGTCTGTTCCAATTTCCGAGGAAATGGGAAAATCCAAAGCCTTTAAAATAACAGCCGTTTCAAGTGTCCGACATAAACTGCTGTACTTTCTAAACTAAGAGCCTTTCGGAAGAGCGTTATACCTTTCTGAACAGCTTATTATATGTCGCTTAAAACGGTAAATAAAACTAGGGTTTGTTCCAATTTCCAACAAACACCCGTTTCAAGTGTCCGACATAAACTGCTGTACTTTCTAAACTAAGAGCCTTTCGGAAGAGCGTTATACCTTTCTGAAAAGCTTATTATATGCCGCTTAAAACGCTATATAAAGCTAGGGTGTGTTCCAATTTCCTAGAAAATGTGAAAGTCCAAACGCTTTAAAATAACAGCCGTTTCAAGTGTTCGACATGAACTGCTGTACTTTCTAAACTAAGAGCCTTTCGGAAGAGCGTTATACCTTTCTGAAAAGCTTATTATATTTCGCTTAAAACAGCAAATAAAGCTAGGGTTTGTTCCTATTTCCGAGGAAATGGGAAAATCCAAAGCCTTTAAAATAACAGCCGTTTCAAGTGTCCGACATAAACTGCTGTACTTTCTAAACTAAGAGCCTTTCGGAAGAGCGTGATACCTTTCTGAAAAGCTTATTATATTTCGCTTAAAACAGCAAATAAAGCTAGGGTTTGTTCCAATTTAAGAGGAAATGGGAAAATCCAAAGCCTTTAAAATAACAGCCGTTTCAAGTGTCCGACATAAACTGCTGTAATTTCTAAACTAAGAGCCTTTCGGAAGAGCGTTAAACCTTTCTGAAAAGCTTATTATGTGTCGCTTAAAACGGTAAATAAAGCTAGGGTTTGTTCCAATTTCCAACAAACACCCGTTTCAAGTGTCCGACATAAACTGCTGTACTTTCTAAACTAAGAGCCTTTCGGAAGAGCGTTAAACCTTTCTGAAAAGCTTATTATGTGTCGCTTAAAACGGTAAATAAAGCTAGGGTTTGTTCCAATTTCCGAGGAAATGGGAAAATCCAAAGCCCTTAAAATAACAGCCGTTTCAAGTGTCCGACATAAACTGCTGTACTTTCTAAACTAAGAGCCTTTCGGAAGAGCGTGATACCTTTCTGAAAAGCTTATTATATTTCGCTTAAAACAGCAAATAAAGCTAGGGTTTGTTCCAATTTAAGAGGAAATGGGAAAATCCAAAGCCTTTAAAATAACAGCCGTTTCAAGTGTCCGACATAAACTGCTGTAATTTCTAAACTAAGAGCCTTTCGGAAGAGCGTTATACCTTTCTGAAAAGCTTATTATATTTCGCTTAAAACAGCAAATAAAGCTAGGGTTTGTTCCAATTTCCGAGGAAATGGGAAAATCCAAAGCCTTTAAAATAACAGCCGTTTCAAGTGTCCGACATAAACTGCTGTAATTTCTAAACTAAGAGCCTTTCGGAAGAGCGTTATACCTTTCTGAAAAGCTTATTATATTTCGCTTAAAACAGTAAATAAAGCTAGGGTTTGTTCCAATTTCCAACAAATACCCGTTTCAAGTGTCCGACAAAAACTGCTGTACTTTCTAAACTAAGAGCCTTTCGGAAGAGCGTTATACCTTTCTGAAAAGCTTATTATATTTCGCTTAAAACAGCAAATAAAGCTAGGGTTTGTTCCAATTTCCGAGGAAATGGGAAAATCCAAAGCCTTTAAAATAACAGCCGTTTCAAGTGTCCGACATAAACTGCTGTAATTTCTAAACTAAGAGCCTTTCGGAAGAGCGTTATACCTTTCTGAAAAGCTTATTATATTTCGCTTAAAACAGTAAATAAAGCTAGGGTTTGTTCCAATTTCCAACAAATACCCGTTTCAAGTGTCCGACAAAAACTGCTGTACTTTCTAAACTAAGAGCCTTTCGGAAGAGCGTTATACCTTTCTGAAAAGCTTATTATATGCCGCTTAAAACGCTATATAAAGCTAGGGCCTGTTCCAATTACCGAGAAAATGGGAAAATCCAAAGTCTTTAACATAACTGCCGTTTCAAGTGTCCGACATGAACTGCTGTACTTTCTAAACTAAGAGCCTTTCGGAAGAGCGTTATACCTTTCTGAAAAGCTTATTATATTTCGCTTAAAACAGCAAATAAAGCTAGGGTTTGTTCCTATTTCCGAGGAAATGGGAAAATCCAAAGCCTTTAAAATAACAGCCGTTTCAAGTGTCCGACATAAACTGCTGTAATTTCTAAACTAAGAGCCTTTCGGAAGAGCGTTATACCTTTCTGAAAAGCTTATTATATTTCGCTTAAAACAGTAAATAAAGCTAGGGTTTGTTCCAATTTCCAACAAATACCCGTTTCAAGTGTCCGACAAAAACTGCTGTACTTTCTAAACTAAGAGCCTTTCGGAAGAGCGTTATACCTTTCTGAAAAGCTTATTATGTGTCGCTTAAAACGGTAAATTAAGCTAGGGCCTGTCCAATTACCGAGAAAATGGGAAAATCCAAAGTCTTTAAAATAACTGCCGTTTCAAGTGTCCGACATGAACTGCTGTACTTTCTAAACTAAGAGCCTTTCGGAAGAGCGTTACACCTTTCTGAAAAGCTTATTATATTTCGCTTAAAACAGTAAATAAAGCTAGGGTTTGTTCCAATTTCCAACAAATACCCGTTTCAAGTGTCCGACAAAAACTGCTGTAATTTCTAAACTAAGAGCCTTTCGGAAGAGCGTTAAACCTTTCTGAAAAGCTTATTATGTGTCGCTTAAAACGGTAAATAAAGCTAGGGCCTGTCCAATTACCGAGAAAATGGGAAAATCCAAAGTCTTTAAAATAACTGCCGTTTCAAGTGTCCGACATGAACTGCTGTACTTTCTAAACTAAGAGTCTTTCGGAAGAGCGTTACACCTATCTAAATAGCTTAGTTTATGCCGCTTAAAACGCTATATAAAGCTAGGGCCTGTTCCAATTACCGAGAAAATGGGAAAATCCAAAGTCTTTAAAATAACAGACGTTTCAAGTGTCCGACCTAAACTGCTGTACTTTCTACACTGAGAGCCTTTCGAAAGAGCATTATTCCTTTCTGAAAAGCTTATTATATGCCGCTTAAAACGCTATATAAAGCTAGGGTGTGTTCCAATTTCCGAGAAAATGTGAAAGACCAAACGCTTTAAAATAACAGCCGTTTCAAGTGTCCGACAAAAACTGCTGTACTTTCTAAACTAAGAGCCTTTCGGAAGAGCGTTATACCTTTCTGAAAAGCTTATTATATGCCGCTTAAAACGCTATATAAAGCTAGGGTGTGTTCCAATTTCCTAGAAAATGTGAAAGTCCAAACGCTTTAAAATAACAGCCGTTTCAAGTGTCCGACATGAACTGCTGTACTTTCTAAATTAAGAGCCTTTCGGAAGAGCGTTACACCTATCTAAATAGCTTAGTTTATGCCGCTTTAAACGCTATATAAAGCTGGGGTCTGTTCCAATTACCGAGAAAATGGGAAAATCCAAAGTCTTTAAAATAACAGACGTTTCAAGTGTCCGACATAAATTGCTGTACTTTCTAATCTAGGAGCCCACCGAAAGAGTAATATAACTTTCTGAAAAGTCTTTTATATGACGCTTACAACGCAATATAAGGCAAGGGTCTGTTCCAATTTCCGAGGAAATGGGAAAATCCAAAGCCTTTAAAATAACAGCCGTTTCAAGTGTCCGACATAAACTGCTGTACTTTCTAAACTAAGAGCCTTTCGGAAGAGCGTTATACCTTTCTGAACAGCATATTATATGTCGCTTAAAACGGTAAATAAAACTAGGGTTTGTTCCAATTTCCAACAAACACCCGTTTCAAGTGTCCGACATAAACTGCTGTACTTTCTAAACTAAGAGCCTTTCGGAAGAGCGTTATACCTTTCTGAAAAGCTTATTATATGCCGCTTAAAACGCTATATAAAGCTAGGGCCTGTTCCAATTACCGAGAAAATGGGAAAATACAAAGTCTTTAAAATAACTGCCGTTTCAAGTGTCCGACATGAACTGCTGTACTTTCTAAACGAAGTGACTTTCGGAAGAGCGTTACACCTATCCAAGTAGCTTAGTTTATGCCGCTTTAAACGCTATATAAAGCTAGGGCCTGTTCCTATTACCGAGAAAATGGGAAAATCCAAAATCTTTAAAATAACAGACGTTTCAAGTGTCCGACCTAAACTGCTGTACTTTCTACACTGAGAGCCTTTCGAAAGAGCATTATTCCTTTCTGAAAAGCTTATTAAATGCCGCTTAAAACGTTATATAAAGCTAGGGTGTCTTCCGATTTCCGAGAAAATAGGAAAATCCAAAGCGTTTAAAATAACAGCCGTTTCAAGTGTCCGACATAAACTGCTGTACTTTCTGAACTAAGAGCCTTCCGAAAGAGCAGTATTTCCTTTCTGAAGGGCTTATTATATGTCGCTTAAAACACAATATAAAGCTATGGTCTGTTCCAATTTCCGAAAAAAATGTGAAAGCCCAAACGCTTTAAAATAACTGCCGTTTCAAGTGTCCGACATAAATTGCTGTACTTTCTAAGCTAAGAGCCTACCGAAAGAGTAATATAACTTTCTGAAAAGTCTTTTATATGCCGCTTATAACGCAATATAAGGCAAGGGTCTGTTCCAATTTCGGAGAAAATGGGAAAATCCAAAGCCTTGAAAAGAACAGCCGATTCAAGTGTCCGACATAAACTGCTGTACTTTCTGAACTAAGAGCCTTTCGGAAGAGCCTTATTCCTTTCTGAAAAGCTTATTATATGCCGCTTAAAACGGTAGATAAAGCTAGAATCTGTTCCAATTTCCGAGAAAATGGGAAAGGCCAAGCTCTTTAAAATAACAGCCGTTTCAAGGGTCCGACATAAACTGCTGTGCCTTTTCTAAACTAAGAGCCTTTCGGAAAAAAATTATACCTTTCTGAAAAGCTTATTATATGTCGCTTAAAACGGTAAATAAAGTTAGGGTCTGTTCCAATTTCCGAGAAAATAGGAAAATCCAAAGCCTTTAAAATAACAGCCGTTTCAAGTGTCCGACATAAACTGCTGTACTTTCTGAACTAAGAGCCTTTCGGAAGAGCCTTATACCTTTCTGAAAAGCTTATTATATGTCGCTTAAAACGCTATATAAAGCTAGGGTGTGTTCCAATTTCCTAGAAAATGTGAAAGTCCAAACGCTTTAAAATAACAGCCGTTTCAAGTGTCCGACATGAACTGCTGTACTTTCTAAACTAAGAGCCTTTCGGAAGAGCGTTACACCTATCTAAATAGCTTAGTTTATGCCGCTTTAAACGCTATATAAAGCTGGGGTCCGTTCCAATTACCGAGAAAATGGGAAAATCCAAAGTCTTTAAAATAACAGCCGTTTCAAGTGTCCGACATAAATTGCTGTACTTTCTAATCTAGGAGCCTACCGAAAGAGTAATATAACTTTCTGAAAAGTCTTTTATATGACGCTTACAACGCAATATAAGGCAAGGGTCTGTTCCAATTTCCGAGGAAATGGGAAAATCCAAAGCCTTTAAAATAACAGCCGTTTCAAGTGTCCGACATAAACTGCTGTACTTTCTAAACTAAGAGCCTTTCGGAAGAGCGTTATACCTTTCTGAACAGCTTATTATATGTCGCTTAAAACGGTAAATAAAACTAGGGTTTGTTCCAATTTCCAACAAACACCCGTTTCAAGTGTCCGACATAAACTGCTGTACTTTCTAAACTAAGAGCCTTTCGGAAGAGCGTTATACCTTTCTGAAAAGCTTATTATATGCCGCTTAAAACGCTATATAAAGCTAGGGTGTGTTCCAATTTCCTAGAAAATGTGAAAGTCCAAACGCTTTAAAATAACAGCCGTTTCAAGTGTTCGACATGAACTGCTGTACTTTCTAAACAAAGAGCCTTTCGGAAGAGCGTTAAACCTTTCTGAAAAGCTTATTATGTGTCGCTTAAAACGGTAAATAAAGCTAGGGTTTGTTTCAATTTCCGAGGAAATGGGAAAATCCAAAGTCTTTAAAATAACAGACGTTTCAAGTGTCCGACCTAAACTGCTGTACTTTCTACACTGAGAGCCTTTCGAAAGAGCATTATTCCTTTCTGAAAAGCTTATTAAATGCCGCTTAAAACGTTATATAAAGCTAGGGTGTCTTCCGATTTCCGAGAAAATAGGAAAATCCAAAGCGTTTAAAATAACAGCCGTTTCAAGTGTCCGACATAAACTGCTGTACTTTCTGAACTAAGAGCCTTCCGAAAGAGCAGTATTTCCTTTCTGAAGGGCTTATTATATGTCGCTTAAAACACAATATAAAGCTATGGTCTGTTCCAATTTCCGAAAAAAATGTGAAAGCCCAAACGCTTTAAAATAACTGCCGTTTCAAGTGTCCGACATAAATTGCTGTACTTTCTAAGCTAAGAGCCTACCGAAAGAGTAATATAACTTTCTGAAAAGTCTTTTATATGCCGCTTATAACGCAATATAAGGCAAGGGTCTGTTCCAATTTCGGAGAAAATGGGAAAATCCAAAGCCTTGAAAAGAACAGCCGATTCAAGTGTCCGACATAAACTGCTGTACTTTCTGAACTAAGAGCCTTTCGGAAGAGCCTTATTCCTTTCTGAAAAGCTTATTATATGCCGCTTAAAACGGTAGATAAAGCTAGAATCTGTTCCAATTTCCGAGAAAATGGGAAAGGCCAAGCTCTTTAAAATAACAGCCGTTTCAAGGGTCCGACATAAACTGCTGTGCCTTTTCTAAACTAAGAGCCTTTCGGAAAAAAATTATACCTTTCTGAAAAGCTTATTATATGTCGCTTAAAACGGTAAATAAAGTTAGGGTCTGTTCCAATTTCCGAGAAAATAGGAAAATCCAAAGCCTTTAAAATAACAGCCGTTTCAAGTGTCCGACATAAACTGCTGTACTTTCTGAACTAAGAACCTTTCGGAAGAGCCTTATACCTTTCTGAAAAGCTTATTATATGTCGCTTAAAACGCTATATAAAGCTAGGGTGTGTTCCAATTTCCTAGAAAATGTGAAAGTCCAAACGCTTTAAAATAACAGCCGTTTCAAGTGTCCGACATGAACTGCTGTACTTTCTAAACTAAGAGCCTTTCGGAAGAGCGTTACACCTATCTAAATAGCTTAGTTTATGCCGCTTTAAACGCTATATAAAGCTGGGGTCCGTTCCAATTACCGAGAAAATGGGAAAATCCAAAGTCTTTAAAATAACAGCCGTTTCAAGTGTCCGACATAAATTGCTGTACTTTCTAATCTAGGAGCCTACCGAAAGAGTAATATAACTTTCTGAAAAGTCTTTTATATGACGCTTACAACGCAATATAAGGCAAGGGTCTGTTCCAATTTCCGAGGAAATGGGAAAATCCAAAGCCTTTAAAATAACAGCCGTTTCAAGTGTCCGACATAAACTGCTGTACTTTCTAAACTAAGAGCCTTTCGGAAGAGCGTTATACCTTTCTGAACAGCTTATTATATGTCGCTTAAAACGGTAAATAAAACTAGGGTTTGTTCCAATTTCCAACAAACACCCGTTTCAAGTGTCCGACATAAACTGCTGTACTTTCTAAACTAAGAGCCTTTCGGAAGAGCGTTATACCTTTCTGAAAAGCTTATTATATGCCGCTTAAAACGCTATATAAAGCTAGGGTGTGTTCCAATTTCCTAGAAAATGTGAAAGTCCAAACGCTTTAAAATAACAGCCGTTTCAAGTGTTCGACATGAACTGCTGTACTTTCTAAACAAAGAGCCTTTCGGAAGAGCGTTAAACCTTTCTGAAAAGCTTATTATGTGTCGCTTAAAACGGTAAATAAAGCTAGGGTTTGTTTCAATTTCCGAGGAAATGGGAAAATCCAAAGTCTTTAAAATAACTGCCGTTTCAAGTGTCCGACATGAACTGCTGTACTTTCTAAACTAAGAGCCTTTCGGAAGAGCGTTACACCTATCTAAATAGCTTAGTTTATGCCGCTTTAAACGCTATATAAAGCTAGGGCCTGTTCCAATTACCGAGAAAATGGGAAAATCCAAAGTCTTTAAAATAACAGATGTTTCAAGTGTCCGACCTAAACTGCTGTACTTTCTACACTGAGAGCCTTTCGAAAGAGCATTATTCCTTTCTGAAAAGCTTATTATATGCCGCTTAAAACGCTATATAAAGCTAGGGTGTGTTCCAATTTCCGAGAAAATGTGAAAGACCAAACGCTTTAAAATAACAGCCGTTTCAAGTGTCCGACAAAAACTGCTGTACTTTCCAAACTAAGAGCCTTTCGGAAGAGCGTTAAACCTTTCTGAAAAGCTTATTATGTGTCGCTTAAAACGGTAAATAAAGCTAGGGCCTGTCCAATTACCGAGAAAATGGGAAAATCCAAAGTCTTTAAAATAACTGCCGTTTCAAGTGTCCGACATGAACTGCTGTACTTTCTAAACTAAGAGCCTTTCGGAAGAGCGTTACACCTATCTAAATAGCTTAGTTTATGCCGCTTTAAACGCTATATAAAGCTAGGGCCTGTTCCAATTACCGAGAAAATGGGAAAATCCAAAGTCTTTAAAATAACAGACGTTTCAAGTGTCCGACCTAAACTGCTGTACTTTCTACACTGAGAGCCTTTCGAAAGAGCATTATTCCTTTCTGAAAAGCTTATTATATGCCGCTTAAAACGCTATATAAAGCTAGGGTGTGTTCCAATTTCCGAGAAAATGTGAAAGACCAAACGCTTTAAAATAACAGCCGTTTCAAGTGTCCGACAAAAACTGCTGTACTTTCTAAACTAAGAGCCTTTCGGAAGAGCGTTATACCTTTCTGAAAAGCTTATTATATGCCGCTTAAAACGCTATATAAAGCTAGGGTGTGTTCCAATTTCCTAGAAAATGTGAAAGTCCAAACCCTTTAAAATAACAGCCGTTTCAAGTGTCCGACATGAACTGCTGTACTTTCTAAATTAAGAGCCTTTCGGAAGAGCGTTACACCTATCTAAATAGCTTAGTTTATGCCGCTTTAAACGCTATATAAAGCTGGGGTCTGTTCCAATTACCGAGAAAATGGGAAAATCCAAAGTCTTTAAAATAACAGCCGTTTCAAGTGTCCGACATAAATTGCTGTACTTTCTAATCTAGGAGCCTACCGAAAGAGTAATATAACTTTCTGAAAAGTCTTTTATATGACGCTTACAACGCAATATAAGGCAAGGGTCTGTTCCAATTTCCGAGGAAATGGGAAAATCCAAAGCCTTTAAAATAACAGCCGTTTCAAGTGTTCGACATGAACTGCTGTACTTTCTAAACAAAGAGCCTTTCGGAAGAGCGTTAAACCTTTCTGAAAAGCTTATTATGTGTCGCTTAAAACGGTAAATAAAGCTAGGGTTTGTTCCAATTTCCGAGGAAATGGGAAAATCCAAAGCCCTTAAAATAACAGCCGCTTCAAATGTCCGACATAAACTGCTGTACTTTCTAAACTAAGAGCCTTTCGGAAGAGCGTGATACCTTTCTGAAAAGCTTATTATATTTCGCTTAAAACAGCAAATAAAGCTAGGGTTTGTTCCAATTTCCGAGGAAATGGGAAAATCCAAAGCCTTTAAAATAACAGCCGTTTCAAGTGTCCGACATAAACTGCTGTAATTTCTAAACTAAGAGCCTTTCGGAAGAGCGTTATACCTTTCTGAAAAGCTTATTATATTTCGCTTAAAACAGTAAATAAAGCTAGGGTTTGTTCCAATTTCCAACAAATACCCGTTTCAAGTGTCCGACAAAAACTGCTGTACTTTCTAAACTAAGAGCCTTTCGGAAGAGCGTTATACCTTTCTGAAAAGCTTATTATATTTCGCTTAAAACAGCAAATAAAGCTAGGGTTTGTTCCAATTTCCGAGGAAATGGGAAAATCCAAAGCCTTTAAAATAACAGCCGTTTCAAGTGTCCGACATAAACTGCTGTAATTTCTAAACTAAGAGCCTTTCGGAAGAGCGTTATACCTTTCTGAAAAGCTTATTATATTTCACTTAAAACAGTAAATAAAGCTAGGGTTTGTTCCAATTTCCAACAAATACCCGTTTCAAGTGTCCGACAAAAACTGCTGTACTTTCTAAACTAAGAGCCTTTCGGAAGAGCGTTATACCTTTCTGAAAAGCTTATTATATGCCGCTTAAAACGCTATATAAAGCTAGGGCCTGTTCCAATTTCCGAGAAAATGGGAAAATCCAAAGTCTTTAACATAACTGCCGTTTCAAGTGTCCGACATGAACTGCTGTACTTTCTAAACTAAGAGCCTTTCGGAAGAGCGTTATACCTTTCTGAAAAGCTTATTATATTTCGCTTAAAACAGCAAATAAAGCTAGGGTTTGTTCCAATTTCCGAGGAAATGGGAAAATCCAAAGCCTTTAAAATAACAGCCGTTTCAAGTGTCCGACATAAACTGCTGTAATTTCTAAACTAAGAGCCTTTCGGAAGAGCGTTATACCTTTCTGAAAAGCTTATTATATTTCGCTTAAAACAGTAAATAAAGCTAGGGTTTGTTCCAATTGCCAACAAATACCCGTTTCAAGTGTCCGACAAAAACTGCTGTACTTTCTAAACTAAGAGCCTTTCGGAAGAGCGTTATACCTTTCTGAAAAGCTTATTATATGCCGCTTAAAACGCTATATAAAGCTAGGGCCTGTTCCAATTACCGAGAAAATGGGAAAATCCAAAGTCTTTAAAATAACTGCCGTTTCAAGTGTCCGACATGAACTGCTGTACTTTCTAAACTAAGTGCCTTTCGGAAGAGCGTTACACCTATCCAAGTAGCTTAGTTTATGCCGCTTTAAACGCTATATAAAGCTAGGGCCTGTTCCAATTACCGAGAAAATGGGAAAATCCAAAATCTTTAAAATAACAGACGTTTCAAGTGTCCGACCTAAACTGCTGTACTTTCTACACTGAGAGCCTTTCGAAAGAGCATTATTCCTTTCTGAAAAGCTTATTAAATGCCGCTTAAAACGTTATATAAAGCTAGGGTGTGTTCCAATTTCCGAGAAAATAGGAAAATCCAAAGCCTTTAAAATAACAGCCGTTTCAAGTGTCCGACATAAACTGCTGTACTTTCTGAACTAAGAGCCTTCCGAAAGAGCAGTATTTCCTTTCTGAAGGGCTTATTATATGTCGCTTAAAACACAATATAAAGCTATGGTCTGTTCCAATTTCCGAAAAAAATGTGAAAGCCCAAACGCTTTAAAATAACTGCCGTTTCAAGTGTCCGACATAAATTGCTGTACTTTCTAAGCTAAGAGCCTACCGAAAGAGTAATATAACTTTCTGAAAAGTCTTTTATATGCCGCTTATAACGCAATATAAGGCAAGGGTCTGTTCCAATTTCGGAGAAAATGGGAAAATCCAAAGCCTTGAAAATAACAGCCGATTCAAGTGTCCGACATAAACTGCTGTACTTTCTGAACTAAGAGCCTTTCGGAAGAGCCTTATTCCTTTCTGAAAAGCTTATTATATGCCGCTTAAAACGGTAGATAAAGCTAGAATCTGTTCCAATTTCCGAGAAAATGGGAAAGTCCAAGCTCTTTAAAATAACAGCCGTTTCAAGGGTCCGACATAAACTGCTGTGCCTTTTCTAAACTAAGAGCCTTTCGGAAAAAAATTATACCTTTCTGAAAAGCTTATTATATGTCGCTTAAAACGGTAAATAAAGTTAGGGTCTGTTCCAATTTCCGAGAAAATAGGAAAATCCAAAGCCTTTAAAATAACAGCCGTTTCAAGTGTCCGACATAAACTGCTGTACTTTCTGAACTAAGAGCCTTTCGGAAAAGCGTTATACCTTTCTGAAAAGCTTATTTAATGTCGCTTAAAATGGTAGATAAAGCTAGGATCTGTTCCAATTTCCAAGAAAATGGGAAAATCCAAAGCCCTTAAAATAACAGCCGTTTCAAGTGTCCGACATAAACTGCTGTACTTTCTAAACTAAGAGCCTTTCGGAAGAGCGTTATACCTTTCTGAAAAGCTTATTATATGCCGCTTAAAACGCTATATAAAGCTAGGGTGTGTTCCAATTTCCTAGAAAATGTGAAAGTCCACACCCTTTAAAATAACAGCCGTTTCAAGTGTTCGACATGAACTGCTGTACTTTCTAAACTAAGAGCCTTTCGGAAGAGCGTTAAACCTTTCTGAAAAGCCTATTATATGCCGCTTACAACGCAATTTAAGGCAAGAGTCTGTTCCAATTTCGGAGAAAATGGGAAAATCCAAAGCCTTGAAAATAACAGCCGTTTCAAGTGTCCGACATAAACTGCTGTTCTTTCTGAACTAAGAGCCTGTCGAAAGAGCATTATTCCTTTCTGAAAAGCTTATTATATGCCGCTTAAAACGGTAGATAAAGCTAGAATCTGTTCCAATTTCCGAGAAAATGTGAAAGTCCAAGCCCTTTAAAATAACAGCCGTTTCAAGGGTCCGATATAAACTGCAGTGCCTTTTCTAAACTAAGAGCCTTTCGGAAAAACATTATACCTTTCTGAAAAGCTTATTATATGTCGCTTAAAACGGTAAATAAAGTTAGGGTCTGTTCCAATTTCCGAGAAAATAGGAAAATCCAAAGCCTTTAAAATAACAGCCGTTTCAAGTGTCCGACATAAACTGCTGTACTTTCTGAACTAAGAGCCTTTCGGAAGAGCCTTATACCTTTCTGAAAAGCTTATTATATGTCGCTTAAAACGGTAAATAAAGCTAGGGTTTGTTCCAATTTCCGAGAAAATGTGAAAGACCAAACGCTTTAAAATAACAGCCGTTTCAAGTGTCCGACATGAACTGCTGTACTTTCTAAACTAAGAGCCTTCCGAAAGAGCAGTATTTCCTTTCTGAAGGGCTTATTATATTTCGCTTAAAACAGTAAATAAAGCTAGCGTTTGTTCCAATTTCCAACAAACACCCGTTTCAAGTGTCCGACAAAAACTGCTGTACTTTCTAAACTAAGAGCCTTTCGGAAAAGCGTTATACCTTTCTGAAAAGCTTATTTAATGTCGCTTAAAATGGTAGATAAAACTAGGATCTGTTCCAATTTCCAAGAAAATGGGAAAATACAAAGCCCTTAAAATAACAGCCGTTTCAAGTGTTCGACATGAACTGCTGTACTTTCTAAACAAAGAGATTTTCGGAAGAGCGTTATACCTTTCTGAAAAGCTTATTATATTTCGCTTAAAACAGTAAATAAAGCTAGGGTTTGTTCCAATTTCCAACAAACACCCGTTTCAAGTGTCCGACAAAAACTGCTGTACTTTCTAAACAAAGAGCCTTTCGGAAGAGCGTTAAACCTTTCTGAAAAGCTTATTATGTGTCGCTTAAAACGGTAAATAAAGCTAGGGTTTGTTCCAATTTCCGAGGAAATGGGAAAATCCAAAGCCTTTAAAATAACAGCCGTTTCAAGTGTCCGACATAAACTGCTGTACTTTCTAAACTAAGAGCCTTTCGGAAGAGCGTTACACCTTTCTGAAAAGCTTATTATGTGCCGCTTAAAACGGTAAATAAAGCTAGGGTTTGTTGCGATTTCCGAGGAAATGGCAAAATCCAAAGCCTTGAAAATAACAGCCGTTTCAAGTGTCCGACATAAACTGCTGTACTTTCTGAACTAAGAGCCTGTCGAAAGAGCATTATTCCTTTCTGAAAAGCTTATTATATGCCGCTTAAAACGGTAGATAAAGCTAGAATCTGTTCCAATTTCCGAGAAAATGTGAAAGTCCAAGCCCTTTAAAATAACAGCCGTTTCAAGGGTCCGATATAAACTGCAGTGCCTTTTCTAAACTAAGAGCCTTTCGGAAAAACATTATACCTTTCTGAAAAGCTTATTATATGTCGCTTAAAACGGTAAATAAAGTTAGGGTCTGTTCCAATTTCCGAGAAAATAGGAAAATCCAAAGCCTTTAAAATAACAGCCGTTTCAAGTGTCCGACATAAACTGCTGTACTTTCTGAACTAAGAGCCTTTCGGAAGAGCCTTATACCTTTCTGAAAAGCTTATTATATGTCGCTTAAAACGGTAAATAAAGCTAGGGTTTGTTCCAATTTCCGAGAGAATGTGAAAGACCAAACGCTTTAAAATAACAGCCGTTTCAAGTGTCCGACATGAACTGCTGTACTTTCTAAACTAAGAGCCTTCCGAAAGAGCAGTATTGCCTTTCTGAAGGGCTTATTATATTTCGCTTAAAACAGTAAATAAAGCTAGGGTTTGTTCCAATTTCCAACAAACACCCGTTTCAAGTGTCCGACAAAAACTGCTGTACTTTCTAAACTAAGAGCCTTTCGGAAGAGCGTTATACCTATCTAAATAGCTTAGTTTATGCCGCTTTAAATGCTATATAAAGCTAGGGCCTGTTCCAATTACCGAGAAAATGGGAAAATCCAAAGTCTTTAAAATAACAGACGTTTCAAGTGTCCGACCTAAACTGCTGTACTTTCTACACTGAGAGCCTTTCGAAAGAGCATTATCCCTTTCTGAAAAGCTTATTATATGCCGCTTAAAACGCTATATAAAGCTAGGGCCTGTTCCAATTACCGAGAAAATGGGAAAATCCAAAGTCTTTTAAATAACTGCCGTTTCAAGTGTCCGACATGAACTGCTGTACTTTCTAAACTAAGAGCCTTTCGGAAGAGCGTTACATCTATCTAAATAGCTTAGTTTATGCCGCTTTAAACGCTATATAAAGCTAGGGTTTGTTCCAATTTCCGAGGAAATGGGAAAATCCAAAGCCTTTAAAATAACAGCCGTTTCAAGTGTCCGACAAAACTGCTGTACTTTCTAAACTAAGAGCCTTTCGGAAAAGCGTTATACCTTTCTGAAAAGCTTATTTAATGTCGCTTAAAATGGTAGATAAAACTAGGATCTGTTCCAATTTCCAAGAAAATGGGAAAATACAAAGCCCTTAAAATAACAGCCGTTTCAAGTGTTCGACATGAACTGCTGTACTTTCTAAACAAAGAGATTTTCGGAAGAGCGTTATACCTTTCTGAAAAGCTTATTATATTTCGCTTAAAACAGTAAATAAAGCTAGGGTTTGTTCCAATTTCCAACAAACACCCGTTTCAAGTGTCCGACAAAAACTGCTGTACTTTCTAAACAAAGAGCCTTTCGGAAGAGCGTTAAACCTTTCTGAAAAGCTTATTATGTGTTGCTTAAAACGGTAAATAAAGCTAGGGTTTGTTCCAATTTCCGAGGAAATGGGAAAATCCAAAGCCTTTAAAATAACAGCCGTTTCAAGTGTCCGACATAAACTGCTGTACTTTCTAAACTAAGAGCCTTTCGGAAGAGCGTTACACCTTTCTGAAAAGCTTATTATGTGCCGCTTAAAACGGTAAATAAAGCTAGGGTTTGTTGCGATTTCCGAGGAAATGGCAAAATCCAAAGCCTTGAAAATAACAGCCGTTTCAAGTGTCCGACATAAACTGCTGTACTTTCTGAACTAAGAGCCCTGTCGAAAGAGCATTATTCCTTTCTGAAAAGCTTATTATATGCCGCTTAAAACGGTAGATAAAGCTAGAATCTGTTCCAATTTCCGAGAAAATGTGAAAGTCCAAGCCCTTTAAAATAACAGCCGTTTCAAGGGTCCGATATAAACTGCAGTGCCTTTTCTAAACTAAGAGCCTTTCGGAAAAACATTATACCTTTCTGAAAAGCTTATTATATGTCGCTTAAAACGGTAAATAAAGTTAGGGTCTGTTCCAATTTCCGAGAAAATAGGAAAATCCAAAGCCTTTAAAATAACAGCCGTTTCAAGTGTCCGACATAAACTGCTGTACTTTCTGAACTAAGAGCCTTTCGGAAGAGCCTTATACCTTTCTGAAAAGCTTATTATATGTCGCTTAAAACGGTAAATAAAGCTAGGGTTTGTTCCAATTTCCGAGAGAATGTGAAAGACCAAACCCTTTAAAATAACAGCCGTTTCAAGTGTCCGACATGAACTGCTGTACTTTCTAAACTAAGAGCCTTCCGAAAGAGCAGTATTGCCTTTCTGAAGGGCTTATTATATTTCGCTTAAAACAGTAAATAAAGCTAGGGTTTGTTCCAATTTCCACAAACACCCGTTTCAAGTGTCCGACAAAAACTGCTGTACTTTCTAAACTAAGAGCCTTTCGGAAGAGCGTTATACCTATCTAAATAGCTTAGTTTATGCCGCTTTAAACGCTATATAAAGCTAGGGCCTGTTCCAATTACCGAGAAAATGGGAAAATCCAAAGTCTTTAAAATAACAGACGTTTCAAGTGTCCGACCTAAACTGCTGTACTTTCTACACTGAGAGCCTTCCGAAAGAGCAGTATTGCCTTTCTGAAGGGCTTATTATATTTCGCTTAAAACAGTAAATAAAGCTAGGGTTTGTTCCAATTTCCAACAAACACCCGTTTCAAGTGTCCGACAAAAACTGCTGTACTTTCTAAACAAAGAGCCTTCCGGAAGAGCTTTAAACCTTTCTGAAAAGCTTATTATGTGTCGCTTAAAACGGTAAATAAAGCTAGGGTTTGTTCCAATTTCCGAGGAAAAGGGAAAATCCAAAGCCTTTAAAATAACAGCCGTTTCAAGTGTCCGACATAAACTGCTGTACTTTCTAAACTAAGAGCCTTTCGGAAGAGCGTTACACCTTTCTGAAAAGCTTATTATGTGCCGCTTAAAACGGTAAATAAAGCTAGGGTTTGTTGCGATTTCCGAGGAAATGGCAAAATCCAAAGCCTTTAAAATAATAGCCGTTTCAAGTGTCCGACATAAACTGCTGTACTTTCTAAACTAACAGCCTTCCGAAAGAGCAGTATTTCCTTTCTGAAGGGCTAATTATATGTCGCTTAAAACACAATATAAAGCTATGGTCTGTTCCAATTTCCGAAAAAAATGTGAAAGCCCAAACGCTTTAAAATAACTGCCGTTTCAAGTGTCCGACATAAATTGCTGTACTTTCTAAGCTAAGAGCCTACCGAAAGAGTAATATAACTTTCTGAAAAGTCTTTTATATGCCGCTTACAACGCAATATAAGGCAAGGGTCTGTTCCAATTTCGGAGAAAATGGGAAAATCCAAAGCCTTGAAAATAACAGCCGTTTCAAGTTCCGACAAAACTGCTGTACTTTCTAAACTAAGAGCCTTTCGGAAAAGCGTTATACCTTTCTGAAAAGCTTATTTAATGTCGCTTAAAATGGTAGATAAAACTAGGATCTGTTCCAATTTCCAAGAAAATGGGAAAATACAAAGCCCTTAAAATAACAGCCGTTTCAAGTGTTCGACATGAACTGCTGTACTTTCTAAACAAAGAGCCTTTCGGAAGAGCGTTATACCTTTCTGAAAAGCTTATTATATTTCGCTTAAAACAGTAAATAAAGCTAGGGTTTGTTCCAATTTCCAACAAACACCCGTTTCAAGTGTCCGACAAAAACTGCTGTACTTTCTAAACAAAGAGCCTTTCGGAAGAGCGTTAAACCTTTCTGAAAAGCTTATTATGTGTCGCTTAAAACGGTAAATAAAGCTAGGGTTTGTTCCAATTTCCGAGGAAATGGGAAAATCCAAAGCCTTTAAAATAACAGCCGTTTCAAGTGTCCGACATAAACTGCTGTACTTTCTAAACTAAGAGCCTTTCGGAAGAGCGTTACACCTTTCTGAAAAGCTTATTATGTGCCGCTTAAAACGGTAAATAAAGCTAGGGTTTGTTGCGATTTCCGAGGAAATGGCAAAATCCAAAGCCTTGAAAATAACAGCCGTTTCAAGTGTCCGACATAAACTGCTGTACTTTCTGAACTCAGAGCCTGTCGAAAGAGCATTATTCCTTTCTGAAAAGCTTATTATATGCCGCTTAAAACGGTAGATAAAGCTAGAATCTGTTCCAATTTCCGACAAAATGTGAAAGTCCAAGCCCTTTAAAATAACAGCCGTTTCAAGGGTCCGATATAAACTGCAGTGCCTTTTCTAAACTAAGAGCCTTTCGGAAAAACATTATACCTTTCTGAAAAGCTTATTATATGTCGCTTAAAACGGTAAATAAAGTTAGGGTCTGTTCCAATTTCCGAGAAAATAGGAAAATCCAAAGCCTTTAAAATAACAGCCGTTTCAAGTGTCCGACATAAACTGCTGTACTTTCTGAACTAAGAGCCTTTCGGAAGAGCCTTATACCTTTCTGAAAAGCTTATTATATGTCGCTTAAAACGGTAAATAAAGCTAGGGTTTGTTCCAATTTCCGAGAAAATGTGAAAGACCAAACGCTTTAAAATAACAGCCGTTTCAAGTGTCCGACATGAACTGCTGTACTTTCTAAACTAAGAGCCTTCCGAAAGAGCAGTATTGCCTTTCTGAAGGGCTTATTATATTTCGCTTAAAACAGTAAATAAAGCTAGGGTTTGTTCCAATTTCCAACAAACACCCGTTTCAAGTGTCCGACAAAAACTGCTGTACTTTCTAAACTAAGAGCCTTTCGGAAGAGCGTTATACCTATCTAAATAGCTTAGTTTATGCCGCTTTAAACGCTATATAAAGCTAGGGCCTGTTCCAATTACCGAGAAAATGGGAAAATCCAAAGTCTTTAAAATAACAGACGTTTCAAGTGTCCGACCTAAACTGCTGTAATTTCTACACTGAGAGCCTTTCGAAAGAGCATTATCCCTTTCTGAAAAGCTTATTATATGCCGCTTAAAACGCTATATAAAGCTAGGGCCTGTTCCAATTACCGAGAAAATGGGAAAATCCAAAGTCTTTTAAATAACTGCCGTTTCAAGTGTCCGACATGAACTGCTGTACTTTCTAAACTAAGAGCCTTTCGGAAGAGCGTTACATCTATCTAAATAGCTTAGTTTATGCCGCTTTAAACGCTATATAAAGCTAGGGTTTGTTCCAATTTCCGAGGAAATGGGAAAATCCAAAGCCTTTAAAATAACAGCCGTTTCAAGTGTCCGACAAAACTGCTGTACTTTCTAAACTAAGAGCCTTTCGGAAAAGCGTTATACCTTTCTGAAAAGCTTATTTAATGTCGCTTAAAATGGTAGATAAAACTAGGATCTGTTCCAATTTCCAAGAAAATGGGAAAATACAAAGCCCTTAAAATAACAGCCGTTTCAAGTGTTCGACATGAACTGCTGTACTTTCTAAACAAAGAGCCTTTCGGAAGAGTGTTATACCTTTCTGAAAAGCTTATTATATTTCGCTTAAAACAGTAAATAAAGCTAGGGTTTGTTCCAATTTCCAACAAACACCCGTTTCAAGTGTCCGACAAAAACTGCTGTACTTTCTAAACAAAGAGCCTTCCGGAAGAGCGTTAAACCTTTCTGAAAAGCTTATTATGTGTCGCTTAAAACGGTAAATAAAGCTAGGGTTTGTTCCAATTTCCGAGGAAATGGGAAAATCCAAAGCCTTTAAAATAACAGCCGTTTCAAGTGTCCGACATAAACTGCTGTACTTTCTAAACTAAGAGCCTTTCGGAAGAGCGTTACACCTTTCTGAAAAGCTTATTATGTGCCGCTTAAAACGGTAAATAAAGCTAGGGTTTGTTGCGATTTCCGAGGAAATGGCAAAATCCAAAGCCTTTAAAATAATAGCCGTTTCAAGTGTCCGACATAAACTGCTGTACTTTCTAAACTAACAGCCTTCCGAAAGAGCAGTATTTCCTTTCTGAAGGGCTAATTATATGTCGCTTAAAACACAATATAAAGCTATGGTCTGTTCCAATTTCCGAAAAAAATGTGAAAGCCCAAACGCTTTAAAATAACTGCCGTTTCAAGTGTCCGACATAAATTGCTGTACTTTCTAAGCTAAGAGCCTACCGAAAGAGTAATATAACTTTCTGAAAAGTCTTTTATATGCCGCTTACAACGCAATATAAGGCAAGGGTCTGTTCCAATTTCGGAGAAAATGGGAAAATCCAAAGCCTTGAAAATAACAGCCGTTTCAAGTGTCCGACATAAACTGCTGTACTTTCTAAACTAAGAGCCTTTCGGAAGAGCGTTATACCTTTCTGAAAAGCTTATTATATGTCGCTTAAAACGGTAAATAAAACTAGGGTTTGTTCCAATTTCCAACAAACACCCGTTTCAAGTGTCCGACATAAACTGCTGTACTTTCTAAACTAAGAGCCTTTCGGAAGAGCGTTATACCTTTCTGAAAAGCTTATTATATTTCGCTTAAAACAGTAAATAAAGCTAGGGTTTGTTACAATTTCCGAGGAAATGGGAAAATCCAAAGCCTTTAAAATAACAGCCGTTTCAAGTGTCCGACATAAACTGCTGTACATTCTAAACTAAGAGCCTTTCGGAAGAGCGTTATACCTTTCTGAAAAGCTTATTATATGTCGCTTAAAACGGTAAATAAAACTAGGGTTTGTTCCAATTTCCAACAAACACCCGTTTCAAGTGTCCGACATAAAATGCTGTACTTTCTAAACTAAGAGCCTTTCGGAAGAGCGTTAAACCTTTCTGAAAAGCCTATTATATGCCGCTTACAACGCAATTTAAGGCAAGAGTCTGTTCCAATTTCGGAGAAAATGGGAAAATCCAAAGCCTTGAAAATAACAGCCGTTTCAAGTGTCCGGCATAAACTGCTGTACTTTCTAAACTAAGAGCCTGTCGAAAGAGCATTATTCCTTTCTGAAAAGCTTATTATATGCCGGTTAAAACGGTAGATAAAGCTAGAATCTGTTCCAATTTCCGAGAAAATGGGAAAGTCCAAGCTCTTTAAAATAACAGCCGTTTCAAGGGTCCGACATAAACCGCTGTGCCTTTTCTAAACTAAGAGCCTTTCGGAAAAACATTATACCTTTCTGAAAAGCTTATTATATGTCGCTTAAAACGGTAAATAAAGTTAGGGTCTGTTCCAATTTCCGAGAAAATAGGAAAATCCAAAGCCTTTAAAATAACAGCCGTTTCACGTGTCCGACATAAACTGCTGTACTTTCTGAACTAAGAGCCTTTCGGAAGAGCCTTATACCTTTCTGAAAAGCTTATTATATGTCGCTTAAAACGGTAAATAAAGCTAGGGTTTGTTCCAATTTCCGAGGAAATGGGAAAATCCAAAGCCTTTAAAATAACAGCCCTTTCAAGTGTCCGACAAAACTGCTGTACTTTCTAAACTAAGAGCCTTTCGGAAAAGCGTTATACCTTTCTGAAAAGCTTGTTTAATGTCGCTTAAAATGGTAGATAAAGTTAGGATCTGTTCCAATTTCCAAGAAAATGGGAAAATCCAAAGCCCTTAAAATAACAGCCGTTTCAAGTGTCCGACATAAACTGCTGTACTTTCTAAACTGAGAACCTTTCGATAGAGCATTATTCCTTTCTCAAAAGCTTATTATATGCCGCTTAAAACGGTAAATAAAGCTATGATCTGTTCCAATTTCCGAGAAAATGGGAAAGGCCAAGCTCTTTAAAATAACAGCCGTTTCAAGGGTCCGACATAAACTGCTGTGCCTTTTCTAAACTAAGAGCCTTTCGGAAGAGCGTTATACCTCTCTGAAAAGCTTATTATATGACGCTTAAAACGCTATATAAAGCTAGGGTGTGTTCCAATTTAATAGAAAATGTGAAAGTCCAAACGCTTTAAAATAACAGCCGTTTCAAGTGTTCGACATGAACTGCTGTACTTTCTAAACTAAGAGCCTTTCGGAAGAGCGTTAAACCTTTCTGAAAAGCCTATTATATGCCGCTTACAACGCAATTTAAGGCAAGGGTCTGTTCCAATTTCGGAGAAAGTGTGAAAGACCAAACTCTTTGAAATAACAGCCGATTCAAGTGTCCGACATGAACTGCTGTACTTTTTAAATAAAGAGCTTTTCGGAAGAGCGTTACACCTATCTTAAAATCTTATTTTATGCCGCTTAAACGCTATATAAAGCTAGGGCCTGTCCAATTACCGAGAAATTGGGAAAATCCAAAGTCTTTAAAATAACTGCCGTTTCAAGTGTCCGACATGAACTGCTGTACTTTCTAAACTAAGAGCCTTTCGGAAGAGCGTTACACCTATCTAAATAGCTTAGTTTATGCCGCATTAAACGCTATATAAAGCTAGGGCCTGTTCCAATTACCGAGAAAATGGGAAAATCCAAAGTCTTTAAAATAACAGACGTTTCAAGTGTCCGACCTAAACTGCTGTACTTTCTACACTGAGAGCCTTTCGAAAGAGCATTATTCCTTTCTGAAAAGCTTATTATATGCCGCTTAAAACGCTATATAAAGCTAGGGTGTGTTCCAATTTCCGAGAAAATGTGAAAGACCAAACGCTTTAAAATAACAGCCGTTTCAAGTGTCCGACAAAAACTGCTGTACTTTCTAAACTAAGACCCTTTCGGAAGAGCGTTATACCTTTCTGAAAAGCTTATTATATGCCGCTTACAACGCTATATAAAGCTAGGGTGTGTTCCAATTTCCTAGAAAATGTGAAAGTCCAAACGCCTTAAAATAACAGCCGTTTCAAGTGTCCGACATGAACTGCTGTACTTTCTAAACTAAGAGCCTTTCGGAAGAGCGTTATACCTTTCTGGAAAGCTTATTATGTGTCGCTTAAAACGGTAAGTAAAGCTAGAGTTTGTTCCAATTTCCGAGCAAATGGGAAAATCCAAAGCCTTTAAAATAACAGCCGTTTCAAGTGTCCGACATAAACTGCTGTACTTTCTAAACAAAGAGCCTTTCGGAAGAGCGTTATACCTTTCTGAAAAGCTTATTATAGTTCGCTTAAAACAGTAAATAAAGCTAGGGTTTGTTCCAATTTCCGAGGAAATAGGAAAATCCAAAGCCTTTAAAATAACAGCCGTTTCAAGTGTCCGACATAAGCTGCTGTACTTTCTAAACTAAGAGCCTTTCGGAAGAGCGTTATACCTTTCTGAAAAGCTTATTATGTGTCGCTTAAAACGGTAAATAAAACTAGGGTTTGTTCCAATTTCCAACAAACACCCGTTTCAAGTGTCCGACATAAACTGCTGTACTTTCTAAACAAAGAGCCTTTCGGAAGAGCGTTATACCTTTCTGAAAAGCTTATTATATTTCGCTTAAAACAGTAAATAAAGCTAGGGTTTGTTCCAATTTCCGAGGAAATGGGAAAATCCAAAGCCTTTAAAATAACAGCCGTTTCAAGTGTCCGACATAAACTGCAGTACTTCCTAAACTAAGAGCCTTTCGGAAGAGCGTTATACCTTTCTGAAAAGCTTATTATATGCCGCTTAAAACGCTATACAAAGCTAGGTTGTGTTCCAATTTCCTAGAAAATGTGAAAGTCCAAACGCTTTAAAATAACAGCCGTTTCAAGTGTCCGACATGAACTGCTGTACTTTCTGAACTAAGAGCGTTTCGGAAGAGCATTACACCTATCTAAGTAGCTTAGTTTATGCCGCTTTAAACGCTATATGAAGCTAGGGTCTGTTCCAATTACCGAGAAAATGGGAAAATCCAAAGTCTTTAAAATAACAGCCGTTTCAAGTGTCCGACATAAATTGCTGTACTTTCTAATCTAAGAGCCTACCGAAAGAGTAATATAACTTTCTGAAAAGTCTTTTATATGCCGCTTACAACGCAATATAAGGCAAGGGTCTGTTCCAATTTCGGAGAAAATGGGAAAATCCAAAGCCTTGAAAATAACAGCCGTTTCAAGTGTCCGACATAAACTGCTGTACTTTCTAAACTGAGAGCCTTTCGGAAGAGCGTTATACCTTTCTGAAAAGCTTATTATATGTCGCTTAAAACGGTAAATAAAACTAGGGTTTGTTCCAATTTACAACAAACACCCGTTTCAAGTGTCCGACATAAACTGCTGTACTTTCTAAACTAAGAGCCTTTCGGAAGAGCGTTATACCTTTCTGAAAAGCTTCTTATATTTCGCTTAAAACAGTAAATATAGCTAGGGTTTGTTCCAATTTCCGAGGAAATGGGAAAATCCAAAGCCTTTAAAATAACAGCCGTTTCAAGTGTCCGACATAAACTGCTGTACATTCTAAACTAAGAGCCTTTCGGAAGAGCGTTATACCTTTCTGAAAAGCTTATTATATGTCGCTTAAAACGGTAAATAAAACTAGGGTTTGTTCCAATTTCCAACAAACACCCGTTTCAAGTGTCCGACATAAAATGCTGTACTTTCTAAACTAAGAGCCTTTCGGAAGAGCGATATACCTTTCTGAAAAGCTTATTATATGCCGCTTAAAACGCTATATAAAGCTAGGGTGTGTTCCAATTTCCTAGAAAATGTGAGAGTCCAAACGCTTTAAAATAACAGCCGTTTCAAGTGTCCGACATGAACTGCAGTACTTTCTAAACTAAGAGCCTTTCGGAAGAGCGTTACACCTATCTAAATAGCTTAGTTTATGCCGCTTTAAACGCTATATAAAGCTGGGGTCTGTTCCAATTACCGAGAGAAT
Organism: Volucella zonaria; assembly: GCA_963966105.1. NCBI lineage: Eukaryota > Metazoa > Arthropoda > Insecta > Diptera > Syrphidae > Volucella > Volucella zonaria. The sequence continues at coordinate 4,045,243 of CAWYQB010000254.1, read as the reverse complement.
GGGAAAATCCAAAGTCTTTAAAATAACAGCCGTTTCAAGTGTCCGACATAAATTGCTGTACTTTCTAATCTAAGAGCCTACCGAAAGAGTAATATAACTTTCTGAAAAGTCTTTTATATGACGCTTACAACGCAATATAAGGCAAGGGTCTGTTCCAATTTCCGAGGAAATGGGAAAATCCAAAGCCTTTAAAATAACAGCCGTTTCAAGTGTCCGACATAAACTGCTGTACTTTCTAAACTAACAGCCTTTCGGAAGAGCGTTATACCTTTCTGAACAGCTTATTATTTGTCGCTTAAAACGGTAAATAAAACTAGGGTTTGTTCCAATTTCCAACAAACACCCGTTTCAAGTGTCCGACATAAACTGCTGTACTTTCTAAATTAAGAGCCTTTCGGAAGAGCGTTATACCTTTCTGAAAAGCTTATTATATGCCGCTTAAAACGATTTATAAAGCTAGGGTGTGTTCCAATTTCCTAGAAAATGTGAAAGTCCAAACGCTTTAAAATAACAGCCGTTTCAAGTGTTCGACATGAACTGCTGTACTTTCTAAACAAAGAGCCTTTCGGAAGAGCGTTAAACCTTTCTGAAAAGCTTATTATGTGTCGCTTAAAACGGTAAATAAAGCTAGGGTTTGTTCCAATTTCCGAGGAAATGGGAAAATCCAAAGCCTTTAAAATAACAGCCGTTTCAAGTGTCCGACATAAACTGCTGCACTTTCTAAACTAAGAGCATTTCGGAAGAGCGTTATACCTTTCTGAAAAGCTTATTATATTTCGCTTAAAACAGTAAATAAAGCTAGGGTTTGTTCCTATTTCCGAGGAAATGGGAAAATCCAAAGCCTTTAAAATAACAGCCGTTTCAAGTGTCCGACATAAACTGCTGTACTTTCTAAACTAAGAGCCTTTCGGAAGAGCGTTATACCTTTCTGAAAAGCTTATTATATTTCGCTTAAAACAGTAAATAAAGCTAGGGTTTGTTCCAATTTCCAACAAACACCCGTTTCAAGTGTCCGACAAAAACTGCTGTACTTTCTAAACTAAGAGCCTTTCGGAAGAGCGTTATACCTTTCTGAAAAGCTTATTATATGCCGCTTAAAACGCTATATAAAGCTAGGGCCTGTTCCAATTACCGAGAAAATGGGAAAATCCAAAGTCTTTAAAATAACTGCCGTTTCAAGTGTCCGACATGAACTGCTGTACTTTCTCAACTAAGAGCCTTTCGGAAGAGCGTTACACCTATCTAAATAGCTTAGTTTATGCCGCTTTAAACGCTATATAAAGCTAGGGCCTGTTCCAATTACCGAGAAAATGGGAAAATCCAATGTCTTTAAAATAACAGACGTTTCAAGTGTCCGACCTAAACTGCTGTACTTTCTACACTGAGAGCCTTTCGAAAGGGCATTATTCCTTTCTGAAAAGCTTATTATATGCCGCTTAAAACGCTATATAAAGCTAGGGTGTGTTCCAATTTCCGAGAAAATGTGAAAGACCAAACGCTTTAAAATAACAGCCGTTTCAAGTGTCCGACATGAACTGCTGTACTTTCTAAACTAAGAGCCTTTCGGAAGAGCGTTACACCTTTCTGAAAAGCTTATTATGTGCCGCTTAAAACGGTAAATAAAGCTAGGGTTTGCTGCAATTTCCGAGGAAATGGCAAAATCCAAAGCCTTTAAAATAATAGCCGTTTCAAGTGTCCGACATAAACTGCTGTACTTTCTAAACTAACAGCCTTTCGGAAGAGCCTTATACCTTTCTGAAAAGCTTATTATATGTCGCTTAAAACGGTAGATAAAGCTAGGGTTTGTTCCAATTTCCGAGGAAATGGGAAAATCCAAAGCCTTTAAAATAACAGCCGTTTCAAGTGTCCGACATAAACTGCTGTACTTTCTAAACTAAGAGCCTTTCGGAAGAGCGTTATACCTTTCTGAAAAGCTTATTATATTTCGCTTAAAACACCAAATAAAGCTAGGGTTTGTCCCAATTTCCGAGGAAATGGGAAAATCCAAAGCCTTTAAAATAACAGCCGTTTCAAGTGTCCGACATAAACTGCTGTAATTTCTAAACTAAGAGACTTTCGGAAGAGCGTTATACCTTTCTGAAAAGCTTATTATATTTTGCTTAAAACAATAAATAAATCTAGGGTTTGTTCCAATTTCCAACAAACACCCGTTTCAAGTGTCCGACAAAAACTGCTGTACTTTCTAAACTAAGAGCCTTTCGGAAGAGCGTTATACCTTTCTGAAAAGCTTATTATATGCCGCTTGAAACGCTATATAAAGCTAGGGCCTGTTCCAATTACCGAGAAAATGGGAAAATCCAAAGTCCTTAAAATAACTGCCGTTTCAAGTGTCCGACATGAACTGCTGTACTTTCTAAACTAAGACGCTTTCGGAAGAGCGTTATACCTTTCTGAAAAGCTTATTATATGTCGCTTAAGACGGTAAATAAAGCTAGGGTTTGTTCCAATTTCCAACAAACACCCGTTTCAAGTGTCCGACATAAACTGCTGTACTTTCTAAACTAAGAGCCTTTCGGAAGAGCGTTATACCTTTCTGAAAAGCTTATTATATGCCGCTTAAAACGCTATATAAAGCTAGGGTGTGTTCCAATTTCCTAGAAAATGGGAAAATCCAAAGTCCTTAAAATAACTGCCGTTTCAAGTGTCCGACATGAACTGCTGTACTTTCTAAACTAAGACCCTTTCGGAAGAGCGTTATACCTTTCTGAAAAGCTTATTATATGTCGCTTAAGACGGTAAATAAAGCTAGGGTTTGTTCCAATTTCCAACAAACACCCGTTTCAAGTGTCCGACATAAACTGCTGTACTTTCTAAACTAAGAGCCTTTCGGAAGAGCGTTAAACCTTTCTGAAAAGCTTATTATGTGTCGCTTAAAACGGTAAATAAAGCTAGGGTTTGTTCCAATTTCCGAGGAAATGGGAAAATCCAAAGCCTTTAAAATAACAGCCGTTTCAAGTGTCCGACATAAACTGCTGTAATTTCTGAAAAGCTTATTATATTTCGCTTAAAACAGTAAATAAAGCTAGGGTTTGTTCCAATTTCCAACAAACACCCGTTTCAAGTGTCCGACAAAAACTGCTGTACTTTCTAAACTAAGAGCCTTTCGGAAGAGCGTTATACCTTTCTGAAAAGCTTATTATATGCCGCTTAAAACGCTATATAAAGCTAGGGTGTGTTCCAATTTCCTAGAAAATGTGAAAATCCAAACGCTTTAAAATAACAGCCGTTTCAAGTGTCCGACATGAACTGCTGTACTTTCTAAACTAAGAGCCTTTCGGAAGAGCGTTATACCTTTCTGGAAAGCTTATTATGTGTCGCTTAAAACGGTAAATAAAGCTAGGGTTTGTTCCAATTTCCGAGGAAATGGGAAAATCCAAAGCCTTTAAAATAACAGCCGTTTCAAGTGTCCGACATAAACTGCTGTACTTTCTAAACAAAGAGCCTTTCGGAAGAGCGTTATACCTTTCTGAAAAGCTTATTATATTTCGCTTAAAACAGTAATTAAAGCTAGGGTTTGTTCCAATTTCCGAGGAAATGGGAAAATCCAAAGCCTTTAAAATAACAGCCGTTTCAAGTGTCCGACATAAACTGCTGTACTTTCTAAACTAAGAGCCTTTCGGAAGAGCGTTATACCTTTCTGAAAAGCTTATTATATGTCGCTTAAAACGGTAAACAAAACTAGGGTTTGTTCCAATTTCCAACAAACACCCGTTTCAAGTGTCCGACATAAACTGCTGTACTTTCTAAACTAAGAGCCTTTCGGAAGAGTGTTATACCTTTCTGAAAAGCTTATTATATGCCGCTTAAAACGCTATATAAAGCTAGGGTGTGTTCCAATTTCCTAGAAAATGTGAAAGTCCAAACGCTTTAAAATAACAGCCGTTTCAAGTGTCCGACATGAACTGCTGTACTTTCTAAACTAAGAGCCTTTCGGAAGAGCGTTACACCTATCTAAATAGCTTAGTTTATGCCGCTTTAAACGCTATATAAAGCTAGGGTCTGTTCCAATTACCGAGATAATGGGAAAATCCAAAGTCTTTAAAATAACAGCCGTTTCAAGTGTCAAACATAAATTGCTGTACTTTCTAATCTAAGAGCCTACCAAAAGAGTAATATAACTTTCTGAAAAGTCTTTTATATGCCGCTTACAACGCAATATAAGGCAAGGGTCTGTTCCAATTTCGGAGAAAATGGGAAAACCCAAAGCCTTGAAAATAACATCCGTTTCAAGTGTCCGACATAAACTGCTGTACTTTCTAAACGGAGAACCTTTCGAAAGAGCATTATTCCTTTCTGAAAAGCTTATTATATGCCGCTTAAAATGGTAAATAAAGCTAGGATCTGTTCCAATTTCCGAGAAAATGGGAAAGCCCAAGTTCTTTAAAATAACAGCCGTTTCAAGGGTCCGACATAAACTGCTGTGCCTTTTCTAAACTGAGAACCTTTCGAAAGAGCATTATTTCTTTCTGAAAAGCTTATTAAATGCCGCTTAAAACGGTAAATAAATCTAGGATCTGTTCCAATTTCCGAGAAAATAGGAGAATCCAAAGCCTTTAAAATAACAGCCCTTTCAAGTGTCCGACATAAACTGCTGTACTTTCTAAACTAAGAGCCTTCCGAAAGAGTAATATACCTTTCTGAAAAGCCTATTATATGCCGCTTACAACGCAATTTAAGGCAAGGGTCTGTTCCAAATTCGGAGAAAGTGTGAAAGACCAAACTCTTTGAAATAACAGCCGTTTCAAGTGTCCGACATAAACTGCTGTACTTTCTAAACTGAGAGCCTTTCGAAAGAGCATTATGCCTTTCTGAAAAGCTTATTATATGCCGCTTTAAACGCTATATAAAGCCAGGGTGTGTTCCAATTTCCGAGAAAATGTGAAAGTCCAAACGATTTAAAATAACAGCCGTTTCAAGTGTCCGACATGAACTGCTGTACTTTCTAAACTAAGAGCCTGTCGAAAGAGCATTATGCCTTTCTTAAAAGCTTATTATATGTCGCTTAAAACGGTAAATAAAGCTAGGATCTGTTCCAATTTCCAAGAAAATGGGAAAATCCAAAGCCCTTAAAATAACAGCCGTTTCAAGTGTCCGACATAAACTGCTGTACTTTCTAAACTGAGAACCTTTCGAAATAGCATTACTCCTTTCTGAAAAGCTTATTATATGCCGCTTAAAACGGTAAATAAAGCTAGGATCTGTTCCAATTTCCGAGAAAATGGGAAAGCCCAAGCTCTTTAAAATAACAGCCGTTTCAAGGGTCCTACATAAACTGCTGTGCCTTTTCTAAATTAAGAGCCTTTCGGAAAAGCATTATACCTTTCTGAAAAGCCTATTATATGTCGCTTAAAATGGTAAATAAAGTTAGAGTCTGTTCCAATTTCCGAGAAAATAGGAAAATCCAAAGCCTTTAAAATAACAGCCGTTTCAAGTGTCCGACATAAACTGCTGTACTTTCTAAACTAAGAGCCTTTCGGAAGAGCCTTATACCTTTCTGAAAAGCTTATTATATGTCGCTTAAAACGGTAAATAAAGCTAGGGTTTGTTCCAATTTCCGAGGAAATGGGAAAATCCAAAGTCTTTAAAATAACAGCCGATTCAAGTGTCCGACATAAATTGCTGTACTTTCTAATCTAAGAGCCTACCGAAAGAGTAATATAACTTTCTGAAAAGTCTTTTATATGCCGCTTACAACGCAATATCGGGCAAGGGTCTGTTCCAATTTCAGAGAAAATGGGAAAATCCAAAGCCTTGAAACTAACAGCCGCTTCAAGTGTCCGACATAAACTGCTGTACTTTCTAAACGGAGAACCTTTCGAAAGAGCATTATTCCTTTCTGAAAAGCTTATTATATGCCGCTTAAAATGGTAAATAAAGCTAGGATCTGTTCCAATTTCCGAGAAAATGGGAAAGCCCAAGTTCTTTAAAATAACAGCCGTTTCAAGGGTCCGACATAAACTGCTGTGCCTTTTCTAAACTGAGAACCTTTTGAAAGAGCATTATTCCTTTCTGAAAAGCTTATTAAATGCCGCTTAAAACGGTAAATAAAGCTAGGATCTGTTCCAATTTCCGAGAAAATAGGAAAATCCAAAGCCTTTAAAATAACAGCACTTTCAAGTGTCCGACATAAACTGCTGTACTTTCTAAACTAAGAGCCTTCCGAAAGAGTAATATACCTTTCTGAAAAGCCTATTATATGCCGCTCACAACGCAATTTAAGGCAAGGGTCTGTTCCAAATTCGGAGAAAGTGTGAAAGACCAAACTCTTTGAAATAACAGCCGTTTCAAGTGTCCGACATAAACTGCTGTACTTTCTAAACTGAGAGCCTTTCGAAAGAGCAGTATACCTTTCTGAAAAGCTTATTATATGCCGCTTAAAACGCTATATAAAGCTAGGGTGTGTTCCAATTTCCGAGAAAATGTGAAAGTCCAAACTATTTAAAATAGCAGCCGTTTCAAGTGTCCGACATGAACTAGGGTTTGTTCCAATTTCCAACAAACACCCGTTTCAAGTGTCCGACAAAAACTGCTGTGCTTTCTAAACTAAGAGCCTTTCGGAAGAGCGTTATACCTTTCTGAAAAGCTTATTATATGCCGCTTAAAACGCTATATAAAGCTAGGGTGTGTTCCAATTTCCTAGAAAATGTGAAAGTCCAAACGCTTTAAAATAACAGCCGTTTCAAGTGTCCGACATGAACTGCTGTACTTTCTAAACTAAGAGCCTTTCGGAAGAGCGTTATACCTTTCTGGAAAGCTTATTATGTGTCGCTTAAAACGGTAAATAAAGCTAGGGTTTTTTCCAATTTCCGAGGAAATGGGAAAATCCAAAGCCTTTAAAATAACAGCCGTTTCAAGTGTCCGACATAAACTGCTGTACTTTCTAAACAAAGAACCTTTCGGAAGAGCGTTATACCTTTCTGAAAAGCTTATTATATTTCGCTTAAAACAGTAATTAAAGCTAGGGTTTGTTCCAATTTCCGAGGAAATGGGAAAATCCAAAGCCTTTAAAATAACAGCCGTTTCAAGTGTCCGACATAAACTGCTGTACTTTCTAAACTAAGAGCCTTTCGGAAGAGCGTTATACCTTTCTGAAAAGCTTATTATATGTCGCTTAAAACGGTAAACAAAACTAGGGTTTGTTCCAATTTCCAACAAACACCCGTTTCAAGTGTCCGACATAAACTGCTGTACTTTCTAAACTAAGAGCCTTTCTGAAAAGCTTATTATATGCCGCTTAAAACGCTATATAAAGCTAGGGTGTGTTCCAATTTCCTAGAAAATGTGAAAGTCCAAACGCTTTAAAATAACAGCCGTTTCAAGTGTCCGACATGAACTGCTGTACTTTCTAAACTAAGAGCCTTTCGGAAGAGCGTTACACCTATCTAAATAGCTTAGTTTATGCCGCTTTAAACGCTATATAAAGCTAGGGTCTGTTCCAATTACCGAGATAATGGGAAAATCCAAAGTCTTTAAAATAACAGCCGTTTCAAGTGTCCGACATAAATTGCTGTACTTTCTAATCTAAGAGCCTACCGAAAGAGTAATATAACTTTCTGAAAAGTCTTTTATATGCCGCTTACAACGCAATATAAGGCAAGGGTCTGTTCCAATTTCGGAGAAAATGGGAAAACCCAAAGCCTTGAAAATAACATCCGTTTCAAGTGTCCGACATAAACTGCTGTACTTTCTAAACTGAGAACCTTTCGAAAGAGCATTATTTCTTTCTGAAAAGCTTATTAAATGCCGCTTAAAACGGTAAATAAAGCTAGGATCTGTTCCAATTTCCGAGAAAATAGGAGAATCCAAAGCCTTTAAAATAACAGCCCTTTCAAGTGTCCGACATAAACTGCTGTACTTTCTAAACTAAGAGCCTTCCGAAAGAGTAATATACCTTTCTGAAAAGCCTATTATGTGCCGCTTACAACGCAATTTAAGGCAAGGGTCTGTTCCAAATTCGGAGAAAGTGTGAAAGACCAAACTCTTTGAAATAACAGCCGTTTCAAGTGTCCGACATAAACTGCTGTACTTTCTAAACTGAGAGCCTTTCGAAAGAGCATTATGCCTTTCTGAAAAGCTTATTATATGCCGCTTAAAACGCTATATAAAGCCAGGGTGTGTTCCAATTTCCGAGAAAATGTGAAAGTCCAAACGATTTAAAATAACAGCCGTTTCAAGTGTCCGACATGAACTGCTGTACTTTCTAAACTAAGAGCCTGTCGAAAGAGCATTATGCCTTTCTTAAAAGCTTATTATATGTCGCTTAAAACGGTAAATAAAGCTAGGATCTGTTCCAATTTCCAAGAAAATGGGAAAATCCAAAGCCCTTAAAATAACAGCCGTTTCAAGTGTCCGACATAAACTGCTGTACTTTCTAAACTGAGAACCTTTCGAAATAGCATTATTCCTTTCTGAAAAGCTTATTATATGCCGCTTAAAACGGTAAATAAAGCTAGGATCTGTTCCAATTTCCGAGAAAATGGGAAAGCCCAAGCTCTTTAAAATAACAGCCGTTTCAAGGGTCCGACATAAACTGCTGTGCCTTTTCTAAATTAAGAGCCTTTCGGAAAAGCATTATACCTTTCTGAAAAGCTTATTATATGTCGCTTAAAACGGTAAATAAAGCTAGGGTTTGTTCCAATTTCCGAGGAAATGGGAAAATCCAAAGTCTTTAAAATAACAGCCGTTTCAAGTGTCCGACATAAACTGCTGTACTTTCTAAACTAGGAGCCTTCCGAAAGAGTAATATACCTTTCTGAAAAGCCTATTATATGCCGCTTACAACGCAATTTAAGGCAAGGGTCTGTTCCAAATTCGGAGAAAGTGTGAAAGACCAAACTCTTTGAAATAACAGCCGTTCCAAGTGTCCGACATAAACTGCTGTACTTTCTAAACTGAGAACCTTTCGAAATAGCATTATTCCTTTCTGAAAAGCTTATTATATGTCGCTTAAAATGGTAAATAAAGTTAGGGTCTGTTCCAATTTCCGAGAAAATAGGAAAATCCAAAGCCTTTAAAATAACAGCCGTTTCAAGTGTCCGACATAAACTGCTGTACTTTCTAAACTAAGAGCCTTTCGGAAGAGCCTTATACCTTTCTGAAAAGCTTATTATATGTCGCTTAAAACGGTAAATAAAGCTAGGGTTTGTTCCAATTTCCGAGGAAATGGGAAACTCCAAAGTCTTTAAAATAACAGCCGTTTCAAGTGTCCGACATAAATTGCTGTACTTTCTAATCTAAGAGCCTACCGAAAGAGTAATATAACTTTCTGAAAAGTCTTTTATATGCCGCTTACAACGCAATATAGGGCAAGGGTCTGTTCCAATTTCGGAGAAAATGGGAAAATCCAAAGCCTTGAAACTAACAGCCGCTTCAAGTGTCCGACATAAACTGCTGTACTTTCTAAACGGAGAACCTTTCGAAAGAGCATTATTCCTTTCTGAAAAGCTTATTATATGCCGCTTAAAATGGTAAATAAAGCTAGGATCTGTTCCAATTTCCGAGAAAATAGGAAAATCCAAAGCCTTTAAAATAACAGCACTTTCAAGTGTCCGACATAAACTGCTGTACTTTCTAAACTAAGAGCCTTCCGAAAGAGTAATATACCTTTCTGAAAAGCCTATTATATACCGCTTACAACGCAATTTAAGGCAAGGGTCTGTTCCAAATTCGGAGAAAGGGTGAAAGACCAAACTCTTTGAAATAACAGCCGTTTCAAGTGTCCGACATAAACTGCTGTACTTTCTAAACTGAGAGCCTTTCGAAAGAGCATTATACCTTTCTGAAAAGCTTATTATATGCCGCTTAAAACGCTATATAAAGCTAGGGTGTGTTCCAATTTCCGAGAAAATGTGAAAGTCCAAACTATTTAAAATAACAGCCGTTTCAAGTGTCCGACATGAACTGCTGTACTTTCTAAACTAAGAGCCTGTCGAAAGAGCATTATGCCTTTCTTAAAAGCTTATTATATGTCGCTTAAAACGGTAAATAAAGCTAGGATCTGTTCCAATTTCCAAGAAAATGGGAAAATCCAAAGCCCTTAAAATAACAGCCGTTTCAAGTGTCCGACATAAACTGCTGTACTTTCTAAACTGAGAACCTTTCGTAATAGCATTATTCCTTTCCGAAAAGCTTATTATATGCCGCTTAAAACGGTAAATAAAGCTAGGATCTGTTCCAATTTCCGAGAAAATGGGAAAGCCCAAGCTCTTTAAAATAACAGCCGTTTCAAGGGTCCGACATAAACTGCTGTGCCTTTTCTAAATTAAGAGCCTTTCGGAAAAGCATTATACCTTTCTGAAAAGCCTATTATATGTCGCTTAAAATGGTAAATAAAATTAGGGTCTGTTCCAATTTCCGAGAAAATAGGAAAATCCAAAGCCTTTAAAATAACAGCCGTTTCAAGTATCCGACATAAACTGCTGTACTTTCTAAACTAAGAGCCTTTCGGAAGAGCCTTATACCTTTCTGAAAAGCTTATTATATGTCGCTTAAAACGGTAAATAAAGCTAGGGTTTGTTCCAATTTCCGAGGAAATGGGAAAATCCAAAGCCTTTAAAATAACTGACGTTTCAAGTGTCCGACATAAACCGCTGTACTTTCTAAACTAAGAGCCCTTCTGAAGAGCGTTATACCTTTCTGAAAAGCTTATTATATGTCGCTTAAAACGGCAGATAAAGCTAGGGTCTGTTTCAATTTCCGAGAAAATGGGAAAATCCAAAGCCTTTAAAATAACAGCCGTTTCAAGTGTCCGACATAAACTGCTGTACTTTCTAAACTAGGAGCCTTTCGGAAAAGCGTTATACCTTTCTTAAAAGCTTATTTAATGTCGCTTAAAGCGGTAGATAAAACTAGGATCTGTTCCAATTTCCAAGAAAATTGGAAAATCCAAAGCCCTTAAAATAACAGCCGTTTCAAGTGTCCGACATAAACTGCTGTACTTTCTAAACTGAGAACCTTTCGAAAGAGCATTATTCCTTTCTCAAAAGTTTATTATATGCCGCTTAAAACGATAAATAAAGCTGTGATCTGTTCCAATTTCCGAGAAAATGTGAAAGACCAAACGCTTTAAAATAACAGCCGTTTCAAATGTCCGACATGAACTGCTGTACTTTCTAAACTAATAGCCTTTCGGAAGAGCGTTACACCTTTCTGAAAAGCTTATTATGTGTCGCTTAAAACGGTAAATAAAGCTAGGGTTTGTTGCAATTTCCGAGGAAATGGCAAAATCCAAAGCCTTTAAAATAACAGCTGTTTCAAGTGTCCGACATAAACTGCTGTACTTTCGAAACTAAGAGCCTTTCGGAAGAGCCTTATACCTTTCTGAAAAGCTTATTACATGTCGCTTAAACCGGTAAATAAAGCTAGGGTTTGTTCCAATTTCCGAGGAAATGGGAAAATCCAAAGCCTTTAAAATAACTGCCGTTTCAAGTGTCCGACATAAACCGCTGTACTTTCTAAATTAAGAGCCTTTCTGAAGAGCGTTATACCTTTCTGAAAAGCTTATTATATGTCGCTTAAAACGGTAGATAAAGCTAGGGTCTGTTTCAATTTCCGAGAAAATGGGAAAATCCAAAGCCTTTAAAATAACAGCCGTTTCAAGTGTCCGACATAAACTGCTGTACTTTCTAAACTAAGAGCCTTTCGGAAAAGCGTTATACCTTTCTGAAAAGCTTATTTAATGTCGCTTAAAACGGTAGATAAAGCTAGGATCTGTTCCAATTTCCAAGAAAATGAGAAAATCCAAAGCCCTTAAAATAACAGCCGTTTCAAGTGTCCGACATAAACTGCTGTACTTTCTAAACTGAGAACCTTTCGAAAGGGCATTATTCCTTTCTCAAAAGCTTATTATATGCCGCTTAAAACGGTAAATAAAGCTATGATCTGTTCCAATTTCCGAGAAAATGGGAAAGGCCAAGCTCTTTAAAATAACAGCCGTTTCAAGGGTCCGACATAAACTGCTGTGCCTTTTCTAAACTAAGAGCCTTTCGGAAAAGCATTATACCTTTCTGAAAAGCTTATTATATGTCGCTTAAAACGGTAAATAAAGTTAGGGTCTGTTCCAATTTCCGAGAAAATAGGAAAATCCAAAGCCTTTAAAATAACAGCCGTTTCAAGTGTCCGACATAAACTGCTGTACTTTCTAAACTAAGAGCCTTCCGAAAGAGTAATATACCTTTCTGAAAAGCCTGTTATATGCCGCTTACAACGCAATTTAAGGCAAGGGTCTGTTCCAATTTCGGAGGAAGTGTGAAAGACCAAACTCTTTGAAATAACAGCCGATTCAAGTGTCCGACATGATCTGCTGTACTTATAAAATAAAGAGCTTTTCGGAAGGGCGTTACACCTATCTTAAAATCTTATTTTATGCCGCTTTAAACGCTATATAAAGCTAGGGCCTGTTCCAATTACCGAGAAAATGGGAAAATCCAAAGTCTTTAAAATAACAGCCGTTTCAAGTGTCCGACATGAACTGCTGTACTTTCTAAACTAAGAGCCTTTCGAAAGAGCATTATTCCTTTCTGAAAAGCTTATTATATGTCGCTTGAAACGGTAAATAAAGCTAGGGTTTGTTCCAATTTCCGAGAAAATGTGAAAGACCAAACGCTTTAAAATAACAGCCGTTTCAACTGTCCGACATGAACTACTGTACTTTCTAAACTAAGAGCCATTCGGAAGAGCGTTACACCTTTCTGAAAAGCTTATTATGTGTCGCTTAAAACGGTAAATAATGCTAGGGTTTGTTGCAATTTCCGAGGAAATGGCAAAATCCAAAGCCTCTAAAATACTTTTACTTTCTAACCTAAGAGCCTTTCGGAAGAGCGTTATACCTTTCTGAAAAGCTTATTATATGTCGCTTAAGACGGTAAATAAAGCTAGGGTTTGTTCCAATTTCCAACAAACACCCGTTTCAAGTGTCCGACATAAACTGCTGTACTTTCTAAACTAAGAGCCTTTCGGAAGAGCGTTATACCTTTCTGAAAAGCTAATTATATGCCGCTTAAAACGCTATATAAAGCTAGGGTGTGTTCCAATTTCCTAGAAAATGTGAAAGTCCAAACGCTTTAAAATAACAGCCGTTTCAAGTGTCCGACATGAACTGCTGTACTTTCTAAACTAAGAGCCTTTCGGAAGAGCGTTATACCTTTCTGAAAAGCTTATTATATTTCGCTTAAAACAGTAAATAAAGCTAGGGTTTGTTCCAATTTCCGAGGAAATGGGAAAATCCAAAGCCTTTAAAATAACAGCCGTTTCAAGTGTCCGACATAAACTGCTGTACTTTCTAAACTAAGAGCCTTTCGGAAGAGCGTTATACCTTTCTGAAAAGCTTATTATAGTTCGCTTAAAACAGTAAATAAAGCTAGGGTTTGTTCCAATTTCCGAGGAAATGGGAGAATCCAAAGCCTTTAAAATAACAGCCGTTTCAAGTGTCCGACATAAACTGCTGTACTTTCTAAACTAAGAGCCTTTCGGAAGAGCGTTATACGTTTCTGAAAAGCTTATTATATTTCGCTTAAATCAGTAAATAAAGTTAGGGTTTGTTCCAATTTCCAACAAACACCCGTTTCAAGTGTCCGACATAAACTGCTGTACTTTCTAAACTAAGAGCCTTTCGGAAGAGCGTTATACCTTTCTGAAAAGCTTATTATATTTCGCTTAAAACAGTAAATAAAGCTAGGGTTTGTTCCAATTTCCAACAAACACCCGTTTCAAGTGTCCGACATAAACTGCTGTACTTTCTAAACTAAGAGCCTTTCGGAAGAGCGTTCTACCTTTCTGAAAAGCTTATTATATGCCGCTTAAAACGCTATATAAAGCTAGGGTGTGTTCCAATTTCCTAGAAAATGTGAAAGTCCAAACCCTTTAAAATAACAGCCGTTTCAAGTGTCGGACATGAACTGCTGTACTTTCTAAACTGAGAGCCTTTCGGAAGAGCGTTATACCTTTCTGGAAAGCTTATTATGTGTCGCTTAAAATGGTAAATAAAGCTAGGGTTTGTTCCAATTTCCGAGGAAATGGGAAAATCCAAAGCCTTTAAAATAACAGCCGTTTCAAGTGTCCGACATAAACTGCTGTACTTTCTAAATTAAGAGCCTTTCAGAAGAGCGTTAAACCTTTCTGAAAAGCTTATTATGTGTCGCTTAAAACGGTAAATAAAGCTAGGGTTTGTTCCAATTTAAGAGGAAATGGGAAAATCCAAAGCCTTTAAAATAACAGCCGTTTCAAGTGTCCGACATAAACTGCTGTACTTTCTAACCTAAGAGCCTTTCGGAAGAGCGTTATACCTTTCTGAAAAGCTTATTATATGTCGCTTAAGACGGTAAATAAAGCTAGGGTTTGTTCCAATTTCCAACAAACACCCGTTTCAAGTGTCCGACATAAACTGCTGTACTTTCTAAACTAAGAGCCTTTCGGAAGGGCGTTATACCTTTCTGAAAAGCTAATTATATGCCGCTTAAAACGCTATATAAAGCTAGGGTGTGTTCCAATTTCCTAGAAAATGTGAAAGTCCAAACGCTTTAAAATAACAGCCGTTTCAAGTGTCCGACATGAACTGCTGTACTTTCTAAACTAAGAGCCTTTCGGAAGAGCGTTATACCTTTCTGAAAAGCTTATTATATTTCGCTTAAAACAGTAAATAAAGCTAGGGTTTGTTGAAATTTCCGAGGAAATGGGAAAATCCAAAGCCTTTAAAATAACAGCCGTTTCAAGTGTCCGAAATAAACTGCTGTACTTTCTAAACTAAGAGCCTTTCGGAAGAGCGTTATACCTTTCTGAAAAGCTTATTATAGTTCGCTTAAAACAGTAAATAAAGCTAGGGTTTGTTCCTATTTCCGAGGAAATGGGAAAATCCAAAGCCTTTAAAATAACAGCCGTTTCAAGTGTCCGACATAAACTGCTGTACTTTCTAAATTAAGAGCCTTTCGGAAGAGCGTTATACCTTTCTGAAAAGCTTATTATATTTCGCTTAAAACAGTAAATAAAGCTAGGGTTTGTTCCAATTTCCAACAAACACCCGTTTCAAGTGTCCGACATAAACTGCTGTACTTTCTAAACTAAGAGCCTTTTGGAAGAGCGTTATACCTTTCTGAAAAGCTTATTATATGCCGCTTAAAACGCTATATAAAGCTAGGGTGTGTTCCAATTTCCTAGAAAATGTGAAAGTCCAAACGCTTTAAAATAACAGCCGTTTCAAGTGTCCGACATGAACTGCTGTACTTTCTAAACTAAGAGCCTTTCGGAAGAGCGTTATACCTTTCTGCAAAGCTTATTATGTGTCGCTTAAAATGGTAAATAAAGCTAGGGTTTGTTCCAATTTCCGAGGAAATGGGAAAATCCAAAGCCTTTAAAATAACAGCCGTTTCAAGTGTCCGACATTATCTGCTGTACTTTCTACACTGAGAGCCTTTCGAAAGAGCATTATTCCTTTCTGAAAAGCTTATTATATGTCGCTTGAAACAGTAAATAAAGCTAGGGTTTGTTCCAATTTCCGAGGAAATGGGAAAATCCAAAGTCTTTAAAATAACAGCCGTTTCAAGTGTCCGACATAAATTGCTGTACTTTCTAATCTAAGAGCCTACCGAAAGAGTAATATAACTTTCTGAAAAGTCTTTTATATGCCCCTTACAACGCAATATAGGGCAAGGGTCTGTTCCAATTTCGGAGAAAATGGGAAAATCCAAAGCCTTGAAAATAACAGCCGTTTCAAGTGTCCGACATAAACTGCTGTACTTTCTAAACGGAGAACCTTTCGAAAGAGCATTATTCCTTTCTGAAAAGCTTATTATATGCCGCTTAAAATGGTAAATAAAGCTAGGATCTGTTCCAATTTCCGAGAAAATGGGAAAGCCCAAGTTCTTTAAAATAACAGCCGTTTCAAGGGTCCGACATAAACTGCTGTGCCTTTTCTAAACTGAGAACCTTTTGAAAGAGCATTATTCCTTTCTGAAAAGCTTATTAAATGCCGCTTAAAACGGTAAATAAAGCTAGGATCTGTTCCAATTTCCGAGAAAATAGGAAAATCCAAAGCCTTTAAAATAACAGCACTTTCAAGTGTCCGACATAAACTGCTGTACTTTCTAAACTAAGAGCCTTCCGAAAGAGTAATATACCTTTCTGAAAAGCCTGTTATATGCCGCTTACAACGCAATTTAAGGCAAGGGTCTGTTCCAATTTCGGAGGAAGTGTGAAAGACCAAACTCTTTGAAATAACAGCCGATTCAAGTGTCCGACATGATCTGCTGTACTTATAAAATAAAGAGCTTTTCGGAAGGGCGTTACACCTATCTTAAAATCTTATTTTATGCCGCTTTAAACGCTATATAAAGCTAGGGCCTGTTCCAATTACCGAGAAAATGGGAAAATCCAAAGTCTTTAAAATAACAGCCGATTCAAGTGTCCGACATGATCTGCTGTACTTATAAAATAAAGAGCTTTTCGGAAGGGCGTTACACCTATCTTAAAATCTTATTTTATGCCGCTTTAAACGCTATATAAAGCTAGGGCCTGTTCCAATTACCGAGAAAATGGGAAAATCCAAAGTCTTTAAAATAACAGCCGTTTCAAGTGTCCGACATGAACTGCTGTACTTTCTAAACTAAGAGCCTTTCGAAAGAGCATTATTCCTTTCTGAAAAGCTTATTATATGTCGCTTGAAACGGTAAATAAAGCTAGGGTTTGTTCCAATTTCCGAGAAAATGTGAAAGACCAAACGCTTTAAAATAACAGCCGTTTCAACTGTCCGACATGAACTACTGTACTTTCTAAACTAAGAGCCATTCGGAAGAGCGTTACACCTTTCTGAAAAGCTTATTATGTGTCGCTTAAAAC
This sequence comes from Volucella zonaria, assembly GCA_963966105.1. Lineage (NCBI taxonomy): Eukaryota > Metazoa > Arthropoda > Insecta > Diptera > Syrphidae > Volucella > Volucella zonaria. Next base: position 4,028,395 of record CAWYQB010000254.1, on the reverse strand, counting down.
GGTAAATAATGCTAGGGTTTGTTGCAATTTCCGAGGAAATGGCAAAATCCAAAGCCTTTAAAATACTTTTACTTTCTAACCTAAGAGCCTTTCGGAAGAGCGTTATACCTTTCTGAAAAGCTTATTATATGTCGCTTAAGACGGTAAATAAAGCTAGGGTTTGTTCCAATTTCCAACAAACACCCGTTTCCAGTGTCCGACATAAACTGCTGTACTTTCTAAACTAAGAGCCTTTCGGAAGAGCGTTATACCTTTCTGAAAAGCTAATTATATGCCGCTTAAAACGCTATATAAAGCTAGGGTGTGTTCCAATTTCCTAGAAAATGTGAAAGTCCAAACGCTTTAAAATAACAGCCGTTTCAAGTGTCCGACATGAACTGCTGTACTTTCTAAACTAAGAGCCTTTCGGAAGAGCGTTATACCTTTCTGAAAAGCTTATTATATTTCGCTTAAAACAGTAAATAAAGCTAGGGTTTGTTCCAATTTCCGAGGAAATGGGAAAATCCAAAGCCTTTAAAATAACAGCCGTTTCAAGTGTCCGACATAAACTGCTGTACTTTCTAAACTAAGAGCCTTTCGGAAGAGCGTTATACCTTTCTGAAAAGCTTATTATAGTTCGCTTAAAACAGTAAATAAAGCTAGGGTTTGTTCCAATTTCCGAGGAAATGGGAGAATCCAAAGCCTTTAAAATAACAGCCGTTTCAAGTGTCCGACATAAACTGCTGTACTTTCTAAACTAAGAGCCTTTCGGAAGAGCGTTATACCTTTCTGAAAAGCTTATTATATTTCGCTTAAAACAGTAAATAAAGTTAGGGTTTGTTCCAATTTCCAACAAACACCCGTTTCAAGTGTCCGACATAAACTGCTGTACTTTCTAAACTAAGAGCCTTTCGGAAGAGCGTTATACCTTTCTGAAAAGCTTATTATATTTCGCTTAAAACAGTAAATAAAGCTAGGGTTTGTTCCAATTTCCAACAAACACCCGTTTCAAGTGTCCGACATAAACTGCTGTACTTTCTAAACTAAGAGCCTTTCGGAAGAGCGTTCTACCTTTCTGAAAAGCTTATTATATGCCGCTTAAAACGCTATATAAAGCTAGGGTGTGTTCCAATTTCCTAGAAAATGTGAAAGTCCAAACCCTTTAAAATAACAGCCGTTTCAAGTGTCGGACATGAACTGCTGTACTTTCTAAACTAAGAGCCTTTCGGAAGAGCGTTATACCTTTCTGAAAAGCTTATTATATTTCGCTTAAAACAGTAAATAAAGTTAGGGTTTGTTCCAATTTCCAACAAACACCCGTTTCAAGTGTCCGACATAAACTGCTGTACTTTCTAAACTAAGAGCCTTTCGGAAGAGCGTTATACCTTTCTGAAAAGCTTATTATATTTCGCTTAAAACAGTAAATAAAGCTAGGGTTTGTTCCAATTTCCGAGGAAATGGGAGAATCCAAAGCCTTTAAAATAACAGCCGTTTCAAGTGTCCGACATAAACTGCTGTACTTTCTAAACTAAGAGCCTTTCGGAAGAGCGTTATACCTTTCTGAAAAGCTTATTATATTTCGCTTAAAACAGTAAATAAAGTTAGGGTTTGTTCCAATTTCCAACAAACACCCGTTTCAAGTGTCCGACATAAACTGCTGTACTTTCTAAACTAAGAGCCTTTCGGAAGAGCGTTATACCTTTCTGAAAAGCTTATTATATTTCGCTTAAAATAGTAAATAAAGCTAGGGTTTGTTCCAATTTCCAACAAACACCCGTTTCAAGTGTCCGACATAAACTGCTGTACTTTCTAAACTAAGAGCCTTTCGGAAGAGCGTTATACCTTTCTGGAAAGCTTATTATGTGTCGCTTAAAATGGTAAATAAAGCTAGGGTTTGTTCCAATTTCCGAGGAAATGGGAAAATCCAAAGCCTTTAAAATAACAGCCGTTTCAAGTGTCCGACATAAACTGCTGTACTTTCTAAATTAAGAGCCTTTCAGAAGAGCGTTAAACCTTTCTGAAAAGCTTATTATGTGTCGCTTAAAACGGTAAATAAAGCTAGGGTTTGTTCCAATTTAAGAGGAAATGGGAAAATCCAAAGCCTTTAAAATAACAGCCGTTTCAAGTGTCCGACATAAACTGCTGTACTTTCTAACCTAAGAGCCTTTCGGAAGAGCGTTATACCTTTCTGAAAAGCTTATTATATGTCGCTTAAGACGGTAAATAAAGCTAGGGTTTGTTCCAATTTCCAACAAACACCCGTTTCAAGTGTCCGACATAAACTGCTGTACTTTCTAAACTAAGAGCCTTTCGGAAGGGCGTTATACCTTTCTGAAAAGCTAATTATATGCCGCTTAAAACAGTAAATAAAGCTAGGGTTTGTTGAAATTTCCGAGGAAATGGGAAAATCCAAAGCCTTTAAAATAACAGCCGTTTCAAGTGTCCGACATAAACTGCTGTACTTTCTAAACTAAGAGCCTTTCGGAAGAGCGTTATACCTTTCTGAAAAGCTTATTATATTTCGCTTAAAACAGTAAATAAAGCTAGGGTTTGTTGAAATTTCCGAGGAAATGGGAAAATCCAAAGCCTTTAAAATAACAGCCGTTTCAAGTGTCCGACATAAACTGCTGTACTTTCTAAACTAAGAGCCTTTCGGAAGAGCGTTATACCTTTCTGAAAAGCTTATTATAGTTCGCTTAAAACAGTAAATAAAGCTAGGGTTTGTTCCTATTTCCGAGGAAATGGGAAAATCCAAAGCCTTTAAAATAACAGCCGTTTCAAGTGTCCGACATAAACTGCTGTACTTTCTAAATTAAGAGCCTTTCGGAAGAGCGTTATACCTTTCTGAAAAGCTTATTATATTTCGCTTAAAACAGTAAATAAAGCTATAGTTTGTTCCAATTTCCAACAAACACCCGTTTCAAGTGTCCGACATAAACTGCTGTACTTTCTAAACTAAGAGCCTTTTGGAAGAGCGTTATACCTTTCTGAAAAGCTTATTATATGCCGCTTAAAACGCTATATAAAGCTAGGGTGTGTTCCAATTTCCTAGAAAATGTGAAAGTCCAAACGCTTTAAAATAACAGCCGTTTCAAGTGTCCGACATGAACTGCTGTACTTTCTAAACTAAGAGCCTTTCGGAAGAGCGTTATACCTTTCTGCAAAGCTTATTATGTGTCGCTTAAAATGGTAAATAAAGCTAGGGTTTGTTCCAATTTCCGAGGAAATGGCAAAATCCAAAGCCTTTAAAATACTTTTACTTTCTAACCTAAGAGCCTTTCGGAAGAGCGTTATACCTTTCTGAAAAGCTTATTATATGTCGCTTGAAACGGTAAATAAAGCTAGGGTTTGTTCCAATTTCCGAGGAAATGGGAAAATCCAAAGTCTTTAAAATAACAGCCGTTTCAAGTGTCCGACATAAATTGCTGTACTTTCTAATCTAAGAGCCTACCGAAAGAGTAATATAACTTTCTGAAAAGTCTTTTATATGCCGCTTACAACGCAATATAGGGCAAGGGTCTGTTCCAATTTCGGAGAAAATGGGAAAATCCAAAGCCTTGAAAATAACAGCCGTTTCAAGTGTCCGACATAAACTGCTGTACTTTCTAAACGGAGAACCTTTCGAAAGAGCATTATTCCTTTCTGAAAAGCTTATTATATGCCGCTTAAAACGGTAAATAAAGCTATGATCTGTTCCAATTTCCGAGAAAATGGGAAAGGCCAAGCTCTTTAAAATAACAGCCGTTTCAAGGGTCCGACATAAACTGCTGTGCCTTTTCTAAACTAAGAGCCTTTCGGAAAAGCATTATACCTTTCTGAAAAGCCTATTATATGTCGCTTAAAACGGTAAATAAAGTTAGGGTCTGTTCCAATTTCCGAGAAAATAGGAAAATCCAAAGCCTTTAAAATAACAGCCGTTTCAAGTGTCCGACATAAACTGCTGTACTTTCTAAACTAAGAGCCTTCCGAAAGAGTAATATACCTTTCTGAAAAGCCTGTTATATGCCGCTTACAACGCAATTTAAGGCAAGGGTCTGTTCCAATTTCGGAGGAAGTGTGAAAGACCAAACTCTTTGAAATAACAGCCGATTCAAGTGTCCGACATGATCTGCTGTACTTATAAAATAAAGAGCTTTTCGGAAGGGCGTTACACCTATCTTAAAATCTTATTTTATGCCGCTTTAAACGCTATATAAAGCTAGGGCCTGTTCCAATTACCGAGAAAATGGGAAAATCCAAAGTCTTTAAAATAACAGCCGTTTCAAGTGTCCGACATGAACTGCTGTACTTTCTAAACTAAGAGCCTTTCGAAAGAGCATTATTCCTTTCTGAAAAGCTTATTATATGTCGCTTGAAACGGTAAATAAAGCTAGGGTTTGTTCCAATTTCCGAGAAAATGTGAAAGACCAAACGCTTTAAAATAACAGCCGTTTCAACTGTCCGACATGAACTACTGTACTTTCTAAACTAAGAGCCATTCGGAAGAGCGTTACACCTTTCTGAAAAGCTTATTATGTGTCGCTTAAAACGGTAAATAATGCTAGGGTTTGTTGCAATTTCCGAGGAAATGGCAAAATCCAAAGCCTTTAAAATACTTTTACTTTCTAACCTAAGAGCCTTTCGGAAGAGCGTTATACCTTTCTGAAAAGCTTATTATATGTCGCTTAAGACGGTAAATAAAGCTAGGGTTTGTTCCAATTTCCAACAAACACCCGTTTCAAGTGTCCGACATAAACTGCTGTACTTTCTAAACTAAGAGCCTTTCGGAAGAGCGTTATACCTTTCTGAAAAGCTAATTATATGCCGCTTAAAACGCTATATAAAGCTAGGGTGTGTTCCAATTTCCTAGAAAATGTGAAAGTCCAAACGCTTTAAAATAACAGCCGTTTCAAGTGTCCGACATGAACTGCTGTACTTTCTAAACTAAGAGCCTTTCGGAAGAGCGTGATACCTTTCTGAAAAGCTTATTATATTTCGCTTAAAACAGTAAATAAAGCTAGGGTTTGTTCCAATTTCCGAGGAAATGGGAAAATCCAAAGCCTTTAAAATAACAGCCGTTTCAAGTGTCCGACATAAACTGCTGTACTTTCTAAACTAAGAGCCTTTCGGAAGAGCGTTATACCTTTCTGAAAAGCTTATTATAGTTCGCTTAAAACAGTAAATAAAGCTAGGGTTTGTTCCAATTTCCGAGGAAATGGGAGAATCCAAAGCCTTTAAAATAACAGCCGTTTCAAGTGTCCGACATAAACTGCTGTACTTTCTAAACTAAGAGCCTTTCGGAAGAGCGTTATACCTTTCTGAAAAGCTTATTATATTTCGCTTAAAACAGTAAATAAAGTTAGGGTTTGTTCCAATTTCCAACAAACACCCGTTTCAAGTGTCCGACATAAACTGCTGTACTTTCTAAACTAAGAGCCTTTCGGAAGAGCGTTATACCTTTCTGAAAAGCTTATTATATTTCGCTTAAAACAGTAAATAAAGCTAGGGTTTGTTCCAATTTCCAACAAACACCCGTTTCAAGTGTCCGACATAAACTGCTGTACTTTCTAAACTAAGAGCCTTTCGGAAGAGCGTTCTACCTTTCTGAAAAGCTTATTATATGCCGCTTAAAACGCTATATAAAGCTAGGGTGTGTTCCAATTTCCTAGAAAATGTGAAAGTCCAAACCCTTTAAAATAACAGCCGTTTCAAGTGTCGGACATGAACTGCTGTACTTTCTAAACTGAGAGCCTTTCGGAAGAGCGTTATACCTTTCTGGAAAGCTTATTATGTGTCGCTTAAAATGGTAAATAAAGCTAGGGTTTGTTCCAATTTCCGAGGAAATGGGAAAATCCAAAGCCTTTAAAATAACAGCCGTTTCAAGTGTCCGACATAAACTGCTGTACTTTCTAAATTAAGAGCCCTTCAGAAGAGCGTTAAACCTTTCTGAAAAGCTTATTATGTGTCGCTTAAAACGGTAAATAAAGCTATGGTTTGTTCCAATTTAAGAGGAAATGGGAAAATCCAAAGCCTTTAAAATAACAGCCGTTTCAAGTGTCCGACATAAACTGCTGTACTTTCTAACCTAAGAGCCTTTCGGAAGAGCGTTATACCTTTCTGAAAAGCTTATTATATGTCGCTTAAGACGGTAAATAAAGCTAGGGTTTGTTCCAATTTCCAACAAACACCCGTTTCAAGTGTCCGACATAAACTGCTGTATTTTCTAAACTAAGAGCCTTTCGGAAGGGCGTTATACCTTTCTGAAAAGCTAATTATATGCCGCTTAAAACGCTATATAAAGCTAGGGTGTGTTCCAATTTCCTAGAAAATGTGAAAGTCCAAACGCTTTAAAATAACAGCCGTTTCAAGTGTCCGACATGAACTGCTGTACTTTCTAAACTAAGAGCCTTTCGGAAGAGCGTTATACCTTTCTGAAAAGCTTATTATATTTCGCTTAAAACAGTAAATAAAGCTAGGGTTTGTTGAAATTTCCGAGGAAATGGGAAAATCCAAAGCCTTTAAAATAACAGCCGTTTCAAGTGTCCGACATAAACTGCTGCACTTTCTAAACTAAGAGCCTTTTGGAAGAGCGTTATACCTTTCTGAAAAGCTTATTATATGCCGCTTAAAACGCTATATAAAGGTAGGGTGTGTTCCAATTTCCTAGAAAATGTGAAAGTCCAAACGCTTTAAAATAACAGCCGTTTCAAGTGTCCGACATGAACTGCTGTACTTTCTAAACTAAGAGCCTTTCGGAAGAGCGTTATACCTTTCTGCAAAGCTTATTATGTGTCGCTTAAAATGGTAAATAAAGCTAGGGTTTGTTCCAATTTCCGAGGAAATGGGAAAATCCAAAGCCTTTAAAATAACAGCCGTTTCAAGTGTCCGACATTATCTGCTGTACTTTCTACACTGAGAGCCTTTCGAAAGAGCATTATTCCTTTCTGAAAAGCTTATTATATGTCGCTTGAAACGGTAAATAAAGCTAGGGTTTGTTCCAATTTCCGAGGAAATGGGAAAATCCAAAGTCTTTAAAATAACAGCCGTTTCAAGTGTCCGACATAAATTGCTGTACTTTCTAATCTAAGAGCCTACCGAAAGAGTAATATAACTTTCTGAAAAGTCTTTTATATGCCGCTTACAACGCAATATAGGGCAAGGGTCTGTTCCAATTTCGGAGAAAATGGGAAAATCCAAAGCCTTGAAAATAACAGCCGTTTCAAGTGTCCGACATAAACTGCTGTACTTTCTAAACGGAGAACCTTTCGAAAGAGCATTATTCCTTTCTGAAAAGCTTATTATATGCCGCTTAAAATGGTAAATAAAGCTAGGATCTGTTCCAATTTCCGAGAAAATGGGAAAGCCCAAGTTCTTTAAAATAACAGCCGTTTCAAGGGTCCGACATAAACTGCTGTGCCTTTTCTAAACTGAGAACCTTTTGAAAGAGCATTATTCCTTTCTGAAAAGCTTATTAAATGCCGCTTAAAACGGTAAATAAAGCTAGGATCTGTTCCAATTTCCGAGAAAATAGGAAAATCCAAAGCCTTTAAAATAACAGCACTTTCAAGTGTCCGACATAAACTGCTGTACTTTCTAAACTAAGAGCCTTCCGAAAGAGTAATATACCTTTCTGAAAAGCCTATTATATGCCGCTTACAACGCAATTTAAGGCAAGGGTCTGTTCCAATTTCGGAGAAAGTGTGAAAGACCTAACTCTTTGAAATAACAGCCGTTTCAAGTGTCCGACATAAACTACTGTACTTTCTAAACTGAGAGCGTTTCGAAAGATCTTTATACCTTTCTAAAAAGCTTATTATATGCCGCTTAAAACGCTATATAAAGCTAGGGTGTGTTCCAATTTCCGAGAAAATGTGAAAGTCCAAACTATTTAAAATAACAGCCGTTTCAAGTGTCCGACATGAACTGCTGTACTTTCTAAACTAAGAGCCTGTCGAAAGAGCATTATGCCTTTCTTAAAAGCTTATTATATGTCGCTTAAAACGGTAAATAAAGCTAGGATCTGTTCCAATTTCCAAGAAAATGGGAAAATCCAAAGCCCTTAAAATAACAGCCGTTTCAAGTGTCCGACATAAACTACTGTACTTTCTAAACTGAGAACCTTTCGTAATAGCATTATTCCTTTCTGAAAAGCTTATTATATGCCGCTTAAAACGGTAAATAAAGCTAGGATCTGTTCCAATTTCCGAGAAAATGGGAAAGCCCAAGCTCTTTAAAATAATAGCCGTTTCAAGGGTCCGACATAAACTGCTGTGCCTTTTCTAAATTAAGAGCCTTTCGGAAAAGCATTATACCTTTCTGAAAAGCCTATTATATGTCGCTTAAAATGGTAAATAACATTAGGGTCTGTTCCAATTTCCGAGAAAATAGGAAAATCCAAAGCCTTTAAAATAACAGCCGTTTCAAGTGTCCGACATAAACTGCTGTACTTTCTAAACTAAGAGCCTTTCGGAAGAGCCTTATACCTTTCTGAAAAGCTTATTATATGTCGCTTAAAACGGTAAATAAAGCTAGGGTTTGTTCCAATTTCCGAGGAAATGGGAAAATCCAAAGCCTTTAAAATAACTGCCGTTTCAAGTGTCCGACATAAACCGCTGTACTTTCTAAACTAAGAGCCTTTCTGAAGAGCGTTATACCTTTCTGAAAAGCTTATTTAATGTCGCTTAAAGCGGTAGATAAAACTAGGATCTGTTCCAATTTCCAAGAAAATGGGAAAATCCAAAGCCCTTAAAATAACAGCCGTTTCAAGTGTCCGACATAAACTGCTGTACTTTCTAAACTGAGAACCTTTCGAAAGAGCATTATTCCTTTCTCAAAAGTTTATTATATGCCGCTTAAAACGATAAATAAAGCTGTGATCTGTTCCAATTTCCGAGAAAATGGGAAAGTCCAAGCTCTTTAAAATAACAGCCGTTTCAAGGGTCCGACATAAACTGCTGTGCCTTTTCTAAACTAAGAGCCTTTCGGAAAAGCGTTATACCTTTCTGAAAAGCTTATTATATGTCGCTTAAAACGGTAAATAAAGTTAAAGTCTGTTCCAATTTCCGAGAAAATAGGAAATCCAAAGCCTTTAAAATAACAGCCGATTCAAGTGTCCGACATGAACTGCTGTACTTTCTACACTGAGAGCCTTTCGAAAGAGCATTATTCCTTTCTGAAAAGCTTATTATATGTCGCTTGAAACGGTAAATAAAGCTAGGGTTTGTTCCAATTTCCGAGGAAATGGGAAAATCCAAAGCCTTTAAAATAACATCCGTTTCAAGTGTCCGACATAAACCGCTGTACTTTCTAAACTAAGAGCCTATCTGAAGAGCGTTATACCTTTCTGAAAAGCTTATTATATGTCGCTTAAAACGGTAGATAAAGCTAGGGTGTGTTTCAATTTCCGAGAAAATGTGAAAGACCAAACGCTTTAAAATAACAGCCGTTTCAAATGTCCGACATGAACTGCTGTACTTTCTAAACTAATAGCCTTTCGGAAGAGCGTTACACCTTTCTGAAAAGCTTATTATGTGTCGCTTAAAACGGTAAATAAAGCTAGGGTTTGTTCCAATTTCCAACAAACACCCGTTTCAAGTGTCCGACATAAACTGCTGTATTTTCTAAACTAAGAGCCTTTCGGAAGGGCGTTATACCTTTCTGAAAAGCTAATTATATGCCGCTTAAAACGCTATATAAAGCTAGGGTGTGTTCCAATTTCCTAGAAAATGTGAAAGTCCAAACGCTTTAAAATAACAGCCGTTTCAAGTGTCCGACATGAACTGCTGTATTTTCTAAACTAAGAGCCTTTCGGAAGGGCGTTATACCTTTCTGAAAAGCTAATTATATGCCGCTTAAAACGCTATATAAAGCTAGGGTGTGTTCCAATTTCCTAGAAAATGTGAAAGTCCAAACGCTTTAAAATAACAGCCGTTTCAAGTGTCCGACATGAACTGCTGTACTTTCTAAACTAAGAGCCTTTCGGAAGAGCGTTATACCTTTCTGAAAAGCTTATTATATTTCGCTTAAAACAGTAAATAAAGCTAGGGTTTGTTGAAATTTCCGAGGAAATGGGAAAATCCAAAGCCTTTAAAATAACAGCCGTTTCAAGTGTCCGACATAAACTGCTGCACTTTCTAAACTAAGAGCCTTTTGGAAGAGCGTTATACCTTTCTGAAAAGCTTATTATATGCCGCTTAAAACGCTATATAAAGGTAGGGTGTGTTCCAATTTCCTAGAAAATGTGAAAGTCCAAACGCTTTAAAATAACAGCCGTTTCAAGTGTCCGACATGAACTGCTGTACTTTCTAAACTAAGAGCCTTTCGGAAGAGCGTTATACCTTTCTGCAAAGCTTATTATGTGTCGCTTAAAATGGTAAATAAAGCTAGGGTTTGTTCCAATTTCCGAGGAAATGGGAAAATCCAAAGCCTTTAAAATAACAGCCGTTTCAAGTGTCCGACATTATCTGCTGTACTTTCTACACTGAGAGCCTTTCGAAAGAGCATTATTCCTTTCTGAAAAGCTTATTATATGTCGCTTGAAACGGTAAATAAAGCTAGGGTTTGTTCCAATTTCCGAGGAAATGGGAAAATCCAAAGTCTTTAAAATAACAGCCGTTTCAAGTGTCCGACATAAATTGCTGTACTTTCTAATCTAAGAGCCTACCGAAAGAGTAATATAACTTTCTGAAAAGTCTTTTATATGCCGCTTACAACGCAATATAGGGCAAGGGTCTGTTCCAATTTCGGAGAAAATGGGAAAATCCAAAGCCTTGAAAATAACAGCCGTTTCAAGTGTCCGACATAAACTGCTGTACTTTCTAAACGGAGAACCTTTCGAAAGAGCATTATTCCTTTCTGAAAAGCTTATTATATGCCGCTTAAAATGGTAAATAAAGCTAGGATCTGTTCCAATTTCCGAGAAAATGGGAAAGCCCAAGTTCTTTAAAATAACAGCCGTTTCAAGGGTCCGACATAAACTGCTGTGCCTTTTCTAAACTGAGAACCTTTTGAAAGAGCATTATTCCTTTCTGAAAAGCTTATTAAATGCCGCTTAAAACGGTAAATAAAGCTAGGATCTGTTCCAATTTCCGAGAAAATAGGAAAATCCAAAGCCTTTAAAATAACAGCACTTTCAAGTGTCCGACATAAACTGCTGTACTTTCTAAACTAAGAGCCTTCCGAAAGAGTAATATACCTTTCTGAAAAGCCTATTATATGCCGCTTACAACGCAATTTAAGGCAAGGGTCTGTTCCAATTTCGGAGAAAGTGTGAAAGACCTAACTCTTTGAAATAACAGCCGTTTCAAGTGTCCGACATAAACTACTGTACTTTCTAAACTGAGAGCGTTTCGAAAGATCTTTATACCTTTCTAAAAAGCTTATTATATGCCGCTTAAAACGCTATATAAAGCTAGGGTGTGTTCCAATTTCCGAGAAAATGTGAAAGTCCAAACTATTTAAAATAACAGCCGTTTCAAGTGTCCGACATGAACTGCTGTACTTTCTAAACTAAGAGCCTGTCGAAAGAGCATTATGCCTTTCTTAAAAGCTTATTATATGTCGCTTAAAACGGTAAATAAAGCTAGGATCTGTTCCAATTTCCAAGAAAATGGGAAAATCCAAAGCCCTTAAAATAACAGCCGTTTCAAGTGTCCGACATAAACTACTGTACTTTCTAAACTGAGAACCTTTCGTAATAGCATTATTCCTTTCTGAAAAGCTTATTATATGCCGCTTAAAACGGTAAATAAAGCTAGGATCTGTTCCAATTTCCGAGAAAATGGGAAAGCCCAAGCTCTTTAAAATAATAGCCGTTTCAAGGGTCCGACATAAACTGCTGTGCCTTTTCTAAATTAAGAGCCTTTCGGAAAAGCATTATACCTTTCTGAAAAGCCTATTATATGTCGCTTAAAATGGTAAATAACATTAGGGTCTGTTCCAATTTCCGAGAAAATAGGAAAATCCAAAGCCTTTAAAATAACAGCCGTTTCAAGTGTCCGACATAAACTGCTGTACTTTCTAAACTAAGAGCCTTTCGGAAGAGCCTTATACCTTTCTGAAAAGCTTATTATATGTCGCTTAAAACGGTAAATAAAGCTAGGGTTTGTTCCAATTTCCGAGGAAATGGGAAAATCCAAAGCCTTTAAAATAACTGCCGTTTCAAGTGTCCGACATAAACCGCTGTACTTTCTAAACTAAGAGCCTTTCTGAAGAGCGTTATACCTTTCTGAAAAGCTTATTTAATGTCGCTTAAAGCGGTAGATAAAACTAGGATCTGTTCCAATTTCCAAGAAAATGGGAAAATCCAAAGCCCTTAAAATAACAGCCGTTTCAAGTGTCCGACATAAACTGCTGTACTTTCTAAACTGAGAACCTTTCGAAAGAGCATTATTCCTTTCTCAAAAGTTTATTATATGCCGCTTAAAACGATAAATAAAGCTGTGATCTGTTCCAATTTCCGAGAAAATGGGAAAGTCCAAGCTCTTTAAAATAACAGCCGTTTCAAGGGTCCGACATAAACTGCTGTGCCTTTTCTAAACTAAGAGCCTTTCGGAAAAGCGTTATACCTTTCTGAAAAGCTTATTATATGTCGCTTAAAACGGTAAATAAAGTTAAAGTCTGTTCCAATTTCCGAGAAAATAGGAAATCCAAAGCCTTTAAAATAACAGCCGATTCAAGTGTCCGACATGAACTGCTGTACTTTCTACACTGAGAGCCTTTCGAAAGAGCATTATTCCTTTCTGAAAAGCTTATTATATGTCGCTTGAAACGGTAAATAAAGCTAGGGTTTGTTCCAATTTCCGAGGAAATGGGAAAATCCAAAGCCTTTAAAATAACATCCGTTTCAAGTGTCCGACATAAACCGCTGTACTTTCTAAACTAAGAGCCTATCTGAAGAGCGTTATACCTTTCTGAAAAGCTTATTATATGTCGCTTAAAACGGTAGATAAAGCTAGGGTGTGTTTCAATTTCCGAGAAAATGTGAAAGACCAAACGCTTTAAAATAACAGCCGTTTCAAATGTCCGACATGAACTGCTGTACTTTCTAAACTAATAGCCTTTCGGAAGAGCGTTACACCTTTCTGAAAAGCTTATTATGTGTCGCTTAAAACGGTAAATAAAGCTAGGGTTTGTTGCAATTTCCGAGGAAATGGCAAAATCCAAAGACTTTAAAATAACAGCTGTTTCAAGTGTCCGACATAAACTGCTGTACTTTCGAAACTAAGAGCCTTTCGGAAGAGCCTTATACCTTTCTGAAAAGCTTATTATATGTCGCTTAAACCGGTAAATAAAGCTAGGGTTTGTTCCAATTTCCGAGGAAATGGGAAAATCCAAAGCCTTTAAAATAACTGCCGTTTCAAGTGTCCGACATAAACCGCTGTACTTTCTAAATTAAGAGCCTTTCTGAAGAGCGTTATACCTTTCTGAAAAGCTTATTATATGTCGCTTAAAACGGTAGATAAAGCTAGGGTCTGTTTAAATTTCCGAGAAAATGGGAAAATCCAAAGCCTTTAAAATAACAGCCGTTTCAAGTGTCCGACATAAACTGCTGTACTTTCTAAACTAAGAGCCTTTCGGAAAAACGTTATACCTTTCTGAAAAGCTTATTTAATGTCGCTTAAAACGGTAGATAAAGCTAGGATCTGTTCCAATTTCCAAGAAAATGAGAAAATCCAAAGCCCTTAAAATAACAGCCGTTTCAAGTGTCCGACATAAACTGCTGTACTTTCTAAACTGAGAACCTTTCGAAAGGGCATTATTCCTTTCTCAAAAGCTTATTATATGCCGCTTAAAACGGTAAATAAAGCTATGATCTGTTCCAATTTCCGAGAAAATGGGAAAGGCCAAGCTCTTTAAAATAACAGCCGTTTCAAGGGTCCGACGTAAACTGCTGTGCCTTTTCTAAACTAAGAGCCTTTCGGAAAAGCATTATACCTTTCTGAAAAGCTTATTATATGTCGCTTAAAACGGTAAATAAAGTTAGGGTCTGTTCCAATTTCCGAGAAAATAGGAAAATCCAAAGCCTTTAAAATAACAGCCGTTTCAAGTGTCCGACATAAACTGCTGTACTTTCTAAACTAAGAGCCTTCCGAAAGAGTAATATACCTTTCTGAAAAGCCTATTATATGCCGCTTACAACGCAATTTAAGGCAAGGGTCTGTTCCAATTTCGGAGAAAGTGTGAAAGACCAAACTCTTTGAAATAACAGCCGATTCAAGTGTCCGACATGATCTGCTGTACTTATAAAATAAAGAGCTTTTCGGAAGAGCGTTACACCTATCTTAAAATCTTATTTTATGCCGCTTTAAACGCTATATAAAGCTAGGGCCTGTTCCAATTACCGAGAAAATGGGAAAATCCAAAGTCTTTAAAATAACAGCCGTTTCAAGTGTCCGACATAAACTGCTGTACTTTCTACACTGAGAGCCTTTCGAAAGAGCATTATTCCTTTCTGAAAAGCTTATTATATGTCGCTTGAAACGGTAAATAAAGCTAGGGTTTGTTCCAATTTCCGAGGAAATGGGAAAATCCAAAGCCTTTAAAATAACATCCGTTTCGAGTGTCCGACATAAACCGCTGTACTTTCTAAACTAAGAGCCTTTCTGAAGAGCGTTACACCTATCTAAATAGCTTAGTTTATGCCGCTTTAAACGCTATATAAAGCTAGGGCCTGTTCCAATTACCGAGAAAATGGGAAAATCCAAAGTCTTTAAAATAACAGCCGTTTCAAGTGTCCGACATGAACTGCTGTACTTTCTAAACTAAGAGCCTTTCGGAAGAGCGTTACACCTATCTAAATAGCTTAGTTTATGCCGCTTTAAACGCTATATAAAGCTAGGGCCTGTTCCAATTACCGAGAAAATGGGAAAATCCAAAGTCTTTAAAATAACAGCCGTTTCAAGTGTCCGACATAAACTGCTGTACTTTCTACACTGAGAGCCTTTCGAAAGAGCATTATTCCTTTCTGAAAAGCTTATTATATGTCGCTTGAAACGGTACATAAAGCTAGGGTTTGTTCCAATTTCCGAGAAAATGTGAAAGACCAAACGCTTTAAAATAACAGCCGTTTCAACTGTCCGACATGAACTGCTGTACTTTCTAAACTAAGAGCCATTCGGAAGAGCGTTACACCTTTCTGAAAAGCTTATTATGTGTCGCTTAAAACGGTAAATAATGCTAGGGTTTGTTGCAATTTCCGAGGAAATGGCAAAATCCAAAGCCTTTAAAATAACAGCCGTTTCAAGTGTCCGACATAAACTGCTGTACTTTCAAAACTAAGAGCCTTTCGGAAGAGCCTTATACCTTTCTGAAAAGCTTATTATATGTCGCTTAAACCGGTAAATAAGGCTAGGGTTTGTTCCAATTTCCGAGGAAATGGGAAAATCCAAAGCCTTTAAAATAACAGCCGTTTCAAGTGTCCGACATAAACTGCTGTACTTTCTAACATAAGAGCCTTTCGGAAGAGCGTTATACCTTTCTGAAAAGCTTATTATATGTCGCTTAAGACGGTAAATAAAGCTAGGGTTTGTTCCAATTTCCAACAAACACCCGTTTCAAGTGTCCGACATAAACTGCTGTACTTTCTAAACTAAGAGCCTTTCGGAAGAGCGTTATACCTTTCTGAAAAGCTAATTATATGCCGCTTAAAACGCTATATAAAGCTAGGGTGTGTTCCAATTTCCTAGAAAATGTGAAAGTCCAAACGCTTTAAAATAACAGCCGTTTCAAGTGTCCGACATGAACTGCTGTACTTTCTAAACTAAGAGCCTTTCGGAAGAGCGTTATACCTTTCTGAAAAGCTTATTATATTTCGCTTAAAACAGTAAATAAAGCTAGGGTTTGTTCCAATTTCCGAGGAAATGGGAAAATCCAAAGCCTTTAAAATAACAGCCGTTTCAAGTGTCCGACATAAACTGCTGTACTTTCTAAACTTAGAGCCTTTCGGAAGAGCATTATACCTTTCTGAAAAGCTTGTTATATTTCGCTTAAAACAGTAAATAAAGCTAGGGTTTGTTCCAATTTCCGAGGAAATGGGAAAATCCAAAGCCTTTAAAATAACAGCTGTTTCAAGTGTCCGACATAAACTGCTGTACTTTCTAAACTAAGAGCCTTTCAGAAGAGCGTTAAACCTTTCTGAAAAGCTTATTATGTGTCGCTTAAAACGGTAAATAAAGCTAGGGTTTGTTCCAATTTAAGAGGAAATGGGAAAATCCAAAGCCTTTAAAATAACAGCCGTTTCAAGTGTCCGACATAAACTGCTGTACTTTCTAACCTAAGAGCCTTTCGGAAGAGCGTTATACCTTTCTGAAAAGCTTATTATATGTCGCTTAAGACGGTAAATAAAGCTAGGGTTTGTTCCAATTTCCAACAAACACCCGTTTCAAGTGTCCGACATAAACTGCTGTACTTTCTAAACTAAGAGCCTTTCGGAAGAGCGTTATACCTTTCTGAAAAGCTTGTTATATTTCGCTTAAAACAGTAAATAAAGCTAGGGTTTGTTCCAATTTCCGAGGAAATGGGAAAATCCAAAGCCTTTAAAATAACAGCCGTTTCAAGTGTCCGACATAAACTGCTGTACTTTCTAAACTAAGAGCCTTTCGGAAGAGCGTTATACCATTCTGAAAAGCTTATTATATGCCGCTTAAAACGCTATATAAAACTAGGGTGTGTTCCAATTTCCTAGAAAATGTGAAAGTCCAAACGCTTTAAAATAACAGCCGTTTCAAGTGTCCGACATGAACTGCTGTACTTTCTAAACTAAGAGCCTTTCGGAAGAGCGTTATACCTTTCTGAAAAGCTTATTATATTTCGCTTAAAACAGTAAATAAAGCTAGGGTTTGTTCCAATTTCCGAGGAAATGGGAAAATCCAAAGCCTTTAAAATAACAGCCGTTTCAAGTGTCCGACATAAACTGCTGTACTTTCTAAACTAAGAGCCTTTCGGAAGAGCGTTATACCTTTCTGAAAAGCTTACTATAGTTCGCTTAAAACAGTAAATAAGGCTAGGGTTTGTTCCAATTTCCGAGGAAATGGGAGAATCCAAAGCCTTTAAAATAACAGCCGTTTCAAGTGTCCGACATGAACTGCTGTACTTTCTAAACTAAGAGCCTTTCGAAGAGCGTTATACCTTTCTGAAAAGCTTTTTATATTTCGCTTAAAACAGTAAATAAAGCTAGGGTTTGTTCCAATTTCCAACAAACACCCGCTTCAAGTGTCCGACATAAACTGCTGTACTTTCTAAACTAAGAGCCTTTCGGAAGAGCGTTATACCTTTCTGGAAAGCTTATTATGTGTCGCTTAAAATGGTAAATAAAGCTAGGGTTTGTTCCAATTTCCGAGGAAATGGGAAAATCCAAAGCCTTTAAAATAACAGCCGTTTCAAGTGTCCGACATAAACTGCTGTACTTTCTAAACTAAGAGCCTTTCGGAAGAGCGTTATACCTTTCTGAAAAGCTTATTATATGTCGCTTAAGACGGTAAATAAAGCTTGGGTTTGTTCCAATTTCCAACAAACACCCGTTTCAAGTGTCCGACATAAACTGCTGTACTTTCTAAACTAAGAGCCTTTCGGAAGAGCGTTATACCTTTCTGAAAAGCTAATTATATGCCGCTTAAAACGCTATATAAAGCTAGGGTGTGTTCCAATTTCCTAGAAAATGTGAAAGTCCAAACGCTTTAAAATAACAGCCGTTTCAAGTGTCCGACATGAACTGCTGTACTTTCTAAACTAAGAGCCTTTCGGAAGAGCGTTATACCTTTCTGGAAAGCTTATTATGTGTCGCTTAAAATGGTAAATAAAGCTAGGGTTTGTTCCAATTTCCGAGGAAATTGGAAAATCCAAAGCCTTTAAAATAACAGCCGTTTCAAGTGTCCGACATAAACTGCTGTACTTTCTAAACTAAGAGCCTTTCGGAAGAGCGTTATACCTTTCTGAAAAGCTTGTTATATTTCGCTTAAAACAGTAAATAAAGCTAGGGTTTGTTCCAATTTCCGAGGAAATGGGAACATCCAAAGCCTTTAAAATAACAGCCGTTTCAAGTGTCCGACATAAACTGCTGTACTTTCTAAACTAAGAGCCTTTCGGAAGAGCGTTATACCATTCTGAAAAGCTTATTATATGCCGCTTAAAACGCTATATAAAACTAGGGTGTGTTCCAATTTCCTAGAAAATGTGAAAGTCCAAACGCTTTAAAATAACAGCCGTTTCAAGTGTCCGACATGAACTGCTGTACTTTCTAAACTAAGAGCCTTTCGGAAGAGCGTTATACCTTTCTGAAAAGCTTATTATATTTCGCTTAAAACAGTAAATAAAGCTAGGGTTTGTTCCAATTTCCGAGGAAATGGGAAAATCCAAAGCCTTTAAAATAACAGCCGTTTCAAGTGTCCGACATAAACTGCTGTACTTTCTAAACTAAGAGCCTTTCGGAAGAGCGTTATACCTTTCTGAAAAGCTTATTATAGTTCGCTTAAAACAGTAAATAAGGCTAGGGTTTGTTCCAATTTCCGAGGAAATGGGAGAATCCAAAGCCTTTAAAATAACAGCCGTTTCAAGTGTCCGACATGAACTGCTGTACTTTCTAAACTAAGAGCCTTTCGAAGAGCGTTATACCTTTCTGAAAAGCTTTTTATATTTCGCTTAAAACAGTAAATAAAGCTAGGGTTTGTTCCAATTTCCAACAAACACCCGCTTCAAGTGTCCGACATAAACTGCTGTACTTTCTAAACTAAGAGCCTTTCGGAAGAGCGTTATACCTTTCTGAAAAGCTTATTATATGCCGCTTAAAACGCTATATAAAGCTAGGGTGTGTTCCAATTTCCTAGAAAATGTGAAAGTCCAAACGCTTTAAAATAACAGCCGTTTCAAGTGTCCGACATGAACTGCTGTACTTTCTAAACTAAGAGCCTTTCGGAAGAGCGTTATACCTTTCTGGAAAGCTTATTATGTGTCGCTTAAAATGGTAAATAAAACTAGGGTTTGTTCCAATTTCCGAGGAAATGGGAAAATCCAAAGCCTTTAAAATAACAGCCGTTTCAAGTGTCCGACATAAACTGCTGTACTTTCTAAACTAAGAGCCTTTCGGAAGAGCGTTATACCTTTCTGAAAAGCTTGTTATATTTCGCTTAAAACAGTAAATAAAGCTAGGGTTTGTTCCAATTTCCGAGGAAATGGGAAAATCCAAAGCCTTTAAAATAACAGCCGTTTCAAGTGTCCGACATAAACTGCTGTACTTTCTAAACTAAGAGCCTTTCGGAAGAGCGTTAAACCTTTCTGAAAAGCTTATTATGTGTCGCTTAAAACGGTAAATAAAGCTAGGGTTTGTTCCAATTTCCGAGGAAATGGGAAAATCCAAAGCCTTTAAAATAACAGCCGTTTCAAGTGTCCGACATAAACTGCTGTACTTTCTAACCTAAGAGCCTTTCGGAAGAGCGTTATACCTTTCTGAAAAGCTAATTATATGCCGCTTAAAACGCTATATAAAGCTAGGGTGTGTTCCAATTTCCTAGAAAATGTGAAAGTCCAAACGCTTTAAAATAACAGCCGTTTCAAGTGTCCGACATGAACTGCTGTACTTTCTAAACTAAGAGCCTTTCGAAGAGCGTTATACCTTTCTGAAAAGCTTTTTATATTTCGCTTAAAACAGTAAATAAAGCTAGGGTTTGTTCCAATTTCCAACAAACACCCGCTTCAAGTGTCCGACATAAACTGCTGTACTTTCTAAACTAAGAGCCTTTCGGAAGAGCGTTATACCTTTCTGAAAAGCTTGTTATATTTCGCTTAAAACAGTAAATAAAGCTAGGGTTTGTTCCAATTTCCGAGGAAATGGGAAAATCCAAAGCCTTTAAAATAACAGCCGTTTCAAGTGTCCGACATAAACTGCTGTACTTTCTAAACTAAGAGCCTTTCGGAAGAGCGTTTTACCATTCTGAAAAGCTTATTATATGCCGCTTAAAACGCTATATAAAACTAGGGTGTGTTCCAATTTCCTAGAAAATGTGAAAGTCCAAACGCTTTAAAATAACAGCCGTTTCAAGTGTCCGACATGAACTGCTGTACTTTCTAAACTAAGAGCCTTTCGGAAGAGCGTTATACCATTCTGAAAAGCTTATTATATTTCGCTTAAAACAGTAAATAAAGCTAGGGTTTGTTCCAATTTCCGAGGAAATGGGAAAATCCAAAGCCTTTAAAATAACAGCCGTTTCAAGTGTCCGACATAAACTGCTGTACTTTCTAAACTAAGAGCCTTTCGGAAGAGCGTTATACCTTTCTGAAAAGCTTATTATAGTTCGCTTAAAACAGTAAATAAGGCTAGGGTTTGTTCCAATTTCCGAGGAAATGGGAGAATCCAAAGCCTTTAAAATAACAGCCGTTTCAAGTGTCCGACATGAACTGCTGTACTTTCTAAACTAAGAGCCTTTCGAAGAGCGTTATACCTTTCTGAAAAGCTTTTTATATTTCGCTTAAAACAGTAAATAAAGCTAGGGTTTGTTCCAATTTCCAACAAACACCCGCTTCAAGTGTCCGACATAAACTGCTGTACTTTCTAAACTAAGAGCCTTTCGGAAGAGCGTTATACCTTTCTGAAAAGCTTATTATATGCCGCTTAAAACGCTATATAAAGCTAGGGTGTGTTCCAATTTCCTAGAAAATGTGAAAGCCCAAACGCTTTAAAATAACAGCCGTTTCAAGTGTCCGACATGAACTGCTGTACTTTCTAAACTAAGAGCCTTTCGGAAGAGCGTTATACCTTTCTGGAAAGCTTATTATGTGTCGCTTAAAATGGTAAATAAAGCTAGGGTTTGTTCCAATTTCCGAGGAAATGGGAAAATCCAAAGCCTTTAAAATAACAGCCGTTTCAAGTGTCCGACATAAACTGCTGTACTTTCTAAACTAAGAGCCTTTCGGAAGAGCGTTATACCTTTCTGAAAAGCTTGTTATATTTCGCTTAAAACAGTAAATAAAGCTAGGGTTTGTTCCAATTTCCGAGGAAATGGGAAAATCCAAAGCCTTTAAAATAACAGCCGTTTCAAGTGTCCGACATAAACTGCTGTACTTTCTAAACTAAGAGCCTTTCGGAAGAGCGTTAAACCTTTCTGAAAAGCTTATTATGTGTCGCTTAAAACTGTAAATCAAGCTAGGGTTTGTTCCAATTTCCGAGGAAATGGGAAAATCCAAAGCCTTTAAAATAACAGCCGTTTCAAGTGTCCGACATAAACTGCTGTACTTTCTAACCTAAGAGCCTTTCGGAAGAGCGTTATACCTTTCTGAAAAGCTACTTATATGCCGCTTAAAACGCTATATAAAGCTAGGGTGTGTTCCAATTTCCTAGAAAATGTGAAAGTCCAAACGCTTTAAAATAACAGCCGTTTCAAGTGTCCGACATGAACTGCTGTACTTTCTAAACTAAGAGCCTTTCGGAAGAGCGTTATACCTTTCTGAAAAGCTTATTATATTTCGCTTAAAACAGTAAATAAAGCTAGGGTTTGTTCCAATTTCCGAGGAAATGGGAAAATCCAAAGACTTTAAAATAACAGCCGTTTCAAGTGTCCGACATAAACTGCTGTACTTTCTAAACTAAGAGCCTATCGGAAGAGCGTTATACCTTTCTGAAAAGCTTATTATAGTTCGCTTAAAACAGTAAATAAAGCTAGGGTTTGTTCCAATTTCCGAGGAAATGGAAAAATCCAAAGCCTTTAAAATAACAGCCGTTTCAAGTGTCCGACATAAACTGCTGTACTTTCTAAACTAAGAGCCTTTCGGAAGAGCGTTATACCTTTCTGAAAAGCTTATTATATTTCGCTTAAAACAGTAAATAAAGCTAGGGTTTGTTCCAATTTCCAACAAACACCCGTTTCAAGTGTCCGACATAAACTGCTGTACTTTCTAAACTAAGAGCCTTTTGGAAGAGCGTTATACCTTTCTGAAAAGCTTATTATATGCCGCTTAAAACGCTATATAAAGCTAGGGTGTGTTCCAATTTCCTAGAAAATGTGAAAGTCCAAACGCTTTAAAATAACAGCCGTTTCAAGTGTCCGACATGAACTGCTGTACTTTCTAAACTAAGAGCCTTTCGGAAGAGCGTTATACCTTTCTGGAAAGCTTATTATGTGTCGCTTAAAATGGTAAATAAAGCTAGGGTTTGTTCCAATTTCCGAGGAAATGGGAGAATCCAAAGCCTTTAAAATATCAGCCGTTTCAAGTGTCCGACATGAACTGCTGTACTTTCTAAACTAAGAGCCTTTCGGAAGAGCGTTATACCTTTCTGGAAAGCTTATTATTTGTCGCTTAAAATGGTAAATAAAGCTAGGGTTTGTTCCAATTTCCGAGGAAATGGGAAAATCCAAAGCCTTTAAAATAACAGCCGTTTCAAGTGTCCGACATAAACTGCTGTACTTTCTAAACTAAGAGCCTTTCGGAAGAGCGTTAAACCTTTCTGGAAAGCTTATTATTTGTCGCTTAAAATGGTAAATAAAGCTAGGGTTTGTTCCAATTTCCGAGGAAATGGGAAAATCCAAAGCCTTTAAAATAACAGCCGTTTCAAGTGTCCGACATGAACTGCTGTACTTTCTAAACTAAGAGCCTTTCGGAAGAGCGTTATACCTTTCTGAAGAGCTTATTATATTTCGCTTAAAACAGTAAATAAAGCTAGGGTTTGTTCCAATTTCCGAGGAAATGGGAAAATCCAAAGCCTTTAAAATAACAGCCGTTTCAAGTGTCCGACATAAACTGCTGTACTTTCTAAACTAAGAGCCTTTCGGAAGAGCGTTAAACCTTTCTGGAAAGCTTATTATTTGTCGCTTAAAATGGTAAATAAAGCTAGGGTTTGTTCCAATTTCCGAGGAAATGGGAAAATCCAAAGCCTTTAAAATAACAGCCGTTTCAAGTGTCCGACATGAACTGCTGTACTTTCTAAACTAAGAGCCTTTCGGAAGAGCGTTATACCTTTCTGAAAAGCTTATTATAGTTCGCTTAAAACAGTAAATAAAGCTAGGGTTTGTTCCAATTTCCGAGGAAATGGGAGAATCCAAAGCCTTTAAAATAACAGCCGTTTCAAGTGTCCGACATAAACTGCTGTACTTTCTAAACTAAGAGCCTTTCGGAAGAGCGTTATACCTTTCTGAAAAGCTTATTATATTTCGCTTAAAACAGTAAATAAAGCTAGGGTTTGTTCCAATTTCCAACAAACACCCGTTTCAAGTGTCCGACATAAACTGCTGTAGTTTCTAAACTAAGAGCCTTTCGGAAGAGCGTTATACCTTTCTGAAAAGCTTATTATATGCCGCTTAAAACGCTATATAAAACTAGGGTGTGTTCCAATTTCCTAGAAAATGTGAAAGTCCAAACGCTTTAAAATAACAGCCGTTTCAAGTGTCCGACATGAACTGCTGTACTTTCTAAACTAAGAGCCTTTCGGAAGAGCGTTATACCTTTCTGAAAAGCTTATTATGTGTCGCTTAAAATGGTAAATAAAGCTAGGGTTTGTTCCAATTTCCGAGGAAATGGGAAAATCCAAAGCCTTTAAAATAACAGCCGTTTCAAGTGTCCGACATGAACTGCTGTACTTTCTAAACTAAGAGCCTTTCGGAAGAGCGTTATACCTTTCTGAAAAGCTTATTATAGTTCGCTTAAAACAGTAAATAAAGCTAGGGTTTGTTCCAATTTCCGAGGAAATGGGAGAATCCAAAGCCTTTAAAATA
The DNA here is from genome assembly GCA_963966105.1 of Volucella zonaria. Lineage (NCBI taxonomy): Eukaryota > Metazoa > Arthropoda > Insecta > Diptera > Syrphidae > Volucella > Volucella zonaria. Next base: position 4,004,741 of record CAWYQB010000254.1, on the reverse strand, counting down.
ACAGCCGTTTCAAGTGTCCGACATAAACTGCTGTACTTTCTAAACTAAGAGCCTTTCGGAAGAGCGTTATACCTTTCTGAAAAGCTTATTATATTTCGCTTAAAACAGTAAATAAAGCTAGGGTTTGTTCCAATTTCCAACAAACACCCGTTTCAAGTGTCCGACATAAACTGCTGTAGTTTCTAAACTAAGAGCCTTTCGGAAGAGCGTTATACCTTTCTGAAAAGCTTATTATATGCCGCTTAAAACGCTATATAAAGCTAGGGTGTGTTCCAATTTCCTAGAAAATGTGAAAGTCCAAACGCTTTAAAATAACAGCCGTTTCAAGTGTCCGACATGAACTGCTGTACTTTCTAAACTAAGAGCCTTTCGGAAGAGCGTTATACCTTTCTGAAAAGCTTATTATGTGTCGCTTAAAATGGTAAATAAAGCTAGGGTTTGTTCCAATTTCCGAGGAAATGGGAAAATCCAAAGCCTTTAAAATAACAGCCGTTTCAAGTGTCCGACATAAACTGCTGTACTTTCTAAACTAAGAGCCTTTCGGAAGAGCGTTAAACCTTTCTGGAAAGCTTATTATTTGTCGCTTAAAATGGTAAATAAAGCTAGCGTTTGTTCCAATTTCCGAGGAAATGGGAAAATCCAAAGCCTTTAAAATAACAGCCGTTGCAAGTGTCCGACATAAACTGCTGTACTTTCTAAACTAAGAGCCTTTCGGAAGAGCGTTAAACCTTTCTGAAAAGCTTATTATATGCCGCTTAAAACGCTATATAAAGCTAGGGTTTGTTCCAATTTCCGAGGAAATGGGAAAATCCAAAGCCTTTAAAATAACAGCCGTTTCAAGTGTCCGACATAAACTGCTGTACTTTCTAACCTAAGAGCCTTTCGGAAGAGCGTTATACCTTTCTGAAAAGCTTATTATATGTCGCTTAAGACGGTAAATAAAGCTAGGGTTTGTTCCAATTTCTAACAAACACCCGTTTCAAGTGTCCGACATAAACTGCTGTACTTTCTAAACTATGAGCCTTTCGGAAGAGCGTTATACCTTTCTGAAAAGCTAATTATATGCCGCTTAAAACGCTATATAAAGCTAGGGTGTGTTCCAATTTCCTAGAAAATGTGAAAGTCCAAACGCTTTAAAATAACAGCCGTTTCAAATGTCCGACATGAACTGCTGTACTTTCTAAACTAAGAGCCTTTCGGAAGAGCGTTATACCTTTCTGAAAAGCTTATTATATTTCGCTTAAAACAGTAAATAAAGCTAGGGTTTGTTGAAATTTCCGAGGAAATGGGAAAATCCAAAGCCTTTAAAATAACAGCCGTTTCAAGTGTCCGACATAAACTGCTGTACTTTCTAAACTAAGAGCCTTTCGGAAGAGCGTTATACCCTTCTGAAAAGCTTATTATAGTTCGCTTAAAACAGTAAATAAAGCTAGGGTTTGTTCCAATTTCCGAGGAAATGGGAAAATCCAAAGCCCTTAAAATAACAGCCGTTTCAAGTGTCCGACATAAACTGCTGTACTTTCTAAACTAAGAGCCTTTCGGAAGAGCGTTATACCTTTCTGAAAAGCTTATTATATTTCGCTTAAAACAGTAAATAAAGCTAGGGTTTGTTCCAATTTCCAACAAACACCCGTTTCAAGTGTCCGACATAAACTGCTGTACTTTCTAAACTAAGAGCCTTTTGGAAGAGCGTTATACCTTTCTGAAAAGCTTATTATATGCCGCTTAAAACGCTATATAAAGCTAGGGTTTGTTCCAATTTCCTAGAAAATGTGAAAGTCCAAACGCTTTAAAATAACAGCCGTTTCAAGTGTCCGACATGAACTGCTGTACTTTCTAAACTAAGAGCCTTTCGGAAGAGCGTTATACCTTTCTGGAAAGCTTATTATGTGTCGCTTGAAATGGTAAATAAAGCTAGGGTTTGTTCCAATTTCCGAGGAAATGGGAAAATCCAAAGCCTTTAAAATAACAGCCGTTTCAAGTGTCCGACATAAACTGCTGTACTTTCTAAACTAAGAGCCTTTCGGAAGAGCGTTATACTTTTCTGAAAAGCTTGTTATATTTCGCTTAAAACAGTAAATAAAGCTAGGGTTTGTTCCAATTTCCGAGGAAATGGGAAAATCCAAAGCCTTTAAAATAACAGCCGTTTCAAGTGTCCGACATAAACTGCTGTACTTTCTAAACTAAGAGCCTTTCGGAAGAGCGTTAAACCTTTCTGGAAAGCTTATTATGTGTCGCTTAAAATGGTAAATAAAGCTAGGGTTTGTTCCAATTTCCGAGGAAATGGGAAAATCCAAAGCCTTTAAAATAACAGCCGTTTCAAGTGTCCGACATAAACTGCTGTACTTTCTAAACTAAGAGCCTTTCGGAAGAGCGTTATACCTTTCTGAAAAGCTTGTTATATTTCGCTTAAAACAGTAAATAAAGCTAGGGTTTGTTCCAATTTCCGAGGAAATGGGAAAATCCAAAGCCTTTAAAATAACAGCCGTTTCAAGTGTCCGACATAAACTGCTGTACTTTCTAAACTAAGAGCCTTTCGGAAGAGCGTTATACCTTTCTGAAAAGCTTATTATATGCCGCTTAAAACGCTATATAAAACTAGGGTGTGTTCCAATTTCCTACAAAATGTGAAAGTCCAAACGCTTTAAAATAACAGCCGTTTCAAGTGTCCGACATGAACTGCTGTACTTTCTAAACAAAGAGCCTTTCGGAAGAGCGTTATACCTTTCTGAAAAGCTTATTATATTTCGCTTAAAACAGTAAATAAAGCTAGGGTTTGTTCAAATTTCCGAGGAAATGGGAAAATCCAAAGCCTTTAAAATAACAGCCGTTTCAAGTGTCCGACATAAACTGCTGTACTTTCTAAACTAAGAGCCTTTCGGAAGAGCGTTATACCTTTCTGAAAAGCTTATTATAGTTCGCTTAAAACAGTAAATAAAGCTAGGGTTTGTTCCAATTTCCGAGGAAATGGGGAATCCAAAGCCTTTAAAATAACAGCCGTTTCAAGTGTCCGACATAAACTGCTGTACTTTCTAAACTAAGAGCCTTTCGGAAGAGCGTTATACCTTTCTGAAAAGCTTATTATATTTCGCTTAAAACAGTAAATAAAGCTAGGGTTTGTTCCAATTTCCAACAAACACCCGTTTCAAGTGTCCGACATAAACTGCTGTACTTTCTAAACTAAGAGCCTTTCGGAAGAGCGTTATACCTTTCTGAAAAGCTTATTATATGCCGCTTAAAACGCTATATAAAGCTAGGGTGTGTTCCAATTTCCTAGAAAATGTGAAAGTCCAAACACTTTAAAATAACAGCCGTTTCAAGTGTCCGACATGAACTGCTATACTTTCTAAACTAAGAGCCTTTCGGAAGAGCCTTATACCTTTCTGGAAAGCTTATTATGTGTCGCTTAAAATGGTAAATAAAGCTAGGGTTTGTTCCAATTTCCGAGGAAATGGGAAAATCCAAAGCCTTTAAAATAACAGCCGTTTCAAGTGTCCGACATAAACTGCTGTACTTTCTAAACTAAGAGCCTTTCGGAAGAGCGTTAAACCTTTCTGAAAAGCTTATTATGTGTCGCTTAAAACGGTAAATAAAGCTAGGGTGTGTTCCAATTTCCGAGGAAATGGGAAAATCCAAAGCCTTTAAAATAACAGCCGTTTCAAGTGTCCGACATAAACTGCTGTACTTTCTAAACTAAGAGCCTTTCGGAAGAGCGTTATACCTTTCTGAAAAGCTAATTATATTTCGCTTAAAACAGTAAATAAAGCTAGGGTTTGTTCCAATTTCCGAGGAAATGGGAAAATCCAAAGCCTTTAAAATAACAGCCGTTTCAAGTGTCCGACATAAACTGCTGTACTTTCTAAACTAAGAGCCTATCGGAAGAGCGTTACACCTTTCTGAAAAGCTTATTATAGTTCGCTTAAAACAGTAAATAAAGCTAGTGTTTGTTCCAATTTCCGAGGAAATGGGAAAATCCAAAGCCTTTAAAATAACAGCCGTTTCAAGTGTCCGACATAAACTGCTGTACTTTCTAACCTAAGAGCCTTTCGGAAGAGCGTTATACCTTTCTGAAAAGCTAATTATATGCCGCTTAAAACGCTATATAAAGCTAGGGTGTGTTCCAATTTCCTAGAAAATGTGAAAGTCCAAACGCTTTAAAATAACAGCCGTTTCAAGTGTCCGACATGAACTGCTGTACTTTCTAAACTAAGAGCCTTTCGGAAGAGCGTTATACCTTTCTGAAAAGCTTATTATATTTCGCTTAAAACAGTAAATAAAGCTAGGGTTTGTTCCAATTTCCGAGGAAATGGGAAAATCCAAAGCCTTTAAAATAACAGCCGTTTCAAGTGTCCGACATAAACTGCTGTACTTTCTAATCTAAGAGCCTTTCGGAAGAGGGTTAAACCTTTCTGGAAAGCTTATTATGTGTCGCTTAAAATGGTAAATAAAGCTAGGGTTTGTTCCAATTTCCGAGGAAATGGGAAAATCCAAAGCCTTTAAAATAACAGCCGTTTCAAGTGTCCGACATAAACTGCTGTACTTTCTAAACTAAGAGCCTTTCGGAAGAGCGTTATACCTTTCTGAAAAGCTTGTTATATTTCGCTTAAAACAGTAAATAAAGCTAGGGTTTGTTCCAATTTCCGAGGAAATGGGAAAATCCAAAGCCTTTAAAATAACAGCCGTTTCAGGTGTCCGACATAAACTGCTGTACTTTCTAAACTAAGAGCCTTTCGGAAGAGCGTTATACCTTTCTGAAAAGCTTATTATATGCCGCTTAAAACGCTATATAAAACTAGGGTGTGTTCCAATTTCCTAGAAAATGTGAAAGTCCAAACGCTTTAAAATAACAGCCGTTTCAAGTGTCCGACATGAACTGCTGTACTTTCTAAACTAAGAGCCTTTCGGAAGAGCGTTATACCTTTCTGAAAAGCTTATTATATTTCGCTTAAAACAGTAAATAAAGCTAGGGTTTGTTCCAATTTCCGAGGAAATGGGAAAATCCAAAGCCTTTAAAATAACAGCCGTTTCAAGTGTCCGACATAAACTGCTGTACTTTCTAAACTAAGAGCCTTTCGGAAGAGCGTTATACCTTTCTGAAAAGCTTATTATAGTTCGCTTAAAACAGTAAATAAAGCTAGGGTTTGTTCCAATTTCCGAGGAAATGGGAGAATCCAAAGCCTTTAAAATAACAGCCGTTTCAAGTGTCCGACATAAACTGCTGTACTTTCTAAACTAAGAGCCTTTCGGAAGAGCGTTATACCTTTCTGAAAAGCTTATTATATTTCGCTTAAAACAGTAAATAAAGCTAGGGTTTGTTCCAATTTCCAACAAACACCCGTTTCAAGTGTCCGACATAAACTGCTGTACTTTCTAAACTAAGAGCCTTTCGGAAGAGCGTTATACCTTTCTGAAAAGCTTATTATATGCCGCTTAAAACGCTATATAAAGCTAGGGTGTGTTCCAATTTCCTAGAAAATGTGAAAGTCCAAACACTTTAAAATAACAGCCGTTTCAAGTGTCCGACATGAACTGCTGTACTTTCTAAACTAAGAGCCTTTCGGAAGAGCGTTATACCTTTCTGGAAAGCTTATTATGTGTCGCTTAAAATGGTAAATAAAGCTAGGGTTTGTTCCAATTTCCGAGGAAATGGGAAAATCCAAAGCCTTTAAAATAACAGCCGTTTCAAGTGTCCGACATAAACTGCTGTACTTTCTAAACTAAGAGAATTTCGGAAGAGCGTTAAACCTTTCTGAAAAGCTTATTATGTGTCGCTTAAAACGGTAAATAAATCTAGGGAGTGTTCCAATTTCCGAGGAAATGGGAAAATCCAAAGCCTTTAAAATAACAGCCGTTTCAAGTGTCCGACATAAACTGCTGTACTTTCTAACCTAAGAGCCTTTCGGAAGAGCGTTATACCTTTCTGAAAAGCTAATTATATTTCGCTTAAAACAGTAAATAAAGCTAGGGTTTGTTCCAATTTCCGAGGAAATGGGAAAATCCAAAGCCTTTAAAATAACAGCCGTTTCAAGTGTCCGACATAAACTGCTGTACTTTCTAAACTAAGAGCCTATCGGAAGAGCGTTACACCTTTCTGAAAAGCTTATTATAGTTCGCTTAAAACAGTAAATAAAGCTAGTGTTTGTTCCAATTTCCGAGGAAATGGGAAAATCCAAAGCCTTTAAAATAACAGCCGTTTCAAGTGTCCGACATAAACTGCTGTACTTTCTAACCTAAGAGCCTTTCGGAAGAGCGTTATACCTTTCTGAAAAGCTAATTATATTTCGCTTAAAACAGTAAATAAAGCTAGGGTTTGTTCCAATTTCCGAGGAAATGGGAAAATCCAAAGCCTTTAAAATAACAGCCGTTTCAAGTGTCCGACATAAACTGCTGTACTTTCTAAACTAAGAGCCTATCGGAAGAGCGTTACACCTTTCTGAAAAGCTTATTATAGTTCGCTTAAAACAGTAAATAAAGCTAGTGTTTGTTCCAATTTCCGAGGAAATGGGAAAATCCAAAGCCTTTAAAATAACAGCCGTTTCAAGTGTCCGACATAAACTGCTGTACTTTCTAACCTAAGAGCCTTTCGGAAGAGCGTTATACCTTTCTGAAAGCTAATTATATGCCGCTTAAAACGCTATATAAAGCCAGGGTGTGTTCCAATTTCCTAGAAAATGTGAAAGTCCAAACGCTTTAAAATAACAGCCGTTTCAAGTGTCCGACATGAACTGCTGTACTTTCTAAACTAAGAGCCTTTCGGAAGAGCGTTATACCTTTCTGAAAAGCTTATTATATTTCGCTTAAAACAGTAAATAAAGCTAGGGTTTGTTCCAATTTCCGAGGAAATGGGAAAATCCAAAGCCTTTAAAATAACAGCCGTTTCAAGTGTCCGACATAAACTGCTGTACTTTCTAAACTAAGAGCCTTTCGGAAGAGCGTTAAACCTTTCTGGAAAGCTTATTATGTGTCGCTTAAAATGGTAAATAAAGCTAGGGTTTGTTCCAATTTCCGAGGAAATGGGAAAATCCAAAGCCTTTAAAATAACAGCCGTTTCAAGTGTCCGACATAAACTGCTGTACTTTCTAAACTAAGAGCCTTTCGGAAGAGCGTTATACCTTTCTGAAAAGCTTGTTATATTTCGCTTAAAACAGTAAATAAAGCTAGGGTTTGTTCCAATTTCCGAGGAAATGGGAAAATCCAAAGCCTTTAAAATAACAGCCGTTTCAAGTGTCCGACATAAACTGCTGTACTTTCTAAACTAAGAGCCTTTCGGAAGAGCGTTATACCTTTCTGAAAAGCTTATTATATGCCGCTTAAAACGCTATATAAAACTAGGGTGTGTTCCAATTTCCTAGAAAATGTGAAAGTCCAAACGCTTTAAAATAACAGCCGTTTCAAGTGTCCGACATGAACTGCTGTACTTTCTAAACTAAGAGCCTTTCGGAAGAGCGTTATACCTTTCTGAAAAGCTTATTATATTTCGCTTAAAACAGTAAATAAAGCTAGGGTTTGTTCCAATTTCCGAGGAAATGGGAAAATCCAAAGCCTTTAAAATAACAGCCGTTTCAAGTGTCCGACATAAACTGCTGTACTTTCTAAACTAAGAGCCTATCGGAAGAGCGTTACACCTTTCTGAAAAGCTTATTATAGTTCGCTTAAAACAGTAAATAAAGCTAGTGTTTGTTCCAATTTCCGAGGAAATGGGAAAATCCAAAGCCTTTAAAATAACAGCCGTTTCAAGTGTCCGACATAAACTGCTGTACTTTCTAAACTAAGAGCCTTTCGGAAGAGCGTTATACCTTTCTGAAAAGCTTATTATATGCCGCTTAAAACGCTATATAAAGCTAGGGTGTGTTCCAATTTCCTAGAAAATGTGAAAGTCCAAACGCTTTAAAATAACACCCGTTTCAAGTGTCCGACATGAACTGCTGTACTTTCTAAACTAAGAGCCTTTCGGAAGAGCGTTATACCTTTCTGGAAAGCTTATTATGTGTCGCTTAAAATGGTAAATAAAGCTAGGGTTTGTTCCAATTTCCGAGGAAATGGGAAAATCCAAAGCCTTTAAAATAACAGCCGTTTCAAGAGTCCGACATAAACTGCTGTACTTTCTAAACTAAGAGCCTTTCGGAAGAGCGTTATACTTTTCTGAAAAGCTTGTTATATTTCGCGTAAAACAGTAAATAAAGCTAGGGTTTGTTCCAATTTCCGAGGAAATGGGAAAATCCAAAGCCTTTAAAATAACAGCCGTTTCAAGTGTCCGACATAAACTGCTGTACTTTCTAAACTAAGAGCCTTTCGGAAGAGCGTTAAACCTTTCTGGAAAGCTTATTATGTGTCGCTTAAAATGGTAAATAAAGCTAGGGTTTGTTCCAATTTCCGAGGAAATGGGAAAATCCAAAGCCTTTAAAATAACAGCCGTTTCAAGTGTCCGACATAAACTGCTGTACTTTCTAAACTAAGAGCCTTTCGGAAGAGCGTTATACCTTTCTGAAAAGCTTGTTATATTTCGCTTAAAACAGTAAATAAAGCTAGGGTTTGTTCCAATTTCCGAGGAAATGGGAAAATCCAAAGCCTTTAAAATAACAGCCGTTTCAAGTGTCCGACATAAACTGCTGTACTTTCTAAACTAAGAGCCTTTCGGAAGAGCGTTATACCTTTCTGAAAAGCTTATTATATGCCGCTTAAAACGCTATATAAAACTAGGGTGTGTTCCAATTTCCTAGAAAATGTGAAAGTCCAAACGCTTTAAAATAACAGCCGTTTCAAGTGTCCGACATGAACTGCTGTACTTTATAAACTAAGAGCCTTTCGGAAGAGCGTTATACCTTTCTGAAAAGCTTATTATATTTCGCTTAAAACAGTAAATAAAGCTAGGGTTTGTTCCAATTTCCGAGGAAATGGGAAAATCCAAAGCCTTTAAAATAACAGCCGCTTCAAGTGTCCGACATAAACTGCTGTACTTTCTAAACTAAGAGCATTTCGGAAGAGCGTTATACCTTTCTGAAAAGCTTATTATAGTTCGCTTAAAACAGTAAATAAAGCTAGGGTTTGTTCCAATTTCCGAGGAAATGGGAGAATCCAAAGCCTTTAAAATAACAGCCGTTTCAAGTGTCCGACATAAACTGCTGTACTTTCTAAACTAAGAGCCTTTCGGAAGAGCGTTATACCTTTCTGAAAAGCTTATTATATTTCGCTTAAAACAGTAAATAAAGCTAGGGTGTGTTCCAATTTCCTAGAAAATGTGAAAGTCCAAACACTTTAAAATAACAGCCGTTTCAAGTGTCCGACATAAACTGCTGTACTTTCTAAACTAAGAGCCTTTCTGAAGAGCGTTATACCTTTGTGAAAAGCTTGTTATATTTCGCTTAAAACAGTAAATAAAGCTAGGGTTTGTTCCAATTTCCGAGGAAATGGGAAAATCCAAAGCCTTTAAAATAACAGCCGTTTCAAGTGTCCGACATAAACTGCTGTACTTTCTAAACTAAGAGCCTTTCGGAAGAGCGTTAAACCTTTCTGAAAAGCTTATTATGTGTCGCTTAAAACGGTAAATAAAGCTAGGGTGTGTTCCAATTTCCGAGGAAATGGGAAAATCCAAAGCCTTTAAAATAACAGCCGTTTCAAGTGTCCGACATAAACTGCTGTACTTTCTAACCTAAGAGCCTTTCGGAAGAGCGTTATACCTTTCTGAAAAGCTAATTATATGCCGCTTAAAACGCTATATAAAGCTAGGGTGTGTTCCAATTTCCTAGAAAATGTGAAAGTCCAAACGCTTTAAAATAACAGCCGTTTCAAGTGTCCGACATGAACTGCTGTACTTTCTAAACTAAGAGCCTTTCGGAAGAGCGTTATACCTTTCTGAAAAGCTTATTATAGTTCGCTTAAAACAGTAAATAAAGCTAGGGTTTGTTCCAATTTCCGAGGAAATGGGAAAATCCAAAGCCTTTAAAATAACAGCCGTTTCAAGTGTCCGACATAAACTGCTGTACTTTCTAAACTAAGAGCCTATCGGAAGAGCGTTACACCTTTCTGAAAAGCTTATTATAGTTCGCTTAAAACAGTAAATAAAGCTAGTGTTTGTTCCAATTTCCGAGGAAATGGGAAAATCCAAAGCCTTTAAAATAACAGCCGTTTCAAGTGTCCGACATAAACTGCTGTACTTTCTAAACTAAGAGCCTTTCGGAAGAACGTTATACCTTTCTGAAAAGCTTATTATATGCCGCTTAAAACGCTATATAAAGCTAGGGTGTGTTCCAATTTCCTAGAAAATGTGAAAGTCCAAACGCTTTAAAATAACAGCCGTTTCAAGTGTCCGACATGAACTGCTGTACTTTCTAAACTAAGAGCCTTTCGGAAGAGCGTTATACCTTTCTGGAAAGCTTATTATGTGTCGCTTAAAATGGTAAATAAAGCTAGGGTTTGTTCCAATTTCCGAGGAAATGGGAAAATCCAAAGCCTTTAAAATAACAGCCGTTTCAAGTGTCCGACATAAACTGCTGTACTTGTACTGAAAAGCTTGTTATATTTCGCTTAAAACAGTAAATAAAGCTAGGGTTTGTTCCAATTTCCGAGGAAATGGGAAAATCCAAAGCCTTTAAAATAACAGCCGTTTCAAGTGTCCGACATAAACTGCTGTACTTTCTAAACTAAGAGCCTTTCGGAAGAGCGTTAAACCTTTCTGGAAAGCTTATTATGTGTCGCTTAAAATGGTAAATAAAGCTAGGGTTTGTTCCAATTTCCGAGGAAATGGGAAAATCCAAAGCCTTTAAAATAACAGCCGTTTCAAGTGTCCGACATAAACTGTTGTACTTTCTAAACTAAGAGCCTTTCGGAAGAGCGTTATACCTTTCTGAGAAGCTTGTTATATTTCGCTTAAAACAGTAAATAAAGCTAGGCTTTGTTCCAATTTCCGAGGAAATGGGAAAATCCAAAGCCTTTAAAATAACAGCCGTTTCAAGTGTCCGACATAAACTGCTGTACTTTCTAAACTAAGAGCCTTTCGGAAGAGCGTTATACCTTTCTGAAAAGCTTATTATATGCCGCTTAAAACGCTATATAAAACTAGGGTGTGTTCCAATTTCCTAGAAAATGTGAAAGTCCAAACGCTTTAAAATAACAGCCGTTTCAAGTGTCCGACATGAACTGCTGTACTTTATAAACTAAGAGCCTTTCGGAAGAGCGTTATACCTTTCTGAAAAGCTTATTATAGTTCGCTTAAAACAGTAAATAAAGCTAGGGTTTGTTTCAATTTCCGAGGAAATGGGAGAATCCAAAGCCTTTAAAATAACAGCCGTTTCAAGTGTCCGACATAAACTGCTGTACTTTCTAAACTAAGAGCCTTTCGGAAGAGCGTTAAACCTTTCTGGAAAGCTTATTATGTGTCGCTTAAAATGGTAAATAAAGCTAGGGTTTGTTCCAATTTCCGAGGAAATGGGAAAATCCAAAGCCTTTAAAATAACAGCCGTTTCAAGTGTCCGACATAAACTGCTGTACTTTCTAAACTAGCCTTTCGGAAGAGCGTTAAACCTTTCTGGAAAGCTTATTATGTGTCGCTTAAAATGGTAAATAAAGCTAGGGTTTGTTCAATTTCCGAGGAAATGGGAAAATCCAAAGCCTTTAAAATAACAGCCGTTTCAAGTGTCCGACATAAACTGCTGTACTTTCTAAACTAAGAGCCTTTCGGAAGAGCGTTATACCTTCTGAAAAGCTTGTTATAATTTCGCTTAAAACAGTAATAAAGCTAGGGTTTGTTCCAATTTCCGAGGAAATGGGAAAATCCAAAGCCTTTAAATAACAGCCGTTTCAAGTGTCCGACATAAACTGCTGTACTTTCTAACTAAGAGCTTTTCGGAAGAGCGTTATACCTTTCTGAAAAGCTTATTATATGCCGCTTAAAACGCTATATAAACTAGGGTGTGTTCCAATTTCCTAGAAATGCGAAAGTCCAAACGCTTTAAAATAACAGCCGTTTCAAGTGTCCGACATGAACTGCTGTACTTTATAAACTAAGAGCCTTTCGGAAGAGCGTTATACATTTCTGAAAAGCTTATTATAGTTCGCTTAAAACTGTAAATAAAGCTAGGGTTTGTTCCAATTTCCGAGGAAATGGGAGAATCCAAAGCCTTTAAAATAACAGCCGTTTCAAGTGTCCGACATAAAACTGCTGTACTTTCTAAACTAAGAGCCTTTCGGAGAGCGTTAAACCTTTCTGAAAAGCTTATTATGTGTCGCTTAAAACGGTAAATAAAGCTAGGGTTTGTTGAAATTTCCGAGGAAATGGGAAAATCCAAAGCCTTTAAAATAACAGCCGTTTCAAGTGTCCGACATAAACTGCTGTACTTTCTAAACTAAGAGCCTTTCGGAAGAGCGTTATACCTTTCTGAAAAGCTTATTATAGTTCGCTTAAAACAGTAAATAAAGCTAGGGTTTGTTCAATTTCCGAGGAAATGGGGAGAATCCAAAGCCTTTAAAATAACAGCCGTTTCAAGTGGTCCGACATAAACTGCTGTACTTTCTAAACTAAGAGCCTTTCGGAAGAGCGTTATACCTTTCTGAAAAGCTTATTATATTTCGCTTAAAACAGTAAATAAAGCTAGGGTTTGTTCCAATTTCCAACAAACACCCGTTTCAAGTGTCCGACATAAACTGCTGTACTTTCTAAACTAAAAGCCTTTCGGAAGAGCGTTATACCTTTCTGAAAAGCTTATTATATGCCGCTTAAAACGCTATATAAAGCTAGGGTGTGTTCCAATTTCCTAGAAAATGTGAAAGTCCAAACACTTTAAAATAACAGCCGTTTCAAGTGTCCGACATGAACTGCTGTACTTTCTAAACTAAGAGCCTTTCGGAAGAGCGTTATACCTTTCTGGAAAGCTTATTATGTGTCGCTTAAATGGTAAATAAAGCTAGGGTTTGTTCCAATTTCCGAGGAAATGGGAAAATCCAAAGCCTCTAAAATAACAGCCGTTTCAAGTGTCCGACATAAACTGCTGTACTTTCTAAACTAAGAGCCTTTCGGAAGAGCGTTATACCTTTCTGAAAAGCTTGTTATATTTCGCTTAAAACAGTAAATAAAGCTAGGGTTTGCTCCAATTTCCGAGGAAATGGGAAAATCCAAAGCCTTTAAAATAACAGCCGTTTCAAGTGTCCGACATAAACTGCTCTACTTTCTAAACTAAGAGCCTTTCGGAAGAGCGTTAACCTTTCTGAAAAGCTTATTATGTGTCGCTTAAAACGGTAAATAAAGCTAGGGGTTTGTTCCAATTTCCGAGGAAATGGGAAAATCCAAAGCCTTTAAAATAACAGCCGTTTCAAGTGTCCGACATAAACTGCTGTACTTTCTAAACTAAGAGCCTTTCGGAAGTGCGTTATACCTTTCTGAAAAGCTTATATAGTTCGCTTAAAACAGTAAATAAAGCTAGGGTTTGTTCCAATTTCCGAGGAAATGGGAGAATCCAAAGCCTTTAAAATAACAGCCGTTTCAAGTGTCCGACATAAACTGCTGTACTTTCTAAACTAAGAGCCTTTCGGAAGAGCGTTAAACCTTTCTGAAAAGCTTATTATGTGTCGCTTAAAACGGTAAATAAAGCTAGGGTTTGTTCCAATTTCCGAGGAAATGGGAAAATCCAAAGCCTTTAAAATAACAGCCGTTTCAAGTGTCCGACATAAACTGCTGTACTTTCTAAACTAAGAGCCTTTCGGAAGAGCGTTATACCTTTCTTCTTTGAAAAGCTTGTTATATTTCGCTTAAAACAGTAAATAAAGCTAGGGTTTGTTCCAATTTCCGAGGAAATGGGAAAATCCAAAGCCTTTAAAATAACAGCCGTTTCAAGTGTCCGACATAAACTGCTGTACTTTCTAACTAAGAGCCTTTCGGAAGAGCGTTATACCTTTCTGAAAAAGCTTATTATAGTTCGCTTAAAACAGTAAATAAAGCTAGGGTTTGTTCCAATTTCCGAGGAAATGGAGAATCCAAAGCCTCTTAAAATAACAGCCGTTTCAAGTGTCCGACATAAACTGCTGTACTTTCTAAACTAAGAGCCTTTCGGAAGAGCGTTATACCTTTCTGAAAAGCTTATTATATTTCGCTTAAAACAGTAAATAAAGCTAGGGTTTGTTCCAATTTTCAACAAACACCCGTTTCAAGTGTCCGACATAAACTGCTGTACTTTCTAAACTAAGAGCCTTTCGGAAGAGCGTTATACCTTTCTGAAAAGCTTATTATATGCCGCTTAAAACGCTATATAAAGCTAGGGTGTGTTCCAATTCCTAGAAAATGTGAAAGTCCAAACACTTTAAAATAACAGCCGTTTCAAGTGTCCCGACATGAACTGCTGTACTTTCTAAACTAAGAGCCTTTCGGAAGAGCGTTATACCTTTCTGGAAAGCTTATTATGTGTCGCTAAAATGGTAAATAAAGCTAGGGTTTGTTCCAATTTCCGAGGAAATGGGAAAATCCAAAGCCTTTAAAATAACAGCCGTTTCAAGTGTCCGACATAAACTGCTGTACTTTCTAAACTAAGAGCCTTTCGGAAGAGCGTTATACCTTTCTGAAAAGCTTGTTATATTTCGCTTAAAACAGTAAATAAAGCTAGGGTTTGTTCCAATTTCCGAGGAAATGGGAAAATCCAAAGCCTTTAAAATAACAGCCGTTTCAAGTGTCCGACATAAACTGCTGTACTTTCTAAACTAAGAGCCTTTCGGAAGAGCGTTAAACCTTTCTGAAAAGCTTATTATGTGTCGCTTAAAATGGTAAATAAAGCTAGGGTTTGTTTCCAATTTCCGAGGAAATGGGAAAATCCAAAGCCTTTAAAATAACAGCCGTTTCAAGTGTCCGACATAAACTGCTGTACTTTCTAAACTAAGAGCCTTTCGGAAGAGCGTTATACCTTTCTGAAAAGCTTGTTATATTTCGCTTAAAACAGTAAATAAAGCTAGGGTTTGTTCCAATTTCCGAGGAAATGGGAAAATCCAAAGCCTTTAAAATAACAGCCGTTTCAAGTGTCCGACATAAACTGCTGTACTTTCTAAACTAAGAGCCTTTCGGAAGAGCGTTATACCTTTCTGGAAAGCTTATTATGTGTCGCTTAAAATGGTAAATAAAGCTAGGGTTTGTTCCAATTTCCGAGGAAATGGGAAAATCCAAAGCCTTTAAAATAACAGCCGTTTCAAGTGTCCGACATAAACTGCTGTACTTTCTAAACTAAGAGCCTTTCGGAAGAGCGTTATACCTTTCTGAAAAGCTTGTTATATTTCGCTTAAAACAGTAAATAAAGCTAGGGTTTGTTCCAATTTCCGAGGAAATGGGAAAATCCAAAGCCTTTAAAATAACAGCCGTTTCAAGTGTCCGACATAAACTGCTGTACTTTCTAAACTAAGAGCCTTTCGGAAGAGCGTTATACCTTTCTGAAAAGCTTGTTATATTTCGCTTAAAACAGTAAATAAAGCTAGGGTTTGTTCCAATTTCCGAGGAAATGGGAAAATCCAAAGCCTTTAAAATAACAGCCGTTTCAAGTGTCCGACATAAACTGCTGTACTTTCTAAACTAAGAGCCTTTCGGAAGAGCGTTATACCTTTCTGAAAAGCTTGTTATATTTCGCTTAAAACAGTAAATAAAGCTAGGGTTTGTTCCAATTTCCGAGGAAATGGGAAAATCCAAAGCCTTTAAAATAACAGCCGTTTCAAGTGTCCGACATAAACTGCTGTACTTTCTAAACTAAGAGCCTTTCGGAAGAGCGTTATACCTTTCTGAAAAGCTTGTTATATTTCGCTTAAAACAGTAAATAAAGCTAGGGTTTCTTCCAATTTCCGAGGAAATGGGAAAATCCAAAGCCTTTAAAATAACAGCCGTTTCAAGTGTCCGACATAAACTGCTGTACTTTCTAAACTAAGAGCCTTTCGGAAGAGCGTTATACCTTTCTGAAAAGCTTGTTATATTTCGCTTAAAACAGTAAATAAAGCTAGGGTTTGTTCCAATTTCCGAGGAAATGGGAAAATCCAAAGCCTTTAAAATAACAGCCGTTTCAAGTGTCCGACATAAACTGCTGTACTTTCTAAACTAAGAGCCTTTCGGAAGAGCGTTATACCTTTCTGGAAAGCTTATTATGTGTCGCTTAAAACGGTAAATAAAACTAGGGTTTGTTCCAATTTCCGAGGAAATGGGAAAATCCAAAGCCTTTAAAATAACAGCCGTTTCAAGTGTCCGACATAAACTGCTGTACTTTCTAAACTAAGAGCCTTTCGGAAGAGCGTTATACCTTTCTGAAAAGCTTGTTATATTTCGCTTAAAACAGTAAATAAAGCTAGGGTTTGTTCCAATTTCCGAGGAAATGGGAAAATCCAAAGCCTTTAAAATAACAGCCGTTTCAAGTGTCCGACATAAACTGCTGTACTTTCTAAACTAAGAGCCTTTCGGAAGAGCGTTATACCTTTCTGAAAAGCTTGTTATATTTCGCTTAAAACAGTAAATAAAGCTAGGGTTTGTTCCAATTTCCGAGGAAATGGGAAAATCCAAAGCCTTTAAAATAACAGCCGTTTCAAGTGTCCGACATAAACTGCTGTACTTTCTAAACTAAGAGCCTTTCGGAAGAGCGTTATACCTTTCTGAAAAGCTTATTATAGTTCGCTTAAAACAGTAAATAAAGCTAGGGTTTGTTCCAATTTCCGAGGAAATGGGAGAATCCAAAGCCTTTAAAATAACAGCCGTTTCAAGTGTCCGACATAAACTGCTGTACTTTCTAAACTAAGAGCCTTTCGGAAGAGCGTTAAACCTTTCTGGAAAGCTTATTATGTGTCGCTTAAAATGGTAAATAAAGCTAGGGTTTGTTCCAATTTCCGAGGAAATGGGAAAATCCAAAGCCTTTAAAATAACAGCCGTTTCAAGTGTCCGACATAAACTGCTGTACTTTCTAAACTAAGAGCCTTTCGGAAGAGCGTTATACCTTTCTGAAAAGCTTGTTATATTTCGCTTAAAACAGTAAATAAAGCTAGGGTTTGTTCCAATTTCCGAGGAAATGGGAAAATCCAAAGCCTTTAAAATAACAGCCGTTTCAAGTGTCCGACATAAACTGCTGTACTTTCTAAACTAAGAGCCTTTCGGAAGAGCGTTATACCTTTCTGAAAAGCTTGTTATATTTCGCTTAAAACAGTAAATAAAGCTAGGGTTTGTTCCAATTTCCGAGGAAATGGGAAAATCCAAAGCCTTTAAAATAACAGCCGTTTCAAGTGTCCGACATAAACTGCTGTACTTTCTAAACTAAGAGCCTTTCGGAAGAGCGTTATACCTTTCTGAAAAGCTTGTTATATTTCGCTTAAAACAGTAAATAAAGCTAGGGTTTGTTCCAATTTCCGAGGAAATGGGAAAATCCAAAGCCTTTAAAATAACAGCCGTTTCAAGTGTCCGACATAAACTGCTGTACTTTCTAAACTAAGAGCCTTTCGGAAGAGCGTTATACCTTTCTGGAAAGCTTATTATGTGTCGCTTAAAATGGTAAATAAAGCTAGGGTTTGTTCCAATTTCCGAGGAAATGGGAAAATCCAAAGCCTTTAAAATAACAGCCGTTTCAAGTGTCCGACATAAACTGCTGTACTTTCTAAACTAAGAGCCTTTCGGAAGAGCGTTATACCTTTCTGAAAAGCTTGTTATATTTCGCTTAAAACAGTAAATAAAGCTAGGGTTTGTTCCAATTTCCGAGGAAATGGGAAAATCCAAAGCCTTTAAAATAACAGCCGTTTCAAGTGTCCGACATAAACTGCTGTACTTTCTAAACTAAGAGCCTTTCGGAAGAGCGTTATACCTTTCTGAAAAGCTTGTTATATTTCGCTTAAAACAGTAAATAAAGCTAGGGTTTGTTCCAATTTCCGAGGAAATGGGAAAATCCAAAGCCTTTAAAATAACAGCCGTTTCAAGTGTCCGACATAAACTGCTGTACTTTCTAAACTAAGAGCCTTTCGGAAGAGCGTTATACCTTTCTGAAAAGCTTGTTATATTTCGCTTAAAACAGTAAATAAAGCTAGGGTTTGTTCCAATTTCCGAGGAAATGGGAAAATCCAAAGCCTTTAAAATAACAGCCGTTTCAAGTGTCCGACATAAACTGCTGTACTTTCTAAACTAAGAGCCTTTCGGAAGAGCGTTATACCTTTCTGGAAAGCTTATTATGTGTCGCTTAAAACGGTAAATAAAACTAGGGTTTGTTCCAATTTCCGAGGAAATGGGAAAATCCAAAGCCTTTAAAATAACAGCCGTTTCAAGTGTCCGACATAAACTGCTGTACTTTCTAAACTAAGAGCCTTTCGGAAGAGCGTTATACCTTTCTGAAAAGCTTGTTATATTTCGCTTAAAACAGTAAATAAAGCTAGGGTTTGTTCCAATTTCCGAGGAAATGGGAAAATCCAAAGCCTTTAAAATAACAGCCGTTTCAAGTGTCCGACATAAACTGCTGTACTTTCTAAACTAAGAGCCTTTCGGAAGAGTGTTATACCTTTCTGAAAAGCTTGTTATATTTCGCTTAAAACAGTAAATAAAGCTAGGGTTTGTTCCAATTTCCGAGGAAATGGGAAAATCCAAAGCCTTTAAAATAACAGCCGTTTCAAGTGTCCGACATAAACTGCTGTACTTTCTAAACTAAGAGCCTTTCGGAAGAGCGTTATACCTTTCTGGAAAGCTTATTATGTGTCGCTTAAAACGGTAAATAAAGCTAGGGTTTGTTCCAATTTCCGAGGAAATGGGAAAATCCAAAGCCTTTAAAATAACAGCCGTTTCAAGTGTCCGACATAAACTGCTGTACTTTCTAAACTAAGAGCCTTTCGGAAGAGCGTTATACCTTTCTGAAAAGCTTGTTATATTTCGCTTAAAACAGTAAATAAAGCTAGGGTTTGTTCCAATTTCCGAGGAAATGGGAAAATCCAAAGCCTTTAAAATAACAGCCGTTTCAAGTGTCCGACATAAACTGCTGTACTTTCTAAACTAAGAGCCTTTCGGAAGAGCGTTATACCTTTCTGAAAAGCTTGTTATATTTCGCTTAAAACAGTAAATAAAGCTAGGGTTTGTTCCAATTTCCGAGGAAATGGGAAAATCCAAAGCCTTTAAAATAACAGCCGTTTCAAGTGTCCGACATAAACTGCTGTACTTTCTAAACTAAGAGCCTTTCGGAAGAGCGTTATACCTTTCTGAAAAGCTTATTATAGTTCGCTTAAAACAGTAAATAAAGCTAGGGTTTGTTCCAATTTCCGAGGAAATGGGAGAATCCAAAGCCTTTAAAATAACAGCCGTTTCAAGTGTCCGACATAAACTGCTGTACTTTCTAAACTAAGAGCCTTTCGGAAGAGCGTTAAACCTTTCTGGAAAGCTTATTATGTGTCGCTTAAAATGGTAAATAAAGCTAGGGTTTGTTCCAATCCAAAACCTTTAAAATAACAGCCGTTTCAAGTGTCCGACATAAACTGCTGTACTTTCTAAACTAAGAGCCTTTCGGAAGAGCGTTATACCTTTCTGAAAAGCTTATTATAGTTCGCTTAAAACAGTAAATAAAGCTAGGGTTTGTTCCAATTTCCGAGGAAATGGGAGAATCCAAAGCCTTTAAAATAACAGCCGTTTCAAGTGTCCGACATAAACTGCTGTACTTTCTAAACTAAGAGCCTTTCGGAAGAGCGTTATACCTTTCTGAAAAGCTTATTATATTTCGCTTAAAACAGTAAATAAAGCTAGGGTTTGTTCCAATTTCCAACAAACACCCGTTTCAAGTGTCCGACATAAACTGCTGTACTTTCTAAACTAAAAGCCTTTCGGAAGAGCGTTATACCTTTCTGAAAAGCTTATTATATGCCGCTTAAAACAGTAAATAAAGCTAGGGTTTGTTCCAATTTCCGAGGAAATGGGAAAATCCAAAGCCTTTAAAATAACAGCCGTTTCAAGTGTCCGACATAAACTGCTGTACTTTCTAAACTAAGAGCCTTTCGGAAGAGCGTTATACCTTTCTGGAAAGCTTATTATGTGTCGCTTAAAACGGTAAATAAAACTAGGGTTTGTTCCAATTTCCGAGGAAATGGGAAAATCCAAAGCCTTTAAAATAACAGCCGTTTCAAGTGTCCGACATAAACTGCTGTACTTTCTAAACTAAGAGCCTTTCGGAAGAGCGTTATACCTTTCTGAAAAGCTTGTTATATTTCGCTTAAAACAGTAAATAAAGCTAGGGTTTGTTCCAATTTCCGAGGAAATGGGAAAATCCAAAGCCTTTAAAATAACAGCCGTTTCAAGTGTCCGACATAAACTGCTGTACTTTCTAAACTAAGAGCCTTTCGGAAGAGCGTTATACCTTTCTGAAAAGCTTGTTATATTTCGCTTAAAACAGTAAATAAAGCTAGGGTTTGTTCCAATTTCCGAGGAAATGGGAAAATCCAAAGCCTTTAAAATAACAGCCGTTTCAAGTGTCCGACATAAACTGCTGTACTTTCTAAACTAAGAGCCTTTCGGAAGAGCGTTATACCTTTCTGGAAAGCTTATTATGTGTCGCTTAAAATGGTAAATAAAGCTAGGGTTTGTTCCAATTTCCGAGGAAATGGGAAAATCCAAAGCCTTTAAAATAACAGCCGTTTCAAGTGTCCGACATAAACTGCTGTACTTTCTAAACTAAGAGCCTTTCGGAAGAGCGTTATACCTTTCTGAAAAGCTTGTTATATTTCGCTTAAAACAGTAAATAAAGCTAGGGTTTGTTCCAATTTCCGAGGAAATGGGAAAATCCAAAGCCTTTAAAATAACAGCCGTTTCAAGTGTCCGACATAAACTGCTGTACTTTCTAAACTAAGAGCCTTTCGGAAGAGCGTTATACCTTTCTGAAAAGCTTGTTATATTTCGCTTAAAACAGTAAATAAAGCTAGGGTTTGTTCCAATTTCCGAGGAAATGGGAAAATCCAAAGCCTTTAAAATAACAGCCGTTTCAAGTGTCCGACATAAACTGCTGTACTTTCTAAACTAAGAGCCTTTCGGAAGAGCGTTATACCTTTCTGAAAAGCTTATTATAGTTCGCTTAAAACAGTAAATAAAGCTAGGGTTTGTTCCAATTTCCGAGGAAATGGGAGAATCCAAAGCCTTTAAAATAACAGCCTTTTCAAGTGTCCGACATAAACTGCTGTACTTTCTAAACTAAGAGCCTTTCGGAAGAGCGTTAAACCTTTCTGGAAAGCTTATTATGTGTCGCTTAAAATGGTAAATAAAGCTAGGGTTTGTTCCAATCCAAAACCTTTAAAATAACAGCCGTTTCAAGTGTCCGACATAAACTGCTGTACTTTCTAAACTAAGAGCCTTTCGGAAGAGCGTTATACCTTTCTGAAAAGCTTATTATATTTCGCTTAAAACAGTAAATAAAGCTAGGGTTTGTTCCAATTTCCAACAAACACCCGTTTCAAGTGTCCGACATAAACTGCTGTACTTTCTAAACTAAAAGCCTTTCGGAAGAGCGTTATACCTTTCTGAAAAGCTTATTATATGCCGCTTAAAACAGTAAATAAAGCTAGGGTTTGTTCCAATTTCCAACAAACACCCGTTTCAAGTGTCCGACATAAACTGCTGTACTTTCTAAACTAAGAGCCTATCGGAAGAGCGTTACACCTTTCTGAAAAGCTTATTATAGTTCGCTTAAAACAGTAAATAAAGCTAGGGTTTGTTCCAATTTCCAACAAACACCCGTTTCAAGTGTCCGACATAAACTGCTGTACTTTCTAAACTAAGAGCCTTTCGGAAGAGCGTTATACCTTTCTGAAAAGCTTATTATATTTCGCTTAAAACAGTAAATAAAGCTAGGGTTTGTTCCAATTTCCAACAAACACCCGTTTCAAGTGTCCGACATAAACTGCTGTACTTTCTAAACTAAGAGCCTATCGGAAGAGCGTTACACCTTTCTGAAAAGCTTGTTATATTTCGCTTAAAACAGTAAATAAAGCTAGGGTTTGTTCCAATTTCCGAGGAAATGGGAAAATCCAAAGCCTTTAAAATAACAGCCGTTTCAAGTGTCCGACATAAACTGCTGTACTTTCTAAACTAAGAGCCTTTCGGAAGAGCGTTATACCTTTCTGAAAAGCTTGTTATATTTCGCTTAAAACAGTAAATAAAGCTAGGGTTTGTTCCAATTTCCGAGGAAATGGGAAAATCCAAAGCCTTTAAAATAACAGCCGTTTCAAGTGTCCGACATAAACTGCTGTACTTTCTAAACTAAGAGCCTTTCGGAAGAGCGTTATACTTTTCTGAAAAGCTTATTATATGCCGCTTAAAACGCTATATAAAGCTAGGGTTTGTTCCAATTTCCGAGGAAATGGGAAAATCCAAAGCCTTTAAAATAACAGCCGTTTCAAGTGTCCGACATAAACTGCTGTACTTTCTAAACTAAGAGCCTTTCGGAAGAGCGTTAAACCTTTCTGGAAAGCTTATTATGTGTCGCTTAAAATGGTAAATAAAGCTAGGGTTTGTTCCAATTTCCGAGGAAATGGGAAAATCCAAAGCCTTTAAAATAACAGCCGTTTCAAGTGTCCGACATAAACTGCTGTACTTTCTAAACTAAGAGCCTTTCGGAAGAGCGTTATACCTTTCTGAAAAGCTTGTTATATTTCGCTTAAAACAGTAAATAAAGCTAGGGTTTGTTCCAATTTCCGAGGAAATGGGAAAATCCAAAGCCTTTAAAATAACAGCCGTTTCAAGTGTCCGACATAAACTGCTGTACTTTCTAAACTAAGAGCCTTTCGGAAGAGCGTTATACCTTTCTGAAAAGCTTATTATATGCCGCTTAAAACGCTATATAAAACTAGGGTGTGTTCCAATTTCCTAGAAAATGTGAAAGTCCAAACGCTTTAAAATAACAGCCGTTTCAAGTGTCCGACATGAACTGCTGTACTTTATAAACTAAGAGCCTTTCGGAAGAGCGTTATACCTTTCTGAAAAGCTTATTATAGTTCGCTTAAAACAGTAAATAAAGCTAGGGTTTGTTCCAATTTCCGAGGAAATGGGAGAATCCAAAGCCTTTAAAATAACAGCCGTTTCAAGTGTCCGACATAAACTGCTGTACTTTCTAAACTAAGAGCCTTTCGGAAGAGCGTTAAACCTTTCTGGAAAGCTTATTATGTGTCGCTTAAAATGGTAAATAAAGCTAGGGTTTGTTCCAATTTCCGAGGAAATGGGAAAATCCAAAGCCTTTAAAATAACAGCCGTTTCAAGTGTCCGACATAAACTGCTGTACTTTCTAAACTAAGAGCCTTTCGGAAGAGCGTTAAACCTTTCTGGAAAGCTTATTATGTGTCGCTTAAAATGGTAAATAAAGCTAGGGTTTGTTCCAATTTCCGAGGAAATGGGAAAATCCAAAGCCTTTAAAATAACAGCCGTTTCAAGTGTCCGACATAAACTGCTGTACTTTCTAAACTAAGAGCCTTTCGGAAGAGCGTTATACCTTTCTGAAAAGCTTGTTATATTTCGCTTAAAACAGTAAATAAAGCTAGGGTTTGTTCCAATTTCCGAGGAAATGGGAAAATCCAAAGCCTTTAAAATAACAGCCGTTTCAAGTGTCCGACATAAACTGCTGTATTTTCTAAACTAAGAGCCTTTCGGAAGAGCGTTATACCTTTCTGAAAAGCTTATTATATGCCGCTTAAAACGCTATATAAAACTACGGTGTGTTTAAATTTCCTAGAAAATGTGAAAGTCCAAACGCTTTAAAATAACAGCCGTTTCAAGTGTCCGACATGAACTGCTGTACTTTATAAACTAAGAGCCTTTCGGAAGAGCGTTATACCTTTCTGAAAAGCTTATTATAGTTCGCTTAAAACAGTAAATAAAGCTAGGGTTTGTTCCAATTTCCGAGGAAATGGGAGAATCCAAAGCCTTTAAAATAACAGCCGTTCCAAGTGTCCGACATAAACTGCTGTACTTTCTAAACTAAGAGCCTTTCGGAAGAGCGTTAAACCTTTCTGGAAAGCTTATTATGTGTCGCTTAAAATGGTAAATAAAGCTAGGGTTTGTTCCAATTTCCGAGGAAATGGGAAAATCCAAAGCCTTTAAAATAACAGCCGTTTCAAGTGTCCGACATAAACTGCTGTACTTTCTAAACTAAGAGCCTTTCGGAAGAGCGTTATACCTTTCTGAAAAGCTTGTTATATTTCGCTTAAAACAGTAAATAAAGCTAGGGTTTGTTCCAATTTCCGAGGAAATGGGAAAATCCAAAGCCTTTAAAATAACAGCCGTTTCAAGTGTCCGACATAAACTGCTGTACTTTCTAAACTAAGAGCCTTTCGGAAGAGCGTTATACCTTTCTGAAAAGCTTATTATATGCCGCTTAAAACGCTATATAAAACTAGGGTGTGTTCCAATTTCCTAGAAAATGTGAAAGTCCAAACGCTTTAAAATAACAGCCGTTTCAAGTGTCCGACATGAACTGCTGTACTTTATAAACTAAGAGCCTTTCGGAAGAGCGTTATACCTTTCTGAAAAGCTTATTATAGTTCGCTTAAAACAGTAAATAAAGCTAGGGTTTGTTCCAATTTCCGAGGAAATGGGAAAATCCAAAGCCTTTAAAATAACAGCCGTTTCAAGTGTCCGACATAAACTGCTGTACTTTCTAAACTAAGAGCCTTTCGGAAGAGCGTTATACCTTTCTGAAAAGCTTGTTATATTTCGCTTAAAACAGTAAATAAAGCTAGGGTTTGTTCCAATTTCCGAGGAAATGGGAAAATCCAAAGCCTTTAAAATAACAGCCGTTTCAAGTGTCCGACATAAACTGCTGTATTTTCTAAACTAAGAGCCTTTCGGAAGAGCGTTATACCTTTCTGAAAAGCTTATTATATGCCGCTTAAAACGCTATATAAAACTACGGTGTGTTTAAATTTCCTAGAAAATGTGAAAGTCCAAACGCTTTAAAATAACAGCCGTTTCAAGTGTCCGACATGAACTGCTGTACTTTATAAACTAAGAGCCTTTCGGAAGAGCGTTATACCTTTCTGAAAAGCTTATTATGTGTCGCTTAAAATGGTAAATAAAGCTAGGGTTTGTTCCAATTTCCGAGGAAATGGGAAAATCCAAAGCCTTTAAAATAACAGCCGTTCCAAGTGTCCGACATAAACTGCTGTACTTTCTAAACTAAGAGCCTTTCGGAAGAGCGTTAAACCTTTCTGGAAAGCTTATTATGTGTCGCTTAAAATGGTAAATAAAGCTAGGGTTTGTTCCAATTTCCGAGGAAATGGGAAAATCCAAAGCCTTTAAAATAACAGCCGTTTCAAGTGTCCGACATAAACTGCTGTACTTTCTAAACTAAGAGCCTTTCGGAAGAGCGTTATACCTTTCTGAAAAGCTTGTTATATTTCGCTTAAAACAGTAAATAAAGCTAGGGTTTGTTCCAATTTCCGAGGAAATGGGAAAATCCAAAGCCTTTAAAATAACAGCCGTTTCAAGTGTCCGACATAAACTGCTGTACTTTCTAAACTAAGAGCCTTTCGGAAGAGCGTTATACCTTTCTGAAAAGCTTATTATAGTTCGCTTAAAACAGTAAATAAAGCTAGGGTTTGTTCCAATTTCCGAGGAAATGGGAGAATCCGAAGCCTTTAAAATAACAGCCGTTTCAAGTGTCCGACATAAACTGCTGTACTTTCTAAACTAAGAGCCTTTCGGAAGAGCGTTATACCTTTCTGAAAAGCTTATTATATTTCGCTTAAAACAGTAAATAATGCTAGGGTTTGTTCCAATTTCCAACAAACACCCGTTTCAAGTGTCCGACATAAACTGCTGTACTTTCTAAACTAAAAGCCTTTCGGAAGAGCGTTATACCTTTCTGAAAAGCTTATTATATGCCGCTTAAAACGCTATATAAAGCTAGGGTGTGTTCCAATTTCCTAGAAAATGTGAAAGTCCAAACACTTTAAAATAACAGCCGTTTCAAGTGTCCGACATGAACTGCTGTACTTTCTAAACTAAGAGCCTTTCGGAAGAGCGTTATACCTTTCTGGAAAGCTTATTATGTGTCGCTTAAAATGGTAAATAAAGCTAGGGTTTGTTCCAATTTCCGAGGAAATGGGAAAATCCAAAGCCTTTAAAATAACAGCCGTTTCAAGTGTCCGACATAAACTGCTGTACTTTCTAAACTAAGAGCCTTTCGGAAGAGCGTTATACCTTTCTGAAAAGCTTGTTATATTTCGCTTAAAACAGTAAATAAAGCTAGGGTTTGTTCCAATTTCCGAGGAAATGGGAAAATCCAAAGCCTTTAAAATAACAGCCGTTTCAAGTGTCCGACATAAACTGCTGTACTTTCTAAACTAAGAGCCTTTCGGAAGAGCTTTAAACCTTTCTGAAAAGCTTATTATGTGTCGCTTAAAACGGTAAATAAAGCTAGGGTTTGTTCCAATTTCCGAGGAAATGGGAAAATCCAAAGCCGTTAAAATAACAGCCGTTTCAAGTGTCCGACATAAACTGCTGTACTTTCTAAACTAAGAGCCTTTCGGAAGAGCGTTATACCTTTCTGAAAAGCTTATTATAGTTCGCTTAAAACAGTAAATAAAGCTAGGGTTTGTTCCAATTTCCGAGGAAATGGGAGAATCCAAAGCCTTTAAAATAACAGCCGTTTCAAGTGTCCGACATAAACTGCTGTACTTTCTAAACTAAGAGCCTTTCGGAAGAGCGTTAAACCTTTCTGGAAAGCTTATTATGTGTCGCTTAAAATGGTAAATAAAGCTAGGGTTTGTTCCAATTTCCGAGGAAATGGGAAAATCCAAAGCCTTTAAAATAACAGCCGTTTCAAGTGTCCGACATAAACTGCTGTACTTTCTAAACTAAGAGCCTTTCGGAAGAGCGTTATACCTTTCTGAAAAGCTTGTTATATTTCGCTTAAAACAGTAAATAAAGCTAGGGTTTGTTCCAATTTCCGAGGAAATGGGAAAATCCAAAGCCTTTAAAATAACAGCCGTTTCAAGTGTCCGACATAAACTGCTGTACTTTCTAAACTAAGAGCCTTTCGGAAGAGCGTTATACCTTTCTGAAAAGCTTATTATAGTTCGCTTAAAACCGTAAATAAAGCTAGGGTTTGTTCCAATTTCCGAGGAAATGGGAGAATCCAAAGCCTTTAAAATAACAGCCGTTTCAATTGTCCGACATAAACTGCTGTACTTTCTAAACTAAGAGCCTTTCGGAAGAGCGTTATACCTTTCTGAAAAGCTTATTATATTTCGCTTAAAACAGTAAATAAAGCTAGGGTTTGTTCCAGTTTCCAACAAACACCCGTTTCAAGTGTCCGACATAAACTGCTGTACTTTCTAAACTAAAAGCCTTTCGGAAGAGCGTTATACCTTTCTGAAAAGCTTATTATATGCCGCTTAAAACAGTAAATAAAGCTAGGGTTTGTTCCAATTTCCAACAAACACCCGTTTCAAGTGTCCGACATAAACTGCTGTACTTTCTAAACTAAGAGCCTATCGGAAGAGCGTTACATCTTTCTGAAAAGCTTATTATAGTTCGCTTAAAACAGTAAATAAAGCTAGGGTTTGTTCCAATTTCCAACAAACACCCGTTTCAAGTGTCCGACATAAACTGCTGTACTTTCTAAACTAAGAGCCTTTCGGAAGAGCGTTATACCTTTCTGAAAAGCTTATTATATTTCGCTTAAAACAGTAAATAAAGCTAGGGTTTGTTCCAATTTCCAACAAACACCCGTTTCAAGTGTCCGACATAAACTGCTGTACTTTCCAAACTAAGAGCCTATCGGAAGAGCGTTACACCTTTCTGAAAAGCTTGTTATATTTCGCTTAAAACAGTAAATAAAGCTAGGGTTTGTTCCAATTTCCGAGGAAATGGGAAAATCCAAAGCCTTTAAAATAACAGCCGTTTCAAGTGTCCGACATAAACTGCTGTACTTTCTAAACTAAGAGCCTTTCGGAAGAGCGTTATACCTTTCTGAAAAGCTTGTTATATTTCGCTTAAAACAGTAAATAAAGCTAGGGTTTGTTCCAATTTCCGAGGAAATGGGAAAATCCAAAGCCTTTAAAATAACAGCCGTTTCAAGTGTCCGACATAAACTGCTGTACTTTCTAAACTAAGAGCCTTTCGGAAGAGCGTTATACCTTTCTGAAAAGCTTATTATATGCCGCTTAAAACGCTATATAAAGCTAGGGTGTGTTCCAATTTCCTAGAAAATGTGAAAGTCCAAACACTTTAAGATAACAGCCGTTTCAAGTGTCCGACATAAACTGCTGTACTTTCTAAACTAAGAGCCTTTCGGAAGAGCGTTATACTTTTCTGAAAAGCTTGTTATATTTCGCTTAAAACAGTAAATAAAGCTAGGGTTTGTTCCAATTTCCGAGGAAATGGGAAAATCCAAAGCCTTTAAAATAACAGCCGTTTCAAGTGTCCGACATAAACTGCTGTACTTTCTAAACTAAGAGCCTTTCGGAAGAGCGTTAAACCTTTCTGGAAAGCTTATTATGTGTCGCTTAAAATGGTAAATAAAGCTAGGGTTTGTTCCAATTTCCGAGGAAATGGGAAAATCCAAAGCCTTTAAAATAACAGCCGTTTCAAGTGTCCGACATAAACTGCTGTACTTTCTAAACTAAGAGCCTTTCGGAAGAGCGTTATACCTTTCTGAAAAGCTTGTTATATTTCGCTTAAAACAGTAAATAAAGCTAGGGTTTGTTCCAATTTCCGAGGAAATGGGAAAATCCAAAGCCTTTAAAATAACAGCCGTTTCAAGTGTCCGACATAAACTGCTGTACTTTCTAAACTAAGAGCCTTTCGGAAGAGCGTTATACCTTTCTGAAAAGCTTATTATATGCCGCTTAAAACGCTATATAAAACTAGGGTGTGTTCCAATTTCCTAGAAAATGTGAAAGTCCAAACGCTTTAAAATAACAGCCGTTTCAAGTGTCCGACATGAACTGCTGTACTTTATAAACTAAGAGCCTTTCGGAAGAGCGTTATACCTTTCTGAAAAGCTTATTATAGTTCGCTTAAAACAGTAAATAAAGCTAGGGTTTGTTCCAATTTCCGAGAAATGGGAAAATCCAAAGCCTTTAAAATAACAGCCGTTTCAAGTGTCCGACATAAATTGCTGTACTTTCTAAACTA
This sequence comes from Volucella zonaria, assembly GCA_963966105.1. Classification (NCBI taxonomy): domain Eukaryota; kingdom Metazoa; phylum Arthropoda; class Insecta; order Diptera; family Syrphidae; genus Volucella; species Volucella zonaria. Next base: position 3,975,670 of record CAWYQB010000254.1, on the reverse strand, counting down.
AGAGCCTTTCGGAAGAGCGTTAAACCTTTCTGGAAAGCTTATTATGTGTCGCTTAAAATGGTAAATAAAGCTAGGGTTTGTTCCAATTTCCGAGGAAATGGGAAAATCCAAAGCCTTTAAAATAACAGCCGTTTCAAGTGTCCGACATAAACTGCTGTACTTTCTAAACTAAGAGCCTTTCGGAAGAGCGTTATACCTTTCTGAAAAGCTTGTTATATTTCGCTTAAAACAGTAAATAAAGCTAGGGTTTGTTCCAATTTCCGAGGAAATGGGAAAATCCAAAGCCTTTAAAATAACAGCCGTTTCAAGTGTCCGACATAAACTGCTGTACTTTCTAAACTAAGAGCCTTTCGGAAGAGCGTTATACCTTTCTGAAAAGCTCATTATATGCCGCTTAAAACGCTATATAAAACTAGGGTGTGTTCCAATTTCCTAGAAAATGTGAAAGTCCAAACGCTTTAAAATAACAGCCGTTTCAAGTGTCCGACATGAACTGCTGTACTTTATAAACTAAGAGCCTTTCGGAAGAGCGTTATACCTTTCTGAAAAGCTTATTATAGTTCGCTTAAAACAGTAAATAAAGCTAGGGTTTGTTCCAATTTCCGAGGAAATGGGAGAATCCAAAGCCTTTAAAATAACAGCCGTTTCAAGTGTCCGACAAAAACTGCTGTACTTTCTAAACTAAGAGCCTTTCGGAAGAGCGTTAAACCTTTCTGGACAGCTTATTATGTGTCGCTTAAAATGGTAAATAAAGCTAGGGTTTGTTCCAATTTCCGAGGAAATGCGAAAATCCAAAGCCTTTAAAATAACAGCCGTTTCAAGTGTCCGACATAAACTGCTGTACTTTCTAAACTAAGAGCCTTTCGGAAGAGCGTTATACCTTTCTGAAAAGCTTGTTATATTTCGCTTAAAACAGTAAATAAAGCTAGGGTTTGTTCCAATTTCCGAGGAAATGGGAAAATCCAAAGCCTTCAAAATAACAGCCGTTTCAAGTGTCCGACATAAACTGCTGTACTTTCTAAACTAAGAGCCTTTCGGAAGAGCGTTATACCTTTCTGAAAAGCTTATTATAGTTCGCTTAAAACAGTAAATAAAGCTAGGGTTTGTTCCAATTTCCGAGGAAATGGGAGAATCCAAAGCCTTTAAAATAACAGCCGTTTCAAGTGTCCGACATAAACTGCTGTACTTTCTAAACTAAGAGCCTTTCGGAAGAGCGTTATACCTTTCTGAAAAGCTTATTATATTTCGCTTAAAACAGTAAATAAAGCTAGGGTTTGTTCCAATTTCCAACAAACACCCGTTTCAAGAGTCCGACATAAACTGCTGTACTTTCTAAACTAAAAGCCTTTCGGAAGAGCGTTATACCTTTCTGAAAAGCTTATTATATGCCGCTTAAAACGCTATATAAAGCTAGGGTGTGTTCCAATTTCCTAGAAAATGTGAAAGTCCAAACACTTTAAAATAACAGCCGTTTCAAGTGTCCGACATGAACTGCTGTACTTTCTAAACTAAGAGCCTTTCGGAAGAGCGTTATACCTTTCTGGAAAGCTTATTATGTGTCGCTTAAAATGGTAAATAAAGCTAGGGTTTGTTCCAATTTCCGAGGAAATGGGAAAATCCAAAGCCTTTAAAATAACAGCCGTTTCAAGTGTCCGACATAAACTGCTGTACTTTCTAAACTAAGAGCCTTTCGGAAGAGCGTTATACCTTTCTGAAAAGCTTGTTATATTTCGCTTAAAACAGTAAATAAAGCTAGGGTTTGTTCCAATTTCCGAGGAAATGGGAAAATCCAAAGCCTTTAAAATAACAGCCGTTTCAAGTGTCCGACATAAACTGCTGTACTTTCTAAACTAAGAGCCTTTCGGAAGAGCGTTATACCTTTCTGAAAAGCTTGTTATATTTCGCTTAAAACAGTAAATAAAGCTAGGGTTTGTTCCAATTTCCGAGGAAATGGGAAAATCCAAAGCCTTTAAAATAACAGCCGTTTCAAGTGTCCGACATAAACTGCTGTACTTTCTAAACTAAGAGCCTTTCGGAAGAGCGTTAAACCTTTCTGAAAAGCTTATTATGTGTCACTTAAAACGGTAAATAAAGCTAGGGTTTGTTCCAATTTCCGAGGAAATGGGAAAATCCAAAGCCTTTAAAATAACAGCCGTTTCAAGTGTCCGACATAAACTGCTGTACTTTCTAACCTAAGAGCCTTTCGGAAGAGCGTTATACCTTTCTGAAAAGCTAATTATATGCCGCTTAAAACGCTATATAAAGCTAGGGTGTGTTCCAATTTCCTAGAAAATGTGAAAGTCCAAACGCTTTAAAATAACAGCCGTTTCAAGTGTCCGACATGAACTGCTGTACTTTCTAAACTAAGAGCCTTTCGGAAGAGCGTTATACCTTTCTGAAAAGCTTATTATATGCCGCTTAAAACAGTAAATAAAGCTAGGGTTTGTTCCAATTTCCGAGGAAATGGGAAAATCCAAAGCCTTTAAAATAACAGCCGTTTCAAGTGTCCGACATAAACTGCTGTACTTTCTAAACTAAGAGCCTTTCGGAAGAGCGTTATACCTTTCTGAAAAGCTTGTTATATTTCGCTTAAAACAGTAAATAAAGCTAGGGTTTGTTCCAATTTCCAACAAACACCCGTTTCAAGTGTCCGACATAAACTGCTGTACTTTCTAAACTAAGAGCCTATCGGAAGAGCGTTACACCTTTCTGAAAAGCTTATTATAGTTCGCTTAAAACAGTAAATAAAGCTAGGGTTTGTTCCAATTTCCGAGGAAATGGGAAAATCCAAAGCCTTTAAAATAACAGCCGTTTCAAGTGTCCGACACAAACTGCTGTACTTTCTAAACTAAGAGCCTTTCGGAAGAGCGTTATACCTTTCTGAAAAGCTTGTTATATTTCGCTTAAAACAGTAAATAAAGCTAGGGTTTGTTCCAATTTCCGAGGAAATGGGAAAATCCAAAGCCTTTAAAATAACAGCCGTTTCAAGTGTCCGACATAAACTGCTGTACTTTCTAAACTAAGAGCCTTTCGGAAGAGCGTTATACCTTTCTGAAAAGCTTGTTATATTTCGCTTAAAACAGTAAATAAAGCTAGGGTTTGTTCCAATTTCCGAGGAAATGGGAAAATCCAAAGCCTTTAAAATAACAGCCGTTTCAAGTGTCCGACATAAACTGCTGTACTTTCTAAACTAAGAGCCTTTCGGAAGAGCGTTAAACCTTTCTGAAAAGCTTATTATGTGTCACTTAAAACGGTAAATAAAGCTAGGGTTTGTTCCAATTTCCGAGGAAATGGGAAAATCCAAAGCCTTTAAAATAACAGCCGTTTCAAGTGTCCGACATAAACTGCTGTACTTTCTAACCTAAGAGCCTTTCGGAAGAGCGTTATACCTTTCTGAAAAGCTAATTATATGCCGCTTAAAACGCTATATAAAGCTAGGGTGTGTTCCAATTTCCTAGAAAATGTGAAAGTCCAAACGCTTTAAAATAACAGCCGTTTCAAGTGTCCGACATGAACTGCTGTACTTTCTAAACTAAGAGCCTTTCGGAAGAGCGTTATACCTTTCTGAAAAGCTTATTATATGCCGCTTAAAACAGTAAATAAAGCTAGGGTTTGTTCCAATTTCCGAGGAAATGGGAAAATCCAAAGCCTTTAAAATAACAGCCGTTTCAAGTGTCCGACATAAACTGCTGTACTTTCTAAACTAAGAGCCTTTCGGAAGAGCGTTATACCTTTCTGAAAAGCTTGTTATATTTCGCTTAAAACAGTAAATAAAGCTAGGGTTTGTTCCAATTTCCAACAAACACCCGTTTCAAGTGTCCGACATAAACTGCTGTACTTTCTAAACTAAGAGCCTATCGGAAGAGCGTTACACCTTTCTGAAAAGCTTATTATAGTTCGCTTAAAACAGTAAATAAAGCTAGGGTTTGTTCCAATTTCCGAGGAAATGGGAAAATCCAAAGCCTTTAAAATAACAGCCGTTTCAAGTGTCCGACACAAACTGCTGTACTTTCTAAACTAAGAGCCTTTCGGAAGAGCGTTATACCTTTCTGAAAAGCTTGTTATATTTCGCTTAAAACAGTAAATAAAGCTAGGGTTTGTTCCAATTTCCAACAAACACCCGTTTCAAGTGTCCGACATAAACTGCTGTACTTTCTAAACTAAGAGCCTATCGGAAGAGCGTTACACCTTTCTGAAAAGCTTATTATAGTTCCCTTAAAACAGTAAATAAAGCTAGGGTTTGTTCCAATTTCCGAGGAAATGGGAAAATCCAAAGCCTTTAAAATAACAGCCGTTTCAAGTGTCCGACATAAACTGCTGTACTTTCTAAACTAAGAGCCTATCGGAAGAGCGTTATACCTTTCTGAAAAGCTTATTATAGTTCGCTTAAAACAGTAAATAAAGCTAGGGTTTGTTCCAATTTCCGAGGAAATGGGAAAATCCAAAGCCTTTAAAATAACAGCCGTTTCAAGTGTCCGACATAAACTGCTGTACTTTCTAAACTAAGAGCCTTTCGGAAGAGCGTTATACCTTTCTGAAAAGCTTATTATATTTCGCTTAAAACAGTAAATAAAGCTAGGGTTTGTTCCAATTTCCAACAAACACCCGTTTCAAGTGTCCGACATAAACTGCTGTACTTTCTAAACTAAGAGCCTTTTGGAAGAGCGTTATACCTTTCTGAAAAGCTTATTATATACCGCTTAAAACGCTATATAAAGCTAGGGTGTGTTCCAATTTCCTAGAAAATGTGAAAGTCCAAACGCTTTAAAATAACAGCCGTTTCAAGTGTCCGACATGAACTGCTGTACTTTCTAAACTAAGAGCCTTTCGGAAGAGCGTTATACCTTTCTGAAAAGCTTATTATATGCCGCTTAAAACAGTAAATAAAGCTAGGGTTTGTTCCAATTTCCGAGGAAATGGGAAAATCCAAAGCCTTTAAAATAACAGCCGTTTCAAGTGTCCGACATAAACTGCTGTACTTTCTAAACTAAGAGCCTTTCGGAACAGCGTTATACCTTTCTGAAAAGCTTGTTATATTTCGCTTAAAACAGTAAGTAAAGCTAGGGTTTGTTCCAATTTCCGAGGAAATGGGAAAATCCAAAGCCTTTAAAATAACAGCCGTTTCAAGTGTCCGACATAAACTGCTGTACTTTCTAAACTAAGAGCCTTTCGGAAGAGCGTTAAACCTTTCTGGAAAGCTTATTATTTGTCGCTTAAAATGGTAAATAAGGCTAGGGTTTGTTCCAATTTCCGAGGAAATGGGAAAATCCAAAGCCTTTAAAATAACAGCCGTTTCAACTGTCCGACATAAACTGCTGTACTTTCTAAACTAAGAGCCTTTCGGAAGAGCGTTATACCTTTCTGAAAAGCTTGTTATATTTCGCTTAAAACAGTAAATAAAGCTAGGGTTTGTTCCAATTTCCGAGGAAATGGGAAACTCCAAAGCCTTTAAAATAACAGCCGTTTCAAGTGTCCGACATAAACTGCTGTACTTTCTAAACTAAGAGCCTTTCGGAAGAGCGTTATACCTTTCTGAAAAGCTTATTATATGCCGCTTAAAACGCTATATAAAGCTAGGGTGTGTTCCAATTTCCTAGAAAATGTGAAAGTCCAAACGCTTTAAAATAACAGCCGTTTCAAGTGTCTGACATGAACTGCTGTACTTTCTAAACTAAGAGCCTTTCGGAAGAGCGTTATACCTTTCTGAAAAGCTTATTATATTTCGCTTAAAACAGTAAATAAAGCTAGGGTTTGTTCCAATTTCCGAGGAAATGGGAAAATCCAAAGCCTTTAAAATAACAGCCGTTTCAAGTGTCCGACATAAACTGCTGTACTTTCTAAACTAAGAGCCTTTCGGAAGAGCGTTATACCTTTCTGAAAAGCTTATAATAGTTCGCTTAAAACAGTAAATAAAGCTAGGGTTTGTTCCAATTTCCGAGGAAATGGGAAAATCCAAAGCCTTTAAAATAACAGCCGTTTCAAGTGTCCGACATGAACTGCTGTACTTTCTAAACTAAGAGCCTTTCAGAAGAGCGTTATACCTTTCTGAAAAGCTTATTATATTTCGCTTAAAACAGTAAATAAAGCTAGGGTTTGTTCCAATTTCCAACAAACACCCGTTTCAAGTGTCCGACATAAACTGCTGTACTTTCTAAACTAAGAGCCTTTCGGAAGAGCGTTATACCTTTCTGAAAAGCTTATTATATGCCGCTTAAAACGCTATATAAAGCTAGGGTGTGTTCCAATTTCCTAGAAAATGTGAAAGTCCAAACGCTTTAAAATAACAGCCGTTTCAAGTGTCGGACATGAACTGCTGTACTTTCTAAACTAAGAGCCTTTCGGAAGAGCGTTATACCTTTCTGGAAAGCTTATTATGTGTCGCTTAAAATGGTAAATAAAGCTAGGGTTTGTTCCAATTTCCGAGGAAATGGGAAAATCCAAAGCCTTTAAAATAACAGCCGTTTCAAGTGTCCGACATAAACTGCTGTACTTTCTAAACTAAGAGCCTATCGGAAGAGCGTTATACCTTTCTGAAAAGCTTATTATAGTTCGCTTAAAACAGTAAATAAAGCTAGGGTTTGTTCCAATTTCCGAGGAAATGGGAAAATCCAAAGCCTTTAAAATAACAGCCGTTTCAAGTGTCCGACATAAACTGCTGTACTTTCTAAACTAAGAGCCTTTCGGAAGAGCGTTATACCTTTCTGAAAAGCTTATTATATTTCGCTTAAATCAGTAAATAAAGCTAGGGTTTGTTCCAATTTCCAACAAACACCCGTTTCAAGTGTCCGACATAAACTGCTGTACTTTCTAAACTAAGAGCCTTTTGGAAGAGCGTTATACCTTTCTGAAAAGCTTATTATATGCCGCTTAAAACGCTATATAAAGCTAGGGTGTGTTCCAATTTCCTAGAAAATGTGAAAGTCCAAACGCTTTAAAATAACAGCCGTTTCAAGTGTCCGACATGAACTGCTGTACTTTCTAAACTAAGAGCCTTTCGGAAGAGCGTTATACCTTTCTGGAAAGCTTATTATGTGTCGCTTAAAATGGTAAATAAAGCTAGGGTTTGTTCCAATTTCCGAGGAAATGGGAAAATCCAAAGCCTTTAAAATAACAGCCGTTTCAAGTGTCCGACATAAACTGCTGTACTTTCTAAACTAAGAGCCTTTCGGAAGAGCGTTATACCTTTCTGAAAAGCTTGTTATATTTCGCTTAAAACAGTAAATAAAGCTAGGGTTTGTTCCAATTTCCGAGGAAATGGGAAAATCCAAAGCCTTTAAAATAACAGCCGTTTCAAGTGTCCGACATAAACTGCTGTACTTTCTAAACTAAGAGCCTTTCGGAAGAGCGTTAAACCTTTCTGGAAAGCTTATTATTTGTCGCTTAAAATGGTAAATAAAGCTAGGGTTTGTTCCAATTTCCGAGGAAATGGGAAAATCCAAAGCCTTTAAAATAACAGCCGTTTCAAGTGTCCGACATAAACTGCTGTACTTTCTAAACTAAGAGCCTTTCGGAAGAGCGTTATACCTTTCTGAAAAGCTTATTATATGCCGCTTAAAACGCTCTATAAAGCTAGGGTGTGTTCCAATTTCCTAGAAAATGTGAAAGTCCAAACGCTTTAAAATAACAGCCGTTTCAAGTGTCGGACATGAACTGCTGTACTTTCTAAACTAAGAGCCTTTCGGAAGAGCGTTATACCTTTCTGGAAAGCTTATTATGTGTCGCTTAAAATGGTAAATAAAGCTAGGGTTTGTTCCAATTTCCGAGGAAATGGGAAAATCCAAAGCCTTTAAAATAACAGCCGTTTCAAGTGTCCGACATAAACTGCTGTACTTTCTAAACTAAGAGCCTTTCGGAAGAGCGTTATACCTTTCTGAAAAGCTTGTTATATTTCGCTTAAAACAGTAAATAAAGCTAGGGTTTGTTCCAATTTCCGAGGAAATGGGAAAATGCAAAGCCTTTAAAATAACAGCCGTTTCAAGTGTCCGACATAAACTGCAGTACTTTCTAAACTAAGAGCCTTTCGGAAGAGCGTTACACCTTTCTGAAAAGCTTATTATAGTTCGCTTAAAACAGTAAATAAAGCTAGGGTTTGTTCCAATTTCCGAGGAAATGGGAAAATCCAAAGCCTTTAAAATAACAGCCGTTTCAAGTGTCCGACATAAACTGCTGTACTTTCTAAACTAAGAGCCTTTCGGAAGAGCGTTAAACCTTTCTGGAAAGCTTATTATTTGTCGCTTACAATGGTAAATAAAGCTAGGGTTTGTTCCAATTTCCGAGGAAATGGGAAAATCCAAAGCCTTTAAAATAACAGCCGTTTCAAGTGTCCGACATAAACTGCTGTACTTTCTAAACTAAGAGCCTTTCGGAAGAGCGTTATACCTTTCTGAAAAGCTTATTATATTTCGCTTAAAACAGTAAATAAAGCTAGGGTTTGTTCCAATTTCCGAGGAAATGGGAAAATCCAAAGCCTTTAAAATAACAGCCGTTTCAAGTGTCCGACATAAACTGCTGTACTTTCTAAACTAAGAGCCTTTCGGAAGAGCGTTATACCTTTCTGAAAAGCTTATTATATTTCGCTTAAAACAGTAAATAAAGCTAGGGTTTGTTCCAATTTCCAACAAACACCCGTTTCAAGTGTCCGACATAAACTGCTGTACTTTCTAAACTAAGAGCCTTTTGGAAGAGCGTTATACCTTTCTGAAAAGCTTATTATATACCGCTTAAAACGCTATATAAAGCTAGGGTGTGTTCCAATTTCCTAGAAAATGTGAAAGTCCAAACGCTTTAAAATAACAGCCGTTTCAAGTGTCCGACATGAACTGCTGTACTTTCTAAACTAAGAGCCTTTCGGAAGAGCGTTATACCTTTCTGAAAAGCTTATTATATGCCGCTTAAAACAGTAAATAAAGCTAGGGTTTGTTCCAATTTCCGAGGAAATGGGAAAATCCAAAGCCTTTAAAATAACAGCCGTTTCAAGTGTCCGACATAAACTGCTGTACTTTCTAAACTAAGAGCCTTTCGGAACAGCGTTATACCTTTCTGAAAAGCTTGTTATATTTCGCTTAAAACAGTAAGTAAAGCTAGGGTTTGTTCCAATTTCCGAGGAAATGGGAAAATCCAAAGCCTTTAAAATAACAGCCGTTTCAAGTGTCCGACATAAACTGCTGTACTTTCTAAACTAAGAGCCTTTCGGAAGAGCGTTAAACCTTTCTGGAAAGCTTATTATTTGTCGCTTAAAATGGTAAATAAGGCTAGGGTTTGTTCCAATTTCCGAGGAAATGGGAAAATCCAAAGCCTTTAAAATAACAGCCGTTTCAACTGTCCGACATAAACTGCTGTACTTTCTAAACTAAGAGCCTTTCGGAAGAGCGTTATACCTTTCTGAAAAGCTTGTTATATTTCGCTTAAAACAGTAAATAAAGCTAGGGTTTGTTCCAATTTCCGAGGAAATGGGAAACTCCAAAGCCTTTAAAATAACAGCCGTTTCAAGTGTCCGACATAAACTGCTGTACTTTCTAAACTAAGAGCCTTTCGGAAGAGCGTTATACCTTTCTGAAAAGCTTATTATATGCCGCTTAAAACGCTATATAAAGCTAGGGTGTGTTCCAATTTCCTAGAAAATGTGAAAGTCCAAACGCTTTAAAATAACAGCCGTTTCAAGTGTCTGACATGAACTGCTGTACTTTCTAAACTAAGAGCCTTTCGGAAGAGCGTTATACCTTTCTGAAAAGCTTATTATATTTCGCTTAAAACAGTAAATAAAGCTAGGGTTTGTTCCAATTTCCGAGGAAATGGGAAAATCCAAAGCCTTTAAAATAACAGCCGTTTCAAGTGTCCGACATAAACTGCTGTACTTTCTAAACTAAGAGCCTTTCGGAAGAGCGTTATACCTTTCTGAAAAGCTTATAATAGTTCGCTTAAAACAGTAAATAAAGCTAGGGTTTGTTCCAATTTCCGAGGAAATGGGAAAATCCAAAGCCTTTAAAATAACAGCCGTTTCAAGTGTCCGACATGAACTGCTGTACTTTCTAAACTAAGAGCCTTTCAGAAGAGCGTTATACCTTTCTGAAAAGCTTATTATATTTCGCTTAAAACAGTAAATAAAGCTAGGGTTTGTTCCAATTTCCAACAAACACCCGTTTCAAGTGTCCGACATAAACTGCTGTACTTTCTAAACTAAGAGCCTTTCGGAAGAGCGTTATACCTTTCTGAAAAGCTTATTATATGCCGCTTAAAACGCTATATAAAGCTAGGGTGTGTTCCAATTTCCTAGAAAATGTGAAAGTCCAAACGCTTTAAAATAACAGCCGTTTCAAGTGTCGGACATGAACTGCTGTACTTTCTAAACTAAGAGCCTTTCGGAAGAGCGTTATACCTTTCTGGAAAGCTTATTATGTGTCGCTTAAAATGGTAAATAAAGCTAGGGTTTGTTCCAATTTCCGAGGAAATGGGAAAATCCAAAGCCTTTAAAATAACAGCCGTTTCAAGTGTCCGACATAAACTGCTGTACTTTCTAAACTAAGAGCCTATCGGAAGAGCGTTATACCTTTCTGAAAAGCTTATTATAGTTCGCTTAAAACAGTAAATAAAGCTAGGGTTTGTTCCAATTTCCGAGGAAATGGGAAAATCCAAAGCCTTTAAAATAACAGCCGTTTCAAGTGTCCGACATAAACTGCTGTACTTTCTAAACTAAGAGCCTTTCGGAAGAGCGTTATACCTTTCTGAAAAGCTTATTATATTTCGCTTAAAACAGTAAATAAAGCTAGGGTTTGTTCCAATTTCCAACAAACACCCGTTTCAAGTGTCCGACATAAACTGCTGTACTTTCTAAACTAAGAGCCTTTTGGAAGAGCGTTATACCTTTCTGAAAAGCTTATTATATGCCGCTTAAAACGCTATATAAAGCTAGGGTGTGTTCCAATTTCCTAGAAAATGTGAAAGTCCAAACGCTTTAAAATAACAGCCGTTTCAAGTGTCCGACATGAACTGCTGTACTTTCTAAACTAAGAGCCTTTCGGAAGAGCGTTATACCTTTCTGGAAAGCTTATTATGTGTCGCTTAAAATGGTAAATAAAGCTAGGGTTTGTTCCAATTTCCGAGGAAATGGGAAAATCCAAAGCCTTTAAAATAACAGCCGTTTCAAGTGTCCGACATAAACTGCTGTACTTTCTAAACTAAGAGCCTTTCGGAAGAGCGTTATACCTTTCTGAAAAGCTTGTTATATTTCGCTTAAAACAGTAAATAAAGCTAGGGTTTGTTCCAATTTCCGAGGAAATGGGAAAATCCAAAGCCTTTAAAATAACAGCCGTTTCAAGTGTCCGACATAAACTGCTGTACTTTCTAAACTAAGAGCCTTTCGGAAGAGCGTTAAACCTTTCTGGAAAGCTTATTATTTGTCGCTTAAAATGGTAAATAAAGCTAGGGTTTGTTCCAATTTCCGAGGAAATGGGAAAATCCAAAGCCTTTAAAATAACAGCCGTTTCAAGTGTCCGACATAAACTGCTGTACTTTCTAAACTAAGAGCCTTTCGGAAGAGCGTTATACCTTTCTGAAAAGCTTATTATATGCCGCTTAAAACGCTCTATAAAGCTAGGGTGTGTTCCAATTTCCTAGAAAATGTGAAAGTCCAAACGCTTTAAAATAACAGCCGTTTCAAGTGTCGGACATGAACTGCTGTACTTTCTAAACTAAGAGCCTTTCGGAAGAGCGTTATACCTTTCTGGAAAGCTTATTATGTGTCGCTTAAAATGGTAAATAAAGCTAGGGTTTGTTCCAATTTCCGAGGAAATGGGAAAATCCAAAGCCTTTAAAATAACAGCCGTTTCAAGTGTCCGACATAAACTGCTGTACTTTCTAAACTAAGAGCCTTTCGGAAGAGCGTTATACCTTTCTGAAAAGCTTGTTATATTTCGCTTAAAACAGTAAATAAAGCTAGGGTTTGTTCCAATTTCCGAGGAAATGGGAAAATGCAAAGCCTTTAAAATAACAGCCGTTTCAAGTGTCCGACATAAACTGCAGTACTTTCTAAACTAAGAGCCTTTCGGAAGAGCGTTACACCTTTCTGAAAAGCTTATTATAGTTCGCTTAAAACAGTAAATAAAGCTAGGGTTTGTTCCAATTTCCGAGGAAATGGGAAAATCCAAAGCCTTTAAAATAACAGCCGTTTCAAGTGTCCGACATAAACTGCTGTACTTTCTAAACTAAGAGCCTTTCGGAAGAGCGTTAAACCTTTCTGGAAAGCTTATTATTTGTCGCTTACAATGGTAAATAAAGCTAGGGTTTGTTCCAATTTCCGAGGAAATGGGAAAATCCAAAGCCTTTAAAATAACAGCCGTTTCAAGTGTCCGACATAAACTGCTGTACTTTCTAAACTAAGAGCCTTTCGGAAGAGCGTTATACCTTTCTGAAAAGCTTATTATATGCCGCTTAAAACGCTCTATAAAGCTAGGGTGTGTTCCAATTTCCTAGAAAATGTGAAAGTCCAAACGCTTTAAAATAACAGCCGTTTCAAGTGTCGGACATGAACTGCTGTACTTTCTAAACTAAGAGCCTTTCGGAAGAGCGTTATACCTTTCTGGAAAGCTTATTATGTGTCGCTTAAAATGGTAAATAAAGCTAGGGTTTGTTCCAATTTCCGAGGAAATGGGAAAATCCAAAGCCTTTAAAATAACAGCCGTTTCAAGTGTCCGACATAAACTGCTGTACTTTCTAAACTAAGAGCCTTTCGGAAGAGCGTTATACCTTTCTGAAAAGCTTGTTATATTTCGCTTAAAACAGTAAATAAAGCTAGGGTTTGTTCCAATTTCCGAGGAAATGGGAAAATGCAAAGCCTTTAAAATAACAGCCGTTTCAAGTGTCCGACATAAACTGCTGTACTTTCTAAATTAAGAGCCTTTCGGAAGAGCGTTATACCTTTCTGAAAAGCTTATTATATGCCGCTTAAAACGCTATATAAAGCTAGGGTGTGTTCCAATTTCCTAGAAAATGTGAAAGTCCAAACCCTTTAAAATAACAGCCGTTTCAAGTGTCCGACATGAACTGCTGTACTTTCTAAACTAAGAGCCTTTCGGAAGAGCGTTATACCTTTCTGAAAAGCTTATTATATTTCGCTTAAAACAGTAAATAAAGCTAGGGTTTGTTCCAATTTCCGAGGAAATGGGAAAATCCAAAGCCTTTAAAATAACAGCCGTTTCAAGTGTCCGACATAAACTGCAGTACTTTCTAAACTAAGAGCCTTTCGGAAGAGCGTTATACCTTTCTGAAAAGCTTATTATAGTTCACTTAAAACAGTAAATAAAGCTAGGGTTTGTTCCAATTTCCGAGGAAATGGGAAAATCCAAAGCCTTTAAAATAACAGCCGTTTCAAGTGTCTGACATGAACTGCTGTACTTTCTAAACTAAGAGCCTTTCGGAAGAGCGTTATACCTTTCTGAAAAGCTTATTATATTTCGCTTAAAACAGTAAATAAAGCTAGGGTTTGTTCCAATTTCCAACAAACACCCGTTTCAAGTGTCCGACATAAACTGCTGTACTTTCTAAACTAAGAGCCTTTCGGAAGAGCGTTCTACCTTTCTGAAAAGCTTATTATATGCTGCTTAAAACGCTACATAAAGCTAGGGTGTGTTCCAATTTCCTAGAAAATGTGAAAGTCCAAACGCTTTAAAATAACAGCCGTTTCAAGTGTCGGACATGAACTGCTGTACTTTCTAAACTGAGAGCCTTTCGGAAGAGCGTTATACCTTTCTGGAAAGCTTATTATGTGTCGCTTAAAATGGTAAATAAAGCTAGGGTTTGTTCCAATTTCCGAGGAAATGGGAAAATCCAAAGCCTTTAAAATAACAGCCGTTTCAAGTGTCCGACATAAACTGCTGTACTTTCTAAACTAAGAGCCTTTCGGAAGAGCGTTATACCTTTCTGAAAAGCTTGTTATATTTCGCTTAAAACAGTAAATAAAGCTAGGGTTTGTTCCAATTTCCGAGGAAATGGGAAAATCCAAAGCCTTTAAAATAACAGCCGTTTCAAGTGTCCGACGTAAACTGCTGTACTTTCTAAACTAAGAGCCTTTCGGAAGAGAGTTAAACCTTTCTGAAAAGCTTATAAAGTGTCGCTTAAAATGGTAAATAAAGCCAGGGTTTGTTCCAATTTCCGAGGAAATGGGAAAATCCAAAGCCTTTAAAATAACAGCCGTTTCAAGTGTCCGACATAAACTGCAGTACTTTCTAAACTAAGAGCCTTTCGGAAGAGCGTTATACCTTTCTGAAAAGCTTATTATAGTTCGCTTAAAACAGTAAATAAAGCTAGGGTTTGTTCCAATTTCCGAGGAAATGGGAAAATCCAAAGCCTTTAAAATAACAGCCGTTTCAAGTGTCCGACATGAACTGCTGTACTTTCTAAACTAAGAGCCTTTCGGAAGAGCGTTATACCTTTCTGAAAAGCTTATTATATTTCGCTTAAAACAGTAAATAAAGCTAGGGTTTGTTCCAGTTTCCAACAAACACCCGTTTCAAGTGTCCGACATAAACTGCTGTACTTTCTAAACTAAGAGCCTTTCGGAAGAGCGTTATACCTTTCTGAAAAGCTTATTATATTTCGCTTAAAACAGTAAATAAAGCTAGGGTTTGTTCCAATTTCCAACAAACACCCGTTTCAAGTGTCCGACATAAACTGCTGTACTTTCTAAACTAAGAGCCTTTCGGAAGAGCGTTATACCTTTCTGGAAAGCTTATTATGTGTCGCTTAAAATGGTAAATAAAGCTAGGGTTTGTTCCAATTTCCGAGGAAATGGGAAAATCCAAAGCCTTTAAAATAACAGCCGTTTCAAGTGTCCGACATAAACTGCTGTACTTTCTAAACTAAGAGCCTTTCGGAAGAGCGTTATACCTTTCTGAAAAGCTTGTTATATTTCGCTTAAAACAGTAAATAAAGCTAGGGTTTGTTCCAATTTCCGAGGAAATGGGAAAATGCAAAGCCTTTAAAATAACAGCCGTTTCAAGTGTCCGACATAAACTGCTGTACTTTCTAAATTAAGAGCCTTTCGGAAGAGCGTTATACCTTTCTGAAAAGCTTATTATATGCCGCTTAAAACGCTATATAAAGCTAGGGTGTGTTCCAATTTCCTAGAAAATGTGAAAGTCCAAACCCTTTAAAATAACAGCCGTTTCAAGTGTCCGACATGAACTGCTGTACTTTCTAAACTAAGAGCCTTTCGGAAGAGCGTTATACCTTTCTGAAAAGCTTATTATATTTCGCTTAAAACAGTAAATAAAGCTAGGGTTTGTTCCAATTTCCGAGGAAATGGGAAAATCCAAAGCCTTTAAAATAACAGCCGTTTCAAGTGTCCGACATAAACTGCAGTACTTTCTAAACTAAGAGCCTTTCGGAAGAGCGTTATACCTTTCTGAAAAGCTTATTATAGTTCACTTAAAACAGTAAATAAAGCTAGGGTTTGTTCCAATTTCCGAGGAAATGGGAAAATCCAAAGCCTTTAAAATAACAGCCGTTTCAAGTGTCTGACATGAACTGCTGTACTTTCTAAACTAAGAGCCTTTCGGAAGAGCGTTATACCTTTCTGAAAAGCTTATTATATTTCGCTTAAAAACAGTAAATAAAGCTAGGGTTTGTTCCAATTTCCAACAAACACCCGTTTCAAGTGTCCGACATAAACTGCTGTACTTTCTAAACTAAGAGCCTTTCGGAAGAGCGTTCTACCTTTCTGAAAAGCTTATTATATGCTGCTTAAAACGCTACATAAAGCTAGGGTGTGTTCCAATTTCCTAGAAAATGTGAAAGTCCAAACGCTTTAAAATAACAGCCGTTTCAAGTGTCGGACATGAACTGCTGTACTTTCTAAACTGAGAGCCTTTCGGAAGAGCGTTATACCTTTCTGGAAAGCTTATTATGTGTCGCTTAAAATGGTAAATAAAGCTAGGGTTTGTTCCAATTTCCGAGGAAATGGGAAAATCCAAAGCCTTTAAAATAACAGCCGTTTCAAGTGTCCGACATAAACTGCTGTACTTTCTAAACTAAGAGCCTTTCGGAAGAGCGTTATACCTTTCTGAAAAGCTTGTTATATTTCGCTTAAAACAGTAAATAAAGCTAGGGTTTGTTCCAATTTCCGAGGAAATGGGAAAATCCAAAGCCTTTAAAATAACAGCCGTTTCAAGTGTCCGACGTAAACTGCTGTACTTTCTAAACTAAGAGCCTTTCGGAAGAGAGTTAAACCTTTCTGAAAAGCTTATAAAGTGTCGCTTAAAATGGTAAATAAAGCCAGGGTTTGTTCCAATTTCCGAGGAAATGGGAAAATCCAAAGCCTTTAAAATAACAGCCGTTTCAAGTGTCCGACATAAACTGCAGTACTTTCTAAACTAAGAGCCTTTCGGAAGAGCGTTATACCTTTCTGAAAAGCTTATTATAGTTCGCTTAAAACAGTAAATAAAGCTAGGGTTTGTTCCAATTTCCGAGGAAATGGGAAAATCCAAAGCCTTTAAAATAACAGCCGTTTCAAGTGTCCGACATGAACTGCTGTACTTTCTAAACTAAGAGCCTTTCGGAAGAGCGTTATACCTTTCTGAAAAGCTTATTATATTTCGCTTAAAACAGTAAATAAAGCTAGGGTTTGTTCCAATTTCCAACAAACACCCGTTTCAAGTGTCCGACATAAACTGCTGTACTTTCTAAACTAAGAGCCTTTCGGAAGAGCGTTATACCTTTCTGAAAAGCTTATTATATGCCGCTTAAAACGCTATATAAAGCTAGGGTGTGTTCCAATTTCCTAGAAAATGTGAAAGTCCAAACGCTTTAAAATAACAGCCGTTTCAAGTGTCGGACATGAACTGCTGTACTTTCTAAACTGAGAGCCTTTCGGAAGAGCGTTATACCTTTCTGGAAAGCTTATTATGTGTCGCTTAAAATGGTAAATAAAGCTAGGGTTTGTTCCAATTTCCGAGGAAATGGGAAAATCCAAAGCCTTTAAAATAACAGCCGTTTCAAGTGTCCGACATAAACTGCTGTACTTTCTAAACTAAGAGCCTTTCGGAAGAGCGTTATACCTTTCTGAAAAGCTTATTATATGCCGCTTAAAACGCTATATGAAGCTAGGGTGTGTTCCAATTTCCTAGAAAATGTGAAAGTCCAAACCCTTTAAAATAACAGCCGTTTCAAGTGTCTGACATGAACTGCTGTACTTTCTAAACTAAGAGCCTTTCGGAAGAGCGTTATACCTTTCTGAAAAGCTTATTATATTTCGCTTAAAACAGTAAATAAAGCTAGGGTTTGTTCCAATTTCCGAGGAAATGGGAAAATCCAAAGCCTTTAAAATAACAGCCGTTTCAAGTGTCCGACATAAACTGCTGTACTTTCTAAACTAAGAGCCTTTCGGAAGAGCGTTATACCTTTCTGAAAAGCTTATAATAGTTCGCTTAAAACAGTAAATAAAGCTAGGGTTTGTTCCAATTTCCGAGGAAATGGGAAAATCCAAAGCCTTTAAAATAACAGCCGTTTCAAGTGTCCGACATGAACTGCTGTACTTTCTAAACTAAGAGCCTTTCGGAAGAGCGTTATACCTTTCTGAAAAGCTTATTATATTTCGCTTAAAACAGTAAATAAAGCTAGGGTTTGTTCCAATTTCCAACAAACACCCGTTTCAAGTGTCCGACATAAACTGCTGTACTTTCTAAACTAAGAGCCTTTCGGAAGAGCGTTATACCTTTCTGAAAAGCTTATTATATGCCGCTTAAAACGCTATATAAAGCTAGGGTGTGTTCCAATTTCCTAGAAAATGTGAAAGTCCAAACCCTTTAAAATAACAGCCGTTTCAAGTGTCGGACATGAACTGCTGTACTTTCTAAACTAAGAGCCTTTCGGAAGAGCGTTATACCTTTCTGGAAAGCTTATTATGTGTCGCTTAAAATGGTAAATAAAGCTAGGGTTTGTTCCAATTTCCGAGGAAATGGGAAAATCCAAAGCCTTTAAAATAACAGCCGTTTCAAGTGTCCGACATAAACTGCTGTACTTTCTAAACTAAGAGCCTATCGGAAGAGCGTTATACCTTTCTGAAAAGCTTATTATAGTTCGCTTAAAACAGTAAATAAAGCTAGGGTTTGTTCCAATTTCCGAGGAAATGGGAAAATCCAAAGCCTTTAAAATAACAGCCGTTTCAAGTGTCCGACATAAACTGCTGTACTTTCTAAACTAAGAGCGTTATACCTTTCTGAAAAGCTTATTATATTTCGCTTAAAACAGTAAATAAAGCTAGGGTTTGTTCCAATTTCCAACAAACACCCGTTTCAAGTGTCCGACATAAACTGCTGTACTTTCTAAACTAAGAGCCTTTTGGAAGAGCGTTATACCTTTCTGAAAAGCTTATTATATGCCGCTTAAAACGCTATATAAAGCTAGGGTGTGTTCCAATTTCCTAGAAAATGTGAAAGTCCAAACGCTTTAAAATAACAGCCGTTTCAAGTGTCCGACATGAACTGCTGTACTTTCTAAACTAAGAGCCTTTCGGAAGAGCGTTATACCTTTCTGAAAAGCTTATTATATTTCGCTTAAAACAGTAAATAAAGCTAGGGTTTGTTCCAATTTCCAACAAACACCCGTTTCAAGTGTCCGACATAAACTGCTGTACTTTCTAAACTAAGAGCCTTTCAGAAGAGCGTTATACCTTTCTGAAAAGCTTGTTATATTTCGCTTAAAACAGTAAATAAAGCTAGGGTTTGTTCCAATTTCCGAGGAAATGGGAAAATCCAAAGCCTTTAAAATAACAGCCGTTTCAAGTGTCCGACATAAACTGCTGTACTTTCTAAACTAAGAGCCTTTCGGAAGAGCGTTAAACCTTTCTGGAAAGCTTATTATTTGTCGCTTAAAATGGTAAATAAAGCTAGGGTTTGTTCCAATTTCCGAGGAAATGGGAAAATCCAAAGCCTTTAAAATAACAGCCGTTTCAAGTGTCCGACATAAACTGCTGTACTTTCTAAACTAAGAGCCTATCGGAAGAGCGTTACACCTTTCTGAAAAGCTTATTATAGTTCGCTTAAAACAGTAAATAAAGCTAGGGTTTGTTCCAATTTCCGAGGAAATGGGAAAATCCAAAGCCTTTAAAATAACTGCCGTTTCAAGTGTCCGACATAAACTGCTGTACTTTCTAAACTAAGAGCCTTTCGGAAGAGCGTTATACCTTTCTGAAAAGCCTGTTATATTTCGCTTAAAACAGTAAATAAAGCTAGGGTTTGTTCCAATTTCCGAGGAAATGGGAAAATGCAAAGCCTTTAAAATAACAGCCGTTTCAAGTGTCCGACATAAACTGCTGTACTTTCTAAATTAAGAGCCTTTCGGAAGAGCGTTATACCTTTCTGGAAAGCTTATTATGTGTCGCTTAAAATGGTAAATAAAGCTAGGGTTTGTTCCAATTTCCGAGGAAATGGGAAAATCCAAAGCCTTTAAAATAACAGCCGTTTCAAGTGTCCGACATAAACTGCTGTACTTTCTAAACTAAGAGCCTTTCGGAAGAGCGTTATACCTTTCTGAAAAGCTTATTATATGCCGCTTAAAACGCTCTATAAAGCTAGGGTGTGTTCCAATTTCCTAGAAAATGTGAAAGTCCAAACGCTTTAAAATAACAGCCGTTTCAAGTGTCGGACATGAACTGCTGTACTTTCTAAACTAAGAGCCTTTCGGAAGAGCGTTATACCTTTCTGGAAAGCTTATTATGTGTCGCTTAAAATGGTAAATAAAGCTAGGGTTTGTTCCAATTTCCGAGGAAATGGGAAAATCCAAAGCCTTTAAAATAACAGCCGTTTCAAGTGTCCGACATAAACTGCTGTACTTTCTAAACTAAGAGCCTATCGGAAGAGCGTTACACCTTTCTGAAAAGCTTATTATAGTTCGCTTAAAACAGTAAATAAAGCTAGGGTTTGTTCCAATTTCCGAGGAAATGGGAAAATCCAAAGCCTTTAAAATAACTGCCGTTTCAAGTGTCCGACATAAACTGCTGTACTTTCTAAACTAAGAGCCTTTCGGAAGAGCGTTATACCTTTCTGAAAAGCCTGTTATATTTCGCTTAAAACAGTAAATAAAGCTAGGGTTTGTTCCAATTTCCGAGGAAATGGGAAAATGCAAAGCCTTTAAAATAACAGCCGTTTCAAGTGTCCGACATAAACTGCTGTACTTTCTAAATTAAGAGCCTTTCGGAAGAGCGTTATACCTTTCTGAAAAGCTTATTATATGCCGCTTAAAACGCTATATAAAGCTAGGGTGTGTTCCAATTTCCTAGAAAATGTGAAAGTCCAAACGCTTTAAAATAACAGCCGTTTCAAGTGTCCGACATGAACTGCTGTACTTTCTAAACTAAGAGCCTTTCGGAAGAGCGTTATACCTTTTTGAAAAGCTTATTATATTTCGCTTAAAACAGTAAATAAAGCTAGGGTTTGTTCCAATTTCCGAGGAAATGGGAAAATCCAAAGCCTTTAAAATAACAGCCGTTTCAAGTGTCCGACATAAACTGCAGTACTTTCTAAACTAAGAGCCTTTCGGAAGAGCGTTATACCTTTCTGAAAAGCTTATTATAGTTCGCTTAAAACAGTAAATAAAGCTAGGGTTTGTTCCAATTTCCGAGGAAATGGGAAAATCCAAAGCCTTTAAAATAAGAGCCGTTTCAAGTGTCTGACATGAACTGCTGTACTTTCTAAACTAAGAGCCTTTCGGAAGAGCGTTATACCTTTCTGAAAAGCTTATTATATTTCGCTTAAAACAGTAAATAAAGCTAGGGTTTGTTCCAATTTCCAACAAACACCCGTTTCAAGTGTCCGACATAAACTGCTGTACTTTCTAAACTAAGAGCCTTTCGGAAGAGCGTTCTACCTTTCTGAAAAGCTTATTATATGCCGCTTAAAACGCTATATAAAGCTAGGGTGTGTTCCAATTTCCGAGGAAATGGGAAAATGCAAAGCCTTTAAAATAACAGCCGTTTCAAGTGTCCGACATAAACTGCTGTACTTTCTAAATTAAGAGCCTTTCGGAAGAGCGTTATACCTTTCTGAAAAGCTTATTATATGCCGCTTAAAACGCTATATAAAGCTAGGGTGTGTTCCAATTTCCTAGAAAATGTGAAAGTCCAAACGCTTTAAAATAACAGCCGTTTCAAGTGTCGGACATGAACTGCTGTACTTTCTAAACTGAGAGCCTTTCGGAAGAGCGTTATACCTTTCTGAAAAGCTTGTTATATTTCGCTTAAAACAGTAAATAAAGCTAGGGTTTGTTCCAATTTCCGAGGAAATGGGAAAATGCAAAGCCTTTAAAATAACAGCCGTTTCAAGTGTCCGACATAAACTGCTGTACTTTCTAAATTAAGAGCCTTTCGGAAGAGCGTTATACCTTTCTGAAAAGCTTATTATATGCCGCTTAAAACGCTATATAAAGCTAGGGTGTGTTCCAATTTCCTAGAAAATGTGAAAGTCCAAACCCTTTAAAATAACAGCCGTTTCAAGTGTCCGACATGAAC
The DNA here is from genome assembly GCA_963966105.1 of Volucella zonaria. Classification (NCBI taxonomy): domain Eukaryota; kingdom Metazoa; phylum Arthropoda; class Insecta; order Diptera; family Syrphidae; genus Volucella; species Volucella zonaria. Next base: position 3,954,174 of record CAWYQB010000254.1, on the reverse strand, counting down.
TGCTGTACTTTCTAAACTAAGAGCCTTTCGGAAGAGCGTTATACCTTTCTGAAAAGCTTATTATATTTCGCTTAAAACAGTAAATAAAGCTAGGGTTTGTTCCAATTTCCGAGGAAATGGGAAAATCCAAAGCCTTTAAAATAACAGCCGTTTCAAGTGTCCGACATAAACTGCAGTACTTTCTAAACTAAGAGCCTTTCGGAAGAGCGTTATACCTTTCTGAAAAGCTTATTATAGTTCACTTAAAACAGAAAATAAAGTTAGGGTTTGTTCCAATTTCCGAGGAAATGGGAAAATCCAAAGCCTTTAAAATAACAGCCGTTTCAAGTGTCTGACATGAACTGCTGTACTTTCTAAACTAAGAGCCTTTCGGAAGAGCGTTATACCTTTCTGAAAAGCTTATTATATTTCGCTTAAAACAGTAAATAAAGCTAGGGTTTGTTCCAATTTCCAACAAACACCCGTTTCAAGTGTCCGACATAAACTGCTGTACTTTCTAAACTAAGAGCCTTTCGGAAGAGCGTTCTACCTTTCTGAAAAGCTTATTATATGCTGCTTAAAACGCTACATAAAGCTAGGGTGTGTTCCAATTTCCTAGAAAATGTGAAAGTCCAAACGCTTTAAAATAACAGCCGTTTCAAGTGTCGGACATGAACTGCTGTACTTTCTAAACTGAGAGCCTTTCGGAAGAGCGTTATACCTTTCTGGAAAGCTTATTATGTGTCGCTTAAAATGGTAAATAAAGCTAGGGTTTGTTCCAATTTCCGAGGAAATGGGAAAATCCAAAGCCTTTAAAATAACAGCCGTTTCAAGTGTCCGACATAAACTGCTGTACTTTCTAAACTAAGAGCCTTTCGGAAGAGCGTTATACCTTTCTGAAAAGCTTGTTATATTTCGCTTAAAACAGTAAATAAAGCTAGGGTTTGTTCCAATTTCCGAGGAAATGGGAAAATCCAAAGCCTTTAAAATAACAGCCGTTTCAAGTGTCCGACGTAAACTGCTGTACTTTCTAAACTAAGAGCCTTTCGGAAGAGCGTTATACCTTTCTGAAAAGCTTGTTATATTTCGCTTAAAACAGTAAATAAAGCTAGGGTTTGTTCCAATTTCCGAGGAAATGGGAAAATGCAAAGCCTTTAAAATAACAGCCGTTTCAAGTGTCCGACATAAACTGCTGTACTTTCTAAATTAAGAGCCTTTCGGAAGAGCGTTATACCTTTCTGAAAAGCTTATTATATGCCGCTTAAAACGCTATATAAAGCTAGGGTGTGTTCCAATTTCCTAGAAAATGTGAAAGTCCAAACCCTTTAAAATAACAGCCGTTTCAAGTGTCCGACATGAACTGCTGTACTTTCTAAACTAAGAGCCTTTCGGAAGAGCGTTATACCTTTCTGAAAAGCTTATTATATTTCGCTTAAAACAGTAAATAAAGCTAGGGTTTGTTCCAATTTCCGAGGAAATGGGAAAATCCAAAGCCTTTAAAATAACAGCCGTTTCAAGTGTCCGACATAAACTGCAGTACTTTCTAAACTAAGAGCCTTTCGGAAGAGCGTTATACCTTTCTGAAAAGCTTATTATAGTTCACTTAAAACAGAAAATAAAGCTAGGGTTTGTTCCAATTTCCGAGGAAATGGGAAAATCCAAAGCCTTTAAAATAACAGCCGTTTCAAGTGTCTGACATGAACTGCTGTACTTTCTAAACTAAGAGCCTTTCGGAAGAGCGTTATACCTTTCTGAAAAGCTTATTATATTTCGCTTAAAACAGTAAATAAAGCTAGGGTTTGTTCCAATTTCCAACAAACACCCGTTTCAAGTGTCCGACATAAACTGCTGTACTTTCTAAACTAAGAGCCTTTCGGAAGAGCGTTCTACCTTTCTGAAAAGCTTATTATATGCTGCTTAAAACGCTACATAAAGCTAGGGTGTGTTCCAATTTCCTAGAAAATGTGAAAGTCCAAACGCTTTAAAATAACAGCCGTTTCAAGTGTCGGACATGAACTGCTGTACTTTCTAAACTGAGAGCCTTTCGGAAGAGCGTTATACCTTTCTGGAAAGCTTATTATGTGTCGCTTAAAATGGTAAATAAAGCTAGGGTTTGTTCCAATTTCCGAGGAAATGGGAAAATCCAAAGCCTTTAAAATAACAGCCGTTTCAAGTGTCCGACATAAACTGCTGTACTTTCTAAACTAAGAGCCTTTCGGAAGAGCGTTATACCTTTCTGAAAAGCTTGTTATATTTCGCTTAAAACAGTAAATAAAGCTAGGGTTTGTTCCAATTTCCGAGGAAATGGGAAAATCCAAAGCCTTTAAAATAACAGCCGTTTCAAGTGTCCGACGTAAACTGCTGTACTTTCTAAACTAAGAGCCTTTCGGAAGAGCGTTATACCTTTCTGGAAAGCTTATTATGTGTCGCTTAAAATGGTAAATAAAGCTAGGGTTTGTTCCAATTTCCGAGGAAATGGGAAAATCCAAAGCCTTTAAAATAACAGCCGTTTCAAGTGTCCGACATGAACTGCTGTACTTTCTAAACTAAGAGCCTTTCGGAAGAGCGTTATACCTTTCTGAAAAGCTTATTATATTTCGCTTAAAACAGTAAATAAAGCTAGGGTTTGTTCCAATTTCCAACAAACACCCGTTTCAAGTGTCCGACATAAACTGCTGTACTTTCTAAACTAAGAGCCTTTCGGAAGAGCGTTCTACCTTTCTGAAAAGCTTATTATATGCTGCTTAAAACGCTACATAAAGCTAGGGTGTGTTCCAATTTCCTAGAAAATGTGAAAGTCCAAACGCTTTAAAATAACAGCCGTTTCAAGTGTCGGACATGAACTGCTGTACTTTCTAAACTGAGAGCCTTTCGGAAGAGCGTTATACCTTTCTGGAAAGCTTATTATGTGTCGCTTAAAATGGTAAATAAAGCTAGGGTTTGTTCCAATTTCCGAGGAAATGGGAAAATCCAAAGCCTTTAAAATAACAGCCGTTTCAAGTGTCCGACATAAACTGCTGTACTTTCTAAACTAAGAGCCTTTCGGAAGAGCGTTATACCTTTCTGAAAAGCTTGTTATATTTCGCTTAAAACAGTAAATAAAGCTAGGGTTTGTTCCAATTTCCAACAAACACCCGTTTCAAGTGTCCGACATAAACTGCTGTACTTTCTAAACTAAGAGCCTTTCGGAAGAGCGTTATACCTTTCTGAAAAGCTTATTATATGCCGCTTAAAACGCTATATAAAGCTAGGGTGTGTTCCAATTTCCTAGAAAATGTGAAAGTCCAAACGCTTTAAAATAACAGCCGTTTCAAGTGTCGGACATGAACTGCTGTACTTTCTAAACTGAGAGCCTTTCGGAAGAGCGTTATACCTTTCTGGAAAGCTTATTATGTGTCGCTTAAAATGGTAAATAAAGCTAGGGTTTGTTCCAATTTCCGAGGAAATGGGAAAATCCAAAGCCTTTAAAATAACAGCCGTTTCAAGTGTCCGACATAAACTGCTGTACTTTCTAAACTAAGAGCCTTTCGGAAGAGCGTTATACCTTTCTGAAAAGCTTATTATATGCCGCTTAAAACGCTATATAAAGCTAGGGTGTGTTCCAATTTCCTAGAAAATGTGAAAGTCCAAACGCTTTAAAATAACAGCCGTTTCAAGTGTCTGACATGAACTGCTGTACTTTCTAAACTAAGAGCCTTTCGGAAGAGCGTTATACCTTTCTGAAAAGCTTATTATATTTCGCTTAAAACAGTAAATAAAGCTAGGGTTTGTTCCAATTTCCGAGGAAATGGGAAAATCCAAAGCCTTTAAAATAACAGCCGTTTCAAGTGTCCGACATAAACTGCTGTACTTTCTAAACTAAGAGCCTTTCGGAAGAGCGTTATACCTTTCTGAAAAGCTTATAATAGTTCGCTTAAAACAGTAAATAAAGCTAGGGTTTGTTCCAATTTCCGAGGAAATGGGAAAATCCAAAGCCTTTAAAATAACAGCCGTTTCAAGTGTCCGACATGAACTGCTGTACTTTCTAAACTAAGAGCCTTTCGGAAGAGCGTTATACCTTTCTGAAAAGCTTATTATATTTCGCTTAAAACAGTAAATAAAGCTAGGGTTTGTTCCAATTTCCAACAAACACCCGTTTCAAGTGTCCGACATAAACTGCTGTACTTTCTAAACTAAGAGCCTTTCGGAAGAGCGTTATACCTTTCTGAAAAGCTTATTATATGCCGCTTAAAACGCTATATAAAGCTAGGGTGTGTTCCAATTTCCTAGAAAATGTGAAAGTCCAAACTCTTTAAAATAACAGCCGTTTCAAGTGTCGGACATGAACTGCTGTACTTTCTAAACTAAGAGCCTTTCGGAAGAGCGTTATACCTTTCTGGAAAGCTTATTATGTGTCGCTTAAAATGGTAAATAAAGCTAGGGTTTGTTCCAATTTCCGAGGAAATGGGAAAATCCAAAGCCTTTAAAATAACAGCCGTTTCAAGTGTCCGACATAAACTGCTGTACTTTCTAAACTAAGAGCCTATCGGAAGAGCGTTATACCTTTCTGAAAAGCTTATTACAGTTCGCTTAAAACAGTAAATAAAGCTAGGGTTTGTTCCAATTTCCGAGGAAATGGGAAAATCCAAAGCCTTTAAAATAACAGCCGTTTCAAGTGTCCGACATAAACTGCTGTACTTTCTAAACTAAGAGCCTTTCGGAAGAGCGTTATACCTTTCTGAAAAGCTTATTATATTTCGCTTAAAACAGTAAATAAAGCTAGGGTTTGTTCCAATTTCCAACAAACACCCGTTTCAAGTGTCCGACATAAACTGCTGTACTTTCTAAACTAAGAGCCTTTTGGAAGAGCGTTATACCTTTCTGAAAAGCTTATTATATGCCGCTTAAAACGCTATATAAAGCTAGGGTGTGTTCCAATTTCCTAGAAAATGTGAAAGTCCAAACGCTTTAAAATAACAGCCGTTTCAAGTGTCCGACATGAACTGCTGTACTTTCTAAACTAAGAGCCTTTCGGAAGAGCGTTATACCTTTCTGAAAAGCTTATTATATTTCGCTTAAAACAGTAAATAAAGCTAGGGTTTGTTCCAATTTCCAACAAACACCCGTTTCAAGTGTCCGACATAAACTGCTGTACTTTCTAAACTAAGAGCCTTTCAGAAGAGCGTTATACCTTTCTGAAAAGCTTGTTATATTTCGCTTAAAACAGTAAATAAAGCTAGGGTTTGTTCCAATTTCCGAGGAAATGGGAAAATCCAAAGCCTTTAAAATAACAGCCGTTTCAAGTGTCCGACATAAACTGCTGTACTTTCTAAACTAAGAGCCTTTCGGAAGAGCGTTAAACCTTTCTGGAAAGCTTATTATTTGTCGCTTAAAATGGTAAATAAAGCTAGGGTTTGTTCCAATTTCCGAGGAAATGGGAAAATCCAAAGCCTTTAAAATAACAGCCGTTTCAAGTGTCCGACATAAACTGCTGTACTTTCTAAACTAAGAGCCTTTCGGAAGAGCGTTATACCTTTCTGAAAAGCTTATTATATGCCGCTTAAAACGCTCTATAAAGCTAGGGTGTGTTCCAATTTCCTAGAAAATGTGAAAGTCCAAACGCTTTAAAATAACAGCCGTTTCAAGTGTCGGACATGAACTGCTGTACTTTCTAAACTAAGAGCCTTTCGGAAGAGCGTTATACCTTTCTGGAAAGCTTATTATGTGTCGCTTAAAATGGTAAATAAAGCTAGGGTTTGTTCCAATTTCCGAGGAAATGGGAAAATCCAAAGCCTTTAAAATAACAGCCGTTTCAAGTGTCCGACATAAACTGCTGTACTTTCTAAACTAAGAGCCTATCGGAAGAGCGTTACACCTTTCTGAAAAGCTTATTATAGTTCGCTTAAAACAGTAAATAAAGCTAGGGTTTGTTCCAATTTCCGAGGAAATGGGAAAATCCAAAGCCTTTAAAATAACTGCCGTTTCAAGTGTCCGACATAAACTGCTGTACTTTCTAAACTAAGAGCCTTTCGGAAGAGCGTTATACCTTTCTGAAAAGCTTGTTATATTTCGCTTAAAACAGTAAATAAAGCTAGGGTTTGTTCCAATTTCCGAGGAAATGGGAAAATGCAAAGCCTTTAAAATAACAGCCGTTTCAAGTGTCCGACATAAACTGCTGTACTTTCTAAATTAAGAGCCTTTCGGAAGAGCGTTATACCTTTCCGAAAAGCTTATTATATGCCGCTTAAAACGCTATATAAAGCTAGGGTGTGTTCCAATTTCCTAGAAAATGTGAAAGTCCAAACGCTTTAAAATAACAGCCGTTTCAAGTGTCCGACATGAACTGCTGTACTTTCTAAACTAAGAGCCTTTCGGAAGAGCGTTATACCTTTCTGAAAAGCTTATTATATTTCGCTTAAAACAGTAAATAAAGCTAGGGTTTGTTCCAATTTCCGAGGAAATGGGAAAATCCAAAGCCTTTAAAATAACAGCCGTTTCAAGTGTCCGACATAAACTGCAGTACTTTCTAAACTAAGAGCCTTTCGGAAGAGCGTTATACCTTTCTGAAAAGCTTATTATAGTTCGCTTAAAACAGTAAATAAAGCTAGGGTTTGTTCCAATTTCCGAGGAAATGGGAAAATCCAAAGCCTTTAAAATAACAGCCGTTTCAAGTGTCTGACATGAACTGCTGTACTTTCTAAACTAAGAGCCTTTCGGAAGAGCGTTATACCTTTCTGAAAAGCTTATTATATTTCGCTTAAAACAGTAAATAAAGCTAGGGTTTGTTCCAATTTCCAACAAACACCCGTTTCAAGTGTCCGACATAAACTGCTGTACTTTCTAAACTAAGAGCCTTTCGGAAGAGCGTTCTACCTTTCTGAAAAGCTTATTATATGCTGCTTAAAACGCTACATAAAGCTAGGGTGTGTTCCAATTTCCTAGAAAATGTGAAAGTCCAAACGCTTTAAAATAACAGCCGTTTCAAGTGTCGGACATGAACTGCTGTACTTTCTAAACTGAGAGCCTTTCGGAAGAGCGTTATACCTTTCTGGAAAGCTTATTATAGTTCGCTTAAAACAGTAAATAAAGCTAGGGTTTGTTCCAATTTCCGAGGAAATGGGAAAATCCAAAGCCTTTAAAATAACAGCCGTTTCAAGTGTCTGACATGAACTGCTGTACTTTCTAAACTAAGAGCCTTTCGGAAGAGCGTTATACCTTTCTGAAAAGCTTGTTATATTTCGCTTAAAACAGTAAATAAAGCTAGGGTTTGTTCCAATTTCCGAGGAAATGGGAAAATCCAAAGCCTTTAAAATAACAGCCGTTTCAAGTGTCCGACGTAAACTGCTGTACTTTCTAAACTAAGAGCCTTTCGGAAGAGAGTTAAACCTTTCTGAAAAGCTTATAATGTGTCGCTTAAAATGGTAAATAAAGCCAGGGTTTGTTCCAATTTCCGAGGAAATGGGAAAATCCAAAGCCTTTAAAATAACAGCCGTTTCAAGTGTCCGACATAAACTGCAGTACTTTCTAAACTAAGAGCCTTTCGGAAGAGCGTTACACCTTTCTGAAAAGCTTATTATAGTTCGCTTAAAGCAGTAAATAAAGCTAGGGTTTGTTCCAATTTCCGAGGAAATGGGAAAATCCAAAGCCTTTAAAATAACAGCCGTTTCAAGTGTCCGACATGAACTGCTGTACTTTCTAAACTAAGAGCCTTTCGGAAGAGCGTTATACCTTTCTGAAAAGCTTATTATATTTCGCTTAAAACAGTAAATAAAGCTAGGGTTTGTTCCAATTTCCAACAAACACCCGTTTCAAGTGTCCGACATAAACTGCTGTACTTTCTAAACTAAGAGCCTTTCGGAAGAGCGTTATACCTTTCTGAAAAGCTTATTATATGCCGCTTAAAACGCTATATAAAGCTAGGGTGTGTTCCAATTTCCTAGAAAATGTGAAAGTCCAAACGCTTTAAAATAACAGCCGTTTCAAGTGTCGGACATGAACTGCTGTACTTTCTAAACTGAGAGCCTTTCGGAAGAGCGTTATACCTTTCTGGAAAGCTTATTATGTGTCGCTTAAAATGGTAAATAAAGCTAGGGTTTGTTCCAATTTCCGAGGAAATGGGAAAATCCAAAGCCTTTAAAATAACAGCCGTTTCAAGTGTCCGACATAAACTGCTGTACTTTCTAAACTAAGAGCCTTTTGGAAGAGCGTTATACCTTTCTGAAAAGCTTGTTATATTTCGCTTGAAACAGTAAATAAAGCTAGGGTTTGTTCCAATTTCCGAGGAAATGGGAAAATCCAAAGCCTTTAAAATAACAGCCGTTTCAAGTGTCCGACATAAACTGCTGTACTTTCTAAACTGAGAGCCTTCCGAAAGAGTAACATACCTTTCTGAAAAGCCTATTATATGCCGCTTACAACGCAATTTAAGGCAAGGGTCTTTTCCAATTTCGGAGTAAGTGTGCAAGACCAAACTCTTTGAAATAAGAGCCGTTTCAAGTGTCCGACAAGAACTGCTGTACTTTTTAAATAAAGAGCTTTTCGGAAGAGCGTTACACCTATCTTAAAATCTTATTTTATGCCGCTTTAAACGCTATATAAAGCTAGGGCCTGTTCCAATTACCGAGAAAATGGGAAAATCCAAAGTCTTTAAAATAACTGCCGTTTCAAGTGTCCGACATGAACTGCTGTACTTTCTAAACTAAGAGCCTTCCGAAAGAGTAACATACCTTTCTGAAAAGCCTATTATATGCCGCTTACAACGCAATTTAAGGCGAGGGTCTTTTCCAATTTCGGAGTAAGTGTGAAAGACCAAACTCTTTGAAATAACAGCCGTTTCAAGTGTCCGACAAGAACTGCTGTACTTTTTAAATAAAGAGCTTTTCGGAAGAGCGTTACACCTTTCTAAAAATCTTATTTTATGCCGCTTTAAACGCTATATAGAGCTAGGGCTGTTCCAATTACCGAGAAAATGGGAAAATCCAAAGTCTTTAAAATAACTTCCGTTTCAAGTGTCCGACATGAACTGCTGTACTTTTTAAACTAAGAGCCTTTCGGAAGAGCGTTACGCCTATCTAAATAGCTTAGTTTATGCCGCTTTAAACGCTGTATAAAGCTAGGGTCTGTCCCAATTACCGAGAAAATGGGAAAATCCAAAGTCTTTAAAATAACAGCCGTTTCAAGTGTCCCACATAAATTGCTGTACTTTCTAAACTGAGAGCCTTTCGAGAGCATTATCCCTTTCTGAAAAGCTTATTATATGCCGCTTAAACCACAATAAAAATCTAGGGCCTGTTCCAATATCCGAAAAAATGTGAAAACCCAAACGCTTTAAAATAACAGCCGTTTCAAGTTTCCGACATAAATTGCTGTACTTTCTAAGCTAAGAACCTACCGAAAGAGTAATATACCTTTCTGAAAAGCTTATTATATGCCGCTGACAACGCAATATAAGGCAGGGGTCTGTTCCAATTTCGGAGAAAATGTAAAAGACCAAACGCTTTAAAATAACTGCCGTTTCAAGAGTCCGACATAAACTTCTGAACTTTCTAAACTAAGAGCCTTTCGGAAGAGCGTTTTACCTTTCTGAAAAGCTTATTATATGTCGCTTAAAACTGTAGATAAAGCTAGGGTCTGTTTCAATTTCCGAGAAAATTGGAAAATCCAAAGCCTTTAAAATAACAGCCGTTTCAAGTGTCCGACATAAACTGCTGTACTTTCTAAACTAAGAGCCTTTCGGAAAAGCGTTATACCTTTCTGAAAAGCTTATTTAATGTCGCTAAAAACGGTAGATAAAGCTAGGATCTGTTCCAATTTCCAAGAAAATGGGAAAATCCAAAGACCTTAAAATAACAGCCGTTTCAAGTGTCCGACATAAACTGCTGTACTTTCTAAACTGAGAACCTTTCGAAAAAGCATTATTCCTTTCTGAAAAGCTTATTATATGCCGCTTAAAACGGTAAATAAAGCTATGATCTGTTATAATTTCCGAGAAAATGGGAAAGCCCAAGCTCTTTAAAATAACAGCCGTTTCAAGGGTCCGACATAAACTGCTGTGCCTTTTCTAAACTAAGAGCCTCTCGGAAAAGCATTATACCTTTCTGAAAAGCTTATTATATGTCGCTTAAAACGGTAAATAAAGTTAGGGTCTGTTCCATTTCCGAGAAAATAGGAAAATCCAAAGCCTTTAAAATAACAGCCGTTTCAAGTGTCCGACATAAACTGCTGTACTTTCTAAACTAAGAGCCTTTCGGAAAAGCGTTATACCTTTCTGAAAAGCTTATTTAATGTCGCTAAAAACGGTAGATAAAGCTAGGATCTGTTCCAATTTCCGAGAAAATGGGAAAATCCAAAGCCTTTAAAATAACAGCCGTTTCAAGTGTCCGACATAAACTGCTGTACTTTCTAAACTAAGAGCCTTTCGGAAAAGCGTTATACCTTTCTGAAAAGCTTATTATATGCCGCTTAAAACGGTAAATAAAGCTATGATCTGTTATAATTTCAGAGAAAATGGGAAAGCCCAAGCTCTTTAAAATAACAGCCGTTTCAAGGGTCCGACTTAAACTGCTGTGCCTTTTCTAAACTAAGAGCCTCTCGGAAAAGCATTATACCTTTCTGAAAAGCTTATTCTATGTCGCTTAAAACGGTAAATAAAGTTAGGGTCTGTTCCATTTCCGAGAAAATAGGAAAATCCAAAGCCTTTAAAATAACAGCCGTTTCAAGTGTCCGACATAAACTGCTGTACTTTCTCAACTAAGAGCCTTCCGAAAGAGTAATATACCTTTCTGAAAAGCCTATTATATGCCGCTTACAACGCAATTTAAGGCAAAGGTCTGTTCCAATTTCGGAGAAAGTGTGAAAGACCAAACTCTTTGAAATAACAGCCGATTCAAGTGTCCGACATGAACTGCTGTACTTTTTAAATAAAGAGCTTTTCGGAAGAGCGTTACACCTATCTTAAAATCTTATTTTATGCCGCTTTAAACGCTATATAAAGCTAGGGCCTGTTCCAATTACCGAGAAAATGGGAAAATCCAAAGTCTTTAAAATAACTGCCGTTTCAAGAGTCCGACATGAACTGCTGTACTTTCTAAACTAAGAGCCTTTCGGAAGAGCGTTACCCCTATCTAAATAGCTTAGTTTATGTCGCTTTAAACGCTATATAAAGCTAGGGCCTGTTCCAATTACCGAGAAAATGGGAAAATCCAAAGTCTTTACAATAACAGCCGTTTCAGGTGTCCGACATAAACTGCTGTACTTTCTACACTGAGAGCCTTTCGGAAGAGCATTATTCCTTTCTGAAAAGCTTATTATATGTCGCTTGAAACGGTAAATAAAGCTAGGGTTTGTTCCAATTTCCGAGGAAATGGGAAAATCCAAAGCCTTTAAAATAACATCCGTTTCAAGTGTCCGACATAAACCGCTGTACTTTCTAAACTAAGAGCCTTTCTGAAGAGCGTTATACCTTTCTGAAAAGCTTATTATGTGTCGCTTAAAACGGTAAATAAAGCTAGGGTTTGTTGCAATTTCCGAGGAAATGGCAAAATCCAAAGCCTTTAAAATAACAGCCGTTTCAAGTGTCCGACATAAACTGCTGTACTTTCGAAACTAAGAGCCTTTCGGAAGAGCCTTATACCTTTCTGAAAAGCCTATTATATGTCGCTTAAAACGGTAAATAAAGCTAGGGTTTGTTCCAATTTCCGAGGAAATGGGAAAATCCAAAGCCTTTAAAATAACAGCCGTTTCAAGTGTCCGACATGAACTGCTGTACTTTGTAAACTAAGAGCCGTTCGGAAGAGCGTCACACCTTTCTGAAAAGCTTATTATGTGTCGCTTAAAACGGTAAATAAAGCTAGGGTTTGTTGCAATTTCCGAGGAAATGGCAAAATCCAAAGCCTTTAAAATAACAGCCGTTTCAAGTGTCCGACATAAACTGCTGTACTTTCGAAACTAAGAGCCTTTCGGAAGAGCCTTATACCTTTCTGAAAAGCCTATTATATGTCGCTTAAAACGGTAAATAAAGCTAGGGTTTGTTCCAATTTCCGAGGAAATGGGAAAATCCAAAGCCTTTAAAATAACAGCCGTTTCAAGTGTCCGACATAAACTGCTGTACTTTCTAAACTAAGAGCCTTTCGGAAGAGCGTTATACCTTTCTGAAAAGCTTATTATATGTCGTTTAAGACGGTAAATAAAGCTAGGGTTTGTTCCAATTTCCAACAAACACCCGTTTCAAGTGTCCGACATAAACTGCTGTACTTTCTAAACTAAGAGCCTTTCGGAAGAGCGTTAAACCTTTCTGAAAAGCTTATTATGAGTCGCTTAAAACGATAAATAAAGCTAGGGTTTGTTCCAATTTCCGAGGAAATGGGAAAATCCAAAGCCTTTAAAATAACAGCCGTTTCAAGTGTCCGACATAAACTGCTGTACTTTTTAAACTAAGAGATTTCGGAAAATCTAGGGCCTGTTCCAATATCCGAAAAAATGTGAAAACCCAAACGCTTTAAAATAACAGCCGTTTCAAGTGTCCGCCATAAATTGCTGTACTTTCTAAGCTAAGAACCTACCGAAAGAGTAATATACCTTTCTGAAAAGCTTATTATATGCCGCTGACAACGCAATATAAGGCAAGGGTCTGTTCCAATTTCGGAGAAAATGTAAAAGACCAAACGCTTTAAAATAACTGCCGTTTCAAGAGTCCGACATAAACTTCTGTACTTTCTAAACTAAGAGCCTTTCGGAAGAGCGTTATACCTTTCTGAAAAGCTTATTATATGTCGCTTAAAACGGTAGATAAAGCTAGGGTCTGTTTCAATTTCCAAGAAAATGGGAAAATCCAAAGCCCTTAAAATAACTGCCGTTTCAAGTGTCCGACATAAACTGCTGTGCTTTCTAAACCGAGAACCTTTCGAAAGAGCATTATTCCTTTCTGAAAAGCTTATTTTATGCCGCTTAAAACGGTAAATAAAGCTATGATCTGTTATAATTTCCGAGAAAATGGGAAAGCCCAAGCTCTTTAAAATAACAGCCGTTTCAAGGGTCCGACATAAACTGCTGTGCCTTTTCTAAACTAAGAGCCTCTCGGAAAAGCATTATACCTTTCTGAAAAGCTTATTATATGTCGCTTAAAACTTTAAATAAAGTTAGGGTCTGTTCCATTTCCGAGAAAATAGGAAAATCCAAAGCCTTTAAAATAACAGCCGTTTCAAGTGTCCGACATAAACTGCTGTACTTTCTAAACTAAGAGCCTTTCGGAAAAGCGTTATACCTTTCTGAAAAGCTTATTTAATGTCGCTAAAAACGGTAGATAAAGCTAGGATCTGTTCCAATTTCCGAGAAAATGGGAAAATCCAAAGCCTTTAAAATAACAGCCGTTTCAAGTGTCCGACATAAACTGCTGTACTTTCTAAACTAAGAGCCTTTCGGAAAAGCGTTATACCTTTCTGAAAAGCTTATTTAATGTCGCTAAAAACGGTAGATAAAGCTAGGATCTGTTCCAATTTCCAAGAAAATGGGAAAATCCAAAGCCCTTAAAATAACAGCCGTTTCAAGTGTCCGACATAAACTGCTGTACTTTCTAAACTGAGAACCTTTCGAAAAAGCATTATTCCTTTCTGAAAAGCTTATTATATGCCGCTTAAAACGGTAAATAAAGCTATGATCTGTTATAATTTCAGAGAAAATGGGAAAGCCCAAGCTCTTAAAAATAACAGCCGTTTCAAGGGTCCGACTTAAACTGCTGTGCCTTTTCTAAACTAAGAGCCTCTCGGAAAAGCATTATACCTTTCTGAAAAGCTTATTCTATGTCGTTTAAAACGGTAAATAAAGTTAGGGTCTGTTCCATTTCCGAGAAAATAGGAAAATCCAAAGCCTTTAAAATAACAGCCGTTTCAAGTGTCCGACATAAACTGCTGTACTTTCTAAACTAAGAGCCTTCCGAAAGAGTAATATACCTTTCTGAAAAGCCTATTATATGCCGCTTACAACGCAATTTAAGGCAAAGGTCTGTTCCAATTTCGGAGAAAGTGTGAAAGACCAAACTCTTTGAAATAACAGCCGATTCAAGTGTCCGACATGAACTGCTGTACTTTTTAAATAAAGAGCTTTTCGGAAGAGCGTTACACCTATCTTAAAATCTTATTTTATGCCGCTTTAAACGCTATATAAAGCTAGGGCCTGTTCCAATTACCGAGAAAATGGGAAAATCCAAAGTCTTTAAAATAACTGCCGTTTCAAGTGTCCGACATGAACTGCTGTACTTTCTAAACTAAGAGCCTTTCGGAAGAGCATTACACCTATCTAAATAGCTTAGTTTATGTCGCTTTAAACGCTATATAAAGCTAGGGCCTGTTCCAATTACCGAGAAAATGGGAAAATCCAAAGTCTTTACAATAACAGCCGTTTCTGGTGTCCGACATAAACTGCTGTACTTTCTACACTGAGAGCCTTTCGAAAGAGCATTATTCTTTTCTGAAAAGCTTATTATATGTCGCTTGAAACGGTAAATAAAGCTAGGGTTTGTTCCAATTTCCGAGGAAGTAGGAAAATCCAAAGCCTTTAAAATAACATCCGTTTCAAGTGTCCGACATAAACCGCTGTACTTTCTAAACTAAGAGCCTTTCTGAAGAGCGTTATACCTTTCTGAAAAGCTTATTATGTGTCGCTTAAAACGGTAGATAAAGCTAGGGTGTGTTCCAATTTCCGAGAAAATGTGAAAGACCAAACGCTTTAAAATAACAGCCGTTTCAAGTGTCCGGCATGAACTGCTGTACTTTCTAAACTAAGAGCCTTTCGGAAGAGCGTCACACCTTTCTGAAAAGCTTATTATGTGTCGCTTAAAACGGTAGATAAAGCTAGGGTTTGTTGCAATTTCCGAGGAAATTTCAAAATCCAAAGCCTGTAAAATAACAGCCGTTTCAAGTGTCCGACATAAACTGCTGTACTTTCGAAACTAAGAGCCTTTCGGAAGAGCCTTATACCTTTCTGAAAAGCTTATTATATGTCGCTTAAAACGGTAAATAAAGCTAGGGTTTGTTCCAAATTCCGAGGAAATGGGAAAATCCAAAGCCTTTAAAATAACAGCCGTTTCAATTGTCCGACATGAACTGCTGTACTTTCTAAACTAAGAGCCTTCCTAAAGAGTAATATACCTTTCTGAAAAGCCTATTATATGCCGCGTACAACGCAATTTAAGGCAAGGGTCTGTTCCAATTTCGGAGAAAGTGTGAAAGACCAAACTCTTTGAAATAACAGCCGATTCAAGTGTCCGACATGAACTGCTGTACTTTTTAAATAAAGAGCTTTTCGGAAGAGCGTTACACCTATCTTAAAATCTTATTTTATGCCGCTTTAAACGCTATATAAAGCTAGGGCCTGTTCCAATTACCGAGAAAATGGGAAAATCCAAAGTCTTTAAAATAACTGCCGTTTCAATTGTCCGACATGAACTGCTGTACTTTCTAAACTAAGAGCCTTTCGGAAGAGCGTTACCCCTATCTAAATAGCTTAGTTTATGTCGCTTTAAACGCTATATAAAGCTAGGGCCTGTTCCAATTACCGAGAAAATGGGAAAATCCAAAGTCTTTAAAATAACAGCCGTTTCATATGTCCGACATAAACTGCTGTACTTTCTACACTGAGAGCCTTTCGGAAGAGCATTATTCCTTTCTGAAAAGCTTATTATATGTCGCTTGAAACGGTAAATAAAGCTAGGGTTTGTTCCAATTTCCGAGGAAATGGGAAAATCCAAAGCCTTTAAAATAACATCCGTTTCAAGTGTCCGACATAAACCGCTGTACTTTCTAAACTAAGAGCCTTTCTGAAGAGCGTTATACCTTTCTGAAAAGCTTATTATATGTCGCTTAAAACGGTAGATAAAGCTAGGGTGTGTTCCAATTTCCGAGAAAATGTGAAAGACCAAACGCTTTAAAATAACAGCCGTTTCAAGTGTCCGGCATGAACTGCTGTACTTTGTAAACTAAGAGCCTTTCGGAAGAGCGTCACACCTTTCTGAAAAGCTTATTATGTGTCGCTTAAAACGGTAAATAAAGCTAGGGTTTGTTGCAATTTCCGAGGAAATGGCAAAATCCAAAGCCTTTAAAATAACAGCCGTTTCAAGTGTCCGACATAAACTGCTGTACTTTCGAAACTAAGAGCCTTTCGGAAGAGCCTTATACCTTTCTGAAAAGCTTATTATATGTCGCTTAAAACGGTAAATAAAGCTAGGGTTTGTTCCAATTTCCGAGGAAATGGGAAAATCCAAAGCCTTTAAAATAACAGCCGTTTCAAGTGTCCGACATAAACTGCTATACTTTCTAAACTAAGAGCCTTTCGGAAGAGCGTTATACCTTTCTGAAAAGCTTATTATATGTCGTTTAAGACGGTAAATAAAGCTAGGGTTTGTTCCAATTTCCAACAAACACCCGTTTCAAGTGTCCGACATAAACTGCTGTACTTTCTAAACTAAGAGCCCTTCGGAAGAGCGTTAAACCTTTCTGAAAAGCTTCTTATGTGTCGCTTAAAACGATAAATAAAGCTAGGGTTTGTTCCAATTTCCGAGGAAATGGGAAAATCCAAAGCCTTTAAAATAACAGCCGTTTCAAGTGTCCGACATAAACTGCTGTACTTTTTAAACTAAGAGATTTCGGAAAATCTAGGGCCTGTTCCAATATCCGAAAAAATGTGAAAACCCAAACGCTTTAAAATAACAGCCGTTTCAAGTGTCCGACATAAATTGCTGTACTTTCTAAGCTAAGAACCTACCGAAAGAGTAATATACCTTTCTGAAAAGCTTATTATATGCCGCTGACAACGCAATATAAGGCAAGGGTCTGTTCCAATTTCGGAGAAAATGGGAAAATCCAAAGCCCTTAAAATAACTGCCGTTTCAAGTGTCCGACATAACCTGCTGTACTTTCTAAACCG
This sequence comes from Volucella zonaria, assembly GCA_963966105.1. Lineage (NCBI taxonomy): Eukaryota > Metazoa > Arthropoda > Insecta > Diptera > Syrphidae > Volucella > Volucella zonaria. The sequence goes on along the minus strand of CAWYQB010000254.1, from coordinate 3,937,299 downwards.
AGAACCTTTCGAAAGAGCATTATTCCTTTCTGAAAAGCTTATTTTATGCCGCTTAAAACGGTAAATAAAGCTATGATCTGTTATAATTTCCGAGAAAATGGGAAAGCCCAAGCTCTTTAAAATAACAGCCGTTTCAAGGGTCCGATTTAAACTGCTGTGCCTTTTCTAAACTAAGAGCCTCTCGGAAAAGCATTATACCTTTCTGAAAAGCTTATTATATGTCGCTTAAAACGGTAAATAAAGTTAGGGTCTGTTCCATTTCCGAGAAAATAGGAAAATCCAAAGCCTTTAAAATAACAGCCGTTTCAAGTGTCCGACATAAACTGCTGTACTTTCTAAACTAAGAGCCTTTCGGAAAAGCGTTATACCTTTCTGAAAAGCTTATTTAATGTCGCTAAAAACGGTAGATAAAGCTAGGATCTGTTCCAATTTCCGAGAAAATGGGAAAATCCAAAGCCTTTAAAATAACAGCCGTTTCAAGTGTCCGACATAAACTGCTGTACTTTCTAAACTAAGAGCCTTTCGGAAAAGCGTTATACCTTTCTGAAAAGCTTATTTAATGTCGCTAAAAACGGTAGATAAAGCTAGGATCTGTTCCAATTTCCAAGAAAATGGGAAAATCCAAAGCCCTTAAAATAACAGCCGTTTCAAGTGTCCGACATAAACTGCTGTACTTTCTAAACTGAGAACCTTTCGAAAGAGCATTATTCCTTTCTGAAAAGCTTATTATATGCCGCTTAAAACGGTAAATAAAGCTATGATCTGTTATAATTTCAGAGAAAATGGGAAAGTCCAAGCTCTTTAAAATAACAGCCGTTTCAAGGGTCCGACTTAAACTGCTGTGCCTTTTTTAAACTAAGAGCCTCTCGGAAAAGCATTATACCTTTCTGAAGATCTTATTCTATGTCGCTTAAAACGGTAAATAAAGTTAGGGTCTGTTCCATTTCCGAGAAAATAGGAAAATCCAAAGCCTTTAAAATAACAGCCGTTTCAAGTGTCCGACATAAACTGCTGTACTTTCTAAACTAAGAGCCTTCCGAAAGAGTAATATACCTTTCTGAAAAGCCTATTATATGCCGCTTACAACGCAATTTAAGGCAAAGGTCTGTTAAAATTTCGGAGAAAGTGTGAAAGACCAAACTCTTTGAAATAACAGACGATTCAAGTGTCCGACATGAACTGCTGTACTTTTTAAATAAAGAGCTTTTCGGAAGAGCGTTACACCTATCTTAAAATCTTATTTTATGCCGCTTTAAACGCTATATAAAGCTAGGGCCTGTTCCAATTACCGAGAAAATGGGAAAATCCAAAGTCTTTAAAATAACTGCCGTTTCAAGTGTCCGACATGAACTGCTGTACTTTCTAAACTAAGAGCCTTTCGGAAGAGCATTACACCTATCTAAATAGCTTAGTTTATGTCGCTTTAAACGCTATATAAAGCTAGGGCCTGTTCCAATTACCGAGAAAATGGGAAAATCCAAAGTCTTTACAATAACAGCCGTTTCAGGTGTCCGACATAGACTGCTGTACTTTCTACACTGAGAGCCTTTCGAAAGAGCATTATTCCTTTCTGAAAAGCTTATTATATGTCGCTTGAAACGGTAAATAAAGCTAGGGTTTGTTCCAATTTCCGAGGAAGTAGGAAAATCCAAAGCCTTTAAAATAACATCCGTTTCAAGTGTCCGACATAAACCGCTGTACTTTCTAAACTAAGAGCCTTTCTGAAGAGCGTTATACCTTTCTGAAAAGCTTATTATGTGTCGCTTAAAACGGTAGATAAAGCTAGGGTGTGTTCCAATTTCCGAGAAAATGTGAAAGACCAAACGCTTTAAAATAACAGCCGTTTCAAGTGTCCGGCATGAACTGCTGTACTTTCTAAACTAAGAGCCTTTCGGAAGAGCGTCACACCTTTCTGAAAAGCTTATTATGTGTCGCTTAAAACGGTAGATAAAGCTAGGGTTTGTTGCAATTTCCGAGGAAATTTCAAAATCCAAAGCCTGTAAAATAACAGCCGTTTCAAGTGTCCGACATAAACTGCTGTACTTTCGAAACTAAGAGCCTTTCGGAAGAGCCTTATACCTTTCTGAAAAGCTTATTATATGTCGCTTAAAACGGTAAATAAAGCTAGGGTTTGTTCCAATTTCCGAGGAAATGGGAAAATCCAAAGCCTTTAAAATAACAGCCGTTTCAAGTGTCCGACATAAACTGCTGTACTTTCTAAACTAAGAGCCTTTTGGAAGAGCGTTATACCTTTCTGAAAAGCTTATTATATGTCGTTTAAGACGGTAAATAAAGCTAGGGTTTGATCCAATTTCCAACAAACACTCGTTTCAAGTGTCCGACATAAACTGCTGTACTTTCTAAACTAAGAGCCTTTCGGAAGAGCGTTATCCCTTTCTGGGAAGCTTATTATATGCCGCTTAAAACGCTATATAAAGCTAGGGTGTGTTCCAATTTCCTAGAAAATGTGAAAGTCCAAACGCTTTAAAATAACAGCCGTTTCAAGTGTCCGACATGAACTGCTGTACTTTCTAAACTAAGAGCCTTTCGGAAGAGCGTTATACCTTTCTATAAAGCTTATTATGTGTCGCTTAAAATGGTAAATAAAGCTAGGGTTTGTTCCAATTTCCGAGGAAATGGGAAAATCCAAAGCCTTTAAAATAACAGCCGTTTCAAGTGTCCGACATAAACTGCTGTACTTTCTAAACTAAGAGCCTTTCGGAAGAGCGTTATACCTTTCTGAAAAGCTTGTTATATTTCGCTTAAAACAGTAAATAAAGCTAGGGTTTGTTCCAATTTCCGAGGAAATGGGAAAATCCAAAGCCTTTAAAATAACAGCCGTTTCAAGTGTCCGACATAAACTGCTGTACTTTCTAAACTAAGAGCCTTTCGGAAGAGCGTTATACCTTTCTGAAAAGCTTATTATATGTCGTTTAAGACGGTAAATAAAGCTAGGGTTTGTTCCAATTTCCAACAAACACCCGTTTCAAGTGTCCGACATAAACTGCTGTACTTTCCAAACTCAGAGCCTTTCGGAAGAGCGTTATACCTTTCTGAAAAGCTTATTATATGCCGCTTAATACGCTATATAAACCTAGGGTGTGTTCCAATTTCCTAGAAAATGTGAAAGTCCAAACGCTTTAAAATAACAGCCGTTTCAAGTGTCCGACATGAACTGCTGTACTTTCTAAACTAAGAGCCTTTCGGAAGAGCGTTAAACCTTTCTGAAAAGCTTATTATGTGTCGCTTAAAACGGTAAATAAAGCTAGGGTTTGTTCCAATTTCCGAGGAAATGGGAAAATCCAAAGCCTTTAAAATAACAGCCGTTTCAAGTGTCCGACATAAACTGCTGTACTTTCTAAACTAAGAGCCTTTTGGAAGAGCGTTATACCTTTCTGAAAAGCTTATTATATGTCGTTTAAGACGGTAAATAAAGCTAGGGTTTGATCCAATTTCCAACAAACACCCGTTTCAAGTGTCCGACATAAACTGCTGTGCTTTCTAAACTAAGAGCCTTTCGGAAGAGCGTTATCCCTTTCTGGGAAGCTTATTATATGCCGCTTAAAACGCTATATAAAGCTAGGGTGTGTTCCAATTTCCTAGAAAATGTGAAAGTCCAAACGCTTTAAAATAACAGCCGTTTCAAGTGTCCGACATGAACTGCTGTACTTTCTAAACTAAGAGCCTTTCGGAAGAGCGTTATACCTTTCTATAAAGCTTATTATGTGTCGCTTAAAATGGTAAATAAAGCTAGGGTTTGTTCCAATTTCCGAGGAAATGGGAAAATCCAAAGCCTTTAAAATAACAGCCGTTTCAAGTGTCCGACATAAACTGCTGTACTTTCTAAACTAAGAGCCTTTCGGAAGAGCGTTATACCTTTCTGAAAAGCTTGTTATATTTCGCTTAAAACAGTAAATAAAGCTAGGGTTTGTTCCAATTTCCGAGGAAATGGGAAAATCCAAAGCCTTTAAAATAACAGCCGTTTCAAGTGTCCGACATAAACTGCTGTACTTTCTAAACTAAGAGCCTTTCGGAAGAGCGTTATACCTTTCTGAAAAGCTTATTATATGTCGCTTAAAATGGTAAATAGAGCTAGGGTTTGTTCCAATTTCCAACAAACACCCGTTTCAAGTGTCCGACATAAACTGCTGTACTTTCCAAACTCAGAGCCTTTCGGAAGAGCGTTATACCTTTCTGAAAAGCTTATTATATGCCGCTTAATACGCTATATAAAGCTAGGGTGTGTTCCAATTTCCTAGAAAATGTGAAAGTCCAAACGCTTTAAAATAACAGCCGTTTCAGGTGTCCGACATAAACTGCTGTACTTTCTACACTGAGAGCCTTTCGAAAGAGCATTATTCCTTTCTGAAAAGCTTATTATATGTCGCTTGAAACGGTAAATAAAGCTAGGGTTTGTTCCAATTTCCGAGGAAGTAGGAAAATCCAAAGCCTTTAAAATAACATCCGTTTCAAGTGTCCGACATAAACCGCTGTACTTTCTAAACTAAGAGCCTTTCTGAAGAGCGTTATACCTTTCTGAAAAGCTTATTATGTGTCGCTTAAAACGGTAGATAAAGCTAGGGTTTGTTGCAATTTCCGAGGAAATTTCAAAATCCAAAGCCTGTAAAATAACAGCCGTTTCAAGTGTCCGACATAAACTGCTGTACTTTCGAAACTAAGAGCCTTTCGGAAGAGCCTTATACCTTTCTGAAAAGCTTATTATATGTCGCTTAAAACGGTAAATAAAGCTAGGGTTTGTTCCAATTTCCGAGGAAATGGGAAAATCCAAAGCCTTTAAAATAACAGCCGTTTCAAGTGTCCGACATAAACTGCTGTACTTTCTAAACTAAGAGCCTTTTGGAAGAGCGTTATACCTTTCTGAAAAGCTTATTATATGTCGTTTAAGACGGTAAATAAAGCTAGGGTTTGATCCAATTTCCAACAAACACTCGTTTCAAGTGTCCGACATAAACTGCTGTACTTTCTAAACTAAGAGCCTTTCGGAAGAGCGTTATCCCTTTCTGGGAAGCTTATTATATGCCGCTTAAAACGCTATATAAAGCTAGGGTGTGTTCCAATTTCCTAGAAAATGTGAAAGTCCAAACGCTTTAAAATAACAGCCGTTTCAAGTGTCCGACATGAACTGCTGTACTTTCTAAACTAAGAGCCTTTCGGAAGAGCGTTATACCTTTCTATAAAGCTTATTATGTGTCGCTTAAAATGGTAAATAAAGCTAGGGTTTGTTCCAATTTCCGAGGAAATGGGAAAATCCAAAGCCTTTAAAATAACAGCCGTTTCAAGTGTCCGACATAAACTGCTGTACTTTCTAAACTAAGAGCCTTTCGGAAGAGCGTTATACCTTTCTGAAAAGCTTGTTATATTTCGCTTAAAACAGTAAATAAAGCTAGGGTTTGTTCCAATTTCCGAGGAAATGGGAAAATCCAAAGCCTTTAAAATAACAGCCGTTTCAAGTGTCCGACATAAACTGCTGTACTTTCTAAACTAAGAGCCTTTCGGAAGAGCGTTATACCTTTCTGAAAAGCTTATTATATGTCGCTTAAAATGGTAAATAAAGCTAGGGTTTGTTCCAATTTCCAACAAACACCCGTTTCAAGTGTCCGACATAAACTGCTGTACTTTCCAAACTCAGAGCCTTTCGGAAGAGCGTTATACCTTTCTGAAAAGCTTATTATATGCCGCTTAATACGCTATATAAACCTAGGGTGTGTTCCAATTTCCTAGAAAATGTGAAAGTCCAAACGCTTTAAAATAACAGCCGTTTCAAGTGTCCGACATGAACTGCTGTACTTTCTAAACTAAGAGCCTTTCGGAAGAGCGTTAAACCTTTCTGAAAAGCTTATTATGTGTCGCTTAAAACGGTAAATAAAGCTAGGGTTTGTTCCAATTTCCGAGGAAATGGGAAAATCCAAAGCCTTTAAAATAACAGCCGTTTCAAGTGTCCGACATAAACTGCTGTACTTTCTAAACTAAGAGCCTTTTGGAAGAGCGTTATACCTTTCTGAAAAGCTTATTATATGTCGTTTAAGACGGTAAATAAAGCTAGGGTTTGATCCAATTTCCAACAAACACCCGTTTCAAGTGTCCGACATAAACTGCTGTGCTTTCTAAACTAAGAGCCTTTCGGAAGAGCGTTATCCCTTTCTGGGAAGCTTATTATATGCCGCTTAAAACGCTATATAAAGCTAGGGTGTGTTCCAATTTCCTAGAAAATGTGAAAGTCCAAACGCTTTAAAATAACAGCCGTTTCAAGTGTCCGACATGAACTGCTGTACTTTCTAAACTAAGAGCCTTTCGGAAGAGCGTTATACCTTTCTATAAAGCTTATTATGTGTCGCTTAAAATGGTAAATAAAGCTAGGGTTTGTTCCAATTTCCGAGGAAATGGGAAAATCCAAAGCCTTTAAAATAACAGCCGTTTCAAGTGTCCGACATAAACTGCTGTACTTTCTAAACTAAGAGCCTTTCGGAAGAGCGTTATACCTTTCTGAAAAGCTTGTTATATTTCGCTTAAAACAGTAAATAAAGCTAGGGTTTGTTCCAATTTCCGAGGAAATGGGAAAATCCAAAGCCTTTAAAATAACAGCCGTTTCAAGTGTCCGACATAAACTGCTGTACTTTCTAAACTAAGAGCCTTTCGGAAGAGCGTTATACCTTTCTGAAAAGCTTATTATATGTCGCTTAAAATGGTAAATAGAGCTAGGGTTTGTTCCAATTTCCAACAAACACCCGTTTCAAGTGTCCGACATAAACTGCTGTACTTTCCAAACTCAGAGCCTTTCGGAAGAGCGTTATACCTTTCTGAAAAGCTTATTATATGCCGCTTAATACGCTATATAAAGCTAGGGTGTGTTCCAATTTCCTAGAAAATGTGAAAGTCCAAACGCTTTAAAATAACAGCCGTTTCAGGTGTCCGACATGAACTGCTGTACTTTCTAAACTAAGAGCCTTTCGGAAGAGCGTTAAACCTTTCTGAAGAGCTTATTATCTGTCGCTTAAAACGGTAAATAAAGCTAGGGTTTGTTCCAATTTCCGAGGAAATGGGAAAATCCAAAGCCTTTAAAATAACAGCCGTTTCAAGTGCCCGACATAAACTGCTGTACTTTTTAAACTAAGAGCCTTCCGAAAGAGTAGCATACCTTTCTGAAAAGCCTATTATATGCCGCTTAAAACGGTAAATAAAGCTATGATCTGTTATAATTTCCGGGAAAATGGGAAAGCCCAAGCTCTTTAAAATAACAGCCGTTTCAAGTTTCCGACATGAACTGCTGTACTTTTTAAATCAAGAGCTATTCGGAAGAGCGTTACACCTATCTTAAAATCTTATTTTATGCCGCTTTAAACGCTATATAAAGCTACGGCCTGTTCCAATTACCGAGAAAATGGGAAAATCCAAAGTCTTTAAAATAACTGCCGTTTCAAGTGTCCGACATGAACTGCTGTACTTTCTAAACTAAGAGCCTTTCGGAAGAGCATTACACCTATCTAAATAGCTTAGTTTATGTCGCTTTAAACGCTATATAAAGCTAGGGCCCTTTCCAATTACCGAAAAAATGAGAAAATCCAAAGTCTTTACAATAACAGCCGTTTCAGGTGTCCGACATAAACTGCTGTACTTTCTACACTGAGAGCCTTTCGAAAGAGCATTATTCCTTTCTGAAAAGCTTATTATATGTCGCTTGAAACGGTAAATAAAGCTAGGGTTTGTTCCAATTTCCGAGGAAGTGGGAAAATCCAAAGCCTTTAAAATAACATCCGTTTCAAGTGTCCGACATAAACCGCTGTACTTTCTAAACTAAGAGCCTTTCTGAAGAGCGTTATACCTTTCTGAAAAGCTTATTATATGTCGCTTAAAACGGTAGATAAAGCTAGGGTGTGTTCCAATTTCCGAGAAAATGTGAAAGACCAAACGCTTTAAAATAACAGCCGTTTCAAGTGTCCGGCATGAACTGCTGTACTTTCTAAATTAAGAGCCTTTCGGAAGAGCGTCACACCTTTCTGAAAAGCTTATTATGTGTCGCTTAAAACGGTAAATAAAGCTAGGGTTTGTTGCAATTTCCGAGGAAATGGCAAAATCCAAAGCCTTTAAAATAACAGCCGTTTCAAGTGTCCGACATAAACTGCTGTACTTTCGAAACTAAGAGCCTTTCGGAAGAGCCTTATACCTTTCTGAAAAGCTTATTATATGTCGCTAAAAACGGTAAATAAAGCTAGGGTTTGTTCCAATTTCCGAGGAAATGGGAAAATCCAAAGCCTTTAAAATAACAGCCGTTTTAAGTGTCTGACATAAACTGCTGTACTTTCTAAACTAAGAGCCTTTCGGAAGAGCGTTATACTTTTCTGAAAAGCTTATTATATGTCGTTTAAGACGGTAAATAAAGCTAGGGTTTGTTCCAATTTCCAACAAACACCCGTTTCAAGTGTCCGACATAAACTGCTGTACTTTCTAAACTAAGAGCCTTTCGGAAGAGCGTTATACCTTTCTGAAAAGCTTATTATATTTCGCTTAAAACAGTAAATAAAGCTAGGGTTTGATCCAATTTCCAACAAACACCCGTTTCAAGTGTCCGACATAAACTGCTGTACTTTCTAAACTAAGAGCCTTTCGGAAGAGCGTTATACCTTTCTGGGAAGCTTATTATATGCCGCTTAAAACGCTATATAAAGCTAGGGTGTGTTCCAATTTCCGAGGAAATGGGAAAATCCAAAGCCTTTAAAATAACAGCCGTTTCAAGTGTCCGACATAAACTGCTGTACTTTCTAAACTAAGAGCCTGTCGGAAGAGCGTTATACCTTTCTGAAAAGCTTATTATATTTCGCTTAAAACAGTAAATAAAGCTAGGGTTTGATCCAATTTCCAACAAACACCCGTTTCAAGTGTCCGACATAAACTGCTGTACTTTCTAAACTAAGAGCCTTTCGGAAGAGCGTTATACCTTTCTGGGAAGCTTATTATATGCCGCTTAAAACGCTATATAAAGCTAGGGTGTGTTCCAATTTCCTAAAAAATGTGAAAGTCCAAACGCTTTAAAATAACAGCCTTTTCAAGTGTCCGACATGAACTGCTGTACTTTCTAAACTAAGAGCCTTTCGGAAGAGCGTTATACCTTCCTATAAAGCTTATTATGTGTCGCTTAAAATGGTAAATAAAGCTAGGGTTTGTTCCAATTTCCGAGGAAATGGGAAAATCCAAAGCCTTTAAAATAACAGCCGTTTCAAGTGTCCGACATAAACTGCTGTACTTTCTAAACTAAGAGCCTTTCGGAAGAGCGTTATACCTTTCTGAAAAGCTTGTTATATTTCGCTTAAAACAGTAAATAAAGCTAGGGTTTGTTCCAATTTCCGTGGAAATGGGAAAATACAAAGCCTTTAAAATAACAGCCGTTTCAAGTGTCCGACATAAACTGCTGTACTTTCTAAACTAAGAGCCTTTCGGAAGAGCGTTATACCTTTCTGAAAAGCTTATTATATGTCGCTTAAAATGGTAAATAAAGCTAGGGTTTGTTCCAATTTCCAACAAACACCCGTTTCAAGTGTCCGACATAAACTGCTGTACTTTCCAAACTCAGAGCCTTTCGGAAGACCGTTATACCTTTCTGAAAAGCTTATTATATGCCGCTTAATACGCTATATAAAGCTAGGGTGTGTTCCAATTTCCTAGAAAATGTGAAAGTCCAAACGCTTTAAAATAACAGCCGTTTCAAGTGTCCGACATGAACTGCTGTACTTTCTAAACAGAGAGCCTTTCGGAAGAGCGTTAAACCTTTCTGAAAAGCTTATTATGTGTCGCTTAAAACGGTAAATAAAGCTAGGGTTTGTTCCAATTTCCGAGGAAATGGGAAAATCCAAAGCCTTTAAAATAACAGCCGTTTCAAGTGCCCGACATAAACTGCTGTACTTTTTAAACTAAGAGCCTTCCGAAAGAGTAACATACCTTTCTGAAAAGCCTATTATATGCCGCTTACAACGCAATTTAAGGCAAGGGTCTTTTCCTATTTCGGAGAAAGTTTGAAAGACCAAACTCTTTGAAATAACAGCCGTTTCAAGTGTCCGACAAGAACTGCTGTAATTTTTAAATAAAGAGCTTTTCGGAAGAGCCTTACACCTATCTAAAAATCTTATTTTATGCCGCTTTAAACGCTATATAAAGCTAGGGCCTGTTCCAATTACCGAGAAAATGGGAAAATCCAAAGTCTTTAAAATAACTTCCGTTTCAAGTGTCCGACATGAACTGCTGTACTTTTTAAACTAAGAGCCTTTCGGAAGAGCGTTACACCTATCTAAATAGCTTAGTTTATGCCGCTTTAAACGCTATATAAAGCTAGGGTCTGTTCCAATTACCGAGAAAATGGGAAAATCCAATGTCTTTAAAATAACAGCCGTTTCAAGTGTCCGACATAAATTGCTGTACTTTCTAAACTGAGAGCCTTTCGAGAGCATTATCCCTTTCTGAAAAGCTTATTATATGCCGCTTAAACCACAATAAAAATCTAGGGCATGTTCCAATATCCGAAAAAATGTGAAAACCCAAACGCTTTAAAATAACAGCCGTTTCAAGTGTCCGACATAAATTGCTGTACTTTCTAAGCTAAGAACCTACCGCAAGAGTAATATACCTTTCTGAAAAGCTTATTATATGCCGCTGACAACGCAATATAAGGCAAAGGTCTGTTCCAATTTCGGAGAAAATGTAAAAGACCAAACGCTTTAAAATAACTGCCGTTTCAAGAGTCCGACATAAACTTCTGTACTTTCTAAACTAAGAGTCTTTCGGAAGAGCGTTATACCTTTCTGAAAAGCTTATTATATGTCGCTTAAAACGGTAGATAAAGCTAGGGTCTGTTTCTATTTCCGAGAAAATGGGAAAATCCAAAGCCTTTAAAATAACAGCCGTTTCAAGTGTGCGACATAAACTGCTGTACTTTCTAAACTAAGAGCCTTTCGGAAAAGCGTTATACCTTTCTGAAAAGCTTATTTAATGTCGCTAAAAACGGTAGATAAAGCTAGGATCTGTTCCAATTTCCAAGAAAATGGGAAAATCCAAAGCCCTTAAAATAACAGCCGTTTCAAGTGTCCGACATAAACTGCTGTACTTTCTAAACTGAGAACTTTTCGAAAGAGCATTATTCCTTTCTGAAAAGTTTATTATATGCCGCTTAAAACGGTAAATAAAGCTATGATCTGTTCCAATTTCCGAGAAAATGGGAAAGCCCAAGCTCTTTAAAATAACAGCCGTTTCAAGGGTCCGACATAAACTGCTGTGCCTTTTCTAAACTAAGAGCCTTTCGGAAAAGCATTACACCTTTCTGAAAACTTATTATATGCCGCTTACAACGCAATTTAAGGGAAGGTTCTGTTCCAATTTCGGAGAAAGTGTGAAAGACCAAATTCTTTGAAATAACAGCCGATTCAAGTGTCCGGCATGAACTGCTGTACTTTTTAAATAAAGAGCTTTTCGGAAGAGCGTTACACCTATCTTAAAATCTTATTTTATGCCGCTTTAAACGCTGTATAAAGCTAGGGCCTGTTCCAATTACCGAGAAAATGGGAAAATAAAACCACAATAAAAATCTAGTGCCTGTTCCAATATCCGAAAATATGTGAAAACCCAAACGCTTTAAAATAACAGCCGTTTCAAGTGTCCGACATAAATTACTGTACTTTCTAAGCTAAGAACCTACCGAAAGAGTAATATACCTTTCTGAAAAGCTTATTATATGCCGCTGACAACGCAATATAAGGCAAGGGTCTGTTCCAATTTCGGAGAAAATGTAAAAGACCAAACGCTTTAAAATAACTGCCGTTTCAAGAGTCCGACATAAACCCCTGTACTTTCTAAACTAAGAGCCTTTCGGAAGAGCGTTATACCTTTCTGAAAAGCTTATTATATGTCGCTTAAAATGGTAGATAAAGCTAGGGTCTGTTTCAATTTCCGAGAAAATGGGAAAATCCAAAGTCTTTAAAATAACTTCCGTTTCAAGTGTCCGACATGAACTGCTGTACTTTTTAAACTAAGAGCCTTTCGGAAGAGCGTTACACCTATCTAACTAGCTTAGTTTATGCCGCTTTAAACGCTATATAAAGCTAGGGTCTGTTCCAATTACCGAGAAAATGGGAAAATCCAAAGTCTTTAAAATAACAGCCGTTTCAAGTGTCCGACATAAATTGCTGAACTTTCTAAGCTAAGAGCCTACCGAAAGAGTAATATAACTTTCTGAAAAGTCTCTTATATGCCGCTTACAACGCAATATAAGGCAAGGGTCTGTTCCAATTTCGGAGAAAATGGGAAAATCCAAAGCCTTGAAAATAACAGCCGTTTCAAATGTCCGACATAAACTGCTGTACTTTCTAAACTAACAGCCTGTCGAAAGAGCATTATGCCTTTCTTAAAAGCTTATTATGTGTCGCTTAAAACGGTAAATAAAGCTAGGATCTGTTCCAATTTCCAAGAAAATGGGAAAATCCAAAGCCCTTAAAATAACAGCCGCTTCAAGTGTCCGACATGAACTGCTGTACTTTTTAAACTAAGAGCCTTTCAGAAGAGCGTTACACCTTTCTAAATAGCTTAGTTTATGCCGCTTTAAACGCTATATAAAGCTAGGGTCTGTTCCAATTTCCGAGAAAATGGGAAAATCCAAAGTCTTTAAAATAACAGCCGTTTCAAGTGTCCGACATAAATTGCTGGACTTTCTAAGCTAAGAGCCTACCGAAAGAGTAATATAACTTTCTGAAAAGTCTTTTATATGCCGCTTACAACGCAATATAAGGCAAGGGTCTGTTCCAATTTCGGAGAAAATGGGAAAATCCAAAGCCTTGAAAATAACAGCCGTTTCAAGTGTCCGACATAAACTGCTGTACTTTCTAAACTAAGAGCCTGTCGAAAGGGCATTATGCCTTTCTTAAAAGCTTATTATATGTCGCTTAAAACGGTAAATAAAGCTAGGATCTGTTCCAAATTCCAAGAAAATGGGAAAATCCAAAGCCCTTAAAATAACAGCCGTTTCAAGTGTCCGATATAAACTGCTGTACCTTTTCTAAACTGAGAACCTTTCGAAAGAGCATTATTCCGTTCTGAAAAGCTTATTATATGCCGCTTATAACGGTAAATAAAGCTAGGATCTGTTCCAATTTCCGAGAAAATAGGAAAATCCAAAGCCTCTAAAATAACAGCCCTTTCAAGTGTCCGACATAAACTGCTGTACTTTCTAAACTAAGAGCCTTCCGAAAGAGTAATATACCTTTCTGAAAAGCCTGTTATATGCCGCTTACAACGCAATTTAAGGCAAGGGTCTGTTCCAATTTCGGAGAAAGTGTGAAAGACCAAATTCTTTGAAATAACAGCCGACTCAAGTGTCCGACATGAACTGCTATACTTTTTAAATAAAGATCTTTTCGGAAGAGCGTTACACCTATCTTAAAATCTTATTTTATGCCGCTTTAAACGCTATATAAAGCTAGGGTCTGTTCCAATTTCCGAGAAAATGGGAAAGACCAAACTCTTTAAAATAACTGCCGTTTCAAGTGTCCGACATGAACTGCTGTACTTTCTAAACTAAGACCCTTTCGGAAGAGCGTTACACCTAACTAAATAGCTTAGTTAATGCCGCTTTATACGTTATATCAAGCTAGGGTCTGTTCCAATTATCGAGAAAATGGGAAAATCCAAAGTCTTTAAGATAACAGCCGTTTAAAGTGTCCGACATAAACTGCTGTACTTTCTAAACTGAGAGCCTTTCGAAAGAGCATTATCCCTTTCTGAAAAGCTTATTATATGCCGCTTAAACCACAATAAAAAGCTAGGGCCTGTTCCAATTACCGAGAAAATGGGAAAATCCAAAGTCTTTAAAATAACAGCCGTTTCAAGTGTCCAACATAAACTGCTGTACTTTCTAAACTAAGAGCCTTTCGGAAAAGCGTTATACCTTTCTTAAAAAGCTTATTTAATGTCGCTTAAAACGGTAAATAAAGCTAGGGTCTTTTCCAATTTCCAAGAAAATGGGAAAATCCAAAGCCTTTAAAATAACAGCCGTTTCAAGTGTCCGACATAAACTGCTGTACTTTCTAAACTAAGAGCCTGTCGAAAGGGCATTATGCCTTTCTTAAAAGCTTATTATATGTCGCTTAAAACGGTAAATAAAGCTAGGATCTGTTCCAAATTCCAAGAAAATGGGAAAATCCAAAGCCCTTAAAATAACAGCCGTTTCAAGTGTCCGACATAAACTGCTGTACCTTTTCTAAACTGAGAACCTTTCGAAAGAGCATTATTCCGTTCTGAAAAGCTTATTATATGCCGCTTATAACGGTAAATAAAGCTAGGATCTGTTCCAATTTCCGAGAAAATAGGAAAATCCAAAGCCTCTAAAATAACAGCCCTTTCAAGTGTCCGACATAAACTGCTGTACTTTCTAAACTAAGAGCCTTCCGAAAGAGTAATATACCTTTCTGAAAAGCCTGTTATATGCCGCTTACAACGCAATTTAAGGCAAGGGTCTGTTCCAATTTCGGAGAAAGTGTGAAAGACCAAATTCTTTGAAATAACAGCCGACTCAAGTGTCCGACATGAACTGCTATACTTTTTAAATAAAGATCTTTTCGGAAGAGCGTTACACCTATCTTAAAATCTTATTTTATGCCGCTTTAAACGCTATATAAAGCTAGGGTCTGTTCCAATTTCCGAGAAAATGGGAAAGACCAAACTCTTTAAAATAACTGCCGTTTCAACTGTCCGACATGAACTGCTGTACTTTCTAAACTAAGACCCTTTCGGAAGAGCGTTACACCTATCTAAATAGCTTAGTTAATGCCGCTTTAAACGTTATATCAAGCTAGGGTCTGTTCCAATTATCGAGAAAATGGGAAAATCCAAAGTCTTTAAGATAACAGCCGTTTAAAGTGTCCGACATAAACTGCTGTACTTTCTAAACTGAGAGCCTTTCGAAAGAGCATTATCCCTTTCTGAAAAGCTTATTATATGCCGCTTAAACCACAATAAAAAGCTAGGGCCTGTTCCAATTACCGAGAAAATGGGAAAATCCAAAGTCTTTAAAATAACAGCCGTTTCAAGTGTCCAACATAAACTGCTGTACTTTCTAAACTAAGAGCCTTTCGGAAAAGCGTTATACCTTTCTTAAAAAGCTTATTTAATGTCGCTTAAAACGGTAAATAAAGCTAGGGTCTTTTCCAATTTCCAAGAAAATGGGAAAATCCAAAGCCTTTAAAATAACAGCCGTTTCAAGTGTCCGACATAAACTGCTGTACTATCTAAACTAAGAGCCTTTCGGAAAAGCGTTATACCTTTCTGAAAAGCTTATTTAATGTCGCTTAAAACGGTAAATAAAGCTGGGGTCTGTTCCATTTTCCGAGAAAATGGGAAAATAAAAAGCCTTTAAAATAACAGCCGTTTCAAGGGTCCGACATAAACTGCTGTGCCTTTTCTAAACTAAGACCCTTTCGGAAGAGCGTTATACCTTTCTGAAAAGCTTATTATATGTCGCTTAAAACGGTAAGTAAAGCTAGGATCTGTTCCAATTTCCGAGAAAATGGGAAAATCCAAAGCCTTTAAAATAACAGCCGTTTCAAGTGTCCGACATAAACTGCTGTACTTTCTAAACTAAAAGCCATCCGAAAGAGCAATATACCTTTCTGAAAAGCCTATTATATGCCGCTTACAACGCAATTTAAGCCAAGGGTCTGTTCCAATTTCGGAGAAAGAGTGAAAGACCAAACTCTTTGAAATAACAGCCGTTTCAAGTGTCCGACATGAACTGCTGTACTTTCTAAACTAAGACCCTTTCGGAAGAGCCTTATACCTTTCTGAAAAGCTTATTATATGTCGCTTAAAACGGTAAATAAAGCTAGGGTTTATTCCAATTTCCAACAAACAGCCGTTTCAAGTGTCCGACATAAACTGCTGTACTTTCTAAACTAAGAGCCTTTCGGAAGAGCGTTATACCTTTCTGAAAAGCTTATTATATTTCGCTTAAAACGGTAAGTAAAGCTAGGATCTGTTCCGATTTCCGAGAAAATGAGAAAATCCAAAGCCTTTAAAATAACAGCCGTTTCAAGTGTCCGACATAAACTGCTGTACTTTCTAAACTAAGAGCCTTCCGAAAGAGTAATATACCTTTCCGAAAAGCCTATTATATGCCGCTTACAACGCAATTTAAGGCAAGGGTCTGTTCCAATTTCGGAGAAAGTGTGAAAGACCAAACTCTTTGAAATAACAGCCGTTTCAAGTGTCCGACATGAACTGCTGTACTTTCTAAATTAAGAGCCTTTCATAAGAGCCTTATACCTTTCTGAAAAGCTTATTATATGTCGCTTAAAACGGTAAGTAAAGCTAGGATCTGTTCCGATTTCCGAGAAAATGAGAAAATCCAAAGCCTTTAAAATAACAGCCGTTTCAAGTGTCCGACATAAACTGCTGTACTTTCTAAACTAAGAGCCTTCCGAAAGAGTAATATACCTTTCCGAAAAGCCTATTATATGCCGCTTACAACGCAATTTAAGGCAAGGGTCTGTTCCAATTTCGGAGAAAGTGTGAAAGACCAAACTCTTTGAAATAACAGCCGTTTCAAGTGTCCGACATGAACTGCTGTACTTTCTAAATTAAGAGCCTTTCATAAGAGCCTTATACCTTTCTGAAAAGCTTATTATATGTCGCTTAAAACGGTAAATAAATCTAGGGTTTGTTCCAATTTCCAGCAAACACCCGTTTCAAGTGTCCGACTTAAACTGCTGTACTTTCCAAACTAAGAGCCTTTCGGAAGAGCGTTATACCTTTCTGAAAAGCTTATTATATTTCGCTTAAAACGGTAAATAAAGCTAGGGTTTGTTCCAATTTCAGAGGAAATGGGAAAATCCAAAGCCTTTAAAATAACAGCCGTTTCAAGTGTCCGACATAAACTGCTGTACTTTCTAAACTAAGAGCCTTTCGGAAGAGCCTTATACCTTTCTGAAAAGCTTATTATATGTCGCTTAAAACGGTAAATAAGGCTAGGGTTTGTTCCAATTTCCAACAAACACCCGTTTCAAGTGTCCGACATAAACTGCTGTACTTTCGAAACTAAGAGCCTTTCGGAAGAGCGTTATACCTTTCTGAAAAGCTTATTATATTTCGCTTAAAACGGTAAATAAAGCTAGGGTTTGTTCCAATTTCAGAGGAAATGGGAAAATCCAAAGCCTTTAAAATAACAGTCGTTTCAAGTGTCCGACATAAACTGCTGTACTTTCTAACCTAAGAGCCTTTCGGAAGAGCGTTATACCTTTCTGGAAAGCTTATTATATGTCGCTTAAAACGGTATGTAAAGCTAGGATCTGTTCCCATTTCCGAGAAAATGGGAAAATCCAAAGCCTTTAAAATAACAGCCGTTTCATGTGTCCGACATAAACTGTTGTGCTTTCTAAACTAAGAGCCTTCCGAAAGAGTAATATACCTTTCTGAAAAGCCTATTATATGCCGCTTACAACGCAATTAAAGGCAAGGGTCTATTCCAATTTCGGGGAAAGTGTGAAAGACCAAACTCTTTGAAATAACAGCCGTTTGAAGAGTCCGACATGAACTGCTGTACTTTTTAAATAAAGAGCTTTTCGGAAGAGCGTTGCACCTATCTAAAAAGCTTATTTTATGCCGCTTTAAACGCTATATAAAGCTAGGGTCTGTTCCAATTTCCGAGAAAATGGGAAAGACCAAACTCTGTAAAATAACTGCCGTTTCAAGTGTCCGACATGAACTGCTGTACTTTCTAAACTAAGACTCTTTCGGAAGAGCGTTACACCTATCTAAATAGCTTAGTTAATGCCGCTTTAAACGCTATATCAACCTAGGGTCTGTTCCAATTACCGAGAAAATGGGAAAATCCAAAGTCTTTAAAATTACTGCCGTTTCAAGTGTCCGACATGAACTGCTGTACTTTCTAAACTAAGAGCCTTTCGGAAGAGCGTTACACCTATCTAAATAGCTTAGCTTACGCGGCTTTAAACGCTATATAAAGCTAGGGTCTGTTCCAATTTCCGAGAAAATGGGAAAGGCCAATCCCTCTAAAATAACAGCCGTTTCAAGTGTCCGACATAAACTGCTGCAATTTCTAAACTGAGAGCCTTTCGGAAGAGCCTTATAAATTTCTGAAAAGGTTATTATATTCCGCTTAAACACAATAAAAAGCTAGGGCCTGTTCAAACTTCCGAGAAAATGGGAAAGACCAAACGCTTTAAAATAACTGCCGTTTCAAGTGTCCGACATAAACTGCTGTGCTTTCTAAACTAAGAGCCTTTCGGAAAAGCGTTATACCTTTCTGAAAAGCTTATTTAATGTCGCTTAAAACGGTAAATACAGCTAGGGTCTGTTCCATTTTCCGAGAAAATGGGAAAATAAAAAGCCTTTAAAATAACAGCCGTTTCAAGGGTCCGACATAAACTGCTGTGCCTTTTCTAAACTAAGAGCCTTTCGGAAGAGCGTTATACCTTTCTGAAAAGCTTATAATATGTCGCTTAAAACGGTAAGTAAAGCTAGGATCTGTTCCAATTTCCGAGAGAATGGGAAAATCCAAAGCCTTTAAAATAACAGCCGTTTCAAGTGTCCGACATAAACTGCTGTACTATCTAAACTAAGAGCCTTTCGGAAAAGCGTTATACCTTTCTGAAAAGCTTATTTAATGTCGCTTAAAACGGTAAATAAAGCTAGGGTCTTTTCCAATTTCCAAGAAAATGGGAAAATCCAAAGCCTTTAAAATAACAGCCGTTTAAAGTGTCCGACATAAACCGCTGTACTATCTAAACTAAGAGCCTTTCGGAAAAGCGTTATACCTTTCTGAAAAGCTTATTTAATGTCGCTTAAAACGTTAAATAAAGCTAGGGTCTGTTCCATTTTCCGAGAAAATGGGAAAATAAAAAGCCTTTAAAATAACAGCCGTTTCAAGGGTCCGACATAAACTGCTGTGCCTTTTCTAAACTAAGAGCCTTTCGGAAGAGCGTTATACCTTTCTGAAAAGCTTATTATATGTCGCTTAAAACGGTAAATAAAGCTAGGATCTGTTCCAATTTCCGAGAAAATGGGAAAATCCAAAGCCTTTAAAATAACAGCCGTTTCAGGTGTCCGACATAAACTGCTGTACTTTCTAAACTAAAAGCCATCCGAAAGAGCAATATACCTTTCTGAAAAGCCTATTATATGCCGCTTACAACGCAATTTAAGCCAAGGGTCTGTTCCAATTTCGGAGAAAGTGTGAAAGACCAAACTGTTTGAAATAACAGCCGTTTCAAGTGTCCGACATGAACTGCTGTACTTTCTAAACTAAGACCCTTTCGGAAGAGCCTTATACCTTTCTGAAAAGCTTATTATATGTCGCTTAAAACGGTAAATAAAGCTAGGGTTTATTCCAATTTCCAACAAACAGCCGTTTCAAGTGTCCGACATAAACTGCTGAACTTTCTGAACTGAGAGCCTTTCGAAAGAGCGTTATACCTTTCTGAAAAGCTTATTATGTGTCGCTTAAAACGATAAATAAAGCTAGGGTTTGTTGCAATTTCCGAGGAAATGGGAAAATCCAAAGCCTTTAAAATAACAGCCGTTTCAAGTGTCCGACATAAACTGCTGTACTTTCTAAACTAAGAACCTTCCGAAAGAGTACTATACCTTTCAGAAAAGCCTATTATATGCCGCTTACAACGCAATTTAAGGCAAGGGTCTGTTCCAATTTCTGAGAAAGTGTGAAAGACCAAACTCTTTGAAATAACAGCCGTTTCAAGTGTCCGACATGAACTGCTGTACTTTCTAAACTAAGAGCCTTATACCTTTCTGAAAAGCTTATTATATGTCGCTTAAAACGGTAAATAAAGCTAGGGTTTGTTCCAATTTCCAACAAACACCCTTTTCAAGTGTCCGACATAAACTGCTGTACTTTCTAAGCTAAGAGCCTTTCGGAAGAGCGTTATACCTTTCTGAAAAGCTTATTATATTTCGCTTAAAACGGTAAATACAGCTAGGGTTTGTTCCAATTTCAGAGGAAATGGGAAAATCCAAAGCCTTTAAAATAACAGCCGTTTCAAGTGTCCGACATAAACTGCTGTACTTTCTAAACTAACAGCCTTTCGGAAGAGCGTTATACCTTTCTGGAAAGCTTATTATATGTCGCTTAAAGCGGTAAGTAAAGCTAGGATCTGTTCCCATTTCCGAGAAAATGGGAAAATCCAAAGCCTTTAAAATAACAGCCGTTTCAAGTGTCCGACATAAACTGCTGTACTTTCTAAACTAAGAGCCTTCCGAAAGAGTAATATACCTTTCTGAAAAGCCTATTATATGCCGCTTACAACGCAATTTAAGGCAAGGGTCTGTTCCAATTTCGGAGAGAGTGTCAAAGACCAAACTCTTTGAAATAACAGCCGTTTGAAGAGTCCGACATGAACTGCTGTACTTTTTAAATAAAGAGCTTTTCGGAAGAGCGTTGCACCTATCTAAAAAGCTTATTTTATGCCGCTTTAAACGCTATATAAAGCTAGGGTCTGTTCCAATTTCCGAGAAAATGGGAAAGACCAAACTCTGTAAAATAACTGCCGTTTCAAGTGTCCGACATGAACTGCTGTACTTTCTAAACTAAGACTCTTTCGGAAGAGCGTTACACCTATCTAACTAGGTTAGTTAATGCCGCTTTAAACGCTATATCAAGCTAGGGTCTGTTCCAATTACCGAGAAAATGGGAAAATCCAAAGTCTTTAAAATTACTGCCGTTTCAAGTGTCCGACATGAACTGCTGTACTTTCTAAACTAAGAGCCTTTCGGAAGAGCGTTACACCTATCTAAATAGCTTAGCTTACGCGGCTTTAAACGATATATAAAGCTAGGGTCTGTTCCAATTTCCGAGAAAATGGGAAATTCCAATCCCTCTAAAATAACAGCCGTTTCAAGTGTCCGACATAAACTGCTGCAATTTCTAAACTGAGAGCCTTTCGGAAGAGCCTTATAAATTTCTGAAAAGGTTATTATATTCCGCTTAAACACAATAAAAAGCTAGGGCCTGTTCAAACTTCCGAGAAAATGGGAAAGACCAAACGCTTTAAAATAACTGCCGTTTCAAGTGTCCGACATAAACTGCTGTACTTTCTAAACTAACAGCCTTTCGGAAAAGCGTTATACCTTTCTGAAAAGCTTATTTAATGTCGCTTAGAACGGTAAATAAAGCTCGGGTCTGTCCCATTTTCCGAGAAAATGGGAAAATAAAAAGCCTTTAAAATAACAGCCGTTTCAAGGGTCCGACATAAACTGCTGTGCCTTTTCTAAACTAAGAGCCTTTCGGAAGAGCGTTATACCTTTCTGAAAAGCTTATAATATGTCGCTTAAAACGGTAAGTAAAGCTAGGATCTGTTCCAATTTCCGAAAGAATGGGAAAATCCAAAGCCTTTAAAATAACAGCCGTTTCAAGTGTCCGACATAAACTGCTGTACTATCTAAACTAAGAGCCTTTCGGAAAAGCGTTATACCTTTCTGAAAAGCTTATTTAATGTCGCTTAAAACGGTAAATAAAGCTAGGGTCTTTTCCAATTTCCAAGAAAATGGGAAAATCCAAAGCCTTTAAAATAACAGCCGTTTAAAGTGTCCGACATAAACCGCTGTACTATCTAAACTAAGAGCCTTTCGGAAAAGCGTTATACCTTTCTGAAAAGCTTATTTAATGTCGCTTAAAACGTTAAATAAAGCTAGGGTCTGTTCCATTTTCCGAGAAAATGGGAAAATAAAAAGCCTTTAAAATAACAGCCGTTTCAAGGGTCCGACATAAACTGCTGTGCCTTTTCTAAACTAAGAGCCTTTCGGAAGAGCGTTATACCTTTCTGAAAAGCTTATTATATGTCGCTTAAAACGGTAAGTAAAGCTAGGATCTGTTCCAATTTCCGAGAAAATGGGAAAATCCAAAGCCTTTAAAATAACAGCCGTTTCAAGTGTCCGACATAAACTGCTGTACTTTCTAAACTAAAAGCCATCCGAAAGAGCAATATACCTTTCTGAAAAGCCTATTATATGCCGCTTACAACGCAATTTAAGCCAAGGGTCTGTTTCAATTTCGGAGAAAGTGTGAAAGACCAAACTGTTTGAAATAACAGCCGTTTCAAGTGTCCGACATGAACTGCTGTACTTTCTAAACTAAGACCCTTTCGGAAGAGCCTTATACCTTTCTGAAAAGCTTATTATATGTCGCTTAAAACGGTAAATAAAGCTACGGTTTATTCCAATTTCCAACAAACAGCCGTTTCGAGTGTCCGACATAAACTGCTGAACTTTCTGAACTGAGAGCCTTTCGAAAGAGCGTTATACCTTTCTGAAAAGCTTATTATGTGCCGCTTAAAACGATAAATAAAGCTAGGGTTTGTTGCAATTTCCGAGGATATGGGAAAATCCAAAGCCCTTAAAATAACAGCCGTTTCAAGTGTCCGACATAAACTGCTGTACTTTCTAAACTAAGAACCTTCCGAAAGAGTACTATACCTTTCAGAAAAGCCTATTATATGCCGCTTACAACGCAATTTAAGGCAAGGGTCTGTTCCAATTTCTGAGAAAGTGTGAAAGACCAAACTCTTTGAAATAACAGCCGTTTCAAGTGTCCGACATGAACTGCTGTACTTTCTAAACTAAGAGACTTATACCTTTCTGAAAAGCTTATTATATGTCGCTTAAAACGGTAAATAAAGCTAGGGTTTGTTCCAATTTCCAACAAACACCCGTTTCAAGTGTCCGACATAAACTGCTGTACTTTCTAAGCTAAGAGCCTTTCGGAAGAGCGTTATACCTTTCTGAAAAGCTTATTATATTTCGCTTAAAACGGTAAATACAGCTAGGGTTTGTTCCAATTTCAGAGGAAATGGGAAAATCCAAAGCCTTTAAAATAACAGCCGTTTCAAGTGTCCGACATAAACTGCTGTACTTTCTAAACTAAGAGCCCTCCGAAAGAGTAATATACCTTTCTGAAAAGCCTATTATATACCGCTTACAACGCAATTTAAGGCAAGGGTCTGTTCCAATTTCGGAGAAAGTGTGAAAGACCAAACTCTTTGAAATAACAGCCGTTTCAAGTGTCCGACATGAACTGCTGTACTTTCTAAACTAAGAGCCTTTCGGAAGAGCCTTATACCTTTCTGAAAAGCTTATTATATGCCGCTTAAAACGGTAAATAAATCTAGGGTTTGTTCCAATTTCCAGCAAACACCCGTTTCAAGTGTCCGACATAAACCGCTGTACTTTCCAAACTAAGAGCCTTTCGGAAGAGCGTTATACCTTTCTGAAAAGCATATTATATTTCGCTTAAAACGGTAAATAAAGCTAGGGTTTGTTCCAATTTCAGAGGAAATGGGAAAATCCAAAGCCTTTAAAATAACAGCCGTTTCAAGTGTCCGACATAAACTGCTGTACTTTCTAAACTAAGAGCCTTTCGGAAGAGCCTTATACCTTTCTGAAAAGCTTATTATATGTCGCTTAAAACGGTAAATAAGGCTAGGGTTTGTTCCAATTTCCAACAAACACCCGTTTCAAGTGTCCGACATAAACTGCTGTACTTTCTAATCTAAGAGCCTTTCGGAAGAGCGTTATACCTTTCTGAAAAGCTTATTATATTTCGCTTAAAACGGTAAATAAAGCTAGGGTTTGTTCCAATTTCAGAGGAAATGGGAAAATCCAAAGCCTTTAAAACAACAGCCGTTTCAAGTGTCCGACATAAACTGCTGTACTTTCTAACCTAAGAGCCTTTCTGGATCTGTTCCCATTTCCGAGAAAATGGGAGAATCCAAAGCCTTTAAAATAACAGCCGTTTCAAGTGTCCGACATAAACTGCTGTGCTTTCTAAACTAAGAGCCTTCCGAAAGAGTAATATACCTTTCTGAAAAGCCTATTATATGCCGCTTACAACACAATTTAAGGCAAGGGTCTGTTCCAATTTCGGAGAAAGTGTGAAAGACCAAACTCTTTGAAATAACAGCCGTTTGAAGAGTCCGACATGAACTGCTGTACTTTCTAAACTAAGACTCTTTCGGAAGAGCGTTACATAGCTTAGTTAATGCCGCTTTAAACGCTATATCAAGCTAGGGTCTGTTCCAATTACCGAGAAAATGGGAAAATCCAAAGTCTTTAAAATAACTGCCGTTACAAGTGTCCGACATGAACTGCTGTACTTTCTAAACTAAGACTCTTTCGGAAGAGCGTTACATAGCTTAGTTAATGCCGCTTTAAACGCTATATCAAGCTAGGGTTTGTTCCAATTACCGAGAAAATGGGAAAGACCAAACTCTTTAAAATAACTGCCGTTTCAAGTGTCCGACATGAACTGCTGTACTTTCTAAACTAAGACTCTTTCGGAAGAGCGTTACATAGCTTAGTTAATGCCGCTTTAAACGCTATATCAAGCTAGGGTCTGTTCCAATTACCGAGAAAATGGGAAAGACCAAACTCTTTAAAATAACTGCCGTTTCAAGTGTCCGACATGAACTGCTGTACTTTCTAAACTAAGACTCTTTCGGAAGAGCGTTACATAGCTTAGTTAATGCCGCTTTAAACGCTATATCAAGCTAGGGTCTGTTCCAATTACCGAGAAAATGGGAAAATCCAAAGTCTTTAAAATAACTGCCGTTACAAGTGTCCGACATGAACTGCTGTACTTTCTAAACTAAGAGCCTTTCGGAAGAGCGTTACACCTATCTAAATAGCTTAGCTTACTCGGCTTTAAACGCTATATAAACCTAGGGTCTGTTCCAATTTCCGAGAAAATGGGAAAGGCCAATCCCTCTAAAATAACAGCCGTTGCAAGTGTCCGACATAAACTGCTGCAATTTCTAAACTGAGAGCCTTTCGGAAGAGCCTTATAAATTTCTGAAAAGGTTATTATATGCCGCTTAAACACAATAAAAAGCTAGGGCCTGTTCAAACTTCCGAGAAAATGGGAAAGACCAAACGCTTTAAAATAACTGCCGTTTCAAGTGTCCGACATAAACTGCTGTACTTTCAAAACTAAAAGCCATCCGAAAGAGCAATATACCTTTCTGAAAAGCCTATTATATGCCGCTTACAACGCAATTTAAGGCAAGGGTCTGTTCCAATTTCGGAGAAAGTGTGAGAGACCAAACTCTTTGAAATAACAGCCGTTTCAAGTGTCCGACATGAACTGCTGTACTTTCTAAACTAAGACCCTTTCGTAAGAGCCTTATACCTTTCTGAAAAGCTTATTATATGTCGCTTAAAACGGTAAATAAAGCTAGGGTTTATTCCAATTTCCAACAAACAGCCGTTTCAAGTGTCTGACATAAACTGTTGTACTTTCATGAACTGAGTGCCTTTCGAAAGAGCGTTATACCTTTCTGAAAAGCTTATTATGTGTCGCTTAAAACGGTAAATAAAGCTAGGGTCTGTTGCAATTTCTGAGGAAATTCGAAAATCCAAAGCCTTTAAAATAACAGCCGTTTCAAGTGTCCGACATAAACTGATGTACTTTATAAACTAAGTGCCTTCCGAAAGAGTAATATACCTTTCTGAAAAGCCTATTATATGCCGCTTACAACGCAATTTAAGGCAAGGGTCTGTTCCAATTTCGGAGAAAGTGTGAAAGACCAAACTCTTTGAAATAACAGCCACTTCAAGTGTCCGACATGAACTGCTGTACTTTCTAAACTAAAAGCCTTTCGGAAGAGCCTTATACCTTTCTGAAAAGCTTATTATATGTCGCTTAAAACGGTAAATAAAGCTAGGGTTTGTTCCAATTACCGAGAAAATGGGAAAATCCAAAGTCTTTAAAATAACAGCTGTTTCAAGTGTCCGACATAAACTGCTGTACTTTCTAAACTGAGAGCCTTTCGAAATAGCATTATCCCTTTCTGAAAAGCTTATTATATGTCGCTTAAACCACAATAAAAATCTAGGGCCTGTTCCAATATCCGAAAAAATGTGAAAACCCAAACTCTTTAAAATAACAACCGTTTCAAGTGTCCGACATAAATTGCTGTACTTTGTAAGCTAAGAGCCTACCGAAAGAGTAATATACCTTTCTGAAAAGCTTATTATATGCCGCTTAAAACGGTAGATAAAGCTAGGGTCTGTTTCAATTTCCGAGAAAATGGGAAAATCCAAAGCCTTTAAAATAACAGCCGTTTCAAGTGTCCGACATAAACTGCTGTTCTTTCTAAACTAATAGCCTTTCGGAAAAGCGAAATACCTTTCTGAAAAGCTTATTTAATGTCGCTTAAAACGGTAGATAAAGCTAGGATCTGTTCCAGTTTCCAAGAAAATGGGAAAATCCAAAGCCCTTAAAAGAACAGCCGTTTCAAGTGTCCGACATAAACTGCTGTACTTTCTAAACTGAGAACTTTTCGAAAGGGCATTATTCCTTTCTGAAAAGCTTATTATATTGCGCTTAAAACGGTAAATAAAGTTAGGGTCTGTTCCAATTTCCGAGAAAATAGGAAAATCCAAAGCCTTTAAAATAACAGCCGTTTCAAGTGTCCGACATAAACTGCTGTACTTTCTACACTGAGGGCCTTCCGAAAGAGCAGTATACCTTTCTGAAAAGCCTATTATATGCAGCTTACAACGCAATTTAAGGCAAGGGTCTGTTCCAATTTCGGAGAAAGTGTGAAAGACCAAACTCTTTGAAATAACAGCCGTTTGAAGAGTCCGACATGAACTGCTGTACTTTTTAAATAAAGAGCTTTTCGGAAGAGCGTTGCACCTATCTAAAAAGCTTATTTTATGCCGCTTTAAACGCTATATAAATCTAGGGTCTGTTCCAATTTCCGAGAAAATGGGAAAGACCAAACTCTTTAAAATAACTGCCGTTTCAAGTGTGCGACATGAACTGCTGTACTTTCTAAACTAAGACTCTTTCGGAAGAGCGTTACACCTATCTAAATAGCTTAGTTAATGCCGCTTTAAACGCTATATCAAGCTAGGGTCTGTTCCAATTACCGAGAAAATGGGAAAATCCAAAGTCTTTAAAATAACTGCCGTTTCAAGTGTCCGACATGAACTGCTGTACTTTCTAAACTAAGAGCCTTTCGGAAGAGCGTTACACCCATCTAAATAGCTTAGCTTACGCGGCTTTAAACGCTATATAAAGCTAGGGTCTGTTCCAATTTCCGAGAAAATGGGAAAGGCCAATCCCTCTAAAATAACAGCCGTTTCAAGTGTCCGACATAAACTGCTGCAATTTCTAAACTGAGAGCCTTTCGGAAGAGCCTTATAAATTTCTGAAAAGGTTATTATATGCCGCTTAAACACAATAAAAAGCTAGGGCCTGTTCAAACTTCCGAGAAAATGGGAAAGACCAAACGCTTTAAAATAACTGCCGTTTCAAGTGTCCGACATAAACTGCTGTACTTTCAAAACTAAAAGCCATCCGAAAGAGCAATATACCTTTCTGAAAAGCCTATTATATGCCGCTTACAACGCAATTTAAGGCAAGGGTCTGTTCCAATTTCGGAGAAAGTGTGAGAGACCAAACTCTTTGAAATAACAGCCGTTTCAAGTGTCCGACATGAACTGCTGTACTTTCTAAACTAAGACCCTTTCGGAAGAGCCTTATACCTTTCTGAAAAGCTTATTACATGTCGCTTAAAACGGTAAATAAATCTAAGGTTTATTCCAATTTCCAACAAACAGCCGTTTCAAGTGTCCGACATAAACTGCTGTACTTTCTGAACTGAGTGCCTTTCGAAAGAGCGTTATACCTTTCTGAAAAGCTTATTATGTGTCGCTTAAAACGGTAAATAAAGCTAGGGTTTGTTGCAATTTATGAGGAAATGGGAAAATCCAAAGCCTTTAAAATAATAGCCGTTTCAAGTGTCCGACATAAACTGATGTACTTTATAAACTAAGAGCCTTCCGAAAGAGTAATATACCTTTCTGAAAAGCCTATTATATGCCGCTTACAACGCAATTTAAGGCAAGGGTCTGTTCCAATTTCGGAGAAAGTGTGAAAGACCAAACTCTTTGAAATAACAGCCAATTCAAGTGTCCGACATGAACTGCTGTACTTTCTAAACTAAGAGCCTTTCGGAAGAGCCTTATACCTTTCTGAAAAGCTTATTATATGTCGCTTAAAACGGTAAATAAAGATAGGGCTTGTTCCAATTACCGAGAAAATGGGAAAATCCAAAATCTTTAAAATAACAGCTGTTTCAAGTGTCCGACATAAACTGCTGTACTTTCTAAACTGAGAGCCTTTCGAAAGAGCATTATCCCTTTCTGAAAAGCTTATTATATGTCGCTTAAACCACAATAAAAATCTAGGGCCTGTTCCAATATCCGAAAAAATGTGAAAACCCAAACGCTTTAAAATAACAACCGTTTCAAGTGTCCGACATAAATTGCTGTACTTTGTAAGCTAAGAGCCTACCGAAAGAGTAATATACCTTTCTGAAAAGCTTATTATATGCCGCTTACAACGCAATATAAGGCAACGGTCTGTTCCAATTTCGGAGAAAATGCAAAAGACCAAACGCATTAAAATAACTGCCGTTTCAAGTGTCCGGCATAAACTGCTGTACTTTCTAAACTAAGAGCCTTTCGGAAGAGCGTTATACCTTTCTGAAAAGCTTATTATATATCGCTTAAAACGGTAGATAAAGCTAGGATCTGTTCCAATTTCCAAGAAAATGGGAAAATCCAAAGCCCTTAAAAGAACAGCCGTTTCAAGTGTCCGACATAAACTGCTGTACTTTCTAAACTGAGAACCTTTCGAAAGGGCATTATTCCTTTCTGAAAAGCTTATTATATTGCGCTTAAAACGGTAAATAAAGTTAGGGTCTGTTCCAATTTCCGAGAAAATAGGAAAATCCAAAGCCTTTAAAATAACAGCCGTTTCAAGTGTCCGACATAAACTGCTGTACTTTCTACACTGAGAGCCTCCCGAAAGAGTAATATACCTTTCTGAAAAGCCTATTATATGCAGCTTACAACGCAATTTAAGGCAAGGGTCTGTTATAATTTCGGAGAAAGTGTGAAAGACCAAACTCTTTGAAATAACAGCCGATTCAAGTGTCCGACATGAACTGCTGTACTTTTTAAATAAAGAGCTTTTCGGAAGAGCGTTACACCTATCTTAAAATCTTATTTTATGCCGCTTTAAACGCTGTATAAAGCTAGGGCCTGTTCCAATTACCGAGAAAATGGGAAAATCCAAAGTCTTTAAAATAACTGCCGTTTCAAGTGTCCGACATGAACTGCTGTACTTTTTAAACTAAGAGCCTTTCGGAAGAGCGTTACACCTATCTAAATAGCTTAGTTTATGCCGCTTTAAACGCTATATAAAGCTAGGGTCTGTTCCAATTACCGAGAAAATGGGAAAATCCAAAGTCTTTAAAATAACAGCCGTTTCAAGTGTCCGACATAAATTGCTGTACTTTCTAATCTAAGAGCCTGCCGAAAGAGTAATATAACTTTCTGAAAAGGCTTTTATATGCCGCTTACAACGCAATATAAGGCAAGGGTCTGTTCCAATTTCGGAGAAAATGGGAAAATCCAAAGCCTTGAAAATAACAGCCGTTCCAAGTGTCCGACATAAACTGCTGTACTTTCTAAACGGAGAACCTTTCGAAAGAGCATTATTCCTTTCTGAAAAGCTTATTATATGCCGCTTAAAACGGTAAATAAAGCTAGGATCTGTTCCAATTTCCGAGAAAATGGGAAAGACCAAGCTCTTTAAAATAACAGCCGTTTCAAGGGTCCGACATAAACTGCTGTGCCTTTTCTAAACTGAGAACCTTTCGAAAGAGCATTATTCCTTTCTGAAAAGCTTATTATATGCCGCTTAAAACGGTAAATAAAGCTAGGATCTGTTCCAATTTCCGAGAAAATAGGAAAACCCAAAGCCTTTAAAATAACAGCCCTTTCAAGTGTCCGACATAAACTGCTGTACTTTCTAAACTAAGAGCCTTCCGAAAGAGTAATATACCTTTCTAAAAAGGCTATTATATGCCGCTTACAACGCAATTTAAGGCAGGGGTCTGTTCCAATTTCGGAGAAAGTGTGAAAGACCAAACTCTTTGAAATAACAGCCGATTCAAGTGTCCGACATGAACTGCTGTACTTTTTAAATAAAGAGTTTTCGGAAGAGCGTTACACCTATCTTAAAATCTTATTTTATGCCGCTTTAAACGCTATATAAAGCTAGGGCCTGTTCCAATTACCGAGAAAATGGGAAAATCCAAAGTCTTTAAAATAACTGCCATTTCAATTGTCCGACATGAACTGCTGTACTTTCTAAACTAAGAGCCTTTCGGAAAAGCGTTATACCTTTCTGAAAAGCTTATTTAATGTCGCTTAAAACGGTAGATAAAGGTAGGGTCTGTTCCAATTTCCGAGGAAATGGGAAAGACCAAACTCTTTAAAATAACTGCCGTTTCAAGTGTCCGACAAGAACCGCTGTACTTTCTAAACTAAGACCCTTTCGGAAGAGCGTTACACCTATCTTAAAATCTTATTTTACGCCGCTTTAAACGCTATATAAAGCTAGGGCCTGTTCCAATTACCGAGAAAATGGGAAAATCCAAAGTCTTTAAAATAACTGCCGTTTCAGGTGTCCGACATGAACTGCTGTACTTTCTAAACTAAGAGCCTTTCGGAAAAGCGTTATACCTTTCTGAAAAGCTTATTTAATGTCGCTTAAAACGGTAGATAAAGGTAGGGTCTGTTCCAATTTCCGAGGAAATGTGAAAGACCAAACTCTTTAAAATAACTGCCGTTTCAAGTGTCCGACAAGAACTGCTGTACTTTCTAAACTAAGACCCTTTCGGAAGAGCGTTACACCTATCTAAATAGCTTAGCTTTTGCCGCTTTAAACGCTATATAAAGCTAGGGTCTGTTCCAATTACCGAGAAAATGGGAAAATAAAAAAAAGTCTTTAAAATAACAGCCGTTTCAAGTGTCCGACATAAATTGCTGTACTTTCTAATCTAAGAGCCTACCGAACGAGTAATATAACTTTCTGAAAAGGCTTTTATATGCCGCTTACAACGCAATATAAGGCAAGGGTCTGTTCCAATTTCGTAGAAAATGGGAAGATCCAAAGCCTTGAAAATAACAGCCGTTCCAAGTGTCCGACATAAACTGCTGTACTTTCTAAACTAAGAGCCTGTCGAAAGAGCATTATGCCTTTCTTAAAAGCTTATTATATGTCGCTTAAAACTGTAAATAAAGCTAGGATCTGTTCCAATTTCCAAGAAAATGGGAAAATCCAAATCCCTTAAAATAACAGCCGTTTCAAGTGTCCGACATAAACTGCTGTACTTTCTAAACGGAGAACCTTTCGAAAGAGCATTATTCCTTTCTGAAAAGCTTATTATATGCCGCTTAAAACGGTAAATAAAGCTGGGATCAGTTCCAATTTCCGAGAAAATAGGAAAATCCAAAGCCTTTAAAATAACAGCCCTTTCAAGTGTCCGACATAAACTGCTGTACTTTCTAAACTAAGAGCCTTCCGAAAGAGTAATATACCTTTCTGAAAAGCCTATTATATGCCGCTTACAACGCAATTTAAGGCAAGGGTCTGTTCCAATTTCGGAGAAAATGTGAAAGACCAAACTCTTTGAAATAACAGCCGATTCAAGTGTCCGACATGAACTGCTGTACTTTTTAAATAAAGAGCTTTTCGGAAGAGCGTTACACCTATCTTAGAATCTTATTTTATGCCGCTTTAAACGCTATATAAAGCTAGGGCCTGTTCCAATTACCGAGAAAATGGGAAAATCCAAAGTCTTTAAAATAACAGCCGTTTCAAGTGTCCGACATAAACTGCTGTACTTTCTAAACTGAGAGCCTTTCGAAAGAGCATTATCCCTTTCTGAAAAGCTTATTATATGCCGCTTAAACCACAATAAAAAGCTAGGGCCTGTTCCAATTACCGTGAAAATGGGAGAATCCAAAGTCTTTAAAATAACAGCCGTTTCAAGTGTCCGACATAAACTGCTGTACTTTCTAAACTGAGAGCCTTTCGAAAGAGCATTATCCCTTTCTGAAAAGCTTATTATATGCCGCTTAAACCACAATAAAAAGCTAGGGCCTGTTCCAATTACCGAGAAAATGGGAAAATCCAAAGTCTTTAAAATAACAGCCGTTTCAAGTGTCCGACATAAACTGCTGTACTTTCTAAACTGAGAGCCTTTCGAAAGAGCATTATCCCTTTCTGAAAAGCTTATTTTATGCCGCTTTAAACGCTATATAAAGCTAGGGTCTGTTCCAATTTCCGAGAAAATGGGAAAGACCAAACTCTTTAAAATAACTGCCGTTTCAAGTGTCCGACATGAACTGCTGTACTTTCTAAACTAAGAGCCTTTCGGAAAAGCATTATACCTTTCTGAAAAGCTTATTTTATGCCGCTTTAAACGCTATATAAAGCTATGGTCTGTTCCAATTTCCGAGAAAATGGGAAAGACCAAACTCTTTAAAATAACTGCCGTTTCAAGTGTCCGACATGAACTGCTGTACTTTCTAAACTAAGAGCCTTTCGGAAAAGCATTATACCTTTCTGAAAAGCTTATTTTATGCCGCTTTAAACGCTATATAAAGCTAGGGTCTGTTCCAATTTCCGAGAAAATGGGAAAGACCAAACTCTTTAAAATAACTGCCGTTTCAAGTGTCCGACATGAACTGCTGTACTTTCTAAACTAAGAGCCTTTCGGAAAAGCATTATACCTTTCTGAAAAGCTTATTTTATGCCGCTTTAAACGCTATATAAAGCTAGGGTCTGTTCCAATTTCCGAGAAAATGGGAAAGACCAAACTCTTTAAAATAACTGCCGTTTCAAGTGTCCGACATGAACTGCTGAACTTTCTAAACTAAGACCCTTTCGGAAGAGCGTTACACCTATCTAAATAGCTTAGTTAATGTCGCTTTAAACGTTATATCAAGCTAGGGTCTGTTCCAATTACCGAGAAAATGGGAAAATCCAAAGTCTTTAAAATAACAGCCGTTTCAAGTGTCCGACATAAACTGCTGTACTTTCTAAACTGAGAGCCTTTCGAAAGAGCATTATCCCTTTCTGAAAAGCTTATTATATGCCGCTTAAACCACAATAAAAAGCTAGGGCCTGTTCCAATTACCGAGAAAATGGGAAAATCCAAAGTCTTTAAAATAACTGCCGTTTCAAGTGTCCGACATCAAATGCTGTTCTTTCTAAACTAAGAGAATTTCGGAAGAGCGTTACACCTATCTAAATAGCTTAGCTTATGCGGCTTTAAACGCTATATAAAGCTCGGGTCTGTTCCAATTTCCGAGAAAATGGGAAAGACCAATCCCTCTAAAATAACAGCCGTTTCAAGTGTCCGACATAAACTGCTGCAATTTCTAAACTGAGAGCATTTCGGAAGAGCCTTATACCTTTCTGAAAAGGTTATTATATGCCGCTAAACACAATAAAAAGCTAGGGCCTGTTCAAACTTCCGAGAAAATGGGAAAGACCAAACGCTTTAAAATAACTGCAGTTTCAAGTGTCCGACATAAACTGCTGTACTTTCTAAACTAAGAGCCTTTCGGAAGAGCGCTATACCTTTCTGAAAAGCTTATTATATGTCGCTTAAAACGGTAAATAAAGCTAGGGTCTTTTCCAATTTCCGAGAAAATGGGAAAATCCAAAGCCTTTAAAATAACAGCCGTTTCAAGTGTCCGACATAAACTGCTGTACTATCTAAACTAACAGCCCTTCGGAAAAGCGTTATACCTTTCTGAAAAGCTTATTTAATGTCGCTTAAAACGGTAAATAAAGCTAGGTTCTGTTCCATTTTCCGAGATAATGGGAAAATAAAAAGCCTTTAAAATAACAGCCGTTTCAAGGGTCCGACATAAACTGCTGTGCCTTTTCTAAACTAAGAGCCTTTCGGAAGAGCGTTATACCTTTCTGAAAAGCTTATAATATGTCGCTTAAAACGGTAAGTAAAGCTAGGATCTGTTCCAATTTCCGAGAGAATGGGAAATCCAAAGCCTTTAAAATAACAGCCGTATAGAGTGTCCGACATAAACTGCTGTACTATCTAAACTAAGAGCCTTTCGGAAAAGCGTTATACCTTTCTGAAAAGCTTATTTAATGTCGCTTAAAACGGTAAATAAAGCTAGGGTCTTTTAGGATTTCCAAGAAAATGGGAAAATCCAAAGCCTTTAAAATAACAGCCGTTTCAAGTGTCCGACATAAACTGCTGTACTATCTAAGCTAAGAGCCTTTCGGAAAAGCGTTATACCTTTCTGAAAAGCTTATTTAATGTCGCTTAAAACGGTAAATAAAGCTAGGGTCTGTTCCATTTTCCGAGAAAATGGGAAAATAAAAAGCCTTTAAAATAACAGCCGTTTCAAGGGTCCGACATAAACTGCTGTGCCTTTTCTAAACTAAGAGCCTTTCGGAAGAGCGTTATACCTTTCTGAAAAGCTTATTATATGTCGGTTAAAACGGTAAGTAAAGCTAGGATCTGTTCCAATTTCGGAGAAAATGGGAAAATCCAAAGCCTTTAAAATAACAGCCGTTTCAAGTGTCCGACATAAACTGCTGTACTTTCTAAACTAAAAGCCACCCGAAAGAGCAATATACCTTTCTGAAAAGCCTATTATATGCCGCTTACAACGCAATTTAAGCCAAGGGTCTGTTCCAATTTCGGAGAAAGTGTGAAAGACCAAACTCTTTGAAATAACAGCCATTTCAAGTGTCCGACATGAACTGCTGTACTTTCTAAACTAAGACCCTTTCGGAAGAGCCTTATACCTTTCTGAAAAGCTTATTATGTGTCGCTTAAAACGATAAATAAAGCTATGGTTTGTTGCAATTTCCGAGGAAATGGGAAAATCTAAAGCCTTTAAAATAACAGCCGTTTCAAGTGTCCGACATAAACTGCTGTACTTTCTAAACTAAGAGCCTTCCGGAAGAGTACTATACCTTTCAGAAAAGCCTATTATATGCCGCTTACAACGCAATTTAAGGCAAGGGTCTGTCCCAATTTCGGAGAAAGTGTGAAAGACCAAACTCTTTAAAATAACAGCCGTTTCAAGGGTCCGACATAAACTGCTGTGCCTTTTCTAAACTAAGAGCCTTTCGGAAGAGCGTTATACCTTTCTGAAAAGCTTATAATATGTCGCTTAAAACGGTAAGTAAAGCTAGGATCTGTTCCAATTTCCGAGAGAATGGGAAATCCAAAGCCTTTAAAATAACAGCCGTTTCAAGTGTCCGACATAAACTGCTGTACTATCTAAACTAAGAGCCTTTCGGAAAAGCGTTATACCTTTCTGAAAAGCTTATTTAATGTCGCTTAAAACGGTAAATAAAGCTAGGGTCTTTTCCAATTTCCAAGAAAATGGGAAAATCCAAAGCCTTTAAAATAACAGCCGTTTCAAGTGTCCGACATAAACTGCTGTACTATCTAAACTAAGAGCCTTTCGGAAAAGCGTTATACCTTTCTGAAAAGCTTATTTAATGTCGCTTAAAACGGTAAATAAAGCTAGGGTCTGTTCCATTTTCCGAGAAAATGGGAAAATAAAAAGCCTTTAAAATAACAGCCGTTTCAAGGATCCGACATAAACTGCTGTGCCTTTTCTAAACTAAGAGCCTTTCGGAAGAGCGTTATACCTTTCTGAAAAGCTTATTATATGTCGCTTAAAACGGTAAGTAAAGCTAGGATCTGTTCCAATTTCCGAGAAAATGGGAAAATCCAAAGCCTTTAAAATAACAGCCGTTTCAAGTGTCCGACATAAACTGCTGTACTTTCTAAACTAAAAGCCACCCGAAAGAGCAATATACCTTTCTGAAAAGCCTATTATATGCCGCTTACAACGCAATTTAAGCCAAGGGTCTGTTCCAATTTCGGAGAAAGTGTGAAAGATCAAACTCATTGAAATAACAGCCATTTCAAGTGTCCGACATGAACTGCTGTACTTTCTAAACTAAGACAATTTCGGAAGAGCCTTATACCTTTCTGAAAAGCTTATTATGTGTCGCTTAAAACGATAAATAAAGCTAGGGTTTGTTGCAATTTCCGAGGAAATGGGAAAATCTAAAGCCTTTAAAATAACAGCCGTTTCAAGTGTCCGACATAAACTGCTGTACTTTCTAAACTAAGAGCCTTCCGAAAGAGTACTATACCTTTCAGAAAAGCCTATTATATGCCGCTTACAACGCAATTTAAGGCAAGGGTCTGTTCCAATTTCGGAGAAAGTGTGAAAGACCAAACTCTTTGAAATAACAGCCGTTTCAAGTGTCCGACATGAACTGCTGTACTTTCTAAACTAAGAGCCTTATACCTTTCTGAAAAGCTTATTATATGTCGCTTAAAACGGTAAATAAAGCTAGGGTTTGTTCCAATTTCCAACAAACACCCGTTTCAAGTGTCCGACATAAACTGCTGTACTTCCTAAACTAAGAGCCTTTCGGAAAAGCGTTATACCTTTCTGAAAAGCTTATTATATTTCGCTTAAAACGGTAAATAAAGCTAGGGTTTGTTCCAATTTCCGAGGAAATGGGAAAATCCAAAGCCTTTAAAATAACAGCCGTTTCAAGTGTCCGACATAAACTGCTGTACTTTCTAAACTAAGAGCTTTTCGGAAGAGCGTTATACCTTTCTGGAAAGCTTATTATATGTCGCTTAAAACGGTAAGTAAAGCTAGGATCTGTTCCCATTTCCGAGAAAATGGGAAAATCCAAAGACTTTAAAATAACAGTCGTTTCAAGTGTCCAACATAAACTGCTGTACTTTCTAAACTAAGAGCCTTCCGAAAGAGTAATATACCTTTCTGAAAAGCCTATTATATGCCGCTTACAACGCAATTTAAGGCAAGGGTCTGCTCCAATTTCGGAGAAAGTGTGAAAGACCAAACTCTTTGAAATAAAAGCCGTTTCAAGTGTCCGACATGAACTGCTGTACTTTCTAAACTAAGAGCCTTTCGGAAGAGCCTTATACCTTTCTGAAAAGCTTATTATATGTCGCTTAAAACGGTAAATAAATCTAGGGTTTGTTCCAATTTCCAACAAACACCCGTTTCAAGTGTCCGACATAAACTGCTGTACTTTCCAAACTAAGAGCCTTTCGGAAGAGCGTTATACCTTTCTGAAAAGCTTATTATATTTCGCTTAAAACGGTAAATAAAGCTAGGGTTTGTTCCAATTTCAGAGGAAATGGGAAAACCCAAAGCCTTTAAAATAACAGCCGTTTCAAGTGTCCGACATAAACTGCTGTACTTTCTAAACTAAGAGCCTTTCGGAAGAGCCTTATACCTTTCTGAAAAGCTTATTATATGTCGCTTAAAACGGTAAATAAGGCTAGGGTTTGTTCCAATTTCCAACAAACACCCGTTTCAAGTGTCCGACATAAACTGCTGTACTTTCTAAACTAAAAGCCTTTCGGAAGAGCGTTATACCTTTCTGAAAAGCTTATTATATTTCGCTTAAAACGGTAGATAAAGCTAGGGTTTGTTCCAATTTCAGAGGAAATGGGAAAATCCAAAGCCTTTAAAATAACAGCCGTTTCAAGTGTCCGACAAAAACTGCTGTACTTTCTAACCTAGGAGCCTTTCGGAAGAGCGTTATACCTTTCTGGAAAGCTTATTATATGTCGCTTAAAACGGTAAGTAAAGCTAGGATCTGTTCCCATTTCCGAGAAAATGGGAAAATCCAAAGCCTTTAAAATAACAGCCGTTTCAAGTGTCCGACATAAACTGCTGTACTTTCTAAACTAAGAGCCTTTCGGAAGAGCGTTACACCTATCTAAATAGCTTAGCTTACGCGGCTGTAAACGCTATATAAAGCTAGGGTCTGTTCCAATTTCCGAGAAAATGGGAAAGGCCAATCCCTCTAAAATAACAGCCGTTTCAAGTGTCCGACATAAACTGCTGCAATTTCTAAACTGAGAGCCTTTCGGAAGAGCCTTATAAATTTCTGAAAAGGTTATTATATGCCGCTTAAACACAATAAAAAGCTAGGGCCTGTTCAAACTTCCGAGAAAATGGGAAAGTCCAAACGCTTTAAAGTAACTGCCGTTTCAAGTGTCCGACATAAACTGCTGTACTTTCTAAACTAATAGCCTTTCGGAAAAGCGTTATACCTTTCTGAAAAGCTTATTTAATGTCGCTTAAAACGGCAAATAAAGCTAGGGTCTGTTCCATTTTCCGAGAAAATGGGAAAATAAAAAGCCCTTAAAATAACAGCCGTTTCAAGGGTCCCACATAAACTGCTGTGCCTTTTCCAAACTAAGAGCCTTTCGGAAGAGCGTTATACCTTTCTGAAAAGCTTATTATATGTCGCTTAAAACGGTAAGTAAAGCTAAGATCTGTTCCAATTTCCGAGAAAATGGGAAAATCCAAAGCCTTTAAAATAACAGGCGTTTCAAGTGTCCGACATAAACTGCTGTACTTTCAAAACTAAAAGCCATCCGAAAGAGCAATATACCTTTCTGAAAACCTATTATATGCCACTTACAACGCAATTTAAGGCAAGGGTCTGTTCCAATTTCGGAGAAAGTGTGAGAGACCAAACTCTTTGAAATAACAGCCGTTTCAAGTGTCCGACATGAACTGCTGTACTTTCTAAACTAAGACCCTTTCGGAAGAGCCTTATACCTTTCTGAAAAGCTTATTATATGTCGCTTAAAACGGTAAATAAAGCTAGGGTTTGTTGCAATTTCTGAGGAAATGGGAAAATCCAAAGCCTTTAAAATAACAGCCGTTTCAAGTGTCCGACATAAACTGATGTACTTTCTAAACTAAGAGCCTTCCGAAAGAGTAATATACCTTTCTGAAAAGCCTATTATATGCCGCTTACAACGCAATTTAAGGCAAGGGTCTGTTCCAATTTCGGAGAAAGTGTGAAAGACCAAACTCTTTGAAATAACAGCCAATTCAAGTGTCCGACATGAACTGCTGTACTTTCTAAACTAAGAGCCTTTCGGAAGAGCCTTATACCTTTCTGAAAAGCTTATTATATGTCGCTTAAAACACTAAATAAAGCTAGGGTTTGTTCCAATTACCGAGAAAATGGGAAAATCCAAAGTCTTTAAAATAACAGCCGTTTCAAGGGTCCGACATAAACTGCTGTACATTCTAAACTGAGAGCCTTTCGAAAGAGCATTATCCCTTTCTGAAAAGCTTATTATATGTCGCTTAAACCACAATAAAAATCTAGGGCCTGTTCCAATATCCGAAAAAATGTGAAAACCCAAACCCTTTAAAATAACAACCGTTTCAAGTGTCCGACATAAATTGCTGTACTTTGTAAGCTAAGAGCCTACCGAAAGAGTAATATACCTTTCTGAAAAGCTTATTATATGCCGCTTACAACGCAATATAAGGCAACGGTCTGTTCGAATTTCGGAGAAAATGCAAAAGACCAAACGCATTAAAATAACTGCCGTTTCAAGTGTCCGGCATAAACTGCTGTACTTTCTAAACTAAGAGCCTTTCGGAAGAGCGTTATACCTTTCTGAAAAGCTTATTATATGTCGCTTAAAACGGTAGATAAAGCTAGGGTCTGTTTCAATTTCCGAGAAAATGGGAAAATCCAAAGCCTTTAAAATAACAGCCGTTTCAAGTGTCCGACATAACCTGCTGTCCTTTCTAAACTAATAGCCTTTCGGAAAAGCGTTATACCTTTCTGAAAAGCTTATTTAATGTCGCTTAAAACGGTAGATAAAGCTAGGATCTGTTCCAATTTCCAAGAAAATGGGAAAATCCAAAGCAGTTAAAAGAACAGCCGTTTCAAGTGTCCGACATAAACTGCTGTACTTTCTAAACTGAGAACCTTTCGAAAGGGCATTATTCCTTTCTGAAAAGCTTATTATATTGCGCTTAAAACGGTAAATAAAGTTAGGGTCTGTTCCAATTTCCGAGAAAATAGGAAAATCCAAAGCCTTTAAAATAACAGCCGTTTCAAGTGTCCGACATAAACTGCTGTACTTTCTACACTGAGAGCCTTCCGAAAGAGTAATATACCTTTCTGAAAAGCCTATTATATGCAGCTTACAACGCAATTTAAGGCAAGGGTCTGTTCCAATTTCGGAGAAAGTGTGAAAGACCAAACTCTTTGAAATAACAGCCGATTCAAGTGTCCGACATGAACTGCTGTACTTTTTAAATAAAGAGCTTTTCGGAAGACCGTTACACCTATCTTAAGATCTTATTTTATGACGCTTTAAACGCTGTATAAAGCTAGGGCCTGTTCCATTTACCGAGAAAATGGGAAAATCCAAAGTCTTTAAAATAACTGCCGTTTCAAGTGTCCGACATGAACTGCTGTACTTTTTAAACTAAGAGCCTTTCGGAAGAGCGTTACATCTATCTAAATAGCTTAGTTTATGCCGCTTTAAACGCTATATAAAGCTAGGGTCTGTTCCAATTACCGAGAAAATGGGAAAATACAAAGTCTTTAAAATAACAGCCGTTTCAAGTGTCCGACATAAATTGCTGTACTTTCTAATCTAAGAGCCTACCGAAAGAGTAATATAACTTTCTGAAAAGGCTTTTATATGCCGCTTACAACGCAATATAAGGCAAGGGTCTGTTCCAATTTCGGAGAAAATGGGAAAATCCAAAGCCTTGAAAATAACAGCCGTTCCAAGTGTCCGACATAAACTGCTGTACTTTCTAAACTAAGAGCCTGTCGAAAGAGCATTATGCCTTTCTTAAAAGCTTATTATATGTCGCTTAAAACTGTAAATAAAGCCAGGATCTGTTCCAATTTCCAAGAAAATGGGAAAATCCAAATCCCTTAAAATAACAGCCGTTTCAAGTGTCCGACATAAACTGCTGTACTTTCTAAACGGAGAACCTTTCGAAAGAGCATTATTCCTTTCTGAAAAGCTTATTATATGCCGCTTAAAACGGTAAATAAGGCTAGGATCTGTTCCAATTTCCGAGAAAATGGGAAAGCCCAAGCTCTTTAAAATAACAGCCGTTTCAAGGGTCCGACATAAACTGCTGTGCCTTTTCTAAACGGAGAACCTTTCGAAAGAGCATTATTCCTTTCTGAAAAGCTTATTTTATGCCGCTTTAAACGCTATATAAAGCTAGGGTCTGTTCCAATTTCCGAGAAAATGGGAAAGACCAAACTCTTTAAAATAACTGCCGTTTCAAGTGTCCGACATGAACTGCTGAACTTTCTAAACTAAGACCCTTTCGGAAGAGCGTTACACCTATCTAAATAGCTTAGTTAATGTCGCTTTAAACGTTATATCAAGCTAGGGTCTGTTCCAATTACCGAGAAAATGGGAAAATCCAAAGTCTTTAAAATAACAGCCGTTTCAAGTGTCCGACATAAACTGCTGTACTTTCTAAACTGAGAGCCTTTCGAAAGAGCATTATCCCTTTCTGAAAAGCTTATTATATGCCGCTTAAACCACAATAAAAAGCTAGGGCCTGTTCCAATTACCG
Organism: Volucella zonaria; assembly: GCA_963966105.1. Taxonomy (NCBI): domain Eukaryota; kingdom Metazoa; phylum Arthropoda; class Insecta; order Diptera; family Syrphidae; genus Volucella; species Volucella zonaria. The sequence continues at coordinate 3,895,932 of CAWYQB010000254.1, read as the reverse complement.
AGAAAATGGGAAAATCCAAAGTCTTTAAAATAACTGCCGTTTCAAGTGTCCGACATCAAATGCTGTTCTTTCTAAACTAAGAGAATTTCGGAAGAGCGTTACACCTATCTAAATAGCTTAGCTTATGCGGCTTTAAACGCTATATAAAGCTCGGGTCTGTTCCAATTTCCGAGAAAATGGGAAAGACCAATCCCTCTAAAATAACAGCCGTTTCAAGTGTCCGACATAAACTGCTGCAATTTCTAAACTGAGAGCATTTCGGAAGAGCCTTATACCTTTCTGAAAAGGTTATTATATGCCGCTAAACACAATAAAAAGCTAGGGCCTGTTCAAACTTCCGAGAAAATGGGAAAGACCAAACGCTTTAAAATAACTGCAGTTTCAAGTGTCCGACATAAACTGCTGTACTTTCTAAACTAAGAGCCTTTCGGAAGAGCGCTATACCTTTCTGAAAAGCTTATTATATGTCGCTTAAAACGGTAAATAAAGCTAGGGTCTTTTCCAATTTCCGAGAAAATGGGAAAATCCAAAGCCTTTAAAATAACAGCCGTTTCAAGTGTCCGACATAAACTGCTGTACTATCTAAACTAACAGCCCTTCGGAAAAGCGTTATACCTTTCTGAAAAGCTTATTTAATGTCGCTTAAAACGGTAAATAAAGCTAGGTTCTGTTCCATTTTCCGAGAAAATGGGATAATAAAAAGCCTTTAAAATAACAGCCGTTTCAAGGGTCCGACATAAACTGCTGTGCCTTTTCTAAACTAAGAGCCTTTCGGAAGAGCGTTATACCTTTCTGAAAAGCTTATAATATGTCGCTTAAAACGGTAAGTAAAGCTAGGATCTGTTCCAATTTCCGAGAGAATGGGAAATCCAAAGCCTTTAAAATAACAGCCGTTTAGAGTGTCCGACATAAACTGCTGTACTATCTAAACTAAGAGCCTTTCGGAAAAGCGTTATACCTTTCTGAAAAGCTTATTTTATGTCGCTTAAAACGGTAAATAAAGCTAGGGTCTTTTAGAATTTCCAAGAAAATGGGAAAATCCAAAGCCTTTAAAATAACAGCCGTTTCAAGTGTCCGACATAAACTGCTGTACTATCTAAGCTAAGAGCCTTTCGGAAAAGCGTTATACCTTTCTGAAAAGCTTATTTAATGTCGCTTAAAACGGTAAATAAAGCTAGGGTCTGTTCCGTTTTCCGAGAAAATGGGAAAATAAAAAGCCTTTAAAATAACAGCCGTTTCAAGGGTCCGACATAAACTGCTGTGCCTTTTCTAAACTAAGAGCCTTTCGGAAGAGCGTTATACCTTTCTGAAAAGCTTATTATATATCGGTTAAAACGGTAAGTAAAGCTAGGATCTGTTCCAATTTCCGAGAAAATGGGAAAATCCAAAGCCTTTAAAATAACAGCCGTTTCAAGTGTCCGACATAAACTGCTGTACTTTCTAAACTAAAAGCCACCCGAAAGAGCAATATACCTTTCTGAAAAGCCTATTATATGCCGCTTACAACGCAATTTAAGCCAAGGGTCTGTTCCAATTTCGTAGAAAGTGTGAAAGACCAAACTCTTTGAAATAACAGCCATTTCAAGTGTCCGACATGAACTGCTGTACTTTCTAAACTAAGACCCTTTCGGAAGAGCCTTATACCTTTCTGAAAAGCTTATTATGTGTCGCTTAAAACGATAAATAAAGCTATGGTTTGTTGCAATTTCCGAGGAAATGGGAAAATCTAAAGCCTTTAAAATAACAGCCGTTTCAAGTGTCCGACATAAACTGCTGTACTTTCTAAACTAAGAGCCTTCCGGAAGAGTACTATACCTTTCAAAAAAGCCTATTATATGCCGCTTACAACGCAATTTAAGGCAAGGGTCTGTCCCAATTTCGGAGAAAGTGTGAAAGACCAAACTCTTTAAAATAACAGCCGTTTCAAGGGTCCGACATAAACTGCTGTGCCTTTTCTAAACTAAGAGCCTTTCGGAAGAGCGTTATACCTTTCTGAAAAGCTTATAATATGTCGCTTAAAACGGTAAGTAAAGCTAGGATCTGTTCCAATTTCCGAGAGAATGGGAAATCCAAAGCCTTTAAAATAACAGCCGTTTCAAGTGTCCGACATAAACTACTGTACTATCTAAACTAAGAGCCTTTCGGAAAAGCGTTATACCTTTCTGAAAAGCTTATTTAATGTCGCTTAAAACGGTAAATAAAGCTAGGGTCTTTTCCAATTTCCAAGAAAATGGGAAAATCCAAAGCCTTTAAAATAACAGCCGTTTCAAGTGTCCGACATAAACTGCTGTACTATCTAAACTAAGAGCCTTTCGGAAAAGCGTTATACCTTTCTGAAAAGCTTATTTAATGTCGCTTAAAACGGTAAATAAAGCTAGGGTCTGTTCCATTTTCCGAGAAAATGGGAAAATAAAAAGCCTTTAAAATAACAGCCGTTTCAAGGGTCCGACATAAACTGCTGTGCCTTTTCTAAACTAAGAGCCTTTCGGAAGAGCGTTATACCTTTCTGAAAAGCTTATTATATGTCGCTTAAAACGGTAAGTAAAGCTAGGATCTGTTCCAATTTCCGAGAAAATGGGAAAATCCAAAGCCTTTAAAATAACAGCCGTTTCAAGTGTCCGACATAAACTGCTGTACTTTCTAAACTAAAAGCCACCCGAAAGAGCAATATACCTTTCTGAAAAGCCTATTATATGCCGCTTACAACGCAATTTAAGCCAAGGGTCTGTTCCAATTTCGGAGAAAGTGTGAAAGATCAAACTCTTTGAAATAACAGCCATTTCAAGTGTCCGACATGAACTGCTGTACTTTCTAAACTAAGACAATTTCGGAAGAGCCTTATACCTTTCTGAAAAGCTTATTATGTGTCGCTTAAAACGATAAATAAAGCTAGGGTTTGTTGCAATTTCCGAGGAAATGGGAAAATCTAAAGCCTTTAAAATAACAGCCGTTTCAAGTGTCCGACATAAACTGCTGTACTTTCTAAACTAAGAGCCTTCCGAAAGAGTACTATACCTTTCAGAAAAGCCTATTATATGCCGCTTACAACGCAATTTAAGGCAAGGGTCTGTTCCAATTTCGGAGAAAGTGTGAAAGACCAAACTCTTTGAAATAACAGCCGTTTCAAGTGTCCGACATGAACTGCTGTACTTTCTAAACTAAGAGCCTTATACCTTTCTGAAAAGCTTATTATATGTCGCTTAAAACGGTAAATAAAGCTAGGGTTTGTTCCAATTTCCAACAAACACCCGTTTCAAGTGTCCGACATAAACTGCTGTACTTCCTAAACTAAGAGCCTTTCGGAAAAGCGTTATACCTTTCTGAAAAGCTTATTATATTTCGCTTAAAACGGTAAATAAAGCTAGGGTTTGTTCCAATTTCCGAGGAAATGGGAAAATCCAAAGCCTTTAAAATAACAGCCGTTTCAAGTGTCCGACATAAACTGCTGTACTTTCTAAACTAAGAGCTTTTCGGAAGAGCGTTATACCTTTCTGGAAAGCTTATTATATGTCGCTTAAAACGGTAAGTAAAGCTAGGATCTGTTCCCATTTCCGAGAAAATGGGAAAATCCAAAGACTTTAAAATAACAGTCGTTTCAAGTGTCCAACATAAACTGCTGTACTTTCTAAACTAAGAGCCTTCCGAAAGAGTAATATACCTTTCTGAAAAGCCTATTATATGCCGCTTACAACGCAATTTAAGGCAAGGGTCTGCTCCAATTTCGGAGAAAGTGTGAAAGACCAAACTCTTTGAAATAAAAGCCGTTTCAAGTGTCCGACATGAACTGCTGTACTTTCTAAACTAAGAGCCTTTCGGAAGAGCCTTATACCTTTCTGAAAAGCTTATTATATGTCGCTTAAAACGGTAAATAAATCTAGGGTTTGTTCCAATTTCCAACAAACACCCGTTTCAAGTGTCCGACATAAACTGCTGTACTTTCCAAACTAAGAGCCTTTCGGAAGAGCGTTATACCTTTCTGAAAAGCTTATTATATTTCGCTTAAAACGGTAAATAAAGCTAGGGTTTGTTCCAATTTCAGAGGAAATGGGAAAACCCAAAGCCTTTAAAATAACAGCCGTTTCAAGTGTCCGACATAAACTGCTGTACTTTCTAAACTAAGAGCCTTTCGGAAGAGCCTTATACCTTTCTGAAAAGCTTATTATATGTCGCTTAAAACGGTAAATAAGGCTAGGGTTTGTTCCAATTTCCAACAAACACCCGTTTCAAGTGTCCGACATAAACTGCTGTACTTTCTAAACTAAAAGCCTTTCGGAAGAGCGTTATACCTTTCTGAAAAGCTTATTATATTTCGCTTAAAACGGTAGATAAAGCTAGGGTTTGTTCCAATTTCAGAGGAAATGGGAAAATCCAAAGCCTTTAAAATAACAGCCGTTTCAAGTGTCCGACAAAAACTGCTGTACTTTCTAACCTAGGAGCCTTTCGGAAGAGCGTTATACCTTTCTGCAAAGCTTATTATATGTCGCTTAAAACGGTACGTAAAGCTAGGATCTGTTCCCATTTCCGAGAAAATGGGAAAATCCAAAGCCTTTAAAATAACAGCCGTTTCAAGTGTCCGACATAAACTGCTGTACTTTCTAAACTAAGAGCCTATCGGAAGAGCGTTACACCTATCTAAATAGCTTAGCTTACGCGGCTGTAAACGCTATATAAAGCTAGGGTCTGTTCCAATTTCCGAGAAAATGGGAAAGGCCAATCCCTCTAAAATAACAGCCGTTTCAAGTGTCCGACATAAACTGCTGCAATTTCTAAACTGAGAGCCTTTCGGAAGAGCCTTATAAATTTCTGAAAAGGTTATTATATGCCGCTTAAACACAATAAAAAGCTAGGGCCTGTTCAAACTTCCGAGAAAATGGGAAAGTCCAAACGCTTTAAAGTAACTGCCGTTTCAAGTGTCCGACATAAACTGCTGTACTTTCTAAACTAAGAGCCTTTCGGAAAAGCGTTATACCTTTCTGAAAAGCTTATTTAATGTCGCTTAAAACGGCAAATAAAGCTAGGGTCTGTTCCATTTTCCGAGAAAATGGGAAAATAAAAAGCCCTTAAAATAACAGCCGTTTCAAGGGTCCCACATAAACTGCTGTGCCTTTTCCAAACTAAGAGCCTTTCGGAAGAGCGTTATACCTTTCTGAAAAGCTTATTATATGTCGCTTAAAACGGTAAGTAAAGCTAAGATCTGTTCCAATTTCCGAGAAAATGGGAAAATCCAAAGCCTTTAAAATAACAGGCGTTTCAAGTGTCCGACATAAACTGCTGTACTTTCAAAACTAAAAGCCATCCGAAAGAGCAATATACCTTTCTGAAAACCTATTATATGCCGCTTACAAAGCAATTTAAGGCAAGGGTCTGTTCCAATTTCGGAGAAAGTGTGAGAGACCAAACTCTTTGAAATAACAGCCGTTTCAAGTGTCCGACATGAACTGCTGTACTTTCTAAACTAAGACCCTTTCGGAAGAGCCTTATACCTTTCTGAAAAGCTTATTATATGTCGCTTAAAACGGTAAATAAAGCTAGGGTTTGTTGCAATTTCTGAGGAAATGGGAAAATCCAAAGCCTTTAAAATAACAGCCGTTTCAAGTGTCCGACATAAACTGATGTACTTTCTAAACTAAGAGCCTTCCGAAAGAGTAATATACCTTTCTGAAAAGCCTATTATATGCCGCTTACAACGCAATTTAAGGCAAGGGTCTGTTCCAATTTCGGAGAAAGTGTGAAAGACCAAACTCTTTGAAATAACAGCCAATTCAAGTGTCCGACATGAACTGCTGTACTTTCTAAACTAAGAGCCTTTCGGAAGAGCCTTATACCTTTCTGAAAAGCTTATTATATGTCGCTTAAAACACTAAATAAAGCTAGGGTTTGTTCCAATTACCGAGAAAATGGGAAAATCCAAAGTCTTTAAAATAACAGCCGTTTCAAGGGTCCGACATAAACTGCTGTACATTCTAAACTGAGAGCCTTTCGAAAGAGCATTATCCCTTTCTGAAAAGCTTATTATATGTCGCTTAAACCACAATAAAAATCTAGGGCCTGTTCCAATATCCGAAAAAATGTGAAAACCCAAACCCTTTAAAATAACAACCGTTTCAAGTGTCCGACATAAATTGCTGTACTTTGTAAGCTAAGAGCCTACCGAAAGAGTAATATACCTTTCTGAAAAGCTTATTATATGCCGCTTACAACGCAATATAAGGCAACGGTCTGTTCGAATTTCGGAGAAAATGCAAAAGACCAAACGCATTAAAATAACTGCCGTTTCAAGTGTCCGGCATAAACTGCTGTACTTTCTAAACTAAGAGCCTTTCGGAAGAGCGTTATACCTTTCTGAAAAGCTTATTATATGTCGCTTAAAACGGTAGATAAAGCTAGGGTCTGTTTCAATTTCCGAGAAAATGGGAAAATCCAAAGCCTTTAAAATAACAGCCGTTTCAAGTGTCCGACATAAACTGCTGTCCTTTCTAAACTAATAGCCTTTCGGAAAAGCGTTATACCTTTCTGAAAAGCTTATTTAATGTCGCTTAAAACGGTAGATAAAGCTAGGATCTGTTCCAATTTCCAAGAAAATGGGAAAATCCAAAGCCCTTAAAAGAACAGCCGTTTCAAGTGTCCGACATAAACTGCTGTACTTTCTAAACTGAGAACCTTTCGAAAGGGCATTATTCCTTTCTGAAAAGCTTATTATATTGCGCTTAAAACGGTAAATAAAGTTAGGGTCTGTTCCAATTTCCGAGAAAATAGGAAAATCCAAAGCCTTTAAAATAACAGCCGTTTCAAGTGTCCGACATAAACTGCTGTACTATCTAAACTAAGAGCCTTTCGGAAAAGCGTTATACCTTTCTGAAAAGCTTATTTAATGTCGCTTAAAACGGTAAATAAAGCTAGGGTCTTTTCCAATTTCCAAGAAAATGGGAAAATCCAAAGCCTTTAAAATAACAGCCGTTTCAAGTGTCCGACATAAACTGCTGTACTATCTAAACTAAGAGCCTTTCGGAAAAGCGTTATACCTTTCTGAAAAGCTTATTTAATGTCGCTTAAAACGGTAAATAAAGCTAGGGTCTGTTCCATTTTCCGAGAAAATGGGAAAATAAAAAGCCTTTAAAATAACAGCCGTTTCAAGGGTCCGACATAAACTGCTGTGCCTTTTCTAAACTAAGAGCCTTTCGGAAGAGCGTTATACCTTTCTGAAAAGCTTATTATATGTCGCTTAAAACGGTAAGTAAAGCTAGGATCTGTTCCAATTTCCGAGAAAATGGGAAAATCCAAAGCCTTTAAAATAACAGCCGTTTCAAGTGTCCGACATAAACTGCTGTACTTTCTAAACTAAAAGCCACCCGAAAGAGCAATATACCTTTCTGAAAAGCCTATTATATGCCGCTTACAACGCAATTTAAGCCAAGGGTCTGTTCCAATTTCGGAGAAAGTGTGAAAGATCAAACTCTTTGAAATAACAGCCATTTCAAGTGTCCGACATGAACTGCTGTACTTTCTAAACTAAGACAATTTCGGAAGAGCCTTATACCTTTCTGAAAAGCTTATTATGTGTCGCTTAAAACGATAAATAAAGCTAGGGTTTGTTGCAATTTCCGAGGAAATGGGAAAATCTAAAGCCTTTAAAATAACAGCCGTTTCAAGTGTCCGACATAAACTGCTGTACTTTCTAAACTAAGAGCCTTCCGAAAGAGTACTATACCTTTCAGAAAAGCCTATTATATGCCGCTTACAACGCAATTTAAGGCAAGGGTCTGTTCCAATTTCGGAGAAAGTGTGAAAGACCAAACTCTTTGAAATAACAGCCGTTTCAAGTGTCCGACATGAACTGCTGTACTTTCTAAACTAAGAGCCTTATACCTTTCTGAAAAGCTTATTATATGTCGCTTAAAACGGTAAATAAAGCTAGGGTTTGTTCCAATTTCCAACAAACACCCGTTTCAAGTGTCCGACATAAACTGCTGTACTTCCTAAACTAAGAGCCTTTCGGAAAAGCGTTATACCTTTCTGAAAAGCTTATTATATTTCGCTTAAAACGGTAAATAAAGCTAGGGTTTGTTCCAATTTCCGAGGAAATGGGAAAATCCAAAGCCTTTAAAATAACAGCCGTTTCAAGTGTCCGACATAAACTGCTGTACTTTCTAAACTAAGAGCTTTTCGGAAGAGCGTTATACCTTTCTGGAAAGCTTATTATATGTCGCTTAAAACGGTAAGTAAAGCTAGGATCTGTTCCCATTTCCGAGAAAATGGGAAAATCCAAAGACTTTAAAATAACAGTCGTTTCAAGTGTCCAACATAAACTGCTGTACTTTCTAAACTAAGAGCCTTCCGAAAGAGTAATATACCTTTCTGAAAAGCCTATTATATGCCGCTTACAACGCAATTTAAGGCAAGGGTCTGCTCCAATTTCGGAGAAAGTGTGAAAGACCAAACTCTTTGAAATAAAAGCCGTTTCAAGTGTCCGACATGAACTGCTGTACTTTCTAAACTAAGAGCCTTTCGGAAGAGCCTTATACCTTTCTGAAAAGCTTATTATATGTCGCTTAAAACGGTAAATAAATCTAGGGTTTGTTCCAATTTCCAACAAACACCCGTTTCAAGTGTCCGACATAAACTGCTGTACTTTCCAAACTAAGAGCCTTTCGGAAGAGCGTTATACCTTTCTGAAAAGCTTATTATATTTCGCTTAAAACGGTAAATAAAGCTAGGGTTTGTTCCAATTTCAGAGGAAATGGGAAAACCCAAAGCCTTTAAAATAACAGCCGTTTCAAGTGTCCGACATAAACTGCTGTACTTTCTAAACTAAGAGCCTTTCGGAAGAGCCTTATACCTTTCTGAAAGGCTTATTATATGTCGCTTAAAACGGTAAATAAGGCTAGGGTTTGTTCCAATTTCCAACAAACACCCGTTTCAAGTGTCCGACATAAACTGCTGTACTTTCTAAACTAAAAGCCTTTCGGAAGAGCGTTATACCTTTCTGAAAAGCTTATTATATTTCGCTTAAAACGGTAGATAAAGCTAGGGTTTGTTCCAATTTCAGAGGAAATGGGAAAATCCAAAGCCTTTAAAATAACAGCCGTTTCAAGTGTCCGACAAAAACTGCTGTACTTTCTAACCTAGGAGCCTTTCGGAAGAGCGTTATACCTTTCTGGAAAGCTTATTATATGTCGCTTAAAACGGTAAGTAAAGCTAGGATCTGTTCCCATTTCCGAGAAAATGGGAAAATCCAAAGCCTTTAAAATAACAGCCGTTTCAAGTGTCCGACATAAACTGCTGTACTTTCTAAACTAAGAGCCTTTCGGAAGAGCGTTACACCTATCTAAATAGCTTAGCTTACGCGGCTGTAAACGCTATATAAAGCTAGGGTCTGTTCCAATTTCCGAGAAAATGGGAAAGGCCAATCCCTCTAAAATAACAGCCGTTTCAAGTGTCCGACATAAACTGCTGCAATTTCTAAACTGAGAGCCTTTCGGAAGAGCCTTATAAATTTCTGAAAAGGTTATTATATGCCGCTTAAACACAATAAAAAGCTAGGGCCTGTTCAAACTTCCGAGAAAATGGGAAAGTCCAAACGCTTTAAAGTAACTGCCGTTTCAAGTGTCCGACATAAACTGCTGTACTTTCTAAACTAAGAGCCTTTCGGAAAAGCGTTATACCTTTCTGAAAAGCTTATTTAATGTCGCTTAAAACGGCAAATAAAGCTAGGGTCTGTTCCATTTTCCGAGAAAATGGGAAAATAAAAAGCCCTTAAAATAACAGCCGTTTCAAGGGTCCCACATAAACTGCTGTGCCTTTTCCAAACTAAGAGCCTTTCGGAAGAGCGTTATACCTTTCTGAAAAGCTTATTATATGTCGCTTAAAACGGTAAGTAAAGCTAAGATCTGTTCCAATTTCCGAGAAAATGGGAAAATCCAAAGCCTTTAAAATAACAGGCGTTTCAAGTGTCCGACATAAACTGCTGTACTTTCAAAACTAAAAGCCATCCGAAAGAGCAATATACCTTTCTGAAAACCTATTATATGCCGCTTACAAAGCAATTTAAGGCAAGGGTCTGTTCCAATTTCGGAGAAAGTGTGAGAGACCAAACTCTTTGAAATAACAGCCGTTTCAAGTGTCCGACATGAACTGCTGTACTTTCTAAACTAAGACCCTTTCGGAAGAGCCTTATACCTTTCTGAAAAGCTTATTATATGTCGCTTAAAACGGTAAATAAAGCTAGGGTTTGTTGCAATTTCTGAGGAAATGGGAAAATCCAAAGCCTTTAAAATAACAGCCGTTTCAAGTGTCCGACATAAACTGATGTACTTTCTAAACTAAGAGCCTTCCGAAAGAGTAATATACCTTTCTGAAAAGCCTATTATATGCCGCTTACAACGCAATTTAAGGCAAGGGTCTGTTCCAATTTCGGAGAAAGTGTGAAAGACCAAACTCTTTGAAATAACAGCCAATTCAAGTGTCCGACATGAACTGCTGTACTTTCTAAACTAAGAGCCTTTCGGAAGAGCCTTATACCTTTCTGAAAAGCTTATTATATGTCGCTTAAAACACTAAATAAAGCTAGGGTTTGTTCCAATTACCGAGAAAATGGGAAAATCCAAAGTCTTTAAAATAACAGCCGTTTCAAGGGTCCGACATAAACTGCTGTACATTCTAAACTGAGAGCCTTTCGAAAGAGCATTATCCCTTTCTGAAAAGCTTATTATATGTCGCTTAAACCACAATAAAAATCTAGGGCCTGTTCCAATATCCGAAAAAATGTGAAAACCCAAACCCTTTAAAATAACAACCGTTTCAAGTGTCCGACATAAATTGCTGTACTTTGTAAGCTAAGAGCCTACCGAAAGAGTAATATACCTTTCTGAAAAGCTTATTATATGCCGCTTACAACGCAATATAAGGCAACGGTCTGTTCGAATTTCGGAGAAAATGCAAAAGACCAAACGCATTAAAATAACTGCCGTTTCAAGTGTCCGGCATAAACTGCTGTACTTTCTAAACTAAGAGCCTTTCGGAAGAGCGTTATACCTTTCTGAAAAGCTTATTATATGTCGCTTAAAACGGTAGATAAAGCTAGGGTCTGTTTCAATTTCCGAGAAAATGGGAAAATCCAAAGCCTTTAAAATAACAGCCGTTTCAAGTGTCCGACATAAACTGCTGTCCTTTCTAAACTAATAGCCTTTCGGAAAAGCGTTATACCTTTCTGAAAAGCTTATTTAATGTCGCTTAAAACGGTAGATAAAGCTAGGATCTGTTCCAATTTCCAAGAAAATGGGAAAATCCAAAGCCCTTAAAAGAACAGCCGTTTCAAGTGTCCGACATAAACTGCTGTACTTTCTAAACTGAGAACCTTTCGAAAGGGCATTATTCCTTTCTGAAAAGCTTATTATATTGCGCTTAAAACGGTAAATAAAGTTAGGGTCTGTTCCAATTTCCGAGAAAATAGGAAAATCCAAAGCCTTTAAAATAACAGCCGTTTCAAGTGTCCGACATAAACTGCTGTACTTTCTACACTGAGAGCCTTCCGAAAGAGTAATATACCTTTCTGAAAAGCCTATTATATGCAGCTTACAACGCAATTTAAGGCAAGGGTCTGTTCCAATTTCGGAGAAAGTGTGAAAGACCAAACTCTTTGAAATAACAGCCGATTCAAGTGTCCGACATGAACTGCTGTACTTTTTAAATAAAGAGCTTTTCGGAAGACCGTTACACCTATCTTAAAATCTTATTTTATGACGCTTTAAACGCTGTATAAAGCTAGGGCCTGTTCCATTTACCGAGAAAATGGGAAAATCCAAAGTCTTTAAAATAACTGCCGTTTCAAGTGTCCGACATGAACTGCTGTACTTTTTAAACTAAGAGCCTTTCGGAAGAGCGTTACATCTATCTAAATAGCTTAGTTTATGCCGCTTTAAACGCTATATAAAGCTAGGGTCTGTTCCAATTACCGAGAAAATGGGAAAATACAAAGTCTTTAAAATAACAGCCGTTTCAAGTGTCCGACATAAATTGCTGTACTTTCTAATCTAAGAGCCTACCGAAAGAGTAATATAACTTTCTGAAAAGGCTTTTATATGCCGCTTACAACGCAATATAAGGCAAGGGTCTGTTCCAATTTCGGAGAAAATGGGAAAATCCAAAGCCTTGAAAATAACAGCCGTTCCAAGTGTCCGACATAAACTGCTGTACTTTCTAAACTAAGAGCCTGTCGAAAGAGCATTATGCCTTTCTTAAAAGCTTATTATATGTCGCTTAAAACTGTAAATAAAGCTAGGATCTGTTCCAATTTCCAAGAAAATGGGAAAATCCAAATCCCTTAAAATAACAGCCGTTTCAAGTGTCCGACATAAACTGCTGTACTTTCTAAACGGAGAACCTTTCGAAAGAGCATTATTCCTTTCTGAAAAGCTTATTATATGCCGCTTAAAACGGTAAATAAGGCTAGGATCTGTTCCAATTTCCGAGAAAATGGGAAAGCCCAAGCTCTTTAAAATAACAGCCGTTTCAAGGGTCCGACATAAACTGCTGTGCCTTTTCTAAACTGAGAACCTTTCGAAAGAGCATTATTCCTTTCTGAAAAGCATATTATATGCCGCTTAAAACGGTAAATAAAGCTAGGATCTGTTCCAATTTCCGAGAAAATAGGAAAATCCAAAGCCTTTAAAATAACAGCCCTTTCAAGTGTCCGACATAAACTGCTGTACTTTCTAAACTAAGAGCCTTCCGAAAGAGTAATATACCTTTCTGAAAAGCCTATTATATGCCGCTTACAACGCAATATAAGGCAAGGGTCTGTTCCAATTTCGGAGAAAGTGTGAAAGACCAAACTCTTTGAAATAACAGCCGATTCAAGTGTCCGACATGAACTGCTGTACTTTTTAAATAAAGAGCTTTTCGGAAGAGCGTTACACCTATCTTAAAATCTTATTTTATGCCGCTTTAAACGCTATATAAAGCTAGGGCCTGTTCCAATTACCGCGAAAATGGGAAAATCCAAAGTCTTTAAAATAACTGCCGTTTCAAGTGTCCGACATGAACTGCTGTACTTTCTAAACTAAGAGCCTTTCGGAAAAGCGTTATACCTTTCTGAAAAGCTTATTTAATGTCGCTTAAAACGGTAGATAAAGGTAGGGTCTGTTCCAATTTCCGAGGAAATGGGAAAGACCAAACTCTTTAAAATAACTGCCGTTTCAAGTGTCCGACAAGAACTGCTGTACTTTCTAAGCTAAGACCCTTTCGGAAGAGCGTTACACCTATCTAAATAGCTAAGTTTATGCCGCTCTAAACGCCATATAAAGCTAGGGTCTGTTCCAATTACCGAGAAAATGGGAAAATCCAAAGTCTTTAAAATAACAGCCGTTTCAAGTGTCCGATATAAACTGCTGTACTTTCTAAACTGAGAGCCTTTCGGAAGAGCATTATGCCTTTCTGAAAAGCTTATTATATGCCGCTTAAAACACTATATAAAGCTAGGGTGTGTTCCAATTTCCGAGAAAATGTGAAAGTCCAAACCCTTTAAAATAACAGCCGTTTCAAGTGTCCGCCATGAACTGCTGTACTTTCTAAACTAAGAGCCTTTCGGAAGAGCGTTGCACCTTTCTGAAAAGCTTATTATATGCCGCTTAAAACACAATAAAAAGCTAGAGTCTGTCCCTATATCCGAGAAAATGGGAAAGGCCAAAATCTTTAAAATTACTGCCGATTCAAGTGTCCGACATAAATTGCTGTATTTTCTAAACTGAGAGCCTTTCGGAAGAGCGCTATTTCTGGAATGCTTATTATATGTCTAGGGCCTGTTCAAATTTCCGAGAAAATGTAAAAGACCAAACGCTTTAAAATAACAGCCGTTGCAAGTGTCCGATATAAACTGCTGTACTCTCTAAGCTAAGAGCCTTCCGGAAGAGCAATATACCATTCTGAAAAGCTTATTATATCCCGCTTAAAACACAATATAAAGCTAGGGTTTGTTCCAATTTCCGAAAAAATGTGAAAGCCCAAACGCTTTAAAATAACAGCCGTTTCAAGTGTCCGACATAAATAGCTGTACTTTCTAGGCTAAGAGCCTACCGAAAGAGTAATATAACTTTCTGAAAAGTCTTTTATATGCCGCTTACAACGCAATATAAGGCAAGGGTCTGTTCCAATTTCGGAGAAAATGGGAAAATCCAAAGCCTTGAAAATAACAGCCGTTTCAAGTGTCCGACATAAACTGCTGTACTTTCTAAACTAAGAGCCTGTCGAAAGAGCATTATGCCTTTCTTAAAAGCTTATTATATGTCGCTTAAAACGGTAAGTAAAGCTAGGATCTGTTCCCATTTCCGAGAAAATGGGAAAATCCAAAGACTTTAAAATAACAGTCGTTTCAAGTGTCCAACATAAACTGCTGTACTTTCTAAACTAAGAGCCTTCCGAAAGAGTAATATACCTTTCTGAAAAGCCTATTATATGCCGCTTACAACGCAATTTAAGGCAAGGGTCTGCTCCAATTTCGGAGAAAGTGTGAAAGACCAAACTCTTTGAAATAAAAGCCGTTTCAAGTGTCCGACATGAACTGCTGTACTTTCTAAACTAAGAGCCTTTCGGAAGAGCCTTATACCTTTCTGAAAAGCTTATTATATGTCGCTTAAAACGGTAAATAAATCTAGGGTTTGTTCCAATTTCCAACAAACACCCGTTTCAAGTGTCCGACATAAACTGCTGTACTTTCCAAACTAAGAGCCTTTCGGAAGAGCGTTATACCTTTCTGAAAAGCTTATTATATTTCGCTTAAAACGGTAAATAAAGCTAGGGTTTGTTCCAATTTCAGAGGAAATGGGAAAACCCAAAGCCTTTAAAATAACAGCCGTTTCAAGTGTCCGACATAAACTGCTGTACTTTCTAAACTAAGAGCCTTTCGGAAGAGCCTTATACCTTTCTGAAAAGCTTATTATATGTCGCTTAAAACGGTAAATAAGGCTAGGGTTTGTTCCAATTTCCAACAAACACCCGTTTCAAGTGTCCGACATAAACTGCTGTACTTTCTAAACTAAAAGCCTTTCGGAAGAGCGTTATACCTTTCTGAAAAGCTTATTATATTTCGCTTAAAACGGTAGATAAAGCTAGGGTTTGTTCCAATTTCAGAGGAAATGGGAAAATCCAAAGCCTTTAAAATAACAGCCGTTTCAAGTGTCCGACAAAAACTGCTGTACTTTCTAACCTAGGAGCCTTTCGGAAGAGCGTTATACCTTTCTGGAAAGCTTATTATATGTCGCTTAAAACGGTAAGTAAAGCTAGGATCTGTTCCCATTTCCGAGAAAATGGGAAAATCCAAAGCCTTTAAAATAACAGCCGTTTCAAGTGTCCGACATAAACTGCTGTACTTTCTAAACTAAGAGCCTTTCGGAAGAGCGTTACACCTATCTAAATAGCTTAGCTTACGCGGCTGTAAACGCTATATAAAGCTAGGGTCTGTTCCAATTTCCGAGAAAATGGGAAAGGCCAATCCCTCTAAAATAACAGCCGTTTCAAGTGTCCGACATAAACTGCTGCAATTTCTAAACTGAGAGCCTTTCGGAAGAGCCTTATAAATTTCTGAAAAGGTTATTATATGCCGCTTAAACACAATAAAAAGCTAGGGCCTGTTCAAACTTCCGAGAAAATGGGAAAGTCCAAACGCTTTAAAGTAACTGCCGTTTCAAGTGTCCGACATAAACTGCTGTACTTTCTAAACTAAGAGCCTTTCGGAAAAGCGTTATACCTTTCTGAAAAGCTTATTTAATGTCGCTTAAAACGGCAAATAAAGCTAGGGTCTGTTCCATTTTCCGAGAAAATGGGAAAATAAAAAGCCCTTAAAATAACAGCCGTTTCAAGGGTCCCACATAAACTGCTGTGCCTTTTCCAAACTAAGAGCCTTTCGGAAGAGCGTTATACCTTTCTGAAAAGCTTATTATATGTCGCTTAAAACGGTAAGTAAAGCTAAGATCTGTTCCAATTTCCGAGAAAATGGGAAAATCCAAAGCCTTTAAAATAACAGGCGTTTCAAGTGTCCGACATAAACTGCTGTACTTTCAAAACTAAAAGCCATCCGAAAGAGCAATATACCTTTCTGAAAACCTATTATATGCCGCTTACAAAGCAATTTAAGGCAAGGGTCTGTTCCAATTTCGGAGAAAGTGTGAGAGACCAAACTCTTTGAAATAACAGCCGTTTCAAGTGTCTGACATGAACTGCTGTACTTTCTAAACTAAGACCCTTTCGGAAGAGCCTTATACCTTTCTGAAAAGCTTATTATATGTCGCTTAAAACGGTAAATAAAGCTAGGGTTTGTTGCAATTTCTGAGGAAATGGGAAAATCCAAAGCCTTTAAAATAACAGCCGTTTCAAGTGTCCGACATAAACTGATGTACTTTCTAAACTAAGAGCCTTCCGAAAGAGTAATATACCTTTCTGAAAAGCCTATTATATGCCGCTTACAACGCAATTTAAGGCAAGGGTCTGTTCCAATTTCGGAGAAAGTGTGAAAGACCAAACTCTTTGAAATAACAGCCAATTCAAGTGTCCGACATGAACTGCTGTACTTTCTAAACTAAGAGCCTTTCGGAAGAGCCTTATACCTTTCTGAAAAGCTTATTATATGTCGCTTAAAACACTAAATAAAGCTAGGGTTTGTTCCAATTACCGAGAAAATGGGAAAATCCAAAGTCTTTAAAATAACAGCCGTTTCAAGGGTCCGACATAAACTGCTGTACATTCTAAACTGAGAGCCTTTCGAAAGAGCATTATCCCTTTCTGAAAAGCTTATTATATGTCGCTTAAACCACAATAAAAATCTAGGGCCTGTTCCAATATCCGAAAAAATGTGAAAACCCAAACCCTTTAAAATAACAACCGTTTCAAGTGTCCGACATAAATTGCTGTACTTTGTAAGCTAAGAGCCTACCGAAAGAGTAATATACCTTTCTGAAAAGCTTATTATATGCCGCTTACAACGCAATATAAGGCAACGGTCTGTTCGAATTTCGGAGAAAATGCAAAAGACCAAACGCATTAAAATAACTGCCGTTTCAAGTGTCCGGCATAAACTGCTGTACTTTCTAAACTAAGAGCCTTTCGGAAGAGCGTTATACCTTTCTGAAAAGCTTATTATATGTCGCTTAAAACGGTAGATAAAGCTAGGGTCTGTTTCAATTTCCGAGAAAATGGGAAAATCCAAAGCCTTTAAAATAACAGCCGTTTCAAGTGTCCGACATAAACTGCTGTCCTTTCTAAACTAATAGCCTTTCGGAAAAGCGTTATACCTTTCTGAAAAGCTTATTTAATGTCGCTTAAAACGGTAGATAAAGCTAGGATCTGTTCCAATTTCCAAGAAAATGGGAAAATCCAAAGCCCTTAAAAGAACAGCCGTTTCAAGTGTCCGACATAAACTGCTGTACTTTCTAAACTGAGAACCTTTCGAAAGGGCATTATTCCTTTCTGAAAAGCTTATTATATTGCGCTTAAAACGGTAAATAAAGTTAGGGTCTGTTCCAATTTCCGAGAAAATAGGAAAATCCAAAGCCTTTAAAATAACAGCCGTTTCAAGTGTCCGACATAAACTGCTGTACTTTCTACACTGAGAGCCTTCCGAAAGAGTAATATACCTTTCTGAAAAGCCTATTATATGCAGCTTACAACGCAATTTAAGGCAAGGGTCTGTTCCAATTTCGGAGAAAGTGTGAAAGACCAAACTCTTTGAAATAACAGCCGATTCAAGTGTCCGACATGAACTGCTGTACTTTTTAAATAAAGAGCTTTTCGGAAGACCGTTACACCTATCTTAAAATCTTATTTTATGACGCTTTAAACGCTGTATAAAGCTAGGGCCTGTTCCATTTACCGAGAAAATGGGAAAATCCAAAGTCTTTAAAATAACTGCCGTTTCAAGTGTCCGACATGAACTGCTGTACTTTTTAAACTAAGAGCCTTTCGGAAGAGCGTTACATCTATCTAAATAGCTTAGTTTATGCCGCTTTAAACGCTATATAAAGCTAGGGTCTGTTCCAATTACCGAGAAAATGGGAAAATACAAAGTCTTTAAAATAACAGCCGTTTCAAGTGTCCGACATAAATTGCTGTACTTTCTAATCTAAGAGCCTACCGAAAGAGTAATATAACTTTCTGAAAAGGCTTTTATATGCCGCTTACAACGCAATATAAGGCAAGGGTCTGTTCCAATTTCGGAGAAAATGGGAAAATCCAAAGCCTTGAAAATAACAGCCGTTCCAAGTGTCCGACATAAACTGCTGTACTTTCTAAACTAAGAGCCTGTCGAAAGAGCATTATGCCTTTCTTAAAAGCTTATTATATGTCGCTTAAAACTGTAAATAAAGCTAGGATCTGTTCCAATTTCCAAGAAAATGGGAAAATCCAAATCCCTTAAAATAACAGCCGTTTCAAGTGTCCGACATAAACTGCTGTACTTTCTAAACGGAGAACCTTTCGAAAGAGCATTATTCCTTTCTGAAAAGCTTATTATATGCCGCTTAAAACGGTAAATAAGGCTAGGATCTGTTCCAATTTCCGAGAAAATGGGAAAGCCCAAGCTCTTTAAAATAACAGCCGTTTCAAGGGTCCGACATAAACTGCTGTGCCTTTTCTAAACTGAGAACCTTTCGAAAGAGCATTATTCCTTTCTGAAAAGCATATTATATGCCGCTTAAAACGGTAAATAAAGCTAGGATCTGTTCCAATTTCCGAGAAAATAGGAAAATCCAAAGCCTTTAAAATAACAGCCCTTTCAAGTGTCCGACATAAACTGCTGTACTTTCTAAACTAAGAGCCTTCCGAAAGAGTAATATACCTTTCTGAAAAGCCTATTATATGCCGCTTACAACGCAATATAAGGCAAGGGTCTGTTCCAATTTCGGAGAAAGTGTGAAAGACCAAACTCTTTGAAATAACAGCCGATTCAAGTGTCCGACATGAACTGCTGTACTTTTTAAATAAAGAGCTTTTCGGAAGAGCGTTACACCTATCTTAAAATCTTATTTTATGCCGCTTTAAACGCTATATAAAGCTAGGGCCTGTTCCAATTACCGCGAAAATGGGAAAATCCAAAGTCTTTAAAATAACTGCCGTTTCAAGTGTCCGACATGAACTGCTGTACTTTCTAAACTAAGAGCCTTTCGGAAAAGCGTTATACC
Source organism: Volucella zonaria (assembly GCA_963966105.1). Lineage (NCBI taxonomy): Eukaryota > Metazoa > Arthropoda > Insecta > Diptera > Syrphidae > Volucella > Volucella zonaria. The sequence continues at coordinate 3,876,769 of CAWYQB010000254.1, read as the reverse complement.
TTTCTGAAAAGCTTATTTAATGTCGCTTAAAACGGTAGATAAAGGTAGGGTCTGTTCCAATTTCCGAGGAAATGGGAAAGACCAAACTCTTTAAAATAACTGCCGTTTCAAGTGTCCGACAAGAACTGCTGTACTTTCTAAGCTAAGACCCTTTCGGAAGAGCGTTACACCTATCTAAATAGCTAAGTTTATGCCGCTCTAAACGCCATATAAAGCTAGGGTCTGTTCCAATTACCGAGAAAATGGGAAAATCCAAAGTCTTTAAAATAACAGCCGTTTCAAGTGTCCGATATAAACTGCTGTACTTTCTAAACTGAGAGCCTTTCGGAAGAGCATTATGCCTTTCTGAAAAGCTTATTATATGCCGCTTAAAACACTATATAAAGCTAGGGTGTGTTCCAATTTCCGAGAAAATGTGAAAGTCCAAACCCTTTAAAATAACAGCCGTTTCAAGTGTCCGCCATGAACTGCTGTACTTTCTAAACTAAGAGCCTTTCGGAAGAGCGTTGCACCTTTCTGAAAAGCTTATTATATGCCGCTTAAAACACAATAAAAAGCTAGAGTCTGTCCCTATATCCGAGAAAATGGGAAAGGCCAAAATCTTTAAAATTACTGCCGATTCAAGTGTCCGACATAAATTGCTGTATTTTCTAAACTGAGAGCCTTTCGGAAGAGCGCTATTTCTGGAATGCTTATTATATGTCTAGGGCCTGTTCAAATTTCCGAGAAAATGTAAAAGACCAAACGCTTTAAAATAACAGCCGTTGCAAGTGTCCGATATAAACTGCTGTACTCTCTAAGCTAAGAGCCTTCCGGAAGAGCAATATACCATTCTGAAAAGCTTATTATATCCCGCTTAAAACACAATATAAAGCTAGGGTTTGTTCCAATTTCCGAAAAAATGTGAAAGCCCAAACGCTTTAAAATAACAGCCGTTTCAAGTGTCCGACATAAATAGCTGTACTTTCTAGGCTAAGAGCCTACCGAAAGAGTAATATAACTTTCTGAAAAGTCTTTTATATGCCGCTTACAACGCAATATAAGGCAAGGGTCTGTTCCAATTTCGGAGAAAATGGGAAAATCCAAAGCCTTGAAAATAACAGCCGTTTCAAGTGTCCGACATAAACTGCTGTACTTTCTAAACTAAGAGCCTGTCGAAAGAGCATTATGCCTTTCTTAAAAGCTTATTATATGTCGCTTAAAACGGTAAATAAAGCTAGGATCTGTTCCAATTTCCAAGAAAATGGGAAAATCCAAAGCCCTTAAACTAAAAGCTGTTTCAAGTGTCCGACATAAACTGCTGTACTTTCTAAACTGAGAACCTTTCGAAAGAGCATTATTCCTTTCTGAAAAGCTTATTATATGTCGCTTAAAACGGTAAGTAAAGCTAAGATCTGTTCCAATTTCCGAGAAAATGGGAAAATCCAAAGCCTTTAAAATAACAGGCGTTTCAAGTGTCCGACATAAACTGCTGTACTTTCAAAACTAAAAGCCATCCGAAAGAGCAATATACCTTTCTGAAAAGCCTATTATATGCCGCTTACAACGCAATTTAAGGCAAGGGTCTGTTCCAATTTCGGAGAAAGTGTGAAAGACCAAACTCTTTAAAATAACAGCCAATTCAAGTGTCCGACATGAACTGCTGTACTTTCTAAACTAAGAGCCTTTCGGAAGAGCCTTATACCTTTCTGAAAAGCTTATTATATGTCGCTTAAAACGGTAAATAAAGCTAGGGTTTGTTCCAATTACCAACAAACAGAAGTTTCAAGTGTCCGACATAAACTGCTGTACTTTCTGAACTGAGTGCCTTTCGAAAGAGCGTTATACCTTTCTGAAAAGCTTATTATGTGTCGGTTAAAACGGTAAATAAAGCTAGGGTTTGTTGCAATTTCTGAGGAAATGGGAAAATCCAAAGCCTTTAAAATAACAGCCGTTTCAATTGTCCGACATAAACTGATGTACTTTCTAAACTAAGAGCCTTCCGAAAGAGTAATATACCTTTCTGAAAAGCCTATTATATGCCGCTTACAACGCAATTTAAGGCAAGGGTCTGTTCCAATTTCGGAGAAAGTGTGAAAGACCAAACTCTTTAAAATAACAGCCAATTCAAGTGTCCGACATGAACTGCTGTACTTTCTAAACTAAGAGCCTTTCGGAAGAGCCTTATACCTTTCTGAAAAGCTTATTATATGTCGCTTAAAACGGTAAATAAAGCTAGGGTTTGTTCCAATTACCGAGAAAATGGGAAAATCCAAAGTCTTTAAAATAACAGCCGTTTCAAGGGTCCGACATAAACTGCTGTACTTTCTAAACTGAGAGCCTTTCGAAAGAGCATTATCCCTTTCTGAAAAGCTTATTATATGTCGCTTAAAACGGTAGATAAAGCTAGGGTCTGTTTCAATTTCCGAGAAAATGGGAAAATCCAAAGCCTTTAAAATAACAGCCGTTTCAAGTGTCCGACATAAACTGCTGTCCTTTCTAAACTAATAGCCTTTCGGAAAAGCGTTATACCTTTCTGAAAAGCTTATTTAATGTCGCTTAAAACGGTAGATAAAGCTAGGATCTGTTCCAATTTCCAAGAAAATGGGAAAATCCAAAGCCCTTAAAAGAACAGCCGTTTCAAGTGTCCGACATAAACTGCTGTACTTTCTAAACTGAGAACCTTTCGAAAGGGCATTATTCCTTTCTGAAAAGCTTATTATATTGCGCTTAAAACGGTAAATAAAGTTAGGGTCTGTTCCAATTTCCGAGAAAATAGGAAAATCCAAAGCCTTTAAAATAACAGCCGTTTCAAGTGTCCGACATAAACTGCTGTACTTTCTACACTGAGAGCCTTCCGAAAGAGTAATATACCTTTCTGAAAAGCCTATTATATGCAGCTTACAACGCAATTTAAGGCAAGGGTCTGTTCCAATTTCGGAGAAAGTGTGAAAGACCAAACTCTTTGAAATAACAGCCGATTCAAGTGTCCGACATGAACTGCTGTACTTTTTAAATAAAGAGCTTTTCGGAAGACCGTTACACCTATCTTAAAATCTTATTTTATGACGCTTTAAACGCTGTATAAAGCTAGGGCCTGTTCCATTTACCGAGAAAATGGGAAAATCCAAAGTCTTTAAAATAACTGCCGTTTCAAGTGTCCGACATGAACTGCTGTACTTTTTAAACTAAGAGCCTTTCGGAAGAGCGTTACATCTATCTAAATAGCTTAGTTTATGCCGCTTTAAACGCTATATAAAGCTAGGGTCTGTTCCAATTACCGAGAAAATGGGAAAATACAAAGTCTTTAAAATAACAGCCGTTTCAAGTGTCCGACATAAATTGCTGTACTTTCTAATCTAAGAGCCTACCGAAAGAGTAATATAACTTTCTGAAAAGGCTTTTATATGCCGCTTACAACGCAATATAAGGCAAGGGTCTGTTCCAATTTCGGAGAAAATGGGAAAATCCAAAGCCTTGAAAATAACAGCCGTTCCAAGTGTCCGACATAAACTGCTGTACTTTCTAAACTAAGAGCCTGTCGAAAGAGCATTATGCCTTTCTTAAAAGCTTATTATATGTCGCTTAAAACTGTAAATAAAGCTAGGATCTGTTCCAATTTCCAAGAAAATGGGAAAATCCAAATCCCTTAAAATAACAGCCGTTTCAAGTGTCCGACATAAACTGCTGTACTTTCTAAACGGAGAACCTTTCGAAAGAGCATTATTCCTTTCTGAAAAGCTTATTATATGCCGCTTAAAACGGTAAATAAGGCTAGGATCTGTTCCAATTTCCGAGAAAATGGGAAAGCCCAAGCTCTTTAAAATAACAGCCGTTTCAAGGGTCCGACATAAACTGCTGTGCCTTTTCTAAACTGAGAACCTTTCGAAAGAGCATTATTCCTTTCTGAAAAGCATATTATATGCCGCTTAAAACGGTAAATAAAGCTAGGATCTGTTCCAATTTCCGAGAAAATAGGAAAATCCAAAGCCTTTAAAATAACAGCCCTTTCAAGTGTCCGACATAAACTGCTGTACTTTCTAAACTAAGAGCCTTCCGAAAGAGTAATATACCTTTCTGAAAAGCCTATTATATGCCGCTTACAACGCAATATAAGGCAAGGGTCTGTTCCAATTTCGGAGAAAGTGTGAAAGACCAAACTCTTTGAAATAACAGCCGATTCAAGTGTCCGACATGAACTGCTGTACTTTTTAAATAAAGAGCTTTTCGGAAGAGCGTTACACCTATCTTAAAATCTTATTTTATGCCGCTTTAAACGCTATATAAAGCTAGGGCCTGTTCCAATTACCGCGAAAATGGGAAAATCCAAAGTCTTTAAAATAACTGCCGTTTCAAGTGTCCGACATGAACTGCTGTACTTTCTAAACTAAGAGCCTTTCGGAAAAGCGTTATACCTTTCTGAAAAGCTTATTTAATGTCGCTTAAAACGGTAGATAAAGGTAGGGTCTGTTCCAATTTCCGAGGAAATGGGAAAGACCAAACTCTTTAAAATAACTGCCGTTTCAAGTGTCCGACAAGAACTGCTGTACTTTCTAAGCTAAGACCCTTTCGGAAGAGCGTTACACCTATCTAAATAGCTTAGTTTATGCCGCTCTAAACGCCATATAAAGCTAGGGTCTGTTCCAATTACCGAGAAAATGGGAAAATCCAAAGTCTTTAAAATAACAGCCGTTTCAAGTGTCCGATATAAACTGCTGTACTTTCTAAACTGAGAGCCTTTCGGAAGAGCATTATGCCTTTCTGAAAAGCTTATTATATGCCGCTTAAAACACTATATAAAGCTAGGGTGTGTTCCAATTTCCGAGAAAATGTGAAAGTCCAAACCCTTTAAAATAACAGCCGTTTCAAGTGTCCGCCATGAACTGCTGTACTTTCTAAACTAAGAGCCTTTCGGAAGAGCGTTGCACCTTTCTGAAAAGCTTATTATATGCCGCTTAAAACACAATAAAAAGCTAGAGTCTGTCCCTATATCCGAGAAAATGGGAAAGGCCAAAATCTTTAAAATTACTGCCGATTCAAGTGTCCGACATAAATTGCTGTATTTTCTAAACTGAGAGCCTTTCGGAAGAGCGCTATTTCTGGAATGCTTATTATATGTCTAGGGCCTGTTCAAATTTCCGAGAAAATGTAAAAGACCAAACGCTTTAAAATAACAGCCGTTGCAAGTGTCCGATATAAACTGCTGTACTCTCTAAGCTAAGAGCCTTCCGGAAGAGCAATATACCTTTCTGAAAAGCTTATTATATCCCGCTTAAAACACAATATAAAGCTAGGGTTTGTTCCAATTTCCGAAAAAATGTGAAAGCCCAAACGCTTTAAAATAACAGCCGTTTCAAGTGTCCGACATAAATAGCTGTACTTTCTAGGCTAAGAGCCTACCGAAAGAGTAATATAACTTTCTGAAAAGTCTTTTATATGCCGCTTACAACGCAATATAAGGCAAGGGTCTGTTCCAATTTCGGAGAAAATGGGAAAATCCAAAGCCTTGAAAATAACAGCCGTTTCAAGTGTCCGACATAAACTGCTGTACTTTCTAAACTAAGAGCCTGTCGAAAGAGCATTATGCCTTTCTTAAAAGCTTATTATATGTCGCTTAAAACGGTAAATAAAGCTAGGATCTGTTCCAATTTCCAAGAAAATGGGAAAATCCAAAGCCCTTAAACTAAAAGCCGTTTCAAGTGTCCGACATAAACTGCTGTACTTTCTAAACTGAGAACCTTTCGAAAGAGCATTATTCCTTTCTGAAAAGCTTATTATATGTCGCTTAAAACGGTAAGTAAAGCTAAGATCTGTTCCAATTTCCGAGAAAATGGGAAAATCCAAAGCCTTTAAAATAACAGGCGTTTCAAGTGTCCGACATAAACTGCTGTACTTTCAAAACTAAAAGCCATCCGAAAGAGCAATATACCTTTCTGAAAAGCCTATTATAAGCCGCTTACAACGCAATTTAAGGCAAGGGTCTGTTCCAATTTCGGAGAAAGTGTGAGAGACCAAACTCTTTGAAATAACAGCCGTTTCAAGTGTCCGACATGAACTGCTGTACTTTCTAAACTAAGACCCTTTCGGAAGAGCCTTATACCTTTCTGAAAAGCTTATTATATGTCGCTTAAAACGGTAAATAAAGCTAGGGTTTATTCCAATTTCCAACAAACAGAAGTTTCAAGTGTCCGACATAAACTGCTGTACTTTCTGAACTGAGTGCCTTTCGAAAGAGCGTTATACCTTTCTGAAAAGCTTATTATGTGTCGCTTAAAACGGTAAATAAAGCTAGGGTTTGTTGCAATTTCTGAGGAAATGGGAAAATCCAAAGCCTTTAAAATAACAGCCGTTTCAATTGTCCGACATAAACTGATGTACTTTCTAAACTAAGAGCCTTCCGAAAGAGTAATATACCTTTCTGAAAAGCCTATTATATGCCGCTTACAACGCAATTTAAGGCAAGGGTCTGTTCCAATTTCGGAGAAAGTGTGAAAGACCAAACTCTTTAAAATAACAGCCAATTCAAGTGTCCGACATGAACTGCTGTACTTTCTAAACTAAGAGCCTTTCGGAAGAGCCTTATACCTTTCTGAAAAGCTTATTATATGTCGCTTAAAACGGTAAATAAAGCTAGGGTTTGTTCCAATTACCGAGAAAATGGGAAAATCCAAAGTCTTTAAAATAACAGCCGTTTCAAGGGTCCGACATAAACTGCTGTACTTTCTAAACTGAGAGCCTTTCGAAAGAGCATTATCCCTTTCTGAAAAGCTTATTATATGTCGCTTAAACCACAATAAAAATCTAGGGCCTGTTCCAATATCCGAAAAAATGTGAAAACCCAAACCCTTTAAAATAACAACCGTTTCAAGTGTCCGACATAAATTGCTGTACTTTGTAAGCTAAGAGCCTACCGAAAGAGTAATATACCTTTCTGAAAAGCTTATTATATGCCGCTTACAACGCAATATAAGGCAACGGTCTGTTCGAATTTCGGAGAAAATGCAAAAGACCAAACGCATTAAAATAACTGCCGTTTCAAGTGTCCGGCATAAACTGCTGTACTTTCTAAACTAAGAGCCTTTCGGAAGAGCGTTATACCTTTCTGAAAAGCTTATTATATGTCGCTTAAAACGGTAGATAAAGCTAGGGTCTGTTTCAATTTCCGAGAAAATGGGAAAATCCAAAGCTTTTAAAATAACAGCCGTTTCAAGTGTCCGACATAAACTGCTGTCCTTTCTAAACTAATAGCCTTTCGGAAAAGCGTTATACCTTTCTGAAAAGCTTATTTAATGTCGCTTAAAACGATAGATAAAGCTAGGATCTGTTCCAATTTCCAAGAAAATGGGAAAATCCAAAGCCCTTAAAAGAACAGCCGTTTCAAGTGTCCGACATAAACTGCTGTACTTTCTAAACTGAGAACCTTTCGAAAGGGCATTATTCCTTTCTGAAAAGCTTATTATATTGCGCTTAAAACGGTAAATAAAGTTAGGGTCTGTTCCAATTTCCGAGAAAATAGGAAAATCCAAAGCCTTTAAAATAACAGCCGTTTCAAGTGTCCGACATAAACTGCTGTACTTTCTACACTGAGAGCCTTCCGAAAGAGTAATATACCTTTCTGAAAAGCCTATTATATGCAGCTTACAACGCAATTTAAGGCAAGGGTTTGTTCCAATTTCGGAGAAAGTGTGAAAGACCAAACTCTTTGAAATAACAGCCGATTCAAGTGTCCGACATGAACTGCTGTACTTTTTAAATAAAGAGCTTTTCGGAAGAGCGTTACACCTATCTTAAAATCTTATTTTATGACGCTTTAAACGCTGTATAAAGCTAGGGCCTGTTCCAATTACCGAGAAAATGGGAAAATCCAAAGTCTTTAAAATAACTGCCGTTTCAAGTGTCCGACATGAACTGCTGTACTTTTTAAACTAAGAGCCTTTCGGAAGAGCGTTACATCTATCTAAATAGCTTAGTTTATGCCGCTTTAAACGCTATATAAAGCTAGGGTCTGTTCCAATTACCGAGAAAATGGGAAAATACAAAGTCTTTAAAATAACAGCCGTTTCAAGTGTCCGACATAAATTGCTGTACTTTCTAATCTAAGAGCCTACCGAAAGAGTAATATAACTTTCTGAAAAGGCTTTTATATGCCGCTTACAACGCAATATAAGGCAAGGGTCTGTTCCAATTTCGGAGAAAATGGGAAAATCCAAAGCCTTGAAAATAACAGCCGTTTCAAGTGTCCGACATAAACTGCTGTACTTTCTAAACTAAGAGCCTGTCGAAAGAGCATTATGCCTTTCTTAAAAGCTTATTATATGTCGCTTAAAACGGTAAATAAAGCTAGGATCTGTTCCAATTTCCAAGAAAATGGGAAAATCCAAAGCCCTTAAACTAAAAGCCGTTTCAAGTGTCCGACATAAACTGCTGTACTTTCTAAACTGAGAACCTTTCGAAAGAGCATTATTCCTTTCTGAAAAGCTTATTATATGTCGCTTAAAACGGTAAGTAAAGCTAAGATCTGTTCCAATTTCCGAGAAAATGGGAAAATCCAAAGCCTTTAAAATAACAGGCGTTTCAAGTGTCCGACATAAACTGCTGTACTTTCAAAACTAAAAGCCATCCGAAAGAGCAATATACCTTTCTGAAAAGCCTATTATATGCCGCTTACAACGCAATTTAAGGCAAGGGTCTGTTCCAATTTCGGAGAAAGTGTGAGAGACCAAACTCTTTGAAATAACAGCCGTTTCAAGTGTCCGACATGAACTGCTGTACTTTCTAAACTAAGACCCTTTCGGAAGAGCCTTATACCTTTCTGAAAAGCTTATTATATGTCGCTTAAAACGGTAAATAAAGCTAGGGTTTATTCCAATTTCCAACAAACAGAAGTTTCAAGTGTCCGACATAAACTGCTGTACTTTCTGAACTGAGTGCCTTTCGAAAGAGCGTTATACCTTTCTGAAAAGCTTATTATGTGTCGCTTAAAACGGTAAATAAAGCTAGGGTTTGTTGCAATTTCTGAGGAAATGGGAAAATCCAAAGCCTTTAAAATAACAGCCGTTTCAATTGTCCGACATAAACTGATGTACTTTCTAAACTAAGAGCCTTCCGAAAGAGTAATATACCTTTCTGAAAAGCCTATTATATGCCGCTTACAACGCAATTTAAGGCAAGGGTCTGTTCCAATTTCGGAGAAAGTGTGAAAGACCAAACTCTTTAAAATAACAGCCAATTCAAGTGTCCGACATGAACTGCTGTACTTTCTAAACTAAGAGCCTTTCGGAAGAGCCTTATACCTTTCTGAAAAGCTTATTATATGTCGCTTAAAACGGTAAATAAAGCTAGGGTTTGTTCCAATTACCGAGAAAATGGGAAAATCCAAAGTCTTTAAAATAACAGCCGTTTCAAGGGTCCGACATAAACTGCTGTACTTTCTAAACTGAGAGCCTTTCGAAAGAGCATTATCCCTTTCTGAAAAGCTTATTATATGTCGCTTATACCACAATAAAAATCTAGGGCCTGTTCCAATATCCGAAAAAATGTGAAAACCCAAACCCTTTAAAATAACAACCGTTTCAAGTGTCCGACATAAATGGCTGTACTTTGTAAGGTAAGAGCCTACCGAAAGAGTAATATACCTTTCTGAAAAGCTTATTATATGCCGCTTACAACGCAATATAAGGCAACGGTCTGTTCGAATTTCGGAGAAAATGCAAAAGACCAAACGCATTAAAATAACTGCCGTTTCAAGTGTCCGGCATAAACTGCTGTACTTTCTAAACTAAGAGCCTTTCGGAAGAGCGTTATACCTTTCTGAAAAGCTTATTATATGTCGCTTAAAACGGTAGATAAAGCTAGGGTCTGTTTCAATTTCCGAGAAAATGGGAAAATCCAAAGCTTTTAAAATAACAGCCGTTTCAAGTGTCCGACATAAACTGCTGTCCTTTCTAAACTAATAGCCTTTCGGAAAAGCGTTATACCTTTCTGAAAAGCTTATTTAATGTTGCTTAAAACGATAGATAAAGCTAGGATCTGTTCCAATTTCCAAGAAAATGGGAAAATCCAAAGCCCTTAAAAGAACAGCCGTTTCGAGTGTCCGACATAAACTGCTGTACTTTCTAAACTGAGAACCTTTCGAAAGGGCATTATTCCTTTCTGAAAAGCTTATTATATTGCGCTTAAAACGGTAAATAAAGTTAGGGTCTGTTCCAATTTCCGAGAAAATAGGAAAATCCAAAGCCTTTAAAATAACAGCCGTTTCAAGTGTCCGACATAAACTGCTGTACTTTCTACACTGAGAGCCTTCCGAAAGAGTAATATACCTTTCTGAAAAGCCTATTATATGCAGCTTACAACGCAATTTAAGGCAAGGGTTTGTTCCAATTTCGGAGAAAGTGTGAAAGACCAAACTCTTTGAAATAACAGCCGATTCAAGTGTCCGACATGAACTGCTGTACTTTTTAAATAAAGAGCTTTTCGGAAGAGCGTTACACCTATCTTAAAATCTTATTTTATGACGCTTTAAACGCTGTATAAAGCTAGGGCCTGTTCCAATTACCGAGAAAATGGGAAAATCCAAAGTCTTTAAAATAACTGCCGTTTCAAGTGTCCGACATGAACTGCTGTACTTTTTAAACTAAGAGCCTTTCGGAAGAGCGTTACATCTATCTAAATAGCTTAGTTTATGCCGCTTTAAACGCTATATAAAGCTAGGGTCTGTTCCAATTACCGAGAAAATGGGAAAATACAAAGTCTTTAAAATAACAGCCGTTTCAAGTGTCCGACATAAATTGCTGTACTTTCTAATCTAAGAGCCTACCGAAAGAGTAATATAACTTTCTGAAAAGGCTTTTATATGCCGCTTACAACGCAATATAAGGCAAGGGTCTGTTCCAATTTCGGAGAAAATGGGAAAATCCAAAGCCTTGAAAATAACAGCCGTTCCAAGTGTCCGACATAAACTGCTGTACTTTCTAAACTAAGAGCCTGTCGAAAGAGCATTATGCCTTTCTTAAAAGCTTATTATATGTCGCTTAAAACTGTAAATAAAGCTAGGATCTGTTCCAATTTCCAAGAAAATGGGAAAATCCAAATCCCTTAAAATAACAGCCGTTTCAAGTGTCCGACATAAACTGCTGTACTTTCTAAACGGAGAACCTTTCGAAAGAGCATTATTCCTTTCTGAAAAGCTTATTATATGCCGCTTAAAACGGTAAATAAGGCTAGGATCTGTTCCAATTTCCGAGAAAATGGGAAAATCCAAAGCCTTTAAAATAACAGCCCTTTCAAGTGTCCGACATAAACTGCTGTACTTTCTAAACTAAGAGCCTTCCGAAAGAGTAATATACCTTTCTGAAAAGCCTATTATATGCCGCTTACAACGCAATTTAAGGCAAGGGTCTGTTCCAATTCCGGAGAAAGTGTGAAAGACCAAACTCTTTGAAATAACAGCCGATTCAAGTGTCCGACATGAACTGCTGTACTTTTTAAATAAAGAGCTTTTCGGAAGAGCGTTACACCTATCTTAAAATCTTATTTTATGCCGCTTTAAACGCTATATAAAGCTAGGGCCTGTTCCAATTACCGCGAAAATGGGAAAATCCAAAGTCTTTAAAATAACTGCCGTTTCAAGTGTCCGACATGAACTGCTGTGCCTTTTCTAAACTGAGAACCTTTCGAAAGAGCATTATTCCTTTCTGAAAAGCTTATTATATGCCGCTTAAAACGGTAAATAAAGCTAGGATCTGTTCCAATTTCCGAGAAAATAGGAAAATCCAAAGCCTTTAAAATAACAGCCCTTTCAAGTGTCCGACATAAACTGCTGTACTTTCTAAACTAAGAGCCTTCCGAAAGAGTAATATACCTTTCTGAAAAGCCTATTATATGCCGCTTACAACGCAATTTAAGGCAAGGGTCTGTTCCAATTCCGGAGAAAGTGTGAAAGACCAAACTCTTTGAAATAACAGCCGATTCAAGTGTCCGACATGAACTGCTGTACTTTTTAAATAAAGAGCTTTTCGGAAGAGCGTTACACCTATCTTAAAATCTTATTTTATGCCGCTTTAAACGCTATATAAAGCTAGGGCCTGTTCCAATTACCGCGAAAATGGGAAAATCCAAAGTCTTTAAAATAACTGCCGTTTCAAGTGTCCGACATGAACTGCTGTACTTTCTAAACTAAGAGCCTTTCGGAAAAGCGTTATACCTTTCTGAAAAGCTTATTTAATGTCGCTTAAAACGGTAGATAAAGGTAGGGTCTGTTCCAATTTCCGAGGAAATGGGAAAGACCAAACTCTTTAAAATAACTGCCGTTTCAAGTGTCCGACAAGAACTGCTGTACTTTCTAAGCTAAGACCCTTTCGGAAGAGCGTTACACCTATCTAAATAGCTTAGTTTATGCCGCTCTAAACGCTATATAAAGCTAGGGTCTGTTCCAATTACCGAGAAAATGGGAAAATCCAAAGTCTTTAAAATAACAGCCGTTTCAAGTGTCCGATATAAACTGCTGTACTTTCTAAACTGAGAGCCTTTCGGAAGAGCATTATGCCTTTCTGAAAAGCTTATTATATGCCGCTTAAAACACTATATAAAGCTAGGGTGTGTTCCAATTTGCGAGAAAATGTGAAAGTCCAAACCCTTTAAAATAACAGCCGTTTCAAGTGTCCGCCATGAACTGCTGTACTTTCTAAACTAAGAGCCTTTCGGAAGAGCGTTGCACCTTTCTGAAAAGCTTATTATATGCCGCTTAAAACACAATAAAAAGCTAGAGCCTGTCCCTATATCCGAGAAAATGGGAAAGGCCAAAATCTTTAAAATTACTGCCGATTCAAGTGTCCGACATAAATTGCTGTATTTTCTAAACTGAGAGCCTTTCGGAAGAGCGCTATTTCTGGAATGCTTATTATATGTCTAGGGCCTGTTCAAATTTCCGAGAAAATGTAAAAGACCAAACGCTTTAAAATAACAGCCGTTGCAAGTGTCCGATATAAACTGCTGTACTCTCTAAGCTAAGAGCCTTCCGGAAGAGCAATATACCTTTCTGAAAAGCTTATTATATCCCGCTTAAAACACAATATAAAGCTAGGGTTTGTTCCAATTTCCGAAAAAATGTGAAAGCCCAAACGCTTTAAAATAACAGCCGTTTCAAGTGTCCGACATAAATAGCTGTACTTTCTAGGCTAAGAGCCTACCGAAAGAGTAATATAACTTTCTGAAAAGTCTTTTATATGCCGCTTACAACGCAATATAAGGCAAGGGTCTGTTCCAATTTCGGAGAAAATGGGAAAATCCAAAGCCTTGAAAATAACAGCCGTTTCAAGTGTCCGACATAAACTGCTGTACTTTCTAAACTAAGAGCCTGTCGAAAGAGCATTATGAATTTCTTAAAAGCTTATTATATGTCGCTTAAAACGGTAAATAAAGCTAGGATCTGTTCCAATTTCCAAGAAAATGGGAAAATCCAAAGCCCTTAAAATAAAAGCCGTTTCAAGTGTCCGACATAAACTGCTGTACTTTCTAAACTGAGAACCTTTCGAAAGAGCATTATTCCTTTCTGAAAAGCTTATTATATGTCGCTTAAAACGGTAAGTAAAGCTAAGATCTGTTCCAATTTCCGAGAAAATGGGAAAATCCAAAGCCTTTAAAATAACAGGCGTTTCAAGTGTCCGACATAAACTGCTGTACTTTCAAAACTAAAAGCCATCCGAAAGAGCAATATACCTTTCTGAAAAGCCTATTATATGCCGCTTACAACGCAATTTAAGGCAAGGGTCTGTTCCAATTTCGGAGAAAGTGTGAGAGACCAAACTCTTTGAAATAACAGCCGTTTCAAGTGTCCGACATGAACTGCTGTACTTTCTAAACTAAGACCCTTTCGGAAGAGCCTTATACCTTTCTGAAAAGCTTATTATATGTCGCTTAAAACGGTAAATAAAGCTAGGGTTTATTCCAATTTCCAACAAACAGAAGTTTCAAGTGTCCGACATAAACTGCTGTACTTTCTGAACTGAGTGCCTTTCGAAAGAGCGTTATACCTTTCTGAAAAGCTTATTATGTGTCGCTTAAAACGGTAAATAAAGCTAGGGTTTGTTGCAATTTCTGAGGAAATGGGAAAATCCAAAGCCTTTAAAATAACAGCCGTTTCAATTGTCCGACATAAACTGATGTACTTTCTAAACTAAGAGCCTTCCGAAAGAGTAATATACCTTTCTGAAAAGCCTATTATATGCCGCTTACAACGCAATTTAAGGCAAGGGTCTGTTCCAATTTCGGAGAAAGTGTGAAAGACCAAACTCTTTAAAATAACAGCCAATTCAAGTGTCCGACATGAACTGCTGTACTTTCTAAACTAAGAGCCTTTCGGAAGAGCCTTATACCTTTCTGAAAAGCTTATTATATGTCGCTTAAAACGGTAAATAAAGCTAGGGTTTGTTCCAATTACCGAGAAAATGGGAAAATCCAAAGTCTTTAAAATAACAGCCGTTTCAAGGGTCCGACATAAACTGCTGTACTTTCTAAACTGAGAGCCTTTCGAAAGAGCATTATCCCTTTCTGAAAAGCTTATTATATGTCGCTTAAACCACAATAAAAATCTAGGGCCTGTTCCAATATCCGAAAAAATGTGAAAACCCAAACCCTTTAAAATAACAACCGTTTCAAGTGTCCGACATAAATTGCTGTACTTTGTAAGCTAAGAGCCTACCGAAAGAGTAATATACCTTTCTGAAAAGCTTATTATATGCCGCTTACAACGCAATATAAGGCAACGGTCTGTTCGAATTTCGGAGAAAATGCAAAAGACCAAACGCATTAAAATAACTGCCGTTTCAAGTGTCCGGCATAAACTGCTGTACTTTCTAAACTAAGAGCCTTTCGGAAGAGCGTTATACCTTTCTGAAAAGCTTATTATATGTCGCTTAAAACGGTAGACAAAGCTAGGGTCTGTTTCAATTTCCGAGAAAATGGGAAAATCCAAAGCTTTTAAAATAACAGCCGTTTCAAGTGTCCGACATAAACTGCTGTCCTTTCTAAACTAATAGCCTTTCGGAAAAGCGTTATACCTTTCTGAAAAGCTTATTTAATGTCGCTTAAAACGGTAGATAAAGCTAGGATCTGTTCCAATTTCCAAGAAAATGGGAAAATCCAAAGCCCTTAAAAGAACAGCCGTTTCAAGTGTCCGACATAAACTGCTGTACTTTCTAAACTGAGAACCTTTCGAAAGGGCATTATTCCTTTCTGAAAAGCTTATTATATTGCGCTTAAAACGGTAAATAAAGTTAGGGTCTGTTCCAATTTCCGAGAAAATAGGAAAATCCAAAGCCTTTAAAATAACAGCCGTTTCAAGTGTCCGACATAAACTGCTGTACTTTCTACACTGAGAGCCTTCCGAAAGAGTAATATACCTTTCTGAAAAGCCTATTATATGCAGCTTACAACGCAATTTAAGGCAAGGGTCTGTTCCAATTTCGGAGAAAGTGTGAAAGACCAAACTCTTTGAAATAACAGCCGATTCAAGTGTCCGACATGAACTGCTGTACTTTTTAAATAAAGAGCTTTTCGGAAGAGCGTTACACCTATCTTAAAATCTTATTTTATGACGCTTTAAACGCTGTATAAAGCTAGGGCCTGTTCCAATTACCGAGAAAATGGGAAAATCCAAAGTCTTTAAAATAACTGCCGTTTCAAGTGTCCGACATGAACTGCTGTACTTTTTAAACTAAGAGCCTTTCGGAAGAGCGTTACATCTATCTAAATAGCTTAGTTTATGCCGCTTTAAACGCTATATAAAGCTAGGGTCTGTTCCAATTACCGAGAAAATGGGAAAATACAAAGTCTTTAAAATAACAGCCGTTTCAAGTGTCCGACATAAATTGCTGTACTTTCTAATCTAAGAGCCTACCGAAAGAGTAATATAACTTTCTGAAAAGGCTTTTATATGCCGCTTACAACGCAATATAAGGCAAGGGTCTGTTCCAATTTCGGAGAAAATGGGAAAATCCAAAGCCTTGAAAATAACAGCCGTTCCAAGTGTCCGACATAAACTGCTGTACTTTCTAAACCAAGAGCCTGTCGAAAGAGCATTATGCCTTTCTTAAAAGCTTATTATATGTCGCTTAAAACTGTAAATAAAGCTAGGATCTGTTCCAATTTTCAAGAAAATGGGAAAATCCAAATCCCTTAAAATAACAGCCGTTTCAAGTGTCCGACATAAACTGCTGTACTTTCTAAACGGAGAACCTTTCGAAAGAGCATTATTCCTTTCTGAAAAGCTTATTATATGCCGCTTAAAACGGTAAATAAGGCTAGGATCTGTTCCAATTTCCGAGAAAATGGGAAAGCCCAAGCTCTTCAAAATAACAGCCGTTTCAAGGGTCCGACATAAACTGCTGTGCCTTTTCTAAACTGAGAACCTTTCGAAAGAGCATTATTCCTTTCTGAAAAGCTTATTATATGCCGCTTAAAACGGTAAATAAAGCTAGGATCTGTTCCAATTTCCGAGAAAATAGGAAAATCCAAAGCCTTTAAAATAACAGCTCTTTCAAGTGTCCGACATAAACTGCTGTACTTTCTAAACTAAGAGCCTTCCGAAAGAGTAATATACCTTTCTGAAAAGCCTATTATATGCCGCTTACAACGCAATTTAAGGCAAGGGTCTGTTCCAATTTCGGAGAAAGTGTGAAAGACCAAACTCTTTGAAATAACAGCCGATTCAAATGTCCGACATGAACTGCTGTACTTTTTAAATAAAGAGCTTTTCGGAAGAGCGTTACACCTATCTAAATAGCTTAGTTTATGCCGCTCTAAACGCTATATAAAGCTAGGGTCTGTTCCAATTACCGAGAAAATGGGAAAATCCAAAGTCTTTAAAATAACAGCCGTTTCAAGTGTCCGATATAAACTGCTGTACTTTCTAAACTGAGAGCCTTTCGGAAGAGCATTATGCCTTTCTGAAAAGCTTATTATATGCCGCTTAAAACACTATATAAAGCTAGGGTGTGTTCCAATTTCCGAGAAAATGTGAAAGTCCAAACCCTTTAAAATAACAGCCGTTTCAAGTGTCCGCCATGAACTGCTGTACTTTCTAAACTAAGAGCCTTTCGGAAGAGCGTTGCACCTTTCTGAAAAGCTTATTATATGCCGCTTAAAACACAATAAAAAGCTAGAGTCTGTCCCTATATCCGAGAAAATGGGAAAGGCCAAAACCTTTAAAATTACTGCCGATTCAAGTGTCCGACATAAATTGCTGTATTTTCTAAACTGAGAGCCTTTCGGAAGAGCGCTATTTCCGGAATGCTTATTATATGTCTAGGGCCTGTTCAAATTTCCGAGAAAATGTAAAAGACCAAACGCTTTAAAATAACAGCCGTTGCAAGTGTCCGATATAAACTGCTGTACTCTCTAAGCTAAGAGCCTTCCGGAAGAGCAATATACCTTTCTGAAAAGCTTATTATATCCCGCTTAAAACACAATATAAAGCTAGGGTTTGTTCCAATTTCCGAAAAAATGTGAAAGCCCAAACGCTTTAAAATACTTTCTAGGCTAAGAGCCTACCGAAAGAGTAATATAACTTTCTGAAAAGTCTTTTATATGCCGCTTACAACGCAATATAAGGCAAGGGTCTGTTCCAATTTCGGAGAAAATGTAAAAATCCAAAGCCTTGAAAATAACAGCCGTTTCAAGTGTCCGACATAAACTGCTGTACTTTCTAAACTAAGAGCCTGTCGAAAGAGCATTATGCCTTTCTTAAAAGCTTATTATATGTCGCTTAAAACGGTAAATAAAGCTAGGATCTGTTCCAATTTCCAAGAAAATGGGAAAATCCAAAGCCTGTCGAAAGAGCATTATGCCTTTCTTAAAAGCTTATTATATGTCGCTTAAAACGGTAAATAAAGCTAGGATCTGTTCCAATTTCCAAGAAAATGGGAAAATCCAAAGCCCTTAAAATAAAAGCCGTTTCAAGTGTCCGACATAAACTGCTGTACTTTCTAAACTGAGAACCTTTCGAAAGAGCATTATTCCTTTCTGAAAAGCTTATTATATGTCGCTTAAAACGGTAAGTAAAGCTAAGATCTGTTCCAATTTCCGAGAAAATGGGAAAATCCAAAGCCTTTAAAATAACAGGCGTTTCAAGTGTCCGACATAAACTGCTGTGCTTTCAAAACTAAAAGCCATCCGAAAGAGCAATATACCTTTCTGAAAAGCCTATTATATGCCGCTTACAACGTAATTTAAGGCAAGGGTCTGTTCCAATTTCGGAGAAAGTGTGAGAGACCAAACTCTTTGAAATAACAGCCGTTTCAAGTGTCCGACATGAACTGCTGTACTTTCTAAACTAAGACCCTTTCGGAAGAGCCTTATACCTTTCTGAAAAGCTTATTATATGTCGCTTAAAACGGTAAATAAAGCTAGGGTTTATTCCAATTTCCAACAAACAGAAGTTTCAAGTGTCCGACATAAACTGCTGTACTTTCTGAACTGAGTGCCTTTCGAAAGAGCGTTATACCTTTCTGAAAAGCTTATTATGTGTCGCTTAAAACGGTAAATAAAGCTAGGGTTTGTTGCAATTTCTGAGGAAATGGGAAAATCCAAAGCCTTTAAAATAACAGCCGTTTCAATTGTCCGACATAAACTGATGTACTTTCTAAACTAAGAGCCTTCCGAAAGAGTAATATACCTTTCTGAAAAGCCTATTATATGCCGCTTACAACGCAATTTAAGGCAAGGGTCTGTTCCAATTTCGGAGAAAGTGTGAAAGACCAAACTCTTTGAAATAACAGCCAATTCAAGTGTCCGACATGAACTGCTGTACTTTCTAAACTAAGAGCCTTTCGGAAGAGCCTTATACCTTTCTGAAAAGCTTATTATATGTCGCTTAAAACGGTAAATAAAGCTAGGGTTTGTTCCAATTACCGAGAAAATGGGAAAATCCAAAGTCTTTAAAATAACAGCCGTTTCAAGGGTCCGACATAAACTGCTGTACTTTCTAAACTGAGAGCCTTTCGAAAGAGCATTATCCCTTTCTGAAAAGCTTATTATATGTCGCTTAAACCACAATAAAAATCTAGGGCCTGTTCCAATATCCGAAAAAATGTGAAAACCCAAACCCTTTAAAATAACAACCGTTTCAAGTGTCCGACATAAATTGCTGTACTTTGTAAGCTAAGAGCCTACCGAAAGAGTAATATACCTTTCTGAAAAGCTTATTATATGCCGCTTACAACGCAATATAAGGCAACGGTCTGTTCGAATTTCGGAGAAAATGCAAAAGACCAAACGCATTAAAATAACTGCCGTTTCAAGTGTCCGGCATAAACTGCTGTACTTTCTAAACTAAGAGCCTTTCGGAAGAGCGTTATACCTTTCTGAAAAGCTTATTATATGTCGCTTAAAACAGTAGATAAAGCTAGGGTCTGTTTCAATTTCCGAGAAAATGGGAAAATCCAAAGCTTTTAAAATAACAGCCGTTTCAAGTGTCCGACATAAACTGCTGTCCTTTCTAAACTAATAGCCTTTCGGAAAAGCGTTATACCTTTCTGAAAAGCTTATTTAATGTCGCTTAAAACGGTAGATAAAGCTAGGATCTGTTCCAATTTCCAAGAAAATGGGAAAATCCAAAGCCCTTAAAAGAACAGCCGTTTCAAGTGTCCGACATAAACTGCTGTACTTTCTAAACTGAGAACCTTTCGAAAGGGCATTATTCCTTTCTGAAAAGCTTATTATATTGCGCTTAAAACGGTAAATAAAGTTAGGGTCTGTTCCAATTTCCGAGAAAATAGGAAAATCCAAAGCCTTTAAAATAACAGCCGTTTCAAGTGTCCGACATAAACTGCTGTACTTTCTACACTGAGAGCCTTCCGAAAGAGTAATATACCTTTCTGAAAAGCCTATTATATGCAGCTTACAACGCAATTTAAGGCAAGGGTCTGTTCCAATTTCGGAGAAAGTGTGAAAGACCAAACTCTTTGAAATAACAGCCGATTCAAGTGTCCGACATGAACTGCTGTACTTTTTAAATAAAGAGCTTTTCGGAAGAGCGTTACACCTATCTTAAAATCTTATTTTATGACGCTTTAAACGCTGTATAAAGCTAGGGCCTGTTCCAATTACCGAGAAAATGGGAAAATCCAAAGTCTTTAAAATAACTGCCGTTTCAAGTGTCCGACATGAACTGCTGTACTTTTTAAACTAAGAGCCTTTCGGAAGAGCGTTACATCTATCTAAATAGCTTAGTTTATGCCGCTTTAAACGCTATATAAAGCTAGGGTCTGTTCCAATTACCGAGAAAATGGGAAAATACAAAGTCTTTAAAATAACAGCCGTTTCAAGTGTACGACATAAATTGCTGTACTTTCTAATCTAAGAGCCTACCGAAAGAGTAATATAACTTTCTGAAAAGGCTTTTATATGCCGCTTACAACGCTATATAAGGCAAGGGTCTGTTCCAATTTCGGAGAAAATGGGAAAATCCAAAGCCTTGAAAATAACAGCCGTTCCAAGTGTCCGACATAAACTGCTGTACTTTCTAAACTAAGAGCCTGTCGAAAGAGCATTATGCCTTTCTTAAAAGCTTATTATATGTCGCGTAAAACTGTAAATAAAGCTAGGATCTGTTCCAATTTCCAAGAAAATGGGAAAATCCAAATCCCTTAAAATAACAGCCGTTTCAAGTGTCCGACATAAACTGCTGTACTTTCTAAACGGAGAACCTTTCGAAAGAGCATTATTCCTTTCTGAAAAGCTTATTATATGCCGCTTAAAACGGTAAATAAGGCTAGGATCTGTTCCAATTTCCGAGAAAATGGGAAAGCCCAAGCTCTTCAAAATAACAGCCGTTTCAAGGGTCCGACATAAACTGCTGTGCCTTTTCTAAACTGAGAACCTTTCGAAAGAGCATTATTCCTTTCTGAAAAGCTTATTATATGCCGCTTAAAACGGTAAATAAAGCTAGGATCTGTTCCAATTTCCGAGAAAATAGGAAAATCCAAAGCCTTTAAAATAACAGCCCTTTCAAGTGTCCGACATAACTGCTGTACTTTCTAAACTAAGAGCCTTCCGAAAGAGTAATATACCTTTCTGAAAAGCCTATTATATGCCGCTTACAACGCAATTTAAGGCAAGGGTCTGTTCCAATTTCGGAGAAAGTGTGAAAGACCAAACTCTTTGAAATAACAGCCGATTCAAGTGTCCGACATGAACTGCTGTACTTTCTAAACTGAGAGCCTTTCGAAAGAGCATTATCCCTTTCTGAAAAGCTTATTATATGTCGCTTAAACCACAATAAAAATCTAGGGCCTGTTCCAATATCCGAAAAAATGTGAAAACCCAAACCCTTTAAAATAACAACCGTTTCAAGTGTCCGACATAAATTGCTGTACTTTGTAAGCTAAGAGCCTACCGAAAGAGTAATATACCTTTCTGAAAAGCTTATTATATGCCGCTTACAACGCAATATAAGGCAACGGTCTGTTCGAATTTCGGAGAAAATGCAAAAGACCAAACGCATTAAAATAACTGCCGTTTCATGTGTCCGGCATAAACTGCTGTACTTTCTAAACTAAGAGCCTTTCGGAAGAGCGTTATACCTTTCTGAAAAGCTTATTATATGTCGCTTAAAACGGTAGATAAAGCTAGGGTCTGTTTCAATTTCCGAGAAAATGGGAAAATCCAAAGCTTTTAAAATAACAGCCGTTTCAAGTGTCCGACATAAACTGCTGTCCTTTCTAAACTAATAGCCTTTCGGAAAAGCGTTATACCTTTCTGAAAAGCTTATTTAATGTCGCTTAAAACGGTAGATAAAGCTAGGATCTGTTCCAATTTCCAAGAAAATGGGAAAATCCAAAGCCCTTAAAAGAACAGCCGTTTCAAGTGTCCGACATAAACTGCTGTACTTTCTAAACTGAGAACCTTTCGAAAGGGCATTATTCCTTTCTGAAAAGCTTATTATATTGCGCTTAAAACGGTAAATAAAGTTAGGGTCTGTTCCAATTTCCGAGAAAATAGGAAAATCCAAAGCCTTTAAAATAACAGCCGTTTCAAGTGTCCGACATAAACTGCTGTACTTTCTACACTGAGAGCCTTCCGAAAGAGTAATATACCTTTCTGAAAAGCCTATTATATGCAGCTTACAACGCAATTTAAGGCAAGGGTCTGTTCCAATTTCGGAGAAAGTGTGAAAGACCAAACTCTTTGAAATAACAGCCGATTCAAGTGTCCGACATGAACTGCTGTACTTTTTAAATAAAGAGCTTTTCGGAAGAGCGTTACACCTATCTTAAAATCTTATTTTATGACGCTTTAAACGCTGTATAAAGCTAGGGCCTGTTCCAATTACCGAGAAAATGGGAAAATCCAAAGTCTTTAAAATAACTGCCGTTTCAAGTGTCCGACATGAAATGCTGTACTTTTTAAACTAAGAGCCTTTCGGAAGAGCGTTACATCTATCTAAATAGCTTAGCTTATGCCGCTTTAAACGCTATATAAAGCTAGGGTCTGTTCCAATTACCGAGAAAATGGGAAAATACAAAGTCTTTAAAATAACAGCCGTTTCAAGTGTCCGACATAAATTGCTGTACTTTCTAATCTAAGAGCCTACCGAAAGAGTAATATAACTTTCTGAAAAGGCTTTTATATGCCGCTTACAACGCAATATAAGGCAAGGGTCTGTTCCAATTTCGGAGAAAATGGGAAAATCCAAAGCCTTGAAAATAACAGCCGTTCCAAGTGTCCGACATAAACTGCTGTACTTTCTAAACTAAGAGCCTGTCGAAAGAGCATTATGCCTTTCTTAAAAGCTTATTATATGTCGCTTAAAACGGTAAATAAAGCTAGGATCTGTTCCAATTTCCGAGAAAATAGGAAAATCCAAAGCCTTTAAAATAACAGCCCTTTCAAGTGTCCGACATAAACTGCTGTACTTTCTAAACTGAGAGCCTTCCGAAAGAGTAATATACCTTTCTGAAAAGCCTATTATATGCCGCTTACAACGCAATTTAAGGCAAGGGTCTGTTCCAATTTCGGAGAAAGTGTGAAAGACCAAACTCTTTGAAATAACAGCCGATTCAAGTGTCCGACATGAACTGCTGTACTTTTTAAATAAAGAGCTTTTCGGAAGAGCGTTACACCTATCTAAATAGCTTAGTTTATGCCGCTCTAAACGCTATATAAAGCTAGGGTCTGTTCCAATTACCGAGAAAATGGGAAAATCCAAAGTCTTTAAAATAACAGCCGTTTCAAGTGTCCGATATAAACTGCTGTACTTTCTAAACTGAAAGCCTTTCGGAAGAGCATTATGCCTTTCTGAAAAGCCTATTATATGCCGCTTAAAACACTATATAAAGCTAGGGTGTGTTCCAATTTCCGAGAAAATGTGAAAGTCCAAACCCTTTAAAATAACAGCCGTTTCAAGTGTCCGCCATGAACTGCTGTACTTTCTAAACTAAGAGCCTTTCGGAAGAGCGTTGCACCTTTCTGAAAAGCTTATTATATGCCGCTTAAAACACAATAAAAAGCTAGAGTCTGTCCCTATATCCGAGAAAATGGGAAAGGCCAAAACCTTTAAAATTACTGCCGATTCAAGTGTCCGACATAAATTGCTGTATTTTCTAAACTGAGAGCCTTTCGGAAGAGCGCTATTTCTGGAATGCTTATTATATGTCTAGGGCCTGTTCAAATTTCCGAGAAAATGTAAAAGACCAAACGCTTTAAAATAACAGCCGTTGCAAGTGTCCGATATAAACTGCTGTACTCTCTAAGCTAAGAGCCTTCCGGAAGAGCAATATACCTTTCTGAAAAGCTTATTATATCCCGCTTAAAACACAATATAAAGCTAGGGTTTGTTCCAATTTCCGAAAAAATGTGAAAGCCCAAACGCTTTAAAATAACAGCCGTTTCAAGTGTCCGACATAAATAGCTGTACTTTCTAGGCTAAGAGCCTACCGAAAGAGTAATATAACTTTCTGAAAAGTCTTTTATATGCCGCTTACAACGCAATATAAGGCAAGGGTCTGTTCCAATTTCGGAGAAAATGGGAAAAGCCAAAGCCTTGAAAATAACAGCCGTTTCAAGTGTCCGACATAAACTGCTGTACTTTCTAAACTAAGAGCCTGTCGAAAGAGCATTATGCCTTTCTTAAAAGCTTATTATATGTCGCTTAAAACGGTAAATAAAGCTAGGATCTGTTCCAATTTCCAAGAAAATGGGAAAATCCAAAGCCCTTAAAATAAAAGCCGTTTCAAGTGTACGACATAAACTGCTGTACTTTCTAAACTGAGAACCTTTCGAAAGAGCATTAATCCTTTCTGAAAAGCTTATTATATGCCGCCTAAAACGGTAAATAAAGCTAGGATCTGTTCCAATTTCCGAGAAAATGGGAAAGTCCAAGCTCTTTAAAATAACAGCCGTTTCAAGGGCCCGACATAAAATGCTGTGCGTTTTCTAAACTAAGAGCCTTTCGGAAAGGCATTATACCTTTCTGAAAAGCTTATTATATGTCGCTTAAAACGGTAAATAAAGTTAGGGTCTGTTCCAATTTCCGAGAAAATAGGAAAATCCAAAGCCTTTAAAATAACAGCCCTTTCAAGTGTCCGACATAAACTGCTGTACTTTCTAAACTAAGAGCCTTTCGGAAGAGCCTTATACTTTTCTGAAAAGCTTATTATATGTCGCTTAAAACGGTAAATAAAGCTAGGGTTTTTTCCAATTTCCGAGGAAATGTTAAAATCTAAAGCCTTTCAAATAACATCCGTTTCAAGTGTCCGACATAAACCGCTGTACTTTCTAAACTAAGAGCCTTTCTGAAGAGCGTTATTCCTTTCTGAAAAGCTTGTTATATGTCGCTTAAAACGGTGGATAAAGCTAGGGTCTGTTTCAATTTCCGAGAAAATGGGAAAATCCAAAGCCTTTAAAATAACAGCCGTTTCAAGTGTCCGACATAAACTGCTGTACTTTCTAAACTGAGAACCTTTCGAAAGAGCATTATTCCTTTCTGAAAAGCTTATTATATGCCGCTTAAAACGGTAAATAAAGCTAGGATCTGTTCCAATTTCCGAGAAAATGGGACAGCCCAAGCTCTTTAAAATAACAGCCGTTTCAAGGGTCCAACATAAACTGCTGTGCCTTTTCTAAACTAAGAGCCTTTCGGAAAAGCATTATACCTTTCTGAAAAGCTTATTATATGTCGCTTAAAACGGTAAATAAAGTTAGGGTCTGTTCCAATTTCCGAGAAAATAGGAAAATCCAAAGCCTTTAAAATAACAGCCGTTTCAAGTATCCGACATAAACTGCTGAACTTTCTAAACTAAGAGCCTGTCGGAAGTGCATTACGCCTTTCTTAAAAGCTTATTATATGTCGCTTAAAACGGTAAATAAAGCTAGGATCTGTTCCAATTTCCGAGAAAATGGGAAAATCCAAAGTCTTTAAAATAACAGCCGTTTCAAGTGTCCGACATAAACTGCTGTACTTTCTACACTGAGAGCCTTTCGAAAGAGCATTATTCCTTTCTGAAAAGCTTATTATATGCAGCTTACAACGCAATTTAAGGCAAGGGTCTGTTCCAATTTCGGAGAAAGTGTGAAAGACCAAACTCTTTGAAATAACAGCCGATTCAAGTGTCCGACATGAACTGCTGTACTTTTTAAATAAAGAGCTTTTCGGAAGAGCGTTACACCTATCTTAAAATCTTATTTTATGACGCTTTAATCGCTATATAAAGCTAGGGCCTGTTCCAATTACCGAGAAAATGGGAAAATCCAAAGTCTTTAAAATAACTGCCGTTTCAAGTGTCCGACATGAACTGCTGTACTTTCTAAACTAAGAGCCTTTCGGAAGAGCGTTACACCTATCTAAATAGCTTAGTTTATCCCGCTTTAAACGCTATATAAAGCTAGGGCCTGTCCCAATTACCGAGAAAATGGGAAAATCCAAAGTCTTTAAAATAACAGCCGTTTCAAGTGTCCGACATAAACTCCTGTACTTTCTACACTGAGAGCCTTTCGAAAGAGCATTATTCCTTTCTGAAAAGCTTATTATATGCCGCTTAAAACGCTATATAAAGCTAGGGTGTGTTCCAATTTCCGAGAAAATGTGAAAGACCAAACGCTTTAAAATAACAGCCGTTTCAAGTGTCCGACATGAACTGCTGTAATTTCTAAACTAAGAGCCTTTCGAAAGAGCGTTACACCTTTCTGAAAAGCTTATTATGTGTCGCTTAAAACGGTAAATAAAGCTAGGGTTTGTTGCAATTTCCGAGGAAATGGCAAAATCCAAAGCCTTTAAAATAACAGCCGTTTCAAGTGTCCGACATAAACTGCTGTACTTTCTAAACTAAGAGCCTTTCGGAAGAGCCTTATACCTTTCTGAAAAGCTTATTATATGTCGCTTAAAACGGTAAATAAAGCTAGGGTTTGTTCCAATTTCCGAGGAAATGGGAAAATCCAAAGCCTTTAAAATAACAGCCGTTTCAAGTGTCCGACATAAACTGCTGTACTTTCTAAACTAAGAGCCTTTCGGAAGAGCGTTATACCTTTCTGAAAAGCTTATTATATGTCGCTTAAAACGGTAAATAAAGCTAGGGTTTGTTCCAATTTCCAACAAACACCCGTTTCAAGTGTCCGACATAAACTGCTGTACTTTCTAAACTAAGAGCCTTTCGGAAGAGCGTTATAACTTTCTGAAAAGCTTATTATATGAAGCTTAAAACGCTATATAAAGCTAGGGTGTGTTCCAATTTCCTAGAAAATGTGAAAGTCCAAACGCTTTAAAATAACAGCCGTTTCAAGTGTCCGACATGAACTGCTGTACTTTCTAAACTAATAGTCTTTCGGAAGAGCGTTAAACCTTTCTGAAAACCTTATTATGTGTCGCTTAAAACGGTAAATAAAGCTAGGGTTTGTTCCAATTTCCGAGGAAATGGGAAAATCCAAAGCCTTTAAAATAACAGCCGTTTCAAGTGTCCGACATAAACTGCTGTACTTTCTAAACTAAGAGCCTTTCGGAAGAGCGTTATACCTTTCTGAAAAGCTTATTATATTTCGCTTAAAACAGTAAATAAAGCTAGGGTTTGTTCCAATTTCCGAGGAAAAGGGAAAATCCAAAGCCTTTAAAATAACAGCCGTTTCAAATGTCCGACATAAACTGCTGTACTTTCTAAACTAAGAGCCTTTCGGAAGAGCGTTATACCTTTCTGAAAAGCTTATTATATTTCGCTTAAAACAGTAAATAAAGCTAGGTTTTGTTCCAATTTCCGAGGAAATGGGAAAATCCAAAGCCTTTAAAATAACAGCCGTTTCAAGTGTCCGACATAAACTGCTGTACTTTCTAAACTAAGAGCCTTTCGGAAGAGCCTTATACCTTTCTGAAAAGCTTATTATATGTCGCTTAAAACGGCAAATAAAGTTAGGGTCTGTTCCAATTTCCGAGAAAATAGGAAAATCCAAAGCCTTTAAAATAACAGCCGTTTCTAAACTAAGAGCCTTTCGGAAGAGCCTTATACTTTTCTGAAAAGCTTATTATATGTCGCTTAAAACGGTAAATAAAGCTAGGGTTTGTTCCAATTTCCGAGGAAATGTTAAAATCTAAAGCCTTTCAAATAACATCCGTTTCAAGTGTCCGACATAAACCGCTGTACTTTCTAAACTAAGAGCCTTTCTGAAGAGCGTTATACCTTTTTGAAAAGCTTATTATATGTCGCTTAAAACGGTGGATAAAGCTAGGGTCTGTTTCAATTTCCGAGAAAATGGGAAAATCCAAAGCCTTTAAAATAACAGCCGTTTCAAGTGTCCGACTCTAAACTGAGAACCTTTCGAAAGAGCATTATTCCTTTCTGAAAAGCTTATTATATGCCGCTCAAAACGGTAAATAAAGCTAGGATCTGTTCCAATTTCCGAGAAAATGGGACAGCCCAAGCTCGTTAAAATAACAGCTGTTTCAAGGGTCCAACATAAACTGCTGTGCCTTTTCTAAACTAAGAGCCTTTCGGAAAAGCATTATACCTTTCTGAAAAGCATATTATATGCCGCTTACAACGCAATTTAAGGCAAGGGTCTGTTCCAATTTCGGAGAAAGTGTGAAAGACCGAACTCGTTGAAGTAACAACCGATTCAAGTGTCCGACATGAACTGCTGTACTTTTTAAATAAAGAGCTTTTCGGAAGAGCGTTACACCTATCTTAAAATCTTATTTTATGCCGCTTTAAACGCTATATAAAGCTAGGGCCTGTTCCAATTACCGAGAAAATGGGAAAATCCAAAGTCTTTAAAATAACTGCCGTTTCAAGTGTCCGACATGAACTGATGTACTTTCTAAACTAAGAGCCTTTCCGAAGAGCGTTACACCTATCTAAATAGCTTGGTTTATGCCGCTTTAAACACTATATAAAGCTAGGGCCTGTCCCAATTACCGAGAAAATGGGAAAATCCAAAGTCTTTAAAATAACAGCCGTTTCAAGTGTCCGACATAAACTGCTGTACTTTCTACACTGAGAGCCTTTCGAAAGAGCATTATTCCTTTCTGAAAAGCTTATTATATGCCGCTTAAAACGCTATATAAAGCTAGGGTGTGTTCCAATTTCCGAGAAAATGTGAAAGACCAAACGCTTTAAAATAACAGCCGTTTCAAGTGTCCGACCTGAACTGCTGTAATTTCTAAACTAAGAGCCTTTCGAAAGAGCGTTACACCTTTCTGAAAAGCTTATTATGTGTCGCTTAAAACGGTAAATAAAGCTAGGGTTTGTTGCAATTTCCGAGGAAATGGCAAAATCCAAAGCCTTTAAAATAACAGCCGTTTCAAGTGTCCGACATAAACTGCTGTACTTTCTAAACTAAGAGCCTTTCGGAAGAGCCTTATACCTTTCTGAAAAGCTTATTATATGTCGCTTAAAACGGTAAATAAAGCTAGGGTTTGCTCCAATTTCCGAGGAAATGGGAAAATCCAAAGCCTTTAAAATAACAGCCGTTTCAAGTGTCCGACATAAACTGCTGTACTTTCTAAACTAAGAGCCTTTCGGAAGAGCGTTATACCTTTCTGAAAAGCTTATTATATGTCGCTTAAAACGATAAATAAAGCTAGGGTTTGTTCCAATTTCCAACAAACACCCGTTTCAAGTGTCCGACATAAACTGCTGTACTTTCTAAACTAAGAAGCCTTCCGAAAGAGTAATATACCTTTCTGAAAAGCATATTATATGCCGCTTACAACGCAATTTAAGGCAAGGGTCTGTTCCAATTTCGGAGAAAGTGTGAAAGACCGAACTCTTTGAAGTAACAACCGATTCAAGTGTCCGACATGAACTGCTGTACTTTTTAAATAAAGAGCTTTTCGGAAGAGCGTTACACCTATCTTAAAATCTTATTTTATGCCGCTTTAAACGCTATATAAAGCTAGGGCCTGTTCCAATTACCGAGAAAATGGGAAAATCCAAAGTCTTTAAAATAACTGCCGTTTCAAGTGTCCGACATGAACTGCTGTACTTTCTAAACTAAGAGCCTTTCGGAAGAGCGTTACACCTATCTAAATAGCTTGGTTTATGCCGCTTTAAACGCTATATAAAGCTAGGGCCTGTCCCAATTACCGAGAAAATGGGAAAATCCAAAGTCTTTAAAATAACAGCCGTTTCAAGTGTCCGACATAAACTGCTGTACTTTCTACACTGAGAGCCTTTCGAAAGAGCATTATTCCTTTCTGAAAAGCTTATTATATGCCGCTTAAAACGCTATATAAAGCTAGGGTGTGTTCCAATTTCCGAGAAAATGTGAAAGACCAAACGCTTTAAAATAACAGCCGTTTCAAGTGTCCGACATGAACTGCTGTAATTTCTAAACTAAGAGCCTTTCGAAAGAGCGTTACACCTTTCTGAAAAGCTTATTATGTGTCGCTTAAAACGGTAAATAAAGCTAGGGTTTGTTGCAATTTCCGAGGAAATGGCAAAATCCAAAGCCTTTAAAATAACAGCCGTTTCAAGTGTCCGACATAAACTGCTGTACTTTCTAAACTAAGAGCCTTTCGGAAGAGCCTTATACCTTTCTGAAAAGCTTATTATATGTCGCTTAAAACGGTAAACAAAGCTAGGGTTTGTTCCAATTTCCGAGGAAATGGGAAAATCCAAAGCCTTTAAAATAACAGCCGTTTCAAGTGTCCGACATAAACTGCTGTACTTTCTAAAATGAGAACCTTTCGAAAGAGCATTATTCCTTTCTGAAAAGCTATTTTATATGCCGCTTAAAACGGTAAATAAAGCTAGCATCTGTTCCAATTTCCGAGAAAATGGGAAAGCCCAAGCTCTTTAAAATAACAGCCGTTTCAAGGGTCCGACATAAACTGCTGTGCCTTTTCTAAACTAAGAGCCTTTCGGAAAAGCATTATACCTTTCTGAAAAGCTTATTATATGTCGCTTAAAACGGTAAATAAAGTTAGGGTCTGTTCCAATTTCCGAGAAAATAGGAAAATCAAAAGCCTTTAAAATAACAGCCGTTTCAAGTGTCCGACATAAACTGCTGTACTTTCTAAACTAAGAGACTTTCGGAAGAGCCTTATACCTTTCTGAAAAGCTTATTATATGTCGCTTAAAACGGTAAACAAAGCTAGGATTTGTTCCAATTTCCGAGGAAATGGGAAAATCCAAAGCCTTTAAAATAACATCCGTTTCAAGTGTCCTACATAAACCGCTGTACTTTCTAAACTAAGAGCCTTTCTGAAGAGCGTTATACCTTTCTGAAAAGCCTATTATATGTCGCTTAAAACGGTAGATAAAGCTAGGGTCTGCTTTAATTTCCGAGAAAATGGGAAAATCCAAAGCCTTTAAAATAACAGCCGTTTCAAGTGTCCGACATAAACGGCTGTACTTTCTAAACTGAGAACCTTTCGAAAGAGCATTATTCCTTTCTGAAAAGCTTATTATATGCCGCTTAAAACGGTAAGTAAAGTTAGGATCTGTTCCAATTTCCGAGAAAATGGGACAGCCCAAGCTCTTTAAAATAACAGCCGTTTCAAGGGTCCGACATAAACTGCTGTGCGTTTTCTAAACTAAGAGCCTTTCGGAAAGGCATTATACCTTTCTGAAAAGCTTATTATATGACGCTTAAAACGGTAAATAAAGTTAGGGTCTGTTCCAATTTCCGAGAAAATAGGAAAATCCAAAGCCTTTAAAATAACAGCCGTTTCTAAACTAAGAGAGTATCGGAAGAGCCTTATACTTTTCTGAAAAGCTTATTATATGTCGCTTAAAACGGTAAATAAAGCTAGGGTTTGTTCCAATTTCCGAGGAAATGTTAAAATCTAAAGCCTTTCAAATAACATCCGTTTCAAGTGTCCGACATAAACCGCTGTACTTTCTAAACTAAGAGCCTTTCTGAAGAGCGTTATACCTTTCTGAAAAGCTTATTATATGTCGCTTAAAACGGTGGATAAAGCTAGGGTCTGTTTCAATTTCCGAGAAAATGGGAAAATCCAAAGCCTTTAAAATAACAGCCGTTTCAAGTGTCCGACATAAACTGCTGTACTTTCTAAACTGAGAACCTTTCGAAAGAGCATTATTCCTTTCTGAAAAGCTTATTATATGCCGCTTAAAACGGTAAATAAAGCTAGGATCTGTTCCAATTTCCGAGAAAATGGGACAGCCCAAGCTCTTTAAAATAACAGCCGTTTCAAGGGTCCAACATAAACTGCTGTGCCTTTTCTAAACTAAGAGCCTTTCGGAAAAGCATTATACCTTTCTGAAAAGCTTATTATATGTCGCTTAAAACGGTAAATAAAGTTAGGGTCTGTTACAATTTCCGAGAAAATAGGAAAATCCAAAGCCTTTAAAATAACAGCCGTTTCAAGTGTCCGACATAAACTGCTGTACTTTCTAAACTAAGAAGCCTTCCGAAAGAGTAATATACCTTTCTGAAAAGCATATTATATGCCGCTTACAACGCAATTTAAGGCAAGGGTGTGTTCCAATTTCGGAGAAAGTGTGAAAGACCGAACTCTTTGAAGTAACAACCGATTCAAGAGTCCGACATGAACTGCTGTACTTTTTAAATAAAGAGCTTTTCGGAAGAGCGTTACACCTATCTTAAAATCTTATTCTATGCCGCTTTAAACGCTATATAAAGCTAGGGCCTGTTCCAATTACCGAGAAAATGGGAAAATCCAAAGTCTTTAAAATAACTGCCGTTTCAAGTGTCCGACATGAACTGCTGTACTTTCTAAACTAAGAGCCTTTCGGAAGAGCGTTACACCTATCTAAATAGCTTGGTTTATGCCGCTTTAAACGCTATATAAAGCTAGGGCCTGTCCCAATTACCGAGAAAATGGGAAAATCCAAAGAATTTAAAATAACAGCCGTTTCAAGTGTCCGACATAAACTGCTGTACTTTCTACACTGAGAGCCTTTCGAAAGAGCATTATTCCTTTCTGAAAAGCTTATTATATGCCGCTTAAAACGCTATATAAAGCTAGGGTGTGTTCCAATTTCCGAGAAAATGTGAAAGACCAAACGCTTTAAAATAACAGCCGTTTCAAGTGTCCGACATGAACTGCTGTAATTTCTAAACTAAGAGCCTTTCGAAAGAGCGTTACACCTTTCTGAAAAGCTTATTATGTGTCGCTTAAAACGGTAAATAAATCTAGGGTTTGTTGCAATTTCCGAGGAAATGGCAAAATCCAAAGCCTTTAAAATAACAGCCGTTTCAAGTGTCCGACATAAACTGCTGTACTTTCTAAACTAAGAGCCTTTCGGAAGAGCCTTATACCTTTCTGAAAAGCTTATTATATGTCGCTTAAAACGGTAAATAAAGCTAGGGTTTGTTCCAATTTCCGAGGAAATGGGAAAATCCAAAGCCTTTAAAATAACAGCCGTTTCAAGTGTCCGACATAAACTGCTGTACTTTCTAAACTAAGAGCCTTTCGGAAGAGCGTTATACCTTTCTGAAAAGCTTATTATATGTCGCTTAAAACGGTAAATAAAGCTAGGGTTTGTTCCAATTTCCAACAAACACCCGTTTCAAGTGTCCGACATAAACTGCTGTACTTTCTAAACTAAGAGCCTTTCGGATGAGGGTTATAACTTTCTGAAAAGCTTATTATATGCCGCTTAAAACGCTATATAAAGCTAGGGTGTGTTCCAATTTCCTAGAAAATGTGAAAGTCCAAACGCTTTAAAATAACAGCCGTTTAAAGTGTCCGACATGAACTGCTGTACTTTCTAAACTAAGAGCCTTTCGGAAGAGCGTTAAACCTTTCTGAAAACCTTATTATGTGTCGCTTAAAACGGTAAATAAAGCTAGGGTTTGTTCCAATTTCCGAGGAAATGGGAAAATCCAAAGCCTTTAAAATAACAGCCGTTTCAAGTGTCCGACATAAACTGCTGTACTTTCTAAACTAAGAGCCTTTCGGAAGAGCGTTGTACCTTTCTGAAAAGCTTATTATATTTCGCTTAAAACAGTAAATAAAGCTAGGGTTTGTTCCAATTTCCGAGGAAAAGGGAAAATCCAAAGCCTTTAAAATAACAGCCGTTTCAAATGTCCGACATAAACTGCTGTACTTTCTAAACTAAGAGCCTTTCGGAAGAGCGTTATACCTTTCTGAAAAGCTTATTATATTTCGCTTAAAACAGTAAATAAAGCTAGGTTTTGTTCCAATTTCCGAGGAAATGGGAAAATCCAAAGCCTTTAAAATAACAGCCGTTTCAAGTGTCCGACATAAACTGCTGTACTTTCTAAAATGCGAACCTTTCGAAAGAGCATTATTCCTTTCTGAAAAGCTATTTTATATGCCGCTTAAAACGGTAAATAAAGCTAGGATCTGTTCCAATTTCCGAGAAAATGGGAAAGCCCAAGCTCTTTAAAATAACTGCCGTTTCAAGGGTCCGACATAAACTACTGTGCCTTTTCTAAACTAAGAGCCTTTCGGAAAAGCATTATACCTTTCTGAAAAGCTTATTATATGTCGCTTAAAACGGTAAATAAAGTTAGAGTCTGTTCCAATTTCCGAGAAAATAGGAAAATCAAAAGCCTTTAAAATAACAGCCGTTTCAAGTGTCCGACATAAACTGCTGTACTTTCTAAACTAAGAGCCTTTAGGAAGAGCCTTATACCTTTCTGAAAAGCTTATTATATGTCGCTTAAAACGGTAAATAAAGCTAGGGTTTGTTCCAATTTCCGAGGAAATGGGAAAATCCAAAGCCTTTAAAATAACATCCGTTTCAAGTGTCCGACATAAACCGCTGTACTTTCTAAACTAAGAGCCTTTCTGAAGAGCGTTATACCTTTCTGAAAAGCCTATTATATGTAGCTTAAAACGGTAGATAAAGCTAGGGTCTGCTTTAATTTCCGAGAAAATGGGAAAACCCAAAGCCTTTAAAATAACAGCCGTTTCAAGTGTCCGACATAAACTGCTGTACTTTCTAAACTGAGAACCTTTCGAAAGAGCATTATTCCTTTCTGAAAAGCTTATTATATGCCGCTTAAAACGGTAAGTACAGCTAGGATCTGTTCCAATATCCGAGAAAATGGGACAGCCCAAGCTCTTTAAAATAACAGCCGTTTCAAGGGTCCGACATAAACTGCTGTGCGTTTTCTAAACTAAGAGCCTTTCGGAAAAGCATTATACCTTTCTGAAAAGCTTATTATATGTCGCTTAACACGGTAAATAAAGTTAGGGTCTGTTCCAATTTCCGAGAAAATAGGAAAATCCAAAGCCTTTAAAATAACAGCCGTTTCAAGTGTCCGACATAAACTGCTGTACTTTCTAAACTAAGAGCTTTCCGAAAGAGTAATATACCTTTCTGAAAAGCCTATTATATGACGCTTACAACGCAATTTAAGGCAAGGGTCTGTTCCAATTTCGGAGAAAGTGTGAAAGACCAAACTCTTTGAAATAACAGCCGATTCAAGTGTCCGACATGAACTGCTGTACTTTTTAAATAAAGAGCTTTTCGGAAGAGCGTTACACCTATCTTAAAATCTTATTTTATGCCGCTTTAAACGCTATATAAAGCTAGGGCCTGTTCCAATTACCGAGAAAATGGGAAAATCCAAAATCTTTAAAATAACTGCCGTTTCAAGTGTCCGACATGAACTGCTGTACTTTCTAAACTAAGAGCCTTTCGGAAGAGCGTTACACCTATCTAAATAGCTTAGTTTATGCCGCTTTAAACGCTATATAAAGCTAGGGCCTGTCCCAATTACCGAGAAAATGGGAAAATCCAAATTCTTTAAAATAACAGCCGTTTCAAGTGTCCGACATAAACTGCTGTACTTTCTACACTGAGAGCCTTTCGAAAGAGCATTATTCCTTTCTGAAAAGCGTATTATATGCCGCTTAAAACGCTATATAAAGCTAGGGTGTGTTCCAGTTTCCGAGAAAATGTGAAAGACCAAACGCTTTAAAATAACAGCCGTTTCAAGTGTCCGACATGAACTGCTGTAATTTCTAAACTAACAGCCTTTCGGAAGAGCGTTACACCTTTCTGAAAAGCTTATTATGTGTCGCTTAAAACGGTAAATAAAGCTAGGGTTTGTTGCAATTTCCGAGGAAAAGGCAAAATCCAAAGCCTTTAAAATAACAGCCGTTTCAAGCGTCCGACATAAACTGCTGTACTTTCTAAACTAAGAGCCTTTCGGAAGAGCCTTATACCTTTCTGAAAAGCTTATTATATGTCGCTTAAAACGGTAAATAAAGCTAGGGTTTGTTCTAATTTCCGAGGAAATGGGAAAATCCAAAGCCTTTAAAATAACAGCCGTTTCAAGTGTCCGACATAAACTGCTGTACTTTCTAAACTAAGAGCCTTTCGGAAGAGCGTTATACCTTTCTGAAAAGCTTATTATATGTCGCTTAAAACGGTAAATAAAGCTAGGGTTTGTTCCAATTACCAACAAACACCCGTTTCAAGTGTCCGACATAAACTGCTGTACTTTCTAAACTAAGAGCCTTTCGGAAGAGCGTTATAACTTTCTGAAAAGCTTATTATATGCCGCTTAAAACGCTATATAAAGCTAGGGTGTGTTCCAATTTCCTAGAAAATGTGAAAGTCCAAACGCTTTAAAATAACAGCCGTTTCAAGTGTCCGACATGAACTGCTGTACTTTCTAAACTAAGAGCCTTTCGGAAGAGCGTTAAACCTTTCTGAAAATCTTATTATGTGTCGCTTAAAACGGTAAATAAAGCTAAGGTTTGTTCTAATTTCCGAGGAAATGGGAAAATCCAAAGCCTTTAAAATAACAGCCGTTTCAAGTGTCCGACTTAAACTGCTGTACTCTCTAAACTAAGAGCCTTTCGGAAGAGCGTTATACCTTTCTGAAAAGCTTATTATATTTCGCTTAAAACAGTAAATAAAGCTAGGGTTTGTTCCAATTTCCGAGGAAATGGGAAAATCCAAAGCCTTTAAAATAACAGCCGTTTCAAATGTCCGACATAAACTGCTGTACTTTCTAAACTAAGAGCCTTTCGGAAGAGCGTTATACCTTTCTGAAAAGCTTATTATATTTCGCTTAAAACAGTAAATAAAGCTAGGGTTTGTTCCAATTTCCGAGGAAATGGGAAAATCCAAAGCCTTTAAAATAACAGCCGTTTCAAGTGTCCGACATAAACTGCTGTACTTTCTAAATTAAGAGCCTTCCAGAAGAGCGTTATACCTTTCTGAAGAGCTTATTATATGTCGCTTAAAACGGTAAATAAAGCTAGGGTTTGTTCCAATTTCCAACAAACACCCGTTTCAAGTGTCTGACATAAACTGCTGTACTTTCTAAACTAACAGCCTTTCGGAAGAGCGTTATACCTTTCTGAAAAGCTCATTATATGCCGCTTAATACGCTATATAAAGCTAGGGTGTGTTCCAATTTCCTAGAAAATGTGAAAGTCCAAACTCTTTAAAATAACAGCCGTTTCAAGTGTCCGACATGAACTGCTGTACTTTCTAAACTAAGAGCCTTTCGGAAGAGCGTTATACCTTTCTGAAAAGCTTATTATATTTCGCTTAAAACAGTAAATAAAGCTAGGGTTTGTTCCAATTTCCGAGGAAATGGGAAAATCCAAAGCCTTTAAAATAACAGCCGTTTCAAGTGTCCGACATAAACTGCTGTACTTTCTAAACTAAGAGCCTTTCGGAAGAGCGTTATACCTTTCTGAAAAGCTTATTATATTTCGCTTAAAACAGTAAATAAAGCTAGGGTTTGTTAGAATTTCCGAGGAAATGGGAAAATCCAAAGCCTTTAAAATAACAGCCGTTTCAAGTGTACGACGTAAACTGCTGTACTTTCTGAACTAAGAGCCTTTCGGAAGAGCGTTATACCTTTCTGAAAAGCTTATTATATGTCGCTTAAAACGGTAAATAAAGCTAGGGTTTATTCCAATTTCCAACAAACACCCGTTTCAAGTGTCCGACTTAAACTGCTGTACTTTCTAAACTAAGAGCCTTTCGGAAGAGCGTTATACCTTTCTGAAAAGCTTATTATATGCCGCTTAATACGCTATATAGAGCTAGGGTGTGTTCCAATTTCCTAGAAAATGTGAAAGTCCAAACGCTTTAAAATAACAGCCGTTTCAAGTGTCCGACATGAACTGCTGTACTTTCTAAACTAAGAGCCTTTCGGAAGAGCGTTACAACTATCTAAATAGCTTAGTTTATGCCGCTTTAAACGCTATATAAAGCTAGGGCCTGTCCCAATTACCGAGAATATGGGAAAATCAAAATTCTTTAAAATAACAGCCGTTTCAAGTGTCCGACATAAACTGCTGTACTTTCTACACTGAGAGCCTTTCGAAAGAGCATTATTCCTTTCTGAAAAGCTTATTATATGCCGCTTAAAACGCTATATAAAGCTAGGGTGTGTTCCAATTTCCGAGAAAATGTAAAAGACCAAACGCTTTAAAATAACAGCCGTTTCAAGTGCCCGACATGAACTGCTGTAATTTCTAAACTAAGAGCCTTTCGGAAGAGCGTTACACCTTTCTGAAAAGCTTATTATGTGTCGCTTAAAACGGTAAATAAAGCTAGGGTTTGTTGCAATTTCCGAGGAAATGGCAAAATCCAAAGCCTTTAAAATAACAGCCGTTTCAAGTGTCCGACATAAACTGCTGTACTTTCTAAACTAAGAGCCTTTGGGAAGAGCCTTATACCTTTCTGAAAAGCTTATTATATGTCGCTTAAAACGGTAAATAAAGCTAGGGTTTGTTCCAATTTCCGAGGAAATGGGAAAATCCAAAGCCTTTAAAATAACAGCCGTTTCAAGTGTCCGACATAAAATGCTGTACTTTCTAAACTAAGAGCCTTTCGGAAGAGCGTTATACCTTTCTGAAAAGCTTATTATATTTCGCTTAAAACAGTAAATAAAGCTAGGGTTTGTTCCAATTTCCGAGGAAATGGGAAAATCCAAAGCCTTTAAAATAACAGCCGTTTCAAATGTCCGACATAAACTGCTGTACTTTCTAAACTAAGAGCCTTTCGGAAGAGCGTTATACCTTTCTGAAAAGCTTATTATATTTCGCTTAAAACAGTAAATAAAGCTAGGGTTTGTTCCAATTTCCGAGGAAATGGGAAAATCCAAAGCCTTTAAAATAAAAGCCGTTTCAAGTGTCCGACATAAACTGCTGTACTTTCTAAACTAAGAGCCTTTCAGAAGAGCGTTATACCTTTCTGAAAAGCTTATTATATGTCGCTTAAAACGGTAAATAAAGCTAGGCTTTGTTCCAATTTCCAACAAACACCCGTTTCAAGTGTCCGACATAAACTGCTGTACTTTCTAAACTAACAGCCTTTCGGAAGAGCGTTATACCTTTCTGAAAAGCTTATTATATTTCGCTTAAAACAGTAAATAAAGCTAGGGTTTGTTCCAATTTCCGAGGAAATGGGAAAATCCAAAGCCTTTAAAATAACAGCCGTTTCAAGTGTCCGACATAAACTGCTGTGCTTTCTAAACTAAGAGCCTTTCGGAAGAGCGTTATACCTTTCTGAAAAGCTTATTATATTTCGCTTAAAACAGTAAATAAAGCTAGGGTTTGTTCCAATTTCCGAGGAAATGGGAAAATCCAAAGCCTTTAAAATAACAGCCGTTTCAAGTGTCCGACATAAACTGCTGTGCTTTCTAAACTAAGAGCCTTTCGGAAGAGCGTTATACCTTTCTGAAAAGCTTATTATATTTCGCTTAAAACAGTAAATAAAGCTAGGGTTTGTTCCAATTTCCGAGGAAATGGGAAAATCCAAAGCCTTTAAAATAACAGCCGTTTCAAGTGTCCGACATAAACTGCTGTGCTTTCTAAACTAAGAGCCTTTCGGAAGAGCGTTATACCTTTCTGAAAAGCTTATTATATTTCGCTTAAAACAGTAAATAAAGCTAGGGTTTGTTCCAATTTCCGAGGAAATGGGAAAATCCAAAGCCTTTAAAATAACAGCCGTTTCAAATGTCCGACATAAACTGCTGTACTTTCTAAACTAAGAGCCTTTCGGAAGAGCGTTATACCTTTCTGAAAAGCTTATTATATGTCGCTTAAAACGGTAAATAAAGCTAGGGTTTGTTCCAATTTCCAACAAACACCCGTTTCAAGTGTCCGACTTAAACTGCTGTACTTTCTAAACTAAGAGCCTTTCGGAAGAGCGTTATACCTTTCTGAAAAGCATATTATACGCCGCTTAATACGCTATATAAAGCTAGGGTGTGTTCCAATTTCCTAGAAAATATGAAAGTCCAAACGCTTTAAAATAACAGCCGTTTCAAGTGTCCGACATGAACTGCTGTACTTTCTAAACTAAGAGCCTTTCGGAAGAGCGTTACAACTATCTAAATAGCTTAGTTTATGCCGCTTTAAACGCTATATAAAGCTAGGGCCTGTCCCAATTACCGAGAATATGGGAAAATCAAAATTCTTTAAAATAACAGCCGTTTCATGTGTCCGACATAAACTGCTGTACTTTCTACACTGAGAGCCTTTCGAAAGAGCATTATTCCTTTCTGAAAAGCTTATTATATGCCGCTTAAAACGCTATATAAAGCTAGGATGTGTTCCAATTTCCGAGAAAATGTAAAAGACCAAACGCTTTAAAATAACAGCCGTTTCAAGTGCCCGACATGAACTGCTGTAATTTCTAAACTAAGAGCCTTTCGGAAGAGCGTTACACATTTCTGAAAAGCTTATTATATTTCGCTTAAAACAGTAAATAAAGCTAGGGTTTGTTACAATTTCCGAGGAAATGGGAAAATCCAAAGCCTTTAAAATAACAGCCGTTTCAAATGTCCGACATAAACTGCTGTACTTTCTAAACTAAGAGCCTTTCGGAAGAGGGTTATACCTTTCTGAAAAGCTTATTATATTTCGCTTAAAACAGTAAATAAAGCTAGGGTTTGTTCCAATTTCCGAGGAAATGGGAAAATCCAAAGCCTTTAAAATAAAAGCCGTTTCAAGTGTCCGACATAAACTGCTGTACTTTCAAAACTAAGAGCCTTTCAGAAGAGCGTTATACCTTTCTGAAAAGCTTATTATATGTCGCTTAAAACGGTAAATAAAGCTAGGCTTTGTTCCAATTTCCAACAAACACCCGTTTCAAGTGTCCGACATAAACTGCTGTACTTTCTAAACTAACAGCCTTTCGGAAGAGCGTTATACCTTTCTGAAAAGCTTATTATATGCCGCTTAATACGCTATATAAAGCTAGGGTGTTTTCCAATTTCCTAGAAAATGTGAAAGTCCAAACTCTTTAAAATAACAGCCGTTTCAAGTGTCCGACATGAACTGCTGTACTTTCTAAACTAAGAGCCTTTCGGAAGAGCGTTACACCTTTCTGAAAAGCTTATTATATTTCGCTTAAAACAGTAAATAAAGCTAGGGTTTGTTCCAATTTCCGAGGAAATGGGAAAATCCAAAGCCTTTAAAATAAAAGCCGTTTCAAGTGTCCGACATAAACTGCTGTACTTTCTAAACTAAGAGCCTTTCAGAAGAGCGTTATACCTTTCTGAAAAGCTTATTATATTTCGCTTAAAACAGTAAATAAAGCTAGGGTTTGTTCCAATTTCCGAGGAAATGGGAAAATCCAAAGCCTTTAAAATAAAAGCCGTTTCAAGTGTCCGACATAAACTGCTGTACTTTCTAAACTAAGAGCCTTTCAGAAGAGCGTTATACCTTTCTGAAAAGCTTATTATATGTCGCTTAAAACGGTAAATAAAGCTAGGCTTTGTTCCAATTTCCAACAAACACCCGTTTCAAGTGTCCGACATGAACTGCTGTAATTTCTAAACTAAGAGCCTTTCGGAAGAGCGTTACACCTTTCTGAAAAGCTTATTATGTGTCGCTTAAAACGGTAAATAAAGCTAGGGTTTGTTGCAATTTCCGAGGAAATGGCAAAATCCAAAGCCTTTAAAATAACTGCCGTTTCAAGTGTCCGACATAAAATGCTGTACTTTCTAAACTAAGAGCCTTTCGGAAGAGCGTTATACCTTTCTGAAAAGCTTATTATATTTCGCTTAAAACAGTAAATAAAGCTAGGGTGTGTTCCAATTTCCGAGAAAATGTAAAAGACCAAACGCTTTAAAATAACAGCCGTTTCAAGTGCCCGACATGAACTGCTGTAATTTCTAAACTAAGAGCCTTTCGGAAGAGCGTTACACCTTTCTGAAAAGCTTATTATGTGTCGCTTAAAACGGTAAATAAAGCTAGGGTTTGTTGCAATTTCCGAGGAAATGGCAAAATCCAAAGCCTTTAAAATAACAGCCGTTTCAAGTGTCCGACATAAACTGCTGTACTTTCTAAACTAAGAGCCTTTGGGAAGAGCCTTATACCTTTCTGAAAAGCTTATTATATGTCGCTTAAAACGGTAAATAAAGCTAGGGTTTGTTCCAATTTCCGAGGAAATGGGAAAATCCAAAGCCTTTAAAATAACAGCCGTTTCAAGTGTCCGACATAAAATGCTGTACTTTCTAAACTAAGAGCCTTTCGGAAGAGCGTTATACCTTTCTGAAAAGCTTATTATATTTCGCTTAAAACAGTAAATAAAGCTAGGGTGTGTTCCAATTTCCGAGAAAATGTAAAAGACCAAACGCTTTAAAATAACAGCCGTTTCAAGTGCCCGACATGAACTGCTGTAATTTCTAAACTAAGAGCCTTTCGGAAGAGCGTTACACCTTTCTGAAAAGCTTATTATGTGTCGCTTAAAACGGTAAATAAAGCTAGGGTTTGTTGCAATTTCCGAGGAAATGGCAAAATCCAAAGCCTTTAAAATAACAGCCGTTTCAAGTGTCCGACATAAACTGCTGTACTTTCTAAACTAAGAGCCTTTGGGAAGAGCCTTATACCTTTCTGAAAAGCTTATTATATGTCGCTTAAAACGGTAAATAAAGCTAGGCTTTGTTCCAATTTCCAACAAACACCCGTTTCAAGTGTCCGACATAAACTGCTGTACTTTCTAAACTAACAGCCTTTCGGAAGAGCGTTATACCTTTCTGAAAAGCTTATTATATGCCGCTTAATACGCTATATAAAGCTAGGGTGTTTTCCAATTTCCTAGAAAATGTGAAAGTCCAAACTCTTTAAAATAACAGCCGTTTCAAGTGTCCGACATGAACTGCTGTACTTTCTAAACTAAGAGCCTTTCGGAAGAGCGTTATACCTTTCTGAAAAGCTTATTATATTTCGCTTAAAACAGTAAATAAAGCTAGGGTTTGTTCCAATTTCCGAGGAAATGGGAAAATCCAAAGCCTTTAAAATAACAGCCGTTTCAAGTGTCCGACATAAACTGCTGTGCTTTCTAAACTAAGAGCCTTTCGGAAGAGCGTTATACCTTTCTGAAAAGCTTATTATATTTCGCTTAAAACAGTAAATAAAGCTAGGGTTTGTTCCAATTTCCGAGGAAATGGGAAAATCCAAAGCCTTTAAAATAACAGCCGTT
The DNA here is from genome assembly GCA_963966105.1 of Volucella zonaria. Taxonomy (NCBI): domain Eukaryota; kingdom Metazoa; phylum Arthropoda; class Insecta; order Diptera; family Syrphidae; genus Volucella; species Volucella zonaria. The sequence goes on along the minus strand of CAWYQB010000254.1, from coordinate 3,833,945 downwards.
TCAAGTATCCGACATAAACTGCTGTACTTTCTAAACTAAGAGCCTTTCGGAAGAGCGTTATACCTTTCTGAAAAGCTTATTATATGTCGCTTAAAACGGTAAATAAAGCTAGGGTTTGTTCCAATTTCCAACAAACACCCGTTTCAAGTGTCCGACTTAAACTGCTGTACTTTCTAAACTAAGAGCCTTTCGGAAGAGCGTTATACCTTTCTGAAAAGCTTATTATATGCCGCTTAATACGCTATATAAAGCTAGGGTGTGTTCCAATTTCCTAGAAAATGTGAAAGTCCAAACGCTTTAAAATAACAGCCGTTTCAAGTGTCCGACATGAACTGCTGTACTTTCTAAACTAAGAGCCTTTCGGAAGAGCGTTACAACTATCTAAATAGCTTAGTTTATGCCGCTTTAAACGCTATATAAAGCTAGGGCCTGTCCCAATTACCGAGAATATGGGAAAATCAAAATTCTTTAAAATAACAGCCGTTTCAAGTGTCCGACATAAACTGCTGTACTTTCTACACTGAGAGCCTTTCGAAAGAGCATTATTCCTTTCTGAAAAGCTTATTATATGCCGCTTAAAACGCTATATAAAGCTAGGGTGTGTTCCAATTTCCGAGAAAATGTAAAAGACCAAACGCTTTAAAATAACAGCCGTTTCAAGTGCCCGACATGAACTGCTGTAATTTCTAAACTAAGAGTATTTCGGAAGAGCGTTACACCTTTCTGAAAAGCTTATTATGTGTCGCTTAAAACGGTAAATAAAGCTAGGGTTTGTTGCAATTTCCGAGGAAATGGCAAAATCCAAAGCCTTTAAAATAACAGCCGTTTCAAGTGCCCGACATGAACTGCTGTAATTTCTAAACTAAGAGCCTTTCAGAAGAGCGTTATACCTTTCTGAAAAGCTTATTATATGTCGCTTAAAACGGTAAATAAAGCTAGGCTTTGTTCCAATTTCCAACAAACACCCGTTTCAAGTGTCCGACATAAACTGCTGTACTTTCTAAACTAACAGCCTTTCGGAAGAGCGTTATACCTTTCTGAAAAGCTCATTATATGCCGCTTAATACGCTATATAAAGCTAGGGTGTTTTCCAATTTCCTAGAAAATGTGAAAGTCCAAACTCTTTAAAATAACAGCCGTTTCAAGTGTCCGACATGAACTGCTGTACTTTCTAAACTAAGAGCCTTTCGGAAGAGCGTTATACCTTTCTGAAAAGCTTATTATATTTCGCTTAAAACAGTAAATAAAGCTAGGGTTTGTTCCAATTTCCGAGGAAATGGGAAAATCCAAAGCCTTTAAAATAACAGCCGTTTCAAGTGTCCGACATAAACTGCTGTACTTTCTAAACTAAGAGCCTTTCGGAAGAGCGTTATACCTTTCTGAAAAGCTTATTATATTTCGCTTAAAACAGTAAATAAAGCTAGGGTTTGTTAGAATTTCCGAGGAAATGGGAAAATCCAAAGCCTTTAAAATAACAGCCGTTTCAAGTGTACGACGTAAACTGCTGTACTTTCTGAACTAAGAGCCTTTCGGAAGAGCGTTATACCTTTCTGAAAAGCTTATTATATGTCGCTTAAAACGGTAAATAAAGCTAGGGTTTATTCCAATTTCCAACAAACACCCGTTTCAAGTGTCCGACTTAAACTGCTGTACTTTCTAAACTAAGAGCCTTTCGGAAGAGCGTTATACCTTTCTGAAAAGCTTATTATATGCCGCTTAATACGCTATATAGAGCTAGGGTGTGTTCCAATTTCCTAGAAAATGTGAAAGTCCAAACGCTTTAAAATAACAGCCGTTTCAAGTGTCCGACATGAACTGCTGTACTTTCTAAACTAAGAGCCTTTCGGAAGAGCGTTACAACTATCTAAATAGCTTAGTTTATGCCGCTTTAAACGCTATATAAAGCTAGGGCCTGTCCCAATTACCGAGAATATGGGAAAATCAAAATTCTTTAAAATAACAGCCGTTTCAAGTGTCCGACATAAACTGCTGTACTTTCTACACTGAGAGCCTTTCGAAAGAGCATTATTCCTTTCTGAAAAGCTTATTATATGCCGCTTAAAACGCTATATAAAGCTAGGGTGTGTTCCAATTTCCGAGAAAATGTAAAAGACCAAACGCTTTAAAATAACAGCCGTTTCAAGTGCCCGACATGAACTGCTGTAATTTCTAAACTAAGAGCCTTTCGGAAGAGCGTTACACCTTTCTGAAAAGCTTATTATGTGTCGCTTAAAACGGTAAATAAAGCTAGGGTTTGTTGCAATTTCCGAGGAAATGGCAAAATCCAAAGCCTTTAAAATAACAGCCGTTTCAAGTGTCCGACATAAACTGCTGTACTTTCTAAACTAAGAGCCTTTGGGAAGAGCCTTATACCTTTCTGAAAAGCTTATTATATGTCGCTTAAAACGGTAAATAAAGCCAGGGTTTGTTCCAATTTCCGAGGAAATGGGAAAATCCAAAGCCTTTAAAATAACAGCCGTTTCAAGTGTCCGACATAAAATGCTGTACTTTCTAAACTAAGAGCCTTTCGGAAGAGCGTTATACCTTTCTGAAAAGCTTATTATATTTCGCTTAAAACAGTAAATAAAGCTAGGGTTTGTTCCAATTTCCGAGGAAATGGGAAAATCCAAAGCCTTTAAAATAACAGCCGTTTCAAATGTCCGACATAAACTGCTGTACTTTCTAAACTAAGAGCCTTTCGGAAGAGCGTTATACCTTTCTGAAAAGCTTATTATATTTCGCTTAAAACAGTAAATAAAGCTAGGGTTTGTTCCAATTTCCGAGGAAATGGGAAAATCCAAAGCTTTTAAAATAAAAGCCGTTTCAAGTGTCCGACATAAACTGCTGTACTTTCTAAACTAAGAGCCTTTCAGAAGAGCGTTATACCTTTCTGAAAAGCTTATTATATGTCGCTTAAAACGGTAAATAAAGCTAGGCTTTGTTCCAATTTCCAACAAACACCCGTTTCAAGTGTCCGACATAAACTGCTGTACTTTCTAAACTAACAGCCTTTCGGAAGAGCGTTATACCTTTCTGAAAAGCTCATTATATGCCGCTTAATACGCTATATAAAGCTAGGGTGTTTTCCAATTTCCTAGAAAATGTGAAAGTCCAAACTCTTTAAAATAACAGCCGTTTCAAGTGTCCGACATGAACTGCTGTACTTTCTAAACTAAGAGCCTTTCGGAAGAGCGTTATACCTTTCTGAAAAGCTTATTATATTTCGCTTAAAACAGTAAATAAAGCTAGGGTTTGTTCCAATTTCCGAGGAAATGGGAAAATCCAAAACCTTTAAAATAACAGCCGTTTCAAGTGTCCGACATAAACTGCTGTGCTTTCTAAACTAAGAGCCTTTCGGAAGAGCGTTATACCTTTCTGAAAAGCTTATTATATTTCGCTTAAAACAGTAAATAAAGCTAGGGTTTGTTCCAATTTCCGAGGAAATGGGAAAATCCAAAGCCTTTAAAATAACAGCCGTTTCAAATGTCCGACATAAACTGCTGTACTTTCTAAACTAAGAGCCTTTCGGAAGAGCGTTATACCTTTCTGAAAAGCTTATTATATGTCGCTTAAAACGGTAAATAAAGCTAGGGTTTGTTCCAATTTCCAACAAACACCCGTTTCAAGTGTCCGACTTAAACTGCTGTACTTTCTAAACTAAGAGCCTTTCGGAAGAGCGTTATACCTTTCTGAAAAGCTTATTATACGTCGCTTAATACGCTATATAAAGCTAGGGTGTGTTCCAATTTCCTAGAAAATGTGAAAGTCCAAACGCTTTAAAATAACAGCCGTTTCAAGTGTCCGACATGAACTGCTGTACTTTCTAAACTAAGAGCCTTTCGGAAGAGCGTTACAACTATCTAAATAGCTTAGTTTATGCCGCTTTAAACGCTATATAAAGCTAGGGCCTGTCCCAATTACCGAGAATATGGGAAAATCAAAATTCTTTAAAATAACAGCCGTTTCATGTGTCCGACATAAACTGCTGTACTTTCTACACTGAGAGCCTTTCGAAAGAGCATTATTCCTTTCTGAAAAGCTTATTATATGCCGCTTAAAACGCTATATAAAGCTAGGATGTGTTCCAATTTCCGAGAAAATGTAAAAGACCAAACGCTTTAAAATAACAGCCGTTTCAAGTGCCCGACATGAACTGCTGTAATTTCTAAACTAAGAGCCTTTCGGAAGAGCGTTACACATTTCTGAAAAGCTTATTATATTTCGCTTAAAACAGTAAATAAAGCTAGGGTTTGTTCCAATTTCCGAGGAAATGGGAAAATCCAAAGCCTTTAAAATAACAGCCGTTTCAAATGTCCGACATAAACTGCTGTACTTTCTAAACTAAGAGCCTTTCGGAAGAGCGTTATACCTTTCTGAAAAGCTTATTATATTTCGCTTAAAACAGTAAATAAAGCTAGGGTTTGTTCCAATTTCCGAGGAAATGGGAAAATCCAAAGCCTTTAAAATAAAAGCCGTTTCAAGTGTCCGACATAAACTGCTGTACTTTCTAAACTAAGAGCCTTTCAGAAGAGCGTTATACCTTTCTGAAAAGCTTATTATATGTCGCTTAAAACGGTAAATAAAGCTAGGCTTTGTTCCAATTTCCAACAAACACCCGTTTCAAGTGTCCGACATAAACTGCTGTACTTTCTAAACTAACAGCCTTTCGGAAGAGCGTTATACCTTTCTGAAAAGCTTATTATATGCCGCTTAATACGCTATATAAAGCTAGGGTGTTTTCCAATTTCCTAGAAAATGTGAAAGTCCAAACTCTTTAAAATAACAGCCGTTTCAAGTGTCCGACATGAACTGCTGTACTTTCTAAACTAAGAGCCTTTCGGAAGAGCGTTACACCTTTCTGAAAAGCTTATTATATTTCGCTTAAAACAGTAAATAAAGCTAGGGTTTGTTCCAATTTCCGAGGAAATGGGAAAATCCAAAGCCTTTAAAATAACAGCCGTTTCAAATGTCCGACATAAACTGCTGTACTTTCTAAACTAAGAGCCTTTCGGAAGAGCGTTATACCTTTCTGAAAAGCTTATTATATTTCGCTTAAAACAGTAAATAAAGCTAGGGTTTGTTCCAATTTCCGAGGAAATGGGAAAATCCAAAGCCTTTAAAATAAAAGCCGTTTCAAGTGTCCGACATAAACTGCTGTACTTTCTAAACTAAGAGCCTTTCAGAAGAGCGTTATACCTTTCTGAAAAGCTTATTATATGTCGCTTAAAACGGTAAATAAAGCTAGGCTTTGTTCCAATTTCCAACAAACACCCGTTTCAAGTGTCCGACATGAACTGCTGTAATTTCTAAACTAAGAGCCTTTCGGAAGAGCGTTACACCTTTCTGAAAAGCTTATTATGTGTCGCTTAAAACGGTAAATAAAGCTAGGGTTTGTTGCAATTTCCGAGGAAATGGCAAAATCCAAAGCCTTTAAAATAACTGCCGTTTCAAGTGTCCGACATAAAATGCTGTACTTTCTAAACTAAGAGCCTTTCGGAAGAGCGTTATACCTTTCTGAAAAGCTTATTATATTTCGCTTAAAACAGTAAATAAAGCTAGGGTGTGTTCCAATTTCCGAGAAAATGTAAAAGACCAAACGCTTTAAAATAACAGCCGTTTCAAGTGCCCGACATGAACTGCTGTAATTTCTAAACTAAGAGCCTTTCGGAAGAGCGTTACACCTTTCTGAAAAGCTTATTATATGTCGCTTAAAACGGTAAATAAAGCTAGGGTTTGTTGCAATTTCCGAGGAAATGGCAAAATCCAAAGCCTTTAAAATAACAGCCGTTTCAAGTGTCCGACATAAACTGCTGTACTTTCTAAACTAAGAGCCTTTGGGAAGAGCCTTATACCTTTCTGAAAAGCTTATTATATGTCGCTTAAAACGGTAAATAAAGCTAGATTTTGTTCCAATTTCCGAGGAAATGGGAAAATCCAAAGCCTTTAAAATAACAGCCGTTTCAAGTGTCCGACATAAAATGCTGTACTTTCTAAACTAAGAGCCTTTCGGAAGAGCGTTATACCTTTCTGAAAAGCTTATTATATTTCGCTTAAAACAGTAAATAAAGCTAGGGTGTGTTCCAATTTCCGAGAAAATGTAAAAGACCAAACGCTTTAAAATAACAGCCGTTTCAAGTGCCCGACATGAACTGCTGTAATTTCTAAACTAAGAGCCTTTCGGAAGAGCGTTACACCTTTCTGAAAAGCTTATTATGTGTCGCTTAAAACGGTAAATAAAGCTAGGGTTTGTTGCAATTTCCGAGGAAATGGCAAAATCCAAAGCCTTTAAAATAACAGCCGTTTCAAGTGTCCGACATAAACTGCTGTACTTTCTAAACTAAGAGCCTTTGGGAAGAGCCTTATACCTTTCTGAAAAGCTTATTATATGTCGCTTAAAACGGTAAATAAAGCTAGGCTTTGTTCCAATTTCCAACAAACACCCGTTTCAAGTGTCCGACATAAACTGCTGTACTTTCTAAACTAACAGCCTTTCGGAAGAGCGTTATACCTTTCTGAAAAGCTTATTATATTTCGCTTAAAACAGTAAATAAAGCTAGGGTGTGTTCCAATTTCCGAGAAAATGTAAAAGACCAAACGCTTTAAAATAACAGCCGTTTCAAGTGCCCGACATGAACTGCTGTAATTTCTAAACTAAGAGCCTTTCGGAAGAGCGTTACACCTTTCTGAAAAGCTTATTATATGTCGCTTAAAACGGTAAATAAAGCTAGGGTTTGTTGCAATTTCCGAGGAAATGGCAAAATCCAAAGCCTTTAAAATAACAGCCGTTTCAAGTGTCCGACATAAACTGCTGTACTTTCTAAACTAAGAGCCTTTGGGAAGAGCCTTATACCTTTCTGAAAAGCTTATTATATGTCGCTTAAAACGGTAAATAAAGCTAGATTTTGTTCCAATTTCCGAGGAAATGGGAAAATCCAAAGCCTTTAAAATAACAGCCGTTTCAAGTGTCCGACATAAAATGCTGTACTTTCTAAACTAAGAGCCTTTCGGAAGAGCGTTATACCTTTCTGAAAAGCTTATTATATTTCGCTTAAAACAGTAAATAAAGCTAGGGTGTGTTCCAATTTCCGAGAAAATGTAAAAGACCAAACGCTTTAAAATAACAGCCGTTTCAAGTGCCCGACATGAACTGCTGTAATTTCTAAACTAAGAGTATTTCGGAAGAGCGTTACACCTTTCTGAAAAGCTTATTATGTGTCGCTTAAAACGGTAAATAAAGCTAGGGTTTGTTGCAATTTCCGAGGAAATGGCAAAATCCAAAGCCTTTAAAATAACAGCCGTTTCAAGTGCCCGACATGAACTGCTGTAATTTCTAAACTAAGAGCCTTTCAGAAGAGCGTTATACCTTTCTGAAAAGCTTATTATATGTCGCTTAAAACGGTAAATAAAGCTAGGCTTTGTTCCAATTTCCAACAAACACCCGTTTCAAGTGTCCGACATAAACTGCTGTACTTTCTAAACTAACAGCCTTTCGGAAGAGCGTTATACCTTTCTGAAAAGCTCAGTATATGCCGCTTAATACGCTATATAAAGCTAGGGTGTTTTCCAATTTCCTAGAAAATGTGAAAGTCCAAACTCTTTAAAATAACAGCCGTTTCAAGTGTCCGACATGAACTGCTGTACTTTCTAAACTAAGAGCCTTTCGGAAGAGCGTTATACCTTTCTGAAAAGCTTATTATATTTCGCTTAAAACAGTAAATAAAGCTAGGGTTTGTTCCAATTTCCGAGGAAATGGGAAAATCCAAAGCCTTTAAAATAACAGCCGTTTCAAGTGTCCGACATAAACTGCTGTACTTTCTAAACTAAGAGCCTTTCGGAAGAGCGTTATACCTTTCTGAAAAGCTTATTATATTTCGCTTAAAACAGTAAATAAAGCTAGGGTTTGTTAGAATTTCCGAGGAAATGGGAAAATCCAAAGCCTTTAAAATAACAGCCGTTTCAAGTGTACGACGTAAACTGCTGTACTTTCTGAACTAAGAGCCTTTCGGAAGAGCGTTATACCTTTCTGAAAAGCTTATTATATGTCGCTTAAAACGGTAAATAAAGCTAGGGTTTATTCCAATTTCCAACAAACACCCGTTTCAAGTGTCCGACTTAAACTGCTGTACTTTCTAAACTAAGAGCCTTTCGGAAGAGCGTTATACCTTTCTGAAAAGCTTATTATATGCCGCTTAATACGCTATATAGAGCTAGGGTGTGTTCCAATTTCCTAGAAAATGTGAAAGTCCAAACGCTTTAAAATAACAGCCGTTTCAAGTGTCCGACATGAACTGCTGTACTTTCTAAACTAAGAGCCTTTCGGAAGAGCGTTACAACTATCTAAATAGCTTAGTTTATGCCGCTTTAAACGCTATATAAAGCTAGGGCCTGTCCCAATTACCGAGAATATGGGAAAATCAAAATTCTTTAAAATAACAGCCGTTTCAAGTGTCCGACATAAACTGCTGTACTTTCTACACTGAGAGCCTTTCGAAAGAGCATTATTCCTTTCTGAAAAGCTTATTATATGCCGCTTAAAACGCTATATAAAGCTAGGGTGTGTTCCAATTTCCGAGAAAATGTAAAAGACCAAACGCTTTAAAATAACAGCCGTTTCAAGTGCCCGACATGAACTGCTGTAATTTCTAAACTAAGAGCCTTTCGGAAGAGCGTTACACCTTTCTGAAAAGCTTATTATGTGTCGCTTAAAACGGTAAATAAAGCTAGGGTTTGTTGCAATTTCCGAGGAAATGGCAAAATCCAAAGCCTTTAAAATAACAGCCGTTTCAAGTGTCCGACATAAACTGCTGTACTTTCTAAACTAAGAGCCTTTGGGAAGAGCCTTATACCTTTCTGAAAAGCTTATTATATGTCGCTTAAAACGGTAAATAAAGCTAGGGTTTGTTCCAATTTCCGAGGAAATGGGAAAATCCAAAGCCTTTAAAATAACAGCCGTTTCAAGTGTCCGACATAAAATGCTGTACTTTCTAAACTAAGAGCCTTTCGGAAGAGCGTTATACCTTTCTGAAAAGCTTATTATATTTCGCTTAAAACAGTAAATAAAGCTAGGGTTTGTTCCAATTTCCGAGGAAATGGGAAAATCCAAAGCCTTTAAAATAACAGCCGTTTCAAATGTCCGACATAAACTGCTGTACTTTCTAAACTAAGAGCCTTTCGGAAGAGCGTTATACCTTTCTGAAAAGCTTATTATATTTCGCTTAAAACAGTAAATAAAGCTAGGGTTTGTTCCAATTTCCGAGGAAATGGGAAAATCCAAAGCTTTTAAAATAAAAGCCGTTTCAAGTGTCCGACATAAACTGCTGTACTTTCTAAACTAAGAGCCTTTCAGAAGAGCGTTATACCTTTCTGAAAAGCTTATTATATGTCGCTTAAAACGGTAAATAAAGCTAGGCTTTGTTCCAATTTCCAACAAACACCCGTTTCAAGTGTCCGACATAAACTGCTGTACTTTCTAAACTAACAGCCTTTCGGAAGAGCGTTATACCTTTCTGAAAAGCTCATTATATGCCGCTTAATACGCTATATAAAGCTAGGGTGTTTTCCAATTTCCTAGAAAATGTGAAAGTCCAAACTCTTTAAAATAACAGCCGTTTCAAGTGTCCGACATGAACTGCTGTACTTTCTAAACTAAGAGCCTTTCGGAAGAGCGTTATACCTTTCTGAAAAGCTTATTATATTTCGCTTAAAACAGTAAATAAAGCTAGGGTTTGTTCCAATTTCCGAGGAAATGGGAAAATCCAAAACCTTTAAAATAACAGCCGTTTCAAGTGTCCGACATAAACTGCTGTGCTTTCTAAACTAAGAGCCTTTCGGAAGAGCGTTATACCTTTCTGAAAAGCTTATTATATTTCGCTTAAAACAGTAAATAAAGCTAGGGTTTGTTCCAATTTCCGAGGAAATGGGAAAATCCAAAGCCTTTAAAATAACAGCCGTTTCAAATGTCCGACATAAACTGCTGTACTTTCTAAACTAAGAGCCTTTCGGAAGAGCGTTATACCTTTCTGAAAAGCTTATTATATGTCGCTTAAAACGGTAAATAAAGCTAGGGTTTGTTCCAATTTCCAACAAACACCCGTTTCAAGTGTCCGACTTAAACTGCTGTACTTTCTAAACTAAGAGCCTTTCGGAAGAGCGTTATACCTTTCTGAAAAGCTTATTATACGTCGCTTAATACGCTATATAAAGCTAGGGTGTGTTCCAATTTCCTAGAAAATGTGAAAGTCCAAACGCTTTAAAATAACAGCCGTTTCAAGTGTCCGACATGAACTGCTGTACTTTCTAAACTAAGAGCCTTTCGGAAGAGCGTTACAACTATCTAAATAGCTTAGTTTATGCCGCTTTAAACGCTATATAAAGCTAGGGCCTGTCCCAATTACCGAGAATATGGGAAAATCAAAATTCTTTAAAATAACAGCCGTTTCATGTGTCCGACATAAACTGCTGTACTTTCTACACTGAGAGCCTTTCGAAAGAGCATTATTCCTTTCTGAAAAGCTTATTATATGCCGCTTAAAACGCTATATAAAGCTAGGATGTGTTCCAATTTCCGAGAAAATGTAAAAGACCAAACGCTTTAAAATAACAGCCGTTTCAAGTGCCCGACATGAACTGCTGTAATTTCTAAACTAAGAGCCTTTCGGAAGAGCGTTACACATTTCTGAAAAGCTTATTATATTTCGCTTAAAACAGTAAATAAAGCTAGGGTTTGTTCCAATTTCCGAGGAAATGGGAAAATCCAAAGCCTTTAAAATAACAGCCGTTTCAAATGTCCGACATAAACTGCTGTACTTTCTAAACTAAGAGCCTTTCGGAAGAGCGTTATACCTTTCTGAAAAGCTTATTATATTTCGCTTAAAACAGTAAATAAAGCTAGGGTTTGTTCCAATTTCCGAGGAAATGGGAAAATCCAAAGCCTTTAAAATAAAAGCCGTTTCAAGTGTCCGACATAAACTGCTGTACTTTCTAAACTAAGAGCCTTTCAGAAGAGCGTTATACCTTTCTGAAAAGCTTATTATATGTCGCTTAAAACGGTAAATAAAGCTAGGCTTTGTTCCAATTTCCAACAAACACCCGTTTCAAGTGTCCGACATAAACTGCTGTACTTTCTAAACTAACAGCCTTTCGGAAGAGCGTTATACCTTTCTGAAAAGCTTATTATATGCCGCTTAATACGCTATATAAAGCTAGGGTGTTTTCCAATTTCCTAGAAAATGTGAAAGTCCAAACTCTTTAAAATAACAGCCGTTTCAAGTGTCCGACATGAACTGCTGTACTTTCTAAACTAAGAGCCTTTCGGAAGAGCGTTACACCTTTCTGAAAAGCTTATTATATTTCGCTTAAAACAGTAAATAAAGCTAGGGTTTGTTCCAATTTCCGAGGAAATGGGAAAATCCAAAGCCTTTAAAATAACAGCCGTTTCAAATGTCCGACATAAACTGCTGTACTTTCTAAACTAAGAGCCTTTCGGAAGAGCGTTATACCTTTCTGAAAAGCTTATTATATTTCGCTTAAAACAGTAAATAAAGCTAGGGTTTGTTCCAATTTCCGAGGAAATGGGAAAATCCAAAGCCTTTAAAATAAAAGCCGTTTCAAGTGTCCGACATAAACTGCTGTACTTTCTAAACTAAGAGCCTTTCAGAAGAGCGTTATACCTTTCTGAAAAGCTTATTATATGTCGCTTAAAACGGTAAATAAAGCTAGGCTTTGTTCCAATTTCCAACAAACACCCGTTTCAAGTGTCCGACATGAACTGCTGTAATTTCTAAACTAAGAGCCTTTCGGAAGAGCGTTACACCTTTCTGAAAAGCTTATTATGTGTCGCTTAAAACGGTAAATAAAGCTAGGGTTTGTTGCAATTTCCGAGGAAATGGCAAAATCCAAAGCCTTTAAAATAACTGCCGTTTCAAGTGTCCGACATAAAATGCTGTACTTTCTAAACTAAGAGCCTTTCGGAAGAGCGTTATACCTTTCTGAAAAGCTTATTATATTTCGCTTAAAACAGTAAATAAAGCTAGGGTGTGTTCCAATTTCCGAGAAAATGTAAAAGACCAAACGCTTTAAAATAACAGCCGTTTCAAGTGCCCGACATGAACTGCTGTAATTTCTAAACTAAGAGCCTTTCGGAAGAGCGTTACACCTTTCTGAAAAGCTTATTATATGTCGCTTAAAACGGTAAATAAAGCTAGGGTTTGTTGCAATTTCCGAGGAAATGGCAAAATCCAAAGCCTTTAAAATAACAGCCGTTTCAAGTGTCCGACATAAACTGCTGTACTTTCTAAACTAAGAGCCTTTGGGAAGAGCCTTATACCTTTCTGAAAAGCTTATTATATGTCGCTTAAAACGGTAAATAAAGCTAGATTTTGTTCCAATTTCCGAGGAAATGGGAAAATCCAAAGCCTTTAAAATAACAGCCGTTTCAAGTGTCCGACATAAAATGCTGTACTTTCTAAACTAAGAGCCTTTCGGAAGAGCGTTATACCTTTCTGAAAAGCTTATTATATTTCGCTTAAAACAGTAAATAAAGCTAGGGTGTGTTCCAATTTCCGAGAAAATGTAAAAGACCAAACGCTTTAAAATAACAGCCGTTTCAAGTGCCCGACATGAACTGCTGTAATTTCTAAACTAAGAGCCTTTCGGAAGAGCGTTACACCTTTCTGAAAAGCTTATTATGTGTCGCTTAAAACGGTAAATAAAGCTAGGGTTTGTTGCAATTTCCGAGGAAATGGCAAAATCCAAAGCCTTTAAAATAACAGCCGTTTCAAGTGTCCGACATAAACTGCTGTACTTTCTAAACTAAGAGCCTTTGGGAAGAGCCTTATACCTTTCTGAAAAGCTTATTATATGTCGCTTAAAACGGTAAATAAAGCTAGGCTTTGTTCCAATTTCCAACAAACACCCGTTTCAAGTGTCCGACATAAACTGCTGTACTTTCTAAACTAACAGCCTTTCGGAAGAGCGTTATACCTTTCTGAAAAGCTTATTATATGCCGCTTAATACGCTATATAAAGCTAGGGTGTTTTCCAATTTCCTAGAAAATGTGAAAGTCCAAACTCTTTAAAATAACAGCCGTTTCAAGTGTCCGACATGAACTGCTGTACTTTCTAAACTAAGAGCCTTTCGGAAGAGCGTTATACCTTTCTGAAAAGCTTATTATATTTCGCTTAAAACAGTAAATAAAGCTAGGGTTTGTTCCAATTTCCGAGGAAATGGGAAAATCCAAAGCCTTTAAAATAACAGCCGTTTCAAGTGTCCGACATAAACTGCTGTGCTTTCTAAACTAAGAGCCTTTCGGAAGAGCGTTATACCTTTCTGAAAAGCTTATTATATTTCGCTTAAAACAGTAAATAAAGCTAGGGTTTGTTCCAATTTCCGAGGAAATGGGAAAATCCAAAGCCTTTAAAATAACAGCCGTTTCAAGTATCCGACATAAACTGCTGTACTTTCTAAACTAAGAGCCTTTCGGAAGAGCGTTATACCTTTCTGAAAAGCTTATTATATGTCGCTTAAAACGGTAAATAAAGCTAGGGTTTGTTCCAATTTCCAACAAACACCCGTTTCAAGTGTCCGACTTAAACTGCTGTACTTTCTAAACTAAGAGCCTTTCGGAAGAGCGTTATACCTTTCTGAAAAGCTTATTATATGCCGCTTAATACGCTATATAAAGCTAGGGTGTGTTCCAATTTCCTAGAAAATGTGAAAGTCCAAACGCTTTAAAATAACAGCCGTTTCAAGTGTCCGACATGAACTGCTGTACTTTCTAAACTAAGAGCCTTTCGGAAGAGCGTTACAACTATCTAAATAGCTTAGTTTATGCCGCTTTAAACGCTATATAAAGCTAGGGCCTGTCCCAATTACCGAGAATATGGGAAAATCAAAATTCTTTAAAATAACAGCCGTTTCAAGTGTCCGACATAAACTGCTGTACTTTCTACACTGAGAGCCTTTCGAAAGAGCATTATTCCTTTCTGAAAAGCTTATTATATGCCGCTTAAAACGCTATATAAAGCTAGGGTGTGTTCCAATTTCCGAGAAAATGTAAAAGACCAAACGCTTTAAAATAACAGCCGTTTCAAGTGCCCGACATGAACTGCTGTAATTTCTAAACTAAGAGTATTTCGGAAGAGCGTTACACCTTTCTGAAAAGCTTATTATGTGTCGCTTAAAACGGTAAATAAAGCTAGGGTTTGTTGCAATTTCCGAGGAAATGGCAAAATCCAAAGCCTTTAAAATAACAGCCGTTTCAAGTGTCCGACATAAACTGCTGTACTTTCTAAACTAAGAGCCTTTGGGAAGAGCCTTATACCTTTCTGAAAAGCTTATTATATGTCGCTTAAAACGGTAAATAAAGCTAGGGTTTGTTCCAATTTCCGAGGAAATGGGAAAATCCAAAGCCTTTAAAATAACAGCCGTTTCAAGTGTCCGACATAAAATGCTGTACTTTCTAAACTAAGAGCCTTTCGGAAGAGCGTTATACCTTTCTGAAAAGCTTATTATATTTCGCTTAAAACAGTAAATAAAGCTAGGGTTTGTTCCAATTTCCGAGGAAATGGGAAAATCCAAAGCCTTTAAAATAACAGCCGTTTCAAATGTCCGACATAAACTGCTGTACTTTCTAAACTAAGAGCCTTTCGGAAGAGCGTTATACCTTTCTGAAAAGCTTATTATATTTCGCTTAAAACAGTAAATAAAGCTAGGGTTTGTTCCAATTTCCGAGGAAATGGGAAAATCCAAAGCCTTTAAAATAAAAGCCGTTTCAAGTGTCCGACATAAACTGCTGTACTTTCTAAACTAAGAGCCTTTCAGAAGAGCGTTATACCTTTCTGAAAAGCTTATTATATGTCGCTTAAAACGGTAAATAAAGCTAGGCTTTGTTCCAATTTCCAACAAACACCCGTTTCAAGTGTCCGACATAAACTGCTGTACTTTCTAAACTAACAGCCTTTCGGAAGAGCGTTATACCTTTCTGAAAAGCTTATTATATGCCGCTTAATACGCTATATAAAGCTAGGGTGTTTTCCAATTTCCTAGAAAATGTGAAAGTCCAAACTCTTTAAAATAACAGCCGTTTCAAGTGTCCGACATGAACTGCTGTACTTTCTAAACCAAGAGCCTTTCGGAAGAGCGTTATACCTTTCTGAAAAGCTTATTATATTTCACTTAAAACAGTAAATAAAGCTAGGGTTTGTTCCAATTTCCGAGGAAATGGGAAAATCCAAAGCCTTTAAAATAACAGCCGTTTCAAGTGTCCGACATAAACTGCTGTGCTTTCTAAACTAAGAGCCTTTCGGAAGAGCGTTATACCTTTCTGAAAAGCTTATTATATGCCGCTTAATACGCTATATAAAGCTAGGGTGTGTTCCAATTTCCTAGAAAATGTGAAAGTCCAAACGCTTTAAAATAACAGCCGTTTCAAGTGTCCGACATGAACTGCTGTACTTTCTAAACTAAGAGCCTTTCGGAAGAGCGTTACAACTATCTAAATAGCTTAGTTTATGCCGCTTTAAACGCTATATAAAGCTAGGGCCTGTCCCAATTACCGAGAATATGGGAAAATCAAAATTCTTTAAAATAACAGCCGTTTCAAGTGTCCGACATAAACTGCTGTACTTTCTACACTGAGAGCCTTTCGAAAGAGCATTATTCCTTTCTGAAAAGCTTATTATATGCCGCTTAAAACGCTATATAAAGCTAGGATGTGTTCCAATTTCCGAGAAAATGTAAAAGACCAAACCCTTTAAAATAACAGCCGTTTCAAGTGCCCGACATGAACTGCTGTAATTTCTAAACTAAGAGCCTTTCGGAAGAGCGTTACACCTTTCTGAAAAGCTTATTATGTGTCGCTTAAAACGGTAAATAAAGCTAGGGTTTGTTGCAATTTCCGAGGAAATGGCAAAATCCAAAGCCTTTAAAATAACAGCCGTTTCAAGTGTCCGACATAAAATGCTGTACTTTCTAAACTAAGAGCCTTTCGGAAGAGCGTTATACCTTTCTGAAAAGCTTATTATATTTCGCTTAAAACAGTAAATAAAGCTAGGGTGTGTTCCAATTTCCGAGAAAATGTAAAAGACCAAACGCTTTAAAATAACAGCCGTTTCAAGTGCCCGACATGAACTGCTGTAATTTCTAAACTAAGAGCCTTTCGAAAGAGCGTTACACCTTTCTGAAAAGCTTATTATGTGTCGCTTAAAACGGTAAATAAAGCTAGGGTTTGTTGCAATTTCCGAGGAAATGGCAAAATCCAAAGCCTTTAAAATAACAGCCGTTTCAAGTGTCCGACATAAACTGCTGTACTTTCTAAACTAAGAGCCTTTGGGAAGAGCCTTATACCTTTCTGAAAAGCTTATTATATGTCGCTTAAAACGGTAAATAAAGCTAGGCTTTGTTCCAATTTCCAACAAACACCCGTTTCAAGTGTCCGACATAAACTGCTGTACTTTCTAAACTAACAGCCTTTCGGAAGATCGTTATACCTTTCTGAAAAGCTTATTATATGCCGCTTAATACGCTATATAAAGCTAGGGTGTTTTCCAATTTCCTAGAAAATGTGAAAGTCCAAACTCTTTAAAATAACAGCCGTTTCAAGTGTCCGACATGAACTGCTGTACTTTCTAAACTAAGAGCCTTTCGGAAGAGCGTTATACCTTTCTGAAAAGCTTATTATATTTCGCTTAAAACAGTAAATAAAGCTAGGGTTTGTTCCAATTTCCGAGGAAATGGGAAAATCCAAAGCCTTTAAAATAACAGCCGTTTCAAGTGTCCGACATAAACTGCTGTGCTTTCTAAACTAAGAGCCTTTCGGAAGAGCGTTATACCTTTCTGAAAAGCTTATTATATTTCGCTTAAAACAGTAAATAAAGCTAGGGTTTGTTCCAATTTCCGAGGAAATGGGAAAATCCAAAGCCTTTAAAATAACAGCCGTTTCAAGTGTCCGACATAAACTGCTGTACTTTCTAAACTAAGAGCCTTTCGGAAGAGCGTTATACCTTTCTGAAAAGCTTATTATATGTCGCTTAAAACGGTAAATAAAGCTAGGGTTTGTTCCAATTTCCAACAAACACCCGTTTCAAGTGTCCGACTTAAACTGCTGTACTTTCTAAACTAAGAGCCTTTCGGAAGAGCGTTATACCTTTCTGAAAAGCTTATTATATGCCGCTTAATACGCTATATAAAGCTAGGGTGTGTTCCAATTTCCTAGAAAATGTGAAAGTCCAAACGCTTTAAAATAACAGCCGTTTCAAGTGTCCGACATGAACTGCTGTACTTTCTAAACTAAGAGCCTTTCGGAAGAGCGTTACAACTATCTAAATAGCTTAGTTTATGCCGCTTTAAACGCTATATAAAGCTAGGGCCTGTCCCAATTACCGAGAATATGGGAAAATCAAAATTCTTTAAAATAACAGCCGTTTCAAGTGTCAGACATAAACTGCTGTACTTTCTACACTGAGAGCCTTTCGAAAGAGCATTATTCCTTTCTGAAAAGCTTATTATATGCCGCTTAAAACGCTATATAAAGCTAGGGTGTGTTCCAATTTCCGAGAAAATGTAAAAGACCAAACGCTTTAAAATAACAGCCGTTTCAAGTGCCCGACATGAACTGCTGTAATTTCTAAACTAAGAGTATTTCGGAAGAGCGTTACACCTTTCTGAAAAGCTTATTATGTGTCGCTTAAAACGGTAAATAAAGCTAGGGTTTGTTGCAATTTCCGAGGAAATGGCAAAATCCAAAGCCTTTAAAATAACAGCCGTTTCAAGTGTCCGACATAAACTGCTGTACTTTCTAAACTAACAGCCTTTCGGAAGAGCGTTATACCTTTCTGAAAAGCTTATTATATGCCGCTTAATACGCTATATAAAGCTAGGGTGTTTTCCAATTTCCTAGAAAATGTGAAAGTCCAAACTCTTTAAAATAACAGCCGTTTCAAGTGTCCGACATGAACTGCTGTACTTTCTAAACCAAGAGCCTTTCGGAAGAGCGTTATACCTTTCTGAAAAGCTTATTATATTTCGCTTAAAACAGTAAATAAAGCTAGGGTTTGTTCCAATTTCCGAGGAAATGGGAAAATCCAAAGCCTTTAAAATAACAGCCGTTTCAAGTGTCCGACATAAACTGCTGTGCTTTCTAAACTAAGAGCCTTTCGGAAGAGCGTTATACCTTTCTGAAAAGCTTATTATATTTCGCTTAAAACAGTAAATAAAGCTAGGGTTTGTTCCAATTTCCGAGGAAATGGGAAAATCCAAAGCCTTTAAAATAACAGCCGTTTCAAGTGTCCGACATAAACTGCTGTACTTTCAAAACTAAGAGCCTTTCGGAAGAGCGTTATACCTTTCTGAAAAGCTTATTATATGTCGCTTAAAACGGTAAATAAAGCTAGGGTTTGTTCCAATTTCCAACAAACACCCGTTTCAAGTGTCCGACTTAAACTGCTGTACTTTCTAAACTAAGAGCCTTTCGGAAGAGCGTTATACCTTTCTGAAAAGCTTATTATATGCCGCTTAATACGCTATATAAAGCTAGGGTGTGTTCCAATTTCCTAGAAAATGTGAAAGTCCAAACGCTTTAAAATAACAGCCGTTTCAAGTGTCCGACATGAACTGCTGTACTTTCTAAACTAAGAGCCTTTCGGAAGAGCGTTACACCTATCTAAATAGCTTAGTTTATGCCGCTTTAAACGCTATATAAAGCTAGGGCCTGTCCCAATTACCGAGAATATGGGAAAATCAAAATTCTTTAAAATAACAGCCGTTTCAAGTGTCAGACATAAACTGCTGTACTTTCTACACTGAGAGCCTTTCGAAAGAGCATTATTCCTTTCTGAAAAGCTTATTATATGCCGCTTAAAACGCTATATAAAGCTAGGGTGTGTTCCAATTTCCGAGAAAATGTAAAAGACCAAACGCTTTAAAATAACAGCCGTTTCAAGTGTCCGACATGAACTGCTGTAATTTCTGAACTAAGAGCCTTTGGGAAGAGCGTTACACCTTTCTGAAAAGCTTATTATGTGTCGCTTAAAACGGTAAATAAAGCAAGGGTTTGTTGCAATTTCCGAGGAAATGGCAAAATCCAAAGCCTTTAAAATAACAGCCGTTTCAAATGTCCGACATAAACTGCTGTACTTTCTAAACTAAGAGCCTTTCGGAAGAGCCTTATACCTTTCTGAAAAGCTTATTATATGTCGCTTAAAACGGTAAATAAAGCTAGGGTTTGTTCCAATTTCCGAGGAAATGGGAAAATCCAAAGCCTTTAAAATAACAGCCGTTTCAAGTGTCCGACATAAACTGCTGTGCTTTCTAAACTAAGAGCCTTTCGGAAGAGCGTTATACCTTTCTGAAAAGCTTATTATATTTCGCTTAAAACAGTAAATAAAGCTAGGGTTTGTTCCAATTTCCGAGGAAATGGGAAAATCCAAAGCCTTTAAAATAACAGCCGTTTCAAGTGTCCGACATAAACTGCTGTACTTTCTAAACTAAGAGCCTTTCGGAAGAGCGTTATACCTTTCTGAAAAGCTTATTATATGTCGCTTAAAACGGTAAATAAAGCTAGGGTTTGTTCCAATTTCCAACAAACACCCGTTTCAAGTGTCCGACTTAAACTGCTGTACTTTCTAAACTAAGAGCCTTTCGGAAGAGCGTTATACCTTTCTGAAAAGCTTATTATATGCCGCTTAATACGCTATATAAAGCTAGGGTGTGTTCCAATTTCCTAGAAAATGTGAAAGTCCAAACGCTTTAAAATAACAGCCGTTTCAAGTGTCCGACATGAACTGCTGTACTTTCTAAACTAAGAGCCTTTCGGAAGAGCGTTACAACTATCTAAATAGCTTAGTTTATGCCGCTTTAAACGCTATATAAAGCTAGGGCCTGTCCCAATTACCGAGAATATGGGAAAATCAAAATTCTTTAAAATAACAGCCGTTTCAAGTGTCCGACATAAACTGCTGTACTTTCTACACTGAGAGCCTTTCGAAAGAGCATTATTCCTTTCTGAAAAGCTTATTATATGCCGCTTAAAACGCTATATAAAGCTAGGGTGTGTTCCAATTTCCGAGAAAATGTAAAAGACCAAACGCTTTAAAATAACAGCCGTTTCAAGTGCCCGACATGAACTGCTGTAATTTCTAAACTAAGAGTATTTCGGAAGAGCGTTACACCTTTCTGAAAAGCTTATTATGTGTCGCTTAAAACGGTAAATAAAGCTAGGGTTTGTTGCAATTTCCGAGGAAATGGCAAAATCCAAAGCCTTTAAAATAACAGCCGTTTCAAGTGTCCGACATAAACTGCTGTACTTTCTAAACTAACAGCCTTTCGGAAGAGCGTTATACCTTTCTGAAAAGCTTATTATATGCCGCTTAATACGCTATATAAAGCTAGGGTGTTTTCCAATTTCCTAGAAAATGTGAAAGTCCAAACTCTTTAAAATAACAGCCGTTTCAAGTGTCCGACATGAACTGCTGTACTTTCTAAACCAAGAGCCTTTCGGAAGAGCGTTATACCTTTCTGAAAAGCTTATTATATTTCGCTTAAAACAGTAAATAAAGCTAGGGTTTGTTCCAATTTCCGAGGAAATGGGAAAATCCAAAGCCTTTAAAATAACAGCCGTTTCAAGTGTCCGACATAAACTGCTGTGCTTTCTAAACTAAGAGCCTTTCGGAAGAGCGTTATACCTTTCTGAAAAGCTTATTATATTTCGCTTAAAACAGTAAATAAAGCTAGGGTTTGTTCCAATTTCCGAGGAAATGGGAAAATCCAAAGCCTTTAAAATAACAGCCGTTTCAAGTGTCCGACATAAACTGCTGTACTTTCAAAACTAAGAGCCTTTCGGAAGAGCGTTATACCTTTCTGAAAAGCTTATTATATGTCGCTTAAAACGGTAAATAAAGCTAGGGTTTGTTCCAATTTCCAACAAACACCCGTTTCAAGTGTCCGACTTAAACTGCTGTACTTTCTAAACTAAGAGCCTTTCGGAAGAGCGTTATACCTTTCTGAAAAGCTTATTATATGCCGCTTAATACGCTATATAAAGCTAGGGTGTGTTCCAATTTCCTAGAAAATGTGAAAGTCCAAACGCTTTAAAATAACAGCCGTTTCAAGTGTCCGACATGAACTGCTGTACTTTCTAAACTAAGAGCCTTTCGGAAGAGCGTTACACCTATCTAAATAGCTTAGTTTATGCCGCTTTAAACGCTATATAAAGCTAGGGCCTGTCCCAATTACCGAGAATATGGGAAAATCAAAATTCTTTAAAATAACAGCCGTTTCAAGTGTCCGACATAAACTGCTGTACTTTCTACACTGAGAGCCTTTCGAAAGAGCATTATTCCTTTCTGAAAAGCTTATTATATGCCGCTTAAAACGCTATATAAAGCTAGGGTGTGTTCCAATTTCCGAGAAAATGTAAAAGACCAAACGCTTTAAAATAACAGCCGTTTCAAGTGTCCGACATGAACTGCTGTAATTTCTGAACTAAGAGCCTTTGGGAAGAGCGTTACACCTTTCTGAAAAGCTTATTATGTGTCGCTTAAAACGGTAAATAAAGCAAGGGTTTGTTGCAATTTCCGAGGAAATGGCAAAATCCAAAGCCTTTAAAATAACAGCCGTTTCAAATGTCCGACATAAACTGCTGTACTTTCTAAACTAAGAGCCTTTCGGAAGAGCCTTATACCTTTCTGAAAAGCTTATTATATGTCGCTTAAAACGGTAAATAAAGCTAGGGTTTGATCCAATTTCCGAGGAAATGGGAAAATCCAAAGCCTTTAAAATAACAGCCGTTTCAAGTGTCCGACATAAACTGCTGTACTTTCTAAACTAAGAGCCTTTCGGAAGAGCGTTATACCTTTCTGAAAAGCTTATTATATGTCGCTTAAAACGGTAAATAAAGCTAGGGTTTGTTCCAATTTCCAACAAACACCCGTTTCAGGTGTCCGACATAAACTGCTGTACTTTCTAAACTAAGAGCCTTTCGGAAGAGCGTTATAACTTAACCTTATAAAGCTAGGGTGTGTTCCAATTTCCTAGAAAATGTGAAAGTCCAAACGCTTTAAAATAACAGCCGTTTCAAGTGTCCGACATGAACTGCTGTACTTTCTCAACTAAGAGCCTTTCGGAAGAGCGTTATACCTTTCTGAAAAGCTTATTATATTTCGCTTAAAACAGTAAATAAAGCTAGGGTTTGTTCCAATTTCCGAGGAAATGGGAAAATCCAAAGCCTTTAAATTAACAGCCGTTTCAAATGTCCGACATAAACTGCTGTACTTTCTAAACTAAGAGCCTTTCGGAAGAGCGTTATACCTTTCTGAAAAGCTTATTATATTTCGCTTAAAACAGTAAATAAAGCTAGGGTTTGTTCCAATTTCCGAGGAAATGGGAAAATCCAAAGCCTTTAAAATAACAGCCGTTTCAAGTGTCCGACATAAACTGCTGTACTTTCTAAACTAAGAGCCTTTCGGAAGAGCGTTATACCTTTCTGAAAAGCTTATTATATGTCGCTTAAAACGGTAAATAAAGCTAGGGTTTGTTCCAATTTCCAACAAACACCCGTTTCAAGTGTCCGACATAAACTGCTGTACTTTCTAAACTAAAAGCCTTTCGGAAGAGCGTTATACCTTTCTGAAAAGCTTATTAAATGCCGCTTAATACGCTATATAAAGCTAGGGTGTGTTCCAATTTCCTAGAAAATGTGAAAGTCCAAACTCTTTAAAATAACAGCCGTTTCAAGTGTCCGACATGAACTGCTGTACTTTCTAAACTTAGAGCCTTTCGGAAGAGCGTTATTCCTTTCTGAAAAGCTTATTATATTTCGCTTAAAACAGTAAATAAAGCTAGGGTTTGTTCCAATTTCCGAGGAAATGGGAAAATCCAAAGCCTTTAAAATAACAGCCGTTTCAAGTGTCCGACATAAACTGCTGTACTTTCTAAACTAAGAGCCTTTCGGAAGAGCGTTATACCTTTCTGAAAAGCTTATTATATGTCGCTTAAAACGGTAAATAAAGCTAGGGTTTGTTCCAATTTCCAACAAACACCCGTTTCAAGTGTCCGACTTAAACTGCTGTACTTTCTAAACTAAGAGCCTTTCGGAAGAGCGTTATACCTTTCTGAAAAGCTTATTATATGCCGCTTAATACGCTATATAAAGCTAGGGTGTGTTCCAATTTCCTAGAAAATGTGAAAGTCCAAACGCTTTAAAATAACAGCCGTTTCAAGTGTCCGACATGAACTGCTGTACTTTCTAAACTAAGAGCCTTTCGGAAGAGCGTTAAACCTTTCTGAAAAGCTTATTATGTGTCGCTTAAATCGGTAAATAAAGCTAGGGTTTGTACCAATTTCCAACAAACACCCGTTTCATGTGTCCGACTTAAACTGCTGTACTTTCTAAACTAAAAGCCATCCGAAAGAGCATTATTCCTTTCTGAAAAACTTATTATATGCCGCTTAAAACGCTATATAAAGCTAGGGTGTGTTCCAATTTCCGAGAAAATGTGAAAGACCAAACGCTTTAAAATAGCAGCCGTTTCAAGTGTCCGACATGAACTGCTGTAATTTCTAAACTAAGAGCCTTTCGGAAGAGCGTTACACCTTTCTGAAAAGCTTATTATGTGTCGCTTAAAACGGTAAATAAAGCTTGGGTTTGTTGCAATTTCCGAGGAAATGGCAAAATCCAAAGCCTTTAAAATAACAGCCGTTTCAAGTGTCCGACATAAACTGCTGTACTTTCTAACCTAAGAGCCTTTCGGAAGAGCGTTATACCTTTCTGAAAAGCTTATCATATGTCGCTTAAAACGGTAAATAAAGCTAGGGTTTGTTGCAATTTCCAACAAACACCCGTTTCAAGTGTCCGACATAAACTGCTGTACTTTCTAAACTAAGAGCCTTTCGGAAGAGCGTTATAACTTTCTGAAAAGCTTATTATATGCCGCTTAAAACGCTATATAAAGCTAGGGTGTGTTCCAATTTCCTAGAAAATGTGAAAGTCCAAACGCTTTAAAATAACAGCCGTTTCAAGTGTCCGACATGAACTGCTGTACTTTCTAAACTAAGAACCTTTCGGAAGAGCGTTAAACCTTTCTGAAATCCTTATTATGTGTCGCTTAAAATGGTAAATAAAGCTAGGTTTTGTTCCAATTGCCGAGGAAATGGGAAAATCCAAAGCCTTTAAAATAACAGCCGTTTCAAGTGTCGACATAAACTGCTGTACTTTCTAAACTAAGAGCCTTTCGGAAGAGCGATATACCTTTCTGAAAAGCTTATTATATTTCGCTTAAAACAGTAAATAAAGCTAGGGTTTGTTCCAATTTCCGAGGAAATGGGAAAAACCAAAGCCTTTAAAATAACAGCCGTTTCAAATGTCCGACATAAACTGCTGTACTTTCTAAACTAAGAGCCTTTCGGAAGAGCGTTATACCTTTCTGAAAAGCTTATTATATTTCGCTTAAAATAGTAAATAAAGCTAGGGTTTGTTCCAATTTCCGAGGAAATGGGAAAATCCAAAGCCTTTAAAATAACAGCCGTTTCAAGTGTCCGACATAAACTGCTGTACTTTCTAAACTAAGAGCCTTTCGGAAGAGCGTTATACCTTTCTGAAAAGCTTATTATATGTCGCTTAAAACGGTAAATAAAGTTAGGGTCTGTTCCAATTTCCGAGAAAATAGGAAAATCCAAAGCCTTTAAAATAACAGCCGTTTCAAGTGTCCGACATAAACTGCTGTACTTTCTAAACTAAGAGCCTTCCGAAAGAGTAATATACCTTTCTGAAAAGCCTATTATATGCCGCCTACAACGCAATTTAAGGCAAGGGCCTGTTCCAATTTCGGAGAAAGTGTGAAAGACCAAACTCTTTGAAATAACTGCCGATTCAAGTGTCCGACATGAACTGCTGTACTTTTTAAATAAAGAGCTTTTCGGAAGAGCGTTACACCTATCTTAAAATCTTATTTTATGCCGCTTTAAACGCTATATAAAGCTAGGGCCTGTTCCAATTACCGAGAAAATGGGAAAATCCAAAATCTTTAAAATAACTGCCGTTTCAAGTGTCCGACATGAACTGCTGTACTTTCTAAACTAAGAGCCTTTCAGAAGAGCGTTACACCTATCTAAATAGCTTAGTTTATGCCGCTTTAAATGCTATATAAAGCTAGAGCCTGTCCCAATTACCGAGAAAATGGGAAAATCCAAATTCTTTAAAATAACAGCCGTTTCAAGTGTCCGACATAAACTGCTTTACTTTCTACACTGAGAGCCTTTCGAAAGAGCATTATTCCTTTCTGAAAAGCTTATTATATGCCCCTTAAAACGCTATATAAAGCTAGGGTGTGTCCCAATTTCCGAGAAAATGTGAAAGACCAAACGCTTTAAAATAACTGCCGTTTCAAGTGTCCGACATGAACTGCTGTACTTTCTAAACTAAGAGCCTTTCGGAAGAGCGTTACACCTATCTAAATAGCTTAGTTTATGCCGCTTTAAACGCTATATAAAGCTAGAGCTTGTCCCAATTACCGAGAAAATGGGAAAATCCAAATTCTTTAAAATAACAGCCGTTTCAAGTGTCCGACATAAACTGCTTTACTTTCTACACTGAGAGCCTTTCGAAAGAGCATTATTCCTTTCTGAAAAGCTTATTATATGCCGCTTAAAACGCTATATAAAGCTAGGGTGTGTTATAATTTCCGAGAAAATGTGAAAGACCAAACGCTTTAAAATAACAGAAGTTTCAAGTGTCCGACATGAACTGCTGTAATTTCTAAACTAACAGCCTTTCGGAAGAGCGTTACACCTTTCTGAAAAGCTTATTATGTGTCGCTTAAAACGGTAAATAAAGCTAGGGTTTGTTGCAATTTCCGAGGAAAAGGCAAAATCCAAAGCCTTTAAAATAACTGCCGTTTCAAGCGTCCGACATAAACTGCTGTACTTTCTAAACTAAGAGCCTTTCGGAAGAGCCTTATTCCTTTCTGAAAAGCTTACTATATGTCGCTTAAAACGGTAAATAAAGCTAGGGTTTGTTCCAATTTCCGAGGAAATGGGAAAATCCAAAGCCTTTAAAATAACAGCCGTTTCAAGTGTCCGACATAAACTGCTGTACTTTCTAAACTAAGAGCCTTTCGGAAGAGCGTTATACCTTTCTGAAAAGCTTATTATATGTCGCTTAAAACGGTAAATAAAGCTAGGGTTTGTTCCAATTTCCAACAAACAACCGTTTCAAGTGTCCGACATAAACTGCTGTACTTTCTAAACTAAGAGCCTTTCGGAAGAGCGTTATAAGTTTCTGAAAAGCTTATTATATGCCGCTTAAAACGCTATATAAAGCTAGGGTGTGTTCCAATTTCCTAGAAAATGTGAAAGTCCAAACGCTTTAAAATAACAGCCGTTTCAAGTGTCCGACATGAACTGCTGTACTTTCTAAACTAAGAGCCTTTCGGAAGAGCGTTCAACCTTTCTGAAAATCTTATTATGTGTCGCTTAAAACGGTAAATAAAGCTAGGGTTTGTTAGAATTTCCGAGGAAATGGGAAAATACAAAGCCTTTAAAATAACAGCCGTTTCAAGTGTCCGACATAAACTGCTGTACTTTCTAAACTAAGAGCCTTTCGGAAGAGCGTTATACCTTTCTGAAAAGCTTTTTATATATCGCTTAAAACGGTAAATAAAGCTAGGGTTTGTTCCAATTTCCAACAAACACCCGTTTCAAGTGTCCGACTTAAACTGCTGTACTTTCTAAACTAAAAGCCATCCGAAAGAGTAATATACCTTTCTGAAAAGCCTATTATATGCCACTTACAACGCAATTTAAGGCAAGGGTCTGTTCCAATTTCGGAGAAAGTGTGAAAGACCAAACTCTTTGAAATAACAGCCGATTCAATTGTCCGACATGAACTGCTGTACTTTTTAAATAAAGAGCTTTTCGGAAGAGCGTTACACCTATCTTAAAATCTTATTTTATGCCGCTTTAAACGCTATATAAAGCTAGGGCCTGTTCCAATTACCGAGAAAATGGGAAAATCCAAAGTCTTTAAAATAACTGCCGTTTCAAGTGTCCGACATGAACTGCTGTACTTTCTAAACTAAGAGCCTTTCGGAAGAGCGTTACACCTATCTAAATAGCTTAGTTTATGCCGCTTTAAACGCTATATAAAGCTAGGGCCTGTCCCAATTACCGAGAATATGGGAAAATCCAAATTCTTTAAAATAACAGCCGTTTCAAGTGTCCGACATAAACTGCTGTACTTTCTAAACTAATAGCCTTTCGGAAGAGCGTTAAACCTTTCTGAAAACCTTATTATGTGTCGCTTAAAATGGTAAATAAAGCTAGGTTTTGTTCCAATTTCCGAGGAAATGGGAAAATCCAAAACCTTTAAAATAACAGCCGTTTCAAGTGTCCGACATAAACTGCTGTACTTTCTAAACTAAGAGCCTTTCGGAAGAGCGTTTAACCTTTCTGAAAAGCTTATTATATTCGCTTAAAACAGTAAATAAAGGTAGGGTTTGATCCAATTTCCGAGGAAATGGGAAAATCCAAAGCCTTTAAAATAACAGCCGTTTCAAGTGTCCGACATAAACTGCTGTACTTTCTAAACTAAGAGCCTTTCGGAAGAGCGTTATACCTTTCTGAAAAGCTTATTATATGTCGCTTAAAACGGTAAATAAAGCTAGGGTTTGTTCCAATTTCCAACAAACACCCGTTTCAAGTGTCCGACATAAACTGCTGTACTTTCTAAACTAAGAGCCTTTCGGAAGTGCATTATACCTTTCTGAAAAGCTTATTATATGCCGCTTAAAACGCTATATAAATCTAGGGTGTGTTCCAATTTCCGAGAAAATGTGAAAGACCAAACGCTTTAAAATAACAGCCGTTTCAAGTGCCCGACATGAACTGCTGTAATTTCTAAACTAAGAGCCTTTCGGAAGAGCGTTACACCTTTCTGAGAAGCTTATTATGTTTCGCTTAAAACGGTAAATAAAGCTAGGGTTTGTTGCAATTTCCGAGGAAATGGCAAAATCCAAAGCCTTTAAAATAACAGCCGTTTCAAGTGTCCGACATAAACTGCTGTACTTTCTAAACTAAGGGCCTTTCGGAAGAGCCTTATACCTTTCTGAAAAGCTTATTATATGTCGCTTAAAACGGTAAATAAAGCTAGGGTTTGATCCAATTTCCGAGGAAATGGGAAAATCCAAAGCCTTTAAAATAACAGCCGTTTCAAGTGTCCGACATAAACTGCTGTACTTTCTAAACTAAGAGCCTTTCGGAAGAGCGTTATACCTTTCTGAAAAGCTTATTATATGTCGCTTAAAACGGTAAATAAAGCTAGGGTTTGTTCCAATTTCCAACAAACACCCGTTTCAAGTGTCCGACATAAACTGCTGTACTTTCTAAACTAAGAGCCTTTCGGAAGTGCATTATACCTTTCTGAAAAGCTTATTATATGCCGCTTAAAACGCTAGATAAAGCTAGGGTGTGTTCCAATTTCCTAGAAAATGTGAAAGTCCAAACGCTTTAAAATAACAGCCGTTTCAAGTGTCCGACATGAACTGCTGTACTTTCTAAACTAAGAGCCTTTCGGAAGAGCGTTAAACCTTTCTGAAAACCTTATTATGTGTCGCTTAAAATGGTAAATAAAGCTAGGTTTTGTTCCAATTTCCGAGGAAATGGGAAAATCCAAAGCCTTTAAAATAACAGCCGTTTCAAGTGTCCGACATAAACTGCTGTACTTTCTAAACTAAGAGCCTTTCGGAAGAGCGTTTAACCTTTCTGAAAAGCTTATTATATTTCGCTTAAAACAGTAAATAAAGGTAGGGTTTGTTCCAATTTCCGAGGAAATGGGAAAATCCAAAGCCTTTAAAATAACAGCCGTTCCAAATGTCCGACATAAACTGCTGTACTTTCTAAACTAAGAGCCTTTCGGAAGAGCGTTATACCTTTCTGAAAAGCTTATTATATTTCGCTTAAAACAGTAAATAAAGCTAGGGTTTGTTCCAATTTCCGAGGAAATGGGAAAATCCAAATCCTTTAAAATAACAGCCGTTTCAAGTGTCCGACATAAACTGCTGTACTTTCTAAACTAAGAGCCTTCCGAAAGAGTAATATACCTTTCTGAAAAGCCTATTATATGCCGCTTGCAACGCAATTTAAGGCAAGGGTCTGTTCCAATTTCGGAGAAAGTGTGAAAGACCAAACTCTTTGAAATAACAGCCGATTCAAGTGTCCGACAAGAACTGCTGTACTTTTTAAATAAAGAGCTTTTCGGAAGAGCGTTACACCTATCTTAAAATCTTATTTTATGCCGCTTTAAACGCTATATAAATCAAGGGCCTGTTCCAATTACCGAGAAAATGGGAAAATCCAAAATCTTTAAAATAACTGCCGTTTCAAGTGTCCGACATGAACTGCTGTACTTTCTAAACTAAGAGCCTTTCGGAAGAGCGTTACACCTATCTAAATAGCTTAGTTTATGCCGCTTTAAACGCTATATAAAGCTAGAGCCTGTCCCAATTACCGAGAAAATGGGAAAATCCAAATTCTTTAAAATAACAGCCGTTTCAAGTGTCCGACATAAACTGCTGTACTTTCTAAACTAAGAGCCTTTCGGAAGAGCGTTATACCTTTCTGAAAAGCTTATTATATGTCGCTTAAAACGGTAAATAAAGTTAGGGTCTGTTCCAATTTCCGAGAAAATAGGAAAATCCAAAGCCTTTAAAATAACAGCCGTTTCAAGTGTCCGACATAAACTGAGGTACTTTCTAAACTAAGAGCCTTCCGAAAGAGTAATATACCTTTCTGAAAAGCCTATTATATGCCGCTTACAACGCAATTTAATGCAAGGGTCTGTTCCAATTTCGGAGAAAGTGTGAAAGACCAAACTCTTTGAAATAACAGCCGATTCAAGTGTCCGACATGAACTGCTGTACTTTTTAAATAAAGAGCTTTTCGGAAGAGCGTTACACCTATCTTAAAATCTTATTTTATGCCGCTTTAAACGCTATATAAAGCTAGGGCCTGTTCCAATTACCGAGAAAATGGGAAAATCCAAAATCTTTAAAATAACTGCCGTTTCAAGTGTCCGACATGAACTGCTGTACTTTCTAAACTAAGAGCCTTTCGGAAGAGCGTTACACCTATCTAAATAGCTTAGTTTATGCGGCTTTAAACGCTATATAAAGCTAGAGCCTGTCCCAATTACCGAGAAAATGGGAAAATCCAAATTCTTTAAAATAACAGCCGTTTCAAGTGTCCGACATAAACTGCTTTACTTTCTACACTGAGAGCCTTTCGAAAGAGCATTATTCCTTTCTGAAAAGCTTATTATATGCCGCTTAAAACGCTATATAAAGCTAGGGTGTGTTCCAATTTCCGAGAAAATGTGAAAGACCAAACGCTTTAAAATAACAGCCGTTTCAAGTGTCCGACATGAACTGCTGTAATTTCTAAATTAACAGCCTTTCGGAAGAGCGTTACACCTTTCTGAAAATCTTATTATGTGTCGCTTAAAACGGTAAATAAAGCTAGGGTTTGTTGCAATTTCCGAGGAAAAGGCAAAATCCAAAGCCTTTAAAATAACAGCCGTTTCAAGCGTCCGACATAAGCTGCTGTACTTTCTAAACTAAGAGCCTTTCGGAAGAGCCTTATACCTTTCTGAAAAGCTTATTATATGTCGCTTAAAACGGTAAATAAAGCTAGGGTTTGTTCCAATTTCCGAGGAAATGGGAAAATCCAAAGCCTTTAAAATAACAGCCGTTTCAAGTGTACGACATAAACTGCTGTACTTTCTAAACTAAGAGCCTTTCGGAAGAGCGTTATACCTTTCTGAAAAGCTTATTATATGTCGCTTAAAACGGTAAATAAAGCTAGGGTTTGTTCCAATTTCCAACAAACACCCGTTTCAAGTGTCCGACATAAACTGCTGTACTTTCTAAACTAAGAGCCTTTCGGAAGAGCGTTATACCTTTCTGAAAAGCTTATTATATGCCGCTTAATACGCTATATAAAGCTAGGGTGTGTTCCAATTTCCTAGAAAATGTGAAAGTCCAAACTCTTTAAAATAACAGCCGTTTCAAGTGTCCGACATGAACTGCTGTACTTTCTATACTAAGAGCCGTTCGGAAGAGCGTTATACCTTTCTGAAAAGCTTATTATATTTCGCTTAAAACAGTAAATAAAGCTAGGGTTTGTTCCAATTTCCGAGGAAATGGGAAAATCCAAAGCCTTTAAAATACCTGCCGTTTCAAGTGTCCGACATAAACTGCTGTACTTTCTAAACTAAGAGCCTTTCGGAAGAGCGTTATACCTTTCTGAAAGGCTTATTATATGTCGCTTAAAACGGTAAATAAAGCTAGGGTTTGTTCCAATTTCCAACAAACACCCGTTTCATGTGTCCGACTTAAACTGCTGTACTTTCTAAACTAAGAGCCTTTAGGAAGAACGTTATACCTTTCTGAAAAGCTTATTATATTCCGCTTAAAACAGTAAATAAAGCTAGGGTTTGTTCCAATTTCCGAGGAAATGGGAAAATCCAAAGCCTTTAAAATAACAGCCGTTTCAAGTGTACGACATAAACTGCTGTACTTTCTAAACTAAGAGCCTTTCGGAAGAGCGTTATACCTTTCTGAAAAGCTTATTATATGTCGCTTAAAACGGTAAATAAAGCTAGGGTTTGTTCCAATTTCCAACAAACACCCGTTTCAAGTGTCCGACATAAACTGCTGTACTTTCTAAACTAAGAGCCTTTCGGAAGAGCGTTATATCTTTCTGAAAAGCTTATTATATGCCGCTTAAAACGCTATATAAAGCTAGGGTGTGTTCCAATTTCCTAGAAAATGTGAAAGTCCAAACGCTTTAAAATAACAGCCGTTTCAAGTGTCCGACATGAACTGCTGTACTTTCTAAACTAAGAGCCTTTCGGAAGAGCGTTAAACCTTTCTGAAAATCTTATTATGTGTCGCTTAAAACGGTAAATAAAGCTAGGGTTTGTTCCAATTTCCGAGGAAATGGGAAAATCCAAAGCCTTTAAAATAACAGCCGTTTCAAGTGTCCGACATAAACTGCTGTACATTCTAAACTAAGAGCCTTTCGGAAGATCGTTATACCTTTCTGAAAAGCTTATTATATTTCGCTTAAAACAGTAAATAAAGCTAGGGTTTGTTCCAATTTCCGAGGAAATGGGAAAATCCAAAGCCTTTAAAATAACAGCCGTTTCAAATGTCCGACATAAACTGCTGTACTTTCTAAACTAAGAGCCTTTCGGAAGAGCGTTATACCTTTCTGAAAAGCTTATTATATTCCGCTTAAAACGGTAAATAAAGCTAGGGTTTGTTCCAATTTCCGAGGAAATGGGAAAATCCAAAGCCTTTAAAATAACAGCCGTTTCAAGTGTACGACATAAACTGCTGTACTTTCTAAACTAAGAGCCTTTCGGAAGAGCGTTATACCTTTCTGAAAAGCTTATTATATGTCGCTTAAAACGGTAAATAAAGCTAGGGTTTGTTCCAATTTCCAACAAACACCCGTTTCAAGTGTCCGACATAAACTGCTGTACTTTCTAAACTAAGAGCCTTTCGGAAGAGCGTTATACCTTTCTGAAAAGCTTATTATATGCCGCTTAATACGCTATATAGAGCTAGGGTGTGTTCCAATTTCCTAGAAAATGTGAAAGTCCAAACTCTTTAAAATAACAGCCGTTTCAAGTGTCCGACATGAACTGCTGTACTTTCTATACTAAGAGCCGTTCGGAAGAGCGTTATACCTTTCTGAAAAGCTTATTATATTTCGCTTAAAACAGTAAATAAAGCTAGGGTTTGTTCCAATTTCGGAGGAAATGGGAAAATCCAAAGCCTTTAAAATAACTGCCGTTTCAAGTGTCCGACATAAACTGCTGTACTTTCTAAACTAAGAGCCTTCCGAAAGAGTAATATACCTTTCTGAAAAGCCTATCATATGCCGCTTACAACGCAATTTAATGCAAGGGTCTGTTCCAATTTCGGAGAAAGTGTGAAAGACCAAACTCTTTGAAATAACAGCCGATTCAAGTGTCCGACATGAACTGCTGTACTTTTTAAATAAAGAGCTTTTCGGAAGAGCGTTACACCTATCTTAAAATCTTATTTTATGCCGCTTTAAACGCTATATAAAGCTAGGGCCTGTTCCAATTACCGAGAAAATGGGAAAATCCAAAATCTTTAAAATAACTGCCGTTTCAAGTGTCCGACATGAACTGCTGTACTTTCTAAACTAAGAGCCTTTCGGAAGAGCGTTACACCTATCTAAATAGCTTAGTTTATGCCGCTTTAAACGCTATATAAAGCTAGAGCCTGTCACAATTACCGAGAAAATGGGAAAATCCAAATTCTTTAAAATAACAGCCGTTTCAAGTGTCCGACATAAACTGCTTTACTTTCTACACTGAGAGCCTTTCGAAAGAGCATTATTCCTTTCTGAAAAGCTTATTATATGCCGCTTAAAACGCTATATAAAGCTAGGGTGTGTTCCAATTTCCGAGAAAATGTGAAAGACCAAACGCTTTAAAATAACAGCCGTTTCAAGTGTCCGACATGAACTGCTGTAATTTCTAAATTAACAGCCTTTCGGAAGAGCGTTACACCTTTCTGAAAATCTTATTATGTGTCGCTTAAAACGGTAAATAAAGCTAGGGTTTGTTGCAATTTCCGAGGAAAAGGCAAAATCCAAAGCCTTTAAAATAACAGCCGTTTCAAGCGTCCGACATAAGCTGCTGTACTTTTTAAACTAAGAGCCTTTCGGAAGAGCCTTATACCTTTCCGAAAAGCTTATTATATGTCGCTTAAAACGGTAAATAAAGCTAGGGTTTGTTCCAATTTCCGAGGAAATGGGAAAATCCAAAGCCTTTAAAATAACAGCCGTTTCAAGTGTACGACATAAACTGCTGTACTTTCTAAACTAAGAGCCTTTCGGAAGAGCGTTATACCTTTCTGAAAAGCTTATTATATGTCGCTTAAAACGGTAAATAAAGCTAGGGTTTGTTCCAATTTCCAACAAACACCCGTTTCAAGTGTCCGACATAAACTGCTGTACTTTCTAAACTAAGAGCCTTTCGGAAGAGCGTTATACCTTTCTGAAAAGCTTATTATATGCCGCTTAATACGCTATATAAAGCTAGGGTGTGTTCCAATTTCCTAGAAAATGTGAAAGTCCAAACTCTTTAAAATAACAGCCGTTTCAAGTGTCCGACATGAACTGCTGTACTTTCTATACTAAGAGCCGTTCGGAAGAGCGTTATACCTTTCTGAAAAGCTTATTATATTTCGCTTAAAACAGTAAATAAAGCTAGGGTTTGTTCCAATTTCCGAGGAAATGGGAAAATCCAAAGCCTTTAAAATAACTGCCGTTTCAAGTGTCCGACATAAACTGCTGTACTTTCTAAACTAAGAGCCTTTCGGAAGAGCGTTATACCTTTCTGAAAAGCTTATTATATGTCGCTTAAAACGGTAAATAAAGCTAGGGTTTGTTCCAATTTCCAACAAACACCCGTTTCATGTGTCCGACTTAAACTGCTGTACTTTCTAAACTAAGAGCCTTTAGGAAGAACGTTATACCTTTCTGAAAAGCTTATTATATTCCGCTTAAAACAGTAAATAAAGCTAGGGTTTGTTCCAATTTCCGAGGAAATGGGAAAATCCAAAGCCTTTAAAATAACAGCCGTTTCAAGTGTACGACATAAACTGCTGTACTTTCTAAACTAAGAGCCTTTCGGAAGAGCGTTATACCTTTCTGAAAAGCTTATTATATGTCGCTTAAAACGGTAAATAAAGCTAGGGTTTGTTCCAATTTCCAACAAACCCCTGTTTCAAGTGTCCGACATAAACTGCTGTACTTTCGAAACTAAGAGCCTTTCGGAAGAGCGTTATACCTTTCTGAAAAGCTTATTATATGTCGCTTAAAACGGTAAATAAAGCTAGGGTTTGTTCCAATTTCCAACAAACACCCGTTTCAAGTGTCCGACATAAACTGCTGTACTTTCTAAACTAAGAGCCTTTCGGAAGAGCGTTATAACTTTCTGAGAAGCTTATTATATGCCGCTTAAAACGCTATATAAAGCTAGGGTGTGTTCCAATTTCCTAGAAAATGTGAAAGTCCAAACGCTTTAAAATAACAGCCGTTTCAAGTGTCCGACATGAACTGCTGTACTTTCTAAACTAAGAGCCTTTCGGAAGAGCGTTAAACCTTTCTGAAAATCTTATTATGTGTCGCTTAAAACGGTAAATAAAGCTAGGGTTTGTTCCAATTTCCGAGGAAATGGGAAAATCCAAAGCCTTTAAAATAACAGCCGTTTCAAGTGTCCGACATAAACTGCTGTACATTCTAAACTAAGAGCCTTTCGGAAGATCGTTATACCTTTCTGAAAAGCTTATTATATTTCGCTTAAAACAGTAAATAAAGCTAGGGTTTGTTCCAATTTCCGAGGAAATGGGAAAATCCAAAGCCTTTAAAATAACAGCCGTTTCAAATGTCCGACATAAACTGCTGTACTTTCTAAACTAAGAGCCTTTCGGAAGAGCGTTATACCTTTCTGAAAAGCTTATTATATTCCGCTTAAAACGGTAAATAAAGCTAGGGTTTGTTCCAATTTCCGAGGAAATGGGAAAATCCAAAGCCTTTAAAATAACAGCCGTTTCAAGTGTACGACATAAACTGCTGTACTTTCTAAACTAAGAGCCTTTCGGAAGAGCGTTATACCTTTCTGAAAAGCTTATTATATGTCGCTTAAAACGGTAAATAAAGCTAGGGTTTGTTCCAATTTCCAACAAACACCCGTTTCAAGTGTCCGACATAAACTGCTGTACTTTCTAAACTAAGAGCCTTTCGGAAGAGCGTTATACCTTTCTGAAAAGCTTATTATATGCCGCTTAATACGCTATATAAAGCTAGGGTGTGTTCCAATTTCCTAGAAAATGTGAAAGTCCAAACTCTTTAAAATAACAGCCGTTTCAAGTGTCCGACATGAACTGCTGTACTTTCTATACTAAGAGCCGTTCGGAAGAGCGTTATACCTTTCTGAAAAGCTTATTATATTTCGCTTAAAACAGTAAATAAAGCTAGGGTTTGTTCCAATTTCGGAGGAAATGGGAAAATCCAAAGCCTTTAAAATAACTGCCGTTTCAAGTGTCCGACATAAACTGCTGTACTTTCTAAACTAAGAGCCTTTCGGAAGAGCGTTATGCCTTTCTGAAAAGCTTATTATTTGTCGCTTAAGACGGTAAATAAAGCTAGGGTTTGTTCCAATTTCCAACAAACACCCGTTTCATGTGTCCGACTTAAACTGCTGTACTTTCTAAACTAAGAGCCTTTAGGAAGAGCGTTATACCTTTCTGAAAAGCTTATTATATTCCGCTTAAAACAGTAAATAAAGCTAGGGTTTGTTCCAATTTCCGAGGAAATGGGAAAATCCAAAGCCTTTAAAATAACAGCCGTTTCAAGTGTACGACATAAACTGCTGTACTTTCTAAACTAAGAGCCTTTCGGAAGAGCGTTCTACCTTTCTGAAAAGCTTATTATATGTCGCTTAAAACGGTAAATAAAGCTAGGGTTTGTTCCAATTTCCAACAAACACCCGTTTCAAGTGTCCGACATAAACTGCTGTACTTTCTAAACTAAGAGCCTTTCGGAAGAGCGTTATACCTTTCTGAAAAGCTTATTATATTCCGCTTAATACGCTATATAAAGGTAGGGTGTGTTCCAATTTCCTAGAAAATGTGAAAGTCCAAACTCTTTAAAATAACAGCCGTTTCAAGTGTCCGACATGAACTGCTGTACTTTCTAAACTAAGAGCCGTTCGGAAGAGCGTTATACCTTTCTGAAAAGCTTATTATATTTCGCTTAAAACAGTAAATAAAGCTAGGGTTTGTTCCAATTTCCGAGGAAATGGGAAAATCCAAAGCCTTTAAAATAACAGCCGTTTCAAGTGTCCGACATGAACTGCTGTACTTTCTAAACTAAGAGCCTTTCGGAAGAGCGTTAAACCTTTCTGAAAAGCTTATTATGTGTCGCTTAAAACGGTAAATAAAGCTAGGGATTGTTCCAATTTCCAACAAACACCCGTTTCAAGTGTCCGACTTAAACTGCTGTACTTTCTAAACTAAAAGCCATCCGAAAGAGTAATATACCTTTCTGAAAAGCCTATTATATGCCACTTACAACGCAATTTAAGGCAAGGGTCTGTTCCAATTTCGGAGAAAGTGTGAAAGACCAAACTCTTTGAAATAACAGCCGATTCAAGTGTCCGACATGAACTGCTGTACTTTTTAAATAAAGAGCTTTTCGGAAGAGCGTTACACCTATCTTAAAATCTTATTTTATGCCGCTTTAAACGCTATATAAAGCTAGGGCCTGTTCCAATTACCGAGAAAATGGGAAAATCCAAAGTCTTTAAAATAACTGCCGTTTCAAGTGTCCGACATGAACTGCTGTACTTTCTAAACTAAGAGCCTTTCGGAAGAGCGTTACACCTATCTAAATAGCTTAGTTTATGCCGCTTTAAACGCTATATAAAGCTAGGGCCTGTCCCAATTACCGAGAATATGGGAAAATCCAAATTCTTTAAAATAACAGCCGTTTCAAGTGTCCGACATAAACTGCTGTACTTTCTACACTGAGAGCCTTTCGAAAGAGCATTATTCCTTTCTGAAAAGCTTATTATATGCCGCTTAAAACGCTATATAAAGCTAGGGTGTGTTCCAATTTCCGAGAAAATGTGAAAGACCAAACGCTTTAAAATAACAGCCGTTTCAAGTGTCCGACATGAACTGCTGTAATTTCTAAACTAAGAGCCTTTCGGAAGAGCGTTACACCATTCTGAAAAGCTTATTATGTGTCGCTTAAAACGGTAAATAAAGCTAGGGTTTGTTGCAATTTCCGAGGAAATGGGAAAATCCAAAGCCTTTAAAATAACAGCCGTTTCAAGTGTCCGACATAAACTGCTGTACTTTCTAAACTAAGAGCCTTTCGGAAGAGCGTTATACCTTTCTGAAAAGCTTATTATATGTCGCTTAAAACGGTAAATAAAGCTAGGGTTTGTTCCAATTTCCAACAAACACCCGTTTCAAGTTTCCGACATAAACTGCTGTACTTTCTAAACTAAGAGCCTTTCGGAAGAGCGTTATAACTTTCTGAAAAGCTTATTATATGCCGCTTAAAACGTTCTATAAAGCTAGGGTGTGTTCCAATTTCCTAGAAAATGTGAAAGTCCAAACGCTTTAAAATAACAGCCGTTTCAAGTGTCCGACATGAACTGCTGTACTTTCTAAACTAAGAGCCTTTCGGAAGATCGTTAAACCTTTCTGAAAACCTTATTATGTGTCGCTTAAAATGGTAAATAAAGCTAGGTTTTGTTCCAATTTCCGAGGAAATGGGAAAATCCAAAGCCTTTAAAATAACAGCCGTTTCAAGTGTCCGACATAAACTGCTGTACTTTCTAAACTAAGAGCCTTTCGGAAGAGCGTTATACCTTTCTGAAAAGCTTATTATATTTCGCTTTAAACAGTAAATAAAGGTATGGTTTGTTCCAATTTCCGAGGAAATGGGAAAATCCAAAGCCTTTAAAATAACAGCCGTTTCAAATGTCCGACATAAACTGCTGTACTTTCTAAACTAAGAGCCTTTCGGAAGAGCGTTATACCTTTCTGAAAAGCTTATTATATTTCGCTTAAAACAGTAAATAAAGCCAGGGTTTGTTCCAATTTCCGAGGAAATGGGAAAATCCAAAGCCTTTAAAATAACAGCCGTTTCAAGTGTCCGACATAAACTGCTGTACTTTCTAAACTAAGAGCCTTCCGAAAGAGTAATATACCTTTCTGAAAAGCCTATTATATGCCGCTTACAACGCAATTTAAGCAAGGGTCTGTTCCAATTTCGGAGAAAG
The DNA here is from genome assembly GCA_963966105.1 of Volucella zonaria. Lineage (NCBI taxonomy): Eukaryota > Metazoa > Arthropoda > Insecta > Diptera > Syrphidae > Volucella > Volucella zonaria. Next base: position 3,795,060 of record CAWYQB010000254.1, on the reverse strand, counting down.
TGTGAAAGACCAAACTCTTTGAAATAACAGCCGATTCAAGTGTCCGACATGAACTGCTGTACTTTTTAAATAAAGAGCTTTTCGGAAGAGCGTTACACCTATCTTAAAATCTTATTTTATGCCGCTTTAAACGCTATATAAAGCAAGGGCCTGTTCCAATTACCGAGAAAATGGGAAAATCCAAAATCTTTAAAATAACTGCCGTTTCAAGTGTCCGACATGAACTGCTGTACTTTCTAAACTAAGAGCCTTTCGGAAGAGCGTTACACCTATCTAAATAGCTTAGTTTATGCCGCTTTAAACGCTATATAAAGCTAGAGCCTGTCCCAATTACCGAGAAAATGGGAAAATCCAAATTCTTTAAAATAACAGCCGTTTCAAGTGTCCGACATAAACTGCTTTACTTTCTACACTGAGAGCCTTTCGAAAGAGCATTATTCCTTTCTGAAAAGCTTATTATATGCCGCTTAAAACGCTATATAAAGCTAGCTTGTGTTCCAATTTCCGAGAAAATGTGAAAGACCAAACGCTTTAAAATAACAGCCGTTTCAAGTGTCCGACATGAACTGCTGTAATTTCTCTATTAACAGCCTTTCGGAAGAGCGTTACACCTTTCTGAAAAGCTTATTATGTGTCGCTTAAAACGGTAAATAAAGCTAGGGTTTGTTGCAATTTCCGAGGAAAAGGCAAAATCCAAAGCCTTTAAAATAACAGGCGTTTCAAGCGTCCGACATAAACTGCTGTACTTTCTAAACTAAGAGCCTTTCGGAAGAGCCTTATACCTTTCTGAAAAGCTTATTATATGTCGCTTAAAACGGTAAATAAAGCTAGGGTTTGTTCCAATTTCCGAGGAAATGCTAAAATCCAAAGCCTTTAAAATAACAGCCGTTTCAAATGTCCGACATAAACTGCTGTACTTTCTACACTAAGAGCCTTTCGGAAGAGCGTTATACCTTTCTGAAAAGCTTATTATATGTCGCTTAAGACGGTAAATAAAGCTAGGGTTTGTTCCAATTTCCAACAAACACCCGTTTCAAGTGTCCGACATAAACTGCTGTACTTTCTAAACTAAGAGCCTTTCGGAAGAGCGTTATAACTTTCTGAAAAGCTTATTATATGCCGCTTAAAACGCTATATAAAGCTAGGGTGTGTTCCAATTTCCTAGAAAATGTGAAAGTCCAAACGCTTTAAAATAACAGCCGTTTCAAGTGTCCGACATGAACTGCTGTACTTTCTAAACTAAGAGCCTTTCGGAAGAGCGTTAAACCTTTCTGAAAATCTTATTATGTGTCGCTTAAAACGGTAAATAAAGCTAGGGTTTGTTCCAATTTCCGAGGAAATGGGAAAATCCAAAGCCTTTAAAATAACAGCCGTTTCAAGTGTCCGACATAAACTGCTGTACTTTCTAAACTAAGAGCCTTTCGGAAGAGCGTTATACCTTTCTGAAAAGCTTATTATATTTCGCTTAAAACAGTAAATAAAGCTAGGGTTTGTTCCAATTTCCGAGGAAATGGGAAAATCCAAAGCCTTTAAAATAACCGCCGTTTCAAATGTCCGACATAAACTGCTGTACTTTCTAAACTAAGAGCCTTTCGGAAGAGCGTTATACCTTTCTGAAAAGCTTATTATATTCCGCTTAAAACAGTAAATAAAGCTAGGGTTTGTTCCAATTTCCGAGGAAATGGGAAAATCCAAAGCCTTTAAAATAACAGCCGTTTCAAATGTACGACATAAACTGCTGTACTTTCTAAACTAAGAGCCTTTCGGAAGAGCGTTATACCTTTCTGAAAAGCTTATTGTATGTCGCTTAAAACGGTAAATAAAGCTAGGGTTTGTTCCAATTTCCAACAAACACCCGTTTCAAGTGTCCGACTTAAACTGCTGTACTTTCTAAACTAAGAGCCTTTCGGAAGAGCGTTATAACTTTCTGAAAAGCTTATATATGCCGCTTAAAACGCTATATAAAGCTAGGGTGTGTTCCAATTTCCTAGAAAATGTGAAAGTCCAAACGCTTTAAAATAACAGCCGTTTCAAGTGTCCGACATGAACTGCTGTACTTTCTAAACTAAGAGCCTTTCGGAAGAGCGTTAAACCTTTCTGAAAACCTTATTATGTGTCGCTTAAAACGGTAAATAAAGCTAGGTTTTGTTCCAATTTCCGAGGAAATGGGAAAATCCAAAGCCTTTAAAATAACAGCCGTTTCAAGTGTCCGACATAAACTGCTGTACTTTCTAAACTAAGAGCCTTTCGGAAGATCGTTATACCTTTCTGAAAAGCTTATTATATTTCGCTTAAAACAGTAAATAAAGCTAGGGTTTGTTCCAATTTCCGAGGAAATGGGAAAATCCAAAGCCTTTAAAATAACAGCCGTTTAAAATGTCCGACATAAACTGCTGTACTTTCTAAACTAAGAGCCTTTCGGAAGAGCGTTATACCTTTCTGAAAAGCTTATTATATTTCGCTTAAAACAGTAAATAAAGCTAGGGTTTGTTCCAATTTCCGAGGAAATGGGAAATTCCAAAGCCTTTAAAATAACAGCCGTTTCAAGTGTCCGACATAAACTGCTGTACTTTCTAAACTAAGAGCCTTTCGGAAGAGCGTTATACCTTTCTGAAAAGCTTATTATATCCCGCTTAATACGCTATATAAAGCTAGGGTGTGTTCCAATTTCCTAGAAAATGTGAAAGTAAAAACTCTTTAAAATAACAGCCGTTTCAAGTGTCCGACATGAACTGCTGTACTTTCTAAACTAAGAGCCTTTCGGAAGAGCGTTATACCTTTCTGAAAAGCTTATTATATTTCGCTTAAAACAGTAAATAAAGCTAGGGTTTGTTCCAATTTCCGAGGAAATGGGAAAATCCAAAGCCTTTAAAATAACAGCCGTTTCAAGTGTCCGACATAAACTGCTGTACTTTCTAAACTAACAACCTTTCGGAAGATCGTTATACCTTTCTGAAAAGCTTATTATATCCCGCTTAATACGCTATATAAAGCTAGGGTGTGTTCCAATTTCCTAGAAAATGTGAAAGTAAAAACTCTTTAAAATAACAGCCGTTTCAAGTGTCCGACATGAACTGCTGTACTTTCTAAACTAAGAGCCTTTCGGAAGAGCGTTATACCTTTCTGAAAAGCTTATTATATTTCGCTTAAAACAGTAAATAAAGCTAGGGTTTGTTCCAATTTCCGAGGAAATGGGAAAATCCAAAGCCTTTAAAATAACAGCCGTTTCAAGTGTCCGACATAAACTGCTGTACTTTCTAAACTAAGAGCCTTTCGGAAGAGCGTTATACCTTTCTGAAAAGCTTATTACATTTCGCTTAAAACAGTAAATAAAGCTAGGGTTTGTTAGAATTTCCGAGGAAATGGGAAAATTCAAAGCCTTTAAAATAACAGCCGTTTCAAGTGTCCGACATAAACTGCTGTACTTTCTAAACTAAGAGCCTTTCGAAAGAGCGTTATACCTTTCTGAAAAGCTTATTATATGTCGCTTAAAACGGTAAATAAAGCTAGGGTTTGTTCCAATTTCCAACAAACACCCGTTTCAAGTGTCCGACTTAAACTGCTGTACTTTCTAAACTAAGAGCCTTTCGCAAGAGCATTATACCTTTCTGAAAAGCTTATTATATGCCGCTTAATACGCTATATAAAGCTAGGGTGTGTTCCAATTTCCTAGAAAATGTGAAAGTCCAAACGCTTTAAAATAACTGCCGTTTCAAGTGTCCGACATGAACTGCTGTACTTTCTAAACTAAGAGCCTTTCGGAAGAGCGTTAAACCTTTCTGAAAAGCTTATTATGTGTCGCTTAAAACGGTAAATAAAGATAGGGTTTGTTCCAATTTCCAACAAACACCCGTTTCAAGTGTCCGACTTAAACTGCTGTACTTTCTAAACTAAAAGCCATCCGAAAGAGCAATATACCTTTCTGAAAAGCCTATTATATGCCGCTTAAAACACAATAAAAAGCCAGGGCCTGCTCCAATTACCGAGAAAATGGGAAAATCCAAAGTCTTTAAAATAACAGCCGTTTCAAGTGTCCGACATAAACTGCTGTACTATCTAAACTCAGAGCCTTTCGAAAGAGCATTATCCCTTTCTGAAAAGCTTATTATATACCGCTTAAACCACAATAAAAAGCTAGGGCCTGTTCCAATTACCGAGAAAATGGAAAAATCCAAAGCCTTTAAAATAACAGCTGTTTCAAGTGTCCGACATAAACTGCTGTACTTTCTAAACTAAGAGCCTCTCGGAAAAGCATTATACCTTTCTGAAAAGCTTATTATATGCCGCTTAAAACACAATAAAAAGCTAGGGCCTGCTCCAATTACCGAGAAAATGGGAAAATCCAAAGTCTTTAAAATAACTGCCGTTTCAAGTGTCCGGCATGAACTGCTGTACTTTCTAAACTAAGAGCCTTTCGGAAGAGCCTTATACCTTTCTGAAAAGGTTGTTAAATGCCGCTTAAACACAATAAAAAGCTAGGGCCTGCTCCAATTACCGAGAAAATGGGAAAGACCAATCCCTCTAAAATAACAGCCGTTTCAAGTGTCCGACATAAACTGCTGCAATTTCTAAACTGAGAGCCTTTCGGAAGAGCCTTATACCTTTCTGAAAAGGTTATTATATGCCGCTTAAACACAATAAAAAGCTACGGCCTGTTCAAACTTCCGAAAAAATGTGAAAACCCAAACGCTTTAAAATAACAGCCGTTTCAAGTGTCCGACATAAATTGCTGTACTTTCTAAGCTAAAAGCCTACCGAAAGAGTAATATACCATTCTGAAAAGCTTATTATATCCGTTTACAACGCAATATAAGGCAAGGGTCTGTTCCAATTTTGGAGAAAATGTGAAAGACCAAACGCTTTAAAATAACTGCCATTTCAAGTGTCCGACATAAACTGCTGTACTTTCTAAACTAAGAGCCTTTCGGAAGAGCGCTATACCTTTCTGAAAAGCTTATTATATGTCGCTTAAAACGGTAAATAAAGCTAGGGTCTTTTCCAATTTCCGAGAAAATGGGAAAATCCAAAGCCTTTAAAATAACAGCCGTTTCAAGGGTCCTACATAAACTGCTGTGCCTTTTCTCAACTAATAGCCTTTCGGAAGAGCGTCATACCTTTCTGAAAAGCTTATTATATGCCGCTTAAAACGGTAAGTAAAGCTAGGATCTGTTCTAATTTCCGAGAAAATGAGAAAATCCAAAGCCTTTAAAATAACAGCCGTTTCAAGTGTCCGACATAAACTACTGTAATTTCTAAACTAAAAGCCATCCGAAAGAGCAATATACCTTTCTGGAAAGCCTATTATTTGCCGCTTACAACGCAATTTAAGGCAAGGGTCTGTTCCAATTTCGGAGAAAGTGTGAAAGACCAAACTCTTTGAAATAACAACCGTTTCAAGTGTCCGACATGAACTGCTGTACTTTCTAAACTAAGACCCTTTCGGAAGAGCGTTACACCCATCTAAATAGCTTAGTTAATGCCGCTTTAAACGCTATATCAAGCTAGGGTCTGCTCCAATTACCGAGAAAATGGGAAAGACCAAACTCTTTAAAATAACTGCCGTTTCAAGTGTCCGACATGAACTGCTGTACTTTCTAAACTAAGACCCTTTCGGAAGAGCGTTACACCCATCTAAATAGCTTAGTTAATGCCGCTTTAAACGCTATATCAAGCTAGGGTCTGTTCCAATTACCGAGAAAATGGGAAAGACCAAACTCTTTGCAATAACAGCCGTTTCAAGTGTCCGACATGAACTGCTGTACTATCTAAACTAAGACCCTTTCGGAAGAGCCTTATACCTTTCTGAAAAGCTTATTACATGTCGCTTAAAACGGTAAATAAAGCTAGGGTTAATTCCAATTTCCAACAAACAGCCGTTTCAAGTGTCCGACATAAACTGCTGTACTTTCTGAACTGAGAGCCTTTCGAAAGAGCGTTATACCTTTCTGAAAAGCTTATTATGTGTCGCTTAAAACGGTAAATAAAGCTAGGGTTTGTTGCAATTTCCGAGGAAATGGGAAAATCCAAAGCCTTTAAAATTACAGCCGTTTCAAGTGTCCGACATAAACTGCTGTACTTTCTAAACTAAGAGCCTTCCGAAAGAGTAATATACCTTTCTGAAAAGCCTATTATATGCCGCTTACAACGCAATTTAAGGCAAGGGTCTGTTCCAATTTCGGAGAAAGTGTGAAAGACCAAACTCTTTGAAATAACAACCGTTTCAAGTGTCCGACATGAACTGCTGTACTTTCTAAACTAAGACCCTTTCGGAAGAGCGTTACACCCATCTAAATAGCTTAGTTAATGCCGCTTTAAACGCTATATCAAGCTAGGGTCTGTTCCAATTACCGAGAAAATGGGAAAGACCAAACTCTTTAAAATAACTGCCGTTTCAAGTGTCCGACATGACCTGCTGTACTTTCTAAACTAAGACCCTTTCGGAAGAGCGTTACACCCATCTAAATAGCTTAGTTAATGCCGCTTTAAACGCTATATCAAGCTAGGGTCTGTTCCAATTACCGAGAAAATGGGAAAATCCAAAGTCTTTAAAATAACAGCCGTTTCAAGTGTCCGACATAAACTGCTGTACTTTCTAAAATGAGAGCCTTTCGAAAGAGCATTATCCCTTTCTGAAAAGCTTATTATATGCCGCTTAAACCACAACAAAAAGCTAGGGCCTGTTCCAATTACCGAGAAAATGAGAAAATCCAAAGTCTTTAAAATAACAGCCGTTTCAGGTGTCCGACATAAACTGCTGTACTTTGTAAACTAAGAGCCTCTCGGAAAAGCATTATATCTTTCTGAAAAGCTTATTATATGCCGCTTAAAACACAATAAAAAGCTAGGGCCTGCTCCAATTGCCGAGAAAATGGGAAAATCCAAAGTCTTTAAAATAACTGCCGTTTCAAGTGTCCGACATGAACTGCTGTACTTTCTAAACTAAGAGCCTTTCGGAAGAGCGTTACACCTATCTAAATAGCTTAGTTTATGCCGCTTTAAACGCTATATAAAGCTAGGGTCTGTTCCAATTTCCGAGAAAATGGGAAAGACCAAACTCTTTAAAATAACTGCCGTTTCAAGTGTCCGACATGAACTGCTGTACTTTCTAAAGTAAGACCCTTTCGGAAGAGCGTTACACCCATCTAAATAGCTTAGTTAATGCCGCTTTAAACGCTATATCAAGCTAGGGTCTGTTCCAATTACCGAGAAAATGGGAAAATCCAAAGTCTTTAAAATAACAGCCGTTTCAAGTGTCCGACATAAACTGCTGTACTTTCTAAACTGAGAGCCTTTCGGAAGAGCGTTACACCCATCTAAATAGCTTAGTTAATGCCGCTTTAAACGCTATATCAATCTAGGGTCTGCTCCAATTACCGAGAAAATGGGAAAGACCAAACTCTTTAAAATAACTGCCGTTTCAAGTGTCCGACATGAACTGCTGTACTTTCTAAACTAAGACCCTTTCGGAAGAGCGTTACACCCATCTAAATAGCTTAGTTAATGCCGCTTTAAACGCTATATCAAGCTAGGGTCTGTTCCAATTACCGAGAAAATGGGAAAGACCAAACTCTTTGAAATAACAGCCGTTTCAAGTGTCCGACATGAACTGCTGTACTATCTAAACTAAGACCCTTTCGGAAGAGCCTTATACCTTTCTGAAAAGCTTATTACATGTCGCTTAAAACGGTAAATAAAGCTAGGGTTTATTCCAATTTCCAACAAACAGCCGTTTCAAGTGTCCGACATAAACTGCTGTACTTTCTAAACTAAGAGCCTTCCGAAAGAGTAATATACCTTTCTGAAAAGCCTATTATATGCCGCTTACAACGCAATTTAAGGCAAGGGTCTGTTCCAATTTCGGAGAAAGTGTGAAAGACCAAACTCTTTGAAATAACAACCGTTTCAAGTGTCCGACATGAACTGCTGTACTTTCTAAACTAAGACCCTTTCGGAAGAGCGTTACACCCATCTAAATAGCTTAGTTAATGCCGCTTTAAACGCTATATCAAGCTAGGGTCTGTTCCAATTACCGAGAAAATGCGAAAGACCAAACTCTTTAAAATAACTGCCGTTTCAAGTGTCCGACATGAACTGCTGTACTATCTAAACTAAGACCCTTTCGGAAGAGCCTTCTACCTTTCTGAAAAGCTTATTACATGTCGCTTAAAACGGTAAATAAAGCTAGGGTTTATTCCAATTTCCAACAAACAGCCGTTTCAAGTGTCCGACATAAACTGCTGTACTTTCTAAACTAAGAGCCTTCCGAAAGAGTAATATACCTTTCTGAAAAGCCTATTATATGCCGCTTACAACGCAATTTAAGGCAAGGGTCTGTTCCAATTTCGGAGAAAGTGTGAAAGACCAAACTCTTTGAAATAACAACCGTTTCAAGTGTCCGACATGAACTGCTGTACTTTCTAAACTAAGACCCTTTCGGAAGAGCGTTATACCCATCTAAATAGCTTAGTTAATGCCGCTTTAATCGCTATATCAAGCTAGGGTCTGCTCCAATTACCGAGAAAATGGGAAAGACCAAACTCTTTAAAATAACTGCCGTTTCAAGTGTCCGACATGAACTGCTGTACTTTCTAAACTAAGACCCTTTCGGAAGAGCGTTACACCCATCTAAATAGCTTAGTTAATGCCGCTTTAAACGCTATATCAAGCTAGGGTCTGTTCCAATTACCGAGAAAATGGGAAAGACCAAACTCTTTGAAATAACAGCCGTTTCAAGTGTCCGACATGAACTGCTGTACTATCTAAACTAAGACCCTTTCGGAAGAGCCTTATACCTTTCTGAAAAGCTTATTACATGTCGCTTAAAACGGTAAATAAAGCTAGGGTTTATTCCAATTTCCAACAAACAGCCGTTTCAAGTGTCCGACATAAACTGCTGTACTTTCTGAACTGAGAGCCTTTCGAAAGAGCGTTATACCTTTCTGAAAAGCTTATTATATGTCGCTTAAAACGGTAAATAAAGCTAGGGTTTGTTGCAATTTCCGAGGAAATGGGAAAATCCAAAGCCTTTAAAATTACAGCCGTTTCAAGTGTCCGACATAAACTGCTGTACTTTCTAAACTAAGAGCCTTCCGAAAGAGTAATATACCTTTCTGAAAAGCCTATTATATGCCGCTTACAACGCAATTTAAGGCAAGGGTCTGTTCCAATTTCGGAGAAAGTGTGAAAGACCAAACTCTTTGAAATAACAACCGTTTCAAGTGTCCGACATGAACTGCTGTACTTTCTAAACTAAGACCCTTTCGGAAGAGCGTTACACCCATCTAAATAGCTTAGTTAATGCCGCTTTAAACGCTATATCAAGCTAGGGTCTGTTCCAATTACCGAGAAAATGGGAAAGACCAAACTCTTTAAAATAACTGCCGTTTCAAGTGTCCGACATGAACTGCTGTACTTTCTAAACTAAGACCCTTTCGGAAGAGCGTTACACCCATCTAAATAGCTTAGTTAATGCCGCTTTAAACGCTATATCAAGCTAGGGTCTGTTCCAATTACCGAGAAAATGGGAAAATCCAAAGTCTTTAAAATAACAGCCGTTTCAAGTGTCCGACATAAACTGCTGTACTTTCTAAAATGAGAGCCTTTCGAAAGAGCATTATCCCTTTCTGAAAAGCTTATTATATGCCGCTTAAACCACAACAAAAAGCTAGGGCCTGTTCCAATTACCGAGAAAATGAAAAAATCCAAAGTCTTTAAAATAACTGCCGTTTCAAGTGTCCGACATGAACTGCTGTACTTTCTAAACTAAGAGCCTTTCGGAAGAGCGTTACACCTATCTAAATAGCTTAGTTTATGCCGCTTTAAACGCTATATAAAGCTAGGGTCTGTTCCAATTTCCGAGAAAATGGGAAAGACCAAACTCTTTAAAATAACTGCCGTTTCAAGTGTCCGACATGAACTGCTGTACTTTCTAAAGTAAGACCCTTTCGGAAGAGCGTTACACCCATCTAAATAGCTTAGTTAATGCCGCTTTAAACGCTATATCAAGCTAGGGTCTGTTCCAATTACCGAGAAAATGGGAAAATCCAAAGTCTTTAAAATAACAGCCGTTTCAAGTGTCCGACATAAACTGCTGTACTTTCTAAACTGAGAGCCTTTCGAAAGAGCATTATCCCTTTCTGAAAAGCTTATTATATGCCGCTTAAACCACAACAAAAAGCTAGGGCCTGTTCCAATTACCGAGAAAATGAGAAAATCCAAAGTCTTTAAAATAACAGCCGTTTCAGGTGTCCGACATAAACTGCTGTACTTTCTAAATTAAGAGCCTCTCGGAAAAGCATTATATCTTTCTGAAAAGCTTATTATATGCCGCTCAAAACACAATAAAAAGCTAGGGCCTGCTCCAATTGCCGAGAAAATGGGAAAATCCAAAGTCTTTAAAATAACTGCCGTTTCAAGTGTCCGACATGAACTGCTGTACTTTCTAAACTAAGAGCCTTTCGGAAGAGCGTTACACATATCTAAATAGCTTAGTTTATGCCGCTTTAAACGCTATATAAAGCTAGGGTCTGTTCCAATTTCCGAGAAAATGGGAAAGACCAATCCCTCTATAATAACAGCCGTTTCAAGTGTTCGACATAAACTGCTGCAATTTCTAAACTCAGAGCCTTTCGGAAGAGCCTTATACCTTTCTGGAAAGCTTATTATATGCCGCTTAAACACAATAAAAAGCTAGGGCCTGTTCAAACTTCCGAGAAAATGTGAAAGATCAAACGCTTTAAAATAACAGCCGTTTTAAGAGTCCGACATAAACTGCTGTACTCTCTAAGCTAAGAGCCTTCCGAAAGAGCAATATACCTTTCTGAAAGGCTTATTATATGCCGCTTAAAACAGAATACAAAGCTAGGGTTTGTTCCAATTTCCAACAAACACCCGTTTCAAGTGTCCGACATAAACTGCTGTACTTTCTAAACTAAGAGCCTTTCGGAAGAGCGTTATAACTTTCTGAAAAGCATATTATATGCCGCTTAAAACGCTATATAAAGCTAGGGTGTGTTCCAATTTCCTAGAAAATGTGAAAGTCCAAACGCTTTAAAATAACAGCCGTTTCAAGTGTCCGACATGAACTGCTGTACTTTCTAAACTAAGAGCCTTTCGGAAGAGCGTTAAACCTTTCTGAAAACCTTATTATGTGTCGCTTAAAACGGTAAATAAAGCTAGGGTTTGTTCCAATTTCCGAGGAAATGGGAAAATCCAAAGCCTTTAAAATAACAGCCGTTTCAAGTGTCCGACATAAACTGCTGTACTTTCTAAACTAAGAGCCTTTCGGAAGAGCGTTATACCTTTCTGAAAAGCTTATTATATTTCGCTTAAAACAGTAAATAAAGCTAGGGTTTGTTCCAATTTCCGAGGAAATGGGAAAATCCAAAGCCTTTAAAATAACAGCCGTTTCAAATGTCCGACATAAACTGCTGTACTTTCTAAACTAAGAGCCTTTCGGAAGAGCGTTATACCTTTCTGAAAAGCTTATTATATTTCGCTTAAAACAGTAAATAAAGCTAGGGTTTGTTCCAATTTCCGAGGAAATGGGAAAATCCAAAGCCTTTAAAATAACAGCCGTTTCAAGTGTCCGACATAAACTGCTGTACTTTCTAAACTAAGAGCCTTTCGGAAGAGCGTTATACCTTTCTGAAAAGCTTATTATATGCCGCTTAATACGCTATATAAAGCTAGGGTGTGTTCCAATTTCCTAGAAAATGTGAAAGTCCAAACTCTTTAAAATAACAGCCGTTTCAAGTGTCCGACATGAACTGCTGTACTTTCTAAACTAAGAGCCTTTCGGAAGAGCGTTATACCTTTCTGAAAAGCTTATTATATTTCGCTTAAAACAGTAAATAAAGCTAGGGTTTTTTCCAATTTCCGAGGAAATGGGAAAATCCAAAGCCTTTAAAATAACAGCCGTTTCAAGTGTCCGACATAAACTGCTGTACTTTCTAAACTAAGAGCCTTTCGGAAGAGCGTTATACCTTTCTGAAAAGCTTATTATATTTCGCTTAAAACAGTAAATAAAGCTAGGGTTTGTTAGAATTTCCGAGGAAATGGGAAAATCCAAAGCCTTTAAAATAACAGCCGTTTCAAGTGTCCGACATAAACTGCTGTACTTTCTAAACAAAGAGCCTTTCGGAAGAGCGTTATACCTTTCTGAAAAGCTTATTATATGTCGCTTGAAACGGTAAATAAAGCTAGGGTTTGTTCCAATTTCCAACAAACACCCGTTTCAAGTGTCCGACTTAAACTGCTGTACTTTCTAAACTAAGAGCCTTTCGGAAGAGCGTTATACCTTTCTGAAAAGCTTATTATATGCCGCTTAATACGCTATATAAAGCTAGGGTGTGTTCCAATTTCCTAGAAAATGTGAAAGTCCAAACGCTTTCAAATAACAGCCGTTTCAAGTGTCCGACATGAACTGCTGTACTCTCTAAACTAAGAGCCTTTCGGAAGAGCGTTAAACCTTTCTGAAAAGCTTATTATGTGTCGCTTAAAACGGTAAATAAAGCTAGGGTTTGTTCCAATTTCCAACAAACACCCGTTTCAAGTGTCCGACTTAAACTGCTGTACTTTCAAAACTAAAAGCCATCCGAAAGAGCAATATACCTTTCTGAAAAGCCTATTATATGCCGCTTAAAACACAATAAAAAGCTAGGGCCTGCTCCAATTACCGAGAAAATGGGAAAATCCAAAGTCTTTAAAATAACAGCCGTTTCTAGTGTCCGACATAAACTGCTGTACTTTCTAAACTCAGAGCCTTTCGAAAGAGCATTATCCCTTTCTGAAAAGCTTATTATATGCCGCTTACACCACAATAAAAAGCTAGGGCCTGTTCCAATTACCGAGAAAATGGGAAAATCCAAAGCCTTTAAAATAACAGCTGTTTCAAGTGTCCGACATAAACTGCTGTACTTTCTAAACTAAGAGCCTCTCGGAAAAGCATTATACCTTTCTGAAAAGCTTATTATATGCCGCTTAAAACAGTAAATAAAGCTAGGGTTTGTTAGAATTTCCGAGAAAATGGGAAAATCCAAAGTCTTTAAAATAACAGCCGTTTCAAGAGTCCGACATAAACTGCTGTATTTTCTAAACTAAGAGCCTTTCGAAAGAGCATTATCCCTTTCTGAAAAGCTTATTATATGCCGCTTAAACCACAATAAAAAGCTAGGGCCTGTTCCAATTACCGAGAAAATGGGAAAATCCAAAGCCTTTAAAATAACAGCCGTTTCAAGTGTCCGACATAAACGGCTGTACTTTCTAAACTGAGAGCCTTTCGGAAGAGGGTTATACCTTTCCGAAAAGCTTATTATATGTCGCTTAAAACGGTAAATAAAGGTAGGGTTTGTTCCAATTTCCAACAAACAGCCGTTTCAAGTGTCCGATATAAACTGCTGTACTTTTTGAACTGAGAGCCTTTCGAAAGAGCGTTATACCTTTCTGAAAAGCTTATTATGTGTCGCTTAAAACGGAAAATAAAGCTAGGGTTTGTTGCAATTTCCGAGGAAATGGGAAAATCCAAAGCCTTTAAAATAACAGCCGTTTCAAGTGTCCGACATAAACTGCTGTACTTTCTAAACTGAGAGCCTTTCGAAAGAGCATTATCCCTTTATGAAAAGCTTATTATATGCCGCTTAAACCACAACAAAAAGCTAGGGTCTGTTCCAATTTCCGAGAAAATGGGAAAATAAAAAGCCTTTAAAATAACAGCCGTTTCAAGGGTCCGACATAAACTGCTGTGCTTTTTCTCAACTAATAGCCTTTCGGAAGAGCGTTATACCTTTCTGAAAAGCTTATTATATGCCGCTAAAACGGTAAGTAAAGCTAGGATCTGTTCCAATTTCCGAGAAAATGGGAAAATCCAAAGCCTTTAAAATAACAGCCGTTTCAAGTGTCCGACATGAACTGCTGTACTTTCTAATCTAAGAGCCTTTCGGAATAGCCTTATACCTTTCCGAAAAGCTTATTATATGTCGCTTAAAACGGTAAATAAAGGTAGGGTTTGTTCCAATTTCCAACAAACAGCCATTTCAAGTGTCCGACATAAACTGCTGTACTTTCTAAACTAAGAGCCTTATAGTTTTCTGAAAAGCTTGTTATATGTCGCTTAAAACGGTAAATAAAGCTAGGGTTTGTTCCAATTTCCGAGGAAATGGGAAAATCCAAAGCCTTTAAAATAACAGCCGTTTCAAGTGTCCGACATAAACTGCTGTACTTTCTAAACTGAGAGCCTTTCGAAAGAGCATTATCCCTTTATGAAAAGCTTATTATATGCCGCTTAAACCACAACAAAAAGCTAGGGCCTGTTCCAATTACCGAGAAAATGAGAAAATCCAAAGTCTTTAAAATAACAGCCGTTTCAGGTGTCCGACATAAACTGCTGTACTTTCTAAACTAAGAGCCTCTCGGAAAAGCATTATACCTTTCTGAAAAGCTTATTATATGCCGCTTAAAACACAATAAAAGCTAGGGCCTGCTCCAATTACCGAGAAAATGGGAAAATCCAAAGTCTTTAAAATAACTGCCGTTTTAAGTGTCCGACATGAACTGCTGTACTTTCTAAACTAAGAACCTTTCGGAAGAGCGTTACACCTATCTAAATAGCTTAGTTTATGCCGCTTTAAACGCTATATAAAGCTAGGGTCTGTTCCAATTTCCGAGAAAATGGGAAAGACCAATCCCTCTATAATAACAGCCGTTTCAAGTGTTCGACATAAACTGCTGCAATTTCTAAACTCAGAGCCTTTCGGAAGAGCCTTATACCTTTCTGGAAAGCTTATTATATGCCGCTTAAACACAATAAAAAGCTAGGGAATGTTCAAACTTCCGAGAAAATGTGAAAGATCAAACGCTTTAAAATAACAGCCGTTTTAAGAGTCCGACATAAACTGCTGTACTCTCTAAGATAAGAGCCTTCCGAAAGAACAATATACCTTTCTGAAAGGCTTATTATATGCCGCTTAAAACAGAATACAAAGCTAGGGTCTGTTCCAATTTCCGAAAAAATGTGAAAACCCAAACGATATAAAATAACAGCCGTTTCAAGTGTCCGACATAAATTGCTGTACTTTCTAAGCTAAGCGCCTACCGAAAGAGTAATATACCTTTCTGAAAAGCTTATTATATGCCGCTTGCAACGCAATGTAAGGCGAGGGTCTGTTCCAATTTCGGAGAAAATGTGAAAGACCAAACGCTTTAAAATAACTGCCGTTTCAAGTGTCCGACATAAACTGCTGTATTTTCTAAACTAAGAGCCTTTCGGAAGAGCGCTATACCTTTCTGAAAAGCTTATTATATGTCGCTCAAAACGGTAAATTAAGCTAGGGTCTTTTCCAATTTCCGAGAAAATGGGAAAATCCAAAGCCTTTAAAATAACAGCCGTTTTAAGTGTCCGACATAAACTGCTGTACTATCTAAATTAAGAGCCTTTCGGAAAAGCGTTATACCTTTCTGGAAAGCTTATTTAATGTCTCTTAAAACTGTAAATAAAGCTAGGGTCTGTTCCAATTTCCGAGAAAATGGGAAAATAAAAAGCCTAAAAGTCCGACATAAACTGCTGTGCCTTTTCTCAACTAATAGCCTTTCGGAAGAGCGTTATACCTTTCTGAAAACCTTATTATATGCCGCTTAAAACGGTAAGTAAAGCTAGGATCTGTTCCAATTTCCGAGAAATTGGGAAAATCCAAAGCCTTTAAAATAACAGCTGTTTCAAGTGTCCGACATAAACTGCTGTACTTTCTAAACTAAAAGCCATCCGAAAGAGCAATATACCTTTCTGAAAAGCCTATTATATGCCGCTTACAACGCAATTTAAGGCAAGGGTCTGTTCCAATTTCGGAGAAAGTTTGAAAGACCAAACTCTTTGAAATAACAGCCGTTTCAAGTTTCCGACATGAACTGCTGTACTTTCTAAACTAAGAGCCTTTCGGAATAGCCTTATACCTTTCCGAAAAGCTTATTATATGTCGCTTAAAACGGTAAATAAAGGTAGGGTTTGTTCCAATTTCCAACAAACAGCCGTTTCAAGTGTCCGACATAAACTGCTGTACTTTTTAAATAAAGAGCTTTTCGGAAGAGCGCTATACCTTTCTGAAAAGCTTATTTTATACCACTTTAAACGCTATATAAAGCTAGGGTCTGTTCCAATTTCCGAGAAAATGGGAAAGACCAAACTCTTTAAAATAACTGCCGTTTCAAGTGTCCGACATGAACTGCTGTACTTTCTAAACTAAGACCCTTTCGGAAGAGCGTTACACCTATCTAAATAGCTTAGTTAATGCCGCTTTAAACGCTATATCAAGCTGGGGTCTGTTCCAATTACCGAGAAAATGGGAAAATCCAAAGTCTTTAAAATAACAGCCGTTTCAAGTGTCCGACATAAACTGCTGTACTTTCTAAACTGAGAGCCTTTCGAAAGAGCATTATCCCTTTCTGAAAAGCTTATTATATGCCGCTTAAACCACAACAAAAAGCTAGGGCCTCTTCCAATTACCGAGAAAATGAGAAAATCCAAAGTCTTTAAAATAACAGCCGTTTCAGGTGTCCGACATAAACTGCTGTACTTTCTAAACTAAGAGCCTCTCGGAAAAGCATTATACCTTTCTGAAAAGCTTATTATATGCCGCTTATAACACAATAAAAAGCTAGGGCCTGCTCCAATTACCGAGAAAATGGGAAAATCCAAAGTCTTTAAAATAACTGCCGTTTCAAGTGTCCGACATGAACTGCTGTACTTTCTAAACTAAGACCCTTTCGGAAGAGCGTTACACATATCTAAATAGCTTAGTTAATGCCGCTTTAAACGCTATATCAAGCTAGGGTCTGTTCCAATTACCGAGAAAATGGGAAAATCCAAAGTCTTTAAAATAACAGCCGTTTCAGGTGTCCGACATAAACTGCTGTACTTTCTAAACTGAGAGCCTTTCGAAAGAGCATTATCCCTTTCTGAAAAGCTTATTATATGCCGCTTAAACCACAACAAAAAGCTAGGGCCTCTTCCAATTACCGAGAAAATGAGAAAATCCAAAGTCTTTAAAATAACAGCCGTTTCAGGTGTCCGACATAAACTGATGTGCTTTCTAAACTAAGAGCCTCTCGGAAAAGCATTATACCTTTCTGAAAAGCTTATTATATGCCGCTTTAAACGCTATATAAAGCTAGGGTCTGTTCCAATTTCCGAGAAAATGGGAAAATCCAAACGCTTTAAAATAACAGCCGTTTCAAGTGTCCGACATAAATTGCTGTACTTTCTAAGCTAAGCGCCTTCCGAAAGAGTAATATACCTTTCTGAAAAGCTTATTATATGCCGCTTACAACGCAATATAAGGCGAGGGTCTGTTCCAATTTCGGAGAAAATGTGAAAGACCAAACCCTTTAAAATAACTGCCGTTTCAAGTGTCCGACATAAACTGCAGTATTTTCTAAACTAAGAGCCTTTCGGAAGAGCGCTATACCTTTCTGAAAAGCTTATTATATGTCGCTCAAAACGGTAAATAAAGCTAGGGTCTTTTCCAATTTCCGAGAAAATGGGAAAATCCAAAGCCTTTAAAATAACAGCCGTTTCAAGTGTCCGACATAAACTGCTGTACTATCTAAACTAAGAGCCTTTCGGAAAAGCGTTATACCTTTCTGAAAAGCTTATTTAATGTCGCTTAAACCACAACAAAAAGCTAGGGCCTCTTCCAATTACCGAGAAAATGAGAAAATCCAAAGTCTTTAAAATAACAGCCGTTTCAGGTGTCCGACATAAACTGCTGTACTTTCTAAACTAAGAGCCTCTCGGAAAAGCATTATACCTTTCTGAAAAGCTTATTATATGCCGCTTAAAACACAATAAAAAGCTAGGGCCTGCTCCAATTACCGAGAAAATGGGAAAATCCAAAGTCTTTAAAATAACTGCCGTTTCAAGTGTCCGACATGAACTGCTGTACTTTCTAAACTAAGACCCTTTCGGAACAGCGTTACACCTATCTAAATAGCTTGGTTAATGCCGCTTTAAACGCTATATCAAGCTAGGGTCTGTTCCAATTACCGAGAAAATGGGAAAATCCAAAGTCTTTAAAATAACAGCCGTTTCAAGTGTCCGACATAAACTGCTGTACTTTCTAAACTGAGAGCCTTTTGAAAGAGCATTATCCCTTTCTGAAAAGCTTATTATATGCCGCTTAAACCACAACAAAAAGCTAGGGCCTCTTCCAATTACCGAGAAAATGAGAAAATCCAAAGTCTTTAAAATAACAGCCGTTTCAGGTGTCCGACATGAACTGCTGTACTTTCTAAACTAAGACCCTTTCGGAAGAGCGTTACACCTATCTAAATAGCTTAGTTAATGCCGCTTTAAACGCTATATCAAGCTAGGGTCTGTTCCAATTACCGAGAAAATGGGAAAATCCAAAGTCTTTAAAATAACAGCCGTTTCAAGTGTCCGACATAAACTGCTGTACTTTCTAAACTGAGAGCCTTTCGAAAGAGCATTATCCCTTTCTGAAAAGCTTATTATATGCCGCTTAAACCACAACAAAAAGCTAGGGCCTCTTCCAATTACCGAGAAAATGAGAAAATCCAAAGTCTTTAAAATAACAGCCGTTTCAGGTGTCCGACATAAACTGCTGTACTTTCTAAACTGAGAACCTTTCGAAAGAGCATTATCCCTTTCTGAAAAGCTTATTATATGCCGCTTAAACCACAACAAAAAGCTAGGGCCTCTTCCAATTACCGAGAAAATGAGAAAATCCAAAGTCTTTAAAATAACAGCCGTTTCAGGTGTCCGACATAAACTGATGTGCTTTCTAAACTAAGAGCCTCTCGGAAAAGCATTATACCTTTCTGAAAAGCTTATTATATGCCGCTTTAAACGCTATATAAAGCTAGGGTCTGTTCCAATTTCCGAGAAAATGGGAAAATCCGAACGCTTTAAAATAACAGCCGTTTCAAGTGTCCGACATAAATTGCTGTACTTTCTAAGCTAAGCGCCTACCGAAAGAGTAATATACCTTTCTGAAAAGCTTATTATATGCCGCTTACAACGCAATATAAGGCGAGGGTCTGTTCCAATTTCGGAGAAAATGTGAAAGACCAAACGCTTTAAAATAACTGCCGTTTCAAGTGTCCGACATAAACTGCAGTATTTTCTAAACTAAGAGCCTTTCGGAAGAGCGCTATACCTTTCTGAAAAGCTTATTATATGTCGCTCCAAACGGTAAATAAAGCTAAGGTCTTTTCCAATTTCCGAGAAAATGGGAAAATCCAAAGCCTTTAAAATAACAGCCGTTTCAAGTGTCCGACATAAACTGCTGTACTATCTAAACTAAGTGCCTTTCGGGAAAGTGTTATACCTTTCTGAAAAGCTTATTTAATGTCGCTTAAATCACAAAAAAAAGCTAGGGCCTCTTCCAATTACCGAGAAAATGAGAAAATCCAAAGTCTTTAAAATAACAGCCGTTTCAGGTGTCCGACATAAACTGCTGTACTTTCTAAACTAAGAGCCTCTCGGAAAAGCATTATACCTTTCTGAAAAGCTTATTATATGCCGCTTAAAACACAATAAAAAGCTAGGGTGTGCTCCAATTACCGAGAAAATGGGAAAATCCAAAGTCTTTAAAATAACTGCCGTTTCAAGTGTCCGACATGAACTGCTGTACTTTCTAAACTAAGACCCTTTCGGAAGAGCGTTACACCTATCTAAATAGCTTAGTTAATGCCGCTTTAAACGCTATATCAAGCTAGGGTCTGTTCCAATTACCGAGAAAATGGGAAAATCCAAAGTCTTTAAAATAACAGCCGTTTCAAGTGTCCGACATAAACTGCTGTACTTTTTAAACTGAGAGCCTTTCGAAAGAGCATTATCCCTTTCTGAAAAGCTTATTATATGCCGCTTAAACCACAACAAAAAGCTAGGGCCTCTTCCTATTACCGAGAAAATGAGAAAATCCAAAGTCTTTAAAATAACAGCCGTTTCAGGTGTCCGACATAAACTGATGTGCTTTCTAAACTAAGAGCCTCTCGGAAAAGCATTATACCTTTCTGAAAAGCTTATTATATGCCGCTTTAAACGCTATATATAAAGCTAGGGTCTGTTCCAATTTCCGAGAAAATGGGAAAATCCAAACGCTTTAAAATAACAGCCGTTTCAAGTGTCCGACATAAATT
Source organism: Volucella zonaria (assembly GCA_963966105.1). NCBI lineage: Eukaryota > Metazoa > Arthropoda > Insecta > Diptera > Syrphidae > Volucella > Volucella zonaria. The sequence goes on along the minus strand of CAWYQB010000254.1, from coordinate 3,774,909 downwards.
GCTGTACTTTCTAAGCTAAGCGCCTACCGAAAGAGTAATATACCTTTCTGAAAAGCTTATTATATGCCGCTTAAACCACAACAAAAAGCTAGGGCCTCTTCCAATTACCGAGAAAATGAGAAAATCCAAAGTCTTTAAAATAACAGCCGTTTCAGGTGTCCGACATAAACTGCTGTACTTTCTAAACTAAGAGCCTCTCGGAAAAGCATTATACCTTTCTGAAAAGCTTATTATATGCCGCTTAAAACACTATAAAAAGATAGGGCCTGCTCCAATTACCGAGAAAATGGGAAAATCCAAAGTCTTTAAAATAACTGCCGTTTCAAGTGTCCGACATGAACTGCTGTACTTTCTAAACTCAGACCCTTTCGGAAGAGCGTTACACCTATCTAAATAGCTTAGTTAATGCCGCTTTAAACGCTATATCAAGCTAGGGTCTGTTCCAATTACCGAGAAAATGGGAAAATCCAAAGTCTTTAAAATAACAGCCGTTTCAAGTGTCCGACATAAACTGCTGTACTTTCTAAACTGAGAGCCTTTCGAAAGAGCATTATCCCTTTCTGAAAAGCTTATTATATGCCGCTTAAACCACAACAAAAAGCTAGGGCCTCTTCCAATTACCGAGAAAATGAGAAAATCCAAAGTCTTTAAAATAACAGCCGTTTCAGGTGTCCGACATAAACTGCTGTACTTTCTAAACTGAGAGCCTTTCGAAAGAGCATTATCCCTTTCTGAAAAGCTTATTATATGCCGCTTAAACCACAACAAAAAGCTAGGGCCTCTTCCTATTACCGAGAAAATGAGAAAATCCAAAGTCTTTAAAATAACAGCCGTTTCAGGTGTCCGACATAAACTGATGTGCTTTCTAAACTAAGAGCCTCTCGGAAAAGCATTATACCTTTCTGAAAAGCTTATTATATGCCGCTTTAAACGCTATATATAAAGCTAGGGTCTGTTCCAATTTCCGAGAAAATGGGAAAATCCAAACGCTTTAAAATAACAGCCGTTTCAAGTGTCCGACATAAATTGCTGTACTTTCTAAGCTAAGCGCCTACCGAAAGAGTAATATACCTTTCTGAAAAGCTTATTATATGCCGCTTACAACGCAATATAAGGCGAGGGTCTGTTCCAATTTCGGAGAAAATGTGAAAGACCAAACGCTTTAAAATAACTGCCGTTTCAAGTGTCCGACATAAACTGCAGTATTTTCTAAACTAAGAGCCTTTCGGAAAAGCGTTATACCTTTCTGAAAAGCTTATTATATGCCGCTAAAACGGTAAGTAAAGCTACGATCTGTTCCAATTTCCGAGAAAATGGGAAAATCCAAAGCCTTTAAAATAACAGCCGTTTCAAGTGTCCGACATAAACTGCTGTACTATCTAAACTAAGAGCCTTTCGGAAAAGCGTTATACCTTTCTGAAAAGCTTATTATATGCCGCTAAAACGGTAAGTAAAGCTACGATCTGTTCCAATTTCCGAGAAAATGGGAAAATAAAAAGCCTTTAAAATAACAGCCGTTTCAAGGGTCCGACATAAACTGCTGTGCTTTTTCTCAACTAATAGCCTTTCGGAAGAGCGTTATACCTTTCTGAAAAGCTTATTATATGCCGCTAAAACGGTAAGTAAAGCTACGATCTGTTCCAATTTCCGAGAAAATGGGAAAATCCAAAGCCAAAATAACAGCCGTTTCAAGTGTCCGACATAAACTGCTGTACTTTCTAAACTAAGAGCCTTTCGGAAGAGCCTTATAATTTTCGGAAAAGCTAATTATATGTAATAAATAGCAGCCGTTTCAAGTGTCCGACATAAACTGCTGTACTTTCTAAACTAAGAGCCTTTCGGAAGAGCCTTATAATTTTCGGAAAAGCTAATTATATGTCGCTTCAAACGGTAAATAAAGCTAGGGTTTGTTCCAATTTCCGAGGAAATGGGAAAATCCAAAGCATTTAAAATAACAGCCGTTTCAAGTGTCCGACATAAACTGCTGTACTTTCTAAACTGAGAGCCTTTCGAAAGAGCATTATCCCTTTCTGAAAAGCTTATTATATGCCGCTTAAACCACAATAAAAAGCTAGGGCCTGTTCCAATTACCGAGAAAATGAGAAAATCCAAAGTCTTTAAAATAACAGCCGTTTCAGGTGTCCGACATAAACTGCTGTACTTTCTAAACTAACAGCCTCTCGGAAAAGCATTATACCTTTCTGAAAAGCTTATTATATGCCGCTTAAAACACAATAAAAAGCTAGGGCCTTCTCCAATTACCGAGAAAATGGGAAAATCCAAAGTCTTTAAAATAACTGCCGTTTCAAGTGTCCGACATGAACTGCTGTACTTTCTAAACTAAGAGCCTTTCGAAAGAGCGTTACACCTATCTAAATAGCTTAGTTTATGCCGCTTTAAACACTATATAAAGCTAGGGTCTGTTCCAATTTCCGAGAAAATAGGAAAGACCAATCCCTCTATAATAACAGCCGTTTCAAGTGTTCGACATAAGCTGCTGCAATTTCTAAACTCAGAGCCTTTCGGAAGAGCCTTATACCTTTCTGGAAAGCTTATTATATGCCGCTTAAACACAATAAAAAGCTAGGGCCTGTTCAAACTTCCGAGAAAATGTGAAAGATCAAACGCTTTAAAATAACAGCCGTTTTAAGAGTTCGACATAAACTGCTGTACTCTCTAAGCTAACAGCCTTCCGAAAGAGCAATATACGTTTCTGAAAGGCTTATTATATGCCGCTTAAAACAGAATACAAAGCTAGGGTCTGTTCCAATTTCCGAAAAAATGTGAAAACCCAAACGCTTTAAAATAACAGCCGTTTCAAGTGTCCGACATAAATTGCTGTACTTTCTAAGCTAAGCGCCTACCGAAAGAGTAATATACCTTTCTTATTATATGCCGCTTACAACGCACTATAAGGCGAGGGTCTGTTCCAATTTCGGAGAAAATGTGAAAGACCAAACGCTTTCAAATAACTGCCGTTTCAAGTGTCCGACATAAACTGCTGTACTTTCTAAACTAAAAGCCATCCGAAAGAGCAATATACCTTTCTGAAAAGCCTATTATATGCCGCCTACAACGCAATTTAAAGCAAGGGTCTGTTCCAATTTCGTAGAAAGTGTGAAAGACCAAACTCTTTGAAATAACAGCCGTTTCAAATTTCCGACATGAACTGCTGTACTTTCTAAACTAAGAGCCTTTCGGAATAGCCTTATACCTTTCCGAAAAGCTTATTATATGTCGCTTAAAACGGTAAATAAAGGTAGGGTTTGTTCCAATTTCCAACAAACAGCCGTCTCAAGTGTCCGACATAAACTGCTGTACTTTCTGAATTGAGAGCCTTTCGAAAGAGCGTTATACCTTTCTGAAAAGCTTATTATGTGTCGCTTAAAACGGAAAATAAAGCTAGGGTTTGTTGCAATTTCCGAGGAAATGGGAAAATCCAAAGCCTTTAAAATAACAGCCGTTTCAAGTGTCCGACATAAACTGCTGTACTTTCTAAACTAAGAGCCTTTCGGAAGAGCCTTATACCTTTCTGAAAAGCTTATTATATGTCGCTTAAAACGGTAAATAAAGCTAGGGTTTGTTCCAATTTCCGAGGAAATGGGAAAATCCAAAGCCTTTAATAAAACAGCCGTTTCAAGTGTCCGACATAAACTGCTGTACTTTCTAAACTAAGAGCCTTTCGGAGGAGCATTATACCTTTCTGAAAAGCTTATTATATGCCGCTTACAACGCAATTTAAGGCAAGGGTCTGTTCCAATTTCGGAGAAAGTGTGAAAGACCAAACTCTTTGAAATAACAACCGTGTCAAGTGTCCGACATGAACTGCTGTACTTTTTAAATATTTAAATAACTGCAGTTTCAAGTGTCCGACATGAACTGCTGTACTTTCTAAACTAAGACCCTTTCGGAAGAGCGTTACACCTATCTAAATAGCTTAGTTAATGCCGCTTTAAACGCTATATCAAGCTAGGGTCTGTTCCAATTACCGAGAAAATGGGAAAATCCAAAGTCTTTAAAATAACAGCCGTTTCAAGTGTCCGACATAAACTGCTGTACTTTCTAAACTGAGAGCCTTTCGAAAGAGCATTATCCCTTTCTGAAAAGCTTATTATCTGCCGCTTAAACCACAACAAAAAGCTAGGGCCTGTTCCAATTACCGAGAAAATGAGAAAATCCAAAGTCTTTAAAATAACAGCCGTTTCAGGTGTCCGACATAAACTGCTGTACTTTCTAAACTAAGAGCCTCTCGGAAATGCATTATACCTTTCTGAAAAGCTTATTATATGCCGCTTAAAACACAATAAAAAGCTAGGGCCTGCTCCAATTACCGAGAAAATGGGAAAATCCAAAGTCTTTAAAATAACTGCCGTTTCAAGTGTCCGACATGAACTGCTGTACTTTCTAAACTAAGAGCCTTTCGGAAGAGCGTTATACCTTTCTGAAAAGCTTATTATATGCCGCTTAAAACGGTGAGTAAAGCTAGGATCTGTTCCAATTTCCGAGAAAATGGGAAAATCCAAAGCCTTTAAAATAACAGCCGTTTCAAGTGTCCGACATAAACTGCAGTACTGTCTAAACTAAAAGCCATCCGAAAGAGCAATATACCTTTCTGAAAAGCCTATTATAGGCCGCTTACTACGCAATTTAAGGCAAGGGTCTGTTCCAATTTCGGAGAAAGTGTGAAAGACCAAACTCTTTGAAATAACAGCCGTTTCAAATTTCCGACATGAACTGCTGTACTTTCTAAACTAAGAGCCTTTCGGAAGAGCCTTATACCTTTCCGAAAAGCTTATTATATGTCGCTTAAAACGGTAAATAAAGGTAGGGTTTGTTCCAATTTCCAACAAACAGCCGTTTCAAGTGTCCGACATAAACTGCTGTACTTTCTGAATTGAGAGCCTTTCGAAAGAGCGTTATACCTTTCTGAAAAGCTTATTATGTGTCGCTTAAAACGGAAAATAAAGCTAGGGTTTGTTGCAATTTCCGAGGAAATGGGAAAATCCAAAGCCTTTAAAATAACAGCCGTTTCAAGTGTCCGACATAAACTGCTGTACTTTCTAAACTAAGAGCCTTTCGGAAGAGAATTATACCTTTCTGAAAAGCTTATTATATGTCGCTTAAAACGGTAAATAAAGCTAGGGTTTATTCCAATTTCCAACAAACAGCCGTTTCAAGTGTCCGACATAAACTGCTGTACTTTCTGAACTGAGAGCCTTTCGAAAGAGCGTTATACCTTTCTGAAAAGCTTATTATGTGTCGCTTAAAGCGGTAAATAAAGCTAGGGTTTGTTGCAATTTCCGAGGAAATGGGAAAATCCAAAGCCTTTGAAATAACAGCCGTTTCAAGTTTCCGACATGAACTGCTGTACTTTCTAAACTAAGAGCCTTTCGGAAGAGCCTTATACCTTTCCGAAAAGCTTATTATATGTCGCTTAAAACGGTAAATAAAGGTAGGGTTTGTTCCAATTTCCAACAAACAGCCGTTTCAAGTGTCCGACATAAACTGCTGTACTTTCTGAATTGAGAGCCTTTCGAAAGAGCGTTATACCTTTCTGAAAAGCTTATTATGTGTCGCTTAAAACGGAAAATAAAGCTAGGGTTTGTTGCAATTTCCGAGGAAATGGGAAAATCCAAAGCCTTTAAAATAACAGCCGTTTCAAGTGTCCGACATAAACTGCTGTACTTTCTAAACTAAGAGCCTTTCGGAAGAGAATTATACCTTTCTGAAAAGCTTATTATATGTCGCTTAAAACGGTAAATAAAGCTAGGGTTTATTCCAATTTCCAACAAACAGCCGTTTCAAGTGTCCGACATAAACTGCTGTACTTTCTGAACTGAGAGCCTTTCGAAAGAGCGTTATACCTTTCTGAAAAGCTTATTATGTGTCGCTTAAAGCGGTAAATAAAGCTAGGGTTTGTTGCAATTTCCGAGGAAATGGGAAAATCCAAAGCCTTTAAAATAACAGCCGTTTCAAGTGTCCGACATAAACTGCTGTACTTTCTAAACTAAGAGCCTTTCGGAAGAGCCTTATACCTTTCTGAAAAGCTTATTATCTGCCGCTTAAACCACAACAAAAAGCTAGGGCCTGTTCCAATTACCGAGAAAATGAGAAAATCCAAAGTCTTTAAAATAACAGCCGTTTCAGGTGTCCGACATAAACTGCTGTACTTTCTAAACTAAGAGCCTCTCGGAAATGCGTTATACCTTTCTGAAAAGCTTATTACATGCCGCTTAAAACACAATAAAAAGCTAGGGCCTGCTCCAATTACCGAGAAAATGGGAAAATCCAAATTCTTTAAAATAACTGCCGTTTCAAGTGTCCGACATGAACTGCTGTATTTTCTAAACTAAGAGCCTTTCGGAAGAGCGTTACACCTATCTAAATAGCTTAGTTAATGCCGCTTTAAACGCTATATAAAGCTAGGGTCTGTTCCAATTTCCGAGAAAATGGGAAAGACCAAACTCTTTAAAATAACTGCCGTTTCAAGTGTCCGACATGAACTGCTGTACTTTCTAAACTAAGACCCTCTCGGAAGAGCGTTACACCTATCTAAATAGCTTAGTTAATGCCGCTTTAAACGCTATATCAAGCTAGGGCCTGTTCAAACTTCCGAGAAAATGTGAAAGATCAAACGCTTTAAAATAACAGCCGTTTTAAGAGTCCGACATAAACTGCTGTACTCTCTAAGCTAAGAGCCTTCCGAAAGAGCAATATACCTTTCTGAAAGGCTTATTATATGCCGCTTAAAACAGAATACAAAGCTAGGGTCTGTTCCATTTTCCGAAAAAATGTGAAAACCCAAACGCTTTAAAATAACAGCCGTTTCAAGTGCCCGACATAAATTGCTGTACTTTCTAAGCTAAGCGCCTACCGAAAGAGTAATATACCTTTCTTATTATATGCCGCTTACAACGCAATATAAGGCGAGGGTCTGTTCCAATTTCGGAGAAAATGTGAAAGACTAAACGCTTTCAAATAACTGCCGTTTCAAGTGTCCGACATAAACTGCTGTATTTTCTAAACTAAGAGCCTTTCGGAAGAGCGCTATACCTTTCTGAAAAGCTTATTATATGTCGCTCAAAATGGTAAATAAAGCTAGGGTCTTTTCCAATTTCCGAGAAAATGGGAAAATCCAAAGCCTTTAAAATAACAGCCGTTTCAAGTGTCCGACATAAACTGCTGTACTATCTAAACTAAGAGCCTTTCGGAAAAGCGTTATACTTTTCTGAAAAGCTTATTTAATGTCGCTTAAAACTGTAAATAAAGCTAGGGTCTGTTCCAATTTCCGAGAAAATGGGAAAATAAAAAGCCTTTAAAATAACAGCCGTTTCAAGGGTCCGACATAAACTGCTGTGCCTTTTCTCAACTAATAGCCTTTCGGAAGAGCGTTATACCTTTCTGAAAAGCTTATTATATGCCGCTTAAAACGGTAAGTAAAGCTAGGATCTGTTCCAATTTCCGAGAAAATGGGAAAATCCAAAGCCTTTAAAATAACAGCCGTTTCAAGTGTCCGACATAAACTGCTGTACTTTCTAAACTAAAAGCCATCCGAAAGAGCAATATACCTTTCTGAAAAGCCTATTATATGCCGCTTACAACGCAATTTAAGGCAAGGGTCTGTTCCAATTTCGGAGAAAGTGTTAAAGACCAAACTCTTTGAAATAACAGCCGTTTCAAATTTCCGACATGAACTGCTGTACTTTCTAAACTAAGAGCCTTTCGGAATAGCCTTATACCTTTCCGAAAAGCTTATTATATGTCGCTTAAAACGGTAAATAAAGGTAGGGTTTGTTCCAATTTCCAACAAACAGCCGTTTCAAGTGTCCGACATAAACTGCTGTACTTTCTGAACTGAGAGCCTTTCGAAAGAGCGTTATACCTTTCTGAAAAGCTTATTATGTGTCGCTTAAAACGGAAAATAAAGCTAGGGTTTGTTGCAATTTCCGAGGAAATGGGAAAATCCAAAGCCTTTAAAATAACAGCCGTTTCAAGTGTCCGACATAAACTGCTGTACTTTCTAAACTAAGAGCCTTTCGGAAGAGCCTTATACCTTTCTGAAAAGCTTATTATATGTCGCTTAAAACGGTAAATAAAGCTAGGGTTTGTTCCAATTTCCGAGGAAATGGGAAAATCCAAAGCCTTTAATATAACAGCCGTTTCAAGTGTCCGACATAAACTGCTGTACTTTCTAAACTAAGAGCCTATCGGAAGAGCGTTATACCTTTCTGAAAAGCTTATTATATTCCGCTTAAAACGCTATATAAAGCTAGGGTGTGTTCCAATTTCCTAGAAAATGTGAAAGTCCAAACGCTTTAAAATAACAGCCATTTCAAGTGTCCGACATGAACTGCTGTACTTTCTAAACTAAGAGCCTTTCGGAAGAGCGTTAAACCTTTCTGAAAAGCTTATTATGTGTCGCTTAAAACGGTAAATAAAGTTAGGGTTTGTTCCAATTTCCTAGGAAATGGGAAAATCCAAAGCCTTTAAAATAACAGCCGTTTCAAGTGTCCGACATAAACTGCTGTACTTTCTAAACTGAGAGCCTTTCGCAAGAGCATTATACCTTTCTGAAAAGCTTATTATGTGTCGCTTAAAACGGAAAATAAAGCTAGGGTTTGTTGCAATTTCCGAGGAAATGGGAAAATCCAAGGCCTTTAAAATAACAGCCGTTTCAAGTGTCCGACATAAACTGCTGTACTTTCTAAACTAAGAGCCTTTCGGAAGAGAATTATACCTTTCTGAAAAGCTTATTATATGTCGCTTAAAACGGTAAATAAAGCTAGGGTTTATTCCAATTTCCAACAAACAGCCGTTTCAAGTGTCCGACATAAACTGCTGTACTTTCTGAACTGAGAGCCTTTCGAAAGAGCGTTATACCTTTCTGAAAAGCTTATTATGTGTCGCTTAAAGCGGTAAATAAAGCTAGGGTTTGTTGCAATTTCCGAGGAAATGGGAAAATCCAAAGCCTTTAAAATAACAGCCGTTTCAAGTGTCCGACATAAACTGCTGTACTTTCTAAACTAAGAGCCTTTCGGAAGAGCCTTATACCTTTCTGAAAAGCTTATTATCTGCCGCTTAAACCACAACAAAAAGCTAGGGCCTGTTCCAATTACCGAGAAAATGAGAAAATCCAAAGTCTTTAAAATAACAGCCGTTTCAGGTGTCCGACATAAACTGCTGTACTTTCTAAACTAAGAGCCTCTCGGAAATGCGTTATACCTTTCTGAAAAGCTTATTATATGCCGCTTAAAACACAATAAAAAGCTAGGGCCTGCTCCAATTACCGAGAAAATGGGAAAATCCAAATTCTTTAAAATAACTGCCGTTTCAAGTGTCCGACATGAACTGCTGTATTTTCTAAACTAAGAGCCTTTCGGAAGAGCGTTACACCTATCTAAATAGCTTAGTTAATGCCGCTTTAAACGCTATATAAAGCTAGGGTCTGTTCCAATTTCCGAGAAAATGGGAAAGACCAAACTCTTTAAAATAACTGCCGTTTCAAGTGTCCGACATGAACTGCTGTACTTTCTAAACTAAGACCCTCTCGGAAAAGCGTTACACCTATCTAAATAGCTTAGTTAATGCCGCTTTAAACGCTATATCAAGCTAGGGCCTGTTCAAACTTCCGAGAAAATGTGAAAGATCAAACGCTTTAAAATAACAGCCGTTTTAAGAGTCCGACATAAACTGCTGTACTCTCTAAGCTAAGAGCCTTCCGAAAGAGCAATATACCTTTCTGAAAGGCTTATTATATACCGCTTAAAACAGAATACAAAGCTAGGGTCTGTTCCATTTTCCGAAAAAATGTGAAAACCCAAACGCTTTAAAATAACAGCCGTTTCAAGTGCCCGACATAAATTGCTGTACTTTCTAAGCTAAGCGCCTACCGAAAGAGTAATATACCTTTCTTATTATATGCCGCTTACAACGCAATATAAGGCGAGGGTCTGTTCCAATTTCGGAGAAAATGTGAAAGACTAAACGCTTTCAAATAACTGCCGTTTCAAGTGTCCGACATAAACTGCTGTATTTTCTAAACTAAGAGCCTTTCGGAAGAGCGCTATACCTTTCTGAAAAGCTTATTATATGTCGCTCAAAATGGTAAATAAAGCTAGGGTCTTTTCCAATTTCCGAGAAAATGGGAAAATCCAAAGCCTTTAAAATAACAGCCGTTTCAAGTGTCCGACATAAACTGCTGTACTATCTAAACTAAGAGCCTTTCGGAAAAGCGTTATACTTTTCTGAAAAGCTTATTTAATGTCGCTTAAAACTGTAAATAAAGCTAGGGTCTGTTCCAATTTCCGAGAAAATGGGAAAATAAAAAGCCTTTAAAATAACAGCCGTTTCAAGGGTCCGACATAAACTGCTGTGCCTTTTCTCAACTAATAGCCTTTCGGAAGAGCGTTATACCTTTCTGAAAAGCTTATTATATGCCGCTTAAAACGGTAAGTAAAGCTAGGATCTGTTCCAATTTCCGAGAAAATGGGAAAATCCAAAGCCTTTAAAATAACAGCCGTTTCAAGTGTCCGACATAAACTGCTGTACTTTCTAAACTAAAAGCCATCCGAAAGAGCAATATACCTTTCTGAAAAGCCTATTATATGCCGCTTACAACGCAATTTAAGGCAAGGGTCTGTTCCAATTTCGGAGAAAGTGTTAAAGACCAAACTCTTTGAAATAACAGCCGTTTCAAATTTCCGACATGAACTGCTGTACTTTCTAAACTAAGAGCCTTTCGGAATAGCCTTATACCTTTCCGAAAAGCTTATTATATGTCGCTTAAAACGGTAAATAAAGGTAGGGTTTGTTCCAATTTCCAACAAACAGCCGTTTCAAGTGTCCGACATAAACTGCTGTACTTTCTGAACTGAGAGCCTTTCGAAAGAGCGTTATACCTTTCTGAAAAGCTTATTATGTGTCGCTTAAAACGGAAAATAAAGCTAGGGTTTGTTGCAATTTCCGAGGAAATGGGAAAATCCAAAGCCTTTAAAATAACAGCCGTTTCAAGTGTCCGACATAAACTGCTGTACTTTCTAAACTAAGAGCCTTTCGGAAGAGCCTTATACCTTTCTGAAAAGCTTATTATATGTCGCTTAAAACGGTAAATAAAGCTAGGGTTTGTTCCAATTTCCGAGGAAATGGGAAAATCCAAAGCCTTTAATATAACAGCCGTTTCAAGTGTCCGACATAAACTGCTGTACTTTCTAAACTAAGAGCCTATCGGAAGAGCGTTATACCTTTCTGAAAAGCTTATTATATTCCGCTTAAAACGCTATATAAAGCTAGGGTGTGTTCCAATTTCCTAGAAAATGTGAAAGTCCAAACGCTTTAAAATAACAGCCATTTCAAGTGTCCGACATGAACTGCTGTACTTTCTAAACTAAGAGCCTTTCGGAAGAGCGTTAAACCTTTCTGAAAAGCTTATTATGTGTCGCTTAAAACGGTAAATAAAGTTAGGGTTTGTTCCAATTTCCTAGGAAATGGGAAAATCCAAAGCCTTTAAAATAACAGCCGTTTCAAGTGTCCGACATAAACTGCTGTACTTTCTAAACTGAGAGCCTTTCGCAAGAGCATTATACCTTTCTGAAAAGCTTATTATATTTCGCTTAAAACGGTAAATAAACCTAGGGTTTGTTCCAATTTCCGAGGAAATGGGAAAATCCAAAGCCTTTAAAATAACAGCCGTTTCAAGTGTCCGACATAAACTGCTGTACTTTCTAAACTCAGAGCCTTTCGGAAGAGCATTATACCTTTCTGAAAAGCTTATTATATGCCGCTTACAACGCAATTTAAGGCAAGGGTCTGTTCCAATTTCGGAGAAAGTGTGAAAGACCAAACTCTTTGAAATAACAGCCGTTTCAAGTGTCCGACATGAACTGCTGTACTTTCTAAACTAAGAGCCTTTCGGAAGAACCTTATACCTCTCTGAAAAGCTTATTATATGTCGCTTAAAACGGTAAATAAAGCTAGGGTTTATTCCAATTTCCAACAAACAGCCGTTTCAAGTGTCCGACATAAAATGCTGTACTTTCTGAACTGAGAGCCTTTCGAAAGAGCGTTATACCTTTCTGAAAAGCTTATTATGTGTCGCTTAAATCGGTAAATAAAGCTAGGGTTTGTTGCAATTTCCGAGGAAATGGGAAAATCCAAAGCCTTTAAAATAACAGCCGTTTCAAGTGTCCGACATAAACTGCTGTACTTTCTAAACTGAGAGCCTTCCGAAAGAGTAATATACCTTTCTGAAAAGCCTATTATATGCCGCTTACAACGCAATTTAAGGCAAGGGTCTGTTCCAATTTCGGAGAAAGTGTGAAAGACCAAACTCTTTGAAATAACAACCGTGTCAAGTGTCCGACATGAACTGCTGTACTTTTTAAATAAAGAGCTTTTCGGAAGAGCGCTATACCTTTCTGAAAAGCTTATTTTAAGCCACTTTAAACGCTATATAAAGCTAGGGTCTGTTCCAATTTCCGAGAAAATGGGAAAGACCAAACTCTTTAAAATAACTGCAGTTTCAAGTGTCCGACATGAACTGCTGTACTTTCTAAACTAAACCCTTTCGGAAGAGCGTTACACCTATCTAAATAGCTTAGTTAATGCCGCTTTAAACGCTATATCAAGCTAGGGTCTGTTCCAATTACCGAGAAAATGGGAAAATCCAAAGTCTTTAAAATAACAGCCGTTTCAAGTGTCCGACATAAACTGCTGTACTTTCTAAACTGAGAGCCTTTCGGAAATGCATTATCCCTTTCTGAAAAGCTTATTATCTGCCGCTTAAACCACAACAAAAAGCTAGGGCCTGTTCCAATTACCGAGAAAATGAGAAAATCCAAAGTCTTTAAAATAACAGCCGTTTCAAGTGTCCGACATAAACTGCTGTACTTTCTAAACTAAGAGCCTCTCGGAAATGCATTATACCTTTCTGAAAAGCTTATTATATGCCGCTTAAAACACAATAAAAAGCTAGGGCCTGCTCTAATTACCGAGAAAATGGGAAAATCCAAAGTCTTTAAAATAACTGCCGTTTCAAGTGTCCGACATGAACTGCTGTACTTTCTAAACTAAGAGCCTTTCGGAAGAGCGTTATACCTTTCTGAAAAGCTTATTATATGCCGCTTAAAACGGTAAGTAAAGCTAGGATCTGTTCCAATTTCGGAGAAAATGGGAAAATCCAAAGCCTTTAAAATAACAGCCGTTTCAAGTGTCCGACATAAACTGCTGTACTGTCTAAACTAAAAGCCATCCGAAAGAGCAATATACCTTTCTGAAAAGCCTATTATATGCCGCTTACTACGCAATTTAAGGCAAGGGTCTGTTCCAATTTTGGAGAAAGTGTGAAAGACCAAACTCTTTGAAATAACAGCCGTTTCAAGTTTCCGACATGAACTGCTGTACTTTCTAAACTAAGAGCCTTTCGGAAGGGCCTTATACCTTTCCGAAAAGCTTATTATATGTCGCTTAAAACGGTAAATAAAGGTAGGGTTTGTTCCAATTTCCAACAAACAGCCGTTTCAAGTGTCCGACATAAACTGCTGTACTTTCTGAATTGAGAGCCTTTCGAAAGAGCGTTATACCTTTCTGAAAAGCTTATTATGTGTCGCTTAAAACGGAAAATAAAGCTAGGGTTTGTTGCACTTTCCGAGGAAATGGGAAAATCCAAAGCATTTAAAATAACAGCCGTTTCAAGTGTCCGACATAGACTGCTGTACTTTCTAAACTAAGAGCCTTTCGGAAGAGCCTTACACCTTTCTGAAAAGCTTATTATATATCGCTTAAAACTGTAAATAAAGCTAGGGTTTATTCCAATTTCCAACAAACAGCCGTTTCAAGTGTCCGACATAAACTGCTGTACTTTCTGAACTGAGAGCCTTTCGAAAGAGCGTTATACCTTTCTGAAAAGCTTATTATGTGTCGCTTAAAACGGTAAATAAAGCTAGGGTTTGTTGCAATTTCCGAGGAAATGGGAAAATCCAAAGCCTTTAAAATAACAGCCGTTTCAAGTGTCCGACATAAACTGCTGTACTTTCTAAACTAAGAGCCTTTCGGAAGAGCCTTATACCTTTCTGAAAAGCTTATTATATGTCGCTTAAAACGGTAAATAAAGCTAGGGTTTATTCCAATTTCCAACAAACAGCCGTTTCAAGTGTCCGACATAAACTGCTGTACTTTCTGAACTGAGAGCCTTTCGAAAGAGCGTTATACCTTTCTGAAAAGCTTATTATGTGTCGCTTAAAACGGTAAATAAAGCTAGGGTTTGTTGCAATTTCCGAGGAAATGGGAAAATCCAAAGCATTTAAAATAACAGCCGTTTCAAGTGTCCGACATAGACTGCTGTACTTTCTAAACTAAGAGCCTTTCGGAAGAGCCTTATACCTTTCTGAAAAGCTTATTATATGTCGCTTAAAACGGTAAATAAAGCTAGGGTTTATTCCAATTTCCAACAAACAGCCGTTTCAAGTGTCCGACATAGACTGCTGTACTTTCTAAACTAAGAGCCTTTCGGAAGAGCCTTATACCTTTCTGAAAAGCTTATTATATGTCGCTTAAAACGGTAAATAAAGCTAGGGTTTATTCCAATTTCCAACAAACAGCCGTTTCAAGTGTCCGACATAAACTGCTGTACTTTCTGAACTGAGAGCCTTTCGAAAGAGCGTTATACCTTTCTGAAAAGCTTATTATGTGTCGCTTAAAACGGTAAATAAAGCTAGGGTTTGTTCCAATTTCCTAGGAAATGGGAAAATCCAAAGCCTTTAAAATAACAGCCGTTTCAAGTGTCCGACATAAACTGCTGTACTTTCTAAACTGAGAGCCTTTCGGAAGAGCATTATACCTTTCTGAAAAGCTTATTATATTTCGCTTAAAACGGTAAATAAACCTAGGGTTTGTTCCAATTTCCGAGGAAATGGGAAAATCCAAAGCCTTTAAAATAACAGCCGTTTCAAGTGTCCGACATAAACTGCTGTACTTTCTAAACTCAGAGCCTTTCGGAAGAGCATTATACCTTTCTGAAAAGCTTACTATATGCCGCTTACAACGCAATTTAAGGCAAGGGTCTGTTCCAATTTCGGAGAAAGTGTGAAAGACCAAACTCTTTGAAATAACAGCCGTTTCAAGTGTCCGACATGAACTGCTGTACTTTCTAAACTAAGAGCCTTTCGGAAGAACCTTATACCTTTCTGAAAAGCTTATTATATGTCGCTTAAAACGGTAAATAAAGCTAGGGTTTATTCCAATTTCCAACAAACAGCCGTTTCAAGTGTCCGACATAAAATGCTGTACTTTCTGAACTGAGAGCCTTTCGAAAGAGCGTTATACCTTTCTGAAAAGCTTATTATGTGTCGCTTAAATCGGTAAATAAAGCTAGGGTTTGTTGCAATTTCCGAGGAAATGGGAAAATCCAAAGCCTTTAAAATAACAGCCGTTTCAAGTGTCCGACATAAACTGCTGTACTTTCTAAACTGAGAGCCTTCCGAAAGAGTAATATACCTTTCTGAAAAGCCTATTATATGCCGCTTACAACGCAATTTAAGGCAAGGGTCTGTTCCAATTTCGGAGAAAGTGTGAAAGACCAAACTCTTTGAAATAACAACCGTGTCAAGTGTCCGACATGAACTGCTGTACTTTTTAAATAAAGAGCTTTTCGGAAGAGCGCTATACCTTTCTGAAAAGCTTATTTTAAGCCACTTTAAACGCTATATAAAGCTAGGGTCTGTTCCAATTTCCGAGAAAATGGGAAAGACCAAACTCTTTAAAATAACTGCAGTTTCAAGTGTCCGACATGAACTGCTGTACTTTCTAAACTAAGACCCTTTCGGAAGAGCGTTACACCTATCTAAATAGCTTAGTTAATGCCGCTTTAAACGCTATATCGAGCTAGGGTCTGTTCCAATTACCGAGAAAATGGGAAAATCCAAAGTCTTTAAAATAACAGCCGTTTCAAGTGTCCGACATAAACTGCTGTACTTTCTAAACTGAGAGCCTTTCGGAAATGCATTATCCCTTTCTGAAAAGCTTATTATCTGCCGCTTAAACCACAACAAAAAGCTAGGGCCTGTTCCAATTACCGAGAAAATGAGAAAATCCAAAGTCTTTAAAATAACAGCCGTTTCAAGTGTCTGACATAAACTGCTGTACTTTCTAAACTAAGAGCCTCTCGGAAATGCATTATACCTTTCTGAAAAGCTTATTATATGCCGCTTAAAACACAATAAAAAGCTAGGGCCTGCTCTAATTACCGAGAAAATGGGAAAATCCAAAGTCTTTAAAATAACTGCCGTTTCAAGTGTCCGACATGAACTGCTGTACTTTCTAAACTAAGAGCCTTTCGGAAGAGCGTTATACCTTTCTGAAAAGCTTATTATATGCCGCTTAAAACGGTAAGTAAAGCTAGGATCTGTTCCAATTTCGGAGAAAATGGGAAAATCCAAAGCCTTTAAAATAACAGTCGTTTCAAGTGTCCGACATAAACTGCTGTACTGTCTAAACTAAAAGCCATCCGAAAGAGCAATATACCTTTCTGAAAAGCCTATTATATGCCGCTTACTACGCAATTTAAGGCAAGGGTCTGTTCCAATTTCGGAGAAAGTGTGAAAGACCAAACTCTTTGAAATAACAGCCGTTTCAAGTTTCCGACATGAACTGCTGTACTTTCTAAACTAAGAGCCTTTCGGAAGAGCCTTATACCTTTCCGAAAAGCTTATTATATGTCGCTTAAAACGGTAAATAAAGGTAGGGTTTGTTCCAATTTCCAACAAACAGCCGTTTCAAGTGTCCGTCATAAACTGCTGTACTTTCTGAATTGAGAGCCTTTCGAAAGAGCGTTATACCTTTCTGAAAAGCTTATTATGTGTCGCTTAAAACAGAAAATAAAGCTAGGGTTTGTTGCACTTTCCGAGGAAATGGGAAAATCCAAAGCATTTAAAATAACAGCCGTTTCAAGTGTCCGACATAGACTGCTGTACTTTCTAAACTAAGAGCCTTTCGGAAGAGCCTTATACCTTTCTGAAAAGCTTATTATATGTCGCTTAAAAAGGTAAATAAAGCTAGGGTTTATTCCAATTTCCAACAAACAGCCGTTTCAAGTGTCCGACATAAACTGCTGTACTTTCTGAACTGAGAGCCTTTCGAAAGAGCGTTATACCTTTCTGAAAAGCTTATTATGTGTCGCTTAAAACGGTAAATAAAGCTAGGGTTTGTTGCAATTTCCGAGGAAATGGGAAAATCCAAAGCCTTTAAAATAACAGCCGTTTCAAGTGTCCGACATAAACTGCTGTACTTTCTAAACTAAGACCCTTTCGGAAGAGCCTTATACCTTTCTGAAAAGCTTATTATCTGCCGCTTAAACCACAACAAAAAGCTAGGGCCTGTTCCAATTACCGAGAAAATTAGAAAATCCAAAGTCTTTAAAATAACAGCCGTTTCAGGTGTCCGACATAAACTGCTGTACTTTCTAAACTAAGAGCCTCTCGGAAATGCATTATACCTTTCTGAAAAGCTTATTATATGCCGCTTAAAACACAATAAAAAGCTAGGGCCTGCTCCAATTACCGAGAAAATGGGAAAATCCAAAGTCTTTAAAATAACTGCCGTTTCAAGTGTCCGACATGAACTGCTGTACTTTCTAAACTAAGAGCCTTTCGGAAGAGCGTTACACCTATCTAAATAGCTTAGTTTATGCCGCTTTAAACGCTATATAAAGCTAGGGTCTGTTCCAATTTCCGAGAAAATGGGAAAGACCAAACTCTTTAAAATAACTGCCGTTTCAAGTGTCCGACATGAACTGCTGTACTTTCTAAACTAAGACCCTCTCGGAAGAGCGTTACACCTATCTAAATAGCGTAGTTAATGCCGCTTTAAACGCTATATCAAGCTAGGGTCTGTTCCAATTACCGAGAAAATGGGAAAACCAAAGTCTTTAAAATAACAGCCGTTTCAAGTGTCCGACATAAACTGCTGTACTTTCTAAACTAAGAGCCTTTCGAAAGAGCATTATACCTTTCTGAAAAGCTTATTATCTGCCGCTTAAACCACAACAAAAAGCTAGGGCCTGTTCCTATTACCGAGAAAATGAGAAAATCCAAAGTCTTTAAAATAACAGCCGTTTCAGGTGTCCGACATAAACTGCTGTACTTTCTAAACTAAGAGCCTTTCGAAAGAGCATTATACCTTTCTGAAAAGCTTATTATATGCCGCTTAAAACACAATAAAAAGCTAGGGCCTGCTCCAATTACCGAGAAAATGGGAAAATCCAAAGTCTTTAAAATAACTGCCGTTTCAAGTGTCCGACATGAACTGCTGGACTTTCTAAACTAAAAGCCTTTCGGAAGAGCGTTTTACCTTTCTGAAAAGCTTATTATATGCCGCTTAAAACGGTAAGTAAAGCTAGGATCTGTTCCAATTTCCGAGAAAATGAGAAAATCCAAAGCCTTTAAAATAACAGCCGTTTCAAGTGTCCGACATAAACTGCTGTACTTTCTAAACTAAGAGCCTTTCGAAAGAGCGTTGTACCTTTCTGAAAAGCTTATTATCTGCCGCTTAAACCACAATAAAAAGCTAGGGCCTGTTCCAATTACCGAGAAAATGAGAAAATCCAAAGTCTTTAAAATAACAGCCGTTTCAGGTGTCCGACATAAACTGCTGTACTTTCTAAACTAAGAGCCTCTCGGAAATGCATTATACCTTTCTGAAAAGCTTATTATATGCCGCTTAAAACACAATAAAAAGCTAGGGCCTGCTCCTATTACCGAGAAAATGGGAAAATCCAAAGTCTTTAAAATAACTGCCGTTTCAAGTGTCCGACATGAACTGCTGTACTTTCCAAACTAAGACCCTTTCGGAAGAGCGTTACACCTATCTAAATAGCTTAGTTAATGCCGCTTTAAACGCTATATCAAGCTAGGGTCTGTTCCAATTACCGAGAAAATGGGAAAATCCAAAGTCTTTAAAATAACTGCCGTTTCAAGTGTCCGACATGAACTGCTGTACTTTCTAAACTAAGAGCCTTCCCGAAGAGCGTTATACCTTTCTGAAAAGCTTATTATATGCCGCTTAAAACGGTAAATAAAGCTAGGATCTGTTCCAATTTCCGAGAAAATGGGAAAATCCAAAGCCTTTAAAATAACAGCCGTTTCAAGTTTCCGACATGAACTGCTGTACTTTCTAAACTAAGAGCCTTTCGGAAGAGCCTTATACCTTTCCGAAAAGCTTATTATATGTCGCTTAAAACGGTAAATAAAGGTAGGGTTTGTTCCAATTTCCAACAAACAGCCGTTTCAAGTGTCCGACATAAACTGCTGTACTTTCTGAACTGAGAGCCTTTCGAAAGAGCGTTATACCTTTCTGAAAAGCTTATTATGTGTCGCTTAAAACGGAAAATAAAGCTAGGGTTTGTTGCAATTTCCGAGGAAATGGGAAAATCCAAAGCCTTTAAAATAACAATCGTTTCAAGTGTCCGACATAAACTGCTGTACTTTCTAAACTAACAGCCTTTCGGAAGAGCCTTATACCTTTCTGAAAAGCTTATTATATGTCGCTTAAAACGGTAAATAGAGCTAGGGTTTATTCCAATTTCCAACAAACAGCCGTTTCAAGTGTCCGACATAAAATGCTGTACTTTCTGAACTGAGAGCATTTCGAAAGAGCGTTATACCTTTCTGAAAAGCTTATTATGTGTCGCTTAAATCGGTAAATAAAGCTAGGGTTTGTTGCAATTTCCAAGGAAATGGGAAAATCCAAAGCCTTTAAAATAACAGCCGTTTCAAGTGTCCGACATAAACTGCTGTACTTTCTAAACTGAGAGCCTTCCGAAAGAGTAATATACCTTTCTGAAAAGCCTATTATATGCCGCTTACAACGCAATTTAAGGCAAGGGTCTGTTCCAATTTCGGAGAAAGTGTGAAAGACCAAACTCTTTGAAATAACAACCGTGTCAAGTGTCCGACATGAACTGCTGTACTTTTTAAATAAAGAGCTTTTCGGAAGAGCGCTATACCTTTCTGAAAAGCTTATTTTAAGCCACTTTAAACGCTATATAAAGCTAGGGTCTGTTCCAATTTCCGAGAAAATGGGAAAGACCAAACTCTTTAAAATAACTGCAGTTTCAAGTGTCCGACATGAACTGCTGTACTTTCTAAACTAAGACCCTTTCGGAAGAGCGTTACACCTATCTAAATAGCTTAGTTAATGCCGCTTTAAACGCTATATCGAGCTAGGGTCTGTTCCAATTACCGAGAAAATGGGAAAATCCAAAGTCTTTAAAATAACAGCCGTTTCAAGTGTCCGACATAAACTGCTGTACTTTCTAAACTGAGAGCCTTTCGGAAATGCATTATCCCTTTCTGAAAAGCTTATTATCTGCCGCTTAAACCACAACAAAAAGCTAGGGCCTGTTCCAATTACCGAGAAAATGAGAAAATCCAAAGTCTTTAAAATAACAGCCGTTTCAAGTGTCTGACATAAACTGCTGTACTTTCTAAACTAAGAGCCTCTCGGAAATGCATTATACCTTTCTGAAAAGCTTATTATATGCCGCTTAAAACACAATAAAAAGCTAGGGCCTGCTCTAATTACCGAGAAAATGGGAAAATCCAAAGTCTTTAAAATAACTGCCGTTTCAAGTGTCCGACATGAACTGCTGTACTTTCTAAACTAAGAGCCTTTCGGAAGAGCGTTATACCTTTCTGAAAAGCTTATTATATGCCGCTTAAAACGGTAAGTAAAGCTAGGATCTGTTCCAATTTCGGAGAAAATGGGAAAATCCAAAGCCTTTAAAATAACAGCCGTTTCAAGTGTCCGACATAAACTGCTGTACTGTCTAAACTAAAAGCCATCCGAAAGAGCAATATACCTTTCTGAAAAGCCTATTATATGCCGCTTACTACGCAATTTAAGGCAAGGGTCTGTTCCAATTTCGGAGAAAGTGTGAAAGACCAAACTCTTTGAAATAACAGCCGTTTCAAGTTTCCGACATGAACTGCTGTACTTTCTAAACTAAGAGCCTTTCGGAAGAGCCTTATACCTTTCCGAAAAGCTTATTATATGTCGCTTAAAACGGTAAATAAAGGTAGGGTTTGTTCCAATTTCCAACAAACAGCCGTTTCAAGTGTCCGTCATAAACTGCTGTACTTTCTGAATTGAGAGCCTTTCGAAAGAGCGTTATACCTTTCTGAAAAGCTTATTATGTGTCGCTTAAAACAGAAAATAAAGCTAGGGTTTGTTGCACTTTCCGAGGAAATGGGAAAATCCAAAGCATTTAAAATAACAGCCGTTTCAAGTGTCCGACATAGACTGCTGTACTTTCTAAACTAAGAGCCTTTCGGAAGAGCCTTATACCTTTCTGAAAAGCTTATTATATGTCGCTTAAAAAGGTAAATAAAGCTAGGGTTTATTCCAATTTCCAACAAACAGCCGTTTCAAGTGTCCGACATAAACTGCTGTACTTTCTGAACTGAGAGCCTTTCGAAAGAGCGTTATACCTTTCTGAAAAGCTTATTATGTGTCGCTTAAAACGGTAAATAAAGCTAGGGTTTGTTGCAATTTCCGAGGAAATGGGAAAATCCAAAGCCTTTAAAATAACAGCCGTTTCAAGTGTCCGACATAAACTGCTGTACTTTCTAAACTAAGACCCTTTCGGAAGAGCCTTATACCTTTCTGAAAAGCTTATTATCTGCCGCTTAAACCACAACAAAAAGCTAGGGCCTGTTCCAATTACCGAGAAAATTAGAAAATCCAAAGTCTTTAAAATAACAGCCGTTTCAGGTGTCCGACATAAACTGCTGTACTTTCTAAACTAAGAGCCTCTCGGAAATGCATTATACCTTTCTGAAAAGCTTATTATATGCCGCTTAAAACACAATAAAAAGCTAGGGCCTGCTCCAATTACCGAGAAAATGGGAAAATCCAAAGTCTTTAAAATAACTGCCGTTTCAAGTGTCCGACATGAACTGCTGTACTTTCTAAACTAAGAGCCTTTCGGAA
This sequence comes from Volucella zonaria, assembly GCA_963966105.1. Lineage (NCBI taxonomy): Eukaryota > Metazoa > Arthropoda > Insecta > Diptera > Syrphidae > Volucella > Volucella zonaria. The sequence continues at coordinate 3,752,931 of CAWYQB010000254.1, read as the reverse complement.
GAGCGTTACACCTATCTAAATAGCTTAGTTTATGCCGCTTTAAACGCTATATAAAGCTAGGGTCTGTTCCAATTTCCGAGAAAATGGGAAAGACCAAACTCTTTAAAATAACTGCCGTTTCAAGTGTCCGACATGAACTGCTGTACTTTCTAAACTAAGACCCTCTCGGAAGAGCGTTACACCTATCTAAATAGCTTAGTTAATGCCGCTTTAAACGCTATATCAAGCTAGGGTCTGTTCCAATTACCGAGAAAATGGGAAAACCAAAGTCTTTAAAATAACAGCCGTTTCAAGTGTCCGACATAAACTGCTGTACTTTCTAAACTAAGAGCCTTTCGAAAGAGCATTATACCTTTCTGAAAAGCTTATTATCTGCCGCTTAAACCACAACAAAAAGCTAGGGCCTGTTCCTATTACCGAGAAAATGAGAAAATCCAAAGTCTTTAAAATAACAGCCGTTTCAGGTGTCCGACATAAACTGCTGTACTTTCTAAACTAAGAGCCTTTCGAAAGAGCATTATACCTTTCTGAAAAGCTTATTATATGCCGCTTAAAACACAATAAAAAGCTAGGGCCTGCTCCAATTACCGAGAAAATGGGAAAATCCAAAGTCTTTAAAATAACTGCCGTTTCAAGTGTCCGACATGAACTGCTGGACTTTCTAAACTAAAAGCCTTTCGGAAGAGCGTTTTACCTTTCTGAAAAGCTTATTATATGCCGCTTAAAACGGTAAGTAAAGCTAGGATCTGTTCCAATTTCCGAGAAAATGAGAAAATCCAAAGCCTTTAAAATAACAGCCGTTTCAAGTGTCCGACATAAACTGCTGTACTTTCTAAACTAAGAGCCTTTCGAAAGAGCGTTGTACCTTTCTGAAAAGCTTATTATCTGCCGCTTAAACCACAATAAAAAGCTAGGGCCTGTTCCAATTACCGAGAAAATGAGAAAATCCAAAGTCTTTAAAATAACAGCCGTTTCAGGTGTCCGACATAAACTGCTGTACTTTCTAAACTAAGAGCCTCTCGGAAATGCATTATACCTTTCTGAAAAGCTTATTATATGCCGCTTAAAACACAATAAAAAGCTAGGGCCTGCTCCTATTACCGAGAAAATGGGAAAATCCAAAGTCTTTAAAATAACTGCCGTTTCAAGTGTCCGACATGAACTGCTGTACTTTCCAAACTAAGACCCTTTCGGAAGAGCGTTACACCTATCTAAATAGCTTAGTTAATGCCGCTTTAAACGCTATATCAAGCTAGGGTCTGTTCCAATTACCGAGAAAATGGGAAAATCCAAAGTCTTTAAAATAACTGCCGTTTCAAGTGTCCGACATGAACTGCTGTACTTTCTAAACTAAGAGCCTTCCCGAAGAGCGTTATACCTTTCTGAAAAGCTTATTATATGCCGCTTAAAACGGTAAATAAAGCTAGGATCTGTTCCAATTTCCGAGAAAATGGGAAAATCCAAAGCCTTTAAAATAACAGCCGTTTCAAGTTTCCGACATGAACTGCTGTACTTTCTAAACTAAGAGCCTTTCGGAAGAGCCTTATACCTTTCCGAAAAGCTTATTATATGTCGCTTAAAACGGTAAATAAAGGTAGGGTTTGTTCCAATTTCCAACAAACAGCCGTTTCAAGTGTCCGACATAAACTGCTGTACTTTCTGAACTGAGAGCCTTTCGAAAGAGCGTTATACCTTTCTGAAAAGCTTATTATGTGTCGCTTAAAACGGAAAATAAAGCTAGGGTTTGTTGCAATTTCCGAGGAAATGGGAAAATCCAAAGCCTTTAAAATAACAATCGTTTCAAGTGTCCGACATAAACTGCTGTACTTTCTAAACTAACAGCCTTTCGGAAGAGCCTTATACCTTTCTGAAAAGCTTATTATATGTCGCTTAAAACGGTAAATAGAGCTAGGGTTTATTCCAATTTCCAACAAACAGCCGTTTCAAGTGTCCGACATAAACTGCTGTACTTTCTGAACTGAGAGCCTTTCGAACGAGAGTTATACCTTTCAGAAAAGCTTATTATGTTTCGCTTAAAACGGTAAATAAAGCTAGGGTTTGTTGCAATTTCCGAGGAAATGGGAAAATCCAAAGCCTTTAAAATAACAGCCGTTTCAAGTGTCCGACATAAACTGCTGTACCTTCTAAACTAAGAGCCTTCCGAAAGAGTAATATACCTTTCTGAAAAGCCTATTATATGCCGCTTACAACGCAATTTAAGGCAAGGGTCTGTTCCAATTTCGGAGAAAGTGTGAAAGACCAAACACTTTGAAATAACAACCGTTTCAAGTGTCCGACATGAACTGCTGTACTTTTTAAATAAAGAGCTTTTCGGAAGAGCGCTATACCTTTCTGAAAAGCCTATTTTATGCCACTTTAAACGCTATATAAAGCTAGGGTCTGTTCCAATTTCCGAAAAAATGGGAAAGATCAAACTCTTTAAAATAACTACCGTTTCAAGTGTCCGACATGAGCTGCTGTACTTTCTAAACTAAGACCCTTTCGGAAGAGCGTTACACCTATCTAAATAGCTTAGTTAATTCCGCTTTAAACGCTATATCAAGCTAGGGTCTGTTCCAATTACCGAGAAAATGGGAAAATCCAAAGTCTTTAAAATAACAGCCGTTTCAAGTGTCCGACATAAACTGCTGTACTTTCTAAACTAAGAGCCATCCGAAAGAGCAATATACCTTTCTGAAAAGCCTATTATATGCCGCTTACAACGCAATTTGAGGCAAGGGTCTGTTCCAATTTCCGAGAAAATGGAAAAGACCAAACTCTTTAAAATAACTGCAGTTTCAAGTGTCCGACATGAACTGCTGTACTTTCTATACTAAGACCCTTTCGGAAGAGCGTTACACCTGTCTAAATAGCTTAGTTAATGCCGCTTTAAACGCTATATCAAGCTAGGGTCTGTTCCAATTACCGAGAAAATGGGAAAATCCAAAGTCTTTAAAATAACAGCCGTTTCATGTGTCCGACCTAAACTGCTGTACTTTCTAAACTAAGAGCCTTTCGAAAGAGCATTATACCTTTCTGAAAAGCCTATTATCTGCCGCTTAAACCACAATAAAAAGCTAGGGCCTGTTCCAATTACCGAGAAAATGAGAAAATCCAAAGTCTTTAAAATAACAGCCGTTTCAAGTGTCCGACATAAAGTGCTGTACTTTCTAAACTAAGAGCCTTTCGAAAGAGCATTATACCTTTCTGAAAAGCTTATTATCTGCCGCTTACACCACAACAAAAAGCTAGGGCCTGTTCCAATTACCGAGAAAATGAGAAAATCCAAAGTCTTTAAAATAACATCCGTTTCAAGTGTCCGACATAAACTGCTGTACTTTCTAAACTAAGAGCCTTTCGAAAGAGCATTATACCTTTCTGAAAAGCTTATTATATGCCGCTTAAAACACAATAAAAAGCTAGGGCCTGCTCCAATTACCGAGAAAATGGGAAAATCCAAAGTCTTTAAAATAACTGCCATTTCAAGTGTCCGACATGAACTGCTGTACTTTCTAAACTAAGACCCTTTCGGAAGAGCGTTACACCTATCTAAATAGCTTAGTTTATGCCGCTTTAAACGCTATATCAAGCTAGGGTCTGTTCCAATTACCGAGAAAATGGGAAAATCCAAAGTCTTTAAAATAACTGCCGTTTCAAGTGTCCGACATGAACTGCTGTACTTTCTAAACTAAGAGCCTTTCGAAAGAGCATTATACCTTTCTGAAAAGCTTATTATCTGCCGCTTAAACCACAACAAAAAGCTAGGGCCTGTTCCAATTACCGAGAAAATGAGAAAATCCAAAGTCTTTAAAATAACATCCGTTTCAAGTGTCCGACATAAACTGCTGTACTTTCTAAACTAAGAGCCTTTCGAAAGAGCATTATACCTTTCTGAAAAGCTTATTATATGCCGCTTAAAACACAATAAAAAGCTAGGGCCTGCTCCAATTACCGAGAAAATGGGAAAATCCAAAGTCTTTAAAATAACTGCCATTTCAAGTGTCCGACATAAACTGCTGTACTTTCTAAACTAAGAGCCTTTCGAAAGAGCATTATACCTTTCTGAAAAGCTTGTTATATGCCGCTTAAAACACAGTAAAAAGCTAGGGCCTGCTCCAATTACCGAGAAAATGGGAAAATCCAAAGTCTTTAAAATAACTGCCGTTTCAAGTGTCCGACATGAACTGCTGTACTTTCTAAACTAAGAGCCTTTCGAAAGAGCATTATACCTTTCTGAAAAGCTTATTATCTGCCGCTTAAACCACAACAAAAAGCTAGGGCCTGTTCCAATTACCGAGAAAATGAGAAAATCCAAAGTCTTTAAAATAACATCCGTTTCAAGTGTCCGACATAAACTGCTGTACTTTCTAAACTAAGAGCCTTTCGAAAGAGCATTATACCTTTCTGAAAAGCTTGTTATATGCCGCTTAAAACACAGTAAAAAGCTAGGGCCTGCTCCAATTACCGAGAAAATGGGAAAATCCAAAGTCTTTAAAATAACTGCCGTTTCAAGTGTCCGACATGAACTGCTGTACTTTCTAAACTAAGAGCCTTTCGAAAGAGCATTATACCTTTCTGAAAAGCTTATTATCTGCCGCTTAAACCACAACAAAAAGCTAGGGCCTGTTCCAATTACCGAGAAAATGAGAAAATCCAAAGTCTTTAAAATAACATCCGTTTCAAGTGTCCGACATAAACTGCTGTACTTTCTAAACTAAAAGCCATCCGAAAGAGCAATATACCTTTCTGAAAAGCCTATTATATGCCGCTTACAACGCAATTTAGGGCAAGGGTCTGTTCCAATTTCGGAGAAAGTGTGAAAGACCAAACTCTTTGAAATAACAGCCGTTTCAAGTTTCCGACATGAACTGCTGTACTTTCTAAACTAAGAGCCTTTCGGAAGAGCCTTATACCTTTCCGAAAAGCTTATTATATGTCGCTTAAAACGGTAAATAAAGGTAGGGTTTGTTCCAATTTCCAACAAACAGCCGTTTCAAGTGTCCGACATAAACTGCTGTACTTTCTGAACTGAGAGCCTTTCGAAAGAGCGTTATACCTTTCTGAAAAGCTTATTATGTGTCGCTTAAAACGGAAAATAAAGCTAGGGTTTGTTGCAATTTCCGAGGAAATGGGAAAATCCAAAGCCTTTAAAATAACAGCCGTTTCAAGTGTCTGACATAAACTGCTGTACTTTCTAAACTAAAAGCCTTTCGGAAGAGCCTTATACCTTTCTGAAAAGCTTATTATATGTCGCTTAAAACGGTAAATAAAGCTAGGGTTTGTTCCAATTTCCGATTAAATGGGAAAATCAAAAGCCTTTAAAATAACAGCCGTTTCAAGTGTCCGACATAAACTGCTGTACTCTCTAAACTAAGAGCCTTTCGGAAGAGCGTTAAACCTTTCTGAAAAGCTTATTATATGCCGCTTAAAACGATAAATAAAGCTAGGGTTTGTTCCAATTTCCAACAAACAGCCGTTTCAAGTGTCTGACATAAACTGCTGTACTTTCTAAATTAAGAGCCTTTCGGAAGAGCGTTATACCTTTCTGAAAAGCTTATTATATGCCGCTTAAAACGCTATATAAAGCTAGGGTGTGTTCCAATTTCCTAGAAAATGTGAAAGTCCAAACGCTTTAAAATAACAGCCGTTTCAAGTGTCCGACATGAACTGCTGTACTTTCTAAACTAAGAGCCTTTCGAAAGAGCGTTGTACCTTTCTGAAAAGCTTATTATATGCCGCTTAAAACGGTAAGTAAAGCTAGGATCTGTTCCAATTTCCGAGAAAATGAGAAAATCCAAAGCCTTTAAAATAACAGCCGTTTCAAGTGTCCGACATAAACTGCTGTACTTTCTAAACTAAGAGCCTTTCGAAAGAGCGTTGTACCTTTCTGAAAAGCTTATTATCTGCCGCTTAAACCACAATAAAAAGCTAGGGCCTGTTCCAATTACCGAGAAAATGAGAAAATCCAAAGTCTTTAAAATAACAGCCGTTTCAGGTGTCCGACATAAACTGCTGTACTTTCTAAACTAAGAGCCTCTCGGAAATGCATTATACCTTTCTGAAAAGCTTATTATATGCCGCTTAAAACACAATAAAAAGCTAGGGCCTGCTCCTATTACCGAGAAAATGGGAAAATCCAAAGTCTTTAAAATAACTGCCGTTTCAAGTGTCCGACATGAACTGCTGTACTTTCCAAACTAAGACCCTTTCGGAAGAGCGTTACACCTATCTAAATAGCTTAGTTAATGCCGCTTTAAACGCTATATCAAGCTAGGGTCTGTTCCAATTACCGAGAAAATGGGAAAATCCAAAGTCTTTAAAATAACTGCCGTTTCAAGTGTCCGACATGAACTGCTGTACTTTCTAAACTAAGAGCCTTCCCGAAGAGCGTTATACCTTTCTGAAAAGCTTATTATATGCCGCTTGAAACGGTAAATAAAGCTAGGATCTGTTCCAATTTCCGAGAAAATGGGAAATCCAAAGCCTTTAAAATAACAGCCGTTTCAAGTTTCCGACATGAACTGCTGTACTTTCTAAACTAAGAGCCTTTCGGAAGAGCCTTGTACCTTTCCGAAAAGCTTATTATATGTCGCTTAAAACGGTAAATAAAGGTAGGGTTTGTTCCAATTTCCAACAAACAGCCGTTTCAAGTGTCCGACATAAACTGCTGTACTTTCTGAACTGAGAGCCTTTCGAAAGAGCGTTATACCTTTCTGAAAAGCTTATTATGTGTCGCTTAAAACGGAAAATAAAGCTAGGGTTTGTTGCAATTTCCGAGGAAATGGGAAAATCCAAAGCCTTTAAAATAACAATCGTTTCAAGTGTCCGACATAAACTGCTGTACTTTCTAAACTAACAGCCTTTCGGAAGAGCCTTATACCTTTCTGAAAAGCTTATTATATGTCGCTTAAAACGGTAAATAGAGCTAGGGTTTATTCCAATTTCCAACAAACAGCCGTTTCAAGTGTCCGACATAAACTGCTGTACTTTCTGAACTGAGAGCCTTTCGAACGAGAGTTATACCTTTCAGAAAAGCTTATTATGTTTCGCTTAAAACGGTAAATAAAGCTAGGGTTTGTTGCAATTTCCGAGGAAATGGGAAAATCCAAAGCCTTTAAAATAACAGCCGTTTCAAGTGTCCGACATAAACTGCTGTACCTTCTAAACTAAGAGCCTTCCGAAAGAGTAATATACCTTTCTGAAAAGCCTATTATATGCCGCTTACAACGCAATTTAAGGCAAGGGTCTGTTCCAATTTCGGAGAAAGTGTGAAAGACCAAACACTTTGAAATAACAACCGTTTCAAGTGTCCGACATGAACTGCTGTACTTTTTAAATAAAGAGCTTTTCGGAAGAGCGCTATACCTTTCTGAAAAGCCTATTTTATGCCACTTTAAACGCTATATAAAGCTAGGGTCTGTTCCAATTTCCGAAAAAATGGGAAAGACCAAACTCTTTAAAATAACTACCGTTTCAAGTGTCCGACATGAGCTGCTGTACTTTCTAAACTAAGACCCTTTCGGAAGAGCGTTACACCTATCTAAATAGCTTAGTTAATTCCGCTTTAAACGCTATATCAAGCTAGGGTCTGTTCCAATTACCGAGAAAATGGGAAAATCCAAAGTCTTTAAAATAACAGCCGTTTCAAGTGTCCGACATAAACTGCTGTACTTTCTAAACTAAGAGCCATCCGAAAGAGCAATATACCTTTCTGAAAAGCCTATTATCTGCCGCTTAAACCACAATAAAAAGCTAGGGCCTGTTCCAATTACCGAGAAAATGAGAAAATCCAAAGTCTTTAAAATAACAGCCGTTTCAAGTGTCCGACATAAACTGCTGTACTTTCTAAACTAAGAGCCTTTCGAAAGAGCATTATACCTTTCTGAAAAGCTTATTATCTGCCGCTTAAACCACAACAAAAAGCTAGGGCCTGTTCCAATTACCGAGAAAATGAGAAAATCCAAAGTCTTTAAAATAACATCCGTTTCAAGTGTCCGACATAAACTGCTGTACTTTCTAAACTAAGAGCCTTTCGAAAGAGCATTATACCTTTCTGAAAAGCTTATTATATGCCGCTTAAAACACAATAAAAAGCTAGGGCCTGCTCCAATTACCGAGAAAATGGGAAAATCCAAAGTCTTTAAAATAACTGCCATTTCAAGTGTCCGACATGAACTGCTGTACTTTCTAAACTAAGACCCTTTCGGAAGAGCGTTACACCTGTCTAAATAGCTTAGTTTATGCCGCTTTAAACGCTATATCAAGCTAGGGTCTGTTCCAATTACCGAGAAAATGGGAAAATCCAAAGTCTTTAAAATAACTGCCGTTTCAAGTGTCCGACATGAACTGCTGTACTTTCTAAACTAAGAGCCTTTCGAAAGAGCATTATACCTTTCTGAAAAGCTTATTATCTGCCGCTTAAACCACAACAAAAAGCTAGGGCCTGTTCCAATTACCGAGAAAATGAGAAAATCCAAAGTCTTTAAAATAACATCCGTTTCAAGTGTCCGACATAAACTGCTGTACTTTCTAAACTAAGAGCCTTTCGAAAGAGCATTATACCTTTCTGAAAAGCTTATTATATGCCGCTTAAAACACAATAAAAAGCTAGGGCCTGCTCCAATTACCGAGAAAATGGGAAAATCCAAAGTCTTTAAAATAACTGCCATTTCAAGTGTCCGACATAAACTGCTGTACTTTCTAAACTAAGAGCCTTTCGAAAGAGCATTATACCTTTCTGAAAAGCTTGTTATATGCCGCTTAAAACACAGTAAAAAGCTAGGGCCTGCTCCAATTACCGAGAAAATGGGAAAATCCAAAGTCTTTAAAATAACTGCCGTTTCAAGTGTCCGACATGAACTGCTGTACTTTCTAAACTAAGAGCCTTTCGAAAGAGCATTATACCTTTCTGAAAAGCTTATTATCTGCCGCTTAAACCACAACAAAAAGCTAGGGCCTGTTCCAATTACCGAGAAAATGAGAAAATCCAAAGTCTTTAAAATAACATCCGTTTCAAGTGTCCGACATAAACTGCTGTACTTTCTAAACTAAGAGCCTTTCGAAAGAGCATTATACCTTTCTGAAAAGCTTGTTATATGCCGCTTAAAACACAGTAAAAAGCTAGGGCCTGCTCCAATTACCGAGAAAATGGGAAAATCCAAAGTCTTTAAAATAACTGCCGTTTCAAGTGTCCGACATGAACTGCTGTACTTTCTAAACTAAGAGCCTTTCGAAAGAGCATTATACCTTTCTGAAAAGCTTATTATCTGCCGCTTAAACCACAACAAAAAGCTAGGGCCTGTTCCAATTACCGAGAAAATGAGAAAATCCAAAGTCTTTAAAATAACATCCGTTTCAAGTGTCCGACATAAACTGCTGTACTTTCTAAACTAAAAGCCATCCGAAAGAGCAATATACCTTTCTGAAAAGCCTATTATATGCCGCTTACAACGCAATTTAGGGCAAGGGTCTGTTCCAATTTCGGAGAAAGTGTGAAAGACCAAACTCTTTGAAATAACAGCCGTTTCAAGTTTCCGACATGAACTGCTGTACTTTCTAAACTAAGAGCCTTTCGGAAGAGCCTTATACCTTTCCGAAAAGCTTATTATATGTCGCTTAAAACGGTAAATAAAGGTAGGGTTTGTTCCAATTTCCAACAAACAGCCGTTTCAAGTGTCCGACATAAACTGCTGTACTTTCTGAACTGAGAGCCTTTCGAAAGAGCGTTATACCTTTCTGAAAAGCTTATTATGTGTCGCTTAAAACGGAAAATAAAGCTAGGGTTTGTTGCAATTTCCGAGGAAATGGGAAAATCCAAAGCCTTTAAAATAACAGCCGTTTCAAGTGTCTGACATAAACTGCTGTACTTTCTAAACTAAAAGCCTTTCGGAAGAGCCTTATACCTTTCTGAAAAGCTTATTATATGTCGCTTAAAACGGTAAATAAAGCTAGGGTTTGTTCCAATTTCCGATTAAATGGGAAAATCAAAAGCCTTTAAAATAACAGCCGTTTCAAGTGTCCGACATAAACTGCTGTACTTTCTAAACTAAGAGCCTTTCGGAAGAGCGTTAAACCTTTCTGAAAAGCTTATTATATGCCGCTTAAAACGATAAATAAAGCTAGGGTTTGTTCCAATTTCCAACAAACAGCCGTTTCAAGTGTCTGACATAAACTGCTGTACTTTCTAAATTAAGAGCCTTTCGGAAGAGCGTTATACCTTTCTGAAAAGCTTATTATATGCCGCTTAAAACGCTATATAAAGCTAGGGTGTGTTCCAATTTCCTAGAAAATGTGAAAGTCCAAACGCTTTAAAATAACAGCCGTTTCAAGTGTCCGACATGAACTGCTGTACTTTCTAAACTAAGAGCCTTTAGGAAGAGCGTTAAACCTTTCTGAAAAGCTTATTATGTGTCGCTTAAAACGGTAAATAAAGCTAGGGTTTGTTCCAATTTCCTAGGAAATGGGAAAATCCAAAGCCTTTAAAATAACAGCCGTTTCAAGTGTCCGACATAAACTGCTGTACTTTCTAAACTGAGAGCCTTTCGGAAGAGCATTATACCTCTCTGAAAAGCTTATTACATTTCACTTAAAACGGTAGATAAGCCTAGGGTTTGTTCCAATTTCCGAGGAAATGGGAAAATCCAAAGCCTTTAAAATAACAGCCGTTTCAAGTGTCCGACATAAACTGCTGTACTTTCTAAACTAAGACCCTTTCGGAAGAGAGTTATACCTTTCTGAAAAGCTCTTTATATGCCGCTTAAAACGCTATATAAATCTATGGTGTGTTCCAATTTCCTAGAAAATGTGAAAGTCCAAACACTTTAAAATAACAGCCGTTTCAAGGGTCCGACATAAACTGCTGTGCCTTTTCTCAACTAAGAGCCTTTCGGAAGAGCGTTATACCTTTCTGAAAAGCGTATTATATGCCGCTTAAAACGGTAAGTAAAGCTAGGATCTGTTCCAATTTCCGAGAAAATGGGAAAATCCAAAGCCTTTAAAATAACAGCCGTTTCAAGTGTCCGACATAAACTGCTGTACTTTCTAAACTAAAAGCCTTCCGAAAGAGCAATATACCTTTAGGAAAAGCCCATTATATGCCGCTTACAACGCAATTTAAGGGTCTGTTCCAATTTCGGAGAAAGTGTGAAAGACCAAACTCTTTGAAATAACAGCCGTTTCAAGTTTCCGACATGAACTACTGTACTTTCTAAACTAAGAGCCTTTCGGAAGAGCCTTATACCTTTCCGAAAAGCTTATTACATGTCGCTTAAAACGGTAAATAAAGGTAGGGTTTGTTCCAATTTCCAACAAACAGCCGTTTCAAGTGTCCGACATAAACTGCTGTACTTTCTGAACTGAGAGCCTTTCGGAAGAGCGTAATACCTTTCTGAAAAGCTTGTTATATGCCGCTTAAAATGCTATATAAAGCTAGGGTGTGTTCCAATTTCCTAGAAAATGTGAAAGTCCAAACGCTTTAAAATAACAGCCGTTTCAAGTGTCCGACATGAACTGCTGTACTTTCTAAACTAAGAGCCTTTCGGAACAGCGTTAAACCTTTCTGAAAAGCTTATTACATGTCGCTTAAAACGGTAAATAAAGGTAGGGTTTGTTCCAATTTCCAACAAACAGCCGTTTCAAGTGTCCGACATAAACTGCTGTACTTTCTAAACTGAGAGCCTTTCGGAAGAGCGTTATACCTTTCTGAAAAGCTTATTATATGCCGCTTAAAACGCTATATAAAGCTAGGGTGTGTTCCAATTTCCTAGAAAATGTGAAAGTCCGAACGCTTTAAAATAACAGCCGTTTCAAGGGTCCGACATAAACTGCTGTGCCTTTTCTCAACTAATAGCCTTTCGGAAGAGCGTTGTACCTTTCTGAAAAGCTTATTATATGCCGCTTAAAACGGTAAGTAAAGCTAGGATCTGTTCCAATTTCCGAGAAAATGGGAAAATCCAAAGCCTTTAAAATAACAGCCGTTTCAAGTGTCCGACATAAACTGCTGTACTTTCTAAACTAAAAGCCATCCGAAAGAGCAATATACCTTTCTGAAAAGAATATTATATGCCGCTTACAACGCAATTTAAGGCAAGGGTCTGTTCCAATTTCGGAGAAAGTGTGAAAGACCAAACTCTTTGAAATAACAGCCGTTTCAAGTGTGCGACATGAACTGCTGTACTTTCTAAACTAAGAGCCTTTCGGAAGAGCGTTATACCTTTCTGAAAAGCTTATTATATGCCGCTTAAAACGATAAATAAAGCTTGGGTTTGTTCCAATTTCCAACAAACAGCCGTTTCAAGTGTCCGACATAAACTGCTGTACTTTCTAAACTAAGAGCCTTTCGGAAGAGCGTTATACCTTTCTGAAAAGCTTATTATATGCCGCTTAAAACGCTATATAAAGCTAGGGTGTGTTCCAATTTCCTAGAAAATGTGAAAGTCCAAACGCTTTAAAATAACAGCCGTTTCAAGTGTCCGACATGAACTGCTGTACTTTCTAAACTAAGAGCCTTTCGGAAGAGCGTTAAACCTTTCTGAAAAGCTTATTATATTTCGCTTAAAACGGTAGATAAACCTCGGGTTTGTTCCAATTTCCGAGGAAATGGGAAAATCCAAAGCCTTTAAAACAACAGCCGTTTCAAGTGTCCGACATAAACTGCTGTACTTTCTAAACTAAGAGCCTTTCGGAAGAGCGTTAAACCCCTCTGAAAAGCTTATTATGTGTCGCTAAAAACGGTAAATAAAGCTAGGGTTTGTTCCAATTTCCTAGGAAATGGGAAATATAAAGCATTTAAAATAACAGCCGTTTCAAGTGTCCGACATAAACTGCTGTACTTTCTAAACTGAGAGCCTTTCGGAAGAGCATTATACCTTTCTGAAAAGCTTATTATATGTCGCTCAAAACGGTAAATAAAGCTAGGGTCTTTTCCAATTTCCGAGAAAATGGGAAAATCCAAAGGCTTTAAAATAACAGCCGTTTCAAGTGTCCGACATAAACTGCTGTACTATCTAAACTAAGAGCCTTTCGGAAAAGCGTTATACCTTTCTGAAAAGCTTATTTAATGTCGCTTAAAACGGTAAGTAAAGCTAGGATCTGTTCCAATTTCCGAGAAAATGGGAAAATTCAAAGCCTTTAAAATAACAGCCGTTTCAAGTGTCCGACATAAACTGCTGTACTTTCTAAACTGAGAGCCTTTCGGAAGAGCATTATACCTCTCTGAAAAGCTTATTATATTTCGCTTAAAACGGTAAATAAACCTAGGGTTTGTTCCAATTTCCGAGGAAATGGGAAAATCCAAAGTCTTTAAAATAACAGCCGTTTCAAGTGTCCGACATAAATTGCTGTACTTTCTAAGCTAAGCGCCTACCGAAAGAGTAATATACCTTTTTGAAAAGCTTATTATATGCTACTTACAACGCAATATAAGGCGAGGGTCTGTTCCAGTTTCGGAGAAAATGTGAAAGACCAAACGCTTTAAAATAACTGCCGTTTCAAGTTTCCGACATGAACTGCTGCAATTACTAAACTCAGAGCCTTTCAAAAGAGCCTTATACCTTTCTGAAAAGCTTATTATATGCCACTTACAACGCAATATAAGGCGAGGGTCTGTTCCAAATTCGGAGAAAATGTGAAAGGCCGAACACTTTAAAATAACTGTCGTTTCAAGTTTCCGACATAAACTGCTGTATTTTCTAAACTAAGAGCCTTTCGGAAGAGCGCTATACCTTTCTGAAAAGCTTATTATATGTCGCTCAAAACGGTAAATAAAGCTAGGGTCTTTTCCAATTTCCGAGAAAATGGGAAAATCCAAAGCCTTTAAAATAACAGCCGTTTCAAGTGTCCGACATAAACTGCTGTACTATCTAAACTAAGAGCCTTTCGGAAAAGCGTTATACCTTTCTGAAAAGCTTATTTAATGTCGCTTAAAACGGTAAGTAAAGCTAGGATCTGTTCCAATTTCCGAGAAAATGGGAAAATCCAAAGCCTTTAAAATAACAGTCGTTTCAAGTGTCCGACATAAACTGCTGTACTTTCTAAACTAAAAGCCATCCGAAAGAGCAATATACCTTTCTGAAAAGCCTATTATATGCCGCTTACAACGCAATTTAAGGCAAGGGTCTGTTCCAATTTCGTAGAAAGTGTGAAAGACCAAACTCTTTGAAATAACAGCCGTTTCAAGTTTCCGACATGAACTGCTGTACTTTCTAAACTAAGAGCCTTTCGGAAGAGCCTTATACCTTTCCGAAAAGCTTATTATATGTCGCTTAAAACGGTAAATAAAGGTAGGGTTTGTTCCAATTTCCAACAAACAGCCGTTTCAAGTGTCCGACATAAACTGCTGTACTTTCTGAACTGAGAGCCTCTCGAAAGAGCGTTATACCTTTCTGAAAACCTTATTATGTGTCGCTTAAAACGGAAAATAAAGCTAGGGTTTGTTGCAATTTCCGAGGAAATGGGAAAATCCAAAGCCTTTAAAATAACAGCCGTTTCAAGTGTCTGACATAAACTGCTGTACTTTCTAAACTAAAAGCCTTTCGGAAGAGCCTTATACCTTTCTGAAAAGCTTATTATATGTCGCTTAAAACGGTAAATAAAGCTAGGGTTTGTTCCAATTTCCGATTAAATGGGAAAATCAAAAGCCTTTAAAATAACAGCCGTTTCAAGTGTCCGACATAAACTGCTGTACTTTCTAAACTAAGAGCCTTTCGGAAGAGCGTTATACCTTTCTGAAAAGCTTATTATATGCCGCTTAAAACGATAAATAAAGCTAGGGTTTGTTCCAATTTCCAACAAACAGCCGTTTCAAGTGTCTGACATAAACTGCTGTACTTTCTAAATTAAGAGCCTTTCGGAAGAGCGTTATACCTTTCTGAAAAGCTTATTATATGCCGCTTAAAACGCTATATAAAGCTAGGGTGTGTTCCAATTTCCTAGAAAATGTGAAAGTCCAAACGCTTTAAAATAACAGCCGTTTCAAGTGTCCGACATGAACTGCTGTACTTTCTAAACTAAGAGCCTTTAGGAAGAGCGTTAAACCTTTCTGAAAAGCTTATTATGTGTCGCTTAAAACGGTAAATAAAGCTAGGGTTTGTTCCAATTTCCTAGGAAATGGGAAAATCCAAAGCCTTTAAAATAACAGCCGTTTCAAGTGTCCGACATAAACTGCTGTACTTTCTAAACTGAGAGCCTTTCGGAAGAGCATTATACCTCTCTGAAAAGCTTATTACATTTCGCTTAAAACGGTAGATAAACCTAGGGTTTGTTCCAATTTCCGAGGAAATGGGAAAATCCAAAGCCTTTAAAATAACAGCCGTTTCAAGTGTCCGACATAAACTGCTGTACTTTCTAAACTAAGACCCTTTCGGAAGAGATTTATACCTTTCTGAAAAGCTCTTTATATGCCGCTTAAAACGCTATATAAATCTATGGTGTGTTCCAATTTCCTAGAAAATGTGAAAGTCCAAACACTTTAAAATAACAGCCGTTTCAAGTGTCCGACATAAACTGCTGTGCCTTTTCTCAACTAAGAGCCTTTCGGAAGAGCGTTATACCTTTCTGAAAAGCGTATTATATGCCGCTTAAAACGGTAAGTAAAGCTAGGATCTGTTCCAATTTCCGAGAAAATGGGAAAATCCAAAGCCTTTAAAATAACAGCCGTTTCAAGTGTCCGACATAAACTGCTGTACTTTCTAAACTAAAAGCCTTTCGGAAGAGCATTATACCTCTCTGAAAAGCTTATTATATTTCGCTTAAAACGGTAAATAAACCTAGGGTTTGTTCCAATTTCCGAGGAAATGGGAAAATCCAAAGTCTTTAAAATAACAGCCGTTTCAAGTGTCCGACATAAACTGCTGTACTTTCTAAACTAAGAGCCTTTCGGAAGAGCCTTATACCTTTCCGAAAAGCTTATTAAATGTCGCTTAAAACGGTAAATAAAGGTAGGGTTTGTTCCAATTTCCAACAAACAGCCGTTTCAAGTGTCCGACATAAACTGCTGTACTTTCTGAACTGAGAGCCTTTCGGAAGAGCGTAATACCTTTCTGAAAAGCTTATTATATGCCGCTTAAAACGCTATATAAAGCTAGGGTGTGTTCCAATTTCCTAGAAAATGTGAAAGTCCAAACACTTTAAAATAACAGCCGTTTCAAGTGTCCGACAAGAACTGCTGTACTTTCTAAGCTAAGAGCCTTTCGGAACAGCGTTAAACCTTTCTGAAAAGCTTATTATGTGTCGCTTAAAACGGTAAATAAAGCTAGGGTTTGTTCCAATTTCCTAGGAAATGGGAAATCCAAAGCCTTTAAAATAACAGCCGTTTCAAGTGTCCGACATAAACTGCTGTACTTTCTAAACTGAAAGCCTTTCGGAAGAGCGTTATACCTTTCTGAAAAGCTTATTATATGCCGCTTAAAACGCTATATAAAGCTAGGGTGTGTTCCAATTTCCTAGAAAATGTGAAAGTCCAAACGCTTTAAAATAACAGCCGTTTCAAGGGTCCGACATAAACTGCTGTGCCTTTTCTCAACTAAGAGCCTTTCGGAAGTGCGTTGTACCTTTCTGAAAAGCTTATTATATGCCGCTTAAAACGGTAAGTAAAGCTAGGATCTGTTCCAATTTCCGAGAAAATGGGAAAATCCAAAGCCTTTAAAATAACAGCCGTTTCAAGTGTCCGACATAAACTGCTGTACTTTCTAATCTAAAAGCCATCCGAAAGAGCAATATACCTTTCTGAAAAGCCTATTATATACCGCTTACAACGCAATTTAAGGCAAGGGTCTGTTCCAATTTCGGAGAAAGTGTGAAAGACCAAACTCTTTGAAATAACAGCCGTTTCAAGTTTCCGACATAAACTGCTGTACTTTCTAAACTAAGAGCCTTTCGGAAGAGCGTTATACCTTTCTAAAAAGCTTATTATATGCCGCTTAAAACGATAAATAAAGCTACGGTTTGTTCCAATTTCCAACAAACAGCCGTTTCAAGTGTCCGGCATAAACTTCTGTACTTTCTAAACTAAGAGCCTTTCGGAAGAGCGTTACACCTATCTAAATAGCTTAGTTTATGCCGCTTAAAACGCTATATAAAGCTAGGGCCTGTTCCAATTACCGAGAAAATGGGAAAATCCAAAGTCTTTAAAATAACAGACGTTTCAAGTGTCCGACCTAAACTGCTGTACTTTCTACACTGAGAGCCTTTCGAAAGAGCATTATTCCTTTCTGAAAAGCTTATTATATGCCGCTTAAAACGCTATATAAAGCTAGGGTGTGTTCCAATCTCCTAGAAAATGTGAAAGTCCAAACGCTTTAAAATAACAGCCGTTTCAAGTGTCCGACATGAACTGCTGTACTTTCTAAACTAAGAGCCTTTCGGAAGAGCGTTAAACCTTTCTGAAAAGCTTATTATATTTCGCTTAAAACGGTAGATAAACCAAGGGTTTGTTCCAATTTCCGAGGAAATGGGAAAATCCAAAGCCTTTAATATAACAGCCGTTTCAAGTGTCCGACATAAACTGCTGTACTTTCTAAACTGAGAGCCTTTCGCAAGAGCATTATACCTTTCTGAAAAGCTTATTATATGTCGCTCAAAACGGTAAATAAAGCTAGGGTCTTTTCCAATTTCCGAGAAAATGGGAAAATCCAAAGCCTTTAAAATAACAGCCGTTTCAAGTGTCCGACATAAACTGCTGTACTATCTAAACTAAGAGCCTTTCGGAAAAGCGTTATACCTTTCTGAAAAGCTTATTTAATGTCGCTTAAAACGGTAAGTAAAGCTAGGATCTGTTCCAATTTCCGAGAAAATGGGAAAATCCAAAGCCTTTAAAATAACAGCCGTTTCAAGTGTCCGACATAAACTGCTGTACTTTCTAAACTAAAAGCCATCCGAAAGAGCAATATACCTTTCTGAAAAGCCTATTATATGCCGCTTACAACGCAATTTAAGGCAAGGGTCTGTTCTAATTTCGGAGAAAGTGTGAAAGACCAAACTCTTTGAAGTAACAGCCGTTTCAAGTTTCCGACATGAACTGCTGTACTTTCTAAACTAAGAGCCTTTCGGAAGAGCCTTATACCTTTCCGAAAAGCTTATTATATGTCGCTTAAAACGGTAAATAAAGGTAGGGTTTGTTCCAATTTCCAACAAACAGCCGTTTCAAGTGTCCGACAAAAACTGCTGTACTTTCTGAACTGAGAGCCTTTCGAAAGAGCGTTATACCTTTCTGAAAAGCTTATTATGTGTCGCTTAAAACGGAAAATAAAGCTAGGGTTTGTTGCAATTTCCGAGGAAATGGGAAAATCCAAAGCCTTTAAAATAACTGACATAAACTGCTGTACTTTCTAAACTAAGAGCCTTTCGGAAGAGCATTATACCTTTCTGAAAAGCTTATTATATGTCGCTTAAAACGGTAAATAAAGCTAGGGTTTGTTCCAATTTCCGATTAAATGGGAAAATCAAAAGCCTTTAAAATAACAGCCGTTTCAAGTGTCCGACATAAACTGCTGTACTTTCTAAACTAGGAGCCTTTCGGAAGAGCGTTATACCTTTCTGAAAAGCTTATTATATGTCGCTTAAAACGGTAAATAAAGCTAGGGTTTGTTCCAATTTCCGATTAAATGGGAAAATCAAAAGCCTTTAAAATAACAGCCGTTTCAAGTGTCCGACATAAACTGCTGTACTTTCTAAACTAAGAGCCTTTCGGAAGAGCATTATACCTTTCTGAAAAGCTTATTATATGTCGCTCGAAACGGTAAATAAAGCTAGGGTCTTTTCCAATTTCCGAGAAAATGGGAAAATCCAAAGCCTTTAAAATAACAGCCGTTTCAAGTGTCCGACATAAACTGCTGTACTATCTAAACTAAGAGCCTTTCGGAAAAGCGTTATACCTTTCTGAAAAGCTTATTTAATGTCGCTTAAAACGGTAAGTAAAGCTAGGATCTGTTCCAATTTCCGAGAAAATGGGAAAATCCAAAGCCTTTAAAATAACAGCCGTTTCAAGTGTCCGACATAAACTGCTGTACTTTCTAAACTAAAAGCCATCCGAAAGAGCAATATACCTTTCTGAAAAGCCTATTATATGCCGCTTACAACGCAATTTAAGGCAAGGGTCTGTTCTAATTTCGGAGAAAGTGTGAAAGACCAAACTCTTTGAAGTAACAGCCGTTTCAAGTTTCCGACATGAACTGCTGTACTTTCTAAACTAAGAGCCTTTCGGAAGAGCCTTATACCTTTCCGAAAAGCTTATTATATGTCGCTTAAAACGGTAAATAAAGGTAGGGTTTGTTCCAATTTCCAACAAACAGCCGTTTCAAGTGTCCGACATAAACTGCTGTACTTTCTAAATTAAGCGCCTTTCGGAAGAGCGTTAAACCTTTCTGAAAAGCTGATTATGTGTCGCTTAAAACGGTAAATAAAGCTAGGGTTTGTTCCAATTTCCTAGGAAATGGGAAAATCCAAAGCCTTTAAAATAACAGCCGTTTCAAGTGTCCGACATAAACTGCTGTACTTTCTAAACTGAGAGCCTTTCGGAAGAGCATTATACCTCTCTGAAAAGCTTATTATATTTCGCTTAAAACGGTAAATAAACCTAGGGTTTGTTCCAATTTCCGAGGAAATGGGAAAATCCAAAGCCTTTAAAATAACAGCCGTTTCAAGTGTCCGACATAAACTGCTGTACTTTCTAAACTAAGAGCCTTTCGGAAGAGCGTTATACCTTTCTGAAAAGCTCTTTATATGCCGCTTAAAACGCTATATAAATCTAGGGTGTGTTCCAATTTCCTAGAAAATGTGAAAGTCCAAACCCTTTAAAATAACAGCCGTTTCAAGGGTCCGACATAAACTGCTGTGCCTTTTCTCAACTAAGAGCCTTTCGGAAGAGCGTTATACCTTTCTGAAAAGCGTATTATATGCCGCTTAAAACGGTAAGTAAAGCTAGGATCTGTTCCAATTTCCGAGAAAATGGGAAAATCCAAAGCCTTTAAAATAACAGCCGTTTCAAGTGTCCGACATAAACTGCTGTACTTTCTAAACTAAAAGCCATCCGAAAGAGCAATATGCCTTTCTGAAAAGCCTATTATATGCCGCTTACAACGCAATTTAAGGCAAGGGTCTGTTCCAATTTCGGAGAAAGTGTGAAAGACCAAACTCTTTGAAATAACAGCCGTTTCAAGTTTCCGACATGAACTGCTGTACTTTCTAAACTAAGAGCCTTTCGGAAGAGCCTTATACCTTTCCGAAAAGCTTATTATATGTCGCTTAAAACGGTAAATAAAGGTAGGGTTTGTTCCAATTTTCAACAAACAGCCGTTTCAAGTGTCCGACATAAACTGCTGTACTTTCTGAACTGAGAGCCTTTCGGAAGAGCGTAATACCTTTCTGAAAAGCTTATTATATGCCGCTTAAAACGCTATATAAAGCTACGGTGTGTTCCAATTTCCTAGAAAATGTGAAAGTCCAAACGCTTTAAAATAACAGCCGTTTCAAGTGTCCGACATGATCTGCTGTACTTTCTAAACTAAGAGCCTTTCGGAAGAGCGTTAAACTTTTCTGAAAAGCTTATTATGTGTCGCTTAAAACGGTAAATAAAGCTAGGGTTTGTTATAATTTCCTAGGAAATGGGAAATCCAAAGCCTTTAAAATAACAGCCGTTTCAAATGTCCGACATAAACTGCTGTACTTTCTAAACTGAGAGCCTTTCGGAAGAGCGTTATACCTTTCTGAAAAGCTTATTATATGCCGCTTAAAACGCTATATAAAGCTAGGGTGTGTTCCAATTTCCTAGAAAATGTGAAAGTCCAAACACTTTAAAATAACAGCCGTTTCAAGTGTCCGACATGAACTGCTGTACTTTCTAAACTAAAAGCCTTTCGGAACAGCGTTAAACCTTTCTGAAAAGCTTATTATGTGTCGCTTAAAACGGTAAATAAAGCTAGGGTTTATTCCAATTTCCTAGGAAATGGGAAATCCAAAGCCTTTAAAATAACAGCCGTTTCAAGTGTCCGACATAAACTGCTGTACTTTCTGAACTGAGAGCCTTTCGAAAGAGCGTTTTACCTTTCTGAAAAGCTTATTATGTATCGCTTAAAACGGAAAATAAAGCTAGGGTTTGTTGCAATTTCCGAGGAAATGGGAAAATCCAAAGCCTTTAAAATAACAGCCGTTTCAAGTGTCCGACATAAACTGCTGTACTTTCTAAACTAAGAGCCTTTCGGAAGAGCCTTATACCTTTCTGAAAAGCTTATTATATGTCGCTTAAAACGGTAAATAAAGCTAGGGTTTGTTCCAATTTCCGAGGAAATGGGAAAATCCATAGCCTTTAAAATAACAGCCGTTTCAAGTATCCGACATAAACTGCTGTACTTTCTAAACTAAGAGCCTTTCGGAAGAGCGTTATACCTTTCTGAAAAGCTTATTATATGCCGCTTAAAACGATATATAAAGCTAGGGTTTGTTCCAATTTCCAACAAACTGCCGTTTCAAGTGTCCGACATAAACTGCTGTACTTTCTAAATTAAGCGCCTTTCGGAAGAGCGTTATACCTTTCTGAAAAGCTTATTATATGCCGCTTAAAACGCTATATAAAGCTAGGGTGTGTTCCAATTTCCTAGAAAATGTGAAAGTCCAAACGCTTTAAAATAACAGCCGTTTCAAGTGTCCGACATGAACTGCTGTACTTTCTAAACTAAGAGCCTTTAGGAAGAGCGTTAAACCTTTCTGAAAAGCTGATTAAGTGTCGCTTAAAACGGTAAATAAAGCTAGGGTTTGTTCCAATTTCCTAGGAAATGGGAAAATTCAAAGCCTTTAAAATAACAGCCGTTTCAAGTGTCCGACATAAACTGCTGTACTTTCTAAACTGAGAGCCTTTCGGAAGAGCATTATACCTCTCTGAAAAGCTTATTATATTTCGCTTAAAACGGTAAATAAACCTAGGGTTTGTTCCAATTTCCGAGGAAATGGGAAAATCCAAAGCCTTTAAAATAACAGCCGTTTCAAGTGTCCGACATAAACTGCTGTACTTTCTAAACTGAGAGCCTTTCGGAAGAGCGTTATACCTTTATGAAAAGCTTATTATATGCCGCTTAAAACGCTATATAAAGCTAGGGTGTGTTCCAATTTCCTAGAAAACGTGAAAGTCCAAACGCTTTAAAATAACAGCCGTTTCGAGGGTCCGACATAAACTGCTGTGCCTTTTCTCAACTAAGAGCCTTTCGGAAGAGCGTTGTACCTTTCTGAAAAGCTTATTATATGCCGGTTAAAACGGTAAGTAAATCTAGGATCTGTTCCAATTTCCGAGAAAATGGGAAAATCCAAAGCCTTTAAAATAACAGCCGTTTCAAGTGTCCGACATAACAGCCGTTTCAAGTGTCCGACATAAACTGCTGTACTTTCTAAACTAAGAGCCTTTCGGAAGAGCGTAAAACCTTTCTGAAAAGCTTATTATGTGTCGCTAAAAACGGTAAATAAAGCTAGGGTGTGTTCCAATTTCCTAGAAATGTGAACGTCCAAACGCTTTAAAATAACAGCCGTTTCAAGTGTCCGACATGAACTGCTGTACTTTCTAAACTAAGAGCCTTTCGGAAGAGCGTTAAACCTTTCTGAAAAGCTTATTATATTTCGCTTAAAACGGTAGATAAACCTAGGGTTTGTTCCAATTTCCGAGGAAATGGGAAAATCCAAAGCCTTTAAAATAACAGCCGTTTCAAGTGTCCGAATTAAACTGCTGTACTTTCTAAACTAAGAGCCTTTCGGAAGAGCGTTAAACCTTTCTGAAAAGCTTATTATATTTCGCTTAAAACGGTAGATAAACCTAGGGTTTGTTCCAATTTCCGAGGAAATGGGAAAATCCAAAGCCTTTAAAATAACAGCCGTTTCAAGTGTCCGACATAAACTGCTGTACTTTCTAAACTAAGAGCCTTTCGGAAGAGCGTTAAACCTTTCTGAAAAGTTTATCATGTGTCGCTAAAAACGGTAAATAAAGCTAGGGTTTGTTCCAATTTCCTAGGAAATGGGAAATCCAAAGCCTTTAAAATAACAGCCGTTTCAAGTGTCCGACATAAACTGCTGTACTTTCTAAACTGAGAGCCTTTCGGAAGAGCATTATACCTTTCTGAAAAGCTTATTATATTTCGCTTAAAACGGTAAATAAACCTAGGGTTTGTTCCAATTTCCGAGGAAATGGGAAAATCCAAAGCCTTTAAAATAACAGCCGTTTCAAGTGTCCGACATAAACTGCTGTACTTTCTAAACTAAGAGCCTTTCGGAAGAGCGTTACACCTATCTGAATAGCTTAGATAATGCTGCTTTAAACGCTATATAAAGCTAGGGTCTGTTCCAATTACCGAGAAAATGGGAAAATCCAAAGTCTTTAAAATAACAGCCGTTTCACGTGTCCGACATAAACTGCTGTACTTTCTAAACTGAGAGCCTTTCGAAAGAGCATTATTCCTTTCTGAAAAGCTTATTATATGCCGCTTCAAACGCTATATAAAGCTAGGGTGTGTTCCAATTTCCGAGAAAATGTGAAAGTCCAAAATCTTTAAAATAACTGCCGTTTCAAATGTCCGACATAAACTGCTGTACTCTTTAAACTAAGGGCCTTTCGAAAGACCGTTTTACATTTCTGAAAAGCCTATTGTATGCCGCTTAAAACGCAGTATAAGGCTAAGGTCTGTTCCAATTTCCGAGAAAATGGGAAAGGCCAATCCCTCTAAAATAACAGCCGTTTCTAGTGACCGACATAAAGTGCTGTACTTTCTAAACTAAGAGCCTTCCGAAAGAGTAGTATACCTTTCTGAAAAGCCTATTATATGCTGCTTACAACGCAATTTAAGGCAAGGGTCTGTTCCAATTTCGGAGAAAGTGTGAAAGACCAAACTCTTTGAAATAACAGCCGATTCAAGTGTCCGACATGAACTGCTGTACTTTTTAAATAAAGAGCTTTTCGGAAGAGCGTTACACCTATCTTTAAAACTTATTTTATGCCGCTTTAAATGCTATATAAAGCTAGGGTCTGTTCCAATTACCGAGAAAATGGGAAAATCCAAAGTCTTTAAAATAACAGCCGTTTCAAGTGTCCGACATAAACTGCTGTACTTTCTAAGCTAAGAGCCATCCGAACGAGTAATATACCTTTCTGAAAAGCCTATTATATGCCGCTTACAACGCAATTTAAGGCAAGGGTCTGTTCCAATTTCGGAGAAAGTGTGAAAGACCAAACTCTTTGAAATAACAGCCGTTTCAAGTGTCCGACATGAACTGCTGTACTTTCTAAACTAAGAGCCTTTCGGAAGAGCGTTATACCTTTCTGAAAAGCTTATTATATGCCGCTTAAAACGATAAATAAAGCTTGGGTTTGTTCCAATTTCCAACAAACAGCCGTTTCAAGTGTCCGACATAAACTGCTGTACTTTCTAAACTAAGAGCCTTTCGGAAGAGCGTTATACCTTTCTGAAAAGCTTATTATATGCCGCTTAAAACGCTATATAAAGCTAGGGTGTGTTCCAATTTCCTAGAAAATGTGAAAGTCCAAACGCTTTAAAATAACAGCCGTTTCAAGTGTCCGACATGAACTGCTGTACTTTCTAAACTAAGAGCCTTTCGGAAGAGCGTTAAACCTTTCTGAAAAGCTTATTATATTTCGCTTAAAACGGTAGATAAACCTCGGGTTTGTTCCAATTTCCGAGGAAATGGGAAAATCCAAAGCCTTTAAAACAACAGCCGTTTCAAGTGTCCGACATAAACTGCTGTACTTTCTAAACTAAGAGCCTTTCGGAAGAGCGTTAAACCCCTCTGAAAAGCTTATTATGTGTCGCTAAAAACGGTAAATAAAGCTAGGGTTTGTTCCAATTTCCTAGGAAATGGGAAATATAAAGCCTTTAAAATAACAGCCGTTTCAAGTGTCCGACATAAACTGCTGTACTTTCTAAACTGAGAGCCTTTCGGAAGAGCATTATACCTTTCTGAAAAGCTTATTATATGTCGCTCAAAACGGTAAATAAAGCTAGGGTCTTTTCCAATTTCCGAGAAAATGGGAAAATCCAAAGGCTTTAAAATAACAGCCGTTTCAAGTGTCCGACATAAACTGCTGTACTATCTAAACTAAGAGCCTTTCGGAAAAGCGTTATACCTTTCTGAAAAGCTTATTTAATGTCGCTTAAAACGGTAAGTAAAGCTAGGATCTGTTCCAATTTCCGAGAAAATGGGAAAATCCAAAGCTTTTAAAATAACAGCCGTTTCAAGTGTCCGACATAAACTGCTGTACTTTCTAAACTGAGAGCCTTTCGGAAGAGCATTATACCTCTCTGAAAAGCTTATTATATTTCGCTTAAAACGGTAAATAAACCTAGGGTTTGTTCCAATTTCCGAGGAAATGGGAAAATCCAAAGTCTTTAAAATAACAGCCGTTTCAAGTGTCCGACATAAACTGCTGTACTTTCTAAACTAAGAGCCTTTCGGAAGAGCCTTACACCTTTCCGAAAAGCTTATTACATGTCGCTTAAAACGGTAAATAAAGGTAGGGTTTGTTCCAATTTCCAACAAACAGCCGTTTCAAGTGTCCGACATAAACTGCTGTACTTTCTGAACTGAGAGCCTTTCGGAAGAGCGTAATACCTTTCTGAAAAGCTTATTATATGCCGCTTAAAACGCTATATAAAGCTAGGGTGTGTTCCAATTTCCTAGAAAATGTGAAAGTCCAAACACTTTAAAATAACAGCCATTTCAAGTGTCCGACATGAACTGCTGTACTTTCTAAACTAAGAGCCTTTCGGAACAGCGTTAAACCTTTCTGAAAAGCTTATTATGTGTCGCTTAAAACGGTAAATAAAGCTAGGGTTTGTTCCAATTTCCTAGGAAATGGGAAATCCAAAGCCTTTAAAATAACAGCCGTTTCAAGTGTCCGACATAAACTGCTGTACTTTCTAAACTGAGAGCCTTTCGGAAGAGCGTTATACCTTTCTGAAAAGCTTATTATATGCCGCTTAAAACGCTATATAAAGCTAGGGTGTGTTCCAATTTCCTAGAAAATGTGAAAGTCCAAACGCTTTAAAATAACAGCCGTTTCAAGGGTCCGACATAAACTGCTGTGCCTTTTCTCAACTAAGAGCCTTTCGGAAGTGCGTTGTACCTTTCTGAAAAGCTTATTATATGCCGCTTAAAACGCTAAGTAAAGCTAGGATCTGTTCCAATTTCCGAGAAAATGGGAAAATCCAAAGCCTTTAAAATAACAGCCGTTTCAAGTGTCCGACATAAACTGCTGTACTTTCTAAACTAAAAGCCATCCGAAAGAGCAATATACCTTTCTGAAAAGCCTATTATATGCCGCTTACAACGCAATTTAAGGCAAGGGTCTGTTCCAATTTCGGAGAAAGTGTGAAAGACCAAACTCTTTGAAATAACAGCCGTTTCAAGTTTCCGACATAAACTGCTGTACTTTCTAAACTAAGAGCCTTTCGGAAGAGCGTTATACCTTTCTAAAAAGCTTATTATATGCCGCTTAAAACGATAAATAAAGCTAGGGTTTGTTCCAATTTCCAACAAACAGCCGTTTCAAGTGTCCGGCATAAACTTCTGTACTTTCTAAACTAAGAGCCTTTCGGAAGAGCGTTATACCTTTCTGGAAAGCTTATTATATGCCGCTTAAAACGCTATATAAAGCTAGGGTGTGTTCCAATCTCCTAGAAAATGTGAAAGTCCAAACGCTTTAAAATAACAGCCGTTTCAAGTGTCCGACATGAACTGCTGTACTTTCTAAACTAAGAGCCTTTCGGAAGAGCGTTAAACCTTTCTGAAAAGCTTATTATATTTCGCTTAAAACGGTAGATAAACCTAGGGTTTGTTCCAATTTCCGAGGAAATGGGAAAATCCAAAGCGTTTAATATAACAGCCGTTTCAAGTGTCCGACAGAAACTGCTGTACTTTCTAAACTAAGAGCCTTTCGGAAGAGCGTTAAACCTTTCTGAAAAGCTTATTATGTGTCGCTAAAAACGGTAAATAAAGCTAGGGTTTGTTCCAATTTCCTAGGAAATGGGAAATCCAAAGCCTTTAAAATAACAGCCGTTTCAAGTGTCCGACATAAACTGCTGTACTTTCTAAACTGAGAGCCTTTCGCAAGAGCATTATACCTTTCTGAAAAGCTTATTATATGTCGCTCAAAACGGTAAATAAAGCTAGGGTCTTTTCCAATTTCCGAGAAAATGGGAAAATCCAAAGCCTTTAAAATAACAGCCGTTTCAAGTGTCCGACATAAACTGCTGTGCTATCTAAACTAAGAGCCTTCCGGAAAAGCGTTATACCTTTCTGAAAAGCTTATTTAATGTCGCTTAAAACGGTAAGTAAAGCTAGGATCTGTTCCAATTTCCGAGAAAATGGGAAAATCCAAAGCCTTTAAAATAACAGCCGTTTCAAGTGTCCGACATAAACTGCTGTACTTTCTAAACTAAAAGCCATCCGAAAGAGCAATATACCTTTCTGAAAAGCCTATTATATGCCGCTTACAACGCAATTTAAGGCAAGGGTCTGTTCTAATTTCGGAGAAAGTGTGAAAGACCAAACTCTTTGAAGTAACAGCCGTTTCAAGTTTCCGACATGAACTGCTGTACTTTCTAAACTAAGAGCCTTTCGGAAGAGCCTTATACCTTTCCGAAAAGCTTATTATATGTCGCTTAAAACGGTAAATAAAGGTAGGGTTTGTTCCAATTTCCAACAAACAGCCGTTTCAAGTGTCCGACAAAAACTGCTGTACTTTCTGAACTGAGAGCCTTTCGAAAGAGCGTTATACCTTTCTGAAAAGCTTATTATGTGTCGCTTAAAACGGAAAATAAAGCTAGGGTTTGTTGCAATTTCCGAGGAAATGGGAAAATCCAAAGCCTTTAAAATAACAGCCGTTTCAAGTGTCCGACATAAACTGCTGTACTTTCTAAACTAAGAGCCTTTCGGAAGAGCCTTATACCTTTCTGAAAAGCTTATTATATGTCGCTTAAAACGGTAAATAAAGCTAGGGTTTGTTCCAATTTCCGAGGAAATGGGAAAATCCAAAGCCTTTAAAATAACAGCCGTTTCAAGTATCCGACATAAACTGCTGTACTTTCTAAACTAAGAGCCTTTCGGAAGAGCGTTATACCTTTCTGAAAAGCTTATTATATGCCGCTTAAAACGATAAATAAAGCTAGGGTTTGTTCCAATTTCCAACAAACAGCCGTTTCAAGTGTCCGACATAAACTGCTGTACTTTCTAAATTAAGCGCCTTTCGGAAGAGCGTTATACCTTTCTGAAAAGCTTATTATATGCCCCTTAAAACGCTATATAAAGCTAGGGTGTGTTCCAAATTCCTAGAAAATGTGAAAGTCCAAACGCTTTAAAATAACAGCCGTTTCAAGTGTCCGACATGAACTGCTGTACTTTCTAAATCAAGAGCCTTTAGGAAGAGCGTTAAACCTTTCTGAAAAGCTGATTATGTGTCGCTAAAAACGGTAAATAAAGCTAGGGTTTGTTCCAATTTCCTAGGAAATGGGAAATCCAAAGCCTTTAAAATAACAGCCGTTTCAAGTGTCCGACATAAACTGCTGTACTTTCTAAACTGAGAGCCTTTCGCAAGAGCATTATACCTTTCTGAAAAGCTTATTATATGTCGCTCAAAACGGTAAATAAAGCTAGGGTCTTTTCCAATTTCCGAGAAAATGGGAAAATCCAAAGCCTTTAAAATAACAGCCGTTTCAAGTGTCCGACATAAACTGCTGTACTATCTAAACTAAGAGCCTTCCGGAAAAGCGTTATACCTTTCTGAAAAGCTTATTATATTTCGCTTAAAACGGTAGATAAACCTAGGGTTTGTTCCAATTTCCGAGGAAATGGGAAAATCCAAAGCCTTTAATATAACAGCCGTTTCAAGTGTCCGACAGAAACTGCTGTACTTTCTAAACTAAGAGCCTTTCGGAAGAGCGTTAAACCTTTCTGAAAAGCTTATTATGTGTCGCTAAAAACGGTAAATAAAGCTAGGGTTTGTTCCAATTTCCTAGGAAATGGGAAATCCAAAGCCTTTAAAATAACAGCCGTTTCAAGTGTCCGACATAAACTGCTGTACTTTCTAAACTGAGAGCCTTTCGGAAGAGCATTATACCTTTCTGAAAAGCTTATTATATGTCGCTCAAAACGGTAAATAAAGCTAGGGTCTTTTCCAATTTCCGAGAAAATGGGAAAATCCAAAGCCTTTAAAATAACAGCCGTTTCAAGTGTCCGACATAAACTGCTGTACTATCTAAACTAAGAGCCTTCCGGAAAAGCGTTATACCTTTCTGAAAAGCTTATTTAATGTCGCTTAAAACGGTAAGTAAAGCTAGGATCTGTTCCAATTTTCGAGAAAATGGGAAAATCCAAAGCCTTTAAAATAACAGCCGTTTCAAGTGTCCGACATAAACTGCTGTACTTTCTAAACTAAAAGCCATCCGAAAGAGCAATATACCTTTCTGAAAAGCCTATTATATGCCGCTTACAACGCAATTTAAGGCAAGGGTCTGTTCTAATTTCGGAGAAAGTGTGAAAGACCAAACTCTTTGAAGTAACAGCCGTTTCAAGTTTCCGACATGAACTGCTGTACTTTCTAAACTAAGAGCCTTTCGGAAGAGCCTTATACCTTTCCGAAAAGCTTATTATATGTCGCTTAAAACGGTAAATAAAGGTAGGGTTTGTTCCAATTTCCAACAAACAGCCGTTTCAAGTGTCCGACAAAAACAGCTGTACTTTCTGAACTGAGAGCCTTTCGAAAGAGCGTTATACCTTTCTGAAAAGCTTATTATGTGTCGCTTAAAACGGAAAATAAAGCTAGGGTTTGTTGCAATTTCCGAGGAAATGGGAAAATCCAAAGCCTTTAAAATAACAGCCGTTTCAAGTGTCCGACATAAACTGCTGTACTTTCTAAACTAAGAGCCTTTCGGAAGAGCCTTATACCTTTCTGAAAAGCTTATTATATGTCGCTTAAAACGGTAAATAAAGCTAGGGTTTGTTCCAATTTCCGAGGAAATGGGAAAATCCAAAGCCTTTAAAATAACAGCCGTTTCAAGTATCCGACATAAACTGCTGTACTTTCTAAACTAAGAGCCTTTCGGAAGAGCGTTATACCTTTCTGAAAAGCTTATTATATGCCGCTTAAAACGATAAATAAAGCTAGGGTTTGTTCCAATTTCCAACAAACAGCCGTTTCAAGTGTCCGACATAAACTGCTGTACTTTCTAAATTAAGCGCCTTTCGGAAGAGCGTTATACCTTTCTGAAAAGCTTATTATATGCCCCTTAAAACGCTATATAAAGCTAGGGTGTGTTCCAATTTCCTAGAAAATGTGAAAGTCCAAACGCTTTAAAATAACAGCCGTTTCAAGTGTCCGACATGAACTGCTGTACTTTCTAAACTAAGAGCCTTTAGGAAGAGCGTTAAACCTTTCTGAAAAGCTGATTATGTGTCGCTAAAAACGCTAAATAAAGCTAGGGTTTGTTCCAATTTCCTAGGAAATGGGAAATCCAAAGCCTTTAAAATAACAGCCGTTTCAAGTGTCCGACATAAACTGCTGTACTTTCTAAACTGAGAGCCTTTCGCAAGAGCATTATACCTTTCTGAAAAGCTTATTATATGTCGCTCAAAACGGTAAATAAAGCTAGGGTCTTTTCCAATTTCCGAGAAAATGGGAAAATCCAAAGCCTTTAAAATAACAGCCGTTTCAAGTGTCCGACATAAACTGCTGTACTATCTAAACTAAGAGCCTTCCGGAAAAGCGTTATACCTTTCTGAAAAGCTTATTATATTTCGCTTAAAACGGTAGATAAACCTAGGGTTTGTTCCAATTTCCGAGGAAATGGGAAAATCCAAAGCCTTTAATATAACAGCCGTTTCAAGTGTCCGACAGAAACTGCTGTACTTTCTAAACTAAGAGCCTTTCGGAAGAGCGTTAAACCTTTCTGAAAAGCTTATTATGTGTCGCTAAAAACGGTAAATAAAGCTAGGGTTTGTTCCAATTTCCTAGGAAATGGGAAATCCAAAGCCTTTAAAATAACAGCCGTTTCAAGTGTCCGACATAAACTGCTGTACTTTCTAAACTGAGAGCCTTTCGCAAGAGCATTATACCTTTCTGAAAAGCTTATTATATGTCGCTCAAAACGGTAAATAAAGCTAGGGTCTTTTCCAATTTCCGAGAAAATGGGAAAATCCAAAGCCTTTAAAATAACAGCCGTTTCAAGTGTCCGACATAAACTGCTGTACTATCTAAACTAAGAGCCTTCCGGAAAAGCGTTATACCTTTCTGAAAAGCTTATTTAATGTCGCTTAAAACGGTAAGTAAAGCTAGGATCTGTTCCAATTTCCGAGAAAATGGGAAAATCCAAAGCCTTTAAAATAACAGCCGTTTCAAGTGTCCGACATAAACTGCTGTACTTTCTAAACTAAAAGCCATCCGAAAGAGCAATATACCTTTCTGAAAAGCCTATTATATGCCGCTTACAACGCAATTTAAGGCAAGGGTCTGTTCTAATTTCGGAGAAAGTGTGAAAGACCAAACTCTTTGAAGTAACAGCCGTTTCAAGTTTCCGACATGAACTGCTGTACTTTCTAAACTAAGAGCCTTTCGGAAGAGCCTTATACCTTTCTGAAAAGCTTATTATATGTCGCTTAAAACGGTAAATAAAGCTAGGGTTTGTTCCAATTTCCGAGGAAATGGGAAAATCCAAAGCCTTTAAAATAACAGCCGTTTCAAGTATCCGACATAAACTGCTGTACTTTCTAAACTAAGAGCCTTTCGGAAGAGCGTTATACCTTTCTGAAAAGCTTATTATATGCCGCTTAAAACGATAAATAAAGCTAGGGTTTGTTCCAATTTCCAACAAACAGCCGTTTCAAGTGTCCGACATAAACTGCTGTACTTTCTAAATTAAGCGCCTTTCGGAAGAGCGTTATACCTTTCCGAAAAGCTTA
Source organism: Volucella zonaria (assembly GCA_963966105.1). Taxonomy (NCBI): domain Eukaryota; kingdom Metazoa; phylum Arthropoda; class Insecta; order Diptera; family Syrphidae; genus Volucella; species Volucella zonaria. The sequence goes on along the minus strand of CAWYQB010000254.1, from coordinate 3,720,996 downwards.
TTATATGTCGCTTAAAACGGTAAATAAAGGTAGGGTTTGTTCCAATTTCCAACAAACAGCCGTTTCAAGTGTCCGACAAAAACTGCTGTACTTTCTGAACTGAGAGCCTTTCGAAAGAGCGTTATACCTTTCTGAAAAGCTTATTATGTGTCGCTTAAAACGGAAAATAAAGCTAGGGTTTGTTGCAATTTCCGAGGAAATGGGAAAATCCAAAGCCTTTAAAATAACAGCCGTTTCAAGTGTCCGACATAAACTGCTGTACTTTCTAAACTAAGAGCCTTTCGGAAGAGCCTTATACCTTTCTGAAAAGCTTATTATATGTCGCTTAAAACGGTAAATAAAGCTAGGGTTTGTTCCAATTTCCGAGGAAATGGGAAAATCCAAAGCCTTTAAAATAACAGCCGTTTCAAGTATCCGACATAAACTGCTGTACTTTCTAAACTAAGAGCCTTTCGGAAGAGCGTTATACCTTTCTGAAAAGCTTATTATATGCCGCTTAAAACGATAAATAAAGCTAGGGTTTGTTCCAATTTCCAACAAACAGCCGTTTCAAGTGTCCGACATAAACTGCTGTACTTTCTAAATTAAGCGCCTTTCGGAAGAGCGTTATACCTTTTTGAAAAGCTTATTATATGCCCCTTAAAACGCTATATATAGCTAGGGTGTGTTCCAATTTCCTAGAAAATGTGAAAGTCCAAACGCTTTAAAATAACAGCCGTTTCAAGTGTCCGACATGAACTGCTGTACTTTCTAAACTAAGAGCCTTTAGGAAGAGCGTTAAACCTTTCTGAAAAGCTGATTATGTGTCGCTTAAAACGGTAAATAAAGCTAGGGTTTGTTCCAATTTCCTAGGAAATGGGAAAATCCAAAGCCTTTAAAATAACAGCCGTTTCAAGTGTCCGACATAAACTGCTGTACTTTCTAAACTGAGAGCCTTTCGGAAGAGCGTTATACCTTTCTGAAAAGCTCTTTATATGCCGCTTAAAACGCTATATAAATCTAGGGTGTGTTCCAATTTCCTAGAAAATGTGAAAGTCCAAACGCTTTAAAATAACAGCCGTTTCAAGGGTCCGACATAAACTGCTGTGCCTTTTCTCAACTAAGAGCCTTTCGGAAGAGCGTTATACCTTTCTGAAAAGCGTATTATATGCCGCTTAAAACGGTAAGTAAAGCTAGGATCTGTTCCAATTTCCGAGAAAATGGGAAAATCCAAAGCCTTTAAAATAACAGCCGTTTCAAGTGTCCGACATAAACTGCTGTACTTTCTAAACTAAAAGCCATCCGAAAGAGCAATATGCCTTTCTGAAAAGCCTATTATATGCCGCTTGCAACGCAATTTAAGGCAAGGGTCTGTTCCAATTTCGGAGAAAGTGTGAAAGACCAAACTCTTTGAAATAACAGCCGTTTCAAGTTTCCGACATGAACTGCTGTACTTTCTAAACTAAGAGCCTTTCGGAAGAGCCTTATACCTTTCCGAAAAGCTTATTATATGTCGCTTAAAACGGTAAATAAAGGTAGGGTTTGTTCCAATTTCCAACAAACAGCCGTTTTAAGTGTCCGACATAAACTGCTGTACTTTCTGAACTGAGAGCCTTTCGGAAGAGCGTAATACCTTTCTGAAAAGCTTATTATATGCCGCTTAAAACGCTATATAAAGCTACGGTGTGTTCCAATTTCCTAGAAAATGTGAAAGTCCAAACGCTTTAAAATAACAGCCGTTTCAAGTGTCCGACATGAACTGCTGTACTTTCTAAACTAAGAGCCTTTCGGAAGAGCGTTAACCTTTTCTGAAAAGCTTATTATGTGTCGCTTTAAACGGTAAATAAAGCTAGGGTTTGTTATAATTTCCTAGGAAATGGGAAATCCAAAGCCTTTAAAATAACAGCCGTTTCAAATGTCCGACATAAACTGCTGTACTTTCTAAACTGAGAGCCTTTCGGAAGAGCGTTATACCTTTCTGAAAAGCTTATTATATGCCGCTTAAAACGCTATATAAAGCTAGGGTGTGTTCCAATTTCCTAGAAAATGTGAAAGTCCAAACACTTTAAAATAACAGCCGTTTCAAGTGTCCGACATGAACTGCTGTACTTTCTAAACTAAGAGCCTTTCGGAACAGCGTTAAACCTTTCTGAAAAGCTTATTATGTGTCGCTTAAAACGGTAAATAAAGCTAGGGTTTATTCCAATTTCCTAGGAAATGGGAAATCCAAAGCCTTTAAAATAACAGCCGTTTCAAGTGTCCGACATAAACTGCTGTACTTTCTAAACTGAGAGCCTTTCGGAAGAGCGTTATACCTTTATGAAAAGCTTATTATATGCCGCTTAAAACCCTATATAAAGCTAGGGTGTGTTCCAATTTCCTAGAAAACGTGAAAGTCCAAACGCTTTAAAATAACAGCCGTTTCGAGGGTCCGACTTAAACTGCTGTGCCTTTTCTCAACTAAGAGCCTTTCGGAAGAGCGTTGTACCTTTCTGAAAAGCTTATTATATGCCGCTTAAAACGGTAAGTAAATCTAGGATCTGTTCCAATTTCCGAGAAAATGGGAAAATCCAAAGCCTTTAAAATAACAGCCGTTTCAAGTGTCCGACATAAACTGCTGTACTTTCTAAACTAAAAGCCATCCGAAAGAGCAATATACCTTTCTGAAAAGCCTTTTATATGCCGCTTACAACGCAATTTAAGGCAAGGGTCTGTTCCAATTTCGGAGAAAGTGTGAAAGACCAAACTCTTTGAAATAACAGCCGTTTCAAGTTTCCGACATAAACTGCTGTACTTTCTAAACCAAGAGCCTTTCGGAAGAGCGTTATACCTTTCTGAAAAGCTTATTATATGCCGCTTAAAACGCTATATAAAGCTAGGGTGTGTTCCAATTTCCTAGAAAATGTGAAAGTCCAAACACTTTAAAATAACAGCCGTTTCAAGTGTCCGACATGAACTGCTGTACTTTCTAAACTAAGAGCCTTTCGGAACAGCGTTAAACCTTTCTGAAAAGCTTATTATGTGTCGCTTAAAACGGTAAATAAAGCTAGGGTTTATTCCAATTTCCTAGGAAATGGGAAATCCAAAGTCTTTAAAATAACAGCCGTTTCAAGTGTCCGACATAAACTGCTGTACTTTCTAAACTGAGAGCCTTTCGGAAGAGCGTTATACCTTTATGAAAAGCTTATTATATGCCGCTTAAAACGCTATATAAAGCTAGGGTGTGTTCCAATTTCCTAGAAAACGTGAAAGTCCAAACGCTTTAAAATAACAGCCGTTTCGAGGGTCCGACTTAAACTGCTGTGCCTTTTCTCAACTAAGAGCCTTTCGGAAGAGCGTTGTACCTTTCTGAAAAGCTTATTATATGCCGCTTAAAACGGTAAGTAAATCTAGGATCTGTTCCAATTTCCGAGAAAATGGGAAAATCCAAAGCCTTTAAAATAACAGCCGTTTCAAGTGTCCGACATAAACTGCTGTACTTTCTAAACTAAAAGCCATCCGAAAGAGCAATATACCTTTCTGAAAAGCCTTTTATATGCCGCTTACAACGCAATTTAAGGCAAGGGTCTGTTCCAATTTCGGAGAAAGTGTGAAAGACCAAACTCTTTGAAATAACAGCCGTTTCAAGTTTCCGACATAAACTGCTGTACTTTCTAAACCAAGAGCCTTTCGGAAGAGCGTTATACCTTTCTGAAAAGCTTATTATATGCCGCTTAAAACGATAAATAAAGCTAGGGTTTGTTCCAATTTCCAACAAACAGCCGTTTCAAGTGTCCGACATAAACTGCTGTACTTTCTAAACTAAGAGCCTTTCGGAAGAGCGTTATACCTTTCTGAAAAGCTTATTATATGCCGCTTAAAACGCTGTATAAAGCTAGGGTGTGTTCCAATTTCCTAGAAAATGTGAAAGTCCAAACGCTTTAAAATAACAGCCGTTTCAAGTGTCCGACATGAACTGCTGTACTTTCTAAACTAAGAGCCTTTCGGAAGAGCGTTAAACCTTTCTGAAAAGCTTATTATATTTCGCTTAAAACGGTAGATAAACCTAGGGTTTGTTCCAATTTCCGAGGAAATGGGAAAATCCAAAGCCTTTAAAATAACAGCCGTTTCAAGTGTCCGACATAAACTGCTGTACTTTCTAAACTAAGAGCCTTTCGGAAGAGCCTTATACCTTTCCGAAAAGCTTATTACATGTCGCTTAAAACGGTAAATAAAGGTAGGGTTTGTTCCAATTTCCAACAAACAGCCGTTTCAAGTGTCCGACATAAACTGCTGTACTTTCTGAACTGAGAGCCTTTCGGAAGTGCGTTGTACCTTTCTGAAAAGCTTATTATATGCCGCTTAAAACGGTAAGTAAAGCTAGGATCTGTTCCAATTTCCGAGAAAATGGGAAAATCCAAAGCCTTTAAAACAACAGCCGTTTCAAGTGTCCGACATAAACTGCTGTACTTTCTAAACTAAGAGCCTTTCGGAAGAGCGTTAAACCCCTCTGAAAAGCTTATTATGTGTCGCTAAAAACGGTAAATAAAGCTAGGGTTTGTTCCAATTTCCTAGGAAATGGGAAATATAAAGCCTTTAAAATAACAGCCGTTTCAAGTGTCCGACATAAACTGCTGTACTTTCTAAACTGAGAGCCTTTCGGAAGAGCATTATACCTTTCTGAAAAGCTTATTATATGTCGCTCAAAACGGTAAATAAAGCTAGGGTCTTTTCCAATTTCCGGAAAAATGGGAAAATCCAAAGGCTTTAAAATAACAGCCGTTTCAAGTGTCCGACATAAACTGCTGTACTATCTAAACTAAGAGCCTTTCGGAAAAGCGTTATACCTTTCTGAAAAGCTTATTTAATGTCGCTTAAAACGGTAAGTAAAGCTAGGATCTGTTCCAATTTCCGAGAAAATGGGAAAATCCAAAGCCTTTAAAATAACAGCCGTTTCAAGTGTCCGACATAAACTGCTGTACTTTCTAAACTGAGAGCCTTTCGGAAGAGCATTATACCTCTCTGAAAAGCTTATTATATTTCGCTTAAAACGGTAAATAAACCTAGGGTTTGTTCCAATTTCCGAGGAAATGGGAAAATCCAAAGTCTTTAAAATAACAGCCGTTTCAAGTGTCCGACATAAACTGCTGTACTTTCTAAACTAAGAGCCTTTCGGAAGAGCCTTATACCTTTCCGAAAAGCTTATTACATGTCGCTTAAAACGGTAAATAAAGGTAGGGTTTGTTCCAATTTCCAACAAACAGCCGTTTCAAGTGTCCGACATAAACTGCTGTACTTTCTGAACTGAGAGCCTTTCGGAAGAGCGTAATACCTTTCTGAAAAGCTTATTATATGCCGCTTAAAACGCTATATAAAGCTAGGGTGTGTTCCAATTTCCTAGAAAATGTGAAAGTCCAAACACTTTAAAATAACAGCCGTTTCAAGTGTCCGACATGAACTGCTGTACTTTCTAAACTAAGAGCCTTTCGGAACAGCGTTAAACCTTTCTGAAAAGCTTATTATGTGTCGCTTAAAACGGTAAATAAAGCTAGGGTTTGTTCCAATTTCCTAGGAAATGGGAAATCCAAAGCCTTTAAAATAACAGCCGTTTCAAGTGTCCGACATAAACTGCTGTACTTTCTAAACTGAGAGCCTTTCGGAAGAGCGTTATACCTTTCTGAAAAGCTTATTATATGCCGCTTAAAACGCTATATAAAGCTAGGGTGTGTTCCAATTTCCTAGAAAATGTGAAAGTCCAAACTCTTTAAAATAACAGCCGTTTCAAGGGTCCGACATAAACTGCTGTGCCTTTTCTCAACTAAGAGCCTTTCGGAAGTGCGTTGTACCTTTCTGAAAAGCTTATTATATGCCGCTTAAAACGGTAAGTAAAGCTAGGATCTGTTCCAATTTCCGAGAAAATGGGAAAATCCAAAGCCTTTAAAATAACAGCCGTTTCAAGTGTCCGACATAAACTGCTGTACTTTCTAAACTAAAAGCCATCCGAAAGAGCAATATACCTTTCTGAAAAGCCTATTATATGCCGCTTACAACGCAATTTAAGGCAAGGGTCTGTTCCAATTTCGGAGAAAGTGTGAAAGACCAAACTCTTTGAAATAACAGCCGTTTCAAGTTTCCGACATAAACTGCTGTACTTTCTAAACTAAGAGCCTTTCGGAAGAGCGTTATACCTTTCTAAAAAGCTTATTATATGCCGCTTAAAACGATAAATAAAGCTAGGGTTTGTTCCAATTTCCAACAAACAGCCGTTTCAAGTGTCCGGCATAAACTTCTGTACTTTCTAAACTAAGAGCCTTTCGGAAGAGCGTTATACCTTTCTGGAAAGCTTATTATATGCCGCTTAAAACGCTATATAAAGCTAGGGTGTGTTCCAATCTCCTAGAAAATGTGAAAGTCCAAACGCTTTAAAATAACAGCCGTTTCAAGTGTCCGACATGAACTGCTGTACCTTCTAAACTAAGAGCCTTTCGGAAGAGCGTTAAACCTTTCTGAAAAGCTTATTATATTTCGCTTAAAACGGTAGATAAACCTAGGGTTTGTTCCAATTTCCGAGGAAATGGGAAAATCCAAAGCCTTTAATATAACAGAAGTTTCAAGTGTCCGACAGAAACTGCTGTACTTTCTAAACTAAGAGCCTTTCGGAAGAGCGTTAAACCTTTCTGAAAAGCTTATTATGTGTCGCTAAAAACGGTAAATAAAGCTAGGGTTTGTTCCAATTTCCTAGGAAATGGGAAATCCAAAGCCTTTAAAATAACAGCCGTTTCAAGTGTCCGACATAAACTGCTGTACTTTCTAAACTGAGAGCCTTTCGCAAGAGCATTATACCTTTCTGAAAAGCTTATTATATGTCGCTCAAAACGGTAAATAAAGCTAGGGTCTTTTCCAATTTCCGAGAAAATGGGAAAATCCAAAGCCTTTAAAATAACAGCCGTTTCAAGTGTCCGACATAAACTGCTGTACTATCTAAACTAAGAGCCTTTCGGAAAAGCGTTATACCTTTCTGAAAAGCTTATTTAATGTCGCTTAAAACGGTAAGTAAAGCTAGGATCTGTTCCAATTTCCGAGAAAATGGGAAAATCCAAAGCCTTTAAAATAACAGCCGTTTCAAGTGTCCGACATAAACTGCTGTACTTTCTAAACTAAAAGCCATCCGAAAGAGCAATATACCTTTCTGAAAAGCCTATTATATGCCGCTTACAACGCAATTTAAGGCAAGGGTCTGTTCTAATTTCGGAGAAAGTGTGAAAGACCAAACTCTTTGAAGTAACAGCCGTTTCAAGTTTCCGACATGAACTGCTGTACTTTCTAAACTAAGAGCCTTTCGGAAGAGCCTTATACCTTTCCGAAAAGCTTATTATATGTCGCTTAAAACGGTAAATAAAGGTAGGGTTTGTTCCAATTTCCAACAAACAGCCGTTTCAAGTGTCCGACAAAAACTGCTGTACTTTCTGAACTGAGAGCCTTTCGAAAGAGCGTTATACCTTTCTGAAAAGCTTATTATGTGTCGCTTAAAACGGAAAATAAAGCTGGGTTTGTTGCAATTTCCGAGGAAATGGGAAAATCCAAAGCCTTTAAAATAACAGCCGTTTCAAGTGTCCGACATAAACTGCTGTACTTTCTAAACTAAGAGCCTTTCGGAAGAGCCTTATACCTTTCTGAAAAGCTTATTATATGTGGCTTAAAACGGTAAATAAAGCTAGGGTTTGTTCCAATTTCCGAGGAAATGGGAAAATCCAAAGCCTTTAAAATAACAGCCGTTTCAAGTATCCGACATAAACTGCTGTGCTTTCTAAACTAAGAGCCTTTCGGAAGAGCGTTATACCTTTCTGAAAAGCTTATTATATGCCGCTTAAAACGATAAATAAAGCTAGGGTTTGTTCCAATTTCCAACAAACAGCCGTTTCAAGTGTCCGACATAAACTGCTGTACTTTCTAAATTAAGCGCCATTCGGAAGAGCGTTATACCTTTCTGAAAAGCTTATTATATGCCGCTTAAAACGCTATATAAAGCTAGGGTGTATTCCAATTTCCTAGAAAATGTGACAGTCCAAACGCTTTAAAATAACAGCCGTTTCAAGTGTCCGACATGAACTGCTGTACTTTCTAAACTAAGAGCCTTTAGGAAGAGCGTTAAACCTTTCTGAAAAGCTGATTATGTGTCGCTTAAAACGGTAAATAAAGCTAGGGTTTGTTCCAATTTCCTAGGAAATGGGAAAATCCAAAGCCTTTAAAATAACAGCCGTTTCAAGTGTCCGACATAAACTGCTGTACTTTCTAAACTGAGAGCCTTTCGGAAGAGCATTATACCTCTCTGAAAAGCTTATTATATTTCGCTTAAAACGGTAAATAAACCTAGGGTTTGTTCCAATTTCCGAGGAAATGGGAAAATCCAAAGCCTTTAAAATAACAGCCGTTTCAAGTGTCCGACATAAACTGCTGTACTTTCTAAACTAAGAGCCTTTCGGAAGAGCGTTATACCTTTCTGAAAAGCTCTTTATATGCCGCTTAAAACGCTATATAAATCTAGGGTGTGTTCCAATTTCCTAGAAAATGTGAAAGTCCAAACGCTTTAAAATAACAGCCGTTTCAAGGGTCCGACATAAACTGCTGTGCCTTTTCTCAACTAAGAGCCTTTCGGAAGAGCGTTATACCTTTCTGAAAAGCGTATTATATGCCGCTTAAAACGGTAAGTAAAGCTAGGATCTGTTCCAATTTCCGAGAAAATGGGAAAATCCAAAGCCTTTAAAATAACAGCCGTTTCAAGTGTCCGACATAAACTGCTGAACTTTCTAAACTAAAAGCCATCCGAAAGAGCAATATGCCTTTCTGAAAAGCCTATTATATGCCGCTTGCAACGCAATTTAAGGCAAGGGTCTGTTCCAATTTCGGAGAAAGTGTGAAAGACCAAACTCTTTGAAATAACAGCCGTTTCAAGTTTCCGACATGAACTGCTGTACTTTCTAAACTAAGAGCCTTTCGGAAGAGCCTTATACCTTTCCGAAAAGCTTATTATATGTCGCTTAAAACGGTAAATAAAGGTAGGGTTTGTTCCAATTTCCAACAAACAGCCGTTTCAAGTGTCCGACATAAACTGCTGTACTTTCTGAACTGAGAGCCTTTCGGAAGAGCGTAATACCTTTCTGAAAAGCTTATTATATGCCGCTTAAAACGCTATATAAAGCTGCGGTGTGTTCCAATTTCCTAGAAAATGTGAAAGTCCAAACGCTTTAAAATAACAGCCGTTTCAAGTGTCCGACATGAACTGCTGTACTTTCTAAACTAAGTGCCTTTCGGAAGAGCGTTAAACTTTTCTGAAAAGCTTATTATGTGTCGCTTTAAACGGTAAATAAAGCTAGGGTTTGTTATAATTTCCTAGGAAATGGGAAATCCAAAGCCTTTAAAATAACAGCCGTTTCAAATGTCCGACATAAACTGCTGTACTTTCTAAACTGAGAGCCTTTCGGAAGAGCGTTATACCTTTCTGAAAAGCTTATTATATGCCGCTTAAAACGCTATATAAAGCTAGGGTGTGTTCCAATTTCCTAGAAAATGTGAAAGTCCAAACACTTTAAAATAACAGCCGTTTCAAGTGTCCGACATGAACTGCTGTACTTTCTAAACTAAGAGCCTTTCGGAACAGCGTTAAACCTTTCTGAAAAGCTTATTATGTGTCGCTTAAAACGGTAAATAAAGCTAGGGTTTATTCCAATTTCCTAGAAAATGGGAAATCCAAAGCCTTTAAAATAACAGCCGTTTCAAGTGTCCGACATAAACTGCTGTACTTTCTAAACTGAGAGCCTTTCGGAAGAGCGTTCTACCTTTATGAAAAGCTTATTATATGCCGCTTAAAACGCTATATAAAGCTAGGGTGTGTTCCAATTTCCTAGAAAACGTGAAAGTCCAAACGCTTTAAAATAACAGCCGTTTCGAGGGTCCGACATAAACTGCTGTGCCTTTTCTCAACTAAGAGCCTTTCGGAAGAGCGTTGTACCTTTCTGAAAAGCTTATTATATGCCGCTTAAAACGGTAAGTAAATCTAGGATCTGTTCCAATTTCCGAGAAAATGGGAAAATCCAAAGCCTTTAAAATAACAGCCGTTTCAAGTGTCCGACATAAACTGCTGTACTTTCTAAACTAAAAGCCATCCGAAAGAGCAATATACCTTTCTGAAAAGCCTTTTATATGCCGCTTACAACGCAATTTAAGGCAAGGGTTTGTTCCAATTTCGGAGAAAGTGTGAAAGACCAAACTCTTTGAAATAACAGCCGTTTCAAGTTTCCGACATAAACTGCTGTACTTTCTAAACCAAGAGCCTTTCGGAAGAGCGTTATACCTTTCTGAAAAGCTTATTATACTCGTATGCCGCTTAAAACGATAAATAAAGCTAGGGTTTGTTCCAATTTCCAACAAACAGCCGTTTCAAGTGTCCGACATAAACTGCTGTACTTTCTAAACTAAGAGCCTTTCGGAAGAGCGTTATACCTTTCTGAAAAGCTTATTATATGCCGCTTAAAACGCTATATAAAGCTAGGGTGTGTTCCGATTTCCTAGAAAATGTGAAAGTCCAAACGCTTTAAAATAACAGCCGTTTCAAGTGTCCGACATGAACTGCTGTACTTTCTAAACTAAGAGCCTTTCGGAAGAGCGTTAAACCTTTCTGAAAAGCTTATTATATTTCGCTTAAAACGGTAGATAAACCTAGGGTTTGTTCCAATTTCCGAGGAAATGGGAAAATCCAAAGCCTTTAAAATAACAGCCGTTTCAAGTGTCCGACATAAACTGCTGTACTTTCTAAACTAAGAGCCTTTCGGAAGAGCGTTATACCTTTCTGAAAAGCTTATTATATGCCGCTTAAAACGATAAATAAAGCTAGGGTTTGTTCCAATTTCCAACAAACAGCCGTTTCAAGTGTCCGACATAAACTGCTGTACTTTCTAAATTAAGCGCCTTTCGGAAGAGCGTTATACCTTTCTGAAAAGCTTATTATATGCCCCTTAAAACGCTATATAAAGCTAGGGTGTGTTCCAATTTCCTAGAAAATGTGAAAGTCCAAACGCTTTAAAATAACAGCCGTTTCAAGTGTCCGACATGAACTGCTGTACTTTCTAAACTAAGAGCCTTTAGGAAGAGCGTTAAACCTTTCTGAAAAGCTGATTATGTGTCGCTTAAAACGGTAAATAAAGCTAGGGTTTGTTCCAATTTCCTAGGAAATGGGAAAATCGAAAGCCTTTAAAATAACAGCCGTTTCAAGTGTCCGACATAAACTGCTGTACTTTCTAAACTGAGAGCCTTTCGGAAGAGCATTATACCTCTCTGAAAAGCTTATTATATTTCGCTTAAAACGGTAAATAAACCTAGGGTTTGTTCCAATTTCCGAGGAAATGGGAAAATCCAAAGCCTTTAAAATAACAGCCGTTTCAAGTGTCCGACATAAACTGCTGTACTTTCTAAACTAAGAGCCTTTCGGAAGAGCGTTATACCTTTCTGAAAAGCTCTTTATATGCCGCTTAAAACGCTATATAAATCTAGGGTGTGTTCCAATTTCCTAGAAAATGTGAAAGTCCAAACGCTTTAAAATAACAGCCGTTTCAAGGGTCCGACATAAACTGCTGTGCCTTTTCTCAACTAAGAGCCTTTCGGAAGAGCGTTATACCTTTCTGAAAAGCGTATTATATGCCGCTTAAAACGGTAAGTAAAGCTAGGATCTGTTCCAATTTCCGAGAAAATGGGAAAATCCAAAGCCTTTAAAATAACAGCCGTTTCAAGTGTCCGACATAAACTGCTGTACTTTCTAAACTAAAAGCCATCCGAAAGAGCAATATGCCTTTCTGAAAAGCCTATTATATGCCGCTTGCAACGCAATTTAAGGCAAGGGTCTGTTCCAATTTCGGAGAAAGTGTGAAAGACCAAACTCTTTGAAATAACAGCCGTTTCAAGTTTCCGACATGAACTGCTGTACTTTCTAAACTAAGAGCCTTTCGGAAGAGCCTTATACCTTTCCGAAAAGCTTATTATATGTCGCTTAAAACGGTAAATAAAGGTAGGGTTTGTTCCAATTTCCAACAAACAGCCGTTTCAAGTGTCCGACATAAACTGCTGTACTTTCTGAACTGAGAGCCTTTCGGAAGAGCGTAATACCTTTCTGAAAAGCTTATTATATGCCGCTTAAAACGCTATATAAAGCTACGGTGTGTTCCAATTTCCTAGAAAATGTGAAAGTCCAAACGCTTTAAAATAACAGCCGTTTCAAGTGTCCGACATGAACTGCTGTACTTTCTAAACTAAGGGCCTTTCGGAAGAGCGTTAAACTTTTCTGAAAAGCTTATTATGTGTCGCTTTAAACGGTAAATAAAGCTAGGGTTTGTTATAATTTCCTAGGAAATGGGAAATCCAAAGCCTTTAAAATAACTGCCGTTTCAAATGTCCGACATAAACTGCTGTACTTTCTAAACTGAGAGCCCTTCGGAAGAGCGTTATACCTTTCTGAAAAGCTTATTATATGCCGCTTAAAACGCTATATAAAGCTAGGGTGTGTTCCAATTTCCTAGAAAATGTGAAAGTCCAAACACTTTAAAATAACAGCCGTTTCAAGTGTCCGACATGAACTGCTGTACTTTCTAAACTAAGAGCCTTTCGGAACAGCGTTAAACCTTTCTGAAAAGCTTATTATGTGTCGCTTAAAACGGTAAATAAAGCTAGGGTTTATTCCAATTTCCTAGGAAATGGGAAATCCAAAGCCTTTAAAATAACAGCCGTTTCAAGTGTCCGACATAAACTGCTGTACTTTCTAAACTGAGAGCCTTTCGGAAGAGCGTTATACCTTTATGAAAAGCTTATTATATGCCGCTTAAAACGCTAAATAAAGCTAGGGTGTGTTCCAATTTCCTAGAAAACGTGAAAGTCCAAACGCTTTAAAATAACAGCCGTTTCGAGGGTCCGACATAAACTGCTGTGCCTTTTCTCAACTAAGAGCCTTTCGGAAGAGCGTTGTACCTTTCTGAAAAGCTTATTATATGCCGCTTAAAACGGTAAGTAAATCTAGGATCTGTTCCAATTTCCGAGAAAATGGGAAAATCCAAATCCTTTAAAATAACAGCCGCTTCAAGTGTCCGACATAAACTGCTGTACTTTCTAAACTAAAAGCCATCCGAAAGAGCAATATACCTTTCTGAAAAGCCTTTTATATGCCGCTTACAACGCAATTTAAGGCAAGGGTCTGTTCCAATTTCGGAGAAAGTGTGAAAGACCAAACTCTTTGAAATAACAGCCGTTTCAAGTTTCCGACATAAACTGCTGTACTTTCTAAACCAAGAGCCTTTCGGAAGAGCGTTATACCTTTCTGAAAAGCTTATTATATGCCGCTTAAAACGATAAATAAAGCTAGGGTTTGTTCCAATTTCCAACAAACAGCCGTTTCAAGTGTCCGACATAAACTGCTGTACTTTCTAAACTAAGAGCCTTTCGGAAGAGCGTTATACCTTTCTGAAAAGCTTATTATATGCCGCTTAAAACGCTATATAAAGCTAGGGTGTGTTCCAATTTCCTAGAAAATGTGAAAGTCCAAACGCTTTAAAATAACAGCCGTTTCAAGTGTCCGACATGAACTGCTGTACTTTCTAAACTAAGAGCCTTTCGGAAGAGCGTTAAACCTTTCTGAAAAGCTTATTATATTTCGCTTAAAACGGTAGATAAACCTAGGGTTTGTTCCAATTTCCGAGGAAATGGGAAAATCCAAAGCCTTTAAAATAACAGCCGTTTCAAGTGTCCGACATAAACTGCTGTACTTTCTAAACTAAGAGCCTTTCGGAAGAGCGTAAAACCTTTCTGAAAAGCTTATTATGTGTCGCTAAAAACGGTAAATAAAGCTAGGGTGTGTTCCAATTTCCTAGAAATGTGAAAGTCCAAACGCTTTAAAATAACAGCCGTTTCAAGTGTCCGACATGAACTGCTGTACTTTCTAAACTAAGAGCCTTTCGGAAGAGCGTTAAACCTTTCTGAAAAGCTTATTATATTTCGCTTAAAACGGTAGATAAACCTAGGGTTTGTTCCAATTTCCGAGGAAATGGGAAAATCCAAAGCCTTTAAAATAACAGCCGTTTCAAGTGTCCGACATAAACTGCTGTACTTTCTAAACTAAGAGCCTTTCGGAAGAGCGTTAAACCTTTCTGAAAAGTTTATCATGTGTCGCTAAAAACGGTAAATAAAGCTAGGGTTTGTTCCAATTTCCTAGGAAATGGGAAATCCAAAGCCTTTAAAATAACAGCCGTTTCAAGTGTCCGACATAAACTGCTGTACTTTCTAAACTGAGAGCCTTTCGGAAGAGCATTATACCTTTCTGAAAAGCTTATTATATTTCGCTTAAAACGGTAAATAAACCTAGGGTTTGTTCCAATTTCCGAGGAAATGGGAAAATCCAAAGCCTTTAAAATAACAGCCGTTTCAAGTGTCCGACATAAACTGCTGTACTTTCTAAACTAAGAGCCTTTCGGAAGAGCGTTACACCTATCTGAATAGCTTAGATAATGCTGCTTTAAACGCTATATAAAGCTAGGGTCTGTTCCAATTACCGAGAAAATGGGAAAATCCAAAGTCTTTAAAATAACAGCCGTTTCAAGTGTCCGACATAAACTGCTGTACTTTCTAAACTGAGAGCCTTTCGAAAGAGCATTATTCCTTTCTGAAAAGCTTATTATATGCCGCTTAAAACGCCATATAAAGCTAGGGTGTGTTCCAATTTCCGAGAAAATGTGAAAGTCCAAAATCTTTAAAATAACTGCCGTTTCAAATGTCCGACATAAACTGCTGTACTCTTTAAACTAAGGGCCTTTCGAAAGACCGTTTTACCTTTCTGAAAAGCCTATTGTATGCCGCTTAAAACGCAGTATAAGGCTAAGGTCTGTTCCAATTTCCGAGAAAATGGGAAAGTCCAATCCCTCTAAAATAACAGCCGTTTCTAGTGACCGACATAAAGTGCTGTACTTTCTAAACTAAGAGCCTTCCGAAAGAGTAGTATACCTTTCTGAAAAGCCTATTATATGCTGCTTACAACGCAATTTAAGGCAAGGGTCTGTTCCAATTTCGGAGAAAGTGTGAAAGATCAAACTCTTTGAAATAACAGCCGATTCATGTGTCCGACATGAACTGCTGTACTTTTTAAATAAAGAGCTTTTCGGAAGAGCGTTACACCTATCTTTAAAACTTATTTTATGCCGCTTTAAATGCTATATAAAGCTAGGGTCTGTTCCAATTACCGAGAAAATGGGAAAATCCAAAGTCTTTAAAATAACAGCCGTTTCAAGTGTCCGACATAAACTGCTGTACTTTCTAAGCTAAGAGCCATCCGAAAGAGTAATATACCTTTCTGAAAAGCCTATTATATGCCGCTTACAACGCAATTTAAGGCAAGGGTCTGTTCCAATTTCGGAGAAAGTGTGAAAGACCAAACTCTTTGAAATAACAGCCAATTCAAGTGTCCGACATGAACTGCTGTACTTTTTAAATAAAGAGCTTTTCGGAAGCGCGTTACACCTATCTTTAAAGCTTATTTTATGCCGCTTTAAACGCTACATAAAGCTAGGGTCTGTTCCAATTTCCGAGAAAATGGGAAAGTCCAAACTCTTTAAAATAACTGCCGTTTCAAGTGTCCGACCTAAACTGCTGTACTTTCTAAACCAAGAGCCTTTCGGAAGAGCGTTACACCTATCTAAATAGCTTAGTTTATGCCGCTTTAAACGCTATATAAAGCTAGGGTCTGTTCCAATTACCGAGAAAATGGGAAAATCCAAAGTCTTTAAAATAACAGCCGTTTCAAGTGTCCGACATAAACTGCTGTACTTTCTAAACTGAGAGCCTTTCGAAAGAGCATTATTCCTTTCTGAAAAGCTTATTATATGCCGCTTAAAACGCTATATAAAGCTAGGGTGTGTTCCAATTTCCGAGAAAATGTGAAAGACCAAACGCTTTAAAATAACAGCCGTTTCAAGTGTCCGACATAAACTGCTGAACTTTCTAAACTAAGAGCCTTTCGGAAGAGCGTTACACCTTTCTGAAAAGCTTATTATATGCCGCTTAAAACACAATAAAAAGCTAGAGTCTGTTCTAATATCCGCGAAAATGGGAAAGGCCAAACTCTTTAAAATAACTGCCGTTTCAAGCGTCCGACATAAATTGCTGTACTTTCTAAGCTAAGAGCCTACCGAAAGAGTAATATACCTTTCTGAAAAGCTTATTATATGCCGCTTACAACGCAATATAAGGCAAGGATCTGTTCCAATTTCGGAGAAAATGTAAGAGACCAAACGCTTTAAAATAACTGCCGTTTCAAGTGTCCGACATAAACTGCTGCACTTTCTAAACTAAGAGCCTTTCGGAAGAGCGTTATACCTTTCTGAAAAGCTTATTATATGTCGGTTAAAACGGTAGATAAAGCTAGGGTCTGTTTCAATTTCCGAGAAAAGGGGAAAATCCAAAGCCTTTAAAATAACAGCCGTTTCAAGTGTCCGACATAAACTGCTGTACTTTCTAAACTAAGAGCCTGCCGGAAAAGCGTTATACCTTTCTGAAAAGCCTATTTCATGTCGCTTAAAACGATAGATAAAGCTAGGGTCTGTTCAAATTTCCTAGGAAATGGGAAAGAACAAACTCTTTAAAAAAACTGTCGTTTCAAGTGTCCGACATGAACTGCTGTACTGTCTAAACTAAGACCCTTTCGGAAGAGCGTTACACCTATCTAAATAGCTTAGTTTATGCCGCTTTAAACGCTATATAAAGCTAGGGTCTGTTCCAATTACCGAGAAAATGGGAAAATCCGAAGTCTTTAAAATAACATCCGTTTCAAGTGTCCGACATAAACTGCTGTACTTTCTAAACTGAGAGCCTTTCGAAAGAGCATTATGCCTTTATGAAAAGCCTATTATATGCCGCTTAAAACACAGTAAAAAGCTAGAGTCTGTTCCAATATCCGAGAAAATGGGAAAGACCAAAATCTTTAAAATAACTGCCGTTTCAAATGTCCGACATAAACTGCTGTGCCTTTTCTAAATTAAGAGCCTTTCGGAAGAGCGTTATACCTTTCTGAAAAGCTTATTATATGCCGCTTAAAACGGTAAGTAAAGCTAGGATCTGTTAAAATTTCCGAGAAAATGGGAAAGTCCAATCCCTCTAAAATAACAGCCGTTTCTAGTGTCCGACATAAACTGCTGTACTTTCGAAACTAAGAGCCTTCCGAAAGAGTAATATACCTTTCTGAAAAGCCTATTATATGCCGCTTACAACGCAATTTAAGGCAAGGGTCTGTTCCAATTTCGGAGAAAGTATGAAAGACCAAACTCTTTGAAATAACAGCCAATTCAAGTGTCCGACAAGAACTGCTGTACTTTTTAAATAAAGAGCTTTTCGGAAGCGCGTTACACCAATCTTTAAAGCTTATTTTATGCCGCTTTAAACGCTGTATAAAGCTAGGGTCTGTTTCAATTTCCGAGAAAATGAGAAAGGCCAAACTCTTTAAAATAACAGCCGTTTCAAGTGTCCGACATAAACTGCTGTACTCTCTAAACTAAGAGCCTTTCGGAAGAGCGATACACCTTTCTGAAAAGCTTATTATATGCCGCTTAAAACACAATAAAAAGCTAGAGTCTTTTCTGATATCCGCGAAAATGGGAAAGGCCAAACTCTTTAAAATAACTGCCGTTTCAAGTGTCCGACATAAATTGCTGTACTTTCTAAGCTAAGAGCCTACCGAAAGAGTAATATACCTTTCTGAAAAGCTTATTATATGCCGCTTACAACGCAATATAAGGCAAGGATCTGTTCCAATTTCGGAGAAAATGTAAGAGACCAAACGCTTTAAAATAACTGCTGTTTCAAGTGTTCGACATAAACTGCTGTACTTTCTAAACTAAGAGCCTTTCGGAAAAGCGTTACACCTTTCTGAAAAGCTTATTATATGCCGCTTAAAACACAAAAAAAAAACTAGAGTCTGTTCTAATATCCGCGAAAATGGGAAAGGCCAAACTCTTTAAAATAACTGCCGTTTCAAGTGTCCGACATAAATTGCTGTACTTTCTAAGCTAAGAGCCTACCGAAAGAGTAATATACCTTTCTGAAAAGCTTATTATATGCCGCTTACAACGCAATATAAGGCAAGGATCTGTTCCAATTTCGGAGAAAATGTAAGAGACCAAACGCTTTAAAATAACTGCCGTTTCAAGTGTTCGACATAAACTGCTGTACTTTCTAAACTAAGAGCCTTTCGGAAGAGCGTTACACCTTTCTGAAAAGCTTATTATATGCCGCTTAAAACACAATAAAAAGCTAGAGTCTGTTCTAATATCCGCGAAAATGGGAAAGGCCAAACTCTTTAAAATAACTGCCGTTTCAAGTGTCCGACATAAATTGCGGTACTTTCTAAGCTAAGAGCCTACCGAAAGAGTAATATACCTTTCTGAAAAGCTTATTATATGCCGCTTACAACGCAATATAAGGCAAGGATCTGTTCCAATTTCGGAGAAAATGTAAGAGACCAAACGCTTTAAAATAACTGCCGTTTCAAGTGTTCGACATAAACTGCTGTACTTTCTAAACTAAGATCCTTTCGGAAAAGCGTTATACCTTTCTGAAAAGCTTATTTAATGCCGCTTACAACGCAATATAAGGCAAGGATCTGTTCCAATTTCGGAGAAAATGTAAGAGACCAAACGCTTTAAAATAACTGCCGTTTCAAGTGTTCGACATAAACTGCTGTACTTTCTAAACTAAGAGCCTTTCGGAAGAGCGTTACACCTTTCTGAAAAGCTTATTATATGCCGCTTAAAACACAATAAAAAGCTAGAGTCTGTTCTAATATCCGCGAAAATGGGAAAGGCCAAACTCTTTAAAATAACTGCCGTTTCAAGTGTTCGACATAAACTGCTGTACTTTCTAAACTAAGATCCTTTCGGAAAAGCGCTATACCTTTCTGAAAAGCTTATTATATGTCGCTTAAAACGGTAAATAAAGCTAGGGTCTTTTCCAATTTCCGAGAAAATGGGAAAATCCAAAGCCTTTAAAATAACAGCCGTTTCAAGTGTCCGACATAAACTGCTGTACTATCTAAACTAAGAGCCTGCCGGAAAAGCGTTATACCTTTCTGAAAAGCCTATTTAATGTCGCTTAAAACGATAGATAAAGCTAGGGTCTGTTCAAATTTCCTAGGAAATGGGAAAGACCAAACTCTTTAAAATAACTGCCGTTTCAAGTGTCCGACATGAACTGCTGTACTTTCTAAACTAAGACCCTTTCGGAAGAGCGTTACACCTATCTAAATAGCTTAGTTTATGCCGCTTTAAACGCTATATAAAGCTAGGGTCTGTTCCAATTACCGAGAAAATGGGAAAATCCGAAGTCTTTTAAATAACACCTATCTAAATAGCTTAGTTTATGCCGCTTTAAACGCTATATAAAGCTAGGGTCTGTTCCAATTACCGAGAAAATGGGAAAATCCGAAGTCTTTTAAATAACAGCCGTTTCAAGTGTCCGACATAAACTGCTGTACTTTCTAAACTGAGAGGCTTTCGAAAGAGCATTATGCCTTTATGAAAAGCCTATTATATGCCGCTTAAAACACAGTAAAAAGCTAGAGTCTGTTCCAATATCCGATAAAATGGGAAAGACCAAAATCTTTAAAATAACTGCCGTTTCAAATGTCCGACATAAACTGCTGTGCCTTTTCTAAACTAAGAGCCTTTCGGAAGAGCGTTATACCTTTCTGAAAAGCTTATTATATTCCGCTTAAAACGGTAAGTAAAGCTAGGAACTGTTCCAATTTCCGAGAAAATGGGAAAGTCCAATCCCTCTAAAATAACAGCCGTTTCTAGTGTCCGACATAAACTGCTGTACTTTCGAAACTAAGAGCCTTCCGAAAGAGTAATATACCTTTCTGAAAAGCCTATTATATGCCGCTTACAACGCAATTTAAGGCAAGGGTCTGTTCCAAATTCGGAGAAAGTGTGAAAGACCAAACTCTTTGAAATAACAGCCAATTCAAGTGTCCGACAAGAACTGTTGTACTTTTTAAATAAAGAGCTTTTCGGAAGCGCGTTACACCAATCTTTAAAGCTTATTTTATGCCGCTTTAAACGCTGTATAAAGCTAGGGTCTGTTTCAATTTCCGAGAAAATGGGAAAGGCCAAACTCTTTAAAATAACAGCCGTTTCAAGTGTCCGACATAAACTGCTGTACTTTCTAAACTAAGAGCCTTTCGGAAGAGCGATACACCTTTCTGAAAAGCTTATTATATGCCGCTTAAAACACAATAAAAAGCTAGAGTCTTTTCTGATATCCGCGAAAATGGGAAAGGCCAAACTCTTTAAAATAACTGCCGTTTCAAGTGTCCGACATAAATTGCTGTACTTTCTAAGCTAAGAGCCTACCGAAAGAGTAATATACCTTTCTGAAAAGCTTATTATATGCCGCTTACAACGCAATATAAGGCAAGGATCTGTTCCAATTTCGGAGAAAATGTAAGAGACCAAACGCTTTAAAATAACTGCTGTTTCAAGTGTTCGACATAAACTGCTGTACTTTCTAAACTAAGAGCCTTTCGGAAGAGCGTTACACCTTTCTGAAAAGCTTATTATATGTCTCTTAAAACGGTAAATAAAGCTAGGGTTTGTTCCAATTTCCAACAAAGAGCCGTTTCAAGTGTCCGACATGAACTGCTGTACTTTCTGAACTGAGAGCCTTTCGAAAGAGCGTTATACCTTTCTGAGAAGCTTATTATGTTTCGCTTAAAACGGTACATAAAGCTAGGGTTTGTTGCAATTTCCGGGGAAATTGGAAAGTCCAAAGCCTTTAAAATAACAGCCGTTTCAAGTGTCCGACATAAACTGCTGTACTTTCTAAACTAAGAGCCTTTCGGAAGAGCCTTATACCTTTCTGAAAAGCTTATTATATGTCGCTTAAAACGGTAAATAAAGCTAGGGTTTGTTCCAATTTCCGAGGAAATGGGAAAATCCAAAGCCTTTAATATAACAGCCGTTTCAAGTGTCCGACATAAACTGCTGTACTTTCTAAACTAAGAGCCTGTCGGAAGAGCGTTATACCTTTCTGAAAAGCTTATTATATGCCGCTTAAAATGCTATATAAAGCTAGGGTGTGTTCCAATTTGCTAGAAAATGTGAAAGTCCAAACGCTTTAAAATAACAGCCGTTTCAAGTGTCCGACATGAACTGCTGTACTTTCTAAACTAAGAGCCTTTCGGAAGAGCGTTAAACCTTTCTGAAAAGCTTATTATGTGTCGCTTAAAACGGTAAATAAAGCTAGGGTTTGTTCCAATTTCCTAGGAAATGGGAAAGTCCAAAGCCTTTAAAATAACAGCCGTTTCAAGTGTCCGACATAAACTGCTGTACTTTCTAAACTAAGAGCCTTTCGGAAGAGCATTATACCTTTCTGAAAAGCTTATTATATTTCGCTTAAAACGGTAAATAAAGCTAGGGTTTGTTCCAATTTCCAACAAACAGCCGTTTCAAGTGTCCGACATAAACTGCTGTACTTTCTAAACTAAGAGCCTTTCGGAAGAGCGTTATACCTCTCTGGAAAGCCTATTATATGCCGCTTACAACGCAATTTAAGGCAAGGGTCTGTTCCAATTTCGGAGAAAGTGTGAAAGACCAAACTCTTTGAAATAACAGCTGTTTCAAGTGTCCGACATGAACTGCTGTACTTTTTAAATAAAGAGCTTTTCGGAAGAGCGTTACACCTTTCTAAAAAGCTTATTTTATGCCGCTTTAAACGCTATATAAAGCTAGGGTCTGTTCCAATTTCCGAGAAAATGGGAAAGACCAAACTCTTTAAAATAACTGCCGTTTAAGTGTCCGACATAAACTGCTGTACTTTCTAAACTGAGAGCCTTTCGAAAGAGCATTATTCCTTTCAGAAAAGCTTATTATATGCCGCTTAAAACGCTATATAAAGTTAGGGTGTGTTCCAATTTCCGAGAAAATGTGAAAGTCCAAACCCTTTAAAAAAACAGCCGTTTCAAGTGTCCGACATGAACTGCTGTACTTTCTAAACTGAGAGCCTTTCGGAAGAGCGTTAAACCTTTCTGAAAAGCTTATTATGTGTCGCTTAAAACGGTAAATAAAGCTAGGGTCTGTTCCAATTTCCGAGGAAATGGGAAAATCCAAAGCCTTTAATACAACAGCCGTTTCAAGTGTCCGACATAAACTGCTGTACTTTCTAAACTAAGAGCCTTTCGGAAGAGCGTTATACCTTTCTGAAAAGCTTATCATATGCCGCTTAAAACGGTGTATAAAGCTAGGGTGTGTTCCAATTTGCTAGAAAATATGAAAGTCCAAACTCTTTAAAATAACAGCCGTTTCAAGTGTCCGACATGAACTGCTGTACTTTCTAAACTAAGATCCTTTCGGAAGAGCGTTAAACCTTTCTGAAAAGCTTATTATGTGTCGCTTAAAACGGTAAATAAAGCTAGGGTTTGTTCCAATTTCCTAGGAAATGGGAAAATCCAAAGCCTTTAAAATAACAGCCGTTTCAAGTGTCCGACATAAACTGCTGTACTTTCTAAACTAAGAGCCTTTCGGAAGAGCATTATACCTTTCTGAAAAGCTTATTATATATCGCTTAAAACGGTAAATAAAGCTAGGGTTTGTTCCAATTTCCAACAAACAGCCGTTTCAAGTGTCCGACATAAACTGCTGTACTTTCTAAACTAAGAGCCTTTCGGAAGAGCGTTATACCTCTCTGGAAAGCCTATTATATGCCGCTTACAACGCAATTTAAGGCAAATGTCTGTTCCAATTTCGGAGAAAGTGTGAAAGACCAAACTCTTTGAAATAACAGCTGTTTCAAGTGTCCGACATAAACTGCTGTTCTTTCTGAACTAAGAGCCTTTCGGAAGAGCGTTATACCTTTCTGAAAAGCTTATTATATGCCGCTTAAAACGCTATATAAAGCTAGGGTGTGTTCCAATTTGCTAGAAAATGTGAAAGTCCAAACGCTTTAAAATAACAGCCGTTTCAAGTGTCCGACATGAACTGCTGTACTTTCTAAACTAAGAGCCTTTCGGAAGAGCGTTAAACCTTTCTGAAAAGCTTATTATGTGTCGCTTAAAACGGTAAATAAAGCTAGGGTTTGTTCCAATTTCCTAGGAAATGGGAAAATCCAAAGCCTTTAAAATAACAGCCGTTTCAAGTTTCCGACATGAACTGCTGTACTTTCTAAACTAAGAGCCTTTCGGAAGAGCCTTATACCTTTCTGAAAAGCTTATTATATGGCTCTTAAAACGGTAAATAAAGCTAGGGTTTGTTCCAATTTCCAACAAAGAGCCGTTTCAAGTGTCCGACATGAACTGCTGTACTTTCTGAACTGAGAGCCTTTCGAAAGAGCGTTATACCTTTCTGAGAAGCTTATTATGTTTCGCTTAAAACGGTACATAAAGCTAGGGTTTATTGCAATTTCCGGGGAAATTGGAAAGTCCAAAGCCTTTAAAATAACAGCCGTTTCAAGTGTCCGACATAAACTGCTGTACTTTCTAAACTAAGAGCCTTTCGGAAGAGCCTTATACCTTTCTGAAAAGCTTATTATATGTCGCTTAAAACGGTAAATAAAGCTAGGGTTTGTTCCAATTTCCGAGGAAATGGGAAAATCCAAAGCCTTTAATATAACAGCCGTTTCAAGTGTCCGACATAAACTGCTGTACTTTCTAAACTAAGAGCCTGTCGGAAGAGCGTTATACCTTTCTGAAAAGCTTATTATATGCCGCTTAAAACGCTATATAAAGCTAGGGTGTGTTCCAATTTGCTAGAAAATGTGAAAGTCCAAACGCTTTAAAATAACAGCCGTTTCAAGTGTCCGACATGAACTGCTGTACTTTCTAAACTAAGAGCCTTTCGGAAGAGCGTTAAACCTTTCTGAAAAGCTTATTATGTGTCGCTTAAAACGGTAAATAAAGCTAGGGTTTGTTCCAATTTCCTAGGAAATGGGAAAATCCAAAGCCTTTAAAATAGCAGCCGTTTCAAGTGTCCGACATAAACTGCTGTACTTTCTAAACTAAGAGCCTTTCGGAAGAGCATTATACCTTTCTGAAAAGCTTATTATATTTCGCTTAAAACGGTAAATAAAGCTAGGGTTTGTTCCAATTTCCAACAAACAGCCGTTTCAAGTGTCCGACATAAACTGCTGTACTTTCTAAACTAAGAGCCTTTCGGAAGAGCGTTATACCTCCCTGGAAAGCCTATTATATGCCGCTTACAACGCAATTTAAGGCAAGGGTCTGTTCCAATTTCGGAGAAAGTGTGAAAGACCAAACTCTTTGAGATAACAGCTGTTTCAAGTGTCCGACATGAACTGCTGTACTTTTTAAATAAAGAGCTTTTCGGAAGGGCGTTACACCTTTCTAAAAAGCTTATTTTATGCCGCTTTAAACGCTATATAAAGCTAGGGTCTGTTCCAATTTCCGAGAAAATGGGAAAGACCAAACTCTTTAAAATAACTGCCGTTTAAGTGTCCGATATAAACTGCTGTACTTTCTAAACTGAGAGCCTTTCGAAAGAGCATTATTCCTTTCAGAAAAGCTTATTATATGCCGCTTGAAACGCTATATAAAGTTAGGGTGTGTTCCAATCTCCGAGAAAATGTGAAAGTCCAAACGCTTTAAAAAAACAGTCGTTTCAAGTGTCCGAAAAGCTTATTATATGTCGCTTAAAACGGTAAATAAAGCTAGGGTTTGTTCCAATTTCCGAGGAAATGGGAAAATCCAAAGCCTTTAAAATAACAGCCGTTTCAAGTGTCCGACATAAACTGCTGTACTTTCTAAACTAAGAGCCTTTCGGAAGAGCGTTATACCTCTCTGGAAAGCCTATTATATGCCGCTTACAACGCAATTTAAGGCAAGGGTCTGTTCCAATTTCGGAGAAAGTGTGAAAGACCAAACTCTTTGAGATAACAGCTGTTTCAAGTGTCCGACATGAACTGCTGTACTTTTTAAATAAAGAGCTTTTCGGAAGAGCGTTACACCTTTCTAAAAAGCTTATTTTATGCCGCTTTAAACGCTATATAAAGCTAGGGTCTGTTCCAATTTCCGAGAAAATGGGAAAGACCAAACTCTTTAAAATAACTGCCGTTTAAGTGTCCGATATAAACTGCTGTACTTTCTAAACTGAGAGCCTTTCGAAAGAGCATTATTCCTTTCAGAAAAGCTTATTATATGCCGCTTAAAACGCTATATAAAGTTAGGGTGTGTTCCAATCTCCGAGAAAATGTGAAAGTCCAAACGCTTTAAAAAAACAGTCGTTTCAAGTGTCCGACATGAAATGCTGTACTTTCTAAACTAAGAGCCTTTCGGAAGAGCATTACACCTTTCTGAAAAGCTTATTATATGTCGCTTAAAACGGTAAATAAAGCTAGGGTTTGTTCCAATTTCCGAGGAAATGGGAAAATCCAAAGCCTTTAAAATAACAGCCGTTTCAAGTGTCCGACATAAACTGCTGTACTTTCTAAACTAAGAGCCTTTCGGAAGAGCGTTATACCTCTCTGGAAAGCCTATTATATGCCGCTTACAACGCAATTTAAGGCAAGGGTCTGTTCCAATTTCGGAGAAAGTGTGAAAGACCAAACTCTTTGAGATAACAGCTGTTTCAAGTGTCCGACATGAACTGCTGTACTTTTTAAATAAAGAGCTTTTCGGAAGAGCGTTACACCTTTCTAAAAAGCTTATTTTATGCCGCTTTAAACGCTATATAAAGCTAGGGTCTGTTCCAATTTCCGAGAAAATGGGAAAGACCAAACTCTTTAAAATAACTGCCGTTTAACTGTCCGATATAAACTGCTGTACTTTCTAAACTGAGAGCCTTTCGAAAGAGCATTATTCCTTTCAGAAAAGCTTATTATATGCCGCTTAAAACGCTATATAAAGTTAGGCTGTGTTCCAATTTCCGAGAAAATGGGAAAGTCCAAACCCTTTAAAAAAACAGCCGTTTCAAGTGTCCGACATGAACTGCTGTACTTTCTAAACTGAGAGCCTTTCGGAAGAGCGTTAAACCTTTCTGAAAAGCTTATTATGTGTCGCTTAAAACGGTAAATAAAGCTAGGGTTTGTTCCAATTTCCGAGGAAATGGGAAAATCCAAAGCCTTTAATACAACAGCCTTTTCAAGTGTCCGACATAAACTGCTGTACTTTCTAAACTAAGAGCCTTTCGGAAGAGCGTTATACCTTTCTGAAAAGCTTATTATATGCCGCTTAAAACGGTATATAAAGCTAGGGTGTGTTCCAATTTGCTAGAAAATGTGAAAGTCCAAACGCTTTAAAAAAAAACCCGTTTCAAGTGTCCGACATGAACTGCTGTACTTTCTAAACTAAGAGCCTTTCGGAAGAGCGTTAAACCTTTCTGAAAAGCTTATTATGTGTCGCTTAAAACGGTAAATAAAGCTAGGGTTTGTTCCAATTTCCTAGGAAATGGGAAAATCCAAAGCCTTTAAAATAGCAGCCGTTTCAAGTGTCCGACATAAACTGCTGTACTTTCTAAACTAAGAGCCTTTCGGAAGAGCATTATACCTTTCTGAAAAGCTTATTATATTTCGCTTAAAACGGTAAATAAAGCTAGGGTTTGTTCCAATTTCCAACAAACAGCCGTTTCAAGTGTCCGACATAAACTGCTGTACTTTCTAAACTAAGAGCCTTTCGGAAGAGCGTTATACCTCCCTGGAAAGCCTATTATATGCCGCTTACAACGCAATTTAAGGCAAGGGTCTGTTCCAATTTCGGAGAAAGTGTGAAAG
The DNA here is from genome assembly GCA_963966105.1 of Volucella zonaria. Taxonomy (NCBI): domain Eukaryota; kingdom Metazoa; phylum Arthropoda; class Insecta; order Diptera; family Syrphidae; genus Volucella; species Volucella zonaria. Next base: position 3,694,248 of record CAWYQB010000254.1, on the reverse strand, counting down.
ACCAAACTCTTTGAGATAACAGCTGTTTCAAGTGTCCGACATGAACTGCTGTACTTTTTAAATAAAGAGCTTTTCGGAAGGGCGTTACACCTTTCTAAAAAGCTTATTTTATGCCGCTTTAAACGCTATATAAAGCTAGGGTCTGTTCCAATTTCCGAGAAAATGGGAAAGACCAAACTCTTTAAAATAACTGCCGTTTAAGTGTCCGATATAAACTGCTGTACTTTCTAAACTGAGAGCCTTTCGAAAGAGCATTATTCCTTTCAGAAAAGCTTATTATATGCCGCTTGAAACGCTATATAAAGTTAGGGTGTTTTCCAATCTCCGAGAAAATGTGAAAGTCCAAACGCTTTAAAAAAACAGTCGTTTCAAGTGTCCGAAAAGCTTATTATATGTCGCTTAAAACGGTAAATAAAGCTAGGGTTTGTTCCAATTTCCGAGGAAATGGGAAAATCCAAAGCCTTTAAAATAACAGCCGTTTCAAGTGTCCGACATAAACTGCTGTACTTTCTAAACTAAGAGCCTTTCGGAAGAGCGTTATACCTCTCTGGAAAGCCTATTATATGCCGCTTACAACGCAATTTAAGGCAAGGGTCTGTTCCAATTTCGGAGAAAGTGTGAAAGACCAAACTCTTTGAGATAACAGCTGTTTCAAGTGTCCGACATGAACTGCTGTACTTTTTAAATAAAGAGCTTTTCGGAAGAGCGTTACACCTTTCTAAAAAGCTTATTTTATGCCGCTTTAAACGCTATATAAAGCTAGGGTCTGTTCCAATTTCCGAGAAAATGGGAAAGACCAAACTCTTTAAAATAACTGCCGTTTAAGTGTCCGATATAAACTGCTGTACTTTCTAAACTGAGAGCCTTTCGAAAGAGCATTATTCCTTTCAGAAAAGCTTATTATATGCCGCTTAAAACGCTATATAAAGTTAGGGTGTGTTCCAATCTCCGAGAAAATGTGAAAGTCCAAACGCTTTAAAAAAACAGTCGTTTCAAGTGTCCGACATGAAATGCTGTACTTTCTAAACTAAGAGCCTTTCGGAAGAGCATTACACCTTTCTGAAAAGCTTATTATATGTCGCTTAAAACGGTAAATAAAGCTAGGGTTTGTTCCAATTTCCGAGGAAATGGGAAAATCCAAAGCCTTTAAAATAACAGCCGTTTCAAGTGTCCGACATAAACTGCTGTACTTTCTAAACTAAGAGCCTTTCGGAAGAGCGTTATACCTCTCTGGAAAGCCTATTATATGCCGCTTACAACGCAATTTAAGGCAAGGGTCTGTTCCAATTTCGGAGAAAGTGTGAAAGACCAAACTCTTTGAGATAACAGCTGTTTCAAGTGTCCGACATGAACTGCTGTACTTTTTAAATAAAGAGCTTTTCGGAAGAGCGTTACACCTTTCTAAAAAGCTTATTTTATGCCGCTTTAAACGCTATATAAAGCTAGGGTCTGTTCCAATTTCCGAGAAAATGGGAAAGACCAAACTCTTTAAAATAACTGCCGTTTAACTGTCCGATATAAACTGCTGTACTTTCTAAACTGAGAGCCTTTCGAAAGAGCATTATTCCTTTCAGAAAAGCTTATTATATGCCGCTTAAAACGCTATATAAAGTTAGGCTGTGTTCCAATTTCCGAGAAAATGGGAAAGTCCAAACCCTTTAAAAAAACAGCCGTTTCAAGTGTCCGACATGAACTGCTGTACTTTCTAAACTGAGAGCCTTTCGGAAGAGCGTTATACCTTTTTGAAAAGCTTATTATATGCCGCTTAAAACGGTAAATAAAGCTAGGGTTTGTTCCAATTTCCGAGGAAATGGGAAAATCCAAAGCCTTTAATACAACAGCCTTTTCAAGTGTCCGACATAAACTGCTGTACTTTCTAAACTAAGAGCCTTTCGGAAGAGCGTTATACCTTTTTGAAAAGCTTATTATATGCCGCTTAAAACGGTATATAAAGCTAGGGTGTGTTCCAATTTGCTAGAAAATGTGAAAGTCCAAACGCTTTAAAATAACAGCCGTTTCATGTGTCCGACATGAACTGCTGTACTTTCTAAACTAAGAGCCTTTCGGAAGAGCGTTAAACCTTTCTGAAAAGCTTATTACGTGTCGCTTAAAACGGTAAATAAAGCTAGGGTTTGTTCCAATTTCCTAGGAAATGGGAAAATCCAAAGCCTTTAAAATAACAGCCGTTTCAAGTGTCCGACATAAACTGCTGTACTTTCTAAACTAAGAGCCTTTCGGAAGAGCATTATACCTTTCTGAAAAGCTTATTATATTTCGCTTAAAACGGTAAATAAAGCTAGGGTTTGTTCCAATTTCCAACAAACAGCCGTTTTAAGTGTCCGACATAAACTGCTGTACTTTCTAAACTAAGAGCCTCTCGGAAGAGCGTTATACCTCTCTGGAAAGCCTATTATATGCCGCTTACAACGCAATTTAAGGCAAGGGTCTGTTCCAATTTCGGAGAAAGTGTGAAAGACCAAACTCTTTGAAATAACAGCTGTTTCAAGTGTCCGACATGAACTGCTGTACCTTTTAAATAAAGAGCTTTTCGGGAGAGCGTCACACCTATCTAAAAAGCTTATTTTATGCCGCTTTAAACGCTATATAAAGCTAGGGTCTGTTCCAATTTCCGAGAAAATGGGAAAGACCAAACTCTTTAAAATAACTGCCGTTTAAGTGTCCGACATAAACTGCTGTACTTTCTAAACTGAGAGCCTTTCGAAAGAGCATTATTCCTTTCAGAAAAGCTTATTATATGCCGCTTAAAACGCTATATAAAGTTAGGGTGTGTTCCAATTTCCGAGAAAATGTGAAAGTCCAAACGCTTTAAAAAAACAGTCGTTTCAAGTGTCCGACATGAACTGCTGTACTTTCTAAACTAAGAGCCTTTCGGAAGAGCATTACACCTTTCTGAAAAGCTTATTATATGTCGCTTAAAACGGTAAATAAAGCTAGGGTTTGTTCCAATTTCCGAGGAAATGGGAAAGTCCAAAGCCTTTAAAATAACAGCCGTTTCAAGTGTCCGACATAAACTGCTGTACTTTCTAAACTAAGAGCCTTTCGGAAGAGCATTATACCTTTCTGAAAAGCTTATTATATTTCGCTTAAAACGGTAAATAAAGCTAGGGTTTGTTCCAATTTCCAACAAACAGCCGTTTCAAGTGTTCGACATAAACTGCTGTACTTTCTAAGCTAAGAGCCTTTCGGAAGAGCGTTAAACCTTTCTGAAAAGCTTATTATGTGTCGCTTAAAACGGTAAATAAAGCTAGGGTTTGTTCCAATTTCCGAGGAAATGGGAAAATCCAAAGCCTTTAATACAACAGCCGTTTCAAGTGTCCGACATAAACTGCTGTCCTTTCTAAACTAAGAGCCTGTCGGAAGAGCGTTATACCTTTCTGAAAAGCTTATTATATGCCGCTTAAAACGCTATATAAAGCTAGGGTGTGTTCCAATTTGCTAGAAAATGTGAAAGTCCAAACGCTTTAAAATAACAGCCGTTTCAAGTGTCCGACATGAACTGCTGTACTTTCTAAACTAAGAGCCTTTCGGAAGAGCGTTAAACCTTTCTGAAAAGCTTATTATGTGTCGCTTAAAACGGTGAATAAAGCTAGGGTTTGTTCCAATTTCCTAGGAAATGGGAAAATCCAAAGCCTATAAAATAACAGCCGTTTCAATTGTCCGACATAAACTGCTGTACTTTCTAAACTAAGAGCCTTTCGGAAGAGCATTATACCTTTCTGAAAAGCTTATTATATTTCGCTTAAAACGGTAAATAAAGCTAGGGTTTGTTCCAATTTCCAACAAACAGCCGTTTCAAGTGTTCGACATAAACTGCTGTACTTTCTAAACTAAGAGCCTTTCGGAAGAGCGTTACACCTTTCTGAAAAGCTTATTATATGTCTCTTAAAACGGTAAATAAAGCTAGGGTTTGTTCCAATTTCCATCAAAGAGCCGTTTCAAGTGTCCGACATGAACTGCTGTACTTTCTGAACTGAGAGCCTTTCGAAAGAGCGTTATACCTTTCTGAGAAGCTTATTATGTTTCGCTTAAAACGGTAAATAAAGCTAGGGTTTGTTCCAATTTCCGAGGAAATGGGAAAATCCAAAGCCTTTAATATAACAGCCGTTTCAAGTGTCCGACATAAACTGCTGTACTTTCTAAACTAAGAGCCTGTCGGAAGAGCGTTATACCATTCTGAAAAGCTTATTATATGCCGCTTAAAACGCTATATAAAGCTAGGGTGTGTTCCAATTTGCTAGAAAATGTGAAAGTCCAAACGATTTAAAATAACAGCCGTTTCAAGTGTCCGACATGAACTGCTGTACTTTCTAAACTAAGCCTTTCGGAAGAGCGTTAAACCTTTCTGAAAAGCTTATTATGTGTCGCTTAAAACGGTAAATAAAGCTAGGGTTTGTTCCAATTTCCTAGGAAATGGGAAAATCCAAAGCCTTTAAAATAACAGCCGTTTCAAGTGTCCGACATAAACTGCTGTACTTTCTAAACTAAGAGCCTTTCGGAAGAGCATTATACCTTTCTGGAAAGCTTATTATATTTCGCTTAAAACGGTAAATAAAGCTAGGGTTTGTTCCAATTTCCAACAAACAGCCGTTTCAAGTGTCCGACATAAACTGCTGTACTTTCTAAACTAAGAGCCTTTCGGAAGAGCGTTATACCTCTCTGGAAAGCCTATTATATGCCGCTTACAACGCAATTTAAGGCAAGGGTCTGTTCCAATTTCGGAGAAAGTGTGAAAGACCAAACTCTTTGAGATAACAGCTGTTTCAAGTGTCCGACATGAACTGCTGTACTTTTTAAATAAAGAGCTTTTCGGAAGAGCGTTACACCTTTCTAAAAAGCTTATTTTATGCCGCTTTAAACGCTATATAAAGCTAGGGTCTGTTCCAATTTCCGAGAAAATGGGAAAGACCAAACTCTTTAAAATAACTGCCGTTTAAGTGTCCGACATAAACTGCTGTACTTTCTAAACTGAGAGCCTTTCGAAAGAGCATTATTCCTTTCAGAAAAGCTTATTATATGCCGCTTAAAACGCTATATAAAGTTAGGGTGTGTTCCAATTTCCGAGAAAATGGGAAAGACCAAACTCTTTAAAATAACAGCCGTTTCAAGTGTCCGACATAAACTGCTGTACTTTCTAAACTAAGAGCCTTTCGGAAGAGCATTATACCTTTCTGAAAAGCTTATTATATTTCGCTTAAAACGGTAAATAAAGCTAGGGTTTGTTCCAATTTCCAACAAACAGCCGTTTCAAGTGTTCGACATAAACTGCTGTACTTTCTAAGCTAAGAGCCTTTCGCAAGAGCGTTAAACCTTTCTGAAAAGCTTATTATGTGTCGCTTAAAACGGTAAATAAAGCTAGGGTTTGTTCCAATTTCCGAGGAAATGGGAAAATCCAAAGCCTTTAATACAACAGCCGTTTCAAGTGTCCGACATAAACTGCTGTCCTTTCTAAACTAAGAGCCTGTCGGAAGAGCGTTATACCTTTCTGAAAAGCTTATTATATGCCGCTTAAAACGCTATATAAAGCTAGGGTGTGTTCCAATTTGCTAGAAAATGTGAAAGTACAAACGCTTTAAAATAACAGCCGTTTCAAGTGTCCGACATGAACTGCTGTACTTTCTAAACTAAGAGCCTTTCGGAAGAGCGTTAAACCTTTCTGAAAAGCTTATTATGTGTCGCTTAAAACGGTGAATAAAACTAGGGTTTGTTCCAATTTCCTAGGAAATGGGAAAATCCAAAGCCTTTAAAATAACAGCCGTTTCAAGTGTCCGACATAAACTGCTGTACTTTCTAAACTAAGAGCCTTTCGGAAGAGCATTATACCTTTCTGAAAAGCTTATTATATTTCGCTTAAAACGGTAAATAAAGCTAGGGTTTGTTCCAATTTCCAACAAACAGCCGTTTCAAGTGTTCGACATAAACTGCTGTACTTTCTAAACTAAGAGCCTTTCGGAAGAGCGTTACACCTTTCTGAAAAGCTTATTATATGTTTCTTAAAACGGTAAATAAAGCTAGGGTTTGTTCCAATTTCCAACAAAGAGCCGTTTCAAGTGTCCGACATGAACTGCTGTACTTTCTGAACTGAGAGCCTTTCGAAAGAGTGTTATACCTTTCTGAGAAGCTTATTATGTTTCGCTTAAAACGGTAAATAAAGCTAGGGTTTGTTCCAATTTCCGAGGAAATGGGAAAATCCAAAGCCTTTAATATAACAGCCGTTTCAAGTGTCCGACATAAACTGCTGTACTTTCTAAACTAAGAGCCTTTCGGAAGAGCATTATACCTTTCTGGAAAGCTTATTATATTTCGCTTAAAACGGTAAATAAAGCTAGGGTTTGTTCCAATTTCCAACAAACAGCCGTTTCAAGTGTCCGACATAAACTGCTGTACTTTCTAAACTAAGAGCCTTTCGGAAGAGCGTTATACCTCTCTGGAAAGCCTATTATATGCCGCTTACAACGCAATTTAAGGCAAGGGTCTGTTCCAATTTCGGAGAAAGTGTGAAAGACCAAACTCTTTGAGATAACAGCTGTTTCAAGTGTCCGACAAGAACTGCTGTACTTTTTAAATAAAGAGCTTTTCGGAAGAGCGTTACACCTTTCTAAAAAGCTTATTTTATGCCGCTTTAAACGCTATATAAAGCTAGGGTCTGTTCCAATTTCCGAGAAAATGGGAAAGACCAAACTCTTTAAAATAACTGCCGTTTAAGTGTCCGACATAAACTGCTGTACTTTCTAAACTGAGAGCCTTTCGAAAGAGCATTATTCCTTTCAGAAAAGCTTATTATATGCCGCTTAAAACGCTATATAAAGTTAGGGTGTGTTCCAATTTCCGAGAAAATGGGAAAGACCAAACTCTTTAAAATAACAGCCGTTTCAAGTGTCCGACATAAACTGCTGTACTTTCTAAACTAAGAGCCTTTCGGAAGAGCATTATACCTTTCTGAAAAGCTTATTATATTTCTCTTAAAACGGTAAATAAAGCTAGGGTTTGTTCCAATTTCCAACAAACAGCCGTTTCAAGTGTTCGACATAAACTGCTGTACTTTCTAAGCTAAGAGCCTTTCGGAAGAGCGTTAAACCTTTCTGAAAAGCTTATTATGTGTCGCTTAAAACGATAAATAAAGCTAGGGTTTGTTCCAATTTCCGAGGAAATGGGAAAATCCAAAGCCTTTAATACAACAGCCGTTTCAAGTGTCCGACATAAACTGCTGTCCTTTCTAAACTAAGAGCCTGTCGGAAGAGCGTTATACCTTTCTGAAAAGCTTATTATATGCCGCTTAAAACGCTATATAAAGCTAGGGTGTGTTCCAATTTGCTAGAAAATGTGAAAGTCCAAACGCTTTAAAATAACAGCCGTTTCAAGTGTCCGACATGAACTGCTGTACTTTCTAAACTAAGAGCCTTTCGGAAGAGCGTTAAACCTTTCTGAAAAGCTTATTATGTGTCGCTTAAAACGGTGAATAAAACTAGGGTTTGTTCCAATTTCCTAGGAAATGGGAAAATCCAAAGCCTTTAAAATAACAGCCGTTTCAAGTGTCCGACATAAACTGCTGTACTTTCTAAACTAAGAGCCTTTCGGAAGAGCATTATACCTTTCTGAAAAGCTTATTATATTTCGCTTAAAACGGTAAATAAAGCTAGGGTTTGTTCCAATTTCCAACAAACAGCCGTTTCAAGTGTTCGACATAAACTGCTGTACTTTCTAAACTAAGAGCCTTTCGGAAGAGCGTTACACCTTTCTGAAAAGCTTATTATATGTTTCTTAAAACGGTAAATAAAGCTAGGGTTTGTTCCAATTTCCAACAAAGAGCCGTTTCAAGTGTCCGACATGAACTGCTGTACTTTCTGAACTGAGAGCCTTTCGAAAGAGTGTTATACCTTTCTGAGAAGCTTATTATGTTTCGCTTAAAACGGTAAATAAAGCTAGGGTTTGTTCCAATTTCCGAGGAAATGGGAAAATCCAAAGCCTTTAATATAACAGCCGTTTCAAGTGTCCGACATAAACTGCTGTACTTTCTAAACGAAGAGCCTGTCGGAAGAGCGTTATACCTTTCTGGAAAGCTTATTATATTTCGCTTAAAACGGTAAATAAAGCTAGGGTTTGTTCCAATTTCCAACAAACAGCCGTTTCAAGTGTCCGACATAAACTGCTGTACTTTCTAAACTAAGAGCCTTTCGGAAGAGCGTTATACCTCTCTGGAAAGCCTATTATATGCCGCTTACAACGCAATTTAAGGCAAGGGTCTGTTCCAATTTCGGAGAAAGTGTGAAAGACCAAACTCTTTGAGATAACAGCTGTTTCAAGTGTCCGACATGAACTGCTGTACTTTTTAAATAAAGAGCTTTTCGGAAGAGCGTTACACCTTTCTAAAAAGCTTATTTTATGCCGCTTTAAACGCTATATAAAGCTAGGGTCTGTTCCAATTTCCGAGAAAATGGGAAAGACCAAACTCTTTAAAATAACTGCCGTTTAAGTGTCCGACATAAACTGCTGTACTTTCCAAACTGAGAGCCTTTCGAAAGAGCATTATTCCTTTCAGAAAAGCTTATTATATGCCGCTTAAAACGCTATATAAAGTTAGGGTGTGTTCCAATTTCCGAGAAAATGTGAAAGTCCAAACCCTTTAAAAAAACAGCCGTTTCAAGTGTTCGACATGAACTGCTGTACTTTCTAAACTGAGAGCCTTTCGGAAGAGCGTTAAACCTTTCTGAAAAGCTTATTATGTGTCGCTTAAAACGGTAAATAAAGCTAGGGTTTGTTCCAATTTCCGAGGAAATGGGAAAATCCAAAGCCTTTAATACAACAGCCGTTTCAAGTGTCCGACATGAACTGCTGTACTTTCTAAACTAAGAGCCTTTCGGAAGAGCGTTAAACCTTTCTGAAAAGCTTATTATGTGTCGCTTAAAACGGTGAATAAAACTAGGGTTTGTTCCAATTTGCTAGAAAATGTGAAAGTCCAAACGCTTTAAAATAACAGCCGTTTCAAGTGTCCGACATAAACTGCTGTACTTTCTAAACTAAGAGCCTTTCGGAAGAGCATTATACCTTTCTGAAAAGCTTATTATATTTCGCTTAAAACAATAAATAAAGCTAGGGTTTGTTCCAATTTCCAACAAACAGCCGTTTCAAGTGTTCGACATAAACTGCTGTACTTTCTAAACTAAGAGCCTTTCGGAAGAGCGTTACACCTTTCTGAAAAGCTTATTATATGTCTCTTAAAACGGTAAATAAAGCTAGGGTTTGTTCCAATTTCCAACAAAGAGCCGTTTCAAGTGTCCGACATGAACTGCTGTACTTTCTGAACTGAGAGCCTTTCGAAAGAGCGTTATACCTTTCTGAGAAGCTTATTATGTTTCGCTTAAAACGGTAAATAAAGCTAGGGTTTGTTCCAATTTCCGAGGAAATGGGAAAATCCAAAGCCTTTAATATAACAGCCGTTTCAAGTGTCCGACATAAACTGCTGTACTTTCTAAACTAAGAGCCTGTCGGAAGAGCGTTATACCTTTCTGAAAAGCTTATTATATGCCGCTTAAAACGCTATATAAAGCTAGGGTGTGTTCCAATTTGCTAGAAAATGTGAAAGTCCAAACGCTTTAAAATAACAGCCGTTTCAAGTGTCCGACATGAACTGCTGTACTTTCTAAACTAAGAGCCTTTCGGAAGAGCGTTAAACCTTTCTGAAAAGCTTATTATGTGTCGCTTAAAACGGTAAATAAAGCTAGGGTTTGTTCCAATTTCCTAGGAAATGGGAAAATACAAAGCCTTTAAAATAACAGCCGTTTCAAGTGTCCGACATAAACTGCTGTACTTTCTAAACTAAGAGCCTTTCGGAAGAGCATTATACCTTTCTGAAAAGCTTATTATATTTCGCTTAAAACGGTAAATAAAGCTAGGGTTTGTTCCAATTTCCAACAAACAGCCGTTTCAAGGGTCCGACATAAACTGCTGTACTTTCTAAACTAAGAGCCTTTCGGAAGAGCGTTATACCTCTCTGGAAAGCCTATTATATGCCGCTTACAACGCAATTTAAGGCAAGGGTCTGTTCCAATTTCGGAGAAAGTGTGAAAGACCAAACTCTTTGAGATAACAGCTGTTTCAAGTGTCCGACATGAACTGCTGTACTTTTTAAATAAAGAGCTTTTCGGAAGAGCGTTACACCTTTCTAAAAAGCTTATTTTATGCCGCTTTAAACGCTATATAAAGCTAGGGTCTGTTCCAATTTCCGAGAAAATGGGAAAGACTAAACTCTTTAAAATAACTGCCGTTTAAGTGTCCGACATAAACTGCTGTACTTTCTAAACTGAGAGCCTTTCGAAAGAGCATTATTCCTTTCAGAAAAGCTTATTATATGCCGCTTAAAACGCTATATAAAGTTAGGGTGTGTTCCAATTTCCGAGAAAATGTGAAAGTCCAAACCCTTTAAAAAAACAGCCGTTTCAAGTGTCCGACATGAACTGCTGTACTTTCTAAACTGAGAGCCTTTCGGAAGAGCGTTAAACCTTTCTGAAAAGCTTATTATGTGTCGCTTAAAACGGTAAATAAAGCTAGGGTTTGTTCCAATTTCCGAGGAAATGGGAAAATCCAAAGCCTTTAATACAACAGCCGTTTCAAGTGTCCGACATAAACTGCTGTACTTTCTAAACTAAGAGCCTTTCGGAAGAGCGTTATACCTCTCTGGAAAGCCTATTATATGCCGCTTACAACGCAATTTAAGGCAAGGGTCTGTTCCAATTTCGGAGAAAGTGTGAAAGACCAAACTCTTTGAAATAACAGCTGTTTCAAGTGTCCGACATGAACTGCTGTACTTTTTAAATAAAGAGCTTTTCGGAAGAGCGTTACACCTATCTAAAAAGCTTATTTTATGCCGCTTTAAACGCTATATAAAGCTAGGGTCTGTTCCAATTTCCGAGAAAATGGGAAAGATCAAACTCTTTAAAATAACTGCCGTTTAAGTGTCCGACATAAACTGCTGTACTTTCTAAACTGAGAGCCTTTCGAAAGAGCTTAATTCCTTTCAGAAAAGCTTATTATATGCCGCTTAAAACGCTATATAAAGTTAGGGTGTGTTCCAATTTCCGAGAAAATGTGAAAGTCCAAACGCTTTAAAAAAACAGTCGTTTCAAGTGTCCGACATGAACTGCTGTACTTTCTAAACTAAGAGATTTTCGGAAGAGCATTACACCTTTCTGAAAAGCTTATTATATGTCGCTTAAAACGGTAAATAAAGCTAGGGTTTGTTCCAATTTCCGAGGAAATGGGAAAATCCAAAGCCTTTAAAATAACAGCCGTTTCAAGTGTTCGACATAAACTGCTGTACTTTCTAAACTAAGAGCCTTTCGGAAGAGCGTTATACCTCTCTGGAAAGCCTATTATATGCCGCTTACAACGCAATTTAAGGCAAGGGTCTGTTCCAATTTCGGAGAAAGTGTGAAAGAACAAACTCTTTGAAATAACAGCTGTTTCAAGTGTCCGACATGAACTGCTGTACTTTTTAAATAAAGAGCTTTTCGGAAGAGCGTTACACCTATCTAAAAAGCTTATTTTATGCCGCTTTAAACGCTATATAAAGCTAGGGTCTGTTCCAATTTCCGAGAAAATGGGAAAGATCAAACTCTTTAAAATAACTGCCGTTTAAGTGTCCGACATAAACTGCTGTACTTTCTAAACTGAGAGCCTTTCGAAAGAGCTTAATTCCTTTCAGAAAAGCTTATTATATGCCGCTTAAAACGCTATATAAAGTTAGGGTGTGTTCCAATTTCCGAGAAAATGTGAAAATCCAAACGCTTTAAAAAAACAGTCGTTTCAAGTGTCCGACATGAACTGCTGTACTTTCTAAACTAAGAGATTTTCGGAAGAGCATTACACCTTTCTGAAAAGCTTATTATATGTCGCTTAAAACGGTAAATAAAGCTAGGGTTTGTTCCAATTTCCGAGGAAATGGGAAAATCCAAAGCCTTTAAAATAACAGCCGTTTCAAGTGTCCGACATAAACTGCTGTACTTTCTAAACTAAGAGCCTTTCGGAAGAGCGTTATACCTCTCTGGAAAGCCTATTATATGCCGCTTACAACGCAATTTAAGGCAAGGGTCTGTTCCAATTTCGGAGAAAGTGTGAAAGACCAAACTCTTTGAAATAACAGCTGTTTCAAGTGTCCGACATGAACTGCTGTACTTTTTTAATAAAGAGCTTTTCGGAAGAGCGTTACACCTATCTAAAAAGCTTATTTTATGCCGCTTTAAACGCTATATAAAGCTAGGGTCTGTTCCAATTTCCGAGAAAATGGGAAAGACCAAACTCTTTAAAATAACTGCCGTTTAAGTGTCCGACATAAACTGCTGTACTTTCTAAACTGAGAGCCTTTCGGAAGAGCCTTATAGCTTTCTGAAAAGCTTATTATATGTCTCTTAAAACGGTAAATAAAGCTAGGGTTTGTTCCAATTTCCAACAAAGAGCCGTTTCAAGTGTCCGACATAAACTGCTGTACTTTCTAAACTAAGAGCCTTTCGGAAGAGCCTTATAGCTTTCTGAAAAGCTTATTATATGTCTCTTAAAACGGTAAATAAAGCTAGGGTTTGTTCCAATTTCCAACAAAGAGCCGTTTCAAGTGTCCGACATAAACTGCTGTACTTTCTAAACTAAGAGCCTTTCGGAAGAGCCTTATAGCTTTCTGAAAAGCTTATTATATGCCGCTTAAAACGCTATATAAAGTTAGGGTGTGTTCCAATTTCCGAGAAAATGTGAAAGTCCAAACGCTTTAAAAAAACAGCCGTTTCAAGTGTCCGACATGAACTGCTGTACTTTCTAAACTAAGAGCCTTTCGGAAGAGCCTTATAGCTTTCTGAAAAGCTTATTATATGTCTCTTAAAACGGTAAATAAAGCTAGGGTTTGTTCCAATTTCCAACAAAGAGCCGTTTCAAGTGTCCGACATAAACTGCTGTACTTTTTGAACTGAGAGCCTTTCGAAAGAGCGTTATACCTTTCTGAAAAGCTTATTATGTTTCGCTTAAAACGGTACATAAAGCTAGGGTTTGTTGCAATTTCCGAGGAAATGGGAAAATCCAAAGCCTTTAAAATAACAGCCGTTTCAAGTGTCCGACATAAACTGCTGTACTTTCTAAACTAAGAGCCTTTCGGAAGAGCCTTATACCTTTCTGAAAAGCTTATTATATGTCGCTTAAAACGGTAAATAAAGCTAGGGTTTGTTCCAATTTCCGAGGAAATGTGAAAATCCAAAGCCTTTAATATAACAGCCGTTTCAAGTGTCCGACATAAACTGGTGTACTTTCTAAACTAAGAGCCTTTCGGAAGAGCGTTATACCTCTCTGGAAAGCCTATTATATGCCGCTTACAACGCAATTTAAGGCAAGGGTCTGTTCCAATTTCGGAGAAAGTGTGAAAGACCAAACTCTTTGAAATAACAGCTGTTTCAAGTGTCCGACATGAACTGCTGTACTTTTTAAATAAAGAGCTTTTCGGAAGAGCGTTACACCTATCTAAAAAGCTTATTTTATGCCGCTTTAAACGCTATATAAAGCTAGGGTCTGTTCCAATTTCCGAGAAAATGGGAAAGACCAAACTCTTTAAAATAACTGCCGTTTAAGTGTCCGACATAAACTGCTGTACTTTCTGAACTGAGAGCCTTTCGAAAGAGCATTATTCCTTTCAGAAAAGCTTATTATATGCCGCTTAAAACGCTATATAAAGTTAGGGTGTGTTCCAATTTCCGAGAAAATGTGAAAGTCCAAACGCCTTAAAAAAACAGCCGTTTCAAGTGTCCGACATGAACTGCTGTACTTTTTAAATAAAGAGCTTTTCGGAAGAGCGTTACACCTATCTAAAAAGCTTATTTTATGCCGCTTTAAACGCTATATAAAGCTAGGGTCTGTTCCAATTTCCGAGAAAATGGGAAAGACCAAACTCTTTAAAATAACTGCCGTTTAAGTGTCCGACATAAACTGCTGTACTTTCTAAACTGAGAGCCTTTCGAAAGAGCATTATTCCTTTCAGAAAACCTTATTATATGCCGCTTAAAACGCTATATAAAGTTAGGGTGTGTTCCAATTTCCGAGAAAGTGTTAAAGTCCAAACGCTTTAAAAAAACAGCCGTTTCAAGTGTCCGACATGAACTGCTGTACTTTCTAAACTGAGAGCCTTTCGGAAGAGCGATAAACCTTTCTGAAAAGCTTATTATGTGTTGCTTAAAACGGTAAATAAAGCTAGGGTTTGTTCCAATTTCCGAGGAAATGGCAAAATCCAAAGCCTTTAATACAACAGCCGTTTCAAGTGTCCGACATAAACTGCTGTACTTTCTAAACTAAGAGCCTTTCGGAAGAGCGTTATACCTTTCTGAAAAGCTTATTATATGCCGCTTAAAACGCTATATAAAGCTAGGGTGTGTTCCAATTTGCTAGAAAATGTGAAAGTCCCAACGCTTTAAAATAACAGCCGTTTCAAGTGTCCGACATGAACTGCTGTACTTTCTAAACTAAGAGCCTTTCGGAAGAGCGTTAAACCTTTCTGAAAAGCTTATTATGTGTCGCTTAAAACGGTAAATAAAGCTAGGGTTTGTTCCAATTTCCTAGGAAATGGGAAAATCCAAAGCCTTTAAAATAACAGCCGTTTCAAGTGTCCGACATAAACTGCTGTACTTTCTAAACTAAGAGCCTTTCGGAAGAGCATTATACCTTTCTGAAAAGCTTATTATATTTCGCTTAAAACGGTAAATAGAGCTAGGGTTTGTTCCAATTTCCAACAAACAGCCGTTTCAAGTGTCCGACATAAACTGCTGTACTTTCTAAACTAAGAGCCTTTCGGAAGAGCGTTATACCTCTCTGGAAAGCCTATTATATGCCGCTTACAACGCAATTTAAGGCAAGGGTCTGTTCCAATTTCGGAGAAAGTGTGAAAGACCAAACTCTTTGAAATAACAGCTGTTTCAAGTGTCCGACATGAACTGCTGTACTTTTTAAATAAAGAGCTTTTCGGAAGAGCGTTACACCTATCTAAAAGCTTATTTTATGCCGCTTTAAACGCTATATAAAGCTAGGGTCTGTTCCAATTTCCGAGAAAATGGGAAAGACCAAACTCTTTAAAATAACTGCCGTTTAAGTGTCCGACATAAACTTCTGTACTTTCTAGACTGAGAGCCTTTCGAAAGAGCATTATTCCTTTCAGAAAAGCTTATTATATGCCGCTTAAAACGCTATATAAAGTTAGGGTGTGTTCCAATTTCCGAGAAAATGTGAAAGTCCAAACGCTTTAAAAAAACAGCCGTTTCAAGTGTCCGACATGAACTGCTGTACTTTCTAAACTGAGAGCCTTTCGGAAGAGCGTTATACCTTTCTGAAAAGCTTATTATATGCCGCTTAAAACGGTAAGTAAAGCTAGAATCTGTTCCAATTTCCGAGAAAATGGGAAAATCCAAAGCCTTTAAAATAACAGCCGTTTCAAGTGTCCGACATAAACTGCTGTACCGTCTAAACTAAAAGCCATCCGAAAGAGCAATATACCTTTCTGAAAAGCCTATTATATGCCGCTTACAACGCAATTTAAGGCAAGGGTCTGTTCCAATTTCGGAGAAAGTGTGAAAGACCAAACTCTTTGAAATAACAGCCGTTGCAAGTTTCCGACATGAACTACTGTACTTTCTAAACTAAGAGCCTTTCGGAAGAGCCTTATACCTTTCTGAAAAGCTTATTATATGTCTCTTAAAACGGTAAATAAAGCTACGGTTTGTTCCAATTTCCAACAAAGAGCCGTTTCAAGTGTCCGACATAAACTGCTGTACTTTCTGAACTGAGAGCCTTTCGAAAGAGCGTTATACCTTTCTGAAAAGCTTATTATGTTTCGCTTAAAACGGTACATATAGCTAGGGTTTGTTGCAATTTCCGAGGAAATGGGAAAATCCAAAGCCTTTAAAATAACAGCCGTTTCAAGTGTCCGACATAAACTGCTGTACTTTCTAAACTAAGAGCCTTTCGGAAGAGCCTTATACCTTTCTGAAAAGCTTATTATATGTCGCTTAAAACGGTAAATAAAGCTAGGGTTTGTTCCAATTTCCGAGGAAATGGGAAAATCCAAATCCTTTAATATAACAGCCGTTTCAAGTGTCCGACATAAATTGCTGTACTTTCGGAAGAGCGTTATACCTTTCTGAAAAGCTTATTATATGCCGCTTAAAACGGTAAATAAAGCTAGGGTTTGTTCCAATTTCCTAGGAAATGGGAAAATCCAAAGCCTTTAAAATAACAGCCGTTTCAGGTGTCCGACATGAACTGCTGTACTTTCTAAACTAAGAGCCTTTCGGAAGAGCATTATACCTTTCTGAAAAGCTTATTATATTTCGCTTAAAACGGTAAATAAAGCTAGAGTTTGTTCCAATTTCCAACAAACAGCCGTTTCAAGTGTCCGACATAAACTGCTGGACTTTCTAAACTAAGAGCCTTTCGGAAGAGCGTTAAACCTTTCTGAAAAGCTTATTATGTGTCGCTTAAAACGGTAAATAAAGCTAGGGTTTGTTCCAATTTCCTAGGAAATGGGAAAATCCAAAGCCTTTAAAATAACAGCCGTTTCAGGTGTCCGACATGAACTGCTGTACTTTCTAAACTAAGAGCCTTTCGGAAGAGCATTATACCTTTCTGAAAAGCTTATTATATTTCGCTTAAAACGGTAAATAAAGCTAGGGTTTGTTCCAATTTCCAACAAACAGCCGTTTCAAGTGTCCGACATAAACTGCTGGACTTTCTAAACTAAGAGCCTTTCGGAAGAGCGTTATACCTCTCTGGAAAGCCTATTATATGCCGCTTACAACGCAATTTAAGGCAAGGGTCTGTTCCAATTTCGGAGAAAGTGTGAAAGACCAAACTCTTTGAAATAACAGCTGTTTCAAGTGTCCGACATGAACTGCTGTACTTTTTAAATAAAGAGCTTTTCGGAAGAGCGTTACACCTATCTAAAAAGCTTATTTTATGCCGCTTTAAACGCTATATAAAGCTAGGGTCTGTTCCAATTTCCGAGAAAATGGGAAAGACCAAACTCTTTAAAATAACTGCCGTTTAAGTGTCCGACATAAACTGCTGTACTTTCTAAACTGAGAGCCTTTCGAAAGAGCATTATTCCTTTCAGAAAAGCTTATTATATGCCGCTTAAAACGCTATATAAAGTTAGGGTGTGTTCCAATTTCCGAGAAAATGTGAAAGTCCAAACGCTTTAAAAAAACAGCCGTTTCAAGTGTCCGACATGAACTGCTGTACTTTCTAAACTAAGAGCCTTTCGGAAGAGCATTTCACCTTTCTGAAAAGCTTATTATATGTCGCTTAAAACGGTAAATAAAGCTAGGGTTTGTTCCAATTTCCGAGGAAATGGGAAAATCCAAAGCCTTTAAAATAACAGCCGTTTCAAGTGTCCGACATAAACTGCTGTACTTTCTAAATTAAGAGCCTTTCGGAAGAGCGTTATACCTCTCTGGAAAGCCTATTATATGCCGCTTACAACGCAATTTAAGGCAAGGGTCTGTTCCAATTTCGCAGAAAGTGTGAAAGACCAAACTCTTTGAAATAACAGCTGTTTCAAGTGTCCGACATGAACTGCTGTACTTTTTAAATAAAGAGCTTTTCGGAAGAGCGTTACAACTATCTAAAAAGCTTATTTTATGCCGCTTTAAACGCTGTATAAAGCTAGGGTCTGTTCCAATTTCCGAGAAAATGGGAAAGACCAAACTCTTTAAAATAACTGCAGTTTAAGTGTCCGACATAAACTGCTGTACTTTCTAAACTGAGAGCCTTTCGAAAGAGCATTATTCCTTTCAAAAAAGCTTATTATATGCCGCTTAAAACGCTATATAAAGTTAGGGTGTGTTCCAATTTCCGAGAAAATGTGAAAGTCCAAACGCTTTAAAAAAACAGCCGTTTCAAGTGTCCGACATGAACTGCTGTACTTTCTAAACTGAGAGCCTTTCGGAAGAGCGTTATACCTTTCTGAAAAGCTTATTATATGCCGCTTAAAACGGTAAATAAAGCTAGGGTTTGTTCCAATTTCCGAGGAAATGGGAAAATCCAAAGCCTTTAAAATAACAGCCGTTTCAAGTGTCCGACATAAACTGCTGTACTTTCTAAATTAAGAGCCTTTCGGAAGAGCGTTATACCTCTCTGGAAAGCCTATTATATGCCGCTTACAACGCAATTTAAGGCAAGGGTCTGTTCCAATTTCGCAGAAAGTGTGAAAGACCAAACTCTTTGAAATAACAGCTGTTTCAAGTGTCCGACATGAACTGCTGTACTTTTTAAATAAAGAGCTTTTCGGAAGAGCGTTACAACTATCTAAAAAGCTTATTTTATGCCGCTTTAAACGCTGTATAAAGCTAGGGTCTGTTCCAATTTCCGAGAAAATGGGAAAGACCATTAAAATAACTGCAGTTTAAGTGTCCGACATAAACTGCTGTACTTTCTAAACTGAGAGCCTTTCGAAAGAGCATTATTCCTTTCAGAAAAGCTTATTATATGCCGCTTAAAACGCTATATAAAGTTAGGGTGTGTTCCAATTTCCGAGAAAATGTGAAAGTCCAAACGCTTTAAAAAAACAGCCGTTTCAAGTGTCCGACATGAACTGCTGTACTTTCTAAACTGAGAGCCTTTCGGAAGAGCGTTATACCTTTCTGAAAAGCTTATTATATGCCGCTTAAAACGGTAAGTAAAGCTAGAATCTGTTCCAATTTCCGAGAAAATGGGAAAATCCAAAGCCTTTAAAATAACAGCCGTTTCAAGTGTCCGACATAAACTGCTGTACTTTCTAAACTAAAAGCCATCCGAAAGAGCAATATACCTTTCTGAAAAGCCTATTATATGCCGCTTACAACGCAATTTAAGGCAAGGGTCTGTTCTAATTTCGGAGAAAGTGTGAAAGACCAAACTCTTTGAAATAACAGCCGTTTCAAGTGTCCGACATGAACTGCTGTACTTTCTAAACTAAGAGCCTTTCGGAAGAGCCTTATACCTTTCTGAAAAGCTTATTATATGTCTCTTAAAACGGTAAATAAAGCTAGGGTTTGTTCCAATTTCCAACAAAGAGCCGTTTCAAGTGTCCGACATAAACTGCTGTACTTTCTGAACTGAGAGCCTTTCGAAAGAGCGTTATACCTTTCTGAAAAGCTTATTATGTTTCGCTTAAAACGGTACATAAAGCTAGGGTTTGTTGCAATTTCCGAGGAAATGGGAAAATCCAAAGCCTTTGAAATAACAGCCGTTTCAAGTGTCCGACATAAACTGCTGTACTTTCTAAACTAAGAGCCTTTCGGAAGAGCCTTATACCTTTCTGAAAAGCTTATTATATGTCGCTTAAAACGGTAAATAAAGCTAGGGTTTGTTATAATTTCCGAGGAAATGGGAAAATCCAAAGCCTTTAATATAACAGCCGTTTCAAGTGTCCGACATAAACTGCTGTACTTTCTAAGCTAAGAGCCTTTCGGAAGAGCGTTATACCTTTCTGAAAAGCTTATTATATGCCGCTTAAAACGCTATATAAAGCTAGGGTGTGTTCCAATTTGCTAGAAAATGTGAAAGTCCAAACGCTTTAAAATAACAGCCGTTTCAAGTGTCCGACATGAACTGCTGTACTTTCTAAACTAAGAGCCTTTCGGAAGAGCGTTAAACCTTTCTGAAAAGCTTATTATGTGTCGCTTAAAACGGTAAATAAAGCTAGGGTTTGTTCCAATTTCCTAGGAAATGGGAAAATCCAAAGCCTTTAAAATAACAGCCGTTTCAAGTGTCCGACATAAACTGCTGTACTTTCTAAACTAAGAGCCTTTCGGAAGAGCATTATACCTTTCTGAAAAGCTTATTATATTTCGCTTAAAACGGTAAATAGAGCTAGGGTTTGTTCCAATTTCCAACAAACAGCCGTTTCAAGTGTCCGACATAAACTGCTGTACTTTCTAAACTAAGAGCCTTTCGGAAGAGCGTTATACCTCTCTGGAAAGCCTATTATATGCCGCTTACAACGCAATTTAAGGCAAGGGTCTGTTCCAATTTCGGAGAAAGTGTGAAAGACCAAACTCTTTGAAATAACAGCTGTTTCAAGTGTCCGACATGAACTGCTGTACTTTTTAAATAAAGAGCTTTTCGGAAGAGCGTTACACCTATCTAAAAGCTTATTTTATGCCGCTTTAAACGCTATATAAAGCTAGGGTCTGTTCCAATTTCCGAGAAAATGGGAAAGACCAAACTCTTTAAAATAACTGCCGTTTAAGTGTCCGACATAAACTTCTGTACTTTCTAGACTGAGAGCCTTTCGAAAGAGCATTATTCCTTTCAGAAAAGCTTATTATATGCCGCTTAAAACGCTATATAAAGTTAGGGTGTGTTCCAATTTCCGAGAAAATGTGAAAGTCCAAACGCTTTAAAAAAACAGCCGTTTCAAGTGTCCGACATGAACTGCTGTACTTTCTAAACTGAGAGCCTTTCGGAAGAGCGTTATACCTTTCTGAAAAGCTTATTATATGCCGCTTAAAACGGTAAGTAAAGCTAGAATCTGTTCCAATTTCCGAGAAAATGGGAAAATCCAAAGCCTTTAAAATAACAGCCGTTTCAAGTGTCCGACATAAACTGCTGTACCGTCTAAACTAAAAGCCATCCGAAAGAGCAATATACCTTTCTGAAAAGCCTATTATATGCCGCTTACAACGCAATTTAAGGCAAGGGTCTGTTCCAATTTCGGAGAAAGTGTGAAAGACCAAACTCTTTGAAATAACAGCCGTTGCAAGTTTCCGACATGAACTACTGTACTTTCTAAACTAAGAGCCTTTCGGAAGAGCCTTATACCTTTCTGAAAAGCTTATTATATGTCTCTTAAAACGGTAAATAAAGCTACGGTTTGTTCCAATTTCCAACAAAGAGCCGTTTCAAGTGTCCGACATAAACTGCTGTACTTTCTGAACTGAGAGCCTTTCGAAAGAGCGTTATACCTTTCTGAAAAGCTTATTATGTTTCGCTTAAAACGGTACATATAGCTAGGGTTTGTTGCAATTTCCGAGGAAATGGGAAAATCCAAAGCCTTTAAAATAACAGCCGTTTCAAGTGTCCGACATAAACTGCTGTACTTTCTAAACTAAGAGCCTTTCGGAAGAGCCTTATACCTTTCTGAAAAGCTTATTATATGTCGCTTAAAACGGTAAATAAAGCTAGGGTTTGTTCCAATTTCCGAGGAAATGGGAAAATCCAAATCCTTTAATATAACAGCCGTTTCAAGTGTCCGACATAAATTGCTGTACTTTCGGAAGAGCGTTATACCTTTCTGAAAAGCTTATTATATGCCGCTTAAAACGGTAAATAAAGCTAGGGTTTGTTCCAATTTCCTAGGAAATGGGAAAATCCAAAGCCTTTAAAATAACAGCCGTTTCAGGTGTCCGACATGAACTGCTGTACTTTCTAAACTAAGAGCCTTTCGGAAGAGCATTATACCTTTCTGAAAAGCTTATTATATTTCGCTTAAAACGGTAAATAAAGCTAGAGTTTGTTCCAATTTCCAACAAACAGCCGTTTCAAGTGTCCGACATAAACTGCTGGACTTTCTAAACTAAGAGCCTTTCGGAAGAGCGTTAAACCTTTCTGAAAAGCTTATTATGTGTCGCTTAAAACGGTAAATAAAGCTAGGGTTTGTTCCAATTTCCTAGGAAATGGGAAAATCCAAAGCCTTTAAAATAACAGCCGTTTCAGGTGTCCGACATGAACTGCTGTACTTTCTAAACTAAGAGCCTTTCGGAAGAGCATTATACCTTTCTGAAAAGCTTATTATATTTCGCTTAAAACGGTAAATAAAGCTAGGGTTTGTTCCAATTTCCAACAAACAGCCGTTTCAAGTGTCCGACATAAACTGCTGGACTTTCTAAACTAAGAGCCTTTCGGAAGAGCGTTATACCTCTCTGGAAAGCCTATTATATGCCGCTTACAACGCAATTTAAGGCAAGGGTCTGTTCCAATTTCGGAGAAAGTGTGAAAGACCAAACTCTTTGAAATAACAGCTGTTTCAAGTGTCCGACATGAACTGCTGTACTTTTTAAATAAAGAGCTTTTCGGAAGAGCGTTACACCTATCTAAAAAGCTTATTTTATGCCGCTTTAAACGCTATATAAAGCTAGGGTCTGTTCCAATTTCCGAGAAAATGGGAAAGACCAAACTCTTTAAAATAACTGCCGTTTAAGTGTCCGACATAAACTGCTGTACTTTCTAAACTGAGAGCCTTTCGAAAGAGCATTATTCCTTTCAGAAAAGCTTATTATATGCCGCTTAAAACGCTATATAAAGTTAGGGTGTGTTCCAATTTCCGAGAAAATGTGAAAGTCCAAACGCTTTAAAAAAACAGCCGTTTCAAGTGTCCGACATGAACTGCTGTACTTTCTAAACTAAGAGCCTTTCGGAAGAGCATTTCACCTTTCTGAAAAGCTTATTATATGTCGCTTAAAACGGTAAATAAAGCTAGGGTTTGTTCCAATTTCCGAGGAAATGGGAAAATCCAAAGCCTTTAAAATAACAGCCGTTTCAAGTGTCCGACATAAACTGCTGTACTTTCTAAATTAAGAGCCTTTCGGAAGAGCGTTATACCTCTCTGGAAAGCCTATTATATGCCGCTTACAACGCAATTTAAGGCAAGGGTCTGTTCCAATTTCGCAGAAAGTGTGAAAGACCAAACTCTTTGAAATAACAGCTGTTTCAAGTGTCCGACATGAACTGCTGTACTTTTTAAATAAAGAGCTTTTCGGAAGAGCGTTACAACTATCTAAAAAGCTTATTTTATGCCGCTTTAAACGCTGTATAAAGCTAGGGTCTGTTCCAATTTCCGAGAAAATGGGAAAGACCAAACTCTTTAAAATAACTGCAGTTTAAGTGTCCGACATAAACTGCTGTACTTTCTAAACTGAGAGCCTTTCGAAAGAGCATTATTCCTTTCAAAAAAGCTTATTATATGCCGCTTAAAACGCTATATAAAGTTAGGGTGTGTTCCAATTTCCGAGAAAATGTGAAAGTCCAAACGCTTTAAAAAAACAGCCGTTTCAAGTGTCCGACATGAACTGCTGTACTTTCTAAACTGAGAGCCTTTCGGAAGAGCGTTATACCTTTCTGAAAAGCTTATTATATGCCGCTTAAAACGGTAAGTAAAGCTAGAATCTGTTCCAATTTCCGAGAAAATGGGAAAATCCAAAGCCTTTAAAATAACAGCCGTTTCAAGTGTCCGACATAAACTGCTGTACTTTCTAAACTAAAAGCCATCCGAAAGAGCAATATACCTTTCTGAAAAGCCTATTATATGCCGCTTACAACGCAATTTAAGGCAAGGGTCTGTTCTAATTTCGGAGAAAGTGTGAAAGACCAAACTCTTTGAAATAACAGCCGTTTCAAGTGTCCGACATGAACTGCTGTACTTTCTAAACTAAGAGCCTTTCGGAAGAGCCTTATACCTTTCTGAAAAGCTTATTATATGTCTCTTAAAACGGTAAATAAAGCTAGGGTTTGTTCCAATTTCCAACAAAGAGCCGTTTCAAGTGTCCGACATAAACTGCTGTACTTTCTGAACTGAGAGCCTTTCGAAAGAGCGTTATACCTTTCTGAAAAGCTTATTATGTTTCGCTTAAAACGGTACATAAAGCTAGGGTTTGTTGCAATTTCCGAGGAAATGGGAAAATCCAAAGCCTTTGAAATAACAGCCGTTTCAAGTGTCCGACATAAACTGCTGTACTTTCTAAACTAAGAGCCTTTCGGAAGAGCCTTATACCTTTCTGAAAAGCTTATTATATGTCGCTTAAAACGGTAAATAAAGCTAGGGTTTGTTATAATTTCCGAGGAAATGGGAAAATCCAAAGCCTTTAATATAACAGCCGTTTCAAGTGTCCGACATAAACTGCTGTACTTTCTAAGCTAAGAGCCTTTCGGAAGAGCGTTATACCTTTCTGAAAAGCTTATTATATGCCGCTTAAAACGCTATATAAAGCTAGGGTGTGTTCCAATTTGCTAGAAAATGTGAAAGTCCAAACGCTTTAAAATAACAGCCGTTTCAAGTGTCCGACATGAAC
The DNA here is from genome assembly GCA_963966105.1 of Volucella zonaria. Classification (NCBI taxonomy): domain Eukaryota; kingdom Metazoa; phylum Arthropoda; class Insecta; order Diptera; family Syrphidae; genus Volucella; species Volucella zonaria. The sequence continues at coordinate 3,670,171 of CAWYQB010000254.1, read as the reverse complement.
TGCTGTACTTTCTAAACTAAGAGCCTTTCGCAAGAGCGTTAAACCTTTCTGAAAAGCTTATTATGTGTCGCTTAAAACGGTAAATAAAGCTAGGGTTTGTTCCAATTTCCTAGGAAATGGGAAAATCCAAAGCCTTTAAAATAACAGCCGTTTCAAGTGTCCGACATAAACTGCTGTACTTTCTAAACTAAGAGCCTTTCGGAAGAGCATTATACCTTTCTGAAAAGTTTATTATATGTCGCTTAAAACAGTAAATAAAGCTAGGGTTTGTTCCAATTTCCAACAAACAGCCGTTTCAAGTGTCCGACATAAACTGCAGTACTTTCTAAACTAAAAGCCTTTCGGAAGAGCGTTATACCTCTCTGGAAAGCCTATTATATGCCGCTTACAACGCAATTTAAGGCAAAGGTCTGTTCCAATTTCGGAGAAAGTGTGAAAGACCAAACTCTTTGAAATAACAGCTGTTTCAAGTGTCCGACATGAACTGCTGTACTTTTTAAATAAAGAGCTTTTCGGAAGAGCGTTACACCTATCTAAAAGCTTATTTTATGCCGCTTTAAACGCTATATAAAGCTAGGGTCTGTTCCAATTTCCGAGAAAATGGGAAAGACCAAACTCTTTAAAATAACTGCCGTTTAAGTGTCCGACATAAACTTCTGTACTTTCTAGACTGAGAGCCTTTCGAAAGAGCATTATTCCTTTCAGAAAAGCTTATTATATGCCGCTTAAAACGCTATATAAAGTTAGGGTGTGTTCCAATTTCCGAGAAAATGTGAAAGTCCAAACGCTTTAACAAAACAGCCGTTTCAAGTGTCCGACATGAACTGCTGTACTTTCTAAACTGAGAGCCTTTCGGAAGAGCGTTATACCTTTCTGAAAAGCTTATTATATGCCGCTTAAAACGGTAAGTAAAGCTAGAATCTGTTCCAATTTCCGAGAAAATGGGAAAATCCAAAGCCTTTAAAATAACAGCCGTTTCAAGTGTCCGACATAAACTGCTGTACCGTCTAAACTAAAAGCCATCCGAAAGAGCAATATACCTTTCTGAAAAGCCTATTATATGCCGCTTACAACGCAATTTAAGGCAAGGGTCTGTTCCAATTTCGGAGAAAGTGTGAAAGACCAAACTCTTTGAAATAACAGCCGTTGCAAGTTTCCGACATGAACTACTGTACTTTCTAAACTAAGAGCCTTTAGGAAGAGCCTTATACCTTTCTGAAAAGCTTATTATATGTCTCTTAAAACGGTAAATAAAGCTACGGTTTGTTCCAATTTCCAACAAAGAGCCGTTTCAAGTGTCCGACATAAACTGCTGTACTTTCTGAACTGAGAGCCTTTCGAAAGAGCGTTATACCTTTCTGAAAAGCTTATTATGTTTCGCTTAAAACGGTACATAAAGCTAGGGTTTGTTGCAATTTCCGAGGAAATGGGAAAATCCAAAGCCTTTAAAATAACAGCCGTTTCAAGTGTCCGACATAAACTGCTGTACTTTCTAAACTAAGAGCCTTTCGGAAGAGCCTTATACCTTTCTGAAAAGCTTATTATATGTCGCTTAAAACGGTAAATAAAGCTAGGGTTTGTTCCAATTTCCGAGGAAATGGGAAAATCCAAATCCTTTAATATAACAGCCGTTTCAAGTGTCCGACATAAATTGCTGTACTTTCGGAAGAGCGTTATACCTTTCTGAAAAGCTTATTATATGCCGCTTAAAACGGTAAATAAAGCTAGGGTTTGTTCCAATTTCCTAGGAAATGGGAAAATCCAAAGCCTTTAAAATAACAGCCGTTTCAGGTGTCCGACATGAACTGCTGTACTTTCTAAACTAAGAGCCTTTCGGAAGAGCATTATACCTTTCTGAAAAGCTTATTATATTTCGCTTAAAACGGTAAATAAAGCTAGAGTTTGTTCCAATTTCCAACAAACAGCCGTTTCAAGTGTCCGACATAAACTGCTGGACTTTCTAAACTAAGAGCCTTTCGGAAGAGCGTTAAACATTTCTGAAAAGCTTATTATGTGTCGCTTAAAACGGTAAATAAAGCTAGGGTTTGTTCCAATTTCCTAGGAAATGGGAAAATCCAAAGCCTTTAAAATAACAGCCGTTTCAGGTGTCCGACATGAACTGCTGTACTTTCTAAACTAAGAGCCTTTCGGAAGAGCATTATACCTTTCTGAAAAGCTTATTATATTTCGCTTAAAACGGTAAATAAAGCTAGGGTTTGTTCCAATTTCCAACAAACAGCCGTTTCAAGTGTCCGACATAAACTGCTGGACTTTCTAAACTAAGAGCCTTTCGGAAGAGCGTTATACCTCTCTGGAAAGCCTATTATATGCCGCTTACAACGCAATTTAAGGCAAGGGTCTGTTCCAATTTCGGAGAAAGTGTGAAAGACCAAACTCTTTGAAATAACAGCTGTTTCAAGTGTCCGACATGAACTGCTGTACTTTTTAAATAAAGAGCTTTTCGGAAGAGCGTTACACCTATCTAAAAAGCTTATTTTATGCCGCTTTAAACGCTATATAAAGCTAGGGTCTGTTCCAATTTCCGAGAAAATGGGAAAGACCAAACTCTTTAAAATAACTGCCGTTTAAGTGTCCGACATAAACTGCTGTACTTTCTAAACTGAGAGCCTTTCGAAAGAGCATTATTCCTTTCAGAAAAGCTTATTATATGCCGCTTAAAACGCTATATAAAGTTAGGGTGTGTTCCAATTTCCGAGAAAATGTGAAAGTCCAAACGCTTTAAAAAAACAGCCGTTTCAAGTGTCCGACATGAACTGCTGTACTTTCTAAATTAAGAGCCTTTCGGAAGAGCATTACACCTTTCTGAAAAGCTTATTATATGTCGCTTAAAACGGTAAATAAAGCTAGGGTTTGTTCCAATTTCCGAGGAAATGGGAAAATCCAAAGCCTTTAAAATAACAGCCGTTTCAAGTGTCCGACATAAACTGCTGTACTTTCTAAATTAAGAGCCTTTCGGAAGAGCGTTATACCTCTCTGGAAAGCCTATTATATGCCGCTTACAACGCAATTTAAGGCAAGGGTCTGTTCCAATTTCGCAGAAAGTGTGAAAGACCAAACTCTTTGAAATAACAGCTGTTTCAAGTGTCCGACATGAACTGCTGTACTTTTTAAATAAAGAGCTTTTCGGAAGAGCGTTACAACTATCTAAAAAGCTTATTTTATGCCGCTTTAAACGCTGTATAAAGCTAGGGTCTGTTCCAATTTCCGAGAAAATGGGAAAGACCATTAAAATAACTGCAGTTTAAGTGTCCGACATAAACTGCTGTACTTTCTAAACTGAGAGCCTTTCGAAAGAGCATTATTCCTTTCAGAAAAGCTTATTATATGCCGCTTAAAACGCTATATAAAGTTAGGGTGTGTTCCAATTTCCGAGAAAATGTGAAAGTCCAAACGCTTTAAAAAAACAGCCGTTTCAAGTGTCCGACATGAACTGCTGTACTTTCTAAACTGAGAGCCTTTCGGAAGAGCGTTATACCTTTCTGAAAAGCTTATTATATGCCGCTTAAAACGGTAAGTAAAGCTAGAATCTGTTCCAATTTCCGAGAAAATGGGAAAATCCAAAGCCTTTAAAATAACAGCCGTTTCAAGTGTCCGACATAAACTGCTGTACTTTCTAAACTAAAAGCCATCCGAAAGAGCAATATACCTTTCTGAAAAGCCTATTATATGCCGCTTACAACGCAATTTAAGGCAAGGGTCTGTTCTAATTTCGGAGAAAGTGTGAAAGACCAAACTCTTTGAAATAACAGCCGTTTCAAGTGTCCGACATGAACTGCTGTACTTTCTAAACTAAGAGCCTTTCGGAAGAGCCTTATACCTTTCTGAAAAGCTTATTATATGTCTCTTAAAACGGTAAATAAAGCTAGGGTTTGTTCCAATTTCCAACAAAGAGCCGTTTCAAGTGTCCGACATAAACTGCTGTACTTTCTGAACTGAGAGCCTTTCGAAAGAGCGTTATACCTTTCTGAAAAGCTTATTATGTTTCGCTTAAAACGGTACATAAAGCTAGGGTTTGTTGCAATTTCCGAGGAAATGGGAAAATCCAAAGCCTTTGAAATAACAGCCGTTTCAAGTGTCCGACATAAACTGCTGTACTTTCTAAACTAAGAGCCTTTCGGAAGAGCCTTATACCTTTCTGAAAAGCTTATTATATGTCGCTTAAAACGGTAAATAAAGCTAGGGTTTGTTATAATTTCCGAGGAAATGGGAAAATCCAAAGACTTTAATATAACAGCCGTTTCAAGTGTCCGACATAAACTGCTGTACTTTCTAAGCTAAGAGCCTTTCGGAAGAGCGTTATACCTTTCTGAAAAGCTTATTATATGCCGCTTAAAACGCTATATAAAGCTAGGGTGTGTTCCAATTTGCTAGAAAATGTGAAAGTCCAAACGCTTTAAAATAACAGCCGTTTCAAGTGTCCGACATGAACTGCTGTACTTTCTAAACTAAGAGCCTTTCGCAAGAGCGTTAAACCTTTCTGAAAAGCTTATTATGTGTCGCTTAAAACGGTAAATAAAGCTAGGGTTTGTTCCAATTTCCTAGGAAATGGGAAAATCCAAAGCCTTTAAAATAACAGCCGTTTCAAGTGTCCGACATAAACTGCTGTACTTTCTAAACTAAGAGCCTTTCGGAAGAGCATTATACCTTTCTGAAAAGTTTATTATATGTCGCTTAAAACAGTAAATAAAGCTAGGGTTTGTTCCAATTTCCAACAAACAGCCGTTTCAAGTGTCCGACATAAACTGCAGTACTTTCTAAACTAAAAGCCTTTCGGAAGAGCGTTATACCTCTCTGGAAAGCCTATTATATGCCGCTTACAACGCAATTTAAGGCAAAGGTCTGTTCCAATTTCGGAGAAAGTGTGAAAGACCAAACTCTTTGAAATAACAGCTGTTTCAAGTGTCCGACATGAACTGCTGTACTTTTTAAATAAAGAGCTTTTCGGAAGAGCGTTACACCTATCTAAAAAGCTTATTTTATGCCGCTTTAAACGCTATATAAAGCTAGGGTCTGTTCCAATTTCCGAGAAAATGGGAAAGACCAAACTCTTTAAAATAACTGCCGTTTAAGTGTCCGACATAAACTGCTGTACTTTCTAAACTGAGAGCCTTTCGAAAGAGCATTATCCCTTTCAGAAAAGCTTATTATATGCCGCTTAAAACGCTATATAAAGTTAGGGTGTGTTAAAATTTCCGAGAAAATGTGAAAGTCCAAACGCTTTAAAAAAACAGCCGTTTCAAGTGTCCGACATGAACTGCTGTACTTTCTAAACTAAGAGCCTTTCGGAAGAGCATTACACCTTTCTGAAAAGCTTATTATATGTCGCTTAAAACGGTAAATAAAGCTAGGGTTTGTTCCAATTTCCGAGGAAATGGGAAAATCCAAAGCCTTTAAAATAACAGCCGTTTCAAGTGTCCGACATAAACTGCTGTACTTTCTAAACTAAGAGCCTTTCGGAAGAGCGTTATACCTCTCTGGAAAGCCTATTATATGCCGCTTACAACGCAATTTAAGGCAAGGGTCTGTTCCAATTTCGGAGAAAGTGTGAACAACCAAACTCTTTGAAATAACAGCTGTTTCAAGTGTCCGACATGAACTGCTGTACTTTTTAAATAAAGAGCTTTTCGTAAGAGCGTTACACCTATCTAAAAAGCTTATTTTATGCCGCTTTAAACGCTATATAAAGCTAGGGTCTGTTCCAATTTCCGAGAAAATGGGAAAATCCAAAGCCTTTAAAATAACAGCCGTTTCAAGTGTCCGACATAAACTGCTGTACTTTCTAAACTAAAAGCCATCCGAAAGAGCAATATACCTTTCTGAAAAGCCTATTATATGCCGCTTACAACGCAATTTAAGGCAAGGGTCTGTTCTAATTTCGGAGAAAGTGTGAAAGACCAAACTCTTTGAAATAACAGCCGTTTCAAGTGTCCGACATGAACTGCTGTACTTTCTAAACTAAGAGCCTTTCGGAAGAGCCTTATACCTTTCTGAAAAGCTTATTATATGTCTCTTAAAACGGTAAATAAAGCTAGGGTTTGTTCCAATTTCCAACAAAGAGCCGTTTCAAGTGTCCGACATAAACTGCTGTACTTTCTGAACTGAGAGCCTTTCGAAAGAGCGTTATACCTTTCTGAAAAGCTTATTATGTTTCGCTTAAAACGGTACATAAAGCTAGGGTTTGTTGCAATTTCCGAGGAAATGGGAAAATCCAAAGCCTTTGAAATAACAGCCGTTTCAAGTGTCCGACATAAACTGCTGTACTTTCTAAACTAAGAGCCTTTCGGAAGAGCCTTATACCTTTCTGAAAAGCTTATTATATGTCGCTTAAAACGGTAAATAAAGCTAGGGTTTGTTATAATTTCCGAGGAAATGGGAAAATCCAAAGCCTTTAATATAACAGCCGTTTCAAGTGTCCGACATAAACTGCTGTACTTTCTAAGCTAAGAGCCTTTCGGAAGAGCGTTATACCTTTCTGAAAAGCTTATTATATGCCGCTTAAAACGCTATATAAAGCTAGGGTGTGTTCCAATTTGCTAGAAAATGTGAAAGTCCAAACGCTTTAAAATAACAGCCGTTTCAAGTGTCCGACATGAACTGCTGTACTTTCTAAACTAAGAGCCTTTCGCAAGAGCGTTAAACCTTTCTGAAAAGCTTATTATGTGTCGCTTAAAACGGTAAATAAAGCTAGGGTTTGTTCCAATTTCCTAGGAAATGGGAAAATCCAAAGCCTTTAAAATAACAGCCGTTTCAAGTGTCCGACATAAACTGCTGTACTTTCTAAACTAAGAGCCTTTCGGAAGAGCATTATACCTTTCTGAAAAGTTTATTATATGTCGCTTAAAACAGTAAATAAAGCTAGGGTTTGTTCCAATTTCCAACAAACAGCCGTTTCAAGTGTCCGACATAAACTGCAGTACTTTCTAAACTAAAAGCCTTTCGGAAGAGCGTTATACCTCTCTGGAAAGCCTATTATATGCCGCTTACAACGCAATTTAAGGCAAAGGTCTGTTCCAATTTCGGAGAAAGTGTGAAAGACCAAACTCTTTGAAATAACAGCTGTTTCAAGTGTCCGACATGAACTGCTGTACTTTTTAAATAAAGAGCTTTTCGGAAGAGCGTTACACCTATCTAAAAAGCTTATTTTATGCCGCTTTAAACGCTATATAAAGCTAGGGTCTGTTCCAATTTCCGAGAAAATGGGAAAGACCAAACTCTTTAAAATAACTGCCGTTTAAGTGTCCGACATAAACTGCTGTACTTTCTAAACTGAGAGCCTTTCGAAAGAGCATTATCCCTTTCAGAAAAGCTTATTATATGCCGCTTAAAACGCTATATAAAGTTAGGGTGTGTTAAAATTTCCGAGAAAATGTGAAAGTCCAAACGCTTTAAAAAAACAGCCGTTTCAAGTGTCCGACATGAACTGCTGTACTTTCTAAACTAAGAGCCTTTCGGAAGAGCATTACACCTTTCTGAAAAGCTTATTATATGTCGCTTAAAACGGTAAATAAAGCTAGGGTTTGTTCCAATTTCCGAGGAAATGGGAAAATCCAAAGCCTTTAAAATAACAGCCGTTTCAAGTGTCCGACATAAACTGCTGTACTTTCTAAACTAAGAGCCTTTCGGAAGAGCGTTATACCTCTCTGGAAAGCCTATTATATGCCGCTTACAACGCAATTTAAGGCAAGGGTCTGTTCCAATTTCGGAGAAAGTGTGAACAACCAAACTCTTTGAAATAACAGCTGTTTCAAGTGTCCGACATGAACTGCTGTACTTTTTAAATAAAGAGCTTTTCGTAAGAGCGTTACACCTATCTAAAAAGCTTATTTTATGCCGCTTTAAACGCTATATAAAGCTAGGGTCTGTTCCAATTTCCGAGAAAATGGGAAAGATCAAACTCTTTAAAATAACTTCCGTTTAAGTGTCCGACATAAACTGTTGTACTTTCTAAACTGAGAGCCTTTCGAAAGAGCATTATTCCTTTCAGAAAAGCTTATTATATGCCGCTTAAAACGCTATATAAAGTTAGGGTGTGTTCCAATTTCCGAGAAAATGTGAAAGTCCAAACGCTTTAAAAAAACAGCCGTTTCAAGTGTCCGACATGAACTGCTGTACTTTCTAAACTGAGAGCCTTTCGGAAGAGCGTTAAACCTTTCTGAAAAGCTTAGTATGTGTCGCTTAAAACGGTAAATAAAGCTAGGGTTTGTTCCAATTTCCTAGGAAATGGGAAAATCCAAAGCCTTTAAAATAACAGCCGTTTCAAGTGTCCGACATGAACTGCTGTACTTTCTAAACTAAGAGCCTTTCGGAAGAGCATTACACCTTTCTGAAAAGCTTATTATATGTCGCTTAAAACGGTAAATAAAGCTAGGGTTTGTTCCAATTTCCGAGGAAATGGGAAAATCCAAAGCCTTTAATACAACAGCCGTTTCAAGTGTCCGACATAAACTGCTGTACTTTCTAAACTAAGAGCCTTTCGGAAGAGCGTTATACCTTTCTGAAAAGCCTATTATATGCCGCTTAAAACGCTATATAAAGCTAGGGTGTGTTCCAATTTGCTAGAAAATGTGAAAGTCCAAACGCTTTAAAATAACAGCCGTTTCAAGTGTCCGACATGAACTGCTGTACTTTCTAAACTAAGAGCCTTTCGGAAGAGCGTTAAACCTTTCTGAAAAGCCTATTATGTGTCGCTTAAAACGGTAAATAAAGCTAGGGTTTGTTCCAATTTCCTAGGAAATGGGAAAATCCAAAGCCTTTAAAATAACAGCCGTTTCAAGTGTCCGACATAAACTGCTGTACTTTCTAAACTAAGAGCCTTTCGGAAGAGCATTATACCTTTCTGAAAAGCTTATTATATTTCGCTTAAAACGGTAAATAAAGCTAGGGTTTGTTCCAATTTCCAACAAACAGCCGTTTCAAGTGTTCGACATAAACTGCTGTACTTTCTAAACTAAGAGCCTTTCGGAAGAGCATTACACCTTTCTGAAAAGCTTATTATATGTCGCTTAAAACGGTAAATAAAGCTAGGGTTTGTTCCAATTTCCGAGGAAATGGGAAAATCCAAAGCCTTTAAAATAACAGCCGTTTCAAGTGTCCGACATAAACTGCTGTACTTTCTAAACTAAGAGCCTTTCGGAAGAGCGTTATACCTCTCTGGAAAGCCTATTATATGCCGCTTACAACGCAATTTAAGGCAAGGGTCTGTTCCAATTTCGGAGAAAGTGTGAAAGACCAAACTCTTTGAAATAACAGCTGTTTCAAGTGTCCGACATGAACTGCTGTACTTTTTAAATAAAGAGCTTTTCGGAAGAGCGTTACACCTGTCTAAAAAGCTTATTTTATGCCGCTTTAAACGCTATATAAAGCTAGGGTCTTTTCCAATTTCCGAGAAAATGGGAAAGGCCAAACTCTTTAAAATAACTGCCGTTTAAGTGTCCGACATAAACTGCTGTACTTTCTAAACTGAGAGCCTTTCGAAAGAGCATTATTCCTTTCAGAAAAGCTTATTATATGCCGCTTAAAACGCTATATAAAGTTAGGGTGTGTTCCAATTTGCGAGAAAATGTGAAAGTCCAAACGCTTTAAAAAAACAGCCGTTTCAAGTGTCCGACATGAACTGCTGTACTTTCTAAACTGAGAGCCTTTCGGAAGAGCGTTAAACCTTTCTGAAAAGCTTATTATGTGTCGCTTAAAACGGTAAATAAAGCTAGGGTTTGTTCCAACTTCCAACAAACAGCCGTTTCAAGTGTCCGACATAAACTGCTGTACTTTCTAAACTAAGAGCCTTTCGGAAGAGCGTTATACCTTTCTGAAAAGCTTATTATATGCCGCTTAAAACGCTATATAAAGCTAGGGTGTGTTCCAATTTGCTAGAAAATGTGAAAGTCCAAACGCTTTAAAATAACAGCCGTTTCAAGTGTCCGACATGAACTGCTGTACTTTCTAAACTAAGAGCCTTTCGGAAGAGCGTTAAACCTTTCTGAAAAGCTTATTATGTGTCGCTTAAAACGGTAAATAAAGCTAGGGTTTGTTCCAATTTCCTAGGAAATGGGAAAATCCAAAGCCTTTAAAATAACAGCCGTTTCAAGTGTCCGACATAAACTGCTGTACTTTCTAAACTAAGAGCCTTTCGGAAGAGCATTATACCTTTCTGAAAAGCTTATTATATTTCGCTTAAAACGGTAAATAAAGCTAGGGTTTGTTCCAATTTCCAACAAACAGCCGTTTCAAGTGTCCGACATAAACTGCTGTACTTTCTAAACTAAGAGCCTTTCGGAAGAGCGTTATACCTCTCTGGAAAGCCTATTATATGCCGCTTACAACGCAATTTAAGGCAAGGGTCTGTTCCAATTTCGGAGAAAGTGTGAAAGACCAAACTCTTTGAAATAACAGCTGTTTCAAGTGTCCGACATGAACTGCTGTACTTTTTAAATAAAGAGCTTTTCGGAAGAGCGTTACACCTATCTAAAAAGCCTATTTTATGCCGCTTTAAACGCTATATAAAGCTAGGGTCTGTTCCAATTTCCGAGAAAATGGGAAAGTCCAAACTCTTTAAAATAACTGCCGTTTAAGTGTCCGACATAAACTGCTGTACTTTCTAAACTGAGAGCCTTTCGAAAGAGCATTATTCCTTTCAGAAAAGCTTATTATATGCCGCTTAAAACGCTATATAAAGTTAGGGTGTGTTCCAATTTCCGAGAAAATGTGAAAGTCCAAACGCTTTAAAAAAACAGCCGTTTCAAGTGTCCGACATGAACTGCTGTACTTTCTAAACTAAGAGCCTTTCGGAAGAGCATTACACCTTTCTGAAAAGCTTATTATATGTCGCTTAAAACGGTAAATAAAGCTAGGGTTTGTTCCAATTTCCGAGGAAATGGGAAAATCCAAAGCCTTTAAAATAACAGCCGTTTCAAGTGTCCGACATAAACTGCTGTACTTTCTAAACTAAGAGCCTTTCGGAAGAGCGTTATACCTCTCTGGAAAGCCTATTATATGCCGCTTACAACGCAATTTAAGGCAAGGGTCTGTTCCAATTTCGGAGAAAGTGTGAACAACCAAACTCTTTGAAATAACAGCTGTTTCAAGTGTCCGACATGAACTGCTGTACTTTTTAAATAAAGAGCTTTTCGTAAGAGCGTTACACCTATCTAAAAAGCTTATATTATGCCGCTTTAAACGCTATATAAAGCTAGGGTCTGTTCCAATTTCCGAGAAAATGGGAAAGATCAAACTCTTTAAAATAACTTCCGTTTAAGTGTCCGACATAAACTGTTGTACTTTCTAAACTGAGAGCCTTTCGAAAGAGCATTATTCCTTTCAGAAAAGCTTATTATATGCCGCTTAAAACGCTATATAAAGTTAGGGTGTGTTCCAATTTCCGAGAAAATGTGAAAGTCCAAACGCTTTAAAAAAACAGCCGTTTCAAGTGTCCGACATGAACTGCTGTACTTTCTAAACTGAGAGCCTTTCGGAAGAGCGTTAAACCTTTCTGAAAAGCTTAGTATGTGTCGCTTAAAACGGTAAATAAAGCTAGGGTTTGTTCCAATTTCCTAGGAAATGGGAAAATCCAAAGCCTTTAAAATAACAGCCGTTTCAAGTGTCCGACATGAACTGCTGTATTTTCTAAACTAAGAGCCTTTCGGAAGAGCATTACACCTTTCTGAAAAGCTTATTATATGTCGCTTAAAACGGTAAATAAAGCTAGGGTTTGTTCCAATTTCCGAGGAAATGGGAAAATCCAAAGCCTTTAATACAACAGCCGTTTCAAGTGTCCGACATAAACTGCTGTACTTTCTAAACTAAGAGCCTTTCGGAAGAGCGTTATACCTTTCTGAAAAGCCTATTATATGCCGCTTAAAACGCTATATAAAGCTAGGGTGTGTTCCAATTTGCTAGAAAATGTGAAAGTCCAAACGCTTTAAAATAACAGCCGTTTCAAGTGTCCGACATGAACTGCTGTACTTTCTAAACTAAGAGCCTTTCGGAAGAGCGTTAAACCTTTCTGAAAAGCCTATTATGTGTCGCTTAAAACGGTAAATAAAGCTAGGGTTTGTTCCAATTTCCTAGGAAATGGGAAAATCCAAAGCCTTTAAAATAACAGCCGTTTCAAGTGTCCGACATAAACTGCTGTACTTTCTAAACTAAGAGCCTTTCGGAAGAGCATTATACCTTTCTGAAAAGCTTATTATATTTCGCTTAAAACGGTAAATAAAGCTAGGGTTTGTTCCAATTTCCAACAAACAGCCGTTTCAAGTGTTCGACATAAACTGCTGTACTTTCTAAACTAAGAGCCTTTCGGAAGAGCATTACACCTTTCTGAAAAGCTTATTATATGTCGCTTAAAACGGTAAATAAAGCTAGGGTTTGTTCCAATTTCCGAGGAAATGGGAAAATCCAAAGCCTTTAAAATAACAGCCGTTTCAAGTGTCCGACATAAACTGCTGTACTTTCTAAACTAAGAGCCTTTCGGAAGAGCGTTATACCTCTCTGGAAAGCCTATTATATGCCGCTTACAACGCAATTTAAGGCAAGGGTCTGTTCCAATTTCGGAGAAAGTGTGAAAGACCAAACTCTTTGAAATAACAGCTGTTTCAAGTGTCCGACATGAACTGCTGTACTTTTTAAATAAAGAGCTTTTCGGAAGAGCGTTACACCTGTCTAAAAAGCTTATTTTATGCCGCTTTAAACGCTATATAAAGCTAGGGTCTTTTCCAATTTCCGAGAAAATGGGAAAGGCCAAACTCTTTAAAATAACTGCCGTTTAAGTGTCCGACATAAACTGCTGTACTTTCTAAACTGAGAGCCTTTCGAAAGAGCATTATTCCTTTCAGAAAAGCTTATTATATGCCGCTTAAAACGCTATATAAAGTTAGGGTGTGTTCCAATTTGCGAGAAAATGTGAAAGTCCAAACGCTTTAAAAAAACAGCCGTTTCAAGTGTCCGACATGAACTGCTGTACTTTCTAAACTGAGAGCCTTTCGGAAGAGCGTTAAACCTTTCTGAAAAGCTTATTATGTGTCGCTTAAAACGGTAAATAAAGCTAGGGTTTGTTCCAACTTCCAACAAACAGCCGTTTCAAGTGTCCGACATAAACTGCTGTACTTTCTAAACTAAGAGCCTTTCGGAAGAGCGTTATACCTTTCTGAAAAGCTTATTATATGCCGCTTAAAACGCTATATAAAGCTAGGGTGTGTTCCAATTTGCTAGAAAATGTGAAAGTCCAAACGCTTTAAAATAACAGCCGTTTCAAGTGTCCGACATGAACTGCTGTACTTTCTAAACTAAGAGCCTTTCGGAAGAGCGTTAAACCTTTCTGAAAAGCTTATTATGTGTCGCTTAAAACGGTAAATAAAGCTAGGGTTTGTTCCAATTTCCTAGGAAATGGGAAAATCCAAAGCCTTTAAAATAACAGCCGTTTCAAGTGTCCGACATAAACTGCTGTACTTTCTAAACTAAGAGCCTTTCGGAAGAGCATTATACCTTTCTGAAAAGCTTATTATATTTCGCTTAAAACGGTAAATAAAGCTAGGGTTTGTTCCAATTTCCAACAAACAGCCGTTTCAAGTGTCCGACATAAACTGCTGTACTTTCTAAACTAAGAGCCTTTCGGAAGAGCGTTATACCTCTCTGGAAAGCCTATTATATGCCGCTTACAACGCAATTTAAGGCAAGGGTCTGTTCCAATTTCGGAGAAAGTGTGAAAGACCAAACTCTTTGAAATAACAGCTGTTTCAAGTGTCCGACATGAACTGCTGTACTTTTTAAATAAAGAGCTTTTCGGAAGAGCGTTACACCTATCTAAAAAGCCTATTTTATGCCGCTTTAAACGCTATATAAAGCTAGGGTCTGTTCCAATTTCCGAGAAAATGGGAAAGTCCAAACTCTTTAAAATAACTGCCGTTTAAGTGTCCGACATAAACTGCTGTACTTTCTAAACTGAGAGCCTTTCGAAAGAGCATTATTCCTTTCAGAAAAGCTTATTATATGCCGCTTAAAACGCTATATAAAGTTAGGGTGTGTTCCAATTTCCGAGAAAATGTGAAAGTCCAAACGCTTTAAAAAAACAGCCGTTTCAAGTGTCCGACATGAACTGCTGTACTTTCTAAACTAAGAGCCTTTCGGAAGAGCATTACACCTTTCTGAAAAGCTTATTATATGTCGCTTAAAACGGTAAATAAAGCTAGGGTTTGTTCCAATTTCCGAGGAAATGGGAAAATCCAAAGCCTTTAAAATAACAGCCGTTTCAAGTGTCCGACATAAACTGCTGTACTTTCTAAACTAAGAGCCTTTCGGAAGAGCGTTATACCTCTCTGGAAAGCCTATTATATGCCGCTTACAACGCAATTTAAGGCAAGGGTCTGTTCCAATTTCGGAGAAAGTGTGAAAGACCAAACTCTTTGAAATAACAGCTGTTTCAAGTGTCCGACATGAACTGCTGTACTTTTTAAATAAAGAGCTTTTCGGAAGAGCGTTACACCTATCTAAAAAGCTTATTTTATGCCGCTTTAAACGATATATAAAGCTAGGGTCTGTTCCAATTTCCGAGAAAATGGGAAAGACCAAACTCTTTAAAATAACTGCCGTTTAAGTGTCCGACATAAACTGCTGTACTTTCTAAACTGAGAGCCTTTCGAAAGAGCATTATTCCTTTCAGAAAAGCTTATTATATGCCGCTTAAAACGCTATATAAAGTTAGGGTGTGTTCCAATTTCCGAGAAAATGTGAAAATCCAAAGCCTTTAAAATAACAGCCGTTTCAAGTGTCCGACATAAACTGCTGTACTTTCTAAACTAAGAGCCTTTCGGAAGAGCATTATACCTTTCTGAAAAGCTTATTATATTTCGCTTAAAACGGTAAATAAAGCTAGGGTTTGTTCCAATTTCCAACAAACAGCCGTTTCAAGTGTTCGACATAAACTGCTGTACTTTCTAAGCTAAGAGCCTTTCGGAAGAGCGTTAAACCTTTCTGAAAAGCTTATTATGTGTCGCTTAAAACGGTAAATAAAGCTAGGGTTTGTTCCAATTTCCGAGGAAATGGGAAAATCCAAAGCCTTTAATACAACAGCCGTTTCAAGTGTCCGACATAAACTGCTGTACTTTCTAAACTAAGAGCCTTTCGGAAGAGCATTACACCTTTCTGAAAAGCTTATTATATGTCGCTTAAAACGGTAAATAAAGCTAGGGTTTGTTCCAATTTCCGAGGAAATGCGAAAATCCAAAGCCTTTAAAATAACAGCCGTTTCAAGTGTCCGACATAAACTGCTGTACTTTCTAAACTAAGAGCCTTTCGGAAGAGCATTATACCTTTCTGAAAAGCTTATTATATTTCCCTTAAAACGGTAAATAAAGCTAGGGTTTGTTCCAATTTCCAACAAACAGCCGTTTCAAGTGTCCGACATAAACTGCTGTACTTTCTAAACTAAGAGCCATTCGGAAGAGCATTACACCTTCCTGAAAAGCTTATTATATGTCGCTTAAAACGGTAAAAAAAGCTAGGGTTTGTTCCAATTTCCGAGGAAATGGGAAAATCCAAAGCCTTTAAAATAACAGCCGTTTCAAGTGTCCGACATAAACTGCTGTACTTTCTAAACTAAGAGCCTTTCGGAAGAGCGTTATACCTCTCTGGAAAGCCTATTATATGCGGCTTACAACGCAATTTAAGGCAAGGGTCTGTTCCAATTTCGGAGAAAGTGTGAAAGACCAAACTCTTTGAAATAACAGCTGTTTCAAGTGTCCGACATGAACTGCTGTACTTTTTAAATAAAGAGCTTTTCGGAAGAGCGTTACACCTGTCTAAAAAGCTTATTTTATGCCGCTTTAAACGCTATATAAAGCTAGGGTCTGTTCCAATTTCCGAGAAAATGGGAAAGTCCAAACTCTTTAAAATAACTGCCGTTTAAGTGTCCGACATAAACTGCTGTACTTTCTAAACTGAGAGCCTTTCGAAAGAGCATTATTCCTTTCAGAAAAGCTTATTATATGCCGCTTAAAACGCTATATAAAGTTAGGGTGTGTTCCAATTTCCGAGAAAATGTGAAAGTCCAAACGCTTTAAAAAAACAGCCGTTTCAAGTGTCCGACATGAACTGCTGTACTTTCTAAACTAAGAGCCTTTCGGAAGAGCATTACACCTTTCTAAAAAGCTTATTATATGTCGCTTAAAACGGTAAATAAAGCTAGGGTTTGTTCCAATTTCCGAGGAAATGGGAAAATCCAAAGCCTTTAAAATAACAGCCGTTTCAAGTGTCCGACATAAACTGCTGTACTTTCTAAACTAAGAGCCTTTCGGAAGAGCGTTATACCTCTCTGGAAAGCCTATTATATGCCGCTTACAACGCAATTTAAGGCAAGGGTCTGTTCCAATTTCGGAGAAAGTGTGAAAGACCAAACTCTTTGAAATAACAGCAGTTTCAGGTGTCCGACATGAACTGCTGTACTTTTTAAATAAAGAGCTTTTCGGAAGAGCGTTACACCTATCTAAAGAGCTTATTTTATGCCGCTTTAAACGATATATAAAGCTAGGGTCTGTTCCAATTTCCGAGAAAATGGGAAAGACCAAACTCTTTAAAATAACTGCCGTTTAAGTGTCCGACATAAACTGCTGTACTTTCTAAACTGAGAGCCTTTCGAAAGAGCATTATTCCTTTCAGAAAAGCTTATTATATGCCGCTTAAAACGCTATATAAAGTTAGGGTGTGTTCCAATTTCCGAGAAAATGTGAAAATCCAAAGCCTTTAATACAACAGCCGTTTCAAGTGTCCGACATAAACTGCTGTACTTTCTAAACTAAGAGCCTTTCGGAAGAGCATTACACCTTCCTGAAAAGCTTATTATATGTCGCTTAAAACGGTAAAAAAAGCTAGGGTTTGTTCCAATTTCCGAGGAAATGGGAAAATCCAAAGCCTTTAAAATAACAGCCGTTTCAAGTGTCCGACATAAACTGCTGTACTTTCTAAACTAAGAGCCTTTCGGAAGAGCGTTATACCTCTCTGGAAAGCCTATTATATGCGGCTTACAACGCAATTTAAGGCAAGGGTCTGTTCCAATTTCGGAGAAAGTGTGAAAGACCAAACTCTTTGAAATAACAGCTGTTTCAAGTGTCCGACATGAACTGCTGTACTTTTTAAATAAAGAGCTTTTCGGAAGAGCATTACACCTGTCTAAAAAGCTTATTTTATGCCGCTTTAAACGCTATATAAAGCTAGGGTCTTTTCCAATTTCCGAGAAAATGGGAAAGGCCAAACTCTTTAAAATAACTGCCGTTTAAGTGTCCGACATAAACTGCTGTACTTTCTAAACTGAGAGCCTTTCGAAAGAGCATTATTCCTTTCAGAAAATCTTATTATGTGTCGCTTAAAACGGTAAATAAAGCTAGGGTTTGTTCCAATTTCCAACAAACAGCCGTTTCAAGTGTCCGACATAAACTGCTGTACTTTCTTAACTAAGAGCCTTTCGGAAGAGCGTTATACCTTTCTGAAAAGCTTATTATATGCCGCTTAAAACGCTATATAAAGCTAGGGTGTGTTCCAATTTGCTAGAAAATGTGAAAGTCCAAACGCTTTAAAATAACAGCCGTTTCAAGTGTCCGACATGAACTGCTGTACTTTCTAAACTAAGAGCCTTTCGGAAGAGCGTTAAACCTTTCTGAAAAGCTTATTATGTGTCGCTTAAAACGGTAAATAAAGCTAGGGTTTGTTCCAATTTCCTAGGAAATGGGAAAATCCAAAGCCTTTAAAATAACAGCCGTTTCAAGTGTCCGACATAAACTGCTGTACTTTCTAAACTAAGAGCCTTTCGGAAGAGCATTATACCTTTCTGAAAAGCTTATTATATTTCGCTTAAAACGGTAAATAAAGCTAGGGTTTGTTCCAATTTCCAACAAACAGCCGTTTCAAGTGTCCGACATAAACTGCTGTACTTTCTAAACTAAGAGCCTTTCGGAAGAGCGTTATACCTCTCTGGAAAGCCTATTATATGCCGCTTACAACGCAATTTAAGGCAAGGGTCTGTTCCAATTTCGGAGAAAGTGT
This sequence comes from Volucella zonaria, assembly GCA_963966105.1. Taxonomy (NCBI): domain Eukaryota; kingdom Metazoa; phylum Arthropoda; class Insecta; order Diptera; family Syrphidae; genus Volucella; species Volucella zonaria. The sequence goes on along the minus strand of CAWYQB010000254.1, from coordinate 3,652,126 downwards.
GAAAGACCAAACTCTTTGAAATAACAGCTGTTTCAAGTGTCCGACATGAACTGCTGTACTTTTTAAATAAAGAGCTTTTCGGAAGAGCGTTACACCTATCTAAAAAGCCTATTTTATGCCGCTTTAAACGCTATATAAAGCTAGTGTTATGCCTCGTTTAAGAGCAATCACAAAAAAAATTATGATCTTAGAGGGATTAGAGTCGTCCTCAGGCCAGTTGAATGAGGGGGTTCTTCCTCCCGGTATTTCCGTTGGACTTTATGGGTTGCCGAGCACACTGATTGTTTATTAGATGTACCAAAGAATGATAATGATGATAATCAACAGAAATGTCTCGACGAACACACTGATTGTTTATTAGTTGTACCAAAGAATGATAATGATGATAATCAACAGAAATGTCTCGCCGAACACACTGATTGTTTATTAGTTGTACCAAAGAATGATAATCAACACAAATGTCTCGATTAATAAAAACACTATTTTTATTGTAGCTATTAAAGAAAATATTTATTTACTTATGATAATACTTAATTAACCGCGATGTTTACAGGTGTACTACGTAACAAATATTCCGGTGTGAACCTGTTGTGCACTCATATTTATCTATCCTAAATGATTACGTTGCATTTTCTTTATCGTCGTGCAGGTGTCGTGAGAAGCTAAGTTGTCGTCTGGCGCATGACCTAGTTTGGTGCATACATAACACTAGGGTCTGTTCCAATTTCCGAGAAAATGGGAAAGACCAAACTCTTTAAAATAACTGCCGTTTAAGTGTCCGACATAAACTGCTGTACTTTCTAAACTGAGAGCCTTTCGAAAGAGCATTATTCCTTTCAGAAAAGCTTATTATATGCCGCTTAAAACGCTATATAAAGTTAGGGTGTGTTCCAATTTCCGAGAAAATGTGAAAGTCCAAACGCTTTAAAAAAACAGCCGTTTCAAGTGTCCGACATAAACTGCTGTACTTTCTAAACTGAGAGCCTTTCGAAAGAGCATTATTCCTTTCAGAAAATCTTATTATGTGTCGCTTAAAACGGTAAATAAAGCTAGGGTTTGTTCCAATTTCCAACAAACAGCCGTTTCAAGTGTCCGACATAAACTGCTGTACTTTCTTAACTAAGAGCCTTTCGGAAGAGCGTTATACCTTTCTGAAAAGCTTATTATATGCCGCTTAAAACGCTATATAAAGCTAGGGTGTGTTCCAATTTGCTAGAAAATGTGAAAGTCCAAACGCTTTAAAATAACAACCGTTTCAAGTGTCCGACATGAACTGCTGTACTTTCTAAACTAAGAGCCTTTCGGAAGAGCGTTAAACCTTTCTGAAAAGCTTATTATGTGTCGCTTAAAACGGTAAATAAAGCTAGGGTTTGTTCCAATTTCCTAGGAAATGGGAAAATCCAAAGCCTTTAAAATAACAGCCGTTTCAAGTGTCCGACATAAACTGCTGTACTTTCTAAACTAAGAGCCTTTCGGAAGAGCATTATACCTTTCTGAAAAGCTTATTATATTTCGCTTAAAACGGTAAATAAAGCTAGGGTTTGTTCCAATTTCCAACAAACAGCCGTTTCAAGTGTCCGACATAAACTGCTGTACTTTCTAAACTAAGAGCCTTTCGGAAGAGCGTTATACCTCTCTGGAAAGCCTATTATATGCCGCTTACAACGCAATTTAAGGCAAGGGTCTGTTCCAATTTCGGAGAAAGTGTGAAAGACCAAACTCTTTGAAATAACAGCTGTTTCAAGTGTCCGACATGAACTGCTGTACTTTTTAAATAAAGAGCTTTTCGGAAGAGCGTTACACCTATCTAAAAAGCCTATTTTATGCCGCTTTAAACGCTATATAAAGCTAGTGTTATGCCTCGTTTAAGAGCAATCACAAAAAAAATTATGATCTTAGAGGGATTAGAGTCGTCCTCAGGCCAGTTGAATGAGGGGGTTCTTCCTCCCGGTATTTCCGTTGGACTTTATGGGTTGCCGAGCACACTGATTGTTTATTAGATGTACCAAAGAATGATAATGATGATAATCAACAGAAATGTCTCGACGAACACACTGATTGTTTATTAGTTGTACCAAAGAATGATAATGATGATAATCAACAGAAATGTCTCGCCGAACACACTGATTGTTTATTAGTTGTACCAAAGAATGATAATCAACACAAATGTCTCGATTAATAAAAACACTATTTTTATTGTAGCTATTAAAGAAAATATTTATTTACTTATGATAATACTTAATTAACCGCGATGTTTACAGGTGTACTACGTAACAAATATTCCGGTGTGAACCTGTTGTGCACTCATATTTATCTATCCTAAATGATTACGTTGCATTTTCTTTATCGTCGTGCAGGTGTCGTGAGAAGCTAAGCTGTCGTCTGGATTAATTTGCTGATCTAGCGTCTGGCGCATGACCTAGTTTGGTGCATACATAACACGTCCCCCTTTAAGACATATCTAAGGATATTTTAACCTTAGATTGGACTTCGGATGTTGCATCTCTATGGATTCTGCTAATGCCCTTGGTGATTCCGTTAGACTCAACGTAATTTCAGGTCCCCTTTGTTCTCGCCGATTGAAACATTTATTGAAGATCGTCAATGTTGCTTTTCCGGATCTGCAGCAAAACTTCCAGATTGTTAGAACGATTCCAAGTATAGCTGTTAATCCAAAGATTGATATTAGAACGCCTTGAGTTCTTTCTGGTATCGACTCCAATGCTGTGGACCAAAAGTTCTTCTGGTTCTGCAACTCCACTGATATGTCCTGCAGTTCATGCACATCTTTCGCAGTTAATTTGGAAATTGGTTCTTGATGAATGGTGACATCACGCAACTTTGCATTTATGCAGCACTCTTCTAAGTCTCCATATGAATGTTTGTCCTTTATTTCTTTAGCTTCAACATCTGCTCTCATTGTTTTTATTGTTATGTCATAAGTTTCAAAAATACAATTATCTGGTATTACAATAATTCCTGTGCCAACAAGTTCACCCGATTTAATTTCATTTTTACATTTACAATTATAATGCGTATTTTCAGAGATAGTGTACAAATACGAATTGCCTCTTATATTATGAAAAATTTCTATTTTCGAATTTACTATTTTTATTTTACAATTTTCTGATTTTTTTCTCATAAACAAATTTAATTCACAATTTACGTTACTCGCAGTATTTCTAAATAATTGAGGCTTACAAATGTATATCTTATTTACTAATTTACAATCATTCAAATTTTGTTTTAAGCTATAATTTTCTTTATTTTTATTAATCAACAATATATTATTATTTGATTCTATTACAGCAATTCCATTTTCAATTACTTTTGGGACAGTAATTGTTTCATACAACTCAGATACTTCTTTGTTCATTAATGGTACTTGAATAATAATGATAACCTTTTTATCTTTAGTGAAAGCTTTTATTTCTAATGTTTTCAGTATTTCGGCATAGTTTTCGGTGTTTATTTCTACAGCTAAGATATGCTCGTTCTCTAGAGTTTTAAGTTCCTGAATAAGATCATTAGGCACAATAATTCGTGGATGTAAAACACCTGCTTGTACAAATAATAAGCTATCGATAATCTGTTCTATTTCCATTTCTAGATTTAATAATTTGAGGTTAATCTTATTAGATATTTCTTCGAAATATGTATTAATCATTAATGTTCTATTGAAATTATTTTCCTCAGTATGAATTTTATTTATTTCTTCTATAATTGTATTAATTTTCCGAATTGTAACATTACTATTTTTGACTGTTCCTAAAACTTCCTTATTTAAATGGCTTAATATTTTGACATTCTCTTCCATTCCATATTTAATTCGATTTTCGTTTTTGCTAATGTTCTGAATGGCTTTGCTGTAGTATTCAGCATCTTCATTGTCCATTGTGCCAAATAAAACTTTGAATCCCGATCCTATCATATTAATTAATCCACGTTTTTGTCTTTTCACATTTCCAACTATGCCTGAAATAGTACTAATTCTATGGTTTATTTTACCTATTGTCGTTCGTGCTGTACGTTGAAATTCTCTACATTCTACTTTTGATTTGATACAAATGTCATCTATTGAGTTTACCATATTTTTTACATTAAAACTTGATTCTTCTAACTCATCTACATTAAGTTCTATTATAAGTGCTACCTTATTACTAATTTCTTTTGCATCTCCTAAATAATTAAAATATATCCCTGTATTGTTCTTCAGGTCTGTGGCTTGCAGAATTATTTCCGCATTGGTGTGCCAGAAGAAGGAGATTCTGAAATGTATGGTTTTATACAAGATTTATTAAATTTCTGTCGTTTGTTTCTTATTTTTATTATTACGGTATTTTCGCTTATTTCTAATATCTTATATGGACCTTTATATATGCTATCAAGTTTACCTTTTCTGTCATTTCTTATTAAAACTTTTTGACCTACCTTATACTCAATTATTCTTCCTACTTTCTGGTCGTACCTAATTTTAGATTTTTCTCTACTTTTCTTAGTGTTATCTCTAGCAATTTCTTGTTTATATAGAAGATTTGCCCTAAGGTTATCCATGTAGTCGAAAATTGTATCACCGTCATAAGGATCTACACTACTGGGTCTATTTGCCTCGAAACCATATACTAACTCATAAGGGGTATAACCTGTTGTATTATGTGGAGTGGTATTATAGCAAAATCCTGCATATGGCATTCGGTTGTGCCAGTCCTTTACTTGACTAAGCTCTTTGCCCGTTGCTTTTAGGTATTCCAGTAACCTACAGTGTGCTCTTTCAACGCTACCGTTCGCTTGTGGATGAGCAACACTCGTTGTTATTCTTTCTATTCCTAGCAATTTACAAAATTCATCAAAAAGTGCGTTACAAAATTCTGAACCGTTGTCACTAAGAATGATTTTAGGCATACCAAAATTTAAAATCCATTCTTCCATGACTGCACGAGATACGGTTTCCATATCTTTTGATTTTAATGGAATAAATTTTATAAATTTTGAGAGATCGTCTTGGATTGTTAAACCAAACCTATACCCTTCTTCAGTTTCTTCAAACGGTCCTATCACGTCTATCATTATTTTTTCAAGAGACCTGTCTGCTGAACTAACAATTTTCATAGGTTTTCTTGTGGGAACCCTATTTACTTTTTCCGTCTGACACTGTGGGCAATTTCTTACAAATTCTTCTACTTGTTTTTGCATTCCACTCCACTGGAATTTTTTTTTGATTTTAGCATATGTCGCTTTTTGGCCGGTATGACCACCTATTAAACCCTCATGATATTCCTTTATGATTTCTTTTCTTCTCTCTAAGTTGTTAACGATTTCTTTCTTATTTAAAGACGGTTCCTCAACTAAATCAAGATCTTCGAATTCTCTGACTATATCTTCTTCCTGTACTAATACCTCTTCATTATTCCTTTCAAACTCTACTTCGTTTTGCACAGCTGGATTTGGTTCGTTTTGAACAACTGGATCTGGTTCGTTTTGCACAACTGGATTTGGTTCGTTTTGGATCTCAATAGCTTCTTCTTCCATAAGACTCATGAGATCTTTCCATGTCTCTTCTTTTTCTTGTTCTGTTATCCGAACGTTTCTACTGAGCTCATCGGCCACTACATTTTCCTTACCTTTTTTATAAGTAATGGTGTAATCGAATTCCTCCAGTTTGAGGCGCCACCTTACCAATCGACTTCCAGGATCCTTTACCTGAAACAACCACGTTAAAGGCCTGTGATCTGTTTGGATAGTAAATTGTGTCCCATACACGTACGGTCGAAATTGTTTCGTAGCCCATACGATTGCCAAACATTCTTTTTCTGTCGTACTGTAATTCTTTTCGGCTTTGTTTAGTGTACGACTTGCGTAGTGTATTGGTAGATCTTTACCATTGTACTCTTGACTCAGAACAGCCCCGATACCTGTATTTGAAGCGTCCGTTGTTATTATAAAAGGTTTCGCGAAATCCGGGTATTGCAAAACTGGGTGTTTTGTAATACATTCTTTCAATTGTTCAAAACTATTTTGTTGATCTTGGCTCCAAACGAACTCAACATCCTTTTTAAGTAATCTATTCATTGGTTCCGCTATTTGGCTAAAATTTGGTACGAATTTTCTATAGTAACCGATCATACCAAGAAACGATTTTATGCCTTTCTGGTTTTTCGGCGCTTCCATTTGGATGATACTTTGAATCTTCTTAGGGTCTGGTTTAACCCCTTTGTCGGTTATAACGTGTCCTAAGTAAGACACTTCCTTGCGCAAGAATTCGCATTTATCTGGCTGTAACTTCAAATTAGCCCTTCGAAGTTGTTCAAAGACTTCTCGCAATTTCGCGTTGTGTTCTTGCAAGTTCTTACCGTAAACGACAATGTCGTCCAAATATACAAAGCACTTGATCCCCTGCAGACCTGCCAAAACAGTATTCATCAGTCTCTGGAAACACGCAGGAGCGTTTTTGAAACCAAACGGCATCCTGGTGTACTCGAAATGACCGTATGGAGTGCTGAAGGCTGTCTTTTCCATGTCAGATTCTTCCATTGGAATCTGATGGAATCCCGATGTTAGGTCCAAAGTAGAAAAATACTTAGCTTTTCCAAGCTGATCAAGGATTTCCGTAATATTTGGGAGGGGATAGTTATCGGCAATAGTCAACTCATTGAGTTTGCGATAATCTATCACCATCCTCCATTTCTTCTTTCCACTTACGTCCGCTTTCTTAGGCACTATCCAAAGTGGGGAACTCCAGGGAGACTTGCTGTTTCTGATTATGCCATCGTTCATTAATTTGTCTACTTGTGTACGGACTTCTTCCTCGTGCACCTTCGGATATCTGTAACTCTTAGTAAACACAGGTTCCGAATTAACGTTCAAGCGTATTTTGTGCTTTGTGACCGGCGTTAGGGTCAACTTCTCATTCTCCGTACTGAATATGTCACTATAAGTCTTGATTATTTCAAGAAGACTTTCCTTCTCCTCTTTATTTAAGTGATCGGCTCTCACGTTTCCAACCACCTTCTGTTTCCTGTTTTCCACAGTCTTATAGTCGTTAAGATTTTCACCTTTCAGCCTTATATCCTTAATGTTAAAGGCTTTGTCAGTAGTATTGACTATTGACACTAAACACTTTCCGTTCTTATTCAAGCTTATACAGTTAGGAATTATAATACCGTCGACTATTTACTGTCTAGGTATCATAACTTCTTTATTCAGATCGCTATCGATTTGAACTGTCCGGAAAACCTCGGATCTACCCTCAATAATATTAGACTCGGCTAGATATTTTAAAGGAATTTTTCCTACTTTTCCACTAATTATATTTTCTTTATAGTTAATTTGAAAACCACCCTCTCGTAGGAAATGATTTCCAATTAACCCATCATAGTCTCCAAGGAGATTATTTTCTATTACTTGAAATTCTACTTGAGTGGATTTAGACTCTCCAACTAGGGGAATGAATTTAACCTCCACTTTAACTTTTCCTAAGCTTTCCAGAGTCTCTCCACCTATACCTCTAAATTTAATGGTATCTTTAGGATTAACACTTTTTCTATACACGCAGTTCGCTTTAATGAGAGATACTTCCGCACCAGTATCTATTATTAATCTTTTAATCTCGTTGTTAACCACTACATTTACATGAGGACTCTGGGAGCTATCTACCGCCCTAAGCTGTACGGTTGCCTCGTGGACCATACAGCGTTCTAAAAACCCTGGTCCTTGAAGCTTTTTTGACTGGTGTTGGGACGATTTGCACCATCTTCATCTTCATTCTGTTGCTCCTTCTTGAGCCGAACATTGTTCACTTGTTCGTTCTTCTTTTTCTTTGGTAACTTGCATTGCTTTGCAAAGTGACCTGGTTTACCACAATTGAAACAACACCTCTCTTGGTAATTTATCTTAGCCAGATTCTTGGACGTATAATCCTTCTGAGTATTTGTTCTGAACAGGTTAATGCGCTGTTCCTCCTCACTAGCGAATCTACTGGCTTCAGACAAATTCCTTGGTCTTTGAGTGATTACATAGCATGAAAGTCGTTCACGTAGTCCGTTGATGAACACTGTTAGTGTTTCATCCTGAATGTAAGCTAATTGACCTTCCTTGTGCTCACTCTTAACACCAGAAAGTTTACTTTGTAATAAACGTCTTTGCAATGTTTCTACTCGCTGCAAATAATGAACTACAGATTCATCTTTATATTGCTTTATTGCAATCAATTCTCTATGAAGTTGTAGAGCGCTATGTGGCTCTCTAAATACTTCCGTCAGCTCTTTTTTGAGAGATTCCCAATCGGAAATGTCTTTGTTCATTAAAATTGTGGTAGCATTACCACGAATTTTAGTCTTAATAAATTTAAAGAGCACGGGTTTTTGCCCTTCTGATGCTAATTCTATAGCATCATTACAAGCATCTATGAAGCTAAAAACTTCATCGCTTGTACCTTTAAAAGTGGGAATAAAGTTAATTAGTACCGCGATTGGAATTTCCGACATTGTGTTGAATTGATTTGATTCCCTAGCCTCGTTATCACTAATTTCACTACTACTTGGTAAACTATCTTCGCTATCACTTGCAAACCTATCTTTACTATTGCGATATGCCGAAAACATTAGCCACCCTTCACTAAGGCTATTTTCTTTCACTTAGTATCTGGTTATATAAAAACAAAAACTGTACTCACATGCAAATTATAAACCTTGGGTCCATTGATGATTTCCCGCGTTGCCCTCTTGATGATCCCACCGCTGCCACCAAAAATTGTGTTATGCCTCGTTTAAGAGCAATCACAAAAAAAATTATGATCTTAGAGGGATTAGAGTCGTCCTCAGGCCAGTTGAATGAGGGGGTTCTTCCTCCCGGTATTTCCGTTGGACTTTATGGGTTGCCGAGCACACTGATTGTTTATTAGATGTACCAAAGAATGATAATGATGATAATCAACAGAAATGTCTCGACGAACACACTGATTGTTTATTAGTTGTACCAAAGAATGATAATGATGATAATCAACAGAAATGTCTCGACGAACACACTGATTGTTTATTAGTTGTACCAAAGAATGATAATCAACACAAATGTCTCGATTAATAAAAACACTATTTTTATTGTAGCTATTAAAGAAAATATTTATTTACTTATGATAATACTTAATTAACCGCGATGTTTACAGGTGTACTACGTAACAAATATTCCGGTGTGAACCTGTTGTGCACTCATATTTATCTATCCTAAATGATTACGTTGCATTTTCTTTATCGTCGTGCAGGTGTCGTGAGAAGCTAAGTTGTCGTCTGGCGCATGACCTAGTTTGGTGCATACATAACACTAGGGTCTGTTCCAATTTCCGAGAAAATGGGAAAGACCAAACTCTTTAAAATAACTGCCGTTTAAGTGTCCGACATAAACTGCTGTACTTTCTAAACTGAGAGCCTTTCGAAAGAGCATTATCCCTTTCAGAAAAGCTTATTATATGCCGCTTAAAACGCTATATAAAGTTAGGGTGTGTTCCAATTTCCGAGAAAATGTGAAAGTCCAAACGCTTTAAAAAAACAGCCGTTTCAAGTGTCCGACATGAACTGTTGTACTTTCTAAACTAAGAGCCTTTCGGAAGAGCATTACACCTTTCTGAAAAGCTTATTATATGTCGCTTAAAACGGTAAATAAAGCTAGGATTTGTTCCAATTTCCGAGGAAATGGGAAAATCCAAAGCCTTTAAAATAACAGCCGTTTCAAGTGTCCGACATAAACTGCTGTACTTTCTAAACTAAGAGCCTTTCGGAAGAGCGTTATACCTCTCTGGAAAGCCTATTATATGCCGCTTACAACGCAATTTAAGGCAAGGGTCTGTTCCAATTTCGGAGAAAGTGTGAAAGACCAAACTCTTTGAAATAACAGCTGTTTCAAGTGTCCGACATGAACTGCTGTACTTTTTAAATAAAGAGCTTTTCGGAAGAGCGTTACACCTATCTAAAAAGCTTATTTTATGCCGCTTTAAACGATATATAAAGCTAGGGTCTGTTAAAATTTCCGAGAAAATGGGAAAGACCAAACTCTTTAAAATAACTGCCGTTTAAGTGTCCGACATAACCTGCTGTACTTTCTAAACTGAGAGCCATTCGGAAGAGCGTTAAACCTTTCTGAAAAGCTTATTATGTGTCGCTTAAAACGGTAAATAAAGCTAGGGTTTGTTCCAATTTCCAACAAACAGCCGTTTCAAGTGTCCGACATAAACTGCTGTACTTTCTAAACTAAAAGCCTTTCGGAAGAGCGTTATACCTCTCTGGAAAGCCTATTATATGCCGCTTACAACGCAATTTAAGGCAAGGGTCTGTTCCAATTTCGCAGAAAGTGTGAAAGACCAAACTCTTTGAAATAACAGCTGTTTCAAGTGTCCGACATGAACTGCTGTACTTTTTAAATAAAGAGCTTTTCGGAAGAGCGTTACACCTATATAAAAAGCTTATTTTATGCCGCTTAAAACACAGTAAAAACCTACAGTCTGTTCCAATATCCGAGAAAATGGGAAAGGCCAAAATCTTTAAAATAACTGCCGTTTCAAATGTCCGACATAAACTGCTGTACTCTTTAAACTAAGGGCCTTTCGAAAGACCGTTTTACCTTTCTGAAAAGCCTATTGTATGCCGCTTAAAACGCAGCATAAGGCTAGGGTCTGTTCCAATTTCCGAGAAAATGGGAAAGACCAATCCCTCTAAAATAACAGCCGTTTCTAGTGTCCGACCTAAACTGCTGTACTTTCTAAACTAAGGACCTTCCGAAAGAGTAATATACCTTTCTGAAAAGCCTATTATATGCCGCTTACAACGCAATTTAAGGCAAGGGTCTGTTCCAATTTCGGAGAAAGTGTGAAAGACCAAACTCTTTGAAATAACAGCAGTTTCAAGTTTCCGACATGAACTGCTGTACTTTCTAAACTAAGAGCCTTTCGGAAGAGCCTTATACCTTTCTGAAAAGCTTATTATATGTCGCTTTAAACGGTAGGTAAAGCTAGGATCTGTTCCAATTTCAGAGAAAATGGGAAAATCCAAAGCCTTTAAAATAACAGCCGTTTCAAGTGTCCGACATAAACTGCTGTACTTTCCAAACTTAAAGCCATCCGAAGGAGCAATATACCTTTCTGAAAAGCCTATTATATGCCGCTTACAACGCAATTTAAGGCAAGGGTCTGTTCCAATTTCGGAGAAAGTGTGGAAGACCAAACTCTTTGAAATAACAGCCGTTTCAAGTTTCCGACATGAACTGCTGTACTTTCTAAACTAAGAGCCTTTCGGAAGAGCCTTATACCTTTCTGGAAAGCTTATTATATGTCTCTTAAAACGGTAAATAAAGCTAGGGTTTGTTCCAATTTCCAACAAACAGCCGTTTCAAGTGTCCGACATAAACTGCTGTACTTTCTGAACTGAGAGCCTTTCGAAAGAGCGTTATACCTTTCTAAAAAGCTTATTATGTGTCGCTTTAAACGGTAAATAAAGCTAGGGTTTGTTGCAATTTCCGAGGAAATGGGAAAATCCAAAGCCTTTAAAATAACAGCCGTTTAAAGTGTCCGACATAAACTGCTGTACTTTCTAAACTAAGAGCCTTTCGGAAGAGCCTTATACCTTTCTGAAAAGCTTATTATATGTCGCTTTAAACGGTAGGTAAAGCTAGGATCTGTTCCAATTTCAGAGAAAATGGGAAAATCCAAAGCCTTTAAAATAACAGCCGTTTCAAGTGTCCGACATAAACTGCTGTACTTTCCAAACTTAAAGCCATCCGAAGGAGCAATATACCTTTCTGAAAAGCCTATTATATGCCGCTTACAACGCAATTTAAGGCAAGGGTCTGTTCCAATTTCGGAGAAAGTGTGGAAGACCAAACTCTTTGAAATAACAGCCGTTTCAAGTTTCCGACATGAACTGCTGTACTTTCTAAACTAAGAGCCTTTCGGAAGAGCCTTATACCTTTCTGGAAAGCTTATTATATGTCTCTTAAAACGGTAAATAAAGCTAGGGTTTGTTCCAATTTCCAACAAACAGCCGTTTCAAGTGTCCGACATAAACTGCTGTACTTTCTGAACTGAGAGCCTTTCGAAAGAGCGTTATACCTTTCTGAAAAGCTTATTATGTGTCGCTTTAAACGGTAAATAAAGCTAGGGTTTGTTGCAATTTCCGAGGAAATGGGAAAATCCAAAGCCTTTAAAATAACAGCCGTTTAAATTGTCCGACATAAACTGCTGTACTTTCTAAACTAAGAGCCTTTCGGAAGAGCCTTATACCTTTCTGAAAAGCTTATTATATGTCGCTTAAAACGGTAAATAAAGCTAGGGTTTGTTCCAATTTCCGAGGAAATGGGAAAATCCACAGCCTTTAATATAACAGCCGTTTCAAGTGTCCGACATAAACTGCTGTACTTTCTAAACTAAGAGCCTTTCGGAAGAGCGTTATACCTTTCTGAAAAGCTTATTATATCCCGCTTAAAACGATAAATAAAGCTAGGGTTTGTTCCAATTTCCAACAAACAGCCGTTTCAAGTGTCCGACATAAACTGCGGTACTTTCTAAACTAAGAGCCTTTCGGAAGAGCGTTATACCTTTCTGAAAAGCTTATTATATGCCGCTTAAAACGCTATATAAAGCTAGGGTGTGTTCCAATTTCCTAGAAAATGTGAAAGTCCAAACGCTTTAAAATAACAGCCGTTTCAAGTGTCCGACATGAACTGCTGTCCTTTCTAAACTAGGAGCCTTTCGGAAGAGCGTTAAACCTTTCTGAAAAGCTTATTATATTTCGCTTAAAACTTTAGATAAACCTAGGGTTTGTTCCAATTTCCGAGGAAATGGGAAAATCCAAAGCCTTTAAAATAACAGCGGTTTCAAGTGAACGACATAAACTGCTGTACTTTCTAAACTAAGAGCCTTTCGAAAGAGCGTTATACCTCTCTGGAATGCCTATTATATGCCGCTTACAACGCAATTTAAGGCAAGGGTCTGTTCCAATTTCAGAGAAAGTGTGAAAGACCAAACTCTTTGAAATAACAGCAGTTTCAAGTTTCCGACATGAACTGCTGTACTTTTTAAATAAAGAGCTTTTCGGAAGAGCGTTACACCTATCTAAAAAGCTTATTTTATGCCGCTTTAAACGCTTTATAAAGCTAAGGTCTGTTCCAATTTCCGAGAAAATCGGAAAGACCAAACTCTATAAAATAACTGCAGTTTCAAGTGTCCGACATGAACTGCTGTACTTTTTAAATTAAGACCCTTTCGGAAGAGCGTTACACCTATCTAAATAGCTTAGTTAATGCCGCTTTAAACGCTATATCAAGCTAGGGTCAGTTCCAATTACCGAGAAAATGGGAAAATCCAAAGTCTTTAAAATAACAGCCGTTTAAGTGTCCGACATAAACTGCTGTACTTTCTAAATTGAGAGCCTTTCGGAAGAGCTTTACACCTTTCTGAAAAGCTTATTATATGTCGCTTAAAACGGTAAATAAAGCTAGGGTTTGTTCCAATTTCCTAGGAAATGGGAAAATCCAAAGCCTTTAAAATAACAGCCGTTTCAAGTGTCCGACATAAACTGCTGTACTTTCTAAACTAAGAGCCTTTCGGAAGAGCGTTATACCTCTCTGGAAAGCCTATTATATGCCGCTTACAACGCAATTTAAGGCAAGGGTCTGTTCCAATTTCGGAGAAAGTGTGACAGACCAAACTCTTTGAAATAACAGCTGTTTCAAGTGTCCGACATGAACTGCTGTACTTTTTAAATAATGAGCTTTTCGGAAGAGCGTTACACCTATCTAAAAAGCGTATTTTATGCCGCTTTAAACGATATATAAAGCTAGGGTCTGTTCCAATTTCCGAAAAAATGGGAAAGACCAAACTCTTTAAAATAACTGCCGTTTAAGTGTCCGACATAAACTGCTGTACTTTCTAAACTGAGAGCCTTTCGAAAGAGCATTATTCCTTTCAGAAAAGCTTATTATATGCCGCTTTAAACGCTATATAAAGTTAGGGTGTGTTCCAATTTCCGAGAAAATGTGAAAGTCCAAACGCTTTAAAAAAACAGCCGTTTCATGTGTCCGACATGAACTGCTGTACTTTCTAAACTGAGAGCCTTTCGGAAGAGCGTTAAACCTTTCTGAAAAGCTTATTATGTGTCGCTTAAAACGGTAAATAAAGCTAGGGTTTGTTCCAATTTCCAACAAACAGCCGTTTCAAGTGTCCGACATAAACTGCTGTACTTTCTAAACTAAGAGCCTTTCGGAAGAGTGTTATACCTCTCTGGAAAGCCTATTATATGCCGCTTACAACGCAATTTAAGGCAAGGGTCTGTTCCAATTTCGGAGAAAGTGTGAAAGACCAAACTCTTTGAAATAACAGCTGTTTCAAGTGTCCGACATGAACTGTTGTACTTTTTAAATAAAGAGCTTTTCGGAAGAGCGTTACACCTATATAAAAAGCTTATTTTATGCCGCTTAAAACACAGTAAAAACCTACAGTCTGTTCCAATATCCGAGAAAATGGGAAAGGCCAAAATCTTTAAAATAACTGCCGTTTCAAATGTCCGACATAAACTGCTGTACTCTTTAAACTAAGGGCCTTTCGAAAGACCGTTTTACCTTTCTGAAAAGCCTATTGTATGCCGCTTAAAACGCAGCATAAGGCTAGGGTCTGTTCCAATTTCCGAGAAAATGGGAAAGACCAATCCCTCTAAAATAACAGCCGTTTCTAGTGTCCGACCTAAACTGCTGTACTTTCTAAACTAAGGACCTTCCGAAAGAGTAATATACCTTCCTGAAAAGCCTATTATATGCCGCTTACAACGCAATTTAAGGCAAGGGTCTGTTCCTATTTCGGAGAAAGTGTGAAAGACCAAACTCTTTGAAATAACAGCAGTTTCAAGTTTCCGACATGAACTGCTGTACTTTCTAAACTAAGAGCCTTTCGGAAGAGCCTTATACCTTTCTGAAAAGCTTATTATATGCCGCTTTAAACGGTAGGTAAAGCTAGGATCTGTTCCAATTTCAGAGAAAATGGGAAAATCCAAAGCCTTTAAAATAACAGCCGTTTCAAGTGTCCGACATAAACTGCTGTACTTTCTAAACTTAAAGCCATCCGAAGGAGCAATATACCTTTCTGAAAAGCCTATTATGTGCCGCTTACAACGCAATTTAAGGCAAGGGTCTGTTCCAATTTCGGAGAAAGTGTGAAAGACCAAACTCTTTGAAATAACAGCCGTTTCAAGTTTCCGACATGAACTGCTGTACTTTCTAAACTAAGAGCCTTTCGGAAGAGCCTTATACCTTTCTGGAAAGCTTATTATATGTCTCTTAAAACGGTAAATAAAGCTAGGGTTTGTTCCAATTTCCAACAAACAGCCGTTTCAAGTGTCCGAAATAAACTGCTGTACTTTCTGAACTGAGAGCCTTTCGAAAGAGCGTTATACCTTTCTGAAAAGCTTATTATGTGTCGCTTTAAACGGTAAATAAAGCTAGGGTTTGTTGCAATTTCCGAGGAAATGGTAAAATCCAAAGCCTTTAAAATAACAGCCGTTTCAAGTGTCCGACATAAACTGCTGTACTTTCTAAACTAAGAGCCTTTCGGAAGAGCCTTATACCTTTCTGAAAAGCTTATTATATGTCGCTTAAAACGGTAAATAAAGCTAGGGTTTGTTCCAATTTCCGAGGAAATGGGAAAATCCAAAGCCTTTAATATAACAGCCGTTTCAAGTGTCCGACATAAACTGCTGTACTTTCTAAACTAAGAGCCTTTCGGAAGAGCGTTATACCTTTCTGAAAAGCTTATTATATGCCGCTTAAAACGATAAATAAAGCTAGGGTTTGTTCCAATTTCCAACAAACAGCCGTTTCAAGTGTCCGACATAAACTGCTGTACTTTCTAAACTAAGAGCCTTTCGGAAGAGCGTTATACCTTTCTGAAAAGCTTATTATATGCCGCTTAAAACGCTATATAAAGCTAGGGTGTGTTCCAATTTCCTAGAAAATGTGAAAGTCCAAACGCTTTAAAATAACAGCCGTTTCAAGTGTCCGACATGAACTGCTGTACTTTCTAAACTAGGAGCCTTTCGGTAGAGCGTTAAACCATTCTGAAAAGCTTATTATATTTCGCTTAAAACTTTAGATAAACCTAGGGTTTGTTCCAATTTCCGAGGAAATGGGAAAATCCAAAGCCTTTAAAATAACAGCGGTTCCAAGTGGACGACATAAACTGCTGTACTTTCTAAACTAAGAGCCTTTCGAAAGAGCGTTATACCTCTCTGGAATGCCTATTATATGCCGCTTACAACGCAATTTAAGGCAAGGGTCTGTTCCAATTTCAGAGAAAGTGTGAAAGACCAAACTCTTTGAAATAACAGCAGTTTCAAGTTTCCGACATGAACTGCTGTACTTTTTAAATAAAGAGCTTTTCGGAAGAGCGTTACACCTATCTAAAAAGCTTATTTTATGCCGCTTTAAACGCTTTATAAAGCTAAGGTCTGTTCCAATTTCCGAGAAAATGGGAAAGACCAAACTCTATAAAATAACTGCCGTTTCAAGTGTCCGACATGAACTGCTATACTTTTTAAATTAAGACCCTTTCGGAAGAGCGTTACACCTATCTAAATAGCTTTGTTAATGCCGCTTTAAACGCTATATCAAGCTAGGGTCAGTTCCAATTACCGAGAAAATGGGAAAATCCAAAGTCTTTAAAATAACAGCCGTTTAAGTGTCCGACATAAACTGCTGTACTTTCTAAACTGAGAGCCTTTCGAAAGAGCATTATTCCTTTCTGAAAAGCTTATTATATGCCGCTTAAAACGCTATATAAAGCTAGGGTGTGTTCCAATTTCCAAGAAAATGTGAAGGTCCAAACGCTTTAAAATAACAGCCGTTTCAAGTGTCCGACATGAACTGCTGTACTTTCTAAACTAAGAGCCTTTCGGAAGAGCTTTACACCTTTCTGAAAAGCTTATTATATGTCGCTTAAAACGGTAGATAAAGCTAGGGTCTGTTTCAATTTCCGAGAAAAGGGGAAAATCCAAAGCCTTTAAAATAACAGCCGTTTCAAGTGTCCGACATAAACTGCTGTACTTTCTAAACTAAGAGCCTGCCGGAAAAGCGTTATACCTTTCTGAAAAGCCTATTTAATGTCGCTTAAAACGATAGATAAAGCTAGGGTCTGTTCAAATTTCCTAGGAAATGGGAAAGTCCAAACTCTTTAAAATAACTGCCGTTTCAAGTGTCCGACATGAACTGCTGTACTTTCTAAACTAAGACCCTTTCGGAAGAGCGTTACACCTATCTAAATAGCTTAGTTTATGCCGCTTTAAACGCTATATAAAGCTAGGGTCTGTTCCAATTTCCGAGAAAATGGGAAAGACCAAACTCTTTAAAATAACTGCGGTTCAAGTGTCCGACATAAACTGCTGCACTTTCTAAACTAAGAGCCTTTCGGAAGATCGTTATACCTTTCTGAAAAGCTTATTATATGTCGCTTAAAACGGTAGATCAAGCTAGGGTCTGTTTCAATTTCCGAGAAAAGGGGAAAATCCAAAGCCTTTAAAATAACAGCCGTTTCAAGTGTCCGACATAAACTGCTGTACTTTCTAAACTAAGAGCCTGCCGGAAAAGCGTTATACCTTTCTGAAAAGCCTATTTAATGTCGCTTAAAACGATAGATAAAGCTAGGGTCTGTTCAAATTTCCTAGGAAATGGGAAAGACCAAACTCTTTAAAATAACTGCGGTTTCAAGTGTCCGACATGAACTGCTGTACTTTCTAAACTAAGACCCTATCGGAAGAGCGTTACAGCTATCTAAATAGCTTAGTTTATGCCGCTTTAAACGCTATATAAAGCTAGGGTCTGTTCCAATTACCGAGAAAATGGGAAAATCCGAAGTCTTTAAAATAACAGCCGTTTCAAGTGTCCGACATAAACTGCTGTACTTTCTAAACTGAGAGCCTTTCGAAAGAGCATTATGCCTTTATGAAAAGCCTAGTATATGCCGCTTAAAACACAGTAAAAAGCTAGAGTCTGTTCCAATATCCGAGAAAATGGGAAAGACCAAAATCTTTAAAATAACTGCCGTTTCAAATGTCCGACATAAACTGCTGTGCTTTTTCTAAACTAAGAGCCTTTCGGAAGAGCGTTATACCTTTCTGAAAAGCTTATTATATGCCGCTTAAAACGGTAAAAAAAGCTAGGATCTGTTCCAATTTCCGAGAAAATGGGAAAGTCCGATCCCTCTAAAATAACAGCCGTTTCTAGTGTCCGACATAAACTGCTGTACTTTCGAAACTAAGAGCCTTCCGAAAGAGTAATATACCTTTCTGAAAAGCCTATTATATGCCGCTTACAACGCAATTTAAGGCAAGGGTCTGTTCCAATTTCGGAGAAAGTGTGAAAGACCAAACTCTTTGAAATAACAGCCGATTCAAGTGTCCGACATGAACTGCTGTACTTTTTAAATAAAGAGCTTTTCGGAAGAGCGTTACACCTATCTTTAAAGCTTATTTTATGCCGCTTTAAATGCTATATAAAGCTAGGGTCTGTTCCAATTACCGAGAAAATGGGAAAATCCAAAGTCTTTAAAATAACAGCCGTTTCAAGTGTCCGACATAAACTGCTGTACGTTCTAAACTAAGAGCCTTCCGAAAGAGTAATATACCTTTCTGAAAAGCCTATTATATGCCGCTTACAACGCAATTTAAGGCAAGGGTCTGTTCCAATTTCGGAGAAAGTGTGAAAGACCAAACTCTTTGAAATAACAGCCAATTCAAGTGTCCGACATGAACTGCTGTACTTTTTAAATAAAGAGCTTTTCGGAAGCGCGTTACACCTATCTTTAAAGCTTATTTTATGCCGCTTTAAACGGTATATAAAGCTAGGGTCTGTTTCAATTTCCGAGAAAATGGGAAAGGCCAAACTCTTTAAAATAACAGCCGTTTCAAGTGTCCGACATAAACTGCTGTACTTTCTAAACTAAGAGCCTTTCGGAAGAGCGTTACAATAAAAAGCTAGAGTCTGTTCTAATATCCGTGAAAATGGGCAAGGCCAAACTCTTTAAAATAACTGCCGTTTCAAGTGTCCGACATAAATTGCTGTACTTTCTAAGCTAAGAGCCTACCGAAAGAGTAATATACCTTTCTGAAAAGCTTATTGTATGCCGCTTACAACGCAATATAAGGCAAGGATCTGTTCCAATTTCGGAGAAAATGTAAGAGACCAAACGCTTTAAAATAACTGCCGTTTCAAGTGTTCGACATAAACTGCTGTACTTTCTAAACTAAGATCCTTTCGGAAAAGCGTTATACCTTTCTGAAAAGCTTATTTAATGTCGCTTACAACGCAATATAAGGCAAGAATCTGTTCCAATTTCGGAGAAAATGAAAGAGACCAAACGCTTTAAAATAACTGCCCTTTCAAGTGTTCGACATAAACTGCTGTACTTTCTAAACTAAGAGCCTTTCGGAAGAGCGTTGCACCTTTCTGAAAAGCTTATTATATGCCGCTTAAAACACAATAAAAAGCTAGAGTCTGTTCTAATATCCGCGAAAATGGGAAAGGCCAAACTCTTTAAAATAACTGCCGTTTCAAGTGTTCGACATAAACTGCTGTACTTTCTAAACTAAGATCCTTTCGGAAAAGCGCTATACCTTTCTGAAAAGCTTATTATATGTCGCTTAAAACGGTAAATAAAGCTAGGGTCTTTTCCAATTTCCGAGAAAATGGGAAAATCCAAAGTCTTTAAAATAACTGCCGTTTAAGTGTCCGACATAAACTGCAGAACTTTCTAAACTGAGAGACTTTCGAAAGAGCATTATTCCTTTCTGAAAAGCTTGTTATATGCCGCTTAAAACGCTATATAAAGCTAGGGTGTGTTCCAATTTCCGAGAAAATGTGAAAGTCCAAACGCTTTAAAATAACAGCCGTTTCAAGTGTCCGACGTGAACTGCTGTACTTTCTAAACTAAGAGCCTTTCGGAAGAGCTTTACACCTTTCTGAAAAGCTTATTATATGTCGCTTAAAACGGTAGATAAAGCTAGGGTCTGTTTCAATTTCCGAGAAAAGGGGAAAATCCAAAGCCTTTAAAATAACAGCCGTTTCAAGTGTCCGACATAAACTGCTGTACTTTCTAAACTAAGAGCCTGCCGGAAAAGCGTTATACCTTTCTGAAAAGCATATTTAATGTCGCTTAAAACGATGGATAAAGCTAGGGTCTGTTCAAATTTCCTAAGAAATGGCAAAGTCCAAACTCTTTAAAATAACTGCCGTTTCAAGTGTCCGACATGAACTGCTGTACTTCCTAAACTAAGACCCTTTCGGAAGAGCGTTACACCTATCTAAATAGCTTAGTTTAAGCCGCTTTAAACGCTATATAAAGCTAGGGTCTGTTCCAATTTCCGAGAAAATGGGAAAGACCAAACTCTTTAAAATAACTGCCGTTTCAAGTGTCCGACATAAACTGCTGCACTTTCTAAACTAAGAGCCTTTCGGAAGAGCGTTATACCTTTCTGAAAAGCTTATTATATGTCGCTTAAAACGGTAGATAAAGCTAGGGTCTGTTTCAATTTCCGAGAAAAGGGGAAAATCCAAAGCCTTTAAAATAACAGCCGTTTCAAGTGTCCGACATAAACTGCTGTACTTTCTAAACTAAGAGCCTGCCGGAAAAGCGTTACACCTTTCTGAAAAGCCTATTTAATGTCGCTTAAAACGATAGATAAAGCTAGGGTCTGTTCAAATTTCCTAGGAAATGGGAAAGACCAAACTCTTTAAAATAACTGCCGTTTCAAGTGTCCGACATGAACTGCTGTACTTTCTAAACTAAGACCCTTTCGGAAGAGCGTTACACCTATCTAAATAGCTTAGTTTATGCCGCTTTAAACGCTATATAAAGCTAGGGTCTGTTCCAATTACCGAGAAAATGGGAAAATCCGAAGTCTTTAAAATAACAGCCGTTTCAAGTGTCCGACATAAACTGCTGTACTTTCTAAACTGAGAGCCTTTCGAAAGAGCATTATGCCTTTATGAAAAGCCTATTATATGCCGCTTAAAACACAGTAAAAAGCTAGAGTCTGTTCCAATATCCGAGAAAATGGGAAAGACCAAAATCTTTAAAATAACTGCCGTTTCAAATGTCCGACATAAACTGCTGTGCTTTTTCTAAACTAAGAGCCTTTCGGAAGAGCGTTATACCTTTCTGAAAAGCTTATTATATGCCGCTTAAAACGGTAAGTAAAGCTAGGATCTGTTCCAGTTTCCGAGAAAATGGGAAAGTCCAATCCCTCTAAAATAACAGCCGTTTCTAGTGTCCGACATAAACTGCTGTACTTTCGAAACTAAGAGCCTTCCGAAAGAGTAATATACCTTTCTGAAAAGCCTATTATATGCCGCTTACAACGCAATTTAAGGCAAGGGTCTGTTCCAATTTCGGAGAAAGTGTGAAAGACCAAACTCTTTGAAATAACAGCCGATTCAAGTGTCCGACATGAACTGCTGTACTTTTTAAATAAAGAGCTTTACGGAAGCGCGTTACACCTATCTTTAAAGCTTATTTTATGCCGCTTTAAACGCTATATAAAGCTAGGGTCTGTTACAATTTCCGAGAAAATGGGAAAGGCCAAACTCTTTAAAATAACAGCCGTTTCAAGTGTCCGACATAAGCTGCTGTACGTTCTAAACTAAGAACCTTCCGAAAGAGTAATATACCTTTCTGAAAAGCCTATTATATGCCGCTTACAACGCAATTTAAGGCAAGGGTCTGTTCCAATTTCGGAGAAAGTGTGAAAGACCAAACTCTTTGAAATAACAGCCAATTCAAGTGTCCGACATGAACTGCTGTACTTTTTAAATAAAGAGCTTTTCGGAAGCGCGTTACACCTATCTTTAAAGCTTATTTTATGCCGCTTTAAACGCTATATAAAGCTAGGGTCTGTTTCAATTTCCGAGAAAATGGGAAAGGCCAAACTCTTTAAAATAACAGCCGTTTCAAGTGTCCGACATAGGCTGCTGTACTTTCTAAACTAAGAGCCTTTCGGAAGAACATTACAATAAAAAGCTAGAGTCTGTTCTAATATCCGTGAAAATGGGCAAGGCCAAACTCTTTAAAATAACTGCCGTTTCAAGTGTCCGACATAAATTGCTGTACTTTCTAAGCTAAGAGCCTACCGAAAGAGTAATATACCTTTCTGAAAAGCTTATTATATGCCGCTTACAACGCAATATAAGGCAAGGATCTGTTCCAATTTCGGAGAAAATGTAAGAGACCAAACGCTTTAAAATAACTGCTGTTTCAAGTGTTCGACATAAACTGCTGTACTTTCTAAACTAAGAGCCTTTCGGAAGAGCGTTACACCTTTCTGAAAAGCTTATTATATGCCGCTTAAAACGCAATAAAAAGCTAGAGTCTGTTCTAATATCCGCGAAAATGGGCAAGGCCAAACTCTTTAAAATAACTGCCGTTTCAAGTGTCCGACATAAATTGCTGTACTTTCTAAGCTAAGAGCCTACCGAAAGAGTAATATACCTTTCTGAAAAGCTTATTATATGCCGCTTACAACGCAATATAAGGCAAGGAACTGTTCCAATTTCGGAGAAAATGTAAGAGACCAAACGCTTTAAAATAACTGCCGTTTCAAGTGTTCGACATAAACTGCTGTACTTTATAAACTAAGATCCTTTCGGAAAAGCGTTATACCTTCCTGAAAAGCTTATTTAATGTCGCTTACAACGCAATATAAGGCAAGGATCTGTTCCAATTTCGGAGAAAATGAAAGAGACCAAACGCTTTAAAATAACTGCCGTTTCAAGTGTTCGACATAAACTGCTGTACTTTCTAAACTAAGAGCCTTTCGGAAGAGCGTTACACCTTTCTGAAAAGCTTATTATATGCCGCTTAAAACAAAATAAAAAGCTAGAGTCTGCTCTAATATCCGCGAAAATGGGAAAGGCCAAACTCTTTAAAATAACTGCCGTTTCAAGTGTTCGACATAAACTGCTGTACTTTCTAAACTAAGATCCTTTCGGAAAAGCGCTATACCTTTCTGAAAAGCTTATTATATGTCGCTTAAAACGGTAAATAAAGCTAGGGTCTTTTCCAATTTCCGAGAAAATGGGAAAATCCAAAGCCTTTAAAATAACAGCCGTTTCAAGTGTCCGACATAAACTGCTGTACTATCTAAACTAAGAGCCTTTCGGAAAAGCGTTATACCTTTCTGAAAAGCTTATTTAATGTCGCTTAAAACGGTAAATAAAGCTAGGGTCTGTTCCAATTTCCGAGAAAATGGGAAAATAAAAAGTCTTTAAAATAACAGCCGTTTCAAGGGTCCGACATAAACTGCTGTGCCTTTTCTAAACTAAGAGCCTTTCGGAAGAGCGTTATACCTTTCTGAAAAGTTTATTATATGCCGCTTAAAACGGTAAGTAAAGCTAGAATCTGTTCCAATTTCCGAGAAAATGGGAAAATCCAAAGCCTTTAAAATAACAGCCGTTTCAAGTGTCCGACATAAACTGCTGTACTTTCTAAACTAAAAGCCATCCGAAAGAGCAATATACCTTTCTGAAAAGCATATTAGATGCCGCTTACAACGCAATTTAAGGTAAGGGTCTGTTCCAATTTCGGAGAAAGTGTGAAAGACCAAACTCTTTGAAATAACAGCCGTTTCAAGTTTCCGACATGAACTGCTGTACTTTCTAAACTAAGAGCCTTTCGGAAGAGCCTTATACCTTTCTGAAAAGCTTATTATATGTCTCTTAAAACGGTAAATAAAGCTAGGGTTTGTTCCAATTTCCAACAAAGAGCCGTTTCAAGTGTCCGACATAAACTGCTGTACTTTCTGAACTGAGAGCCTTTCGAAAGAGCGTTATACCATTCTGAAAAGCTTATTATGTTTCGCTTAAAACGGTACATAAAGCTAGGGTTTGTTGCAATTTCCGAGGAAATGGGAAAATCCAAAGCCTTTAAAATAACAGTCGTTTCAAGTGTCCGACATAAACTGCTGTACTTTCTAAACTAAGAGCCTTTCGGAAGAGCCTTATACCTTTCTGAAAAGCTTATTATATGCCGCTTAAAACGGTAAATAAAGCTAGGGTTTGTTCCAATTTCCGAGGAAATGGGAAAATAAAAAGCCTTTAATATAACAGCCGTTTCAATTGTCCGACATAAACTGCTGTACTTTCTAAACTAAGAGCCTTTCGCAAGAGCGTTATACCATTCTGAAAAGCTTATTATATGCCGCTTAAAACGATAAATAAAGCTAGGGTTTGTTCCAATTTCCAACAAACAGCCGTTTCAAGTGTCCGACATAAACTGCTGTACTTTCTGAACTAAGAGCCCTTCGGAAGAGCGTTATACCTTTCTGAAAAGCTTATTATATGCCGCTTAAAACGCTATATAAAGCTAGGGTGTGTTCCAATTTGCTAGAAAATGTGAAAGTCCAAACGCTTTAAAATAACAGCCGTTTCAAGTGTTCGACGTGAACTGCTGTACTTTCTAAACTAAGAGCCTTTCGGAAGAGCTTTACACCTTTCTGAAAAGCTTATTATATGTCGCTTAAAACGATAAATAAAGCTAGGGTTTGTTCCAATTTCCAACAAACAGCCGTTTCAATTGTCCGACATAAACTGCTGTACTTTCTAAACTAAGAGCCTTTCGCAAGAGCGTTATACCATTCTGAAAAGCTTATTATATGCCGCTTAAAACGATAAATAAAGCTAGGGTTTGTTCCAATTTCCAACAAACAGCCGTTTCAAGTGTCCGACATAAACTGCTGTACTTTCTAAACTAAGAGCCTTTCGGAAGAGCGTTAAACCTTTCTGAAAAACTTATTATGTGTCGCTTAAAACGGTAAATAAAGCTAGGGTTTGTTCCAATTTCCTAGGAAATGGGAAAATCCAAAGCCTTTAAAATAACAGCCGTTTCAAGTGTCCGACATAAACTGCTGTACTTTCTAAACTAAGAGCCTTTCGGCAGAGCGTTATACCTCTCTGGAAAGCCTACTATATGCCGCTTACAACGCAATTTAAGGCAAGGGTCTGTTCCAATTTCGGAGAAAGTGTGAAAGACCAAACTCTTTGAAATAACAGCTGTTTCAAGTGTCCGACATGAGCTGCTGTACTTTTTAAATAAAGAGCTTTTCGGAAGAGCGTTACACCTATCTAAAAAGCTTATTTTATGCCGCTTTAAACGCTATATAAAGCTAGGGTCTGTTCCAATTTCCGAGAAAATGGGAAAAACCAAACTCTTTAAAATAACTGCCGTTTAAGTGTCCGACATAAACTGCTGTACTTTCTAAACTGAGAGCCTTTCGAAACAGCATTATTCCTTTCAGAAAAGCTTATTATATGCCGCTTAAAACTCTAATAAAGTTAGGGTGTGTTCCAATTTCCGAGAAAATGTGAAAATCCAAACGCTTTAAAAAAAACAGCCGTTTCAAGTGTCCGACATGAACTGCTGTACTTTCTAAACTAAGAGCCTTTCGGAAGAGCATTACACCTTTCTGAAAAGCTTATTATATGTCGCTTAAAACGGTAAATAAAGCTAGGGTTTGTTCCAATTTCCAAGGAAATGGGAAAATCCAAAGCCTTTAAAATAACAGCCGTTTCAAGTGTCCGACATAAACTGCTGTACTTTCTAAACTAAGAGCCTTTCGGAAGAGCGTTATACCTCCCTGGAAAGCCCATTATATGCCGCTTACAACGCAATTTAAGGCAAGGGTCTGTTCCAATTTCGGAGAAAGTGTGAAAGACCAAACTCTTTGAAATAACAGCTGTTTCAAGTGTCCGACATGAACTGCTGTACTTTTTAAATAAAGAGCTTTTCGGAAGAGCGTTACACCTTCTAAAAAGCTTATTTTATGCCGCTTAAAACACAGTAAAAACCTAGAGTCTGTTCCAATATCCGAGAAAATGGGAAAGGCCAAAATCTTTAAAATAACTGCCGTTTCAAATGTCCGACATAAACTGCTGTGCTCTTTAAACTAAGGGCCTTTCGAAAGACCGTTTTACCTTTCTGAAAAGCCTATTGTATGCCGCTTAAAACGCAGTATAAGGCTAGGGTCTGTTCCAATTTCCGAGAAAATGGGAAAGACCAATCCCTCTAAAATAACAGCCGTTTCTAGTGTCCGACATAAACTGCAGTACTTTCTAAACTAAGAGCCTTCCGAAAGAGTAATATACCTTTCTGAAAAGCCTATTATATGTCTCTTAAAACGATAAATAAAGCTAGGGTTTGTTCCAATTTCCTAGGAAATGGGAAAATCCAAAGCCTTTAAAATAACAGCCGTTTCAAGTTTCCGACATGAACTGCTGTACTTTCTAAACTAAGAGCCTTTCGGAAGAGCCTTATACCTTTCTTGAAAGCTTATTATATGTCTCTTAAAACGGTAAATAAAGCTAGGGTTTGTTCCAATTTCCAACAAACAGCCGTTTCAAGTGTCCGACATAAACTGCTGTACTTTCTGAACTGAGAGCCTTTCGAAAGAGCGTTATACCTTTCTGAAAAGCTTATTATGTGTCGCTTAAAACGGTAAATAAAGCTAGGGTTTGTTGCAATTTCCGAGGAAATGGGAAAATCCAAAGCCTTTAAAATAACAGCCGTTTCAAGTGTCCGACATAAACTGCTGTACTTTCTAAACTAAGAGCCTTTCGGAAGAGCCTTATACCTTTCTGAAAAGCTTATTATATGTCGCTTAAAACGGTAAATAAAGCTAGGGTTTGTTCCAATTTCCGAGGAAATGGGAAAATCCAAAGCCTTTAATATAACAGCCGTTTCAAGTGTCCGACATAAACTGCTGTACTTTCTAAACTAAGAGCCTTTCGGAAGAGCGTTATACCTTTCTGAAAAGCTTATTATATGCCGCTTAAAACGATAAATAAAGCTAGGGTTTGTTCCAATTTCCAACAAACAGCCGTTTCAAGTGTCCGACATAAACTGCTGTACTTTCTAAACTAAGAGCCTTTCGGAAGAGCGTTATACCTTTCTGAAAAGCTTATTATATGCCGCTTAAAACGCTATATAAAGCTAGGGTGTGTTACAATTTCCTAGAAAATGTGAAAGTCCAAACGCTTTAAAATAACAGCCGTTTCAAGTGTCCGACATGAACTGCTGTACTTTCTAAACTAGGAGCCTTTCGGAAGAGCGTTAAACCTTTCTGAAAAGCTTATTATATTTCGCTTAAAACGGTAGATAAACCTAGGGTTTGTTCCAATTTCCGAGGAAATAGGAAAATCCAAAGCCTTTAAAATAACAGCGGTTTCAAGTGGACGACATAAACTGCTGTACTTTCTAAACTAAGAGCCTTTCGAAAGAGCGTTATACCTCTCTGGAAAGCCTATTATATGCCGCTTACAACGCAATTTAAGGCAAGGGTCTGTTCCAATTTCGGAGAAAGTGTGAAAGACCAAACTCTTTGAAATAACAGCAGTTTCAAGTTTCCGACATGAACTGCTGTACTTTTTAAATAAAGAGCTTTTCGGAAGAGCGTTACACCTATCTAAAAAGCTTATTTTATGCCGCTTTAAACGCTTTATAAAGCTAAGGTCTGTTCCAATTTCCGAAAAAATGGGAAAGACCAAACTCTATAAAATAACTGCCGTTTCAAGTGTCCGACATGAACTGCTGTACTTTTTAAATTAAGACCCTTTCGGAAGAGCGTTACACATATCTAAATAGCTTAGCTAATGCCGCTTTAAACGCTATATCAAGCTAGGGTCAGTTCCAATTACCGAGAAAATGGGAAAATCCAAAGTCTTTAAAATAACAGCCGTTTAAGTGTCCGACATAAACTGCTGTACTTTCTAAACTGAGAGCCTTTCGAAAGAGCATTATTCCTTTCTCAAAAGCTTATTATATGCCGCTTAAAACGCTATATAAAGCTAGGGTGTGTTCCAATTTACGAGAAAATGTGAAAGTCCAAACGCTTTAAAATAACAGCCGTTTCAAGTGTCCGACATGAACTGCTGTACTTTCTAAACTAAGAGCCTTTCGGAAGAGCTTTACACCTTTCTGAAAAGCTTATTATATGCCGCTTAAAACACAGAAAAAAGCTAGAGTCTGTTCCAATATCCGAGAAAATGGGAAAGGCCAAAATCTTTAAAATAACTGCCGTTTCAAATGTCCGACATAAACTGCTGTACTCTTTAAACTAAGGGCCTTTCGAAAGACCGTTTTGCCTTTCTGAAAATCCTATTGTATGCCGCTTAAAACACAGTATAAGGCTAGGGTCTGTTCCAATTTCCGAGAAAATGGGAAAGACCAATCCCTCTAAAATAACAGCCGTTTCTAGTGTCCGACATAAACTGCTGTACTTTCTAAACTAACAGCCTTCCGGAAGAGTAATATACCTTTCTGAAAAGCCTATTATATGCCGCTTGCAACGCAATTTAAGGCAAGAGTCTGTTCCAATTTCGGAGAAAGTGTGAAAGACCAAACTCTTTGAAATAACAGCCGTTTCAAGTTTCCGACATGAACTGCTGTACTTTCTAAACTAAGAGCCTTTCGGAAGAGCCTTATACCTTTCTGAAAAGCTTATTATATGTCGCTTAAAACGGTAAATAAAGTTAGGGTTTGTTCCAATTTCCAACAAACAGCCGTTTCAAGTGTCCGACATAAACTGCTGTACTTTCTGAACTGAGAGCCCTTCGAAAGAGCGTTATACCTTTCTGAAAAGCTTATTATGTGTCGCTTAAAACGGTAAATAAAGCTAGGGTTTGTTCCAATTTCCGAGGAAATGGGAAAATCCAAAGCCTTTAAAATAACAGCCGTTTCAAGTGTCCGACATAAACTGCTGTACTTTCTAAACTAAGAGCCTTTCGGTAGAGCCTTATACCTTTCTGAAAAGCTTATTATATGTCGCTTAAAACGGTAAATAAAGCTAGGGTTTGTTCCAATTTCCGAGGAAATGGGAAAATCCAAAGCCTTTAATCTAACAGCCGTTTCAAATGTCCGACATAAACTGCTGTACTTTCTAAACTAAGAGCCTTTCGGAAGAGCGTTATACCTTTCTGAAAAGCTTATTATATGCCGCTTAAAACGATAAATAAAGCTAGGGTTTGTTCCAATTTCCGAGGAAATGGGAAAATCCAAAGCCTTTAATCTAACAGCCGTTTCAAGTGTCCGACATGAACTGCTGTACTTTCTAAACTAAGCGCCTTTCGTAAGAGCGTTAAACCTTTCTGAAAAGCTTATTATATTTCGCTTAAAACGGTAGATAAACCTAGGGTTTGTTCCAATATCCGAGGAAATGGGAAAATCCAAAGCCTTTAAAATAACAGCCGTTTCAAGTGTCCGACATAAACTGCTGTACTTTCTAAACTAAGATCCCTTCGGAAGAGCGTTATACCTCTCTGGAAAGCCTATTATAAGCCGCTTACAACGCAATTTAAGGCAAGGGTCTGTTCCAATTTCGAAGAAAGTGTGAAAGACCAAACTCTTTGAAATAACAGCAGTTTCAAGTTTCCGACATGAACTGCTGTACTTTTTAAATAAAGAGCTTTTCGGAAGAGCGTTACACCTGTCTAAAAAGCTTATCTTATGCCGCTTTAATCGCTATATAAAGCTAAGGTCTGTTCCAATTTCCGAGAAAATGGGAAATACCAAACTCTTTAAAATAACTGCCGTTTCAAGTGTTCGACATGAACTGCTGTACTTTCTAAACTAAGAGCCTTTCGGAAGAGCTTTACTCCTATCTAAATAGCTTAGTTAATGCCGCTTTAAACGCTATATCAAGCTAGGGTCAGTTCCAATTACCGAGAAAATGTGAAAGTCCAAACGCTTTAAAATAACAGCCGTTTCAAGTGTTCGACATGAACTGCTGTACTTTCTAAACTGAGAGCCTTTCAGAAGAGCATTATCCCTTTCTCAAAAGCTTATTATATGCCGCTTAAAACACAGTAAAAAGCTAGAGTCTGTTCCAATATCCGAGAAAATGGGAAAGGCCAAAATCTTTAAAATAGCTGCCGTTTCAAATGTCCGACATAAACTGCTGTACTCTTTAAACTAAGGGCCTTTCGAAAGACCGTTTTACCTTTCTGAAAAGCCTATTGTATGCCGCTTAAAACGCAGTATAAGGCTAGGGTCTGTTCCAATTTCCGAGAAAATGGGAAAGACCAATCCCTCTAAAATAACAGCCGTTTCTAGTGTCCGACATAAACTGCTGTACTTTCTAAACTAAGAGCCTTCCCAAAGAGTAATATACCTTTCTGAAAAGCCTATTATATGCCGCTTACAACGCAATTTAAGGCAAGGGTCTGTTCCAATTTCGGAGAAAGTGTGAAAGACCAAACTCTTTGAAATAACAGCCGATTCAAGTGTCCGACATGAACTGCTGTACTTTTTAAATAAAGAGCTTTTCGGAAGCGCGTTACACCTATCTTTAAAGCTTATTTTATGCCGCTTTAAACGCTATATAAAGCTAGGGTCTGTTCCAATTTCCGAGAAAATGGGAAAGTCCAAACTCTTTAAAATAACTGCCGTTTCAAGTGTCCGACATAAACTGCTGTACTTTCTAAACCAAGAGCCTTTCGGAATAGCGTTACACCTATCTAAATAGCTTAGTTTATGCCGCTTTAAACGCTATATAAAGCTAGGGTCTGTTCCAATTACCGAGAAAATGGGAAAATCCAAAGTCTTTAAAATAACAGCCGTTTCAAGTGTCCGACATAAACTGCTGTACTTTCTAAACTGAGAGCCTTTCGAAAGAGCATTATTCCTTTCTGAAAAGCTTATTATATGCCGCTTAAAACGCTATATAAAGCTAGGGTGTGTTCCAATTTCCGAGAAAATGTGAAAGACCAAACGCTTTAAAATAACAGCCGTTTCAAGTGTCCGACATAAACTGCTGTACTTTCTAAACTAAGAGCCTTTCGGAAGAGCGTTACACCTTTCTGAAAAGCTTATTATATGCCGCTTAAAACACAATAAAAAGCTAGAGTCTGTTCTAATATCCGCGAAAATGGGAAAGGCCAAACTCTTTAAAATAACTGCCGTTTCAAGTGTCGACATAAATTGTTGTACTTTCTAAGCTAAGAGCCTACCGAAAGAGTAATATACCTTTCTGAAAAGCTTATTATATGCCGCTTACAACGCAATATAAGGCAAGGATCTGTTCCAATTTCGGAGAAAGTGTGAAAGACCAAACTCTTTGAAATAACAGCCGTTTCAAGTTTCCGACATGAACTGCTGTACTTTCTAAACTAAGAGCCTTTCGGAAGAGCCTTATACCTTTCTGAAAAGCTTATTATATGTCGCTTAAAACGGTAAATAAAGTTAGGGTTTGTTCCAATTTCCAACAAACAGCCGTTTCAAGTGTCCGACATAAACTGCTGTACTTTCTGAACTGAGAGCCCTTCGAAAGAGCGTTATACCTTTCTGAAAAGCTTATTATGTGTCGCTTAAAACGGTAAATAAAGCTAGGGTTTGTTCCAATTTCCGAGGAAATGGGAAAATCCAAAGCCTTTAAAATTACTTTCTAAACTAAGAGCCTTTCGGTAGAGCCTTATACCTTTCTGAAAAGCTTATTATATGTCGCTTAAAACGGTAAATAAAGCTAGGGTTTGTTCCAATTTCCGAGGAAATGGGAAAATCCAAAGCCTTTAATCTAACAGCCGTTTCAAATGTCCGACATAAACTGCTGTACTTTCTAAACTAAGAGCCTTTCGGAAGAGCGTTATACCTTTCTGAAAAGCTTATTATATGCCGCTTAAAACGATAAATAAAGCTAGGGTTTGTTCCAATTTCCAACAAACAGCCGTTTCAAGTGTCCGACATAAACCGCACTACTTTCTAAACTAAGAGCCTTTCGGAAGAGCGTTATACCTTTCTGAAAAGCTTATTATATGCCGCTTAAAACGGTAGATAAACCTAGGGTTTGTTCCAATATCCGAGGAAATGGGAAAATCCAAAGCCTTTAAAATAACAGCCGTTTCAAGTGTCCGACATAAACTGCTGTACTTTCTAAACTAAGATCCCTTCGGAAGAGCGTTATACCTCTCTGGAAAGCCTATTATATGCCGCTTACAACGCAATTTAAGGCAAGGGTCTGTTCCAATTTCGAAGAAAGTGTGAAAGACCAAACTCTTTGAAATAACAGCAGTTTCAAGTTTCCGACATGAACTGCTGTACTTTTTAAATAAAGAGCTTTTCGGAAGAGCGTTACACCTGCCTAAAAAGCTTATCTTATGCCGCTTTAATCGCTATATAAAGCTAAGGTCTGTTCCAATTTCCGAGAAAATGGGAAAGACCAAACTCTTTAAAATAACTGCCGTTTCAAGTGTTCGACATGAACTGCTGTACTTTCTAAACTAAGAGCCTTTCGGAAGAGCTTTACTCCTATCTAAATAGCTTAGTTAATGCCGCTTTAAACGCTATATCAAGCTAGGGTCAGTTCCAATTACCGAGAAAATGTGAAAGTCCAAACGCTTTAAAATAACAGCCGTTTCAAGTGTTCGACATGAACTGCTGTACTTTCTAAACTGAGAGCCTTTCGAAAGAGCATTATTCCTTTCTGAAAAGCTTATTATATGCCGCTTAAAACGCTATATAAAGCTAGGGTGTGTTCCAATTTCCGAGAAAATGTGAAAGACCAAACGCTTTAAAATAACAGCCGTTTCAAGTGTCCGACATAAACTGCTGTACTTTCTAAACTAAGAGCCTTTCGGAAGAGCGTTACACCTTTCTGAAAAGCTTATTATATGCCGCTTAAAACACAATAAAAAGCTAGAGTCTGTTCTAATATCCGCGAAAATGGGAAAGGCCAAACTCTTTAAAATAACTGCCGTTTCAAGTGTCGACATAAATTGTTGTACTTTCTAAGCTAAGAGCCTACCGAAAGAGTAATATACCTTTCTGAAAAGCTTATTATATGCCGCTTACAACGCAATATAAGGCAAGGATCTGTTCCAATTTCGGAGAAAGTGTGAAAGACCAAACTCTTTGAAATAACAGCCAATTCAAGTGTCCGACATGAACTGCTGTACTTTTTAAATAAAGAGCTTTTCGGAAGCGCGTTACACCTATCTTTAAAGCTTATTTTATGCCGTTTTAAACGCTATATAAAGCTAGGGTCTGTTCCAATTTCCGAGAAAATGGGAAAGTCCAAACTCTTTAAAATAACCGCCGTTTCAAGTGTCCGACATAAACTGCTGTACTTTCTAAACCAAGAGCCTTTCGGAAGAGCGTTACACCTATCTAAATAGCTTAGTTTATGCCGCTTTAATTGCTTTATAAAGCTAGGGTCTGTTCCAATTACCGAGAAAATGGGAAAATCCAAAGTCTTTAAAATAACAGCCGTTTCAAGTGTCCGACATAAACTGCTGTACTTTCTAAACTAAAAGCCTTTCGGAAAAGCATTATACCTTTCTGAAAAGCTTATTATATGTCGCTTAAAATGGTAAGTAAAGCTAGGGTCTGTTCCAATTTCCGAGAAAATGGAAAATCCAAAGCCTTTAAAATAACAGCCGTTTCATGTGTCCGACATAAACTGCTGTACTTTCTAAACTAAGAGCCTGTCGAAAGAGCATTATGCCTTTCTTAAAAGCTTATTATATGTCGCTTAAACACAACAAAAAGCTAGGGCCTGTTCAAACTTCCGAGAAAATGTGAAAGATCAAACGCTTTAAAATAACAGCAGTTTTAAGTGTCCGACATAAACTGCAGTACTCTCTAAGCTAAGAGCCTTCCGAAAGAGCAATATACCTTTCTAAAAAGCTTATTATATGTCGCTTAAAACGGTGAATAAAGCTAGGGTCTGTTGCAATTTCCGAGGAAATGGGAAAGTCCAAACTCTTTAAAATAACTGCCGTTTCAAGTGTCCGACATGAACTGCTGTACTTTCTAAACTAAGACCCTTTCGGAAGAGCGTTACACCTACCTAAATAGCTTAGTTTCTGCCGCTTTAAACGCTATATAAAGCTAGGGTCTGTTCCAATTACCGAGAAAATGGGAAAATCCAAAGTCTTTAAAATAACAGCCGTTTCAAGTGTCCGACATAAACTGCTGTACTTTCTAAACTGAGAGCCTTTCGAAAGAGCATTATGCCTTTCTGAAAAGCTTATTATATGCCGCTTAAAACGCTATTTAAAGCTAGGGTATGTTCCAATTTCCGAGAAAATGTGAAAGTCCAAACCCTTTAAAATAACAGCCCTTTCAAGTGTCCGACATGAACTGCTGGAATTTCTAAACTGAGAGCCTTTCGGAAGAGTATTATACCTTTCTGAAAAGCTTATTATATGCCGCTTAAACACAACAAAAAGCTAGGGCCTGTTCAAACTTCCGAGAAAATGTGAAAGATCAAACGCTTTAAAATAACAGCAGTTTTAAGTGTCCGACATAAACTGCAGTACTCTCTAAGCTAAGAGCCTTCCGAAACAGCAATATACCTTTCTAAAAAGCTTATTATATGTCGCTTAAAACGGTGAATAAAGCTAGGGTCTGTTGCAATTTCCGAGAAAATGGGAAAATCCAAAGCCTTTAAAATAACAGCCATTTCAAGTGTCCGACATAAACTGCTGTGCTTTCTTAACTAAGAGCCTTTCGGAAAAGCATTACACCTATCTAAAAAGCTTATTTTATGCCGCTTTAAACGCTATATAAAGCTGGGATCTGCTCCAATTTCCAAGAAAATGGGAAAATCCAAAGCCCTTAAAATAACAGCCGTTTCAAGTGTCCGACATAAACTGCTGTACTTTCTAAACTAAGATCCTTTCGGAAGAGCGTTATACCTCTCTGGAAAGCCTATTATATGCCGCATACAACGCAATTTAAGGCAAGGGTCTGTTCCAATTTCGGAGAAAGTGTGAAAGACCAAACTCTTTGAAATAACAGCCGATTCAAGTGTCCGACATGAACTGCTGTACTTTTTAAATAAAGAGCTTTTCGGAAGAGCGTTACACCTATCTTTAAAGCTTATTTTATGCCGCTTTAAACGCTATATAAAGCTAGGGTCTGTTCCAATTTCCGAGAAAATGGGAAAATCCAAAGTCTTTAAAATAACTGCCGTTTCAAGTGTCCGACATAAACTGCTGTACTTTCTAAATTAAGAACCTTCCGAAAGAGTAATATACCTTTCTGAAAAGCCTATTATATGCCGCTTACAACGCAATTTAAGGCAAGGGTCTGTTCCAATTTCGGAGAAAGTGTGAAAGACCAAACTCTTTGAAATAACAGCCGATTCAAGTGTCCGACATGAACTGCTGTACTTTTTAAATAAAGAGCTTTTCGGAAGAGCGTTACACCTATCTTTAAAGCTTATTTTATGCCGCTTTAAACGCTATATAAAGCTAGGGAGTGTTCCAATTACCGAGAAAATGGGAAAATCCAAAGTCTTTAAAATAACTGCCGTTTCAAGTGTCCGACATAAACTGCTGTACTTTCTAAATTAAGAGCCTTCCGAAAGAGTAATATACCTTTCTGAAAAGCCTATTATATGCCGCTTACAACGCAATTTAAGGCAAGGGTCTGTTCCAATTTCGGAGAAAGTGTGAAAGACCAAACTCTTTGAAATAACAGCCAATTCAAGTGTCCGACATGAACTGCTGTACTTTTTAAATAAAGAGCTTTCCGGAAGCGCGTTACACCTATCTTTAAAGCTTATTTTATGCCGCTTTAAACGCTATATAAAGCTAGGGTCTGTTCCAATTTCCGAGAAAATGGGAAAGACCAAACTCTTTAAAATAACTGCCGTTTCAAGTGTCCGACATAAACTGCTGTACTTTCTAAACCAAAAGCCTTTCGGAATAGCGTTACTCCTATCTAAATAGCTTAGTTTATGCCGCTTTAAACGCTATATAAAGCTAGGGTCTGTTCCAATTACCGAGAAAATGGGAAAATCCAAAGTCTTTAAAATAACAGCCGTTTCAAGTGTCCGACATAAACTGCTGTACTTTCTAAACTGAGAGCCTTTCGAAAGAGCATTATTCCTTTCTGAAAAGCTTATTATATGCCGCTTAAAACACTATATAAAGCTAGGGTGTGTTCCAATTTCCGAGAAAATGTGAAAGACCAAACGCTTTAAAATAACAGCCGTTTCAAGTGTCCGACATAAACTGCTGTACTTTCTAAACTAAGAGCCTTTCGGAAGAGCGTTACACCTTTCTGAAAAGCTTATTATATGCCGCTTAAAACACAATAAAAAGCTAGAGTCTGTTCTAATATCCGCGAAAATTGGAAAGGCCAAACTCTTTAAAATAACTGCGGTTTCAAATGTCCGACATAAACTGCTGTACTCTTTAAACTAAGGGCCTTTCGAAAGACCGTTTTACCTTTCTGAAAAGCCTATTGTATGCCGCTTAAAACACAGTATAAGGCTAGGGTCTGTTCCAATTTCCGAGAAAATGGGAAAGACCAATCCCTCTAAAATAACAGCCGTTTCTAGTGTCCGACATAAACTGCTGTACTTTCTAAACTAAGAACCTTCCGAAAGAGTAATATACCTTTCTGAAAAGCCTATTATATGCCGCTTACAACGCAATTTAAGGCAAGAGTCTGTTCCAATTTCGGAGAAAGTGTGAAAGACCAAACTCTTTGAAATAACAGCCGTTTCAAGTTTCCGACATGAACTGCTGTACTTTCTAAACTAAGAGCCTTTCGGAAGAGCCTTATACCTTTCTGAAAAGCTTATTATATGCGGCTTAAAACGGTAAATAAAGCTAGGGTTTGTTCCAATTTCCAACAAACAGCCGTTTCAAGTGTCCGACATAAACTGCTGTACTTTCTGAACTGAGAGCCCTTCGAAAGAGCGTTATACCTTTCTGAAAAGCTTATTATGTGTCGCTTAAAACGGTAAATAAAGCTAGGGTTTGTTGCAATTTCCGAGGAAATGGGAAAATCCAAAGCCTTTAAAATAACAGCCGTTTCAAGTGTCCGACATAAACTGCTGTACTTTCTAAATTAAGAGCCTTTCGGAAGAGCCTTATACCTTTCTGAAAAGCTTATTATATGTCGCTTAAAACGGTAAATAAAGCTAGGGTTTGTTCCAATTTCCGAGGAAATGGGAAAATCCAAAGCCTTTAATCTAACAGCCGTTTCAAGTGTCCGACATAAACTGCTGTACTTTCTAAACTAAGAGCCTTTCGGAAGAGCGTTATACCTTTCTGAAAAGCTTATTATATGCCGCTTAAAACGATAAATAAAGCTAGGGTTTGTTCCAATTTCCAACCAACAGCCGTTTCAAGTGTCCGACATAAACTGCTGTACTTTCTAAACTAAGAGCCTTCCGGAAGAGCGTTATACCTTTCTGAAAAGCTTATTATATGCCGCTTAAAACGCTATATAAAGCTAGGGAGTGTTCCAATTTCCTAGAAAATGTGAAAGTCCAAACCCTTTAAAATAACAGCCGTTTCAAGTGTCCGACATGAACTGCTGTACTTTCTAAACTAAAAGCCTTTCGGAAGAGCGTGAAGCCTTTCTGAAAAGCTTGTTATATTTCGCTTAAAACGGTAGATAGACCTAGGGTTTGTTCCAATATCCGAGGAAATGGGAAAATCCAAAGCCTTTAAAATAACAGCCGTTTCAAGTATCCGACATAAACTGCTGTACTTTCTAAACTAAGATCCTTTCGGAAGAGCGTTATACCTCTCTGGAAAGCCTATTATATGCCGCTTACAACGCAATTTAAGGCAAGGGTCTGTTCCAATTTCGAAGAAAGTGTGAAAGACCAAACTCTTTGAAATAACAGCAGTTTCAAGTTTCCGACATGAACTGCTGTACTTTTTAAATAAAGAGCTTTTCGGAAGAGCGTTACACCTGTCTAAAAAGCTTATTTTATGCCGCTTTAATCGCTATATAAAGCTAAGGTCTGTTCCAATTTCCGAGAAAATGGGAAAGACCAAACTCTTTAAAATAACTGCCGTTTCAAGTGTTCGACATGAACTGCTGTACTTTCTAAACTAAGAGCCTTTCGGAAGAGCATTATTCCTTTCTCAAAAGCTTATTATATGCCGCTTAAAACACAGTAAAAAGCTAGAGTCTGTTCCAATATCCGAGAAAATGGGAAAGGCCAAAATCTTTAAAATAACTGCCGTTTCAAATGTCCGACATAAACTGCTGTACTCTTTAAACTAAGGGCCTTTCGAAAGACCGTTTTACCTTTCTGAAAAGCCTATTGTATGCCGCTTAAAACGCAGTATAAGGCTAGGGTCTGTTCCAATTTCCGAGAAAATGGGAAAGACCAATCCCTCTAAAATAACAGCCGTTTCTAGTGTCCGACATAAACTGCTGTACTTTCTAAACTAAGAGCCTTCCGAAAGAGTAATATACCTTTCTGAAAAGCCTATTATATGCCGCTTACAACGCAATTTAAGGCAAGGGTCTGTTCCAATTTCGGAGAAAGTGTGAAAGACCAAACTCTTTGAAATAACAGCCGATTCAAGTGTCCGACATGAACTGCTGTACTTTTTAAATAAAGAGCTTTTCGGAAGCGCGTTACACCTATCTTTAAAGCTTATTTTATGCCGCTTTAAACGCTATATAAAGCTAGGGTCTGTTCCAATTACCGAGAAAATGGGAAAATCCAAAGTCTTTAAAATAACAGCCGTTTCAAGTGTCCGACATAAACTGCTGTACTTTCTAAACTGAGAGCCTTTCGAAAGAGCATTATTCCTTTCTGAAAAGCTTATTATATGCCGCTTAAAACGCTATATAAAGCTAGGGTGTGTTCCAATTTCCGAGAAAATGTGAAAGACCAAACGCTCTAAAATAACAGCCGTTTCAAGTGTCTGACATAAACTGCTGTACTTTCTAAACTAAGAGCCTTTCGGAAGAGCGTTACACTTTTCTGAAAAGCTTATTATATGCCGCTTAAAACACAATAAAAAGCTAGAGTCTGTTCTAATATCCGCGAAAATGGGAAAGGCCAAACTCTTTAAAATAACTGCCGTTTCAAGTGTCCGACATAAATTGTTGTACTTTCTAAGCTAAGAGCCTACCGAAAGAGTAATATACCTTTCTGAAAAGCCTATTATATGCCGCTTACAACGCAATTTAAGGCAAGAGTCTGTTCCAATTTCGGAGAAAGTGTGAAAGACCAAACTCTTTGAAATAACAGCCGTTTCAAGTTTCCGACATGAACTGCTGTACTTTCTAAACTAAGAGCCTTTCGGAAGAGCCTTATACCTTTCTGAAAAGCTTATTATATGTGGCTTAAAACGGTAAATAAAGCTAGGGTTTGTTCCAATTTCCAACAAACAGCCGTTTCAAGTGTCCGACATAAACTGCTGTACTTTCTGAACTGAGAGCCCTTCGAAAGAGCGTTATACCTTTCTGAAAAGCTTATTATGTGTCGCTTAAAACGGTAAATAAAGCTAGGGTTTGTTGCAATTTCCGAGGAAATGGGAAAATCCAAAGCCTTTAAAATAACAGCCGTTTCAAGTGTCCGACATAAACTGCTGTACTTTCTAAATTAAGAGCCTTTCGGAAGAGCCTTATACCTTTCTGAAAAGCTTATTATATGTCGCTTAAAACGGTAAATAAAGCTAGGGTTTGTTCCAATTTCCGAGGAAATGGGAAAATCCAAAGCCTTTAATCTAAAAGCCGTTTCAAGTGTCCGACATAAACTGCTGTACTTTCTAAACTAAGAGCCTTTCGGAAGAGCGTTATACCTTTCTGAAAAGCTAATTATATGCCGCTTAAAACGATAAATAAAGCTAGGGTTTGTTCCAATTTCCAACCAACCGCCGTTTCAAGTGTCCGACATAAACTGCTGTACTTTCTAAACTAAGAGCCTCCGGAAGAGCGTTATACCTTTCTGAAAAGCTTATTATATGCCGCTTAAAACGCTATATAAAGCTAGGGAGTGTTCCAATTTCCTAGAAAATGTGAAAGTCCAAACCCTTTAAAATAACAGCCGTTTCAAGTGTCCGACATGAACTGCTGTACTTTCTAAACTAAGACCCTTTCGGAAGAGCGTTAAACCTTTCTGAAAAGCTTGTTATATTTCGCTTAAAACGGTAGATAGACCTAGGGTTTGTTCCAATATCCGAGGAAATGGGAAAGACCAATCCCTCTAAAATAACAGCCGTTTCAAGTGTCCGACATAAACTGCTGTACTTTCTAAACTAAGATCCTTTCGGAAGAGCGTTATACCTCTCTGAAAAGCCTATTATATGCCGCTTACAACGCAATTTAAGGCAAGGGTCTGTTCCAATTTCGAAGAAAGTGTGAAAGACCAAACTCTTTGAAATAACAGCAGTTTCAAGTTTCCGACATGAACTGCTGTACTTTTTAAATAAAGAGCTTTTCGGAAGAGCGTTACACCTGTCTAAAAAGCTTATTTTATGCCGCTTTAATCGCTATATAAAGCTAAGGTCTGTTCCAATTTCCGAGAAAATGGGAAAGACCAAACTCTTTAAAATAACTGCCGTTTCAAGTGTTCGACATGAACTGCTGTACTTTCTAAACTAAGAGCCTTTCGGAAGAGCATTATTCCTTTCTCAAAAGCTTATTATATGCCGCTTAAAACACAGTAAAAAGCTAGAGTCTGTTCCAATATCCGAGAAAATGGGAAAGGCCAAAATCTTTAAAATAACTGCCGTTTCAAATGTCCGACATAAACTGCTGTACTCTTTAAACTAAGGGCCTTTCGAAAGACCGTTTTACCTTTCTGAAAAGCCTATTGTATGCCGCTTAAAACGCAGTATAAGGCTAGGGTCTGTTCCAATTTCCGAGAAAATGGGAAAGACCAATCCCTCTAAAATAACAGCCGTTTCTAGTGTCCGACATAAACTGCTGTACTTTCTAAACTAAGAGCCTTCCGAAAGAGTAATATACCTTTCTGAAAAGCCTATTATATGCCGCTTACAACGCAATTTAAGGCAAGGGTCTGTTCCAATTTCGGAGAAAGTGTGAAAGACCAAACTCTTTGAAATAACAGCCGATTCAAGTGTCCGACATGAACTGCTGTACTTTTTAAATAAAGAGCTTTTCGGAAGCGCGTTACACCTATCTTTAAAGCTTATTTTATGCCGCTTTAAACGCTATATAAAGCTAGGGTCTGTTCCAATTACCGAGAAAATGGGAAAATCCAAAGTCTTTAAAATAACAGCCGTTTCAAGTGTCCGACATAAACTGCTGTACTTTCTAAACTGAGAGCCTTTCGAAAGAGCATTATTCCTTTCTGAAAAGCTTATTATATGCCGCTTAAAACGCTATATAAAGCTAGGGTGTGTTCCAATTTCCGAGAAAATGTGAAAGACCAAACACTCTAAAATAACAGCCGTTTCAAGTGTCTGACATAAACTGCTGTACTTTCTAAACTAAGAGCCTTTCGGAAGAGCGTTACACCTTTCTGAAAAGCTTATTATATGCCGCTTAAAACACAATAAAAAGCTAGAGTCTGTTCTAATATCCGCGAAAATGGGAAAGGCCAAACTCTTTAAAATAACTGCCGTTTCAAGTGTCCGACATAAATTGTTGTACTTTCTAAGCTAAGAGCCTACCGAAAGAGTAATATACCTTTCTGAAAAGCCTATTATATGCCGCTTACAACGCAATTTAAGGCAAGAGTCTGTTCCAATTTCGGAGAAAGTGTGAAAGACCAAACTCTTTGAAATAACAGCCGTTTCAAGTTTCCGACATGAACTGCTGTACTTTCTAAACTAAGAGCCTTTCGGAAGAGCCTTATACCTTTCTGAAAAGCTTATTATATGTGGCTTAAAACGGTAAATAAAGCTAGGGTTTGTTCCAATTTCCAACAAACAGCCGTTTCAAGTGTCCAACATAAACTGCTGTACTTTCTGAACTGAGAGCCCTTCGAAAGAGCGTTATACCTTTCTGAAAAGCTTATTATGTGTCGCTTAAAACGGTAAATAAAGCTAGGGTTTGTTGCAATTTCCGAGGAAATGGGAAAATCCAAAGCCTTTAAAATAACAGCCGTTTCAAGTGTCCGACATAAACTGCTGTACTTTCTAAATTAAGAGCCTTTCGGAAGAGCCTTATACCTTTCTGAAAAGCTTATTATATGTCGCTTAAAACGGTAAATAAAGCTAGGGTTTGTTCCAATTTCCGAGGAAATGGGAAAATCCAAAGCCTTTAATCTAAAAGCCGTTTCAAGTGTCCGACATAAACTGCTGTACTTTCTAAACTAAGAGCCTTTCGGAAGAGCGTTATACCTTTCTGAAAAGCTAATTATATGCCGCTTAAAACGATAAATAAAGCTAGGGTTTGTTCCAATTTCCAACCAACAGTCGTTTCAAGTGTCCGACATAAACTGCTGTACTTTCTAAACTAAGAGCCTCCGGAAGAGCGTTATACCTTTCTGAAAAGCTTATTATATGCCGCTTAAAACGCTATATAAAGCTAGGGAGTGTTCCAATTTCCTAGAAAATGTGAAAGTCCAAACCCTTTAAAATAACAGCCGTTTCAAGTGTCCGACATGAACTGCTGTACTTTCTAAACTAAGAGCCTTTCGGAAGAGCGTTAAACCTTTCTGAAAAGCTTGTTATATTTCGCTTAAAACGGTAGATAGACCTAGGGTTTGTTCCAATATCCGAGGAAATGGGAAAGACCAATCCCTCTAAAATAACAGCCGTTTCAAGTGTCCGACATAAACTGCTGTACTTTCTAAACTAAGATCCTTTCGGAAGAGCGTTATACCTCTCTGGAAAGCCTATTATATGCCGCTTAAAAC
Organism: Volucella zonaria; assembly: GCA_963966105.1. Classification (NCBI taxonomy): domain Eukaryota; kingdom Metazoa; phylum Arthropoda; class Insecta; order Diptera; family Syrphidae; genus Volucella; species Volucella zonaria. Next base: position 3,609,530 of record CAWYQB010000254.1, on the reverse strand, counting down.
CATAAATAAAGCTAGGTTTTGTTCCAATTTCCAACCAATAGCCGTTTCAAGTGTCCGACATAAACTGCTGTACTTTCTAAACTAAGAACCTTCCGGAAGAGCGTTATACCTTTCTGAAAAGCTTATTATATGCCGCTTAAAACGCTATATAAAGCTAGGGAGTGTTCCAATTTCCTAGAAAATGAGAAAGTCCAAACCCTTTAAAATAACAGCGTTTTCAAGTGTCCGACATAAACTGCTGTACTTTCTAAACTAAGAGCCTTTCGGAAGAGCGTTATACCTTTCTGAAAAGCTAATTATATGCCGCTTAAAACGATAAATAAAGCTAGGGTTTGTTCCAATTTCCAACCAACAGCCGTTTCAAGTGTCCGACATAAACTGCTGTACTTTCTAAACTAAGAGCCTTCCGGAAGAACGTTATAACTTTCTGAAAAGCTTATTATATGCCGCTTAAAACGCTATATAAAGCTAGGGAGTGTTCCAATTTCCTAGAAAATGTGAAAGTCCAAACCCTTTAAAATAACAGCCGTTTCAAGTGTCCGACATAAACTGCTGTACTTTCTAAATTAAGAGCCTTTCGGAAGAGCCTTATACCTTTCTGAAAAGCTTATTATATGTCGCTTAAAACGGTAAATAAAGCTAGGGTTTGTTCCAATTTCCAACCAACAGCCGTTTCAAGTGTCCGACATAAACTGCTGTACTTTCTAAACTAAGAGCCTTCCGGAAGAGCGTTATACCTTTCTGAAAAGCTTATTATATGCCGCTTAAAACGCTATATAAAGCTAGGGAGTGTTCCAATTTCCTAGAAAATGTGAAAGTCCAAACCCTTTAAAATAACAGCCGTTTCAAGTGTCCGACATAAACTGCTGTACTTTCTAAATTAAGAGCCTTTCGGAAGAGCCTTATACCTTTCTGAAAAGCTTATTATATGTCGCTTAAAACGGTAAATAAAGCTAGGGTTTGTTCCAATTTCCAACCAACAGCCGTTTCAAGTGTCCGACATAAACTGCTGTACTTTCTAAACTAATAGCCTTTCGGAAGAGCGTTACACCTATCTAAATAGCTTAGTTTATGCCGCTTTAAACGCTATATAAAGCTAGGGTCTGTTCCAGTTACCGAGGAAATGGGAAAATCCAAAGCCTTTAATCTAAAAGCCGTTTCAAGTGTCCGACATAAACTGCTGTACTTTCTAAACTAAGAGCCTTTCGGAAGAGCGTTATACCTTTCTGAAAAGCTAATTATATGCCGCTTAAAACGATAAATAAAGCTAGGGTTTGTTCCAATTTCCAACCAACAGCCGTTTCAAGTGTCCGACATAAACTGCTGTACTTTCTAAACTAATAGCCTCCGGAAGAGCGTTATACCTTTCTGAAAAGCTTATTATATGCCGCTTAAAACGCTATATAAAGCTAGGGAGTGTTCCAATTTCCTAGAAAATGTGAAAGTCCAAACCCTTTAAAATAACAGCCGTTTCAAGTGTCCGACATGAACTGCTGTACTTTCTAAACTAAGAGCCTTTCGGAAGAGCCTTATACCTTTCTGAAAAGCTTATTATATGCCGCTTAAAACGATAAATAAAGCTAGGGTTTGTTCCAATTTCCAACCAACAGCCGTTTCAAGTGTCCGACATAAACTGCTGTACTTTCTAAATTAAGAGCCTTTCGGAAGAGCCTTATACCTTTCTGAAAAGCTTATTATATGTCGCTTAAAACGGTAAATAAAGCTAGGGTTTGTTCCAATTTCCGAGGAAATGGGAAAATCCAAAGCCTTTAATCTAAAAGCCGTTTCAAGTGTCCGACATAAACTGCTGTACTTTCTAAACTAAGAGCCTTTCGGAAGAGCGTTATACCTTTCTGAAAAGCTAATTATATGCCGCTTAAAACGATAAATAAAGCTAGGGTTTGTTCCAATTTCCAACCAACAGCCGTTTCAAGTGTCCGACATAAACTGCTGTACTTTCTAAACTAAGAGCCTTCCGGAAGAGCGTTATACCTTTCTGAAAAGCTTATTATATGCCGCTTAAAACGCTATATAAAGCTAGGGAGTGTTCCAATTTCCGAGAAAATGGGAAAGACCAATCCCTCTAAAATAACAGCCGTTTCAAGTGTCCGACATAAACTGCTGTACTTTCTAAACTAAGATCCTTTCGGAAGAGCGTTATACCTCTCTGGAAAGCCTATTATATGCCGCTTACAACGCAATTTAAGGCAAGAGTCTGTTCCAATTTCGGAGAAAGTGTGAAAGACCAAACTCTTTGAAATAACAGCCATTTCAAGTTTCCGACATGAACTGCTGTACTTTCTAAACTAAGAGCCTTTCGGAAGAGCCTTATACCTTTCTGAAAAGCTTATTATTTGCCGCTTAAAACGATAAATAAAGCTAGGGTTTGTTCCAATTGCCAACCAACAGCCGTTTCAAGTGTCCGACATAAACTGCTGTACTTTCTAAACTAAGAGCCTTCCGGAAGAGCGTTATACCTTTCTGAAAAGCTTATTATATGCCGCTTAAAACGCTATATAAAGCTAGGGAGTGTTCCAATTTCCTAGAAAATGTGAAAGTCCAAACCCTTTAAAATAACAGCCGTTTCAAGTGTCCGACATAAACTGCTGTACTTTCTAAACTAAGAGCCTTTCGGAAGAGCCTTATACCTTTCTGAAAAGCTTATTATATGTGGCTTAAAACGGTAAATAAAGCTAGGGTTTGTTCCAATTTCCAACAAACAGCCGTTTCAAGTGTCCGACATAAACTGCTGTACTTTCTGAACTGAGAGCCCTTCGAAAGAGCGTTATACCTTTCTGAAAAGCTTATTATGTGTCGCTTAAAACGGTAAATAAAGCTAGGGTTTGTTGCAATTTCCGAGGAAATGGGAAAATCCAAAGCCTTTAAAATAACAGCCGTTTCAGGTGTCCGACATAAACTGCTGTACTTTCTAAATTAAGAGCCTTTCGGAAGAGCCTTATACCTTTCTGAAAAGCTTATTATATGTCGCTTAAAACGGTAAATAAAGCTAGGGTTTGTTCCAATTTCCGAGGAAATGGGAAAATCCAAAGCCTTTAATCTAAAAGCCGTTTCAAGTGTCCGACATAAACTGCTGTTCTTTCTAAACTAAGAGCCTTTCGGAAGAGCGTTATACCTTTCTGAAAAGCTAATTATATGCCGCTTAAAACGATAAATAAAGCTAGGGTTTGTTCCAATTTCCAACCAACAGCCGTTTCAAGTGTCCGACATAAACTGCTGTACTTTCTAAACTAAGAGCCTCCGGAAGAGCGTTATACCTTTCTGAAAAGCTTATTATATGCCGCTTAAAACGCTATATAAAGCTAGGGAGTGTTCCAATTTCCTAGAAAATGTGAAAGTCCAAACCCTTTAAAATAACAGCCGTTTCAAGTGTCCGACATGAACTGCTGTACTTTCTAAACTAAGAGCCTTTCGGAAGAGCGTTAAACCTTTCTGAAAAGCTTGTTATATTTCGCTTAAAACGGTAGATAGACCTAGGGTTTGTTCCAATATCCGAGGAAATGGGAAAGACCAATCCCTCTAAAATAACAGCCGTTTCAAGTGTCCGACATAAACTGCTGTACTTTCTAAACTAAGATCCTTTCGGAAGAGCGTTATACCTCTCTGGAAAGCCTATTATATGCCGCTTAAAACCATAAATAAAGCTAGGTTTTGTTCCAATTTCCAACCAATAGCCGTTTCAAGTGTCCGACATAAACTGCTGTACTTTCTAAACTAAGAACCTTCCGGAAGAGCGTTATACCTTTCTGAAAAGCTTATTATATGCCGCTTAAAACGCTATATAAAGCTAGGGAGTGTTCCAATTTCCTAGAAAATGAGAAAGTCCAAACCCTTTAAAATAACAGCGTTTTCAAGTGTCCGACATAAACTGCTGTACTTTCTAAACTAAGAGCCTTTCGGAAGAGCGTTATACCTTTCTGAAAAGCTAATTATATGCCGCTTAAAACGATAAATAAAGCTAGGGTTTGTTCCAATTTCCAACCAACAGCCGTTTCAAGTGTCCGACATAAACTGCTGTACTTTCTAAACTAAGATCCTTTCGGAAGAGCGTTATACCTCTCTGGAAAGCCTATTATATGCCGCTTACAACGCAATTTAAGGCAAGAGTCTGTTTCAATTTCGGAGAAAGTGTGAAAGACCAAACTCTTTGAAATAACAGCCATTTCAAGTTTCCGACATGAACTGCTGTACTTTCTAAACTAAGAGCCTTTCGGAAGAGCCTTATACCTTTCTGAAAAGCTTATTATATGCCGCTTAAAACGCTATATAAAGCTAGGGAGTGTTCCAATTTCCTAGAAAATGTGAAAGTCCAAACCCTTTAAAATAACAGCCGTTTCAAGTGTCCGACATAAACTGCTGTACTTTCTAAATTAAGAGCCTTTCGGAAGAGCCTTATACCTTTCTGAAAAGCTTATTATATGTCGCTTAAAACGGTAAATAAAGCAAGGGTTTGTTCCAATTTCCAACCAACAGCCGTTTCAAGTGTCCGACATAAACTGCTGTACTTTCTAAACTAAGAGCCTTCCGGAAGAGCGTTATACCTTTCTGAAAAGCTTATTATATGCCGCTTAAAACGCTATATAAAGCTAGGGAGTGTTCCAATTTCCTAGAAAATGTGAAAGTCCAAACCCTTTAAAATAACAGCCGTTTCAAGTGTCCGACATAAACTGCTGTACTTTCTAAATTAAGAGCCTTTCGGAAGAGCCTTATACCTTTCTGAAAAGCTTATTATATGTCGCTTAAAACGGTAAATAAAGCTAGGGTTTGTTCCAATTTCCAACCAACAGCCGTTTCAAGTGTCCGACATAAACTGCTGTACTTTCTAAACTAATAGCCTTTCGGAAGAGCGTTACACCTATCTAAATAGCTTAGTTTATGCCGCTTTAAACGCTATATAAAGCTAGGGTCTGTTCCAGTTACCGAGGAAATGGGAAAATCCAAAGCCTTTAATCTAAAAGCCGTTTCAAGTGTCCGACATAAACTGCTGTACTTTCTAAACTAAGAGCCTTTCGGAAGAGCGTTATACCTTTCTGAAAAGCTAATTATATGCCGCTTAAAACGATAAATAAAGCTAGGGTTTGTTCCAATTTCCAACCAACAGCCGTTTCAAGTGTCCGACATAAACTGCTGTACTTTCTAAACTAAGAGCCTCCGGAAGAGCGTTATACCTTTCTGAAAAGCTTATTATATGCCGCTTAAAACGCTATATAAAGCTAGGGAGTGTTCCAATTTCCTAGAAAATGTGAAAGTCCAAACCCTTTAAAATAACAGCCGTTTCATGTGTCCGACATGAACTGCTGTACTTTCTAAACTAAGAGCCTTTCGGAAGAGCCTTATACCTTTCTGAAAAGCTTATTATATGCCGCTTAAAACGATAAATAAAGCTAGGGTTTGTTCCAATTTCCAACCAACAGCCGTTTCAAGTGTCCGACATAAACTGCTGTACTTTCTAAATTAAGAGCCTTTCGGAAGAGCCTTATACCTTTCTGAAAAGCTTATTATATGTCGCTTAAAACGGTAAATAAAGCTAGGGTTTGTTCCAATTTCCGAGGAAATGGGAAAATCCAAAGCCTTTAATCTAAAAGCCGTTTCAAGTGTCCGACATAAACTGCTGTACTTTCTAAACTAATAGCCTTTCGGAAGAGCGTTATACCTTTCTGAAAAGCTAATTATATGCCGCTTAAAACGATAAATAAAGCTAGGGTTTGTTCCAATTTCCAACCAACAGCCGTTTCAAGTGTCCGACATAAACTGCTGTACTTTCTAAACTAAGAGCCTTCCGGAAGAGCGTTATACCTTTCTGAAAAGCTTATTATATGCCGCTTAAAACGCTATATAAAGCTAGGGAGTGTTCCAATTTCCGAGAAAATGGGAAAGACCAATCCCTCTAAAATAACAGCCGTTTCAAGTGTCCGACATAAACTGCTGTACTTTCTAAACTAAGATCCTTTCGGAAGAGCGTTATACCTCTCTGGAAAGCCTATTATATGCCGCTTACAACGCAATTTAAGGCAAGAGTCTGTTCCAATTTCGGAGAAAGTGTGAAAGACCAAACTCTTTGAAATAACAGCCATTTCAAGTTTCCGACATGAACTGCTGTACTTTCTAAACTAAGAGCCTTTCGGAAGAGCCTTATACCTTTCTGAAAAGCTTATTATATGCCGCTTAAAACGATAAATAAAGCTAGGGTTTGTTCCAATTTCCAACCAACAGCCGTTTCAAGTGTCCGACATAAACTGCTGTACTTTCTAAACTAAGAGCCTTCCGGAAGAGCGTTATACCTTTCTGAAAAGCTTATTATATGCCGCTTAAAACGCTATATAAAGCTAGGGAGTGTTCCAATTTCCTAGAAAATGTGAAAGTCCAAACCCTTTAAAATAACAGCCGTTTCAAGTGTCCGACATAAACTGCTGTACTTTCTAAACTAAGAGCCTTTCGGAAGAGCGTTATACCTTTCTGAAAAGCTAATTATATGCCGCTTAAAACGATAAATAAAGCTAGGGTTTGTTCCAATTTCCAACCAACAGCCGTTTCAAGTGTCCGACATAAACTGCTGTACTTTCTAAACTAAGAGCCTTCCGGAAGAGCGTTATACCTTTCTGAAAAGCTTATTATATGCCGCTTAAAACGCTATATAAAGCTAGGGTTTGTTCCAATTTCCAACCAACAGCCGTTTCAAGTGTCCGACATAAACTGCTGTACTTTCTAAACTAAGAGCCTTCCGGAAGAGCGTTATACCTTTCTGAAAAGCTAATTATATGCCGCTTAAAACGATAAATAAAGCTAGGGTTTGTTCCAATTTCCAACCAACAGCCGTTTCAAGTGTCCGGCATAAACTGCTGTACTTTCTAAACTAAGAGCCTTCCGGAAGAGCGTTATACCTTTCTGAAAAGCTTATTATATGCCGCTTAAAACGTTATATAAAGCTAGGGAGTGTTCCAATTTCCTAGAAAATGTGAAAGTCCAAACCCTTTAAAATAACAGCCGTTTCAAGTGTCCGACATAAACTGCTGTACTTTCTAAACTAAGAGCCTTTCGGAAGAGCGTTATACCTTTCTGAAAAGCTAATTATATGCCGCTTAAAACGATAAATAAAGCTAGGGTTTGTTCAAATTTCCAACCAACAGCCGTTTCAAGTGTCCGACATAAACTGCTGTACTTTCTGAACTGAGAGCCCTTCGAAAGAGCGTTATACCTTTCTGAAAAGCTTATTATGTGTCGCTTAAAACGGTAAATAAAGCTAGGGTTTGTTGCAATTTCCGAGGAAATGGGAAAATCCAAAGCCTTTAAAATAACAGCCGTTTCAAGTGTCCGACATAAACTGCTGTACTTTCTAAATTAAGAGCCTTTCGGAAGAGCCTTATACCTTTCTGAAAAGCTTATTATATGTCGCTTAAAACGGTAAATAAAGCTAGGGTTTGTTCCAATTTCCGAGGAAATGGGAAAATCCAAAGCCTTTAATCTAAAAGCCGTTTCAAGTGTCCGACATAAACTGCTGTACTTTCTACACTAAGAGCCTTTCGGAAGAGCGTTATACCTTTCTGAAAAGCTTATTATGTGTCGCTTAAAACGGTAAATAAAGCTAGGGTTTGTTGCAATTTCCGAGGAAATGGGAAAATCCAAAGCCTTTAAAATAACAGCCGTTTCAAGTGTCCGACATAAACTGCTGTACTTTCTAAACTAAGATCCTTTCGGAAGAGCGTTATACCTCTCTGGAAAGCCTATTATATGCCGCTTACAACGCAATTTAAGGCAAGAGTCTGTTCCAATTTCGGAGAAAGTGTGAAAGACCAAACTCTTTGAAATAACAGCCGTTTCAAGTTTCCGACATGAACTGCTGTACTTTCTAAACTAAGAGCCTTTCGGAAGAGCCTTATACCTTTCTGAAAAGCTTATTATATGTGGCTTAAAACGGTAAATAAAGCTAGGGTTTGTTCCAATTTCCAACAAACAGCCGTTTCAAGTGTCCGACATAAACTGCTGTACTTTCTGAACTGAGAGCCCTTCGAAAGAGCGTTATACCTTTCTGAAAAGCTTATTATGTGTCGCTTAAAACGGTAAATAAAGCTAGGGTTTGTTGCAATTTCCGAGGAAATGGGAAAATCCAAAGCCTTTAAAATAACAGCCGTTTCAAGTGTCCGACATAAACTGCTGTACTTTCTAAATTAAGAGCCTTTCGGAAGAGCCTTATACCTTTCTGAAAAGCTTATTATATGTCGCTTAAAACGGTAAATAAAGCTAGGGTTTGTTCCAATTTCCGAGGAAATGGGAAAATCCAAAGCCTTTAAAATAACAGCCGTTTCAAGTGTCCGACATGAACTGCTGTACTTTCTAAACTAAGAGCCTGTCGGAAGAGCGTTAAACCTTTCTGAAAAGCTTGTTATATTTCGCTTAAAACGGTAGATAGACCTAGGGTTTGTTCCAATATCCGAGGAAATGGGAAAATCCAAAGCCTTTAAAATAACAGCCGTTTCAAGTGTCCGACATAAACTGCTGTACTTTCTAAACTAAGATCCTTTCGGAAGAGCGTTATACCTCTCTGGAAAGCCTATTATATGCCGCTTACAACGCAATTTAAGGCAAGGGTCTGTTCCAATTTCGAAGAAAGTGTGAAAGACCAAACTCTTTGAAATAACAGCAGTTTCAAGTTTCTGTTATGATCTGCTGTACTTTTTAAATAAAGAGCTTTTCGGAAGAGCGTTACACCTGTCTAAAAAGCTTATTTTATGCCGCTTTAATCGCTATATAAAGCTAAGGTCTGTTCCAATTTCCGAGAAAATGGGAAAGACCAAACTCTTTAAAATAACTGCCGTTTCAAGTGTTCGACATGAACTGCTGTACTTTCTAAACTAAGAGCCTTTCGGAAGAGCATTATTCCTTTCTCAAAAGCTTATTATATGCCGCTTAAAACACAGTAAAAAGCTAGAGTCTGTTCCAATATCCGAGAAAATGGGAAAGGCCAAAATCTTTAAAATAACTGCCGTTTCAAATGTCCGACATAAACTGCTGTACTCTTTAAACTAAGGGCCTTTCGAAAGACCGTTTTACCTTTCTGAAAAGCCTATTGTATGCCGCTTAAAACGCAGTATAAGGCTAGGGTCTGTTCCAATTTCCGAGAAAATGGGAAAGTCCAATCCCTCTAAAATAACAGCCGTTTCTAGTGTCCGACATAAACTGCTGTACTTTCTAAACTAAGAGCCTTCCGAAAGAGTAATATACCTTTCTGAAAAGCCTATTATATGCCGCTTACAACGCAATTTAAGGCAAGGGTCTGTTCCAATTTCGGAGAAAGTGTGAAAGACCAAACTCTTTGAAATAACAGCCGATTCAAGTGTCCGACATGAACTGCTGTACTTTTTAAATAAAGAGCTTTTCGGAAGCGCGTTACACCCATCTTTAAAGCTTATTTTATGCCGCTTTAAACGCTATATAAAGCTAGGGTCTGTTCCAATTTCCGAGAAAATGGGAAAGTCCAAACTCTTTAAAATAACTGCCGTTTCAAGTGTCCGACATAAACTGCTGTACTTTCTAAACCAAGAGCCTTTCGGAATAGCGTTACACCTATCTAAATAGCTTAGTTTATGCCGCTTTAAACGCTATATAAAGCTAGGGTCTGTTCCAATTACCGAGAAAATGGGAAAATCCAAAGTCTTTAAAATAACAGCCGTTTCAAGTGTCCGACATAAACTGCTCCACTTTCGAAACTAAGAGCCTTTCGGAAGAGCGTTATACCTTTCTGAAAAGCTAATTATATGCCGCTTAAAACGATAAATAAAGCTAGGGTTTGTTCCAATTTCCAACCAACAGCCGTTTCAAGTGTCCGACATAAACTGCTGTACTTTCTAAACTAAGAGCCTTCCGGAAGAGCGTTATACCTTTCTGAAAAGCTTATTATATGCCGCTTAAAACGCTATATAAAGCTAGGGAGTGTTCCAATTTCCGAGAAAATGGGAAAGACCAATCCCTCTAAAATAACAGCCGTTTCAAGTGTCCGACATAAACTGCTGTACTTTCTAAACTAAGATCCTTTCGGAAGAGCGTTATACCTCTCTGGAAAGCCTATTATATGCCGCTTACAACGCAATTTAAGGCAAGAGTCTGTTCCAATTTCGGAGAAAGTGTGAAAGACCAAACTCTTTGAAATAACAGCCATTTCAAGTTTCCGACATGAACTGCTGTACTTTCTAAACTAAGAGCCTTTCGGAAGAGCCTTATACCTTTCTGAAAAGCTTATTATATGCCGCTTAAAACGATAAATAAAGCTAGGGTTTGTTCCAATTTCCAACCAACAGCCGTTTCAAGTGTCCGACATAAACTGCTGTACTTTCTAAACTAAGAGCCTTCCGGAAGAGCGTTATACCTTTCTGAAAAGCTTATTATATGCCGCTTAAAACGCTATATAAAGCTAGGGAGTGTTCCAATTTCCTAGAAAATGTGAAAGTCCAAACCCTTTAAAATAACAGCCGTTTCAAGTGTCCGACATAAACTGCTGTACTTTCTAAACTAAGAGCCTTTCGGAAGAGCGTTATACCTTTCTGAAAAGCTTATTATATGCCGCTTAAAACGCTATATAAAGCTAGGGTTTGTTCCAATTTCCAACCAACAGCCGTTTCAAGTGTCCGACATAAACTGCTGTACTTTCTAAACTAAGAGCCTTCCGGAAGAGCGTTATACCTTTCTGAAAAGCTTATTATATGCCGCTTAAAACGCTATATAAAGCTAGGGTTTGTTCCAATTTCCAACCAACAGCCGTTTCAAGTGTCCGACATAAACTGCTGTACTTTCTAAACTAAGAGCCTTCCGGAAGAGCGTTATACCTTTCTGAAAAGCTAATTATATGCCGCTTAAAACGATAAATAAAGCTAGGGTTTGTTCCAATTTCCAACCAACAGCCGTTTCAAGTGTCCGACATAAACTGCTGTACTTTCTAAACTAAGAGCCTTCCGGAAGAGCGTTATACCTTTCTGAAAAGCTTATTATATGCCGCTTAAAACGCTATATAAAGCTAGGGTTTGTTCCAATTTCCAACCAACAGCCGTTTCAAGTGTCCGACATAAACTGCTGTACTTTCTAAACTAAGAGCCTTCCGGAAGAGCGTTATACCTTTCTGAAAAGCTTATTATATGCCGCTTAAAACGCTATATAAAGCTAGGGTTTGTTCCAATTTCCAACCAACAGCCGTTTCAAGTGTCCGACATAAACTGCTGTACTTTCTAAACTAAGAGCCTTCCGGAAGAGCGTTATACCTTTCTGAAAAGCTTATTATATGCCGCTTAAAACGCTATATAAAGCTAGGGAGTGTTCCAATTTCCTAGAAAATGTGAAAGTCCAAACCCTTTAAAATAACAGCCGTTTCAAGTGTCCGACATAAACTGCTGTACTTTCTAAACTAAGAGCCTTTCGGAAGAGCGTTATACCTTTCTGAAAAGCTAATTATATGCCGCTTAAAACGATAAATAAAGCTAGGGTTTGTTCAAATTTCCAACCAACAGCCGTTTCAAGTGTCCGACATAAACTGCTGTACTTTCTGAACTGAGAGCCCTTCGAAAGAGCGTTATACCTTTCTGAAAAGCTTATTATGTGTCGCTTAAAACGGTAAATAAAGCTAGGGTTTGTTGCAATTTCCGAGGAAATGGGAAAATCCAAAGCCTTTAAAATAACAGCCGTTTCAAGTGTCCGACATAAACTGCTGTACTTTCTAAACTAAGATCCTTTCGGAAGAGCGTTATACCTCTCTGGAAAGCCTATTATATGCCGCTTACAACGCAATTTAAGGCAAGAGTCTGTTCCAATTTCGGAGAAAGTGTGAAAGACCAAACTCTTTGAAATAACAGCCGTTTCAAGTTTCCGACATGAACTGCTGTACTTTCTAAACTAAGAGCCTTTCGGAAGAGCCCTATACCTTTCTGAAAAGCTTGTTATATGTGGCTTAAAACGGTAAATAAAGCTAGGGTTTGTTCCAATTTCCAACAAACAGCCGTTTCAAGTGTCCGACATAAACTGCTGTACTTTCTAAACTAAGAGCCTTCCGGAAGAGCGTTATACCTTTCTGAAAAGCTTATTATATGCCGCTTAAAACGCTATATAAAGCTAGGGAGTGTTCCAATTTCCTAGAAAATGTGAAAGTCCAAACCCTTTAAAATAACAGCCGTTTCAAGTGTCCGACATAAACTGCTGTACTTTCTAAACTAAGAGCCTTTCGGAAGAGCGTTATACCTTTCTGAAAAGCTTATTATATGCCGCTTAAAACGCTATATAAAGCTAGGGTTTGTTCCAATTTCCAACCAACAGCCGTTTCAAGTGTCCGACATAAACTGCTGTACTTTCTAAACTAAGAGCCTTCCGGAAGAGCGTTATACCTTTCTGAAAAGCTTATTATATGCCGCTTAAAACGCTATATAAAGCTAGGGAGTGTTCCAATTTCCTAGAAAATGTGAAAGTCCAAACCCTTTAAAATAACAGCCGTTTCAAGTGTCCGACATAAACTGCTGTACTTTCTAAACTAAGAGCCTTTCGGAAGAGCGTTATACCTTTCTGAAAAGCTTATTATATGCCGCTTAAAACGCTATATAAAGCTAGGGTTTGTTCCAATTTCCAACCAACAGCCGTTTCAAGTGTCCGACATAAACTGCTGTACTTTCTAAACTAAGAGCCTTCCGGAAGAGCGTTATACCTTTCTGAAAAGCTTATTATATGCCGCTTAAAACGCTATATAAAGCTAGGGTTTGTTCCAATTTCCAACCAACAGCCGTTTCAAGTGTCCGACATAAACTGCTGTACTTTCTAAACTAAGAGCCTTCCGGAAGAGCGTTATACCTTTCTGAAAAGCTAATTATATGCCGCTTAAAACGATAAATAAAGCTAGGGTTTGTTCCAATTTCCAACCAACAGCCGTTTCAAGTGTCCGGCATAAACTGCTGTACTTTCTAAACTAAGAGCCTTCCGGAAGAGCGTTATACCTTTCTGAAAAGCTTATTATATGCCGCTTAAAACGTTATATAAAGCTAGGGAGTGTTCCAATTTCCTAGAAAATGTGAAAGTCCAAACCCTTTAAAATAACAGCCGTTTCAAGTGTCCGACATAAACTGCTGTACTTTCTAAACTAAGAGCCTTTCGGAAGAGCGTTATACCTTTCTGAAAAGCTAATTATATGCCGCTTAAAACGATAAATAAAGCTAGGGTTTGTTCAAATTTCCAACCAACAGCCGTTTCAAGTGTCCGACATAAACTGCTGTACTTTCTGAACTGAGAGCCCTTCGAAAGAGCGTTATACCTTTCTGAAAAGCTTATTATGTGTCGCTTAAAACGGTAAATAAAGCTAGGGTTTGTTGCAATTTCCGAGGAAATGGGAAAATCCAAAGCCTTTAAAATAACAGCCGTTTCAAGTGTCCGACATAAACTGCTGTACTTTCTAAATTAAGAGCCTTTCGGAAGAGCCTTATACCTTTCTGAAAAGCTTATTATATGTCGCTTAAAACGGTAAATAAAGCTAGGGTTTGTTCCAATTTCCGAGGAAATGGGAAAATCCAAAGCCTTTAATCTAAAAGCCGTTTCAAGTGTCCGACATAAACTGCTGTACTTTCTACACTAAGAGCCTTTCGGAAGAGCGTTATACCTTTCTGAAAAGCTTATTATATGTGGCTTAAAACGGTAAATAAAGCTAGGGTTTGTTCCAATTTCCAACCAACAGCCGTTTCAAGTGTCCGACATAAACTGCTGTACTTTCTAAACTAAGAGCCTTCCGGAAGAGCGTTATACCTTTCTGAAAAGCTTATTATATGCCGCTTAAAACGCTATATAAAGCTAGGGAGTGTTCCAATTTCCTAGAAAATGTGAAAGTCCAAACCCTTTAAAATAACAGCCGTTTCAAGTGTCCGACATAAACTGCTGTACTTTCTAAACTAAGAGCCTTTCGGAAGAGCGTTATACCTTTCTGAAAAGCTAATTATATGCCGCTTAAAACGCTATATAAAGCTAGGGAGTGTTCCAATTTCCTAGAAAATGTGAAAGTCCAAACCCTTTAAAATAACAGCCGTTTCAAGTGTCCGACATAAACTGCTGTACTTTCTAAACTAAGAGCCTTTCGGAAGAGCGTTATACCTTTCTGAAAAGCTTATTATATGCCGCTTAAAACGCTATATAAAGCTAGGGAGTGTTCCAATTTCCTAGAAAATGTGAAAGTCCAAACCCTTTAAAATAACAGCCGTTTCAAGTGTCCGACATAAACTGCTGTACTTTCTACACTAAGAGCCTTTCGGAAGAGCGTTATACCTTTCTGAAAAGCTAATTATATGCCGCTTAAAACGATAAATAAAGCTAGGGTTTGTTCCAATTTCCAACCAACAGCCGTTTCAAGTGTCCGACATAAACTGCTGTACTTTCTAAACTAAGAGCCTTCCGGAAGAGCGTTATACCTTTCTGAAAAGCTTATTATATGCCGCTTAAAACGCTATATAAAGCTAGGGAGTGTTCCAATTTCCTAGAAAATGTGAAAGTCCAAACCCTTTAAAATAACAGCCGTTTCAAGTGTCCGACATAAACTGCTGTACTTTCTAAACTAAGAGCCTTTCGGAAGAGCGTTATACCTTTCTGAAAAGCTAATTATATGCCGCTTAAAACGATAAATAAAGCTAGGGTTTGTTCAAATTTCCAACCAACAGCCGTTTCAAGTGTCCGACATAAACTGCTGTACTTTCTGAACTGAGAGCCCTTCGAAAGAGCGTTATACCTTTCTGAAAAGCTTATTATGTGTCGCTTAAAACGGTAAATAAAACTAGGGTTTGTTGCAATTTCCGAGGAAATGGGAAAATCCAAAGCCTTTAAAATAACAGCCGTTTCAAGTGTCCGACATAAACTGCTGTACTTTCTAAACTAAGATCCTTTCGGAAGAGCGTTATACCTCTCTGGAAAGCCTATTATATGCCGCTTACAACGCAATTTAAGGCAAGAGTCTGTTCCAATTTCGGAGAAAGTGTGAAAGACCAAACTCTTTGAAATAACAGCCGTTTCAAGTTTCCGACATGAACTGCTGTACTTTCTAAACTAAGAGCCTTTCGGAAGAGCCTTATACCTTTCTGAAAAGCTTATTATATGTGGCTTAAAACGGTAAATAAAGCTAGGGTTTGTTCCAATTTCCAACAAACAGCCGTTTCAAGTGTCCGACATAAACTGCTGTACTTTCTGAACTGAGAGCCCTTCGAAAGAGCGTTATACCTTTCTGAAAAGCTTATTATGTGTCGCTTAAAACGGTAAATAAAGCTAGGGTTTGTTGCAATTTCCGAGGAAATGGGAAAATCCAAAGCCTTTAAAATAACAGCCGTTTCAAGTGTCCGACATAAACTGCTGTACTTTCTAAATTAAGAGCCTTTCGGAAGAGCCTTATACCTTTCTGAAAAGCTTATTATATGTCGCTTAAAACGGTAAATAAAGCTAGGGTTTGTTCCAATTTCCGAGGAAATGGGAAAATCCAAAGCCTTTAATCTAAAAGCCGTTTCAAGTGTCCGACATAAACTGCTGTACTTTCTAAACTAAGAGCCTTTCGGAAGAGCGTTATACCTTTCTGAAAAGCTAATTATATGCCGCTTAAAACGATAAATAAAGCTAGGGTTTGTTCCAATTTCCAACCAACAGCCGTTTCAAGTGTCCGACATAAACTGCTGTACTTTCTAAACTAAGAGCCTTCCGGAAGAGCGTTATACCTTTCTGAAAAGCTTATTATATGCCGCTTAAAACGCTATATAAAGCTAGGGAGTGTTCCAATTTCCTAGAAAATGTGAAAGTCCAAACCCTTTAAAATAACAGCCCTTTCAAGTGTCCGACATGAACTGCTGTACTTTCTAAACTAAGAGCCTTTCGGAAGAGCGTTAAACCTTTCTGAAAAGCTTGTTATATTTCGCTTAAAACGGTAGATAGACCTAGGGTTTGTTCCAATATCCGAGGAAATGGGAAAATCCAAAGCCTTTAAAATAACAGCCGTTTCAAGTGTCCGACATAAACTGCTGTACTTTCTAAACTAAGATCCTTTCGGAAGAGCGTTATACCTCTCTGGAAAGCCTATTATATGCCGCTTACAACGCAATTTAAGGCAAGGGTCTGTTCCAATTTCGAAGAAAGTGTGAAAGACCAAACTCTTTGAAATAACAGCAGTTTCAAGTTTCCGACATGAACTGCTGTACTTTTTAAATAAAGAGCTTTTCGGAAGAGCGTTACACCTGTCTAAAAAGCCTATTTTATGCCGCTTTAATCGCTATATAAAGCTAAGGTCTGTTCCAATTTCCGAGAAAATGGGAAAGACCAAACTCTTTAAAATAACTGCCGTTTCAAGTGTTCGACATGAACTGCTGTACTTTCTAAACTAAGAGCCTTTCGGAAGAGCATTATTCCTTTCTCAAAAGCTTATTATATGCCGCTTAAAACACAGTAAAAAGCTAGAGTCTGTTCCAATATCCGAGAAAATGGGAAAGGCCAAAATCTTTAAAATAACTGCCGTTTCAAATGTCCGACATAAACTGCTGTACTCTTTAAACTAAGGGCCTTTCGAAAGACCGTTTTACCTTTCTGAAAAGCCTATTGTATGCCGCTTAAAACGCAGTATAAGGCTAGGGTCTGTTCCAATTTCCGAGAAAATGGGAAAGTCCAATCCCTCTAAAATAACAGCCGTTTCTAGTGTCCGACATAAACTGCTGTACTTTCTAAACTAAGAGCCTTCCGAAAGAGTAATATACCTTTCTGAAAAGCCTATTATATGCCGCTTACAACGCAATTTAAGGCAAGGGTCTGTTCCAATTTCGGAGAAAGTGTGAAAGACCAAACTCTTTGAAATAACAGCCGATTCAAGTGTCCGACATGAACTGCTGTACTTTTTAAATAAAGAGCTTTTCGGAAGCGCGTTACACCCATCTTTAAAGCTTATTTTATGCCGCTTTAAACGCTATATAAAGCTAGGGTCTGTTCCAATTTCCGAGAAAATGGGAAAGTCCAAACTCTTTAAAATAACTGCCGTTTCAAGTGTCCGACATAAACTGCTGTACTTTCTAAACCAAGAGCCTTTCGGAATAGCGTTACACCTATCTAAATAGCTTAGTTTATGCCGCTTTAAACGCTATATAAAGCTAGGGTCTGTTCCAATTACCGAGAAAATGGGAAAATCCAAAGTCTTTAAAATAACAGCCGTTTCAAGTGTCCGACATAAACTGCTGTACTTTCTAAACTGAGAGCCTTTCGAAAGAGCATTATTCCTTTCTGAAAAGCTTATTATATGCCGCTTAAAACGCTATATAAAGCTAGGGTGTGTTCCAATTTCCGAGAAAATGTGAAAGACCAAACGCTTTAAAATAACAGCCGTTTCAAGTGTCTGACATAAACTGCTGTACTTTCTAAACTAAGAGCCCTTCGGAAGAGCGTTACACCTTTCTGAAAAGCTTATTATATGCCGCTTAAAACACAATAAAAAGCTAGAGTCTGTTCTAATATCCGCGAAAATGGGAAAGGCCAAACTCTTTAAAATAACTGCCGTTTCAAGTGTCCGACATAAATTGTTGTACTTTCTAAGCTAAGAGCCTACCGAAAGAGTAATATACCTTTCTGAAAAGCTTATTATATGCCGCTTACAACGCAATATAAGGCAAGGATCTGTTCCAATTACCGAGAAAGTGTGAAAGACCAAACTCTTTGAAATAACAGCCAATTCAAGTGTCCGACATGAACTGCTGTACTTTTTAAATAAAGAGCTTTTCGGAAGCGCGTTATACCTATCTTTAAAGCTTATTTTATGCCGTTTTAAACGCTATATAAAGCTAAGGTCTGTTCCAATTTCCGAGAAAATGGGAAAGTCCAAACTCTTTAAAATAACTGCCGTTTCAAGTGTCCGACATAAACTGCTGTACTTTCTAAACCAAGAGCCTTTCGGAAGAGCGCTACACCTATCTAAATAGCTTAGTTTATGCCGCTTTAATTGCTATATAAAGCTAGGGTCTGTTCCAATTACCGAGAAAATGGGAAAATCCAAAGTCTTTAAAATAACAGCCGTTTCAAGGGTCCGACATAAACTGCTGTACTTTCTAAACTAAGAGCCTTTCGGAAAAGCATTATACCTTTCTGAAAAGCTTATTATATGTCGCTTAAAATGGTAAGTAAAGCTAGGGTCTGTTCCAATTTCCGAGAAAATGGGAAAATCCAAAGCCTTTAAAATAACAGCCGTTTCATGTGTCCGACATAAACTGCTGTACTTTCTAAACTAAGAGCCTCTCGGAAGAGCGTTATACCTTTCTGAAAAGCTTATTATATGTCGCTTAAAACGGTAGATAAAGCTAGGGTCTGTTTTAATTTCCGAGAAAATGGGAAAATCCAAAGCCTTTAAAATAACAGCCGTTTCAAGTGTCCGACATAAACTGCTGTACTTTCTAAACTAAGAGCCTTTCGGAAAAGCGTTATACCTTTCTGAAAAGCCTATTTAATGTCGCTTAAAATGATAGATAAAGCTAGGGTCTGTTTCAATTTCCGAGGAAATGGGAAAGTCCAAACTCTTTAAAATAACTGCCGTTTCAAGTGTCCGACATGAACTGCTGTACTTTCTAAACTAAGACCCTTTCGGAAGAGCGTTACACCTACCTAAATAGCTTAGTTTCTGCCGCTTTAAACGCTATATAAAGCTAGGGTCTGTTCCAATTACCGAGAAAATGGGAAAATCCAAAGTCTTTAAAATAAC
Source organism: Volucella zonaria (assembly GCA_963966105.1). Classification (NCBI taxonomy): domain Eukaryota; kingdom Metazoa; phylum Arthropoda; class Insecta; order Diptera; family Syrphidae; genus Volucella; species Volucella zonaria. The sequence continues at coordinate 3,590,806 of CAWYQB010000254.1, read as the reverse complement.
AGCCGTTTCAAGTGTCCGACATAAACTGCAGTACTTTCTAAACTGAGAGCCTTTCGAAAGAGCATTATGCCTTTCTGAAAAGCTTATTATATGCCGCTTAAAACGCTATTTAAAGCTAGGGTATGTTCCAATTTCCGAGAAAATGTGAAAGTCCAAACCCTTTAAAATAACAGCCCTTTCAAGTGTCCGACATGAACTGCTGGAATTTCTAAACCGAGAGCCTTTCGGAAGAGTATTATACCTTTCTGAAAAGCTTATTATATGCCGCTTAAACACAACAAAAAGCTAGGGCCTGTTCAAACTTCCGAGAAAATGTGAAAGATCAAACGCTTTAAAATAACAGCAGTTTTAAGTGTCCGACATAAACTGCAGTACTCTCTAAGCTAAGAGCCTTCCGAAAGAGCAATATACCTTTCTAAAAAGCTTATTATATGTCGCTTAAAACGCTGAATAAAGCTAGGGTCTGTTGCAATTTCCGAGAAAATGGGAAAATCCAAAGCCTTTAAAATAACAGCCGTTTCTAGTGTCCGACATAAACTGCTGTACTTTCTAAACTAAGAGCCTTCCGAAAGAGTAATATACCTTTCTGAAAAGCCTATTATATGCCGCTTACAACGCAATTTAAGGCAAGGGTCTGTTCCAATTTCGGAGAAAGTGTGAAAGACCAAACTCTTTGAAATAACAGCCGATTCAAGTGTCCGACATGAACTGCTGTACTTTTTAAATAAAGAGCTTTTCGGAAGCGCGTTACACCTATCTTTAAAGCTTATTTTATGCCGCTTTAAACGCTATATAAAGCTAGGGTCTGTTCCAATTTCCGAGAAAATGGGAAAGTCCAAACTCTTTAAAATAACTGCCGTTTCAAGTGTCCGACATAAACTGCTGTACTTTCTAAACCAAGAGCCTTTCGGAATAGCGTTACACCTATCTAAATAGCTTAGTTTATGCCGCTTTAAACGCTATATAAAGCTAGGGTCTGTTCCAATTACCGAGAAAATGGGAAAATCCAAAGTCTTTAAAATAACAGCCGTTTCAAGTGTCTGACATAAACTGCTGTACTTTCTAAACTGAGAGCCTTTCGAAAGAGCATTATTCCTTTCTGAAAAGCTTATTATATACCGCTTAAAACGCTATATAAAGCTAGGGTGTGTTCCAATTTCCGAGAAAATGTGAAAGACCAAACGCTTTAAAATAACAGCCGTTTCAAGTGTCCGACATAAACTGCTGTACTTTCTAAACTAAGAGCCTTTCGGAAGAGCGTTACACCTTTCTGGAAAGCTTATTATATGCCGCTTAAAATACAATAAAAAGCTAGAGTCTGTTCTAATATCCGCGAAAATGGGAAAGGCCAAACTCTTTAAAATAACTGCCGTTTCAAGTGTCCGACATAAATGTTGTACTTTCTAAGCTAAGAGCCTACCGAAAGAGTAATATACCTTTCTGAAAAGCTTATTATATGCCGCTTACAACGCAATATAAGGCAAGGATCTGTTCCAATTTCGGAGAAAGTGTGAAAGACCAAACTCTTTGAAATAACAGCCAATTCAAGTGTCCGACATGAACTGCTGTACTTTTTAAATAAAGAGCTTTTCGTAAGCGCGTTACACCTATCTTTAAAGCTTATTTTATGCCGTTTTAAACGCTATATAAAGCTAGGGCCTGTTCCAATTTCCGAGAAAATGGGAAAGTCCAAACTCTTTAAAATAACTGCCGTTTCAAGTGTCCGACATAAACTGCTGTACTTTCTAAACCAAGAGCCTTTCGGAAGAGCGTTACACCTATCTAAATAGCTTAGTTTATGCCGCTTTAATTGCTATATAAAGCTAGGGTCTGTTCCAATTACCGAGAAAATGGGAAAATCCAAAGTCTTTAAAATAACAGCCGTTTCAAGTGTCCGACATAAACTGCTGTACTTTCTAAACTAAGAGCCTTTCGGAAAAGCGTTATACCTTTCTGAAAAGCTTATTATATGTCGCTTAAAATGGTAAGTAAAGCTAGGGTCTGTTCCAATTTCCGAGAAAATGGGAAAATCCAAAGCCTTTAAAATAACAGCCGTTTCATGTGTCCGACATAAACTGCTGTACTTTCTAAACTAAGAGCCTCTCGGAAGAGCGTTATACCTTTCTGAAAAGCTTATTATATGTCGCTTAAAACGGTAGATAAAGCTAGGGTCTGTTTCAATTTCCGAGAAAATGGGAAAATCCAAAGCCTTTAAAATAACAGCCGTTTCAAGTGTCCGACATAAACTGCTGTACTTTCTAAACTAAGAGCCTTTCGGAAAAGCGTTATGCCTTTCTGAAAAGCCTATTTAATGTCGCTTAAAATGATAGATAAAGCTAGGGTCTGTTTCAATTTCCGAGGAAATGGGAAAGTCCAAACTCTTTAAAATAACTGCCGTTTCAAGTGTCCGACATGAACTGCAGTACTTTCTAAACTAAGACCCTTTCGGAAGAGCGTTACACCCACCTAAATAGCTTAGTTTCTGCCGCTTTAAACGCTATATAAAGCTAGGGTCTGTTCCAATTACCGAGAAAATGGGAAAATCCAAAGTCTTTAAAATAACAGCCGTTTCAAGTGTCCGACATAAACTGCTGTACTTTCTAAACTGAGAGCCTTTCGAAAGAGCATTATGCCTTTCTGAAAAGCTTATTATATGCCGCTTAAAATGCTATTTAAAGCTAGGGTATGTTCCAATTTCCGAGAAAATGTGAAAGTCCAAACCCTTTAAAAGAACAGCCCTTTCAAGTGTCCGACATGAACTGCTGGAATTTCTAAACTGAGAGCCTTTCGGAAGAGTATTATACCTTTCTGAAAAGCTTATTATATGTCGCTTAAAACGCTGAATAAAGCTAGGGTCTGTTGCAATTTCCGAGAAAATGGGAAAATCCAAAGCCTTTAAAATAACAGCCGTTTCTAGTGTCCGACATAAACTGCTGTACTTCCTAAACTAAGAGCCTTCCGAAAGAGTAATATACCTTTCTGAAAAGCCTATTATATGCCGCTTACAACGCAATTTAAGGCAAGGGTCTGTTCCAATTTCGGAGAAAGTGTGAAAGACCAAACTCTTTGAAATAACAGCCGATTCAAGTGTCCGACATGAACTGCTGTACTTTTTAAATAAAGAGCTTTTCGGAAGCGCGTTACACCTATCTTTAAAGCTTATTTTATGCCGCTTTAAACGCTATATAAAGCTAGGGTCTGTTCCAATTTCCGAGAAAATGGGAAAGTCCAAACTCTTTAAAATAACTGCCGTTTCAAGTGTCCGACATGAACTGCTGGAATTTCTAAACCGAGAGCCTTTCGGAAGAGTATTATACCTTTCTGAAAAGCTTATTATATGCCGCTTAAACACAACAAAAAGCTAGGGCCTGTTCAAACGTCCGAGAAAATGTGAAAGATCAAACGCTTTAAAATAACAGCAGTTTTAAGTGTCCGACATAAACTGCAGTACTCTCTAAGCTAAGAGCCTTCCGAAAGAGCAATATACCTTTCTAAAAAGCTTATTATATGTCGCTTAAAACGCTGAATAAAGCTAGGGTCTGTTGCAATTTCCGAGAAAATGGGAAAATCCAAAGCCTTTAAAATAACAGCCGTTTCTAGTGTCCGACATAAACTGCTGTACTTTCTAAACTAAGAGCCTTCCGAAAGAGTAATATACCTTTCTGAAAAGCCTATTATATGCCGCTTACAACGCAATTTAAGGCAAGGGTCTGTTCCAATTTCGGAGAAAGTGTGAAAGACCAAACTCTTTGAAATAACAGCCGATTCAAGTGTCCGACATGAACTGCTGTACTTTTTAAATAAAAAGCTTTTCGGAAGCGCGTTACACCTATCTTTAAAGCTTATTTTATGCCGCTTTAAACGCTATATAAAGCTAGGGTCTGTTCCAATTTCCGAGAAAATGGGAAAGTCCAAACTCTTTAAAATAACTGCCGTTTCAAGTGTCCGACATAAACTGCTGTACTTTCTAAACCAAGAGCCTTTCGGAATAGCGTTACACCTATCTAAATAGCTTAGTTTATGCCGCTTTAAACGCTATATAAAGCTAGGGTCTGTTCCAATTACCGAGAAAATGGGAAAATCCAAAGTCTTTAAAATAACAGCCGTTTCAAGTGTCCGACATAAACTGCTGTACTTTCTAAACTGAGAGCCTTTCGAAAGAGCATTATTCCTTTCTGAAAAGCTTATTATATACCGCTTAAAACGCTATATAAAGCTAGGGTGTGTTCCAATTTCCGAGAAAATGTGAAAGACCAAACGCTTTAAAATAACAGCCGTTTCAAGTGTCCGATATAAACTGCTGTACTTTCTAAACTAAGAGCCTTTCGGAAGAGCGTTACACCTTTCTGAAAAGCTTATTATATGCCGCTTAAAATACAATAAAAAGCTAGAGTCTGTTCTAATATCCGCGAAAATGGGAAAGGCCAAACTCTTTAAAATAACTGCCGTTTCAAGTGTCCGACATAAATGTTGTACTTTCTAAGCTAAGAGCCTACCGAAAGAGTAATATACCTTTCTGAAAAGCTTATTATATGCCGCTTACAACGCAATATAAGGCAAGGATCTGTTCCAATTTCGGAGAAAGTGTGAAAGACCAAACTCTTTGAAATAACAGCCAATTCAAGTGTCCGACATGAACTGCTGTACTTTTTAAATAAAGAGCTTTTCGCAAGCGCGTTACACCTATCTTTAAAGCTTATTTTATGCCGTTTTAAACGCTATATAAAGCTAGGGCCTGTTCCAATTTCCGAGAAAATGGGAAAGTCCAAACTCTTTAAAATAACTGCCGTTTCAAGTGTCCGACATAAACTGCTGTACTTTCTAAACCAAGAGCCTTTCGGAAGAGCGTTACACCTATCTAAATAGCTTAGTTTATGCCGCTTTAATTGCTATATAAAGCTAGGGTCTGTTCCAATTACCGAGAAAATGGGAAAATCCAAAGTCTTTAAAATAACAGCCGTTTCAAGTGTCCGACATAAACTGCTGTACTTTCTAAACTAAGAGCCTTTCGGAAAAGCGTTATACCTTTCTGAAAAGCTTATTATATGTCGCTTAAAATGGTAAGTAAAGCTAGGGTCTGTTCCAATTTCCGAGAAAATGGGAAAATCCAAAGCCTTTAAAATAACAGCCGTTTCATGTGTCCGACATAAACTGCTGTACTTTCTAAACTAAGTGCCTCTCGGAAGAGCGTTATACCTTTCTGAAAAGCTTATTATATGTCGCTTAAAACGGTAGATAAAGCTAGGGTCTGTTTCAATTTCCGAGAAAATGGGAAAATCCAAAGCCTTTAAAATAACAGCCGTTTCAAGTGTCCGACATAAACTGCTGTACTTTCTAAACTAAGAGCCTTTCGGAAAAGCGTTATGCCTTTCTGAAAAGCCTATTTAATGTCGCTTAAAATGATAGATAAAGCTAGGGTCTGTTTCAATTTCCGAGGAAATGGGAAAGTCCAAACTCTTTAAAATAACTGCCGTTTCAAGTGTCCGACATGAACTGCTGTACTTTCTAAACTAAGACCCTTTCGGAAGAGCGTTACACCCACCTAAATAGCTTAGTTTCTGCCGCTTTAAACGCTGTATAAAGCTAGGGTATGTTCCAATTTCCGAGAAAATGTGAAAGTCCAAACCCTTTAAAAGAACAGCCCTTTCAAGTGTCCGACATGAACTGCTGGAATTTCTAAACTGAGAGCCTTTCGGAAGAGTATTATACCTTTCTGAAAAGCTTATTATATGCCGCTTAAACACAACAAAAAGCTAGGGCCTGTTCAAACTTCCGAGAAAATGTGAAAGATCAAACGCTTTAAAATAACAGCAGTTTTAGGTGTCCGACATAAACTGCAGTACTCTCTAAGCTAAGAGCCTTCCGAAAGAGCAATATACCTTTCTAAAAAGCTTATTATATGTCGCTTAAAACGGTGAATAAAGCTAGGGTCTGTTGCAATTTCCGAGAAAATGGGAAAATCCAAAGCCTTTAAAATAACAGCCATTTCAAGTGTCCGACATAAACTGCTGTGCTTTCTTAACTAAGAGCCTTTCGGAAAAGCATTACACCTATCTAAAAAGCTTATTTTATGCCGCTTTAAACGCTATATAAAGCTGGGATCTGCTCCAATTTCCAAGAAAATGGGAAAATCCAAAGCCCTTAAAATAACAGCAGTTTCAAGGGTCCGACATAAACTGCTGTGCCTTTTCTAAACTAAGAGCCTTTCGGAAAAGCATTATACCTTTCTGAAAAGCTTATTATATGTCGCTTAAAACGGTAAATAAAGTTAGGGTCTGTTCAAATTTCCGAGAAAATGGGAAAATCCAAAGTCTTTAAAATAACAGCCGTTTCAAGTGTCCGACATAAACTGCTGTACTTTCTAAACTAAGAGCCTTCCGAAAGAGTAATATACCTTTCTGAAAAGCCTATTATATTCCGCTTACAACGCAATTTATGGCAAGGATCTGTTCCAATTTCGGAGAAAGTGTGAAAGACCAAACTCTTTGAAATAACAGCCAATTCAAGTGTCCGACATGAACTGCTGTACTTTTTAAATAAAGAGCTTTTCGGAAGCGCGTTACACATATCTTTAAAGCTTATTTTATGCCGCTTTAAACGCTATATAAAGCTAGGGTCTGTTCCAATTTCCGAGAAAATGGGAAAGCCCAAACTCTTTAAAATAACAGCCGTTTCAAGTGTCCGACATAAACTGCTGTACTTTCTAAACTAAGATCCTTTCGGAAGAGCGTTATACCTCTCTGGAAAGCCTATTATATGCCGCTTACAACCCAATCTAAGGCAAGGGTCTGTTCCAATTTCGAAGAAAGTGTGAAAGACCAAACTCTTTGAAATAACAGCAGTTTCAAGTTTCCGACATGAACTGCTGTACTTTTTAAATAAAGAGCTTTTCGGAAGAGCGTTACACCTATCTAAAAAGCTTATTTTATGCCGCTTTAATCGCTATATAAAGCTAAGGTCTGTTCCAATTTCCGAGAAAATGGGAAAGACCAAACTCTTTAAAATAACTGCCGTTTCAAGTGTCCGACATGAACTGCTGTACTTTTTAAATTAAGACCCTTTCGGAAGAGCGTTACACCTATCTAAATAGCTTAGTTAATGCCGCTTTAAACGCTATATCAAGCTAGGGTCAGTTCCAATTACCGAGAAAATGGGAAAATCCAAAGTCTTTAAAATAACAGCCGTTTAAGTGTCCGACATAAACTGCTGTACTTTCTAAACTGAGAGCCTTTCGAAAGAGCATTATTCCTTTCTCAGAAGCTTATTATATGCCGCTTAAAACGCTATATAAAGCTAGGGTGTGTTCCAATTTCCGAGAAAATGTGAAAGTCCAAACGCTTTAAAATAACAGCCGTTTCAAGTGTTCGACATGAACTGCTGTACTTTCTAAACTAAGAGCCTTTCGGAAGAGCTTTACACCTTTCTGAAAAGCTTATTATATGCCGCTTAAAACACAGTAAAAACCTAGAGTCTGTTCCAATATCCGAGAAAATGGGAAAGGCCAAAATCTTTAAAATAACTGCCGTTTCAAATGTCCGACATAAACTGCTGTACTCTTTAAACTAAGGGCCTTTCGAAAGACCGTTTTACCTTTTACCGTTTCAAGTGTCCGACATAAACTGCTGTACTTTCTAAACTAAGAGCCTGTCGAAAGAGCATTATGCCTTTCTTAAAAGCTTATTATATGTCGCTTAAAACGGTAGATAAAGCTAGGGTCTGTTTCAATTTCCGAGAAAATGGGAAAATCCAAAGCCTTTAAAATAACAGCCGTTTCAAGTGTCCGACATAAACTGCTGTACTTTCTGAACTAAGAGCCTTTCGGAAAAGCGTTATACCTTTCTGAAAAGCCTATTTAATGTCGCTTAAAATGATAGATAAAGCTAGGGTCTGTTTCAATTTCCGATTAAATGGGAAAGACCAAACTCTTTAAAATAACTGCCGTTTCAAGTGTCCGACATGAACTGCTGTACTTTCTAAACTAAGACCCTTTCGGAAGAGCGTTACACCTACCTAAATAGCTTAGCTTATGCCGCTTTAAACGCTATATAAAGCTAGGGTCTGTTCCAATTACCGAGAAAATGGGAAAATCCAAAGTCTTTAAAATAACAGCCGTTTGAAGTGTCCGACATAAACTGCTGTACTTTCTAAACTGAGAGCCTTTCGAAAGAGCATTATGCCTTTCTGAAAAGCTTATTATATGCCGCTTAAAACGCTATTTAAAGCTAGGGTATGTTCCAATTTCCGAGAAAATGTGAAAGTCCAAACCCTTTAAAATAACAGCCCTTTCAAGTGTCCGACATGAACTGCTGTACTTTCTAAATTAATAGCCTTTCGGAAAAGCGTTACACCTTTCTAAAAAGCTTATTATATGTCGCTCAAAACGGTGAATAAAGCTAGGGTCTGTTGCAATTTCCGAGAAAATAGGAAAATCCAAAGTCTTTAAAATAACAGCCGTTTCAAGTGTCCGACATAAACTGCTGTACTTTCTAAACTAAGAGCCTTCCGAAAGAGTAATATACCTTTCTGGAAAGCCTATTATATGCCGCTTACAACGCAGTTTATGGCAAGGGTCTGTTCCAATTTCGGAGAAAGTGTGAAAGACCAAACTCTTTGAAATAACAGCCAATTCAAGTGTCCGACATGAACTGCTGTACTTTTTATATAAAGAGCTTTTCGGAAGCGCGTTACACCTATCTTTAAAGCTTATTTTATGCCGCTTTAAACGCTATATAAAGCTAGGGTCTGTTCCAATTTCCGAGAAAATGGGAAAGTCCAAACTCTTTAAAATAACAGCCGTTTCAAGTGTCCGACATAAACTGCTGTACTTTCTAAACTAAGATTCTTTCGGAAGAGCGTTATACCTCTCTGGAAAGCCTATTATATGCCGCTTACAACCCAATTTAAGGCAAGGGTCTGTTCCAATTTCGAAGAAAGTGTGAAAGACAAACTCTTTGAAATAACAGCAGTTTCAAGTTTCCGACATGAACTGCTGTACTTTTTAAATAAAGAGCTTTTCGGAAGAGCGTTACACCTATCTAAAAAGCTTATTTTATGCCGCTTTAATCGCTATATAAAGCTAAGGTCTGTTCCAATTTCCGAGAAAATGGGAAAGACCAAACTCTTTAAAATAACTGCCGTTTCAAGTGTCCGACATGAACTGTTGTACTTTTTAAATTAAGACCCTTTCGGAAGAGCGTTACACCTATCTAAATAGCTTAGTTAATGCCGCTTTAAACGCTATATCAAGCTAGGGTCAGTTCCAATTACCGAGAAAATGGGAAAATCCAAAGTCTTTAAAATAACAGCCGTTTAAGTGTCCGACATAAACTGCTGTACTTTCTAAACTGAGAGCCTTTCGAAAGAGCATTATTCCTTTCTCAAAAGCTTATTATATGCCGCCTAAAACGCTATATAAAGCTAGGGTGTGTTCCAATTTCCGAGAAAATGTGAAAGTCCAAACGCTTTAAAATAACAGCCGTTTCAAGTGTCCGACATGAACTGTTGTACTTTTTAAATTAAGACCCTTTCGGAAGAGCGTTACACCTATCTAAATAGCTTAGTTAATGCCGCTTTAAACGCTATATCAAGCTAGGGTCAGTTCCAATTACCGAGAAAATGGGAAAATCCAAAGTCTTTAAAATAACAGCCGTTTAAGTGTCCGACATAAACTGCTGTACTTTCTAAACTGAGAGCCTTTCGAAAGAGCATTATTCCTTTCTCAAAAGCTTATTATATGCCGCCTAAAACGCTATATAAAGCTAGGGTGTGTTCCAATTTCCGAGAAAATGTGAAAGTCCAAACGCTTTAAAATAACAGCCGTTTCAAGTGTTCGACATGAACTGCTGTACTTTCTGAACTAAGAGCCTTTCGGAAAAGCGTTATACCTTTCTGAAAAGCCTATTTAATGTCGCTTAAAATGATAGATAAAGCTAGGGTCTGTTTCAATTTCCGATTAAATGGGAAAGACCAAACTCTTTAAAATAACTGCCGTTTCAAGTGTCCGACATGAACTGCTGTACTTTCTAAACTAAGACCCTTTCGGAAGAGCGTTACACCTACCTAAATAGCTTAGCTTATGCCGCTTTAAACGCTATATAAAGCTAGGGTCTGTTCCAATTACCGAGAAAATGGGAAAATCCAAAGTCTTTAAAATAACTGCCGTTTCAAGTGTCCGACATGAACTGCTGTACTTTCTAAACTAAGACCCTTTCGGAAGAGCGTTACACCTATCTAAAAAGCTTATTTTATGCCGCTTTAATCGCTATATAAAGCTAAGGTCTGTTCCAATTTCCGAGAAAATGGGAAAGACCAAACTCTTTAAAATAACTGCCGTTTCAAGTGTCCGACATGAACTGTTGTACTTTTTAAATTAAGACCCTTTCGGAAGAGCGTTACACCTACCTAAATAGCTTAGCTTATGCCGCTTTAAACGCTATATAAAGCTAGGGTCTGTTCCAATTACCGAGAAAATGGGAAAGTCCAAACCCTTTAAAATAATAGCCCTTTCAAGTGTCCGACATGAACTGCTGTACTTTCTAAACTAAGAGCCTCTCGGAAAAGCGTTACACCTTTCTGAAAAGCTTATTATATGCCGCTTAAAACACAATAAAAAGCTAGAGTCTGTTCCAATATCCGAGAAAATGGGAAAGTCCAAAATCTTTAAAATAACTGCCGATTCAAATGTCCGACATAAACTGCTGTACTCTCTAAACTAAGGGCCTTTCGAAAGAGCGTTTTACCTTTCTGAAAAGCGTATTATATGCCGCTTACAACGCAATATAAAGCTAGGGTCTGTTCCAATTTCCGAGAAAATGGGAAAGTCCAATCCCTCTAAAATAACAGCCGTTTCAAGTGTCCGACATAAACTGCTGGAATTTCTAAACTGAGCGCCTTTCGGAAGAGTATTATACCTTTCTGAAAAGCTTATTATATGCCGCTTAATCACAACAAAAAGCTAGGGCCTGTTCAAACTTCCGAGAAAATGTGAAAGATCAAACGCTTCAAAATAACAGCAGTTTTAAGTGTCCGACATAAACTGCAGTACTCTCTAAGCTAATAGCCTTCCGAAAGAGCAATATACCTTTCTAAAAAGCTTATTATATGTCGCTCAAAACGGTGAAGAAAGCTAGGGTCTGTTGCAATTTCCGAGAAAATGGGAAAATCCAAAGCCTTTAAAATAACAGCCATTTCAAGTATCCGACATAAACTGCTGTGCTTTCTTAACTAAGAGCCTTTCGGAAAAGCATTACACCCATCTAAAAAGCTGATTTTATGCCGCTTTAAACGCTATATAAAGCTGGGATCTGCTCCAATTTCCAAGAAAATGGGAAAATCCAAAGCCCTTAAAATAACAGCCGTTTCAAGTGTCCGACATAAACTGCTGTACTTTCTAAACTGAGAGCCTTTCGAAAGAGCATTATTCCTTTCTGAAAAGCTTATTATATGCCGCTTGAAACGGTACATAAAGCTAGGATCTGTTCCAATTTCCGAGAAAATGGGAAAGCTCAAGCTCTTTAAAATAACAGCCGTTTCAAGGGTCCGACATAAACTGCTGTGCCTTTTCTTAACTAAGAGCCTTTCGGAAAAGCATTATACCTTTCTGAAAAGCTTATTATATGTCGCTTAAAACGGTAAATAAAGTTAGGGTCTGTTCAAATTTCCGAGAAAATGGGAAAATCCAAAGTCTTTAAAATAACAGCCGTTTCAAGTGTCCGACATAAACTGCTGTACTTTCTAAACTAAGAGCCTTCCGAAAGAGTAATATACCTTTCTGGAAAGCCTATTATATGCCGCTTATGGCAAGGGTCTGTTCCAATTTCGGAGAAAGTGTGAAAGACCAAACTCTTTGAAATAACAGCCAATTCAAGTGTCCGACATGAACTGCTGTACTTTTTAAATAAAGAGCTTTTCGGAAGCGCGTTACACCTATCTTTAAAGCTTATTTTATGCCGCTTTAAACGCTATATAAAGCTAGGGTCTGTTCCAATTTCCGAGAAAGTGGGAAAGTCCAAACTCTTTAAAATAACTGCCGTTTCAAGTGTCCGACATAAACTGCTGTACTTTCTAAACCAAGAGCCTTTCGGAAGAGCGTTACACCTATCTAAATAGCTTAGTTTATGCCGCTTTAAACGCTGTATAAAGCTAGGGTCTGTTCCAATTACCGAGAAAATGGGAAAATCCAAAGTCTTTAAAATAACAGCCGATTCAAGTGTCCGACATAAACTGCTGTACTTTCTAAACTGAGAGCCTTTCGGAAGAGCGTTACACCTTTCTGAAAAGCTTATTATATGCCGCTTAAAACGCTATATAAAGCTAGGGTGTGTTCCAATTTCCGAGAAAATGTGAAAGACCAAACGCTTTAAAATAACAGCCGTTTTAAGTGTCCGACATAAACTGCTGTACTTTCTAAACTAAGAGCCTTTCGGAAGAGCGTTACACCTTTCTGAAAAGCTTATTATATGCCGCTTAAAACACAGTAAAAAGCTAGAGTCTGTTGTAATATCCGCGAAAATGGGAAAGGCCAAACTCTTTAAAATAACTGCCGTTTCAAGTGTCCGACATAAACTGCTGCACCTTCTAAACTAAGAGATTCTCGGAAGAGCGTTATACCTTTCTGAAAAGCTTATTATATGTCGCTTAAAACGGTAGATAAAGCTATTGTCTGTTTCAATTTCCGAGAAAATGGGAAAATCCAAAGCCTTTAAAATAACTGCCGTTTCAAGTGTCCGACATAAACTGCTGCACCTTCTAAACTAAGAGCCCTTCGGAAAAGCGTTATACCTTTCTGAAAAGCCTATTTAATGTCGCTTAAAACGATAGATAAAGCTAGGGTCTGTTCCAATTTCCGAGAAAATGGGAAAGACCAAACTCTTTAAAATAACTGCCGTTTCAAGTGTCCGACATGAACTGCTGTACTTTCTTAACTAAGACCCTTTCGGAAGAGCGTTACACCTATCTAAATAGCTTAGTTTATGCCGCTTTAAACGCTATATAAAGCTAGGGTCTGTTCCAATTACCGAGAAAATGGGAAAATCCAAAGTCTTTAAAATAACAGCCGTTTCAAGTGTCCGACATAAACTGCTCCACTTTCTAAACTGAGAGCCTTTCGAAAGAGCATTATGCCTTTCTGAAAAGCTTATTATATGCCGCTTAAAACGCTATATAAAGCTAGGGTATGTTCCAATTTCCGAGAAAATGTGAAAGTCCAAACGCTTTAAAATAACAGCCGTTTCAAGTGTCCGACATGAATTGCTATACTTTCTAGACTGAGAGCCTTTCGAAAGAGCATTATTCCTTTCAGAAAAGCTTATTATATGCCGCTTAAAACGCTATATAAAGCTAGGGTGTGTTCCAATTTCCGAGAAAATGTGAAAGACCAAACGCTTTAAAATAACAGCCGTTTCAAGTGTCCGACATAAACTGCTGTACTTTCTAAACTAAGAGCCTTTCGGAAGAGCGTTACACCTTTCTGAAAAGCTTATTATATGCCGCTTAAAACACAAAAAAAAGCTAGAGTCTGTTCTAATATCCCCGAAAATGGGAAAGGCCAAACTCTTTAAAATAACTGCCGTTTCAAGTGTCCGACATAAAGTGCTGTATTTTCTAAACTAAGAGCCTTTCGGAAGAGCGCTATACCTTTCTGAAAAGCTTATTATATGTCGCTTAAAACGGTAAATAAAGCTAGGGTCTTTTCCAATTTCCGAGAAAATGGGAAAATCCAAAGCCTTTAAAATAACAGCCGTTTCAAGTGTCCGAAATAAACTGCTGTACTATCTAAACTAAGAGCCTTTCGGAAAAGCGTTATAAATTTGTGAAAAGCTTATTTAATGTCGCTTAAAACGGCAAATAAAGCTAGGGTCTGTTCCAATTTCCGAGAAAATGGGAAAATAAAAAGTCTTTAAAATAACAGCCGTTTCAAGGGTCCGGCATAAACTGCTGTGCCTTTTCTAAACTAACAGCCTTTCGGAAGAGCGTTATACCTTTCTGAAAAGCTTATTATATGCCGCTTAAAACGGTAAGTAAAGCTAGGATCTGTTCCAATTTCCGAGAAAATGGGAAAATCCAAAGCCTTTAAAATAACAGCCGTTTCAAGTGTCCGACATAAACTGCTGTACTTTCTAAACTAAAAGCCATCCGAAAGAGCAATATACATTTCTGAAAAGCCTATTATATTCCGCTTAGAACGCAATTTAAGGCAAGGGTCTGTTCCAATTTCGGAGAAAGTGTGAAAGACCAAACTCTTTGAAATAACAGCCGTTTCAAGTTTCCGACATGAACTGCTGTACTTTCTAAACTAAGAGCCTTTCGGAAGAGCCTTATACCTTTCTGAAAAGCTTATTATACGTCGCTTAAAACGGTAAATAAAGCTTGGGTTTGTTACAATTTCCAACAAACAGCCGTTTCAAGTGTCCGACATAAACTGCTGTACTTTCTGAACTGATAGCCTTTCGAAAGAGCGTTATACCTTTCTGAAAAGCTTATTATGTGTCGCATAAATCGGTAAATAAAGCTAGGGTTTGTTGCAATTTCCGAGGAAATGGGAAAATCCAAAGCCTTTAAAATAACTGCCGTTTCAAGTGTCCGACATAAACTGCTGCACCTTCTAAACTAAGAGCCTTTCGGAAAAGCGTTATACCTTTCTGAAAAGCCTATTTAATGTCGCTTAAAACGATAGATAAAGCTAGGGTCTGTTCCAATTTCCGAGAAAATGGGAAAGACCAAACTCTTTAAAATAACTGCCGTTTCAAGTGTCCGACATGAACTGCTGTACTTTCTTAACTAAGACCCTTTCGGAAGAGCGTTACACCTACCTAAATAGCTTAGTTTATGCCGCTTTAAACGCTATATAAAGCTAGGGTGTGTTCCAATTTCCGAGAAAATGTGAAAGACCAAACGCTTTAAAATAACAGCCGTTTTAAGTGTCCGACATAAACTGCTGTACTTTCTAAGCTAAGAGCCTTTCGGAAGAGCGTTACACCTTTCTGAAAAGCTTATTATATGCCGCTTAAAACACAGTAAAAAGCTAGAGTCTGTTGTAATATCCGCGAAAATGGGAAAGGCCAAACTCTTTAAAATAACTGCCGTTTCAAGTGTCCGACATAAACTGCTGCACCTTCTAAACTAAGAGATTCTCGGAAGAGCGTTATACCTTTCTGAAAAGCTTATTATATGTCGCTTAAAACGGTAGATAAAGCTATTGTCTGTTTCAATTTCCGAGAAAATGGGAAAATCCAAAGCCTTTAAAATAACTGCCGTTTCAAGTGTCCGACATAAACTGCTGCACCTTCTAAACTAAGAGCCTTTCGGAAAAGCGTTATACCTTTCTGAAAAGCCTATTTAATGTCGCTTAAAACGATAGATAAAGCTAGGGTCTGTTCCAATTTCCGAGAAAATGGGAAAGACCAAACTCTTTAAAATAACTGCCGTTTCAAGTGTCCGACATGAACTGCTGTACTTTCTTAACTAAGACCCTTTCGGAAGAGCGTTACACCTATCTAAATAGCTTAGTTTATGCCGCTTTAAACGCTATATAAAGCTAGGGTCTGTTCCAATTACCGAGAAAATGGGAAAATCCAAAGTCTTTAAAATAACAGCCGTTTCAAGTGTCCGACATAAACTGCTCCACTTTCTAAACTGAGAGCCTTTCGAAAGAGCATTATGCCTTTCTGAAAAGCTTATTATATGCCGCTTAAAACGCTATATAAAGCTAGGGTATGTTCCAATTTCCGAGAAAATGTGAAAGTCCAAACGCTTTAAAATAACAGCCGTTTCAAGTGTCCGACATGAATTGCTATACTTTCTAGACTGAGAGCCTTTCGAAAGAGCATTATTCCTTTCAGAAAAGCTTATTATATGCCGCTTAAAACGCTATATAAAGCTAGGGTGTGTTCCAATTTCCGAGAAAATGTGAAAGACCAAACGCTTTAAAATAACAGCCGTTTCAAGTGTCCGACATAAACTGCTGTACTTTCTAAACTAAGAGCCTTTCGGAAGAGCGTTACACCTTTCTGAAAAGCTTATTATATGCCGCTTAAAACACAAAAAAAAGCTAGAGTCTGTTCTAATATCCCCGAAAATGGGAAAGGCCAAACTCTTTAAAATAACTGCCGTTTCAAGTGTCCGACATAAAGTGCTGTATTTTCTAAACTAAGAGCCTTTCGGAAGAGCGCTATACCTTTCTGAAAAGCTTATTATATGCCGCTTAAAACGGTAAGTAAAGCTAGGATCTGTTCCAATTTCCGAGAAAATGGGAAAATCCAAAGCCTTTAAAATAACAGCCGTTTCAAGTGTCCGACATAAACTGCTGTACTTTCTAAACTAAAAGCCATCCGAAAGAGCAATATACATTTCTGAAAAGCCTATTATATTCCGCTTAGAACGCAATTTAAGGCAAGGGTCTGTTCCAATTTCGGAGAAAGTGTGAAAGACCAAACTCTTTGAAATAACAGCCGTTTCAAGTTTCCGACATGAACTGCTGTACTTTCTAAACTAAGAGCCTTTCGGAAGAGCCTTATACCTTTCTGAAAAGCTTATTATATGTCGCTTAAAACGGTAAATAAAGCTTGGGTTTGTTACAATTTCCAACAAACAGCCGTTTCAAGTGTCCGACATAAACTGCTGTACTTTCTGAACTGATAGCCTTTCGAAAGAGCATTGTACCTTTCTGAAAAGCTTATTATATTTCGCTTAATACACAATAAAAAGCTAGAGTCTGTTGTAATATCCGCGAAAATGGGAAAGGCCAAACTCTTTAAAATAACTGCCGTTTCAAGTGTCCTACATTAATCGCTGTACTTTCTAAGCTAAGCGCCTACCGAAAGAGTAATATACCTTTCTGAAAAGCTTATTATATGCCGCTTAATACACAATAAAAAGCTAGAGTCTGTTGTAATATCCGCGAAAATGGGAAAGGCCAAACTCTTTAAAATAACTGCCGTTTCAAGTGTCCTACATTAATCGCTGTACTTTCTAAGCTAAGAGCCTACCGAAAGAGTAATATACCTTTCTGAAAAGCTTATTACATGCCGCTTAAAACGCAGTATAAGGCGAGGGTCTGTTCCAATTTCGGAAAAAATGTGAAAGACCAAACGCTTTAAAATAACTGCCGTTTCAAGTGTCCTTCATAAACTGCTGTATTTTCTAAACTAAGAGCCTTTCGGAAGAGCGCTATACCTTTCTGAAAAGCTTATTATATGTCGCTTAAAACGGTAAATAAAGCTAGGGTCTTTTCCAATTTCCGAGAAAATGGGAAAATCCAAAGCCTTTAAAATAACAGCCGTTTCAAGTGTCCGACATAAACTGCTGTACTATCTAAACTAAGAGCCTTTCGGAAAAGCGTTATACCTTTGTGAAAAGCTTATTTAATGTCGCTTAAAACGGCAAATAAAGCTAGGGTCTGTTCCAATTTCCGAGAAAATGGGAAAATAAAAAGTCTTTAATATAACAGCCGTTTCAAGTGTCCGGCATAAACTGCTGTGCCTTTTCTAAACTAACAGCCTTTCGGAAGAGCGTTATACCTTTCTGAAAAGCTTATTATATGCCGCTTAAAACGGTAAGTAAAGCTAGGATCTGTTCCAATTTCCGAGAAAATGGGAAAATCCAAAGCCTTTAAAATAACAGCCGTTTCAAGTGTCCGACATAAACTGCTGTACTTTCTAAACTAAAAGCCATCCGAAAGAGCAATATACCTTTCTGAAAAGCCTATTATATGCCGCTTACAACGCAATTTAAGGCAAGGGTCTGTTCCAATTTCGGAGAAAATGTGAAAGACCAAACGCTTTAAAATAACTGCCGTTTCAAGTGTCCTTCATAAACTGCTGTATTTTCTAAACTAAGAGCCTTTCGGAAGAGCGCTATACCTTTCTGAAAAGCTTATTATATGTCGCTTAAAACGGTAAATAAAGCTAGGGTCTTTTCCAATTTCCGAGAAAATGGGAAAATCCAAAGCCTTTAAAATAACAGCCGTTTCAAGTGTCCGACATAAACTGCTGTACTATCTAAACTAAGAGCCTTTCGGAAAAGCGTTATACCTTTGTGAAAAGCTTATTTAATGTCGCTTAAAACGGCAAATAAAGCTAGGGTCTGTTCCAATTTCAGAGAAAATGCGAAAATAAAAAGTCTTTAAAATAACAGCCGTTTCAAGGGTCCGGCATAAACTGCTGTGCCTTTTCTAAACTAACAGCCTTTCGGAAGAGCGTTATACCTTTCTGAAAAGCTTATTATATGCCGCTTAAAACGGTAAGTAAAGCTAGGATCTGTTCCAATTTCCGAGAAAATGGGAAAATCCAAAGCCTTTAAAATAACAGCCGTTTCAAGTGTCCGACATAAACTGCTGTACTTTCTAAACTAAAAGCCATCCGAAAGAGCAATATACCTTTCTGAAAAGCCTATTATATGCCGCTTACAACGCAATTTAAGGCAAGGGTCTGTTCCAATTTCGGAGAAAGTGTGAAAGACCAAACTCTTTGAAATCACAGCCGTTTCAAGTTTCCGACATGAACTGCTGTACTTTCTAAACTAAGAGCCTTTCGGAAGAGCCTTATACCTTTCTGAAAAGCTTATTGTATGTCGCTTAAAACGGTAAATAAAGCTAGGGTTTGTTCCAATTTCCAACAAACAGCCGTTTCAAGTGTCCGACATAAACTGCTGTACTTTCTAAACTAAGAGGCTTTGGGAAGAGCATTATACCTTTCTGAAAATCTTATTATATGCCGCTTAAAACGATAAATAAAGCTAGGGTTTGTTCCAAATTCCAACAAACAGCCGTTTTAAGTGTCCGACATAAACTGCTGTACTTTCTAAACTAAGAGCCTTTCGGAAGAGCGTTATACCTTTCCGAAAAGCTTATAATATGCCGCTTATAACGCTGTATAAAGCTAGGGTGTGTTCCAATTTCCTAGAAAATGTGAAAGTCCAAACGCTTTAAAATAACAGCCGTTTCAAGTGTTCGACATGAACTGCTGTACTTTCTATACTAAGAGCCTTTCGGAAGAGCGTTAAACCTTTCTGAAAAGCTTATTATGTGTCGCTTAAAACGGTAAATAAAGCTAGGGTTTGTTCCAATTTCCTAGGAAATGGGAAAATCCAAAGACTTTAAAATAACAGCCGTTTCAAGTGTCCGACATAAACTGCTGTACTTTCTAAACTAAGAGCCTTTCGGAAGAGCATTGTACCTTTCTGAAAAGCTTATTATATTTCGCTTAAAACGGTAAATAAACCTAGGGTTTGTTCCAATTTCCGAGGAAATGGGAAAATCCAAAGCCTTTAAAATAACAACCGTTTCAAGTGTCCGACATAAACTGCTGTACTTTCTAAACTAAGAGCCTTTCGAAAGAGCATTATTCCTTTCTGAAAAGCTTATTATATGCCGCTTAAAACGCTATATAAAGCTAGGGTGCGTTCCAATTTCCGAGAAAATGTGAAAGACCAAACGCTTTAAAATAACAGCCGTTTCAAGTGTCCGACATAAACTGCTGTACTTTCTAAACTAAGAGCCTTTCGGAAGAGCGTTACACCTTTCTGAAAAGCTTATTATATGCCGCTTAAAACACAAAAAAAAGCTAGAGTCTGTTCTAATATCCCCGAAAATGGGAAAGGCCAAACTCTTTAAAATAACTGCCGTTTCAAGTGTCCTACATAAATTGCTGTACTTTCTAAGCTAAGAGCCTACCGAAAGAGTAATATACCTTTCTGAAAAGCTTATTATATGCCGCTTAAAACGCAGTATAAGGCGAGGGTCTGTTCCAATTTCGGAGAAAATGTGAAAGACCAAACGCTTTAAAATAACTGCCGTTTCAAGTGTCCTTCATAAAGTGCTGTATTTTCTAAACTAACAGCCTTTCGGAAGAGCGCCTTACCTTTCTGAAAAGCTTATTATATGTCGCTTAAAACAGTAAATAAAGCTAGGGTCTTTTCCAATTTCCGAGAAAATGGGAAAATCCAAAGCCTTTAAAATAACAGCCGTTTCAAGTGTCCGACATAAACTGCTGTACTATCTAAACTAAGAGCCTTTCGGAAAAGCGTTATAAATTTGTGAAGAGCTTATTTAATGTCGCTTAAAACGGCAAATAAAGCTAGGGTCTGTTCCAATTTCCGAGAAAATGGGAAAATAAAAAGTCTTTAAAATAACAGCCGTTTCAAGGGTCCGGCATAAACTGCTGTGCCTTTTCTAAACTAACAGCCTTTCGGAAGAGCGTTATACCTTTCTGAAAAGCTTATTATATGCCGCTTAAAACGGTAAGTAAAGCTAGGATCTGTTCCAATTTCCGAGAAAATGGGAAAATCCAAAGCCTTTAAAATAACAGCCGTTTCAAGTGTCCGACATAAACTGCTGTACTTTCTAAACTAAAAGCCATCCGAAAGAGCAATATACCTTTCTGAAAAGCCTATTATATTCCGCTTACAACGCAATTTAAGGCAAGGGTCTGTTCCAATTTCGGAGAAAGTGTGAAAGACCAAACTCTTTGAAATAACAGCCGTTTCAAGTTTCCGACATGAACTGCTGTACTTTCTAAACTAAGAGCCTTTCGGAAGAGCCTTATACCTTTCTGAAAAGCTTATTAGATGTCGCTTAAAACGGTAAATAAAGCTAGGGTTTGTTACAATTTCCAACAAACAGCCGTTTCAAGTGTCCGACATAAACTGCTGTACTTTCTGAACTGATAGCCTTTCGAAAGAGCGTTATACCTTTCTGAAAAGCTTATTATGTGTCGCTTAAATCGGTAAATAAAGCTAGGGTTTGTTGCAATTTCCGAGGAAATGGGAAAATCCAAAGCCTTTAAAATAACAGCCGTTTCAAGTGTCCGACATAAATTGCTGTACTTTCTAAACTAAGAGCCTTTCGGAAGAGCCTTATACCTTTCTGAAAAGCATATTATTTGTCGCTTAAAACGGTAAATAAAACTAGGGTTTGTTCCAATTTCCGAGGAAATGGGAAAATCCAGAGCCTTTAAAATAACAGCGGTTTCAAGTGTCCGACATAAACTGCTGTACTTTCTAAACTAAGAGCCTTTGGGAAGAGCGTTATACCTTTCTGAAAAGCTTATTATATGCCGCTTAAAACGATAAATAAAGATAGGGTTTGTTCCAATTTCCAACAAACAGCCGTTTCAAGTGTCCGACATAAACTGCTGTACTTTCTAAACTAAGAGCCTTTCGGAAGAGCGTTATACCTTTCTGAAAAGCTTATAATATGCCGCTTAAAACGCTGTATAAAGCTAGGGAGTGTTTCAATTTCCTAGAAAATGTGAAAGTCCAAACGCTTTAAAATAACAGCCGTTTCAAGTGTTCGACATGAACTGCTGTACTTTCTAAACTAAGAGCCTTTCGGAAGAGCGTTAGACTTTTCTGAAAAGCTTATTATGTGTCGCTTAAAACGGTAAATAAAGCTAGGGTTTGTTGCAATTTCCTAGGAAATGGGAAAATCCAAAGACTTTAAAATAGCAGCCGTTTCAAGTGTCCGACATAAACTGCCGTACTTTCTAAACTAAGAGCCTTTCGGAAGAGCATTGTACCTTTCTGAAAAGCTTATTATATTTCGCTTAAAACGGTAAATAAACCTAGGGTTTGTTCCGATTTCCGAGGAAATGGGAAAATCCAAAACCTTTAAAATAACAACCGTTTCAAGTGTCCGACATAAACTGCTGTACTTTCTAAACTAAGAGCCTTTCGGAAGAGCGTTACACCTTTCTGAAAAGCTTATTATGTGTCGCTTAAAACTGTAAATAAAGCTAGGGTTTGTTCCACTTTCCTAGGAAATGGGAAAATCCAAAGACTTTAAAATAACAGCCGTTTCAAGTGTCCGACATAAACTGCTGTACTTTCTAAACTAAGAGCCTTTCGGAAGAGCATTGTACCTTTCTGAAAAGCTTATTATATTTCGCTTAAAACGGTAAATAAACCTAGGGTTTGTTCCAATTTCCGAGGAAATGGGAAAATCCAAAGCCTTTAAAATAACAACCGTTTCAAGTGTCCGACATAAACTGCTGTACTTTCTAAACTAAGAGCCTTTCGAAAGAGCATTATTCCTTTCTGAAAAGCTTATTATATGCCGCTTAAAACGGTAAGTAAAGCTAGGATCTGTTCCAATTTCCGAGAAAATGGGAAAATCCAAAGCCTTTAAAATAACAGCCGTTTCAAGTGTCCGACATAAACTGCTGTACTTTCTAAACTAAAAGCCATCCGAAAGAGCAATATACCTTTCTGAAAAGCCTATTATATGCCGCTTACAACGCAATTTAAGGCAAGGGTCTGTTCCAATTTCGGAGAAAGTGTGAAAGACCAAACTCTTTGAAATCACAGCCGTTTCAAGTTTCCGACATGAACTGCTGTACTTTCTAAACTAAGAGCCTTTCGGAAGAGCCTTATACCTTTCTGAAAAGCTTATTATATGTCGCTTAAAACGGTAAATAAAGCTAGGGTTTGTTACAATTTCCAACAAACAGCCGTTTCAAGTGTCCGACATAAACTGCTGTACTTTCTAAACTAAGAGCCTTTCGGAAGAGCGTTAGACTTTTCTGAAAAGCTTATTATGTGTCGCTTAAAACGGTAAATAAAGCTAGGGTTTGTTGCAATTTCCTAGGAAATGGGAAAATCCAAAGACTTTAAAATAGCAGCCGTTTCAAGTGTCCGACATAAACTGCTGTACTTTCTAAACTAAGAGCCTTTCGGAAGAGCATTGTACCTTTCTGAAAAGCTTATTATATTTCGCTTAAAACGGTAAATAAACCTAGGGTTTGTTCCAATTTCCGAGAAAATGGGAAAATAAAAAGTCTTTAAAATAACAGCCGTTTCAAGGGTCCGGCATAAACTGCTGTGGGAAAATCCAAAGCCTTTAAAATAACAACCGTTTCAAGTGTCCGACATAAACTGCCGTACTTTCTAAACTAAGAGCCTTTCGGAAGAGCGTTACACCTTTCTGAAAAGCTTATTATATGCCGCTTAAAACGATAAATAAAGCTAGGGTTTGTTCCAAATTCCAACAAACAGCCGTTTCAAGTGTCCGACATAAACTGCTATACTTTCTAAACTAAGAGCCTTTCGGAAGAGCGTTATACCTTTCCGAAAAGCTTATAATATGCCGCTTATAACGCTGTATAAAGCTAGGTTGTGTTCCAATTTCCTAGAAAATGTGAAAGTCCAAACGCTTTAAAATAACAGCCGTTTCAAGTGTTCGACATGAACTGCTGTACTTTCTATACTAAGAGCCTTTCGGAAGAGCGTTAAACCTTTCTGAAAAGCTTATTATGTGTCGCTTAAAACGGTAAATAAAGCTAGGGTTTGTTCCAATTTCCTAGGAAATGGGAAAATCCAAAGCTTTAAAATAACAGCCGTTTCAAGTGTCCGACATAAACTGCTGTACTTTCTAAACTAAGAGCCTTTCGGAAGAGCATTGTACCTTTCTGAAAAGCTTATTATATTTCGCTTAAAACGGTAAATAAACCTAGGGTTTGTTCCAATTTTCGAGGAAATGGGAAAATCCAAAGCCTTTAAAATAACAACCGTTTCAAGTGTCCGACATAAACTGCTGTACTTTCTAAACTAAGAGCCTTTCGAAAGAGCATTATTCCTTTCTGAAAAGCTTATTATATGCCGCTTAACACGCTATATAAAGCTAGGGTGCGTTCCAATTTCCGAGAAAATGTGATAGACCAAACGCTTTAAAATAACTGCCGTTTCAAGTGTCCGACATAAACTGCTGTACTTTCTAAACCAAGAGCCTTTCGGAAGAGCGTTACACCTTTCTGAAAAGCTTATTATATGCCGCTTAAAACACAAAAAAAAGCTAGAGTCTGTTCTAATATCCCCGAAAATGGGAAAGGCCAAACTCTTTAAAATAACTGCCGTTTCAAGTGTCCTACATAAATTGCTGTACTTTCTAAGCTAAGAGCCTACCGAAAGAGTAATATACCTTTCTGAAAAGCTTATTATATGCCGCTTAAAACGCAGTATAAGGCGAGGGTCTGTTCCAATTTCGGAGAAAATGTGAAAGACCAAACGCTTTAAAATAACTGCCGTTTCAAGTGTCCTTCATAAAGTGCTGTATTTTCTAAACTAAGAGCCTATCGGAAGAGCGCTATACCTTTCTGAAAAGCTTATTATATGTCGCTTAAAACGGTAAATAAAGCTAGGGTCTTTTCCAATTTCCGAGAAAATGGGAAAATCCAAAGCCTTTAAAATAACAGCCGTTTCAAGTGTCCGACATAAACTGCTGTACTATCTAAACTAAGAGCCTTTCGGAAAAGCGTTATAAATTTGTGAAAAGCTTATTTAATGTCGCTTAAAACGGCAAATAAAGCTAGGGTCTGTTCCAATTTCCGAGAAAATGCGAAAATAAAAAGTCTTTAAAATAACAGCCGTTTCAAGGGTCCGGCATAAACTGCTGTGCCTTTTCTAAACTAACAGTCTTTCGGAAGAGCGTTATACCTTTCTGAAAAGCTTATTATATGCCGCTTAAAACGGTAAGTAAAGCTAGGATCTGTTCCAATTTCCGAGAAAATGGGAAAATCCAAAGCCTTTAAAATAACAGCCGTTTCAAGTGTCCGACATAAACTGCTGTACTTTCTAAACTAAAAGCCATCCGAAAGAGCAATATACCTTTCTGAAAAGCCTATTATATTCCGCTTACAACGCAATTTAAGGCAAGGGTCTGTTCCAATTTCGGAGAAAGTGTGAAAGACCAAACTCTTTGAAATAACAGCCGTTTCAAGTTTCCGACATGAACTGCTGTACTTTCTAAACTAATAGCCTTTCGGAAGAGCCTTATACCTTTCTGAAAAGCTTATTATATGTCGCTTAAAACGGTAAATAAAGCTAGGGTTTGTTACAATTTCCAACAAACAGCCGTTTCAAGTGTCCGACATAAACTGCTGTACTTTCTGAACTGATAGCCTTTCGAAAGAGCGTTATACCTTTCTGAAAAACTTATTATGTGTCGCTTAAATCGGTAAATAAAGCTAGGGTTTGTTGCAATTTCCGAGGAAATGGGAAAATCCAAAGCCTTTAAAATAACAGCCGTTTCAAGTGTCCGACATAAATTGCTGTGCTTTCTAAACTAAGAGCCTTTCGGAAGAGCCTTATACCTTTCTGAAAAGCATATTATATGTCGCTTAAAACGGTAAATAAAGCTAGGGTTTGTTCCAATTTCCGAGGAAATGGGAAAATCCAAAGCCTTTAAAATAATAGCCGTTTCAAGTGTCCGACATAAACTGCTGTACTTTCTAAACTAAGAGCCTTTGGGAAGAGCGTTATACCTTTCTGAAAAGCTTATTATATGCCGCTTAAAACGATAAATAAAGCTAGGGTTTGTTCCAATTTCCAACAAACAGCCGTTTCAAGTGTCCGACATAAACTGCTGTACTTTCTAAACTAAGAGCCTTTCGGAAGATCGTTATACCTTTCTGAAAAGCTTATAATATGCCGCTTAAAACGCTGTATAAAGCTAGGGAGTGTTCCAATTTCCTAGAAAATATGAAAGTCCAAACGCTTTAAAATAACAGCCGTTTCAAGTGTTCGACATGAACTGCTGTACTTTCTAAACTAAGAGCCTTTCGGAAGAGCGTTAGACTTTTCTGAAAAGCTTATTATGTGTCGCTTAAAACGGTAAATAAAGCTAGGGTTTGTTGCAATTTCCTAGGAAATGGGAAAATCCAAAGACTTTAAAATAGCAGCCGTTTCAAGTGTCCGACATAAACTGCTGTACTTTCTAAACTAAGAGCCTTTCGGAAGAGCATTGTACCTTTCTGAAAAGCTTATTATATTTCGCTTAAAACGGTAAATAAACCTAGGGTTTGTTCCGATTTCCGAGGAAATGGGAAAATCCAAAGCCTTTAAAATAACAACCGTTTCAAGTGTCCGACATAAACTGCTGTACTTTCTAAACTAAGAGCCTTTCGGAAGAGCGTTACACCTTTCTGAAAAGCTTATTATATGCCGCTTAAAACACAATAAAAAGCTAGAGTCTGTTGTAATATCCGCGAAAATGGGAAAGGCCAAACTCTTTAAAATAACTGCCGTTTCAAGTGTCCTACATAAATTGCTGTACTTTCTAAGCTAAGAGCCTACCGAAAGAGTAATATACCTCTCTGAAAAGCTTATTACATGCCGCTTAAAACGCAGTATAAGGCGAGGGTCTGTTCCAATTTCGGAGAAAATGTGAAAGACCAAACGCTTTAAAATAACAACCGTTTCAAGTGTCCGACATAAACTGCTGTACTTTCTAAACTAAGAGCCTTTCGAAAGAGCATTATTCCTTTCTGAAAAGCTTATTATATGCCGCTTAACATGCTATATAAAGCTAGGGTGCGTTCCAATTTCCGAGAAAATGTGATAGACCAAACGCTTTAAAATAACAGCCGTTTCAAGTGTCCGACATAAACTGCTGTACTTTCTAAACTAAGAGCCTTTCGGAAGAGCGTTACACCTTTCTGAAAAGCTTATTATATGCCGCTTAAAACACAAAAAAAAGCTAGAGTCTGTTCTAATATCCCCGAAAATGGGAAAGGCCAAACTCTTTAAAATAACTGCCGTTTCAAGTGTCCTACATAAATTGCTGTACTTTCTAAGCTAAGAGCCTACCGAAAGAGTAATATACCTTTCTGAAAAGCTTATTATATGCCGCTTAAAACGCAGTATAAGGCGAGGGTCCGTTCCAATTTCGGAGAAAATGTGAAAGACCAAACGCTTTAAAATAACTGCCGTTTCAAGTGTCCTTCATAAAGTGCTGTATTTTCTAAACTAAGAGCCTTTCGGAAGAGCGCTATACCTTTCTGAAAAGCTTATTATATGTCGCTTAAAACACAAAAAAAAGCTAGAGTCTGTTCTAATATCCCCGAAAATGGGAAAGGCCAAACTCTTTAAAATAACTGCCGTTTCAAGTGTCCTACATAAATTGCTGTACTTTCTAAGCTAAGAGCCTACCGAAAGAGTAATATACCTTTCTGAAAAGCTTATTATATGCCGCTTAAAACGCAGTATAAGGCGAGGGTCTGTTCCAATTTCGGAGAAAATGTGAAAGACCAAACGCTTTAAAATAACTGCCGTTTCAAGTGTCCTTCATAAAGTGCTGTATTTTCTAAACTAAGAGCCTTTCGGAAGAGCGCTATACCTTTCTGAAAAGCTTATTATATGTCGCTTAAAACGGTAAATAAAGCTAGGGTCTTTTCCAATTTCCGAGAAAATGGGAAAATCCAAAGCCTTTAAAATAACAGCCGTTTCAAGTGTCCGACATAAACTGCTGTACTATCTAAACTAAGAGCCTTTCGGAAAAGCGTTATAAATTTGTGAAAAGCTTATTTAATGTCGCTTAAAACGGCAAATAAAGCTAGGGTCTGTTCCAATTTCCGAGAAAATGGGAAAATAAAAAGTCTTTAAAATAACAGCCGTTTCAAGGGTCCGGCATAAACTGCTGTGCCTTTTCTAAACTAACAGCCTTTCGGAAGAGCGTTATACCTTTCTGAAAAGCTTATTATATGCCGCTTAAAACGGTAAGTAAAGCTAGGATCTGTTCCAATTTCCGAGAAAATGGGAAAATCCAAAGCCTTTAAAATAACAGCCGTTTCAAGTGTCCGACATAAACTGCTGTACTTTCTAAACTAAAAGCCATCCGAAAGAGCAATATAAATTTCTGAAAAGCCTATTATATTCCGCTTACAACGCAATTTAAGGCGAGGGTCTGTTCCAATTTCGGAGAAAGTGTGAAAGACCAAACTCTTTGAAATAACAGCCGTTTCAAGTTTCCGACATGAACTGCTGTACTTTCTAAACTAATAGCCTTTCGGAAGAGCCTTATACCTTTCTGAAAAGCTTATTATATGTCGCTTAAAACGGTAAATAAAGCTAGGGTTTGTTACAATTTCCAACAAACAGCCGTTTCAAGTGTCCGACATAAACTGCTGTACTTTCTGAACTGATAGCCTTTCGAAAGAGCGTTATACCTTTCCGAAAAACTTATTATGTGTCGCTTAAATCGGTAAATAAAGCTAGGGTTTGTTGCAATTTCCGAGGAAATGGGAAAATCCAAAGCCTTTAAAATAACAGCCGTTTCAAGTGTCCGACATAAATTGCTGTACTTTCTAAACTAAGAGCCTTTCGGAAGAGCTTTATACCTTTCTGAAAAGCATATTATATGTCGCTTAAAACGGTAAATAAAGCTAGGGTTTGTTCCAATTTCCGAGGAAATGGGAAAATCCAAAGCCTTTAAAATAATAGCCGTTTCAAGTGTCCGACATAAACTGCTGTACTTTCTAAACTAAGAGCCTTTGGGAAGAGCGTTATACCTTTCTGAAAAGCTTATTATATGCCGCTTAAAACGATAAATAAAGCTAGGGTTTGTTCCAATTTCCAAAAAACAGCCGTTTCAAGTGTCCGACATAAACTGCTGTACTTTCTAAACTAAGAGCCTTTCGGAAGATCGTTATACCTTTCTGAAAAGCTTATAATATGCCGCTTAAAACGCTGTATAAAGCTAGGGAGTGTTCCAATTTCCTAGAAAATGTGAAAGTCCAAACGCTTTAAAATAACAGCCGTTTCAAGTGTTCGACATGAACTGCTGTACTTTCTAAACTAAGAGCCTTTCGGAAGAGCGTTAGACTTTTCTGAAAAGCTTATTATGTGTCGCTTAAAACGGTAAATAAAGCTAGGGTTTGTTGCAATTTCCTAGGAAATGGGAAAATCCAAAGACTTTAAAATAGCAGCCGTTTCAAGTGTCCGACATAAACTGCTGTACTTTCTAAACTAAGAGCCTTTCGGAAGAGCATTGTACCTTTCTGAAAAGCTTATTATATTTCGCTTAAAACGGTAAATAAACCTAGGGTTTGTTCCGATTTCCGAGGAAATGGGAAAATCCAAAGCCTTTAAAATAACAACCGTTTCAAGTGTCCGACATAAACTGCTGTACTTTCTAAACTAAGACCCTTTCGGAAGAGCGTTACACCTTTCTGAAAAGCTTATTATATGCCGCTTAAAACACAATAAAAAGCTAGAGTCTGTTGTAATATCCGCGAAAATGGGAAAGGCCAAACTCTTTAAAATAACTGCCGTTTCAAGTGTCCTACATAAATTGCTGTACTTTCTAAGCTAAGAGCCTACCGAAAGAGTAATATACCTCTCTGAAAAGCTTATTACATGCCGCTTAAAACGCAGTATAAGGCGAGGGTCTGTTCCAATTTCGGAGAAAGTGTGAAAGACCAAACGCTTTAAAATAACAACCGTTTCAAGTGTCCGACATAAACTGCTGTACTTTCTAAACTAAGAGCCTTTCGAAAGAGCATTATTCCTTTCTGAAAAGCTTATTATATGCCGCTTAACACGCTATATAAAGCTAGGGTGCGTTCCAATATCCGAGAAAATGTGATAGACCAAACGCTTTAAAATAACAGCCGTTTCAAGTGTCCGACATAAACTGCTGTACTTTCTAAACTAAGAGCCTTTCGGAAGAGCGTTACACCTTTCTGAAAAGCTTATTATATGCCGCTTAAAACACAAAAAAAAGCTAGAGTCTGTTCTAATATCCCCGAAAATGGGAAAGGCCAAACTCTTTAAAATAACTGCCGTTTCAAGTGTCCTACATAAATTGCTGTACTTTCTAAGCTAAGAGCCTACCGAAAGAGTAATATACCTTTCT
Organism: Volucella zonaria; assembly: GCA_963966105.1. Lineage (NCBI taxonomy): Eukaryota > Metazoa > Arthropoda > Insecta > Diptera > Syrphidae > Volucella > Volucella zonaria. Next base: position 3,561,186 of record CAWYQB010000254.1, on the reverse strand, counting down.
GAAAAGCTTATTATATGCCGCTTAAAACGCAGTATAAGGCGAGGGTCCGTTCCAATTTCGGAGAAAATGTGAAAGACCAAACGCTTTAAAATAACTGCCGTTTCAAGTGTCCTTCATAAAGTGCTGTATTTTCTAAACTAAGAGCCTTTCGGAAGAGCGCTATACCTTTCTGAAAAGCTTATTATATGTCGCTTAAAACGATAAATAAAGCTAGGGTCTTTTCCAATTTCCGAGAAAATGGGAAAATCCAAAGCCTTTAAAATAACAGCCGTTTCAAGTGTCCGACATAAACTGCTGTACTATCTAAACTAAGAGCCTTTCGGAAAAGCGTTATAAATTTGTGAAAAGCTTATTTAATGTCGCTTAAAACGGCAAATAAAGCTAGGGTCTGTTCCAATTTCCGAGAAAATGGGAAAATAAAAAGTCTTTAAAATAACAGCCGTTTCAAGGGTCCGGCATAAACTGCTGTGCCTTTTCTAAACTAACAGCCTTTCGGAAGAGCGTTATACCTTTCTGAAAAGCTTATTATATGCCGCTTAAAACGGTAAGTAAAGCTAGGATCTGTTCCAATTTCCGAGAAAATGGGAAAATCCAAAGCCTTTAAAATAACAGCCGTTTCAAGTGTCCGACATAAACTGCTGTACTTTCTAAACTAAAAGCCATCCGAAAGAGCAATATACCTTTCTGAAAAGCCTATTATATTCCGCTTACAACGCAATTTAAGGCAAGGGTCTGTTCCAATTTCGGAGAAAGTGTGAAAGACCAAACTCTTTGAAATAACAGCCGTTTCAAGTTTCCGACATGAACTGCTGTACTTTCTAAACTAAGAGCCTTTCGGAAGAGCCTTATACCTTTCTGAAAAGCTTATTATATGCCGCTTAAAACGGTAAATAAATCTAGGGTTTGTTACAATTTCCAACAAACAGCCGTTTCAAGTCTCCGACATAAACTGCTGTACTTTCTGAACTGATAGCCTTTCGAAAGAGCGTTATACCTTTCTGAAAAACTTATTATGTGTCGCTTAAATCGGTAAATAAAGCTAGGGTTTGTTGCAATTTCCGAGGAAATGGGAAAATCCAAAGCCTTTAAAATAACAGCCGTTTCAAGTGTCCGACATAAATTGCTGTACTTTCTAAACTAAGAGCCTTTCGGAAGAGCCTTATACCTTTCTGAAAAGCATATTATATGTCGCTTAAAACGGTAAATAAAGCTAGGGTTTGTTCCAATTTCCGAGGAAATGGGAAAATCCAAAGCCTTTAAAATAATAGCCGTTTCAAGTGTCCGACATAAACTGCTGTACTTTCTAAACTAAGAGCCTTTGGGAAGAGCGTTATACCTTTCTGAAAAGCTTATTATATGCCGCTTAAAACGATAAATAAAGCTAGGGTTTGTTCCAATTTCCAACAAACAGCCGTTTCAAGTGTCCGACATAAACTGCTGTACTTTCTAAACTAATAGCCTTTCGGAAGATCGTTATACCTTTCTGAAAAGCTTATAATATGCCGCTTAAAACGCTGTATAAAGCTAGGGAGTGTTCCAATTTCCTAGAAAATGTGAAAGTCCAAACGCTTTAAAATAACAGCCGTTTCAAGTGTTCGACATGAACTGCTGTACTTTCTAAACTAAGAGCCTTTCGGAAGAGCGTTAGACTTTTCTGAAAAGCTTATTATGTGTCGCTTAAAACGGTAAATAAAGCTAGGGTTTGTTGCAATTTCCTAGGAAATGGGAAAATCCAAAGACTTTAAAATAGCAGCCGTTTCAAGTGTCCGACATAAACTGCTGTACTTTCTAAACTAAGAGCCTTTCGGAAGAGCATTGTACCTTTCTGAAAAGCTTATTATATTTCGCTTAAAACGGTAAATAAACCTAGGGTTTGTTCCGATTTCCGAGGAAATGGGAAAATCCAAAGCCTTTAAAATAACAACCGTTTCAAGTGTCCGACATAAACTGCTGTACTTTCTAAACTAAGAGCCTTTCGGAAGAGCGTTACACCTTTCTGAAAAGCTTATTATATGCCGCTTAAAACACAATAAAAAGCTAGAGTCTGTTGTAATATCCGCGAAAATGGGAAAGGCCAAACTCTTTAAAATAACTGCCGTTTCAAGTGTCCTACATAAATTGCTGTACTTTCTAAGCTAAGAGCCTACCGAAAGAGTAATATACCTCTCTGAAAAGCTTATTACATGCCGCTTAAAACGCAGTATAAGTCGAGGGTCTGTTCCAATTTCGGAGAAAATGTGAAAGACCAAACGCCTTAAAATAACTGCCGTTTCAAGTGTCCTTCATAAACTGCTGTATTTTCTAAACTAAGAGCCTTTCGGAAGAGCGCTATACCTTTATGAAAAGCTTATTATATGTCGCTTAAAACGGTAAATAAAGCTAGGGTCTTTTCCAATTTCCGAGAAAATGGGAAATTCCAAAGCCTTTAAAATAACAGCCGTTTCAAGTGTCCGACATAAACTGCTGTACTTTCTAAACTAAAAGCCATCCGAAAGAGCAATATACCTTTCTGAAAAGCCTATTATATTCCGCTTACAACGCAATTTAAGGCAAGGGTCTGTTCCAATTTCGGAGAAAGTGTGAAAGACCAAACTCTTTGAAATAACAGCCGTTTCAAGTTTCCGACATGAACTGCTGTACTTTCTAAACTAAGAGCCTTTCGGAAGAGCCTTATACCTTTCTGAAAAGCTTATTATATGCCGCTTAAAACGGTAAATAAATCTAGGGTTTGTTACAATTTCCAACAAACAGCCGTTTCAAGTCTCCGACATAAACTGCTGTACTTTCTGAACTGATAGCCTTTCGAAAGAGCGTTATACCTTTCTGAAAAACTTATTATGTGTCGCTTAAATCGGTAAATAAAGCTAGGGTTTGTTGCAATTTCCGAGGAAATGGGAAAATCCAAAGCCTTTAAAATAACAGCCGTTTCAAGTGTCCGACATAAATTGCTGTACTTTCTAAACTAAGAGCCTTTCGGAAGAGCCTTATACCTTTCTGAAAAGCATATTATATGTCGCTTAAAACGGTAAATAAAGCTAGGGTTTGTTCCAATTTCCGAGGAAATGGGAAAATCCAAAGCCTTTAAAATAATAGCCGTTTCAAGTGTCCGACATAAACTGCTGTACTTTCTAAACTAAGAGCCTTTGGGAAGAGCGTTATACCTTTCTGAAAAGCTTATTATATGCCGCTTAAAACGATAAATAAAGCTAGGGTTTGTTCCAATTTCCAACAAACAGCCGTTTCAAGTGTCCGACATAAACTGCTGTACTTTCTAAACTAATAGCCTTTCGGAAGATCGTTATACCTTTCTGAAAAGCTTATAATATGCCGCTTAAAACGCTGTATAAAGCTAGGGAGTGTTCCAATTTCCTAGAAAATGTGAAAGTCCAAACGCTTTAAAATAACAGCCGCTTCAAGTGTTCGACATGAACTGCTGTACTTTCTAAACTAAGAGCCTTTCGGAAGAGCGTTAGACTTTTCTGAAAAGCTTATTATGTGTCGCTTAAAACGGTAAATAAAGCTAGGGTTTGTTGCAATTTCCTAGGAAATGGGAAAATCCAAAGACTTTAAAATAGCAGCCGTTTCAAGTGTCCGACATAAACTGCTGTACTTTCTAAACTAAAAGCCATCCGAAAGAGCAATATACCTTTCTGAAAAGCCTATTATATTCCGCTTACAACGCAATTTAAGGCAAGGGTCTGTTCCAATTTCGGAGAAAGTGTGAAAGACCAAACTCTTTGAAATAACAGCCGTTTCAAGTTTCCGACATGAACTGCTGTACTTTCTAAACTAATAGCCTTTCGGAAGAGCCTTATACCTTTCTGAAAAGCATATTATATGTCGCTTAAAACGGTAAATAAAGCTAGAGTCTGTTCCAATATCCGATAAAATGAGAAAGTCCAAGCTCTTTAAAATAACAGCCGCTTCAAGTGTTCGACATGAACTGCTGTACTTTCTAAACTAAGAGCCTTTCGGAAGAGCCTTATACCTTTCTGAAAAGCATATTATATGTCGCTTAAAACGGTAAATAAAGCTAGAGTCTGTTCCAATATCCGATAAAATGAGAAAGTCCAAGCTCTTTAAAATAACAGCCGCTTCAAGTGTTCGACATGAACTGCTGTACTTTCTAAACTAAGAGCCTTTCGGAAGAGCGTTAGACTTTTCTGAAAAGCTTATTATGTGTCGCTTAAAACGGTAAATAAAGCTAGGGTTTGTTGCAATTTCCTAGGAAATGGGAAAATCCAAAGACTTTAAAATAGCAGCCGTTTCAAGTGTCCGACATAAACTGCTGTACTTTCTAAACTAAGAGCCTTTCGGAAGAGCATTGTACCTTTCTGAAAAGCTTATTATATTTCGCTTAAAACGGTAAATAAACCTAGGGTTTGTTCCGATTTCCGAGGAAATGGGAAAATCCAAAGCCTTTAAAATAACAACCGTTTCAAGTGTCCGACATAAACTGCTGTACTTTCTAAACTAAGAGCCTTTCGGAAGAGCGTTACACCTTTCTGAAAAGCTTATTATATGCCGCTTAAAACACAATAAAAAGCTAGAGTCTGTTGTAATATCCGCGAAAATGGGAAAGGCCAAACTCTTTAAAATAACTGCCGTTTCAAGTGTCCTACATAAATTGCTGTACTTTCTAAGCTAAGAGCCTACCGAAAGAGTAATATACCTCTCTGAAAAGCTTATTACATGCCGCTTAAAACGCAGTATAAGTCGAGGGTCTGTTCCAATTTCGGAGAAAATGTGAAAGACCAAACGCTTTAAAATAACTGCCGTTTCAAGTGTCCTTCATAAACTGCTGTATTTTCTAAACTAAGAGCCTTTCGGAAGAGCGCTATACCTTTATGAAAAGCTTATTATATGTCGCTTAAAACGGTAAATAAAGCTAGGGTCTTTTCCAATTTCCGAGAAAATGGGAAAATCCAAAGCCTTTAAAATAACAGCCGTTTCAAGTGTCCGACATAAACTGCTGTACTATCTAAACTAAGAGCCTTTCGGAAAAGCGTTATACCTTTGTGAAAAGCTTATTTAATGTCGCTTAAAACGGCAAATAAAGCTGGGGTCTGTTCCAATTTCCGAGAAAATGGGAAAATAAAAAGTCTTTAAAATAACAGCCGTTTCAAGGGTCCGGCATAAACTGCTGTGCCTTTTCTAAACTAACAGCCTTTCGGAAGAGCGTTATACCTTTCTGAAAAGCTTATTATATGCCGCTTAAAACGGTAAGTAAAGCTAGGATCTGTTCCAATTTCCGAGAAAATGGGAAAATCCAAAGCCTTTAAAATAACAGCCGTTTCAAGTGTCCGACATAAACTGCTGTACTTTCTAAACTAAAAGCCATCCGAAAGAGCAATATACCTTTCTGAAAAGCCTATTATATGCCGCTTACAACGCAATTTAAGACAAGGGTCTGTTCCAATTTCGGAGAAAGTGTGAAAGACCAAACTCTTTGAAATCACAGCCGTTTCAAATTTCCGACATGAACTGCTGTACTTTCTAAACTAAGAGCCTTTCGGAAGAGCCTTATACCTTTCTGAAAAGCTTATTGTATGTCGCTTAAAACGGTAAATAAAGCTAGGGTTTGTTCCAATTTCCAACAAACAGCCGTTTCAAGTGTCCGACATAAACTGCTGTACTTTCTAAACTAAGAGCCTTTGGGAAGAGCATTATACCTTTCTGAAAAGCTTATTATATGCCGCTTAAAACGATAAATAAAGCTAGGGTTTGTTCCAAATTCCAACAAACAGCCGTTTGAAGTGTCCGACATAAACTGCTGTACTTTCTAAACTAAGAGCCTTTCGGAAGAGCGTTATACCTTTCCGAAAAGCTTATAATATGCCGCTTATAACGCTGTATAAAGCTAGGGTGTGTTCCAATTTCCTAGAAAATGTGAAAGTCCAAACGCTTTAAAATAACAGCCGCTTCAAGTGTTCGACATGAACTGCTGTACTTTCTATACTAAGAGCCTTTCGGAAGAGCGTTAAACCTTTCTGAAAAGCTTATTATGTGTCGCTTAAAACGGTAAATAAAGCTAGGGTTTGTTGCAATTTCCTAGGAAATGGGAAAATCCAAAGACTTTAAAATAGCAGCCGTTGCAAGTGTCCGACATAAACTGCTGTACTTTCTAAACTAAGAGCCTTTCGGAAGAGCATTGTACCTTTCTGAAAAGCTTATTATATTTCGCTTAAAACGGTAAATAAACCTAGGGTTTGTTCCGATTTCCGAGGAAATGGGAAATCCAAAGCCTTTAAAATAACAACCGTTTCAAGTGTCCGACATAAACTGCTGTACTTTCTAAACTAAGAGCCTTTCGGAAGAGCGTTACACCTTTCTGAAAAGCTTATTATATGCCGCTTAAAACACAATAAAAAGCTAGAGTCTGTTGTAATATCCGCGAAAATGGGAAAGGCCAAACTCTTTAAAATAACTGCCGTTTCAAGTGTCCTACATAAATTGCTGTACTTTCTAAGCTAAGAGCCTACCGAAAGAGTAATATACCTCTCTGAAAAGCTTATTACATGCCGCTTAAAACGCAGTATAAGGCGAGGGTCTGTTCCAATTTCGGAGAAAATGTGAAAGACCAAACGCTTTAAAATAACTGCCGTTTCAAGTGTCCTTCATAAACTGCTGTATTTTCTAAACTAAGAGCCTTTCGGAAGAGCGCTATACCTTTATGAAAAGCTTATTATATGTCGCTTAAAACGGTAAATAAAGCTAGGGTCTTTTCCAATTTCCGAGAAAATGGGAAAATCCAAAGCCTTTAAAATAACAGCCGTTTCAAGTGTCCGACATAAACTGCTGTACTATCTAAACTAAGAGCCTTTCGGAAAAGCGTTATACCTTTGTGAAAAGCTTATTTAATGTCGCTTAAAACGGCAAATAAAGCTAGGGTCTGTTCCAATTTCCGAGAAAATGGGAAAATAAAAAGTCTTTAAAATAACAGCCGTTTCAAGGGTCCGGCATAAACTGCTGTGCCTTTTCTAAACTAACAGCCTTTCGGAAGAGCGTCATACCTTTCTGAAAAGCTTATTATATGCCGCTTAAAACGGTAAGTAAAGCTAGGATCTGTTCCAATTTCCGAGAAAATGGGAAAATCCAAAGCCTTTAAAATAACAGCCGTTTCAAGTGTCCGACATAAACTGCTGTACTTTCTAAACTAAAAGCCATCCGAAAGAGCAATATACCTTTCTGAAAAGCCTATTATATGCCGCTTACAACGCAATTTAAGGCAAGGGTCTGTTCCAATTTCGGAGAAAGTGTGAAAGACCAAACTCTTTGAAATCACAGCCGTTTCAAATTTCCGACATGAACTGCTGTACTTTCTAAACTAAGAGCCTTTCGGAAGAGCCTTATACCTTTCTGAAAAGCTTATTGTATGTCGCTTAAAACGGTAAATAAAGCTAGGGTTTGTTCCAATTTCCAACAAACAGCCGTTTCAAGTGTCCGACATAAACTGCTGTACTTTCTAAACTAAGAGCCTTTGGGAAGAGCATTATACCTTTCTGAAAAGCTTATTATATGCCGCTTAAAACGATAAATAAAGCTAGGGTTTGTTCCAAATTCCAACAAACAGCCGTTTCAAGGGTCCGGCATAAACTGCTGTGCCTTTTCTAAACTAACAGCCTTTCGGAAGAGCGTTATACATTTCTGAAAAGCTTATTATATGCCGCTTAAAACGGTAAGTAAAGCTAGGATCTGTTCCAATTTCCGAGAAAATGGGAAAATCCAAAGCCTTTAAAATAACAGCCGTTTCAAGTGTCCGACATAAACTGCTGTACTTTCTAAACTAAAAGCCATCCGAAAGAGCAATATACCTTTCTGAAAAGCCTATTATATGCCGCTTACAACGCAATTTAAGACAAGGGTCTGTTCCAATTTCGGAGAAAGTGTGAAAGACCAAACTCTTTGAAATCACAGCCGTTTCAAATTTCCGACATGAACTGCTGTACTTTCTAAACTAAGAGCCTTTCGGAAGAGCCTTATACCTTTCTGAAAAGCTTATTGTATGTCGCTTAAAACGGTAAATAAAGCTAGGGTTTGTTCCAATTTCCAACAAACAGCCGTTTCAAGTGTCCGACATAAACTGCTGTACTTTCTAAACTAGGAGCCTTTGGGAAGAGCATTATACCTTTCTGAAAAGCTTATTATATGCCGCTTAAAACGATAAATAAAGCTAGGGTTTGTTCCAAATTCCAACAAACAGCCGTTTGAAGTGTCCGACATAAACTGCTGTACTTTCTAAACTAAGAGCCTTTCGGAAGAGCGTTATACCTTTCCGAAAAGCTTATAATATGCCGCTTATAACGCTGTATAAAGCTAGGGTGTGTTCCAATTTCCTAGAAAATGTGAAAGTCCAAACGCTTTAAAATAACAGCCGCTTCAAGTGTTCGACATGAACTGCTGTACTTTCTATACTAAGAGCCTTTCGGAAGAGCGTTAAACCTTTCTGAAAAGCTTATTATGTGTCGCTTAAAACGGTAAATAAAGCTAGGGTTTGTTGCAATTTCCTAGGAAATGGGAAAATCCAAAGACTTTAAAATAGCAGCCGTTTCAAGTGTCCGACATAAACTGCTGTACTTTCTAAACTAAGAGCCTTTCGGAAGAGCATTGTACCTTTCTGAAAAGCTTATTATATTTCGCTTAAAACGGTAAATAAACCTAGGGTTTGTTCCGATTTCCGAGGAAATGGGAAATCCAAAGCCTTTAAAATAACAACCGTTTCAAGTGTCCGACATAAACTGCTGTACTTTCTAAACTAAGAGCCTTTCGGAAGAGCGTTACACCTTTCTGAAAAGCTTATTATATGCCGCTTAAAACACAATAAAAAGCTAGAGTCTGTTGTAATATCCGCGAAAATGGGAAAGGCCAAACTCTTTAAAATAACTGCCGTTTCAAGTGTCCTACATAAATTGCTGTACTTTCTAAGCTAAGAGCCTACCGAAAGAGTAATATACCTCTCTGAAAAGCTTATTACATGCCGCTTAAAACGCAGTATAAGGCGAGGGTCTGTTCCAATTTCGGAGAAAATGTGAAAGACCAAACGCTTTAAAATAACTGCCGTTTCAAGTGTCCTTCATAAACTGCTGTATTTTCTAAACTAAGAGCCTTTCGGAAGAGCGCTATACCTTTATGAAAAGCTTATTATATGTCGCTTAAAACGGTAAATAAAGCTAGGGTCTTTTCCAATTTCCGAGAAAATGGGAAAATCCAAAGCCTTTAAAATAACAGCCGTTTCAAGTGTCCGACATAAACTGCTGTACTATCTAAACTAAGAGCCTTTCGGAAAAGCGTTATACCTTTGTGAAAAGCTTATTTAATGTCGCTTAAAATGGCAAATAAAGCTAGGGTCTGTTCCAATTTCCGAGAAAATGGGAAAATAAAAAGTCTTTAAAATAACAGCCGTTTCAAGGGTCCGGCATAAACTGCTGTGCCTTTTCTAAACTAACAGCCTTTCGGAAGAGCGTCATACCTTTCTGAAAAGCTTATTATATGCCGCTTAAAACGGTAAGTAAAGCTAGGATCTGTTCCAATTTCCGAGAAAATGGGAAAATCCAAAGCCTTTAAAATAACAGCCGTTTCAAGTGTCCGACATAAACTGCTGTACTTTCTAAACTAAAAGCCATCCGAAAGAGCAATATACCTTTCTGAAAAGCCTATTATATGCCGCTTACAACGCAATTTAAGGCAAGGGTCTGTTCCAATTTCGGAGAAAGTGTGAAAGACCAAACTCTTTGAAATCACAGCCGTTTCAAATTTCCGACATGAACTGCTGTACTTTCTAAACTAAGAGCCTTTCGGAAGAGCCTTATACCTTTCTGAAAAGCTTATTGTATGTCGCTTAAAACGGTAAATAAAGCTAGGGTTTGTTCCAATTTCCAACAAACAGCCGTTTCAAGTGTCCGACATAAACTGCTGTACTTTCTAAACTAAGAGCCTTTGGGAAGAGCATTATACCTTTCTGAAAAGCTTATTATATGCCGCTTAAAACGATAAATAAAGCTAGGGTTTGTTCCAAATTCCAACAAACAGCCGTTTGAAGTGTCCGACATAAACTGCTGTACTTTCTAAACTAAGAGCCTTTCGGAAGAGCGTTATACCTTTCCGAAAAGCTTATAATATGCCGCTTATAACGCTGTATAAAGCTAGGGTGTGTTCCAATTTCCTAGAAAATGTGAAAGTCCAAACGCTTTAAAATAACAGCCGCTTCAAGTGTTCGACATGAACTGCTGTACTTTCTATACTAAGAGCCTTTCGGAAGAGCGTTAAACCTTTCTGAAAAGCTTATTATGTGTCGCTTAAAACGGTAAATAAACCTAGGGTTTGTTCCAATTTCCTAGGAAATGGGAAAATCCAAAGACTTTAAAATAACAGCCGTTTCAAGTGTCCGACATAAACTGCTGTACTTTCTAAACTAAGAGCCTTTCGGAAGAGCATTGTACCTTTCTGAAAAGCTTATTATATTTCGCTTAAAACGGTAAATAAACCTAGGGTTTGTTCCAATTTCCGAGGAAATGGGAAAATCCAAAGCCATTAAAATAACAACCGTTTCAAGTATCCGACATAAACTGCTGTACTTTCTAAACTAAGAGCCTTTCGGAAGAGCGTTATACGTCTCTGGAAAGCCTATTATATGCCGCTTACAACGCAATTTAAGGCAAGGGTCTGTTCCAATTTCGGAGAAAGTGTGAAAGACCAAAATCTTTGAAATAACTGCAGTTTCAAGTGTCCGAAATGAACTGCTGTACTTTTTAAATAAACAGCTTTTCGGAAGAGGGTTACACCTATCTAAAAAGCTTATTTTATGCCGCTTTGAACGCTGTATAAAGCTAGGGTCTGTTCCAATTTCCGAGGAAATGGGAAAGACCAAACTCTTTAAAATAACTGCCGTTTCAAGTGTCCGACATGAACTGCTGTACATTCTAAACTAAGACCCTTTCGGAAGAGCGTTACACCTATCTAAATAGCTTAGTTTATGCCGCTTTAAGCGCTATATAAAGCTAGGGTCTGTTCCAATTACCGAGAAAATGGGAAAATCCAAGGTCTTTAAAATAACAGCCATTTCAAGTGTCCGACATAAACTGCTGTACTTTCTAAACTGAGAGCCTTTCGAAAGAGCATTATTCCTTTCTGAAAAGCTTATTATATGCCGCTTAAAACGCTATATAAAGCTAGGGTGTGTTCCAATTTCCGAGAAAATGTGAAAGACCAAACGCTTTAAAATAACAGCCGTTTCAAGTGTCCGACATGAACTGCTGTACTTTTTAAATTAAAAGCTTTTCGGAAGAGCGTTACACCTATCTTTAAAACTTATTTTATGCCGCTTTAAATGCTATATAAAACTAGGGTCTGTTCCAATTACCGAGAAAATGGGAAAATCCAAAGTCTTTAAAATAACAGCCGTTTCAAGTGTCCGACATAAACTGCTGTACTTTATAAAATAAGAGCCTTCCGAAAGAGTAATATACCTTTCTGAAAAGCCTATTATATGCCGCTTACAACGCAATTTAAGGCAAGGGTCTGTTCCAATTTCGGAGAAAGTGTGAAAGACCAAACTCTTTGAAATAACAGCCAATTCAAGTGTCCGACATGAACTGCTGTACTTTTTAAATAAAGAGCTTTTCGGAAGCGCGTTACACCTATCTTTAAAGCTTATTTTATGCCGCTTTAAACTCTATATAAAGCTAGGGTCTGTTCCAATTTCCGAGAAAATGGGAAAGTCCAAACTCTTTAAAATAACTGCCGTTTCAAATGTCTGACATAAACTGCTGTACTCTTTAAACTAAGGGCCTTTCGAAAGACCGTTTTACCTTTCTGAAAAGCCTATTGTATGCCGCTTAAAACGCAGTATAAGGCTAGGGTCTGTTCCAATTTCCGAGAAAATGGGAAAGGCCAATCCCTCTAAAATAACAGCCGTTTCTAGTGTCCGACATAAACTGCTGTACTTTCTAAACTAAGAGCCTTCCGAAAGAGTAATATACCTTTCTGAAAAGCCTATTGTATACCGCTTACAACGCAATTTAAGGCAAGGGTCTGTTCCAATTTCGAAAAAAGTGTGAAAGACCAAACTCTTTGAAATAACAGCCGATTCAAGTGTCCGACATGAACTGCTGTACTTTTTAAATTAAAAGCTTTTCGGAAGAGCGTTACACCTATCTTTAAAACTTATTTTATGCCGCTTTAAATGCTATATAAAACTAGGGTCTGTTCCAATTACCGAGAAAATGGGAAAATCCAAAGTCTTTAAAATAACAGCCGTTTCAAGTGTCCGACATAAACTGCTGTACTTTATAAAATAAGAGCCTTCCGAAAGAGTAATATACCTTTCTGAAAAGCCTATTATATGCCGCTTACAACGCAATTTAAGGCAAGGGTCTGTTCCAATTTCGGAGAAAGTGTGAAAGACCAAACTCTTTGAAATAACAGCCAATTCAAGTGTCCGACATGAACTGCTGTACTTTTTAAATAAAGAGCTTTTCGGAAGCGCGTTACACCTATCTTTAAAGCTTATTTTATGCCGCTTTAAACGCTATATAAAGCTAGGGTCTGTTCCAATTTCCGAGAAAATGGGAAAGTCCAAACTCTTTAAAATAACTGCCGTTTCAAGTGTCCGACATAAACTGCTGTACTTTCTAAACCAAGAACCTTTCGGAAGAGCGTTACACCTATCTAAATAGCTTAGTTTATGCCGCTTTAATCGCTATATAAAGCTAGGGTCTGTTCCAATTACCGAGAAAATGGGAAAATCCAAGGTCTTTAAAATAACAGCCATTTCAAGTGTCCGACATAAACTGCTGTACTTTCTAAACTGAGAGCCTTTCGAAAGAGCATTATTCCTTTCTGAAAAGCTTATTATATGCCGCTTAAAACGCTATATAAAGCTAGGGTGTGTTCCAATTTCCGAGAAAATGTGAAAGACCAAACGCTTTAAAATAACAGCCGTTTCAAGTGTCCGACATAACTGCTGTACTTTCTAAACTGAGAGCCTTTCGGAAGAGCGTTACACCTTTCTGAAAAGCTTATTATATGCCGCTTAAAACACAATAAAAAGCTAGAGTCTGTTCTAATATCCGCCAAAATGGGAAAGGCCAAACTCTTTAAAATAACTGCCGTTTCATGTGTCCGACATAAATTGTTGTACTTTCTAAGCTAAGAGGCTACCGAAAGAGTACTATACCTTTCTGAAAAGCTTATTATATGCCGCTTACAGCGCAATATAAGGCAAGGATCTGTTCCAATTTCGGAGAAAATGTAAAAGACCAAACGCTTTAAAATAACTTCCGTTTCAAGTGTCCGACATAAACTGCTGCACTTTCTAAACTAAGAGCCTTTCTGAAAAGCTTATTATATGTCGCTTAAAACGGTAGATAAAGCCAGGGTCTGTTTCAATTTCCGAGAAAATGGGAAAATCCAAAGCCTTTAAAATAACAGCCGTTTCAAGTGTCCGACATAAACTGCTGTACTTTCTAAACTCAGAGCCTTTCGGAAAAGCGTTATACCTTTCTGAAAAGCCTATTTAATGTCGCTTAAAACGATATATAAAGCTAGGGTCTGTTCCAATTTCTGAGGAAATGGGAAAGTCCAAACTCTTTAAAATAACTGCCGTTTCAAGTGTCCGACATGAACTGCTGTACTTTCTAAACTAAAACCCTTTCGGAAGAGCGTTACACCTATCTAAATAGCTTAGTTTATGCCGCTATAAACGCTATATAAAGCTAGGGTCTGTTCCAATTACCGAGAAAATGGGAAAATCCATAGTCTTTAAAATAACAGCCGTTTCAAGTGTCCGACATAAACTGCTGTACTTTCTAAACTGAGAGCCTTTCGAAAGAGCATTATGCCTTTCTGAAAAGCTTATTATATGCCGCTTAAAACGCTATATAAAGCTAGGGTGTGTTCCAATATCCGAGAAAATGTGAAAGTCCAAACGCTTTAAAATAACAGCCGTTTCAAGTGTCCGACATGAACTGCTGTACTTTCTAAACTAAGAGCCTTTCGGAAGAGCGTTACACCTTTCTGAAAAGCTTATTATATGCCGCTTAAAACACTGTAAAAAGCTAGAGTCTGTTCCTATATCCGAGAAAATGGGAATGTCCAAAATCTTTAAAATAACTGCCGTTTCAAATGTCTGACATAAACTGCTGTACTCTTTAAACTAATGGCCTTTCGAAAGACCGTTTTACCTTTCTGAAAAGCCTATTGTATGCCGCTTAAAACGCAGTATAAGGCTAGGGTTTGTTCCAATTTCCGAGAAAATGGGAAAGTCCAATCCCTCTAAAATAACAGCCGTTTCTAGTGTCCGACATAAACTGCTGTACTTTCTAAACTAAGAGCCTTCCGAAAGAGTAATATACCTTTCTGAAAAGCCTATTATATACCGGTTACAACGCAATTTAAGGCAAGGGTCTGTTCCAATTTCGGAGAAAGTGTGAAAGACCAAACTCTTTGAAATAACAGCCGATTCAAGTGTCCGACATGAACTGCTGTACTTTTTAAATAAAGAGCTTTTCGGAAGAGCGTTACACCTATCTTTAAAGCTTATTTTATGCCGCTATAAATGCTATATATAAAGCTAGGGTCTGTTCCAATTACCGAGAAAATGGGAAAATCCAAAGTCTTTAAAATAACAGCCGTTTCAAGTGTCCGACATAAACTGCTGTACTTTCTAAACTAAGAGCCTTCCGAAAGAGTAACATACCTTTCTGAAAAGCCTATTATATGCCGCTTACAACGCAATTTAAGGCAAGGGTCTGTTCCAATTTCGGAGAAAGTGTGAAAGACCAAACTCTTTGAAATAACAGCCAATTCAAGTGTCCGACATGAACTGCTGTACTTTTTAAATAAAGAGCCTTTCGGAAGAGCGTTACACCTATCTAAATAGCCTAGTTTATGCCGCTTTAAGCGCTATATAAAGCTAGGGTCTGTTCCAATTACCGGGAAAATGGGAAAATCCAAAGTCTTTAAAATAACAGCCGTTTCAAGTGTCCGACATAAACTGCTGTACTTTCTAAACTGAGAGCCTTTCGAAAGAGCGTTATGCCTTTCTGAAAAGCTTGTGTGTTCCAATTTCCGAGAAAATGTGAAAGTCCAAACGCTTTAAAATAACAGCCGTTTCAAGTGTCCGACATGAACTGCTGTACTTTCTAAACTAAGAGCCTTTCGGAAGAGCGTTACACTTTTCTGAAAAGCTTATTATATGCCGCTTAAAATACAGTAAAAAGCTAGAGTCTGTTCCAATATCCGAGAAAATGGGAAAGGCCAAAATCTTTAAAATAACTGCCGTTTCAAATGTCTGACATAAACTGCTGTACTCTTTAAACTAAGGGCCTTTCGAAAGACCGTTTTACCTTTCTGAAAAGCCTATTGTATGCCGCTTAAAACGCAGTATAAGGCTAGGGTCTGTTCCAATTTCCGAGAAAATGGGAAAGTCCAATCCCTCTAAAATAACAGCCGTTTCTAGTGTCCGACATAAACTGCTGTACTTTATAAACTAAGAGCCTTCCAAAAGAGTAATATACCTTTCTGAAAAGCCTATTATATGCCGCTTACAACGCAATTTAAGGCAAGGGTCTGTTCCAATTTCGGAAAAAGTGTGTAAGACCAAACTCTTTGAAATAACAGCCAATTCAAGTGTCCGACATGAACTGCTGTACTTTTTAAATAAAGAGCTTTTCGGAAGCGCGTTACACCTATCTTTAAAGCTTATTTTATGCCGCTTTAAACGCTATATAAAGCTAGGGTCTGTTCCAATTACCGAGAAAATGGGAAAATCCAAGGTCTTTAAAATAACTGCCGTTTCAAGTGTCCGACATAAACTGCTGTACTTTCTAAACTGAGAGCCTTTCGAAAGAGCATTATTCCTTTCTGAAAAGCTTATTATATGCCGCTTAAAACGCTATATAAAACTAGGGTGTGTTCCAATTTCCGAGAAAATGTGAAAGACCAAACCCTTTAAAATAACAGCCGTTTCAAGTGTCCGACATAAACTGCTGTACTTTCTAAACTGAGAGCCAGAGTCTGTTCCAATATCCGCGAAAATGGGAAAGGCCAAACTCTTTAAAATAACTGCCGTTTCAAGTGTCCGACATAAATTGCTGTACTTTCTAAGCTAAGAGCCTACCGAAAGAGTAATATACCTTTGTGAAAAGCTTATTATATGCCGCTTACAACGCAATATAAGGCAAGGATCTGTTCCAATTTCGGAGAAAATGTAAGAGACCAAACGCTTTAAAATAACTGCCGTTTCAAGTGTTCGACATAAACTGCTGTACTTTCTAAACTAAGAGCCTTTCCGAAGAGCGTTACACCTTTCTGAAAAGCTTATTATATGCCGCTTAAAACACAATAAAAAGCTAGAGTCTGTTCCAATATCCGCGAAAATGGGAAAGGCCAAACTCTTTAAAATAACTGCCGTTTCAAGTGTCCGACATAAATTGCTGTACTTTCTAAGCTAAGAGCCTATCGAAAGAGTAATATACCTTTCTGAAAAGCTTATTATATGCCGCTAACAACGCAATATAAGGCAAGGATCTGTTCCAATTTCGGAGAGAATGTAAAAGACCAAACGCTTTAAAATAACTGCCGTTTCAAGTGTCCGACATAAACTGCTGCACTTTCT
Source organism: Volucella zonaria (assembly GCA_963966105.1). NCBI lineage: Eukaryota > Metazoa > Arthropoda > Insecta > Diptera > Syrphidae > Volucella > Volucella zonaria. Next base: position 3,544,571 of record CAWYQB010000254.1, on the reverse strand, counting down.
AAACTAAGAGCCTTTCTGAAAAGCTTATTATATGTCGCTTAAAACGGTAGATAAAACTAGGGTCTGTTTCAATTTCCGAGAAAATGGGAAAATCCAAAGCCTTTAAAATAACAGCCGTTTCAAGTGTCCGACATAAACCGCTGTACTTTCTAAACTAAGAGCCTTTCGGAAGAGCGTTACACCTTTCTGAAAAGCTTATTATATGCCGCTTAAAACACAATAAAAAGCTAGAGTCTGTTCCAATATCCGCGAAAATGGGAAAGGCCAAACTCTTTAAAATAACTGCCGTTTCAAGTGTCCGACATAAATTGCTGTACTTTCTAAGCTAAGAGCCTATCGAAAGAGTAATATACCTTTCTGAAAAGCTTATTATATGCCGCTAACAACGCAATATAAGGCAAGGACCTGTTCCAATTTCGGAGAGAATGCAAAAGACCAAACGCTTTAAAATAACTGCCGTTTCAAATGTCCGACATAAACTGCTGCACTTTCTAAACTAAGAGCCTTTCTGAAAAGCTTATTATATGTCGCTTAAAACGGTAGATAAAACTAGGGTCTGTTTCAATTTCCGAGAAAATGGGAAAATCCAAAGCCTTTAAAATAACAGCCGTTTCAAGTGTTCGACATAAACTGCTGTACTTTCTAAACTAAGAGCCTTTCGGAAAAGCGTTATACCTTTCTGAAAAGCCTATTTAATGTCGCTTAAAACTATAGATAAAGCTAGGGTCTGTTCCAATTTCCGAGGAAATGGGAAAGACCAAACTCTTTAAAATAACTGCCGTTTCAAGTGTCCAACATGAATTGCTGTACTTTCTAAACTAAGACCCTTTCGGAAGAGCGTTACACCTATCTAAATAGCTTACTTTATGCCGCTTTAAACGCTATATAAAGTTAGGGTCTGTTCCAATTACCGAGAAAATGGGAAAATCCAAGGTCTTTAAAATAACAGCCGTTTCAAGTGTCCGACATAAACTGCTGTACTTTCTAAACTGAGAGCCTTTCGAAAGAGCATTATTAATTTCTGAAAAGCTTATTATATGCCGCTTAAAACGCTATATAAAACTAGGGTGTGTTCCAATATCCGAGAAAATGTGAAAGACCAAACCCTTTAAAATAACAGCCGTTTCAAGTGTCCGACATAAACTGCTGTACTTTCTAAACTAAGAGCCTTTCGGAAGAGCGTTACACTTTTCTGAAAAGCTTATTATATGCCGCTTAAAACACAATAAAAAGCTAGAGTTTGTTCCAATATCCGCGAAAATGGGAAAGGCCAAACTCTTTAAAATAACTGCCGTTTCAAGTGTCCGACATAAACTGCTGTACTTTCTAAACCAAGAACCTTTCGGAAGAGCGTTACACCTATCTAAATAGCTTAGTTTATGCCGCTTTAATCGCTATATAAAGCTAGGGTCTGTTCCAATTACCGAGAAAATGGGAAAATCCAAGGTCTTTAAAATAACAGCCATTTCAAGTGTCCGACATAAACTGCTGTACTTTCTAAACTGAGAGCCTTTCGAAAGAGCATTATTCCTTTCTGAAAAGCTTATTATATGCCGCTTAAAACGCTATATAAAGCTAGGGTGTGTTCCAATTTCCGAGAAAATGTGAAAGACCAAACGCTTTAAAATAACAGCCGTTTCAAGTGTCCGACATAAACTGCTGTACTTTCTAAACTGAGAGCCTTTCGGAAGAGCGTTACACCTTTCTGAAAAGCTTATTATATGCCGCTTAAAACACAATAAAAAGCTAGAGTCTGTTCTAATATCCGCCAAAATGGGAAAGGCCAAACTCTTTAAAATAACTGCCGTTTCATGTGTCCGACATAAATTGTTGTACTTTCTAAGCTAAGAGGCTACCGAAAGAGTACTATACCTTTCTGAAAAGCTTATTATATGCCGCTTACAGCGCAATATAAGGCAAGGATCTGTTCCAATTTCGGAGAAAATGTAAAAGACCAAACGCTTTAAAATAACTTCCGTTTCAAGTGTCCGACATAAACTGCTGCACTTTCTAAACTAAGAGCCTTTCTGAAAAGCTTATTATATGTCGCTTAAAACGGTAGATAAAGCCAGGGTCTGTTTCAATTTCCGAGAAAATGGGAAAATCCAAAGCCTTTAAAATAACAGCCGTTTCAAGTGTCCGACATAAACTGCTGTACTTTCTAAACTCAGAGCCTTTCGGAAAAGCGTTATACCTTTCTGAAAAGCCTATTTAATGTCGCTTAAAACGATATATAAAGCTAGGGTCTGTTCCAATTTCTGAGGAAATGGGAAAGTCCAAACTCTTTAAAATAACTGCCGTTTCAAGTGTCCGACATGAACTGCTGTACTTTCTAAACTAAAACCCTTTCGGAAGAGCGTTACACCTATCTAAATAGCTTAGTTTATGCCGCTATAAACGCTATATAAAGCTAGGGTCTGTTCCAATTACCGAGAAAATGGGAAAATCCATAGTCTTTAAAATAACAGCCGTTTCAAGTGTCCGACATAAACTGCTGTACTTTCTAAACTGAGAGCCTTTCGAAAGAGCATTATGCCTTTCTGAAAAGCTTATTATATGCCGCTTAAAACGCTATATAAAGCTAGGGTGTGTTCCAATATCCGAGAAAATGTGAAAGTCCAAACGCTTTAAAATAACAGCCGTTTCAAGTGTCCGACATGAACTGCTGTACTTTCTAAACTAAGAGCCTTTCGGAAGAGCGTTACACCTTTCGGAAAAGCTTATTATATGCCGCTTAAAACACTGTAAAAAGCTAGAGTCTGTTCCTATATCCGAGAAAATGGGAATGTCCAAAATCTTTAAAATAACTGCCGTTTCAAATGTCTGACATAAACTGCTGTACTCTTTAAACTAATGGCCTTTCGAAAGACCGTTTTACCTTTCTGAAAAGCCTATTGTATGCCGCTTAAAACGCAGTATAAGGCTAGGGTTTGTTCCAATTTCCGAGAAAATGGGAAAGTCCAATCCCTCTAAAATAACAGCCGTTTCTAGTATCCGACATAAACTGCTGTACTTTCTAAACTAAGAGCCTTCCGAAAGAGTAATATACCTTTCTGAAAAGCCTATTATATACCGGTTACAACGCAATTTAAGGCAAGGGTCTGTTCCAATTTCGGAGAAAGTGTGAAAGACCAAACTCTTTGAAATAACAGCCGATTCAAGTGTCCGACATGAACTGCTGTACTTTTTAAATAAAGAGCTTTTCGGAAGAGCGTTACACCTATCTTTAAAGCTTATTTTATGCCGCTATAAATGCTATATAAAGCTAGGGTCTGTTCCAATTACCGAGAAAATGGGAAAATCCAAAGTCTTTAAAATAACAGCCGTTTCAAGTGTCCGACATAAACTGCTGTACTTTCTAAACTAAGAGCCTTCCGAAAGAGTAACATACCTTTCTGAAAAGCCTATTATATGCCGCTTACAACGCAATTTAAGGCAAGGGTCTGTTCCAATTTCGGAGAAAGTGTGAAAGACCAAACTCTTTGAAATAACAGCCAATTCAAGTGTCCGACATGAACTGCTGTACTTTTTAAATAAAGAGCCTTTCGGAAGAGCGTTACACCTATCTAAATAGCCTAGTTTATGCCGCTTTAAGCGCTATATAAAGCTAGGGTCTGTTCCAATTACCGGGAAAATGGGAAAATCCAAAGTCTTTAAAATAACAGCCGTTTCAAGTGTCCGACATAAACTGCTGTACTTTCTAAACTGAGAGCCTTTCGAAAGAGCGTTATGCCTTTCTGAAAAGCTTGTGTGTTCCAATTTCCGAGAAAATGTGAAAGTCCAAACGCTTTAAAATAACAGCCGTTTCAAGTGTCCGACATGAACTGCTGTACTTTCTAAACTAAGAGCCTTTCGGAAGAGCGTTACACTTTTCTGAAAAGCTTATTATATGCCGCTTAAAATACAGTAAAAAGCTAGAGTCTGTTCCAATATCCGAGAAAATGGGAAAGGCCAAAATCTTTAAAATAACTGCCGTTTCAAATGTCTGACATAAACTGCTGTACTCTTTAAACTAAGGGCCTTTCGAAAGACCGTTTTACCTTTCTGAAAAGCCTATTGTATGCCGCTTAAAACGCAGTATAAGGCTAGGGTCTGTTCCAATTTCCGAGAAAATGGGAAAGTCCAATCCCTCTAAAATAACAGCCGTTTCTAGTGTCCGACATAAACTGCTGTACTTTATAAACTAAGAGCCTTCCAAAAGAGTAATATACCTTTCTGAAAAGCCTATTATATGCCGCTTACAACGCAATTTAAGGCAAGGGTCTGTTCCAATTTCGGAAAAAGTGTGTAAGACCAAACTCTTTGAAATAACAGCCAATTCAAGTGTCCGACATGAACTGCTGTACTTTTTAAATAAAGAGCTTTTCGGAAGCGCGTTACACCTATCTTTAAAGCTTATTTTATGCCGCTTTAAACGCTATATAAAGCTAGGGTCTGTTCCAATTACCGAGAAAATGGGAAAATCCAAGGTCTTTAAAATAACTGCCGTTTCAAGTGTCCGACATAAACTGCTGTACTTTCTAAACTGAGAGCCTTTCGAAAGAGCATTATTCCTTTCTGAAAAGCTTATTATATGCCGCTTAAAACGCTATATAAAACTAGGGTGTGTTCCAATTTCCGAGAAAATGTGAAAGACCAAACCCTTTAAAATAACAGCCGTTTCAAGTGTCCGACATAAACTGCTGTACTTTCTAAACTGAGAGCCTTTCGAAAGAGCGTTACACCTTTCTGAAAAGCTTATTATATGCCGCTTAAAACACAATAAAAAGCTAGAGTCTGTTCCAATATCCGCGAAAATGGGAAAGGCCAAACTCTTTAAAATAACTGCCGTTTCAAGTGTCCGACATAAATTGCTGTACTTTCTAAGCTAAGAGCCTACCGAAAGAGTAATATACCTTTCTGAAAAGCTTATTATATGCCGCTAACAACGCAATATAAGGCAAGGATCTGTTCCAATTTCGGAGAGAATGTAAAAGACCAAACGCTTTAAAATAACTGCCGTTTCAAGTGTCCGACATAAACTGCTGCACTTTCTAAACTAAGAGCCTTTCTGAAAAGCTTATTATATGTCGCTTAAAACGGTAGATAAAACTAGGGTCTGTTTCAATTTCCGAGAAAATGGGAAAATCCAAAGCCTTTAAAATAACAGCCGTTTCAAGTGTCCGACATAAACCGCTGTACTTTCTAAACTAAGAGCCTTTCGGAAGAGCGTTACACCTTTCTGAAAAGCTTATTATATGCCGCTTAAAACACAATAAAAAGCTAGAGTCTGTTCCAATATCCGCGAAAATGGGAAAGGCCAAACTCTTTAAAATAACTGCCGTTTCAAGTGTCCGACATAAATTGCTGTACTTTCTAAGCTAAGAGCCTATCGAAAGAGTAATATACCTTTCTGAAAAGCTTATTATATGCCGCTAACAACGCAATATAAGGCAAGGACCTGTTCCAATTTCGGAGAGAATGTAAAAGACCAAACGCTTTAAAATAACTGCCGTTTCAAATGTCCGACATAAACTGCTGCACTTTCTAAACTAAGAGCCTTTCTGAAAAGCTTATTATATGTCGCTTAAAACGGTAGATAAAACTAGGGTCTGTTTCAATTTCCGAGAAAATGGGAAAATCCAAAGCCTTTAAAATAACAGCCGTTTCAAGTGTTCGACATAAACTGCTGTACTTTCTAAACTAAGAGCCTTTCGGAAAAGCGTTATACCTTTCTGAAAAGCCTATTTAATGTCGCTTAAAACTATAGATAAAGCTAGGGTCTGTTCCAATTTCCGAGGAAATGGGAAAGACCAAACTCTTTAAAATAACTGCCGTTTCAAGTGTCCAACATGAATTGCTGTACTTTCTAAACTAAGACCCTTTCGGAAGAGCGTTACACCTATCTAAATAGCTTAGTTTATGCCGCTTTAAACGCTATATAAAGTTAGGGTCTGTTCCAATTACCGAGAAAATGGGAAAATCCAAGGTCTTTAAAATAACAGCCGTTTCAAGTGTCCGACATAAACTGCTGTACTTTCTAAACTGAGAGCCTTTCGAAAGAGCATTATTAATTTCTGAAAAGCTTATTATATGCCGCTTAAAACGCTATATAAAACTAGGGTGTGTTCCAATTTCCGAGAAAATGTGAAAGACCAAACCCTTTAAAATAACAGCCGTTTCAAGTGTCCGACATAAACTGCTGTACTTTCTAAACTAAGAGCCTTTCGGAAGAGCGTTACACTTTTCTGAAAAGCTTATTATATGCCGCTTAAAACACAATAAAAAGCTAGAGTTTGTTCCAATATCCGCGAAAATGGGAAAGGCCAAACTCTTTAAAATAACTGCCGTTTCAAGTGTCCGACATAAATTGCTGTACTTTCTAAGTTATGAGCCTATCGAAAGAGTAATATACCTTTCTGAAAAGCTTATTATATGCCGCTAACAACGCAATATAAGGCAAGGATCTGTTCCAATTTCGGAGAGAATGTAAAAGACCAAACGCTTTAAAATAACTGCCGTTTCAAGTGTCCGACATAAACTGCTGCACTTTCTAAACTAAGAGCCTTTCTGAAAAGCTTATTATATGTCGCTTAAAACGGTAGATAAAACTAGGGTCTGTTTCAATTTCCGAGAAAATGGGAAAATCCAAGGTCTTTAAAATAACAGCCATTTCAAGTGTCCGACATAAACTGCTGTACTTTCTAAACTGAGAGCCTTTCGAAAGAGCATTATACCTTTCTGAAAAGCTTATTATATGCCGATTAAAACGCTATATAAAACTAGGGTGTGTTCCAATTTCCGAGAAAATGTGAAAGACCAAACACTTTAAAATAACAGCCGTTTCAAGTGTCCGACATAAACTGCTGTACTTTCGAAACTAAGAGCCTTTCGGAAGAGCGTTACACCTTTCTGAAAAGCTTATTATATGCCGCTTAAAACACAATAAAAAGCTAGAGTCTGTTCCAATATCCGCGAAAATGGGAAAGGCCAAAATCTTTAAAATAACTGCCGTTTCAAATGTCTGACATAAACTGCTGTACTCTTTAAACTAAGGGCCTTTCGAAAGACCGTTTTACCTTTCTGAAAAGCCTATTGTATGCCGCTTAAAACGCAGTATAAGGCTAAGGTCTGTTCCAATTTCCGAGAAAATGGGAAAGGCCAATCCCTCTAAAATAACAGCCGTTTCTAGTGTCCGACATAAACTGCTGTACTTTCTAAACTAAGAGCCCTCCGAAAGAGTAATATACCTTTCTGAAAAGCGTATTATATACCGCTTACAACGCAATTTAAGGCAAGGGTCTGTTCGAATTTCGGAGGAAGTGTGAAAGACCAAACTCCTTGAAATAACAGCCGATTCAAGTGTCCGACATGAACTGCTGTACTTTTTAAATAAAGAGCTTTTCGGAAGAGCGTTACACCTATCTTTAAAGCTTATTTTATGCCGCTTTAAATGCTATATAAAGCTAGGGTCTGTTCCAATTACCGAGAAAATGGGAAAATCCAAAGTCTTTAAAATAACAGACGTTTCAAGTGTCCGACATAAACTGCTGTACTTTCTAAACTAAGAGCCTTTCGGAAGAGCGTTACACCTTTCTGAAAAGCTTATTATATGGCGCTTAAAACACAATAAAAAGCTAGAGTCTGTTCCAATATCCGCGAAAATGGGAAAGCCAAAAATCTTTAAAATAACTGCCGTTTCAAATGTCTGACATAAACTGCTGTACTCTTTAAACTAAGGGCCTTTCGAAAGACCGTTTTACCTTTCTGAAAAGCCTATTGTATGCCGCTTAAAACGCAGTATAAGGCTAGGGTCTGTTCCAATTTCCGAGAAAATGTGAAAGGCCAATCCCTCTAAAATAACAGCCGTTTCTAGTGTCCGACATAAACTGCTGTACTTTCTAAACTAAGAGCCTTCCGAAAGAGTAATATACCTTTCTGAAAAGCCTATTATATACCGCTTACAACGCAATTTAAGGCAAGGGTCTGTTCCAATTTCGGAGAAAGTGTGAAAGACCAAACTCTTTGAAATAACAGCCAATTCAAGTGTCCGACATAAACTGCTGTACTTTCTAAACTGAGAGCCTTTCGAAAGAGCATTATTCCTTTCTGAAAAGCTTATTATATGCCGCTTAAAACGCTATATAAAACTAGGGTGTGTTCCAATTTCCGAGAAAATGTGAAAGTCCAAACGCTTTAAAATAACAGCCGTTTCAAGTGTCCGACATGAACTGCTGTACTCTCTAAACTAAGAGCCTTTCGGAAAAGCGTTGCACCTTTCTGAAAAGCTTATTATATGCCGCTTAAAGTACAGTAAAAAGCTAGAGTCTGTTCCAATATCCGAGAAAATGGGAAAGACCAAAATCTTTAAAATAACTGCCGATTCAAACGTCCGACATAAACTGCAGTACTCTCTAAACTAAGGGCCTTTCGAAAGAGCGTTTTACCTTTCTGAAAAGCCTATTATATGCCGCTTAAAACGCAATATAAGGCTAGGGTCTGTTCCAATTTCCGAGAAAATGGGAAAGGCCAATCCCTTTAAAATAACAGCCGTTTCAAGTGTCCGACATAAACTGCTGTACTCTCTAAGCTGAGAGCCTTCCGAATGAGCAATATACCTTTCTAAAAAGCTTATTATATGTCGCTTAAAACGCAATATAAAGCTAGGGTCTGTTGCAATTTCCGAGAAAATGGGAAAATCCAAACTCTTTAAAATAACAGCCGTTTCAAGTGTCCGACATAAACTGCTGTACTTTGTAAACTAAGACCCTTTCGGAAGAGCGTTACACCTATCTAAATAGCTTAGTTTATGCCGCTTTAAACGCTATATAAAGCTAGGGTCTGTTCCAATTACCGAGAAAATGGGAAAATCCAAACTCTTTAAAATAACAGCCGTTTCAAGTGTCCGACATAAACTGCTGTACTTTCTAAACTGAGAGCCTTTCGAAAGAGCATTATGCCTTTCTAAAAAGCTTATTATATGCCGCTTAAAACGCTATTTAGAGCTAGGGTATGTTCCAATTTCCGAGAAAATGTGAAAGATCAAACGCTTTAAAATAACAGCAGTTTTAAGTATCCGACATAAACTGCTGTACTTTCTAAACTGAGAGCCTTTCGAAAGAGCATTATTCCTTTCCGAAAAGCTTATTATATGCCGCTTGAAACGGTAAATAAAGCTAGGATCTGTTCCAATTTCCGAGAAAATGGGAAAGTTCAAGCTCTTTAAAATAACAGACGTTTCAAGGGTCCGACATAAGCTGCTGTGCCTTTTCTAAACTAAGAGCCTTTCGGAAAAGCATTATACCTTTCTGAAAAGCTTATTATATGTCGCTTAAAACGGTAAATAAAGTTAGGATCTGTTCAAATTTCCGAGAAAATGGGAAAATCCAAAGTCTTTAAATTAACAGCCGTTTCAAGTGTCCGACATAAACTGCTGTACTTTCTAAACTAAGAGCCTTCCGAAAGAGTAATATACCTTTCTGAAAAGCCTATTATATGCCGCTTACAACGCAGTTTATGGCAAGGGTCTGTTCCAATTTCGGAGAAAGTGTGAAAGACCAAACTCTTTGAAATAACAGCAAATTCAAGTGTCCGACATGAACTGCTGTACTTCTTAAATAAAGAGCTTTTCGGAAGCGCGTTGCACCTATCTTTAAAGCTTATTTTATGCCGCTTTAAACGCTATATAAAGCTAGGGTCTGTTCCAATTTTCGAGAAAATGGGAAAGCCCAAACTCTTTAAAATAACTGCCGTTTCAAGTGTCCGACATAAGCTGCTGTACTTTCTAAACCAAGAGCCTTTCGGAAGAGCGTTACACCTATCTAAATAGCTTAGTTTATGCCGCTTTAAACGCTATATAAAGCTAGGGTCTGTTCCAATTACCGAGAAAATGGGAAAATCCAAAGTCTTTAAAATAACAGCCGTTTCAAGTGTCCGACATAAACTACTGTACTTTCTAAACTAAGAGCCCTTCGGAAGAGCGTTACACCTTTCTGAAGAGCTTATTATATGCCGCTTAAAACACAATAAAAAGCTAGAGTCTGTTCTAATTTCCGCGAAAATGGGAAGCCCAAAATCTTTAAAATAACTGCCGATTCAAATGTCCGACATAAACTGCTGTACTCTCTAAACTAAGGGCCTTTCGAAAGAGCGTTTTACCTTTCTGAAAAGCTTATGATATGTCGCTTAAAACGGTAGATAAAGCTAGGGTCTGTTTCAATTTCCGAGAAAATGGGAAAATCCAAAGCCTTTAAAATAACAGCCGTTTCAAGTGTCCGACATAAACTGCTGTACTTTCTAAACTAAGAGCCTTTCGGAACAGCGTTACACCTTTCTGAAAAGCATATTATATGCCGCTTAAAGCACAATAAAAAGCTAGAGTCTGTTCTAATATCCGCGAAAATGGGAAAGGCCAAACTCTTTAAAATAACTGCCGTTTCAAGTGTCCGACATAAACTGCTGCACTTTCTAAACTAAGAGCCTCTCGGAAGAGCGTTATACCTTTCTGAAAAGCTTATGATATGTCGCTTAAAACGGTAGATAAAGCTAGGGTCTGTTTCAATTTCCGAGAAAATGGGAAAATCCAAAGCCTTTAAAATAACAGCCCTTTCAAGTGTCCGACATAAACTGCTGTACTTTCTAAACTAAGAGCCTTTCGGAAAAGCGTTATACCTTTCTGAAAAGCCTATTTAATGTCGCTTAAAACGATGGATAAAGCTAGGGTCTGTTCCAATTTCCGAGAAAATGGGAAAGTCCAAACTCTTTAAAATAACTGCCGTTTCAAGTGTCCGACATAAACTGCTGTACTTTCTAAGCTAAGAGCCTACCGAAAGAGTAATATACTTTTCTAAAAAGCTTATTATATGCCGCTTAAAACGCTATATAAAGCTAGGGTGTGTTCCAATTTCCGAGAAAATGTGAAAGTCCAAACGCTTTAAAATAACAGCCGTTTCAAGCGTCCGACATGAACTGCTGTACTTTCTAAACAAAGAGCCTTTCGGAAGAGCAATTCACCTTTCTAAAAAGCTTATTATATGCCGCTTAAAACACAATAAAAAGCTAGAGTCTGTTCCAATATCCGATAAAATGAGAAAGTCCAAGCTCTTTAAAATAACAGCCGTTTCAAGGGTCCGACATATACTGCTGTGCCTTTTCTAAACTAAGAGCCTTTCGGAAAAGCATTATACCTTTCTGAAAAGCTTATTATATGCCGCTTAAAACACAATAAAAAGCTAGGGCCTGTTCCAATTACCGAGAACACGGGAAAATCCAAAGTCTTTAAAATAACTGCCATTTCAAGTGTCCGACATGAACTGCTGTACTTTCTAAACTAAGAGCCTTTCGGAACAGCGTTACACCTATCTAAATAGCTTAATTTATGCCGCTTTAAACGCTTTATAAAGCTAAGGTCTGTTCCAATTTCCGAGAAAATGGGAAAGTCCAAACCCTCTAAAATAACTGCCGTTTCAAGTGTCCGACATAAACTGCTGCAATTTCTAAACTGAGAGCCTTTCGGAAGAACCTTAGACCTTTCTGAAAAGCTAATTATATGCCGCTTAAACACAATAAAAAGCTAGGGCCTGTTCAAACTTCCGAGAAAATGGCAAAATAAAAGGCCTTTAAAATAACAGCCGTTTCAAGTGTCCGACATAAACTGCTGTACTTTCTAAACTGAGAGCCTTTCGGAAGAGCGTTATTCCTTTCTGAAAAGTTTATTATATGTCGCTTAAAACGGTAAATAAAGCTAGGATCTGTTCCAATTTCCGAGAAAATGGGAAAATCCAAAGCCCTTGAAATAACAGCCGTTTCAAGTGTCCGACATAAACTGCTGTACTTTCTAAACTGAGAGCCTTTCGGAAGAGCGTTATACCTTTCTGAAAAGTTTATTATATGTCGCTTAAAACGGTAAATAAAGCTAGGATCTGTTCCAATTTCCGAGAAAATGGGAAAATCCAAAGCCCTTAAAATAACAGCCGTTTCAAGTGTCCGACATAAACTGCTGTACTTTCTAAACTGAGAGCCATTCGAAAGAGCATTATTCCTTTCTGAAAAGCTTATTACATGCCGCTTAAAACGGTAAATAAAGCAAGGATCTGTTCCAATTTCCGAGAAAATGGGAAAGACCAAACGCTTTAAAATAGCTGCCGTTTCAAGTGTCCGACATAATCTGCTGTACTTTCTAAACTGAGAGCCTGTCGGAAGAGCGTTATACCTTTCTTAAAAGCTTATTATATGTCGCTTAAAGCGGTAAATAAAGCTAGGATCTGTTCCAATTTCCGAGAAAATGGGAAAGACCAAACGCTTTAAAACAACTGCCGTTTCAAGTGTCCGACATAAACTGCTGTACTTTGTAAACTAAGAGCCTGTCGGAAGAGCGTTATACCTTTCTTAAAAGCTTATTATATGTCGCTTAAAACGGTAAATAAAACTAGGATCTGTTCCAATTTCCGAGAAAATGGGAAAATCCAAAGCCCTTAAAATAACAGCCGTTTCAAGTGTCCGACATAAACTGCTGTACTTTCTAAACTGAGAGCCTTTCGAAAGAGCATTATTCTTTTCTGAAAAGTTTAGTATATGCCGCTTAAAACGGTAAATAAAGCTAGGATCTGTTCCAATTTCCGAGAAAATGGGAAAGACCAAACGCTTTAAAACAACTGCCGTTTCAAGTGTCCGACATAAACTGCTGTACTTTGTAAACTAAGAGCCTGTCGGAAGAGCGTTATACCTTTCTTAAAACCTTATTATATGTCGCTTAAAACGGTAAATAAAACTAGGATCTGTTCCAATTTCCGAGAAAATGGGAAAATCCAAAGCCCTTAAAATAACAGCCGTTTCAAGTGTCCGACATAAACTGCTGTACTTTCTAAACTGAGAGCCTTTCGAAAGAGCATTATTCCTTTCTGAAAAGCTTATTATATGCTGCTTAAAACGATAGATAAATCTAGGGTCTGTTCCAATTTCCGAGAAAATGGGAAAGACCAAACTCTTTAAAATAACTGCCGTTTCAAGTGTCCGACATGAACTGCAGTACTTTCTAAACTAAGACCCTTTCGGAAGAGCGTTACACCTATCTAAATAGCTTAGTTTATGCCGCTTTAAACGCTATATAAAGCTAGGGTCTGTTCCAATTACCGAGAAAATGGGAAAATCCGAAGTCTTTAAAATAACATCCGTTTCAAGTGTCCGACATAAACTGCTGTACTTTCTAAACTGAGAGCCTTTCGAAAGAGCATTATGCCTTTATGAAAAGCCTATTATATGCCGCTTAAAACACAGTAAAAAGCTAGAGTCTGTTCCAATATCCGAGAAAATGGGAAAGACCAAAATCTTTAAAATAACTGCCGTTTCAAATGTCCGACATAAACTGCTGTGCCTTTTCTAAATTAAGAGCCTTTCGGAAGAGCGTTATACCTTTCTGAAAAGCTTATTATATGCCGTTTAAAACGGTAAGTAAAGCTAGGATCTGTTAAAATTTCCGAGAAAATGGGAAAGTCCAATCCCTCTAAAATAACAGCCGTTTCTAGTGTCCGACATAAACTGCTGTACTTTCGAAACTAAGAGCCTTCCGAAAGAGTAATATACCTTTCTGAAAAGCCTATTATATGCCGCTTACAACGCAATTTAAGGCAAGGGTCGCAATTTAAGCTAGGATCTGTTCCAATTTCCGAGAAAACGGGAAAATCCAAAGCCCTTAAAATAACAGCCGTTTCAAGTGTCCGACATAAACTGCTGTACTTTCTAAACTGAGAGCCTTTCGGAAGAGCGTTATACCTTTCTGAAAAGTTTATTATATGTCGCTTAAAACGGTAAATAAAGCTAGGATCTGTTCCAATTTCCGAGAAAATGGGAAAATCCGAAGTCTTTAAAATAACATCCGTTTCAAATGTCCGACATAAACTGCTGTACTCTCTAAACTAAGGGCCTTTCGAAAGAGCGTTTTACCTTTCTGAAAAGCCTATTATATGCCGCTTAAAACGCAATATAAGGCTAGGGTCTGTTCCAATTTCCGAGAAAATGGGAAAGGCCAATCCCTTTAAAATAACAGCCGTTTCAAGTGTCCGACATAAACTGCTGTACTTTCTAAACTAAGAGCCTTTCGGAACAGCGTTACACCTTTCTGAAAAGCATATTATATGCCGCTTAAAGCACAATAAAAAGCTAGAGTCTGTTCTAATATCCGCGAAAATGGGAAAGGCCAAACTCTTTAAAATAACTGCCGTTTCAAGTGTCCGACATAAACTGCTGCACTTTCTAAACTAAGAGCCTCTCGGAAGAGCGTTATACCTTTCTTAAAAGCTTATTATATGTCGCTTAAAACGGTAAATAAAACTAGGATCTGTTCCAATTTCCGAGAAAATGGGAAAATCCAAAGCCCTTAAAATAACAGCCGTTTCAAGTGTCCGACATAAACTGCTGTACTTTCTAAACTGAGAGCCTTTCGAAAGAGCATTATGCCTTTCTGAAAAGCTTATTATATGCCGCTTAAAACGCTATATAAAGCTAGGGTATGTTCCGATTTCCGAGAAAATGTGAAAGTCCAAACCCTTTAAAATAACAGCCGTTTCAAATGTCCGACATGAACTGCTGTACTTTCTAAACTAAGAGCCTTTCAGAAGAGCGTTACACCTTTCTGAAGAGCTTATTATATGCCGCTTAAAACACAATAAAAAGCTAGAGTCTGTTCTAATATCCGCGAAAATGGGAAAGTCCAAACTCTTTAAAATAACTGCCGTTTCAAGTGTCCGACATAAACTGCTGTACTTTCTAAGCTAAGAGCCTACCGAAAGAGTAATATACCTTTCTAAAAAGCTTATTATATGCCGCTTACAACGCAATATAAGGCAAGGGTCTGTTCCAATTTCGGAGAGAATGTAAAGGACCAAAGGCTTCAAAATAACTGCCGTTTCAAGTGTTCGACATAATCTGCTGTACTTTCTAAACTTAGCTAGGATCTGTTCCAATTTCCGAGAAAATGGGAAAATCCAAAGCCCTTAAAATAACAGCCGTTTCAAGTGTCCGACATAAACTGCTGTACTTTCTAAACTGAGAGCCATTCGAAAGAGCATTATTCCTTTCTGAAAAGCTTATTACATGCCGCTTAAAACGGTAAATAAAGCTAGGATCTGTTCCAATTTCCGAGAAAATGGGAAAGACCAAACGCTTTAAATTAGCTGCCGTTTCAAGTGTCCGACATAATCTGCTGTACTTTCTAAACTGAGAGCCTGTCGGAAGAGCGTTATACCTTTCTTAAAAGCTTAAGCGGTAAATAAAACTAGGATCTGTTCCAATTTCCGAGAAAATGGGAAAATCCAAAGCCCTTAAAATAACAGCCCTTTCAAGTGTCCGACATAAACTGCTGTACTTTCTAAACTGAGAGCCTTTCGAAAGAGCATTATTCTTTTCTGAAAAGCTTAGTATATGCCGCTTAAAACGGTAAATAAAGCTAGGATCTGTTCCAATTTCCGAGAAAATGGGAAAGACCAAACGCTTTAAAACAACTGCCGTTTCAAGTGTCCGACATAAACTGCTGTACTTTGTAAACTAAGAGCCTGTCGGAAGAGCGTTATACCTTTCTTAAAAGCTTATTACATGCCGCTTAAAACGGTAAATAAAGCTAGGATCTGTTCCAATTTCCGAGAAAATGGGAAAGACCAAACGCTTTAAATTAGCTGCCGTTTCAAGTGTCCGACTTAATCTGCTGTACTTTCTAAACTGAGAGCCTGTCGGAAGAGCGTTATACCTTTCTTAAAAGCTTATTATATGTCGCTTAAAGCGGTAAATAAAACTAGGATCTGTTCCAATTTCCGAGAAAATGGGAAAATCCAAAGCACTTAAAATAACAGCCGTTTCAAGTGTCCGACATAAACTGATGTACTTTCTGAACTGAAAGATTTTCGAAAGAGCGTTATACCCTTCTGAAAAGCTTATTATGTGTCGCTTAAAACGGTAAATAAAGCTAGGGTTTGTTCCAATTTCCGAGGAAATGGGAAAATCCAAAGCATTTAAAATAACAGCCGTTTCAAGTGTCCGACATAAACTGCTGTACTTTCTAAACTAAGAGCCTTTCGGAAGATCCTTATACCTTTCTGAAAAGCTTATTATATGTCGCTTTAAACGCTATATAAAGCTAGGGTCTGTTCCAATTACCGAGAAAATGCGAAAACCCAAAGTCTTTAAAATAACAGCCGTTTCAAGTGTCCGACATAAACTGCTGTACTTTCTAAACTGAGAGCCTTTCGAAAGAGCATTATGCCTTTCTGAAAAGCTTATTATATGCCGCTTAAAACGCTATATAAAGCTAGGGTATGTTCCGATTTCCGAGAAAATGTGAAAGTCCAAACCCTTTAAAATAACAGCCGTTTCAAATGTCCGACATGAACTGCTGTACTTTCTAAACTAAGAGCCTTTCAGAAGAGCGTTACACCTTTCTGAAGAGCTTATTATATGCCGCTTAAAACACAATAAAAAGCTAGAGTCTGTTCTAATATCCGCGAAAATGGGAAAGACCAAACTCTTTAAAATAACTGCCGTTTCAAGTGTCCGACATAAACTGCTGTACTTTCTAAGCTAAGAGCCTACCGAAAGAGTAATATACCTTTCTAAAAAGCTTATTATATGCCGCTTAAAACACAATAAAAAGCTAGAGTCTGTTCCAATATCCGCGAAAATGGGAAAGGCCAAACTCTTTAAAATAACTGCCGTTTCAAGTGTCCGACATGAACTGCTGTACTTTCTAAACAAAGAGCCTTTCGGAAGAGCAATTCACCTTTCTGAAAAGCTTATTATATGCCGCTTAAAACACAATAAAAAGCTAGAGTCTGTTCCAATATCCGATAAAATGAGAAAGTCCAAGCTCTTTAAAATAACAGCCGTTTCAAGGGTCCGACATAAACTGCTGTGCCTTTTCTAAACTAAGAGCCTTTCGGGAAAGCATTATACCTTTCTGAAAAGCTTATAATATGCCGCTTAAAACACAATAAAAAGCTAGGGCCTGTTCCAATTACCGAGAAAATGGGAAAATCCAAAGTCTTTAAAATAACTGCCGTTTCAAGTGTCCGACATAAACTGCTGTACTTTCTAAACCGAGAGCCTTTCGAAAGAGCATTATGCCTTTCTGAAAAGCTTATTATATGCCGCTTAAAACGCTATATAAAGCTAGGGTGTGTTCCAATTTCCGAGAAAATGTGAAAGTCCAAACGCTTTAAAATAACAGCCGTTTCAAGCGTCCGACATGAACTGCTGTACTTTCTAAACAAAGAGCCTTTCGGAAGAGCAATTCACCTTTCTGAAAAGCTTATTATATGCCGCTTAAAACACAATAAAAAGCTAGAGTCTGTTCCAATATCCGATAAAATGAGAAAGTCCAAGCTCTTTAAAATAACAGCCGTTTCAAGGGTCCGACATAAACTGCTGTGCCTTTTCTAAACTAAGAGCCTTTCGGAAAAGCATTATACCTTTCTGAAAAGCTTATAATATGCCGCTTAAAACACAATAAAAAGCTAGGGCCTGTTCCAATTACCGAGAAAATGGGAAAATCCAAAGTCTTTAAAATAACTGCCGTTTCAAGGGTCCGACATGAACTGCTGTACTTTCTAAACTAAGAGCCTTTCGGAAGAGCGTTACACCCATCTAAATAGCTTAGTTTATGCCGCTTTAAACGCTATATAAAGCTAGGGTCTGTTCCAATTACCGAGAAAATGCGAAAACCCAAAGTCTTTAAAATAACAGCAGTTTCAAGTGTCCGACATAAACTGCTGTACTTTCTAAACTGAGAGCCTTTCGAAAGAGCATTATGCCTTTCTGAAAAGCTTATTATATGCCGCTTAAAACGCTATATAAAGCTAGGGTGTGTTCCAATTTCCGAGAAAATGTGAAAGTCCAAACGCTTTAAAATAACAGCCGTTTCAAGCGTCCGACATGAACTGCTGTACTTTCTAAACAAAGAGCCTTTCGGAAGAGCAATTCACCTTTCTGAAAAGCTTATTATATGCCGCTTAAAACACAATAAAAAGCTAGAGTCTGTTCCAATATCCGATAAAATGAGAAAGTCCAAGCTCTTTAAAATAACAGCCGTTTCAAGGGTCCGACATAAACTGCTGTGCCTTTTCTAAACTAAGAGCCTTTCGGAAAAGCATTATACCTTTCTGAAGAGCTTATAATATGCCGCTTAAAACACAATAAAAAGCTAGGGCCTGTTCCAATTACCGAGAAAATGGGAAAATCCAAAGTCTTTAAAATAACTGCCGTTTCAAGTGTCCGACATAAACTGCTGTACTTTCTAAGCTAAGAGCCTACCGAAAGAGTAATATACCTTTCTGAAAAGCTTATAATATGCCGCTTAAAACACAATAAAAAGCTAGAGTCTGTTCCAATATCCGCGAAAATGGGAAAATCCAAAGTCTTTAAAATAACTGCCGTTTCAAGTGTCCGACATGAACTGCTGTACTTTCTAAACTAAGAGCCTTTCGGAAGAGCGTTACACCTATCTAAATAGCTTAGTTTATGCCGCTTTAAACGCTATATAAAGCTAGGGTCTGTTCCAATTACCGAGAAAATGCGAAAACCCAAAGTCTTTAAAATAACAGCCGTTTCAAGTGTCCGACATAAACTGCTGTACTTTCTAAACTGAGAGCCTTTCGAAAGAGCATTATGCCTTTCTGAAAAGCTTATTATATGCCGCTTAAAACGCTATATAAAGCTAGGGTGTGTTCCAATTTCCGAGAAAATGTGAAAGTCCAAACGCTTTAAAATAACAGCCGTTTCAAGCGTCCGACATGAACTGCTGTACTTTCTAAACAAAGAGCCTTTCGGAAGAGCAATTCACCTTTCTGAAAAGCTTATTATATGCCGCTTAAAACACAATAAAAAGCTAGAGTCTGTTCCAATATCCGATAAAATGAGAAAGTCCAAGCTCTTTAAAATAACAGCCGTTTCAAGGGTCCGACATAAACTGCTGTGCCTTTTCTAAACTAAGAGCCTTTCGGAAAAGCATTATACCTTTCTGAAAAGCTTATAATATGCCGCTTAAAACACAATAAAAAGCTAGGGCCTGTTCCAATTACCGAGAAAATGGGAAAATCCAAAGTCTTTAAAATAACTGCCGTTTCAAGTGTCCGACATAAACTGCTGTACTTTCTAAATTAAGAGCCTGTCGGAAGAGCGTTATACCTTTCTTAAAAGCTTATTTTATGCCGCTTAAAACGGTAAATAAAGCTAGGATCTGTTCCAATTTCCGAAAAAATGGGAAAGACCAAACGCTTTAAAATAACAGACGTTTCAAGCGTCCGACATGAACTGCTGTACTTTCTAAACAAAGAGCCTTTCGGAAGAGCCTTTCGGAAGAGCAATTCACCTTTCTGAAAAGCTTATTATATGCCGCTTAAAACACAATAAAAAGCTAGAGTCTGTTCCAATATCCGATAAAATGAGAAAGTCCAAGCTCTTTAAAATAACAGCCGTTTCAAGGGTCCGACATAAACTGCTGTGCCTTTTCTAAACTAAGAGCCTTTCGGAAAAGCATTATACCTTTCTGAAAAGCTTATAATATGCCGCTTAAAACACAATAAAAAGCTAGGGTCTGTTCCAATTACCGAGAAAATGGGAAAATCCAAAGTCTTTAAAATAACTGCCGTTTCAAGTGTCCGACATGAACTGCTGTACTTTCTAAACTAAGAGCCTTTCGGAAGAGCGTTACACCTATCTAAATAGCTTAATTTATGCCGCTTTAAACGCTTTATAAAGCTAGGGTCTGTTCCAATTTCCGAGAAAATGGGAAAGACCAATCCCTCTAAAATAACAGCCGTTTCAAGTGTCCGACATAAACTGCTGCAATTTCTAAACTGAGAGCCTTTCGGAAGAGCCTTATACCTTTCTGAAAAGCTTATTATATGCCGCTTAAACACAATGAAAAGCTAGGGCCTGTTCAAACTTCCGAGAAAATGTGAAAGATCAAACGCTTTAAAATAACAGCCGTTTTAAGTGTCCGACATAAACTTCTGTACTCTCTAAGCTAACAGCCTTCCGAAAGAGCAATATACCTTTCTGAAAGGCTTATTATATGCCGCTTAAAACACAATACAAAGCTAGGGCCTGTTCCAATTTCCGAAAAAATGTTAAAACCCAAACCCTTTAAAATAACAGCCGTTTCAAGTGTCCGACATAAACTGCTGTACTTTCTAAACTAAGAGCCTTTCGGAAGAGCCTTATACCTTTCTGAAAAGCTTATTATATGTCGCTTAAAACGGTAAATAAAGCTAGGGTTTGTTCCAATATCCGAGGAAATGGGAAAATCCAAAGCCTTTTAAATAACAGCCGTTTCAAGTGTCCGACATAAACTGATGTACTTTCTGAACTGAAAGCCTTTCGAAAGAGCGTTATACCCTTCTGAAAAGCTTATTATGTGTCGCTTAAAACGGTAAATAAAGCTAGGGTTTGTTCCAATTTCCGAGGAAATGGGAAAATCCAAAGCATTTAAAATAACAGCCGTTTCAAGTGTCCGACATAAACTGCTGTACTTTCTAAACTAAGAGCCTTTCGGAAGATCCTTATACCTTTCTGAAAAGCTTATTATATGTCGCTTAAAACGGTAAATAAAGCTAGGGTTTGTTCCAATTTCCGAGGAAATGGGAAAATCCAAAGGCTTTTAAATAACAGCCGTTTCAAGTGTCCGACATAAACTGCTGTACTTTCTAAACTAAGAGCCTTTCGGAAGAGCGTTATACCTTTCTGAAAAGCTTATTATATGTCGCTTAAAACGGTAAATAAAGCTAGGGTTTGTTCCAATTTCCGAGGAAATGGGAAAATCCAAAGACTTTTAGATAACAGCCGTTTCAAGTGTCCGACATAAACTGATGTACTTTCTAAACTAAGAGCCTTTCGGAAGAGCGTTTTTCCTTTCTGAAAAGCCTATTATATACCGCTTAAAACGCAATACAAGGCTAGGGTCTGTTCCAATTTCCGAGAAAATGGGAAAGTACAATCCCTCTAAAATAACAGCCGTTTCAAGTGTCCGACATAAACTGCTGTACTTTCTAAACTGAGAGCCTTTCGGAAAAACGTTATACCTTTCTGAAAAGCTTATTATATGCCGCTTAAAACGGTAAGTAAAGCTAGGGTCTGATCCAATTTCCGAGAAAATGGGAAAATAAAAAGCCTTTAAAATAACGGCCGTTTCAAGGGTCCGACATAAACTGCTGTGTCTTTTCTAAACTAAGAGCCTTTCGGAAGAGCGTTATACCTTTCTGAAAAGTTTATTATATGTCGCTTAAAACGGTAAATAAAGCTAGGATCTGTTCCAATTTCCGAGAAAATGGGAAAAGCCAAAGCCCTTAAAATAACAGCCGTTTCAAGTGTCCGACATAAACTGCTGTACTTTCTAAACTGAGAGCCTTTCGAAAGAGCATTATTCCTTTCTGAAAAGCTTATTATATGCCGCTTAAAATGGTAAATACAACTAAGATCAGTTCCAATTTCCGAGAAAATGGGAAAATTCAAAGCCCTTAAAATAACAGCCGTTTCAAATGTCCGACATAATCTGCTGTACTTTCTAAACTGAGAGCCATTCAAAAGAGCATTATTCCTTTCTGGAAAGCTTATTATATGCCGCTTAAAACGGTAAATAAAGCTAGGATCTGTTCCAATTTCCGAGAAAATGGGAAAGACCAAACGCTTTAAAATAGCTGCCGTTTCAAGTGTCCGACATAATCTGCTGTACTTTCTAAACTGAGAGCCTGTCGGAAGAGCGTTATACCTTTCTTAAAAGCTTATTATATGTCGCTTAAAACGGCAAATAAAACTAGGATCTGTTCCAATTTCCGAGAAAATGGGAAAATCCAAAGCCCTTAAAATAACAGCCTTTCGAATGAGCATTATTCCTTTCTGAAAAGCTTAGTATATGCCCCTTAAAACGGTAAATAAAGCTAGGATCTGTTCCAATTTCCGAGAAAATGGGAAAGTCCAAACGCTTTAAAATAACTGCCGTTTCATGTGTCCGACATAAACTGCTGTACTTTCTAAACTAAGAGCCTGTCGGAAGAGCGTTATACCTTTCTTAAACGCTATATAATAAGCTTAAATCCAAAGCCTTTTAAATAACAGCCGTTTCAAGTGTCCGACATAAACTGCTGTACTTTCTAAACTAAGAGCCCTTCGGAAGAGCGTTATACCTTTCTGAAAAGCTTATTATATGTCGCTTAAAACGGTAAATAAAGCTATGGTTTGTTCCAATTTCCAACAAACAGCCGTTTCAAGTGTCCGACATAAACTGCTGTACTTTCTAAACTAACAGCCTTTCGGAAGAGCGTTACACCTATCTAAGTAGCTTAGTTTATGCCGCTTTAAACGCTATATAAAGCTAGGGTCTGTTCCAATTTCCGAGAAAATGGGAAAGGCCAAACTCTTTAAAATAATTGCCGTTTCAAGTGTCCTACATGAACTGCTGTACTTTCTAAACTAAGACCCTGTCGGAAGAGCGTTATACCTATCTAAATAGCTTAGTTTATGCCGCTTTAAACGCTATATAAAGCTAGGGTTTGTTCCAATTACCGAGAAAATCAAAAGTCTTTAAAATAACAGCCGTTTCAAGTGTCCGACATAAACTGCTGTACTTTCTAAACTGAGAGCCTTTCGAAAGAGCATTATTCCTTTCTGAAAAGCATATTATATGCTGCTTAAAACGCTATATAAAGCTAGGGTGTGTTCCAATTTCCGAGAAAATGTGAAAGTCCAAAATCTTTAAAATAACTGCCGTTTCAAATGTCCGACATAAACTGCTGTACTCTCTAAACTAAGGGGCTTTCGAAAGAGCGTTTTTCCTTTCTGAAAAGCCTATTATATACCGCTTAAAACGCAATACAAGGCTAGGGTCTGTTCCAATTTCCGAGAAAATGGGAAAGTACAATCCCTCTAAAATAACAGCCGTTTCAAGTGTCCGACATAAACTGCTGTACTTTCTAAACTGAGAGCCTTTCGGAAAAACGTTATACCTTTCTGAAAAGCTTATTATATGCTGCTTAAAACGGTAAGTAAAGCTAGGGTCTGATCCAATTTCCGAGAAAATGGGAAAATAAAAAGCCTTTAAAATAACGGCCGTTTCAAGGGTCCGACATAAACTGCTGTGCCTTTTCTAAACTAAGAGCCTTTCGGAAGAGCGTTATACCTTTCTGAAAAGTTTATTATATGTCGCTTAAAACGGTAAATAAAGCTAGGATCTGTTCCAATTTTCGAGAAAATGGGAAAATCCAAAGCCCTTAAAATAACAGCCGTTTCTAGTGTCCGACATAAACTGCTGTACTTTCTAAACTGAGAGCCTTTCGAAAGAGCATTATTCCTTTCTGAAAAGCTTATTATATGCCGCTTAAAATGGTAAATACAGCTAGGATCAGTTCCAATTTCCGAGAAAATGGGAAAATCCAAAGCCCTTAAAATAACAGCCGTTTCAAATGTCCGACATAATCTGCTGTACTTTCTAAACTGAGAGCCATTCGAAAGAGCATTATTCCTTTCTGAAAAGCTTATTATATGCCGCTTAAAACGGTAAATAAAGCTAGGATCTGTTCCAATTTCCGAGAAAATGGGAAAGACCAAACGCTTTAAAATAGCTGCCGTTTCAAGTGTCCGACATAATCTGCTGTACTTTCTAAACTGAGAGCCTGTCGGAAGAGCGTTATACCTTTCTTAAAAGCTTATTATATGTCGCTTAAAACGGTAAATAAAACTAGGATCTGTCCCAATTTCCGAGTAAATGGGAAAATCCAAAGAACTTAAAATAACAGCCTTTCGAAAGAGCATTATTCCTTTCTGAAAAGCTTAGTATATGCCGCTTAAAGCGGTAAATAAAGCTAGGATCTGTTCCAATTTCCGAGAAAATGGGAAAGACCAAACGCTTTAAAATAAAATGTCCGACATAAACTGCTGTACTTTCTAAACTAAGAGCCTGTCGGAAGAGCGTTATACCTTTCTTAAAAGCTTATTATATGTCGCTTAAAACGGTAAATAAAACTAGGATCCGTTCCAATTTCCGAGAAAATGGGAAAATCCAAAGCCCTTAAAATAACAGCCGTTTCAAGTGTCCGACATAAACTGCTATACTTTCTTAACTGAGAGCCTTTCGATATAGCTTTATTCCGTTCTGAAAAGCTTAGTATATGCCGCTTAAAACGGTAAATAAAGCTAGGATCTCTTCCAATTTCCGAGAAAATGGGAAAGACCAAACGCTTTAAAATAACAGACGTTTCAAGCGTCCGACATGAACTGCTGTACTTTCTAAACAAAGAGCCTTTCGGAAGAGCAATTCACCTTTCTGAAAAGCTTATTATATGCCGCTTAAAACGCAATAAAAAGCTAGAGTCTGTTCCAATATCCGATAAAATGAGAAAGTCCAAGCTCTTTAAAATAACAGCCGTTTCAAGGGTCCGACATAAACTGCTGTGCCTTTTCTAAACTAAGAGCCTTTCGGAAAAGCATTATACCTTTCTGAAAAGCTTATAATATGCCGCTTAAAACACAATAAAAAGCTAGGGCCTGTTCCAATTACCGAGAAAATGGGAAAATCCAAAGTCTTTAAAATAACTGCCGTTTCAAGTGTCCGACATGAACTGCTGTACTTTCTAAACTAAGAGCCTGTCGGAAGAGCGTTATACCTTTCTTAAAAGCTTATTTTATGCCGCTTAAAACGGTAAATAAAGCTAGGATCTGTTCCAATTTCCGAAAAAATGGGAAAGACCAAACGCTTTAAAATAACAGACGTTTCAAGCGTCCGACATGAACTGCTGTACTTTCTAAACAAAGAGCCTTTCGGAAGAGCAATTCACCTTTCTCAAAAGCTTATTATATGCCGCGTAAACACAATAAAAAGCTAGGGCCTGATCAAACTTCCGAGAAAATGTGAAAGATCAAACGCTTTAAAATAACAGCCGTTTTAAGTGTCCGACATAAACTTCTGTACTCTCTAAGCTAAGAGCCTTCCGAAAGAGCAATATACCTTTCTGAAAGGCTTATTATATGCCGCTTAAAACACAATACAAAGCTAGGGCCTGTTCCAATTTCCGAAAAAATGTGAAAACCCAAACGCTTTAAAATAACAGCCGTTTCAAGTGTCCGACATAAACTGCTGTACTTTCTAAACTAAGAGCCTTTCGGAAGAGCCTAATACCTTTCTGAAAAGCTTATTATGTGTCGCTTAAAACGGTAAATAAAGCTAGGGTTTGTTCCAATTTCCGAGGAAATGGGAAAATCCAAAGCCTTTTAAATAACAGCCGTTTCAAGTGTCCGACATAAACTGATGTACTTTCTGAACTGAAAGCCTTTCGAAAGAGCATTATACCTTTCTGAAAAGCTTATTATGTGTCGCTTAAAACGGTAAATAAAGCTAGGGTTTGTTCCAATTTCCGAGGAAATGGGAAAATCCAAAGCCTTTAAAATAACAGCCGTTTCAAGTGTCCGACATAAACTGCTGTACTTTCTAAACTAAGAGCCTTTCGGAAGATCCTTATACCTTTCTGAAAAGCTTATTATATGTCGCTTAAAACGGTAAATAAAGCTAGGGTTTGGTCCAATTTCCGAGGAAATGGGAAAATCCAAAGCCTTTTAAATAACAGCCGTTTCAAGTGTCCGACATAAACTGCTGTACTTTCTAAACTAAGAGCCTTTCGAAAGAGCATTATTCCTTTCTGAAAAGCTTATTATATGCCGCTTAAAATGGTAAATACAACTAAGATCAGTTCCAATTTCCGAGAAAATGGGAAAATCCAAAGCCCTTAAAATAACAGCCGTTTCAAATGTCCGACATAATCTGCTGTACTTTCTAAACTGAGAGCCATTCAAAAGAGCATTATTCCTTTCTGGAAAGCTTATTATATGCCGCTTAAAACGGTAAATAAAGCTAGGATCTGTTCCAATTTCCGAGAAAATGGGAAAGACCAAACGCTTTAAAATAGCTGCCGTTTCAAGTGTCCGACATAATCTGCTGTACTTTCTAAACTGAGAGCCTGTCGGAAGAGCGTTATACCTTTCTTAAAAGCTTATTATATGTCGCTTAAAACGGCAAATAAAACTAGGATCTGTTCCAATTTCCGAGAAAATGGGAAAATCCAAAGCCCTTAAAATAACAGCCTTTCGAATGAGCATTATTCCTTTCTGAAAAGCTTAGTATATGCCCCTTAAAACGGTAAATAAAGCTAGGATCTGTTCCAATTTCCGAGAAAATGGGAAAGTCCAAACGCTTTAAAATAACTGCCGTTTCATGTGTCCGACATAAACTGCTGTACTTTCTAAACTAAGAGCCTGTCGGAAGAGCGTTATACCTTTCTTAAACGCTATATAATAAGCTTAAATCCAAAGCCTTTTAAATAACAGCCGTTTCAAGTGTCCGACATAAACTGCTGTACTTTCTAAACTAAGAGCCTTTCGGAAGAGCGTTATACCTTTCTGAAAAGCTTATTATATGTCGCTTAAAACGGTAAATAAAGCTATGGTTTGTTCCAATTTCCAACAAACAGCCGTTTCAAGTGTCCGACATAAACTGCTGTACTTTCTAAACTAACAGCCTTTCGGAAGAGCGTTACACCTATCTAAGTAGCTTAGTTTATGCCGCTTTAAACGCTATATAAAGCTAGGGTCTGTTCCAATTTCCGAGAAAATGGGAAAGGCCAAACTCTTTAAAATAATTGCCGTTTCAAGTGTCCGACATGAACTGCTGTACTTTCTAAACTAAGACCCTGTCGGAAGAGCGTTATACCTATCTAAATAGCTTAGTTTATGCCGCTTTAAACGCTATATAAAGCTAGGGTTTGTTCCAATTACCGAGAAAATGGGAAAATCAAAAGTCTTTAAAATAACAGCCGTTTCAAGTGTCCGACATAAACTGCTGTACTTTCTAAACTGAGAGCCTTTCGAAAGAGCATTATTCCTTTCTGAAAAGCATATTATATGCTGCTTAAAACGCTATATAAAGCTAGGGTGTGTTCCAATTTCCGAGAAAATGTGAAAGTCCAAAATCTTTAAAATAACTGCCGTTTCAAATGTCCGACATAAACTGCTGTACTCTCTAAACTAAGGGGCTTTCGAAAGAGCGTTTTTCCTTTCTGAAAAGCCTATTATATACCGCTTAAAACGCAATACAAGGCTAGGGTCTGTTCCAATTTCCGAGAAAATGGGAAAGTACAATCCCTCTAAAATAACAGCCGTTTCAAGTGTCCGACATAAACTGCTGTACTTTCTAAACTGAGAGCCTTTCGGAAAAACGTTATACCTTTCTGAAAAGCTTATTATATGCTGCTTAAAACGGTAAGTAAAGCTAGGGTCTGATCCAATTTCCGAGAAAATGGGAAAATAAAAAGCCTTTAAAATAACGGCCGTTTCAAGGGTCCGACATAAACTGCTGTGCCTTTTCTAAACTAAGAGCCTTTCGGAAGAGCGTTATACCTTTCTGAAAAGTTTATTATATGTCGCTTAAAACGGTAAATAAAGCTAGGATCTGTTCCAATTTTCGAGAAAATGGGAAAATCCAAAGCCCTTAAAATAACAGCCGTTTCTAGTGTCCGACATAAACTGCTGTACTTTCTAAACTGAGAGCCTTTCGAAAGAGCATTATTCCTTTCTGAAAAGCTTATTATATGCCGCTTAAAATGGTAAATACAGCTAGGATCAGTTCCAATTTCCGAGAAAATGGGAAAATCCAAAGCCCTTAAAATAACAGCCGTTTCAAATGTCCGACATAATCTGCTGTACTTTCTAAACTGAGAGCCATTCGAAAGAGCATTATTCCTTTCTGAAAAGCTTATTATATGCCGCTTAAAACGGTAAATAAAGCTAGGATCTGTTCCAATTTCCGAGAAAATGGGAAAGTCCAAACGCTTTAAAATAGCTGCCGTTTCAAGTGTCCGACATAATCTGCTGTACTTTCTAAACTGAGAGCCTGTCGGAAGAGCGTTATACCTTTCTTAAAAGCTTATTATATGTCGCTTAAAACGGTAAATAAAACTAGGATCTGTCCCAATTTCCGAGTAAATGGGAAAATCCAAAGAACTTAAAATAACAGCCTTTCGAAAGAGCATTATTCCTTTCTGAAAAGCTTAGTATATGCCGCTTAAAGCGGTAAATAAAGCTAGGATCTGTTCCAATTTCCGAGAAAATGGGAAAGACCAAACGCTTTAAAATAAAATGTCCGACATAAACTGCTGTACTTTCTAAACTAAGAGCCTGTCGGAAGAGCGTTATACCTTTCTTAAAAGCTTATTATATGTCGCTTAAAACGGTAAATAAAACTAGGATCCGTTCCAATTTCCGAGAAAATGGGAAAATCCAAAGCCCTTAAAATAACAGCCGTTTCAAGTGTCCGACATAAACTGCTATACTTTCTTAACTGAGAGCCTTTCGATATAGCTTTATTCCGTTCTGAAAAGCTTAGTATATGCCGCTTAAAACGGTAAATAAAGCTAGGATCTCTTCCAATTTCCGAGAAAATGGGAAAGACCAAACGCTTTAAAATAACAGACGTTTCAAGCGTCCGACATGAACTGCTGTACTTTCTAAACAAAGAGCCTTTCGGAAGAGCAATTCACCTTTCTGAAAAGCTTATTATATGCCGCTTAAAACGCAATAAAAAGCTAGAGTCTGTTCCAATATCCGATAAAATGAGAAAGTCCAAGCTCTTTAAAATAACAGCCGTTTCAAGGGTCCGACATAAACTGCTGTGCCTTTTCTAAACTAAGAGCCTTTCGGAAAAGCATTATACCTTTCTGAAAAGCTTATAATATGCCGCTTAAAACACAATAAAAAGCTAGGGCCTGTTCCAATTACCGAGAAAATGGGAAAATCCAAAGTCTTTAAAATAACTGCCGTTTCAAGTGTCCGACATGAACTGCTGTACTTTCTAAACTAAGAGCCTGTCGGAAGAGCGTTATACCTTTCTTAAAAGCTTATTTTATGCCGCTTAAAACGGTAAATAAAGCTAGGATCTGTTCCAATTTCCGAAAAAATGGGAAAGACCAAACGCTTTAAAATAACAGACGTTTCAAGCGTCCGACATGAACTGCTGTACTTTCTAAACAAAGAGCCTTTCGGAAGAGCAATTCACCTTTCTGAAAAGCTTATTATATGCCGCGTAAACACAATAAAAAGCTAGGGCCTGATCAAACTTCCGAGAAAATGTGAAAGATCAAACGCTTTAAAATAACAGCCGTTTTAAGTGTCCGACATAAACTTCTGTACTCTCTAAGCTAAGAGCCTTCCGAAAGAGCAATATACCTTTCTGAAAGGCTTATTATATGCCGCTTAAAACACAATACAAAGCTAGGGCCTGTTCCAATTTCCGAAAAAATGTGAAAACCCAAACGCTTTAAAATAACAGCCGTTTCAAGTGTCCGACATAAACTGCTGTACTTTCTAAACTAAGAGCCTTTCGGAAGAGCCTAATACCTTTCTGAAAAGCTTATTATGTGTCGCTTAAAACGGTAAATAAAGCTAGGGTTTGTTCCAATTTCCGAGGAAATGGGAAAATCCAAAGCCTTTTAAATAACAGCCGTTTCAAGTGTCCGACATAAACTGATGTACTTTCTGAACTGAAAGCCTTTCGAAAGAGCATTATACCTTTCTGAAAAGCTTATTATGTGTCGCTTAAAACGGTAAATAAAGCTAGGGTTTGTTCCAATTTCCGAGGAAATGGGAAAATCCAAAGCCTTTAAAATAACAGCCGTTTCAAGTGTCCGACATAAACTGCTGTACTTTCTAAACTAAGAGCCTTTCGGAAGATCCTTATACCTTTCTGAAAAGCTTATTATATGTCGCTTAAAACGGTAAATAAAGCTAGGGTTTGGTCCAATTTCCGAGGAAATGGGAAAATCCAAAGCCTTTTAAATAACAGCCGTTTCAAGTGTCCGACATAAACTGCTGTACTTTCTAAACTAAGAGCCTTTCGGAAGAGCGTTATACCTTTCTGAAAAGCTTATTATATGTCGCTTAAAACGGTAAATAAAGCTAGGGTTTGTTCCAATTTCCAACAAACAGCCGTTTCAAGTGTCCGACATAAACTGCTGCACTTTCTAAACTAACAGCCTTTCGGAAGAGCGTTACACCTATCTAAGTAGCTTAGTTTATGCCGCTTTAAACGCTATACAAAGCTAGGGTCTGTTCCAATTTCCGAGAAAATGGGAAAAGCCAATCTCTTTAAAATAATTGCCGTTTCAAGTGTCCGACATGAACTGCTGTACTTTCTAAACTAAGGCCCTGTCGGAAGAGCGTTATACCTATCTAAATAGCTTAGTTTATGCCGCTTTAAACGCCATATAAAGCTAGGGTCTGTTCCAATTACCGAGAAAATGGGAAAGTACAATCCCTCTAAAATAACAGACGTTTCAAGTGTCCGACATAAACTGCTGTACTTTCTAAACTGAGAGCCTTTCGGAAAAACGTTATACCTTTCTGAAAAGCTTATTTAATATCGCTTACAACGGTAAATAAAGCTAGGGTCTGTTCGAAATTCCAAGAAAATGGGAAAATAAAAGGGCTTTAAAATAACAGCCGTTTCAAGTGTCCGACATAAACTGCTGTGCCTTTTCTAAACTAAGGGCCTTTCGGGAAAGAGTTATACCTTTCTGAAAAGCTTATTATTTGTCGCTTAAAACGGTAAGTAAAGCTAGGGTCTGATCCAATTTCCGAGAAAATGGGAAAATAAAAAGCCTTTAAAATAACGGCCGTTTCAAGGGTCCGACATAAACTGCTGTGCCTTTTCTAAACTAAGAGCCTTTCGGAAGAGCGTTATACCTTTCTGAAAAGCTTATTATATGTCGCTTAAAATGGTAAATAAAGCTAGGGTTTGTTCCAATTTCCAACAAACAGCCGTTTCAAGTGTCCGACATAAACTGCTGCACTTTCTAAGCTAAGAGCCTTCCGAAAGAGCAATATACCTTTCTGAAAGGCTTATTATATGCCGCTTAAAACACAATACAAAGCTAGGGCCTGATCAAACTTCCGAGAAAATGTGAAAGATCAAACGCTTTAAAATAACAGCCGTTTTAAGTGTCCGGCATAAACTTCTGTACTCTCTAAGCTAATAGCCTTCCGAAAGAGCAATATACCTTTCTGAAAGGCTTATTATATGCCGCTTAAAACACAATACAAAGCTAGGGCCTGTTCCAATTTCCGAAAAAATGTGAAAACCCTTTAAAATAACAGCCGTTTCAAGTGTCCGACATAAACTGCTGTACTTTCTAAACTAAGAGCCTTTCGGAAGATCCTTATACCTTTCTGAAAAGCTTATTATATGTCGCTTAAAACGGTAAATAAAGCTAGGGTTTGTTCCAATTTCCAACAAACAGCCGTTTCAAGTGTCCGACATAAACTGCTGCACTTTCTAAACTAACAGCCTTTCGGAAGAACGTTACACCTATCTAAGTAGCTTAGTTTATGCCGCTTTAAACGCTAAATAAAGCTAGGGTCTGTTCCAATTTCCGAGAAAATGGGAAAAGCCAATCTCTTTAAAATAATTGCCGTTTCAAGTGTCCGACATGAACTGCTGTACTTTCTAAACTAAGACCCTGTCGGAAGAGCGTTATACCTATCTAAATAGCTTAGTTTATGCCGCTTTAAACGCTATATAAAGCTAGGGTCTGTTCCAATTACCGAGAAAATGGGAAAGTACAATCCCTCTAAAATAACAGACGTTTCAAGTGTCCGACATAAACTGCTGTACTTTCTAAACTGAGAGCCTTTCGGAAAAACGTTATACCTTTCTGAAAAGCTTATTTAATGTCGCTTACAATGGTAAATAAAGCTAGGGTCTGTTCGAAATTCCAAGAAAATGGGAAAATAAAAGGCCTTTAAAATAACAGCCGTTTCAAGTGTCCGACATAAACTGCTGTGCCTTTTCTAAACTAAGGGCCTTTCGGGAAAGAGTTATACCCTTCTGAAAAGCTTATTATTTGTCGCTTAAAACGGTAAGTAAAGCTAGGGTCTGATCCAATTTCCGAGAAAATGGGAAAATAAAAAGCGTTTAAAATAACGGCCGTTTCAAGTGTCCGATATAAACTGCTATACTTTCTAAACTGAGAGCCTTTCGATATAGCTTTATTCCTTTCTGAAAAGCTTATTATATGCCGCTTAAACACAATAAAAAGCTAGGGCCTGATCAAACTTCCGAGAAAATGTGAAAGATCAAACGCTTTAAAATAACAGCCGTTTTAAGTGTCCGACATAAACTTCTGTACTCTCTAAGCTAAGAGCCTTCCGAAAGAGCAATATACCTTTCTGAAAGGCTTATTATATGCCGCTTAAAACACAATACAAAGCTAGGGCCTGTTCCAATTTCCGAAAAAATGTGAAAACCCAAACCCTTTAAAATAACAGCCGTTTCAAGTGTCCGACATAAACTGCTGTACTTTCTAAACTAAGAGCCTTTCGGAAGAGCCTAATACCTTTCTGAAAAGCTTATTATGTGTCGCTTAAAACGGTAAATAAAGCTAGGGTTTGTTCCAATTTCCGAGGAAATGGGAAAATCCAAAGCCTTTTAAATAACAGCCGTTTCAAGTGTCCGACATAAACTGCTGTACTTTCTAAACTAAGAGCCTTTCGGAAGAGCGTTATACCTTTCTGAAAAGCTTATTATATGTCGCTTAAAACGGTAAATAAAGCTATGGTTTGTTCCAATTTCCAACAAACAGCCGTTTCAAGTGTCCGACATAAACTGCTGCACTTTCTAAACTAACAGCCTTTCGGAAGAACGTTACACCTATCTAAGTAGCTTAGTTTATGCCGCTTTAAACGCTATATAAAGCTAGGGTCTGTTCCATTTTCCGAGAAAATGGGAAAAGCCAATCTCTTTAAAATAATTGCCGTTTCAAGTGTCCGACATGAACTGCTGTACTTTCTAAACTAAGACCCTGTCGGAAGAGCGTTATACCTATCTAAATAGCTTAGTTTATGCCGCTCTAAATGCTATATAAAGCTAGGGTCTGTTCCAATTACCGAGAAAATGGGAAAGTACAATCCCTCTAAAATAACAGACGTTTCAAGTGTCCGACATAAACTGCTGTACTTTCTAAACTGAGAGCCTTTCGGAAAAACGTTATACCTTTCTGAAAAGCTTATTTAATGTCGCTTACAATGGTAAATAAAGCTAGGGTCTGTTCGAAATTCCAAGAAAATGGGAAAATAAAAGGCCTTTAAAATAACAGCCGTTTCAAGTGTCCGACATAATCTGCTGTACTTTCTAAACTGAGAGCCTGTCGTAAGAGCGTTATACCTTTCTTAAAAGCTTAGTATATGCCGCTTAAAACGGTAAATAAAACTAGGATCCGTTCCAATTTCCGAGAAAATGGGAAAATCCAAAGCCCTTAAAATAACAGCCGTTTCAAGTGTCCGACATAAACTGCTATACTTTCTAAACTGAGAGCCTTTCGATATAGCTTTATTCCTTTCTGAAAAGCTTATTATATGCCGCTTAAAACGGTAAATAAAACTAGGATCTGTTCCAATTTCCGAGAAAATGGGAAAATCCAAAGTCTTTAAAATAACAGCCGTTTCAATTGTCCGACATAAACTGATGTACTTTCTGAACTGAAAGCCTTTCGAAAGAGCGTTATACCTTTCTGAAAAGCTTATTATGTGTCGCTTAAAACGGTAAATAAAGCTAGGGTTTGTTCCATGTTCCGAGGATATGGGAAAATCCAAAGCATTTAAAATAACAGCCGTTTCAAGTGTCCGACATAAACTGCTGTACTTTCTAAACTGAGAGCCTTTCGTATGAGCATTATTCCTTTCTGAAAAGCTTATTATATGCCGCTTAAAACGGTAAATACAACTAGGATCTGCTCCAATTTCCGAGAAAATGGGAAAATCCAAAGCCCTTAAAATAACAGCCGTTTCAAGTGTCCGACATAATCTGCTGTACTTTCTAAACTGAGAGCCTTTCGAAAGAGCATTATTCCTTTCTGAAAAGCTTATAATATGCCGCTTAAAACGGTAAATAAAGCTAGGATCCTTTCCAATTTCCGAGAAGATGGGAAAGACCAAACGCTTTAAAATAACTGCGTTTCAAGTGTCCGACATAAACTGCTGTACTTTCTAAACTAAGAGCCTGTCGGAAGAGCGTTATACCTTTCTTAAAAGCTTATTATATGTCGCTTAAAACGGTAAATAAAACTAGGATCTGTTCCAATTTCCGAGAAAATGGGAAAGACCAAACGCTTTAAAATAACTGCCGTTTCACGTGTCCGACATAAACTGCTGTACTTTCTAAACTAAGAGCCTGTCGGAAGAGCGTTATACCTTTCTTAAAAGCTTATTATATCTCGCTTAAAACGGTAAATAAAACTAGGATCTGTTCCAATTTCCGAGAAAATGGGAAAATCCAAAGCCCTTAAAATAACAGCCGTTTCAAGTGTCCGACATAAACTGATGTACTTTCTAAACTGAGAGCCTTTCGAAATAGCATTATTCCTTTCTAAAAAGCTTGTTATATGCCGCTTAACACGGTAAATAAAGCTAGGATCTGTTCCAATTTCCGAGAAAATGGGAAAGACCAAACGCTTTAAAATAACTGCCGTTTCAAGTGTCCGACATAAACTGCTGTACTTTCTAAACTAAGAGCCTGTCGGAAGAGCGTTATACCTTTCTTAAAAGCTTATTATATGTCGCTTAAAACGGTAAATAAAACTAGGATCTGTTCCAATTTCCGAGAAAATGGGAAAATCCAAAGCCCTTAAAATAACAGCCGTTTCAAGTGTCCGACATAAACTGCTGTACTTTCTAAATTGAGAGCCTTTCGAAAGAGCATTATTCCTTTCTGAAAAGCTTATTATATGCCGCTTAAAACGGTAAATAAAGCTAGGATCTGTTCCAATTTCCGAGAAAATAGGAAAGCCCAAAAGCTTTAAAATAACTGCCGTTTCAAGTGTCCGACATAAACTGCTGTACTTTCTAAACTAAGAGCCTGTCGGAAGAGCGTTATACCTTTCTTAAAAGCTTATTATATGTCGCTTAAAACGGTAAATAAAACTAGGATCTGTTCCAATTTCCGAGAAAATGGGAAAATCCAAAGCCCTTAAAACAACAGCCGTTTCAAGTGTCCGACATAAACTGCTGTACTTTCTAAACTGAGAGCCTTTCGAAAGAGCATTATTCCTTTCTGAAAAGCTTATTATATGCCGCTTAAAACGGTAAATAAAGCTAGGATCTGTTCCAATTTCCGAGAAAATGGGAAAGACCAAACGCTTTAAAATAACTGCCGTTTCAAGTGTCCGACATAAACTGCTGTACTTTCTAAATTAAGAGCCTGTCGGAAGAGCGTTATACCTTTCTTAAAAGCTTATTATATGTCGCTTAAAACGGTAAATAAAACTAGGATCTGTTCCAATTTCCGAGAAAATGGGAAAATCCGAAGCCATTAAAACAACAGCCGTTTCAAGTGTCCGACATAAACTGCTGTACTTTCTAAACTGAGAGCCTTTCGAAAGAACATTATTCCTTTCTGAAAAGCTTATTATATGTCGCTTGAAACGGTAGATAAAGCTAGGATCTGTTCCAATTTTCGAGAAAATTTGAAAGTCCAAGCTCTTTAAAATAACAGCCGTTTCAAGGGTCCGACATAAACTGCTGTACTTTCTAAACTAACAGCCTTTCGGAAAAGCGTTGTACCTTTCTGAAAAGCTTATTATATGTCGCTTAAAACGGTAAATAAAGCTAGGGTTTGTTCCAATTTCCGAGGAAATGGGAAAATCCAAAGCCTTTAAAATAACAGCCGTTTCAAGTGTCCGACATAAACTGCTGTACTTTCTAAACTAAGAGCCTTTCGGAAGAGCGTTATACCTTTCTGAAAAGCTTATTATGTGTCGCTTAAAACGGTAAATAAAGCTAGGGTTTGTTCCAATTTCCTACGAAATGGGAAAATCCAAAGCCTTAAAAATAACAGCCGTTTCAAGTGTCCGACATAAACTGCTGTACTTTCTAAACTAAGAGCCTTTCGGAAGAGCGTTATACCTTTCTGAAAAGCGTATTATATGTCGCTTAAAACGGCAAATAAAGCTAGGGTTTCTTCCAATTTCCGAAGAAATGGGAAAATCCAAAGCCTTTAAAGTAACAGCCGTTTCAAGGGTCCGACATAAACTGCTGTACTTTCTAAACTAAGAACCTTTCGGAAGAGCGTTATACCTTTCTGGAAAGCTTATTATATGCCGCTTAAAACGGTAAATAAAACTAGGATCCGTTCCAATTTCCGAGAAAATGGGAAAATCCAAAGCCCTTAAAATAACAGCCGTTTCAAGTGTCCGACATAAACTGCTGTACTTTCTAAACTGAGAGCCTTTCGAAAGAGAATTATTCCTTTCTGAAAAGCTTATTATATGTCGCTTGAAACGGTAAATAAAGCTAGGATCTGTTCCAATTTTCGAGAAAATTTGAAAGTCCAAGCTCTTTAAAATAACAGCCGTTTCAAGGGTCCGACATAAACTGCTGTACTTTCTAAACTAACAGCCTTTCGGAAAAGCGTTGTACCTTTCTGAAAAGCTTATTATATGTCGCTTAAAACGGTAAATAAAGCTAGGGTTTGTTCCAATTTCCGAGGAAATGGGAAAATCCAAAGCCTTTAAAATAACAGCCGTTTCAAGTGTCCGACATAAACTGCTGTACTTTCTAAACTAAGAGCCTTTCGGAAGAGCGTTATACCTTTCTGAAAAGCTTATTATGTGTCGCTTAAAACGGTAAATAAAGCTAGGGTTTGTTCCAATTTCCTACGAAATGGGAAAATCCAAAGCCTTTAAAATAACAGCCGTTTCAAGTGTCCGACATAAACTGCTGTACTTTCTAAACTAAGAGCCTTTCGGAAGAGCGTTAAACCTTTCTGAAAAGCTTATTATATGTCGCTTAAAACGGTAAATAAAACTAGGATCCGTTCCAATTTCCGAGAAAATGGGAAAATCCAAAGCCCTTAAAATAACAGCCGTTTCAAGTGTCCGACATAAACTGCTGTACTTTCTAAACTGAGAGCCTTTCGAAAGAGAATTATTCCTTTCTGAAAAGCTTATTATATGTCGCTTGAAACGGTAAATAAAGCTAGGATCTGTTCCAATTTTCGAGAAAATTTGAAAGTCCAAGCTCTTTAAAATAACAGCCGTTTCAAGGGTCCGACATAAACTGCTGTACTTTCTAAACTAACAGCCTTTCGGAAAAGCGTTGTACCTTTCTGAAAAGCTTATTATATGTCGCTTAAAACGGTAAATAAAGCTAGGGTTTGTTCCAATTTCCGAGGAAATGGGAAAATCCAAAGCCTTTAAAATAACAGCCGTTTCAAGTGTCCGACATAAACTGCTGTACTTTCTAAACTAAGAGCCTTTCGGAAGAGCGTTATACCTTTCTGAAAAGCTTATTATGTGTCGCTTAAAACGGTAAATAAAGCTAGGGTTTGTTCCAATTTCCTACGAAATGGGAAAATCCAAAGCCTTTAAAGTAACAGCCGTTTCAAGGGTCCGACATAAACTGCTGTACTTTCTAAACTAAGAACCTTTCGGAAGAGCGTTATACCTTTCTGGAAAGCTTATTATATGCCGCTTAAAACGGTAAATAAAACTAGGATCCGTTCCAATTTCCGAGAAAATGGGAAAATCCAAAGCCCTTAAAATAACAGCCGTTTCAAGTGTCCGACATAAACTGCTGTACTTTCTAAACTGAGAGCCTTTCGAAAGAGAATTATTCCTTTCTGAAAAGCTTATTATATGTCGCTTGAAACGGTAAATAAAGCTAGGATCTGTTCCAATTTTCGAGAAAATTTGAAAGTCCAAGCTCTTTAAAATAACAGCCGTTTCAAGGGTCCGACATAAACTGCTGTACTTTCTAAACTAACAGCCTTTCGGAAAAGCGTTGTACCTTTCTGAAAAGCTTATTATATGTCGCTTAAAACGGTAAATAAAGCTAGGGTTTGTTCCAATTTCCGAGGAAATGGGAAAATCCAAAGCCTTTAAAATAACAGCCGTTTCAAGTGTCCGACATAAACTGCTGTACTTTCTAAACTAAGAACCTTTCGGAAGAGCGTTATACCTTTCTGGAAAGCTTATTATATGCCGCTTAAAACGGTAAATAAAACTAGGATCTGTTAAAATTTCCGAGAAAATGGGAAAATCCAAAGCCCTTAAAACAACAGCCGTTTCAAGTGTCCGACATAAACTGCTGTACTTTCTAAACTGAGAGCCTTTCGAAAGAGAATTATTCCTTTCTGAAAAGCTTATTATATGTCGCTTGAAACGGTAAATGAAGCTAGGATCTGTTCCAATTTTCGAGAAAATTTGAAAGTCCAAGCTCTTTAAAATAACAGCCGTTTCAAGGGTCCGACATAAACTGCTGTACTTTCTAAACTAACAGCCTTTCGGAAAAGCTTTGTACCTTTCTGAAAAGCTTATTATATGTCGCTTAAAACGGTAAATAAAGCTAGGGTTTGTTCCAATTTCCGAGGAAATGGGAAAATCCAAAGCCTTTAAAATGACAGCCGTTTCAAGTGTCCGACATAAACTGCTGTACTTTCTAAACTAAGAGCCTTTCGGAAGAGCGTTATACCTTTCTGAAAAGCTTATTATATGTCGCTTAAAACGGCAAATAAAGCTAGGGTTTCTTCCAATTTCCGAAGAAATGGGAAAATCCAAAGCCTTTAAAGTAACAGCCGTTTCAAGGGTCCGACATAAACTGCTGTACTTTCTAAACTAAGAACCTTTCGGAAGAGCGTTATACCTTTCTGGAAAGTTTATTATATGTTGCTTAAAACGGTAAATAAAACTAGGATCCGTTCCAATTTCCGAGAAAATGGGAAAATCCAAAGCCCTTAAAATAACAGCCGTTTCAAGTGTCCGACATAAACTGCTATACTTTCTAAACTGAGAGCCTTTCGATATAGCTTTATTCCTTTCTGAAAAGCTTATTATATGCCGCTTAAAACGGTAAATAAAGCTAGAATCTGTTCCAATTTTCGAGAAAATGGGAAAGGCCAAGCTCTTTAAAATAACAGCCGTTTCAAGGGTCCGACATTAACTGCTGTGCTTTTTCTAAACTAAGAGCCTTTCGGAAAAGCGTTATACCTTTCTGAAAAGCCTATTATATGCCGCTTACAACGCAATTTAAGCCAAGGGTCTGTTCCAATTTCGGAGAAAGTGTGAAAGACCAAACTCTTTGAAATAACAGCCTATTCAAGAGTCCGACATGAACTGCTTTACTTTTTAAATAAAAAGCTTTTCGGAAGATCATTACACCTATCTTAAAAGCTTACTATATGCCGGTTAAAACGCTTTATAAAGCTAGGCTGTGTTCCAATCTCCGAGAAAATGGGAAAGACCAAACTCCATAAAATAACTGCCGTTTCAAGTGTCCGACATGAACTGCTGTACTTTCGAAACAAAGACCCTTTCGGAAGAGCGTTACACCTATCTAAATAGCTTAGTTAGTGCCGCTTTAAGCGCTATATAAAGCTAGGGTCTGTTCCAATTACCGAGAAAATGGGAAAATCCAAAGTCTTTAAAATAACAGCCGTTTCAATTGTCCGACATAAACTGATGTACTTTCTGAACTGAAAGCCTTTCGAAAGAGCGTTATACCCTTCTGAAAAGCTTATTATGTGTCGCTTAAAACGGTAAATAAAGCCAGGGTTTGTTCCAATTTCCGAGGAAATGGGAAAATCCAAAGCCTTTAAAATAACAGCCGTTTCAAGTGTCCGACATAAACTGCTGTACTTTCTAAACTAAGAGCCTTTCGGAAGAGCGTTATACCTTTCTGAAAAGCTTATTATGCGTCGCTTAAAACGGTAAATAAAGCTAGGGTTTGTTCCAATTTCCGAGGATATGGGAAAATCCAAAGCCTTTAAAATAACAGCCGTTTCAAGTGTCCGACATAAACTGCTGTACTTTCTAAACTAAGAGCCTTTCGTAAGAGCATTATTCCTTTCTGAAAAGCTTATAATATGCCGCTTAAAACGGTAAATAAAGCTAGGATCTTTTCCAATTTCCGAGAAAATGGGAAAGACCAAACGCTTTAAAATAACTGCGTTTCAAGTGTCCGACATAAACTGCTGTACTTTCTAAACTAAGAGCCTGTCGGAAGAGCGTTATACCTTTCTTAAAAGCTTATTATATGTCGCTTAAAACGGTAAATAAAACTAGGATCTGTTCCAATTTCCGAGAAAAAGGGAAAGACCAAACGCTTTAAAATAACTGCCGTTTCAAGTGTCCGACACAAACTGCTGTACTTTCTAAACTAAGAGCCTGTCGGAAGAGCGTTATACCTTTCTTAAGAGCTTATTATATGTCATTTAAAACGGTAAATAAAACTAGGATCTGTTCCAATTTCCGAGAAAATGGGAAAATCCAAAGCCCTTAAAATAACAGCCGTTTCAAGTGTCCGACATAATCTGCTGTACTTTCTAACTGAGAGCCTTTCGAAAGAGCATTATTCCTTTCTGAAAAGCTTATAATATGCCGCTTAAAACGGTAAATAAAGCTAGGATCTTTTCCAATTTCCGAGAAAATGGAAAGACCAAACGCTTTAAAATAACTGCGTTTCAAGTGTCCGACATAAACTGCTGTACTTTCTAAACTAAGAGCCTGTCGGAAGAGCGTTATACCTTTCTTAAAAGCTTATTATATGTCGCTTAAAACGGTAAATAAAACTAGGATCTGTTCCAATTTCCGAGAAAAATGGAAAGACCAAACGCTTTAAAATAACTGCCGTTTCAAGTGTCCGACACAAACTGCTGTACTTTCTAAACTAAGAGCCTGTCGGAAGAGCGTTATACCTTTCTTAAGAGCTTATTATATGTCATTTAAAACGGTAAATAAAACTAGGATCTGTTCCAATTTCCGAGAAAATGGGAAAATCCAAAGCCCTTAAAATAACAGCCGTTTCAAGTGTCCGACATAAACTGCTGTACTTTCTAAACTGAGAGCCTTTCGAAATAGCATTATTCCTTTCTGAAAAGCTTATTATATGCCGCTTAAAACGGTAAATAAAGCTAGGATCTGTTCCAATTTCCGAGAAAATGGGAAAGACCAAACGCTTTAAAATAACTGCCGTTTCAAGTGTCCGACATAAACTGCTGTACTTTCTAAACTAAGAGCCTGTCGGAAGAGCGTTATACCTTTCTTAAAAGCTTATTATATGTCGCTTAAGATGGTAAATAAAACTAGGATCTGTTCCAATTTCCGAGAAAATGGGAAAATCCAAAGCCCTTAAAATAACAGCCGTTTCAAGTGTCCGACATAAACTGCTGTACTTTCTAAATTGAGAGCCTTTCGAAAGAGCATTATTCCTTTCTGAAAAGCTTATTATATGCCGCTTAAAACGGTAAATAAAGCTAGGATCTGTTCCAATTTCCGAGAAAATGGGAAAGGCCAAACGCTTTAAAGTAACTGCCGTTTCAAGTGTCCGACATAAACTGCTGTACTTTCTAAACTAAGAGCCTGTCGGAAGAGCGTTATACCTTTCTTAAAAGCTTATTATATGTCGCTTAAAACGGTAAATAAAACCAGGATCTGTTAAAATTTCCGAGAAAATGGGAAAATCCAAAGCCCTTAAAACAACAGCCGTTTCAAGTGTCCGACATAAACTGCTGTACTTTCTAAACTGGGAGCCTTTCGAAAGAGCATTATTCCTTTCTGAAAAGCTTATTATATGTCGCTTGAAACGGTAAATAAAGCTAGGATCTGTTCCAATTTCCGAGAAAATGGGAAAATCCAAAGCCCTTAAAATAACAGCCGTTTCAAGTGTCCGACATAATCTGCTGTACTTTCTAAACTGAGAGCCTTTCGAAAGAGCATTATACCTTTCTGAAAAGCTTATTATGCGTCGCTTAAAACGGTAAATAAAGCTAGGGTTTTGTTCCAATTTCCGAGGATATGGGAAAATCCAAAGCCTTTAAAATAACAGCCGTTTCAAGTGTCCGACATAAACTGCTGTACTTTCTAAACTAAGAGCCTTTCGTAAGAGCATTATTCTTTTCTGAAAAGCTTATTATATGCCGCTTAAAACGGTAAATACAACTAGGATCTGTTCCAATTTCCGAGAAAATGGGAAAATCCAAAGCCCTTAAAATAACAGCCGTTTCAAGTGTCCGACATAATCTGCTGTACTTTCTAAACTGAGAGCCTTTCGAAAGAGCATTATTCCTTTCTGAAAAGCTTATAATATGCCGCTTAAAACGGTAAATAAAGCTAGGATCTTTTCCAATTTCCGAGAAAATGGGAAAGACCAAACGCTTTAAAATAACTGCGTTTCAAGTGTCCGACATAAACTGCTGTACTTTCTAAACTAAGAGCCTGTCGGAAGAGCGTTATACCTTTCTTAAAAGCTTATTATATGTCGCTTAAAACGGTAAATAAAACTAGGATCTGTTCCAATTTCCGAGAAAAAGGGAAAGACCAAACGCTTTAAAATAACTGCCGTTTCAAGTGTCCGACACAAACTGCTGTACTTTCTAAACTAAGAGCCTGTCGGAAGAGCGTTATACCTTTCTTAAGAGCTTATTATATGTCATTTAAAACGGTAAATAAAACTAGGATCTGTTCCAATTTCCGAGAAAATGGGAAAATCCAAAGCCCTTAAAATAACAGCCGTTTCAAGTGTCCGACATAAACTGCTGTACTTTCTAAACTGAGAGCCTTTCGAAATAGCATTATTCCTTTCTGAAAAGCTTATTATATGCCGCTTAAAACGGTAAATAAAGCTAGGATCTGTTCCAATTTCCGAGAAAATGGGAAAGTCCAAACGCTTTAAATAACTGCCGTTTCAAGTGTCCGACATAAACTGCTGTACTTTCTAAACTAAGAGCCTGTCGGAAGAGCGTTATACCTTTCTTAAAAGCTTATTATATGTCGCTTAAGATGGTAAATAAAACTAGGATCTGTTCCAATTTCCGAGAAAATGGGAAAATCCAAAGCCCTTAAAATAACAGCCGTTTCAAGTGTCCGACATAAACTGCTGTAGCTTTCTAAATTGAGAGCCTTTCGAAAGAGCATTATTCCTTTCTGAAAAGCTTATTATATGCCGCTTAAAACGGTAAATAAAGCTAGGATCTGTTCCAATTTCCGAGAAAATGGGAAAGGCCAAACGCTTTAAAGTAACTGCCGTTTCAAGTGTCCGACATAAACTGCTTTCTAAACTAAGAGCCTGTCGGAAGAGCGTTATACCTTTCTTAAAAGCTTATTATATGTCGC
The DNA here is from genome assembly GCA_963966105.1 of Volucella zonaria. NCBI lineage: Eukaryota > Metazoa > Arthropoda > Insecta > Diptera > Syrphidae > Volucella > Volucella zonaria. The sequence goes on along the minus strand of CAWYQB010000254.1, from coordinate 3,501,420 downwards.
TTAAAACGGTAAATAAAACTAGGATCTGTTAAAATTTCCGAGAAAATGGGAAAATCCAAAGCCCTTAAAACAACAGCCGTTTCAAGTGTCCGACATAAACTGCTGTACTTTCTAAACTGGGAGCAGTGTCCGACATAAACTGCTGTACTTTCTAAACTGGGAGCCTTTCGAAAGAGCATTATTCCTTTCTGAAAAGCTTATTATATGTCGCTTGAAACGGTAAATAAAAGCTAGGATCTGTTCCAATTTTCGAGAAAATTTGAAAGTCCAAGCTCTTTAAAATAACAGCCGTTTCAAGGGTCCGACATAAACTGCTGTAATTTCTAAACTAACAGCTTTCGGAAAAGCGTTGTACCTTTCTGAAAGAGCTTATGTACTGGTCGCTTAAAACGGTAAATAAGAGCTAGGGTTTGTTCCAATTTCCGAGGAAATGGGAAAATCCAAAGCCTTTAAAATGACAGCCGTTTCAAGTGTCCGACATAAACTGCTGTACTTTCTAAACTAAGAGCCTTTCGGAAGAGCGTTATACCTTTCTGAAAAGCTTATTATATGTCGCTTAAAACGGCAAATAAAAGCTAGGGTTTCTCTCCAATTTCCGAAGAAATGGGAAAATCCAAAGCCTTTAAAGTAACAGCCGTTTCAAGGGTCCGACATAAACTGCTGTACTTTCTAACTAAGAACCTTTCGGAAGAGCGTTATACCTTTCTGGAAAGTTTATTATATGTTGCTTAAAACGGTAAATACAACTAGGATCCGTTCCAATTTCCGAGAAAATGGGAAAATCCAAAAGCCCTTAAAAATAACCAGCCGTTTCAAGTGTCCGACATAAACTGCTATACTTTCTAAACTGAGAGCCTTTCGATATAGCTTTATTCCTTTCTGAAAAGCTTATTATATGGCGCTTAAAACGGTAAATAAAGCTAGAATCTGTTCCAATTTTCGAGAAAATGGGAAAGGCCAAGCTCTTTAAAATAACAGCCGTTTCAAGGGTCCGACATTAACTGCTGTGCTTTTTCTAAACTAAGAGCCCTTTCGGAAAAGCGTTTATACCTTTCTGAAAAGCCTATTATATGCCGCTTACAACGCAATTTAAGCCAAGGGTCTGTTCCAATTTCGGAGAAAGTGTGAACGAACCAAACTCTTTGAAATAACAGCCTATTTCAAGAGTCCGACATGAACTGCTGTACTTTTTAAATAAAAAGCTTTTTCGGAAGATCATTACACCTATCTTAAAAGCTTATTATATGCAGCTTAAAAACGCTTTATAAAGCTAGGCTGTGTTAAAATCTCCGAGAAAATGGGAAAGACCAAACTCCTTAAAATAACTGCCGTTTTCAAGTGTCCGACATGAACTGCTGTACTTTCGAAACTAAGACCCTTTCGGAAGAGCGTTACACCTATCTAAAATAGCTTAGTTAGTGCCAGCTTTACAGCGCTATATAAAGCTAGGGTCTGTTCCAATTACCGAGAAAATGGGAAAATCCAAAGTCTTTAAAATAAGACAGCCGTTTCAATTGTCCGACATAAACTGATGTACTTTCTGAACTGAAAGCCTTTCGAAAGACGCGTTATACCTTTCTGAAAAGCTTATTATATGTCGCTTAAAACGGTAAATAAAGCTAGGGTTTGTTCCAATTTCCGAGGAAATGGGAAAATCCAAAGCCTTTAAAATAACAGCCGTTTCAAGTGTCCGACATAAACTGCTGTACTTTCTAAACTAAGAGCCTTTCGGAAGAGCCTTATACCTTTCTGAAAAGCTTTTTATATGTCGCTTAAAACGGTAAATAAAGCTAGGGTTTGTTCCAATTTCCGAGGATATGGGAAAATCCAAAGCATTTAAAATAACAGCCGTTTCAAGTGTCCGACATAAACTGCTGTACTTTCTAAACTGAGAGCCTTTCGTAAGAGCATTATTCCTTTCTGAAAAGCTTATTATATGCCGCTTAAAACTCGGTAAATACAACTAGGATCTGTTCCAATTTCCGAGAAAATGGGAAAATCCAAAGCCCTTAAAATAACAGCCGTTTCAAGTGTCCGACATAATCTGCTGTTCTTTCTAAACTGAGAGCCTTTCGAAAGAGCATTATTCTTTTCTGAAAAGCTATAATATGCCGCTTAAAACGGTAAATAAAGCTAGGATCTGTTCCAATTTCCGAGAAAAATGGAAAGACCAAACGCTTTAAAATAACTGCCGTTTCAAGTGTCCGACATAAACTGCTGTACTTTCTAAACTAAGAGCCTGTCGGAAGAGCGTTATACCTTTCTTAAAAGCTTATTATATGTCGCTTAAAACGGTAAATAAGACTAGGATCTGTTCCAATTTCCGAGAAAATGGGAAAGACCAAACCCTTTAAAATAACTGCCGTTTCAAGTGTCCGACATAAACTGCTGTACTTTCTAAACTAAGAGCCTGTCGGAAGAGCGTTATACCTTTCTTAAAAGCTTATTATATGTCGCTTAAAACGGTAAATAAAACTAGGATCTGTTCCAATTTCCGAGAAAATGGGAAAATCCAAAGCCCTTAAAATAACAGCCGTTTCAAGTGTCCGACATAAACTGCTGTACTTTCTAAACTGAGAGCCTTTCGAAAGAGCATTATTCCTTTCTGAAAAGCTTATTATATGCCGCTTAAAACGGTAAATAAAGCTAGGATCTGTTCCAATTTCCGAGAAAATGGGAAAGACCAAACGCTTTAAAATAACTGCCGTTTCAAGTGTCCGACTTAAACTGCTGTACTTTCTAAACTAAGAGCCTGTCGGAAGAGCGTTATACCTTTCTTAAAAGCTTATTATATGTCGCTTAAAACGGTAAATAAAACTAGGATCTGTTCCAATTTCCGAGAAAATGGGAGAATCCAAAGCCCTTAAAATAACAGCCGTTTCAAGTGTCCGACATAAACTGCTGTACTTTCTAAATTGAGAGCCTTTCGAAAGAGCATTATTCCTTTCTGAAAAGCTTATTATATGCCGCTTAAAACGGTAAATAAAGCTAGGATCTGTTCCAATTTCCGAGAAAATGGGAAAGGCCAAACGCTTTAAAATAACTGCCGTTTCAAGTGTCCGACATAAACTGCTGTACTTTCTAAACTAAGAGCCTGTCGGAAGAGCGTTATACCTTTCTTAAAAGCTTATTATATGTCGCTTAAAACGGTAAATAAAACTAGGATCTGTTCCAATTTCCGAGAAAATGGGAAAATCCAAAGCCCTTAAAACAACAGCCGTTTCAAGCGTCCGACATAAACTGCTGTACTTTCTAAACTGAGAGCCTTTCGAAAGAGCATTATTCCTTTCTGAAAAGCTTATTATATGTCGCTTAAAACGGTAAATAAAGCTAGGATATGTTCCAATTTTCGAGAAAATGGGAAAGCCCCAACCTTTCGAAAGAGCATTATTCCTTTCTGAAAAGCTTATTATATGCCGCTTAAAACGGTAAATAAAGCTAGGATCTGCTCCATTTTCCGAGAAAATGGGAAAGACCAAACGCTTTAAAATAACTGCCGTTTCTAGTGTCCGAAATGAACTGCTGTACTTTCTAAACTAAGAGCCTGTCGGAAGAGCGTTATACCTTTCTTAAAAGCTTATTATATGTCGCTTAAAACGGTAAATAAAACTAGGATCTGTTCCAATTTCCGAGAAAATGGGAAAATCCAAAGCCCTTAAAATAACAGCCGTTTCAAGTGTCCGACATAAACTGCTATACTTTCTAAACTGAGAGCCTTTCGATATAGCTTTATTCCTTTCTGAAAAGCTTATTATATGGCGCTTAAAACGGTAAATAAAGCTAGGATCTGTTCCAATTTCCGAGAAAATGGGAAAGGCCAAACGCTTTAAAATAACTGCCGTTTCAAGTGTCCGACATAAACTGCTGTACTTTCTAAACTAAGAGCCTGTCGGAAGAGCGTTATACCTTTCTTAAAAGCTTATTATATGTCGCTTAAAACGGTAAATAAAACTAGGATCTGTTCCAATTTCCGAGAAAATGGGAAAATCCAAAGCCCTTAAAACAACAGCCGTTTCAAGCGTCCGACATAAACTGCTGTACTTTCTAAACTGGGAGCCTTTCGAAAGAGCATTATTCCTTTCTGAAAAGCTTATTATATGTCGCTTGAAACGGTAAATAAAGCTAGGATCTGTTCCAATTTTCGAGAAAATTTGAAAGTCCAAGCTCTTTAAAATAACAGCCGTTTCAAGGGTCCGACATAAACTGCTGTAATTTCTAAACTAACAGCCTTTCGGAAAAGCGTTGTACCTTTCTGAAAAGCTTATTATATGTCGCTTAAAACGGTAAATAAAGCTAGGGTTTGTTCCAATTTCCGAGGAAATGGGAAAATCCAAAGCCTTTAAAATGACAGCCGTTTCAAGTGTCCGACATAAACTGCTGTACTTTCTAAACTAAGAGCCTTTCGGAAGAGCGTTATACCTTTCTGAAAAGCTTATTATATGTCGCTTAAAACGGCAAATAAAGCTAGGGTTTCTTCCAATTTCCGAAGAAATGGGAAAATCCAAAGCCTTTAAAGTAACAGCCGTTTCAAGAGTCCGACATAAACTGCTGTACTTTCTAAACTAAGAACCTTTCGGAAGAGCGTTATACCTTTCTGGAAAGTTTATTATATGTTGCTTAAAACGGTAAATAAAACTAGGATCCGTTCCAATTTCCGAGAAAATGGGAAAATCCAAAGCCCTTAAAATAACAGCCGTTTCAAGTGTCCGACATAAACTGCTATACTTTCTAAACTGAGAGCCTTTCGATATAGCTTTATTCCTTTCTGAAAAGCTTATTATATGGCGCTTAAAACGGTAAATAAAGCTAGAATCTGTTCCAATTTTCGAGAAAATGGGAAAGGCCAAGCTCTTTAAAATAACAGCCGTTTCAAGGGTCCGACATTAACTGCTGTGCTTTTTCTAAACTAAGAGCCTTTCGGAAAAGCGTTATACCTTTCTGAAAAGCCTATTATATGCCGCTTACAACGCAATTTAAGCCAAGGGTCTGTTCCAATTTCGGAGAAAGTGTGAAAGACCAAACTCTTTGAAATAACAGCCTATTCAAGAGTCCGACATGAACTGCTGTACTTTTTAAATAAAAAGCTTTTCGGAAGATCATTACACCTATCTCAAAAGCTTATTATATGCCGCTTAAAACGCTTTATAAAGCTAGGCTGTGTTAAAATCTCCGAGAAAATGGGAAAGACCAAACTCCTTAAAATAACTGCCGTTTCAAGTGTCCGACATGAACTGCTGTACTTTCGAAACTAAGACCCTTTCGGAAGAGCGTTACACCTATCTAAATAGCTTAGTTAGTGCCGCTTTAAGCGCTATATAAAGCTATTGTCTGTTCCAATTACCGAGAAAATGGGAAAATCCAAAGTCTTTAAAATAACAGCCGTTTCAATTGTCCGACATAAACTGATGTACTTTCTGAACTGAAAGCCTTTCGAAAGAGCGTTATACCTTTCTGAAAAGCTTATTATGTGTCGCTTAAAACGGTAAATAAAGCTAGGGTTTGTTCCAATTTCCGAGGAAATGGGAAAATCCAAAGCCTTTAAAATAACAGCCGTTTCAAGTGTCCGACATAAACTGCTGTACTTTCTAAACTAAGAGCCTTTCGGAAGAGCCTTATACCTTTCTGAAAAGCTTTTTATATGTCGCTTAAAACGGTAAATAAAGCTAGGGTTTGTTCCAATTTCCGAGGATATGGGAAAATCCAAAGCATTTAAAATAACAGCCGTTTCAAGTGTCCGACATAAACTGCTGTACTTTCTAAACTGAGAGCCTTTCGTAAGAGCATTATTCCTTTCTGAAAAGCTTATTATATGCCGCTTAAAACGGTAAATACAACTAGGATCTGTTCCAATTTCCGAGAAAATGGGAAAATCCAAAGCCCTTAAAATAACAGCCGTTTCAAGTGTCCGACATAATCTGCTGTTCTTTCTAAACTGAGAGCCTTTCGAAAGAGCATTATTCTTTTCTGAAAAGCTTATAATATGCCGCTTAAAACGGTAAATAAAGCTAGGATCTGTTCCAATTTCCGAGAAAATGGGAAAGACCAAACGCTTTAAAATAACTGCGTTTCAAGTGTCCGACATAAACTGCTGTACTTTCTAAACTAAGAGCCTGTCGGAAGAGCGTTATACCTTTCTTAAAAGCTTATTATATGTCGCTTAAAACGGTAAATAAGACTAGGATCTGTTCCAATTTCCGAGAAAATGGGAAAGACCAAACCCTTTAAAATAACTGCCGTTTCAAGTGTCCGACATAAACTGCTGTACTTTCTAAACTAAGAGCCTGTCGGAAGAGCGTTATACCTTTCTTAAAAGCTTATTATATGTCGCTTAAAACGGTAAATAAAACTAGGATCTGTTCCAATTTCCGAGAAAATGGGAAAATCCAAAGCCCTTAAAATAACAGCCGTTTCAAGTGTCCGACATAAACTGCTGTACTTTCTAAACTGAGAGCCTTTCGAAAGAGCATTATTCCTTTCTGAAAAGCTTATTATATGCCGCTTAAAACGGTAAATAAAGCTAGGATCTGTTCCAATTTCCGAGAAAATGGGAAAGACCAAACGCTTTAAAATAACTGCCGTTTCAAGTGTCCGACTTAAACTGCTGTACTTTCTAAACTAAGAGCCTGTCGGAAGAGCGTTATACCTTTCTTAAAAGCTTATTATATGTCGCTTAAAACGGTAAATAAAACTAGGATCTGTTCCAATTTCCGAGAAAATGGGAGAATCCAAAGCCCTTAAAATAACAGAAGTTTCAAGTGTCCGACATAAACTGCTGTACTTTCTAAATTGAGAGCCTTTCGAAAGAGCATTATTCCTTTCTGAAAAGCTTATTATATGCCGCTTAAAACGGTAAATAAAGCTAGGATCTGTTCCAATTTCCGAGAAAATGGGAAAGGCCAAACGCTTTAAAATAACTGCCGTTTCAAGTGTCCGACATAAACTGCTGTACTTTCTAAACTAAGAGCCTGTCGGAAGAGCGTTATACCTTTCTTAAAAGCTTATTATATGTCGCTTAAAACGGTAAATAAAACTAGGATCTGTTCCAATTTCCGAGAAAATGGGAAAATCCAAAGCCCTTAAAACAACAGCCGTTTCAAGCGTCCGACATAAACTGCTGTACTTTCTAAACTGAGAGCCTTTCGAAAGAGCATTATTCCTTTCTGAAAAGCTTATTATATGTCGCTTAAAACGTTAAATAAAGCTAGGATATGTTCCAATTTTCGAGAAAATGGGAAAGCCCCAACCTTTCGAAAGAGCATTATTCCTTTCTGAAAAGCTTATTATATGCCGCTTAAAACGGTAAATAAAGCTAGGATCTGCTCCATTTTCCGAGAAAATGGGAAAGACCAAACGCTTTAAAATAACTGCCGTTTCTAGTGTCCGAAATGAACTGCTGTACTTTCTAAACTAAGAGCCTGTCGGAAGAGCGTTATACCTTTCTTAAAAGCTTATTATATGTCGCTTAAAACGGTAAATAAAACTAGGATCTGTTCCAATTTCCGAGAAAATGGGAAAATCCAAAGCCCTTAAAATAACAGCCGTTTCAAGTGTCCGACATAAACTGCTGTACTTTCTAAACTGAGAGCCTTTCGAAAGAGCATTATTCCTTTCTGAAAAGCTTATTATATGCCGCTTAAAACGGTAAATAAAGCTAGGATCTGCTCCAATTTCCGAGAAAATGGGAAAGACCAAACGCTTTAAAATAACTGCCGTTTCAAGTGTCCGAAATGAACTGCTGTACTTTCTAAACTAAGAGCCTGTCGGAAGAGCGTTATACCTTTCTTAAAAGCTTATTATATGTCGCTTAGAACGGTAAATAAAACTAGGATCTGTTCCAATTTCCGAGCAAATGGGAAAATCCAAAGCCCTTAAAATAACAGCCGTTTCAAGTGTCCGACGTAAACTGCTGTACTTTCTAAACTGAGAGCGTTTCGAAAGAGCATTATTCCTTTCTGAAAAGCTTATTATATGCCGCTTAAAACGGTAAATAAAGCTAGAATCTGTTCCAATTTTCGAGAAAATGGGAAAGGCCAAGCTCTTTAAAATAACAGCCGTTTCAAGGGTCCGACATTAACTGCTGTGCTTTTTCTAAACTAAGAGCCTTTCGGAAAAGCGTTATACCTTTCTTAAAAGCCTATTATATGCCGCTTAAACGCAATTTAAGCCAAGGGTCTGTTCCAATTTCGGAGAAAGTGTGAAAGACCAAACTCTTTGAAATAACAGCCTATTCAAGAGTCTGACATGAACTGCTGTACTTTTTAAATAAAAAGCTTTTCGGAAGATCATTACACCTATCTTAAAAGCTTATTATATGCAGCTTAAAACGCTTTATAAAGCTAGGCTGTGTTAAAATCTCCGAGAAAATGGGAAAGACCAAACTCCTTAAAATAACTGCCGTTTCAAGTGTCCGACATGAACTGCTGTACTTTCGAAACTAAGACCCTTTCGGAAGAGCGTTACACCTATCTAAATAGCTTAGTTAGTGCCGCTTTAAGCGCTATATAAAGCTAGGGTCTGTTCCAATTACCGAGAAAATGGGAAAATCCAAAGTCTTTAAAATAACAGCCGTTTCAATTGTCCGACATAAACTGATGTACTTTCTGAACTGAAAGCCTTTCGAAAGAGCGTTATACCTTTCTGAAAAGCTTATTATGTGTCGCTTAAAACGGTAAATAAAGCTAGGGTTTGTTCCAATTTCCGAGGAAATGGGAAAATCCAAAGCCTTTAAAATAACAGCCGTTTCAAGTGTCCGACATAAACTGCTGTACTTTCTAAACTAAGAGCCTTTCGGAAGAGCCTTATACCTTTCTGAAAAGCTTTTTATATGTCGCTTAAAACGGTAAATAAAGCTAGGGTTTGTTCCAATTTCCGAGGATATGGGAAAATCCAAAGCATTTAAAATAACAGCCGTTTCAAGTGTCCGACATAAACTGCTGTACTTTCTAAACTGAGAGCCTGTCGGAAGAGCGTTATACCTTTCTTAAAAGCTTATTATATGTCGCTTAAAACGGTAAATAAAACTAGGATCTGTTCCAATTTCCGAGAAAATGGGAAAATCCAAAGCCCTTAAAATAACAGCCGTTTCAAGTGTCCGACATAAACTGCTGTACTTTCTAAACTGAGAGCCTTTCGAAAGAGCATTATTCCTTTCTGAAAAGCTTATTATATGCCGCTTAAAACGGTAAATAAAGCTAGGATCTGTTCCAATTTCCGAGAAAATGGGAAAGACCAAACGCTTTAAAATAACTGCCGTTTCAAGTGTCCGACTTAAACTGCTGTACTTTCTAAACTAAGAGCCTGTCGGAAGAGCGTTATACCTTTCTTAAAAGCTTATTATATGTCGCTTAAAACGGTAAATAAAACTAGGATCTGTTCCAATTTCCGAGAAAATGGGAGAATCCAAAGCCCTTAAAATAACAGCCGTTTCAAGTGTCCGACATAAACTGCTGTACTTTCTAAATTGAGAGCCTTTCGAAAGAGCATTATTCCTTTCTGAAAAGCTTATTATATGCCGCTTAAAACGGTAAATAAAGCTAGGATCTGTTCCAATTTCCGAGAAAATGGGAAAGGCCAAACGCTTTAAAATAACTGCCGTTTCAAGTGTCCGACATAAACTGCTGTACTTTCTAAACTAAGAGCCTGTCGGAAGAGCGTTATACCTTTCTTAAAAGCTTATTATATGTCGCTTAAAACGGTAAATAAAACTAGGATCTGTTCCAATTTCCGAGAAAATGGGAAAATCCAAAGCCCTTAAAACAACAGCCGTTTCAAGCGTCCGACATAAACTGCTGTACTTTCTAAACTGAGAGCCTTTCGAAAGAGCATTATTCCTTTCTGAAAAGCTTATTATATGTCGCTTAAAACGGTAAATAAAGCTAGGATATGTTCCAATTTTCGAGAAAATGGGAAAGTCCCAACCTTTCGAAAGAGCATTATTCCTTTCTGAAAAGCTTATTATATGCCGCTTAAAACTGTAAATAAAGCTAGGATCTGCTCCATTTTCCGAGAAAATGGGAAAGACCAAACGCTTTAAAATAACTGCCGTTTCTAGTGTCCGAAATGAACTGCTGTACTTTCTAAACTAAGAGCCTGTCGGAAGAGCGTTATACCTTTCTTAAAAGCTTATTATATGTCGCTTAAAACGGTAAATAAAACTAGGATCTGTTCCAATTTCCGAGAAAATGGGAAAATCCAAAGCCCTTAAAATAACAGCCGTTTCAAGTGTCCGACATAAACTGCTGTACTTTCTAAACTGAGAGCCTTTCGAAAGAGCATTATTCCTTTCTGAAAAGCTTATTATATGCCGCTTAAAACGGTAAATAAAGCTAGGATCTGCTCCAATTTCCGAGAAAATGGGAAAGACCAAACGCTTTAAAATAACTGCCGTTTCAAGTGTCCGAAATGAACTGCTGTACTTTCTAAACTAAGAGCCTGTCGGAAGAGCGTTATACCTTTCTTAAAAGCTTATTATATGTCGCTTAGAACGGTAAATAAAACTAGGATCTGTTCCAATTTCCGAGAAAATGGGAAAATCCAAAGCCCTTAAAATAACAGCCGTTTCAAGTGTCCGACATAAACTGCTGTACTTTCTAAACTGAGAGCGTTTCGAAAGAGCATTATTCCTTTCTGAAAAGCTTATTATATGCCGCTTAAAACGGTAAATAAAGCTAGGATCTGTTCCAATTTCCGAGAAAATGGGAAAGACCAAACGCTTTAAAATAACTGCGTTTCAAGTGTCCGACATAAACTGCTGTACTTTCTAAACTAAGAGCCTGTCGGAAGAGCGTTATACCTTTCTTAAAAGCTTATTATATGTCGCTTAAAACGGTAAATAAAACTAGGATCTGTTCCAATTTCCGCGAAAATGGGAAAATCCAAAGCCCTTAAAATAACAGCCGTTTCAAGTGTCCGACATAAACTGCCGTACTTTCTAAACTGAGAGCCTTTCGAAAGAGCATTATTCCTTTCTGAAAAGCTTATTATATGCCGCTTAAAACGGTAAATAAAGCTTGGATCTGTTCCAATTTCCGAGAAGATGGGAAAGGCCAAACGCTTTAAAATAACTGCCGTTTCAAGTGTCCGACATAAACTGCTGTACTTTCTAAATTGAGAGCCTTTCGAAAGAGCATTATTCCTTTCTGAAAAGCTTATTATATGCCGCTTAAAACGGTAAATAAAGCTAGGATCTGTTCCAATTTCCGAGAAAATGGGAAAGACCAAACGCTTTAAAATAACTGCAGTTTCAAGTGTCCGACATAAACTGCTGTACTTTCTAAACTAAGAGCCTGTCGGAAGAGCGTTATACCTTTCTTAAAAGCTTATTATATGTCGCTTAAAACGGTAAATAAAACTAGGATCTGTTCCAATTTCCGAGAAAATGGGAAAATCCAAAGCCCTTAAAACAACAGCCGTTTCAAGCGTCCGACATAAACTGCTGTACTTTCTAAACTGAGAGCCTTTCGAAAGAGCATTATTCCTTTCTGAAAAGCTTATTATATGCCGCTTAAAACGGTAAATAAAGCTAGGACCTGTTCCAATTTCCGAGAAAATGGGAAAGGCCAAACGCTTTAAAATAACTGCCGTTTCAAGTGTCCGACATAAACTGCTGTACTTTCTAAACTAAGAGCCTGTCGGAAGAGCGTTATACCTTTCTTAAAAGCTTATTATATGTCGCTTAAAACGGTAAATAAAACTAGGATCTGTTCCAATTTCCGAGAAAATGGGAAAATCCAAAGCCCTTAAAATAACAGCCGTTTCAAGTGTCCGACATAAACTGCTGTACTTTCTAAACTGAGAGCCTTTCGAAAGAGCATTATTCCTTTCTGAAAAGCTTATTATATGCCGCTTAAAATGGTAAATAAAGCTAAGATCTGTTCCAATTTCCGAGAAAATGGGAATGGTCAAACGCTTTAAAATAACTGCCGTTTCAAGTGTCCGACATAAACTGCTGTACTTTCTAAATTGACAGCCTTTCGAAAGAGCATTATTCCTTTCTGAAAAGCTTATTATATGCCGCTTAAAACGGTAAATAAAGCCAGGATCTGTTCCAATTTCCGAGAAAATGGGAAAGACCAAACGCTTTAAAATAACTGCCGTTTCAAGTGTCCGACATAAACTGCTGTACTTTCTAAACTAAGAGCCTGTCGGAAGAGCGTTATACCTTTCTTAAAAGCTTATTATATGTCGCTTAAAACGGTAAATAAAACTAGGATCTGTTCCAATTTCCGAGAAAATGGGAAAATCCAAAGCCCTTAAAACAACAGCCGTTTCAAGCGTCCGACATAAACTGCTGTACTTTCTAAACTGAGAGCCTTTCGAAAGAGCATTATTCCTTTCTGAAAAGCTTATTATATGTCGCTTAAAACGGTAAATAAAGCTAGGATATGTTCCAATTTTCGAGAAAATGGGAAATTCCAAACCTTTCGAAAGAGCATTATTCCTTTCTGAAAAGCTTATTATATGCCGCTTAAAACGGTAAATAAAGCTAGGATCTGCTCCAATTTCCGAGAAAATGGGAAAGACCAAACGCTTTAAAATAACTGCCGTTTCAAGTGTCCGAAATGAACTGCTGTACTTTCTAAACTAAGAGCCTGTCGGAAGAGCGTTATACCTTTCTTAAAAGCTTATTATATGTCGCTTAAAACGGTAAATAAAACTAGGATATGTTCCAATTTCCGAGAAAATGGGAAAATCCAAAGCCCTTAAAATAATAGAAGTTTCAAGTGTCCGACATAAACTGCTGTACTTTCTAAACTGAGAGCCTTTCGAAAGACCATTATTCCTTTCTGGAAAGCTTATTATATGCCGCTTAAAACGGTAAATAAAGCTAGGAACTGTTCCAATTTCCGAGAAAATGGGAAAGTCCAAACGCTTTAAAATAACTGCCGTTTCAAGTGTCCGACATAAACTGCTGTACTTTCTAAACTAAGAGCCTGTCGGAAGAGCGTTATACCTTTCTTAAAAGCTTATTATATGTCACTTAAAACGGTAAATAAAACTAGGATCTGTTCCAATTTCCGAGAAAATGGGAAAATCCAAAGCCCTTAAAATAACAGCCGTTTCAAGTGTCCGACATAAACTGCTGTACTTTCTAAACTGAGAGCCTTTCGAAAGAGCATTATTCCTTTCTGAAAAGCTTACTATATGCCGCTTAAAACGGTAAATAAAGCTAGGATCTGTTCCAATTTTCGAGAAAATGGGAAAGTCCAAAATCTTTAAAATAACAGCCGTTTCAAAGGTCTGACATAAACTGCTGTACTTTCTAAACTAAGAGCCTTTCGGAAAAGCGTTGTACCTTTCTGAAAAGCTTATTATATGTCGCTTAAAACGGTAAATAAAGCTAGGGTTTGTTCCAATTTCCGAGGAAATGTTGAAATCCAAAACCTTTAAAATAACAGCCGTTTCAAGTGTCCGACATAAACTGCTGTACTTTCTAAACTAAGAGCCTTTCGGAAGAGCGTTATACCTTTCTGAAAAGCTTATTATATGTCGCTTAAAACGGTAAATAAAGCTAGGATCTGCTCCAATTTCCGAGAAAATGGGAAAGACCAAACGCTTTAAAATAACTGCCGTTTCAAGGGTCCGACATAAACTGCTGTACTTTCTAAACTAAGAACCTTTCGGAAGAGCGTTGTACCTTTCTGGAAAGCTTATTTTATGTCGCTTAAAACGGTACATAAAGCTAGGATCTGTTCCAATTTCCGAGAAAATGGGAAAGACCAAACGCTTTAAAATAACTGCCGTTTCAAGTGTCCGACATAAACTGCTGTACTTTCTAAACTGAGAGCCTTTCGAAAGAGCATTATTCCATTCTGAAAAGCTTATTATATGCCGCTTAAAACGGTAAATAAAGCTAGGATCTCCTCCAATTTCCGAGAAAATGGGAAAGACCAAACGCTTTAAAATAACTGCCGTTTCAAGTGTCCGAAATGAACTGCTGTACTTTCTAAACTAAGAGCTTGTCGGAATAGCGTTATACCTTTCTTAAAAGTTTATTATATGTCGCTTAAAACGGTAAATAAAACTAGGATCTGTTCCAATTTCCGAGAAAATGGGAAAATCCAAAGCCCTTAAAATAACAGCCGTTTCAAGTGTCCGACATAAACTGCTGTACTTTCTAAACTGAGAGCCTTTCGAAAGAGCATTCTTCCTTTCTAAAAAGCTTATTATATGTCGCTTAAAACGGTAAATAAAGCAAAGATCTGCTCCAATTTCCGAGAAAATGGGAAAGACCAAACGCTTTAAAATAACTGCCGTTTCAAGTGTCCGAAATGAACTGCTGTACTTTCTAAACTAAGAGCCTGTCGGAAGAGCGTTACACCTTTCTTAAAAGCTTATTATATGTCGCTTAAAATGGTAAATAAAACTAGGATCTGTTCCAATTTCCGAGAAAATGGGAAAATCCAAAGCCCTTAAAATAACAGCCGTTTCAAGTGTCCGACATAAACTGCTGTACTTTCTAAACTGAGAGCCTTTCGAAAGAGCATTATTCCTTTCTGAAAAGCTTATTATATGCCGCTTAAAACGGTAAATAAAGCTAGGATCTGTTCCAATTTTCGAGAAAATGGGAAAGCCCAAGCTCTTCAAAATAACAGCCGTTTCAAGGGTCCGACATAAACTGCTGTACTTTCTAAACTAAGAGCCTTTCGGAATAGCGTTGTACCTTTCTGAAAAGCTTATTATATGTCGCTTAAAACGGTAAATAAAGCTAGGGTTTGTTCCAATTTCCGAGGAAAGTCTTTAAATTAACAGCCCTTTCAAGTGTCCGACATAAACTGCTGTACTTTCTAAACTAAGAGCCTTATACCTTTCTGAAAGGCTTATTATATGTCGCTTAAAACGGTAAATAAAGCCAGGGTTTGTTCCAATTTCCGAGCAAATGGGAAAATCCAAAGCATTTAAAATTACAGCCGTTTCAAGTGTCCGACATAAACTTATTATATGCCGCTTAAAACGGTAAATACAACTAGGATCTGTTCCAATTTCCGAGAAAATGGGAAAATCCAAAGCACTTAAAATAACAGCTTTTTCAAGTGTCCGACATAATCTGCTGTACTTTCTAAACTGAGAGCCTTCCGAAAGAGCATTATTCCTTTCTGAAAAGCTTATAATATGGCGCTTAAAACGGTAACTAAAGCTAGGATCTGTTCCAATTTCCGAGAAAATGGGAAAGAACAAACGCTTTAAAATAACTGCGTTTCAAGTGTCCGACATAAACTGCTATACTTTCTAAACTAAGAGGCTGTCGGAAGAGCGTTATACCTTTCTTAAAAGCTTATTATATGTCGCTCAAAACGGTAAATAAAACTAGGATCTGTTCCAATTTCCGAGAAAATGGGAAAATCCAAAGCCCTTAAAATAACAGCCGTTTCAAGTGCCCGACATAAACTGCTGTACTTTCTAAGCTGAGAGCCTTTCGAAAGAGCATTATTCCTTTCTGAAAAGCTTATTATATGCCGCTTAAAACGGTAAATAAAGCTAGGGTTTGTTCCAATTTCCGAGGAAATGGTAAATAAAGCTAGGAACTGTTCCAATTTCCGAGAAAATGGGAAAATCCAAAGCCCTTAAAATAACTGCCGTTTCAAGTGTCCGACATAAACTGCTGTACTTTCTAAACTGAGAGCCTTTCGAAAGAGCATTATTCCTTTCTGAAAAGCTTATTATATGCCGCTTAAAACGGTAAATACAACTAGGATCTGTTCCAATTTCCGAGGATATGGGAAAATCCAAAGCCCTTAAAATAACAGCCGTTTCAAGTGTCCGACATAAACTGCTGTACTTTCTAAACTGAGAGCCTTTCGCAAGAGCATTATTCCTTTCTGAAAAGCTTATTACCTGCCGCTTAAAACGGTAAATACAACTAGGATCTGTTCCAATTTCCGAGAAAATGGGAAAATCCAAAGCCCTTAAAATAACAGCCGTTTCAAGTGTCCGACATAATCTGCTGTACTTTCTAAACTGAGATCCTTTCGAAAGAGCATTATTCCTTTCTGACAAGCTTGCAATATGCCGCTTAAAACGGTAAATAAAGCTAGGATCTGTTCCAATTTTCGAGAAAATGGGAAAGCCCAAGATCTTTAAAATAACAGCCGTTTCAAATGTCCGACATGAACAGCTGTACTTTCTAAACTAAGAGCCTTTCGGAAAAGCGTTGTACCTTTCTGAAAAGCTTATAATATGCCGCTTAAAACGGTAAATAAAGCTAGGATCTGTTCCAATTTCCGAGAAAATGGGAAAGACCAAACGCTTTAAAATAACTGCGTTTCAAGTGTCCGACATAAACTGCTGTACTTTCTAAACTAAGAGCCTGTCGGAAGAGCGTTATACCTTCCTTAAAAGCTTATTATATGTCGCTTAAAACGGTGAATAAAACTAGGATCTGTTCCAATTTCCGAGAAAATGGGAAAGCCCAAACGCTTTAAAATAACTGCCGTTTCAAATGTCCGACATGAACAGCTGTACTTTCTAAACTAAGAGCCTTTCGGAAAAGCGTTGTACCTTTCTGAAAAGCTTATAATATGCCGGAAGAGCGTTACACCTATCTAAAAAGCTTATTTTATGCCGCCTTAAACGCAATATAAAGCTAGGGTCTGTTCCAATTTCCGAGAAAATGGGAAAGTCCAAACGCTTTAAAATAACTGCCGTTTCAAATGTCCGACATAAACTGCTGTACTTTCTAAACTAAGAGCCTGTCGGAAGAGCGTTATACCTTTCTTAAAAGCTTATTATATGTCGCTTAAAACGGTAAATAAAACTAGGGTCTGTTCCATTTTCCGAGAAAATGGAAAAATCCAAAGCCCTTAAAACAACAGCCGTTTCAAGTGTCCGACATAAACTGCTGTACTTTCTAAACTGAGAGCCTTTCGGAAGAGCGTTATACCTTTCTGAAAAGCTTATTATATGCCGCTTAAAACGGTAAATAAAGCTAGGGTTTGTTCCAATTTCCGAGCAAATGGGAAAATCCAAAGCCTTTAAAATAACAGCCGTTTCAAGTGTCCGACATAAACTGCTGTACTTTCTCAACTAAGAGCCTTCCGAAAGAGTAATATACCTTTCTGAAAAGCATATTATATGCCGCTTACAACGCAATTTAAGGCAAGGGTCTGTTCCAATTTCGGAGAAAGTGTGAAAGACCAAACTCTTTGAAATAACAGCCGTTTCAAGGGTCCGACATAAACTGCTGTACTTTCTAAACTAAGAACCTTTCGCAAGAGCATTATTCCTTTCTGAAAAGCTTATTAAATGCCGCTTAAAACGGTAAATACAACTAGGATCTGTTCCAATTTCCGAGGATATGGGAAAATCCAAAGCATTTAAAATAACAGCCGTTTCAAGTGTCCGACATAAACTGCTGTACTTTCTAAACTGAGAGCCTTTCGCAAGAGCATTATTCCTTTCTGAAGAGCTTATAATATGCCGCTTAAAACGGTAAATAAAGCTAGGGTTTGTTCCAATTTCCGAGCAAATGGGAAAATCCAAAGCATTTAAAATTACAGCCGTTTCAAGTGTCCGACATAAACTTATTATATGCCGCTTAAAACGGTAAATACAACTAGGATCTGTTCCAATTTCCGAGAAAATGGGAAAATCCAAAGCACTTAAAATAACAGCTTTTTCAAGTGTCCGACATAATCTGCTGTACTTTCTAAACTGAGAGCCTTTCGAAAGAGCATTATTCCTTTCTGAAAAGCTTATAATATGGCGCTTAAAACGGTAACTAAAGCTAGGATCAGTTCCAATTTCCGAGAAAATGGGAAAGACCAAACGCTTTAAAATAACTGCGTTTCAAGTGTCCGACATAAACTGCTATACTTTCTAAACTAAGAGGCTGTCGGAAGAGCGTTATACCTTTCTTAAAAGCTTATTATATGTCGCTCAAAACGGTAAATAAAACTAGGATCTGTTCCAATTTCCGAGAAAATGGGAAAATCCAAAGCCCTTAAAATAACAGCCGTTTCAAGTGCCCGACATAAACTGCTGTACTTTCTAAGCTGAGAGCCTTTCGAAAGAGCATTATTCCTTTCTGAAAAGCTTATTATATGCCGCTTAAAACGGTAAATAAAGCTAGGGTTTGTTCCAATTTCCGAGGAAATGGTAAATAAAGCTAGGAACTGTTCCAATTTCCGAGAAAATGGGAAAATCCAAAGCCCTTAAAATAACTGCCGTTTCAAGTGTCCGACATAAACTGCTGTACTTTCTAAACTGAGAGCCTTTCGAAAGAGCATTATTCCTTTCTGAAAAGCTTATTATATGCCGCTTAAAACGGTAAATACAACTAGGATCTGTTCCAATTTCCGAGGATATGGGAAAATCCAAAGCCCTTAAAATAACAGCCGTTTCAAGTGTCCGACATAAACTGCTGTACTTACTAAACTGAGAGCCTTTCGCAAGAGCATTATTCCTTTCTGAAAAGCTTATTACCTGCCGCTTAAAACGGTAAATACAACTAGGATCTGTTCCAATTTCCGAGAAAATGGGAAAATCCAAAGCCCTTAAAATAACAGCCGTTTCAAGTGTCCGACATAATCTGCTGTACTTTCTAAACAGAGATCCTTTCGAAAGAGCATTATTCCTTTCTGACAAGCTTGCAATATGCCGCTTAAAACGGTAAATAAAGCTAGGATCTGTTCCAATTTTCGAGAAAATGGGAAAGCCCAAGATCTTTAAAATAACAGCCGTTTCAAATGTCCGACATGAACAGCTGTACTTTCTAAACTAAGAGCCTTTCGGAAAAGCGTTGTACCTTTCTGAAAAGCTTATAATATGCCGCTTAAAACGGTAAATAAAGCTAGGATCTGTTCCAATTTCCGAGAAAATGGGAAAGACCAAACGCTTTAAAATAACTGCGTTTCAAGTGTCCGACATAAACTGCTGTACTTTCTAAACTAAGAGCCTGTCGGAAGAGCGTTATACCTTCCTTAAAAGCTTATTATATGTCGCTCAAAACGGTGGATAAAACTAGGATCTGTTCCAATTTCCGAGAAAATGGGAAAGACCAAACGCTTTAAAATAACTGCCGTTTCAAATGTCCGACATGAACAGCTGTACTTTCTAAACTAAGAGCCTTTCGGAAAAGCGTTGTACCTTTCTGAAAAGCTTATAATATGCCGGAAGAGCGTTACACCTATCTAAAAAGCTTATTTTATGCCGCCTTAAACGCAATATAAAGCTAGGGTCTGTTCCAATTTCCGAGAAAATGGGAAAGTCCAAACGCTTTAAAATAACTGCCGTTTCAAATGTCCGACATAAACTGCTGTACTTTCTAAACTAAGGGCCTGTCGGAAGAGCGTTATACCTTTCTTAAAAGCTTATTATATGTCGCTTAAAACGGTAAATAAAACTAGGGTCTGTTCCATTTTCCGAGAAAATGGAAAAATCCAAAGCCCTTAAAACAACAGCCGTTTCAAGTGTCCGACATAAACTGCTGTACTTTCTAAACTGAGAGCCTTTCGGAAGAGCGTTATACCTTTCTGAAAAGCTTATTATATGTCGCTTAAAACGGTAAATAAAGCTAGGGCTTCTTCCAATTTCCGAAGAAATGGGAAAATCCAAAGCCTTTAATTAACAGCCGTTTCAAGGGTCCGACATAAACTGCTGTACTTTCTAAACTAAGAACCTTTCGGAAGAGCGTTATACCTTTCTGGAAAGCTTATTATATGTCGCTTAAAACGGTTAGTAAAGCTAGGATCTGTTCCAATTTCAGAGAAAATGTTAAAATCCAAAGCCTTTAAAATAACAGCCGTTTCAAGTGTCCGACATAAACTGCTGTACTTTCTCAACTAAGAGCCTTCCGAAAGAGTAATATACCTTTCTGAAAAGCATATTATATGCCGCTTACAACGCAATTTAAGGCAAGGGTCTGTTCCAATTTCGGAGAAAGTGTGAAAGACCAAACTCTTTGAAATAACAGCCGTTTCAAGGGTCCGACATAAACTGCTGTACTTTCTAAACTAAGAACCTTTCGCAAGAGCATTATTCCTTTCTGAAAAGCTTATTAAATGCCGCTTAAAACGGTAAATACAACTAGGATCTGTTCCAATTTCCGAGGATATGGGAAAATCCAAAGCATTTAAAATAACAGCCGTTTCAAGTGTCCGACATAAACTGCTGTACTTTCTAAACTGAGAGCCTTTCGCAAGAGCATTATTCCTTTCTGAAGAGCTTATAATATGCCGCTTAAAACGGTAAATAAAGCTAGGGTTTGTTCCAATTTCCGAGCAAATGGGAAAATCCAAAGCATTTAAAATTACAGCCGTTTCAAGTGTCCGACATAAACTTATTATATGCCGCTTAAAACGGTAAATACAACTAGGATCTGTTCCAATTTCCGAGAAAATGGGAAAATCCAAAGCACTTAAAATAACAGCTTTTTCAAGTGTCCGACATAATCTGCTGTACTTTCTAAACTGAGAGCCTTTCGAAAGAGCATTATTCCTTTCTGAAAAGCTTATAATATGGCGCTTAAAACGGTAACTAAAGCTAGGATCTGTTCCAATTTCCGAGAAAATGGGAAAGACCAAACGCTTTAAAATAACTGCGTTTCAAGTGTCCGACATAAACTGCTATACTTTCTAAACTAAGAGGCTGTCGGAAGAGCGTTATACCTTTCTTAAAAGCTTATTATATGTCGCTCAAAACGGTAAATAAAACTAGGATCTGTTCCAATTTCCGAGAAAATGGGAAAATCCAAAGCCCTTAAAATAACAGCCGTTTCAAGTGCCCGACATAAACTGCTGTACTTTCTAAGCTGAGAGCCTTTCGAAAGAGCATTATTCCTTTCTGAAAAGCTTATTATATGCCGCTTAAAACGGTAAATAAAGCTAGGGTTTGTTCCAATTTCCGAGGAAATGGTAAATAAAGCTAGGAACTGTTCCAATTTCCGAGAAAAAGGGAAAGTCCAAACGCTTTAAAATAACTGCCGTTTCAAGTGTCCGACATAAACTGCTGTACTTTCTAAACTAAGAGCCTGTCGGAAGAGCGTTATACCTTTCTTAAAAGCTTATTATATGTCGCTTAAAACGGTAGATAAAACTAGGATCTGTTCCAATTTCCGAGAAAATGGGAAAATCCAAAGCCCTTAAAATAACAGCCGTTTCAAGTGTCCGACATAAACTGCTGTACTTTCTAAACTGAGAGCCTTTCGAAAGAGCATTATTCCTTTCTGAAAAGCTTATTATATGCCGCTTAAAACGGTAAATACAACTAGGATCTGTTCCAATTTCCGAGGATATGGGAAAATCCAAAGCATTTAAAATAACAGCCGTTTCAAGTGTCCGACATAAACTGCTGTACTTTCTAAACTGAGAGCCTTTCGCAAGAGCATTATTCCTTTCTGACAAGCTTGCAATATGCCGCTTAAAACGGTAAATAAAGCTAGGATCTGTTCCAATTTTCGAGAAAATGGGAAAGTCCAAGATCTTTAAAATAACAGCCGTTTCAAATGTCCGACATGAACAGCTGTACTTTCTAAACTAAGAGCCTTTCGGAAAAGCGTTGTACCTTTCTGAAAAGCTTATAATATGCCGCTTAAAACGGTAAATAAAGCTAGGATCTGTTCCAATTTCCGAGAAAATGGGAAAGACCAAACCCTTTAAAATAACTGCGTTTCAAGTGTCCGACATAAACTGCTGTACTTTCTAAACTAAGAGCCTGTCGGAAGAGCGTTATACCTTCCTTAAAAGCTTATTATATGTCGCTTAAAACGGTGAATAAAACTAGGATCTGTTCCAATTTCCGAGAAAATGGGAAAGACCAAACGCTTTAAAATAACTGCCGTTTCAAATGTCCGACATGAACAGCTGTACTTTCTAAACTAAGAGCCTTTCGGAAAAGCGTTGTACCTTTCTGAAAAGCTTATAATATGCCGGAAGAGCGTTACACCTATCTAAAAAGCTTATTTTATGCCGCCTTAAACGCAATATAAAGCTAGGGTCTGTTCCAATTTCCGAGAAAATGGGAAAGTCCAAACGCTTTAAAATAACTGCCGTTTCAAATGTCCGACATAAACTGCTGTACTTTCTAAACTAAGAGCCTGTCGGAAGAGCGTTATACCTTTCTTAAAAGCTTATTATATGTCGCTTAAAACGGTAAATAAAACTAGGGTCTGTTCCATTTTCCGAGAAAATGGAAAAATCCAAAGCCCTTAAAACAACAGCCGTTTCAAGTGTCCGACATAAACTGCTGTACTTTCTAAACTGAGAGCCTTTCGGAAGAGCGTTATACCTTTCTGAAAAGCTTATTATATGTCGCTTAAAACGGTAAATAAAGCTAGGGTTTCTTCCAATTTCCGAAGAAATGGGAAAATCCAAAGCCTTTAATTAACAGCCGTTTCAAGGGTCCGACATAAACTGCTGTACTTTCTAAACTAAGAACCTTTCGGAAGAGCGTTATACCTTTCTGGAAAGCTTATTATATGTCGCTTAAAACGGTTAGTAAAGCTAGGATCTGTTCCAATTTCAGAGAAAATGGGAAAATCCAAAGCCTTTAAAATAACAGCCGTTTCAAGTGTCCGACATAAACTGCTGTACTTTCTCAACTAAGAGCCTTCCGAAAGAGTAATATACCTTTCTGAAAAGCATATTATATGCCGCTTACAACGCAATTTAAGGCAAGGGTCTGTTCCAATTTCGGAGAAAGTGTGAAAGACCAAACTCTTTGAAATAACAGCCGTTTCAAGGGTCCGACATAAACTGCTGTACTTTCTAAACTAAGAACCTTTCGCAAGAGCATTATTCCTTTCTGAAAAGCTTATTAAATGCCGCTTAAAACGGTAAATACAACTAGGATCTGTTCCAATTTCCGAGGATATGGGAAAATCCAAAGCATTTAAAACAACAGCCGTTTCAAGTGTCCGACATAAACTGCTGTACTTTCTAAACTGAGAGCCTTTCGCAAGAGCATTATTCCTTTCTGAAGAGCTTATAATATGCCGCTTAAAACGGTAAATAAAGCTAGGGTTTGTTCCAATTTCCGAGCAAATGGGAAAATCCAAAGCATTTAAAATTACAGCCGTTTCAAGTGTCCGACATAAACTTATTATATGCCGCTTAAAACGGTAAATACAACTAGGATCTGTTCCAATTTCCGAGAAAATGGGAAAATCCAAAGCACTTAAAATAACAGCTTTTTCAAGTGTCCGACATAATCTGCTGTACTTTCTAAACTGAGAGCCTTTCGAAAGAGCATTATTCCTTTCTGAAAAGCTTATAATATGGCGCTTAAAACGGTAACTAAAGCTAGGATCTGTTCCAATTTCCGAGAAAATGGGAAAGACCAAACGCTTTAAAATAACTGAGTTTCAAGTGTCCGACATAAACTGCTATACTTTCTAAACTAAGAGGCTGTCGGAAGAGCGTTATACCTTTCTTAAAAGCTTATTATATGTCGCTCAAAACGGTAAATAAAACTAGGATCTGTTCCAATTTCCGAGAAAATGGGAAAATCCAAAGCCCTTAAAATAACAGCCGTTTCAAGTGCCCGACATAAACTGCTGTACTTTCTAAGCTGAGAGCCTTTCGAAAGAGCATTATTCCTTTCTGAAAAGCTTATTATATGCCGCTTAAAACGGTAAATAAAGCTAGGGTTTGTTCCAATTTCCGAGGAAATGGTAAATAAAGCTAGGAACTGTTCCAATTTCCGAGAAAAAGGGAAAGTCCAAACGCTTTAAAATAACTGCCGTTTCAAGTGTCCGACATAAACTGCTGTACTTTCTAAACTAAGAGCCTGTCGGAAGAGCGTTATACCTTTCTTAAAAGCTTATTATATGTCGCTTAAAACGGTAGATAAAACTAGGATCTGTTCCAATTTCCGAGAAAATGGGAAAATCCAAAGCCCTTAAAATAACAGCCGTTTCAAGTGTCCGACATAAACTGCTGTACTTTCTAAACTGAGAGCCTTTCGAAAGAGCATTATTCCTTTCTGAAAAGCTTATTATATGCCGCTTAAAACGGTAAATACAACTAGGATCTGTTCCAATTTCCGAGGATATGGGAAAATCCAAAGCATTTAAAATAACAGCCGTTTCAAGTGTCCGACATAAACTGCTGTACTTTCTAAACTGGGAGCCTTTCGCAAGAGCATTATTCCTTTCTGAAAAGCTTATTACATGCCGCTTAAAACGGTAAATACAACTAGGATCTGTTCCAATTTCCGAGAAAATGGGAAAATCCAAAGCCCTTAAAATAACAGCCGTTTCAAGTGTCCGACATAATCTGCTGTACTTTCTAAACTGAGAGCCTTTCGAAAGAGCATTATTCCTTTCTGACAAGCTTGCAATATGCCGCTTAAAACGGTAAATAAAGCTAGGATCTGTTCCAATTTTCGAGAAAATGGGAAAGTCCAAGATCTTTAAAATAACAGCCGTTTCAAATGTCCGACATGAACAGCTGTACTTTCTAAACTAAGAGCCTTTCGGAAAAGCGTTGTACCTTTCTGAAAAGCTTATAATATGCCGCTTAAAACGGTAAATAAAGCTAGGATCTGTTCCAATTTCCGAGAAAATGGGAAAGACCAAACGCTTTAAAATAACTGCGTTTCAAGTGTCCGACATAAACTGCTGTACTTTCTAAACTAAGAGCCTGTCGGAAGAGCGTTATACCTTCCTTAAAAGCTTATTATATGTCGCTTAAAACGGTGAATAAAACTAGGATCTGTTCCAATTTCCGAGAAAATGGGAAAGACCAAACGCTTTAAAATAACTGCCGTTTCAAATGTCCGACATGAACAGCTGTACTTTCTAAACTAAGAGCCTTTCGGAAAAGCGTTGTACCTTTCTGAAAAGCTTATAATATGCCGGAAGAGCGTTACACCTATCTAAAAAGCTTATTTTATGCCGAATTAAACGCAATATAAAGCTAGGGTCTGTTCCAATATCCGAGAAAATGGGAAAGTCCAAACGCTTTAAAATAACTGCCGTTTCAAATGTCCGACATAAACTGCTGTACTTTCTAAACTAAGAGCCTGTCGGAAGAGCGTTATACCTTTCTTAAAAGCTTATTATATGTCGCTTAAAACGGTAAATAAAACTAGGGTCTGTTCCATTTTCCGAGAAAATGGAAAAATCCAAAGCCCTTAAAACAACAGCCGTTTCAAGAGTCCGACATAAACTGCTGTACTTTCTAAACTGAGAGCCTTTCGGAAGAGCGTTATACCTTTCTGAAAAGCTTATTATATGTCGCTTAAAACGGTAAATAAAGCTAGGGTTTCTTCCAATTTCCGAAGAAATGGGAAAATCCAAAGCCTTTAATTAACAGCCGTTTCAAGGGTCCGACATAAACTGCTGTACTTTCTAAACTAAGAACCTTTCGGAAGAGCGTTATACCTTTCTGGAAAGCTTATTATATGTCGCTTAAAACGGTTAGTAAAGCTAGGATCTGTTCCAATTTCAGAGAAAATGGGAAAATCCAAAGCCTTTAAAATAACAGCCGTTTCAAGTGTCCGACATAAACTGCTGTACTTTCTCAACTAAGAGCCTTCCGAAAGAGTAATATACCTTTCTGAAAAGCATATTATATGCCGCTTACAACGCAATTTAAGGCAAGGGTCTGTTCCAATTTCGGAGAAAGTGTGAAAGACCAAACTCTTTGAAATAACAGCCGTTTCAAGGGTCCGACATAAACTGCTGTACTTTCTAAACTAAGAACCTTTCGCAAGAGCATTATTCCTTTCTGAAAAGCTTATTAAATGCCGCTTAAAACGGTAAATACAACTAGGATCTGTTCCAATTTCCGAGGATATGGGAAAATCCAAAGCATTTAAAATAACAGCCGTTTCAAGTGTCCGACATAAACTGCTGTACTTTCTAAACTGAGAGCCTTTCGCAAGAGCATTATTCCTTTCTGAAGAGCTTATAATATGCCGCTTAAAACGGTAAATAAAGCTAGGATCTGTTCCAATTTCCGAGAAAATGGGAAAGACCAAACCCTTTAAAATAACTGCGTTTCAAGTGTCCGACATAAACTGCTGTACTTTCTAAACTAAGAGCCTGTCGGAAGAGCGTTATACCTTTCTTAAAAGGTTATTATATGTCGCTTAAAACGGTAAATAAAACTATTATCTGTTAAAATTTCCGAGAAAATGGGAAAATCCAAAGCCCTTAAAATAACAGCCGTTTCAAGTGTCCGACATAAACTGCTGTACTTTCTAAACTGAGAGCCTTTCGAAAGAGCATTATTCCTTTCCGAAAAGCTTATTATATGCCGCTTAAAACGGTAAATAAAGCAAGGATCTGATCCAATTTCCGAGAAAATGGGAAAGACCAAACGCTTTAAAATAACTGCCGTTTCAAGTGTCCGATATAAACTGCTGTACTTTCTAAACTAAGAGCCTGTCGGAAGAGCGTTATACCTTTCTTAAAAGCTTATTATATGTCGCTTAAAACGGTAAATAAAACTAGGATCTGTTCCAATTTCCGAGAAAATGGGAAAATCCAAAGCCCTTAAAATAACAGCCGTTTCAAGTGTCCGACATAAACTGCTGTACTTTCTAAACTGAGAGCCTTTCGAAAGAGCATTATTCCTTTCTGGAAAGCTTATTATATGCCGCTTAAAACGGTAAATAAGGCTAGGATCTGTTCCAATTTCCGAGAAAATGGGAAAGTCCAAACCCTTTAAAATAACTGCCGTTTCAAATGTCCGACATAAACTGCTGTACTTTCTAAACTAAGAGCCTGTCGGAAGAGCGTTATACCTTTCTTAAAAGCTTATTATATGTCGCTTAAAACGGTAAATAAAACTAGGGTCTGTTCCAATTTCCGAGAAAATGGAAAAATCCAAAGCCCTTAAAACAACAGCCGTTTCAAGTGTCCGACATAAACTGCTGTACTTTCTAAACTGAGAGCCTTTCGAAAGAGCATTATTCCTTTCTGAAAAGCTTATTATATGTCGCTTAAAACTGTGAATAAAGCTAGGATCTGTTCCAATTTTCGAGAAAATTTGAAAGTCCAAGCTCTTTAAAATAACAGCCGTTTCAAGGGTCCGACATAAACTGCTGTACTTTCTAAACTAAGAGCCTTTCGGAAAAGCGTTGTACCTTTCTGAAAAGCTTATTATATGTCGCTTAAAACGGTAAATAAAGCTAGGTTTTGTTCCAATTTCCGAGGAAATGGGAAAATCCAAAGCGTTTAAAATAACAGCCGTTTCAAGTGTCCGACATAAACTGCTGTACTTTCTAAACTAAGAGCCTTTCGGAAGAGCGTTATACCTTTCTGAAAAGCTTATTATATGTCGCTTAAAACGGTAGATAAAGCTAGGGTTTCTTCCAATTTCCGAAGAAATGGGAAAATCCAAAGCCTTTAATTAACAGCCGTTTCAAGGGTCCGACATAAACTGCTGTACTTTCTAAACTAAGAACCTTTCGGAAGAGCGTTATACCTTTCTGGAAAGCTTATTATATGTCGCTTAAAACGGTTAGTGAAGCTAGGATCTGTTCCAATTTCAGAGAAAATGGGAAAATCCAAAGCCTTTAAAATAACAGCCGTTTCAAGTGTCCGACATAAACTGCTGTACTTTCTAAACTAAGAGCCTTCCGAAAGAGTAATATACCTTTCTGAAAAGCATATTATATGCCGCTTACAACGCAATTTAAGGCAAGGGTCTGTTCCAATTTCGGAGAAAGTGTGAAAGGCCAAACTCTTTGAAATAACAGCCGTTTCAAGTGTCCAACATGAACTGCTGTACTTTTCAAATAAAGAGCTTTTCGGAAGAGCGTTACACCTTTCTAAAAAGCTTATTTTATGCCGGCTTAAACGCAATATAAAGCTAGGGTCTGCTCCAATTTCCGAGAAAATGGGAAAGTCCAAACCTTTCGAAAGAGCATTATTCCTATCTGAAAAGCTTATTATATGCCGCTTAAAACGGTAAATAAAGCTAGGATCTGTTCCAATTTCCGGGAAAATGGGAAAGACCAAACGCTTTAAAATAACTGCTGTTTCAAGCGTCCGACATAAACTGCTGTACTTTCTAAACTAAGAGCCTGTCGGAACAGCGTTATACCTTTCTTAAAATCTTATTATATGTCGCTTAAAACGGTAAATAAAACTAGGATCTGTTCCAATTTACGAGAAAATGGGAAAATCCAAAGCCCTTAAAATAACAGCCGTTTCAAGTGTCCGACATAAACTGCTGTACTTTCTAAACTGAGAGCCTTTCGAAAGAGCATTATTCCTTTCTGAAAAGCTTATTATATGCCGCTTAAAACGGTAAATAAAGCTAGGATCTGCTCCAATTTCCGAGAAAATGGGAAAGACCAAACGCTTTAAAATAACTGCCGTTTCAAGTGTCCGACATAAACTGCTGTACTTTCTAAACTAAGAGCCTGTCGGAAGAGCGTTATACCTTTCTTAAAAGCTTATTATATGTCGCTTAAAACGGTAAATAAAACTAGGATCTGTTCCAATTTCCGAGAAAATGGGAAAATCCAAAGCCCTTAAAATAACAGCCGTTTCAAGTGTCCGACAAAAACTGCTGTACTTTCTAAACTGAGAGCCTTTCGAAAGAGCATTATTCCTTTCTGAAAAGCTTATTATATGCCGCTTAAAACGGTAAATAAAACTAGGATCTGTTCCAATTTCCGAGAAAATGGGAAAATCCAAAGCCCTTAAAATAACAGCCGTTTCAAGTGTCCGACATAAACTGCTGTACTTTCTAAACTGAGAGCCTTTCGAAAGAGCATTATTCCTTTCTGAAAAGCTTATTATATGCCGCTTAAAACGGTAAATAAAGCTAGGATCTGTTCCAATTTTCGAGAAAATGGGAAAGTCCAAGCTCTTTAAAATAACAGCCGTTTCAAGGGTCCGACATAAACTGCTGTACTTTCTAAACTAAGAGCCTTTCAGAAAAGCGTCGTACCTTTCTGAAAAGCTTATTATATGTCGCTTAAAACGGTAAATAAAGCTAATGTTTGTTCCAATTTCCGAGGAAATGGGAAAATCCAAAGCCTTTAAAATAACAGCCGTTTCAAGTGTCCGACATAAACTGCTGTACTTTCTAAACTGAGAGCCTTTCGAAAGAGCATTATTCCTTTCTGAAGAGCTTATAATATGCCGCTTAAAACGGTAAATAAAGCTAGGATCTGTTCCAATTTCCGAGAAAATGGGAGAGACAAAACGCTTTAAAATAACTGCGTTTCAAGTGTCCGACATAAACTGCTGTACTTTCTAAACTAAGAGCCTTTCGAAAGAGCATTATTCCTTTCTGAAAAGCTTATTATATGCCGCTTAAAACGGTAAATACAACTAGGATCTGTTCCAATTTCCGAGAAAATGGGAAAATCCAAAGCCCTTAAAATAACAGCCGTTTCAAGTGTCCGACATAATCTGCTGCACTTGCTAAACTGAGAGCCTTTCGAAAGAGCATTATTCCTTTCTGAAGAGCTTATAATATGCCGCTTAAAACGGTAAATAAAGCTAGGATCTGTTCCAATTTCCGAGAAAATGGGAAAGACAAAACGCTTTAAAATAACTGCGTTTCAAGTGTCCGACATAAACTGCTGTACTTTCTAAACTAAGAGCCTGTCGGAAGAGCGTTATACCTTTCTTAAAAGCTTATTATATGTCGCTTAAAACGGTGAATAAAACTAGGATGTGTTCCAATTTCCGAGAAAATGGGAAAGACCAAACTCTTTAAAATGACTGCCCTTTCAAATGTCCGACATGAACTGCTGTACTTTCTAAACTAAGAGCCTGTCGGAAGAGCGTTATACCTTTCTTAAAAGGTTATTATATGTCGCTTAAAACGGTAAATAAAACTATTATCTGTTAAAATTTCCGAGAAAATGGGAAAATCCAAAGCCCTTAAAATAACAGCCGTTTCAAGTGTCCGACATAAACTGCTGTACTTTCTAAACTGAGAGCCTTTCGAAAGAGCATTATTCCTTTCTGAAAAGCTTATTATATGCCGCTTAAAACGGTAAATAAAGCTAGGATCTGTTCCAATTTCCGAGAAAATGGGAAAGACAAAATGCTTTAAAATAACTGCGTTTCAAGTGTCCGACATAAACTGCTGTACTTTCTAAACTAAGAGCCTGTCGGAAGAGCGTTATACCTTTCTTAAAAGCTTATTATATGTCGCTTAAAACGGTGAATAAAACTAGGATGTGTTCCAATTTCCGAGAAAATGGGAAAGACCAAACTCTTTAAAATGACTGCCCTTTCAAATGTCCGACATGAACTGCTGTACTTTCTAAACTAAGAGCCTGTCGGAAGAGCGTTATACCTTTCTTAAAAGGTTATTATATGTCGCTTAAAACGGTAAATAAAACTATTATCTGTTAAAATTTCCGAGAAAATGGGAAAATCCAAAGCCCTTAAAATAACAGCCGTTTCAAATGTCCGACATGAACTGCTGTACTTTCTAAACTAAGAGCCTGTCGGAAGAGCGTTATACCTTTCTTAAAAGGTTATTATATGTCGCTTAAAACGGTAAATAAAACTATTATCTGTTAAAATTTCCGAGAAAATGGGAAAATCCAAAGCCCTTAAAATAACAGCCGTTTCAAGTGTCCGACATAAACTGCTGTACTTTCTAAACTGAGAGCCTTTCGAAAGAGCATTATTCCTTTCTGAAGAGCTTATAATATGCCGCTTAAAACGGTAAATAAAGCTAGGATCTGTTCCAATTTCCGAGAAAATGGGAAAGACAAAACGCTTTAAAATAACTGCGTTTCAAGTGTCCGACATAAACTGCTGTACTTTCTAAACTAAGAGCCTGTCGGAAGAGCATTATACCTTTCTTAAAAGCTTATTATATGTCGCTTAAAACGGTAAATAAAACTAGGATCTGTTCCAATTTCCGAGAAAATGGAAAAATCCAAAGCCCTTAAAACAACAGCCGTTTCAAGTGTCCGACATAAACTGCTGTACTTTCTAAACTGAGAGCCTTTCGAAAGAGCATTATTCCTTTCTGAAAAGCTTATTATATGTCGCTTAAAACGGTGAATAAAGCTAGGATCTGTTCCAATTTTCGAGAAAATTTGAAAGTCCAAGCTCTTTAAAATAACAGCCGTTTCAAGGGTCCGACATAAACTGCTGTACTTTCTAAACTAAGAGCCTTTCGGAAAAGCGTTGTACCTTTCTGAAAAGCTTATTATATGTCGCTTAAAACGGTAAATAAAGCTAGGTTTTGTCCCAATTTCCGGGGAAATGGGAAAATCCAAACCGTTTAAAATAACAGCCGTTTCAAGTGTCCGACATAAACTGCTGTACTTTCTAAAGTAAGAGCCTTCCGAAAGAGTAATATACCTTTCTGAAAAGCATATTATATGCCGCTTACAACGCAATTTAAGGCAAGGGTCTGTTCCAATTTCGGAGAAAGTGTGAAAGACCAAACTCTTTGAAATAACAGCCGTTTCAAGTGTCCGACATAAACTGCTGTACTTTCTAAACTAAGAGCCTTCCGAAAGAGTAATATACCTTTCTGAAAAGCATATTATATGCCGCTTACAACGCAATTTAAGGCAAGGGTCTGTTCCAATTTCGGAGAAAGTGTGAAAGACCAAACTCTTTGAAATAACAGCCGTTTCAAGTGTCCGACATGAACTGCTGTACTTTTTAAATAAAGAGCTTTTCAGAAGAGCGTTACACCTATCTAAAAAGCTTATTATATGCCGCCTTAAACGCAATATAAAGCTAGGGTTTGTTCCAATTTCCGAGAAAATGGGAAAGTCCAAACCTTTCGAAAGAGCATTATTCCTATCTGAAAAGCTTATTATATGCCGCTTAAAACGGTAAATAAAGCTAGGATCTGTTCCAATTTCCGAGAAAATGGGAAAGACCGAACGCTTTAAAATAACTGCTGTTTCAAGTGTCCGACATAAACTGCTGTACTTTCTAAACTAAGAGCCTGTCGGAACAGCGTTATACCTTTCTTAAAATCTTATTATATGTCGCTTAAAACGGTAAATAAAACTAGGATCTGTTCCAATTTACGAGAAAATGGGAAAATCCAAAGCCTTAAAATAACAGCCGTTTCAAGTGTCCGACATAAACTGCTGTACTTTCTAAACTGAGAGCCTTTCGGAAGAGCATTATTCCTTTCTGAAAAGCTTATTATATTATATTTCCGAGAAAATGGGAAAGACCAAACGCTTTAAAATAACTGCCGTTTCAAGTGTCCGACATAAACTGCTGTACTTTCTAAACTAAGAGCCTGTCGGAAGAGCGTTATACCTTTCTTAAAAGCTTATTATATGTCGCTTAAAACGGTAAATAAAACTAGGATCTGTTCCAATTTCCGAGGAAATGGGAAAATCCAAAGCGTTTAAAATAACAGCCGTTTCAAGTGTCCGACATAAACTGCTGTACTTTCTAAACTAAGAGCCTTTCGGAAGAGCGTTATACCTTTCTGAAAAGCTTATTATATGTCGCTTAAAACGGTAAATAAAGCTAGGGTTTCTTCCAATTTCCGAAGAAATGGGAAAATCCAAAGCCTTTAATTAACAGCCGTTTCAAGGGTCCGACATAAACTGCTGTACTTTCTAAACTAAGAACCTTTCGGAAGAGCGTTATACCTTTCTGGAAAGCTTATTATATGTCGCTTAAAACGGTTAGTGAAGCTAGGATCTGTTCCAATTTCAGAGAAAATGGGAAAATCCAAAGCCTTTAAAATAACAGCCGTTTCAAGTGTCCGACATAAACTGCTGTACTTTCTAAACTAAGAGCCTTCCGAAAGAGTAATATACCTTTCTGAAAAGCATATTATATGCCGCTTACAACGCAATTTAAGGCA
This sequence comes from Volucella zonaria, assembly GCA_963966105.1. Taxonomy (NCBI): domain Eukaryota; kingdom Metazoa; phylum Arthropoda; class Insecta; order Diptera; family Syrphidae; genus Volucella; species Volucella zonaria. Next base: position 3,468,700 of record CAWYQB010000254.1, on the reverse strand, counting down.
AGGGTCTGTTCCAATTTCGGAGAAAGTGTGAAAGGCCAAACTCTTTGAAATAACAGCCGTTTCAAGTGTCCAACATGAACTGCTGTACTTTTCAAATAAAGAGCTTTTCGGAAGAGCGTTACACCTTTCTAAAAAGCTTATTTTATGCCGGCTTAAACGCAATATAAAGCTAGGGTCTGCTCCAATTTCCGAGAAAATGGGAAAGTCCAAACCTTTCGAAAGAGCATTATTCCTATCTGAAAAGCTTATTATATGCCGCTTAAAACGGTAAATAAAGCTAGGATCTGTTCCAATTTCCGGGAAAATGGGAAAGACCAAACGCTTTAAAATAACTGCTGTTTCAAGCGTCCGACATAAACTGCTGTACTTTCTAAACTAAGAGCCTGTCGGAACAGCGTTATACCTTTCTTAAAATCTTATTATATGTCGCTTAAAACGGTAAATAAAACTAGGATCTGTTCCAATTTACGAGAAAATGGGAAAATCCAAAGCCCTTAAAATAACAGCCGTTTCAAGTGTCCGACATAAACTGCTGTACTTTCTAAACTGAGAGCCTTTCGAAAGAGCATTATTCCTTTCTGAAAAGCTTATTATATGCCGCTTAAAACGGTAAATAAAGCTAGGATCTGCTCCAATTTCCGAGAAAATGGGAAAGACCAAACGCTTTAAAATAACTGCCGTTTCAAGCGTCCGACATAAACTGCTGTACTTTCTAAACTAAGAGCCTGTCGGAAGAGCGTTATACCTTTCTTAAAAGCTTATTATATGTCGCTTAAAACGGTAAATAAAACTAGGATCTGTTCCAATTTCCGAGAAAATGGGAAAATCCAAAGCCCTTAAAATAACAGCCGTTTCAAGTGTCCGACAAAAACTGCTGTACTTTCTAAACTGAGAGCCTTTCGAAAGAGCATTATTCCTTTCTGAAAAGCTTATTATATGCCGCTTAAAACGGTAAATAAAACTAGGATCTGTTCCAATTTCCGAGAAAATGGGAAAATCCAAAGCCCTTAAAATAACAGCCGTTTCAAGTGTCCGACATAAACTGCTGTACTTTCTAAACTGAGAGCCTTTCGAAAGAGCATTATTCCTTTCTGAAAAGCTTATTATATGCCGCTTAAAACGGTAAATAAAGCTAGGATCTGTTCCAATTTTCGAGAAAATGGGAAAGTCCAAGCTCTTTAAAATAACAGCCGTTTCAAGGGTCCGACATAAACTGCTGTACTTTCTAAACTAAGAGCCTTTCAGAAAAGCGTCGTACCTTTCTGAAAAGCTTATTATATGTCGCTTAAAACGGTAAATAAAGCTAATGTTTGTTCCAATTTCCGAGGAAATGGGAAAATCCAAAGCCTTTAAAATAACAGCCGTTTCAAGTGTCCGACATAAACTGCTGTACTTTCTAAACTGAGAGCCTTTCGAAAGAGCATTATTCCTTTCTGAAGAGCTTATAATATGCCGCTTAAAACGGTAAATAAAGCTAGGATCTGTTCCAATTTCCGAGAAAATGGGAGAGACAAAACGCTTTAAAATAACTGCGTTTCAAGTGTCCGACATAAACTGCTGTACTTTCTAAACTAAGAGCCTTTCGAAAGAGCATTATTCCTTTCTGAAAAGCTTATTATATGCCGCTTAAAACGGTAAATACAACTAGGATCTGTTCCAATTTCCGAGAAAATGGGAAAATCCAAAGCCCTTAAAATAACAGCCGTTTCAAGTGTCCGACATAATCTGCTGCACTTGCTAAACTGAGAGCCTTTCGAAAGAGCATTATTCCTTTCTGAAGAGCTTATAATATGCCGCTTAAAACTGTAAATAAAGCTAGGATCTGTTCCAATTTCCGAGAAAATGGGAAAGACAAAACGCTTTAAAATAACTGCGTTTCAAGTGTCCGACATAAACTGCTGTACTTTCTAAACTAAGAGCCTGTCGGAAGAGCGTTATACCTTTCTTAAAAGCTTATTATATGTCGCTTAAAACGGTGAATAAAACTAGGATGTGTTCCAATTTCCGAGAAAATGGGAAAGACCAAACTCTTTAAAATGACTGCCCTTTCAAATGTCCGACATGAACTGCTGTACTTTCTAAACTAAGAGCCTGTCGGAAGAGCGTTATACCTTTCTTAAAAGGTTATTATATGTCGCTTAAAACGGTAAATAAAACTATTATCTGTTAAAATTTCCGAGAAAATGGGAAAATCCAAAGCCCTTAAAATAACAGCCGTTTCAAGTGTCCGACATAAACTGCTGTACTTTCTAAACTGAGAGCCTTTCGAAAGAGCATTATTCCTTTCTGAAAAGCTTATTATATGCCGCTTAAAACGGTAAATAAAGCTAGGATCTGTTCCAATTTCCGAGAAAATGGGAAAGACAAAATGCTTTAAAATAACTGCGTTTCAAGTGTCCGACATAAACTGCTGTACTTTCTAAACTAAGAGCCTGTCGGAAGAGCGTTATACCTTTCTTAAAAGCTTATTATATGTCGCTTAAAACGGTGAATAAAACTAGGATGTGTTCCAATTTCCGAGAAAATGGGAAAGACCAAACTCTTTAAAATGACTGCCCTTTCAAATGTCCGACATGAACTGCTGTACTTTCTAAACTAAGAGCCTGTCGGAAGAGCGTTATACCTTTCTTAAAAGGTTATTATATGTCGCTTAAAACGGTAAATAAAACTATTATCTGTTAAAATTTCCGAGAAAATGGGAAAATCCAAAGCCCTTAAAATAACAGCCGTTTCAAATGTCCGACATGAACTGCTGTACTTTCTAAACTAAGAGCCTGTCGGAAGAGCGTTATACCTTTCTTAAAAGGTTATTATATGTCGCTTAAAACGGTAAATAAAACTATTATCTGTTAAAATTTCCGAGAAAATGGGAAAATCCAAAGCCCTTAAAATAACAGCCGTTTCAAGTGTCCGACATAAACTGCTGTACTTTCTAAACTGAGAGCCTTTCGAAAGAGCATTATTCCTTTCTGAAGAGCTTATAATATGCCGCTTAAAACGGTAAATAAAGCTAGGATCTGTTCCAATTTCCGAGAAAATGGGAAAGACAAAACGCTTTAAAATAACTGCGTTTCAAGTGTTCGACATAAACTGCTGTACTTTCTAAACTAAGAGCCTGTCGGAAGAGCATTATACCTTTCTTAAAAGCTTATTATATGTCGCTTAAAACGGTAAATAAAACTAGGATCTGTTCCAATTTCCGAGAAAATGGAAAAATCCAAAGCCCTTAAAACAACAGCCGTTTCAAGTGTCCGACATAAACTGCTGTACTTTCTAAACTGAGAGCCTTTCGAAAGAGCATTATTCCTTTCTGAAAAGCTTATTATATGTCGCTTAAAACGGTGAATAAAGCTAGGATCTGTTCCAATTTTCGAGAAAATTTGAAAGTCCAAGCTCTTTAAAATAACAGCCGTTTCAAGGGTCCGACATAAACTGCTGTACTTTCTAAACTAAGAGCCTTTCGGAAAAGCGTTGTACCTTTCTGAAAAGCTTATTATATGTCGCTTAAAACGGTAAATAAAGCTAGGTTTTGTCCCAATTTCCGGGGAAATGGGAAAATCCAAACCGTTTAAAATAACAGCCGTTTCAAGTGTCCGACATAAACTGCTGTACTTTCTAAAGTAAGAGCCTTCCGAAAGAGTAATATACCTTTCTGAAAAGCATATTATATGCCGCTTACAACGCAATTTAAGGCAAGGGTCTGTTCCAATTTCGGAGAAAGTGTGAAAGACCAAACTCTTTGAAATAACAGCCGTTTCAAGTGTCCGACATAAACTGCTGTACTTTCTAAACTAAGAGCCTTCCGAAAGAGTAATATACCTTTCTGAAAAGCATATTATATGCCGCTTACAACGCAATTTAAGGCAAGGGTCTGTTCCAATTTCGGAGAAAGTGTGAAAGACCAAACTCTTTGAAATAACAGCCGTTTCAAGTGTCCGACATGAACTGCTGTACTTTTTAAATAAAGAGCTTTTCAGAAGAGCGTTACACCTATCTAAAAAGCTTATTATATGCCGCCTTAAACGCAATATAAAGCTAGGGTTTGTTCCAATTTCCGAGAAAATGGGAAAGTCCAAACCTTTCGAAAGAGCATTATTCCTATCTGAAAAGCTTATTATATGCCGCTTAAAACGGTAAATAAAGCTAGGATCTGTTCCAATTTCCGAGAAAATGGGAAAGACCGAACGCTTTAAAATAACTGCTGTTTCAAGTGTCCGACATAAACTGCTGTACTTTCTAAACTAAGAGCCTGTCGGAACAGCGTTATACCTTTCTTAAAATCTTATTATATGTCGCTTAAAACGGTAAATAAAACTAGGATCTGTTCCAATTTACGAGAAAATGGGAAAATCCAAAGCCTTAAAATAACAGCCGTTTCAAGTGTCCGACATAAACTGCTGTACTTTCTAAACTGAGAGCCTTTCGGAAGAGCATTATTCCTTTCTGAAAAGCTTATTATATTATATTTCCGAGAAAATGGGAAAGACCAAACGCTTTAAAATAACTGCCGTTTCAAGTGTCCGACATAAACTGCTGTACTTTCTAAACTAAGAGCCTGTCGGAAGAGCGTTATACCTTTCTTAAAAGCTTATTATATGTCGCTTAAAACGGTAAATAAAACTAGGATCTGTTCTAATTTCCGAGAAAATGGGAAAATCCAAAGCCCTTAAAATAACAGCCGTTTCAAGTGTCCGACATAAACTGCTGTACTTTCTAAACTGAGAGCCTTTCGAAAGAGCATTATTCCTTTCTGAAAAGCTTATTATATGCCGCTTAAAACGGTAAATAAAGCTAGGATCTGTTCCAATTTTCGAGAAAATGGGAAAGACCAAGCTCTTTAAAATAACAGCCGTTTCAAGGGTCCGACATAAACTGCTGTACTTTATAAACTAAGAGCCTTTCGGAAGAGCCTTATACCTTTCTGAAAAGCTTACTATATGTCGCTTAAAACGGTAAATAAAGCTAGGGTTTGTTCCAATTTCCGAGGAAATGGGAAAATCCAAAGCATTTAAAATAACAGCCGTTTCAAGTGTCCGACATAATCTGCTGTACTTTCTAAACTGAGAGCCTTTCGAAAGAGCATTATTCCTTTCTGAAAAGCTTATTATATGCCGCTAAAAACGGTAAATAAAGCTAGGATCTGTTCCAATTTTCGAGAAAATGGGAAAGTCCAAGCTCTTTAAAATAACAGCCGTTTCAAGGGTCCGACATAAACTGCTGTACTTTATAAACTAAGAGCCTTTCGAAAGAGCATTATTCCTTTCTGAAAAGCTTATAATATGCCGCTTAAAACGGTAAATAAAGCTGGGATCTGTTACAATTTCCGAGGAAATGGGAAAATCCAAAGCCCTTAAAATAACAGCCGTTTCAAGTGTCCGACATAATCTGCTGTACTTTCTAAACTGAGACCCTTTCGAAAGAGCATTATTCCTTTCTGAAAAGCTTATAATATGCCGCTTAAAACGGTAAATAAAGCTGTTATCTGTTACAATTTCCGAGAAAATGGGAAAGACCAAACGCTTTAAAATAACTGCGTTTCAAGTGTCCGACATAAACTGCTGTACTTTTTAAACTAAGAGCCTGTCGGAAGAGCGTTATACCTTTCTTAAAAGCTTATTTTATATCCCTTAAAACGGTAAATAAAACTAGGATCTGTTCCAATTTCCGAGAAAATGGGAAAATCCAAAGGCCTTAAAATAACAGCCGTTTCACGTGTCCGACATAAACTGCTGTACTTTCTAAACTGAGAGCCTTTCGAAAGAGCATTATTCCTTTCTGAAAAGCTTATTATATGCCGCTTAAAACGGTAAATAAAACTAGGATCTGTTCCAATTTCCGAGAAAATGGGAAAATCCAAAGCCCATAAAATAACAGCCGTTTCAAGTGTCCGACATAAACTGCTGTACTTTCTAAACTGAGAGCCTTTCGAAAGAGCATTACTCCTTTCTGAAAAGCTTATTATATGCCGCTTAAAACGGTAAATAAAGCTAGGATCTGTTCCAATTTTCGAGAAAATTGGAAAGCCCAAGCTCTTTAAAATAACAGCCGTTTCATGGGTCCGACATAAACTGCTGTACTTTCTAAACTAAGAGCCTTTCAGAAAAGCGTCGTACCTTTCTGAAAAGCTTATTATATGTCGCTTAAAACGGTAAATAAACCTAATGTTTGTTCCAATTTCCGAGGAAATTGGAAAATCCAAAGCCTTTAAAATAACAGCCGTTTCAAGTGTCCGACATAAACTGCTGTACTTTCTAAACTAAGAGCCTTTCGGAAGAGCCTTATACCTTTCTGAAAAGCTTATTATATGCCGCTTAAAACGGTAAATACAACTAGGATCTGTTCCAATTTCCGAGAAAATGGGAAAATCCAAAGCCCTTAAAATAACAGCCGTTTCAAGTGTCCGACATAATCTGCTGTACTTTCTAAACTGAGACCCTTTCGAAAGAGCATTATTCCTTTCTGAAAAGCTTATAATATGCCGCTTAAAACGGTAAATAAAGCTGGGTTTGTTCCAATTTCCGAGGAAATGGGAAAATCCAAAGCATTTAAAATAACAGCCGTTTCAAGTGTCCGACATAAACTGCTGTACTTTCTAAACTGAGAGCCTTTCGTAAGAGCATTATTCCTTTCTGAAAAGCTTATTTTATGTCGCTTAAAACGGTAAATGAAACTAGGATCTGTTCCAATTTCCGAGAAAATGGGAAAATCCAAAGCCCTTAAAATAACAGCGGTTTCAAGTGTCCGACATAAACTGCTGTACTTTCTAAACTGAGAGCCTGTCGAAAGAGCATTCTTCCTTTCTGAAAAGCTTATTATATGCCGCTTAAAACGGTAAATAAAGCTAGGATCTGTTCCAATTTCCGAGAAAATGGGAAAGTCCAAACGCTTTAAAATAACAGCCGTTTCAAGTGTCCGACATAAACTGCAGTACTTTCTAAACTAAGAGCCTGTCGGAAGAGCGTTATACCTCTCTTAAAAGCTTATTATATGTCGCTTAAAACGGTAAATAAAACTAGGATCTGTTCCAATTTCCGAGAAAATGGGAAAGTCCAAACGCTTTAAAATAACTGCCGTTTCAAGTGTCCGACATAAACTGCTGTACTTTCTAAACTAAGAGCCTTTCGAAAGACCATTATTCCTTTCTGGAAAGCTTATTATATGCCACTTAAAACGTTAAATTAATCTAGGAACTGTTCCAATTTCCGAGAAAATGGGAAAGTCCAAACGCTTTTAAATAACTGCCGTTTCAAGTGTCCGACATAAACTGCTGTACTTTCTAAACTGAGAGCCTTTCGAAAGACCTTTATTCCTTTCTGGAAAGCTTATTATATGCCGCTTAAAACGGTAAATAAAGCTAGGAACTGTTCCAATTTCCGAGAAAATGGGAAAGTCCAAACGCTTTTAAATAACTGCCGTTTCAAGTGTCCGACATAAACTGCTGTACTTTCTAAACTAAGAGCCTGTCGGAAGAGCGTTATACCTTTCTTAAAAGCTTATTATATGTCGCTTAAAACGGTAAATAAAACTAGGATCTGTTCCAATTTCCGAGAAAATGGGAAAATCCAAAGCCCTTAAAATAACAGCCGTTTTAAGTGTCCGACATAAACTGCTGTACTTTCTAAACTGAGAGAATTTCGAAAGAGCATTATTCCTTTCTGAAAAGCTTATTATATGCCGCTTAAAACGGTAAATAAAGCTAGGATCTGTTCCAATTTTCGAGAAAATGGGAAAGTCCAAGCTCTTTAAAATAACAGCCGTTTCAAGGGTCCGACATAAACTGCTGTACTTTCTAAACTAAGAGCCTTTCGGAAAAGTGTTGTACCTTTCTGAAAAGCTTATTATATGTCGCTTAAAACGGTAAATAAAGCTAGGGTTTGTTCCGATTTCCGAGGAAATGGGAAAATCCAAAGCCTTTAAAATAACAGCCGTTTCAAGTGTCCGACATAAACTGCTGTACTTTCTAAATTAAGAGCCTTTCGGAAGAGCGTTATACCTTTCTGAAAAGCTTATTATATGTCGCTTAAAACGGTAAATAAAGCTAGGGTTTTTTCCAATTTCCGAAGAAATGGGAAAATCCAAAGCCTTTAAAATAACTGCCGTTTCAAGGGTCCGACATAAACTGCTGTACATTCTAAACTAAAAACCTTGCGGAAGAGCGTTATACCTTTCTGGAAAGCTTATTATATGTCGCTTAAAACGGTAAATAAAACTAGGATCTGTTCCAATTTCCGAGAAAATGGGAAAATCCAAAGGCTTTAAAATAACAGCCGTTTCAAGTGTCCGACATAAACTGCTGTACTTTCTAAATTAAGAGCCTTCCGAAAGAGTAACATACCTCTCTGAAAAGCCTATTATATGCCGCTTACAACGCAATTTAAGGCAAGGGTCTGTTCCAATTTCGGAGAAAGTGTGAAAGACCAAACTCTTTAAAATAACAGCAGTTTCAAGTGTCCGACATGAACTGCTGTACTTTTTAAATAAAGAGCTTTTCGGAAGATCGTTACACCTATCTAAAAAGCTTATTTTATGCCGCCTTAAACGCTATATAAAGCTAGGGTCTGTTCCAATTTCCGAGAAAATGGGAAAATCCAAAGTCTTTAAAATAACAGCCGTTTCAAGTGTCCGATATAAACTGCTGTACTTTCTAAACTGAGAGCCTTTCGAAAGAGCATTATTCCTTTCTGAAAAGCTTATTCAATGCCGCTTAAAACGGTAAATAGAGCTAGGATCTGTTCCAATTTCCGAGAAAATGGGAAAGTCCAAACGCTTTAAAATAACTGCCGTTTCAAGTTTCCGACATAAACTGCTGTACTTTCTAAACTAAGAGCCTGTCGGAACAGCGTTATACCTTTCTTAAAAGCTTATTTTATGTCGCTTAAAATGGTAAATAAAACTAGGATCTGTTCCAATTTCCGAGAAAATGGGAAAATCCAAAGCCCTTAAAATAACAGCCGTTTCAAGTGTCCGACATGAACTGCTGTACTTTCTAAACTAAGACCCTTTCGGAAGAGCGTTACACCTAATCTAAATAGCTTAGTTACTGCCGCTTAAAACGCTATATAAAGCTAGGGTCTGTTCCAATTACCGAGAAAATGGGAAAATCCAAAGTCTTTAAAATAACAGCCGTCTCAAGTGTCCGATATAAACTGCTGTACTTTCTAAACTGAGAGCCTTTCGAAAGAGCATTATTCCTTTCTGAAAAGCTTATTATATGCCGCTTAAAACGGTAAATAAAGCTAGGATCTGTTCCAATTTCCGAGAAAATGGGAAAGTCCAAACGCTTTAAAATAACTGCCGTTTCAAGTGTCCGACATAAACTGCTGTACTTTCTAAACTGAGAGCCTTTCGAAAGAGCATTATTCCTTTCTGAAAAGCTTATTATATGCCACTTAAAACGGTAAATAAGGCTAGGATCTGTTCCAATTTTCGAGAAAATGGGAAAGCCCAAGCTCTTTAAAATAACAGCCGTTTCAAGGGTCCGACATAAACTGCTGTACTTTCTAAACTAAGAGCCTTTCGGAAAAGCGTTGTACCTTTCTGAAAAGCTTATTATATGTCGCTTAAAACGGTAAATAAAACTAGGATCTGTTCCAATTTCCGAGAAAATGGGAAAATCCAAAGCCTTTAAAAAAACAGCCGTTTCAAGTGTCCGACATAAACTGCTGTACTTTCTAAACTGAGAGCCTTTCGAAAGAGCATTATTCCTTTCTGAAAAGATTATTATATGCCGCTTAAAACGGTAAATAAAGCTAGGATCTGTTCCAATTTCCGAGAAAATGGGAAAGACCAAACGCTTTAAAATAACTGCCGTTTCAAGTGTCCGAGGTAAACTGCTGTACTTTCTAAACTAAGAGCCTGTCGGAAGAGCGTTATACCTTTCTTAAAAGCTTATTATATGTCGCTTAAAACGGTAAATAAAACTAGGATCTGTTCCAATTTCCGAGAAAATGGGAAAATCCAAAGCCCTTAAAATAACAGCCGTTTCAAGTGTCCGACATAAACTGCTGTACTTTCTAAACTGAGAGCCTTTCGAAAGAGCATTATTCCTTTCTGAAAAGCTTATTATATGCCGCTTAAAACGGTAAATAAAGCTAGGATCTGTTCCAATTTCCGAGAAAATGGGAAAGACCAAACGCTTTAAAATAACTGCCGTTTCAAGTGTCCGAGGTAAACTGCTGTACTTTCTAAACTAAGAGCCTGTCGGAAGAGCGTTATACCTTTCTTAAAAGCTTATTATATGTCGCTTAAAACGGTAAATAAAACTAGGATCTGTTCCAATTTCCGAGAAAATGGGAAAATCCAAAGCCCTTAAAATAACAGCCGTTTCAAGTGTCCGACATAAACTGCTGTACTTTCTAAACTGAGAGCCTTTCGAAAGAGCCTTATTCCTTTCTGAAAAGCTTATTATATGCCACTTAAAACTGTAAATAAAGCTAAGGTTTGTTCCAATTTCCGAGGAAATGGGAAAATCCAAAGCCTTTAAAATAACAGCCGTTTCAAGTGTCCGACATAAACTGCTGTACTTTCTAAACTAAGAGCCTTTCGGAAGAGCGTTATACCTTTCTGAAAAGCTTATTATATGTCGCTTCAAACGGTAAATAAAGCTAGGGTTTGTTCCAATTTCCGAAGAAATGGGAAAATCCAAAGCCTTTAAAATAACAGCCGTTTCAAGGGTCCGACATAAACTGCTGTACTTTCTAAACTAAGAACCTTTCGGAAGAGCGTTATACCTTTCTGGAAAGCTTATTATATGTCGCTTAAAACGTTAAGTAAAGCTAGGATCTGTTCCAATTTCCGAGAAAATGGGAAAATCCAAAGCCTTTAAAATAACATCCGTTTCAAGTGTCCGACATAAACTGCTGTACTTTCTAAACTAAGAGCCTTCCGAAAGAGTAATATACCTTTCTGAAAAGCCTATTATATGCCGCTTACAACGCAATTTAAGGCAAGGGTCTGTTCCAATTTCGGAGAAAGTGTGGAAGACCAAACTCTCTGAAATAACAGCCGTTTCAAGTGTCCGACATGAACTGCTGTACTTTTTAAATAAAGAGCTTTTCGGAAGAGCGTTACACCTATCTAAAAAGCTTATTTTATGCCGCCTTAAACGCTATATAAAACTAGGGTCTGTTCCAATTTCCGAGAAAATGGGAAAATCCAAACTCTTTAAAATAACTGCCGTTTCAAGAGTACGACATGAACTGCTGTACTTTCTAAACTAAGACCCTTTCGGAAGAGCGTTACACCTATCTAAATAGCTTAGTTAATGCCGCTTTAAACGCTATATAAGGCTAGGGTCTGTTCCAATTACCGAGAAAATGGGAAAATCCAAAGTCTTTAAAATAACAGCCGTTTCAAGTGTCCGACATAAACTGCTGTACTTTCTAAACTGAGAGCCTTTCGAAAGAGCATTATTCCTTTCTGAAAAGCTTATTATATGCCGCTTAAAACGCTATATAAAGCTAGGGTGTGTTCCAATTTCCGAGAAAATGTGAAAGTCCAAACGCTTTAAAAGAACGGCCGTTTCAAGTGTCCGACATGAACTACTGTACTTTCTAAACTAAGAGCCTTTCGGAAGAGCGTTACACCTTTCTGAAAAGCTTATTATATGCCGCTTAAAACACAATAAAAAGCTAGAGTCTGTTCCAAGATCCGAGAAAATGGGAAAGTCCAAAATCTTTAAAATAACTGCCGTTTCAAATGTCCGACATAAACTGCTGTACTCTATAAACTAAGGGCCTTTCGAAAGACCGTTTTACTTTTCTGTAAAGCCTATTGTATGCCGCTTAAAACGCAATGTAAGGTTAGGGTCTGTTCCAATTTCCGAGAAAATGGGAAAGACCAAACGCTTTAAAATAACTGCCGTTTCAAGTGTCCGACATAAACGACTATACTTTCTAAACTAACAGCCTTTCGGAAGAGCCTTACACCTTTCTGAAAAGCTTAATATATGCCGCTTAAAACACAATAAAAAGCTAGAGTCTGTTCCAATATCCGAGAAAATGGGAAAGGCCAAAATCTTTAAAATAACTGCCGTTTCAAATGTCCGACATAAACTGCTGTACTCTTTAAACTAAGGGCCTTTCGAAAGACCGTTTTACTTTTCTGAAAAGCCTATAGTATGCCGCTTAAAACGCAATGTAAGGTTAGGGTCTGTTCCAATTTCCGAGAAAATGGGAAAGACCAAACGCTTTAAAATAACAGCCGTTTCTAGTGTCAGACATAAACTGCTGCAATTTCTAAACTGAGAGCCTTTCGGAAGAGCCCTGTACCTTTCTGAAAAGCTTATTATATGCCGCTAAAACACAATAAAAAGCTAGGGCCTGTTCAAACTTCCGAGAAAACGTGAAAGATCAAACCCTTTAAAATAACAGCCGTTTTAAGTGTCCGACATAAACTGCTGTACTTTCTAAACTGAGAGCCTTTCGAAAGAGCATTATTCCTTTCTGAAAAGCTTATTATATGCCGCTTAAAACGGTAAATAAAGCTAGGATCTGTTCCAATTTCCGAGAAAATGGGAAAGACCAAACGCTTTAAAATAACAGCCGTTTCAAGTGTCCGACATAAACTGCAGTACTTTCTAAACTAAGAGCCCGTCGGAACAGTATTATACCTTTCTTAAAAGCTTATTATATGTCGCTTAAAACGGTAAATAAAACTAGGATCTGTTCCAATTTCCGAGAAAATGGGAAAATCCAAAGCCCTTAAAATAACAGCCGTTTCAAGTGTCCGACATAAACTGCTGTACTTTCTAAACTGAGAGCCTTTCGAAAGAGCATTATTCCTTTCTGAAAAGCTTATTACATGCCGCTTAAAACGGTAAATAAAGTTAGGATCTGCTCCAATTTCCGAGAAAATGGGAAAGACCAAACGCTTTAAAATAACTGCAGTTTCAAGTGTCCGACATGAACTGCTGTACTTTCTAAACTAAGAGCCTGTCGGAACAGCGTTATACCTTTCTTAAAAGCTTTTTATATGTCGCTTAAAACGGTAAATAAAACTAGGATCTGTTCCAATTTCCGAGAAAATGGGAAAATCCAAAGCCCTTAAAATAACAGCCGTTTCAAGTGTCCGACATAAACTGCTGTACTTTCTAAACTGAGAGCCTTTCGAAAGAGCATTATTCCTTTCTGAAAAGCTTATTATATGCCGCTTAAAACGGTAAATAAAGCTAGGATCGGCTCCAATTTCCGAGAAAATGGGAAAGACCAAACGCTTTAAAATAACTGCCGTTTCAAGTGTCCGACATAAACTGCTGTACTTTCTAAACTAAGAGCCTGTCGGAAGAGCGTTATACCTTTCTTAAAAGCTTATTATATGTCGCTTAAAACGGTAAATAAAACTAGGATCTGTTCCAATTTCCGAGAAAATGGGAAAATCCAAAGCCCTTAAAATAACAGCCGTTTCAAGTGTCCGACATAAACTGCTGTACTTTCTAAACTGAGAGCCTTTCGAAAGAGCATTATTCCTTTCTGAAAAGTTTATTATATGCCGCTTAAAACGGTAAATAAAGCTAGGATCTGTTCCAATTTTCGAGAAAATGGGAAAGCCCAAGCTCTTTAAAATAACAGCCGTTTCAAGTGTCCGACATAAACTGCTGTACTTTCTAAACTAAGAGCCTTTCGGAAGAGCGTTATACCTTTCTGAAAAGCTTATTATATATCGCTTAAAACAGTAGATAAAGCTAGGGTTTGTTCCAATTTCCGAAGAAATGTTAAAATCCAAAGCCTTTAAAATAACTGCCGTTTCAAGTGTCCGACATGAACTGCTGTACTTTCTAAACTAAGACCCTTTCGGAAGAGCGTTACACCTATCTAAATAGCTTAGCTAATGCCGCTTTAAACGCTATATAAAGCCAGGGTCTGTTCCAATTACCGAGAAAATGGGAAAATCCAAAGTCTTTAAAATAACAGCCGTTTAAGTGTCCGACATAAACTGCTGTACTTTCTAAACTGAGAGCCTTTCGAAAGAGCATTATTCCTTTCTGAAAAGCTTATTATATGCCGCTTAAAACGGTAAATAAAGCTAGGGTCTGTTCCAATTTCCGAGAAAATGGGAAAATAAAAAGCTTTTAAAATAACAGCCGTTTCAAGGGTCCGACATAAACTGCTGTACTTTCTAAACTAAGAGCTTTTCGGAAGAGCGTTACACCTATCTAAAAAGCTTATTTTATGCCGCCTTAAACGCTATATAAAGCTAGGGTCTGTTATAATTTCAGAGAAAATGGGAAAGCCCAAACTCTTTAAAATAACTGCCGTTTCAAGTGTCCGACATGAACTGCTGTACTTTCTAAACTAAGACCCTTTCGGAAGAGCGTTACACCTGTCTAAATAGCTTAGCTAATGCCGCTTAAAACGCTATATAAAGCTAGGGTGTGTTCCAATTTCCGAGAAAATGTGAAAGTCCAAACCCTTTAAAATAACAGCCGTTTCAAGTGTCCGACATGAACTACTGTACTTTCTAAACTAAGAGCCTTTCGGAAGAGCGTTACACCTTTCTGAAAAGCTTATTATCTGCCGCTTAAAACACAATAAAAAGCTAGAGTCTGTTCCAATATCCGAGAAAATGGGAAAGACCAAAATCTTTTAAATAACTGCCGTTTCAAATGTCCGACATAAACTGCTGTACTCTTTAAACTAAGGGCCTTTCGAAAGACCGTTTTACTTTTCTGAAAAGCCTATTGTATGCCGCTTAAAACGTAATGTAAGGTTAGGGTGTGTTCCAATTTCCGAGAAAATGGGAAACACCAATCCCTCTAAAATAACAGCCGTTTCTAGTGTCCGACATAAACTGCTGCAATTTCTAAACTGAGAGCCTTTCGGAAGAGCCCTGTACCTTTCTGAAAAGCTTATTATATGCCGCTAAAACACAATAAAAAGCTAGGGCCTGTTCAAACTTCCGAGAAAATGTGTAAGATCAAACCCTTTAAAATAACAGCCGTTTTAATTGTCCGACATAAACTGCTGTACTCTCTAAGCTAAGAACCTTCCGAAAGAGGTATATACTTTTCTGAAAAGCTTATTATATGCCGCTTAAAACACAATATAAAGCTAGGATCTGTTCCAATTTCCGAGAAAATGGGAAAATCCAAAGCCCATAAAATAACAGCCGTTTCAAGTGTCCGACATAAACTGCTGTACTTTCTAAACTGAGAGCCTTTCGAAAGAGCATTATTCCTTTCTAAAAAGCTTATTATATGCCGCTTAAAACGGTAAATAAAGCTAGGGTCTGTTCCAATTTCCGAGAAAATGGGAAAATAAAAAGCTTTTAAAATAACAGCCGTTTCAAGGGTCCGACATAAACTGCTGCGCCTTTTCTAAACTAAGAGCCTTTTGGAAGAGCGTTATTCCTTTCTGAAAAGCTTATTATATGTCGCTTAAAACGGTGAGTAAAACTAGGATCTGTTCCAATTTCCGAGAAAATGGGAAAATCCAAAGCCTTTACAATAACAGGCGTTTCAAGTGTCCGACATAAACTGCTGTACTTTCTAAACTAAGAGCCATCCGAAAGAGTAATATACCTTTCTGAAAAGCTTATTATATGCCGCTTACAATGCAATATAAGGCAAGGGTCTGTTCCAATTTCGGAGAAAATGTGAAAGACCAAACGCTTTAAAATAACTGCCGTTTCAAGTGTCCGTCATAAACTGCTGTACTTTCTAAATTAAGACCCTGTCGGAACAGCGTTATACCTTTCTTAAAAGCTTATTATATGTCGCTTAAAACGGTAAATAAAGCTAGGGCTTGTTCCAATTTCCGAGAAAATGGGAAAATCCAAAGCCCTTAAAATAACAGCCGTTTCAAGTGTCCGACATAAACTGCTGTACTTTCTAAACTAAGAGCCTTCCGAAAGAGTAATATACCTTTCTGAAAAGCCTACTATATGCCGCTTACAACGCAATTTAAGGCAAGGGTCTGTTCCAATTTCGGAGAAAATGTGAAAGACCAAACGCTTTAAAATAACTGCCGTTTCAAGTGTCCGACATAAACTGCTGTACTTTCTAAGCTAAGAGTCTTTCGGAAGAGCGCCATACATTTCCGAAAAGCTTATTATATGTCGCTTAAAACGGTAAATAAAGCTAGGGTCTGTTCCAATTTCCGAGAAAATGGGAAAATCAAAAGCCTTTAAAATAACAGCCGTTTCAAGTGTCCGACATAAACTGCTGTACTTTCTAAACTAAGAGCCTTTCGGAAAAGAGTTATACCTTTCTGAAAAGCTTATTATATGTCGCTTAAACCGGTAAATAAAGCTAGGGTCTGTTCCAATTTCCGAGAATATGGGAATATAAAAAGCTTTTAAAATAACAGCCGTTTCAAGAGTCCGACATAAACTGCTGTACTTTCTAAATTAAGAGCCTTTCCGAAAAGCGTTATACCTTTCTGAAAAGCTTATTATATGCCGCTTAAAACGGTTAATAAAACTGGGATCTGTTCCAATTTCCGAGAAAATGGGAAAATCCAAAGCCTTTACAATAACAGCCGTTACAAGTGTCCGACATAAACTGCTGTACTTTCTAAACTAAGAGCCTTCCGAAAGAGTAATATACCTTTCTGAAAAGCCTACTATATGCCGCTTACAACGCAATTTAAGGCAAGGGTCTGTTCCAATTTCGGAGAAAATGTGAAAGACCAAACGCTTTAAAATAACTGCCGTTTCAAGTGTCCGACATAAACTGCTGTACTTTCTAAGCTAAGAGTCTTTCGGAAGAGCGCCATACATTTCCGAAAAGCTTATTATATGTCGCTTAAAACGGTAAATAAAGCTAGGGTCTGTTCCAATTTCCGAGAAAATGGGAAAATCAAAAGCCTTTAAAATAACAGCCGTTTCAAGTGTCCGACATAAACTGCTGTACTTTCTAAACTAAGAGCCTTTCGGAAAAGCGTTATACCTTTCTAAAAGCTTATTATATGTCGCTTAAAACGGTAAATAAAGCTAGGATCTGTTCCAATTTCCGAGAAAATGGGAAAATCCTAAGCCCTTAAAATAACAGCCGTTTCAAGTGTCCGACATAAACTGCTGTACTTTCTAAACTGAGATCCGTTCGAAAGAGCATTATTCCTTTCTGAAAAGCTTATTATATGTCGCTTAAAACGGTAAATAAAACTAGGATCTGTTCCAATTTCAAGAAAATGGGAAAATCCAAAGCCTTTACAATAACAGCCGTTACAAGTGTCCGACATAAACTGCTGTACTTTCTAAACTGAGAGCCTTTCGAAAGAGCATTTTTCGTTTCTGAAAAGCTTATTATATGCCGCTTAGAACGCTATATAAAGCTAGGGTGTGTTCCAATTTCCGAGAAAATGTGAAAGACCAAACGCTTTAAAATAACAGCCGTTTCAAGTGTCCGACATAAATTGCTGTACTTTCTAAACTAAGAGCCTTTGGGAAGAGCATTACACCTTTCTGAAAAGCGTATTATATGCCGCTTAAAACACAATAAAAAGCTAGAGTCTGTTCTAATATCCGCGAAAATGGGAAATCCAAACTCTTTAAAATAACTGCCGTTTCAAGTGCCCGTCATAAATTGCTGTACTTTCTAAGCTAAGAGCCTACCAAAAGAGGAATATACCTTTCTGAAAAGCTTATTATATGCCGCTTACAACGCAAATAAAATGCAAGGGTCTGTTCCAATTTCGGAGAAAGTGTAAAAGAACAAACGCTTTAAAATAACTGCCGTTTCAAGTGTCCGACATAAACTGCTGTACGTTCTAAATTAAGAGCCTTCGGAAAGAGTAATATAATTTTCTGAAAAGCCTATTATATGCCGCTTACAACGCAATTTAAGGCAAGGGTCTGTTCCAATTTCGGAGAAAGTGTGAAAGACCAAACTCTTTGAAATAACAGCCGTTTCAAGTGTCCGACATGAACTGCTGTACTTTCTAAACTAAAACTCTTTCGGAAGAGCGTTACACCTACCTAAATAGCTTAGTTTATGCCGCTTTAAACGCTATATAAAGCTAGGGTCTGTTCCAATTACCGAGAAAATGGGAAAATCCAAAGTCTTTAAATTAACAGCCGTTTCAAGTGTCCGACATAAACTGCTGTACTTTCTAAATTAAGAGCCTTCCGAAAGAGTAATATACCTTTCTGAAAAGCCTATTATATGCCGCCTACAACGCAATTTAAGGCAAGGGTCAGTTTCAATTTCGGAGAAAGTGTGAAATACCAAACTCTTTGAAATAACAGCCGTTCCAAGTGTCCGACATGAACTGCTGTGCTTTCTAAACTAAGACCGTTTCGGAAGAGCGTTACACCTATCTAAATAGCTTAGTTTATGCCGCTTTAAACGCTATATAAAGCTAGGGTCTGTTCCAATTACCGAGAAATTGGGGAAATCCAAAGCCTTTAAAATAACAGCCGTTTCAAGTGTCCGACATGGACTGCTGTACTTTCTAAACTAACAACCTTTCGGAAGAGCGTTATACCTTTCTGAAAAGCTTATTATGTGTCGCTTAAAATGATAAATAAAACTAGGGTTTGTTCCAATTTCCGAGAAAATGTGAAAGTCCAAACGCTTTAAAATAACAGCCATTTCAAGTGTCCGACATGAACTGCTGTACTTTTTAAATAAAGACCTTTTCGGAAGAGCGTTACACCTTTCTGAAAAGCTTATTAAATGCCGCTTAAAACACAATAAAAAGCTAGAGTCTGTTCCAATATCCGAGAAAATGGGAAAGACCGAAATCTTTAAAATAACTGCCGTTTCAAATGTCCGACATAAACTGCTGTACTCTCTAAACAAAGGGCTTTTCGAAAGAGCGTTTTACCTTTCTGAAAAGCCTATTATATGCCGCTTAAAACACAATAAAAAGCTAGAGTCTGTTCCAATATCCGAGAAAATGGGAAAGACCGAAATCTTTAAAATA
Organism: Volucella zonaria; assembly: GCA_963966105.1. Lineage (NCBI taxonomy): Eukaryota > Metazoa > Arthropoda > Insecta > Diptera > Syrphidae > Volucella > Volucella zonaria. Next base: position 3,449,837 of record CAWYQB010000254.1, on the reverse strand, counting down.
ACTGCCGTTTCAAATGTCCGACATAAACTGCTGTACTCTCTAAACAAAAGGGCCTTTCGAAAGAGCGTCTTACCTTTCTGAAAAGCCTATTATATGCCGCTTAAAACGCAATATAAGGCTAGGGTCTGTTCCAATTTCCGAGAAAATGGGAAAGACCAATCTTTCTAAAATAACAGCCGTTTCTAGTGTCCGACTTAAACTGCTGCAATTTCTAAACTGAGAGCCTTTCGGAAGAGCCTTATTGCTTTCTGAAAAGCTTATTATATGCCGCTAAAACACAATAAAAAGCTAGGGCCTGTTCAAACTTCCGAGAAAATGTGAAAGATCAAACGCTTTAAAATAACAGCCGTTTTAAGTGTCCGACATAAACTGCTGTACTCTCTAAGCTAAGAGCCTTCCGAAAGAGTAATATACATTTCTTAAATGCCTATTATATGCCGCTTACAACGCAATTTAAGGCAAGGGTCTGTTCCAATTTCAGAGAAAGTGTGAAAGACCAAACTCTTTGAAATAACAGCCGATTCAAGTGTCCGACATGAACTGCTGTACTTTTTAAATAAAGAGCTTTTCGGAAGAGCGTTACACCTATCTTAAAAGCCTATTTTATGCCGCTTTAAACGCTATATAAAGCTAGGGTCTGTTCCAATTACCGAAAAAATGTGAAAACCCAAACGCTTTAAAATAACAACCGTTTCAAGTGTCCGACATAAATTGCTGTGCTTTCTAAACTAAGAGCCTTTCGGAAAAGCGTTACACCTATCTAAAAAGCTTATTTTATGCCGCTTTAAATGCTATATAAAGCTAGGATCTGTTCCAATTTCCGAGAAAATGGGAAAATCCAAAGCCTTTAAAATAACAGCCGTTTCAAGTGTCCGACATATGCTGCTGTACTTTCTAAACTAAGAGCCTTCCGAAATAGTAATATACCTTTCTGAAAAGCCTATTATATGCCGCTTACAACGCAATATAAAGCTAGGGTCTGTTCCAATTTCCCAAAAAATGTGAAAGCCCAAACGCTTTAAAATAACAGTCGTTTCAAATGTCCCACATAATTGCTGTACTTTCTAAACTAAGAGCTTTTCGGAAGAACGTTACACCTTTCTGAAAAACTTATTATATGCCTCATAAAACACAATAAAAAGCTAGAGTCTGTTCTAATATCCGCGAAAATGGGAAAGTCCAAACTCTTTAAAATAACTGCCGTTTCAAGTGTCCGACATAAATTGCTGTACTTTCTAAGCTAAGAGCCTTCCGAAAGAGTAATATACCTTTCTGAAAAGCCTATTATATGCCGCTTACAACGCAATTTAAGGCAAGGGTCTGTTCCAATTTCGGAGAAAGTGTGAAAGACCAAACTCCTTGAAATAACAGCAGATTCAAGTGTCCGACATGAACTGCTGTACTTTTTAAATAAAGAGCTTTTCGGAAGAGCGTTGCACCTATCTTAAAAGCTTATTTTATGCCGCTTTAAACGCTATATAAAGCTATTGTCTGTTCCAATTACCGAGAAAATGGGAAAATCCAAAGTCTTTAAAATAACTGCCGTTTCAAGTGTCCGACATGAACTGCTGTACTTTCTAAACTAAGAGCCTTTCGGAAGAGCGCCACACCTATCTAAATAGCTTAGTTTATGCCGCTTTAAACGCTATATAAAGCTAGGGTCTGTTCCTATTTCCGAAAAAATGTGAAAACCCAAACGCTTTAAAATAACAGCCGTTTCAAGTGTCCGACATAAATTGCTGTGCTTTCTAAACTAAGAGCCTTTCGGAAAAGCGTTACACCTATCTAAAAAGCTTATTCTATGCCACTTTAAATGCTATATAAAGCTAGGGTCTGTTCCAATTACCGAGAAAATTGGAAAATACAAAGTCTTTAAAATAACAGCCGTTTCAAGTGTCCGACATAAACTGCTGTACTTTTTAAATACAGAGCTTTTCGGAAGAGCGTTACACCTATCTTAAAAGCTTATTTTATGCCGCTTTAAATGCTATATAAAGCTAGGGTCTGTTCCAATTTCCGAAAAAATGTGAAAACCCAAACGCTTTAAAATAACAACCGTTTCAAGTGTCCGACATAAATTGCTGTGCTTTCTAAACTAAGAGCCTTTCGGAAAAGCGTTACACCTATCTAAAAAGCTTATTTTATGCCGCTTTAAATGCTATATAAGGCTAGGATCTGTTCCAATTTCCGAGAAAATGGGAAAATCCAAAGCCTTTAAAATAACAGCCGTTTCAAGTGTCCGACATATGCTGCTGTACTTTCTAAACTAAGAGCCTTCCGAAATAGTAATATACCTTTCTGAAAAGCCTATTATATGCCGCTTACAACGCAATATAAAGCTAGGGTCTGTTCCAATGTCCGAAAAAATGTGAAAGCCCAAACGCTTTAAAATAACAGTCGTTTCAAGTGTCCGACATAAACTGCTGTACTTTCTAAACTAAGAGCTTTTCGGAAGAACGTTACACCTTTCTGAAAAGCTTATTATATGCCGCTTAAAACACAATAAAAAGCTAGAGTCTGTTCTAATATCCGAGAAAATGGGAAAGACCGAAATCTTTAAAATAACTGCCGTTTCAAATGTCCGACATAAACTGCTGTACTCTCTAAACAAAGGGCTTTTCGAAAGAGCGTTTTACCTTTCTGAAAAGCCTATTATATGCCGCTTAAAACACAATAAAAAGCTAGAGTCTGTTCCAATATCCGAGAAAATGGGAAAGACCGAAATCTTTAAAATAACTGCCGTTTCAAATGTCCGACATAAACTGCTGTACTCTCTAAACAAAAGGGCCTTTCGAAAGAGCGTCTTACCTTTCTGAAAAGCCTATTATATGCCGCTTAAAACACAATAAAAAGCTAGAGTCTGTTCCAATATCCGAGAAAATGGGAAAGACCGAAATCTTTAAAATAACAGCCGTTTCAAGTGTCCGACATATGCTGCTGTACTTTCTAAACTAAGAGCCTTCCGAAATAGTAATATACCTTTCTGAAAAGCCTATTATATGCCGCTTACAACGCAATATAAAGCTAGGGTCTGTTCCAATTTCCGAGAAAATGTGAAAGTCCAAACGCTTTAAAATAACAGCCATTTCAAGTGTCCGACATGAACTGCTGTACTTTTTAAATAAAGACCTTTTCGGAAGAGCGTTACACCTTTCTGAAAAGCTTATTAAATGCCGCTTAAAACACAATAAAAAGCTAGAGTCTGTTCCAATATCCGAGAAAATGGGAAAGACCGAAATCTTTAAAATAACTGCCGTTTCAAATGTCCGACATAAACTGCTGTACTCTCTAAACAAAGGGCTTTTCGAAAGAGCGTTTTACCTTTCTGAAAAGCCTATTATATGCCGCTTAAAACACAATAAAAAGCTAGAGTCTGTTCCAATATCCGAGAAAATGGGAAAGACCGAAATCTTTAAAATAACTGCCGTTTCAAATGTCCGACATAAACTGCTGTACTCTCTAAACAAAAGGGCCTTTCGAAAGAGCGTCTTACCTTTCTGAAAAGCCTATTATATGCCGCTTAAAACGCAATATAAGGCTAGGGTCTGTTCCAATTTCCGAGAAAATGGGAAAGACCAATCTTTCTAAAATAACAGCCGTTTCTAGTGTCCGACTTAAACTGCTGCAATTTCTAAACTGAGAGCCTTTCGGAAGAGCCTTATTGCTTTCTGAAAAGCTTATTATATGCCGCTAAAACACAATAAAAAGCTAGGGCCTGTTCAAACTTCCGAGAAAATGTGAAAGATCAAACGCTTTAAAATAACAGCCGTTTTAAGTGTCCGACATAAACTGCTGTACTCTCTAAGCTAAGAGCCTTCCGAAAGAGTAATATACATTTCTTAAATGCCTATTATATGCCGCTTACAACGCAATTTAAGGCAAGGGTCTGTTCCAATTTCAGAGAAAGTGTGAAAGACCAAACTCTTTGAAATAACAGCCGATTCAAGTGTCCGACATGAACTGCTGTACTTTTTAAATAAAGAGCTTTTCGGAAGAGCGTTACACCTATCTTAAAAGCCTATTTTATGCCGCTTTAAACGCTATATAAAGCTAGGGTCTGTTCCAATTACCGAAAAAATGTGAAAACCCAAACGCTTTAAAATAACAACCGTTTCAAGTGTCCGACATAAATTGCTGTGCTTTCTAAACTAAGAGCCTTTCGGAAAAGCGTTACACCTATCTAAAAAGCTTATTTTATGCCGCTTTAAATGCTATATAAAGCTAGGATCTGTTCCAATTTCCGAGAAAATGGGAAAATCCAAAGCCTTTAAAATAACAGCCGTTTCAAGTGTCCGACATATGCTGCTGTACTTTCTAAACTAAGAGCCTTCCGAAATAGTAATATACCTTTCTGAAAAGCCTATTATATGCCGCTTACAACGCAATATAAAGCTAGGGTCTGTTCCAATTTCCCAAAAAATGTGAAAGCCCAAACGCTTTAAAATAACAGTCGTTTCAAATGTCCCACATAATTGCTGTACTTTCTAAACTAAGAGCTTTTCGGAAGAACGTTACACCTTTCTGAAAAACTTATTATATGCCTCATAAAACACAATAAAAAGCTAGAGTCTGTTCTAATATCCGCGAAAATGGGAAAGTCCAAACTCTTTAAAATAACTGCCGTTTCAAGTGTCCGACATAAATTGCTGTACTTTCTAAGCTAAGAGCCTTCCGAAAGAGTAATATACCTTTCTGAAAAGCCTATTATATGCCGCTTACAACGCAATTTAAGGCAAGGGTCTGTTCCAATTTCGGAGAAAGTGTGAAAGACCAAACTCCTTGAAATAACAGCAGATTCAAGTGTCCGACATGAACTGCTGTACTTTTTAAATAAAGAGCTTTTCGGAAGAGCGTTGCACCTATCTTAAAAGCTTATTTTATGCCGCTTTAAACGCTATATAAAGCTATTGTCTGTTCCAATTACCGAGAAAATGGGAAAATCCAAAGTCTTTAAAATAACTGCCGTTTCAAGTGTCCGACATGAACTGCTGTACTTTCTAAACTAAGAGCCTTTCGGAAGAGCGCCACACCTATCTAAATAGCTTAGTTTATGCCGCTTTAAACGCTATATAAAGCTAGGGTCTGTTCCTATTTCCGAAAAAATGTGAAAACCCAAACGCTTTAAAATAACAGCCGTTTCAAGTGTCCGACATAAATTGCTGTGCTTTCTAAACTAAGAGCCTTTCGGAAAAGCGTTACACCTATCTAAAAAGCTTATTCTATGCCACTTTAAATGCTATATAAAGCTAGGGTCTGTTCCAATTACCGAGAAAATTGGAAAATACAAAGTCTTTAAAATAACAGCCGTTTCAAGTGTCCGACATAAACTGCTGTACTTTTTAAATACAGAGCTTTTCGGAAGAGCGTTACACCTATCTTAAAAGCTTATTTTATGCCGCTTTAAATGCTATATAAAGCTAGGGTCTGTTCCAATTTCCGAAAAAATGTGAAAACCCAAACGCTTTAAAATAACAACCGTTTCAAGTGTCCGACATAAATTGCTGTGCTTTCTAAACTAAGAGCCTTTCGGAAAAGCGTTACACCTATCTAAAAAGCTTATTTTATGCCGCTTTAAATGCTATATAAGGCTAGGATCTGTTCCAATTTCCGAGAAAATGGGAAAATCCAAAGCCTTTAAAATAACAGCCGTTTCAAGTGTCCGACATATGCTGCTGTACTTTCTAAACTAAGAGCCTTCCGAAATAGTAATATACCTTTCTGAAAAGCCTATTATATGCCGCTTACAACGCAATATAAAGCTAGGGTCTGTTCCAATGTCCGAAAAAATGTGAAAGCCCAAACGCTTTAAAATAACAGTCGTTTCAAGTGTCCGACATAAACTGCTGTACTTTCTAAACTAAGAGCTTTTCGGAAGAACGTTACACCTTTCTGAAAAGCTTATTATATGCCGCTTAAAACACAATAAAAAGCTAGAGTCTGTTCTAATATCCGCGAAAATGGGAAAGACCAAACTCTTTAAAATAACTGCCGTTTCAAGTGTCCGCCATAAATTGCTGTACTTTCTAAGCTAAGAGCCTACCGAAAGAGTAATATACCTTTCTGAAAAGCTTATTATATGCCGCTTACAATGCAATATAAGGCAAGGGTCTGTTCCAATTTTGGAGAAAATGTAAAAGACCAAACCCTTTAAAATAACTGCCGTTTCAAGTGTCCGACATGAACTGCTGTACTTTCTAAACTAAGAACCTTTCGGAAGAGCGTTATACCTTTGTGAAAAGCCTATTATATGCCGCTTAAAACGAAATATAAGGCTAGGGTCTGTTCCAATTTCCGAGAAAATGGGAAAGACCAATCCCTCTAAAATAACAGCCGTTTCTAGTGTCCGACATAAACTGCTGCAATTTCTAAACTGAGAGCCTTTCGGAAGAGCCTTATAGCTTTCTAAAAGCTTATTATATGCCGCTAAAACACAATAAAAAGCTAGGGCCCGTTCAAACTTCCGAGAAAATGTGACAGATCAAACGCTTTAAAATAACAGCTGTTTTAAGTGTCCGACATAAACTGCTGTACTCTCTAAGCTAAGAGCCTTCCGAAAGAGCAATATACCTTTCTGGAAAGCTTATTATAGGCCGCTTAAAACACAATATAAAGCTAGGTTCTGTTCCAATTTCCGAAAAAATGTGAAAACCCAAACGCTTTAAAATAACAGCCGTTTCAAGTGTCCGACATAAACTGCTGTGCTCTCTAAGCTAAGAGCCTTCCGAAAGAGCAATATACCTTTCTGGAAAGCTTATTATAGGCCGCTTAAAACACAATATAAAGCTAGGGCCTGTTCAAACTTCCGAGAAAATGTGACAGATCAAACGCTTTAAAATAACAGCCGTTTTAAGTGTCCGACATAAACTGCTGTACTCTCTAAGCTAAGAGCCTTCCGAAAGAGCAATATACCTTTCTGGAAAGCTTATTATAGGCCGCTTACAATGCAATATAAGGCAAGGGTCTGTTCCAATTTCGGAGAAAATGTAAAAGACCAAACGCTTTAAAATAACTGCCGTTTCAAGTGTCCGACATAAATTGCTGTGCTTTCTAAACTAAGAGCCTTTCGGAAAAGCGTTACACCTATCTAAAAAGCTTATTTTATGCCGCTTTAAATGCTATATAAAGCTAGGATCTGTTCCAATTTCCGAGAAAATGGGAAAATCCAAAGCCTTTAAAATAACAGCCGTTTCAAGTGTCCGACATAAATTGCTGTACTTTTTAAGCTAAGAGCTTACCGAAAGAGTAATGTACCTTTCTGAAAAGCTTATTATATGCCGCTTACAACGCAATATAAGGCAAGGGTCTGTTCCCATTTCGGAGAAAATGTGAAAGACCAAACGCTTTAAAATGACTGCCGTTTCAAGTGTCCGACATAAACAGCTGTACTTTCTAAACTAAGAGCCTTTCGGAAGAGCGTTATACCTTTCTGAAAAGCTTATTATGTGTCGCTTAAAACGCTATATAAAGCTAGGGTGTGTTCCAATTTCCGAGAAAATGTGAAAGTCCAAACGCTTTAAAATAACAGCCGTTTCACGTGTCCGACATGAACTGCTGTACTTTCTAAACTAAGAGTCTGTCGGAAGAGCATTATGCCTTTCTTAAAAGCTTATTAAATGCGCTTAAAACGGTAAATAAAGCTAGGATCTGTTCCAATTTCCGAGAAAATGGGAAAATCCAAAGCCCTTAAAATAACAGCCGTTTCAAGTGTCCGTCATAAATTGCTGTACTTTCTAAGCTAAGAGCCTGTTCTAGGGTCTGTTCCAATTACCGAGAAAATTGGAAAATGCAAAGTCTTTAAAATAACAGCCGTTTCAAGTGTCCGACATAAACTGCTGTACTTTTTAAATAAAGAGCTTTTCGGAAGAGCGTTACACCTATCTTAAAAGCTTATTTTATGCCGCTTTAAACGCTATATAAAGCTAGGGTCTGTTCCAATTTCCGAAAAAATGTGAAAACACAAACGCTTTAAAATAACGGCCGTTTCAAGTGTCCGACATAAATTGCTGTGCTTTCTAAACTAACAGCCTTTCGGAAAAGCGTTACACCTATCTAAAAAGCTTATTTTATGCCGCTTTAAATGCTATATAAAGCTAGGATCTGTTCCAATTTCCGAAAAAATGTGAAAACCCAAACGCTTTAAAATAACAGCCGTTTCAAGTGACCGACATAAATTGCTGTGCTTTCTAAACTAAGAGCCTTTCGGAAAATCGGTACACCTATCTAAAAAGTTTATTTTATGCCGCTTTAAATGCTATATAAAGCTATGGTCTGTTCCAATTACCGAGAAAATTGGAAAATACAGAGTCTTTAAAATAACAGCCGTTTCAAGTGTCCGACATAAACTGCTGTACTTTTTAAATAAAGAGCTTTTCGGAAGAGCGTTACACCTTTCTGAAAAGCTTATTAAATGCAGCTTAAAACACAATAAAAAGCTAGAGTCTGTTCCAGTATCCGAGAAAATGGGAAAGACCGAAATCTTTAAAATAACTGCCGTTTCAAATGTCCGACATAAACTGCTGTACTCTCTAAACAAAGGGCCTTTCGAAAGAGCGTTTTACCTTTCTGAAAAGCCTATTATATGCCGCTTAAAACGCAATATAAAGCTAGTGTCTGTTCCAATTTCCGAGAAAATGGGAAAGTCCAATCCCTCTAAAATAACAGCCGATCCTAGTGTCCGACATAAACTGCTGCAATTTCTAAACTGAGAGCCTTTCGGAAGAGCCCTATAGTTTTCTGAAAAGCTTATTATATGCCGCTAAAACACAATAAAAAGCTAATGCCTGTTCATACTTCCGAGAAAATGTGAAAGATCAAACTCTTGAAAATAACAGCCGTTTTAAGTGTCCGACATAAACTGCTGTACTCTCTAAGCTAAGAGCCTTCCGAAAGAGTAATATACCTTTCTGAAAAGCCTATTATATGCCGCTTACAACGCAATTTAAGGCAAGGGTCTGTTCCAATTTCGGAGAAAGTGTGAAAGACCAAACTCTTTGAAATAACAGCCGATTCAGTTGTCCGACATGAACTGCTGTACTTTTTTAATAAAAAGATTTTCGGAAGAGCGTTACACCTATCTTAAAAGCTTATTTTATGCCGCTTTAAACGCTATATAAAGCTAGGGTCTGTTCCAATTACCGAGAAAATGGGAAAATACAGAGTCTTTAAAATAACAGCCGTTTCAAGTGTCCGACATAAACTGCTGTACTTTTTAAATAAAGAGCTTTTCGGAAGAGCGTTACACCTATCTAAAAAGCTTATTTTATGCCGCTTTAAATGCTGTATACAGCTAGGGTCTGTTCCAATTACCGAGAAAATTGGAAAATACAAAGTCTTTAAAATAACAGCCGTTTCAAGTGTCCGACATAAACTGCTGTACTTTTTAAATAAAGAGCTTTTCGGAGGAGCGTTACACCTATCTTAAAAGCTTATTTTATGCCGCTTTAAACGCTATATAAAGCTAGGGTCTGTTCCAATTTCCGAAAAAATGTGAAAACCCAAACGCTTTAAAATAACAACCGTTTCAAGTGTCCGACATAAATTGCTGTGCTTTCTAAACTAAGAGCCTTTCGGAAAAGCGTTACACCTATCTAGAAAGCTTATTTTATGCCGCTTTAAATGCTATATAAAGCTAGGATCTGTTCCAGTTTCCGAGAAAATGGGAAAATCCAAAGCCTTTAAAATAACAGCCGTTTCAAGTGTCCGACATATGCTGCTGTACTTTCTAAACTAAGAGCCTTCCGAAATAGTAATATACCTTTCTGAAAAGCCTATCATATGCCGCTTACAACGCAATATAAAGCTAGGGTCTGTTCCAATGTCCGAAAAAATGTGAAAGCCCAAACGCTTTAAAATAACAGTCGTTTCAAGTGTCCGACATAAACTGCTGTACTTTCTAAACTAAGAGCTTTTCGGAAGAACGTTACACCTTTCTGAAAAGCTTATTATATGCCGCTTAAAACACAATAAAAAGCTAGAGTCTGTTCTAATATCCGCGAAAATGGGAAAGACCAAACTCTTTAAAATAACTGCCGTTTCAAGTGTCCGCCATAAATTGCTGTACTTTCTAAGCTAAGAGCCTACCGAAAGAGTAATATACCTTTCTGAAAAGCTTATTATATGCCGCTTACAATGCAATATAAGGCAAGGGTCTGTTCCAATTTCGGAGAAAATGTAAAAGACCAAACCCTTTAAAATAACTGCCGTTTCAAGTGTCCGACATGAACTGCTGTACTTTCTAAACTAAGAACCTTTCGGAAGAGCGTTATACCTTTGTGAAAAGCCTATTATATGCCGCTTAAAACGAAATATAAGGCTAGGGTCTGTTCCAATTTCCGAGAAAATGGGAAAGACCAATCCCTCTAAAATAACAGCCGTTTCTAGTGTCCGACATAAACTGCTGTACTTTTTAAATACAGAGCTTTTCGGAAGAGCGTTACACCTACCTTAAAAGCTTATTTTATGCCGCTTTAAATGCTATATAAAGCTAGGGTCTGTTCCAATTTCCGAAAAAATGTGAAAACCCAAACGCTTTAAAATAACAACCGTTTCAAGTGTCCGACATAAATTGCTGTGCTTTCTAAACTAAGAGCCTTTCGGAAAAGCGTTACACCTATCTAAAAAGCTTATTTTATGCCGCTTTAAATGCTATATAAGGCTAGGATCTGTTCCAATTTCCGAGAAAATGGGAAAATCCAAAGCCTTTAAAATAACAGCCGTTTCAAGTGTCCGACATATGCTGCTGTACTTTCTAAACTAAGAGCCTTCCGAAATAGTAATATACCTTTCTGAAAAGCCTATTATATGCCGCTAAAACACAATAAAAAGCTAGGGCCTGTTCAAACTTCCGAGAAAACGTGAAAGATCAAACCATTTAAAATAACAGCCGTTTTAAGTGTCCGACATAAACTGCTGTACTTTCTAAACTGAGAGCCTTTCGAAAGAGCATTATTCCTTTCTGAAAAGCTTATTATATGCCGCTTAAAACGGTAAATAAAGCTAGGATCTGTTCCAATTTCCGAGAAAATGGGAAAGACCAAACGCTTTAAAATAACAGCCGTTTCAAGTGTCCGACATAAACTGCAGTACTTTCTAAACTAAGAGCCCGTCGGAACAGTATTATACCTTTCTTAAAAGCTTATTATATGTCGCTTAAAACGGTAAATAAAACTAGGATCTGTTCCAATTTCCGAGAAAATGGGAAAATCCAAAGCCCTTAAAATAACAGCCGTTTCAAGTGTCCGACATAAACTGCTGTACTTTCTAAACTGAGAGCCTTTCGAAAGAGCATTATTCCTTTCTGAAAAGCTTATTATATGCCGCTTAAAACGGTAAATAAAGTTAGGATCTGCTCCAATTTCCGAGAAAATGGGAAAGACCAAACGCTTTAAAATAACTGCAGTTTCAAGTGTCCGACATGAACTGCTGTACTTTCTAAACTAAGAGCCTGTCGGAACAGCGTTATACCTTTCTTAAAAGCTTTTTATATGTCGCTTAAAACGGTAAATAAAACTAGGATCTGTTCCAATTTCCGAGAAAATGGGAAAATCCAAAGCCCTTAAAATAACAGCCGTTTCAAGTGTCCGACATAAACTGCTGTACTTTCTAAACTGAGAGCCTTTCGAAAGAGCATTATTCCTTTCTGAAAAGCTTATTATATGCCGCTTAAAACGGTAAATAAAGCTAGGATCGGCTCCAATTTCCGAGAAAATGGGAAAGACCAAACGCTTTAAAATAACTGCCGTTTCAAGTGTCCGACATAAACTGCTGTACTTTCTAAACTAAGAGCCTGTCGGAAGAGCGTTATACCTTTCTTAAAAGCTTATTATATGTCGCTTAAAACGGTAAATAAAACTAGGATCTGTTCCAATTTCCGAGAAAATGGGAAAATCCAAAGCCCTTAAAATAACAGCCGTTTCAAGTGTCCGACATAAACTGCTGTACTTTCTAAACTGAGAGCCTTTCGAAAGAGCATTATTCCTTTCTGAAAAGTTTATTATATGCCGCTTAAAACGGTAAATAAAGCTAGGATCTGTTCCAATTTTCGAGAAAATGGGAAAATAAAAAGCTTTTAAAATAACAGCCGTTTCAAGGGTCCGACATAAACTGCTGCACTTTCTAAGCTAAGAGCCTTCCGAAAGAGCAATATACCTTTCTGAAAGGCTTATTATATGCCGCTTAAAACACAATACAAAGCTAGGGCCTGATCAAACTTCCGAGAAAATGTGAAAGATCAAACGCTTTAAAATAACAGCCGTTTTAAGTGTCCGGCATAAACTTCTGTACTCTCTAAGCTAAGAGCCTTCCGAAAGAGCAATATACCTTTCTGAAAGGCTTATTATATGCCGCTTAAAACACAATACAAAGCTAGGGCCTGTTCCAATTTCCGAAAAAATGTGAAAACCCAAACCCTTTAAAATAACTGCCGTTTCAAGTGTCCGACATGAACTGCTGTACTTTCTAAACTAAGAGCCTTTCGGAAGAGCGTTATACCTTTCTGAAAAGCTTATTATATATCGCTTAAAACAGTAGATAAAGCTAGGGTTTGTTCCAATTTCCGAAGAAATGTTAAAATCCAAAGCCTTTAAAATAACTGCCGTTTCAAGTGTCCGACATGAACTGCTGTACTTTCTAAACTAAGACCCTTTCGGAAGAGCGTTACACCTATCTAAATAGCTTAGCTAATGCCGCTTTAAACGCTATATAAAGCCAGGGTCTGTTCCAATTACCGAGAAAATGGGAAAATCCAAAGTCTTTAAAATAACAGCCGTTTAAGTGTCCGACATAAACTGCTGTACTTTCTAAACTGAGAGCCTTTCGAAAGAGCATTATTCCTTTCTGAAAAGCTTATTATATGCCGCTTAAAACGGTAAATAAAGCTAGGGTCTGTTCCAATTTCAGAGAAAATGGGAAAGCCCAAACTCTTTAAAATAACTGCCGTTTCAAGTGTCCGACATGAACTGCTGTACTTTCTAAACTAAGACCCTTTCGGAAGAGCGTTACACCTGTCTAAATAGCTTAGCTAATGCCGCTTAAAACGCTATATAAAGCTAGGGTGTGTTCCAATTTCCGAGAAAATGTGAAAGTCCAAACCCTTTAAAATAACAGCCGTTTCAAGTGTCCGACATGAACTACTGTACTTTCTAAACTAAGAGCCTTTCGGAAGAGCGTTACACCTTTCTGAAAAGCTTATTATCTGCCGCTTAAAACACAATAAAAAGCTAGAGTCTGTTCCAATATCCGAGAAAATGGGAAAGTCCAAAATCTTTTAAATAACTGCCGTTTCAAATGTCCGACATAAACTGCTGTACTCTTTAAACTAAGGGCCTTTCGAAAGACCGTTTTACTTTTCTGAAAAGCCTATTGTATGCCGCTTAAAACGTAATGTAAGGTTAGGGTGTGTTCCAATTTCCGAGAAAATGGGAAACACCAATCCCTCTAAAATAACAGCCGTTTCTAGTGTCCGACATAAACTGCTGCAATTTCTAAACTGAGAGCCTTTCGGAAGAGCCCTGTACCTTTCTGAAAAGCTTATTATATGCCGCTAAAACACAATAAAAAGCTAGGGCCTGTTCCAATTTCCGAGAAAATGGGAAAATCCAAAGCCCATAAAATAACAGCCGTTTCAAGTGTCCGACATAAACTGCTGTACTTTCTAAACTGAGAGCCTTTCGAAAGAGCATTATTCCTTTCTAAAAAGCTTATTATATGCCGCTTAAAACGGTAAATAAAGCTAGGGTCTGTTCCAATTTCCGAGAAAATGGGAAAATAAAAAGCTTTTAAAATAACAGCCGTTTCAAGGGTCCGACATAAACTGCTGCGCCTTTTCTAAACTAAGAGCCTTTTGGAAGAGCGTTATTCCTTTCTGAAAAGCTTATTATATGTCGCTTAAAACGGTGAGTAAAACTAGGATCTGTTCCAATTTCCGAGAAAATGGGAAAATCCAAAGCCTTTACAATAACAGGCGTTTCAAGTGTCCGACATAAACTGCTGTACTTTCTAAACTAAGAGCCATCCGAAAGAGTAATATACCTTTCTGAAAAGCTTATTATATGCCGCTTACAATGCAATATAAGGCAAGGGTCTGTTCCAATTTCGGAGAAAATGTGAAAGACCAAACGCTTTAAAATAACTGCCGTTTCAAGTGTCCGTCATAAACTGCTGTACTTTCTAAATTAAGACCCTGTCGGAACAGCGTTATACCTTTCTTAAAAGCTTATTATATGTCGCTTAAAACGGTAAATAAAGCTAGGGCTTGTTCCAATTTCCGAGAAAATGGGAAAATCCAAAGCCCTTAAAATAACAGCCGTTTCAAGTGTCCGACATAAACTGCTGTACTTTCTAAACTAAGAGCCTTTCGGAAAAGCGTTATACCTTTCTGAAAAGCTTATTATATGTCGCTTAAACCGGTAAATAAAGCTAGGGTCTGTTCCAATTTCCGAGAATATGGGAATATAAAAAGCTTTTAAAATAACAGCCGTTTCAAGAGTCCGACATAAACTGCTGTACTTTCTAAACTAAGAGCCTTTCCGAAAAGCGTTATACCTTTCTGAAAAGCTTATTACATGCCGCTTACAATGCAATATAAGGCAAGGGTCTGTTCCAATTTCGGAGAAAATGTGAAAGACCAAACGCTTTAAAATAACTGCCGTTTCAAGTGTCCGCCATAAACTGCTGTACTTTCTAAACTAAGAGCCTGTCGGAACAGCGTTATACCTTTCTTAAAAGCTTATTTTATGTCGCTTAAAACGGTAAATAAAGCTAGGGTCTGTTCCAATTTCCGAGAAAATGGGAAAATCCAAAGCCTTTAAAATAACTGCGGTTTCAAGAGTCCGACATAAACTGCTGTACTTTCTAAACTAAGAGCCTGTCGGAACAGCGTTATACCTTTCTTAAAAGCTTATTTTATGTCGCTTAAAACGGTAAATAAAGCTAGGGTCTGTTCCAATTTCCGAGAAAATGGGAAAATAAAAAGCTTTTAAAATAACAGCCGTTTCAAGGGTCCGACATAAACTGCTGTGCCTTTTCTAAACTAAGAGGTTACACCTATCTAAATAGCTTAGCTAATGCCGCTTAAAACGCTATATAAAGCGAGGGTGTGTTCCAATTTCCTAGAAAATGTGAAAGTCCAAACGCTTTAAAATAACAGCCGTTTCAAGTGTCCGACATGAGCTGCTGTACTTTCTAAACTAAGAGCCTTTAGGAAGAGCGTTACACCTTTCTGAAAAGCTTATTATATGCCGCTTAAAACACAATAAAAAGCTAGAGCCTGTTCCAATATCCGAAAAAATGGGAAAGTCCAAAATCTTTAAAATAACTGCCGTTTCAAATGTCCGACATAAACTGCTGTACTCTCTAAACTAAGGGCCTTTCGAAAGAGCGTTTTACCTTTCTGAAAAGCCTATTATATGTCGCTTCAAACGGTAGATAAAGCTAGGATCTGTTCCAATTTCCGAGAAAATGGGAAAATCCTAAGCCCTTAAAATAACAGCAGTTTCTAGTGTCCGACATAAACTGCTGTACTTTCTAAACTGAGAGCCTTTCGAAAGAGCATTATTCCTTTCTGAAAAGCTTATTATATGTCGCTTAAAACGGTTAATAAAACTGGGATCTGTTCCAATTTCCGAGAAAATGGGAAAATCCAAAGCCTTTACAATAACAGCCGTTTCAAGTGTCCGACATAAACTGCTGTACTTTCTAAACTAAGAGCCTTCCGAAAGAGTAATATACCTTTCTGAAAAGCCTACTATATGCCGCTTACAATGCAATTTAAGGCAAGGGTCTGTTCCAATTTCGGAGAAAATGTGAAAGACCAAACGCTTTAAAATAACTGCCGTTTCGAGTGTCCGACATAAACTGCTGTACTTTCTAAGCTAAGAGTCTTTCGGAAGAGCGCCATACATTTCCGAAAAGCTTATTATATGTCGCTTAAAACGGTAAATAAAGCTAGGGTCTGTTCCAATTTCCGAGAAAATGGGAAAATCAAAAGCCTTTAAAATAACAGCCGTTTCAAGTGTCCGACATAAACTGCTGTCTTTCTAAACTAAGAGCCTTTCGGAAAAGCGTTATACCTTTCTGAAAAGCTTATTATATGTCGCTTAAAACGGTAAATAAAGCTAGGATCTGTTCCAATTTCCGAGAAAATGGGAAAATCCTAAGCCCTTAAAATAACAGCCGTTTCAAGTGTCCGACATAAACTGCTGTACTTTCTAAACTGAGATCCTTTCGAAAGAGCATTATTCCTTTCTGAAAAGCTTATTATATGTCGCTTAAAACGGTAAATAAAACTAGGATCTGTTCCAATTTCAAGAAAATGGGAAAATCCAAAGCCTTTACAATAACAGCCGTTACAAGTGTCCGACATAAACTGCTGTACTTTCTAAACTGAGAGCCTTTCGAAAGAGCATTTTCCGTTTCTGAAAAGCTTATTATATGCCGCTTAGAACGCTATATAAAGCTAGGGTGTGTTCCAATTTCCGAGAAAATGTGAAAGACCAAACGCTTTAAAATAACAGCCGTTTCAAGTGTCCGACATAAATTGCTGTACTTTCTAAACTAAGAGCCTTTCGGAAGAGCATTACACCTTTCTGAAAAGCGTATTATATGCCGCTTAAAACACAATAAAAAGCTAGAGTCTGTTCTAATATCCGCGAAAATGGGAAATCCAAACTCTTTAAAATAACTGCCGTTTCAAGTGCCCGTCATAAATTGCTGTACTTTCTAAGCTAAGAGCCTACCAAAAGAGGAATATACCTTTCTGAAAAGCTTATTATATGCCGCTTACAACGCAAATAAAATGCAAGGGTCTGTTCCAATTTCGGAGAAAGTGTAAAAGAACAAACGCTTTAAAATAACTGCCGTTTCAAGTGTCCGACATAAACTGCTGTACGTTCTAAATTAAGAGCCTTCGGAAAGAGTAATATAATTTTCTGAAAAGCCTATTATATGCCGCTTACAACGCAATTTAAGGCAAGGGTCTGTTCCAATTTCGGAGAAAGTGTGAAAGACCAAACTCTTTGAAATAACAGCCGTTTCAAGTGTCCGACATGAACTGCTGTACTTTCTAAACTAAAACTCTTTCGGAAGAGCGTTACACCTACCTAAATAGCTTAGTTTATGCCGCTTTAAACGCTATATAAAGCTAGGGTCTGTTCCAATTACCGAGAAAATGGGAAAATCCAAAGTCTTTAAATTAACAGCCGTTTCAAGTGTCCGACATAAACTGCTGTACTTTCTAAATTAAGAGCCTTCCGAAAGAGTAATATACCTTTCTGAAAAGCCTATTATATGCCGCCTACAACGCAATTTAAGGCAAGGGTCAGTTTCAATTTCGGAGAAAGTGTGAAATACCAAACTCTTTGAAATAACAGCCGTTCCAAGTGTCCGACATGAACTGCTGTGCTTTCTAAACTAAGACCGTTTCGGAAGAGCGTTACACCTATCTAAATAGCTTAGTTTATGCCGCTTTAAACGCTATATAAAGCTAGGGTCTGTTCCAATTACCGAGAAATTGGGGAAATCCAAAGCCTTTAAAATAACAGCCGTTTCAAGTGTCCGACATGGACTGCTGTACTTTCTAAACTAACAACCTTTCGGAAGAGCGTTATACCTTTCTGAAAAGCTTATTATGTGTCGCTTAAAATGATAAATAAAACTAGGGTTTGTTCCAATTTCCGAGAAAATGTGAAAGTCCAAACGCTTTAAAATAACAGCCATTTCAAGTGTCCGACATGAACTGCTGTACTTTTTAAATAAAGACCTTTTCGGAAGAGCGTTACACCTTTCTGAAAAGCTTATTAAATGCCGCTTAAAACACAATAAAAAGCTAGAGTCTGTTCCAATATCCGAGAAAATGGGAAAGACCGAAATCTTTAAAATAACTGCCGTTTCAAATGTCCGACATAAACTGCTGTACTCTCTAAACAAAGGGCCTTTCGAAAGAGCGTTTTACCTTTCTGAAAAGCCTATTATATGCCGCTTAAAACACAATAAAAAGCTAGAGTCTGTTCCAATATCCGAGAAAATGGGAAAGACCGAAATCTTTAAAATAACTGCCGTTTCAAATGTCCGACATAAACTGCTGTACTCTCTAAACAAAAGGGCCTTTCGAAAGAGCGTCTTACCTTTCTGAAAAGCCTATTATATGCCGCTTAAAACGCAATATAAGGCTAGGGTCTGTTCCAATTTCCGAGAAAATGGGAAAGACCAATCTTTCTAAAATAACAGCCGTTTCTAGTGTCCGACTTAAACTGCTGCAATTTCTAAACTGAGAGCCTTTCGGAAGAGCCTTATTGCTTTCTGAAAAGCTTATTATATGCCGCTAAAACACAATAAAAAGCTAGGGCCTGTTCAAACTTCCGAGAAAATGTGAAAGATCAAACGCTTTAAAATAACAGCCGTTTTAAGTGTCCGACATAAACTGCTGTACTCTCTAAGCTAAGAGCCTTCCGAAAGAGTAATATACATTTCTTAAATGCCTATTATATGCCGCTTACAACGCAATTTAAGGCAAGGGTCTGTTCCAATTTCAGAGAAAGTGTGAAAGACCAAACTCTTTGAAATAACAGCCGATTCAAGTGTCCGACATGAACTGCTGTACTTTTTAAATAAAGAGCTTTTCGGAAGAGCGTTACACCTATCTTAAAAGCCTATTTTATGCCGCTTTAAACGCTATATGAAGCTAGGGTCTGTTCCAATTACCGAAAAAATGTGAAAACCCAAACGCTTTAAAATAACAACCGTTTCAAGTGTCCGACATAAATTGCTGTGCTTTCTAAACTAAGAGCCTTTCGGAAAAGCGTTACACCTATCTAAAAAGCTTATTTTATGCCGCTTTAAATGCTATATAAAGCTAGGATCTGTTCCAATTTCCGAGAAAATGGGAAAATCCAAAGCCTTTAAAATAACAGCCGTTTCAAGTGTCCGACATATGCTGCTGTACTTTCTAAACTAAGAGCCTTCCGAAATAGTAATATACCTTTCTGAAAAGCCTATTATATGCCGCTTACAACGCAATATAAAGCTAGGGTCTGTTCCAATTTCCCAAAAAATGTGAAAGCCCAAACGCTTTAAAATAACAGTCGTTTCAAATGTCCCACATAATTGCTGTACTTTCTAAACTAAGAGCTTTTCGGAAGAACGTTACACCTTTCTGAAAAACTTATTATATGCCTCATAAAACACAATAAAAAGCTAGAGTCTGTTCTAATATCCGCGAAAATGGGAAAGTCCAAACTCTTTAAAATAACTGCCGTTTCAAGTGTCCGACATAAATTGCTGTACTTTCTAAGCTAAGAGCCTTCCGAAAGAGTAATATACCTTTCTGAAAAGCCTATTATATGCCGCTTACAACGCAATTTAAGGCAAGGGTCTGTTCCAATTTCGGAGAAAGTGTGAAAGACCAAACTCCTTGAAATAACAGCAGATTCAAGTGTCCGACATGAACTGCTGTACTTTTTAAATAAAGAGCTTTTCGGAAGAGCGTTGCACCTATCTTAAAAGCTTATTTTATGCCGCTTTAAACGCTATATAAAGCTATTGTCTGTTCCAATTACCGAGAAAATGGGAAAATCCAAAGTCTTTAAAATAACTGCCGTTTCAAGTGTCCGACATGAACTGCTGTACTTTCTAAACTAAGAGCCTTTCGGAAGAGCGCCACACCTATCTAAATAGCTTAGTTTATGCCGCTTTAAACGCTATATAAAGCTAGGGTCTGTTCCTATTTCCGAAAAAATGTGAAAACCCAAACGCTTTAAAATAACAGCCGTTTCAAGTGTCCGACATAAATTGCTGTGCTTTCTAAACTAAGAGCCTTTCGGAAAAGCGTTACACCTATCTAAAAAGCTTATTTTATGCCACTTTAAATGCTATATAAAGCTAGGGTCTGTTCCAATTACCGAGAAAATTGGAAAATACAAAGTCTTTAAAATAACAGCCGTTTCAAGTGTCCGACATAAACTGCTGTACTTTTTAAATACAGAGCTTTTCGGAAGAGCGTTACACCTATCTTAAAAGCTTATTTTATGCCGCTTTAAATGCTATATAAAGCTAGGGTCTGTTCCAATTTCCGAAAAAATGTGAAAACCCAAACGCTTTAAAATAACAACCGTTTCAAGTGTCCGACATAAATTGCTGTGCTTTCTAAACTAAGAGCCTTTCGGAAAAGCGTTACACCTATCTAAAAAGCTTATTTTATGCCGCTTTAAATGCTATATAAGGCTAGGATCTGTTCCAATTTCCGAGAAAATGGGAAAATCCAAAGCCTTTAAAATAACAGCCGTTTCAAGTGTCCGACATATGCTGCTGTACTTTCTAAACTAAGAGCCTTCCGAAATAGTAATATACCTTTCTGAAAAGCCTATTATATGCCGCTTACAACGCAATATAAAGCTAGGGTCTGTTCCAATGTCCGAAAAAATGTGAAAGCCCAAACGCTTTAAAATAACAGTCGTTTCAAGTGTCCGACATAAACTGCTGTACTTTCTAAACTAAGAGCTTTTCGGAAGAACGTTACACCTTTCTGAAAAGCTTATTATATGCCGCTTAAAACACAATAAAAAGCTAGAGTCTGTTCTAATATCCGCGAAAATGGGAAAGACCAAACTCTTTAAAATAACTGCCGTTTCAAGTGTCCGCCATAAATTGCTGTACTTTCTAAGCTAAGAGCCTACCCAAAGAGTAATATACCTTTCTGAAAAGCTTATTATATGCCGCTTACAATGCAATATAAGGCAAGGGTCTGTTCCAATTTCGGAGAAAATGTAAAAGACCAAACCCTTTAAAATAACTGCCGTTTCAAGTGTCCGACATGAACTGCTGTACTTTCTAAACTAAGAACCTTTCGGAAGAGCGTTATACCTTTGTGAAAAGCCTATTATATGCCGCTTAAAACGAAATATAAGGCTAGGGTCTGTTCCAATTTCCGAGAAAATGGGAAAGACCAATCCCTCTAAAATAACAGCCGTTTCTAGTGTCCGACATAAACTGCTGCAATTTCTAAACTGAGAGCCTTTCGGAAGAGCCTTATAGCTTTCTAAAAGCTTATTATATGCCGCTAAAACACAATAAAAAGCTAGGGCCCGTTCAAACTTCCGAGAAAATGTGACAGATCAAACGCTTTAAAATAACAGCTGTTTTAAGTGTCCGACATAAACTGCTGTACTCTCTAAGCTAAGAGCCTTCCGAAAGAGCAATATACCTTTCTGGAAAGCTTATTATAGGCCGCTTAAAACACAATATAAAGCTAGGTTCTGTTCCAATTTCCGAAAAAATGTGAAAACCCAAACGCTTTAAAATAACAGCCGTTTCAAGTGTCCGACATAAACTGCTGTACTCTCTAAGCTAAGAGCCTTCCGAAAGAGCAATATACCTTTCTGGAAAGCTTATTATAGGCCGCTTAAAACACAATATAAAGCTAGGACCTGTTCAAACTTCCGAGAAAATGTGACAGATCAAACGCTTTAAAATAACAGCCGTTTTAAGTGTCCGACATAAACTGCTGTACTCTCTAAGCTAAGAGCCTTCCGAAAGAGCAATATACCTTTCTGGAAAGCTTATTATAGGCCGCTTACAATGCAATATAAGGCAAGGGTCTGTTCCAATTTCGGAGAAAATGTAAAAGACCAAACGCTTTAAAATAACTGCCGTTTCAAGTGTCCGACATAAATTGCTGTGCTTTCTAAACTAAGAGCCTTTCGGAAAAGCGTTACACCTATCTAAAAAGCTTATTTTATGCCGCTTTAAATGCTATATAAAGCTAGGATCTGTTCCAATTTCCGAGAAAATGGGAAAATCCAAAGCCTTTAAAATAACAGCCGTTTCAAGTGTCCGACATAAATTGCTGTACTTTTTAAGCTAAGAGCTTACCGAAAGAGTAATGTACCTTTCTGAAAAGCTTATTATATGCCGCTTACAACGCAATATAAGGCAAGGGTCTGTTCCCATTTCGGAGAAAATGTGAAAGACCAAACGCTTTAAAATGACTGCCGTTTCAAGTGTCCGACATAAACAGCTGTACTTTCTAAACTAAGAGCCTTTCGGAAGAGCGTTATACCTTTCTGAAAAGCTTATTATGTGTCGCTTAAAACGCTATATAAAGCTAGGGTGTGTTCCAATTTCCGAGAAAATGTGAAAGTCCAAACGCTTTAAAATAACAGCCGTTTCACGTGTCCGACATGAACTGCTGTACTTTCTAAACTAAGAGTCTGTCGGAAGAGCATTATGCCTTTCTTAAAAGCTTATTAAATGCGCTTAAAACGGTAAATAAAGCTAGGATCAGTTCCAATTTCCGAGAAAATGGGAAAATCCAAAGCCCTTAAAATAACAGCCGTTTCAAGTGTCCGTCATAAATTGCTGTACTTTCTAAGCTAAGAGCCTGTTCTAGGGTCTGTTCCAATTACCGAGAAAATTGGAAAATGCAAAGTCTTTAAAATAACAGCCGTTTCAAGTGTCCGACATAAACTGCTGTACTTTTTAAATAAAGAGCTTTTCGGAAGAGCGTTACACCTATCTTAAAAGCTTATTTTATGCCGCTTTAAACGCTATATAAAGCTAGGGTCTGTTCCAATTTCCGAAAAAATGTGAAAACACAAACGCTTTAAAATAACGGCCGTTTCAAGTGTCCGACATAAATTGCTGTGCTTTCTAAACTAACAGCCTTTCGGAAAAGCGTTACACCTATCTAAAAAGCTTATTTTATGCCGCTTTAAATGCTATATAAAGCTAGGATCTGTTCCAATTTCCGAAAAAATGTGAAAACCCAAACGCTTTAAAATAACAGCCGTTTCAAGTGACCGACATAAATTGCTGTGCTTTCTAAACTAAGAGCCTTTCGGAAAATCGGTACACCTATCTAAAAAGTTTATTTTATGCCGCTTTAAATGCTATATAAAGCTATGGTCTGTTCCAATTACCGAGAAAATTGGAAAATACAGAGTCTTTAAAATAACAGCCGTTTCAAGTGTCCGACATAAACTGCTGTACTTTTTAAATAAAGAGCTTTTCGGAAGAGCGTTACACCTTTCTGAAAAGCTTATTAAATGCAGCTTAAAACACAATAAAAAGCTAGAGTCTGTTCCAGTATCCGAGAAAATGGGAAAGACCGAAATCTTTAAAATAACTGCCGTTTCAAATGTCCGACATAAACTGCTGTACTCTCTAAACAAAGGGCCTTTCGAAAGAGCGTTTTACCTTTCTGAAAAGCCTATTATATGCCGCTTAAAACGCAATATAAAGCTAGTGTCTGTTCCAATTTCCGAGAAAATGGGAAAGTCCAATCCCTCTAAAATAACAGCCGATCCTAGTGTCCGACATAAACTGCTGCAATTTCTAAACTGAGAGCCTTTCGGAAGAGCCCTATAGTTTTCTGAAAAGCTTATTATATGCCGCTAAAACACAATAAAAAGCTAATGCCTGTTCATACTTCCGAGAAAATGTGAAAGATCAAACGCTTTAAAATAACAGCCGTTTTAAGTGTCCGACATAAACTGCTGTACTCTCTAAGCTAAGAGCCTTCCGAAAGAGTAATATACCTTTCTGAAAAGCCTATTATATGCCGCTTACAACGCAATTTAAGGCAAGGGTCTGTTCCAATTTCGGAGAAAGTGTGAAAGACCAAACTCTTTGAAATAACAGCCGATTCAGTTGTCCGACATGAACTGCTGTACTTTTTTAATAAAAAGATTTTCGGAAGAGCGTTACACCTATCTTAAAAGCTTATTTTATGCCGCTTTAAACGCTATATAAAGCTAGCGTCTGTTCCAATTACCGAGAAAATTGGAAAATACAAAGTCTTTAAAATAACAGCCGTTTCAAGTGTCCGACATAAACTGCTGTACTTTTTAAATACAGAGCTTTTCGGAAGAGCGTTACACCTATCTTAAAAGCTTATTTTATGCCGCTTTAAATGCTATATAAAGCTAGGGTCTGTTCCAATTTCCGAAAAAATGTGAAAACCCAAACGCTTTAAAATAACAACCGTTTCAAGTGTCCGACATAAATTGCTGTGCTTTCTAAACTAAGAGCCTTTCGGAAAAGCGTTACACCTATCTAAAAAGCTTATTTTATGCCGCTTTAAATGCTATATAAGGCTAGGATCTGTTCCAATTTCCGAGAAAATGGGAAAATCCAAAGCCTTTAAAATAACAGCCGTTTCAAGTGTCCGACATATGCTGCTGTACTTTCTAAACTAAGAGCCTTCCGAAATAGTAATATACCTTTCTG
Organism: Volucella zonaria; assembly: GCA_963966105.1. Taxonomy (NCBI): domain Eukaryota; kingdom Metazoa; phylum Arthropoda; class Insecta; order Diptera; family Syrphidae; genus Volucella; species Volucella zonaria. The sequence continues at coordinate 3,425,621 of CAWYQB010000254.1, read as the reverse complement.
AAAAGCCTATTATATGCCGCTTACAACGCAATATAAAGCTAGGGTCTGTTCCAATGTCCGAAAAAATGTGAAAACCCAAACGCTTTAAAATAACAGCCGTTTCAAGTGACCGACATAAATTGCTGTGCTTTCTAAACTAAGAGCCTTTCGGAAAATCGGTACACCTATCTAAAAAGCTTATTTTATGCCACTTTAAATGCTATATAAAGCTAGGGTCTGTTCCAATTACCGAGAAAATTGGAAAATACAAAGTCTTTAAAATAACAGCCGTTTCAAGTGTCCGACATAAACTGCTGTACTTTTTAAATACAGAGCTTTTCGGAAGAGCGTTACACCTATCTTAAAAGCTTATTTTATGCCGCTTTAAATGCTATATAAAGCTAGGGTCTGTTCCAATTTCCGAAAAAATGTGAAAACCCAAACGCTTTAAAATAACAACCGTTTCAAGTGTCCGACATAAATTGCTGTGCTTTCTAAACTAAGAGCCTTTCGGAAAAGCGTTACACCTATCTAAAAAGCTTATTTTATGCCGCTTTAAATGCTATATAAGGCTAGGATCTGTTCCAATTTCCGAGAAAATGGGAAAATCCAAAGCCTTTAAAATAACAGCCGTTTCAAGTGTCCGACATATGCTGCTGTACTTTCTAAACTAAGAGCCTTCCGAAATAGTAATATACCTTTCTGAAAAGCCTATTATATGCCGCTTACAACGCAATATAAAGCTAGGGTCTGTTCCAATGTCCGAAAAAATGTGAAAGCCCAAACGCTTTAAAATAACAGTCGTTTCAAGTGTCCGACATAAACTGCTGTACTTTCTAAACTAAGAGCTTTTCGGAAGAACGTTACACCTTTCTGAAAAGCTTATTATATGCCGCTTAAAACACAATAAAAAGCTAGAGTCTGTTCTAATATCCGCGAAAATGGGAAAGACCAAACTCTTTAAAATAACTGCCGTTTCAAGTGTCCGCCATAAATTGCTGTACTTTCTAAGCTAAGAGCCTACCGAAAGAGTAATATACCTTTCTGAAAAGCTTATTATATGCCGCTTACAATGCAATATAAGGCAAGGGTCTGTTCCAATTTCGGAGAAAATGTAAAAGACCAAACCCTTTAAAATAACTGCCGTTTCAAGTGTCCGACATGAACTGCTGTACTTTCTAAACTAAGAACCTTTCGGAAGAGCGTTATACCTTTGTGAAAAGCCTATTATATGCCGCTTAAAACGAAATATAAGGCTAGGGTCTGTTCCAATTTCCGAGAAAATGGGAAAGACCAATCCCTCTAAAATAACAGCCGTTTCTAGTGTCCGACATAAACTGCTGCAATTTCTAAACTGAGAGCCTTTCGGAAGAGCCTTATAGCTTTCTAAAAGCTTATTATATGCCGCTAAAACACAATAAAAAGCTAGGGCCCGTTCAAACTTCCGAGAAAATGTGACAGATCAAACGCTTTAAAATAACAGCTGTTTTAAGTGTCCGACATAAACTGCTGTACTCTCTAAGCTAAGAGCCTTCCGAAAGAGCAATATACCTTTCTGGAAAGCTTATTATAGGCCGCTTAAAACACAATATAAAGCTAGGTTCTGTTCCAATTTCCGAAAAAATGTGAAAACCCAAACGCTTTAAAATAACAGCCGTTTCAAGTGTCCGACATAAACTGCTGTACTCTCTAAGCTAAGAGCCTTCCGAAAGAGCAATATACCTTTCTGGAAAGCTTATTATAGGCCGCTTAAAACACAATATAAAGCTAGGACCTGTTCAAACTTCCGAGAAAATGTGACAGATCAAACGCTTTAAAATAACAGCCGTTTTAAGTGTCCGACATAAACTGCTGTACTCTCTAAGCTAAGAGCCTTCCGAAAGAGCAATATACCTTTCTGGAAAGCTTATTATAGGCCGCTTACAATGCAATATAAGGCAAGGGTCTGTTCCAATTTCGGAGAAAATGTAAAAGACCAAACGCTTTAAAATAACTGCCGTTTCAAGTGTCCGACATAAATTGCTGTGCTTTCTAAACTAAGAGCCTTTCGGAAAAGCGTTACACCTATCTAAAAAGCTTATTTTATGCCGCTTTAAATGCTATATAAAGCTAGGATCTGTTCCAATTTCCGAGAAAATGGGAAAATCCAAAGCCTTTAAAATAACAGCCGTTTCAAGTGTCCGACATAAATTGCTGTACTTTTTAAGCTAAGAGCTTACCGAAAGAGTAATGTACCTTTCTGAAAAGCTTATTATATGCCGCTTACAACGCAATATAAGGCAAGGGTCTGTTCCCATTTCGGAGAAAATGTGAAAGACCAAACGCTTTAAAATGACTGCCGTTTCAAGTGTCCGACATAAACAGCTGTACTTTCTAAACTAAGAGCCTTTCGGAAGAGCGTTATACCTTTCTGAAAAGCTTATTATGTGTCGCTTAAAACGCTATATAAAGCTAGGGTGTGTTCCAATTTCCGAGAAAATGTGAAAGTCCAAACGCTTTAAAATAACAGCCGTTTCACGTGTCCGACATGAACTGCTGTACTTTCTAAACTAAGAGTCTGTCGGAAGAGCATTATGCCTTTCTTAAAAGCTTATTAAATGCGCTTAAAACGGTAAATAAAGCTAGGATCTGTTCCAATTTCCGAGAAAATGGGAAAATCCAAAGCCCTTAAAATAACAGCCGTTTCAAGTGTCCGTCATAAATTGCTGTACTTTCTAAGCTAAGAGCCTGTTCTAGGGTCTGTTCCAATTACCGAGAAAATTGGAAAATGCAAAGTCTTTAAAATAACAGCCGTTTCAAGTGTCCGACATAAACTTCTGTACTTTTTAAATAAAGAGCTTTTCGGAAGAGCGTTACACCTATCTTAAAAGCTTATTTTATGCCGCTTTAAACGCTATATAAAGCTAGGGTCTGTTCCAATTTCCGAAAAAATGTGAAAACACAAACGCTTTAAAATAACGGCCGTTTCAAGTGTCCGACATAAATTGCTGTGCTTTCTAAACTAACAGCCTTTCGGAAAAGCGTTACACCTATCTAAAAAGCTTATTTTATGCCGCTTTAAATGCTATATAAAGCTAGGATCTGTTCCAATTTCCGAAAAAATGTGAAAACCCAAACGCTTTAAAATAACAGCCGTTTCAAGTGACCGACATAAATTGCTGTGCTTTCTAAACTAAGAGCCTTTCGGAAAATCGGTACACCTATCTAAAAAGTTTATTTTATGCCGCTTTAAATGCTATATAAAGCTATGGTCTGTTCCAATTACCGAGAAAATTGGAAAATACAGAGTCTTTAAAATAACAGCCGTTTCAAGTGTCCGACATAAACTGCTGTACTTTTTAAATAAAGAGCTTTTCGGAAGAGCGTTACACCTTTCTGAAAAGCTTATTAAATGCAGCTTAAAACACAATAAAAAGCTAGAGTCTGTTCCAGTATCCGAGAAAATGGGAAAGACCGAAATCTTTAAAATAACTGCCGTTTCAAATGTCCGACATAAACTGCTGTACTCTCTAAACAAAGGGCCTTTCGAAAGAGCGTTTTACCTTTCTGAAAAGCCTATTATATGCCGCTTAAAACGCAATATAAAGCTAGTGTCTGTTCCAATTTCCGAGAAAATGGGAAAGTCCAATCCCTCTAAAATAACAGCCGATCCTAGTGTCCGACATAAACTGCTGCAATTTCTAAACTGAGAGCCTTTCGGAAGAGCCCTATAGTTTTCTGAAAAGCTTATTATATGCCGCTAAAACACAATAAAAAGCTAATGCCTGTTCATACTTCCGAGAAAATGTGAAAGATCAAACGCTTTAAAATAACAGCCGTTTTAAGTGTCCGACATAAACTGCTGTACTCTCTAAGCTAAGAGCCTTCCGAAAGAGTAATATACCTTTCTGAAAAGCCTATTATATGCCGCTTACAACGCAATTTAAGGCAAGGGTCTGTTCCAATTTCGGAGAAAGTGTGAAAGACCAAACTCTTTGAAATAACAGCCGATTCAGTTGTCCGACATGAACTGCTGTACTTTTTTAATAAAAAGATTTTCGGAAGAGCGTTACACCTATCTTAAAAGCTTATTTTATGCCGCTTTAAACGCTATATAAAGCTAGGGTCTGTTCCAATTACCGAGAAAATGGGAAAATACAGAGTCTTTAAAATAACAGCCGCTTCAAGTGTCCGACATAAACTGCTGTACTTTTTAAATAAAGAGCTTTTCGGAAGAGCGTTACACCTATCTAAAAAGCTTATTTTATGCCGCTTTAAATGCTGTATACAGCTAGGGTCTGTTCCAATTACCGAGAAAATTGGAAAATACAAAGTCTTTAAAATAACAGCCGTTTCAAGTGTCCGACATAAACTGCTGTACTTTTTAAATAAAGAGCTTTTCGGAGGAGCGTTACACCTATCTTAAAAGCTTATTTTATGCCGCTTTAAACGCTATATAAAGCTAGGGTCTGTTCCAATTTCCGAAAAAATGTGAAAACCCAAACGCTTTAAAATAACAACCGTTTCAAGTGTCCGACATAAATTGCTGTGCTTTCTAAACTAAGAGCCTTTCGGAAAAGCGTTACACCTATCTAGAAAGCTTATTTTATGCCGCTTTAAATGCTATATAAAGCTAGGATCTGTTCCAGTTTCCGAGAAAATGGGAAAATCCAAAGCCTTTAAAATAACAGCCGTTTCAAGTGTCCGACATATGCTGCTGTACTTTCTAAACTAAGAGCCTTCCGAAATAGTAATATACCTTTCTGAAAAGCCTATTATATGCCGCTTACAACGCAATATAAAGCTAGGGTCTGTTCCAATTTCCGAAAAAATGTGAAAGCCCAAACGCTTTAAAATAACAGTCGTTTCAAGTGTCCGACATAAACTGCTGTACTTTCTAAACTAAGAGCTTTTCGGAAGAACGTTACACCTTTCTGAAAAGCTTATTATATGCCGCTTAAAACACAATAAAAAGCTAGAGTCTGTTCTAATATCCGCGAAAATGGGAAAGTCCAAACTCTTTAAAATAACTGCCGTTTCAAGTGTCCGCCATAAATTGCTGTACTTTCTAAGCTAAGAGCCTACCGAAAGAGTAATATACCTTTCTGAAAAGCTTATTATATGCCGCTTACAATGCAATATAAGGCAAGGGTCTGTTCCAATTTCGGAGAAAATGTAAAACACCAAACGCTTTAAAATAACTGCCGTTTCAAGTGTCCGACATGAACTGCTGTATTTTCTAAACTAAGAACCTTTCGGAAGAGCGTTATACCATTGTGAAAAGCTTATTATGTGTCGCTTAAAATGATAAATAAAGCTAGGGTTTGTTCCGATTTCCGAGAAAATGTGAAAGTCCAAACGCTTTAAAATAACAGCCGTTTCAAGTGTCCGACATGAACTGCTGTACTTTCTAAACTAAGAGCCTTTCGGAAGAGGGTTGCACCTTTCTGAAAAGCTTATTATATGCCGCTTAAAACACAATAAAAAGCTAGAGTCTGTTCCAATATCCGAGAAAATGGGAAAGACCAAAATCTTTAAAATAACTGCCGTTTCAAATGTCCGACATAAACTGCTGTACTCTCTAAACTAAGTGCCTTTCGAAAGAGCGTTTTACCTTTCTGAAAAGCCTATTATATGCCGCTTAAAACGCAATATAAGGTTAGGGTCTGTTCCAATTTCCGAGAAAATGGGAAAGACCAATCCCTCTAAAATAACAGCCGTTTCTAGTGTCCGACATAAACTGCTGCAATTTCTAAACTGAGAGCCTTTCGGAAGAGCCTTATAGCTTTCTGAAAGCTTATTATATGCCGCTAAAACACAATAAAAAGCTAGGGCCTGTTCAAACTTCCGAGAAAATGTGACAGATCAAACGCTTTAAAATAACAGCCGTTTTAAGTGTCCGACATAAACTGCTGTACTCTCTAAGCTAAGAGCCTTCCGAAAGAGCAATATACCTTTCTGGAAAGCTTATTATAGGCCGCTTAAAACACAATATAAAGCTAGGGTCTGTTCCAATTTCCGAAAAAATGTGAAAACCCAAACGCTTTAAAATAACAGCCGTTTCAAGTGTCCGACATAAATTGCTGTACTTTTTAAGCTAAGAGCTTACCGAAAGAGTAATATACCTTTCTGAAAAGCTTATTATATGCCGCTTACAACGCAATTTAAGGCAAGGGTCTGTTCCAATTTCGGAGAAAATGTGAAAGACCAAACGCTTTAAAATAACTGCCGTTTCAAGTGTCCGACATAAACAGCTGTACTTTCTAAACTAACAGCCTTTCGGAAGAGCATTATACCTTTCTGAAAAGCTTATTATGTGTCGCTTAAAACGGTAAATTAAGCTAGGGTTTGTTCCAATTTCCGAGAAAATGGGAAAATCCAAAGCCTTTAAAATAACTGCCGTTTCAAGTGTCCGACATGAACTGCTGTACTTTCTAAACTAAGACCCTTTCTGAAGAGCGTTACACCTGTCTAAATAGCTTAGTTTATGCCGCTTTAAACGCTATATAAAGGTAGGGTCTGGTCCAATTACCTAGAAAATGGGAAAATCCAAAGTCTTTAAAATAACAGCCGTTTCAAGTGTCCGACATAAACTGCTGTACTTTCTAAACTGAGAGCTTTTCGAAAGAGCATTATTCCTTTCTGTAAAGCTTATTATATGCCGCTTAAAACGCTATATAAAGCTAGGGTGTGTTCCAATTTCCGAGAAAATGTGAAAGTCCAAACGCTTTAAAATAACTGCCGTTTCACGTGTCCGACATGAACTGCTGTACTTTCTAAACGAAGAGTCTGTCGGAAGAGCATTATGCCTTTCTTAAAAGCTTATTAAATGATCTTAAAACGATAAATAAAGCTAGGATCTGTTCCAATTTCCGAGAAAATGGGAAAATCCAAAGCCCTTAAAATAACAGCCGTTTCAAGTGTCCGTCATAAATTGCTGTACTTTCTAAGCTAAGAGCCTTTCGTAAGAGTGCTATACTTTTCTGAAAAGCTTATTATATGACGCATAAAGCGGTAAATAAAGATAGGGTCTGTTGCAATCTCCGAGAAAATGGGAAAATCCAAAGCCTTTAAAATAACAGCCATTTCAATGTCCGACATAAACTGCTGTGCTTTCTAAACTAAGAGCCTTTCGGAAAAGCGTTACACCTATCTAAAAAGCTTATTTTATGCCGCTTTAAATGCTATATAAAGCTAGGGTCTGTTCCAATTACCGAGAAAATTGGAAAATGCAAAGTCTTTAAAATAACAGCTGTTTCAAGTGTCCGACATAAACTGCTGTACTTTTTAAATAAAGAGCTTTTCGGAAGAGCGTTACACCTATCTTAAAAGCTTATTTTATGCCGCTTTAAACGCTATATAAAGCTAGGGTCTGTTCCAATTTCCGAAAAAATGTGAAAACACAAACGCTTTAAAATAACAGCCATTTCAATGTCCGACATAAACTGCTGTGCTTTCTAAACTAAGAGCCTTTCGGAAAAGCGTTACACCTATCTAAAAAGTTTATTTTATGCCGCTTTAAATGCTATATAAAGCTATGGTCTGTTCCAATTACCGAGAAAATTGGAAAATACAGAGTATTTAAAATAACAGCCGTTTCAAGTGTCCGACATAAACTGCTGTACTTTTTAAATAAAGAGCTTTTCGGAAGAGCGTTACACCTTTCTGAAAAGCTTATTAAATGCCGCTTAAAACACAATAAAAAGCTACAGTCTGTTCCAATATCCGAGAAAATGGGAAAGTCCGAAATCTTTAAAATAACTGCCGTTTCAAATGTCCGACATAAACTGCTGTACTCTCTAAACAAAGGGCCTTTCGAAAGAGCGTTTTACCTTTCTGAAAAGCCTATTATATGCCGCTTAAAACGCAATATAAAGCTAGTGTCTGTTCCAATTTCTGAAAAAATGGGAAAGACCAATCCCTCTAAAATAACAGCCGATCCTAGTGTCCGACATAAACCGCTGCAATTTCTAAACTGAGAGCCTTTCGGAAGAGCCTTATAGTTTTCTGAAAATCTTATTATATGCCGCTAAAACACAATAAAAAGCTAGGGCCTGTTCATACTTCCGAGAAAATGTGAAAGATCAAACGCTTTAAAATAACAGCCGTTAACAGCCGTACTTTTTAAATAAAGAGCTTTTCGGAAGAGCGTTACACCTTTCTGAAAAGCTTATTAAATGCCGCTTAAAACACAATAAAAAGCTAGAGTCTGTTCCAATATCCGAGAAAATGGGAAAGACCGAAATCTTTAAAATAACTGCCGTTTCAAATGTCCGACATAAACTGCTGTACTCTCTAAACAAAGGGCCTTTCGAAAGAGCGTTTTACCTTTCTGAAAAGCCTATTATATGCCGCTTAAAAGCAATATAAAGCTAGTGTCTGTTCCAATTTCCGAAAAAATGGGAAAGTCCAATCCCTCTAAAATAACAGCCGATCCTAGTGTCCGGCATAAACCGCTGCAATTTCTAAACTGAGAGCCTTTCGGAAGAGCCTTATAGTTTTCTGAAAAGCTTATTATATGCCGCTAAAACACAATAAAAAGCTAGGGCCTGTTCATACTTCCGAGAAAATGTGAAAGATCAAACGCTTTAAAATAACAGCCGTTTTAAGTGTCCGACATAAACTGCTGTACTCTCTAAGCTAAGAGCCTTCCGAAAGAGTAATATACCTTTCTCAAAAGCTTATTATATGCCGCTTAAAACGCTATATAAAGCTAGGGTCTGTTCCAATTACCGAGAAAATGGGAAAATCCAAAGTCTTTAAAATAACTGCCGTTTCAAGTGTCCGACATGAACAGCTGTACTTTCTAAACTAAGAGCCTTTCGGAAGAGCGCCACACCTATCTAAATAGCTTAGTTTATGCCGCTTTAAACGCTATATAAAGCTAGGGTTTGTTCCAATTTCCGAAAAAATGTGAAAACCCAAACGCTTTAAAATAACAGCCGTTTCAAGTGTCCGACATAAATTGCTGTGCTTTCTAAACTAAGAGCCTTTCGGAAAAGCGTTACACCTATCAAAAAAGCTTATTTTATGCCGCTTTAAATGCTATATAAAGCTAGGGTCTGTTCCAATTACCGAGAAAATTGGAAAATACAAAGTCTTTAAAATAACAGCCGTTTCAAGTGTCCGACATAAACTGCTGTACTTTTTAAATAAAGAGCTTTTCGGAAGAGCGTTACACCTATCTTAAAAGCTTATTTTATGCCTCTTTAAACGCTATATAAAGCTAGGGTCTGTTCCAATTTCCGAAAAATTTTGAAAACCCAAACGCTTTAAAATAACAGCCGTTTCAAGTGTCCGACATAAATTGCTGTGCTTTCTAAACTAAGAGCCTTTCGGAAAAGCGTTACACCTATCTAAAAAGCTTATTTTATGCCGCTTTAAATGCTATATAAAGCTAGGATCTGTTCCAATTTCCGAGAAAATGGGAAAATCCAAAGCCTTTAAAATAACAGCCGTTTCAAGTGTCCGACATATGCTGCTGTACTTTCTAAACTAAGAGCCTTCCGAAATAGTAATATACCTTACTTAGAGCGTTACACCTATCTTAAAGGCTTATTTTATGCCTCTTTATACGCTATATAAAGCTAGGGTCTGTTCCAATTTCCGAAAAATTGTGAAAACCCAAACGCTTTAAAGTAACAGCCGTTTCAAGTGTCCGACATAAATTGCTGTGCTTTCTAAACTAAGAGCCTTTCGGAAAAGCGTTACACCTATCTAAAAAGCTTATTTTATGCCGCTTTAAATGCTATATAAAGCTAGGATCTGTTCCAATTTCCGAGAAAATGGGAAAATCCAAAGCCTTTAAAATAACAGCCGTTTCAAGTGTCCGACATATGCTGCTGTACTTTCTAAACTAAGAGCCTTCCGAAATAGTAATATACCTTTCTGAAAAGCCTATTATATGCCGCTTAAAACACAATAAAAAGCAAGGGTCTGTTCCAATTTCCGAAAAAATGTGAAAACCCAAACGCTTTAAAATAACAGCCGTTTCAAGTGTCCGACATAAATTGCTGTACTTTTTAAGCTAAGAGCCTTTCGGAAGAGCGTTATACCTTTCTGAAAAGCTTATTATGTGTCGCTTAAAACGCTATATAAAGCTAGGGTCTGTTCCAATTTCCGAAAAAATGTGAAAACCCAAACGCTTTAAAATAACAGCCGTTTCAAGTGTCCGACATAAATTGCTGTGCTTTCTAAACTAAGAGCCTTTCGGAAAAGCGTTACACCTATCTTAAAAGCTTATTTTATGCCGCTTTAAATGCTATATAAAGCTAGGATCTGTTCCAATTTCCGAGAAAATGGGAAAATCCAAAGTCTTTAAAATAACTGCCGTTTCAAGTGTCCGACATGAACTGCTGTACTTTCTAAACTAAGAGCCTTTCGGAAGAGCGTCACACCTATCTAAATAGCTTAGTTTATGCCGCTTTAAACGCTATATAAAGCCAGGGTCTGTTCCAATTTCCGAAAAAATGTGAAAGCCCAAACGCTTTAAAATAACAGTCGTTTCAAGTGTCCGACATAAACTGCTGTACTTTCTAAATTAAGAGCTTTCCGGAAGAGCGTTACACCTTTCTGAAAAGCTTATTATATGCCGCTTAAAACACAATAAAAAGCTAGAGTCTGATCTAATATCCGCGAAAATGGGAAAATCCAAACTCTTTAAAATAACTGCCGTTTCAAGTGTCCGACATAAACTGCTGTACTTTTTAAATAAAGAGCTTTTCGGAAGAGCGTTACACCTTTCTGAAAAGCTTATTAAATGCAGCTTAAAACACAATAAAAAGCTACAGTCTGTTCCAATATCCGAGAAAATGGGAAAGACCGAAATCTTTGAAATAACTGCCGTTTCAAATGTCCGACATAAACTGCTGTACTCTCTAAACAAAGGGCCTTTCGAAAGAGCGTTTTACCTTTCTGAAAAGCCTATTATATGCCGCTTAAAACGCAATATAAAGCTAGTGTCTGTTCCAATTTCCGAAAAAATGGGAAAGACCAATCCCTCTAAAATAACAGCCGATCCTAGTGTCCGACATAAACCGCTGCAATTTCTAAACTGAGAGCCTTTCGGAAGAGCCTTATAGTTTTCTGAAAATCTTATTATATGCCGCTAAAACACAATAAAAAGCTAGGGCCTGTTCATACTTCCGAGAAAATGTGAAAGATCAAACGCTTTAAAATAACAGCCGTTAACAGCCGTACTTTTTAAATAAAGAGCTTTTCGGAAGAGCGTTACACCTTTCTGAAAAGCTTATTAAATGCCGCTTAAAACACAATAAAAAGCTAGAGTCTGTTCCAATATCCGAGAAAATGGGAAAGACCGAAATCTTTAAAATAACTGCCGTTTCAAATGTCCGACATAAACTGCTGTACTCTCTAAACAAAGGGCCTTTCGAAAGAGCGTTTTACCTTTCTGAAAAGCCTATTATATGCCGCTTAAAACGCAATATAAAGCTAGTGTCTGTTCCAATTTCCGAAAAAATGGGAAAGTCCAATCCCTCTAAAATAACAGCCGATCCTAGTGTCCGGCATAAACCGCTGCAATTTCTAAACTGAGAGCCTTTCGGAAGAGCCTTATAGTTTTCTGAAAAGCTTATTATATGCCGCTAAAACACAATAAAAAGCTAGGGCCTGTTCATACTTCCGAGAAAATGTGAAAGATCAAACGCTTTAAAATAACAGCCGTTTTAAGTGTCCGACATAAACTGCTGTACTCTCTAAGCTAAGAGCCTTCCGAAAGAGTAATATACCTTTCTCAAAAGCTTATTATATGCCGCTTAAAACGCTATATAAAGCTAGGGTCTGTTCCAATTACCGAGAAAATGGGAAAATCCAAAGTCTTTAAAATAACTGCCGTTTCAAGTGTCCGACATGAACAGCTGTACTTTCTAAACTAAGAGCCTTTCGGAAGAGCGCCACACCTATCTAAATAGCTTAGTTTATGCCGCTTTAAACGCTATATAAAGCTAGGGTTTGTTCCAATTTCCGAAAAAATGTGAAAACCCAAACGCTTTAAAATAACAGCCGTTTCAAGTGTCCGACATAAATTGCTGTGCTTTCTAAACTAAGAGCCTTTCGGAAAAGCGTTACACCTATCTAAAAAGCTTATTTTATGCCGCTTTAAATGCTATATAAAGCTAGGATCTGTTCCAATTTCCGAGAAAATGGGAAAATCCAAAGCCTTTAAAATAACAGCCGTTTCAAGTGTCCGACATATGCTGCTGTACTTTCTAAACTAAGAGCCTTCCGAAATAGTAATATACCTTACTTAGAGCGTTACACCTATCTTAAAAGCTTATTTTATGCCTCTTTAAACGCTATATAAAGCTACGGTCTGTTCCAATTTCCGAAAAATTGTGAAAACCCAAACGCTTTAAAGTAACAGCCGTTTCAAGTGTCCGACATAAATTGCTGTGCTTTCTAAACTAAGAGCCTTTCGGAAAAGCGTTACACCTATCTAAAAAGCTTATTTTATGCCGCTTTAAATGCTATATAAAGCTAGGATCTGTTCCAATTTCCGAGAAAATGGGAAAATCCAAAGCCTTTAAAATAACAGCCGTTTCAAGTGTCCGACATATGCTGCTGTACTTTCTAAACTAAGAGCCTTCCGAAATAGTAATATACCTTTCTGAAAAGCCTATTATATGCCGCTTAAAACACAATAAAAAGCAAGGGTCTGTTCCAATTTCCGAAAAAATGTGAAAACCCAAACGCTTTAAAATAACAGCCGTTTTAAGCTAAGAGCCTTTCGGAAGAGCGTTATACCTTTCTGAAAAGCTTATTATGTGTCGCTTAAAACGCTATATAAAGCTAGGGTCTGTTCCAATTTCCGAAAAAATGTGAAAACCCAAACGCTTTAAAATAACAGCCGTTTCAAGTGTCCGACATAAATTGCTGTGCTTTCTAAACTAAGAGCCTTTCGGAAAAGCGTTACACCTATCTTAAAAGCTTATTTTATGCCGCTTTAAATGCTATATAAAGCTAGGATCTGTTCCAATTTCCGAGAAAATGGGAAAATCCAAAGTCTTTAAAATAACTGCCGTTTCAAGTGTCCGACATGAACTGCTGTACTTTCTAAACTAAGAGCCTTTCGGAAGAGCGTCACACCTATCTAAATAGCTTATTTTATGCCGCTTTAAACGCTATATAAAGCTAGGGTCTGTTCCAATTACCGAGAAAATGGGAAAATACAGAGTCTTTAAAATAACAGCCGTTTCAAGTGTCCGACATAAACTGCTGTACTTTTTAAATAAAGAGCTTTTCGGAAGAGCGTTACACCTATCTAAAAAGCTTATTTTATGCCGCTTTAAATGCTGTATACAGCTAGGGTCTGTTCCAATTACCGAGAAAATTGGAAAATACAAAGTCTTTAAAATAACAGCCGTTTCAAGTGTCCGACATAAACTGCTGTACTTTTTAAATAAAGAGCTTTTCGGAGGAGCGTTACACCTATCTTAAAAGCTTATTTTATGCCGCTTTAAACGCTATATAAAGCTAGGGTCTGTTCCAATTTCCGAAAAAATGAGAAAACCCAAACGCTTTAAAATAACAACCGTTTCAAGTGTCCGACATAAATTGCTGTGCTTTCTAAACTAAGAGCCTTTCGGAAAAGCGTTACACCTATCTAGAAAGCTTATTTTATGCCGCTTTAAATGCTATATAAAGCTAGGATCTGTTCCAGTTTCCGAGAAAATGGGAAAATCCAAAGCCTTTAAAATAACAGCCGTTTCAAGTGTCCGACATATGCTGCTGTACTTTCTAAACTAAGAGCCTTCCGAAATAGTAATATACCTTTCTGAAAAGCCTATTATATGCCGCTTACAACGCAATATAAAGCTAGGGTCTGTTCCAATTTCCGAAAAAATGTGAAAGCCCAAACGCTTTAAAATAACAGTCGTTTCAAGTGTCCGACATAAACTGCTGTACTTTCTAAACGAAGAGCTTTTCGGAAGAACGTTACACCTTTCTGAAAAGCTTATTATATGCCGCTTAAAACACAATAAAAAGCTAGAGTCTGTTCTAATATCCGCGAAAATGGGAAAGTCCAAACTCTTTAAAATAACTGCCGTTTCAAGTGTCCGCCATAAATTGCTGTACTTTCTAAGCTAAGAGCCTACCGAAAGAGTAATATACCTTTCTGAAAAGCTTATTATATGCCGCTTACAATGCAATATAAGGCAAGGGTCTGTTCCAATTTCGGAGAAAATGTAAAAGACCAAACGCTTTAAAATAACTGCCGTTTCAAGTGTCCGACATGAACTGCTGTATTTTCTAAACTAAGAACCTTTCGGAAGAGCGTTATACCATTGTGAAAAGCTTATTATGTGTCGCTTAAAATGATAAATAAAGCTAGGGTTTGTTCCGATTTCCGAGAAAATGTGAAAGTCCAAACGCTTTAAAATAACAGCCGTTTCAAGTGTCCGACATGAACTGCTGTACTTTCTAAACTAAGAGCCTTTCGGAAGAGGGTTGCACCTTTCTGAAAAGCTTATTATATGCCGCTTAAAACACAATAAAAAGCTAGAGTCTGTTCCAATATCCGAGAAAATGGGAAAGACCAAAATCTTTAAAATAACTGCCGTTTCAAATGTCCGACATAAACTGCTGTACTCTCTAAACTAAGTGCCTTTCGAAAGAGCGTTTTACCTTTCTGAAAAGCCTATTATATGCCGCTTAAAACGCAATATAAGGTTAGGGTCTGTTCCAATTTCCGAGAAAATGGGAAAGACCAATCCCTCTAAAATAACAGCCGTTTCTAGTGTCCGACATAAACTGCTGCAATTTCTAAACTGAGAGCCTTTCGGAAGAGCCTTATAGCTTTCTGAAAGCTTATTATATGCCGCTAAAACACAATAAAAAGCTAGGGCCTGTTCAAACTTCCGAGAAAATGTGACAGATCAAACGCTTTAAAATAACAGCCGTTTTAAGTGTCCGACATAAACTGCTGTAAGCTCTAAGCTAAGAGCCTTCCGAAAGAGCAATATACCTTTCTGGAAAGCTTATTATAGGCCGCTTAAAACACAATATAAAGCTAGGGTCTGTTCCAATTTCCGAAAAAATGTGAAAACCCAAACGCTTTAAAATAACAGCCGTTTCAAGTGTCCGACATAAATTGCTGTACTTTTTAAGCTAAGAGCTTACCGAAAGAGTAATATACCTTTCTGAAAAGCTTATTATATGCCGCTTACAACGCAATTTAAGGCAAGGGTCTGTTCCAATTTCGGAGAAAATGTGAAAGACCAAACGCTTTAAAATAACTGCCGTTTCAAGTGTCCGACATAAACAGCTGTACTTTCTAAACTAACAGCCTTTCGGAAGAGCATTATACCTTTCTGAAAAGCTTATTATGTGTCGCTTAAAACGGTAAATTAAGCTAGGGTTTGTTCCAATTTCCGAGAAAATGGGAAAATCCAAAGCCTTTAAAATAACTGCCGTTTCAAGTGTCCGACATGAACTGCTGTACTTTCTAAACTAAGACCCTTTCTGAAGAGCGTTACACCTGTCTAAATAGCTTAGTTTATGCCGCTTTAAACGCTATATAAAGCTAGGGTCTGGTCCAATTACCTAGAAAATGGGAAAATCCAAAGTCTTTAAAATAACAGCCGTTTCAAGTGTCCGACATAAACTGCTGTACTTTCTAAACTGAGAGCTTTTCGAAAGAGCATTATTCCTTTCTGTAAAGCTTATTATATGCCGCTTAAAACGCTATATAAAGCTAGGGTGTGTTCCAATTTCCGAGAAAATGTGAAAGTCCAAACGCTTTAAAATAACAGCCGTTTCAAGTGTCCGACATAAACTGCTGTACTTTTTAAATAAAGAGCTTTTCGGAGGAGCGTTACACCTATCTTAAAAGCTTATTTTATGCCGCTTTAAACGCTATATAAAGCTAGGGTCTGTTCCAATTTCCGAAAAAATGAGAAAACCCAAACGCTTTAAAATAACAACCGTTTCAAGTGTCCGACATAAATTGCTGTGCTTTCTAAAGTAAGAGCCTTTCGGAAAAGCGTTACACCTATCTAGAAAGCTTATTTTATGCCGCTTTAAATGCTATATAAAGCTAGGATCTGTTCCAGTTTCCGAGAAAATGGGAAAATCCAAAGCCTTTAAAATAACAGCCGTTTCAAGTGTCCGACATATGCTGCTGTACTTTCTAAACTAAGAGCCTTCCGAAATAGTAATATACCTTTCTGAAAAGCCTATTATATGCCGCTTACAACGCAATATAAAGCTAGGGTCTGTTCCAATTTCCGAAAAAATGTGAAAGCCCAAACGCTTTAAAATAACAGTCGTTTCAAGTGTCCGACATAAACTGCTGTACTTTCTAAACGAAGAGCTTTTCGGAAGAACGTTACACCTTTCTGAAAAGCTTATTATATGCCGCTTAAAACACAATAAAAAGCTAGAGTCTGTTCTAATATCCGCGAAAATGGGAAAGTCCAAACTCTTTAAAATAACTGCCGTTTCAAGTGTCCGCCATAAATTGCTGTACTTTCTAAGCTAAGAGCCTACCGAAAGAGTAATATACCTTTCTGAAAAGCTTATTATATGCCGCTTACAATGCAATATAAGGCAAGGGTCTGTTCCAATTTCGGAGAAAATGTAAAAGACCAAACGCTTTAAAATAACTGCCGTTTCAAGTGTCCGACATGAACTGCTGTATTTTCTAAACTAAGAACCTTTCGGAAGAGCGTTATACCATTGTGAAAAGCTTATTATGTGTCGCTTAAAATGATAAATAAAGCTAGGGTTTGTTCCGATTTCCGAGAAAATGTGAAAGTCCAAACGCTTTAAAATAACAGCCGTTTCAAGTGTCCGACATGAACTGCTGTACTTTCTAAACTAAGAGCCTTTCGGAAGAGGGTTGCACCTTTCTGAAAAGCTTATTATATGCCGCTTAAAACACAATAAAAAGCTAGAGTCTGTTCCAATATCCGAGAAAATGGGAAAGACCAAAATCTTTAAAATAACTGCCGTTTCAAATGTCCGACATAAACTGCTGTACTCTCTAAACTAAGTGCCTTTCGAAAGAGCGTTTTACCTTTCTGAAAAGCCTATTATATGCCGCTTAAAACGCAATATAAGGTTAGGGTCTGTTCCAATTTCCGAGAAAATGGGAAAGACCAATCCCTCTAAAATAACAGCCGTTTCTAGTGTCCGACATAAACTGCTGCAATTTCTAAACTGAGAGCCTTTCGGAAGAGCCTTATAGCTTTCTGAAAGCTTATTATATGCCGCTAAAACACAATAAAAAGCTAGGGCCTGTTCAAACTTCCGAGAAAATGTGACAGATCAAACGCTTTAAAATAACAGCCGTTTTAAGTGTCCGACATAAACTGCTGTAAGCTCTAAGCTAAGAGCCTTCCGAAAGAGCAATATACCTTTCTGGAAAGCTTATTATAGGCCGCTTAAAACACAATATAAAGCTAGGGTCTGTTCCAATTTCCGAAAAAATGTGAAAACCCAAACGCTTTAAAATAACAGCCGTTTCAAGTGTCCGACATAAATTGCTGTACTTTTTAAGCTAAGAGCTTACCGAAAGAGTAATATACCTTTCTGAAAAGCTTATTATATGCCGCTTACAACGCAATTTAAGGCAAGGGTCTGTTCCAATTTCGGAGAAAATGTGAAAGACCAAACGCTTTAAAATAACTGCCGTTTCAAGTGTCCGACATAAACAGCTGTACTTTCTAAACTAACAGCCTTTCGGAAGAGCATTATACCTTTCTGAAAAGCTTATTATGTGTCGCTTAAAACGGTAAATTAAGCTAGGGTTTGTTCCAATTTCCGAGAAAATGGGAAAATCCAAAGCCTTTAAAATAACTGCCGTTTCAAGTGTCCGACATGAACTGCTGTACTTTCTAAACTAAGACCCTTTCTGAAGAGCGTTACACCTGTCTAAATAGCTTAGTTTATGCCGCTTTAAACGCTATATAAAGCTAGGGTCTGGTCCAATTACCTAGAAAATGGGAAAATCCAAAGTCTTTAAAATAACAGCCGTTTCAAGTGTCCGACATAAACTGCTGTACTTTCTAAACTGAGAGCTTTTCGAAAGAGCATTATTCCTTTCTGTAAAGCTTATTATATGCCGCTTAAAACGCTATATAAAGCTAGGGTGTGTTCCAATTTCCGAGAAAATGTGAAAGTCCAAACGCTTTAAAATAACAGCCGTTTCAAGTGTCCGACATAAACTGCTGTACTTTTTAAATAAAGAGCTTTTCGGAAGAGCGTTACACCTATCTAAAAAGCTTATTTTATGCCGCTTTAAATGCTGTATACAGCTAGGGTCTGTTCCAATTACCGAGAAAATTGGAAAATACAAAGTCTTTAAAATAACAGCCGTTTCAAGTGTCCGACATAAACTGCTGTACTTTTTAAATAAAGAGCTTTTCGGAGGAGCGTTACACCTATCTTAAAAGCTTATTTTATGCCGCTTTAAACGCTATATAAAGCTAGGGTCTGTTCCAATTTCCGAAAAAATGAGAAAACCCAAACGCTTTAAAATAACAACCGTTTCAAGTGTCCGACATAAATTGCTGTGCTTTCTAAACTAAGAGCCTTTCGGAAAAGCGTTACACCTATCTAGAAAGCTTATTTTATGCCGCTTTAAATGCTATATAAAGCTAGGATCTGTTCCAGTTTCCGAGAAAATGGGAAAATCCAAAGCCTTTAAAATAACAGCCGTTTCAAGTGTCCGACATATGCTGCTGTACTTTCTAAACTAAGAGCCTTCCGAAATAGTAATATACCTTTCTGAAAAGCCTATTATATGCCGCTTACAACGCAATATAAAGCTAGGGTCTGTTCCAATTTCCGAAAAAATGTGAAAGCCCAAACGCTTTAAAATAACAGTCGTTTCAAGTGTCCGACATAAACTGCTGTACTTTCTAAACGAAGAGCTTTTCGGAAGAACGTTACACCTTTCTGAAAAGCTTATTATATGCCGCTTAAAACACAATAAAAAGCTAGAGTCTGTTCTAATATCCGCGAAAATGGGAAAGTCCAAACTCTTTAAAATAACTGCCGTTTCAAGTGTCCGCCATAAATTGCTGTACTTTCTAAGCTAAGAGCCTACCGAAAGAGTAATATACCTTTCTGAAAAGCTTATTATATGCCGCTTACAATGCAATATAAGGCAAGGGTCTGTTCCAATTTCGGAGAAAATGTAAAAGACCAAACGCTTTAAAATAACTGCCGTTTCAAGTGTCCGACATGAACTGCTGTATTTTCTAAACTAAGAACCTTTCGGAAGAGCGTTATACCATTGTGAAAAGCTTATTATGTGTCGCTTAAAATGATAAATAAAGCTAGGGTTTGTTCCGATTTCCGAGAAAATGTGAAAGTCCAAACGCTTTAAAATAACAGCCGTTTCAAGTGTCCGACATGAACTGCTGTACTTTCTAAACTAAGAGCCTTTCGGAAGAGGGTTGCACCTTTCTGAAAAGCTTATTATATGCCGCTTAAAACACAATAAAAAGCTAGAGTCTGTTCCAATATCCGAGAAAATGGGAAAGACCAAAATCTTTAAAATAACTGCCGTTTCAAATGTCCGACATAAACTGCTGTACTCTCTAAACTAAGTGCCTTTCGAAAGAGCGTTTTACCTTTCTGAAAAGCCTATTATATGCCGCTTAAAACGCAATATAAGGTTAGGGTCTGTTCCAATTTCCGAGAAAATGGGAAAGACCAATCCCTCTAAAATAACAGCCGTTTCTAGTGTCCGACATAAACTGCTGCAATTTCTAAACTGAGAGCCTTTCGGAAGAGCCTTATAGCTTTCTGAAAGCTTATTATATGCCGCTAAAACACAATAAAAAGCTAGGGCCTGTTCAAACTTCCGAGAAAATGTGACAGATCAAACGCTTTAAAATAACAGCCGTTTTAAGTGTCCGACATAAACTGCTGTAAGCTCTAAGCTAAGAGCCTTCCGAAAGAGCAATATACCTTTCTGGAAAGCTTATTATAGGCCGCTTAAAACACAATATAAAGCTAGGGTCTGTTCCAATTTCCGAAAAAATGTGAAAACCCAAACGCTTTAAAATAACAGCCGTTTCAAGTGTCCGACATAAATTGCTGTACTTTTTAAGCTAAGAGCTTACCGAAAGAGTAATATACCTTTCTGAAAAGCTTATTATATGCCGCTTACAACGCAATTTAAGGCAAGGGTCTGTTCCAATTTCGGAGAAAATGTGAAAGACCAAACGCTTTAAAATAACTGCCGTTTCAAGTGTCCGACATAAACAGCTGTACTTTCTAAACTAACAGCCTTTCGGAAGAGCATTATACCTTTCTGAAAAGCTTATTATGTGTCGCTTAAAACGGTAAATTAAGCTAGGGTTTGTTCCAATTTCCGAGAAAATGGGAAAATCCAAAGCCTTTAAAATAACTGCCGTTTCAAGTGTCCGACATGAACTGCTGTACTTTCTAAACTAAGACCCTTTCTGAAGAGCGTTACACCTGTCTAAATAGCTTAGTTTATGCCGCTTTAAACGCTATATAAAGCTAGGGTCTGGTCCAATTACCTAGAAAATGGGAAAATCCAAAGCCCTTAAAATAACAGCCGTTTCAAGTGTCCGTCATAAATTGCTGTACTTTCTAAGCTAAGAGCCTTTCGTAAGAGTGCTATACTTTTCTGAAAAGCTTATTATATGACGCATAAAGCGGTAAATAAAGATAGGGTCTGTTGCAATCTCCGAGAAAATGGGAAAATCCAAAGCCTTTAAAATAACAGCCATTTCAATGTCCGACATAAACTGCTGTGCTTTCTAAACTAAGAGCCTTTCGGAAAAGCGTTACACCTATCTAAAAAGCTTATTTTATGCCGCTTTAAATGCTATATAAAGCTGGGGTCTGTTCCAATTACCGAGAAAATTGGAAAATGCAAAGTCTTTAAAATAACAGCTGTTTCAAGTGTCCGACATAAACTGCTGTACTTTTTAAATAAAGAGCTTTTCGGAAGAGCGTTACACCTATCTTAAAAGCTTATTTTATGCCGCTTTAAACGCTATATAAAGCTAGGGTCTGTTCCAATTTCCGAAAAAATGTGAAAACACAAACGCTTTAAAATAACAGCCGTTTCAAGTGTCCGACATAAATTGCTGTGCTTTCTAAACTAACAGACTTTCGGAAAAGCGTTACACCTATCTAAAAAGCTTATTTTATGCCGCTTTAAATGCTATATAAAGCTAGGATCTGTTCCAATTTTCGAAAAAATGTGAAAACCCAAACGCTTTAAAATAACAGCCGTTTCAAGTGACCGACATAAATTGCTGTGCTTTCTAAACTAAGAGCCTTTCGGAAAAGCGTTACACCTATCTAAAAAGTTTATTTTATGCCGCTTTAAATGCTATATAAAGCTATGGTCTGTTCCAATTACCGAGAAAATTGGAAAATACAGAGTATTTAAAATAACAGCCGTTTCAAGTGTCCGACATAAACTGCTGTACTTTTTAAATAAAGAGCTTTTCGGAAGAGCGTTACACCTATCTTAAAAGCTTATTTTATGCCTCTTTAAACGCTATATAAAGCTAGGGTCTGTTCCAATTTCCGAAAAATTTTGAAAACCCAAACCCTTTAAAATAACAGCCGTTTCAAGTGTCCGACATAAATTGCTGTGCTTTCTAAACTAAGAGCCTTTCGGAAAAGCGTTACACCTATCTAAAAAGCTTATTTTATGCCGCTTTAAATGCTATATAAAGCTAGGATCTGTTCCAATTTCCGAGAAAATGGGAAAATCCAAAGCCTTTAAAATAACAGCCGTTTCAAGTGTCCGACATATGCTGCTGTACTTTCTAAACTAAGAGCCTTTCGGAAAAGCGTTACACCTATCTAAAAAGCTTATTTTATGCCGCTTTAAATGCTATATAAAGCTAGGGTCTGTTCCAATTACCGAGAAAATTGGAAAATGCAAAGTCTTTAAAATAACAGCCGTTTCAAGTGTCCGACATAAACTGCTGTACTTTTTAAATAAAGAGCTTTTCGGAAGAGCGTTACACCTTTCTGAAAAGCTTATTAAATGCCGCTTAAAACACAATAAAAAGCTAGAGTCTGTTCCAATATCCGAGAAAATGGGAAAGACCGAAATCTTTAAAATAACTGCCGTTTCAAATGTCCGACATAAACTGCTGTACTCTCTAAACAAAGGGCCTTTCGAAAGAGCGTTTTACCTTTCTGAAAAGCCTATTATATGCCGCTTAAAACGCAATATAAAGCTAGTGTCTGTTCCAATTTCCGAAAAAATGGGAAAGAACAATCCCTCTAAAATAACAGCCGATCCTAGTGTCCGGCATAAACCGCTGCAATTTCTAAACTGAGAGCCTTTCGGAAGAGCCTTATAGTTTTCTGAAAAGCTTATTATATGCCGCTAAAACACAATAAAAAGCTAGGGCCTGTTCATACTTCCGAGAAAATGTGAAAGATCAAACGCTTTAAAATAACAGCCGTTTTAAGTGTCCGACATAAACTGCTGTACTCTCTAAGCTAAGAGCCTTCCGAAAGAGTAATATACCTTTCTCAAAAGCTTATTATATGCCGCTTAAAACGCTATATAAAGCTAGGGTCTGTTCCAATTACCGAGAAAATGGGAAAACCCAAAGTCTTTAAAATAACTGCCGTTTCAAGTGTCCGACATGAACAGCTGTACTTTCTAAACTAAGAGCCTTTCGGAAGAGCGCCACACCTATCTAAATAGCTTAGTTTATGCCGCTTTAAACGCTATATAAAGCTAGGGTTTGTTCCAATTTCCGAAAAAATGTGAAAACCCAAACGCTTTAAAATAACAGCCGTTTCAAGTGTCCGACATAAATTGCTGTGCTTTCTAAACTAAGAGCCTTTCGGAAAAGCGTTACACCTATCAAAAAAGCTTATTTTATGCCGCTTTAAATGCTATATAAAGCTAGGGTCTGTTCCAATTACCGAGAAAATTGGAAAATACAAAGTCTTTAAAATAACAGCCGTTTCAAGTGTCCGACATAAACTGCTGTACTTTTTAAATAAAGAGCTTTTCGGAAGAGCGTTACACCTATCTTAAAAGCTTATTTTATGCCTCTTTAAACGCTATATAAAGCTAGGGTCTGTTCCAATTTCCGAAAAATTTTGAAAACCCAAACCCTTTAAAATAACAGCCGTTTCAAGTGTCCGACATAAATTGCTGTGCTTTCTAAACTAAGAGCCTTTCGGAAAAGCGTTACACCTATCTAAAAAGCTTATTTTATGCCGCTTTAAATGCTATATAAAGCTAGGATCTGTTCCAATTTCCGAGAAAATGGGAAAATCCAAAGCCTTTAAAATAACAGCCGTTTCAAGTGTCCGACATATGCTGCTGTACTTTCTAAACTAAGAGCCTTCCGAAATAGTAATATACCTTACTTAGAGCGTTACACCTATCTTAAAAGCTTATTTTATGCCTCTTTAAACGCTATATAAAGCTAGGGTCTGTTCCAATTTCCGAAAAATTGTGAAAACCCAAACGCTTTAAAGTAACAGCCGTTTCAAGTGTCCGACATAAATTGCTGTGCTTTCTAAACTAAGAGCCTTTCGGAAAAGCGTTACACCTATCTAAAAAGCTTATTTTATGCCGCTTTAAATGCTATATAAAGCTAGGATCTGTTCCAATTTCCGAGAAAATGGGAAAATCCAAAGCCTTTAAAATAACAGCCGTTTCAAGTGTCCGACATATGCTGCTGTACTTTCTAAACTAAGAGCCTTCCGAAATAGTAATATACCTTTCTGAAAAGCCTATTATATGCCGCTTAAAACACAATAAAAAGCAAGGGTCTGTTCCAATTTCCGAAAAAATGTGAAAACCCAAACGCTTTAAAATAACAGCCGTTTCAAGTGTCCGACATAAATTGCTGTACTTTTTAAGCTAAGAGCCTTCCGAAAGAGTAATATACCTTTCTCAAAAGCTTATTATATGCCGCTTAAAACGCTATATAAAGCTAGGGTCTGTTCCAATTACCGAGAAAATGGGAAAATCCAAAGTCTTTAAAATAACTGCCGTTTCAAGTGTCCGACATGAACAGCTGTACTTTCTAAACTAAGAGCCTTTCGGAAGAGCGCCACACCTATCTAAATAGCTTAGTTTATGCCGCTTTAAACGCTATATAAAGCTAGGGTTTGTTCCAATTTCCGAAAAAATGTGAAAACCCAAACGCTTTAAAATAACAGCCGTTTCAAGTGTCCGACATAAATTGCTGTGCTTTCTAAACTAAGAGCCTTTCGGAAAAGCGTTACACCTATCAAAAAAGCTTATTTTATGCCGCTTTAAATGCTATATAAAGCTAGGGTCTGTTCCAATTACCGAGAAAATTGGAAAATACAAAGTCTTTAAAATAACAGCCGTTTCAAGTGTCCGACATAAACTGCTGTACTTTTTAAATAAAGAGCTTTTCGGAAGAGCGTTACACCTATCTTAAAAGCTTATTTTATGCCTCTTTAAACGCTATATAAAGCTAGGGTCTGTTCCAATTTCCGAAAAATTTTGAAAACCCAAACCCTTTAAAATAACAGCCGTTTCAAGTGTCCGACATAAATTGCTGTGCTTTCTAAACTAAGAGCCTTTCGGAAAAGCGTTACACCTATCTAAAAAGCTTATTTTATGCCGCTTTAAATGCTATATAAAGCTAGGATCTGTTCCAATTTCCGAGAAAATGGGAAAATCCAAAGCCTTTAAAATAACAGCCGTTTCAAGTGTCCGACATATGCTGCTGTACTTTCTAAACTAAGAGCCTTCCGAAATAGTAATATACCTTTCTGAAAAGCCTATTATATGCCGCTTAAAACACAATAAAAAGCAAGGGTCTGTTCCAATTTCCGAAAAAATGTGAAAACCCAAACGCTTTAAAATAACAGCCGTTTCAAGTGTCCGACATAAATTGCTGTACTTTTTAAGCTAAGAGCCTTTCGGAAGAGCGTTATACCTTTCTGAAAAGCTTATTATGTGTCGCTTAAAACGCTATATAAAGCTAGGGTCTGTTCCAATTTCCGAAAAAATGTGAAAACCCAAACGCTTTAAAATAACAGCCGTTTCAAGTGTCCGACATAAATTGCTGTGCTTTCTAAACTAAGAGCCTTTCGGAAAAGCGTTACACCTATCTTAAAAGCTTATTTTATGCCGCTTTAAATGCTATATAAAGCTAGGATCTGTTCCAATTTCCGAGAAAATGGGAAAATCCAAAGTCTTTAAAATAACTGCCGTTTCAAGTGTCCGACATGAACTGCTGTACTTTCTAAACTAAGAGCCTTTCGGAAGAGCGTCACACCTATCTAAATAGCTTAGTTTATGCCGCTTTAAACGCTATATAAAGCCAGGGTCTGTTCCAATTTCCGAAAAAATGTGAAAGCCCAAACGCTTTAAAATAACAGTCGTTTCAAGTGTCCGACATAAACTGCTGTACTTTCTAAATTAAGAGCTTTCCGGAAGAGCGTTACACCTTTCTGAAAAGCTTATTATATGCCGCTTAAAACACAATAAAAAGCTAGAGTCTGATCTAATATCCGCGAAAATGGGAAAATCCAAACTCTTTAAAATAACTGCCGTTTCAAGTGTCCGACATAAACTGCTGTACTTTTTAAATAAAGAGCTTTTCGGAAGAGCGTTACACCTTTCTGAAAAGCTTATTAAATGCCGCTTAAAACACAATAAAAAGCTACAGTCTGTTCCAATATCCGAGAAAATGGGAAAGACGCTTAAAACGCTATATAAAGCTAGGGTCTGTTCCAATTTCCGAAAAAATGTGAAAACCCAAACGCTTTAAAATAACAGCCGTTTCAAGTGTCCGACATAAATTGCTGTGCTTTCTAAACTAAGAGCCTTTCGGAAAAGCGTTACACCTATCTAAAAAGCTTATTTTATGCCGCTTTAAATGCTATATAAAGCTAGGATCTGTTCCAATTTCCGAGAAAATGGGAAAATCCAAAGCCTTTAAAATAACAGCCGTTTCAAGTGTCCGACATATGCTGCTGTACTTTCTAAACTAAGAGCCTTCCGAAATAGTAATATACCTTTCTGAAAAGCCTATTATATGCCGCTTAAAACACAATAAAAAGCAAGGGTCTGTTCCAATTTCCGAAAAAATGTGAAAACCCAAACGCTTTAAAATAACAGCCGTTTCAAGCTAAGAGCCTTTCGGAAGAGCGTTATACCTTTCTGAAAAGCTTATTATGTGTCGCTTAAAACGCTATATAAAGCTAGGGTCTGTTCCAATTTCCGAAAAAATGTGAAAACCCAAACGCTTTAAAATAACAGCCGTTTCAAGTGTCCGACATAAATTGCTGTGCTTTCTAAACTAAGAGCCTTTCGGAAAAGCGTTACACCTATCTTAAAAGCTTATTTTATGCCGCTTTAAATGCTATATAAAGCTAGGATCTGTTCCAATTTCCGAGAAAATGGGAAAATCCAAAGTCTTTAAAATAACTGCCGTTTCAAGTGTCCGACATGAACTGCTGTACTTTCTAAACTAAGAGCCTTTCGGAAGAGCGTCACACCTATCTAAATAGCTTAGTTTATGCCGCTTTAAACGCTATATAAAGCCAGGGTCTGTTCCAATTTCCGAAAAAATGTGAAAGCCCAAACGCTTTAAAATAACAGTCATTTCAAGTGTCCGACATAAACTGCTGTACTTTCTAAATTAAGAGCTTTCCGGAAGAGCGTTACACCTTTCTGAAAAGCTTATTATATGCCGCTTAAAACACAATAAAAAGCTAGAGTCTGATCTAATATCCGCGAAAATGGGAAAATCCAAACTCTTTAAAATAACTGCCGTTTCAAGTGTCCGACATGAACTGCTGTACTTTCTAAACTAAGAGCCTTTCGGAAGAGCGTTATACCTTTCTGAAAAGCTTATTATGTGTCGCTTAAAATGATAAATAAAGCTAGGATTTGTTCCAATTTCCGAGAAAATCTGAAAGTCCAAACGCTTTAAAATAACAGCCGTTTCAAGTGTCCGACATGAACTGCTGTACTTTCTAAACTAAGAGCCTTTCGGAAGAGCGTTACACCTTTCTGAAAAGCTTATTATATGCCGCTTAAAACACAATATAAACCTAGAGTCTGTTCCAATATCCGAGAAAATGGGAAAGACCAAAATCTTTAAAATAACTGCCGTTTCAAATGTCCGACATAAACTGCTGTACTCTCTAAACTAAGCGCCTTTCGAAAGAGCGTTTTACCTTTCTGAAAAGCCTATTATATGCCACTTAAAACGCAATATAAGGCTAGGGTCTGTTCCAATTTCCGAGAAAATGGGAAAGACCAATCCCTCTAAAATAACAGCCGTTTCAAGGGTCCGACATAAATTGCTGTGCTTTCTAAACTAAGAGCCTTTCGGAAAAGCGTTACACCTATCTAAAAAGCTTATTTTATGCCGCTTTATATGCTATATAAAGCTAGGATCTGTTCCAATTTCCGAGAAAATAGGAAAATCCAAAGCCTTTAAAATAACAGCCGTTTCAAGTGTCCGACATATGCTGCTGTACTTTCTAAACTAAGAGCCTTCCGAAATAGTAATATACCTTTCTGAAAAGCCTATTATATGCCGCTTAAAACACAATAAAAAGCTAGAGTCTGTTACAATATCCGAGAAAATGGGAAAGACCAAAATCTTTAAAATAACTGCCGTTTCAAATGTCCGACATAAACTGCTGTACTCTCCAAACTAAGCGCCTTTCGAAAGAGCGTTATACCTTTCTGAAAAGCCTATTATATGCCGCTTAAAACGCAATATAAGGCTAGGGTCTGTTCCAATTTCCGAGAAAATGGGAAAGACCAATCCCTCTAAAATGACAACAGTTTCTAGTGTCCGACATAAACTGCTGCAATTTCTAAACTGAGAGCCTTTCGGAAGAGCCTTATAGCTTTCTAAAAGCTTATTATATGCCGCTAAAACACAATAAAAAGCAAGGGCCTGTTCAAACTTCCGAGAAAATGTGAAAGATCAAACGCTTTAAAATAACAGCCGTTTTAAGTGTCCGACATAAACTGCTGTACTCTCTAAGCTAAGAGCCTTCCGACAGAGCAATATACCATTCTGGAAAGCTTATTATAGGCCGCTTAAAACACAATATAAAGCTAGGGTCTGTTCCAATTTCCGAAAAAATGTGAAAACCCAAACGCTTTAAAATAACAGCCGTTTCAAGTGTCCGACATAAATTGCTGTACTTTTTAAGCTAAGAGCCTACCGAAAGAGTAATATACCTTTCTGAAAAGCTTATTATATGCCGCTTACAACGCAATATAAGGCAAGGGTCTGTTCCAATTTCGGAGAAAATGTGAAAGACCAAACCCTTTAAAATAACTGCCGTTTCAAGTGTCCGACATAAACAGCTGTACTTTCTAAACTAAGAGCCTTTCGGAAGAGCGTTATACCTTTCTGAAAAGCCTATTATGTGTCGCTTAAAACGCTATATAAAGCTAGGGTCTGTTCCAATTTCCGAAAAAATGTGGAAACCCAAACCCTTTAAAATAACAGCCGTTTCAAGTGTCCGACATAAATTGCTGTGCTTTCTAAACTAAGAGCCTTTCGGAAAAGCGTTACACCTATCTTAAAAGCTTATTTTATGCCGCTTTAAATGCTATATAAAGCTAGGATCTGTTCCAATTTCCGAGAAAATGGGAAAATCCAAAGTCTTTAAAATAACTGCCGTTTCAAGTGTCCGACATGAACTGCTGTACTTTCTAAACTAAGAGCCTTTCGGAAGAGCGTCACACCTATCTAAATAGCTTAGTTTATGCCGCTTTAAACGCTATATAAAGCTAGGGTCTGGTCCAATTACCGAGAAAATGGGAAAATCCAAAGTCTTTAAAATAACAGCCGTTTCAAGTGTCCGACATAAACTGCTGTACTTTCTAAACTAAGAGTCTGTCGGAAGAGCATTATGCCTTTCTTAAAAGCTTGTTAAATGCGCTTAAAACGGTAAATAAAGCTAGGATCTGTTCCAATTTCCGAGAAAATGGGAAAATCCAAAGCCCTTAAAATAACAGCCGTTTCAAGTGTCCGACATAAACTGCTGTACTTTCTAAACTAAGACTCTTTCGGAAGAGCGTTACACCTATCTAAAAAGCTTATTTTATGCCGCTTTAAATGCTATATAAAGCTAGGATCTGTTCCAATTTCCGAGAAAATGGGAAAATCCAAAGACTTTAGAATAACAGCCGTTTCAAGTGTCCGACATATGCTGCTGTACTTTCTAAACTAAGAGCCTTCCGAAATAGTAATATACCTTTCTGAAAAGCCTATTATATGCAGCTTACAACGCAATATAAGGCAAGGGTCTGTTCCAATTTCGGAGAAAATGTGAAAGACCAAACGCTTTAAAATAACTGCCGTTTCAAGTGTCCGACATAAACTGCTGTGTTTTCTAAACTGAGAGCCTTTCGGAAGAGCGCTATACCTTTCTGAAAAGCTTATTATATGCCGCTTAAAACACAATATAAAGCTAGGGTCTGTTCCTATTTCCGAAAAAATGTGAAAGCCCAAACGCTTTAAAATAGCAGTCGTTTCAAGTGTCCGACATAAACTGCTGTACTTTCTAAACTAAGAGCCTGTCGGAAGAGCATTATGCCTTTCTTAAAATAAATAGGTTAATAAAGCTAGGATCTGTTCCAATTTCGGAGAAAGTGTGAGAGACCAAACTCTTTGAAATAACAGCCGATTCAAGTGTCCGACATGAACTGCTGTACTTTTTAAACTAAGACCCTTTCGGAAGAGCGTTACACCTATCTTAAAAGCTTATTCTATGCCGCTTTAAACGCTATATAAACCTAGGGTCTGTTCCAATTACCGAGAAAATGGGAAAATCCAAAGTCTTTAAAATAACTGCCGTTTCAAGTGTCCGACATGAACTGCTGAACTTTCTAAACTAAGAGCCTTTCGGAAGAGCATTACACCTTTCTGAAAAGCTTATTATATGCCGCTTAAAACACAATAAAAAGCTAGAGCCTGTTCTAATATCCGCGAAAATGGGAAAGCCCAAACTCTTAAAAATAACTGCCGTTTCATGTGTCCGACATAAACTGCTGTTCTTTCCAAACTAAGAGCCTTTCGGAAGAGCGCTATACCTTTCTGAAAACCTTATTATATGTCGCTTAAAACGGTAGATAAAGCTAGGGCCTGTTTCAATTTCCGAGAAAATGGGAAAATCCAAAGCCTTTAAAATAACTGCCGTTTCAAGTGTCCGACATGAACTGCTGTACTTTCTAAACTAAGACCCTTTCGGAGGAGCTTTGCACCTATCTAAATAGCTTAGTCTATGCCGCTTTCAACGCTATATAGAGCTAGGGTCTGTTGCAATTACCGAGAAAATTGGAAAATCCAAAGTCTTTAAAATAACAGCCGTTTCAAGTGTCCGACATAAACTGCTGTACTTTCTAAACTGAGAGCCTTTCGAAAGAGCATTATTCCTTTCTGAAAAGCTTATTATATCCCGCTTAAAACGCTATATAAAGCTAGGGTGTGTTCCAATTTCCGAGAAAATGTGAAAGTCCAAACGATTTAAAATAACAGCCGTTTCAAGTCTCCGACATGAACTGCTGTACTTTCTAAACTAAGAACCTTTCGGAAGAGCGTTATACCTTCTGAAAAGCTTATTATGTGTCGCTTAAAACGGTAAATAAAGCTAGGGTTTGTTGGGAAAATCCAAAGCCTTTAAAATAACAGCCGTTTCAAATGTCCGACATGAACTGCTGTACTTTCTAAACTAAGACTCTTTCGGAAGAGCGTTACACCTATCTAAGTAGCTTAGTTAATGCCGCTTTAAACGCTATATAAAGGTAGGGTCTGTTCCAATTACCGAGAAAATGGGAAAATCCAAAGTCTTTAAAATAACATCCGTTTCAAATGTCCGACATAAACTGCTGTACTTTCTAAACTGAGAGCCTTTCGAAAGAGTATTATTCCTTTCTGGAAAGCTTATTATATGCCGCTTAAAACGCTATATAAAGCTATTGTGTGTTCCAATTTCCGAGAAAATGGGAAAATCCAAAGTCTTTAAAATAACAGCCGTTTCAAGTGTCCGACATGAACTGCTGTACTTTCTAAACTAAGAACCTTTCGGAAGAGCGTTATACCTTTCTGAAAAGCTTATTATGTGTCGCTTAAAACGGTAAATAAAGCTAGGGTTTGTTCCAATTTCCGAGGAAATGGGAAAATCCAAAGCCTTTAAAATAACAGCCGTTTCAAGTGTCTGACATAAACTGCTGTACTTTCTAAACTAAGAGCCTTTCGGAAGAGCGTTATACCTTTCTGAAAAGCTTATTATATGTCGCTTA
This sequence comes from Volucella zonaria, assembly GCA_963966105.1. Lineage (NCBI taxonomy): Eukaryota > Metazoa > Arthropoda > Insecta > Diptera > Syrphidae > Volucella > Volucella zonaria. The sequence continues at coordinate 3,394,402 of CAWYQB010000254.1, read as the reverse complement.
AAATGGTAAGTAAAGCTAGGATCTGTTCCAATTTCCGAGAAAATGGGAAAATCCAAAGCCTTTAAAATAACAGCCGTTTCAGGTGTCCGACATAAACTGCTGTACTTTCTAAACTAAGAGCCTTCCGAAAGAGTAATATACCTTTCTGAAAAGCCTATTATATACCGCTTAAAACGCTATATACAGCTTGGGTGTGTTCCAATTTCCGAGAAAATGTGAAAGTCCAAACGATATATGAAGTGAATTGTTAGCGCGTCCACAAAAATTCTCGAAATTCTATATTCTGAATGCAACTAAAGATTCTCAAAATCACTGAAAATTTCAAAAATCGTTGAGTTTTTCGAAATTACGACTTTTTATCAATTCAAGAATAAATTCATCAAAATGTCATATTTTTCAGAATCATTAAACCTTATAAAACTTCAATTTTCACAATTTTGTCAAATCCCTGTATCGAATCAACAATATTTCTTCAAATTAATAAATTCATCAAAATGTCCTGTTTTTCAGAATCATTAATTTTACAAAATTTCAATTTTCCCAATTTTGACAAATCCTTATATCGAAATACTATTTTTTATTGGTACAACCATATTTTTTACCAGAACCACTAAAACTTAGAAATTATTATTAGTTGTGCTCAATATTTTCATCAACTCTACTTTTATATTGCCAAAATTACTTAAATTCTATATATTCTCTATTTACATCAATAGAAACAAATTTTAACAATATTCTCAAAACTCTAATTTTTCATCACTATAACCGAATTTTCTCAAAAACTAGAATTGAAACTCGCCAACTACTAGCGTTGAGTTGTAAAATAACTAAATAGAAAGGTGAAGTGGAAATTTTCTGTTTTGTACCGCCAATATGAAAAATTGGCCAAACTCTAGAATTCGAATAGAAAAACAATATTTACCAAAATCAATAAAATTCTCCAATTTCTATGTTTTTCATCATTATAATTAATCTTTAACACTATAACCGAAGTTATGTTTTACCAAAGACAAGTAGTATATACTGTTCTAGAACATGGTGTACATCGAGTTTAATTTTGTTGTTTTATGTAAATGATTCCACTTGTTCTGTTTTTCGTCTATTCTACGATTTATCTTAATGGCGATTTGCTGTTAAATAGAGCAAATATATGAAGTGAATTGTTAGCGCGTCCACAAAAATTCTCAAAATTCTATATTCTGAATGCAACTAAAGTTTCTCAAAATCATTGAAAATTTCAAAAATCGTTGAGTTTTTCGAAATTACAACTTTTTATCAATTCAACAATAAATTCATCAAAATGTCATATTTTTCAGAATCATTAAACCCTATAAAACTTCAATTTTCACAATTTTGTCAAATCCATGTATCGAATCAACAATATTTCTTCAAATCAAAATGACCTGTTTTTCAGAATCATTAAAACTTACAAAACTTAAATTTTCCCAATTTTGTCAAATCCATATATCGAAATACTTTTTTTTTATTGGTACAGCCATATTTTTACCAGAACCGCTAAAACTTAGAAATTATTACTAGTTGTGCTCAATATTTTCATCAATTTTACTTTTATATTGCCAAAATTACTTAAATTCTATATATTCTCTATTTACATCAATAGAAACAAATTTTAACAATATTCTCAAAACTCTAATTTTTCATCACTATAATCGAATTTTCTCAAAAACTAGAATTGAAACTCGCCAAATACTAGCGTTGAGTTGTAAAATAACTAAATAGAATGGTGAAGTGGAAATTTTCTGTTTTGTACCGCCAATATGAAAAATTGGCCAAACTCCAGAATTCGAATAGAAAAACAATATTCACCAAAATCAATAAAATTCTCTAATTTCTATGTTTTTCATCATTATAATTAATTTTTAACACTATAACCGAAGTTATGTTTTACCAAAGACAAGTAGAATATACTGTTCTAGAACATGGTGTACATCGAGTTTAATTTTGTTGTTTTATGTAAATGACTCCACTTCTTCTGGTTTTCGTCTATTCTACCATTCGGCTCCATGGGGATTTGCTGTGAAATAGAGCAAATATATGGAGTGAATTGTTAGCGCGTCTACAAAAATTCTCAAAATTCTATATTCTGAATGCAACTAAAGTGTCTCAAAATCACTGAAAATTTCAAAAATCGTTGAGTATTTCGAAATTACAACTTTTTATCAATTCAACAATATTTCTTCAAATTAATAAATTCATCAAAATGTCCTATTTTTCAGAATCATTAAACCTTATAAAACTTCAATTTTCACAATTTTGTCAAATCCATGTATCGAATCAACAATATTTCTTCAAATTAATAAATTCATCAAAATGACCTGTTTTTCAGAATCATTAAAACTTACAAAACTTCAATTTTCCCAATTTTGTCAAATCCATATATCGAAATACTTTTTTTTTATTGGTACAACCATATTTTTACCAGAACCGCTAAAACTTAGAAATTATTACTAGTTGTGCTCAATATTTTCATCAATTTTACTTTTATATTGCCAAAATTACTTAAATTCTATATATTCTCTATTTACATCAATAGAAACAAATTTTAACAATATTCTCAAAACTCTAATTTTTCATCACTATAATCGAATTTTCTCAAAAACTTGAATTGAAACTCGCCAACTACTAGCGTTGAGTTGTAAAATAACTAAATAGAAAGGTGAAGTGGAAATTTTCTGTTTTGTACCGTCAATATGAAAAATTGGCCAAACTCCAGAATTCGAATAGAAAAACAATATTCACCAAAATCAATAAAATTCTCTAATTTCGATGTTTTTCATCATTATAATTAATTTTTAACACTATAACCGAAGTTATGTTTTACCAAAGACAAGTAGAATATACTGTTCTAGAACATGGTGTACATCGAGTTTAATTTTGTTGTTTTATGTAAATGACTCCACTTCTTCTGGTTTTCGTCTATTCTACCATTCGGCTCCATGGGGATTTGCTGTGAAATAGAGCAAATATATGGAGTGAATTGTTAGCGCGTCTACAAAAATTCTCAAAATTCTATATTCTGAATGCAACTAAAGTGTCTCAAAATCACTGAAAATTTCAAAAATCGTTGAGTATTTCGAAATTACAACTTTTTATCAATTCAACAATATTTCTTCAAATTAATAAATTCATCAAAATGTCCTATTTTTCAGAATCATTAAACCTTATAAAACTTCAATTTTCACAATTTTGTCAAATCCATATATCGAATCAACAACATTTCTTCAAATTAATAAATTCATCAAAATGTCCTGTTTTTCAGAATCATTAAAGCTTACAAAATTTCAATTTTCCCAATTTTGACAAATTTATATCGAAATACTATTTTTTATTGGTACAACCATATTTTTTACCAGAACCACAAAGACTTAGAAATTATTACTAGTTGTGCTCAATATTTTCATCAATTTTACTTTTATATTGCCAAACTTACTTAAATTCTATATATTCTCTATTTACATCAATAGAAACAAATTTTAACAATATTCTCAAAACTCTAATTTTTCATCACTATAATCGAATTTTCTCAAAAACTAGAATTGAAACTCGCCAACTACTAGCGTTGAGTTGTAAAATAACTAAATAGAAAGGAGAAGTGGAAATTTTCTGTTTTGTACCGCCAATATGAAAAATTGGCCAAACTCTAGAATTCGAATAGAAAAACAATATTTACCAAAATCAATAAAATTCTCCAATTTCTATGTTTTTCATCATTATAATTAATCTTTAACACTATAACCGAAGTTATGCTTTACCAAAGACAAGTAGTATATACTGTTCTAGAACATGGTGTACATCGAGTTTAATTTTGTTGTTTTATGTAAATGATTCCACTTGTTCTGTTTTTCGTCTATTCTACGATTTATCTTAATGGCGATTTGCTGTTAAATAGAGCAAATATATGAAGTGAATTGTTAGCGCGTCCACAAAAATTCTCAAAATTCTATATTCTGAATGCAACTAAAGTTTCTCAAAATCATTGAAAATTTCAAAAATCGTTGAGTTTTTCGAAATTACAACTTTTTATCAATTCAACAATAAATTCATCAAAATGTCATATTTTTCAGAATCATTAAACCCTATAAAACTTCAATTTTCACAATTTTGTCAAATCCATGTATCGAATCAACAATATTTCTTCAAATTAATAAATTCATCAAAATGACCTGTTTTTCAGAATCATTAAAACTTACAAAACTCCAATTTTCCCAATTTTGTCAAATCCATATATCGAAATACTTTTTTTTTAATGGTACAACCATATTTTTACCAGAACCGCTAAAACTTAGAAATTATTACTAGTTGTGGTCAATATTTTCATCAACTCTACTTCTATATTGCCAAAATTACTTAAATTCTATATATTCTCTATTTACATCAATAGAAACAAATTTTAACAATATTCTCAAAACTCTAATTTTTCATCACTATAACCGAATTTTCTCAAAAACTAGAATTGAAACTCGCCAACTACTAGCGTTGAGTTGTAAAATAACTAAATAGAAAGATGAAGTGGAAATTTTCTGTTTTGTACCGCCAATATGAAAAATTGGCCAAACTCCAGAATTCGAATAGAAAAACAATATTCACCAAAATTAATAAAATTCTACAATTTCTATGTTTTTCATCATTATAATTAATTTTTAACACTATAACCGAAGTTATGTTTTACCAAAGACAAGTAGAATATACTGTTCTAGAACATGGTGTACATCGAGTTTAATTTTGTTGTTTTATGTAAATGACTCTACTTGTTCTGGTGTTCGTCTATTCTACCATTCGGCTCCATGGGGATTTGCTGTGAAATAGAGCAAATATATGAAGTGAATTGTTAGCGCGTCCACAAGAATTCTCAAAATTCTATATTCTGAATGCAACTAAAATTTCTCAAAATCACTGAAAATTTCAAAAATCGTTGAGTTTTTCGAAATTACAACTTTTTATCAATTCAACAGTATTTCTTCAGATTAATAAATTCATCAAAATGTCCTATTTTTTAGAATCATTAAACCTTATAAAACTTCAATTTTCCCAATTTTGTCAAATCTATATATCGAAATACTATTTTTTATTGGTACAACCATATTTTTTACCAGAACCACTAAAACTTAGAAATTATTACTAGTTGTGCTCAGTATTTTCATCAATTTTACTTTTATATTGCCAAAATTACTTAAATTCTATATACTCTCTATTTACATCAATAGAAACAAATTTTAACAATATTCTCAAAACTCTAATTTTTCATCACAATAACCGAATTTTCTCAAAAACTAGAATTGAAACTCGCCAACTACTAGCGTTGAGTTGTAAAATAACTAAATAGAAAGGTGAAGTGGAAATTTTCTGTTTTGTACCGCCAATATGAAAAATTGGCCAAACTCCAGAATTCGAATAGAAAAACAATATTTACCAAAATCAATAAAATTCTCCAATTTCTATGTTTTTCATCATTATAATTAATTTTTAACACAATAACCGAAGTTATGTTTTACCAAAGACAAGTAGAATATACTGTTCTAGAACATGGTGTACATCGAGTTTAATTTTGTTGTTTTATGTAAATGATTCCACTTGTTCTGGTTTTCGTCTATTCTACGATTTATCTTAATGGCGATTTGCTGTTAAATAGAGCAAATATATAAGTGAATTGTTAGCGCGTCCACAAAAATTCTCAAAATTCTATATTCTGAATGCAACTAAAGTTTCTCAAAATCATTGAAAATTTCAAAAATCGTTGAGTTTTTCGAAATTACAAGTTTTTATCAATTCAACAATAAATTCATCAAAATGTCATATTTTTCAGAATCATTAAGCCCTATAAAACTTCAATTTTCACAATTTTGTCAAATCCATGTATCGAATCAACAATATTTCTTCAAATTAATAAATTCATCAAAATGACCTGTTTTTCAGAATCATTAAAACTTACAAAACTCCAATTTTCCCAATTTTGTCAAATCCATATATCGAAATACTTTTTTTTTATTGGTACAACCATATTTTTACCAGAACCGCTAAAACTTAGAAATTATTACTAGTTGTGCTCAATATTTTCATCAATTTTACTTTTATATTGCCAAAATTACTTAAATTCTATATATTCTCTATTTACATCAATAGAAACAAATTTTAACAATATTCTCAAAACACTAATTTTTCATCACTATAACCGAATTTTCTCAAAAACTAGAATTGAAACTCGCCAACTACTAGCGTTGAGTTGTAAAATAACTAAATAGAAAGGTGAAGTGGAAATTTTCTGTTTTGTACCGCCAATATGTAAAATTGGATAAACTCCAGAATTCGAATAGAAAAACAATATTTACCAAAATCAATAAAATTCTCCAATTTCTATGTTTTTCATCATTATAATTAATTTTTAACACTATAACCGAAGTTATGTTTTACCAAAGACAAGTAGAATATACTGTTCTAGAACATGGTGTACATCGAGTTTAATTTTGTTGTTTTATGTAAATGACTCCACTTGTTCTGGTTTTCGTCTATTCTACCATTCGGCTCCATGGGGATTTGCTGTGAAATAGAGCAAATATATGAAGTGAATTGTTATCGCGTCCACAAAAATTCTCAAAATTCTATATTCTGAAAGCAACTAAAGTTTCTCAAAATCACTGAAAATTTCAAAAATCGTTGAGTTTTTCGAAATTACAGCTTTCTATCAATTCTACAATAAATTAATCAAAATGTCATATTTTTCAGAATCATTAAACCTTATAAAACTTCAATTTTCACAATTTTGTCAAATCCATGTATCGAATCAACAATATTTCTTCAAATTAATAAATTCATCAAAATGTCCTGGTTTTCAGAATCATTAAAACTTACAAAACTTCAATTTTACCAATTTTGTCAAATCCGCATATCGAAATACTATTTTTTATTGGTACAACCATATTTTTTACCAGAACCACTAAAACTTAGAAATTATTACTAGTTGTGCTCAATATTTTCATCAACTCTACTTCTATATTGCCAAAATTACTTAAATTCTATATATTCTCTATTTACATCAATAGAAACAAATTTTGACAATATTCTCAAAACTCTAATTTTTCATCACTATAACCGAATTTTCTCAAAAACTAGAATTGAAACTCGCCAACTACTAGCGTTGAGTTGTAAAATAACTAAATAGAAAGATGAAGTGGAAATTTTCTGTTTTGTACCGCCAATATGAAAAATTGGCCAAACTCCAGAATTCGAATAGAAAAACAATATTCACCAAAATTAATAAAATTCTCCAATTTCTATGTTTTTCATCATTATAATTAATTTTTAACACTATAACCGAAGTTATGTTTTACCAAAGACAAGTAGAATATACTGTTCTAGAACATGGTGTACATCGAGTTTAATTTTGTTGTTTTATGTAAATGACTCTACTTGTTCTGGTGTTCGTCTATTCTACCATTCGGCTCCATGGGGATTTGCTGTGAAATAGAGCAAATATATGAAGTGAATTGTTAGCGCGTCCACAAGAATTCTCAAAATTCTATATTCTGAATGCAACTAAAATTTCTCAAAATCACTGAAAATTTCAAAAATCGTTGAGTTTTTCGAAATTACAACTTTTTATCAATTCAACAGTATTTCTTCAGATTAATAAATTCATCAAAATGTCCTATTTTTTAGAATCATTAAACCTTATAAAACTCCAATTTTCCCAATTTTGTCAAATCTATATATCGAAATACTATTTTTTATTGGTACAACCATATTTTTTACCAGAACCACTAAAACTTAGAAATTATTACTAGTTGTGCTCAGTATTTTCATCAGTTTTACTTTTATATTGCCAAAATTACTTAAATTCTATATACTCTCTATTTACATCAATAGAAACAAATTTTAACAATATTCTCAAAACTCTAATTTTTCATCACTATAACCGAATTTTCTCAAAAACTAGAATTGAAACTCGCCAACTACTAGCGTTGAGTTGTAAAATAACTAAATAGAAAGGTGAAGTGGAAATTTTCTGTTTTGTACCGCCAATATGAAAAATTGGCCAAACTCCAGAATTCGAATAGAAGAAAAACAATATTCACCAAAATTAATAAAATTCTCCAATTTCTATGTTTTTCATCATTATAATTAATTTTTAACACTATAACCGAAGTTATGTTTTACCAAAGACAAGTAGAATATACTGTTCTAGAACATGGTGTACATCGAGTTTAATTTTGTTATTTTATGTAAATGACTCCACTTGTTCTGGTTTTCGTCTATTCTACCATTCGGCTCCATGGGGATTTGCTGTGAAATAGAGCAAATATATGAAGTGAATTGTTAGCGCGTCCATAAATATTCTCAAAATTCTATATTCTGAATGCAACTAAAGTTTCTCAAAATCACTGAAAATTTCAAAAATCGTTGAGTTTTTCGAAATTAGAACTTTTTATCAATTCAACAATATTTCTTCAAATTAATAAATTCATCAAAATGTGCTATTTTTCAGAATCATTAAACCTTATAAAACTTAAATTTTCCCAATTTTGTCAAATCCATATATCGAAATACTTTTTTTTTATTGGTACAACCATATTTTTACCAGAACCGCTAAAACTTAGAAATTATTACTAGTTGTGCTCAATATTTTCATCAATTTTACTTTTATATTGCCAAAATTACTTAAATTCTATATATTCTCTATTTACATCAATAGAAACAAATTTTAACAATATTCTCAAAACACTAATTTTTCATCACTATAACCGAATTTTCTCAAAAACTAGAATTGAAACTCGCCAACTACTAGCGTTGAGTTGTAAAATAACTAAATAGAAAGGTGAAGTGGAAATTTTCTGTTTTGTACCGCCAATATGTAAAATTGGCCAAACTCCAGAATTCGAATAGAAAAACAATATTTACCAAAATCAATAAAATTCTCCAATTTCTATGTTTTTCATCATTATAATTAATTTTTAACACTATAACCGAAGTTATGTTTTACCAAAGACAAGTAGAATATACTGTTCTAGAACATGGTGTACATCGAGTTTAATTTTGTTGTTTTATGTAAATGACTCCACTTGTTCTGGTTTTCGTCTATTCTACCATTCGGCTCCATGGGGATTTGCTATGAAATAGAGCAAATATATGAAGTGAATTGTTGGCGCGTCTACAAAAATTCTTAAAATTCTATATTCTGAATGGAACTAAAGTGTCTCAAAATCACTGAAAATTTCAAAAATCGTTGAGTATTTCGAAATTACAACTTTTTATCAATTCAACAATATTTCTTCAAATTAATAAATTCATCAAAATGTGCTATTTTTCAGAATCATTAAACCTTATAAAACTTCAATTTTCTCAATTTTGTCAAATCTATATATCGAAATACTATTTTTTATTGGTACAACCATATTTTTTACCAGAACCACTAAAACTTAGAAATTATTACTAGTTGTGCTCAGTATTTTCATCAATTTTACTTTTATATTGCCAAAATTACTTAAATTCTATATACTCTCTATTTACATCAATAGAAACAAATTTTAACAATATTCTCAAAACTCTAATTTTTCATCACTATAACCGAATTTTCTCAAAAACTAGAATTGAAACTCGCCAACTACTAGCGTTGAGTTGTAAAATAACTAAATAGAAAGGTGAAGTGGAAATTTTCTGTTTTGTACCGCCAATATGAAAAATTGGCCAAACTCCAGAATTCGAATAGAAAAACAATATTTACCAAAATCAATAAAATTCTCCAATTTCTATGTTTTTCATCATTATAATTAATTTTTAACACTATAACCGAAGTTATGTTTTACCAAAGACAAGTGGAATATACTGTTCTAGAACATGGTGTACATCGAGTTTAATTTTGTTGTTTTATGTAAATGACTCTACTTGTTCTGGTGTTCGTCTATTCTACCATTCGGCTCCATGGGGATTTGCTGTGAAATAGAACAAATATATGAAGTGAATTGTTATCGCGTCCACAAAAATTCTCAAATTTCTATATTCTGAATGCAACTAAAGTTTCTCAAAATCACTGAAAATTTCAAAAATCGTTGAGTTTTTCGAAATTACAACTTTTTATCAATTCAACAATATTTCTTCAAATTAATAAATTCATCAAAATGTGCTATTTTTCAGAATCATTAAACCTTATAAAACTTCAATTTTCCCAATTTTGTCAAATCTATATATCGAAATACTATTTTTTATTGGTACAACCATAATTTTTACCAGAACCACTAAAACTTAGAAATTATTACTAGTTGTGCTCCATATTTTCATCAATTTTACTTTTATATTGCCAAAATTACTTAAATTCTATATATTCTCTATTTACATCAATAGAAACAAATTTTAACAATATTCTCAAAACTCTAATTTTTCATCACTATAACCGAATTTTCTCAAAAACTAGAAGTGAAACTCGCCAACTACTAGCTTTGAGTTGTAAAATAACTAAATAGAAAGGTGAAGTGGAAATTTTCTGTTTTGTACCGCCAATATGAAAAATTGGCCAAACTCCAGAATTCGAATAGAAAAACAATATTTACCAAAATCAATAAAATTCTCCAATTTCTATGTTTTTCATCATTATAATTAATTTTTAACACTATAACCGAAGTTATGTTTTTTGCCAAAGACAAGTAGAATATATTGTTCTAGAACATGGTGTACATCGAGTTTAATTTTGTTGTTTTATGTAAATGAGTCTACTTTTTCAGGTGTTCGTCTATTCTACCTTTCGGCTCCATGGGGATTTGCTGTGGAATAGAGCAAATATATGAAGTGAATTGTTAGCGCGTCCACAAGAATTCTCAAAATTCTATATTCTGAATGCAACTAAAGTTTCTCAAAATCACTGAAAATTTCAATAATCGTTGAGTTTTTCGAAATTACAACTTTTTATCAATTCAACAGTATTTCTTCAGATTAATAAATTCATCAAAATGTCCTATTTTTCAGAATCATTAAACCTAATAAAACTTAAATCTTCACAATATTGTCAAATCCATATATCGAAATGCTATTTTACCAGAACCACTAAAACTTAGAAATTAATACTAGTTGTGCTCAATATTTTCATCAATTTTACTTTTATATTGCCAAAATTACTTAAATTCTATATATTCTCTATTTACATCAATAGAAACAAATTTTAACAATATTCTCAAAACTCTAATTTTTCATCACTATAACCGAATTTTCTCAAAAACTAGAATTGAAACTCGCCAACTACTAGCGTTGAGTTGTAAAATAACTAAATAGAAAGGTGAAGTGGAAATTTTCTGTTTTGTACCGCCAATATGAAAAATTGGCCAAACTCCAGAATTCGAATAGAAAAACAATATTTACCAAAATCAATAAAATTCTCCAATTTCTATGTTTTTCATCATTATAATTAATTTTTAACACTATAACCGAAGTTATGTTTTACCAAAGACAAGTAGAATATACTGTTCTAGAACATGGCGTACATCGAGTTTAATTTTGTTGTTTTATATAAATGATTCCACTTGTTCTGTTTTTCGTCTCTTCTACGATTTGTCTCAATGGCGATTTGTTGTTAAATAGAGCAAATATATGAAGTGAATTGTTAGCGCGTCCATAAATATTCTCAAAATTCTATATTCTGGATGCAACTAAAATTTCTCAAAATCACTGAAAATTTCAAAAATCGTTGAGTTTTTCGAAATTACAACTTTTTATCAATTCAACAATATTTCTTCAAATTAATAAATTCATCAAAATGTGCTATTTTTCAGAATCATTAAACCTTATAAAACTTCAATTTTCCCAATTTTGTCAAATCTATATATCGAAATACTATTTTTTATTGGTACAACCATATTTTTTACCAGAACCACTAAAACTTAGAAATTATTACTAGTTGTGCTCAGTATTTTCATCTATTTTACTTTTATATTGCCAAAATTACTTAAATTCTATATATTCTCTATTTACATCAATAGAAACAAATTTTAACAATATTCTCAAAACTCTAATTTTTCATCACTATAACCGAATTTTCTCAAAAACTGGAATTGAAACTCGCCAACTACTAGCGTTGAGTTGTAAAATAACTAAATAGAAAGGTGAAGTGGAAATTTTCTGTTTTGTACCGCCAATATGAAAAATTGGCCAAACTCCAGAATTCGAATAGAAAAACAATATTCACCAAAATCAATAAAATTCTCCAATTTCTATGTTTTTCATCATTATAATTAATTTTTAACACTATAACCGAAGTTATGTTTTACCAAAGACAAGTAGAATATACTGTTCTAGAACATGGTGTACATCGAGTTTAATTTTGTTGTTTTATGTAAATGACTCCACTTGTTCTGGTTTTCGTCTATTCTACCATTCGGCTCCATGGGGATTTGCTGTGAAATAGAGCAAATATATGAAGTGAATTGTTGGCGCGTCTACAAAAATTCTTAAAATTCTATATTCTGAATGGAACTTAAGTGTCTCAAAATCACTGAAAATTTCAAAAATCGTTGAGTATTTCGAAATTACAACTTTTTATCAATTCAACAATATTTCTTCAAATTAATAAATTCATCAAAATGTGCTATTTTTCAGAATCATTAAACCTTATAAAACTTCAATTTTCTCAATTTTGTCAAATCTATATATCGAAATACTATTTTTTATTGGTACAACCATATTTTTTACCAGAACCACTAAAACTTAGAAATTATTACTAGTTGTGCTCAGTATTTTCATCAATTTTACTTTTATATTGCCAAAATTACTTAAATTCTATACACTCTCTATTTACATCAATAGAAACAAATTTTAACAATATTCTCAAAACTCTAATTTTTCATCACTATAACCGAATTTTCTCAAAAACTAGAATTGAAACTCGCCAACTACTAGCGTTGAGTTGTAAAATAACTAAATAGAAAGGTGAAGTGGAAATTTTCTGTTTTGTACCGCCAATATGAAAAATTGGCCAAACTCCAGAATTCGAATAGAAGAAAAACAATATTCACCAAAATTAATAAAATTCTCCAATTTCTATGTTTTTCATCATTATAATTAATTTTTAACACTATAACCGAAGTTATGTTTTACCAAAGACAAGTAGAATATACTGTTCTAGAACATGGTGTACATCGAGTTTAATTTTGTTGTTTTATGTACATGACTCTACTTGTTCTGGTGTTCGTCTATTCTACCATTCGGCTCCATGGGGATTTGCTGTGAAATAGAGCAAATATATGAAGTGAATTGTTATCGCGTCCACAAAAATTCTCAAAATTCTATATTCTGAATGCAACTAAAGTTTCTCAAAATCACTGAAAACTTCAAAAATCGTTGAGTTTTTCGAAATTACAACTTTTTATCGATTCAACAATATATCTTCAAATTAATAAATTCATCAAAATGTGCTATTTTTCAGAATCACTAATCCTTATAAAACTTCAATTTTCCCAATTTTGTCAAATCCATATATCGAAATACTATTTTTTATTGGTACAACCATATTTTTTACCAGAACCACTAAAACTTAGAAATTATTACTAGTTGTGCTCAGTATTTTCATCAATTTTACTTTTATATTGCCAAAATTACTTAAATTCTATATATTCTCTATTTACATCAATAGAAACAAATTTTAACAATATTCTCAAAACTCTAATTTTTCATAACTATAACCGAATTTTCTCAAAAACTAGAATTGAAACTCGCCAACTACTAGCGTTGAGTTGTAAAATAACTAAATAGAAAGGTGAAGTGGAAATTTTCTGTTTTGTACCGCCAATACGAAAAATTCGCCAAACTCCAGAATTCGAATAGAAAAACAATATTTACCAAAATCAATAAAATTCTCCAATTTCTATGTTTTTCATCATTATAATTAATTTTTAACACTATAACCGAAGTTATGTTTTACCAAAGACAAGTAGAATATACTGTTCTAGAACATGGTGTACATCGAGTTTAATTTTGTTGTTTTATGTAAATGACTCCACTTGTTCTGGTTTTCGTCTATCCTACCATTCGGCTCCATGGGGATTTGCTGTGAAATAGAGCAAATATATGAAGTGAATTGTTAGCGCGTCTACAAAAATTCTCAAAATTCTATATTCTGAACGCAACTAAAGTGTCTCAAAATCACTGAAAATTTCAAAAATCGTTGAGTATTTCGAAATTACAACTTTTTATCAATTCAACAATATTTCTTCAAATTAATAAATTCATCAAAATGTCCTATTTTTCAGAATCATTAATCCTTATAAAACTTCAATTTTCACAATTTTGTCAAATCCATATATCGAATCAACAATATTTCTTCAAATTAATAAATACATCAAAATGTCCTGTTTTTCAGAATCATTAGAACTTACAAAATTTCAATTTTCACAATTTTGTCAAATCCATATATCGAATCAACAATATTTCTTCAAAATGTCCTGTTTTTCAGAATCATTAAAACTTACAAAATTTCAATTTTCCCAATTTTGACAAATCCATATATCGGAATACTATTTTTTATTGGTACAACCATATTTTTTACCAGAACCACTAAAACTTAGAAATTATTACTAGTTGTGCTCAATATTTTCATCAATTTTACTTTTATATTGCCAAAATTACTTAAATTCTATATATTCTCTATTTACATCAATAGAAACAAATTTTAACAATATTCTCAAAACTCTAATTTTTCATCACTATAACCGAATTTTCTCAAAAACTAGAATTGAAACTCGCCAACTACTAGCGTTGAGTTGTAAAATAACTAAATAGAAAGGTGAAGTGGAAATTTTCTGTTTTGTACCGCCAATATGAAAAATTGGCCAAACTCCAGAATTCGAATAGAAAAACAATATTCACCAAAATCAATAAAATTCTCCAATTTCTATGTTTTTCATCATTATAATTAATTTTTAACACTATAACCGAAGTTATGTTTTACCAAAGACAAGTAGAATATACTGTTCTAGAACATGGTGTACATCGAGTTTAATTTTGTTGTTTTATGTAAATGACTCCACTTGTTCTGTTGTTCGTCTATTCTACCATTCGGCTCCATGGGGATTTGCTGTGAAATAGAGCAAATATATGAAGTGAATTGTTATCGCGTCCACAAAAATTCTCAAAATTCTATATTCTGAATGCAACTAAAGTTTCTCAAAATCACTGATTATTTCAAAAATCGTTGAGTTTTTCGAAATTACAGCTTTTTATCAATTCAACAATAAATTAATCAAAATGTCCTGTTTTTCAGAATCATTAGAACTTACAAAATTTCAATTTTCACAATTTTGTCAAATCCATGTATCGAATCAACAATATTTCTTCAAATTAATAAATTCATCAAAATGTCCTGTTTTTCAGAATCATTAAAACTTACAAAACTTCAATTTTACCAATTTTCTCAAATCCGTATATCGAAATACTATTTTTTATTGGTACAACCATATTTTTTACCAGAACCACTAAAACTTAAAAATTATTACTAGTTGTGCTCAATATTTTCATCAATTCTACTTCTATATTGCCAAAATTACTTAAATTCTATATATTCTCTATTTACATCAATAGAAACAAATTTTAACAATATTCGCAAAACTCTAATTTTTCATAACTATAACCGAATTTTCTCAAAAACTAGAATTGAAAGTCGCCAACTACTAGCGTTGAGTTGTAAAATAACTAAATAGAAAGGTGAAGTGGAAATTTTCTGTTTTGTACCGCCAATATGAAAAATTGGCCAAACTCCAGAATTCGAATAGAAAAACAATATTTACCAAAATCAATAAAATTCTCCAATTTCTATGTTTTTCATCATTATAATTAATTTTTAACACTATAACCGAAGTTATGTTTTACCAAAGACAAGTAGAATATACTGTTCTAGAACATGGTGTACGTCGAGTTTAATTTTGTTGTTTTATGTAAATGACTCTACATGTTCTGGTGTTTGTCTATTCTACCATTCGGCTCCATGGGGATTTGCTGTGAAATAGAGCAAATATATAAAGTGAATTGTTATCGCGTCCACAAAAATTCTCAAAATTCTATATTCTGAATGCAACTAAAGTGTCTCAAAATCACTGAAAATTGCAAAAACCGTTGAGTATTTCGAAATTACAACTTTTTATCAATTCAACAATATTTCTTCAAATTAATAAATTCATCAAAATGTCCTATTTTTCAGAATCATTAAACCTTATAAAACTTAAATTTTCACAATATTGTCAAATCCATATATCGAAATGCCATTTTACCAGAACCACTAAAACTTAGAAATTATTACTAGTTGTGCTCAATATTTTCATCAATTTTACTTTTATATTGCCAAAATTACTTAAATTCTATATATTCTCTATTTACATCAATAGAAACAAATTTTAACAATATTCTCAAAACTCTAATTTTTCATCACTATAACCGAATTTTCTCAAAAACTAGAATTTTCTCAACTACTAGCGTTGAGTTGTAAAATAACTAAATAGCAAGGTGAAGTGGAAATTTTCTGTTTTGTACCGCCAATATGAAAAATTGGCCAAACTCCAGAATTCGAATAGAAAAACAATATTTACCAAAATCAATAAAATTCTCCAATTTCTATGTTTTTCATCATTATAATTAATTTTTAACACTATAACCGAAGTTATGTTTTACCAAAGACAAGTAGAATATACTGTTCTAGAACATGGTGTACATCGAGTTTAATTTTGTTGTTTTATATAAATGAATCCACTTGTTCTGTTTTTCGTCTATTCTACGATTTGTCTCAATGGCGATTTGTTGTTAAATAGAGCAAATATATGAAGTGAATTGTTAGCGCGTCCATAAATATTCTCAAAATTCTATATTCTGAATGCAACCAAAGTTTCTCAAAATCCCTGAAAATTTCAAAAATCGTTGAGTTTTTCGAAATTACAACTTTTTATCAATTCAACAATATTTCTTCAAATTAATAAATTCATCAAAATGTCCTATTTTTCAGAATCATTAATCCTTATAAAACTTCAATTTTCACAATTTTGTCAAATCCATATATCGAATCAACAATATTTCTTCAAATTAATAAATACATCAAAATGTCCTGTTTTTCAGAATCATTAGAACTTACAAAATTTCAATTTTCACAATTTTGTCAAATCCATATATCGAATCAACAATATTTCTTCAAATTAATAAATACATCAAAATGTCCTGTTTTTCAGAATCATTAAAACTTACAAAATTTCAATTTTCCCAATTTTGACAAATCCATATATCGGAATACTATTTTTTATTGGTACAACCATATTTTTTACCAGAACCACTAAAACTTAGAAATTATTACTAGTTGTGCTCAATATTTTCATCAATTTTACTTTTATATTGCCAAAATTACTTAAATTCTATATATTCTCTATTTACATCAATAGAAACAAATTTTAACAATATTCTCAAAACTCTAATTTTTCATCACTATAACCGAATTTTCTCAAAAACTAGAATTGAAACTCGCCAACTACTAGCGTTGAGTTGTAAAATAACTAAATAGAAAGGTGAAGTGGAAATTTTCTGTTTTGTACCGCCAATATGAAAAATTGGCCAAACTCCAGAATTCGAATAGAAAAACAATATTCACCAAAATCAATAAAATTCTCCAATTTCTATGTTTTTCATCATTATAATTAATTTTTAACACTATAACCGAAGTTATGTTTTACCAAAGACAAGTAGAATATACTGTTCTAGAACATGGTGTACATCGAGTTTAATTTTGTTGTTTTATGTAAATGACTCCACTTGTTCTGTTGTTCGTCTATTCTACCATTCGGCTCCATGGGGATTTGCTGTGAAATAGAGCAAATATATGAAGTGAATTGTTATCGCGTCCACAAAAATTCTCAAAATTCTATATTCTGAATGCAACTAAAGTTTCTCAAAATCACTGATTATTTCAAAAATCGTTGAGTTTTTCGAAATTACAGCTTTTTATCAATTCAACAATAAATTAATCAAAATGTCCTGTTTTTCAGAATCATTAGAACTTACAAAATTTCAATTTTCACAATTTTGTCAAATCCATGTATCGAATCAACAATATTTCTTCAAATTAATAAATTCATCAAAATGTCCTGTTTTTCAGAATCATTAAAACTTACAAAACTTCAATTTTACCAATTTTCTCAAATCCGTATATCGAAATACTATTTTTTATTGGTACAACCATATTTTTTACCAGAACCACTAAAACTTAAAAATTATTACTAGTTGTGCTCAATATTTTCATCAATTCTACTTCTATATTGCCAAAATTACTTAAATTCTATATATTCTCTATTTACATCAATAGAAACAAATTTTAACAATATTCGCAAAACTCTAATTTTTCATAACTATAACCGAATTTTCTCAAAAACTAGAATTGAAAGTCGCCAACTACTAGCGTTGAGTTGTAAAATAACTAAATAGAAAGGTGAAGTGGAAATTTTCTGTTTTGTACCGCCAATATGAAAAATTGGCCAAACTCCAGAATTCGAATAGAAAAACAATATTTACCAAAATCAATAAAATTCTCCAATTTCTATGTTTTTCATCATTATAATTAATTTTTAACACTATAACCGAAGTTATGTTTTACCAAAGACAAGTAGAATATACTGTTCTAGAACATGGTGTACGTCGAGTTTAATTTTGTTGTTTTATGTAAATGACTCTACATGTTCTGGTGTTTGTCTATTCTACCATTCGGCTCCATGGGGATTTGCTGTGAAATAGAGCAAATATATAAAGTGAATTGTTATCGCGTCCACAAAAATTCTCAAAATTCTATATTCTGAATGCAACTAAAGTGTCTCAAAATCACTGAAAATTTCAAAAACCGTTGAGTATTTCGAAATTACAACTTTTTATCAATTCAACAATATTTCTTCAAATTAATAAATTCATCAAAATGTCCTATTTTTCAGAATCATTAAACCTTATAAAACTTAAATTTTCACAATATTGTCAAATCCATATATCGAAATGCCATTTTACCAGAACCACTAAAACTTAGAAATTATTACTAGTTGTGCTCAATATTTTCATCAATTTTACTTTTATATTGCCAAAATTACTTAAATTCTATATATTCTCTATTTACATCAATAGAAACAAATTTTAACAATATTCTCAAAACTCTAATTTTTCATCACTATAACCGAATTTTCTCAAAAACTAGAATTTTCTCAACTACTAGCGTTGAGTTGTAAAATAACTAAATAGCAAGGTGAAGTGGAAATTTTCTGTTTTGTACCGCCAATATGAAAAATTGGCCAAACTCCAGAATTCGAATAGAAAAACAATATTTACCAAAATCAATAAAATTCTCCAATTTCTATGTTTTTCATCATTATAATTAATTTTTAACACTATAACCGAAGTTATGTTTTACCAAAGACAAGTAGAATATACTGTTCTAGAACATGGTGTACATCGAGTTTAATTTTGTTGTTTTATATAAATGAATCCACTTGTTCTGTTTTTCGGCTATTCTACGATTTGTCTCAATGGCGATTTGTTGTTAAATAGAGCAAATATATGAAGTGAATTGTTAGCGCGTCCATAAATATTCTCAAAATTCTATATTCTGAATGCAACCAAAGTTTCTCAAAATCCCTGAAAATTTCAAAAATCGTTGAGTTTTTCGAAATTACAACTTTTTATCAATTCAACAATATTTCTTCAAATTAATAAATTCATCAAAATGTGCTATTTTTCAGAATCATTAAACCTTATAAAATTTCAATTTTCCCAATTTTGTCAAATCTATATATCGAAATACTATTTTTTATTGGTACAACCATATTTTTTACCAGAACCACTAAAACTTAGAAATTATTACTAGTTGTGCTCAGTATTTTCATCAATTTTACTTTTATATTGCCAAAATTACTTAAATTCTATATATTCTCTATTTACATCAATATAAACAAATTTTAACAATATTCTCAAAACTCTAATTTTTCATCACTATAACCGAATTTTCTCAAAAACTAGAATTGAAACTCGCCCACTACTAGCGTTGAGTTGTAAAATAACTAAATAGAAAGGTGAAGTGGAAATTTTCTGTTTTGTACCGCCAATACGAAAAGTTCGCCAAACTCCAGAATTCGAATAGAAAAACAATATTTACCAAAATCAATAAAATTCTAGAATTTTTATGTTTTTCATCATTATAATTAATTTTTAACACTATAACCGAAGTAATGTTTTACCAAAGACAAGTAGAATATACTGTTCTAGAACATGGTGTACATCGAGTTTAATTTTGTTGTTTTATATAAATGATTCCATTTGTTCTGTTTTTCGTCTATTCTACGATTCGGCTCCATGAGGGTTTGCTGTGAAATAGAGCAAATATATGAAGTGAATTTTTAGCGCGTCCACAAAAATTATCAAAATTCTATATTCTGAATGCAACTAAAGTTTCTCAAAATCACTGAAAATTTCAAAAATCGTTTAGTTTTTCGAAATTACAACTTTTTATCAATTCAACAGTATTTCTTCAAATTAATAAATTCATCAAAATGTCCTATTTTTCAGAATCATTAAACCTTATAAAACTTCAATTTTCCCAATTTTGTCAAATCTATATATCGAAATACTATTTTTTATTGGTACAACCATATTTTTTACCAGAACCACTAAAACTTAGAAATTATTACTAGTTGTGCTCAGTATTTTCATCAATTTTACTTCTATATTGCCAAAATTACTTAAATTCTATATATTCTCTATTTACATCAATAGAAACAAATTTTAACAATATTCTCAAAACTCTAATTTTTCATCACTATAACCGAATTTTCTCAAAAAGTAGAATTGAAACTCGCCCAATACTAGCGTCGTGTTGTAAAATAACTAAATAGAAAGGTGAAGTGGAAATTTTCTGTTTTGTACCGCCAATACGAAAAATTCGCCAAACTCCAGAATACGAATAGGAAAACAATATTTACCAAAATCAATAAAATTCTCCAATTTCTATGTTTTTCATCATTATAATTAATTTTTAACACTATAACCGAAGTTATGTTTTACCAAAGACAAGTAGAATATACTGTTCTAGAACATGGTGAACATCGAGTTTAATTTTGTTGTTTTATATAAATGAATCCACTTGTTCTGTTTTTCGTCTATTCTACGATTTGTCTCAATGGCGATTTGTTGTTAAATAGAGCAAATACGAGGGCGGGTCAATAAGTCCGTGACTTTTGGATTAAAACTGATTTTTTGATAAAAAAATAATTTTATTTTTCAACGTAGTCTTCCTTGAGCTCTATACACTTTGTCCAACGCTTCTCCAATTTTTTTATCCCTTCCAAAAAAAATGATTTGTCGAGGTCCTCAAAATGACGAGATGACTTCATCATTGGAGTCAAATCTTTTTCCACCAAGCCATTTCTTCAGGTTTAGGAACAAGAAGTAGTCGCTCGGAGCCAAATCTGGAGAATAGGGTGGATGAGGGAGCAATTCATAGCCCAATTCATGGATTTTTGCCATGGCAACTGCACACGTGTGCACCCTTGCATTGTCTTGGTGGAAAAGAACTTTTTTCTTGGCCAAATGAGGTCGTTTTTTTTTCAAATCGTCATTGAATCGGTCCAATAAGTTGGCATAATATTCCCCATTGATTGTTCTTCCCTTTTGAAGGTAGTCAATGTGGATTATCCCGCGTGCATCCCAAAAAACAGTCCCCATAACTTTATTGGCTGACAAACCCACCTTGGCCTTCTTTGGCGCCGATTCACCCTTAGAAACCCACTGTTTTGACTGTTGTTTGTTTTGATGGATCCATATTTCGTCCACGGTTACAAAACGGCGCAAAAACTCCTCCATATTGTGATTAAACAACGCCAAACCTTCCTGTGAAGTTGTTACACGATTGCGTTTGTGGTCGACTGTGAGCAAACGCGGCACCCATCTTGCGGAAAGCTTTCTCATGCCCAAATGATCATTCAAAATTGAAACCACTGAGCCATGCGAGATCCCTACGGCTTCCACAATCTCTCGCACTTTCAATCTTCGGTCGGCCAACACCATATCGTTAATTTTTTCGATTGTTTCGGGTGTAGAGACCTCAACTGGGCGTCCAGGAGGTTCGGCATCTTCAGTGCTTGTACGGCCACAACGAAATTCAGTAAACCACTTTTTTACCATTGAAATCGATGGTGCAGTATTTATCAAGCTTAGCCTTGGTCTCGGTAATGGTTTTTTTTCGCAAGAAATAATGCTTAATAAGCACACGAAATTCACTTTTTTCCATTTTCTCCTCAAATTAGTGAGTAGTCTGATAAAAATAGCTGTCAAACACAAACTAACTGACGCAGCAAGTTTAAATTTTGACAGGGGTCAACTGACAGATGCCTGTTGACAGGAGCAGTGTTGCTGTTTCAGTAAAGAGGTCAGAAATTCAAAAATGCACAGAATTATTGACCCGCCCTCGTATATGAAGTGAATTGTTAGCGCTTCCATAAATATTCTCAAAATTCTATATTCTGAATGCAACTAAAGTTTCTCAAAATCACTGAAAATTTCAAAAATCGTTGAGTTTTTAGAAATTACAACTTTTTATCAATTCAACAATATTTCTTCAAATTAATAAATTCATCAAAATGTGCTATTTTTCAGAATCATTAAACCTTATAAAACTTCAATTTTCCCAATTTTGTCAAATCTATATATCGAAATACTATTTTTTATTGGTACAACCATATTTTTTACCAGAACCACTAAAACTTAGAAATTATTACTAGTTGTGCTCAGTATTTTCATCAATTTTACTTTTATATTGCCAAAATTACTTAAATTCTATATACTCTCTATTTACATCAATAGAAACAAATTTTAACAATATTCTCAAAACTCTAATTTTTCATCACTATAACCGAATTTTCTCAAAAACTAGAATTGAAACTCGCCAACTACTAGCGTTGAGTTGTAAAATAACTAAATAGAAAGGTGAAGTGGAAATTTTCTGTTTTGTACCGCCAATATGAAAAATTGGCCAAACTCCAGAATTCGAATAGAAGAAAAACAATATTCACCAAAATTAATAAAATTCTCCAATTTCTATGTTTTTCATCATTATAATTAATTTTTAACACTATAACCGAAGTTATGTTTTACCAAAGACAAGTAGAATATACTGTTCTAGAACATGGTGTACATCGAGTTTAATTTTGTTGTTTTATGTAAATGACTCCACTTGTTCTGGTTTTCGTCTATTCTACCATTCGGCTCCATGGGGATTTGCTATGAAATAGAGCAAATATATGAAGTGAATTGTTGGCGCGTCTACAAAAATTCTTAAAATTCTATATTCTGAATGGAACTTAAGTGTCTCAAAATCACTGAAAATTTCAAAAATCGTTGAGTATTTCGAAATTACAACTTTTTATCAATTCAACAATATTTCTTCAAATTAATAAATTCATCAAAATGTCCTATTTTTCAGAATCATTAATCCTTATAAAACTTCAATTTTCACAATTTTGTCAAATCCATATATCGAATCAACAATATTTCTTCAAATTAATAAATACATCAAAATGTCCTGTTTTTCAGAATCATTAGAACTTACAAAATTTCAATTTTCACAATTTTGTCAAATCCATATATCGAATCAACAATATTTCTTCAAATTAATAAATACATCAAAATGTCCTGTTTTTCAGAATCATTAAAACTTACAAAATTTCAATTTTCCCAATTTTGACAAATCCATATATCGGAATACTATTTTTTATTGGTACAACCATATTTTTTACCAGAACCACTAAAACTTAGAAATTATTACTAGTTGTGCTCAATATTTTCATCAATTTTACTTTTATATTGCCAAAATTACTTAAATTCTATATATTCTCTATTTACATCAATAGAAACAAATTTTAACAATATTCTCAAAACTCTAATTTTTCATCACTATAACCGAATTTTCTCAAAAACTAGAATTGAAACTCGCCAACTACTAGCGTTGAGTTGTAAAATAACTAAATAGAAAGGTGAAGTGGAAATTTTCTGTTTTGTACCGCCAATATGAAAAATTGGCCAAACTCCAGAATTCGAATAGAAAAACAATATTCACCAAAATCAATAAAATTCTCCAATTTCTATGTTTTTCATCATTATAATTAATTTTTAACACTATAACCGAAGTTATGTTTTACCAAAGACAAGTAGAATATACTGTTCTAGAACATGGTGTACATCGAGTTTAATTTTGTTGTTTTATGTAAATGACTCCACTTGTTCTGTTGTTCGTCTATTCTACCATTCGGCTCCATGGGGATTTGCTGTGAAATAGAGCAAATATATGAAGTGAATTGTTATCGCGTCCACAAAAATTCTCAAAATTCTATATTCTGAATGCAACTAAAGTTTCTCAAAATCACTGATTATTTCAAAAATCGTTGAGTTTTTCGAAATTACAGCTTTTTATCAATTCAACAATAAATTAATCAAAATGTCCTGTTTTTCAGAATCATTAGAACTTACAAAATTTCAATTTTCACAATTTTGTCAAATCCATGTATCGAATCAACAATATTTCTTCAAATTAATAAATTCATCAAAATGTCCTGTTTTTCAGAATCATTAAAACTTACAAAACTTCAATTTTACCAATTTTCTCAAATCCGTATATCGAAATACTATTTTTTATTGGTACAACCATATTTTTTACCAGAACCACTAAAACTTAAAAATTATTACTAGTTGTGCTCAATATTTTCATCAATTCTACTTCTATATTGCCAAAATTACTTAAATTCTATATATTCTCTATTTACATCAATAGAAACAAATTTTAACAATATTCGCAAAACTCTAATTTTTCATAACTATAACCGAATTTTCTCAAAAACTAGAATTGAAAGTCGCCAACTACTAGCGTTGAGTTGTAAAATAACTAAATAGAAAGGTGAAGTGGAAATTTTCTGTTTTGTACCGCCAATATGAAAAATTGGCCAAATTCCAGAATTCGAATAGAAAAACAATATTTACCAAAATCAATAAAATTCTCCAATTTCTATGTTTTTCATCATTATAATTAATTTTTAACACTATAACCGAAGTTATGTTTTACCAAAGACAAGTAGAATATACTGTTCTAGAACATGGTGTACGTCGAGTTTAATTTTGTTGTTTTATGTAAATGACTCTACATGTTCTGGTGTTTGTCTATTCTACCATTCGGCTCCATGGGGATTTGCTGTGAAATAGAGCAAATATATAAAGTGAATTGTTATCGCGTCCACAAAAATTCTCAAAATTCTATATTCTGAATGCAACTAAAGTGTCTCAAAATCACTGAAAATTTCAAAAACCGTTGAGTATTTCGAAATTACAACTTTTTATCAATTCAACAATATTTCTTCAAATTAATAAATTCATCAAAATGTCCTATTTTTCAGAATCATTAAACCTTATAAAACTTAAATTTTCACAATATTGTCAAATCCATATATCGAAATGCCATTTTACCAGAACCACTAAAACTTAGAAATTATTACTAGTTGTGCTCAATATTTTCATCAATTTTACTTTTATATTGCCAAAATTACTTAAATTCTATATATTCTCTATTTACATCAATAGAAATAAATTTTAACAATATTCTCAAAACTCTAATTTTTCATCACTATAACCGAATTTTCTCAAAAACTAGAATTTTCTCAACTACTAGCGTTGAGTTGTAAAATAACTAAATAGCAAGGTGAAGTGGAAATTTTCTGTTTTGTACCGCCAATATGAAAAATTGGCCAAACTCCAGAATTCGAATAGAAAAACAATATTTACCAAAATCAATAAAATTCTCCAATTTCTATGTTTTTCATCATTATAATTAATTTTTAACACTATAACCGAAGTTATGTTTTACCAAAGACAAGTAGAATATACTGTTCTAGAACATGGTGTACATCGAGTTTAATTTTGTTGTTTTATATAAATGAATCCACTTGTTCTGTTTTTCGTCTATTCTACGATTTGTCTCAATGGCGATTTGTTGTTAAATAGAGCAAATATATGAAGTGAATTGTTAGCGCGTCCATAAATATTCTCAAAATTCTATATTCTGAATGCAACCAAAGTTTCTCAAAATCCCTGAAAATTTCAAAAATCGTTGAGTTTTTCGAAATTACAACTTTTTATCAATTCAACAATATTTCTTCAAATTAATAAATTCATCAAAATGTGCTATTTTTCAGAATCATTAAACCTTATAAAATTTCAATTTTCCCAATTTTGTCAAATCTATATATCGAAATACTATTTTTTATTGGTACAACCATATTTTTTACCAGAACCACTAAAACTTAGAAATTATTACTAGTTGTGCTCAGTATTTTCATCAATTTTACTTTTATATTGCCAAAATTACTTAAATTCTATATATTCTCTATTTACATCAATATAAACAAATTTTAACAATATTCTCAAAACTCTAATTTTTCATCACTATAACCGAATTTTCTCAAAAACTAGAATTGAAACTCGCCCACTACTAGCGTTGAGTTGTAAAATAACTAAATAGAAAGGTGAAGTGGAAATTTTCTGTTTTGTACCGCCAATACGAAAAATTCGCCAAACTCCAGAATTCGAATAGAAAAACAATATTTACCAAAATCAATAAAATTCTAGAATTTTTATGTTTTTCATCATTATAATTAATTTTTAACACTATAACCGAAGTAATGTTTTACCAAAGACAAGTAGAATATACTGTTCTAGAACATGGTGTACATCGAGTTTAATTTTGTTGTTTTATATAAATGATTCCACTTGTTCTGTTTTTCGTCTATTCTACGATTCGGCTCCATGAGGGTTTGCTGTGAAATAGAGCAAATATATGAAGAGAATTTTTAGCGCGTCCACAAAAATTATCAAAATTCTATATTCTGAATGCAACTAAAGTTTCTCAAAATCACTGAAAATTTCAAAAATCGTTTAGTTTTTCGAAATTACAACTTTTTATCAATTCAACAATATTTCTTCAAATTAATAAATTCATCAAAATGTGCTATTTTTCAGAATCATTAAACCTTATAAAACTTCAATTTTCCCAATTTTGTCAAATCTATATATCGAAATACTATTTTTTATTGGTACAACCATATTTTTTACCAGAACCACTAAAACTTAGAAATTATTACTAGTTGTGCTCAGTATTTTCATCAATTTTACTTCTATATTGCCAAAATTACTTAAATTCTATATATTCTCTATTTACATCAATAGAAACAAATTTTAACAATATTCTCAAAACTCTAATTTTTCATCACTATAACCGAATTTTCTCAAAAAGTAGAATTGAAACTCGCCCAATACTAGCGTCGTGTTGTAAAATAACTAAATAGAAAGGTGAAGTGGAAATTTTCTGTTTTGTACCGCCAATACGAAAAATTCGCCAAACTCCAGAATACGAATAGGAAAACAATATTTACCAAAATCAATAAAATTCTCCAATTTCTATGTTTTTCATCATTATAATTAATTTTTAACACTATAACCGAAGTTATGTTTTACCAAAGACAAGTAGAATATACTGTTCTAGAACATGGTGAACATCGAGTTTAATTTTGTTGTTTTATATAAATGAATCCACTTGTTCTGTTTTTCGTCTATTCTACGATTTGTCTCAATGGCGATTTGTTGTTAAATAGAGCAAATATATGAAGTGAATTGTTAGCGCTTCCATAAATATTCTCAAAATTCTATATTCTGAATGCAACTAAAGTTTCTCAAAATCACTGAAAATTTCAAAAATCGTTGAGTTTTTAGAAATTACAACTTTTTATCAATTCAACAATATTTCTTCAAATTAATAAATTCATCAAAATGTGCTATTTTTCAGAATCATTAAACCTTATAAAACTTCAATTTTCCCAATTTTGTCAAATCTATATATCGAAATACTATTTTTTATTGGTACAACCATATTTTTTACCAGAACCACTAAAACTTAGAAATTATTACTAGTTGTGCTCAGTATTTTCATCAATTTTACTTTTATATTGCCAAAATTACTTAAATTCTATATACTCTCTATTTACATCAATAGAAACAAATTTTAACAATATTCTCAAAACTCTAATTTTTCATCACTATAACCGAATTTTCTCAAAAACTAGAATTGAAACTCGCCAACTACTAGCGTTGAGTTGTAAAATAACTAAATAGAAAGGTGAAGTGGAAATTTTCTGTTTTGTACCGCCAATATGAAAAATTGGCCAAACTCCAGAATTCGAATAGAAGAAAAACAATATTCACCAAAATTAATAAAATTCTCCAATTTCTATGTTTTTCATCATTATAATTAATTTTTAACACTATAACCGAAGTTATGTTTTACCAAAGACAAGTAGAATATACTGTTCTAGAACATGGTGTACATCGAGTTTAATTTTGTTGTTTTATGTAAATGACTCCACTTGTTCTGGTTTTCGTCTATTCTACCATTCGGCTCCATGGGGATTTGCTATGAAATAGAGCAAATATATGAAGTGAATTGTTGGCGCGTCTACAAAAATTCTTAAAATTCTATATTCTGAATGGAACTTAAGTGTCTCAAAATCACTGAAAATTTCAAAAATCGTTGAGTATTTCGAAATTACAACTTTTTATCAATTCAACAATATTTCTTCAAATTAATAAATTCATCAAAATGTGCTATTTTTCAGAATCATTAAACCTTATAAAACTTCAATTTTCCCAATTTTGTCAAATCTATATATCGAAATACTATTTTTTATTGGTACAACCATAATTTTTACCAGAACCACTAAAACTTAGAAATTATTACTAGTTGTGCTCCATATTTTCATCAATTTTACTTTTATATTGCCAAAATTACTTAAATTCTATATATTCTCTATTTACATCAATAGAAACAAATTTTAACAATATTCTCAAAACTCTAATTTTTCATCACTATAACCGAATTTTCTCAAAAACTAGAAGTGAAACTCGCCAACTACTAGCTTTGAGTTGTAAAATAACTAAATAGAAAGGTGAAGTGGAAATTTTCTGTTTTGTACAGCCAATATGAAAAATTGGCCAAACTCCAGAATTCGAATAGAAAAACAATATTTACCAAAATCAATAAAATTCTCCAATTTCTATGTTTTTCATCATTATAATTAATTTTTAACACTATAACCGAAGTTATGTTTTTTGCCAAAGACAAGTAGAATATATTGTTCTAGAACATGGTGTACATCGAGTTTAATTTTGTTGTTTTATGTAAATGAGTCTACTTTTTCAGGTGTTCGTCTATTCTACCTTTCGGCTCCATGGGGATTTGCTGTGGAATAGAGCAAATATATGAAGTGAATTGTTAGCGCATCCACAAGAATTCTCAAAATTCTATATTCTGAATGCAACTAAAGTTTCTCAAAATCACTGAAAATTTCAATAATCGTTGAGTTTTTCGAAATTACAACTTTTTATCAATTCAACAGTATTTCTTCAGATTAATAAATTCATCAAAATGTCCTATTTTTCAGAATCATTAAACCTTATAAAACTTAAATCTTCACAATATTGTCAAATCCATATATCGAAATGCTATTTTACCAGAACCACTAAAACTTAGAAATTAATACTAGTTGTGCTCAATATTTTCATCAATTTTACTTTTATATTGCCAAAATTACTTAAATTCTATATATTCTCTATTTACATCAATAGAAACAAATTTTAACAATATTCTCAAAACTCTAATTTTTCATCACTATAACCGAATTTTCTCAAAAACTAGAATTGAAACTCGCCCACTACTAGCGTTGAGTTGTAAAATAACTAAATAGAAAGGTGAAGTGGAAATTTTCTGTTTTGTACCGCCAATACGAAAAATTCGCCAAACTCCAGAATTCGAATAGAAAAACAATATTTACCAACCACTAAAACTTAGAAATTATTACTAGTTGTGCTAAATATTTTCATCAATTTTACTTTTATATTGCCAAAATTACTTAAATTCTATATATTCTCTATTTACATTAATATAAACAAATTTTAACAATATTCTCAAAACTCTAATTTTTCATCACTATAACCGAATTTTCTCAAAAAGTAGAATTGAAACTCGCCCAATACTAGCGTCGTGTTGTAAAATAACTAAATAGAAACGTGAAGTGGAAATTTTCTGTTTTGTACCGCCAATACGAAAAATTCGCCAAACTCCAGAATTCGAATAGAAAAACAATATTTACCAAAATCAATAAAATTCTAGAATTTTTATGTTTTTCATCATTATAATTAATTTTTAACACTATAACCGAAGTAATGTTTTACCAAAGACAAGTAGAATATACTGTTCTAGAACATGGTGTACATCGAGTTTAATTTTGTTGTTTTATATAAATGATTCCACTTGTTCTGTTTTTCGTCTATTCTGCGATTCGGCTCCATGAGGGTTTGCTGTGAAATAGAGCAAATATATGAAGTGAATTTTTAGCGCGTATACAAAAATTATCAAAATTCTATATTCTGAATGCAACTAAAGTTTCTCAAAATCACTGAAAATTTCAAAAATCGTTGAGTTTTTCGAAATTACAACTTTTTATCAATTCAACAGTATTTCTTCAAATTAATAAATTCATCAAAATGTCCTATTTTTCAGAATCATTAAACCTTATAAAACTTAAATTTTCACAATATTGTCAAATCCATATATAGAAATGCTATTTTACCAGAACAACTAAAACTTAGAAATTATTACTAGTTGTGCTCAATATTTTCATCAATTTTACTTTTATATTGCCAACATTACTTAAATTCTATATATTCTCTATTTACATCAATAGAAACAAATTTTAACAATATTCTCAAAACTCTAATTTTTCATCACTATAACCGAATTTTCTCAAAAACTAGAATTGAAACTCTCCAACTACTAGCGTTGAGTTGTAAAATAACTAAATAGAAAGGTGAAGTGGAAATTTTCTGTTTTGTACCGCCAATACGAAAAATTCGCCAAACTCCAGAATTCGAATAGAAAAACAATATTTACCAAAATCAATAAAATTCTCACATTTCTATGTTTTTCATCATTATAATTAATTTTTAACACTATAACCGAAGTTATGTTTTACCAAAGACAAGTAGAATATACTGTTCTAGAACATGGTGTACATCGAGTTTAATTTTGTTGTTTTATGTAAATGACTCTACTCATTCTGGGGTTCGTCTATTCTACCATTCGGCTCCATGGGGATTTGCTGTGAAATAGAGCAAATATATGAAGTGAATTGTTAGCGCGTCCACAAGAATTCTCAAAATTCTATATTCTGAATGCAACTAAAGTTTCTCAAAATCAATGAAAATTTCAAAAATCGTTGAGTTTTTCGAAATTACAACTTTTTATCAATTCAACAATATTTCTTCCAATTAATAAATACATCAAAATGTCATATTTTTCATAATCAGTAAACCTTACAAAACTTCAATTTTCCCAATTTTGTCAAATCCATATATCGAAATACTAAAATAGCTATATCTCCTAACCTATGCGACTGCGGGGTTCATTTTATGCACCAAAAATCCAAAAAACTAAAATCGCTATATCTCCTAAACTAGGGGTCTACGGGGGTCATTTTATGCACCTAAAAAAAAAATCAAAATACTAAAATGGTTCTATCTCCTAAACTATGCGTCTGCGGGGATCATGTTAAGCACAAAACATCCAAAATACTAAAATGGCTAAATCTAGTGAACAAGGCGTCTGCGGGGGTCATTTTATGCACCAGAAAAAAAAATCAAAATACTGAAATATTTCTATCTCCTAAACTAGGACTCTGCATTGTAATTTGCCCCAGAAAAAAAAATGAAAACACTTAAATGGCTATATCTCCTAAACTAGGGATCTTCGGGGGTCATTTTATGCACCAGAAAAAAAAATCAAAATACTAAAATGGCTATATGTCTTAAACTAGTCGTCTTCGGGGGTCATATTATGCACCAAAAATCCAAAATACTAAAATGGCTATATCTCCTAAACAAGGCGTCTGCGGACGCCATTTTATGCACCAGAAAAAAAATCAAAATACTAAAACGGCTATATCTCCTAAACTAGGCGTCTGCATTGTAATTTGCCCCAGAAAAAAAAATCAAAACACTTAAATGGCTATATCTTCTACACTAGGGATCTACGTGGGTCATTTTATGAACCAGAAAAAAAAATCGAAACACTTAAATGGCTATATCTTCTACACTAGGGATCTTCGTGGGTCATTTTATGCCCCAGAAAAAAAAAAATCAAAATACTTAAATGGCTCTATCTCCTAAACTAGGCGTCTGCATTGTAATTTGCCCCAGAAAAAAAATCAAAACACTTAAATGGCTATATCTCCTAAACTAGGGATCTTCGGGGGTCATTTTATGCACCAGAAAAAAAAAATCAAAATACTAAAACGGCTACATCTCCTTCACTAGGGGTCTGAGGGGGTCATTTTATGCACCAGAAAAAAAAAATCAAAACACTTAAATGGCTATATCTCCTAAACTAGGGATCTTCGGGGGTCATTTTATGCACCAGAAAAAAAAATCAAAATACTAAAATGGCTATATGTCTTAAACTAGTCGTCTTCGGGGGTCATATTATGCACCAAAAATCCAAAATACTAAAATGGCTATATCTCCTAAACAAGGCGTCTGCGGACGCCATTTTATGCACCAGAAAAAAAATCAAAATACTAAAACGGCTATATCTCCTAAACTAGGCGTCTGCATTGTAATTTGCCCCAGAAAAAAAAATCAAAACACTTAAATGGCTATATCTTCTACACTAGGGATCTACGTGGGTCATTTTATGCCCCAGAAAAAAAAATCGAAACACTTAAATGGCTATATCTTCTACACTAGGGATCTTCGTGGGTCATTTTATGCCCCAGAAAAAAAAAATCAAAATACTTAAATGGCTCTATCTCCTAAACTAGGCGTCTGCATTGTAATTTGCCCCAGAAAAAAAATCAAAACACTTAAATGGCTATATCTCCTAAACTAGGGGTCTGCGGGGGTCATTTTATGCACCAGAAAAAAAAAAATCAAAATACTGAAATATTTCTATCTCCTAAACTAGGCGTCTGCATTGTAATTTGCCCCAGAAAAAAAAATCAAAACACTTAAACGGCTATATCTCCTAAACTAGGGATCTTCGGGGGTCATTTTATGCACCAGAAAAAAAAATCAAAATACCTAAATGGCTATATCTCCTAAACTAGGCGTCTGCATTGTAATTTGCCCCCGAAAAAAAATCAAAACACTTAAATGGCTATATCTCCTAAACTAGGGATCTTCGGGGGTCATTTTATGCACCAGAAAAAAAAAATCAAAATACTAAAACGGCTATATCTCCTAAACTAGGGGTCTGCGGGGGTCATTTTATGCACCAGAAAAAAAAATCAAAATACTGAAATATTTCTATCTCCTAAACTAGGCGTCTGCATTGTAATTTGCCCCAGAAAAAAAAATCAAAACACTTAAATGGCTATATCTCTTAAACTAGGGATCTTCGGGGGTCAATTTATGCACCAAAAATCCAAAATACTAAAATGGCTATATCTCCTAAACTAGGGGTCTGCGGGGGTCATTTTATGCACCAGAAAAAAAAAATCAAAATACTGAAATGTTTCTATCTCCTAAACTAGGCGTCTGCATTGTAATTTGCCCCAGAAAAAAAAATCAAAACACTTAAATGGCTATATCTCCTAAACTAGGGATCTTCGGGGGTCATTTTATGCACCAGAAAAAAAAATCAAAATACTAAAATGGCTATATGTCTTAAACTAGTCGTCTTCGGGGGTCATATTATGCACCAAAAATCCAAAATACTAAAATGGCTATATCTCCTAAACAAGGCGTCTGCGGACGCCATTTTATGCACCAGAAAAAAAAATCAAAATACTAAAACGGCTATATCTCCTAAACTAGGCGTCTGCATTGTAATTTGCCCCAGAAAAAAAAATCAAAACACTTAAATGGCTATATCTTCTACACTAGGGATCTACGTGGGTCATTTTATGCCCCAGAAAAAAAAATCAAAACACTTAAATGGCAATATCTTCTACACTAGGGATCTTCGTGGGTCATTTTATGCCCCAGAAAAAAAAAATCAAAATACTTAAATGGCTCTATCTCCTAAACTAGGCGTCTGCATTGTAATTTGCCCCAGAAAAAAAATCAAAACACTTAAATGGCTATATCTCCTAAACAAGGGATCTTCGGGGGTCATTTTATGCACCAGAAAAAAAAAATCAAAATACTAAAACGGCTACATCTCCTTCACTAGGGGTCTGAGGGGGTCATTTTATGCACCAGAAAAAAAAAATCAAAATACTAAAATGGCTATATCTCCTAAACTAGTCGTCTTCGGGGGTCATTTTATGCACCAGAAAAAAAAAATTGGAAATACTAAAATGGCTATATCTCCTAAACTAGGCGTCTGCGGGGGTCATTTGCATCAGAAAAATAAATCAAAAGACTTAAATGGCTATATCTCCTAAACTAGGGATCTTCGGGGCTCATTTTATGCACCAGAAAAAAAAAATTCCAAATACTAAAATGGCTATATCTCCTAAACTAGGGGTCTGCGGGGGTCATTTTATGCACCAGAAAAAAACAATCAAACTACTAAAATGGCTATATCTCCTAAACTAGGCGTCTGCATTGTAATTTGCCCCAGAAAAAAAAATCAAAACACTTAAATGGCTATATCTCCTAAACAAGGGATCTTCGGGGGTCATTTTATGCACCAGAAAAAAAAAATCGAAATACTAAAATGGCTATATCTCCTAAGCTAGTCGTCTTCGGGGGTTATTTTATGCTCCAAAAATCCAAAATACTAAAATAGCTATATCTCCTAACCTATGCGACTGCGGGGTTCATTATATGCACCAAAAATCCAAAATACTAAAATGGCTATATCTCCTAAACTAGGGGTCTGCGGGGGTCATTTTATGCACCAGAAAAAAAAAAATCAAAATACTGAAATATTTCTATCTCCTAACCTAGGCGTCTGCATTGTAATTTGCCCCAGAAAAAAAAATCAAAACACTTAAACGGCTATATCTCCTAAACTAGGGATCTTCGGGGGTCATTTTATGCACCAGAAAAAAAAATCAAAATACCTAAATGGCTATATCTCCTAAACTAGGCGTCTGCATTGTAATTTGCCCCCGAAAAAAAATCAAAACACTTAAATGGCTATATCTCCTAAACTAGGGATCTTCGGGGGTCATTTTATGCACCAGAAAAAAAAAATCAAAATACTAAAACGGCTATATCTCCTAAACTAGGGGTCTGCGGGGGTCATTTTATGCACCAGAAAAAAAAATCACAATACTGAAATATTTCTATCTCCTAAACTAGGCGTCTGCATTGTAATTTGCCCCAGAAAAAAAAAATCAAAACACTTAAATGGCTATATCTCCTGAACTAGGGATCTTCGGGGATCATTTTATGCACCAGAAAAAAAAATCAAAATACTAAAATGGCTATATCTCCTAAACTAGTCGTCTTCGGGGGTCATATTATGCACCAAAAATCCAAAATACTAAAATGGCTATATCTCCTAAGCAAGGCGTCTGCAGACGCCACTTTAAGCAAGAGCAAAAAAAACAAAATACTAAAACGGCTATATCTCCTAAACTAGGCGTCTGCGGGGGTCATTTTATGCACCAAAAATCCAAAATACTAAAATGGTTATATCTCCTAAACAAGGCGTCTGCGGACGCCATTTTATGCACCAGAAAAAAAATCAAAATACCAAAACAGCTATATCTCCCAAACTAGGCGTCTGCGGGGGTCATTTTATGCACCAAAAATCCAAAATACTTAAACGTCTATATCTCCTAAACTATGCGTCTGCGGACGCCATTTTATGCACCAGAAAAAAAAAATCAATATACTAAAACGGCTATATCTCCTAAACTAGGCGTCTGCGGGGGTCATTTTATGCACCAGAAAAAAAAATTTTAATTACTAAAATGGCTATATCTCCTAAACCAGGGGTCTGCGGGGGTCATTTTGTGCACCAGAAAAAAAATCAAAATACTAAAATGGTTCTATCTCCTAAACTAGGCGTCTGCATTGTAATTAGCCCCAGAAAAAAAAATCAAAACACTTTAATGGCTATATCTCCTACACTAAGGATCTTCGTGCGTCATTTTATGCACCAGAAAAAAAAATCAAAATACTAAAATGGCTATATCTCCTAAACTAGGCGTCTGCATTGTAATTTGCCCCAGAAAAAAAAAATCAAAACACTTAAAAGCTATATCTCCTAAACTAGGCGTCTGCGGGGGTCATTTTATGCACCAAAAATCTAAAATACTAAAACGGCTAAATCTCCTAAACAAGGCGTCTGCGGGGGTCATTTGCATCAGAAAAATAAATCAAAACACTTAAATGGCTATATCTCCTAAACTAGGGGTCTTGGGGGTCATTTTATGCACCAGAAAAAAAAAATCAAAATACTAAAACGGCTACTTCTTCTTCACTAGGGGTCTGAGGGGGTCATTTTATGCACCAGAAAAAAAAAATCAAAATACTAAAATGGCTATATCTCCTAAACTAGTCATCTTCGGGGGTCATTTTATGCACCAGAAAAAAAAAATTGTAAATACTAAAATTTCTATATCTCCTAAACTAGGCGTCTGCGGGGGTCATTTGCATCAGAAAAATAAATCAAAACACTTAAATGGCTATCTCCTAAACTAGGGGTCTTGGGGGTCATTTTATGCACCAGAAAAAAAAAATCAAAATACTAAAACGGCTACTTCTTCTTCACTAGGGGTCTGAGGGGGTCATTTTATGCACCAGAAAAAAAAAATCAAAATACTAAAATGGCTATATCTCCTAAACTAGTCATCTTCGGGGGTCATTTTATGCACCAGAAAAAAAAAATTGTAAATACTAAAATTTCTATATCTCCTAAACTAGGCGTCTGCGGGGGCCATTTGCATCAGAAAAATAAATCAAAACACTTAAATGGCTATCTCCTAAACTAGGGATCTTCGGGGGTCATTTTATGCACCAGAAAAAAAAAATTCCAAATACTAAAATGGCTATATCTCCTAAACTAGGGGTCTGCGGGGGTCATTTTATGCACCAGAAAAAAAAATCAAAATACTAAAACGGCTATATCTCCTAAACTAGTCGTCTTCGGGGGTTATTTTATGCTCCAAAAATCCAAAATACTAAAATAGCTATATCTCCTAACCTATGCAACTGCGGGGTTCATTATATGCACCAAAAATCCAAAATACTAAAATGGCTATATCTCCTAAACTAGGGGTCTGCGGGGGTCATTTTATGCACCAGAAAAAAAAAAATCAAAATACTGAAATATTTCTATCTCCTAAACTAGGCGTCTGCATTGTAATTTGCCCCAGAAAAAAAAATCAAAACACTTAAACGGCTATATCTCCTAAACTAGGGATCTTCGGGGGTCATTTTATGCACCAGAAAAAAAAATCAAAATACCTAAATGGCTATATCTCCTAAACTAGGCGTCTGCATTGTAATTTGCCCCCGAAAAAAAATCAAAACACTTAAATGGCTATATCTCCTAAACTAGGGATCTTCGGGGGTCATTTTATGCACCAGAAAAAAAAAATCAAAATACTAAAACGGCTATATCTCCTAAACTAGGGGTCTGCGGGGGTCATTTTATGCACCAGAAAAAAAAATCAAAATACTGAAATATTTCTATCTCCTAAACTAGGCGTCTGCATTGTAATTTGCCCCAGAAAAAAAAATCAAAACACTTAAATGGCTATATCTCTTAAACTAGGGATCTTCGGGGGTCAATTTATGCACCAAAAATCCAAAATACTAAAATGGCTATATCTCCTAAACTAGGGGTCTGCGGGGGTCATTTTATGCACCAGAAAAAAAAAATCAAAATACTGAAATATTTCTATCTCCTAAACTAGGCGTCTGCATTGTAATTTGCCCCAGAAAAAAAAATCAAAACACTTAAATGGCTATATCTCCTAAACTAGGGATCTTCGGGGGTCATTTTATGCACCAGAAAAAAAAATCAAAATACTAAAATGGCTATATGTCTTAAACTAGTCGTCTTCGGGGGTCATATTAAGCACCAAAAATCCAAAATACTAAAATGGCTATATCTCCTAAACAAGGCGTCTGCGGACGCCATTTTATGCACCAGAAAAAAAATCAAAATACTAAAACGGCTATATCTCCTAAACAAGGCGTCTGCATTGTAATTTGCCCTAGAAAAAAAAATCAAAACACTTAAATGGCTATATCTTCTACACTAGGGATCTACGTGGGTCATTTTATGCCCCAGAAAAAAAAATCAAAACACTTAAATGGCAATATCTTCTACACTAGGGATCTTCGTGGGTCATTTTATGCCCCAGAAAAAAAAAATCAAAATACTTAAATGGCTCTATCTCCTAAACTAGGCGTCTGCATTGTAATTTGCCCCAGAAAAAAAATCAAAACACTTAAATGGCTATATCTCCTAAACAAGGGATCTTCGGGGGTCATTTTATGCACCAGAAAAAAAAAATCAAAATACTAAAACGGCTACATCTCCTTCACTAGGGGTCTGAGGGGGTCATTTTATGCACCAGAAAAAAAAAATCAAAATACTAAAATGGCTATATCTCCTAAACTAGTCGTCTTCGGGGGTCATTTTATGCACCAGAAAAAAAAAATTGGAAATACTAAAATGGCTATATCTCCTAAACTAGGCGTCTGCGGGGGTCATTTGCATCAGAAAAATAAATCAAAAGACTTAAATGGCTATATCTCCTAAACTAGGGATCTTCGGGGCTCATTTTATGCACCAGAAAAAAAAAATTCCAAATACTAAAATGGCTATATCTCCTAAACTAGGGGTCTGCGGGGGTCATTTTATGCACCAGAAAAAAACAATCAAACTACTAAAATGGCTATATCTCCTAAACTAGGCGTCTGCATTGTAATTTGCCCCAGAAAAAAAAATCAAAACACTTAAATGGCTATATCTCCTAAACTAGGCGTCTGCGGGGGTCATTTTATGCACCAAAAATCTAAAATACTAAAACGGCTAAATCTCCTAAACAAGGCGTCTGCGGGGGTCATTTGCATCAGAAAAATAAATCAAAACACTTAAATGGCTATATCTCCTAAACTAGGGATCTTCGGGGATCATTTTATTCACCAGAAAAAAAAGTTTCTTAATACTAAAATGGCTATATCTCCTAAACTCCAGGTCTGCGGGGGCCATTTTGTGCATCAGAAAAAAAAAACAAAATACTAAGATGGTTCTATCTCCTAAACTAGGCGTCTGCATTGTAATTAGCCTCAGAAAAAAAATCAAAACACTTTAATGGCTATATCTCCTACACTAAGGATCTTCGTTTGTCATTTTAACAGAAAAAAAAAATCAAAATACTAAAATGGCTATATCTCCTAAACTAGGCGTCTGCATTGTAATTTGCCCCAGAAAAAAAAAATCAAAACACTTAAAAGCTATATCTCCTAAACTAGGCGTCTGCGGGGGTCATTTTATGCACCAAAAATCTAAAATACTAAAACGGCTAAATCTCCTAAAGAAGGCGTCTGCGGGGGTCATTTGCATCAGAAAAATAAATCAAAACACTTAAATGGCTATATCTCCTAAACTAGGGATCTTCGGGGATCATTTTATTCACCAGAAAAAAAAGTTTCTTAATACTGAAATAGCTATATCTCCTAAACTCCAGGTCTGCGGGGGCCATTTTGTGCATCAGAAAAAAAAAACAAAATACTAAGATGGTTCTATCTCCTAAACTAGGCGTCTGCAATGTAATTAGCCTCAGAAAAAAATCAAAACACTTAAATGGCTATATCTTCTACACTAGGGATCTACGTGGGTCATTTTATGCCCCAGAAAAAAAAATCAAAACACTTAAATGGATATATCTTCTACACTAGGGATCTTCGTGGATCATTTTATGCCCCAGAAAAAAAAAATCAAAACACTTAAATGGCTATATCTCCTAAACTAGGCGTCTGCATTGTAATTTGCCCCAGAAGAAAAATCAAAACACTTAAATGGCTATCTCCTAAACTAGGGGTCTTGGGGGTCATTTTATGCACCAGAAAAAAAAAATCAAAATACTAAAACGGCTACTTCTTCTTCACTAGGGGTCTGAGGGGGTCATTTTATGCACCAGAAAAAAAAAATCAAAAAACTAAAATGGCTATATCTCCTAAACTAGTCATCTTCGGGGGTCATTTTATGCACCAGAAAAAAAAAATTGTAAATACTAAAATTTCTATATCTCCTAAACTAGGCGTCTGCGGGGGTCATTTGCATCAGAAAAATAAATCAAAACACTTAAATGGCTATCTCCTAAACTAGGGATCTTCGGGGGTCATTTTATGCACCAGAAAAAAAAAATTCCAAATACTAAAATGGCTATATCTCCTAAACTAGGGGTCTGCGGGGGTCATTTTATGCACCAGAAAAAAAAATCAAAATACTAAAATGGCTGTATCTCCTAAACTAGGCGTCTGCATTGTAATTTGCCCCAGAAAAAAAAATCAAAACACTTAAATGGCTATATCTCCTAAACTAGGGATCTTCGGGGGTCATTTTATGCACCAGAAAAAAAAAATCGAAATACTAAAATGGCTATATCTCCTAAGCTAGTCGTCTTCGGGGGTTATTTTATGCTCCAAAAATCCAAAATACTAAAATAGCTATATCTCCTAACCTATGCGACTGCGGGGTTCATTATATGCACCAAAAATCCAAAATACTAAAATGGCTATATCTCCTAAACTAGGGGTCTGCGGGGGTCATTTTATGCACCAAAAATCTAAAATACTAAAACGGCTAAATCTCCTAAAGAAGGCGTCTGCGGGGGTCATTTGCATCAGAAAAATAAATCAAAACACTTAAATGGCTATATCTCCTAAACTAGGGATCTTCGGGGATCATTTTATTCACCAGAAAAAAAAGTTTCTTAATACTAAAATAGCTATATCTCCTAAACTCCAGGTCTGCGGGGGCCATTTTGTGCATCAGAAAAAAAAAACAAAATACTAAGATGGTTCTATCTCCTAAACTAGGCGTCTGCATTGTAATTAGCCTCAGAAAAAAAATCAAAACACTTTAATGGCTATATCTCCTACACTAAGGATCTTCGTTTGTCATTTTAACAGAAAAAAAAAATCAAAATACTAAAATGGCTATATCTCCTAAACTAGGCGTCTGCATTGTAATTTGCCCCAGAAAAAAAAAATCAAAACACTTAAAAGCTATATCTCCTAAACTAGGCGTCTGCGGGGGTCATTTTATGCACCAAAAATCTAAAATACTAAAACGGCTAAATCTCCTAAAGAAGGCGTCTGCGGGGGTCATTTGCATCAGAAAAATAAATCAAAACACTTAAATGGCTATATCTCCTAAACTAGGGATCTTCGGGGATCATTTTATTCACCAGAAAAAAAAGTTTCTTAATACTAAAATAGCTATATCTCCTAAACTCCAGGTCTGCGGGGGCCATTTTGTGCATCAGAAAAAAAAAACAAAATACTAAGATGGTTCTATCTCCTAAACTAGGCGTCTGCAATGTAATTAGCCTCAGAAAAAAAATCAAAACACTTAAATGGCTATATCTTCTACACTAGGGATCTACGTGGGTCATTTTATGCCCCAGAAAAAAAAATCAAAACACTTAAATGGATATATCTTCTACACTAGGGATCTTCGTGGATCATTTTATGCCCCAGAAAAAAAAAATCAAAACACTTAAATGGCTATATCTCCTAAACTAGGCGTCTGCATTGTAATTTGCCCCAGAAGAAAAATCAAAACACTTAAATGGCTATCTCCTAAACTAGGGGTCTTGGGGGTCATTTTATGCACCAGAAAAAAAAAATCAAAATACTAAAACGGCTACTTCTTCTTCACTAGGGGTCTGAGGGGGTCATTTTATGCACCAGAAAAAAAAAATCAAAATACTAAAATGGCTATATCTCCTAAACTAGTCATCTTCGGGGGTCATTTTATGCACCAGAAAAAAAAAATTGTAAATACTAAAATCTCTATATCTCCTAAACTAGGCGTCTGCGGGGGTCATTTGCATCAGAAAAATAAATCAAAACACTTAAATGGCTATCTCCTAAACTAGGGATCTTCGGGGGTCATTTTATGCACCAGAAAAAAAAAATTCCAAATACTAAAATGGCTATATCTCCTAAACTAGGGGTCTGCGGGGGTCATTTTATGCACCAGAAAAAAAAATCAAAATACTAAAATGGCTGTATCTCCTAAACTAGGCGTCTGCATTGTAATTTGCCCCAGAAAAAAAAATCAAAACACTTAAATGGCTATATCTCCTAAACTAGGGATCTTCGGGGGTCATTTTATGCACCAGAAAAAAAAAATCGAAATACTAAAATGGCTATATCTCCTAAGCTAGTCGTCTTCGGGGGTTATTTTATGCTCCAAAAATCCAAAATACTAAAATAGCTATATCTCCTAACCTATGCGACTGCGGGGTTCATTATATGCACCAAAAATCCAAAATACTAAAATGGCTATATCTCCTAAACTAGGGGTCTGCGGGGGTCATTTTATGCACCAGAAAAAAAAAAATCAAAATACTGAAATATTTCTATCTCCTAAACTAGGCGTCTGCATTGTAATTTGCCCCAGAAAAAAAAATCAAAACACTTAAACGGCTATATCTCCTAAACTAGGGATCTTCGGGGGTCATTTTATGCACCAGAAAAAAAAATCAAAATACCTAAATGGCTATATCTCCTAAACTAGGCGTCTGCATTGTAATTTGCCCCCGAAAAAAAATCAAAACACTTAAATGGCTATATCTCCTAAACTAGGGATCTTCGGGGGTCATTTTATGCACCAAAAATCCAAAATACTAAAATGGCTATATCTCCTAAACTAGGGGTCTGCGGGGGTCATTTTATGCAAAAGAAAAAAAAATCAAAATACTGAAATATTTCTATCTCCTAAACTAGGCGTCTGCATTGTAATTTGCCCCAGAAAAAAAAATCAAAACACTTAAATGGCTATATCTCCTAAACTAGGGATCTTCGGGGGTCAATTTATGCACCAAAAATCCAAAATACTAAAATGGCTATATCTCCTAAACTAGGGGTCTGCGGGGGTCATTTTATGCAAAAGAAAAAAAAATCAAAATACTGAAATATTTCTATCTCCTAAACTAGGCGTCTGCATTGTAATTTGCCCCAGAAAAAAAAATCAAAACACTTAAATGGCTATATCTCCTAAACTAGGGATCTTCGGGGGTCATTTTATGCAACAGAAAAAAAAATCAAAATACTGAAATATTTCTATCTCCTAAACTAGGCGTCTGCATTGTAATTTGCCCCAGAAAAAAAAAATCAAAACACTTAAATGGCTATATCTCCTAAACTAGGGATCTTCGGGGGTCATTTTATGCACCAAAAATCCAAAATACTAAAATGGCTATATCTCCTAAACTGGGGGTCTGCGGGGGTCATTTTATGCAAAAGAAAAAAAAATCAAAATACTGAAATATTTCTATCTCCTAAACTAGGCGTCTGCATTGTAATTTGCCCCAGAAAAAAAAATGAAAACACTTAAATGGCTATATCTCCTAAACTAGGGATCTTCGGGGGTCAATTTATGCACCAAAAATCCAAAATACTAAAATGGCTATATCTCCTAAACTAGGCGTCTGCATTCTAATTTGCCTCAGAAAAAAAAATCAAAACACTTAAATGGCTATATCTCCTAAACTAGGGATCTTCGGGGGTCAATTTATGCACCAAAAATCCAAAATACTAAAATGGCAATATCTCCTAAACTAGGGGTC
Organism: Volucella zonaria; assembly: GCA_963966105.1. NCBI lineage: Eukaryota > Metazoa > Arthropoda > Insecta > Diptera > Syrphidae > Volucella > Volucella zonaria. The sequence goes on along the minus strand of CAWYQB010000254.1, from coordinate 3,350,552 downwards.
TTCGGGGGTCATATTATGCACCAAAAATCCAAAATACTAAAATGGCTATATCTCCTAAGCAAGGCGTCTGCGGACGCCATTTTATGCACCAGAAAAAAAATCCAAATACCAAAACAGCTATATCTCCCAAACTAGGCGTCTGCGGGGGTCATTTTATGCACCAGAAAAAAAAATTTTAATTACTAAAATGGCTATATCTCCTAAACTAGGGGTCTGCGGGGGTCATTTTGTGCACCAGAAAAAAAAATCAAAATACTAAAATGGCTACATCTCCTAAACTAGGCGTCTGCATTCTAATTTGACTCTGAAAAAAAAATCAAAACACTTAAATGGCTATATCTCCTAAACTAGGGATCTTCGGGGGTCATTTTATGCACCAGAAAAAAAAATCAAAATACTGAAATATTTCTATCTCCTAAACTAGGCGTCTGCATTGTAATTTGCCCCAGAAAAAAAAAATCAAAACACTTAAATGGCTATATCTGCTAAACTAGGGATCTTCGGGGGTCATTTTATGCACCAGAAAAAAAAATCAAAATACTAAAATGGCTACATCTCCTAAACTAGGCGTCTGCATTCTAATTTGACTCTGAAAAAAAAATCAAAACACTTAAATGGCTATATCTCCTAAACTAGGGATCTTCGGGGGTCAATTTATGCACCAAAAATCCAAAATACTAAAATGGCAATATCTCCTAAACTAGTCGTCTTCGGGGGTCATATTATGCACCAAAAATCCAAAATACTAAAATGGCTATATCTCCTAAGCAAGGCGTCTGCGGACGCCATTTTATGCACCAGAAAAAAAATCCAAATACCAAAACAGCTATATCTCCCAAACTAGGCGTCTGCGGGGGTCATTTTATGCACCAGAAAAAAAAATTTTAATTACTAAAATGGCTATATCTCCTAAACTAGGGGTCTGCGGGGGTCATTTTGTGCACCAGAAAAAAAATCAAAATACTAAAATGGTTCTATCTCCTAAACTAGGCGTCTGCGGGGGTCATTTTATGCACCAAAAATCCAAAATACTAAAATGGTTATATCTCCTAAACAAGGCGTCTGCGGACGCCATTTTATGCACCAGAAAAAAAATCAAAATACCAAAACAGCTATATCTCCCAAACTAGGCGTCTGCGGGGGTCATTTTATGCACCAGAAAAAAAAATTTTAATTACTAAAATGGCTATATCTCCTAAACTAGGGGTCTGCGGGGGTCATTTTGTGCACCAGAAAAAAAATCAAAATACCAAAACAGCTATATCTCCCAAACTAGGCGTCTGCGGGGGTCATTTTATGCACCAAAAATCCAAAATACTTAAACGTCTATATCTCCTAAACTATGCGTCTGCGGACGCCATTTTATGCACCAGAAAAAAAAATCAATATACTAAAACGGCTATATCTCCTAAACTAGGCGTCTGCGGGGGTCATTTTATGCACCAGAAAAAAAAATTTTAATTACTAAAATGGCTATATCTCCTAAACTAGGGGTCTGCGGGGGTCATTTTGTGCACCAGAAAAAAAATCAAAATACTAAAATGGTTTTATCTCCTAAACTAGGCGTCTGCATTGTAATTAGCCCCAGAAAAAAAAATCAAAACACTTTAATGGCTATATCTCCTACACTAAGGATCTTCGTGCGTCATTTTATGCACCAGAAAAAAAAAATCAAAATACTAAAATGGCTATATCTCCTAAACTAGGCGTCTGCATTGTAATTTGCCCCTGCAAAAAAAAATCAAAACACTTAAAAGCTATATCTCCTAAACTAGGCGTCTGCGGGGGTCATTTTATGCACCAAAAATCTAAAATACTAAAACGGCTAAATCTCCTAAACAAGGCGTCTGCGGGGGTCATTTGCATCAGAAAAATAAATCAAAACACTTAAATGGCTATATCTCCTAAATTAGGGATCTTCGGGGATCATTTTATTCACCAGAAAAAAAAAGTTTCTTAATACTAAAATGGCTATATCTCCTAAACTCCAGGTCTGCGGGGGCCATTTTGTGCATCAGAAAAAAAAAACAAAATACTAAGATGGTTCTATCTCCTAAACTAGGCGTCTGCATTGTAATTAGCCTCAGAAAAAAAATCAAAACACTTTAATGGCTATATCTCCTACACTAAGGATCTTCGTGGGTCATTTTATGCAACAGAAAAAAAAAATCAAAATACTAAAATGGCTATATCTCCTAAACTAGGCGTCTGCATTGTAATTTGCCCCAGAAAAAAAAATCAAAACACTTAAATGGCTATATCTTCTACACTAGGGATCTACGTGGGTCATTTTATGCACCAGAAAAAAATATCAAAACACTTAAATGGATATATCTTCTACACTAGGGATCTTCGTGGGTCATTTTATGCCCCAGAAAAAAAAAATCAAAACACTTAAATGGCTATATCTCCTAAACTAGGCGTCTGCATTGTAATTTGCCCCAGAAGAAAAATCAAAACACTTAAATGGCTATTTCTCCTAAACTAGGGGTCTGCGGGGGTCATTTTATGCAAAAGAAAAAAAAATCAAAATACTAAAACGGCTACTTCTTCTTCACTAGGGGTCTGAGGGGGTCATTTTATGCACCAGAAAAAAAAAATCAAAATACTAAAATGGCTATATCTCCTAAACTAGTCATCTTCGGGGGTCATTTTATGCACCAGAAAAAAAAAATTGTAAATACTAAAATTTCTATATCTCCTAAACTAGGCGTCTGCGGGGGTCATTTGCATCAGAAAAATAAATCAAACCACTTAAATGGCTATCTCCTAAACTAGGGATCTTCGGGGGTCATTTTATGCACCAGAAAAAAAAAATTCCAAATACTAAAATGGCTATATCTCCTAAACTAGGGGTCTGCGGGGGTCATTTTATGCACCAGAAAAAAAAAATCAAAATACTAAAATGGCTGTATCTCCTAAACTAGGCGTCTGCATTGTAATTTGCCCCAGAAAAAAAAATCAAAACACTTAAATGGCTATATCTCCTAAACTAGGGATCTTCGGGGGTCATTTTATGCACCAGAAAAAAAAAATCGAAATACTAAAATGGCTATATCTCCTAAGCTAGTCGTCTTCGGGGGTTATTTTATGCTCCAAAAATCCAAAATACTAAAATAGCTATATCTCCTAACCTATGCGACTGCGGGGTTCATTTTATGCACCAAAAATCCAAAATACTAATATGGCTATATCTCCTAAACTAGGGGTCTGCGGGGGTCATTTTATGCACCAGAAAAAAAAATCAAAATACTGAAATATTTCTATCTCCTAAACTAGGCGTCTGCATTGTAATTTGCCCCAGAAAAAAAAATCAAAACACTTAAATGGCTATATCTCTTAAACTAGGGATCTTCGGGGGTCATTTTATGCAACAGAAAAAAAAATCAAAATACTGAAATATTTCTATCTCCTAAACTAGGCGTCTGCATTGTAATTTGCCCCAGAAAAAAAAAAATCAAAACACTTAAATGGCTATATCTCCTAAACTAGGGATCTTCGGGGGTCATTTTATGCACCAAAAATCCAAAATACTAAAATGGCTATATCTCCTAAACTAGGGGTCTGCGGGGGTCATTTTATGCAAAAGAAAAAAAAATCAAAATACTGAAATATTTCTATCTCCTAAACTAGGCGTCTGCATTGTAATTTGCCCCAGAAAAAAAAATCAAAACACTTAAATGGCTATATCTCCTAAACTAGGGATCTTCGGGGGTCAATTTATGCACCAAAAATCCAAAATACTAAAATGGCTATATCTCCTAAACTAGGGGTCTGCGGGGGTCATTTTATGCACCAGAAAAAAAAATCAAAATACTGAAATATTTCTATCTCCTAAACTAGGCGTCTGCATTGTAATTTGCCCCAGAAAAAAAAAATCAAAACACTTAAATGGCTATATCTCCTAAACTAGGGATCTTCGTTGGTCGATTTATGCACCAAAAATCCAAAATACTAAAATGGCTATATCTCCTAAACTAGGGGTCTGCGGGTGTCATTTTATGCACCAGAAAAAAAAATCAAAATACTGAAATATTTCTATCTCCTAAACTAGGCGTCTGCATTGTAATTTGCCCCAGAAAAAAAAAATCAAAACACTTAAATGGCTATATCTCCTAAACTAGGGATCTTCGGGGGTCATTTTATGCACCAGAAAAAAACACCAAAATACTAAAAGGCTACATCTCCTAAACTAGGCGTCTGCATTCTAATTTGCCCCAGAAAAAAAAATCAAAACACTTAAATGGCTATATCTCCTAAACTAGGGATCTTCGGGGGTCAATTTATGCACCAAAAATCCAAAATACTAAAATGGCAATATCTCCTAAACTAGGGGTCTGCGGGGGTCATTTTATGCACCAAAAAAAAAATCGAAATACTGAAATATTTCTATCTCCTAAACTAGGCGTCTGCATTGTAATTTGCCCCAGAAAAAAAAAATCAAAACACTTAAATGGCTATATCTCCTAAACTAGGGATCTTCGGGGGTCATTTTATGCACCAGAAAAAAAAATCAAAATACTAAAATGGCTATATCTCCTAAACTAGTCGTCTTCGGGGGTCATATTATGCACCAAAAATCCAAAATACTAAAATGGCTATATCTCCTAAGCAAGGCGTCTGCAGACGCCACTTTATGCAAGAGCAAAAAAATCAAAATACTAAAACGGCTATATCTCCTAAACTAGGCGTCTGCGGGGGTCATTTTATGCACCAAAAATCCAAAATACTAAAATGGTTATATCTCCTAAACAAGGCGTCTGCGGACGCCATTTTATGCACCAGAAAAAAAATCAAAATACCAAAACAGCTATATCTCCCAAACTAGGCGTCTGCTGGGGTCATTTTATGCACCAAAAATCCAAAATACTAAAACGTCTATATCTCCTAAACTATGCGTCTGCGGACGCCATTTTATGCACCAGAAAAAAAAATCAATATACTAAAACGGCTATATCTCCTAAACTAGGCGTCTGCGGGGGTCATTTTATGCACCAGAAAAAAAAAATTTTAAATACTAAAATGGCTATATCTCCTAAACTAGGGGTCTGCGGGGGTCATTTTGTGCACCAGAAAAAAAATCAAAATACTAAAATGGTTCTATCTCCTAAACTAGGCGTCTGCATTGTAATTAGCCCCAGAAAAAAAAATCAAAACACTTTAATGGCTATATCTCCTACACTAAGGATCTTCGTGCGTCATTTTATGCACCAGAAAAAAAAAATCAAAATACTAAAATGGCTATATCTCCTAAACTAGGCGTCTGCATTGTAATTTGCCCCAGAAAAAAAAAATCAAAACACTTAAAAGCTATATCTCCTAAACTAGGCGTCTGCGGTTGTCATTTTATGCACCAAAAATCCAAAATACTAAAACGGCTATATCTCCTAAACAAGGCGTCTGCGGGGGTCATTTGCATCAGAAAAATAAATCAAAACACTTAAATGGCTATATCTCCTAAACTAGGGATCTTCGGGGATCATTTTATGCACGAGAAAAAAAAGTTTCTTAATACTAAAATGGCTATATCTCCTAAACTCCAGGTCTGCGGGGGCTATTTGTGCATCAGAAAAAAAAACAAAATACTAAGATGGTTCTATCTCCTAAACTAGGCGTCTGCATTGTAATAAGCCTCAGAAAAAAAATCAAAACACTTTAATGGCTATATCTCCTACACTAAGGATCTTCGTGGGTCATTTTAAGCACCAGAAAAAAAAAATCAAAATACTAAAATGGCAATATCTCCTAAACTAGGCGTCTGCATTGTAATTTGCCCCAGAAAAAAAAATCAAAACACTTAAATGGCTATATCTGCTACACTAGGGATCTACGTGGGTCATTTTATGCCCCAGAAAAAAAAATCAAAACACTTAAATGGATATATCTTCTACACTAGGGATCTTCGTGGATCATTTTATGCCCCAGAAAAAAAAAATCAAAACACTTAAATGGCTATATCTCCTAAACTAGGGGTCTGCGGGGGTCATTTTATGCACCAGAAAAAAAAATCAAAATACTAAAATGGCTACTTCTTCTTCACTAGGGGTCTGAGGGGGTCATTTTATGCACCAGAAAAAAAAAATCAAAATACTAAAATGGCTATATCTCCTAAACTAGTCGTCTTCGGGGGTCATTTTATGCACCAGAAAAAAAAAATTGTAAATACTAAAATTTCTATATCTCCTAAACTAGGCGTCTGCGGGGGTCATTTGCATCAGAAAAATAAATCAAAACACTTAAATGGCTATCTCCTAAACTAGGGATCTTCGGGGGTCATTTTATGCACCAGAAAAAAAAAATTCCAAATACTAAAATGGCTATATCTCCTAAACTAGGGGTCTGCGGGGGTCATTTTATGCACCAGAAAAAAAAAATTCCAAATACTAAAATGGCTATATCTCCTAAACTAGGGGTCTGCGGGGGTCATTTTATGCACCAGAAAAAAAAATCAAAATACTAAAATGGCTGTATCTCCTAAACTAGGCGTCTGCATTGTAATTTGCCCCAGAAAAAAAAATCAAAACACTTAAATGGCTATATCTCCTAAACTAGGGATCTTCGGGGGTCATTTTATGCATCAGAAAAAAAAAAATCAAAATACTAAAACGGCTACTTCTTCTTCACTAGGGGTCTGAGGGGGTCATTTTATGCACCAGAAAAAAAAAATCAAAATACTAAAATGGCTATATCTCCTAAACTAGTCGTCTTCGGGGGTCATTTTATGCACCAGAAAAAAAAAATTCCAAATACTAAAATGGCTATATCTCCTAAACTAGGGGTCTGCGGGGGTCATTTTATGCACCAGAAAAAAAAAATTCCAAATACTAAAATGGCTATATCTCCTAAACTAGGGGTCTGCGGGGGTCATTTTATGCACCAGAAAAAAAAATCAAAATACTAAAATGGCTGTATCTCCTAAACTAGGCGTCTGCATTGTAATTTGCCCCAGAAGAAAAATCAAAACACTTAAATGGCTATTTCTCCTAAACTAGGGATCTTGGGGGTCATTCTATGCATCAGAAAAAAAAAATCAAAATACTAAAACGGCTACTTCTTCTTCACTAGGGGTCTGAGGGGGTCATTTTATGCACCAGAAAAAAAAAATCAAAATACTAAAATGGCTATATCTCCTAAACTAGTCGTCTTCGGGGGTCATTTTATGCACCAGAAAAAAAAAATTGTAAATACTAAAATTTCTATATCTCCTAAACTAGGCGTCTGCGGGGGTCATTTGCATCAGAAAAATAAATCAAAACACTTAAATGGCTAACTCCTAAACTAGGGATCTTCGGGGGTCATTTTATGCACCAGAAAAAAAAAATTCCAAATACTAAAATGGCTATATCTCCTAAACTAGGGGTCTGCGGGGGTCATTTTATGCACCAGAAAAAAAAAATTCCAAATACTAAAATGGCTATATCTCCTAAACTAGGGGTCTGCGGGGGTCATTTTATGCACCAGAAAAAAAAATCAAAATACTAAAATGGCTGTATCTCCTAAACTAGGCGTCTGCATTGTAATTTGCCCCAGAAAAAAAAATCAAAACACTTAAATGGCTATATCTCCTAAACTAGGGATCTTCGGGGGTCATTTTATGCACCAGAAAAAAAAAATCGAAATACTAAAATGGCTATATCTCCTAAGCTAGTCGTCTTCGGGGGTTATTTTATGCTCCAAAAATCCAAAATACTAAAATAGCTATATCTCCTAACCTATGCGATGCGGGGTTCATTTTATGCACCAAAAATCCGAAATACTAATATGGCTATATCTCCTAAACTAGGGGTCGGCGGGGGTCATTTTATGCACCAGAAAAAAAAATCAAAATACTGAAATATTTCTATCTCCTAAACTAGGCGTCTGCATTGTAATTTGCCCCAGAAAAAAAAATCAAAACACTTAAATGGCTACATCTCCTAAACTAGTCGTCTTCGGGGGTTATTTTATGCACCAAAAATCCAAAATACTAAAATGGCTATATCTCCTAAGCAAGGCGACTGCAGACGCCACTTTATGCAAGAGAAAAAAAAATCAAAATACTAAAACGGCTATATCTCCTAAACTTGGCGTCTGCGGGGGTCATTTTATGCACCAAAAATCCAAAATACTAAAATGGTTATATCTCCTAAACAAGGCGTCTGCGGACGCCATTTTATGCACCAGAAAAAAATCAAAATACCAAAACGGCTATATCTCCTAAACTAGGCGTCTGCATTGTAATTTGCCCCAGAAAAAAAAATCAAAACACTTAAATGGCTATATCTTCTACACTAGGGATCTTCGTGGGTCATTTTATGCCCCAGAAAAAAAAAATCAAAATACTTAAATGGCTATATCTCCTAAACTAGGCGTTTGCATTGTAATTTGCCCCAGAAAAAAAATCAAAACACTTAAATGGCTATATCTCCTAAACTAGGGATCTTCGGGGGTCATTTTATGCACCAGAAAAAAAAAATCAAAATACTAAAACGGTTACATCTCCTACACTAGGGGTCTGCGGGGGTCATTTTATGCACCAGAAAAAAAAAATCAAAATACTTAAATGGCTATATCTCCTAAACTAGGCGTCTGCATTGTAATTTGACCCAGAAAAAAAATCAAAACACTTTAATGGCTATATCTCCTACCCTAAGGATCTTCGTGGGTCATTTTATGCACCAGAAAACAAAAATCAAAATACTAAAATGGCAATATCTCCTAAACTAGGCGTCTGCATTGTAATTTGCCCTAGAAAAAAAAAATCAAAACACCTAAATGGCTATATCTCCTAAACTAGGGATCTTCGGGGGTCAATTTATGCACCAAAAATCCAAAATACTAAAATGGCTATATCTCCTAAACTAGGCGTCTGTGGGGGTCATTTGCATCAGAAAAATAAATCAAAACACTTAAATGGCTATATCTCCTAAACTAGGGATCTTCGGGGGTCATTTTATGCACCAGAAAAAAAAAATTCCAAATACTAAAATGGCTATATCTCCTAAACTAGTGGTCTGCGGGGGTCATTTTATGCACCAGAAAAAAAAAATCAAAATACTAAAATGGCTATATCTCCTAAACTAGGCGTCTGCATTGTAATTTGCCCTAGAAAAAAAAATCAAAACACTTAAATGGCTATATCTCCTAAACTAGGGATCTTCGGGGGTCATTTTATGCACCAGAAAAAAAAATCGAAATACTAAAATGGCTATATTTCCTAAGCTAGTCGTCTTCGGGGGTTATTTTATGCTCCAAAAATCCAAAATACTAAAATAGCTATATCTCCTAACCTATGCGACTGCGGGGTTCATTTTATGCACCAAAAATCCAAAATACTAAAATGGCTATATCTCCTAAACTAGGGGTCTGCGGGGGTCATTTTATGCACCAGAAAAAAAAATCAAAATACTGAAATATTTCTATCTCCTAAACTAGGCGCCTGCATTGTAATTTGCCCCAGAAAAAAAAATCAGAACACTTAAATGGCTATATCTCCTAAACTAGGGATCTTCGGGGGTCATTTTATGCACCAGAAAAAAAAATCAAAATACTAAAATGGCTATATCTCCTAAACTAGGCGTCTGCGGGGGTCATTTGCATCAGAAAAATAAATCAAAACACTTAAATGGCTATCTCCTAAACTAGGGATCTTCGGGGGTCATTTTATGCACCAGAAAAAAAAAATTCCAAATACTAAAATGGCTATATCTCCTAAACTAGGGGTCTGCGGGGGTCATTTTATGCACCAGAAAAAAAAATCAAAATACTAAAATGGCTGTATCTCCTAAACTAGGCGTCTGCATTGTAATTTGCCCCAGAAAAAAAAATCAAAACACTTAAATGGCTATATCTCCTAAACTAGGGATCTTCGGGGGTCATTTTATGCACCAGAAAAAAAAAATCGAAATACTAAAATGGCTATATCTCCTAAGCTAGTCGTCTTCGGGGGTTATTTTATGCTCCAAAAATCCAAAATACTAAAATAGCTATATCTCCTAAACTAGGGGTATGCGGGGGTCATTTTATGCACCAGAAAAAAAAATCAAAATACTGAAATATTTCTATCTCCTAAACTAGGCGTCTGCATTGTAATTTGCCCCAGAAAAAAAAAATCAAAACACTTAAATGGCTATATCTCCTAAACTAGGGATCTTCGGGGGTCATTTTATGCACCAGAAAAAAAAATCAAAATACTGAAATATTTCTATCTCCTAAACTAGGCGTCTGCATTGTAATTTGCCCCAGAAAAAAAAATCAAAACACTTAAATGGCTATATCTCCTAAACTAGGGATCTTCGGGGGTCATTTTATGCACCAGAAAAAAAAATCAAAATACTAAAATAGCTATATCTCCTAAACTAGTCGTCTTCGGGGGTTATTTATGCACCAAAAATCCAAAATACTAAAATGGCTATATCCCCTAAGCAAGGCGTCTGCAGACGCCACTTTATGCAAGAGAAAAAAAAATCAAAATACTAAAACGGCTATATCTCCTAAACTAGGCGTCTGCGGGGGTCATTTTATGCACCAGAAAAAAAATCAAAATACCAAATCGGCTATATCTCCTAACGAGGCGTCTGCATTGTAATTTGCCCCAGAAAAAAAAATCAAAGAACTTAAATGGCTATATCTTCTACACTAGGGATCTTCGTGGGTCATTTTATGCCCCAGAAAAAAAAAATCAAAATACTTAAATGGCTATATCTCCTAAACTGGGCGTCTGTATTGTAATTTGCCCCAGAAAAAAAATCAAAACACTTAAATGGCTATATCTTCTAAACTAGGGATCTTCGGGTGTCATTTTATGCACCAGAAAAAAAAAATCAAAATACTAAAATTTCTATATCTCCTAAACTAGGCGTCTGCGGGGGTCATTTGCATCAGAAAAATAAATCAAAACACTTAAATGGCTATCTCCTAAACTAGGGATCTTCGGGGGTCATTTTATGCACCAGAAAAAAAAACTTCCAAATACTAAAATGGCTATATCTCCTAAACTAAGGGTCTGCGGGGGTCATTTTATGCACCAGAAAAAAAAAATCAAAATACTAAAATGGCTGTATCTCCTAAACTAGGCGTCTGCATTGTAATTTGCCCCAGAAAAAAAAATCAAAACACTTAAATGGCTATATCTCCTAAACTAGGGATCTTCGGGGGTCATTTTATGCACCAGAAAAAAAAAATCGAAATACTAAAATGGCTATATCTCCTAAGCTAGTCGTCTTCGGGGGTTATTTTATGCTCCAAAAATCCAAAATACTAAAATAGCTATATCTCCTAACCTATGCGATGCGGGGTTCATTTTATGCACCAAAAATCCGAAATACTAATATGGCTATATCTCCTAAACTAGGGGTCGGCGGGGGTCATTTTATGCACCAGAAAAAAAAATCAAAATACTGAAATATTTCTATCTCCTAAACTAGGCGTCTGCATTGTAATTTGCCCCAGAAAAAAAAATCAAAACACTTAAATGGCTATATCTCCTAAACTAGTCGTCTTCGGGGGTTATTTTATGCACCAAAAATCCAAAATACTAAAATGGCTATATCTCCTAAGCAAGGCGACTGCAGACGCCACTTTATGTAAGAGAAAAAAAAATCAAAATACTAAAACGGCTATATCTCCTAAACTTGGCGTCTGCGGGGGTCATTTTATGCACCAAAAATCCAAAATACTAAAATGGTTATATCTCCTAAACAATGCGTCTGCGGACGCCATTTTATGCACCAGAAAAAAATCAAAATACCAAAACGGCTATATCTCCTAAACTAGGCGTCTGCATTGTAATTTGCCCCAGAAAAAAAAATCAAAACACTTAAATGGCTATATCTTCTACACTAGGGATCTTCGTGGGTCATTTTATGCCCCAGAAAAAAAAAATCAAAATACTTAAATGGCTATATCTCCTAAACTAGGCGTTTGCATTGTAATTTGCCCCAGAAAAAAAATCAATACACTTAAATGGCTATATCTCCTAAACTAGGGATCTTCGAGGGTCATTTTATGCACCAGAAAAAAAAAATCAAAATACTGAAACGGCTTCATCTCCTACACTAGGGGTCTGCGGGGGTCATTTTATGCACCAGAAAAAAAAAATCAAAATACTTAAATGGCTATATCTCCTAAACTAGGCGTCTGCATTGTAATTTGCCCCAGAAAAAAAATCAAAACACTTTAATGGCTATATCTCCTACCCTAAGGATCTTCGTGGGTCATTTTATGCACCAGAAAACAAAAATCAAAATACTAAAATGGCAATATCTCCTAAACTAGGCGTCTGCATTGTAATTTGCCCTAGAAAAAAAAAATCAAAACACTTAAATGGCTATATCTCCTAAACTAGGGATCTTCGGGGGTCAATTTATGCACCAAAAATCCAAAATACTAAAATGGCTATATCTCCTAAACTAGGCGTCTGTGGGGGTCATTTGCATCAGAAAAATAAATCAAAACACTTAAATGGCTATATCTCCTAAACTAGGGATCTTCGGGGGTCATTTTATGCACCAGAAAAAAAAAATTCCAAATACTAAAATGGCTATATCTCCTAAACTAGTGGTCTGCGGGGGTCATTTTATGCACCAGAAAAAAAAAATCAAAATACTAAAATGGCTATATCTCCTAAACTAGGCGTCTGCATTGTAATTTGCCCTAGAAAAAAAAATCAAAACACTTAAATGGCTATATCTCCTAAACTAGGGATCTTCGGGGGTCATTTTATGCACCAGAAAAAAAAAATCGAAATACTAAAATGGCTATATTTCCTAAGCTAGTCGTCTTCGGGGGTTATTTTATGCTCCAAAAATCCAAAATACTAAAATAGCTATATCTCCTAACCTATGCGACTGCGGGGTTCATTTTATGCACCAAAAATCCAAAATACTAAAATGGCTATATCTCCTAAACTAGGGGTCTGCGGGGGTCATTTTATGCACCAGAAAAAAAAATCAAAATACTGAAATATTTCTATCTCCTAAACTAGGCGCCTGCATTGTAATTTGCCCCAGAAAAAAAAATCAGAACACTTAAATGGCTATATCTCCTAAACTAGGGATCTTCGGGGGTCATTTTATGCACCAGAAAAAAAAATCAAAATACTAAAATGGCTATATCTCCTAAACTAGGCGTCTGCGGGGGTCATTTGCATCAGAAAAATAAATCAAAACACTTAAATGGCTATCTCCTAAACTAGGGATCTTCGGGGGTCATTTTATGCACCAGAAAAAAAAATTCCAAATACTAAAATGGCTATATCTCCTAAACTAGGGGTCTGCGGGGGTCATTTTATGCACCAGAAAAAAAAATCAAAATACTAAAATGGCTGTATCTCCTAAACTAGGCGTCTGCATTGTAATTTGCCCCAGAAAAAAAAATCAAAACACTTAAATGGCTATATCTCCTAAACTAGGGATCTTCGGGGGTCATTTTATGCACCAGAAAAAAAAAATCGAAATACTAAAATGGCTATATCTCCTAAGCTAGTCGTCTTCGGGGGTTATTTTATGCTCCAAAAATCCAAAATACTAAAATAGCTATATCTCCTAAACTAGGGGTATGCGGGGGTCATTTTATGCACCAGAAAAAAAAATCAAAATACTGAAATATTTCTATCTCCTAAACTAGGCGTCTGCATTGTAATTTGCCCCAGAAAAAAAAAATCAAAACACTTAAATGGCTATATCTCCTAAACTAGGGATCTTCGGGGGTCATTTTATGCACCAGAAAAAAAAATCAAAATACTGAAATATTTCTATCTCCTAAACTAGGCGTCTGCATTGTAATTTGCCCCAGAAAAAAAAATCAAAACACTTAAATGGCTATATCTCCTAAACTAGGGATCTTCGGCGGTCATTTTATGCACCAGAAAAAAAAATCAAAATACTAAAATGGCTATATCTCCTAAACTAGTCGTCTTCGGGGGTTATTTATGCACCAAAAATCCAAAATACTAAAATGGCTATATCCCCTAAGCAAGGCGTCTGCAGACGCCACTTTATGCAAGAGAAAAAAAAATCAAAATACTAAAACGGCTATATCTCCTAAACTAGGCGTCTGCGGGGGTCATTTTATGCACCAGAAAAAAAATCAAAATACCAAATCGGCTATATCTCCTAAACGAGGCGTCTGCATTGTAATTTGCCCCAGAAAAAAAAATCAAAGAACTTAAATGGCTATATCTTCTACACTAGGGATCTTCGTGGGTCATTTTATGCCCCAGAAAAAAAAAATCAAAATACTTAAATGGCTATATCTCCTAAACTGGGCGTCTGCATTGTAATTTGCCCCAGAAAAAAAATCAAAACACTTAAATTACTATATCTCCTAAACTAGGGATCTTCGGGTGTCATTTTATGCACCAGAAAAAAAAATCAAAATACTAAAACGGCTACATCTCCTACACTAGGGGTCTGCGGGGGTCATTTTATGCACCAGAAAAAAAAAATCAAAATACTTAAATGGCTATATCTCCTAAACTAGGCGTCTGCATTGTAATTTGCCCCAGAAAAAAAATCAAAACACTTTAATGGCTATATCTCCTACACTAAGGATCTTCGTGGGTCATTTTATGCACCAGAAAAAAAAAATCAAAATACTGAAATGGCTATATCTCCTAAACTAGGCGTCTGCATTCTAATTTGCCCTAGAAAAAAAAATCAAAACACTTAAATGGCTATATCTCCTAAACTAGGGATCTTCGGGGGTCAATTTATGCACCAAAAATCCAAAATACTAAAATGGCTATATCTCCTAAACTAGGCGTCTGTGGGGGTCATTTGCATCAGAAAAATAAATCAAAACACTTAAATGGCTATATCTCCTAAACTAAGGATCTTCGGGGGTCATTTTATGCACCAGAAAAAAAAAATCCCAAATACTAAAGTGGCTATATCTCCTAAACTAGGGGTCTGCGGGGGTCATTTTATGCACCAGAAAAAAAAAATCAAAATACTAAAATGGCTATATCTCCTAAACTAGGCGTCTGCATTGCAATTTGCCCTAGAAAAAAAAATCAAAACACTTAAATGGCTATATCTCCTAAACTAGGGATCTTCGGGGGTCATTTTCTGCACCAGAAAAAAAAATCGAAATACTAAAATGGCTATATTTCCTAAGCTAGTCGTCTTCGGGGGTTATTTTATGCTCCAAAAATCCAAAATACTAAAATAGCTATATCTCCTAACCTATGCGACTGCGGGGTTCATTTTATGCACCAAAAATCCAAAATACTAAAATGGCTATATCTCCTAAACTAGGGGTCTGCGGGGGTCATTTTATGCACCAGAAAAAAAAATCAAAATACTGAAATATTTCTATCTCCTAAACTAGGCGCCTGCATTGTAATTTGCCCCAGAAAAAAAAATCAAAACACTTAAATGGCTATATCTCCTAAACTAGGGATCTTCGGGGGTCATTTTATGCACCAGAAAAAAAAATCAAAATACTAAAATGGCTATATCTCCTAAACTAGTCGTCTTCGGGGGTTATTTTATGCACCAAAAATCCAAAATACTAAAATGGCTAT
The DNA here is from genome assembly GCA_963966105.1 of Volucella zonaria. Taxonomy (NCBI): domain Eukaryota; kingdom Metazoa; phylum Arthropoda; class Insecta; order Diptera; family Syrphidae; genus Volucella; species Volucella zonaria. Next base: position 3,335,047 of record CAWYQB010000254.1, on the reverse strand, counting down.
ATCTCCTAAGCAAGGCGACTGCAGACGCCACTTTATGCAAGAGAAAAAAAAATCAAAATACTAAAACGGCTATATCTCCTAAACTAGGCGTCTGCGGGGGTCATTTTATGCACCAAAAATCCAAAATACTAAAATGGTTATATCTCCTAAACAAGGCGTCTGCGGACGCCATTTTATGCACCAGAAAAAAAATCAAAATACCAAAACAGCTATATCTCCTAAACTAGGCGTCTGCATTGTAATTTGCCCCAGAAAAAAAAATCAAAACACTTAAATGGCTATATCTTCTACACTAGGGATCTTCGTGGGTCATTTTATGCCCCAGAAAAAAAAAATCAAAATACTTAAATGGCTATATCTCCTAAACTAGGCGTTTGCATTGTAATTTGCCCCAGAAAAAAAATCAAAACACTTAAATGGCTATATCTTCTAAACTAGGGATCTTCGGGGGTCATTTTATGCACCAGAAAAAAAAAATCAAAATACTAAAACGGCTACATCTCCTACACTAGGGGTCTGCGGGGGTCATTTTATACACCAGAAAAAAAAAATCAAAATACTTAAATGGCTATATCTCCTAAACTAGGCGTCTGCATTGTAATTTGCCCCAGAAAAAAAAATCAAAACACTTAAATGGCTATATCTTCTACACTAGGGATCTTCGTGGGTCATTTTATGCCCCAGAAAAAAAAAATCAAAATACTTAAATGGCTATATCTCCTAAACTAGGCGTTTGCATTGTAATTTGCCCCAGAAAAAAAATCAAAACACTTTAATGGCTATATCTCCTACCCTAAGTATCTTCGTGGGTCATTTTATGCACCAGAAAAAAAAAATCAAAATACTAGAATGGCTATATCTCCTAAACTAGGCGTCTGCATTCTAATTTGCCCTAGAAAAAAAAATCAAAACACTTAAATGGCTATATCTCCTAAACTAGGGATCTTCGGGGGTCAATTTATGCACCAAAAATCCAAAATACTAAAATGGCTATATCTCCTACACTAAGGATCTTCGTGGGTCATTTTATGCACCAGAAAAAAAAAATCAAAATACTAAAGTGGCTATATCTCCTAAACTAGGCGTCTGCATTCTAATTTGCCCTAGAAAAAAAAATCAAAACACTTAAATGGCTATATCTCCTAAACTAGGAATCTTCGGGGGTCAATTTATGCACCAAAAATCCAAAATACTAAAATGGCTATATCTCCTAAACTAGGGGTCTGCGGGGGTCATTTAATGCACCAGAAAAAAAAATCAAAATACTGAAATATTTCTATCTCCTAAACTAGGCGTCTGCATTGTAATTTGCCCCAGAAAAAAAATCAAAACATTTTAATGGCTATATCTCCTACACTAAGGGTCTTCGTGGGTTATTTTATGCACCAGAAAAAAAAAATTAAAATACTAAAATGGCTATATCTCCTAAACTAGGCGTCTGCATTCTAATTTGCCCTAGAAAAAAAAATCAAAACACTTAAATGGCTATATCTCCTAAACTAGGGATCTTCGGGGGTCAATTTATGCACCAAAAATCCAAAATACTAAAATGGCTATATCTCCTAAACTAGGGATCTTCGGGGGTCATTTTATGCACCAGAAAAAAAAAATCAAAATACTAAAATGGATATATCTCCTAAACTAGTCGTCTTCGGGGGTCATATTATGCGCCAAAAATCCAAAATACTAAAATGGCTATATCTCCTAAGCAAGGCGTCTACAGACGCCACTTTATGCAAGAGAAAAAAAAATCAAAATACTAAAACGGCTATATCTCCTAAACTAGGCGTCTGCGGGGGTCATTTTATGCACCAAAAATCCAAAATACTAAAATGGTTATATCTCCTAAACAAGGCGTCTGCGGACGCCATTTTATGCACCAGAAAAAAAATCAAAATACCAAAACGGCTATATCTCCTAAACTAGGCGTCTGCATTGTAATTTGCCCCAGAAAAAAAAATCAAAACACTTAAATGGCTATATCTTCTACACTAGGGATCTTCGTGGGTCATTTTATGCCCCAGAAAAAAAAAATCAAAATACTTAAATGGCCATATCTCCTAAACTAGGCGTCTGCATTGTAACTTGCCCCAGAAAAAAAATCAAAACACTTAAATGGCTATATCTCCTAAACTAGGGATCTTCGGGGGTCATTTTATGCACCTGAAAAAAAAAATCAAAATACTAAAACGGCTACATCTCCTACACTAGGGGTCTGCGGGTGTCATTTTATGCACCAGAAAAAAAAAATCAAAATACTTAAATGGCTATATCTCCTAAACTAGGCGTCTGCATTGTAATTTGCCCCAGAAAAAAAATCAAAACACTTTAATGGCTATATCTCCTACACTAAGGATCTTCGTGGGTCATTTTATGCACCAGAAAAAAAAAATCAAAATACTTAAATGGCTATATCTCCTAAACTTGGCGTCTGCATTGTAATTTGCCCTAGAAAAAAAATCAAAACAGTTTAATGGCTATATCTCCTGCACTAAGGATCTTCGTGGGTCATTTTATGCACCAGAAAAAAAAATCAAAATACTTAAATGGCTATATCTCCTAAACTAGGCGTCTGCATTGTAATTTGCCCCAGAAAAAAAATCAAAACACTTTAATGGCTATATCTCCTACACAAATGATCTTCGTGGGTCATTTTATGCACCAGAAAAAAAAAATCAAAATACTAAAGTGGCTATATCTCCTAAACTAAGCGTCTGCATTCTAATTTGCCCTAGAAAAAAAAATCAAAACACTTTAATGGCTATATCTCCTAAACTAGGGATCTTCGGGGGTCAATTTATGCACCAAAAATCCAAAATACTAAAACGGCTATATCTCCTAAGCTAGTCGTCTTCGGGGGTTATTTTATGCTCCAAAAATCCAAAATACTAAAATAGCTATATCTCCTAACCTATGCGACAGCGGGGTTCATTTTATGCACCAAAAATCCAAAATACTAAAATGGCTATATCTCCTAAACTAGGGGTCTGCGGGGGTCATTTTATGCACCAGAAAAAAAAAATCAAAATGCTGAAATATTTCTATCTCCTAAACTAGGCGCCTGCATTGTAATTTGCCCCAGAAAAAAAAATCAAAACACTTAAATGGCTATATCTCCTAAACTAGGGATCTTCGGGGGTCATTTTATGCACCAGAAAAAAAAATCAAAATACTAAAATGGCTATATCTCCTAAACTAGTCGTCTTCGGGGGTTATTTTATGCACCAAAAATCCAAAATACTAAAATGGCTATATCTCCTAAGCAAGGCGACTGCAGACGCCACTTTATGCAAGAGAAAAAAAAATCAAAATACTAAAACGGCTATATCTCCTAAACTAGGCGTCTGCGGGGGTCATTTTATGCACCAAAAATCCAAAATACTAAAATGGTTATATCTCCTAAACAAGGCGTCTGCGGACGCCATTTTATGCACCAGAAAAAAAATCAAAATACCAAAACAGCTATATCTCCTAAACTAGGCGTCTGCATTGTAATTTGCCCCAGAAAAAAAAATCAAAACACTTAAATGGCTATATCTTCTACACTAGGGATCTTCGTGGGTCATTTTATGCCCCAGAAAAAAAAAATCAAAATACTTAAATGGCTATATCTCCTAAACTAGGCGTTTGCATTGTAATTTGCCCCAGAAAAAAAATCAAAACACTTAAATGGCTATATCTTCTAAACTAGGGATCTTCGGGGGTCATTTTATGCACCAGAAAAAAAAAATCAAAATACTAAAACGGCTACATCTCCTACACTAGGGGTCTGCGGGGGTCATTTTATACACCAGAAAAAAAAAATCAAAATACTTAAATGGCTATATCTCCTAAACTAGGCGTCTGCATTGTAATTTGCCCCAGAAAAAAAATCAAAACACTTTAATGGCTATATCTCCTACCCTAAGGATCTTCGTGGGTCATTTTATGCACCAGAAAAAAAAAATCAAAATACTAGAATGGCTATATCTCCTAAACTAGGCGTCTGCATTCTAATTTGCCCTAGAAAAAAAAATCAAAACACTTAAATGGCTATATCTCCTAAACTAGGGATCTTCGGGGGTCAATTTATGCACCAAAAATCCAAAATACTAAAATGGCTATATCTCCTACACTAAGGATCTTCGTGGGTCATTTTATGCACCAGAAAAAAAAAATCAAAATACTAAAGTGGCTATATCTCCTAAACTAGGCGTCTGCATTCTAATTTGCCCTAGAAAAAAAAATCAAAACACTTAAATGGCTATATCTCCTAAACTAGGGATCTTCGGGGGTCAATTTATGCACCAAAAATCCAAAATACTAAAATGGCTATATCTCCTAAACTAGGGGTCTGCGGGGGTCATTTTATGCACCAGAAAAAAAAATCAAAATACTGAAATATTTCTATCTCCTAAACTAGGCGTCTGCATTGTAATTTGCCCCAGAAAAAAAATCAAAACATTTTAATGGCTATATCTCCTACACTAAGGATCTTCGTGGGTTATTTTATGCACCAGAAAAAAAAAATTAAAATACTAAAATGGCTATATCTCCTAAACTAGGCGTCTGCATTCTAATTTGCCCTAGAAAAAAAAATCAAAACACTTAAATGGCTATATCTCCTAAACTAGGGATCTTCGGGGGTCAATTTATGCACCAAAAATCCAAAATACTAAAATGGCTATATCTCCTAAACTAGGGATCTTCGGGGGTCATTTTATGCACCAGAAAAAAAAAATCAAAATACTAAAATGGATATATCTCCTAAACTAGTCGTCTTCGGGGGTCATATTATGCACCAAAAATCCAAAATACTAAAATGGCTATATCTCCTAAGCAAGGCGTCTACAGACGCCACTTTATGCAAGAGAAAAAAAAATCAAAATACTAAAACGGCTATATCTCCTAAACTAGGCGTCTGCGGGGGTCATTTTATGCACCAAAAATCCAAAATACTAAAATGGTTATATCTCCTAAACAAGGCGTCTGCGGACGCCATTTTATGCACCAGAAAAAAAATCAAAATACCAAAACGGCTATATCTCCTAAACTAGGCGTCTGCATTGTAATTTGCCCCAGAAAAAAAAATCAAAACACTTAAATGGCTATATCTTCTACACTAGGGATCTTCGTGGGTCATTTTATGCCCCAGAAAAAAAAAATCAAAATACTTAAATGGCCATATCTCCTAAACTAGGCGTCTGCATTGTAACTTGCCCCAGAAAAAAAATCAAAACACTTAAATGGCTATATCTCCTAAACTAGGGATCTTCGGGGGACATTTTATGCACCTGAAAAAAAAAATCAAAATACTAAAACGGCTACATCTCCTACACTAGGGGTCTGCGGGTGTCATTTTATGCACCAGAAAAAAAAAATCAAAATACTTAAATGGCTATATCTCCTAAACCAGGCGTCTGCATTGTAATTTGCCCCAGAAAAAAATCAAAACACTTTAATGGCTATATCTCCTACACTAAGGATCTTCGTGGGTCATTTTATGCACCAGAAAAAAAAAATCAAAATACTTAAATGGCTATATCTCCTAAACTTGGCGTCTGCATTGTAATTTGCCCTAGAAAAAAAATCAAAACAGTTTAATGGCTATATCTCCTGCACTAAGGATCTTCGTGGGTCATTTTATGCACCAGAAAAAAAAATCAAAATACTTAAATGGCTATATCTCCTAAACTTGGCGTCTGCATTGTAATTTGCCCTAGAAAAAAAATCAAAACAGTTTAATGGCTATATCTCCTACACAAATGATCTTCGTGGGTCATTTTATGCACCAGAAAAAAAAAATCAAAATACTAAAGTGGCTATATCTCCTAAACTAAGCGTCTGCATTCTAATTTGCCCTAGAAAAAAAAATCAAAACACTTAAATGGCTATATCTCCTAAACTAGGGATCTTCGGGGGTCAATTTATGCACCAAAAATCCAAAATACTAAAATGGCTATATCTCCTACACTAGGGGTCTGCGGGGGTCATTTTATGCACCAGAAAAAAAAATCAAAATACTGAAATATTTCTATCTCCTAAACTAGGCGCCTGCATTGTAATTTGCCCAGAAAAAAAAATCAAAACACTTAAATGGCTATATCTCCTAAACTAGGGATCTTCGGGGGTCATTTTATGCACCAGAAAAAAAAATCAAAATACAAAAATGGCTATATCTCCTAAACTAGTCGTCTTCGGGGGTTATTTTATGCACCAAAAATCCAAAATACTAAAATGGCTATATCTCCTAAGCAAGGCGACTGCAGACGCCACTTTATGCAAGAGAAAAAAAAATCAAAATACTAAAACGGCTATATCTCCTAAACTAGGCGTCTGCGGGGGTCATTTTATGCACCAAACATCCAAAATACTAAAATGGTTATATCTCCTAAACTAGGCGTCTGCATTGTAATTTGCCCCAGAAAAAAAAATCAAAACACTTAAATGGCTATGTCTTCTACACTAGGGACCTTCGTGGGTCATTTTATGCCCCAGAAAAAAAAAATCAAAATACTTAAATGGCTATATCTCCTAAACTAGGCGTTTGCATTGTAATTTGCCCCAGAAAAAAAATCAAAACACTTAAATGGCTATATCTCCTAAACTAGGGATCTTCGGGGGTCATTTTATGCACCAGAAAAAAAAAATCAAAATACTAAAACGGCTACATCTACTACCCTAGGGGTCTGCGGGGGTCATTTTATGCACCAGAAAAAAAAAATCAAAATACTTAAATGGCTATATCTCCTAAACTAGGCGTCTGCATTGTAATTTGCCCCAGAAAAAAAAATCAAAACACTTAAATGGCTATGTCTTCTACACTAGGGACCTTCGTGGGTCATTTTATGCCCCAGAAAAAAAAAATCAAAATACTTAAATGGCTATATCTCCTAAACTAGGCGTTTGCATTGTAATTTGCCCCAGAAAAAAAATCAAAACACTTAAATGGCTATATCTCCTAAACTAGGGATCTTCGGGGGTCATTTTATGCACCAGAAAAAAAAAATCAAAATACTAAAACGGCTACATCTACTACCCTAGGGGTCTGCGGGGGTCATTTTATGCACCAGAAAAAAAAAATCAAAATACTTAAATGGCTATATCTCCTAAACTAGGCGTCTGCATTGTAATTTGCCCCAGAAAAAAAATCAAAACACTTTAATGGCTATATCTCCTACCCTAAGGATCTTCGTGGGTCATTTTATGCACCAGAAAACAAAAATCAAAATACTAAAATGGCTATATCTCCTAAACTAGGCGTCTGCATTCTAATTTGCCCTAGAAAAAAAAATCAAAACACTTAAATGGCTATATCTCCTAAACTAGGGATCTTCGGGGGTCAATTTATGCACCAAAAATCCAAAATACTAAAATGGCTATATCTCCTACACTAAGGATCTTCGTGGGTCATTTTATGCATCAGAAAAAAAAATTAAAATACTAAAGTGGCTATATCTCCTAAACTAGGCGTCTGCATTCTAATTTGCCCTAGAAAAAAAAATCAAAACACTTAAATGGCTATATCTCCTAAACTAGGGATCTTCGGGGGTCAATTTATGCACCAAAAATCCAAAATACTAAAATGGCTATATCTCCTAAACTAGGGGTCTGCGGGGGTCATTTTATGCACCAGAAAAAAAAATCAAAATACTAAAATGGCTATATCTCCTAAACTAGGCGTCTGCATTCTAATTTGCCCTAGAAAAAAAAATCAAAACACTTAAATGGCTATATCTCCTAAACTAGGGATCTTCGGGGGTCAATTTATGCACCAAAAATCCAAAATACTAAAATGGCTATATCTCCTAAACTAGGGATCTTCGGGGGTCATTTTATGCACCAGAAAAAAAAATCAAAATACTAAAATGGCTATATCTCCTAAACTAGTCGTCTTCGGGGGTCATATTATGCACCAAAAATCCAAAATACTAAAATGGCTATATCTCCTAAGCAAGGCGTCTACAGACGCCACTTTATGCAAGAGAAAAAAAATCAAAATACTAAAACGGCTATATCTCCTAAACTAGGCGTCTGCGGGGGTCATTTTATGCACCAAAAATCCAAAATACTAAAATGGTTATGTCTCCTAAACAAGGCGTCTGCAGACGCCATTTTATGCACCAGAAAAAAATCAAAATACCAAAACGGCTATATCTCCTAAACTAGGCGTCTGCATTGTAATTTGCCCCAAAAAAAAAAATCAAAACACTTAAATGGCTATATCTTCTACACTAGGGATCTTCGTGGGTCATTTTATGCCCCAGAAAAAAAAAATCAAAATACTTAAATGGCTATATCTCCTAAACTAGGCGTTTGCATTGTAATTTGCCCCAGAAAAAAAATCAAAACACTTAAATGGCTATATCTCCTAAACTAGGGATCTTCGGGGGTCATTTTATGCACCAGAAAAAAAAAATCAAAATACTAAAACGGCTACATCTACTACCCTAGGGGTCTGCGGGGGTCATTTTATGCACCAGAAAAAAAAAAATCAAAATACTTAAATGGCTATATCTCCTAAACTAGGCGTCTGCATTGTAATTTGCCCCAGAAAAAAAATCAAAACATTTTAATGGCTATATCTCCTACACTAAGGATCTTCGTGGGTCATTTTATGCACCAGAAAAAAAAAATTAAAATACTAAAATGGCTATATCTCCTAAACTAGGGATCTTCGGGGGTCAATTTATGCACCAAAAATCCAAAATACTAAAATGGCTATATCTCCTAAACTAGGGATTTTCGGGGGTCATTTTATGCACCAGAAAAAAAAATCAAAATACTAAAATGTCTATATCTCCTAAACTAGTCGTCTTCGGGGGTCATATTATGCACCAAAAATCCAAAATACTAAAATGGCTATATCTCCTAAGCAAGGCGTCTACAGACGCCACTTTATGCAAGAGAAAAAAAATCAAAATACTAAAACGGCTATATCTCCTAAACTAGGCGTCTGCGGGGGTCATTTTATGCACCAAAAATCCAAAATACTAAAATGGTTATATCTCCTAAACAAGGCGTCTGCGGACGCCATTTTATGCACCAGAAAAAAAATCAAAATACCAAAACGGCTATATCTCCTAAACTAGGCGTCTGCATTGTAATTTGCCCCAGAAAAAAAAATCAAAACACTTAAATGGCTATATCTTCTACACTAGGGATCTTCGTGGGTCATTTTATGCCCCAGAAAAAAAAATCAAAATACTTAAATGGCCATATCTCCTAAACTAGGCGTCTGCATTGTAACTTGCCCCAGAAAAAAAATCAAAACACTTAAATGGCTATATCTCCTAAACTAGGGATCTTCGGGGGTCATTTTATGCACCAGAAAAAAAAAATCAAAATACTAAAACGGCTACATCTCCTACACTAGGGGTCTGCGGGGGTCATTTTATGCACCAGAAAAAAGAAATCAAAATACTTAAATGGCTATATCTCCTAAACTTGGCGTCTGCATTGTAATTTGCCCCAGAAAAAAAATCAAAACACTTTAATGGCTATATCTCCTACACTAAGGATCTTCGTGGGTCATTTTATGCACCAGAAAGAAAAAATCAAAATACTTAAATGGCTATATCTCCTAAACTTGGCGTCTGCATTGTAATTTGCCCCAGCAAAAAATCAAAACACTTTAATGGCTATATCTCCTGCACTAAGGATCTTCGTGGGTCATTTTATGCACCAGAAAAAAAAATCAAAATACTTAAATGGCTATATCTCCTAAACTAGGCGTCTGCATTGTAATTTGGCCCAGAAAAAAAAATCAAAACACTTAAATGGCTATATCTTCTACACTAGGGATCTTCGTGGGTCATTTTATGCCCCAGAAAAAAAAAAATCAAAATACTTAAATGGCTATATCTCCTAAACTAGGCGTTTGCATTGTAATTTGCCCCAGAAAAAAAATCAAAACACTTAAATGGCTATATCTCCTAAACTAGGGATCTTCGGGGGTCATTTTATGCACCAGAAAAAAAAAATCAAAATACTAAAACGGCTACATCTCCTACACTAGGGGTCTGCGGGGGTCATTTTATGCACCAGAAAAAAAAAATCAAAATACTTAAATGGCTATATCTGCTAAACTAGGCGTCTGCATTGTAATTTGCCCCAGAAAAAAATCAAAACACTTTAATGGCTATATCTCCTGCACTAAGGATCTTCGTGGGTCATTTTATGCACCAGAAAAAAAAATCAAAATACTTAAATGGCTATATCTGCTAAACTAGGCGTCTGCATTGTAATTTGCCCCAGAAAAAAAAATCAAAACACTTAAATGGCTATATCTTCTACACTAGGGATCTTCGTGGGTCATTTTATGCGCCAGAAAAAAAAAATCAAAATACTTAAATGGCTATATCTCCTAAACTAGGCGTTTGCATTGTAATTTGCCCCAGAAAAAAAATCAAAACACTTTAATGGCTATATCTCCTGCACTAAGGATCTTCGTGGGTCATTTTATGCACCAGAAAAAAAAATCAAAATACTTAAATGGCTATATCTCCTAAACTAGGCGTTTGCATTGTAATTTGCCCCAGAAAAAAAATCAAAACACTTAAATGGCTATATCTCCTAAACTAGGGATCTTCGGGGGTTATTTTATGCACCAGAAAAAAAAATCAAAATACTAAAACGGCTACATCTCCTACACTAGGGGTCTGCGGGGGTCATTTTATGCACCAGAAAAAAAAATCAAAATACTTAAATGGCTATATCTCCTAAACTAGGCGTCTGCATTGTAATTTGCCCCAGAAAAAAAATCAAAACATTTTAATGGCTATATCTCCTACACTAAGGATCTTCGTGGGTTATTTTGTGCACCAGAAAAAAAAAATTAAAACACTAAAATGGCTATATCTCCTAAACTAGGCGTCTGCATTCTAATTTGCCCTAGAAAAAAAAATCAAAACACTTAAAAGCTATATCTCCCAAACCAGGCGTCTGCGGGGGTCATTTTATGCGCCAAAAATCCAAAATACTAAAACGGCTATATCTCCTAAACTATGCGTCTGCGGACGCCATTTTATGCACCAGAAAAAAAAATCAATATACTAAAACGGCTATATCTCCTAAACTAGGCGTCTGCGGGGGTCATTTTATGCACCAGAAAAAAAAAATTTTAAATACTAAAATGGCTATATCTCCTAAACTAGGCGTCTGCATTGTAATTTGCCCCAGAAAAAAAATCAAAACACTTAAATGGCTATATCTCCTAAACTAGGGATCTCGGGGGTCATTTTATGCACCAGAAAAAAAAAATTCCAAATACTAAAATGGCAATATCTCCTAAACTAGGGGTCTGCGTGGGTCATTTTATGCACCAGAAAAAAAAATCAAAATACTAAAATGGTTCTATCTCCTAAACTATGCGTCTGCGGGGATCATGTTAAGCACCAAAAATCCAAAATTCTAAAATGGCTAAATCGCCTGAACAAGGCGTCTGCGAGAGTCATTTTATGCACCAGAAAAAAAAAATCAAAATACATCTCCTTAACTAGGGGTCTGCGGGGGTCATTTTATGCACCAGAAAAAAAAAATCAAAATACTAAAATGGCTATATCTCCTAAACTAGTCGTCTTCGGGGGTCATTTTATGCACCAGAAAAAAAAAATTTTAAATACTAAAATGGATATATCTCCTAAACTAGGCGTCTGCGGGGGTCATTTGCATCAGAAAAATAAATCAAAACACTTAAATGGCTATATCTCCTAAGCTAGGCGTCTGCATTGTAATTTGCCCCAGAAAAAAAAATCAAAACACTTAAATGGCTATATCTCCTAAACTAGGGATCTTCGGGGGTCATTTTATGCACCAGAAAAAAAAATCTAAATACTAAAATGGCTAAATCTCCTAAGTTAGTCGTCTTCGGGGGATATTTTATGCACCAAAAATCGAAAATACTAAAATAGCTATATCTCCTAACCTATGCGACTGCGGGGTTCATTTTATGCACCAAAAATCCAAGATACTAAAATGGCTATATCTCCTAAACTAGGGGTCTGCGGGGGTCATTTTATGCACCTGAAAAAAAAATCAAAATACTGAAATGGCAATATCTCCTAAACTAGTCGTCTTCGGGGGTCATATTATACACCAAAAATCCAAAATACTAAAATGGCTATATCTCCTAAGCAAGGCGTCTGCAGACGCCACTTTATGCAAAAGAAAAAAAAAATCAAAATACTAAAACGGCTATATCTCCTAAACTAGGCGTCTGCAGTGGTCATTTTATGCACCAAAAATCCTTAATACTAAAATGGTTATATCTCCTAAACAAGGCGTCTGCGGACGCCATTTTATGCACCAGAAAAAAAATCAAAATACTAAAACGGCTATATCTCCTAAACTAGGCGTCTGCATTGTAATTTGCCCCAGAAAAAAAAATCAAAACACTTCAAAGCTATATCTCTCAAACTAGGCGTCTGCGGGGGTCATTTTATGCACCAAGAATCCAAAATACTAAAACGGCTATATCTCCTAAACTAGGCGTCTGCGGGGGTCATTTTATGCACCAAAAATCCAAAATACTAAAATGGCTATATCTCCTAAACTATGCGTCTGCGGGGGTCATTTTATGCACCAAAAATCCAAAATACTAAAATGGCTATATCTCCTAAACTAGGGGTTTGCGGGGGTCATTTTATGCACCAGAAAAAAAAATCAAAATAATAAAATGTTTCTATCTCCTAAACTAGGCGTCTGCATTGTACTATGCCCCAGAAAAAAAATCAAAACACTTAAATGGCTATATCTCCTACACTAAGGATCTTCGTGGGTCATTTTATGCTCCAGAAAAAAAAATCAAAATACTTAAATGGCCATATCTCCTAAACTAGGCGTCTGCATTGTAACTTGACCCAGAAAAAAAATCAAAACACTTAAATGGCTATATCTCCTAAACTAGGGATCTTCGGGGGTCATTTTATGCACCAGAAAAAAAAATCAAAATACTAAAACGGCTACATCTCCTACACTAGGGGTCTGCGGGGGTCATTTTATGCACCAGAAAAAAAAAATCAAAATACTTAAATGGCTATATCTCCTAAACTAAGCGTCTGCATTGTAATTTGCCCCAGAAAAAAAATCAAAACACTTTAATGGCTATATCTCCTACACTAAGGATCTTCGTGGGTCATTTTATGCACCAGAAAAAAAAATCAAAATACTTAAATGGCTATATCTCCTAAACTAGGCGTCTGCATTGTAATTTGGCCCAGAAAAAAAAATCAAAACACTTAAATGGCTATATCTTCTACACTAGGGATCTTCGTGGGTCATTTTATGCCCCAGAAAAAAAAAAATCAAAATACTTAAATGGCTATATCTCCTAAACTAGGCGTTTGCATTGTAATTTGCCCCAGAAAAAAAATCAAAACACTTAAATGGCTATATCTCCTAAACTAGGGATTTTCGGGGGTCATTTTATGCACCAGAAAAAAAAATCAAAATACTAAAATGTCTATATCTCCTAAACTAGTCGTCTTCGGGGGTCATATTATGCACCAAAAATCCAAAATACTAAAATGGCTATATCTCCTAAGCAAGGCGTCTACAGACGCCACTTTATGCAAGAGAAAAAAAATCAAAATACTAAAACGGCTATATCTCCTAAACTAGGCGTCTGCGGGGGTCATTTTATGCACCAAAAATCCAAAATACTAAAATGGTTATATCTCCTAAACAAGGCGTCTGCGGACGCCATTTTATGCACCAGAAAAAAAATCAAAATACCAAAACGGCTATATCTCCTAAACTAGGCGTCTGCATTGTAATTTGCCCCAGAAAAAAAAATCAAAACACTTAAATGGCTATATCTTCTACACTAGGGATCTTCGTGGGTCATTTTATGCCCCAGAAAAAAAAATCAAAATACTTAAATGGCCATATCTCCTAAACTAGGCGTCTGCATTGTAACTTGCCCCAGAAAAAAAATCAAAACACTTAAATGGCTATATCTCCTAAACTAGGGATCTTCGGGGGTCATTTTATGCACCAGAAAAAAAAAATCAAAATACTAAAACGGCTACATCTCCTACACTAGGGGTCTGCGGGGGTCATTTTATGCACCAGAAAAAAGAAATCAAAATACTTAAATGGCTATATCTCCTAAACTTGGCGTCTGCATTGTAATTTGCCCCAGAAAAAAAATCAAAACACTTTAATGGCTATATCTCCTACACTAAGGATCTTCGTGGGTCATTTTATGCACCAGAAAGAAAAAATCAAAATACTTAAATGGCTATATCTCCTAAACTTGGCGTCTGCATTGTAATTTGCCCCAGCAAAAAATCAAAACACTTTAATGGCTATATCTCCTGCACTAAGGATCTTCGTGGGTCATTTTATGCACCAGAAAAAAAAATCAAAATACTTAAATGGCTATATCTCCTAAACTAGGCGTCTGCATTGTAATTTGGCCCAGAAAAAAAAATCAAAACACTTAAATGGCTATATCTTCTACACTAGGGATCTTCGTGGGTCATTTTATGCCCCAGAAAAAAAAAAATCAAAATACTTAAATGGCTATATCTCCTAAACTAGGCGTTTGCATTGTAATTTGCCCCAGAAAAAAAATCAAAACACTTAAATGGCTATATCTCCTAAACTAGGGATCTTCGGGGGTCATTTTATGCACCAGAAAAAAAAAATCAAAATACTAAAACGGCTACATCTCCTACACTAGGGGTCTGCGGGGGTCATTTTATGCACCAGAAAAAAAAAATCAAAATACTTAAATGGCTATATCTCCTAAACTAGGCGTCTGCATTGTAATTTGCCCCAGAAAAAAAATCAAAACACTTAAATGGCTATATCTCCTACACTAAGGATCTTCGTGGGTCATTTTATGCACCAGAAAAAAAAATCAAAATACTTAAATGGCTATATCTCCTAAACTTGGCGTCTGCATTGTAATTTGCCCCAGAAAAAAATCAAAACACTTTAATGGCTATATCTCCTGCACTAAGGATCTTCGTGGGTCATTTTATGCACCAGAAAAAAAAATCAAAATACTTAAATGGCTATATCTGCTAAACTAGGCGTCTGCATTGTAATTTGCCCCAGAAAAAAAAATCAAAACACTTAAATGGCTATATCTTCTACACTAGGGATCTTCGTGGGTCATTTTATGCGCCAGAAAAAAAAAATCAAAATACTTAAATGGCTATATCTCCTAAACTAGGCGTTTGCATTGTAATTTGCCCCAGAAAAAAAATCAAAACACTTTAATGGCTATATCTCCTGCACTAAGGATCTTCGTGGGTCATTTTATGCACCAGAAAAAAAAATCAAAATACTTAAATGGCTATATCTCCTAAACTAGGCGTTTGCATTGTAATTTGCCCCAGAAAAAAAATCAAAACACTTAAATGGCTATATCTCCTAAACTAGGGATCTTCGGGGGTTATTTTATGCACCAGAAAAAAAAATCAAAATACTAAAACGGCTACATCTCCTACACTAGGGGTCTGCGGGGGTCATTTTATGCACCAGAAAAAAAAATCAAAATACTTAAATGGCTATATCTCCTAAACTAGGCGTCTGCATTGTAATTTGCCCCAGAAAAAAAATCAAAACATTTTAATGGCTATATCTCCTACACTAAGGATCTTCGTGGGTTATTTTGTGCACCAGAAAAAAAAAATTAAAACACTAAAATGGCTATATCTCCTAAACTAGGCGTCTGCATTCTAATTTGCCCTAGAAAAAAAAATCAAAACACTTAAAAGCTATATCTCCCAAACCAGGCGTCTGCGGGGGTCATTTTATGCGCCAAAAATCCAAAATACTAAAACGGCTATATCTCCTAAACTATGCGTCTGCGGACGCCATTTTATGCACCAGAAAAAAAAATCAATATACTAAAACGGCTATATCTCCTAAACTAGGCGTCTGCGGGGGTCATTTTATGCACCAGAAAAAAAAAATTTTAAATACTAAAATGGCTATATCTCCTAAACTAGGCGTCTGCATTGTAATTTGCCCCAGAAAAAAAATCAAAACACTTAAATGGCTATATCTCCTAAACTAGGGATCTCGGGGGTCATTTTATGCACCAGAAAAAAAAAATTCCAAATACTAAAATGGCAATATCTCCTAAACTAGGGGTCTGCGTGGGTCATTTTATGCACCAGAAAAAAAAATCAAAATACTAAAATGGTTCTATCTCCTAAACTATGCGTCTGCGGGGATCATGTTAAGCACCAAAAATCCAAAATTCTAAAATGGCTAAATCGCCTGAACAAGGCGTCTGCGAGAGTCATTTTATGCACCAGAAAAAAAAAATCAAAATACATCTCCTTAACTAGGGGTCTGCGGGGGTCATTTTATGCACCAGAAAAAAAAAATCAAAATACTAAAATGGCTATATCTCCTAAACTAGTCGTCTTCGGGGGTCATTTTATGCACCAGAAAAAAAAAATTTTAAATACTAAAATGGATATATCTCCTAAACTAGGCGTCTGCGGGGGTCATTTGCATCAGAAAAATAAATCAAAACACTTAAATGGCTATATCTCCTAAGCTAGGCGTCTGCATTGTAATTTGCCCCAGAAAAAAAAATCAAAACACTTAAATGGCTATATCTCCTAAACTAGGGATCTTCGGGGGTCATTTTATGCACCAGAAAAAAAAATCTAAATACTAAAATGGCTAAATCTCCTAAGTTAGTCGTCTTCGGGGGATATTTTATGCACCAAAAATCGAAAATACTAAAATAGCTATATCTCCTAACCTATGCGACTGCGGGGTTCATTTTATGCACCAAAAATCCAAGATACTAAAATGGCTATATCTCCTAAACTAGGGGTCTGCGGGGGTCATTTTATGCACCTGAAAAAAAAATCAAAATACTGAAATGGCAATATCTCCTAAACTAGTCGTCTTCGGGGGTCATATTATACACCAAAAATCCAAAATACTAAAATGGCTATATCTCCTAAGCAAGGCGTCTGCAGACGCCACTTTATGCAAAAGAAAAAAAAAATCAAAATACTAAAACGGCTATATCTCCTAAACTAGGCGTCTGCAGTGGTCATTTTATGCACCAAAAATCCTTAATACTAAAATGGTTATATCTCCTAAACAAGGCGTCTGCGGACGCCATTTTATGCACCAGAAAAAAAATCAAAATACTAAAACGGCTATATCTCCTAAACTAGGCGTCTGCATTGTAATTTGCCCCAGAAAAAAAAATCAAAACACTTCAAAGCTATATCTCTCAAACTAGGCGTCTGCGGGGGTCATTTTATGCACCAAGAATCCAAAATACTAAAACGGCTATATCTCCTAAACTAGGCGTCTGCGGGGGTCATTTTATGCACCAAAAATCCAAAATACTAAAATGGCTATATCTCCTAAACTATGCGTCTGCGGGGGTCATTTTATGCACCAAAAATCCAAAATACTAAAATGGCTATATCTCCTAAACTAGGGGTTTGCGGGGGTCATTTTATGCACCAGAAAAAAAAATCAAAATAATAAAATGTTTCTATCTCCTAAACTAGGCGTCTGCATTGTACTATGCCCCAGAAAAAAAATCAAAACACTTAAATGGCTATATCTCCTACACTAAGGATCTTCGTGGGTCATTTTATGCTCCAGAAAAAAAAATCAAAATACTTAAATGGCCATATCTCCTAAACTAGGCGTCTGCATTGTAACTTGACCCAGAAAAAAAATCAAAACACTTAAATGGCTATATCTCCTAAACTAGGGATCTTCGGGGGTCATTTTATGCACCAGAAAAAAAAATCAAAATACTAAAACGGCTACATCTCCTACACTAGGGGTCTGCGGGGGTCATTTTATGCACCAGAAAAAAAAAATCAAAATACTTAAATGGCTATATCTCCTAAACTAAGCGTCTGCATTGTAATTTGCCCCAGAAAAAAAATCAAAACACTTTAATGGCTATATCTCCTACACTAAGGATCTTCGTGGGTCATTTTATGCACCAGAAAAAAAAAATCAAAATACTTAAATGGCTATATCTCCTAAACTTGGCGTCTGCATTGTAATTTGCCCCAGAAAGAAAATCAAAACACTTTAATGGCTATATCTCCTGCACTAAATATCTTCGTGGGTCATTTTATGCACCAGAAAAAAAATCAAAATACCAAAACGGCTATATCTCCTAAACTAGGCGTCTGCATTGTAATTTGCCCCAGAAAAAAAAATCAAAACACTTAAATGGCTATATCTTCTACACTAGGGATCTTCGTGGGTCATTTTATGCCCCAGAAAAAAAAAATCAAAATACTTAAATGGCCATATCTCCTAAACTAGGCGTCTGCATTGTAACTTGCCCCAGAAAAAAAATCAAAACACTTAAATGGCTATATCTCCTAAACTAGGGATCTTCGGGGGTCATTTTATGCACCAGAAAAAAAAAATCTAAATACTAAAACGGCTACATCTCCTACACTAGGGGTCTGCGGGGGTCATTTTATGCACCAGAAAAAAAAAATCAAAATACTTAAATGGCTATATCTCCTAAACTAGGCGTCTGCATTGTAATTTGCCCCAGAAAAAAAATCAAAACACTTAAATGGCTATATCTTCTACACTAGGGATCTTCGTGGGTCATTGTATGCCCCAGAAAAAAAAAATCAAAATACTTAAATGGCTATATCTCCTAAACTAGGCGTTTGCATTGTAATTTGCCCCAGAAAAAAAATCAAAACACTTAAATGGCTATATCTCCTAAACTACGGATCTTCGGGGGTAATTTTATGCACCAGAAAAAAAAAATCAAAATACTTAAATGGCTATATCTCCTAAACTAGGCGTCTGCATTGTAATTTGCCCCAGAAAAAAAATCAAAACACTTTAATGGCTATATCTCCTACCCTAAGGATCTTCGTGGGTCATTTTATGCACCAGAAAAAAAAAATCAAAATACTTAAATGGCTATATCTCCTAAACTAGGCGTCTGCATTGTAATTTGCCCCAGAAAAAAAATCAAAACACTTAAATGGCTATATCTTCTACACTAGGGATCTTCGTGGGTCATTGTATGCCCCAGAAAAAAAAAATCAAAATACTTAAATGGCTATATCTCCTAAACTAGGCGTTTGCATTGTAATTTGCCCCAGAAAAAAAATCAAAACACTTAAATGGCTATATCTCCTAAACTACGGATCTTCGGGGGTCATTTTATGCACCAGAAAAAAAAAATCAAAATACTTAAATGGCTATATCTCCTAAACTAGGCGTCTGCATTCTAATTTGCCCTAGAAAAAAAAATCAAAACACTTAAAAGCTATATCTCCCAAACCAGGCGTCTGCGGGGGTCATTTTATGCACCAAAAATCCAAAATACTAAAACGGCTATATCTCCTAAACTATGCGTCTGCGGACGCCATTTTATGCACCAGAAAAAAAAATCAATATACTAAAACGGCTATATCTCCTAAACTAGGCGTCTGCGGGGGTCATTTTATGCACCAGAAAAAAAAAATTTTAAATACTAAAATGGCTATATCTCCTAAACTAGGCGTCTGCATTGTAATTTGCCCCAGAAAAAAAATCGAAACACTTAAATGGCTATATCTCCTAAACTAGGGATCTCGGGGGTCATTTTATGCACCAGAAAAAAAAAATTCCAAATAATAAAATGGCAATATCTCCTAAACTAGGGGTCTGCGTGGGTTATTTTATGCACCAGAAAAAAAAATCAAAATACTAAAATGGTTCTATCTCCTAAACTATGCATCAGCGGGGATCATGTTAAGCACCAAAAATCCAAAATTCTAAAATGGCTAAATCGCCTGAACAAGGCGTCCGCGAGAGTCATTTTATGCACCAGAAAAAAAAAATCAAAATACATCTCCTTAACTAGGGGTCTGCGGGGGTCATTTTATGCACCAGAAAAAAAAAATCAAAATACTAAAATGGCTATATCTCCTAAACTAGTCGTCTTCGGGGGTCATTTTATGCACCAGAAAAAAAAAATTTTAAATACTAAAATGGCTATATCTCCTAAACTAGGCGTCTGCGGGGGTCATTTGCATCAGAAAAATAAATCAAAACACTTAAATGGCTATATCTCCTAAACTAGGCGTCTGCATTGTAATTTGCCCCAGAAAAAAAAATCAAAACACTTAGATGGCTATATCTCCTAAACTAGGGATCTTCGGGGGTCATTTTATGCACCAGAAAAAAAAATCTAAATACTAAAATGGCTATATCTCCTAAGTTAGTCGTCTTCGGGGGTTATTTTATGCACCAAAAATCCAAAATACAAAAATAGCTATATCTCCTAACCTATGCGACTGCGGGGTTCATTTTATGCACCAAAAATCCAAAATACTAAAATGGCTATATCTCCTAAACTAGGGGTCTGCGGGTGTCATTTTATGCACCTGAAAAAAAAATCAAAATACTGAAATGGCTATATCTCCTAAACTAGTCGTCTTCGGGGGTCATATTATACACCAAAAATCCAAAATACTAAAATGGCTATATCTCCTAAGCAAGGCGTCTGCAGACGCCACTTTATGCAAAAGAAAAAAAAACTCAAAATACTAAAACGGCTATATCTCCTAAACTAGGCGTCTGCGGTGGTCATTTTATGCACCAAAAATCCTTAATACTAAAATGGTTATATCTCCTAAACAAAGCGTCTGCGGACGCCATTTTATGCACCAGAAAAAAAATCAAAATACTAAAACGGCTATATCTCCTAAACTAGGCGTCTGCATTGTAATTTGCCCCAGAAAAAAAAATCAAAACACTTAAAAGCTATATCTCCCAAACTAGGCGTCTCCGGGGGTCATTTTATGCACCAAAAATCCAAAATACTAAAACGGCTATATCTCCTAAACTAGGCGTCTGCGGACGCCATTTTATGCACCAGAAAAAAAAATCAATATACTAAAACGGCTATATCTCCTAAACTAGGCGTCTGCGGGTGTCATTTTATGCACCAGCAAAAAAAATTTTAAATACTAAAATGGCTATATCTCCTAAACTAGTCGTCTTCGGTTGTCATTTTATGCACCAAAAATCCAAAATACTAAAATGGCTATATCTCCTAAACTATGCGTCTGCGGGGGTCATTTTATGCACCAAAAATCCAAAATACTAAAGTGGCTATATCTCCTAAACTAGGGGTTTGCGGGGGTCATTTTATGCACCAGACAAAAAAATCAAAATAATAAAATGGTTCTATCTCCTAAACTAGGCGTCTGCATTGTAATTTGCACCAGAAAAAAAATCAAAACACTTAAATGGCTATATCTCCTAAACTAGGGATCTCGGGGGTAATTTTATGCACCAGAAAAAAAAAATTCCAAATACTAAAATGGCTATATCTCCTAAACTAGGGGTCTGCGGGGGTCATTTTGTGCACCAGAAAAAAAAATCAAAATACTAAAATGGTTCTATCTCCTAAACTAGGCGTCTGCATTGTAATTAGCCCCAGAAAAAAAAATTAAAACACTTTAATGGCTATATCTCCTACACTAAGGATCTTCGTGGGTCATTTTATGCACCAGAAAAAAAAAATCAAAATACTAAAATGGCTATATCTCCCAAACTAGGCGCCTGCGGGGGTCATTTTATGCACCGAAAATCCAAAATACTAAAACGGCTACATCTCCTAAACTAGGCGTCTGCGGACGCCATTTTGTGCACCAGAAAAAAAAATCAATATACTAAAACGGCTATATCTCCTAAACTAGGCGTCTGCGGGGGTCATTTTAGGCACCAGAAAAAAAAATCAAAATACTAAAATGGCTATATCTCCTAAACTAGTCGTCTTCGGTTGTCATTTTATGCACCAAAAATCCAAAATACTAAAATGGCTATATCTCCTAAACTATGCGTCTGCGGGGGTCATTTTATGCACCAAAAATTCAAAATACTTAAATGGCTATATCTCCTAAACTAGGGGTTTGCGGGGTTCATTTTATGCACCAGAAAAAAAAAACTTAATACTAAAATGGTTCTATCTCCTAAACTAGGCGTCTGCATTGTAATTTGCCCCAGAAAAAAAATCAAAACACTTAAATGGCTATATTTCCTAAACTAGGGATCTCGGGGGTCATTTTATGCACCAGAAAAAAAAAATCAAAATACTAAAATGGCTATATCTCCTAAAATAGGCTCTGCGGGTGTCGTTTTATGCACCAGAAAAAAAAAATCAAAACACAAAAATGGCTATATCTCCTAAACTGGGCGTCTGCGGGGGTCATTTTATGCACCAGAAAAAAAAAAATTTAAATACTAAAATGGCTATATCTCCTAAACTAGGCGTCTGCGTGGGTCATTGGCATCAGAAAAATAAATCAAAACACTTAAATGGCTATATCTCCTAACTAGGGATCTTCGGGGGTCATTTTATGCACCAGAAAAAAAAAATCTAAATACTAAAAAGCTATATCTCCCAAACTAGGCGTCTCCGGGGGTCATTTTATGCACCAAAAATCCAAAATACTAAAACGGCTATATCTCCTAAACTAGGCGTCTGCGGACGCCATTTTATGCACCAGAAAAAAAAATCAATATACTAAAACGGCTATATCTCCTAAACTAGGCGTCTGCGGGTGTCATTTTATGCACCAGCAAAAAAAATTTTAAATACTAAAATGGCTATATCTCCTAAACTAGTCGTCTTCGGTTGTCATTTTATGCACCAAGAATCCAAAATACTAAAACGGCTATATCTCCTAAACTAGGCGTCTGCGGGGGTCATTTTATGCACCAAAAATCCAAAATACTAAGATAGCTATATCTCCTAACCTATGCGACTGCGGGGTTCATTTTATGCACCAAATATCCAAAATACTAAAATGGTTATATCTCCTAAACTATGCGTCTGGGGGGGTCATTTTATGCACCAAAAATCCAAAATTCTAAAATGGCTAAATCGCCTGAACAAGGCGTCTGCGAGAGTCATTTTATGCACCAGAAAAAAAAATCAAAATACATCTCCTTCACTAGGGGTCTGCGGGGGTCATTTTATGCACCAGAAAAAAAAAATCAAAATACTAAAATGGCTATATCTCCTAAACTAGTCGTCTTCGGGGGTCATTTTATGCACCAGAAAAAAAAAATTGTAAATGCTAAAATGGCTATATCTCCTAAACTAGGCGTCTGCGTGGGTCATTTGCATCAGAAAAATAAATCAAAACACTTAAATGGCTATATCTCCTAAACTAGGGATCTTCTGGGGTCGTTTTATGCACCAGAAAAAAAAAATTCCAAAAACTAAAATGGCTATATCTCCTAAACTAGGGGTCTGCGGGGGTCATTTTGTGCACCAGAAAAAAAAATCAAAATACTAAAATGGTTCTATCTCCTAAACTAGGCGTCTGCATTGTAATTAGCCCCAGAAAAAAAAATTAAAACACTTTAATGGCTATATCTCCTACACTAAGGATCTTCGTGGGTCATTTTATGCACCAGAAAAAAAAAAATCAAAATACTAAAATGGCTATATCTCCTAAACTAGGCGTCTGCATTGTAATTTGCCCCAGAAAAAAAAATCAAAACACTTAAATGGCTATATCTCCTAAACTAGGGATCTTCGGGGGTCATTTTATGCACCAGAAAAAAAAATCTAAATACTAAAATGGCTATATCTCCTAAGTTAGTCGTCTTCGGGGGTTATTTTATGCACCAAAAATCCAAAATACTAAAATAGCTATATTTCCTAACCTATGCGACTGGGGGTTTCATTTTATGCACCAAAAATCCAAAATACTAAAATGGCTATATCTCCTAAATTAGGGGTCTGCGGGGGTCATTTTATGCACCTGAAAAAAAAATCAAAATACTGAAATAGCTATATCTCCTAAACTAGTCGTCTTCGGGGGTCATATTATACACCAAAAATCCAAAATACTAAAATGGCTATATCTCCTAAGCAAGGCGTCTGCAGACGCCACTTTATGCAAGAGAAAAAAAAAATCAAAATACTAAATCGGCTATATCTCCTAAACTAGGCGTCTGCGGGGGTCATTTTATGCACCAAAAATCCTTAATACTAAAATGGTTATATCTCCTAAACAAGGCGTCTGCGGACGCCATTTTATGCACCAGAAAAAAAATCAAAATACTAAAACGGCTATATCTCCTAAACTAGGCGTCTGCATTGTAATTTGCCCCAGAAAAAAAAATCAAAACACTTAAAAGCTATATCTCCCAAACTAGGCGTCTGCGGGGGTCATTTTATGCACCAAAAATCCAAAATACTAAAACGGCTATATCTCCTAAACTAGGCGTCTGCGGACGCCATTTTATGCACCAGAAAAAAAAATCAATATACTAAAACGGCTATATCTCCTAAACTAAGCGTCTGCGGGGGTCATTTTATGCACCAGCAAAAAAAATTTTAAATACTAAAATGGCAATATCTCCTAAACTAGTCGTCTACGGTTGTCATTTTATGCACCAAAAATCCAAAATACTAAAATGGCTATATCTCCTAAACTATGCGTCTGCGGGGGTCATTTTATGCACCAGAAAAAAAAAATTCAAATACTAAAATGGCTATATCTCCTAAACTAGGAGTCTGCGGGGGTCATTTTGTGCACCAGAAAAAAAAATCAAAATACTAAAATGGTTCTATCTCCTAAACTAGGCGTCTGCATTGTAATTAGCCACAGAAAAAAAAATTAAAACACTTTTATGGCTATATCTAATACACTAAGGATCTAGGATCTTCGTGGGTCATTTTATGCACCAGAAAAAAAAATCAAAATACTAAAATGGCTATATTTCCTAAACTAGGCGTCTGCATTGTAATTTGCCCCAGAAAAAAAAATCAAAACACTTAAATGGCTATATCTCCTAAACCAGGGATCTTCGGGGGTCATTTTATGCACAAGGAAAAAAAATCTAAATACTAAAATGGCTATATCTCCTAAGCTAGTCGTCTTCGTCGGTTATTTTATGCACCAAAAATCCAAAATACTAAGATAGCTATATCTCCTAACCTATGCGACTGCGGGGTTCGTTTTATGCACCAAAAATCCAAAATACTAAAATGGCTATATCTCCTAAACTAGGGGTCTGCGGGGGTCATTTTATGCACCTGAAAAAAAAATCAAAATACTGAAATGGCTATATCTCCTAAACTAGTCGTCTTCGGGGGTCATATTATACACCAAAAATCCAAAATACTAAAATGGCTATATCTCCTAAGCAAGGCGTCTGCAGACGCCACTTTATGCAAGAGAAAAAAAAATCAAAATACTAAAACGGCTATATCTCCTAAACTAGGCGTCTGCGGGGGTCATTTTATGCACCAAAAATCCTAAATACTAAAATGGTTATATCTCCTAAACAAGGCGTCTGCGGACGCCATTTTATGCACCAGAAAAAAAATCAAAATACTAAAACGGCTGTATCTCCTAAACTAGGGGTCTGCATTGTAATTTGCCCCAGAAAAAAAAATCAAAACACTTAAAAGCTATATCCCCAAACTAGGCGTCTGCGGGGGTCATTTTATGCACCGAAAATCCAAAATACTAAAACGGCTATATCTCCTAAACTAGGCGTCTGCGGACGCCATTTTATGCACCAGAAAAAAAAATCAATATACTAAAACGGCTATATCTCCTAAACTAGGCGTCTGCGAGGGTCACTTTAGGCACCAGAAAAAAAAATCAAAATACTAAAATGGCTATATCTCCTAAACTAGTCGTCTTCGGTTGTCATTTTATGCACCAAAAATCCAAAATACTAAAATGGCTATATCTCCTAAACTATGCGTCTGCGGGGGTCATTTTATGCACCAAAAATCCAAAATACTAAAATGGCTATATCTCCTAAACTAGGGGTCTGAGGGGGTCTTTTTATGCACCAGAAAAAAAAATCAAAATACTAAAATGGTTCTATCTCCTAAACTAGGCGTCTGCGGGGATCATGTTAAGCACCAAAAATCCAAAATTCTAAAATGGCTAAATCTCCTGAACAAGACGTCTGCGGGAGTCATTTTATGCACCAGAAAAAAAAAATCAAAATACTAAAACGGCTACATCTCCAAAACTGGGGGTCTGCGGGGGTCATTTTATGCACCAGAAAAAAAAAATCAAAATACTAAAATGGCTATATCTCCTAAACTCGTCGTCTTAGGGGGTCACTTCATGTACCACAAAAAAAAAAAATTCAAAACACAAAAATGGCTATATCTCGTAAAATAGGCGTCCGCGGGGGTCATTTTATGCACCAGGAAAAAGAAATCCAAAATACTAAAATGGCGATATCTCCTAAACTAGGGGTCTGCGGGGGTCATTTTATGCACCAGAAAAAAAAATTGTAAATACTTAAATTTCTATATCTCCTAAACTAGGCGTCTGCGAGAGTCAGTTTGTGCACCAGAAAAAAAAATCCAAGATACTAAAATGCCTACTTCTCCTAAGCTAGGCGTCTGAGGGGGTCATTTTATGCACCTGAAAAAAAAAATTCAAACCACAAAAATGGCTATATCTCCTAGACTACGTGTCTGCGGGGGTCATTTTATGCACCAGAAAAAAAATCAAAATACAAAAAACGGCAATATCTCCCAAACTAGGGGTCTGCGGGGGTCATTTTATGCACCAGAAAAAAAAAATTAAAATACTAAAATGGCTATATCTCCTAAACTAGTCGTCTTCGGGGGTCATTTTATGCACCAAAAATCCAAAATACTAAAATGGCTATATCTCCTAAACTAGGGGTCTGCGGGGGTCATTTTATGCACCAGAAAAAAAAATCAAAATACTAAAATTGTTCTATCTCCTAAACTAGGGGTCTGCATTGTAATTTGCCCCAGAAAAAAAAATCAAAACACTTAAATGGCTATATCTTCTACACTAGGGATCTTCGTGGGTCATTTTATGCACCAGAAATCCGAAATACTAAAATGGCTATATCTCCTAAACAAGGCGTCTACTGACGCCATTTTATGCACCAGAAAAAAAAATCAAAATACTAAAACGGCTATATCTCCTAAACTAGGCGTCTGCGGGGGTCATTTTATGCACCTGAAAAAAAAAATTTAAATACTAAAATGGCTATATCTCCTAAACTAGGCGTCTGCGGGGGTCATTTGCATCAGAAAAATAAATCAAAACACTTAAATGGCTATATCTCCTAAACTAGGCGTCTGCGGGGGTCATTTTATGCACCAGGAAAAAGAAATCCAAAAGACTAAAATGGCGATATCTCCTAAACTATGGGTCTGCGGTGGTCATTTTATGCACCAGAAAAAAAAATCCAAGATACTAAAATGCCTACTTCTCCTAAGCTAGGCGTCTGAGGGGGTCATTTTATGCACCTGAAAAAAAAAATTCAAACCACAAAAATGGCTATATCTCCTAAACTACGTGTCTGCGGGGGTCATTTTATGCACCAGAAAAAAAAATCAAAATACAAAAAACGGCTATATCTCCCAAACTAGGGGTCTGCGGGGGTCATTTTATGCACCAGAAAAAAAAAATTAAAATACTAAAATGGCTATATCTCCTAAACTAGTCGTCTTCGGGGGTCATTTTATGCACCAAAAATCCAAAATACTAAAATGGCTATATCTCCTTAACTAGGGGTCTGCGGGGGTCATTTTATGCACCAGAAAAAAAAAATCAAAATACTAAAATTGTTCTATCTCCTAAACTAGGGGTCTGCATTGTAATTTGCCCCAGAAAAAAAAATCAAAACACTTAAATGGCTATATCTTCTACACTAGGGATCTTCGTGGGTCATTTTATGCACCAGAAATCCGAAATACTAAAGTGGCTATATCTAATAAACAAGGCGTCTACTGACGCCATTTTATGCACCAGAAAAAAAAATCAAAATACTAAGACGGCTATATCTCCTAAACTAGGCGTCTGCGGGGGTCATTTTATGCACCTGAAAAAAAAAATTTAAATACTAAAAGGGCTATATCTCCTAAACTAGGCGTCTGCGGGGGTCATTTGCATCAGAAAAATAAATCAAAACACTTAAATGGCTATATCTCCCCCTGCGGGGGTCATTTTATCCACCAGGAAAAAGAAATCCAAAATACTAAAATGGAGATATCTCCTAAACTATGGGTCTGCGGGGGTCATTTTATGCACCAGAAAAAAATCAAAATACTAAAACGGCTATATCTCCTAAACTAGGCGTCTGCGGGGGTCATTTTATGCTCCAGAAAAAAAAACTCAAAATACTAAAATGATTCTATCTCCTAAACTATGCGTCTGCGGGGATCATGTTCAGCACCAAAAATCCGAAATTCTAAAATGGCTAAATCTCCTGAACAAGGCGTCTGCGGGAGTCATTTTATGCACCAGAAAAAAAAAATATAAATACTAAAACGGCTACATCTCCTCAACTAGGGTTCTGCGGGGGTCATTTTATGCACCAGAAAAAAAAAATCAAAATACTAAAATGGCTATATTTCCTAAACTAGTCGTCTTCGGGGGTCATTTTATGCACCAGAAAAAAAAAATTTAAATACTAAAATGGCTATATCTCCTAAACTAGGCGTCTGCGGGAGTCATTTGCATCAGAAAAATAAATCAAAACACTTAAATGCCTATATCTCCTAAACTAGGGATCTTCGGGGGTCATTTTATGCACCAGAAAAAAAAAATTCCAAATACTAAAATGGCTATATCTCCTAAAATAGGCGTCTTCGGGGGTCATTTCAACCACCACAAAAAAAAAAAATTCAAAACACAAAAATGGCTATATCTCCTAAGGTAGGGTTCTACGGGGGTCATTTTATGCACCAGAAAAAAAAAATCAAAATACTAAAATGGTTCTATCTCCTAAACTATGCGTCTGCGGGGATCATGTTAAGCACCAAAAATCCAAAATTCTAAAATGGCTAAATCTCCTGAACAAGGCGTCTGCGGGAGTCATTTTATGCACCAGAAAAAAAAAATTTAAATACTAAAACGGCTACATGTCCTAAACTGGGGGTCTTCGGGGGTCATTTTATGCACCAGAAAAAAAAAATTTAAATACTAAAATGGCTACATATCCTAAACTAGGCGTCTGCGGGGGTCATTTGCATCAGAAAAATAAATCAAAACACTTAAATGGCTATATCTCCTAAACTAGGCGTCTGCGGGGGTCATTTTATGCACCAGGAAAAAGAAATCCAAAAGACTAAAATGGCGATATCTCCTAAACTATGGGTCTGCGGGGGTCATTTTATGCACCAGAAAAAAATACTGAAGTGGGTCTATCTCCTAAACTAGGCGTCTGCATTGTAATTTGCCCCAGAAAAAAAAATCAAAACACTTAAATGGCTATATCTCCTAAACTAGGGATCTTCGGGGGTCATTTTATGCACCAGAAAAAAAAAATCAAAATACTAAAATGGCTATATCTCCTAAACTAGTCGTCTTCGGGGTTCATTTTATGCACCAGAAAAAAAAAATTTAAATACTAAAATGGCTATATCTCCTAAACTAGGCGTCTGCGGGGGTCATTTGCATCAGAAAAATAAATCAAACCACTTAAATGGCTATATCTCCTAAACTAGGGATCTTCGGGGGTCATTTTATGCACCAATGAAAAAAAATTCCAAATACTAAAATGGCTATATCTCCCTAACTAGGGGTCTGCGGGGGTCATTTTATGCACCAAAAAAAAAAAATCAAAATACTAAAATGGCTATATCTCCTAAACTAGTCGTCTTCGGGGGTCATTTTATGCACCAAATATCCAATATACTAAAATGGCTATATCTCCTAAACTATGCGTCTGCGGGGGTCATCTTATGCACCAAATTTCCAAAATACTTAAATGGCTATATCTCCTAAACTAGTCGTCTTCGGGGGTCATTTTATGCACCAGAAAAAAAAATCAAAATACTAAAATTGTTCTATCTCCTAAACTAGGCGTCTGCATTGTAATTTGCCTCAGAAAAAAAAATCAAAACACTTAAATGGCTATATCTTCTACACTAGGGAGCTTCGTGGGGCATTTTGTGCACCAGAAAAAAAAAATCAAAATACTAAAATGGCTATATCTCCTAAACTAGGCGTCTGCATTGTAATTTGCCCCAGAAGAAAATTCAAAACACTTAAATGGCTATATCTCCTAAACTAGGGATCTTCGGGGTTCATTTTATGCACCAGAAAAAAAAAATCAAAATACTAAAATGGCTATATCTCCTAAAATAGGCTCTGCGGGTGTCGTTTTATGCACGAGAAAAAAAAAATCAAAACACAAAAATGGCTATATCTCATAAACTAGGCGTCTGCGGGGGTCATTTGCATCAGAAAAATAAATCAAACCACGTAAATGGCTATATCTCCTAAACTAGGGATCTTCCAGTTCCAGTTTATATGCATTTTTATTGTATTACTTAATTTACTCTTACTTGCTAGACAAAAAATGCTTAAAAATTAGCTTAATTAACTTAAAATTATCTTATTCTAACTTACTGGCCCCATGCGGGCACTCTAAGTTAAACCTAACACTTAAATTATGTCTTTCGACGTACTTTACATTTTTTCCAAAAAAAAAACTTAGTAACATGACTTTTTTTATATTTTATTATAAAACTTAAAACTAAAATCCTAAAAACTACCTAAAAATAAGTCTTAATCTACTTAAACTACTTACATCTAGTACATACATATATATATATATATACATAATATATATATACTTAATATATAAATATATGTATATATATATAGATGTATGTTCTTTTTTTTTTTTATTTTTTATTTTTATTAATGTTTTTTTTTTTTGGTTTTTATATATTTTTTTTTCTTAAATCTAACTTACTCCTACTTAAAACTACTTAAAACTATTTGAGCCGGCCATGGCTAAAAAAAAACTTAGGCGACCCACTTTGCTTCACATGAAGCTACCAATCATTGGAGGAATTCGACGACGAACTCTCCCTTCCTTCAACTAGCCACCAAAATTGTTGGTGCTGCCGAGCAACATCCCTTATGTCGCGACTCCCTACCGCCCTACTGAACCGGAGACGCTGCGCACTGCCGTGTGCGACGTCTCTGTCGTAGTTGAGTCGCCTGTCCGCAGCTGTTCGAGCAACGTGGAAGATTAGCGGCACAGCCAATCTGTCCTGGATCAGACCTTTGCTATCAAGGTAGAGGAACGCTTCTGGAGGAACATAGCCGTCAAAGCGAACTCTCTCATGATACATATAATAAGGGTAGTAAGCCCCAGAGATCAGGTTGTTCGACGATGTCATTGCTCTTGCAATGTGCCTTCGGGTCAGCTTAATAACAAAATTGTCCACTCTTATTAGGTTCGCCCTATTGTACAAGACCTCATTGCGATAGAATTTTATGTACTCAGACTCTGGTGTTCTATATAACCGAAGACAAGCCCTTAGGCAAGCCCTCTCAAACACCCGAATCTTTTCCAATAAACTTGCTCTCACGTTGAACCACACGGGACATCCAAACACAAGCATAGGCCGGATAAGGGCCATGTAGCAGATCACCTTCACCCTCGCATCGAGTTGGCTGTTGTAAAACAGTCTCCTTGTAAGGGCAAAAGCACCTCTGGCTCTGGCCAGAGCAACATCTATATGTTTGTTAAAATACAGATATAAGATCCCAAGGTATCTGACTACATTTCGACAAGCAAGTGGCTGTCCATGTTGTCCGACGATAGAGAACTTTCGCCATCGCAATATTGCTTAATTTTGTCGAAGTCACATTGCAAAAGTGTATTAATGACCTCAATCTTTGGACCTGATCTGTACGCAATTAAGTCGTCTGCGTACGCTATGGCATGGTGAAGTGAACCTATCAGATCACTTGTGTAAATGTTGAATAGGATCGGCGAATTTACTGCACCTTGTTGCAGACCGTTTTTAATGTTAAATGTTCCAGCGGAAGTCACATCGCCATTCTTCACGATGAACTGTCTACTGGAGAGCATATCAAAAAGAATATACAGCAGTGGTTTACTAATGCCCAACCTGTCCAGCTTGAAGAAGAGTCCCTCTAACCATACGGTGTCGAAGGCCTTTTCCAAGTCAATCAGGCAGGCACCAGTGCACTGTTTTTTGCCTTTGTTCCATTGGATATCAGAAACCAGTTTAGACGCAGCATGAATGATATCATGCCCCGCCCTGAAACCGAATTGATTATCCGGAACGATATGTTTGTCCTCAACCCACTTATTCAGGACTCTATTGATCACCTTCTCGAAAACCTTACTGATGTTTGGAAGAAGACTGATCGAGCGGAGATTCGCCGGATTGGAAGTATCTTTATTCCTTTTGGGAATGGGATGTACCACCGCAGTTTTCCAATGCGCTGGATAATGTGCATTATTCATCGCATTATTAAACAGGGTGGTATAAATGTCCACCGCTTCTAGTGGGAGATGTCGAAGCACAATGTTCGGTATTTCATCGGTTCCCACTGATTTCTTACTTCTAAGCGATTCGAAGATCGTTTGGAGCTCTTCCTTCGAAATGAACGGTGGTAATACCCTTTCGTTGGTGATGACATTATTTGCCATATTCTCGTCACTGAACTGGGTGAAACCCGAGTTCTCGAATCGCCAATTCGCAATTTCATTTCGAAGGCAGAAATTGTGCACAAGGACTCGACTTTCCAGGTCGTGGTTCGGGCCAATGATGTCATTCGCCTTGTACACTTCCTGGAAAGTCGCTCCTATAGCCTCTACCTTCTCCTGCGGATCCTCGACCACAAAGAAGTTGTCATCATCAACGGCCTCATTTGGATCAATGCCTGCTGCTACAAGTATTTGTTCGTTGTTCGTCGTTCGGGCGATTTTGAGACATGGAAGGTCGTTTTGATTATTTCTCCGAAATATTTTATTTATTTGCGGGAACATATTCGGGTTGCTGGTGTTTACAGCCCGAATTTTGTTGTTCCAATACAAACTTACAGAATTTCTGTAATTTTCCTTTATTAATGTTTGGAGGTTTTTAATCGACGATTTCAATGTCATGATCTCCGGGTTACGTCTGTCTGTGAACTGTCTGTACAAGGTTTTTAGTCTTGACAGCAGTCTACTTTTATGTCGGTGCAGTGCGTCAATAGTTGCGTTGCGGAATATGTCTTCGTTGTCAGTGTGTTGATACCGAGGTATCGTTTTGTCCATAGTTCGTTTGATTGTCTCGTCCATTAGTTTTAGATATCTGTCAATCTCCTCGTTTGACAGATTTCTATTGGACGGTGGGTAGAGCGAATTCGAGGAGAGTGCTCTCGTCAGTATTCTTGAGAAGTGTGTCCAACGCACTCTACTATAATTGTAGGAATGCCTTTGAACAAACTCTTCCAATTCCGCAGTTTCGTTGGGAACAGTTATTTCGGTGCTGAGACCGCAATGGTCACTGTCATACACGAAAGTGCGTAGACAGTTTGTAGTTTGTTGGTTAGTGCACGTCAGTTGTATTCGTGAGTCGAACAGCAGGAGATCCAAATAGGACCCGTGTCTGGGAAACGACGGACTATCCGTCGCTTTGAGGCCGAGTCGATACATCACACTGTGCTGACCCCACCAATTGAATAGTAGGTTCCCTCTAGTATTTGGTATATTATTTCCCCAATCACTATGTTTGGCGTTGAAATCTCCGCCGATAATAAAATAGTTGTCTTCCAATTCAAGCCTCAGAAATCGAAAAAGTGTCTCGAGCTCTGAGATGAATAAGGTGGATTGAGTAGCCTTAGGTGCATAGACAGACACCATGTACAACCGCTTTCCACTACGGAGAGGGATATACATGACGCATGCTTCCAGCACCCGAAACCTACGTACCACACGACTGTATATTCTTTTGAAACGCAGTCCCTTTCTTACAAAGATTGCAACACCTCTTCCTTGAATGGAATTGGGTCGGTTTCTTCGTAATATTTCATATCTTCTGTGCCTCATTTTGTGTCTTTTGGTAAGCTTAGTTTCGCTAACCAAAAGCACATCAGGGGCTTGGTCTTTAAGCAACTTAAATAGTGCGGCTCGTCGTTCGAACCTGATCAGTGAATTCACATTCACTGCAAGGACCTTCAGGGTTTGCTCCGCCATGTACGTACCCATTACGACTGGAGGTGCGTTAGGCCCGACAGCAGCGCGTATATTTGATCTACCCGCGTAGCCTGTTCCTGTATTTGACGCTGAAGCTGAGCCATCTGCCCTTGAATAGAGAGCAAGATAGCCAGCATGTCAGGTACAGGTTCGGGTGCTCTAGGCGCTGGGGCCTGAGAAGCTACCTTTGCTTGTTGTACCGTAGTTCCCCTACCTGCCGCCATTTGGGCGTAGGTAACTTGGGGAGTAACGGCTGGTGTTTGTGCCTGCACGAGTGGACGTTTAACTTCCACTTTCTGCTGCCGAGCCAGATTTACTCTTTTGATGTATTGGAATTTGGGACAACCCCGATAATTTGCGGTGTGTCCCGTGTTCCTACATAAAGCACAAGAGAGTTGGCTTTTTTCCGACGATCCGTCCTTACCTAGAGCGCATTCCTCTGACTTGTGGTTCTTTCCACACTTCACGCATCGAGGCTGCATTTCGCAGTTCGACGCGGCGTGCCCGAACCTTTGGCAGCGAACACATTGTAAAATGTTTTCGCTCCTCTTTAATTTTTCCCAGTGTACAACCTGGTAGTCTAGGACTTTTATACTCCTTAGACCGTCCAGTTTGCTGTTGGGACTTAGCTGAACCAGGAAGAACGGTAGTTTCCGCTTCTCCCTTTTGGCTCTAGCCGTGACAAATGGCTTGACCCCCACGAATTTGAGCCCTTCGCACTCCTTCTCTTTCAGCAGTGCAAGGAGCTGCTCCGGATCAGTCGACGGTTCTAATCCCCTCAGCAGCATTGTTTGCAGCTTCTCCCCCTTCGGGGTGTAGGAGAAGAACTCCGTCGTCGAATCCTTCAATAAACTTTTAATTTTGTGATAGCGCTCCACTGTGTTGCAGTGGATCGCATGCCTATCTAATGATAATCTTTTTATAAAAAAGTTGTTGCCTATGGCCGACTTACACAGTTCTATTGTCTCTTTGAGTTCCATTTTATATGTATTTATAGGTGGAACCCTGGTTTTAGATGTATTTTGCTGTTGTTGTTGTCGTTGTGGTTGCTGTTTTTGTTGATGTTGTTGTTGATGTCCGCTGATTTGTTTTTCTAGCCTGTGTATGTTTAGGCTGCTGTTTTGGTTTGTGTTGTTGCTCTTGTGTCGTTATGTGTTGGGTTTCTTTTGCTGCTAGTTGTCGTGGCTGTTGAGAATTTAGCTGCTCCTTTTCCCTCCTTGCTATTTGTTTAGCTTTAATAGCTAACACTCTTTGCTGGAGAAGCTTTATATTATTTTTTATGTCCTCTACCTCATCATCTTCGTCATCTGACTCAGAGGCCGCCAGAGATGCAAACATATTATCATCTTCCATACGGCCTTCTCCATCATCGGACACACATGGGAAATGACCTTTGAGTGTCATTTGCCTCGTTTGCTGCTGTGCTGCTGCCCTTGTTAATATTGTTGGCGCTCCTTCCCTCACTCCACCAGGCAGCTTCTCTGTGGATGCTGACAGGGAAGGGCACTTCATTAGGTCCGGAGTAGTCTTCAGCTTCCTCTTCCTTTTCATTTTTGGCTCTGGTTGGCTTGAAGCACTTGAAGCATCGCCAGATTTTTCAGCTGGTCCCGCTATAGGCTTAGCGGACCGCTCTCCGGAATGCATCGCGTGATGTTGTTCGCTCACTTTTTATTATTTTTATTTAAATTAAAAGAAACGAGAAAAAAAAGAAAAAAAAAAAAAAAAAACTTTTTGTTTCACTTGGAGTGGACTCGAACCCACGACCTGTGGTTTATCAACCGAACACACTGCCACTGCGCCAATCGGAGTCCAATAAAAGTTCTTCAAATGTGCTTCTTATTCGTTTCTTGCTCACTCGAAAGCCGAACACGTCTAATCTGAACTGAGGTCTATGAACGACTGAAACTAGGGATCTTCGGGGGTCATTTTATGCACCAGAAAAAAAAAATTCCAAATACTAAAACGGCTATATCTCCTAAACTAGGGGCCTGTGGGGGTCATTTTATGCACCAGAAAAAAAAATCAAAATACTAAAATAGTTCTATCTCCTAAGCTAGGCGTCTGCATTGTAATTTGCCCCAGAAAAAAAATCCATACACTTAAATGGCTATATCTCCTAAACAAGGGATCTTCGGGGGTCATTTTATGCACCAGAAAAAGAAAATCAAAATACTAAAATGGCTATATCTCCTAAACTAGTCGTCTTTGGGGGTCATTTTATCCACCAGAAAAAAAAAATCAAAATACTAAAATGGCTATATCTCCTAAACTAGGCGTCTGCATTGTAATTTGCCCCAGAAAAAAAATCCAAATACTTATATGGCTATATCTCCTAAACAAGGGATCTGCGGGGGTTATTTTATGCACCAAAAATCCAAAATACTAAAATAGCTATATCTCCTAAACTATGCGTCTGCGGGGATCATTTTATGCACCAAAACTCCAAAAAACTAAAATGGCTATATCTCCTAAACTAGGTGTCTGCGGGGGTCATTTTATGCACCAGAAAAAAAATCAAAATACTAAAATGGTTCTATCTCCTAAACTATGCGTCTGCGTGGATCATTTTAAGCACCAGAAATCCAAAATTCTAAAATGGCTAAATCTCCTGAACAAGGCGTCTGCGGGTGTCATTTTATGCACCAGAAAAAAAAAATCAAAATCAAATCGGGGGTTATTTTATGCACCAAAAATCCAAAATGCTAAAATAGCTATATCTACTAAACTATGCGTCTGCGGGGGTCATATTATGCACCAAAAATCAAAAATACTGAAATGGCAATATCTCCTAAACTAGGTGTCTGCGGGGGCTATATCTCCTAAACTAGTCGTCTTCGGGGGTCATTTTATGCACCAGAAAAAAAAAATTTAAATACTAAAATGGCTATATCTCCTAAACTAGGCGTCTGCGGGGGTCATTTGCATCAGAAAAATAAATCAAAACACTTAAATGGCAATATCTCCTAAAGTAGGCGTCTTCGGGGGTCATTTCAACCACCACAAAAAAAAAAAATTCAAAACACAAAAATGGCTATACCTCCTAAAATAGGCGTCTGCGGGGGTCATTTTATGCACCAGGAAAAAGAAATCCAAAATACTAAAATGGCGATATCTCCTAAGCTAGGGGTCTGCGGGGGTCATTTTATGCACCAGAAAAAAAAATCAAAATACTAAAATGGTTCTATCTCCTAAATTATGCGTCTGCGGGGATCATGTTAAGCACCAAAAATCCAAAATTCTAAAATGGCTAAATCTCCTGAACAAGGCGTCTGCGGGAGTCATTTTATGCACAAGAAAAAAAAAAATCAAAATACTAAAACGGCTACATCTCCTCAACTAGGGGTCTGCGGGGGTCATTTTAAGCACCAGAAAAAAAAAATCAAAATACTAAAATGGCTATATCTCCTGAACTAGTCGCCTTCGGGGGTCATTTTATGCACCAGAAAAAAAAAATTTAAATACTAAAATGGCTATATCTCCTAAACTAGGCGTCTGCGGGGGTCATTTGCATCAGAAAAATAAATCAAAACACTTAAATGGCTATATCTCCTAAACTAGGGATCTTCGGGGGTCATTTTATGCACCAGAAAAAAAAAATTCCAAATACTAAAATGGCTATATCTCCTAAACTAGGTGTCTGCGGGGGTCATTTTATGCACCAGAAAAAAAATCAAAATACTAAAATGGTTCTATCTCCTAAACTATGCGTCTGCGTGGATCATTTTAAGCACCAAAAATCCAAAATTCTAAAATGGCTAAATCTCCTGAACAAGGCGTCTGCGGGTGTCATTTTATGCACCAGAAAAAAAAAATCAAAATCAAATCGGGGGTTATTTTATGCACCAAAAATCCAAAATGCTAAAATAGCTATATCTACTAAACTATGCGTCTGCGGGGGTCATATTATGCACCAAAAATCAAAAATACTGAAATGGCAATATCTCCTAAACTAGGTGTCTGCGGGGGCTATATCTCCTAAACTAGTCGTCTTCGGGGGTCATTTTATGCACCAGAAAAAAAAAATTTAAATACTAAAGTGGCTATATCTCCTAAACTAGGCGTCTGCGGGGGTCATTTGCATCAGAAAAATAAATCAAAACACTTAAATGGCAATATCTCCTAAAGTAGGCGTCTTCGGGGGTCATTTCAACCACCACAAAAAAAAAAAATTCAAAACACAAAAATGGCTATACCTCCTAAAATAGGCGTCTGCGGGGGTCATTTTATGCACCAGGAAAAAGAAATCCAAAATACTAAAATGGCGATATCTCCTAAGCTAGGGGTCTGCGGGGGTCATTTTATGCACCAGAAAAAAAAATCAAAATACTAAAATGGTTCTATCTCCTAAATTATGCGTCTGCGGGGATCATGTTAAGCACCAAAAATCCAAAATTCTAAAATGGCTAAATCTCCTGAACAAGGCGTCTGCGGGAGTCATTTTATGCACCAGAAAAAAAAATCAAAATACTAAAACGGCTACATCTCCTAAACTAGGGGTCTGCGGGGGTCATTTTATGCACCAGAAAAAAAAATCAAAATACTAAAATGGCTATATCTCCTAAACTAGTCGTCTTCGGGGGTCATTTTATGCACCAGAAAAAAAAAATTTAAATACTAAAATGGCTACATATCTTAAACTAGGCGTCTGCGGGGGTCATTTGCATCAGAAAAATAAATCAAAACACTTAAATGGCTATATCTCCTAAACTTGGGATCTTCGGGGGTCATTTTATGCTGCAGAAAAAAAAAATTCCAAATACTAAAACGGCTATATCTCCTAAACTAGGTGTCTGCGGGGGCTATATCTCCTAAACTAGTCGTCTTCGGGGTCATTTTATGCACCAGAAAAAAAAAATTTAAATACTAAAATGGCTATATCTCCTAAACTAGGCGTCTGCGGGGGTCATTTGCATCAGAAAAATAAATCAAAACACTTAAATGGCAATATCTCCTAAAGTAGGCGTCTTCGGGGGTCATTTCAACCACCACAAAAAAAAAAAATTCAAAACACAAAAATGGCTATACCTCCTAAAATAGGCGTCTGCGGGGGTCATTTTATGCACCAGGAAAAAGAAATCCAAAATACTAAAATGGCGATATCTCCTAAGCTAGGGGTCTGCGGGGGTCATTTTATGCACCAGAAAAAAAAATCAAAATACTAAAATGGTTCTATCTCCTAAATTATGCGTCTGCGGGGATCATGTTAAGCACCAAAAATCCAAAATTCTAAAATGGCTAAATCTCCTGAACAAGGCGTCTGCGGGAGTCATTTTATGCACAAGAAAAAAAAAATCAAAATACTAAAACGGCTACATCTCCTCAACTAGGGGTCTGCGGGGGTCATTTTATGCACCAGAAAAAAAAAATCAAAATACTAAAATGGCTATATCTCCTAAACTAGTCGCCTTCGGGGGTCATTTTATGCACCAGAAAAAAAAAATTTAAATACTAAAATGGCTATATCTCCTAAACTAGGCGTCTGCGGGGGTCATTTGCATCAGAAAAATAAATCAAAACACTTAAATGGCTATATCTCCTAAACTAGGGATCTTCGGGGGTCATTTTATGCACCAGAAAAAAAAAATTCCAAATACTAAAATGGCTATATCTCATAAAATAGGCGTCTTCGGGGGTCATTTCAACCACCACAAAAAAAAAAAATTCAAAACACAAAAATGGCTATATCTCCTAAAATAGGCGTCTGCGGGGGTCATTTTATGCACCAGGAAAAAGAAATCCAAAATACTAAAATGGCGATATCTCCTAAGCTAGGGGTCTGCGGGGGTCATTTTATGCACCAGAAAAAAAAATCAAAATACTAAAATGGTTCTATCTCCTAAATTATGCGTCTGCGGGGATCATGTTAAGCACCAAAAATCCAAAATTCTAAAATGGCTAAATCTCCTGAACAAGGCGTCTGCGGGAGTCATTTTATGCACCAGAAAAAAAAATCAAAATACTAAAATGGCTATATCTCCTAAACTAGGGGTCTGCGGGGGTCATTTTATGCACCAGAAAAAAAAAATCAAAATACTAAAACGGCTACATCTCCTAAACTAGGGGTCTGCGGGGGTCATTTTATGCACCAGAAAAAAAAATCAAAATACTAAAATGGCTATATCTCCTAAACTAGTCGTCTTCGGGGGTCATTTTATGCACCAGAAAAAAAAAATTTAAATACTAAAATGGCTACATATCTTAAACTAGGCGTCTGCGGGGGTCATTTGCATCAGAAAAATAAATCAAAACACTTAAATGGCTATATCTCCTAAACTTGGGATCTTCGGGGGTCATTTTATGCTGCAGAAAAAAAAAATTCCAAATACTAAAATGGCTATATCTCCTAAAATAGGCGTCTGCGGGGGTCATTTTATGCACCAGGAAAAAGAAATCCAAAAGACTAAAATGGCGATATCTCCTAAACTATGGGTCTGCGGGGGTCATTTTATGCACCAGAAAAAAAATCAAAATAGTAAAGTGGTTCTATCTCCTAAACTAGGCGTCTGCGGGGATCATGTTAAGCACCAAAAATCCAAAATCCTAAAATGGCTAAATCTCCTGAACAAGGCGTCTGCGGGAGTCATTTTATGCACCAGAAAAAAAAAATCAAAATACTAAAACGGCTACATCTCCTAAACCAGGGGTCTGCTGGGGTCATTTTATGCACCAGAAAAAAAAAATCAAAATACTAAAATGGCTATATCTCCTAAACTAGTCGTCTTCGGGGGTCATTTTATGCACCAGAAAAAAAAATTTAAATACTAAAATGGCTACATATCTTAAACTAGGCGTCTTCGGGGGTCATTTGCATCAGAAAAATAAATCAAAACACTTAAATGGCTATATCTATTAAACTAGGCGTCTGCGGGGGTCATTTGCATCAGAAAAATAAATCAAAACACTTAAATGGCTATATCTCCTAAACTAGGGATCTTCGGGGGTCATTTTATGCACCAGAAAAAAAAAATTCCAAATACTAAAATGGCTATATCTCCTAAAATAGGCGTCTTCGGGGGTCATTTCAACCACCACAAAAAAAAAAATTCAAAACACAAAAGTGGTTCTATCTCCTAAACTAGGCGTCTGCATTGTAATTTGCCCCAGAAAAAAAAATCAAAACACTTAAATGGCTATATCTCCTAAACTTGGGATCTTCGGGGGTCATTTTATGCACCAGAAAAAAAAAATTTAAATACTAAAATGGCTATATCTCCTAAACTAGGCGTCTGCGGGGGTCATTTGCATCAGAAAAATAAATCAAAACACTTAAATGGCTATAACTTCCCCTGCGTGGGTCATTTTATGCACCAGGAAAAAGAAATCCAAAATACTAAAATGGCGATATCTCCTAAGCTATGGGTCTGCGGGGGTCATTTTATGCACCAGAAAAAAAAATCAAAATACTAAAGTGGTTCTATCTCCTAAACTAGGCGTCTGCATTGTAATTTGCCCTAGAAAAAAAAAATCAAAACACTTAAATGGCTATAGCTCCTAAACTAGGGATCTTCGGGGGTCATTTTATGCACCAGAAAAAAAAAATCAAAATACTAAAATGGCTATATCTCCTAAATTAGTCGTCTTCATGGGTCATTTTATGCACCAGAAAAAAAAATTTTAAATACTAAAATGGCTATATCTCCTAAACTAGGGATCTTCGGGGTTCATTTTTGCACCAGAAAAAAAAAATTCCAAATACTAAAATGGCTATATCTCCTAAACTAGGGGCCTGCGGGGGTCATTTTATGCACCAGAAAAAAAAATCAAAATACTAAAATGGCTATATCTCCTAAGCTAGTCGTCTTCGGGGGTTATTTTATGCACCAAAAATCCAAAATACTAAAATAGCTATATCTCCTAAACTATGCGTCTGCGTGGGTCATTTTATGCACCAAAAATCCAAAATACTAAAATGGCTATATCTCCTAAACTAGTGGTCTGCGGGGGTCATTTTATGCACCAGAAAAAAAAAATCAAAATACTAAAATGGCTATATCTCCTAAGCTAGTCGTCTTCGGGGGTTATTTTATGCACCAAAAATCCAAAATACTAAAATAGCTATATCTCCTAAACTAGGCGTCTGCGGGGGTCATTTGCATCAGAAAAATAAATCAAAACACTTAAATGGCTATATCTCCTAAACTAGGGATCTTCGGGGGTTATTTTATGCACCAGAAAAAAAAAATTATAAATACTAAAATGGCTATATCTCCTAAAATAGGCGTCTTCGGGGGTCATTTTATGCACCAGAAAAAAAAAATCAAAACACTTAAATGGCTATATCTCCTAAACTAGGGATCTTCGGGGGTCATTTTATGCACCAGAAAAAAAAATCAAAATACTAAAATGGCTATATCTCCTAAAATAGGCGTCCGCATTGTAATTTGCCCCAGAAAAAAAAATCAAAACACTTAAATGGCTATATCTCCGAAACTAGGGATCTTCGGGGGTCATTTTATGCACCAGAAAAAAAAATCAAAACACTTAAATGGCTATATCTCCTAAACTAGGGATCTTCGGGGGTCATTTCATGCACCAGAAAAAACAATCAAATTACTAAAATGGCTATATCTCCTAAACTAGTCGTCTTTCGGGGTCATTTTATGCACCAGAAAAAAAAAATCAAAATACTAAAATGGCTATATCTCCTAAACTAGGCGTCTGCATTGTAATTTGCCCCAGAAAAAAAATCAAAACACTTAAATGGCTATATCTGCTAAACAAGTGATCTTCGGGGGTCATTTTATGCACCAGAAAAAAAAAATCAAAATACCAAAATGGCTATATCTCCTAAGCTAGTCGTCTTCGGGGGTAATTTTATGCACCAAAAACCCAAAATACTAAAATAGCTATATCTCCTAAACTATGCGTCTGCGGGGGTCATTTTATGCACCAAAAATCCAAAATACTAAAATGGCTATATCTCCTAAACTCGGGGCCTGCGGGGGTCATTTTATTCACCAAAAATCCAAAATACTAAAATAGCTATATCTACTAAACTATGCGTCTGCGGGGATCATGTTAAGCACCAAAAATCCGAAATTCTAAAATGGCTAAATCTCCTGAACAAGGCGTCTGCGGGAGTCATTTTATGCACCAGAAAAAAAAAATCCAAATACTAAAACGGCTACATCTCCTAAACTAGGGGTCTGCGGGGGTCATTTTATGCACCAGAAAAAAAAAATCAAAATACTAAAATGGCTATATCGCCTAAATTAGTCGTCTTCGGGGGTCATTTTATGCACCAGAAAAAAAAATGTAAATACTAAAATGGCTATATCTCCTAAACTAGGCGTCTGCGGGGATCATTTGCATCAGAAAAATAAATCAAAACACTTACATAGCTATATCTGCGGGGGTCATTTTATGCACCAGGAAAAAGAAATCCAAAATACTAAAATGGCGATATCTCCTAACCTATGGGTCTGCGGGGGTCATTTTAGCACCAGAAAAAAAAATCAAAATACTAAAGTGGTTCTATCTCCTAAACTAGGCGTCTGCATTGTAATTTGTCCCAAAAAAAAAAATGAAAACACTTAAATGGCTATATCTCCTAAACTAGGGATCTTCGGGGGTTATTTTATGCACCAAAAATCCAAAATGCTAAAATAGCTATATCTACTAAACTATGCGTCTGCGGGGGTCATTTTATGTACCAGAAATCCAAAATTCTAAAATGGCTAAATCTCCTCAACTAGGGGTCTGCGGGGGTCATTTTATGCACCAGAAAAAAAAAATCAAGATACTTAAATGGTTCTATCTCCTAAACTATGCGTCTTTGGGGGTCATTTAATCCAAAATACTAAAATAGCTATATTTCCTACACTAAGCGTCTGCGGGGATCATGTTAAGCACCAGAAAAAAATTCAAAATACTAAAATGGCTCTATCTCCTAAACTAGCCGTCTGCATTGTAATTTGCCCCAGAAAAAAAAAATCAAAACACTTAAATGGCTATATCTCCTAAACTAGGGATCTTCGGGGGTCATTTTATGCACCAGAAAAAAAAATCAAAATACTAAAATGACTATATCTCCTAAACTAGTCGTCTTTGGGGGTCATTTTATGCACCAAAAATCAAAAATACTAAAATGGCTATATCTTCTAAGCTATGCGTCTGCGGGGGTCATTTTATGCACTATAAATCCAAAATACTAAAATGGCTATATCTCCTAAACTAGGGGTCTGCGGGGGTCATTTTATGCACCAGAAAAAAAAATCAAAATACTAAAATGGTTCTATCTCCTAAACTAGGCGTCTTCATTGTAATTTGCCCCAGAAAAAAAAATCAAAACACTTAAATGGCTATATCTTCTACACTAGGGATCTTCGGGGGTCACTTTATGCACCAGAAATCCGAAAT
Source organism: Volucella zonaria (assembly GCA_963966105.1). Classification (NCBI taxonomy): domain Eukaryota; kingdom Metazoa; phylum Arthropoda; class Insecta; order Diptera; family Syrphidae; genus Volucella; species Volucella zonaria. The sequence continues at coordinate 3,290,734 of CAWYQB010000254.1, read as the reverse complement.
ACTAAAATGGCTATATCTCCTAAACTAGGCGTCCGCATTGTAATTCGCCCCAGAAAAAAAAAATCAAAACACTTAAATGGCTATATCTCCTAAACTAGGGATCTTCGGGGGTCATTTTATGCACCAGAAAAAAAAATCAAAATACTACAATGGCTATATCTCCTAAACTAGGCGTCTGCATTGTAATTTGCCCCAGAAAAAAAATCAAAACACTTAAATTGCTATATCTCCTAAACAAGGGATCTTCGGGGGTCATTTTATGCACCAGAAAAAAAAATCAAAATACCAAAATGGCTATATCTCCTAAGCTAGTCGTCTTCGGGGGTTATTTTATGCACCAAAAATCCAAAATAATAAAATATCTATATCTACTAAACTATGCGTCTGCGGGGATCATGTTAAGCACCAAAAATCCAAAATTCTAAAATGGCTAAATCTCCTGAACAAGGCGTCTGCGGGAGTCATTTTATGCACCAGAAAAAAAAAATCAAAATACTAAAACGGCTACATCTCCTAAACTAGGGGTCTGCGGGGGTCATTTTATGCACCAGAAAAAAAAAAATCAAAATACTAAAATGGCTATATCTCCTAAACTAGTCGTCTTCGGGGGTCATTTTATGCACCAGAAAAAAAAAATTTAAGTACTAAAATGGCTATATCTCCTAAACTAGGCGTCTGCGGGGGTCATTTGCATCAGAAAAATAAATCAAAACACTTAAATGGCTATATCTCCTAAACTAGGGATCTTCGGGGGTTATTTTATGCACCAGAAAAAAAAAATTATAAATACTAAAATGGCTATATCTCCTAAAATAGGCGTCTTCGGGGGTCATTTTATGCACCAGAAAAAAAAAATCAAAATACTAAAATGGCAATATCTCCTAAACTAGGCGTCTGCATTGTAATTTGCCCCGGAAAAAAAATCAAAACACTTAAATGGCTATATCTCCTCAACAAGGGATCTTCGGGGGTCATGCACCAGAAAAAAAATCAAAATACCAAAATGGCTATATCTCCTAAGCTAGTCGTCTTCGGGGGTTATTTTATGCACCAAAAACTCAAAATACTAAAATAGCTATATCTACTAAACTATGCGTCTGCGGGGATCATGTTAAGCACCAAAAATCCAAAATTCTAAAATGGCTAAAACTCCTGAACAAGGCGTCTGCGGGAGTCATTTTATGCACCAGAAAAAAAAAATCAAAATACTAAAACGGCTACATCTCCTAAACTAGGGGTCTGCGGGGGTCATTTTATGCACCAGAAAAAAAAATCAGAATACTAAAATGGCTATATCTCCTAAGCTAGTCGTCTTCGGGGGTTATTTTATGCACCAAAAATCCAAAATGCTAAAATAGCTATCTCTACTAAACTATGCGTCTGCGGGGGCCATTTTATGCACCAAAAATCCAAAATACTGAAATGGCAATATCTCCTAAACTAGTCGTCTTCGGGGGTCATTTTATGCACCAGAAAAAAAAAATTTAAATACTAAAATGGCTATATCTCCTTAACTAGGCGTCTGCGGGGGTCATTTGCATCAGAAAAATAAATCAAAACACTTAAATGGCTATATCTCCTAAACTAGGGATCTTCGGGGGTCATTTTATGCACCAGAAAAAAAAAATTCCAAATACTAAAATGGCTATATCTCCTAAAATAGGGGTCTTCGGGGGTCATTTCAACCACCACAAAAAAAAAAATTCAAAACACAAAAATGGCTATATCTCCCAAACTATGCGTCTGCGGGGATCATGTTAAGCACCAAAAATCCAAAATTCTAAAATGGCTAAATCTCCTGAACAAGGCGTCTGCGGGAGTCATTTTATGCACCAGAAAAAAAAAATCAAAATACTAAAACGGCTACATCTCCTAAACTAGGGGTCTGCGGGGGTCATTTTAAGCACCAGAAAAAAAATCAAAACACTTAAATGGCTATATCTCCTAAACTAGGGATCTTCGCGGGTTATTTTATGCACCAGAAAAAAAATCAAAATACTAAAATGGCTATATGTCCTAAACTAGTCGTCTTTGGGGGTCATTTTAGGCAGCAGAAAAAAAAAATCAAAATACTAAAATGGCTATATCTCCTAAACTAGGCGTCTGCATTGTAATTTGCCCCAGAAAAAAAAATCAAAACACTTAAATGGCTATATCTTCAAAACAAGGGATCTTCGGGGGTCATTTTATGCACCAGAAAAAAAAAATCAAAATACCAAAATGGCTACATCTCCTAAGCTAGTCGTCTTCGGGGGTTATTTTATGCACCAAAAATCCAAAATACTAAAATAGCTATATCTACTAAACTGGGGGTCTGCGGGGGTCATTTTATGCACCAGAAAAAAAAATCAAAATACTAAAATGGTTCTATCTCGTAAACTATGCGTCTGCGAGGATCATGTTAAACACCAAAAATCCGAAATTCTAAAATGGCTAAATCTCCTGAACAAGGCGTCTGCGGGAGTCATATTATGCACCAGAAAAAAAAAATCAAAATACTAAAACGGCTACATCTCCTAAACTGGGGGTCTGCGGGGGTCATTTTAAGCACCAGAAAAAAAAATCTAAATACTAAAATGGCTATATCTCCTAAATAAGTCGTCTTCGGGGGTCATTTTATGCACCAGAAAAAAAAATCAAAATACCAAAGTGGTTCTATCTCCTAAACTAGGCGTCTGCATTGTAATTTGCCCCAGAAAAAAAAATCAAAACACTTAAATGGCAATATCTCCTAAACTAGGGATCTTCGGGGGTCATTTTATGCACCAGAAAAAAAAATCAAAATACCAAAGTGGTTCTATCTCCTAAACTAGGCGTCTGCATTGTAATTTGCCCCAGAAAAAAAAATCAAAACACTTAAATGGCAATATCTCCTAAACTAGGGATCTTCGGGGGTCATTTTATGCACCAGAAAAAAAAAATCAAAATATCAAAATGGCTATATCTCCTAAGCTTGTAGTCTTCGGGGGTTATTTTATGCACCAAAAATCCAAAATGCTAAAATAGCTATATCTACTAAACTATGCGTCTGCGGGGGCCATTTTATGCACCAAAAATCCAAAATACTGAAATGGCAATATCTCCTAAACTAGGGGTCTGCAGGGGTCATTTTATGCACCAGAAAAAAAAATCAAAATACTAAAATGGTTCTATCTCCTAAACTATGCGTCTGCGGGGATCATGTTAAGCACCAAAAATCCAAAATTATAAAATGGCTAAATCTCCTGAACAAGGCGTTCATCTGCGGGAGTCATTTTATGCACCAGAAAAAAAAAATCAAAATACTAAAACGGCTACATCTCCTAAACAGGGGGTCTGCGTGGGTCATTTTATGCACCAGAAAAAAAAATCAAAATACTAAAACGGCTATATCTCCCAAGCTAGGGGTCTGCAGGGGTCATTTTATGCACCAGAAAAAAAAATCAAAATACTAAAACGGCTATATCTCCCAAACTAGGGGTCTGCGGGGGTCATTTTATGCACCAGAAAAAAAAATCAAAATATCAAAATGGCTATATCTCCTAAGCTAGTCGTCTTCGGGGGCCATTTTATGCACCAAAAATCCAAAATACTGAAATGGCAATATCTCCTAAACTAGTCGTCTTCGGGGGTCATTTTATGCACCAGAAAAAAAAAATTTAAATACTAAAATGGCTATATCTCCTTAACTAGGCGTCTGCGGGGGTCATTTGCATCAGAAAAATAAATCAAAACACTTAAATGGCTATATCTCCTAGGATCTTCGGGGGTCATTTTATGCACCAGAAAAAAAAAATTCCAAATACTAAAATGGCTATATCTCCTAAAATAGGCGTCTTCGGGGGTCATTTCAACCACCACAAAAAAAAAAAATTCAAAACACAAAAATGGCTATATCTCCTAAAATAGGCGTCTGCGGGGGTCATTTTATGCACCAAGAAAAAGAAATCCAAAATACTAAAATGGCGATATCTCCTAAGCTGGGGGTCTGCGGGGGTCATTTTATGCACCAGAAAAAAAAAATCAAAATACTAAAATGGTTCTATCTCCTAAACTATGCGTCTGCGGGGATCATGTTAAGCACCAAAAATCCAAAATTCTAAAATGGCTAAATCTCCTGAACAAGGCGTCTGCGGGAGTCATTTTATGCACCAGAAAAAAAAAATCAAAATACTAAAACGGCTACATCTCCTAAACTAGGGGTCTGCGTGGGTCATTTTATGCACCAGAAAAAAAAATCAAAATACTAAAATGGCTATATCTCCTAAACTAGTCGTCTTCGGGGGTCATTTTATGCACCAGAAAAAAAAATTTAAATACTAAAATGGCTACATATCCTAAACCAGGCGTCTGCGGGGGTCATTTGCATTAGAAAAATAAATCAAAACACTTAAATGGCTATATCTCCTAAACTAGGCGTCTGCGGGGGTCATTTTATGCACCAGGAAAAAGAAATCCAAAAGACTAAAATGGTGATATCTCCTAAATTATGGGTCTGCGGGGGTCATTTTATGCACCAGAATAAAAAATCAAAATACTAAAGTGGTTCTATCTCCTAAACTAGGCGTCTGCATTGTAATTTGCCCCAGAAAAAAAAATCAAAACACTTAAATGGCTATATCTCCTAAACTAGGGATCTTCGGGGGTTATTTTATGCACCAGAAAAAAAAAATCAAAATACTAAAATGGCTATATGTCCTAAACTAGTCGTCTTTGGGGGTCATTTTAGGCACCAGAAAAAAAAAATCTAAATACTAAAATGGCTATATCTCCTAAACTAGGCGTCGGCATTGTAATTTGCCCCAGAAAAAAAAAATCAAAACACTTAAATGGCTATATCTTCTAAACAAGGGATCTTCGGGGGTCATTTTATGCACCAGAAAAAAAAAATCAAAATACCAAAATGGCTATATCTCCTAAGCTAGTCGTCTTCGGGGGTTATTTTATGCACCAAAAATCCAAAATACTAAAATAGCTATATCTACTAAACTATGCGTCTGCGGGGGTCATTTTATGCACCAAAAATCCAAAATACTAAAATGGCTATATCTCCTAAACTGGGGGTCTGCGGGGGTCATTTTATGCACCAGAAAAAAAAATCAAAATACTAAAATGGTTCTATCTCCTAAACTATGCGTCTGCGAGGATCATGTTAAGCACCAAAAATCCGAAATTCTAAAATGGCTAAATCTCCTGAACAAGGCGTCTGCGGGAGTCATTTTATGCACCAGAAAAAAAAAATCAAAATACTAAAACGGCAACATCTCCTAAACTAGGGGTCTGCGGGGGTCATTTTATGCACCAGAAAAAAAAATCAAAATACTAAAATGGTTCTATCTCCTAAACTATGCGTCTGCGGGGATCATGTTAAGCACCAAAAATCCAAAATTATAAAATGGCTAAATCTCCTGAACAAGGCGTTCATCTGCGGGAGTCATTTTATGCACCAGAAAAAAAAAATCAAAATACTAAAACGGCTACATCTCCTAAACAGGGGGTCTGCGTGGGTCATTTTATGCACCAGAAAAAAAAATCAAAATACTAAAACGGCTATATCTCCCAAGCTAGGGGTCTGCAGGGGTCATTTTATGCACCAGAAAAAAAAATCAAAATACTAAAACGGCTATATCTCCCAAACTAGGGGTCTGCGGGGGTCATTTTATGCACCAGAAAAAAAAATCAAAATATCAAAATGGCTATATCTCCTAAGCTAGTCGTCTTCGGGGGCCATTTTATGCACCAAAAATCCAAAATACTGAAATGGCAATATCTCCTAAACTAGTCGTCTTCGGGGGTCATTTTATGCACCAGAAAAAAAAAATTTAAATACTAAAATGGCTATATCTCCTTAACTAGGCGTCTGCGGGGGTCATTTGCATCAGAAAAATAAATCAAAACACTTAAATGGCTATATCTCCTAGGATCTTCGGGGGTCATTTTATGCACCAGAAAAAAAAAATTCCAAATACTAAAATGGCTATATCTCCTAAAATAGGCGTCTTCGGGGGTCATTTCAACCACCACAAAAAAAAAAAATTCAAAACACAAAAATGGCTATATCTCCTAAAATAGGCGTCTGCGGGGGTCATTTTATGCACCAAGAAAAAGAAATCCAAAATACTAAAATGGCGATATCTCCTAAGCTGGGGGTCTGCGGGGGTCATTTTATGCACCAGAAAAAAAAAATCAAAATACTAAAATGGTTCTATCTCCTAAACTATGCGTCTGCATTGTAATTTGCCCCAGAAAAAAAAATCAAAACACTTAAATGGCTATATCTCCTAAACTAGGGATCTTCGGGGGTTATTTTATGCACCAGAAAAAAGAAATCCAAAAGACTAAAATGGTGATATCTCCTAAATTATGGGTCTGCGGGGGTCATTTTATGCACCAGAATAAAAAATCAAAATACTAAAGTGGTTCTATCTCCTAAACTAGGCGTCTGCATTGTAATTTGCCCCAGAAAAAAAAATCAAAACACTTAAATGGCTATATCTCCTAAACTAGGGATCTTCGGGGGTTATTTTATGCACCAGAAAAAAAAAATCAAAATACTAAAATGGCTATATGTCCTAAACTAGTCGTCTTTGGGGGTCATTTTAGGCACCAGAAAAAAAAAATCTAAATACTAAAATGGCTATATCTCCTAAGCTAGGCGTCGGCATTGTAATTTGCCCCAGAAAAAAAAAATCAAAACACTTAAATGGCTATATCTTCTAAACAAGGGATCTTCGGGGGTCATTTTATGCACCAGAAAAAAAAAATCAAAATACCAAAATGGCTATATCTCCTAAGCTAGTCGTCTTCGGGGGTTATTTTATGCACCAAAAATCCAAAATACTAAAATAGCTATATCTACTAAACTATGCGTCTGCGGGGGTCATTTTATGCACCAAAAATCCAAAATACTAAAATGGCTATATCTCCTAAACTGGGGGTCTGCGGGGGTCATTTTATGCACCAGAAAAAAAAATCAAAATACTAAAATGGTTCTATCTCCTAAACTATGCGTCTGCGAGGATCATGTTAAGCACCAAAAATCCGAAATTCTAAAATGGCTAAATCTCCTGAACAAGGCGTCTGCGGGAGTCATTTTATGCACCAGAAAAAAAAAATCAAAATACTAAAACGGCAACATCGCCTAAACTAGGGGTCTGCGGGGGTCATTTTATGCACCAGAAAAAAAAATCAAAATACTAAAATGGTTCTATCTCCTAAACTATGCGTCTGCGGGGATCATGTTAAGCACCAAAAATCCAAAATTATAAAATGGCTAAATCTCCTGAACAAGGCGTTCATCTGCGGGAGTCATTTTATGCACCAGAAAAAAAAAATCAAAATACTAAAACGGCTACATCTCCTAAACAGGGGGTCTGCGTGGGTCATTTTATGCACCAGAAAAAAAAATCAAAATACTAAAACGGCTATATCTCCCAAGCTAGGGGTCTGCAGGGGTCATTTTATGCACCAGAAAAAAAAATCAAAATACTAAAACGGCTATATCTCCCAAACTAGGGGTCTGCGGGGGTCATTTTATGCACCAGAAAAAAAAATCAAAATATCAAAATGGCTATATCTCCTAAGCTAGTCGTCTTCGGGGGCCATTTTATGCACCAAAAATCCAAAATACTGAAATAGCAATATCTCCTAAACTAGTCGTCTTCGGGGGTCATTTTATGCACCAGAAAAAAAAAATTTAAATACTAAAATGGCTATATCTCCTTAACTAGGCGTCTGCGGGGGTCATTTTAGGCACCAGAAAAAAAAAATCTAAATACTAAAATGGCTATATCTCCTAAACTAGGCGTCGGCATTGTAATTTGCCCCAGAAAAAAAAAATCAAAACACTTAAATGGCTATATCTTCTAAACAAGGGATCTTCGGGGGTCATTTTATGCACCAGAAAAAAAAAATCAAAATACCAAAATGGCTATATCTCCTAAGCTAGTCGTCTTCGGGGGTTATTTTATGCACCAAAAATCCAAAATACTAAAATAGCTATATCTACTAAACTATGCGTCTGCGGGGGTCATTTTATGCACCAAAAATCCAAAATACTAAAATGGCTATATCTCCTAAACTGGGGGTCTGCGGGGGTCATTTTATGCACCAGAAAAAAAAATCAAAATACTAAAATGGTTCTATCTCCTAAACTATGCGTCTGCGAGGATCATGTTAAGCACCAAAAATCCGAAATTCTAAAATGGCTAAATCTCCTGAACAAGGCGTCTGCGGGAGTCATTTTATGCACCAGAAAAAAAAAATCAAAATACTAAAACGGCAACATCTCCTAAACTAGGGGTCTGCGGGGGTCATTTTATGCACCAGAAAAAAAAATCAAAATACTAAAATGGTTCTATCTCCTAAACTATGCGTCTGCGGGGATCATGTTAAGCACCAAAAATCCAAAATTATAAAATGGCTAAATCTCCTGAACAAGGCGTTCATCTGCGGGAGTCATTTTATGCACCAGAAAAAAAAAATCAAAATACTAAAACGGCTACATCTCCTAAACAGGGGGTCTGCGTGGGTCATTTTATGCACCAGAAAAAAAAATCAAAATACTAAAACGGCTATATCTCCCAAGCTAGGGGTCTGCAGGGGTCATTTTATGCACCAGAAAAAAAAATCAAAATACTAAAACGGCTATATCTCCCAAACTAGGGGTCTGCGGGGGTCATTTTATGCACCAGAAAAAAAAATCAAAATATCAAAATGGCTATATCTCCTAAGCTAGTCGTCTTCGGGGGCCATTTTATGCACCAAAAATCCAAAATACTGAAATAGCAATATCTCCTAAACTAGTCGTCTTCGGGGGTCATTTTATGCACCAGAAAAAAAAAATTTAAATACTAAAATGGCTATATCTCCTTAACTAGGCGTCTGCGGGGGTCATTTTAGGCACCAGAAAAAAAAAATCTAAATACTAAAATGGCTATATCTCCTAAACTAGGCGTCGGCATTGTAATTTGCCCCAGAAAAAAAAAATCAAAACACTTAAATGGCTATATCTTCTAAACAAGGGATCTTCGGGGGTCATTTTATGCACCAGAAAAAAAAAATCAAAATACCAAAATGGCTATATCTCCTAAGCTAGTCGTCTTCGGGGGTTATTTTATGCACCAAAAATCCAAAATACTAAAATAGCTATATCTACTAAACTATGCGTCTGCGGGGGTCATTTTATGCACCAAAAATCCAAAATACTAAAATGGCTATATCTCCTAAACTGGGGGTCTGCGGGGGTCATTTTATGCACCAGAAAAAAAAATCAAAATACTAAAATGGTTCTATCTCCTAAACTATGCGTCTGCGAGGATCATGTTAAGCACCAAAAATCCGAAATTCTAAAATGGCTAAATCTCCTGAACAAGGCGTCTGCGGGAGTCATTTTATGCACCAGAAAAAAAAAATCAAAATACTAAAACGGCAACATCTCCTAAACTAGGGGTCTGCGGGGGTCATTTTATGCACCAGAAAAAAAAATCAAAATACTAAAATGGTTCTATCTCCTAAACTATGCGTCTGCGGGGATCATGTTAAGCACCAAAAATCCAAAATTATAAAATGGCTAAATCTCCTGAACAAGGCGTTCATCTGCGGGAGTCATTTTATGCACCAGAAAAAAAAAATCAAAATACTAAAACGGCTACATCTCCTAAACAGGGGGTCTGCGTGGGTCATTTTATGCACCAGAAAAAAAAATCGAAATACTAAAACGGCTATATCTCCCAAGCTAGGGGTCTGCAGGGGTCATTTTATGCACCAGAAAAAAAAATCAAAATACTAAAACGGCTATATCTCCCAAACTAGGGGTCTGCGGGGGTCATTTTATGCACCAGAAAAAAAAATCAAAATATCAAAATGGCTATATCTCCTAAGCTAGTCGTCTTCGGGGGCCATTTTATGCACCAAAAATCCAAAATACTGAAATGGCAATATCTCCTAAACTAGTCGTCTTCGGGGGTCATTTTATGCACCAGAAAAAAAAAATTTAAATACTAAAATGGCTATATCTCCTTAACTAGGCGTCTGCGGGGGTCATTTGCATCAGAAAAATAAATCAAAACACTTAAATGGCTATATCTCCTAGGATCTTCGGGGTTCATTTTATGCACCAGAAAAAAAAAATTCCAAATACTAAAATGGCTATATCTCCTAAAATAGGCGTCTTCGGGGGTCATTTCAACCACCACAAAAAAAAAAAATTCAAAACACAAAAATGGCTATATCTCCTAAAATAGGCGTCTGCGGGGGTCATTTTATGCACCAAGAAAAAGAAATCCAAAATACTAAAATGGCGATATCTCCTAAGCTGGGGGTCTGCGGGGGTCATTTTATGCACCAGAAAAAAAAAATCAAAATACTAAAATGGTTCTATCTCCTAAACTATGCGTCTGCATTGTAATTTGCCCCAGAAAAAAAAATCAAAACACTTAAATGGCTATATCTCCTAAACTAGGGATCTTCGGGGGTTATTTTATGCACCAGAAAAAAGAAATCCAAAAGACTAAAATGGTGATATCTCCTAAATTATGGGTCTGCGGGGGTCATTTTATGCACCAGAATAAAAAATCAAAATACTAAAGTGGTTCTATCTCCTAAACTAGGCGTCTGCATTGTAATTTGCCCCAGAAAAAAAAATCAAAACACTTAAATGGCTATATCTCCTAAACTAGGGATCTTCGGGGGTTATTTTATGCACCAGAAAAAAAAAATCAAAATACTAAAATGGCTATATGTCCTAAACTAGTCGTCTTTGGGGGTCATTTTAGGCACCAGAAAAAAAAAATCTAAATACTAAAATGGCTATATCTCCTAAACTAGGCGTCGGCATTGTAATTTGCCCCAGAAAAAAAAAATCAAAACACTTAAATGGCTATATCTTCTAAACAAGGGATCTTCGGGGGTCATTTTATGCACCAGAAAAAAAAAATCAAAATACCAAAATGGCTATATCTCCTAAGCTAGTCGTCTTCGGGGGTTATTTTATGCACCAAAAATCCAAAATACTAAAATAGCTATATCTACTAAACTATGCGTCTGCGGGGGTCATTTTATGCACCAAAAATCCAAAATACTAAAATGGCTATATCTCCTAAACTGGGGGTCTGCGGGGGTCATTTTATGCACCAGAAAAAAAAATCAAAATACTAAAATGGTTCTATCTCCTAAACTATGCGTCTGCGAGGATCATGTTAAGCACCAAAAATCCGAAATTCTAAAATGGCTAAATCTCCTGAACAAGGCGTCTGCGGGAGTCATTTTATGCACCAGAAAAAAAAAATCAAAATACTAAAACGGCAACATCTCCTAAACTAGGGGTCTGCGGGGGTCATTTTATGCACCAGAAAAAAAAATCAAAATACTAAAATGGTTCTATCTCCTAAACTATGCGTCTGCGGGGATCATGTTAAGCACCAAAAATCCAAAATTATAAAATGGCTAAATCTCCTGAACAAGGCGTTCATCTGCGGGAGTCATTTTATGCACCAGAAAAAAAAAATCCAAATACTAAAACGGCTACATCTCCTAAACAGGGGGTCTGCGTGGGTCATTTTATGCACCAGAAAAAAAAATCAAAATACTAAAACGGCTATATCTCCCAAGCTAGGGGTCCGCAGGGGTCATTTTATGCACCAGAAAAAAAAATCAAAATACTAAAACGGCTATATCTCCCAAACTAGGGGTCTGCGGGGGTCATTTTATGCACCAGAAAAAAAAATCAAAATATCAAAATGGCTATATCTCCTAAGCTAGTCGTCTTCGGGGGCCATTTTATGCACCAAAAATCCAAAATACTGAAATGGCAATATCTCCTAAACTAGTCGTCTTCGGGGGTCATTTTATGCACCAGAAAAAAAAAATTTAAATACTAAAATGGCTATATCTCCTTAACTAGGCGTCTGCGGGGGTCATTTGCATCAGAAAAATAAATCAAAACACTTAAATGGCTATATCTCCTAGGATCTTCGGGGGTCATTTTATGCACCAGAAAAAAAAAATTCCAAATACTAAAATGGCTATATCTCCTAAAATAGGCGTCTTCGGGGGTCATTTCAACCACCACAAAAAAAAAAAATTCAAAACACAAAAATGGCTATATCTCCTAAAATAGGCGTCTGCGGGGGTCATTTTATGCACCAAGAAAAAGAAATCCAAAATACTAAAATGGCGATATCTCCTAAGCTGGGGGTCTGCGGGGGTCATTTTATGCACCAGAAAAAAAAAATCAAAATACTAAAATGGTTCTATCTCCTAAACTATGCGTCTGCGGGGATCATGTTAAGCACCAAAAATCCAAAATTCTAAAATGGCTAAATCTCCTGAACAAGGCGTCTGCGGGAGTCATTTTATGCACCAGAAAAAAAAAATCAAAATACTAAAACGGCTACATCTCCTAAACTAGGGGTCTGCGTGGGTCATTTTATGCACCAGAAAAAAAAATCAAAATACTAAAATGGCTATATCTCCTAAACTAGTCGTCTTCGGGGGTCATTTTATGCACCAGAAAAAAAAATTTAAATACTAAAATGGCTACATATCCTAAACCAGGCGTCTGCGGGGGTCATTTGCATTAGAAAAATAAATCAAAACACTTAAATGGCTATATCTCCTAAACTAGGCGTCTGCGGGGGTCATTTTATGCACCAGGAAAAAGAAATCCAAAAGACTAAAATGGTGATATCTCCTAAATTATGGGTCTGCGGGGGTCATTTTATGCACCAGAATAAAAAATCAAAATACTAAAGTGGTTCTATCTCCTAAACTAGGCGTCTGCATTGTAATTTGCCCCAGAAAAAAAAATCAAAACACTTAAATGGCTATATCTCCTAAACTAGGGATCTTCGGGGGTTATTTTATGCACCAGAAAAAAAAAATCAAAATACTAAAATGGCTATATGTCCTAAACTAGTCGTCTTTGGGGGTCATTTTAGGCACCAGAAAAAAAAAATCAAAATATCAAAATGGCTATATCTCCTAAGCTTGTAGTCTTCGGGGGTTATTTTATGCACCAAAAATCCAAAATGCTAAAATAGCTATATCTACTAAACTATGCGTCTGCGGGGGCCATTTTATGCACCAAAAATCCAAAATACTGAAATGGCAATATCTCCTAAACTAGGGGTCTGCAGGGGTCATTTTATGCACCAGAAAAAAAAATCAAAATACTAAAATGGTTCTATCTCCTAAACTATGCGTCTGCGGGGATCATGTTAAGCACCAAAAATCCAAAATTATAAAATGGCTAAATCTCCTGAACAAGGCGTTCATCTGCGGGAGTCATTTTATGCACCAGAAAAAAAAAATCAAAATACTAAAACGGCTACATCTCCTAAACAGGGGGTCTGCGTGGGTCATTTTATGCACCAGAAAAAAAAATCAAAATACTAAAACGGCTATATCTCCCAAGCTAGGGTTCTGCAGGGGTCATTTTATGCACCAGAAAAAAAAATCAAAATACTAAAACGGCTATATCTCCCAAACTAGGGGTCTGCGGGGGTCATTTTATGCACCAGAAAAAAAAATCAAAATATCAAAATGGCTATATCTCCTAAGCTAGTCGTCTTCGGGGGCCATTTTATGCACCAAAAATCCAAAATACTGAAATGGCAATATCTCCTAAACTAGTCGTCTTCGGGGGTCATTTTATGCACCAGAAAAAAAAAATTTAAATACTAAAATGGCTATATCTCCTTAACTAGGCGTCTGCGGGGGTCATTTGCATCAGAAAAATAAATCAAAACACTTAAATGGCTATATCTCCTAGGATCTTCGGGGGTCATTTTATGCACCAGAAAAAAAAAATTCCAAATACTAAAATGGCTATATCTCCTAAAATAGGCGTCTTCGGGGGTCATTTCAACCACCACAAAAAAAAAAAATTCAAAACACAAAAATGGCTATATCTCCTAAAATAGGCGTCTGCGGGGGTCATTTTATGCACCAAGAAAAAGAAATCCAAAATACTAAAATGGCGATATCTCCTAAGCTGGGGGTCTGCGGGGGTCATTTTATGCACCAGAAAAAAAAAATCAAAATACTAAAATGGTTCTATCTCCTAAACTATGCGTCTGCGGGGATCATGTTAAGCACCAAAAATCCAAAATTCTAAAATGGCTAAATCTCCTGAACAAGGCGTCTGCGGGAGTCATTTTATGCACCAGAAAAAAAAAATCAAAATACTAAAACGGCTACATCTCCTAAACTAGGGGTCTGCGTGGGTCATTTTATGCACCAGAAAAAAAAATCAAAATACTAAAATGGCTATATCTCCTAAACTAGTCGTCTTCGGGGGTCATTTTATGCACCAGAAAAAAAAATTTAAATACTAAAATGGCTACATATCCTAAACCAGGCGTCTGCGGGGGTCATTTGCATTAGAAAAATAAATCAAAACACTTAAATGGCTATATCTCCTAAACTAGGCGTCTGCGGGGGTCATTTTATGCACCAGGAAAAAGAAATCCAAAAGACTAAAATGGTGATATCTCCTAAATTATGGGTCTGCGGGGGTCATTTTATGCACCAGAATAAAAAATCAAAATACTAAAGTGGTTCTATCTCCTAAACTAGGCGTCTGCATTGTAATTTGCCCCAGAAAAAAAAATCAAAACACTTAAATGGCTATATCTCCTAAACTAGGGATCTTCGGGGGTTATTTTATGCACCAGAAAAAAAAAATCAAAATACTAAAATGGCTATATGTCCTAAACTAGTCGTCTTTGGGGGTCATTTTAGGCACCAGAAAAAAAAAATCTAAATACTAAAATGGCTATATCTCCTAAACTAGGCGTCGGCATTGTAATTTGCCCCAGAAAAAAAAAATCAAAACACTTAAATGGCTATATCTTCTAAACAAGGGATCTTCGGGGGTCATTTTATGCACCAGAAAAAAAAAATCAAAATACCAAAATGGCTATATCTCCTAAGCTAGTCGTCTTCGGGGGTTATTTTATGCACCAAAAATCCAAAATACTAAAATAGCTATATCTACTAAACTATGCGTCTGCGGGGGTCATTTTATGCACCAAAAATCCAAAATACTAAAATGGCTATATCTCCTAAACTGGGGGTCTGCGGGGGTCATTTTATGCACCAGAAAAAAAAATCAAAATACTAAAATGGTTCTATCTCCTAAACTATGCGTCTGCGAGGATCATGTTAAGCACCAAAAATCCGAAATTCTAAAATGGCTAAATCTCCTGAACAAGGCGTCTGCGGGAGTCATTTTATGCACCAGAAAAAAAAAATCAAAATACTAAAACGGCAACATCTCCTAAACTAGGGGTCTGCGGGGGTCATTTTAAGCACCAGAAAAAAAAATCAAAATACTAAAATGGCTATATCTCCTAAATTAGTCGTCTTCGGGGGTCATTTTATGCACCAGAAAAAAAAATCAAAATACCAAAGTGATTCTATCTCCTAAACTAGGCGTCTGCATTGTAATTTGCCCCAGAAAAAAAAATCAAAACACTTAAATGGCAATATCTCCTAAACTAGGGATCTTCGGGGGTCATTTTATGCACCAGAAAAAAAAAATCAAAATATCAAAATGGCTATATCTCCTAAGCTTGTAGTCTTCGGGGGTTATTTTATGCACCAAAAATCCAAAATGCTAAAATAGCTATATCTACTAAACTATGCGTCTGCGGGGGCCATTTTATGCACCAAAAATCCAAAATACTGAAATGGCAATATCTCCTAAACTAGTCGTCTTCGGGGGTCATTTTATGCACCAGAAAAAAAAAATTTAAATACTAAAATGGCTATATCTCCTTAACTAGGCGTCTGCGGGGGTCATTTGCATCAGAAAAATAAATCAAAACACTTAAATGGCTATATCTCCTAGGATCTTCGGGGGTCATTTTATGCACCAGAAAAAAAAAATTCCAAATACTAAAATGGCTATATCTCCTAAAATAGGCGTCTTCGGGGGTCATTTCAACCACCACAAAAAAAAAAAATTCAAAACACAAAAATGGCTATATCTCCTAAAATAGGCGTCTAAGGGGGTCATTTTATGCACCAAGAAAAAGAAATCCAAAATACTAAAATGGCGATATCTCCTAAGCTGGGGGTCTGCGGGGGTCATTTTATGCACCAGAAAAAAAAAATCAAAATACTAAAATGGTTCTATCTCCTAAACTATGCGTCTGCGGGGATCATGTTAAGCACCAAAAATCCAAAATTCTAAAATGGCTAAATATCCTGAACAAGGCGTCTGCGGGAGTCATTTTATGCACCAGAAAAAAAAAATCAAAATACTAAAACGGCTACATCTCCTAAACTAGGGGTCTGCGTGGGTCATTTTATGCACCAGAAAAAAAAATCAAAATACTAAAATGGCTATATCTCCTAAACTAGTCGTCTTCGGGGGTCATTTTATGCACCAGAAAAAAAAATTTAAATACTAAAATGGCTACATATCCTAAACCAGGCGTCTGCGGGGGTCATTTGCATTAGAAAAATAAATCAAAACACTTAAATGGCTATATCTCCTAAACTAGGCGTCTGCGGGGGTCATTTTATGCACCAGAAAAAAAAAATCAAAATATCAAAATGGCTATATCTCCTAAGCTTGTAGTCTTCGGGGGTTATTTTATGCACCAAAAATCCAAAATGCTAAAATAGCTATATCTACTAAACTATGCGTCTGCGGGGGCCATTTTATGCACCAAAAATCCAAAATACTGAAATGGCAATATCTCCTAAACTAGGGGTCTGCAGGGGTCATTTTATGCACCAGAAAAAAAAATCAAAATACTAAAACGGCTATATCTCCCAAGCTAGGGGTCTGCAGGGGTCATTTTATGCACCAGAAAAAAAAATCAAAATACTAAAACGGCTATATCTCCCAAACTAGGGGTCTGCGGGGGTCATTTTATGCACCAGAAAAAAAAATCAAAATATCAAAATGGCTATATCTCCTAAGCTAGTCGTCTTCGGGGGCCATTTTATGCACCAAAAATCCAAAATACTGAAATGGCAATATCTCCTAAACTAGTCGTCTTCGGGGGTCATTTTATGCACCAGAAAAAAAAAATTTAAATACTAAAATGGCTATATCTCCTTAACTAGGCGTCTGCGGGGGTCATTTGCATCAGAAAAATAAATCAAAACACTTAAATGGCTATATCTCCTAGGATCTTCGGGGGTCATTTTATGCACCAGAAAAAAAAAATTCCAAATACTAAAATGGCTATATCTCCTAAAATAGGCGTCTTCGGGGGTCATTTCAACCACCACAAAAAAAAAAAATTCAAAACACAAAAATGGCTATATCTCCTAAAATAGGCGTCTGCGGGGGTCATTTTATGCACCAAGAAAAAGAAATCCAAAATACTAAAATGGCGATATCTCCTAAGCTGGGGGTCTGCGGGGGTCATTTTATGCACCAGAAAAAAAAAATCAAAATACTAAAATGGTTCTATCTCCTAAACTATGCGTCTGCGGGGATCATGTTAAGCACCAAAAATCCAAAATTCTAAAATGGCTAAATCTCCTGAACAAGGTGTCTGCGGGAGTCATTTTATGCACCAGAAAAAAAAAATCAAAATACTAAAACGGCTACATCTCCTAAACTAGGGGTCTGCGTGGGTCATTTTATGCACCAGAAAAAAAAATCAAAATACTAAAATGGCTATATCTCCTAAACTAGTCGTCTTCGGGGGTCATTTTATGGACCAGAAAAAAAAATTTAAATACTAAAATGGCTACATATCCTAAACCAGGCGTCTGCGGGGGTCATTTGCATTAGAAAAATAAATCAAAACACTTAAATGGCTATATCTCCTAAACTAGGCGTCTGCGGGGGTCATTTTATGCACCAGGAAAAAGAAATCCAAAAGACTAAAATGGTGATATCTCCTAAATTATGGGTCTGCGGGGGTCATTTTATGCACCAGAATAAAAAATCAAAATACTAAAGTGGTTCTATCTCCTAAACTAGGCGTCTGCATTGTAATTTGCCCCAGAAAAAAAAATCAAAACACTTAAATGGCTATATCTCCTAAACTAGGGATCTTCGGGGGTTATTTTATGCACCAGAAAAAAAAAATCAAAATACTAAAATGGCTATATGTCCTAAACTAGTCGTCTTTGGGGGTCATTTTAGGCACCAGAAAAAAAAAATCTAAATACTAAAATGGCTATATCTCCTAAACTAGGCGTCGGCATTGTAATTTGCCCCAGAAAAAAAAAATCAAAACACTTAAATGGCTATATCTTCTAAACAAGGGATCTTCGGGGGTCATTTTATGCACCAGAAAAAAAAAATCAAAATACCAAAATGGCTATATCTCCTAAGCTAGTCGTCTTCGGGGGTTATTTTATGCACCAAAAATCCAAAATACTAAAATAGCTATATCTACTAAACTATGCGTCTGCGGGGGTCATTTTATGCACCAAAAATCCAAAATACTAAAATGGCTATATCTCCTAAACTGGGGGTCTGCGGGGGTCATTTTATGCACCAGAAAAAAAAATCAAAATACTAAAATGGTTCTATCTCCTAAACTATGCGTCTGCGAGGATCATGTTAAGCACCAAAAATCCGGAATTCTAAAATGGCTAAATCTCCTGAACAAGGCGTCTGCGGGAGTCATTTTATGCACCAGAAAAAAAAAATCAAAATACTAAAACGGCAACATCTCCTAAACTAGGGGTCTGCGGGGGTCATTTTAAGCACCAGAAAAAAAAATCAAAATACTAAAATGGCTATATCTCCTAAATTAGTCGTCTTCGGGGGTCATTTTATGCACCAGAAAAAAAAATCAAAATACCAAAGTGATTCTATCTCCTAAACTAGGCGTCTGCATTGTAATTTGCCCCAGAAAAAAAAATCAAAACACTTAAATGGCTATATCTCCTAAACTAGGGATCTTCGGGGGTCATTTTATGCACCAAGAAAAAGAAATCCAAAATACTAAAATGGCGATATCTCCTAAGCTAGGGGTCTGCGGGGGTCATTTTATGCACCAGAAAAAAAAAATCAAAATACTAAAATGGTTCTATCTCCTAAACTATGCGTCTGCGGGGATCATGTTAAGCACCAAAAATCCAAAATTCTAAAATGGCTAAATCTCCTGAACAAGGCGTCTGCGGGAGTCATTTTATGCACCAGAAAAAAAAAATCAAAATACTAAAACGGCTACATCTCCTAAACTAGGGGTCTGCGGGGGTCATTTTATGCACCAGAAAAAAAAATCAAAATACTAAAATGGCTATATCTCCTAAACTAGTCGTCTTCGGGGGTCATTTTATGCACCAGAAAAAAAAATTTAAATACTAAAATGGCTACATATCCTAAACCAGGCGTCTGCGGGGGTCATTTGCATTAGAAAAATAAATCTAAACACTTAAATGGCTATATCTCCTAAACTAGGCGTCTGCGGGGGTCATTTTATGCACCAGGAAAAAGAAATCCAAAAGACTAAAATGGCGATATCTCCTAAACTATGGGTCTGCGGGGTCATTTTATGCACCAGAATAAAAAATCAAAATACTAAAGTGGTTCTATCTCCTAAACTAGGCGTCTGCATTGTAATTTGCCCCAGAAAAAAAAATTAAAACACTTAAATGGCTATATCTCCTAAACTAGGGATCTTCGGGGGTTATTTTATGCACCAGAAAAAAAAAATCAAAATACTAAAATGGCTATATGTCCTAAACTAGTCGTCTTTGGGGGTCATTTTAGGCACCAGAAAAAAAAAATCTAAATACTAAAATGGCTATATCTCCTAAACTAGGCGTCTGCATTGTAATTTGCCCCAGAAAAAAAAAATCAAAACACTTAAATGGCTATATCTTCTAAACAAGGGATCTTCGGGGGTCATTTTATGCACCAGAAAAAAAAAATCAAAATACCAAAATGGCTATATCTCCTAAGCTAGTCGTCTTCGGGGGTTATTTTATGCACCAAAAATCCAAAATACTAAAATAGCTATATCTACTAAACTATGCGTCTGCGGGGGTCATTTTATGCACCAAAAATCCAAAATACTAAAATGGCTATATCTCCTAAACTGGGGGTCTGCGGGGGTCATTTTATGCACCAGAAAAAAAAATCAAAATACTAAAATGGTTCTATCTCCTAAACTATGCGTCTGCGAGGATCATGTTAAGCACCAAAAATCCGAAATTCTAAAATGGCTAAATCTCCTGAACAAGGCGTCTGCGGGAGTCATTTTATGCACCAGAAAAAAAAAATCAAAATACTAAAACGGCAACATCTCCTAAACTAGGGGTCTGCGGGGGTCATTTTAAGCACCAGAAAAAAAAATCAAAATACCAAAGTGATTCTATCTCCTAAACTAGGCGTCTGCATTGTAATTTGCCCCAGAAAAAAAAATCAAAACACTTAAATGGCTATATCTCCTAAACTAGGGATCTTCGGGGGTCATTTTATGCACCAGAAAAAAATATCAAAATATCAAAATGGCTATATCTCTTAAGCTTGTAGTCTTCGGGGGTTATTTTATGCACCAAAAATCCAAAATGCTAAAATAGCTATATCTACTAAACTATGCGTCTGCGGGGGCCATTTTATGCACCAAAAATCCAAAATACTGAAATGGCAATATCTCCTAAACTAGGGGTCTGCGGGGATCATGTTAAGCACCAAAAATCCAAAATACTGAAATGGCAATATCTCCTAAACTAGGGGTCTGCGGGGATCATGTTAAGCACCAAAAATCCAAAATACTGAAATGGCAATATCTCCTAAACTAGGGGTCTGCAGGGGTCATTTTATGCACCAGAAAAAAAAATCAAAATACTAAAATGGTTCTATCTCCTAAACTATGCGTCTGCGGGGATCATGTTAAGCACCAAAAATCCAAAATTCTAAAATGGCTAAATCTCCTGAACAAGGCGTCTGCGGGAGTCATTTTATGCACCAGAAAAAAAAAATCAAAATACTAAAACGGCTACATCTCCTAAACTGGGGGTCTGCGGGGGTCATTTTATGCACCAGAAAAAAAAATCAAAATACTAAAACGGCTATATCTCCCAAGCTAGGGGTCTGCTGGGGTCATTTTATGCACCAGAAAAAAAAATCAAAATACTAAAACGGCTATATCTCCCAAACTAGGGGTCTCCGGGGGTCATTTTATGCACCAGAAAAAAAAATCAAAATATCAAAATGGTTATATCTCCTAAGCTAGTCGTCTTCGGGGGTTATTTTATGCACCAAAAATCCAAAATGCTAAAATAGCTATATCTACTAAACTATGCGTCTGCGGGGGCCATTTTATGCACCAAAAATCCAAAATACTGAAATGGCAATATCTCCTAAACTAGGGGTCTGCGGGGATCATGTTAAGCACCAAAAATCCAAAATACTGAAATGGCAATATCTCCTAAACTAGGGGTCTGCAGGGGTCATTTTATGCACCAGAAAAAAAAATCAAAATACTAAAATGGTTCTATCTCCTAAACTATGCGTCTGCGGGGGTCATTTTAAGCACCAGAAAAAAAAATCAAAATACTAAAATGGCTAAACTAGTCGTCTTCAGGGGTCATTTTATGCACCAGAAAAAAAAAATTTAAATACTAAAATGGCTACATATCCTACACTAGGCGTCTGCGGGGGTCATTTGCATCAGAAAAATAAATCAAAACACTTAAATGGCTATATCTCCTAAACTAGGGATCTTCGGGGGTCATTTTATGCACCAGAAAAAAAAAATTCCAAATACTAAAATGGCTATATCTCCTAAAATAGGCGTCTTCGGGGGTCATTTCAACCACCACAAAAAAAAAAAATTCAAAACACAAAAATGGCTATATCTCCTAAAATAGGCGTCTGCGGGGGTCATTTTATGCACCAGGAAAAAGAAATCCAAAATACTAAAATGGCGATATCTCCTAAGCTGGGGGTCTGCGGGGGTCATTTTATGCACCAGAAAAAAAAACTCAAAATACTAAAATGGTTCTATCTCCTAAACTATGCGTCTGCGGGGATCATGTTAAGCACCAAAAATCCAAAATTCTAAAATGGCTAAATCTATTGAACAAGGCGTCTGCGGGAGTCATTTTATGCACCAGAAAAAAAAAATCAAAATACTAAAACGGCTACATCTCCTAAACTAGGGGTCTGCGGGGGTCATTTTGTGCACCAGAAAAAAAAATCAAAATACTAAAATGGCTATATCTCCTAAACTAGTCGTCTTCGGGGGTCATTTTATGCACCAGAAAAAAAAAATTTCAATACTAAAATGGCTACATATCCTAAACTAGGCGTCTGCGGGGGTCAATTTATGCACCAGGAAAAAGAAATCCAAAAGACTAAAATGGCGATATCTCCTAAACTATGGGTCTGCGGGGGTCATTTTATGCACCAGAAAAAAAAATCAAAATACTAAAGTGGTTCTATCTCCTAAACTAGGCGTCTGCATTGTAATTTGCCTCAGAAAAAAAAATCAAAACACTTAAATGGCTATATCTTCTAAACAAGGGATCTTCGGGGGTCATTTTATGCACCAGAAAAAAAACATCAAAATACCAAAATGGCTATATCTCCTAAGCTAGTCGTCTTCGGGGGTTATTTTATGCACCAAAAATCCAAAATACTAAAATAGCTATATCTACTAAACTATGCGTCTGCGGGGGTCATTTTATGCACCAAAAATCCAACATACTAAAATGGCTAGATCTCCTAAACTAGGGGTTTGCGGGGGTCATTTTATGCACCAGAAAAAAAAATCAAAATACTAAAATAGTTCTATCTCCTAAACTATGCGTCTGCGAGGATCATGTTAAACACCAAAAATCGGAAATTCTAAAATGGCTAAATCTCCTGAACAAGGCGTCTGCGGGAGTCATTTTATGCACCAGAAAAAAAAAAATCAAAATACTAAAACGGCTACATCTCCTAAACTAGGGGTCTGCGGGGGTCATTTTATGCACCAGAAAAAAAAATCAAAATACTAAAATGGCTATATCTCCTAAATTAGTCGTCTTCGGGGGTCATTTTATGCACCAGAAAAAAAAATCAAAATACCAAAGTGGTTCTATCTCCTAAACTAGGCGTCTGCATTGTAATTTGCCCCAGAAAAAAAAATCAAAACACTTAAATGGCTATATCTCCTAAACTAGGGATCTTCGGGGGTCATTTTATGCACCAGAAAAAAAAAATCAAAATATCAAAATGGCTATATCTCCTAAGCTAGTCGTTTTCGGGGTTATTTTATGCACCAAAAATCCAAAATGATAAAATAGCTATATCTACTAAACTATGCGTCTGCGGGGGTCATTTTATGCACCAAAAATCCAAAATACTGAAATGGCAATATCTCCTAAACTAGGGGTCTGCAGGGGTCATTTTATGCACCAGAAAAAAAAATCAAAATACTAAAATGGTTCTATCTCCTAAACTATGCGTCTGCGGGGATCATGTTAAGCACCAAAAATCCAAAATTCTAAAATGGCTAAATTTCCTGAACAAGGCGTCTGCGGGAGTCATTTTATGCACCAGAAAAAAAAAATCAAAATACTAAAACGGCTACATCTTCTAACCAAGGGGTCTGCGGGGGTCATTTTATGCACCAGAAAAAAAAAATCAAAATACTAAAATGGCTATATCTCCTAAACTAGTCGTCTTCGGGGGTCATTTTATGCACCAGAAAAAAAAAATTTAAATACTAAAATGGCTAAACTAGGCGTCTGCGGGGGTCATTTGCATCAGAAAAATAAATCAAAACACTTAAATGGCTATATCTCCTAAACTAATGATCTTCGGGGGTCATTTTATGCACCAGAAAAAAAAAATTCCAAATACTAAACTGGCTATATCTCCTAAAATAGGCGTCTTCGGGGGTCATTTCAGCCACCACAAAAAAGAAAATTCAAAACACAAAAATGGCTATATCTCCTAAAATAGGCGTCTGCGGGGGTCATTTTATGCACCAGGAAAAAGAAATCCAAAATACTAATATGGCGATATCTCCTAAACTAGGGGTCTGCGGGGGTCATTTTATGCACCAAAAAAAAAAATTAAAATACTAAAATGGTTCTATCTCCTAAACTATGCGTCTGCGGGGATCATGTTAAGCACCAAAAATCCAAAATTCTAAAATGGGTAAATCTCCTGAACAAGGCGTCTGCGGGAGTCATTTTATGCACCAGAAAAAAAAAATCAAAATACTAAAACGGCTACATCTCCTCAACTAGGGGTCTGCGGGGGTCATTTTATGCACCAGAAAAAAAAATCAAAATACTAAAACGGCTATATCTAGCAAACTAGGGGTCTGCGGGGGTCATTTTATGCACCAGAAAAAAAAATCAAAATACTAAAATGGCTATATCTCCTAAACTAGTCGTCTTCGGGGTTCATTTTATGCACCAAAAATCCAATATACTAAAATGGCTATATCTCCTAAACTATGCGTCTGCGGGGGTCATCTTATGGACCAAAAATCCAAAATACTAAAATGGCTATATCTCCTAAACTAGGTGTCTGCGGGGGTCATTTTATGCACCAGAAAAAAAAATCAAAATACTAAAATTGTTCTATCTCCTAAACTAGGCGTCTGCATTGTAATTTGCCCGAGAAAAAAAAATCAAAACACTTAAATGGCTATATCTTCTACACTAGGGATCTTCGTGGGTCATTTTGTGCACCAGAAAAAAATAAATCAAAATACTAAAGTGGCTATATCTCCTAAACTAGGCGTCTGCATTGTAATTTGCAACAGAAGAAAAATCAAAACACTTAAATGGCTATATCTCCTAAACTAGGGATCTTCGGGGGTCATTTTATGCACCAGAAAAAAAAAATCAAAATACTAAAATGGCTATATCTCCAAAAATAGGCGTCTGCGGGGGTCATTTTATGCACCAAAAATCCAAAATACTAAAATGGCTATATCTCCTAAACTAGGGGTCTGCGGGGGTCATTTGCAAAAGAAAAAAAAATCAAAATACTAAAACGGCTATATCTCCTAAACTAGGCGTCTGCGGGGGTCATTTTATGCACCAGAAAAAAAAATCAAAATACTAAAATGGTTCTATCTCCTAACCTATGCGTCTGCGAGGATCATGTTAAGCACCAAAAATCCGAAATTCTAAAATGGCTAAATCTCCTGAACAAGGCGTCTGCGGGAGTCATTTTATGCACCAGAAAAAAAAAAATCAAAATACTAAAACGGCTACATCTCCTAAACTAGGGGTCTGCGGGGGTCATTTTATGCACCAGAAAAAAAAATCAAAATACTAAAATGGCTATATCTCCTAAATTAGTCGTCTTCGGGGGTCATTTTATGCACCAGAAAAAAAAATCAAAATACCAAAGTGGTTCTATCTCCTAAACTAGGCGTCTGCATTGTAATTTGCCCCAGAAAAAAAAATCAAAACACTTAAATGGCTATATCTCCTAAACTAGTGATCTTCGGGGGTCATTTTATGCACCAGAAAAAAAAAATCAAAATATCAAAATGGCTATATCTCCTAAGCTAGTCGTCTTCGGGGGTTATTTTATGCACCAAAAATCCAAAATGATAAAATAGCTATATCTACTAAACTATGCGTCTGCGGGGGTCATTTTATGCACCAAAAATCCAAAATACTGAAATGGCAATATCTCCTAAACTAGGGGTCTGCAGGGGTCATTTTATGCACCAGAAAAAAAAATCAAAATACTAAAATGGTTCTATCTCCTAAACTATGCGTCTGCGGGGGTCATTTTAAGCACCAGAAAAAAAAATCAAAATACTAAAATGGCTAAACTAGTCGTCTTCAGGGGTCATTTTATGCACCAGAAAAAAAAAATTTAAATACTAAAATGGCTACATATCCTACACTAGGCGTCTGCGGGGGTCATTTGCATCAGAAAAATAAATCAAAACACTTAAATGGCTATATCTCCTAAACTAGGGATCTTCGGGGGTCATTTTATGCACCAGAAAAAAAAAATTCCAAATACTAAAATGGCTATATCTCCTAAAATAGGCGTCTTCGGGGGTCATTTCAACCACCACAAAAAAAAAAAATTCAAAACACAAAAATGGCTATATCTCCTAAAATAGGCGTCTGCGGGGGTCATTTTATGCACCAGGAAAAAGAAATCCAAAATACTAAAATGGCGATATCTCCTAAGCTGGGGGTCTGCGGGGGTCATTTTATGCACCAGAAAAAAAAACTCAAAATACTAAAATGGTTCTATCTCCTAAACTATGCGTCTGCGGGGATCATGTTAAGCACCAAAAATCCAAAATTCTAAAATGGCTAAATCTATTGAACAAGGCGTCTGCGGGAGTCATTTTATGCACAAGAAAAAAAAAATAAAAATACTAAAACGGCTACATCTCCTAAACTAGGGGTCTGCGGGGGTCATTTTGTGCACCAGAAAAAAAAATCAAAATACTAAAATGGCTATATCTCCTAAACTAGTCGTCTTCGGGGGTCATTTTATGCACCAGAAAAAAAAAATTTCAATACTAAAATGGCTACATATCCTAAACTAGGCGTCTGCGGGGGTCAATTTATGCACCAGGAAAAAGAAATCCAAAAGACTAAAATGGCGATATCTCCTAAACTATGGGTCTGCGGGGGTCATTTTATGCACCAGAAAAAAAAATCAAAATACTAAAGTGGTTCTATCTCCTAAACTAGGCGTCTGCATTGTAATTTGCCTCAGAAAAAAAAATCAAAACACTTAAATGGCTATATCTTCTAAACAAGGGATCTTCGGGGGTCATTTTATGCACCAGAAAAAAAACATCAAAATACCAAAATGGCTATATCTCCTAAGCTAGTCGTCTTCGGGGGTTATTTTATGCACCAAAAATCCAAAATACTAAAATAGCTATATCTACTAAACTATGCGTCTGCGGGGGTCATTTTATGCACCAAAAATCCAACATACTAAAATGGCTAGATCTCCTAAACTAGGGGTCTGCGGGGGTCATTTTATGCACCAGAAAAAAAAATCAAAATACTAAAATAGTTCTATCTCCTAAACTATGCGTCTGCGAGGATCATGTTAAACACCAAAAATCGGAAATTCTAAAATGGCTAAATCTCCTGAACAAGGCGTCTGCGGGAGTCATTTTATGCACCAGAAAAAAAAAAATCAAAATACTAAAACGGCTACATCTCCTAAACTAGGGGTCTGCGGGGGTCATTTTATGCACCAGAAAAAAAAATCAAAATACTAAAATGGCTATATCTCCTAAATTAGTCGTCTTCGGGGGTCATTTTATGCACCAGAAAAAAAAATCAAAATACCAAAGTGGTTCTATCTCCTAAACTAGGCGTCTGCATTGTAATTTGCCCCAGAAAAAAAAATCAAAACACTTAAATGGCTATATCTCCTAAACTAGGGATCTTCGGGGGTCATTTTATGCACCAGAAAAAAAAAATCAAAATATCAAAATGGCTATATCTCCTAAGCTAGTCGTTTTCGGGGTTATTTTATGCACCAAAAATCCAAAATGATAAAATAGCTATATCTACTAAACTATGCGTCTGCGGGGGTCATTTTATGCACCAAAAATCCAAAATACTGAAATGGCAATATCTCCTAAACTAGGGGTCTGCAGGGGTCATTTTATGCACCAGAAAAAAAAATCAAAATACTAAAATGGTTCTATCTCCTAAACTATGCGTCTGCGGGGATCATGTTAAGCACCAAAAATCCAAAATTCTAAAATGGCTAAATTTCCTGAACAAGGCGTCTGCGGGAGTCATTTTATGCACCAGAAAAAAAAAATCAAAATACTAAAACGGCTACATCTTCTAACCAAGGGGTCTGCGGGGGTCATTTTATGCACCAGAAAAAAAAAATCAAAATACTAAAATGGCTATATCTCCTAAACTAGTCGTCTTCGGGGGTCATTTTATGCACCAGAAAAAAAAAATTTAAATACTAAAATGGCTAAACTAGGCGTCTGCGGAGGTCATTTGCATCAGAAAAATAAATCAAAACACTTAAATGGCTATATCTCCTAAACTAATGATCTTCGGGGGTCATTTTATGCACCAGAAAAAAAAAATTCCAAATACTAAACTGGCTATATCTCCTAAAATAGGCGTCTTCGGGGGTCATTTCAGCCACCACAAAAAAGAAAATTCAAAACACAAAAATGGCTATATCTCCTAAAATAGGCGTCTGCGGGGGTCATTTTATGCACCAGGAAAAAGAAATCCAAAATACTAATATGGCGATATCTCCTAAACTAGGGGTCTGCGGGGGTCATTTTATGCACCAAAAAAAAAAATTAAAATACTAAAATGGTTCTATCTCCTAAACTATGCGTCTGCGGGGATCATGTTAAGCACCAAAAATCCAAAATTCTAAAATGGGTAAATCTCCTGAACAAGGCGTCTGCGGGAGTCATTTTATGCACCAGAAAAAAAAAATCAAAATACTAAAACGGCTACATCTCCTCAACTAGGGGTCTGCGGGGGTCATTTTATGCACCAGAAAAAAAAATCAAAATACTAAAACGGCTATATCTAGCAAACTAGGGGTCTGCGGGGGTCATTTTATGCACCAGAAAAAAAAATCAAAATACTAAAATGGCTATATCTCCTAAACTAGTCGTCTTCGGGGTTCATTTTATGCACCAAAAATCCAATATACTAAAATGGCTATATCTCCTAAACTATGCGTCTGCGGGGGTCATCTTATGGACCAAAAATCCAAAATACTAAAATGGCTATATCTCCTAAACTAGGTGTCTGCGGGGGTCATTTTATGCACCAGAAAAAAAAATCAAAATACTAAAATTGTTCTATCTCCTAAACTAGGCGTCTGCATTGTAATTTGCCCGAGAAAAAAAAATCAAAACACTTAAATGGCTATATCTTCTACACTAGGGATCTTCGTGGGTCATTTTGTGCACCAGAAAAAAATAAATCAAAATACTAAAGTGGCTATATCTCCTAAACTAGGCGTCTGCATTGTAATTTGCAACAGAAGAAAAATCAAAACACTTAAATGGCTATATCTCCTAAACTAGGGATCTTCGGGGGTCATTTTATGCACCAGAAAAAAAAAATCAAAATACTAAAATGGCTATATCTCCAAAAATAGGCGTCTGCGGGGGTCATTTTATGCACCAAAAATCCAAAATACTAAAATGGCTATATCTCCTAAACTAGGGGTCTGCGGGGGTCATTTGCAAAAGAAAAAAAAATCAAAATACTAAAACGGCTATATCTCCTAAACTAGGCGTCTGCGGGGGTCATTTTATGCACCAGAAAAAAAAATCAAAATACTAAAATGGTTCTATCTCCTAACCTATGCGTCTGCGAGGATCATGTTAAGCACCAAAAATCCGAAATTCTAAAATGGCTAAATCTCCTGAACAAGGCGTCTGCGGGAGTCATTTTATGCACCAGAAAAAAAAAAATCAAAATACTAAAACGGCTACATCTCCTAAACTAGGGGTCTGCGGGGGTCATTTTATGCACCAGAAAAAAAAATCAAAATACTAAAATGGCTATATCTCCTAAATTAGTCGTCTTCGGGGGTCATTTTATGCACCAGAAAAAAAAATCAAAATACCAAAGTGGTTCTATCTCCTAAACTAGGCGTCTGCATTGTAATTTGCCCCAGAAAAAAAAATCAAAACACTTAAATGGCTATATCTCCTAAACTAGTGATCTTCGGGGGTCATTTTATGCACCAGAAAAAAAAAATCAAAATATCAAAATGGCTATATCTCCTAAGCTAGTCGTCTTCGGGGGTTATTTTATGCACCAAAAATCCAAAATGATAAAATAGCTATATCTACTAAACTATGCGTCTGCGGGGGTCATTTTATGCACCAAAAATCCAAAATACTGAAATGGCAATATCTCCTAAACTAGGGGTCTGCAGGGGTCATTTTATGCACCAGAAAAAAAAATCAAAATACTAAAATGGTTCTATCTCCTAAACTATGCGTCTGCGGGGTTCATGTTAAGCACAAAAAATCCAAAATTCTAAAGTGGCTAAATCTCCTGAACAAGCGTCTGCGGGAGTCATTTTATGCACCAGAAAAAAAAATCAAAATACTAAAACGGCTACATCTCCTAACCACGGGGTCTGCGGGGGTCATTTTATGCACCAGAAAAAAAAATCAAAATACTAAAATGGCTATATCTCCTAAACTAGTCGTCTTCGGGGGTCATTTTATGCACCAGAAAAAAAAAATTTAAATACTAAAATGGCTAAACTAGGCGTCTGCGGGGGTCATTTGCATCAGAAAAATAAATCAAAACACTTAAATGGCTATATCTCCTAAACTAATGATCTTCGGGGGTCATTTTATGCACCAGAAAAAAAAAATTCCAAATACTAAAATGGCTATATCTCCTAAAATAGGCGTCTTCGGGGGTCATTTCAGCCCCACAAAAAAAAAAATTCAAAACACAAAAATGGCTATATCTCCTAAAATAGGCGTCTGCGGGGGTCATTTTATGCACCAGGAAAAAGAAATCCAAAATACTAATATGGCGATATCTCCTAAACTAGGGGTCTGCGGGGGTCATTTTATGCACCAAAAAAAAAAATTAATATACTAAAATGGTTCTATCTCCTAAACTATGCGTCTGCGGGGATCATGTTAAGCACCAAAAATCCAAAATTCTAAAATGGGTAAATCTCCCGAACAAGGCGTCTGCGGGAGTCATTTTATGCACCAGAAAAAAAAATCAAAATACTAAAACGGCTACATCTCCTAAACTAGGGGTCTGCGGGGGTCATTTTATGCACCAGAAAAAAAAATCAAAATACTAAAACGGCTATATCTCCCAAACTAGGGGTCTGCGGGGTCATTTTATGCAGCAGAAAAAAAAATCAAAATACAAAAATGGCTATATCTCCTAAACTAGTCTTCTTCGGGGGTCATTTTATGCACCAAAAATCCAATATACTAAAATGGCTATATCTCCTAAACTATGCGTCTGCGGGGGTCATCTTATGGACCAAAAATCCAAAATACTAAAATGGCTATATCTCCTAAACTAGGTGTCTGCGGGGGTCATTTTATGCACCAGAAAAAAAAATCAAAATACTAAAATTGTTCTATCTCCTAAACTAGGCGTCTGCAATGTAATTTGCCCCAGAAAAAAAAATCAAAACACTTAAATGGCTATATCTTCTACATTAGGGATCTTCGTGGGTCATTTTGTGCACCAGAAAAAAATAAATCAAAATACTAAAGTGGCTATATCTCCTAAACTAGGCGTCTGCATTGTAATTTGCAACAGAAGAAAAATCAAAACACTTAAATGGCTATATCTCCTAAACTAGGGATCTTCGGGGGTCATTTTATGCACCAGAAAAAAAAAATCAAAATACTAAAATGGCTATATCTCCAAAAATGGGCGTCTGCGGGGGTCATTTTATGCACCAAAAATCCCAAATACTAAAATGGCTATATTTCCTAAACTAGGGGTCTGCGGGGGTTATTTGCAAAAGAAAAAAAAATCAAAATACTAAAACGGCTATATCTCCTAAACTAGGCGTCTGGGGGGTCATTTTATGCACCAGAAAAAAATTCAAAATACTAAAATGGCTCTATCTCCTAAACTAGGCGTCTGCATTGTAATTTGCCCCAGAAAAAAAAATCAAAACACTTAAATGGCTATATTTCCTAAACTAGGGATCTTCGGGGGTCATTTTATGCACCAGAAAAAAAAAATCAACATATGAAAATGGCTATATCTCCTAAGCTAGTCGTCTTCGGGGGTTATTTTATGCACCAAAAATCCAAAATGATAAAATAGCTATATCTACTAAACTATGCGTCTGCGGGGGTCATTTTATGCACCAAAAATCCAAAATACTGAAATGGCAATATCTCCTAAACTAGGGGTCTGCAGGGGTCATTTTATGCACCAGAAAAAAAAATCAAAATACTAAAATGGTTCTATCTCCTAAACTATGCGTCTGCGGGGATCATGTTAAGCACAAAAAATCCAAAATTCTAAAATGGCTAAATCTCCTGAACAAGGCGTCTGCGGGAGTCATTTTATGCACCAGAAAAAAAAAATCAAAATACTAAAACGGCTACATCTTCTATCCAAGGGGTCTGCGGGGGTCATTGTATGCACCAGAAAAAAAAATCAAAATACTAAAATGGCTATATCTCCTAAACTAGTCGTCTTCGGGAGTAATTTTATGCACAAGAAAAAAAAGATTTAAATACTAAAATGGCTAAACTAGGCGTCTGCGGGGGTCATTTGCATCAGAAAAATAAATCAAAACACTTAAATGGCTATATCTCCTAAACTAATGATCTTCGGGGGTCATTTTATGCACCAGAAAAAAAAAATTCCAAATACTAAAATGGCTATATCTCCTAAAATAGGCGTCTTCGGGGGTCATTTCAGCCCCACAAAAAAAAAAATTCAAAACACAAAAATGGCTATATCTCCTAAAATAGGCGTCTGCGGGGGTCATTTTATGCACCAGGAAAAAGAAATCCAAAATACTAATATGGCGATATCTCCTAAACTAGGGGTCTGCGGGGGTCATTTTATGCACCAAAAAAAAAATCAAAATACTAAAATGGCTATATCTCCTAAACTAGTCGTCTTCGGGGGTCATTTTATGCACCAAAAATCCAATATACTAAAATGGCTATATCTCCTAAACTATGCGTCTGCGGGGGTCATCTTATGGACCAAAAATCCAAAATACTAAAATGGCTATATCTCCTAAACTAGGTGTCTGCGGGGGTCATTTTATGCACCAGAAAAAAAAATCAAAATACTAAAATTGTTCTATCTCCTAAACTAGGCGTCTGCATTGTAATTTGCCCCAGAAAAAAAAATCAAAACACTTAAATGGCTATATCTTCTACACTAGGGATCTTCGTGGGTCATTTTGTGCACCAGAAAAAAATAAATCAAAATACTAAAGTGGCTATATCTCCTAAACTAGGCGTCTGCATTGTAATTTGCAACAGAAGAAAAATCAAAACACTTAAATGGCTATATCTCCTAAACTAGGGATCTTCGGGGGTCATTTTATGCACCAGAAAAAAAAAATCAAAATACTAAAATGGCTATATCTCCAAAAATAGGCGTCTGCGGGGTCATTTTATGCACCAAAAATCCCAAATACTAAAATGGCTATATCTCCTAAACTAGGGGTCTGCGGGGGTCATTTGCAAAAGAAAAAAAAATCAAAATACTAAAACGGCTATATCTCCTAAACTAGGCGTCTGCGGGGGTCATTTTATGCACCAGAAAAAAATTCAAAATACTATAATGGCTCTATCTCCTAAACTAGGCGTCTGCATTGTAATTTGCCCCAGAAAAAAAAATCAAAACATTAAATGGCTATATCTCCTAAACTAGGGATCTTCGGGGGTCATTTTATGCACCAGAAAAAAAAATCAAAATACTAAAATGGCTATATCTCCTAAACTAGTCGTCTTCGGGGGTCATTTTATGCACCAGAAAAAAAAAATCAAAATACTAAAATGGCTAAATCTCCTAAACTAGGCGTCTGCATTGAAATTTGCCCCAGAAAAAAAATCAAAACACTTAAATGGCTATATCTCCTAAACAAGGGATATTCGGGGGTCATTTTATGCACCAGAAAAAAAAAAAATCAAAATACCAAAATGGCTATATCTCCTAAGCTAGTCGTCTTCGGGGGCTATTTTATGCACCAAAAATCCAAAATACTAAAATAGCAGTATCTACTAAACTAAGCGTCTGCGGGGGTCATTTTATGCACCAAAAATCCAAAATACTAAAATGGCTATATCACCTAAACTAGGGGTCTGGGGGGGTCATTTTATGCACCAGAAAAAAAAATCAAAATACTAAAATGGTTCTATCTCCTAAACTATGCGTCTGCGGGGATCATGTTAAGCACCAAAAATCCGAAATTCTAAAATGGCTAAATCTCCTGAACAAGGCGTCTGCGGGAGTCATTTTATGCACCAGAAAAAAAAAATCAAAATACTAAAATGGCTATATCTCCTAAATTAGTCGTCTTCGGGGGTCATTTTAAGCACCAGAAAAAAAAATTTAAATTCTAAAATGGCTATATCTCCTAAACTAGGCGCGGGGGTCATTTGCAT
Source organism: Volucella zonaria (assembly GCA_963966105.1). Taxonomy (NCBI): domain Eukaryota; kingdom Metazoa; phylum Arthropoda; class Insecta; order Diptera; family Syrphidae; genus Volucella; species Volucella zonaria. The sequence continues at coordinate 3,256,724 of CAWYQB010000254.1, read as the reverse complement.
CAGAAAAATAAATCAAAACACTTAAATGGCTATATCTCCCCCTGCGGGGGTCATTTTAGGCACCAGGAAAAAGAAATCCAAAATACTAAAACGGCTACATCTCCTAAACTAGGGGTCTGCGGGGGTCATTTTATGCACCAGAAAAAAAAATCAAAATACTAAAATGGTTCTATCTCCTAAACTACGCGTCTGCGGGGATCATGTTATGCACCAAAAATCCGAAATTCTAAAATGGCTAAATCTCCTGAACAAGGCGTCTTCGGGGGTCATTTTAAGCACCAGAAAAAAAAATTTAAATTCTAAAATGGCTATATCTCCTAAACTAGGCGTCTGCGGGGGTCATTTGCATCAGAAAAATAAATCAAAATACTAAAATGGCTATATCTCCTAAAATAGGCGTCTTCGGGGGTCATTTTATGCACCAGAAAAAAAAAATCAAAATACTAAAATGGCTATATCTCCTAAACTAGGCGTCTGCATTGTAATTTGTCCCAGAAAAAAAAATCAAAACACTTAAATGGCTATATCTCCTAAACAAGGGATCTTCGGGGGTCATTTTATGCACCAGAAAAAAAAAATCAAAATACCAAAATGGCTATATCTCCTAAGCTAGTCGTCTTCGGGGGTTATTTTATGCACCAAAAATCCAAAATGCTAAAATAGCTATATCTACTAAACTATGCGTCTGCGGGGGTCATTTTATGCACCAAAAATCCAAAATACTGAAATGGCAATATCTCCTAAACTAGGGGTCTGCGGGGGTCATTTTATGCACCAGAAAAAAAAATCAAAATACTAAAATGGTTCTATCTCCTAAACTATGCGTCTGCGGGGATCATGTTAAGCACCAAAAATCCAAAATTCTAAAATGGCTAAATCTCCTGAACAAGGCATCTGCGGGAGTCAATTTATGCACCAGAAAAAAAAAATCAAAATACTAAAACGGCTACATCTCCCAAACTAGGGGTCTGCGGGGGTCATTTTATGCACCAGAAGAAAAAAAATCAAAATACTAAAATGGCTATATCTCCTAAACTAGTCGTCTTCGGGGGTCATTTTATGCACCAGAAAAAAAAATTTAAATACTAAAATGGCTATACCTCCTTAACTAGGCGTCTGCGGGGGTCATTTGCATCAGAAAAATAAATCAAAATACTAAAATGGCTATATCTCCTAAAATAGTCGTCTGCGGGGGTCATTTTATGCGCCAGGAAAAAGAAATCCAAAATACTAATATGGCGATATCTCCTAAACTAGGGGTCTGCGGGTGTCATTTTATGCACCAAAAAAAAAAAATTAATATACTAAAATGGTTCTATCTCCTAAACTATGCGTCTGCGGGGATCATGTTAAGCACCAAAAATCCAAAATTCTAAAATGGGTAAATCTCCCGAACAAGGCGTCTGCGGGAGTCATTTTATGCACCAAAAAAAAAAAATCAAAATTCTAAAACGGCTACATCTCCTAAACTAGGGGTCTGCGGGGGTCATTTTATGCACCAGAAAAAAAAATCAAAATACTAAAACGGCTATATCTCCCAAACTAGGGGTCTGCGGGGGTCATTTTATGCACCAGAAAAAAAAATCAAAATACTAAAATGGCTATATCTCCTAAACTAGTCGTCTTCGGGGGTCATTTTATGCACCAAAAATCCAATATACTAAAATGGCTATATCTCCTAAACTATGCGTCTGCGGGGGTCATCTTATGGACCAAAAATCCAAAATACTAAAATGGCTATATCTCCTAAACTAGGTGTCTGCGGGGGTCATTTTATGCACCAGAAAAAAAAATCAAAATACTAAAATGGTTCTATCTCCTAAACTACGCGTCTGCGGGGATCATGTTATGCACCAAAAATCCGAAATTCTAAAATGGCTAAATCTCCTGAACAAGGCGTCTTCGGGGGTCATTTTAAGCACCAGAAAAAAAAAATTTAAATTCTAAAATGGCTATATCTCCTAAACTAGGCGTCTGCGGGGGTCACTTGCATCAGAAAAATAAATCAAAATACTAAAATGGCTATATCTCCTAAAATAGGCGTCTTCGGGGGTCATTTTATGCACCAAAAAAAAAAAATCAAAATACTAAAATGGCTATATCTCCTAAACTAGGCGTCTGCATTGTAATTTGCCCCAGAAAAAAAATCAAAACACTTAAATGGCTATATCTCCTAAACAAGGGATCTTCGGGGGTCATTTTATGCACTAGAAAAAAAATTTAAATACTAAAATGGCTATATCTCCTAAACTAGGCGTCTGCGGGGGTTATTTGCATCAGAAAAATAAATCAAAACACTTAAATGGATATATCTCCCCCTGCGGGTGTCATTTTATGCACCAGGAAAAAGAAATCCAAAATCCTAAAATGGCGATATCTCCTAAACTATGGGTCTGCGGGGGTCATTTTATGCACCAGAAAAAAAAATCAAAATACTAAAGTGGTTCTATCTCCTAAACTAGGCGTCTGCATTGTAATTTGTCCCAGAAAAAAAAATCAAAACACTTAAATGGCTATATCTCCTAAACAAGGGATCTTCGGGGGTCATTTTATGCACCAGAAAAAAAAAATCAAAATACCAAAATGGCTATATCTCCTAAGCTAGTCGTCTTCGGGGGTTATTTTATGCACCAAAAATCCAAAATGCTAAAATAGCTATATCTACTAAACTATGCGTCTGCGGGGGTCATTTTATGCACCAAAAATCCAAAATACTGAAATGGCAATATCTCCTAAACTAGGGGTCTGCGGGGGTCATTTTATGCACCAGAAAAAAAAATCAAAATACTAAAATGGTTCTATCTCCTAAACTATGCGTCTGCGGGGATCATGTTAAGCACCAAAAATCTAAAATTCTAAAATGGCTAAATCTCCTGAACAAGGCATCTGCGGGAGTCAATTTATGCACCAGAAAAAAAAAATCAAAATACTAAAACGGCTACATCTCCCAAACTAGGGGTCTGCGGGGGTCATTTTATGCACCAAAAATCCAAAATACTGAAATGGCAATATCTCCTAAACTTGGGGTCTGCGGGGGTCATTTTATGCACCAGAAAAAAAAATCAAAATACTAAAATGGTTCTATCTCCTAAACTATGCGTCTGCGGGGATCATGTTAAGCACCAAAAATCCAAAATTCTAAAATGGCTAAATCTCCCGAACAAGGCGTCTGCGGGAGTCATTTTATGCACCAAAAAAAAAAAATCAAAATTCTAAAACGGCTACATCTCCTAAACTAGGGGTCTGCGGGGTTCATTTTATGCACCAGAAAAAAAAAATCAAAATACTAAAATGGCTATATCTCCAAAAATAGGCGTCTGCGGGGGTCATTTTATGCACCAAAAATCCCAAATACTAAAATGGCTATTTCTCCTAAACTAGTGGTCTGCGGGGGTCATTTGCAAAAGAAAAAAAAATCAAAATACTAAAACGGCTATATCTCCTAAACTAGGCGTCTGCGGGGGTCATTTTATGCACCAGAAAAAAGTTCAAAATACTAAAATGGCTCTATCTCCTAAACTAGGCGTCTGCATTGTAATTTGCCCCAGAAAAAAAAATCAAAATACTAAAATGGCTATATCTCCTAAACTAGTCGTCTTCGGGGGTTATTTTATGCACCAAAAATCCAAAATGATAAAATAGCTATATCTACTAAACTATGCGTCTGCGGGGGTCATTTTATGCACCAAAAATCCAAAATACTGAAATGGCAATATCTCCTAAACTAGGGGTCTGCAGGGGTCATTTTATGCACCAGAAAAAAAAATCAAAATACTAAAATGGTTCTATCTCCTAAACTATGCGTCTGCGGGGATCATGTTAAGCACAAAAAATCCAAAATTCTAAAATGGCTAAATCTCCTGAACAAGGCGTCTGCGGGAGTCATTTTATGCACCAGAAAAAAAAAATCAAAATACTAAAACGGCTACATCTTCTATCCAAGGGGTCTGCGGGGGTCATTGTATGCACCAGAAAAAAAAATCAAAATACTAAAATGGCTATATCTCCTAAACTAGTCGTCTTCGGGGGTCATTTTATACACCAGAAAAAAAAAATTTAAATACTAAAATGGCTACATATCCTAAACTAGGCGTCTGCGGGGGTCATTTTCATTAGAAAAATAAATCAAAACACTTAAATGGCAATATCTCCTAAACAAGGCGTCTGCGGTTGTCGTTTTATGCACCAGAAAAAAAAAATCAAAATACTAAAACGGCTATATCTCCTAAACTAGTGGTCTGCGGGGGTCATTTATGCACCAGAAAAAAAAAATTCAGAATACTAAAATGGCTAAATCTCCTAAACTTGGCGTCTGCGGGATTAAATTATGCACCATAAAAAAAAATCAAAATACTAAAATGGCTATATCTCCTAAACTAGGCGTCTGCGGGGGTCATTTTATGCACCAAAAATCCAAAATACTAAAATGGCTTTATCTCCTAAACTATGCGTCTGCGGGGATCATGTTAAGCACCAAAAATCCGAAATTCTAAAATGGCTAAATCTCCTGAACAAGGCGTCTGCGGGAGTCATTTTATGCACCAGAAAAAAAAAATCAAAATACTAAAATGGCTATATCTCCTAAATTAGTCGTCTTCGGGGGTCATTTTAAGCACCAGAAAAAAAAATTTAAATTCTAAAATGGCTATATCTCCTAAACTAGGCGCGGGGGTCATTTGCATCAGAAAAATAAATCAAAACACTTAAATGGCTATATCTCCCCCTGCGGGGGTCATTTTAGGCACCAGGAAAAAGAAATCCAAAATACTAAAACGGCTACATCTCCTAAACTAGGGGTCTGCGGGGGTCATTTTATGCACCAGAAAAAAAAAATCAAAATACTAAAATGGTTCTATCTCCTAAACTACGCGTCTGCGGGGATCATGTTATGCACCAAAAATCCGAAATTCAAAAATGGCTAAATCTCCTGAACAAGGCGTCTTCGGGGGTCATTTTAAGCACCAGAAAAAAAAATTTAAATTCTAAAATGGCTATATCTCCTAAACTAGGCGTCTGCGGGGGTCATTTGCATCAGAAAAATAAATCAAAATACTAAAATGGCTATATCTCCTAAAATAGGCGTCTTCGGGGGTCATTTTATGCACCAGAAAAAAAAAATCAAAATACTTAAATGGCTATATCTCCTAAACTAGGCGTCTGCATTGTAATTTGCCCCAGAAAAAAAATCAAAACACTTAAATGGCTATATCTCCTAAACAAGGGATCTTCGGGGGTCATTTTATGCACTAGAAAAAAAATTTAAATACTAAAATGGCTATATCTCCTAAACTAGGCGTCTGCGGGGGTCATTTGCATCAGAAAAATAAATCAAAACACTTAAATGGATATATCTCCCCCTGCGGGGGTCATTTTATGCACCAGGAAAAAGAAATCCAAAATCCTAAAATGGCGATATCTCCTAAACTATGGGTCTGCGGGGGTCATTTTATGCACCAGAAAAAAAAATCAAAATACTAAAGTGGTTCTATCTCCTAAACTAGGCGTCTGCATTGTAATTTGTCCCAGAAAAAAAAATCAAAACACTTAAATGGCTATATCTCCTAAACAAGGGATCTTCGGGGGTCATTTTATGCGCCAGAAAAAAAAAATCAAAATACCAAAATGGCTATATCTCCTAAGCTAGTCGTCTTCGGGGGTTATTTTATGCACCAAAAATCCAAAATGCTAAAATAGCTATATCTACTAAACTATGAGTCTGCGGGGGTCATTTTATGCACCAAAAATCCAAAATACTGAAATGGCAATATCTCCTAAACTAGGGGTCTGTGGGGGTCATTTTATGCACCAGAAAAAAAAATCAAAATACTAAAATGGTTCTATCTCCTAAACTATGCGTCTGCGGGGATCATGTTAAGCACCAAAAATCCAAAATTCTAAAATGGCTAAATCTCCTGAACAAGGCATCTGCGGGAGTCAATTTATGCACCAGAAAAAAAAAATCAAAATACTAAAACGGCTACATCTCCCAAACTAGGGGTCTGCGGGGGTCATTTTATGCACCAGAAGAAAAAAAATCAAAATACTAAAATGGCTATATCTCCTAAACTAGTCGTCTTCGGGGGTCATTTTATGCACCAGAAAAAAAAATTTAAATACTAAAATGGCTATACCTCCTTAACTAGGCGTCTGCGGGGGTCATTTGCATCAGAAAAATAAATCAAAATACTAAAATGGCTATATCTCCTAAAATAGGCGTCTGCGGGGGTCATTTTATGCACCAAAAATCCAAAATACTAAAATGGCTTTATCTCCTAAACTATGCGTCTGCGGGGATCATGTTAAGCACCAAAAATCCGAAATTCTAAAATGGCTAAATCTCCTGAACAAGGCGTCTGCGGGAGTCATTTTATGCACCAGAAAAAAAAAATCAAAATACTAAAATGGCTATATCTCCTAAATTAGTCGTCTTCGGGGGTCATTTTAAGCACCAGAAAAAAAAATTTAAATTCTAAAATGGCTATATCTCCTAAACTAGGCGCGGGGGTCATTTGCATCAGAAAAATAAATCAAAACACTTAAATGGCTATATCTCCCCCTGCGGGGGTCATTTTAGGCACCAGGAAAAAGAAATCCAAAATACTAAAACGGCTACATCTCCTAAACTAGGGGTCTGCGGGGGTCATTTTATGCACCAGAAAAAAAAAATCAAAATACTAAAATGGTTCTATCTCCTAAACTACGCGTCTGCGGGGATCATGTTATGCACCAAAAATCCGAAATTCAAAAATGGCTAAATCTCCTGAACAAGGCGTCTTCGGGGGTCATTTTAAGCACCAGAAAAAAAAAATTTAAATTCTAAAATGGCTATATCTCCTAAACTAGGCGTCTGCGGGGGTCATTTGCATCAGAAAAATAAATCAAAATACTAAAATGGCTATATCTCCTAAAATAGGCGTCTTCGGGGGTCATTTTATGCACCAGAAAAAAAAAATCAAAATACTTAAATGGCTATATCTCCTAAACTAGGCGTCTAAAATGGCTATATCTCCTAAATTAGTCGTCTTCGGGGGTCATTTTAAGCACCAGAAAAAAAAATTTAAATTCTAAAATGGCTATATCTCCTAAACTAGGCGCGGGGGTCATTTGCATCAGAAAAATAAATCAAAACACTTAAATGGCTATATCTCCCCCTGCGGGGGTCATTTTAGGCACCAGGAAAAAGAAATCCAAAATACTAAAACGGCTACATCTCCTAAACTAGGGGTCTGCGGGGGTCATTTTATGCACCAGAAAAAAAAAATCAAAATACTAAAATGGTTCTATCTCCTAAACTACGCGTCTGCGGGGATCATGTTATGCACCAAAAATCCGAAATTCAAAAATGGCTAAATCTCCTGAACAAGGCGTCTTCGGGGGTCATTTTAAGCACCAGAAAAAAAAATTTAAATTCTAAAATGGCTATATCTCCTAAACTAGGCGTCTGCGGGGGTCATTTGCATCAGAAAAATAAATCAAAATACTAAAATGGCTATATCTCCTAAAATAGGCGTCTTCGGGGGTCATTTTATGCACCAGAAAAAAAAAATCAAAATACTTAAATGGCTATATCTCCTAAACTAGGCGTCTGCATTGTAATTTGCCCCAGAAAAAAAATCAAAACACTTAAATGGCTATATCTCCTAAACAAGGGATCTTCGGGGGTCATTTTATGCACTAGAAAAAAAATTTAAATACTAAAATGGCTATATCTCCTAAACTAGGCGTCTGCGGGGGTCATTTGCATCAGAAAAATAAATCAAAACACTTAAATGGATATATCTCCCCCTGCGGGGGTCATTTTATGCACCAGGAAAAAGAAATCCAAAATCCTAAAATGGCGATATCTCCTAAACTATGGGTCTGCGGGGGTCATTTTATGCACCAGAAAAAAAAATCAAAATACTAAAGTGGTTCTATCTCCTAAACTAGGCGTCTGCATTGTAATTTGTCCCAGAAAAAAAAATCAAAACACTTAAATGGCTATATCTCCTAAACAAGGGATCTTCGGGGGTCATTTTATGCGCCAGAAAAAAAAAATCAAAATACCAAAATGGCTATATCTCCTAAGCTAGTCGTCTTCGGGGGTTATTTTATGCACCAAAAATCCAAAATGCTAAAATAGCTATATCTACTAAACTATGAGTCTGCGGGGGTCATTTTATGCACCAAAAATCCAAAATACTGAAATGGCAATATCTCCTAAACTAGGGGTCTGTGGGGGTCATTTTATGCACCAGAAAAAAAAATCAAAATACTAAAATGGTTCTATCTCCTAAACTATGCGTCTGCGGGGATCATGTTAAGCACCAAAAATCCAAAATTCTAAAATGGCTAAATCTCCTGAACAAGGCATCTGCGGGAGTCAATTTATGCACCAGAAAAAAAAAATCAAAATACTAAAACGGCTACATCTCCCAAACTAGGGGTCTGCGGGGGTCATTTTATGCACCAGAAGAAAAAAAATCAAAATACTAAAATGGCTATATCTCCTAAACTAGTCGTCTTCGGGGGTCATTTTATGCACCAGAAAAAAAAATTTAAATACTAAAATGGCTATACCTCCTTAACTAGGCGTCTGCGGGGGTCATTTGCATCAGAAAAATAAATCAAAATACTAAAATGGCTATATCTCCTAAAATAGGCGTCTGCGGGGGTCATTTTATGCACCAAAAATCCAAAATACTAAAATGGCTTTATCTCCTAAACTATGCGTCTGCGGGGATCATGTTAAGCACCAAAAATCCGAAATTCTAAAATGGCTAAATCTCCTGAACAAGGCGTCTGCGGGAGTCATTTTATGCACCAGAAAAAAAAAATCAAAATACTAAAATGGCTATATCTCCTAAATTAGTCGTCTTCGGGGGTCATTTTAAGCACCAGAAAAAAAAATTTAAATTCTAAAATGGCTATATCTCCTAAACTAGGCGCGGGGGTCATTTGCATCAGAAAAATAAATCAAAACACTTAAATGGCTATATCTCCCCCTGCGGGGGTCATTTTAGGCACCAGGAAAAAGAAATCCAAAATACTAAAACGGCTACATCTCCTAAACTAGGGGTCTGCGGGGGTCATTTTATGCACCAGAAAAAAAAAATCAAAATACTAAAATGGTTCTATCTCCTAAACTACGCGTCTGCGGGGATCATGTTATGCACCAAAAATCCGAAATTCAAAAATGGCTAAATCTCCTGAACAAGGCGTCTTCGGGGGTCATTTTAAGCACCAGAAAAAAAAAATTTAAATTCTAAAATGGCTATATCTCCTAAACTAGGCGTCTGCGGGGGTCATTTGCATCAGAAAAATAAATCAAAATACTAAAATGGCTATATCTCCTAAAATAGGCGTCTTCGGGGGTCATTTTATGCACCAGAAAAAAAAAATCAAAATACTTAAATGGCTATATCTCCTAAACTAGGCGTCTGCATTGTAATTTGCCCCAGAAAAAAAATCAAAACACTTAAATGGCTATATCTCCTAAACAAGGGATCTTCGGGGGTCATTTTATGCACTAGAAAAAAAATTTAAATACTAAAATGGCTATATCTCCTAAACTAGGCGTCTGCGGGGGTCATTTGCATCAGAAAAATAAATCAAAACACTTAAATGGATATATCTCCCCCTGCGGGGGTCATTTTATGCACCAGAAAAAAAAAATCAAAATACTAAAATGGTTCTATCTCCTAAACTACGCGTCTGCGGGGATCATGTTATGCACCAAAAATCCGAAATTCAAAAATGGCTAAATCTCCTGAACAAGGCGTCTGCGGGAGTCATTTTATGCACCAGAAAAAAAAAATCAAAATACTAAAATGGCTATATCTCCTAAATTAGTCGTCTTCGGGGGTCATTTTAAGCACCAGAAAAAAAAATTTAAATTCTAAAATGGCTATATCTCCTAAACTAGGCGCGGGGGTCATTTGCATCAGAAAAATAAATCAAAACACTTAAATGGCTATATCTCCCCCTGCGGGGGTCATTTTAGGCACCAGGAAAAAGAAATCCAAAATACTAAAACGGCTACATCTCCTAAACTAGGGGTCTGCGGGGGTCATTTTATGCACCAGAAAAAAAAAATCAAAATACTAAAATGGTTCTATCTCCTAAACTACGCGTCTGCGGGGATCATGTTATGCACCAAAAATCCGAAATTCAAAAATGGCTAAATCTCCTGAACAAGGCGTCTTCGGGGGTCATTTTAAGCACCAGAAAAAAAAAATTTAAATTCTAAAATGGCTATATCTCCTAAACTAGGCGTCTGCGGGGGTCATTTGCATCAGAAAAATAAATCAAAATACTAAAATGGCTATATCTCCTAAAATAGGCGTCTTCGGGGGTCATTTTATGCACCAGAAAAAAAAAATCAAAATACTTAAATGGCTATATCTCCTAAACTAGGCGTCTGCATTGTAATTTGCCCCAGAAAAAAAATCAAAACACTTAAATGGCTATATCTCCTAAACAAGGGATCTTCGGGGGTCATTTTATGCACTAGAAAAAAAATTTAAATACTAAAATGGCTATATCTCCTAAACTAGGCGTCTGCGGGGGTCATTTGCATCAGAAAAATAAATCAAAACACTTAAATGGATATATCTCCCCCTGCGGGGGTCATTTTATGCACCAGGAAAAAGAAATCCAAAATTCTAAAATGGCGATATCTCCTAAACTATGGGTCTGCGGGGGTCATTTTATGCACCAGAAAAAAAAATCAAAATACTAAAGTGGTTCTATCTCCTAAACTAGGCGTCTGCATTGTAATTTGTCCCAGAAAAAAAAATCAAAGCACTTAAATGGCTATATCTCCTAAACAAGGGATCTTCGGGGGTCATTTCATGCGCCAGAAAAAAAAAATCAAAATACCAAAATGGCTATATCTCCTAAGCTAGTCGTCTTCGGGGGTTATTTTATGCACCAAAAATCCAAAATGCTAAAATAGCTATATCTACTAAACTATGAGTCTGCGGGGGTCATTTTATGCACCAAAAATCCAAAATACTGAAATGGCAATATCTCCTAAACTAGGGGTCTGTGGGGGTCATTTTATGCACCAGAAAAAAAAATCAAAATACTAAAATGGTTCTATCTCCTAAACTATGCGTCTGCGGGGATCATGTTAAGCACCAAAAATCCAAAATTCTAAAATGGCTAAATCTCCTGAACAAGGCATCTGCGGGAGTCAATTTATGCACCAGAAAAAAAAAATCAAAATACTAAAACGGCTACATCTCCCAAACTAGGGGTCTGCGGGGGTCATTTTATGCACCAGAAGAAAAAAAATCAAAATACTAAAATGGCTATATCTCCTAAACTAGTCGTCTTCGGGGGTCATTTTATGCACCAGAAAAAAAAATTTAAATACTAAAATGGCTATACCTCCTTAACTAGGCGTCTGCGGGGGTCATTTGCATCAGAAAAATAAATCAAAATACTAAAATGGCTATATCTCCTAAAATAGGCGTCTGCGGGGGTCATTTTATGCGCCAGGAAAAAGAAATCCAAAATACTAATATGCGATATCTCCTAAACTAGGGGTCTGCGGGGGTCATTTTATGCACCAAAAAAAAAAAATTAATATACTAAAATGGTTCTATCTCCTAAACTATGCGTCTGCGGGGATCATGTTAAGCACCAAAAATCCAAAATTCTAAAATGGGTAAATCTCCCGAACAAGGCGTCTGCGGGAGTCATTTTATGCACCAAAAAAAAAAAATCAAAATTCTAAAACGGCTACATCTCCTAAACTAGGGGTCTGCGGGGGTCATTTTATGCACCAGAAAAAAAAATCAAAATACTAAAACGGCTATATCTCCAAACTAGGGGTCTGCGGGGGTCATTTTATGCACCAGAAAAAAAAATCAAAATACTAAAATGGCTATATCTCCTAAACTAGTCGTCTTCGGGGGTCATTTTATGCACCAAAAATCCAATATACTAAAATGGCTATATCTCCTAAACTATGCGTCTGCGGGGGTCATCTTATGGACCAAAAATCCAAAATACTAAAATGGCTATATCTCCTAAACTAGGTGTCTGCGGGGATCATGTTATGCACCAAAAATCCGAAATTCTAAAATGGCTAAATCTCCTGAACAAGGCGTCTTCGGGGGTCATTTTAAGCACCAGAAAAAAAAAATTTAAATTCTAAAATGGCTATATCTCCTAAACTAGGCGTCTGCGGGGGTCACTTGCACCAGAAAAATAAATCAAAATACTAAAATGGCTATATCTCCTAAAATAGGCGTCTTCGGGGGTCATTTTATGCACCAGAAAAAAAAAATCAAAATACTAAAATGGCTATATCTCCTAAACTAGGCGTCTGCATTGTAATTTGCCCCAGAAAAAAAATCAAAACACTTAAATGGCTATATCTCCTAAACAAGGGATCTTCGAGGGTCATTTTATGCACTAGAAAAAAAATTTAAATACTAAAATGGCTATATCTCTTAAACTAGGCGTCTGCGGGGGTCATTTGCATCAGAAAAATAAATCAAAACACTTAAACGGATATATCTCCCCCTGCGGGTGTCATTTTATGCACCAGGAAAAAGAAATCCAAAATCCTAAAATGGCGATATCTCCTAAACTATGGGTCTGCGGGGGTCATTTTATGCACCAGAAAAAAAAATCAAAATACTAAAGTGGTTCTATCTCCTAAACTAGGCGTCTGCATTGTAATTTGTCCCAGAAAAAAAAATCAAAACACTTAAATGGCTATATCTCCTAAACAAGGGATCTTCGGGGGTCATTTTATGCACCAGAAAAAAAAAATCAAAATACCAAAATGGCTATATCTCCTAAGCTAGTCGTCTTCGGGGGTTATTTTATGCACCAAAAATCCAAAATGCTAAAATAGCTATATCTACTAAACTATGCGTCTGCGGGGATCATGTTAAGCACCAAAAATCCAAAATTCTAAAATGGCTAAATCTCCTGAACAAGGCATCTGCGGGAGTCAATTTATGCACCAGAAAAAAAAAATCAAAATACTAAAACGGCTACATCTCCCAAACTAGGGGTCTGCGGGGGTCATTTTATGCACCAAAAATCCAAAATACTGAAATGGCAATATCTCCTAAACTAGGGGTCTGCGGGGGTCATTTTATGCACCAGAAAAAAAAATCAAAATACTAAAATGGTTCTATCTCCTAAACTATGCGTCTGCGGGGATCATGTTAAGCACCAAAAATCCAAAATTCTAAAATGGCTAAATCTCCCGAACAAGGCGTCTGCGGGAGTCATTTTATGCACCAAAAAAAAAAAATCAAAATTCTAAAACGGCTACATCTCCTAAACTAGGGGTCTGCGGGGGTCATTTTATGCACCAGAAAAAAAAAGTCAAAATACTAAAATGGCTATATCTCCAAAAATAGGCGTCTGCGGGGGTCATTTTATGCACCAAAAATCCCAAATACTAAAATGGCTATTTCTCCTAAACTAGTGGTCTGCGGGGGTCATTTGCAAAAGAAAAAAAAATCAAAATACTAAAACGGCTATATCTCCTAAACTAGGCGTCTGCGGGGGTCATTTTATGCACCAGAAAAAAATTCAAAATACTAAAATGGCTCTATCTCCTAAACTAGGCGTCTGCATTGTAATTTGCCCCAGAAAAAAAAATCAAAATACTAAAATGGCTATATCTCCTAAACTAGTCGTCTTCGGGGGTTATTTTATGCACCAAAAATCCAAAATGATAAAATAGCTATATCTACTAAACTATGCGTCTGCGGGGGTCATTTTATGCACCAAAAATCCAAAATACTGAAATGGCAATATCTCCTAAACTAGGGGTCTGCAGGGGTCATTTTATGCACCAGAAAAAAAAATCAAAATACTAAAATGGTTCTATCTCCTAAACTATGCGTCTGCGGGGATCATGTTAAGCACAAAAAATCCAAAATTCTAAAATGGCTAAATCTCCTGAACAAGGCGTCTGCGGGAGTCATTTTATGCACCAGAAAAAAAAAATCAAAATACTAAAACGGCTACATCTTCTATCCAAGGGGTCTGCGGGGGTCATTGTATGCACCAGAAAAAAAAATCAAAATACTAAAATGGCTATATCTCCTAAACTAGTCGTCTTCGGGGGTCATTTTATACACCAGAAAAAAAAAATTTAAATACTAAAATGGCTACATATCCTAAACTAGGCGTCTGCGGGGGTCATTTGCATTAGAAAAATAAATCAAAACACTTAAATGGCTATATCTCCTAAACTAGGCGTCTGCGGGGGTCATTTTATGCACCAGGAAAAAGAAATCCAAAAGACTAAAATGGCGATATCTCCTAAACTATGGGTCTGCGGTGGTCATTTTATGCACCAGAAAAAAAAATCAAAATACTAAAGTGGTTCTATCTCCTAAACTAGGCGTCTGCATTGTAATTTGCCCCAGAAAAAAAAATCAAAACACTTAAATGGCTATATCTCCTAAACTAGGGATCTTCGGGGGTTATTTTATGCACCAGAAAAAAAAATTAAAATACTAAAATGGCTATATGTCCTAAACTAGCCGTCTTTGGGGGTCATTTTAGGCAGCAGGAAAAAAAAATCAAAATACTAAAATGGCTATATCTCCTAAACTAGGCGTCTGCATTGTAATTTGCCCCAGAAAAAAAAATCAAAACACTTAAATGGCTATATCTTCTAAACAAGGGATCTTCGTTGGTCATTTTATGCACCAGAAAAAAAAAATCAAAATACCAAAATGGCTACATCTCCTAAGCTAGTCGTCTTCGGGGGTTATTTTATGCACCAAAAATCCAAAATACTAAAATAGCTATATCTACTAAACTGGGGGTCTGCGGGGGTCATTTTATGCACCAGAAAAAAAAATCAAAATACTAAAATGGTTCTATCTCCTAAACTATGCGTCTGCGAGGATCATGTTAAACACCAAAAATCCGAAATTCTAAAATGGCTAAATCTCCTAAACTAGGGATCTTCGGGGGTCATTTTATGGACCAGAAAAAAAAAATCAAAATATCAAAATGGCTATATCTCCTAAGCTAGACGTCTTCGGGGGTTATTTTATGCACCAAAAATCCACAATGCTAAGATAGCTATATCTACTAAACTACGCGTCTGCGGGGGCCATTTTATGCACCAAAAATCCAAAATACTGAAATGGCAATATCTCCTAAACTAGGGGTCTGCAGGGGTCATTTTGTGCACCAGAAAAAAAAATCAAAATACTAAAATGGTTCTATCTCCTAAACTATGCGTCTGCGGGGATCATGTTAAGCACCAAAAATCCACAATTCTAAAATGGCTAAATCTCCTGAACAAGGCGTCTGCGGGAGTCATTTTATGCACCAGAAAAAAAAAATCAAAATACTAAAACGGCTACATCTCCTAAACTGGGGGTCTGCGGGGGTCATTTTATGCACCAGAAAAAAAAATCAAAATACTAAAACGGCTATATCTCCCAAGCTAGGGGTCTGCGGGGGTCATTTTATGCACCAGAAAAAAAAATCAAAATACTAAAATGGTTCTATCTCCTAAATTAGTCGTCTTCGGGGGTCATTTTATGCAACAGAAAAAAAAATCAAAATACTAAAACGGCTACATCTCCTAAACTAGGGGTCTGCGGGGGTCATTTTATGCACCAGAAAAAAAAATCAAAATACTAAAACGGCTATATCTCCCAAACTAGGGGTCTGCGGGGGTCATTTTATGCACCAGAAAAAAAAAATCAAAATATCAAAATGGCTATATCTCCTAAGCTAGTCGTCTTCGGGGGTTATTTTATGCACCAAAAATCCAAAATGCTAAAATAGCTATATCTACTAAACTACGCGTCTGCGGGGGCCATTTTATGCACCAAAAATCCAAAATACTGAAATGGCAATATCTCCTAAACTAGGGGTCTGCAGGGGTCATTTTATGCACCAGAAAAAAAAATCAAAATACTAAAATGGTTCGATCTCCTAAACTATGCGTCTGCGGGGATCATGTTAAGCACCAAAAACCCACAATTCTAAAATGGCTAAATCTCCTGAACAAGGCGTCTGCGGGAGTCATTTTATGCACCAGAAAAAAAAAATCAAAATACTAAAACGGCTACATCTCCTAAACTGGGGGTCTGCGGGGGTCATTTTATGCACCAGAAAAAAAAATCAAAATACTAAAACGGCTATATCTCCCAAGCTAGGGGTCTGCGGGGGTCATTTTATGCACCAGAAAAAAAAATCAAAATACTAAAATGGTTCTATCTCCTAAACTAGTCGTCTTCGGGGGTCATTTTATGCAACAGAAAACAAAATCAAAATACTAAAACGGCTACATCTCCTAAACTAGGGGCCTGCGGGGGTCATTTTATGCACCAGAAAAAAAAATCAAAATACTAAAACGGCTATATCTCCCAAACTAGGGGTCTGCGGGGGTCATTTTATGCACCAGAAAAAAAAATCAAAATATCAAAATGGCTATATCTCCTAAGCTAGTCGTCTTCGGGGGTTATTTTATGCACCAAAAATCCAAAATGCTAAAATAGCTATATCTACTAAACTATGCGTCTGCGGGGGCCATTTTATGCACCAAAAATCCAAAATACTGAAATGGCAATATCTCCTAAACTAGGGGTCTGAAGGGGTCTTTTTATGCACCAGAAAAAAAAATCAAAATACTAAAATGGTTCTATCTCCTAAACTATGCGTCTGCGGGGATCATGTTAAGCACCAAAAATCCAAAATTCTAAAATGGCTAAATCTCCTGAACAAGGCGTCTGCGGGAGTCATTTTATGCACCAGAAAAAAAAAATCAAAATATTAAAATGGCTATATCTCCTAAACTAGTCGTCTTCGGGGGTCATTTTATGCACCAGAAAAAAAAATTTAAATACTAAAATGGCTATATCTCCTTAACTAGGCGTCTGCGGGGGTCATTTGCATCAGAAAAATAAATCAAAACACTTAAATGGCTATATCTCCTAAACTAGGGATCTTAGGGGGTCATTTTATGCACCAGAAAAAAAAAATTCCAAATACTAAAATGGCTATATCTCCTAAAATAGGCGTCTTCGGGGGTCATTTCAACCACCACAAAAAAAAATAAATTCAAAACACAAAAATGGCTATATCTCCTAAAATAGGCGTCTGCGGGGGTCATTTTATGCACCAGGAAAAAGAAATCCAAAATACTAAAATGGCGATATCTCCTAAGCTGGGGGTCTGCGGGGGTCATTTTATGCACCAGAAAAAAAAACTCAAAATACTAAAATGGTTCTATCTCCTAAATTATGCGTCTGCGGGGATCATGTTACGCACCAAAAATCCAAAATTCTAAAATGGCTAAATCTCCTGAACAAGGCGTCTGCGGGAGTCATTTTATGCACCAGAAAAAAAAAATCAAAATACTAAAACGGCTACATCTCCTAAACTAGGGGTCTGCGGGGGTCATTTTATGCACCAGACAAAAGTCAAAATACTAAAATGGCTGTATCTCCTAAACTAGTCGTCTTCGGGGGTCATTTTATGCACCAGAAAAAAAAAATTTAAATACTAAAATGGCTACATATCCCAAACTAGGCGTCTGCGGGGGTCATTTTATGCACCAGGAAAAAGAAATCCAAAAGACTAAAATGGCGATATCTCCTAAACTATGGGTCTGCGGGGGTCATTTTATGCACCAGAAAAAAAAATCAAAATACTAAAGTGGTTCTATCTCCTAAACTAGGCGTCTGCATTGTAATTTGCCCCAGAAAAAAAAATCAAAACACTTAAATGGCTATATCTCCTAAACTAGGGATCTTCGGGGGTTATTTTATGCACCAGAAAAAAAAAATCAAAATACTAAAATGGCTATATCTCCTAAACTAGGCGTCTGCATTGTAATTTGCTCCAGAAAAAAAAAATCAAAACACTTAAATGGCTATATCTTCTAAACAAGGGATCTTCGGTGGTCATTTTATGCACCAGAAAAAAAAAATCAAAAAACCAAAATGGCTATATCTCCTAAGCTAGTCGTCTTCGGGGGTTATTTTATGCACCAAAAATCCAAAATACTAAAATAGCTATATCTCCTAAACTATGGGTCTGCGGGGGTCATTTTATGCACCAGAAAAAAAAAATCAAAATACTAAAGTGGTTCTATCTCCTAAACTAGGCGTCTGCATTGTAATTTGCCCCAGAAAAAAAAATCAAAATACTAAAATGGCTATATGTCCTAAACTAGTCGTCTTTGGGGGTCATTTTAGGCAGCAGAAAAAAAAAATCAAAATACTAAAATGGCTATATCTCCTAAACTAGGCGTCTGCATTGTAATTTGCCCCAGAAAAAAAAAATCAAAACACTTAAATGGCTATATCTTCTAAACAAGGGATCTTCGGTGGTCATTTTATGCACCAGAAAAAAAAAATCAAAATACCAAAATGGCTATATCTCCTAAGCTAGTCGTCTTCGGGGGTTATTTTATGCACCAAAAATCCAAAATACTAAAATAGCTATATCTACTAAACTATGCGTCTGCGGGGGTCATTTTATGCACCAAAAATCCAAAATACTAAAATGGCTATATCTCCTAAACTAGGGGTCTGCGGGGGTCATTTTATGCACCAGAAAAAAAAATCAAAATACTAAAATGGTTCTATCTCCTAAACTATGCGTCTGCGAGGATCATGTTAAGCACCAAAAATCCGAAATTCTAAAATGGCTAAATCTCCTGAACAAGGCGTCTGCGGGAGTCATTTTATGCACCAGAAAAAAAAAATCAAAATACTAAAACGGCTACATCTCCTAAACTAGGGGTCTGCGGGGGTCATTTTAAGCACCAGAAAAAAAAATCAAAATACTAAAATGGCTATATCTCCTAAATTAATCGTCTTCGGGGGTCATTTTATGCACCAGAAAAAAAATCAAAATACCAAAGTGGTTCTATCTCCTAAACTAGGCGTCTGCATTGTAATTTGCCAAAGAAAAAAAAATCAAAACACTTAAATGGCTATATCTCCTAAACTACGGATCTTCGGGGGTCATTTTATGCACCAGAATAAAAAAATCAAAATATCAAAATGGCTATATCTCCTAAGCTAGTCGTCTTCGGGGGTTATTTTATGCACCAAAAATCCAAAATGCTAAAATAGCTATATCTACTGAACTATGCGTCTGCGGGGGCCATTTTATGCACCAAAAATCCAAAATACTGAAATGGCAATATCTCCTAAACTAGGGGTCTGCAGGGGTCATTTTATGCACCAGAAAAAAAAATCAAAATACTAAAATGGTTCTATCTCCTAAACTATGCGTCTGCGGGGATCATGTTAAGCACCAAAAATCCAAAATTCTAAAATGGCTAAATCTCCTGAACAAGGCGTCAGCGGGAGTCATTTTATGCACCAGAAAAAAAAAATCAAAATACTAAAACGGCTACATCTCCTAAACTAGGGGTCTGCGGGGGTCATTTTATGCACCAGAAAAAAAAATCAAAATACTAAAACGGCTATATCTCCCTAACTAGGGGTCTGCGGGGGTCATTTTAAGCACCAGAAAAAAAATCAAAATACTAAAATGGCTAAACTAGTCGTCTTCGGGGGTCATTTTATGCACCAGAAAAAAAAATCAAAATACTAAAATGGTTCTATCTCCTAAACTATGCGTCTGCGGGGATAATGTTAAGCACCAAAAATCCAAAAATCTAAAATGGCTAAATCTCCTGAACAAGGCGTCTGCGGGAGTCATTTTATGCACCAGAAAAAAAAAATCAAAATTCTAAAACGGCTACATCTCCTAAACTAGGGGTCTGCGGGGGTCATTTTATGCACCAGAAAAAAAAATCAAAATACTAAAACTGCTATATCTCCCTAACTAGGGGTCTGCGGGGGTTATTTTATGCACCAGAAAAAAAAATCAAAATACTAAAATGGCTATATGTCCTAAACTAGTCGTCTTTGGGGGTCATTTTAGGCACCAGAAAAAAAAAATCAAAATACTAAAATGGCTATATCTCCTAAACTATGCGTCTGCATTGTAATTTGCCCCAGAAAAAAAATCAAAACACTTAAATGGCTATATCTTCTAAACAAGGGATCTTCGGGGGTCATTTTATGCACCAGAAAAAAAAAATCAAAATACCAAAATTGCTATATCTCCTAAGCTAGTCGTCTTCGGGGGTTATTTTATGCACCAAAAATCCAAAATACTAAAATGGTTCTATCTCCTAAACTATGCGTCTGCGGGGGTCATTTTATGCACCAAAAATCCAAAATACTAAAATGGCTATATCTCCTAAACTGGGGGTCTGCGGGGGTCATTTTATGCACCAGAAAAAAAAATCAAAATACTAAAATGGTTCTATCTCCTAAACTATGCGTCTGCGAGGATCATGTTAAGCACCAAAAATCTGAAATTCTAAAATGGCTAAATCTCCTGAACAAGGCGTCTGCGGGAGTCATTTTATGCACCAGAAAAAAAAAATCAAAATACTAAAATGGCTATATCTCCTAAACTAGTCGTCTTCGGGGGTCATTTTATGCACCAGAAAAAAAAAATTTAAATACTAAAATGGCTAAACTAGGCGTCTGCGGGGGTCATTTGCATCAGAAAAATAAATCAAAACACTTAAATGGCTATATCTCCTAAACTAATGATCTTCGGGGGTCATTTTATGCACCAGAAAAAAAAAATCAAAATACTAAAATGGCTATATCTCCTAAACTAGTCGTCTTTGGGGGTCATTTTATGCACCAGAAAAAAAAAATCAAAATACTAAAATGGCTAAATCTCCTAAACTAGGCGTTTGCATTGTAATTTGCCCCAGAAAAAAAATCAAAACACTTAAATGGCTATATCTCCTAAACAAGGGATCTTCGGGGGTCATTTTATGCACCAGAAAAAAAAAAATCAAAATACCAAAATGGCTATATCTCCTAAGCTAGTCGTTTTCGGGGGTTATTTTATGCACCAAAAATCCAAAATACTAAAATAGCTATATCTACTAAACTATGCGTCTGCGGGGTCATTTTATGCACCAAAAATCCAAAATACTAAAATGGCTATATCACCTAAACTAGGGGCCTGGGGGGGTCATTTTATGCACCAGAAAAAAAAATCAAAATACTAAAATGGTTCTATCTCCTAAACTATGCGTCTGCGGGGATCATGTTAAGCACCAAAAATCCGAAATTCTAAAATGGCTAAATCTCCTGAACAAGGCGTCTGCGGGAGTCATTTTATGCACCAGAAAAAAAAAATCAAAATACTAAAACGGATACATCTCCTAAACTGGGGGTCTGCGGGGGTCATTTTATGCACCAGAAAAAAAAATTCAAAATACTAAAATGGCTATATCTCCTAAATTAGTCGTCTTCGGGGGTCATTTTATGCAC
Source organism: Volucella zonaria (assembly GCA_963966105.1). Lineage (NCBI taxonomy): Eukaryota > Metazoa > Arthropoda > Insecta > Diptera > Syrphidae > Volucella > Volucella zonaria. Next base: position 3,235,407 of record CAWYQB010000254.1, on the reverse strand, counting down.
CAGAAAAAAAAATGTAAATACTAAAATGGCTATTTCTCCTAAACAAGGCGTCTGCGGGGGTCATTTGCATCAGAAAAATAAATCAAAACACTTAAATTGCTATTTCTCCTAAACTAGGCGTCTGCGGGGGTCATTTTATGCACCAGGAAAAAGAAATCCAAAATACTAAAATGGCGATATCTCCTAAACTATGGGTCTGCGGGGTCATTTTATGCACCAGAAAAAAAAATCAAAATACTAAAATGGCTATATGTCCTAAACTAGTCGTCTTCGGGGGTCATTTTATGTACCAAAAATCCAATATACTAAAATGGGTATATCTCCTAAACTATGCGTCTGCGGGGGTCATCTTATGGACCAAAAATCCAAAATACTAAAATGGCTATATCTCCTAAACTAGGTGTCTGCGGGGGTCATTTTATGCACCAGAAAAAAAAATCAAAATACTAAAATTGTTCTATCTCCTAAACTAGGAGTCTGCATTGTAATTTGCCCCAGAAAAAAAAATCAAAACACTTAAATGGCTATATCTTCTACACTAGGGATCTTCGTGGGTCATTTTGTGCACCAGAAAAAAACAAATCAAAATACTAAAGTGGCTATATCTACTAAACTAGGCGTCTGCATAGTAATTTGCAACAGAAGAAAAATCAAAACACTTAAATGGCTATACCTTCTACACTAGGGATCTTCGTGGGTCATTTTGTGCACCAGAAAAAAAAATCAAAATACTAAAATGGCTATATCTCCAAAAATAGGCGTCTGCGAGGGTCATTTTATGCACCAAAAATCCAAAATACTAAAATGGCTATATCTCCTAAACTAGGGGTCTGCGGTGGTAATTTGCAAAAGAAAAAAAAAATCAAAATACTAAAACGGCTATATCTCCTAAACTAGGCGTCTGCGGGAGTCATTTTATGCACCAGAAAAAAATTCAAAATACTAAAATGGCTCTATCTCCTAAACTAGGCGTCTGCATTGTAATTTGCCCCAGAAAAAAAAATCAAAACACTTAAATGGCTATATCTCCTAAACTAGGGATCTTCGGGGGTCATTTTATGCACCAGAAAAAAAAATCAAAATACTAAAATGGCTATATCTCCTAAACTAGTCGTCTTTGGGGTCATTTTATGCACCAGAAAAAAAAAATCAAAATACTAAAATGGCTATATCTCCTAAACAAGGGATCTTCGGGGGTCATTTTATGCACCAGAAAAAAAAAATCAAAATACCAAAATGGCTATATCTCCTAAGCTGGTCGTCTTCGGGGGTTATTTTAAGCACCAAAAATCCAAAATACTAAAATAGCTATATCTACTAAACTATGCGTCTGCGGGGGTCATTTTATGCACCAAAAATCCAAAATACTAAAATGGCTATATCACCTAAACTAGGGATCTGGGGGGGACATTTTATGCACCAGAAAAAAAATCAAAATACTAAAATGGTTCTATCTCCTAAACTATGCTTCTGCATTGTAATTTGCCCCAGAAAAAATAATCAAAACACTTAAATGGCTATATCTTCTACACTAGGGATCTTCGTGGGTCATTTTATGTACCAGAAAAAAAAAATCAAAATACTAAAATGGCTATATCTCCTAAACTAGTGGTCTGCGGGGTCATTTTATGCACCAGAAAAAAAAACCCGAAATACTAAAATGGCTATATCTCCTAAACTAGTCGTCTTCGGGGGTCATTTTATGCACCAGAAAAAAAAAATTTAAATTCTAAAATGGCTACTTCTCCTAAACTAGGCGTCTGCGGGGGTCATTTGCATCAGAAAAATAAATCAAAACACTTAAATGGCTATATCTCCTAAACTAGGGAACGTCGGGGGTCATTTCATGCGCCACAAAAAAAAAATTCAAAACATAAAAATGGCTATATCTCCTAAAATAGGCGTCTGCGGGGGTCATTTTATGCACCAGGAAAAAGAAATCCCAAATACTACAATGGCGATATCTCCTAAACTATGGGTCTGCGGAGGTCATTTTATGCACCAGAAAAAAAAATCAAAATACTAAAGTGGTTCTACCTCCTAAACTAGACGTCTGCATTGTAATTTGCCCCAGAAAAAAAATCAAAACACTTAAATGGCTATATCTTCTACACTAGGGATCTTCGTGGGTCATTTTATGTACCAGAAAAAAAAAATCTAAATACCAAATTGGCTATATCTCCTAAGCTAGTCGTCTTCGGGGGTTATTTTATGCACCAAAAATCCAAAATACTAAAATAGCTATATCTACTAAACTATGTGTATGCGGGGGTCATTTTATGCACCAAAAATCCAAAATACTAAAATGGCTATATCTCCTAAACTATGGGTCTGCGGGGGTCATTTTATGCACCAGAAAAAAAAATCAAAATACTAAAGTGGTTCTATCTCATAAACTAGGCGTCTGCATTGTAATTTGCCCCAGAAAAAAAAATCAAAACACATATATGGCTATATCTTCTACACTAGGGATCTTCATGGGTCATTTTATGCACCAGAAAAAAAAAATCAAAATACTAAAATGGTTCTACTCGTATCTCCAAAACTATGCGTCTGCGGGGATCATGTTAAGCACCAAAAATCCAAAATTCTAAAATGGCTAAATCTCCTGAACAAGGCGTCTGCGGGAGTCATTTTATGCACCAGAAAAAAAAAATCAAAATACTAAAACGGCTACATCTCCTAAACTAGGGGTCTGCGGGGGTCATTTTATGCACCAGAAAAAAAAAATCAAAATACTAAAATGGCTATATCTCCTAAACTAGTCGTCTTCGGGGGTCATTTTATGTACCAGAAAAAAAAAATTTAAATACTAAAATGGCTACATCTATTAAACTAGGCGTCTGCGGGGGTCATTTGCATCGGAAAATAAATCAAAACACTTAAATGGCTATATCTCCTAAACTAGGGATCTTCGGGGGTCATTTTATGCACCAGAAAAAAAAATTCCAAATACTAAAATGGCTATATCTCCTAAAATAGGCGTCTGCGAGAGTCAGTTTGTGCACCAGAAAAAAAAATCCAAGATACTAAAATACCTACATCTCCTAAGCTAGGCGACTGTGGGGGTCATTTTATGCACCAGAAAAAAAAAATTCAGAATACTAAAATGGCTAAATCTCCTAAACTAGGCGTCTGAGGTGTCAAATTATGTACCATTAAAAAAATTAAAAAATTAAGATGGCAATATATCCTAAACTAGGGGTCTGCGGGGGTCATTTTATGCACCAGAAAAAAAAATTCTAAATACTTAAATTTCTATATCTCCTAAACTAGGCGTCTGCGAGAGTCAGTTTGTGCACCAGAAAAAATAATCCAAGATACTCAAATGCCTACATCTCCTAAGCTAGGCGTCTGTGGGGGTCATTTTATGCACCAGAAAAAAAAAAGTCAAACCACAAAAATGGCTATATCTCCTAAACAAGGCGTCTGCGGTTGTCGTTTTATGCACCAGTGGTCTGCGGGGGTCATTTATGCACCAGAAACAAAAAATTAAAATACTAAAACTTCTATATCTCCTAAACTAGTGGTCTGCGGGGGTCATTTTATGCACCAGAAAAAAAATCAAAATACTAAAATGGCTATATCTCCTAAACTAGTCGTCTTTGGGGGTCATATTATGCACCAGAAAAAAAAAATCAAAATACTAAAATGGCTATATCTCCTAAACTAGGCGTCTGCATTGTAATTTGCCCCAGAAAAAAAATCAAAACACTAAAATTTCTATATCTCCTAAACAAGGGATCTTCGGGGGTCATTTTATGCACCAGAAAAAAATAATCAAAATACCAAAATGGCTATATCTCCTAAGCTGGTCGTCTTCGGGGGTTATTTTATGCACAAAAAATCCAAAATACTAAAATAGCTATATCTACTAAACTATGCGTCTGCGGGGGTCATTTTATGCACCAAAAATCCAAAATACTAAAATGGCTATATCACCTAAACTAGGGGTCTGGGGGGGTCATTTTATGCACCAGAAAAAAAAAATCAAAATACTAAAATGGTTCTATCTCCTAAACTATGCGTCTGCATTGTAATTTGCCCCAGAAAAAATAATCAAAACACTTAAATGGCTATATCTTCTACACTAGGGATCTTCGTGGGTCATTTTAAGTACCAGAAAAAAAAATCAAAATACTAAAATGGCTATATCTCCTAAACTAGTGGTCTGCGGGGGTCATTTTATGCACCAGAAAAAAAAACTCAAAATACTAAAATGGCTATATCTCCTAAACTAGTCGTCTTCGGGGGTCATTTTATGCACCAGGAAAAAGAAATCCCAAATACTAAAATGGCGATATCTCCTAAACTATGGGTCTGCGGGGGTCATTTTATGCACCAGAAAAAAAAATCAAAATACTAAAGTGGTTCTATCTCCTAAACTAGACGTCTGCATTGTAATTTGCCCCAGAAAAAAAAATCAAAACACTTAAATGGCTATATCTTCTACACTAGGGATCTTCGTGGGTCATTTTATGTACCAGAAAAAAAAAATCAAAATACCAAATTGGCTATATCTCCTAAGCTAGTCGTCTTCGGGGGTTATTTTATGCACCAAAAATCCAAAATACTAAAATAGCTATATCTACTAAACTATGTGTCTGCGGGGGTCATTTTATGCACCAAAAATCCAAAATACTAAAATGGCTATATCTCCTAAACTATGGGTCTGCGGGGGTCATTTTATGCACCAGAAAAAAAAATCAAAATACTAAAGTGGTTCTATCTCATAAACTAGGCGTCTGCATTGTAATTTGCCCCAGAAAAAAAAATCAAAACACTTAAATGGCTATATCTTCTACACTAGGGATCTTCGTGGGTCATTTTATGCACCAGAAAAAAAAAATCAAAATACTAAAATGGTTCTATCTCCTAAACTATGCGTCTGCGGGGATCATGTTAAGCACCAAAAATCCAAAATTCTAAAATGGCTAAATCTCCTGAACAAGGCGTCTGCGGGAGTCATTTTATGCACCAGAAAAAAAAATCAAAATACTAAAACGGCTACATCTCCTAAACTAGGGGTCTGCGGGGGTCATTTTATGCACCAGAAAAAAAAATCAAAATACTAAAACGGCTATATCTCAAAAACTAGGGGTCTGCGGGGGTCATTTTATGCACCAGAAAAAAAAATCAAAATACTAAAATGGCTATATCTCCTAAACTAGTCGTCTTCGGGGGTCATTTTATGCACCAAAAATAAAATATACTAAAATGGCTATATCTCCTAAACTATGCGTCTGCGGGGGTCATCTTATGGACCAGAGAAAAAAATCAAAATACTAAAACGGCTATATCTCCTAAACTAGGGATCTTCGGGGGTCATTTTATGCACCAGAAAAAAAACATTCCAAATACTAAAATGGCTATATCTCCTAAAATAGGCGTTTGCGAGAGTCAGATTGTGCACCAGAAAAAAAAATCCAAGATACTAAAATACCTACATCTCCTAAGCTAGGCGACTGTGGGGGTCATTTTATGCACCCAAAAAAAAAATTCAGAATACTAAAATGGCTAAATCTCCTAAACTAGGCGTCAGAGGTGTCAAATTATGTACCATTAAAAAAATTAAAATATTAAAATGGCAATATCTCCTAAACTAGGGGTCTGCGGGGGTCATTTTATGCACCAGAAAAAAAAATTCTAAATACTTAAATTTCTATATCTCCTAAACTAGGCGTCTGCGAGAGTCAGTTTGTGCACCAGAAAAAAAAATCCAAGATACTCAAATGCCTACATCTCCTAAGCTAGGCGTCTGTGGGGGTCATTTTATGCACCAGAACAAAAAAAGTCAAACCACAAAAATGGCTATATCTCCTAAACTAGGTGTCTGCGGGGGTCATTTTATGCACCAGAGAAAAAAATCAAAATACTAAAACGGCTATATCTCCTAAACTAGGGGTCTGCGGGGGTCATTTTATGCACCAGAAAAAAAAATCAAAATACTAAAATGGTTCTATCTCCTAAACTATACGTCTGCGGGGATCATGTTAAGCACCAAAAACCCAAAATTCTAAAATGGCTAAATCTCCTGAACAAGGCGTCTGCGGGAGTCATTTTATGCACCAGAAAAAAAAAATCAAAATACTAAAACGGCTACATCTCCTAAACTAGGGGTCTGCGGCGGTCATTTTATGCACCAGAAAAAAAATCAAAATACTAAAATGGCTATAACTCCTAAACTAGTCGTCTTCGGGGGTCATTTTATGCACCAGAAAAAAAAATTTAATTACTAAAATGGCTATATTTCCTAAACTATGCGTCTGCGGGGGTCATTTGCATCAGAAAAATAAATCAAAACACTTAAATGGCTATATCTCCTAAACTAGGGATCGTCGGGGGTCATTTCATGCGCCACAAAAAAAAAATTCAAAACATAAAAATGGCTATATCTCCTAAAATAGGCGTCTGCGGGGGTCATTTTATGCACCAGGAAAAAGAAATCCAAAATACTAAAATGGCGATATCTCCTAAACTATGGGTCTGCGGGGGTCATTTTATGCACCAGAAAAAAAAATCAAAATACTAAAGTGGTTCTATCTCCTAAACTAGGCGTCTGCATTGTAATTTGCCCCAGAAAAAAAAATCAAAACACTTAAATGGCTATATCTTCTACACTAGGGATCTTCGTGGGTCATTTTATGTACCAGAAAAAAAAAATCAAAATACTGAAATGGCTATATCTCCTAAACTAGGCGTCTGCATTATAATTTGCCCCAGAAAAAAAATCAAGACACTTAAATGGCTATATCTCCTAAACTAGGGATCTTCGGGGGTCATTTTACGCGCCAGAAAAAAAAATCAAAATACCAAAATGGCTATATCTCCTAAGCTAGTCGTCTGCGGGGGTTATTTTATGCACCAAAAATCCAAAATACTAAAATAGCTATATCTCCTAAACTATGGGTCTGCGGGGGTCATTTTATGCACCAGAAAAAAAAATCAAAATACTAAAGTGGTTCTATCTCCTAAACTAGACGTCTGCATTGTAATTTGCCCCAGAAAAAAAAATCAAAACACTTAAATGGCTATATCTTCTACACTAGGGATCTTCGTGGGTCATTTTATGTACCAGAAAAAAAAAATCAAAATACCAAATTGGCTATATCTCCTAAGCTAGTCGTCTTCGGGGGTTATTTTATGCACCAAAAATCCAAAATACTAAAATAGCTATATCTACTAACCTATGTGTCTGCGGGGGTCATTTTATGCACCAAAAATCCAAAATACTAAAATGGCTATATCTCCTAAACTATGGGTCTGCGGGGGTCATTTTATGCACCAGAAAAAAAAATCAAAATACTAAAGTGGTTCTATCTCATAAACTAGGCGTCTGCATTGTAATTTGCCCCAGAAAAAAAAATCAAAACACTTAAATGGCTATATCTTCTACACTAGGGATCTTCGTGGGTCATTTTATGCACCAGAAAAAAAAAATCAAAATACTAAAATGGTTCTATCTCCTAAACTATGCGTCTGCGGGGATCATGTTAAGCACCAAAAATCCAAAATTCTAAAATGGCTAAATCTCCTGAACAAGGCGTCTGCGGGAGTCATTTTATGCACCAGAAAAAAAAATCAAAATACTAAAACGGCTACATCTCCTAAACTAGGGGTCTGCGGGGGTCATTTTATGCACCAGAAAAAAAAATCAAAATACTAAAACGGCTATATCTCAAAAACTAGGGGTCTGCGGGGGTCATTTTATGCACCAGAAAAAAAAATCAAAATACTAAAATGGCTATATCTCCTAAACTAGTCGTCTTCGGGGGTCATTTTATGCACCAAAAATAAAATATACTAAAATGGCTATATCTCCTAAACTATGCGTCTGCGGGGGTCATCTTATGGACCAGAGAAAAAAATCAAAATACTAAAACGGCTACATCTCCTAAACTAGGGATCTTCGGGGGTCATTTTATGCACCAGAAAAAAAACATTCCAAATACTAAAATGGCTATATCTCCTAAAATAGGCGTCTGCGAGAGTCAGTTTGTGCACCAGAAAAAAAAATCCAAGATACTAAAATACCTACATCTCCTAAGCTAGGCGACTGTGGGGGTCATTTTATGCACCAAAAAAAAAATTCAGAATACTAAAATGGCTAAATCTCCTAAACTAGGCGTCTGAGGTGTCAAATTATGTACCATTAAAAAAATTAAAATATTAAAATGGCAATATCTCCTAAACTAGGGGTCTGCGGGGGTCATTTTATGCACCAGAAAAAAAAATTCTAAATACTTAAATTTCTATATCTCCTAAACTAGGCGTCTGCGAGAGTCAGTTTGTGCACCAGAAAAAAAAATCCAAAATACTCAAATGCCTACATCTCCTAAGCTAGGCGTCTGTGGGGGTCATTTTATGCACCAGAACAAAAAAAGTCAAACCACAAAAATGGCTATATCTCCTAAACTAGGTGTCTGCGGGGGTCACTTTATGCACCAGAGAAAAAAATCAAAATACTAAAACGGCTATATCTCCTAAACTAGGGGTCTGCGGGGGTCATTTTATGCACCAGAAAAAAAAATCAAAATACTAAAATGGTTCTATCTCCTAAATTATACGTCTGCGGGGATCATGTTAAGCACCAAAAACCCAAAATTCTAATATGGCTAAATCTCCTGAACAAGGCGTCTGCGGGAGTCATTTTATGCACCAGAAAAAAAAAATCAAAATACTAAAACGGCTACATCTCCTAAACTAGGGGTCTGCGGCGGTCATTTTATGCACCAGAAAAAAAAATCAAAATACTAAAATGGCTATAACTCCTAAACTAGTCGTCTTCGGGGGTCATTTTATGCACCAGAAAAAAAAATTTAAATACTAAAATGGCTATATTTCCTAAACTATGCGTCTGCGGGTGTCATTTGCATCAGAAAAATAAATCAAAACACTTAAATGGCTATATCTCCTAAACTAGGGATCGTCGGGGGTCATTTCATGCGCCACAAAAAAAAAATTCAAAACATAAAAATGGCTATATCTCCTAAAATAGGCGTCTGCGGGGGTCATTTTATGCACCAGGAAAAAGAAATCCAAAATACTAAAATGGCGATATCTCCTAAACTATGGGTCTGCGGGGGTCATTTTATGCACCAGAAAAAAAAATCAAAATACTAAAGTGGTTCTATCTCCTAAACTAGGCGTCTGCATTGTAATTTGCCCCAGAAAAAAAAATCAAAACACTTAAATGGCTATATCTTCTACACTAGGGATCTTCGTGGGTCATTTTATGTACCAGAAAAAAAAAATCAAAATACTGAAATGGCTATATCTCCTAAACTAGGCGTCTGCATTATAATTTGCCCCAGAAAAAAAATCAAGACACTTAAATGGCTATATCTCCTAAACTAGGGATCTTCGGGGGTCATTTTATGCGCCAGAAAAAAAAAATCAAAATACCAAAATGGCTATATCTCCTAAGCTAGTCGTCTTCGGGGGTTATTTTATGCACCAAAAATCCAAAATACTAAAATAGCTATATCTACTAAACTATGCGTCTGCGGGGGTCATTTTATTCACCAAAAATCCAAAATACTAAAATGTCAATATTTCCTAAACTAGGGGTCTGCGGGGGTCATTTTATGCACCAGAAAAAAAAATCAAAATACTAAAATGGCTATATCTCCTAAACTAGTCGTCTTCGGGGGTCATTTTATGCACCAGAAAAAAAAATTTAAATACTAAAATGGCTATATTTCCTAAACTATGCGTCTGCGGGGGTCATTTGCATCAGAAAAATAAATCAAAACACTTAAATGGCTATATCTCCTAAACTAGGGATCGTCGGGGGTCATTTCATGCGCCACAAAAAAAAAATTCAAAACATAAAAATGGCTATATCTCCTAAAATAGGCGTCTGCGGGGGTCATTTTATGCACCAGGAAAAAGAAATCCAAAATACTAAAATGGCGATATCTCCTAAACTATGGGTCTGCGGGGGTCATTTTATGCACCAGAAAAAAAAATCAAAATACTAAAGTGGTTCTATCTCCTAAACTAGGCGTCTGCATTGTAATTTGCCCCAGAAAAAAAAATCAAAACACTTAAATGGCTATATCTTCTACACTAGGGATCTTCGTGGGTCATTTTATGTACCAGAAAAAAAAAATCAAAATACTGAAATGGCTATATCTCCTAAACTAGGCGTCTGCATTATAATTTGCCCCAGAAAAAAAATCAAGACACTTAAATGGCTATATCTCCTAAACTAGGGATCTTCGGGGGTCATTTTATGCACCAGAAAAAAAATCAAAATACCAAAATGGCTATATCTCCTAAGCTAGTCGTCTTCGGGGGTTATTTTATGCACCAAAAATCCAAAATACTAAAATAGCTATATCTACTAAACTATGCGTCTGCGGGGGTCATTTTATTCACCAAAAATCCAAAATACTAAAATGTCAATATCTCCTAAACTAGGGGTCTGCGGGGGTCATTTTATGCACCAGAAAAAAAAATCAAAATACTAAAATGGCTATATCTCCTAAACTAGTCGTCTTCGGGGGTCATTTTATGCACCAGAAAAAAAATTTAAATACTAAAATGGCTATATTTCCTAAACTATGCGTCTGCGGGGGTCATTTGCATCAGAAAAATAAATCAAAACACTTAAATGGCTATATCTCCTAAACTAGGGATCGTCGGGGGTCATTTCATGCGCCACAAAAAAAAAATTCAAAACATAAAAATGGCTATATCTCCTAAAATAGGCGTCTGCGGGGGTCATTTTATGCACCAGGAAAAAGAAATCCAAAATACTAAAATGGCGATATCTCCTAAACTATGGGTCTGCGGGGGTCATTTTATGCACCAGAAAAAAAAATCAAAATACTAAAGTGGTTCTATCTCCTAAACTAGGCGTCTGCATTGTAATTTGCCCCAGAAAAAAAAATCAAAACACTTAAATGGCTATATCTTCTACACTAGGGATCTTCGTGGGTCATTTTATGTACCAGAAAAAAAAAATCAAAACACTTAAATGGCTATATCTTCTACACTAGGGATCTTCGGGGGTCATTTTATGCACCAGAAAAAAAAATCAAAATACTAAAATGGCTATATCTCCTAAACTAGTCGTCTTCGGGGGTCATTTTATGCACCAGAAAAAAAAATTTAAATACTAAAATGGCGATATCTCCTAAACTAGGGATCTTCGGGGGTCATTTTATGCACCAGAAAAAAAAATCAAAATACTAAAATGGCTATATCTCCTAAACTAGTCGTCTTCGGGGGTCATTTTATGCACCAGAAAAAAAAATTTAAATACTAAAATGGCGATATCTCCTAAACTAGGGATCTTCGGGGGTCATTTTATGCACCAGAAAAAAAAATTTAAATACTAAAATGGCGATATCTCCTAAACTAGGGATCTTCGGGGGTCATTTTATGCACCAGAAAAAAAATCAAAATACCAAAATGGCTATATCTATTAAGCTAGTCGTCTTCGGGGGTTATTTTATGCACCAAAAATCCAAAATACTAAAATAGCTATATCTACTAAACTATGCGTCTGCGGGGGTCATTTTATTCACCAAAAATCCAAAATACTAAAATGTCAATATCTCCTAAACTGGGGGTCTGCGGGGGTCATTTTATGCACCAGAAAAAAAAATCAAAATACTAAAATGGCTATATCTCCTAAACTAGTCGTCTTCGGGGGTCATTTTGTGCACCAAAAATCCAAAATACTAAAATGGCAGTATCTCCTAAACAAGGTGTCTGCGGTTGTCGTTTTATGCACCAGTGGTCTGCGGGGGTCATTTATGCACCAGAAACAAAAAATTAAAATACTAAAACTTCTATATCTCCTAAACTAGTGGTCTGCGGGGGTCATTTTATGCACCAGAAAAAAAAAATTCAGAATACCAAAATGGCTATATCTCCTAAGCTAGTCGTTTTCGGGGGTTATTTTATGCACCAAAAATCCAAAATACTAAAATAGCTATATCTACTAAACTATGCGTCTGCGGGGGTCATTTTATTCACCAAAAATCCAAAATACTAAAATGTCAATATCTCCTAAACTAGGGGTCTGCGGGGGTCATTTTATGCACCAGAAAAAAAAATCAAAATACTAAAATGGCTATATCTCCTAAACTAGTCGTCTTCGGGGGTCATTTTATGCACCAGAAAAAAAAATTTAAATACTAAAATGGCTATATTTCCTAAACTATGCGTCTGCGGGGGTCATTTGCATCAGAAAAATAAATCAAAACACATAAATGGCTATATCTCCTAAACTAGGGATCGTCGGGGGTCATTTCATGCGCCACAAAAAAAAAATTCAAAACATAAAAATGGCTATATCTCCTAAAATAGGCGTCTGCGTGGGTCATTTTATGCACCAGGAAAAAGAAATCCAAAATACTAAAATGGCGATATCTCCTAAACTAGGGATCTTCGGGGGTCATTTTATGCACCAGAAAAAAAAATCAAAATACCAAAATGGCTATATCTATTAAGCTAGTCGTCTTCGGGGGTTATTTTATGCACCAAAAATCCAAAATACTAAAATAGCTATATCTACTAAACTATGCGTCTGCGGGGGTCATTTTATTCACCAAAAATCCAAAATACTAAAATGTCAATATCTCCTAAACTAGGGGTCTGCGGGGGTCATTTTATGCACCAGAAAAAAAAATCAAAATACTAAAATGGCTATATCTCCTAAACTAGTCGTCTTCGGGGGTCATTTCATGCGCCACAAAAAAAAAATTCAAAACATAAAAATGGCTATATCTCCTAAAATAGGCGTCTGCTTGGGTCATTTTATGCACCAGGACAAAGAAATCCAAAATACTAAAATGGCGATATCTCCTAAACTATGGGTCTGCGGGGGTCATTTTATGCACCAGAAAAAAAAATCAAAATACTAAAGTGGTTCTATCTCCTAAACTAGGCGTCTGCATTGTAATTTGCCCCAGAAAAAAAATCAAAACACTTAAATGGCTATATCTCCTAAACTAGGGATCTTCGGGGGTCATTTTATGCACCAGAAAAAAAAAATTCAGAATACCAAAATGGCTAAATCTCCTAAACTAGGCGTATGAGGTGTCAAATTATGTACCATTAAAAAAATTAAAATATTAAAATGGCCATATCTCCTAAACTAGGGGTCTGCGGGGGTCATTTTATGCACCAGAAAAAAAAATTCTAAATACTTAAATTTCTATATCTCCTAAACTAGGCGTCTGCGAGAGTCAGTTGGTGCACCAGAAAAAAAAATCCAAGATAGTCAAATGCCTACATCTCCTAAGCTAGGCGTCTGTGGGTGTCATTTTATGCACCAGAGACAAAAATCAAAATACTAAAACGGCTATATCTCCTAAACTAGGGGTCTGCGGGGGTCATTTTATGCACCAGAAAAAAAAATCAAAATACTAAAATGGCTATATCTCCTAAACTAGTCGTCTTCGGGGGTCATTTTGTGCACCGAAAATCCAAAATACTAAAATGGCAATATCTCCTAAACAAGGTGTCTGCGGTTGTCGTTTTATGCACCAGTGGTCTGCGGGGGTCATTTATGCACCAGAAACAAAAAATTAAAATACTAAAACTTCTATATCTCCTAAACTAGTGGTCTGCGGGGGTCATTTTATGCACCAGAAAAAAAAAATTCAGAATACCAAAATGGCTATATCTCCTAAGCTAGTCGTTTTCGGGGGTTATTTTATGCACCAAAAATCCAAAATACTAAAATAGCTATATCTACTAAACTATGCGTCTGCGGGGGTCATTTTATGCACCAAAAATCCAAAATACTAAAATGGCAATATCTCCTAAACTAGGGGTCTGCGGGGGTCATTTTATGCACCAGAAAAAAAAAATCAAAATACTAAAATGGCTATATCTCCTAAACTAGTCGTCTTCGGGGGTCATTTTGTGCACCAAAAATCCAAAATACTAAAATGGCTAAATCTCCTAAACTAGGCGTCTGCGGGGTCAAATTATGCACCAGAAAAAAAACCTAAATACTAAAATGGCTATATCCACTACACTAGGGGTCTGCGTTGGTCATTTTATGCACCAGAAAAAAAAAATTCGGAATACTAAAATGGCTAATTCTCCTTAACTAGGTGTCTCCGGGTCAAATTATGCACCCGAAAAAAAATTTTAAAATACTAAAATGACTAAATCTCCTTAACTAGGCGTCTGCGGGGTCAAATTATGCACCCGAAAAAAAAATTCAAAATACTAAAATGGCTAAATCTCCTTAACTAGGCTTCTGCGGGGGTCATTTTATTCTCCAGAAAAAAAAATCAAAATACTAAATAGGCTATATCTCCTAAACTGGGCGTCTGCGGGTCATTTTATGCACCAGAAAAAAAAATTCAAATCACAAAAATGGCTATATCTCCTAAACTAGGCGTCTGCGGGTGTCATTTTATGCACCAGAAAAAACAAATCAAAATACTAAAATGGCTAAATCTCCTAAACCAGGCGTCAGCGGGATCAAATTATGCACCATAAAAAAAAATTAAAATACTAAAATGGCTATATCCCCTGCACTAGTGGTCTGCGTTGGTCATTTTATGCACCAGAAAAAAATTTCTAAGCACTAAAATGGATAAATCTCCAAACCTAGGCGTCTGCGGGGGTCATTTTATGCACCAGAAAAAAGAAATCCAAAATACTAAAGTGGTTCTATCTCATAAACTGGGCGTCTGCATTGTAATTTGCCCCAGAAAAAAAAACCAAAACACTTAAATGGCTATATCTCCTAAACTAGGGATCTTCGGGGGTCATTTTATGCACCAGAAAAAAAAAAATCAAAATACCAAAATGGCTATATCTCCTAAGCTAGTCGTTTTCGGGGGTTATTTTATGCACCAAAAATCCAAAATACTAAAATAGCTATATCTACTAAACTATGCGTCTGCGGGGGTCATTTTATGCACCAAAAATCCAAAATACTAAAATGGCAATATCTCCTAAACTATGGGTCTGCGGGGGTCATTTTATGCACCAGAAAAAAAAATCAAAATACTAAAATGGTTCTATCTCCTAAACTATACGTCTGCGGGGATCATGTTAAGCACCAAAAACCCAAAATTCTAAAATGGCTAAATCTCCTGAACAAGGCGTCTGCGGGAGTCATTTTATGCACCAGAAAAAAAAAATCAAAATACTAAAACGGCTACATCTCCTAAACTAGGGGTCTGCGGCGGTCATTTTATGCACCAGAAAAAAAAATCAAAATACTAAAATGGCTATAACTCCTAAACTAGTCGTCTTCGGGGGTCATTTTATGCACCAGAAAAAAAAATTTAAATACTAAAATGGCTATATTTCCTAAACTATGCGTCTGCGGGGGTCATTTGCATCAGAAAAATAAATCAAAACACTTAAATGGCTATATCTCCTAAACTAGGGATCGTCGGGGGTCATTTCATGCGCCACAAAAAAAAATTCAAAACATAAAAATGGCTATATCTCCTAAAATAGGCGTCTGCGGGGGTCATTTTATGCACCAGGAAAAAGAAATCCAAAATACTAAAATGGCGATATCTCCTAAAATAGGCGTCTTCGGGGGTCATTTTATGCACCACAAAAAAAAATTCAAAACACAAAAATGGTTATATCTCCTAAAATAGGCGTCTGCGAGAGTCAGTTTGTGCACCAGAAAAAAAAATCCAAGATACTAAAATACCTACATCTCCTAAGCTAGGCGTCTGTGAGGGTCATTTTATGCACCAGAAAAAAAAAATTCAGAATACTAAAATGGCTAAATCTCCTAAACTAGGCGTCTGAGGTGTCAAATTATGTACCATTAAAAAAATTAAAATATTAAAATGGCCATATCTCCTAAACTAGGGGTCTGCGGGGGTCATTTTATGCACCAGAAAAAAAAATTCTAAATACTTAAATTTCTATATCTCCTAAACTAGGCGTCTGCGAGAGTCAGTTGGTGCACCAGAAAAAAAAATCCAAGATAGTCAAATGCCTACATCTCCTAAGCTAGGCGTCTGTGGGGGTCAATTTATGCACCAGAAAAAAAAAATTCAAGCCACAAAAATGGCTATATCTCCTAAACTAGGAGTCTGCGGGGGTCATTTTATGCACCAGAGAAAAAAATCAAAATACTAAAACGGCTATATCTCCTAAACTAGGGGTCTCTGCGGGGGTCATTTTATGCACCAGAAAAAAAAATCAAAATACTAAAATGGCTATATCTCCTAAATTAGTAGTCTTCGGGGGTCATTTTGTGCACCAAAAATCCAAAATACTAAAATGGCAATATCTCCTAAACAAGGCGTCTGCGGTTGTCGTTTTATGCACCAGTGGTCTGCGGGGGTCATTTATGCACCAGAAACAATAAATTAAAATACTAAAACTTCTATATCTCCTAAACTAGTGGTCTGCGGGGGTCATTTTATGCACCAGAAAAAAAAAATTTAAATACTAAAATGGCTACATCTCCTAAACTAGGCGTCTGCGGGGGTCATTTGCATCAGAAAAATAAATCAAAACACTTAAATGGCTATATCTCCTAAACTAGGGATCTTCGGGGGTCATTTTACGCACCAGAAAAAAAAATCAAAATACCAAAATGGCTATATCTCCTAAAATAGGCGTCTTCGGGGGTCATTTCAGCCACCACAAAAAAAAAAATTCAAAACACAAAAATGGCGATATCTCCTAAACTAGGGGTCTGCGGGGGTCATGTTAAGCACCAAAAATCCAAAATACTAAAATAGCTATATCTACTAAACTATGCGTCTGCGGTTGTCATTTTATGCACCAAAAATCCAAAATACTAAAATGGCAATATCTCCTAAACTATGGGTCTGCGGGGGTCATTTTATGCACCAGAAAAAAAAATCAAAATACTAAAGTGGTTCTATCTCATAAACTATGCGTCTGCATTGTAATTTGCCCCAGAAAAAAAAATCAAAACACTTAAATGGCTATATCTCCTAATCTAGGGATCTTCGGGGGTCATTTTATGCACCAGAAAAAAAAAATCAAAATACGAAAATGGCTATATCTCCTAAGCTAGTCGTCTTCGGGGGTTATTTTATGCACCAAAAATCCAAAATACTAAAATAGCTATATCTACTAAGCTATGCGTCTGCGGGGGTCATTTTATGCACCAAAAATCCAAAATACTAAAATGGCAATATCTCCTAACCTAGCGGTCTGCGGGGGTCATTTTATGCACCAGAAAAAAAAATTAAAATACTAAAATGGTTCTATCTCCTAAACTATACGTCTGCGGGATCATGTTAAGCACCAAAAATCCAAAATTCTAAAATGGCTAAATCTCCTGAACAAGGCGTCTGCGGGAGTCATTTTATGCACCAGAAAAAAAAATCAAAATACTAAAACGGCTACATCTCCTACGCTAGGGGTCTGCGGGGGTCATTTTATGCACCAGAAAAAAAAATCAAAATACTAAAATGGCTATATCTCCTAAACTAGTCGTCTCGGGGGTCATTTTATGCACCAGAAAAAAAAACTTTAAATACTAAAATGGCTATATCTCCTAAACTAGGCGTCTGCGGGGGTCATTTGCATCAGAAAAATAAATCAAAACACTTAAATGGCTATATCTCCTAAACTAGGGATCTTCGGGGGTCATTTTATGCACCAGAAAAAAAAAAATTCCAAATACTAAAATGGCTATATCTCCTAAAATAGGCGTCTGCGAGAGACAGTTTGTGCACCAGAAAAAAAAATCCAAGATACTAAAATACCTACATCTCCTAAGCTAGGCGTCTGTGGGGGTCATTTTATGCACCAGAAAAAAAAATTCGGAATACTAAAATGGCTAAATCTCCTAAACTAGGCGTCTGAGGTGTCAAATTATGTACCATTAAAATAATTAAAATATTAAAATGGCTATATCTCCTAAACTAGGGGTCTGCGGGGGTCATTTTATGCACCAGAAAAAAAAATTCTAAGTACTTAAATTTCTATATCTCCTAAACTAGGCGTCTGCGAGAGTCAGTTTGTGCACCAGAAAAAAAAATCCAAGATACTAAAATGCGTACATCTCCTAAGCTTGGCGTCTGTGGGGGTCATTTTATGCACCAGAAAAAAAAAATTCAAACCACAAAAATGGCTGTATCTCCTAAACTAGGTATCCGCGGGGGTCATTTTATGCACCAGAGAAAAAAATCAAAATACTAAAACGGCTATATCTGCTAAACTAGGGGTCTGCGGGGGTCATTTTATGCACCAGAAAAAAAAATCAAAATACTAATATGGCTGTATCTCCTAAACTAGTCGTCTTCGGGGGTCATTTTGTGCACCAAAAATCCAAAATACTAAAATGGCAATATCTCCTAAACTAGTGGTCTGCGGGGGTCATTTATGCACCAGAAACAAAAAATTAAAATACTAAAACTTCTATATCTCCTAAACTAGTGGTCTGCGGGGGTCATTTTATGCACCAGAAAAAAAAAATTCAGAATACTAAAATGGCTAAATCTCCTAAACTAGGCGTCTGCGGTGTCAAATTGTGTACCATAAAAAAAATTAAAATATTAAAATGGCTATATCTCCTTAACTAGTTGTCTGCGGGGGTCAATTTATTCACCAGAAAAAAAAATTCAGAATTCTAAAATGGCTAAATCTCCTAAACTAGGCGTCTGCGGGGTCAAATTATGCACCAGAAAAAAAAACATAAATACTAAAATGGCTATATCCCCTACTCTAGGGGTCTGCGGTTGTCGTTTTATTCACCAGAAAAAAAAATCAAAATACCAAAACGGCTATATCTCCTAAACTAGTGGTCTGCGGGGGTCATTTATGCACCAGAAACAAAAAATTAAAATACTAAAACTTCTATATCTCCTAAACTAGTGGTCTGCGGGGGTCATTTTATGCACCAGAAAAAAAAAATTCAGAATACTAAAATGGCTAAATCTCCTAAACTAGGCGTCTGCGGTGTCAAATTGTGTACCATAAAAAAAATTAAAATATTAAAATGGCTATATCTCCTTAACTAGTTGTCTGCGGGGGTCAATTTATTCACCAGAAAAAAAAATTCAGAATTCTAAAATGGCTAAATCTCCTAAACTAGGCGTCTGCGGGGTCAAATTATGCACCAGAAAAAAAAACATAAATACTAAAATGGCTATATCCCCTACTCTAGGGGTCTGCGTTGGTCATTTTATGCACCAGAAAAAAAAAATTCGGAATACTAAAATGGTTAAATCTCCTTAACTAGGTGTCTCCGGGTCAAATTCTGCACCCGAAAAAAAATTTCAAAATACTAAAATGACTAAATCTCCTTAACTAGGCGTCTGCGGGGTCAAAGTATGCACCCGAAAAAAAAATTCAAAATACTCAAATGTCTAAATCTCCTTAACAAGGCTTCTGCGGGGTCATTTTATTCTCCAGAAAAAAAAAATCAAAATACTAAATAGGCTATATCTCCTAAACTGGGCGTCTGCGGGTCATTTTATGCACCAGAAACAAAAAACTCAAATCACAAAAATGGCTATATCTCCTAAACTAGGCGTCTGCGGGTGTCATTTTATGCACCAGAAAAAACAAATCAAAATACTAAAATGGCTAAATCTCCTAAACCAGGCGTCAGCGGGATCCAATTATGCACCAAAAATCCAAAATACTAAAATGGCAATATCTCCTAAACAAGGCGTCTGCGGTTGTCGTTTTATGCACCAGAAAAAAAAAATCAAAATACTAAAACGGCTATATCTCCTAAACTAGTGGTCTGCGGGGGTCATTTATGCACCAGAAAAAAAAAATTCAGAATACTAAAATGGCTAAATCTCCTAAACTTGGCGTCTGCGGGATTAAATTATGCACCATAAAAAAAAATCAAAATACTAAAATGGCTATATCTCCTAAACTAGGCGTCTGCGGGGGTCATTTTATGCACCAAAAATCCAAAATACTAAAATGGCTTTATCTCCTAAACTATGCGTCTGCGGGGGTCATTTTATGCACCAAAAATCCAAAATACTAAAATGGTTCTATCTCTTAAACTAGGCGTCTGCATTGTAATTTGCCCCAGAAAAAAAAATCAAAACACTTAAATGGCTATATCTTCTACACTAGGGATTTTCGTGGGTCATTTTATGCACCAGAAAAAAAAAATCAAAATACTAAAACGGCTATATCTCCTAAACTAGGCGTCTGCATTGTAATTTGCCCCAGAAAAAAAAATCAAAACACTTAAATGGCTATATCTCCTAAACTAGGGATCTTCGGGGGTCATTTTATGCACCAGAAAAAAAAATCAAAATACTAAAATGGCTATATCTCCTAAGCTAGTCGTCTTCGGAGGTTATTTTATGCACCAAAAATCCAAAATACTAAAATGGCCATATCTCCTAAACTAGGGGTCTGCGGGGGTCATTTTATGCACCAGAAAAAAAAATCAAAATACTAAAATTGTTCATTTTATGCCCCAGAAAAAAAAAATTCAAACCACAAAAATGGCTATATCTCCTAAACTAGGTGTCTGCGGGGGTCATTTTAAGCACCAGAGAAAAAAATCAAAATACTAAAACCGCTATATCTCCTAAACTAGGGG
The DNA here is from genome assembly GCA_963966105.1 of Volucella zonaria. Taxonomy (NCBI): domain Eukaryota; kingdom Metazoa; phylum Arthropoda; class Insecta; order Diptera; family Syrphidae; genus Volucella; species Volucella zonaria. Next base: position 3,214,892 of record CAWYQB010000254.1, on the reverse strand, counting down.
TCTGCGGGGGTCATTTTATGCACCAGAAAAAAAAATCAAAATACTGAAATGGTTCTATCTATTAAACTATGCGTCTGCGGGGATCATGTTAAGCACCAAAAATCCAAAATTCTAAAATGGTTAAATCTCCTGAACAAGGCGTCTGCGGGAGTCATTTTATGCACCAGAAAAAAAAAATCAAAATACTAAAACGGCTGCATCTCCCTAACTAAGGGTCTGCGGGGGTCTTTTTGCACCAGAAAAAAAAATTAAAATACTAAAATGGCTATATCTCCTAAACTAGTCGTCTTCGGGGGTCATTTTATGCACCAAAAATCCAAAATACTAAAATGGCTATATCTCCTAAACTAGGGGTCTGCGGGGGTCATTTTATGCACCAGAAAAAAAAATCAAAATACTAAAATTGTTCATTTTATGCACCAGAAAAAAAAAATTCAAACCACAAAAATGGCTATATCTCCTAAACTAGGTGTCTGCGGGGTCAATTTATGCACCAGAGAAAAAAATCAAAATACTAAAACGGCTATATCTCCTAAACTGGGGGTCTGCGGGGGTCATTTTATGCACCAGAAAAAAAAAAATCAAAGTACTAAAATGGCTATATCTCCTAAACTAGTCGTCTTCGGGGTCATTTTATGCACCAAAAATCCAAAATACTAAAATGGCAATATCTCCTGAACAAGGCGTCTGCGGTTGTCGTTTTATGCACCAGAAAAAAAAATTAAAATACAAAAACGGCTATATCTCCTAAACTAGTGGTCTGCGGGGGTCATTTATGCACCAGAAACAAAAAATTAAAATACTAAAACTTCTATATCTCCTAAACTAGTGGTCTGCGGGGGTCATTTTAAGCACCAGAAAAAAAAAATTCAGAATACTAAAATGGCTAAATCTCCTAAACTAGGCGTCTGCGGTGTCAAATTATGTACCATAAAAAAAATTAAAATATTAAAATGGCTATATCTCCTAAACTAGTTGTCTGCGGGGGTTATTTTATTCACCAGAAAAAAAAATTCAGAATACTAAAATGGCTAAATCTCCTTAACTAGGTGTCTCCGGGTCAAATTCTGCACCCGAAAAAAAATTTCAAAATACTAAAATGACTAAATCTGCTTAACTAGGCGTCTGCGGGGTCAAATTATTCACCCGAAAAAAAAATTCAAAATACTAAAATGGCTAAATCTCCTTTACTAGGCTTCTGCGGAGGTCATTTTATTCTCCAGAAAAAAAAATCAAAATACTAAAAAGGCTATATCTCCTAAACTTGGCGTCTGCGGGTGTCATTTTATGCACCAGAAAAAAAAATCAAAATACTAAAATGGTTCTATCTCCTAAACTATGCGTCTGCGGGGATCATGTTAAGCACCAAAAATCCAAAATTCTAAAATGGCTAAATCTCCTGAACAAGGCATCTGCGGGAGTCATTTGATGCACCAGAAAAAAAAAATCAAAATACTAAAATGGCTAAATCTCCTTAACTAGGTGTCTCCGGGTCAAATTATGCAAACGAAAAAAAATTTCAAAATACTAAAATGACTAAATCTCCTTAACTAGGCGTCTGCGGGGTCAAATTATTCACCCGAAAAAAAAATTCAATATACTAAAATGGCTAAATCTCCTTAACTAGGCTTCTGCGGGGGTCATTTTATTCTCCAGAAAAAAAAAATCAAAATACTAAAAACGCTATATCTCCTAAACTGGGCGTCTGCGGGTCATTTTATGCACCAGAAAAAAAAAATTCAAATCACAAAAATGGCTATATCTCCTAAACTAGGGATCTTCGGGGGTCATTTTATGCACCAGAAAAAAAAAATCAAAATACGAAAATGGCTATATCTCCTAAGCTAGTCGTCTTCGGGGGTTATTTTATGCACCAAAAATCCAAAATACTAAAATAGCTATATCTACTAAACTATGCGTCTGCGGGGGTCATTTTATGCACCAAAAATCCAAAATACTAAAATGGCAATATCTCCTAACCTAGCGGTCTGCGGGGGTTATTTTATGCACCAGAAAAAAAAATTAAAATACTAAAATGGTTCTATCTCCTAAACTATACGTCTGCGGGATCATGTTAAGCACCAAAAATCCAAAATTCTAAAATGGCTAAATCTCCTGAACAAGGCGTCTGCGGGAGTCATTTTATGCACCAGAAAAAAAAATCAAAATACTAAAACGGCTACATCTCCTACACTAGGGGTCTGCGGGGTCATTTTATGCACCAGAAAAAAAAATCAAAATACTAAAATGGCTATATCTCCTAAACTAGTCGTTTTCGGGGGTCATTTTATGCACCAGAAAAAAAAAATTTAAATACTAAAATGGCTATATCTCCTAAACTAGGCGTCTGCGGGGGTCATTTGCATCAGAAAAATAAATCAAAACACTTAAATTTCTATATCTCCTAAACTAGGGATCTTCGGGGGTCATTTTATGCACCAGAAAAAAAAAAATTCCAAATACTAAAATGGCTATATCTCCTAAAATAGGCGTCTGCGAGAGACAGTTTGTGCACCAGAAAAAAAAATCCAAGATACTAAAATACCTACATCTCCTAAGCTAGGCGTCTGTGGGGGTCATTTTATGCACCAGAAAAAAAAATTCGGAATACTAAAATGGCTAAATCTCCTAAACTAGGCGTCTGAGGTGTCAAATTATGTACCATTAAAAAAATTTAAATATTAAAATGGCTATATCTCCTAAACTAGGGGTCTGCGGGGGTCATTTTATGCACCAGAAAAAAAAATTCTAAGTACTTAAATTTCTATATCTCCTAAACTAGGCGTCTGCGAGAGTCAGTATGTGCACCAGAAAAAAAAATCCAAGATACTAAAATGCGTACATCTCCTAAGCTTGGCGTCTGTGGGGGTCATTTTATGCACCAGAAAAAAAAAATTCAAACCACAAAAATGGCTGTATCTCCTAAACTAGGTATCCGCGGGGGTCATTTTATGCACCAGAGAAAAAAATCAAAATACTAAAACGGCTATATCTGCTTAACTAGGGGTCTGCGGGGGTCATTTTATGCACCAGAAAAAAAAATCAAAATACTAATATGGCTGTATCTCCTAAACTAGTCGTCTTCGGGGGTCATTTTGTGCACCAAAAATCCAAAATACTAAAATGGCAATATCTCCTAAACTAGTGGTCTGCGGGGGTCATTTATGCACCAGAAACAAAAAATTAAAATACTAAAACTTCTATATCTCCTAAACTAGTGGTCTGCGGGGGTCATTTTATGCACCAGAAAAAAAAAATTCAGAATACTAAAATGGCTAAATCTCCTAAACTAGGCGTCTGCGGTGTCAAATTGTGTACCATAAAAAAAATTAAAATATTAAAATGGCTATATCTCCTTAACTAGTTGTCTGCGGGGGTCAATTTATTCACCAGAAAAAAAAATTCAGAATTCTAAAATGGCTAAATCTCCTAAACTAGGCGTCTGCGGGGTCAAATTATGCACCAGAAAAAAAAACATAAATACTAAAATGGCTATATCCCCTACTCTAGGGGTCTGCGGTTGTCGTTTTATTCACCAGAAAAAAAAATCAAAATACCAAAACGGCTATATCTCCTAAACTAGTGGTCTGCGGGGGTCATTTATGCACCAGAAACAAAAAATTAAAATACTAAAACTTCTATATCTCCTAAACTAGTGGTCTGCGGGGGTCATTTTATGCACCAGAAAAAAAAAATTCAGAATACTAAAATGGCTAAATCTCCTAAACTAGGCGTCTGCGGTGTCAAATTGTGTACCATAAAAAAAATTAAAATATTAAAATGGCTATATCTCCTTAACTAGTTGTCTGCGGGGGTCAATTTATTCACCAGAAAAAAAAATTCAGAATTCTAAAATGGCTAAATCTCCTAAACTAGGCGTCTGCGGGGTCAAATTATGCACCAGAAAAAAAAACATAAATACTAAAATGGCTATATCCCCTAGTCTAGGGGTCTGCGTTGGTCATTTTATGCACCAGAAAAAAAAAATTCGGAATACTAAAATGGCTAAATCTCCTTAACTAGGTGTCTCCGGGTCAAATTCTGCACCCGAAAAAAAATTTCAAAATACTAAAATGACTAAATCTCCTTAACTAGGCGTCTGCGGGGTCAAATTATGCACCCGAAAAAAAAATTCAAAATACTCAAATGGCTAAATCTCCTTAACAAGGCTTCTGCGGGGTCATTTTATTCTCCAGAAAAAAAAAATCAAAATACTAAATAGGCTATATCTCCTAAACTGGGCGTCTGCGGGTCATTTTATGCACCAGAAACAAAAAACTCAAATCACAAAAATGGCTATATCTCCTAAACTAGGCGTCTGCGGGTGTCATTTTATGCACCAGAAAAAACAAATCAAAATACTAAAATGGCTAAATCTCCTAAACCAGGCGTCAGCGGGATCAAATTATGCACCAAAAATCCAAAATACTAAAATGGCAATATCTCCTAAACAAGGCGTCTGCGGTTGTCGTTTTATGCACCAGAAAAAAAAAATCAAAATACTAAAACGGCTATATCTCCTAAACTAGTGGTCTGCGGGGGTCATTTATGCACCAGAAAAAAAAAATTCAGAATACTAAAATGGCTAAATCTCCTAAACTTGGCGTCTGCGGGATTAAATTATGCACCATAAAAAAAAATCAAAATACTAAAATGGCTTTATCTCCTAAACTAGGCGTCTGCGGGGGTCATTTTATGCACCAAAAATCCAAAATACTAAAATGGCTTTATCTCCTAAACTATGCGTCTGCGGGGGTCATTTTATGCACCAAAAATCCAAAATACTAAAATGGTTCTATCTCTTAAACTAGGCGTCTGCATTGCAATTTGCCCCACAAAAAAAAATCAAAACACTTAAATGGCTATATCTTCTACACTAGGGATTTTCGTGGGTCATTTTATGCACCAGAAAAAAAAAATCAAAATACTAAAACGGCTATATCTCCTAAACTAGGCGTCTGCATTGTAATTTGCCCCAGAAAAAAAAATCAAAACACTTAAATGGCTATATCTCCTAAACTAGGGATCTTCGGGGGTCATTTTATGCACCAGAAAAAAAAATCAAAATACTAAAATGGCTATATCTCCTAAGCTAGTCGTCTTCGGGGGTTATTTTATGCACCAAAAATCCAAAATACTAAAATGGCCATATCTCCTAAACTAGGGGTCTGCGGGGGTCATTTTATGCACCAGAAAAAAAAATCAAAATACTAAAATTGTTCATTTTATGCCCCAGAAAAAAAAAATTCAAACCACAAAAATGGCTATATCTCCTAAACTAGGTGTCTGCGGGGGTCATTTTAAGCACCAGAGAAAAAAATCAAAATACTAAAACCGCTATATCTCCTAAACTAGGGGTCTGCGGGGGTCATTTTATGCACCAGAAAAAAAAATCAAAATACTGAAATGGTTCTATCTATTAAACTATGCGTCTGCGGGGATCATGTTAAGCACCAAAAATCCAAAATTCTAAAATGGTTAAATCTCCTGAACAAGGCGTCTGCGGGAGTCATTTTATGCACCAGAAAAAAAAAATCAAAATACTAAAACGGCTGCATCTCCCTAACTAGGGGTCTGCGGGGGTCTTTTTGCACCAGAAAAAAAAATTAAAATACTAAAATGGCTATATCTCCTAAACTAGTCGTCTTCGGGGGTCATTTTATGCACCAAAAATCCAAAATACTAAAATGGCTATATCTCCTAAACTAGGGGTCTGCGGGGGTCATTTTATGCACCAGAAAAAAAAATCAAAATACTAAAATTGTTCATTTTATGCACCAGAAAAAAAAAATTCAAACCACAAAAATGGCTATATCTCCTAAACTAGGTGTCTGCGGGGGTCAATTTATGCACCAGAGAAAAAAATCAAAATACTAAAACGGCTATATCTCCTAAACTGGGGGTCTGCGGGGGTCATTTTATGCACCAGAAAAAAAAAAATCAAAATACTAAAATGGCTATATCTCCTAAACTAGTCGTCTTCGGGGTCATTTTATGCACCAAAAATCCAAAATACTAAAATGGCAATATCTCCTGAACAAGGCGTCTGCGGTTGTCGTTTTATGCACCAGAAAAAAAAATTAAAATACAAAAACGGCTATATCTCCTAAACTAGTGGTCTGCGGGGGTCATTTATGCACCAGAAACAAAAAATTAAAGTACTAAAACTTCTATATCTCCTAAACTAGTGGTCTGCGGGGGTCATTTTAAGCACCAGAAAAAAAAAATTCAGAATACTAAAATGGCTAAATCTCCTAAACTAGGCGTCTGCGGTGCCAAATTATGTACCATAAAAAAAATTAAAATATTAAAATGGCTATATCTCCTAAACTAGTTGTCTGCGGGGGTTATTTTATTCACCAGAAAAAAAAATTCAGAATACTAAAATGGCTAAATCTCCTTAACTAGGTGTCTCCGGGTCAAATTCTGCACCCGAAAAAAAATTTCAAAATACTAAAATGACTAAATCTGCTTAACTAGGCGTCTGCGGGGTCAAATTATTCACCCGAAAAAAAAATTCAAAATACTAAAATGGCTAAATCTCCTTTACTAGGCTTCTGCGGGGGTCATTTTATTCTCCAGAAAAAAAATCAAAATACTAAAAAGGCTATATCTCCTAAACTTGGCGTCTGCGGGTGTCATTTTATGCACCAGAAAAAAAAATCAAAATACTAAAATGGTTCTATCTCCTAAACTATGCGTCTGCGGGGATCATGTTAAGCACCAAAAATCCAAAATTCTAAAATGACTAAATCTCCTGAACAAGGCGTCTGCGGGAGTCATTTGATGCACCAGAAAAAAAAAATCAAAATACTAAAATGGCTAAATCTCCTTAACTAGGTGTCTCCGGGTCAAATTATGCAAACGAAAAAAAATTTCAAAATACTAAAATGACTAAATCTCCTTAACTAGGCGTCTGCGGGGTCAAATTATTCACCCGAAAAAAAAATTCAATATACTAAAATGGCTAAATCTCCTTAACTAGGCTTCTGCGGGGGTCATTTTATTCTCCAGAAAAAAAAAATCAAAATACTAAAAACGCTATATCTCCTAAACTGGGCGTCTGCGGGTCATTTTATGCACCAGAAAAAAAAAATTCAAATCACAAAAATGGCTATATCTCCTAAACTAGGCGTCTGCTGGTGTCATTTTATGCACCAGAAAAAACAAATCAAAATACAAAAATGGCTAAATCTCCTAAACCAGGCGTCAGCGGGATCAAATTATGCACCATAAAAAAAAATCAAAATACTAAAATGGCTATATCCCCTACACTAGTGGTCTGCGTTGGTCATTTTAAGCAGCAGAAAAAAATTTCTAAGCACTAACATGGATAAATCTCCAAACCTAGGCGTCTGCGGGGGTTATTTTATGCACCAGAAAAAAAAATCAAAATACTAAAATGGTTCTAACTCCTAAACTATGCGTCTGCGGGGATCATGTTAAGCACCAAAAATCCAAAATTCTAAAATGGCTAAATCTCCTGAACAAGGCGTCTGCGGGAGTCATTTGATGCACCAGAAAAAAAAAATCAAAATACTAAAACGGTTAAATCTCCTAAACTAGGGGTCTGCGGGGGTCATTTTGCACCAGAAAAAAAAATTAAAATACTAAAATGGCTATATCTCCTAAACTAGTCGTCTTCGGGGGTCATTTTATGCACCAAAAATCCAGAATACTAAAATGGCTATACCTCCTAAACTAGGGGTCTGCGGGGGTCATTTTATGCACCAGAAAAAAAAATTAAAATACTAAAATGGCTATATCTCCTAAACAAGTCGTCTTCGGGGGTCATTTTATGCACCAAAAATCCAAAATACTAAAATGGCAATATCTCCTAAACAAGGCGTCTGCGGTTGTCGTTTTATGCACCAGAAAAAAAAAATCAAAATACTAAAACGGCTATATCTGCTAAACTAGTGGTCTGCGGGGGTCATTTTATGCACCAGAAGAAAAAAAATTCAGAATACTAAAATGGCTAAATCTCCTAAACTAGGCGTCTGCGTAATCAAATTATGCACCATAAGAAAAAATCAAAATACTAAAATGGCTATATCTCCTAAACTAGGCGTCTGCGGGGGTCATTTTATGCACCACAAATCCAGAATGCTAAAATGGCTTTATCTCCTAAACTGTGCGTCTGCGGGGGTCATTTTATGCACCAAAAATCCAAAATACTAAAATGGTTCTATCTCCTAAACTAGGCGTCTGCATTGCAATTTGCCCCAGAAAAAAAAATCAAAACACTTAAATGGCTATATCTTCTACAATAGGGATCTTCGTGGGTCATTTTAGGCACCAGAAAAAAAAAATCAAAATACTAAAACGGCTATATCTCCTAAACTAGGCGTCTGCATTGTAATTTGCCCCAGAGAAAAAAATCAAAACACTTAAATGGCTATGTCTCCTAAACTAGGGATCTTCGGGGGTCATTTTATGCACCAGAAAAAAAAATCAAAATACTTAAATGGCTATATCTCCTAAGCTAGTCGTCTTCGGGGGTTATTTTATGCACCAGAAAAATCAAATCAAAATACTAAAATGGCTAAATCTCCTAAACCAGGCGCCAGCGGGATCAAATTATGCACCATAAAAAAAATCAAAATACTAAAATGGCTATATCTCCTAAACTATGCGTCTGCATTGTAATTTGCCCCAGAAAAAAAAATCAAAACACTTAAATGGCTATATCTTCTACACTAGTCGTCTTCGGGGGTCATTTTATGCACCAGAAAAAAAAATCAAAATACCAAAATGGCTATATCTCCTAAGCTAGTCGTCTTCGGGGGTCATTTTATGCACCAAAAATCTAAAATACTAAAATGGCTTTATCTCCTAAACTATGCGTCTGCGGGGGTCATTTTATGCACCAAAAATCCAAAATACTAAACTGGTTCTATCTCCTAAACTAGGCGTCTGCATTGTAATTTGCCCCAGAAAAAAAAATCAAAACACTTAAATGGCTATATCTTCTACACTAGGGATCTTCGTGGTTCATTTTATGCATCAGAAAAAAAAATCAAAATACTAAAACGGCTATATCTCCTAAACTAGGCGTCTGCATTGTAATTTGCTTCAGAAAAAAAAAATCAAAACACTTAAATGGCTATATCTCCTAAACTAGGGATCTTCGGGGGTCATTTTATGCACCAGAAAAAAAAATCAAAATACTAAAATGGCTATATCTCCTAAGCTAGTCGTCTTCGGGGGTTATTTTATGCACCAAAAATCCAAAATACTTAAATAGCTATATCTCTTAATCTATGCGATTGCGGGGTTCATTTTTTGCACCAAAAATCCAAAATACTAAAATGGCTAAAGATCCTAAACTAGGGGTCTGGGGGGTCATTTTATGCACCAGAGAAAAAAATCAAAATACTAAAATGGTTCTATCGCCTAAACTATGCGTCTGCGGGGATCATGTTAAGCACCAAAAATCCAAAATTCTAAAATGGCTAAATCTCCTGAACAAGGCGTCTGCGGGTGTCATTTTATGCACCAGAAAAAAAAAATCAAAATACTAAAACGGCTACATCTCCTAAACCAGTCGTCTTCGGGGGTCATTTTAAGCACCAAAAATCCAAAATACTAAAATGGCTATATCTCCTAAACTAGGGGTCTGCGGGGGTCATTTTATGCACCAGAAAAAAAAAATTAAAATACTAAAATGGCTATATCTCCTAAACTAGTCGTCTTCGGGGGTCATTTTAAGCACCAAAAATCCGAAATACTAAAATGGCTATATCTCCTAAACTAGGGGTCTGCGGGGGTCATTTTATGCACCAGAAAAAAAAATCAAAATACTAAAATTGTTCTATTTCCTAAACTAGGCGTCTGCATTGTAATTTGCCCCAGGAAAGAAAATCAAAACACTTAAATGGCTATATCTTCTACACTAGGGATCTTCGTTGTTCATTTTATGCACCAGAAAAAAAAGTCAAAATACTAAAATGGCTATATCTCCTAAACTAGTCGTCTTCGGGGGTCATTTTATGCACCAGAAAAAAAAAATCAAAATACTAAAATTGTTCTATCTCCTAAACTAGGCGTCTGCATTGTAATTTGCCCCAGGAAAAAAAATCAAAACACTTAAATGGCTATATCTTCTACACTAGGGATCTTCGTGGTTCATTTTATGCATCAGAAAAAAAAATCAAAATACTAAAACGGCTATATCTCCTAAACTAGGCGTCTGCATTGTAATTTGCTTCAGAAAAAAAAATCAAAACACTTAAATGGCTATATCTCCTAAACTAGGAATCTTCAGGGGTCATTTTATGCACCAGAAAAAAAAATCAAAATACTAAAATGGCTATATCTCCTAAGCTAGTCGTCTTCGGGGTTTATTTTATGCACCACAAATCCAAAATACTTAAATAGCTATATCTCCTAACCTATGCGACTGCGGGGTTCATTTTATGCACCAAAAATCCAAAATACTAAAATGGCTATATATCCTAAACTAGGGGTCTGGGGGGTCATTTTATGCACCAGAGAAAAAAATCAAAATACTAAAATGGTTCTATCTCCTAAACTATGCGTCTGCGGGGATCATGTTAAGCACCAAAAATCCAAAATTCTAAAATGGCTAAATCTCCTGAACAAGGCGTCTGCGGGAGTCATTTTATGCACCAGAAAAAAAAAATCAAAATACTAAAATGGTTGTATCTCCTAAACTATGCGTCTGCGGGGATCATGTTAAGCACCAAAAATCCAAAATTCTAAAATGGCTAAATCTCCTGAACAAGGCGTCTGCGGGAGTCATTTTATGCACCAGAAAAAAAAAATCAAAATACTAAAATGGCTATATCTCCTAATCCAAGATTCTGCGGGGGTCATTTTATGCCCCAGAAAAAAAATTCAAAATACTAAAATGGCTAAATCTCCTAAATTAGGCGTCTGCAGGGTCAAATTATGCACCAGAAAAAAAAAATTAGAATACTAAAACGGATATATCTCCTAAACTAGGGGTCTGCGGGGGTCATTTTATGCACCAGAAAAAAAAATTCAAAAAACTAAAATGGCTATATCTCCTAAACTAGGCGTTTGCGGGGGTCATTTTATGCACCAGAAAAAAAATTCAAAACGCAAAAATGGCTATATCTCCTAAACTGGTCGTCTGCGGGGGTCATTTTATGCACCAGAAAAAAAAATCAAAATACTAAAATTGCTATATCTCCTAAACTAGGAATCTTCGGGGGTCATTTTATGCACCAGAAAAAAAAAATCAAAATACCAAAATGGCTATATCTCCTAAACTAGTCGTCTTCGGGGGTCATTTTATGCACCAGAAAAAAAAATTTTGAATACTAAAATGGCTATATCTCCTAAACTAGGCGTCTGCGGGGGTCATTTGCATCAGAAAAATAAATCAAAACACTTAAATGGCTATATCTTCTACACTAGGTATCTTCGTGGGTCATTTTATGCACCAGAAAAAAAAATTCAAAAAACTAAAATGGCTATATCTCCTAAACTAGGTGTTTGCGGGGGTCATTTTATGCACCAGGAAAAAAAATTCAAAACGCAAAAATGGCTATATCTCCTAAACTGGTCGTCTGCGGGGGTCATTTTATGCACCAGAAAAAAAAATTTTAAATTTTAAAATGGCTATATCTCCTAAACTATGCGTCTGCGGGGGTCATTTTATGCACCAAAAATCCAAAATACTAAAATGGCAATATCTCCTAAACTAGGGGTCTGCGGGGGTCATTTTATGCACCAGAAAAAAAAATCAAAATACTAAAATGGTTCTATCTCCTAAACTATGCGTCTGCGGGGATCATGTTAAGCACCAAAAATCCAAAATTCTAAAATGGCTAAATCTCCTGAACAAGGCGTCTGCGGGAGTCATTTTATGCACCAGAAAAAAAAATCAAAATACTAAAACGGCTACATCTCCTAAACTAGGGGTCTGCGGGGTTCATTTTATGCACCAGAAAAAAAAAATTAAAATACTAAAATGGCTATATCTCCTAAACTAGTCGCCTTCGGGGGTCATTTTATGCACCAGAAAAAAAAAATTTTAAATACTAAAATGGCTATATCTCCTAAAATAGGCGACGTCGGGGGTCATTTCATGCACCACAATAAAAAAAAATTCAAAACACAAAAATGGCTATATCTCCTAAAATAGGCGTCTGGGGGGTCATTTTATGCACCAGGAAAAAGAAAACCACAATACTAAAATGGCGATATCTCCTAACCTAGGGGTCTGCGGTGGTCATTTTATGCACCAGAAAAAAGATCAAAATACTAAAATGGTTGTATCTCCTAAACTATGCGTCTGCGGGGATCATGTTAAGCACCAAAAATCCAAAATTCTAAAATGGCTAAATCTCCTGAACAAGGCGTCTGCGGGAGTCATTTTATGCACCAGAAAAAAAAAATCAAAATATTAAACCGGCTACATCTCCTAAACTAGGGGTCTGCGGGGGTCATTTTATGCACCAGAAAAAAAAAATCAAATCCTAAACTAGGCGTCTACGGGGGTCATTTGCTTCAGAAAAATAAATCAAAACACTTAAATGGCTATATCTTCAACACTAGGGATCTTCGTGGGTCATTTTATGCACCAGAAAAAAAAAATTCAAAACGCAAAAATGGCTATATCTCCTAAACTGGTCGTCTGCGGGGGTCATTTTATGCACCAGAAAAAAAAAATTTTAAATACTAAAATGGCTATATCTCCTAAACTATGCGTCTGAGGGGATCCTGTTAAGCACCAAAAATCCAAAGTTCTAAAATGGCTAAATCTCCTGAACAAGGCGTCTGCGGGAGTCATTTTATGCACCAGAAAAAAAAAATCAAAATACTAAAACGGCTACATCTCCTAAACTAGGGGTCTGCGGTTGTCATTTTATGCACCAGAAAAAAAAAATTAAAATACTAAAATGGCTATATCTCCTAAATTAGTCGTCTTCGGGGGTCATTTTATGCACCAGAAAAAAAAAAATTTAAATACTAAAATGGCTATATCTCCTAAAATAGGCGACGTCGGGGGTCATTTCACGCACCACAAAAAAAAAATTCAAAACACAAAAATGGCTATATCTCCTAAAATAGGCGTCTGCGGGGGTCATTTTATGCACCAGGAAAAAGAAATCCACAATACTAAAATGGCGATATCTCCTAACCTAGGGGTCTGCGGGGGTCATTTTATGCACCAGAAAAAAAAATCCAAATACTAAAATGGCTATATCTCCTAATCCAAGCATCTGCGGGGGTCATTTTATGCCCCAGAAAAAAAATTCAAAATACTAAAATGGCTAAATCTCCTAAATTAGGCGTCTGCAGGGTCAAATTATGCACCAGAAAAAAAAATTTAAAATACTAAAACGGATATATCTCCTAAACTAGGGGTCTGCGGGGGTCATCTTATGCACCAGAAAGAAAAATTCAAAAAACTAAAATGGCTATATCTCCTAAACTAGGCGTTTGCGGGGGTCATTTTATGCACCAGAAAAAAAAATTCAAAACGCAAAAAAGGCTATATCTCCTTAGCTTGGCGTCTGCGTGGGCCACATTATGCACCAGAAAAAAAAATCAAAATACTAAAATTGCTATATCTCCTTAACTGGGCCTCTGCGAGGGTCATTTCATGCACCAGAAAAAAAAATAATCAAAATACTAAAATGGCTATATCTCCTAATCTAAGCATCTGCGGGGGTCATTTTATGCCCCAGAAAAAAAATTCAAAATACTAAAATGGCTAAATCTCCTAAACTAGGCGTCTACGGGGGTCATTTGCTTCAGAAAAATAAATCAAAACACTTAAATGGCTATATCTTCAACACTAGGGATCTTCGTGGGTCATTTTATGCACCAGAAAAAAAAATTCAAAACGCAAAAATGGCTATATCTCCTAAACTGGCCGTCTGCGGGGGTCATTTTATGCACCAGAAAAAAAAATTTTAAATACTAAAATGGCTATATGTCCTAAACTATGCGTCTGCGGGGGTCATTTTATGCACCAAAAATCCAAAATTCTAAAATGGCTAAATCTCCTGAACAAGGCGTCTGCGGGAGTCATTTTATGCACCAGAAAAAAAAATCAAAATACTAAAACGGCTACATCTCCTAAACTAGGGGTCTGCGGGGGTCATTTTATGCACCAGAAAAAAAAAATTAAAATACTAAAATGGCTATATCTCCTAAACTAGTCGTCTTCGGGGGTCATTTTATGCACCAGAAAAAAAAAATTTTAAATACTAAAATGGCTATATCTCTTAAAATAGGCGACGTCGGGGGTCATTTCATGCACCACAAAAAAAAAATTCAAAACACAAAAATGGCTATATCTCCTAAAATAGGCGTCTGCGGCGGTCATTTTATGCACCAGGGAAAAGAAATCCACAATACTAAAATGGCGATATCTCCTAACCTAGGGGTCTGCGGGGCTCATTTTATGCACCAGAAAAAAAAATCCAAATACTAAAATGGCTATATCTCCTAATCCAAGCATCTGCGGGGGTCATTTTATGCCCCAGAAAAAAAATTCAAAATACTAAAATGGCTAAATCTCCTAAATTAGGCGTCTGCAGGGCCAAATTATGCACCAGAAAAAAAAAAATTAAAATACTAAAATGGGTATATCTCTTAAAATAGGCGACGTCGGGGGTCATTTCATGCACCACAAAAAAAAAAAATTCAAAACACAAAAATGGCTATATCTCCTAAAATAGGCGTCTGCGGGGGTCATTTTATGCACCAGGAAAAAGAAATCCACAATACTAAAATGGCGATATCTCCTAACCTAGGGGTCTGCGGGGGTCATTTTATGCACCAGAAAAAAAAATCAAAATACTAAAATGGTTGTATCTCCTAAACTATGCGTCTGCGGGGATCATGTTAAGCACCAAAAATCCAAAATTCTAAAATGGCTAAATCTCCTGAACAAGGCGTCTGCGGGAGTCATTTTATGCACCAGAAAAAAAAAATTAAAATACTAAAATGGCTATATCTCCTAAATTAGTCGTCTTCGGGGGTCATTTTATGCACCAGAAAAAAAAAATTTTAAATACTAAAATGGCTATATCTCCTAAAATAGGCGACGTCGGGGGTCATTTCATGCACCACAAAAAAAAAATTCAAAACACAAAAATGGCTATATCTCCTAAAATAGGCGTCTGCGGGGGTCATTTTATGCACCAGGAAAAAGAAATCCACAATACTAAAATGGCGATATCTCCTAACCTAGGGGTCTGCGGGGCTCATTTTATGCACCAGAAAAAAAAATCCAAATACTAAAATGGCTATATCTCCTAATCCAAGCATCTGCGTGGGTCATTTTATGCCCCAGAAAAAAAATTCAAAATACTAAAATGGCTAAATCTCCTAAATTAGGCGTCTGCGGGGTCAAATTATGCACCAGAAAAAAAAAATTAAAATACTAAAACGGATATATCTCCTAAACTGGGGGTCTGCGGGGGTCATTTTATGCACCAGAAAAAAAAATTCAAAAAACTAAAACGGCTATATCTCCTAAACTAGGCGTTTGCGGGGGTCATTTTATGCACCAGAAAAAAAAATTCAAAACGCAAAAATGGCTATATCTCCTAAACTGGTCGTCTGCGGGGGTCATTTTATGCACCAGAAAAAAAAATCAAAATACTAAAATGGCTATATCTCCTAAACTAGGAATCTTCGGGGGTCATTTTTTGCACCAGAAAAAAAAAATCAAAATACCAAAATGGCTATATCTCCTAAACTAGTCATCTTCGGGGGTCATTTTATGCACCAGAAAAAAAAAATTTAAATACTAAAATGGCTATATCTCCTAAACTAGGCGTCTGCGGGCGTCATTTGCATCAGAAAAATAAATCAAAACACTTAAATGGCTATATCTTCAACACTAGGGATCTTCGTGGGTCATTTTATGCACCAGAAAAAAAAATTCAAAACGCAAAAATGGCTATATCTCCTAAACTGGTCGTCTGCGGGGGTCATTTTATGCACCAGAAAAAAAAAATTTTAAATACTAAAATGGCTATATCTCCTAAACTATGCGTCTGCGGGGGTCATTTTATGCACCAAAAATCCAAAATACTAAAATGGCTATATCTCCTAAACTTGGGGTCTGCGGGGGTCATTTTATGCACCAGAAAAAAAAATCAAAATACTAAAATGGTTCTATCTCCTAAACTATGCGTCAGCGGGGATCATGTTAAGCACCAAAAATCCAAAATTCTAAAATGGCTAAATCTCCTGAACCAGGCGTCTGCGGGAGTCATTTTATGCACCAGAAAAAAAAAATCAAAATACTAAACGGCTACATCTATTAAACTAGGGGTCTGCGGGGGTCATTTTATGCACCAGAAAAAAAAAATTAAAATACTAAAATGGCTATATCTCCTAAACTAGTCGTCTTCGGGGGTCATTTTATGCACCAGAAAAAAAAAATTTTAAATACTAAAATGGGTATATCTCTTAAAATAGGCGACGTCGGGGGTCATTTCATGCACCACAAAAAAAAAAAATTCAAAACACAAAAATGGCTATATCTCCTAAAATAGGCGTCTGCGGGGGTCATTTTATGCACCAGGAAAAAGAAATCCACAATACTAAAATGGCGATATCTCCTAACCTAGGGGTCTGCGGGGGTCATTTTATGCACCAGAAAAAAAAATCAAAATACTAAAATGGTTGTATCTCCTAAACTATGCGTCTGCGGGGATCATGTTAAGCACCAAAAATCCAAAATTCTAAAATGGCTAAATCTCCTGAACAAGGCGTCTGCGGGAGTCATTTTATGCACCAGAAAAAAAAAATTAAAATACTAAAATGGCTATATCTCCTAAATTAGTCGTCTTCGGGGGTCATTTTATGCACCAGAAAAAAAAAATTTTAAATACTAAAATGGCTATATCTCCTAAAATAGGCGACGTCGGGGGTCATTTCATGCACCACAAAAAAAAATTTCAAAACACAAAAATGGCTATATCTCCTAAAATAGGCGTCTGCGGGGGTCATTTTATGCACCAGGAAAAAGAAATCCACAATACTAAAATGGCGATATCTCCTAACCTAGGGGTCTGCGGGGCTCATTTTATGCACCAGAAAAAAAAATCCAAATACTAAAATGGCTATATCTCCTAATCCAAGCATCTGCGTGGGTCATTTTATGCCCCAGAAAAAAAATTCAAAATACTAAAATGGCTAAATCTCCTAAATTAGGCGTCTGCGGGGTCAAATTATGCACCAGAAAAAAAAAATTAAAATACTAAAACGGATATATCTCCTAAACTAGGGGTCTGCGGGGGTCATTTTATGCACCAGAAAAAAAAATTCAAAAAACTAAAACGGCTATATCTCCTAAACTAGGCGTTTGCGGGGGTCATTTTATGCACCAGAAAAAAAAATTCAAAACGCAAAAATGGCTATATCTCCTAAACTGGTCGTCTGCGGGGGTGATTTTATGCACCAGAAAAAAAAATTCAAAACGCAAAAATGGCTATATCTCCTAAACTATGCGTCTGCGGGGGTCATTTTATGCACCAAAAATCCAAAATACTAAAATGGCTATATCTCCTAAACTTGGGGTCTGCGGGGGTCATTTTATGCACCAGAAAAAAAAATCAAAATACTAAAATGGTTCTATCTCCTAAACTATGCGTCAGCGGGGATCATGTTAAGCACCAAAAATCCAAAATTCTAAAATGGCTAAATCTCCTGAACAAGGCGTCTGCGGGAGTCATTTTATGCACCAGAAAAAAAAAATCAAAATATTAAAACGGCTACATCTCCTAAACTAGGGGTCTGCGGGGGTCATTTTATGCACCAGAAAAAAAAAATTAAAATACTAAAATGGCTATATCTCCTAAACTAGTCGTCTTCGGGGGTCATTTTATGCACCAGAAAAAAAAAATTTTAAATACTAAATACTACTAGGCGTCTGCGGGGTCAGATTAAGCACCAGAAAAAAAATCAAAATACTAAAATTGCTATATCTCCTAAATTAGGCCTCTGCGAGGGTCATTTTATGCAATAGAAAAAAAAAAACAAAATACTAAAATGGCTATATCTCCTAAACTAGGCATCTGCGGGGTCAGATTAAGCAACAAGAAAAAATCAAAATGCTAAAATGGCTATATCTCCTAATCTAAGCATCTGCGCGGGTCATTTTATGCACCAGAAAAAAAAACTTCTAAATACTAAAATGGCTATATCTCCTAAACTAGGCGTCTGCGGGGTCAAATTATGCAACAGAAAAAAAAAGCTAAAGAGTAAAGTGGCTATATCTCCAATACCGGTGGTCTGCGGGGGTCATTTTATGCGCCAGAAAAAAATAATTCAGAATACTAAAATGGCTATATCTCCTAAACTAGGCGTCTGCGGGGGTCATTTTATACACCAGAAAAAAAAAATTCAAAATACTAAAAGGCTATATCTCCTAAACTAATCGTCTGCGGGGTCAAATTATGCACCAGAAAAAAAAATCAAAATACTAAAATGGCTATGTCTAGTAATCTAAGCATCCGCGGGGGTCATTTTATGCACCAGAAAAAAAAACTTCTAAATACTAAAATGGCTATATCTCCTAAACTAGGAGTCTGCGGGGTCAAATTATGCACCAGAAAAAAAAAATCTAAAGACTAAAATGGCTAAATCTCCTAAACTAGAAAAAAAAAAATCAAAATACTAAAATGGCTATATCTCCTAAACTAGGCGTCTGCGGGGTCAAATTATGCACCAGAAAAAAAAAATCTAAAGACTAAAATGGTTATATCTCCTACACAAGGGGTTTGCGGGGTTCATTTTATGCACCAGAAAAAAAAAATCAGAATACTAAAATGGCTAATTCCGCTAAACTAGGCGTCTGCGGGGTCAAATTATGCACCAGAAAAAAAAATCAAAATACTAAAATGGCTTTATCTCCTAAACTAGGCGTCTGCGGGGGTCATTCTATGCACCAGAAAAAAAAATTCAAAACACAAAAATGGCTAAATCTCCTAAACTAGAAAAAAAAATGAAAATTCTAAAATGGCTAAATCTCCTGAACAAGGCGTCTGCGGGAGTCATTTTATGCACCAGAAAAAAAAAATCAAAATACTAAAACGGCTACATCTCCTAAACTAGGGGTCTGCGGGGGTCATTTTATGCACCAGAAAAAAAAAATTAAAATACTAAAATGGCTATATCTCCTAAACTAGTCGTCTTCGGGGGTCATTTTATGCACCAGAAAAAAAAAATTTTAAATACTAAAATGGGTATATCTCTTAAAATAGGCGACGTCGGGGGTCATTTCATGCACCACAAAAAAAAAAAATTCAAAACACAAAAATGGCTATATCTCCTAAAATAGGCGTCTGCGGGGGTCATTTTATGCACCAGGAAAAAGAAATCCACAATACTAAAATGGCGATATCTCCTAACCTAGGGGTCTGCGGGGGTCATTTTATGCACCAGAAAAAAAAATCAAAATACTAAAATGGTTGTATCTCCTAAACTATGCGTCTGCGGGGATCATGTTAAGCACCAAAAATCCAAAATTTTAAAATGGCTAAATCTCCTGAACAAGGCGTCTGCGGGAGTCATTTTATGCACCAGAAAAAAAAAATTAAAATACTAAAATGGCTATATCTCCTAAATTAGTCGTCTTCGGGGGTCATTTTATGCACCAGAAAAAAAAAATTTTAAATACTAAAATGGCTATATCTCCTAAAATAGGCGACGTCGGGGGTCATTTCATGCACCACAAAAAAAAAATTCAAAACACAAAAATGGCTATATCTCCTAAAATAGGCGTCTGCGGGGGTCATTTTATGCACCAGGAAAAAGAAATCCACAATACTAAAATGGCGATATCTCCTAACCTAGGGGTCTGCGGGGCTCATTTTATGCACCAGAAAAAAAAATCCAAATACTAAAATGGCTATATCTCCTAATCCAAGCATCTGCGGGGGTCATTTTATGCCACAGAAAAAAAATTCAAAATACTAAAATGGCTAAATCTCCTAAATTAGGCGTCTGCAGGGTCAAATTATGCACCAGAAAAAAAAAATTAAAATACTAAAACGGATATATCTCCTAAACTAGGGGTCTGCGGGGGTCATTTTATGCACCAGAAAAAAAAATTCAAAAAACTAAAACGGCTATATCTCCTAAACTAGGCGTTTGCGGGGGTCATTTTATGCACCAGAAAAAAAAATTCAAAACGCAAAAATGGCTATATCTCCTAAACTGGTCGTCTGCGGGGGTCATTTTATGCACCAGAAAAAAAAATAAAAATACTAAAATTGCTATATCTCCTTAACTGGGCCTCTGCGAGGATAATTTCATGCACCAGAAAAAAAAATAATCAAAATACTAAAATGGCTATATCTCCTAATCTAAGCATCTGCGGGGGTCATTTTATGCCCCAGAAAAAAAATTCAAAATACTAAAATGGCTAAATCTCCTAAACTAGGCGTCTACGGGGGTCATTTGCTTCAGAAAAATAAATCAAAACACTTAAATGGCTATATCTTCTACACTAGGGATCTTCGTGGGTCATTTTATGCACCAGAAAAAAAAAATCAAAATACTAAAATGGCTATATCTCCTAAACTAGGAATCTTCGGGGGTCAGTTTATGCACCAGAAAAAAAAAATTTAAATACTAAAATGGCTATATCTCCTAAACTAGGCGTCTGCGGGGGTCATTGGCATCAGAAAAATAAATCAAAACACTTAAATGGCTATATCTTCAACACTAGGGATCTTCGTGGGTCATTTTATGCACCAGAAAAAAAAATTCAAAACGCAAAAATGGCTATATCTCCTAAACTGGTCGTCTGCGGGGGTCATTTTATGCACCAGAAAAAAAAAATTTTAAATACTAAAATGGCTATATCTCCTAAACTATGCGTCTGCGGGGGTCATTTTATGCACCAAAAATCCAAAATACTAAAATGGCTATATCTCCTAAACTTGGGGTCTGCGGGGGTCATTTTATGCACCAGAAAAAAAAATCAAAATACTAAAATGGTTCTATCTCCTAAACTATGCGTCAGCGGGGATCATGTTAAGCACCAAAAATCCAAAATTCTAAAATGGCTAAATCTCCTGAACAAGGCGTCTGCGGGAGTCATTTTATGCACCAGAAAAAAAAAATCAAAATACTAAAACGGCTACATCTCCTAAACTAGGGGTCTGCGGGGGTCATTTTATGCACCAGAAAAAAAAGATTAAAATACTAAAATGGCTATATCTCCTAAACTAGTCGTCTTCGGGGGTCATTTTATGCACCAGAAAAAAAAAATTTTAAATACTAAATACTACTAGGCGTCTGCGGGGTCAGATTAAGCACCAGAAAAAAAATCAAAATACTAAAATTGCTATATCTCCTAAACTAGGCCTCTGCGAGGGTCATTTTATGCAATAGAAAAAAAAAATCAAAATACTAAAATGGCTATATCTCCTAAACTAGGCATCTGCGGGGTCAGATTAAGCAACAAAAAAAAATCAAAATACTAAAATGGCTATATCTCCTAATCTAAGCATCTGCGCGGGTCATTTTATGCACCAGAAAAAAAAACTTCTAAATACTAAAATGGCTATATCTCCTAAACTAGGCGTCTGCGGGGTCAAATTATGCAACAGAAAAAAAAATCTAAAGAGTAAAGTGGCTATATCTCCAATACCGGTGGTCTGCGGGGGTCATTTTATGCGCCAGAAAAAAATAATTCAGAATACTAAAATGGCTATATCTCCTAAACTAGGCGTCTGCGGGGGTCATTTTATACACCAGAAAAAAAAAATTCAAAATACTAAAAGGCTATATCTCCTAAACTAATCGTCTGCGGGGTCAAATTATGCACCAGAAAAAAAAATCAAAATACTAAAATGGCAATGTCTAGTAATCTAAGCATCCGCGGGGGTCATTTTATGCACCAGAAAAAAAAACTTCTAAATACTAAAATGGCTATATCTCCTAAACTAGGAGTCTTCGGGGTCAAATTATGCACCAGAAAAAAAAAATCTAAAGACTAAAATGGCTAAATCTCCTAAACTAGAAAAAAAAAATCAAAATACTAAAATGGCTATATCTCCTAAACTAGGCGTCTGCGGGGTCAAATTATGCACCAGAAAAAAAAAATCTAAAGACTAAAATGGTTATATCTCCTACACAAGGGGTTTGCGGGGTTCATTTTATGCACCAGAAAAAAAAAATCAGAATACTAAAATGGCTAATTCCGCTAAACTAGGCGTCTGCGGGGTCAAATTATGCACCAGAAAAAAAAATCAAAATACTAAAATGGCTTTATCTCCTAAACTAGGCGTCTGCGGGGGTCATTCTATGCACCAGAAAAAAAAATTCAAAACACAAAAATGGCTAAATCTCCTAAACTAGAAAAAAAAATGAAAATTCTAAAATGGCTAAATCTCCTGAACAAGGCGTCTGCGGGAGTCATTTTATGCACCAGAAAAAAAAAATCAAAATACTAAAACGGCTACATCTCCTAAACTAGGGGTCTGCGGGGGTCATTTTATGCACCAGAAAAAAAAAATTAAAATACTAAAATGGCTATATCTCCTAAACTAGTCGTCTTCGGGGGTCATTTTATGCACCAGAAAAAAAAAATTTTAAATACTAAAATGGGTATATCTCTTAAAATAGGCGACGTCGGGGGTCATTTCATGCACCACAAAAAAAAAAAATTCAAAACACAAAAATGGCTATATCTCCTAAAATAGGCGTCTGCGGGGGTCATTTTATGCACCAGGAAAAAGAAATCCACAATACTAAAATGGCGATATCTCCTAACCTAGGGGTCTGCGGGGGTCATTTTATGCACCAGAAAAAAAAATCAAAATACTAAAATGGTTGTATCTCCTAAACTATGCGTCTGCGGGGATCATGTTAAGCACCAAAAATCCAAAATTTTAAAATGGCTAAATCTCCTGAACAAGGCGTCTGCGGGAGTCATTTTATGCACCAGAAAAAAAAAATTAAAATACTAAAATGGCTATATCTCCTAAATTAGTCGTCTTCGGGGGTCATTTTATGCACCAGAAAAAAAAAATTTTAAATACTAAAATGGCTATATCTCCTAAAATAGGTGACGTCGGGGGTCATTTCATGCACCACAAAAAAAAAATTCAAAACACAAAAATGGCTATATCTCCTAAAATAGGCGTCTGCGGGGGTCATTTTATGCACCAGGAAAAAGAAATCCACAATACTAAAATGGCGATATCTCCTAACCTAGGGGTCTGCGGGGCTCATTTTATGCACCAGAAAAAAAAATCCAAATACTAAAATGGCTATATCTCCTAATCCAAGCATCTGCGGGGGTCATTTTATGCCACAGAAAAAAAATTCAAAATACTAAAATGGCTAAATCTCCTAAATTAGGCGTCTGCAGGGTCAAATTATGCACCAGAAAAAAAAAATTTAAATACTAAAACGGATATATCTCCTAAACTAGGGGTCTGCGGGGGTCATTTTATGCACCAGAAAAAAAAAATTCAAAAAACTAAAACGGCTATATCTCCTAAACTAGGCGTTTGCGGGGGTCATTTTATGCACCAGAAAAAAAAATTCAAAACGCAAAAATGGCTATATCTCCTAAACTGGTCGTCTGCGGGGGTTATTTTATGCACCAGAAAAAAAAATAAAAATACTAAAATTGCTATATCTCCTTAACTGGGCCTCTGCGAGGATAATTTCATGCACCAGAAAAAAAAATAATCAAAATACTAAAATGGCTATATCTCCTAATCTAAGCATCTGCGGGGGTCATTTTATGCCCCAGAAAAAAAATTCAAAATACTAAAATGGCTAAATCTCCTAAACTAGGCGTCTACGGGGGTCATTTGCTTCAGAAAAATAAATCAAAACACTTAAATGGCTATATCTTCTACACTAGGGATCTTCGTGGGTCATTTTATGCACCAGAAAAAAAAAATCAAAATACTAAAATGGCTATATCTCCTAAACTAGGAATCTTCGGGGGTCATTTTATGCACCAGAAAAAAAAAATTTAAATACTAAAATGGCTATATCTCCTAAACTAGGCGTCTGCGGGGGTCATTGGCATCAGAAAAATAAATCAAAACACTTAAATGGCTATATCTTCAACACTAGGGATCTTCGTGGGTCATTTTATGCACCAGAAAAAAAAATTCAAAACGCAAAAATGGCTATATCTCCTAAACTGGTCGTCTGCGGGGGTCATTTTATGCACCAGAAAAAAAAAATTTTAAATACTAAAATGTCTATATCTCCTAAACTATGCGTCTGCGGGGGTCATTTTATGCACCAAAAATCCAAAATACTAAAATGGCTATATCTCCTAAACTTGGGGTCTGCGGGGGTCATTTTATGCACCAGAAAAAAAAATCAAAATACTAAAATGGTTCTATCTCCTAAACTATGCGTCAGCGGGGATCATGTTAAGCACCAAAAATCCAAAATTCTAAAATGGCTAAATCTCCTGAACAAGGCGTCTGCGGGAGTCATTTTATGCACCAGAAAAAAAAAATCAAAATACTAAAACGGCTACATCTCCTAAACTAGGGGTCTGCGGGGGTCATTTTATGCACCAGAAAAAAAAATTAAAATACTAAAATGGCTATATCTCCTAAACTAGTCGTCTTCGGGGGTCATTTTATGCACCAGAAAAAAAAAATTTTAAATACTAAATACTACTAGGCGTCTGCGGGGTCAGATTAAGCACCAGAAAAAAAATCAAAATACTAAAATTGCTATATCTCCTAAACTAGGCATCTGCGGGGTCAGATTAAGCAACAAAAAAAAATCAAAATACTAAAATGGCTATATCTCCTAATCTAAGCATCTGCGCGGGTCATTTTATGCACCAGAAAAAAAAACTTCTAAATACTAAAATGGCTATATCTCCTAAACTAGGCGTCTGCGGGGTCAAATTATGCAACAGAAAAAAAAATCTAAAGAGTAAAATGGCTATATCTCCTATACCGGTGGTCTGCGGGGGTCATTTTATGCGCCAGAAAAAAATAATTCAGAATACTAAAATGGCTATATCTCCTAAACTAGGCGTCTGCGGGGGTCATTTTATACACCAGAAAAAAAAAATTCAAAATACTAAAAGGCTATATCTCCTAAACTAATCGTCTGCGGGGTCAAATTATGCACCAGAAAAAAAAATCAAAATACTAAAATGGCTATGTCTAGTAATCTAAGCATCCGCGGGGGTCATTTTATGCACCAGAAAAAAAAACTTCTAAATACTAAAATGGCTATATCTCCTAAACTAGGATTCTGCGGGGTCAAATTATGCACCAGAAAAAAAAAATCTAAAGACTAAAATGGCTAAATCTCCTAAACTAGAAAAAAAAAATCAAAATACTAAAATGGCTATATCTAGTACTCTAAGAATCTGCGGGGGTCATTTTATACACCAGAAAAAAAAAATTCAAAATACTAAAAGGGCTATATCTCCTAAACTAATCGTCTGCGGGGTCAAATTATGCACCAGAAAAAAAAATCAAAATACTAAAATGGCTATATCAAGTAATCTAAGCATCTGCGGGGGTCATTTTATGCACCAGAAAAAAAAACTTCTAAATACTAAAATGGCTATATCTCCTAAACTAGGCGTCTGCGGGGTCAAATTATGCACCAGAAAAAAAAAATCTAAAGACTAAAATGCTTATATCTCCTACACAAGGGGTTTGCGGGGTTCATTTTATGCACCAGAAAAAAAAAATCAGAATACTAAAATGGCTAATTCCGCTAAACTAGGCGTCTGCGGGGTCAAATTATGCACCAGAAAAAAAAATCAAAATACTAAAATGGCTTTATCTCCTAAACTAGGCGTCTGCGGGGGTCATTCTATGCACCAGAAAAAAAAATTCAAAACACAAAAACGGCTATATCTCCTAAACTGGTCGCCTGCGGGGGTTATTTTATGCACCAGACAAAAAACATTCTAAACACAGAAATGGCTATATCTCCTAAACTAGAAAAAAAAATGAAAATACTAAAATGGCTAAATCTCCTAAACTAAGCGTCTGCGTGGGTCATTTTATGCACCAGAAAAAAAAATTCAAAACACAAAAACGGCTATATCTCCTAAACTGGTCGCCTGCGGGGGTTATTTTATGCACCAGACAAAAAACATTCTAAACACAGAAATGGCTATATCTCCTAATCTAGGCGTCTGCGGGTTTATTTTATGCACCAGAAAAAAAATTCAAAACACAAAAACGACTATATCTCCTAAACTAGAAAAAAAAAATAAAAATACTAAAATGGCTATATCTCCTAATCTAAGCATCTGGGTGGTCATTTTATGCCCCAGAAAAAAAATTCAAAATACTAAAATGGCTAAATCTCCTAAACTAGGCATCTGCAGGGTCAAATTATGCACCAGAAAAAAAAAATTAAAATACTAAAACGGGTATATCTCCTAAACTAGGGGTCTGCGGGGTTCATTTTATGCACCAGAAAAAAATATTCAAAAAACTAAAATGGCTATATTTCCTAAACTAGGCGTCTGCGGGGGTCATTTTATGCACCAGAAAAAAAAAATTTTAACACAAAAATGGCTATATCTCCTAAACTAGGCGTCTGCGGGGGTCAATTTATGTACCAGAAAAAAAAATTCAAAACACAAAAATGGCTATATCTCCTAAACTGGTCGTCTGCGGGGGTCATTTTATGCACCAGAAAAAAAAATCAAAATATTAAAATTTCTATATCTCCTTAACTAGGCCTCTGCGAGGGTCATTTCATGCACCAGAAAAAAAAATAATCAAAATACTAAAATGGCTATATCTCCTAATCTAAGCATCTGCGGGCGTTATTTTATGCACCAGAAAAAAAAATTCTAAATACTAAATTATGAACAAGAAAAAAAAATCTAAATACTAAAATGGCTATATCTCCTACACTTGGGTTCTGCGGGTGTCATTCTATGCACCAGAAAAAAGAAATCAAAATACTAAAATGTCTATATCTCCTACACTTGGGGTCTGCGGGTATGATTTTATGCCAAAGAAAAAAAAATCCAAATACTAAAATGGTTATATCTCCTAAGCTAGGCGTCTGCGGGGGTCATTTTATGCACCAAAAATCCAAAATACTAAAACGGCTATATCTCCTAAACTAGGCGTCTGCGGGGTCAAATTAAGCACCAGAAAAAAAATCAAATTACTAAAATTGCTATATCTCCTAAACTAGGCCTCTGCGAGGGTCAAATTATGAACAAGAAAAAATAATCAAAATACTAAAATGGCTATATCTAGTAATCTAAGCATCTGGGGGGGTCATTTTATGCACCACAAAAAAGACTTGTACATATTAAAATGGCTATATCTCCTAAACTAGGCGTCTGCGGGGTCAAATTATGCACCAGAAAAAAAAATCTAAAGAGTAAAATGGCTATATCTCCTACACTGGGGCTCTGCGGGGGTCATTTTATGCGCCAGAAAAAAATAATTCAGAATACTAAAATGGCTAAGTCTCCTAAATTAGGCGCCTGCAGGGTCAAAAAATGCACCAGAAAAAAAAAATTAAAATACTAAAACGGATATATCTCCCAAAACTAGGGGTCTGCGGGGGTCATTTTATGCACCAGAAAAAAGAACTTCTAAATACTAAAATGGCTATATCTCCTAAACTAGGCGTCTGCGGGGTCAAATTATGCACCAGAAAAAAAAATTCTAAATACTAAATTGGCTATATCACCTAAACTGGGGTCTGCGGGGGTCATTTTATGCACCAGAAAAAAAATTGAAAATACTAAAATGGCTATATCTCCTAAACCGGGCGCCTGCGGGGGTCATTTTATGCACCAGAAAAAAAAATTTTAATTCTAAAATTGCTATATCTCCTAAACTAGGCATCTGCGAGGGTCATTTTATGCACCAGATAAAAAAAATAATCAAAATACTAAAATGGCTATATCTCGTAATCTAAGCATCTGCGGGGGTTATTTTAGGCCCCATAAAAAAAATTCAAAATACTAAAATGGCTTAATCTCCTGAACTAGAAAAAAAAAATCAAAATACTTAAATGGCAATATCTCCTAAACTAGGCGTCTGCGGGCGTTATTTTATGCACCAGAAAAAAAAATTCTAAATACTAAAATAGCTATATCTCCCAAAACTAGGCGTCTGCGGGGTCAAATTATGAAAAAGAAAAAAAAATCTAAATACTAAAATGGCTATATCTCCTACACTTGGGTTCTGCGGGTGTCATTCTATGCACCAGAAAAAAGAAATCAAAATACTAAAATGTCTATATCTCCTACACTTGGGGTCTGCGGGTATCATTTTATGCCAAAGAAAAAAAAATCCAAATACTAAAATGGTTATATCTCCTAAGCTAGGCGTCTGCGGGGGTCATTTTATGCACCAAAAATCCAAAATACTAAAACGGCTATATCTCCTAAACTAGGCGTCTGCGGGGTCAAATTAAGCACCAGAAAAAAAAATCAAATTACCAAAATTGCTATATCTCCTAAACTAGGCCTCTGCGAGGGTAAAATTATGAACAAGAAAAAATAATCAAAATACTAAAATGGCTATATCTAGTAATCTAAGCATCTGGGGGGGTCATTTTATGCACCAGAAAAAAGACTTGTACATATTAAAATGGCTATATCTCCTAAACTAGGCGTCTGCGGGGTCAAATGATGCACCAGAAAAAAAAATCTAAAGAGTAAAATGGCTATATCTCCTACACTGGGGCTCTGCGGGGGTCATTTTATGCGCCAGAAAAAAATAATTCAGAATACTAAAATGGCTATATCTACTTAACTAGGCGTATACGGGGGTCATTTTATGAACCAGAAAAAAAAATTCAAAACACAAAACTGGCTATATCTCCTAAACTGGTCTCCTGCGGGGGTCATTTTATGCACCAGACAAAAAACATTCTAAACACAGAAATGGCTATATCTCCTAATCTAGGCGTCTGCGGGGTTATTTTATGCACCAGAAAGAAAATTCAAAACACAAAAACGACTATATCTCCTAAACTAGAAAAAAAAAAAAAAAATACTAAAATGGCTATATCTCCTAATCTAAGCATCTGGGGGGTCATTTTATGCCCCAGAAAAAAAATTCAAAATACTAAAATGGCTAAATCTCCTAAACTAGGCGTCTGCAGGGTCAAATTATGCACCAGAAAAAAAAAATTAAAATACTAAAACGGATATATCTCCTAAACTGGGCGTCTGCGGGGGTCATTTTATGCACCAGAAAAAAATATTCAAAAAACTAAAATGGCTATATTTCCTAAACTAGGCGTCTGCGGGGGTCATTTTATGCACCAGAAAAAAAAATTTAAACACAAAAATGGCTATATCTCCTAAACTAGGCGTCTGCGGGGGTCATTTTATGTACCAGAAAAAAAAATTCAAAACACAAAAATGGCTATATCTCCTAAACTGGTCGTCTGTGGGGGTCATTTTATGCACCAGAAAAAAAAATCAAAATACTAAAATTGCTATATCTCCTTAACTAGGCCTCTGCGAGGGTCATTTCATGCACCAGAAAAAAAAATAATCAAAATACTAAAATGGCTATATCTCCTAATCTAAGCATCTGCGGGGGCATTTTATGCCCCAGAAAAAAAATTCAAAATACTAAAATGGCTAAGTCTCCTAAATTAGGCGTCTGCAGGGTCAAAAAATGCACCAGAAAAAAAAATCAAAATTCTAAAACGGATATATCTCCCAAAACTAGGGGTCTGCGGGGGTCATTTTATGCACCAGAAAAAAAAATTCAAAATACTAAAATGGCTATATCTCCTTAGCTGGAGGTCTGCGGGGGTCATTTTATGCACCAGAAAAAAAAATTTAAAATACTAAAATGGCTAAATCTCCTAAACTGGTCGTCTGCGGGGGTCATTTTATGCACCAGAAAAAAAAATTTAAATTCTAAAATTACTATATCTCCTAAACTAGGCCTCAGCGAGGGTCATTTTATGCACCAGAAAAAAAATAATCAAAATACTAAAATGGCTATATCTCCTAATCTAAGCATCTGGGGGGTCATTTTATGCCCCAGAAAAAAAATTCAAAATACTAAAATGGCTAAATCTCATAAACTAGGCGTCTGCAGGGTCAAATTATGCACCAGAAAAAAAAAATTAAAATACTTAAACGGACATATTTCCTAAACTAGGGGTCTGCGGGGTTCATTTTATGCACCAGAAAAAAATATTCAAAAAACTAAAATGGCTACATTTCCTGAACTAGGCGTCTGCGAGGGTCATTTTATGCACCAGAAAAAAAAATAATCAAAATACTAAAATGGCTAAATCTCCTTAACTAAGCCTCTGCGAAGGTCATTTCATGCACCAGAAAAAAAATAATCAAAATACTAAAATGGCTATATCTCCTAATCTAAGTATCTGCGGGGGCATTTTATGCCCCAGAAAAAAAATTCAAAATACTAAAATGGCTAAATCTCCTTAACTAAGCCTCTGCGAAGGTCATTTCATGCACCAGAAAAAAAATAATCAAAATACTAAAATGGCTATATCTCCTAATCTAAGTATCTGCGGGGGCATTTTATGCCCCAGAAAAAAAATTCAAAATACTAAAATGGCTAAATCTCCTTAACTAAGCCTCTGCGAAGGTCATTTCATGCACCAGAAAAAAAATAATCAAAATACTAAAATGGCTATATCTGCTAATCTATGTATCTGCGGGGGCATTTTATGCCCCAGAAAAAAAATTCAAAATACTAAAATGGCTAAGTCTCCTAAATTAGGCGTCTGCAGGGTCAAAAAATGCACCAGAAAAAAAAATCAAAATACTAAAATTGCTATATCTCCTTAACTAAGCCTCTGAGAGGGTCATTTCATGCACCAGAAAAAAAAATAATCAAAATACTAAAATGGCTATATCTCCTAATCTAAGCATCTGCGGGGGCATTTTATGCCCCAGAAAAAAAATTCAAAATACTAAAATGGCTAAATCTCATAAACTAGGCGTCTGCAGGGTCAAAAAATGCACCAGAAAAAAAAATCAAAATTCTAAAACGGATATATCTCCCAAAACTAGGGGTCTGCGGGGGTCATTTTATGCACCAGAAAAAAAAATTCAAAATACTAAAATGGCTATATCTCCTAAGCTGGCGGTCTGCGGGGGTCATTTTATGCACCAGAAAAAAATATTCAAAAAACTAAAATGGCTATATATCCTAAACTGGTCGTCTGCGGGGGTCATTTTATGCACCAAAAAAAAAATCAAAATACTAAAATTGCTATATCTCCTTAACTAAGCCTCTGAGAGGGTCATTTCATGCACCAGAAAAAAAAATAATCAAAATACTAAAATGGCTATATCTCCTAATCTAAGCATCTGCGGGGGCATTTTATGCCCCAGAAAAAAAATTCAAAATACTAAAATGGCTAAGTCTCCTAAATTAGGCGTCTGCAGGGTCAAAAAATGCACCAGAAAAAAAATCAAAATTCTAAAACGGATATATCTCCCAAAACTGGGGGTCTGCGGGGGTCATTTTATGCACCAGAAAAAAAAATTCAAAATACTAAAATGGCTATATCTCCTTAGCTGGGGGTCTGCAGGGGTCATTTTATGCATCAGAAAAAAAAATTCAAAATACTAAAATGGCTAAATCTCCTAAACTGGTCGTCTGCGGGGGTCATTTTATGCACCAGAAAAAAAAATTTAAATTCTAAAATTACTTTATCTCCTAAACTAGGCCACAGCGAGGGTCATTTTATGCACCAGAAAAAAAAATAATCAAAATACTAAAATGGCTATATCTCCTAATCTAAGCATCTGCGGGGGCATTTTATGCCCCGGAAAAAAAATTCAAAATACTAAAATGGCTAAATCTCCTAAACTAGGCGTCTGCAGGGTCAAATTATGCACCAGAAAAAAAAAATTAAAATACTAAAACGGATATATCTCCTAAACTAGGGGTCTGCGGGGTTCATTTTATGCACCAGAAAAAAATATTCAAAAAACTAAAATGGCTATATTTCCTAAACTAGGCGTCTGCGGGGGTCATTTTATGCACCAGAAAAAAAAATTTAAACACAAAAATGGCTATATCTCCTAAACTAGGCGTCTGCGAGGGTCATTTTATGCACCAGAAAAAAAAATCAAAATACTAAAATTGCTATATCTCCTTAACTAAGCCTCTGCGAGGGTCAATTCATGCACCAGAAAAAAAAATAATCAAAATACTAAAATGGCTATATCTCCTAATCTAAGCATCTGCGGGGGCATTTTATGCCCCGGAAAAAAAATTCAAAATACTAAAATGGCTAAATCTCCTAAACTAGGCGTCTGCAGGGTCAAATTATGCACCAGAAAAAAAAAATTAAAATACTAAAACGGATATATCTCCTAAACTAGGGGTCTGCGGGGGTCATTTTATGCACCAGAAAAAAAAATTTAAACACAAAAATGGCTATATCCCCTAAACTAGGCGTCTGCGGGGGTCATTTTATGCACCAGAAAAAAAAATTCAAAACACAAAAATGGCTATATCTCCTAAACTGGTCGTCTGCGGGGGTCATTTTATGCACCAGAAAAAAAAATCAAAATACTAAAATTGCTATATCTCCTTAACTAAGCCTCTGCGAGGGTCAATTCATGCACCAGAAAAAAAAATAATCAAAATACTAAAATGGCTATATCTCCTAATCTAAGCAAATGCGGGATCATTTTATGCCCCAGAAAAGAAATTCAAAATACTAAAATGGCTAAGTCTCCTAAATTAGGCGTCTGCAGGGTCAAAAAATGCACCAGAAAAAAAAATCAAAATTCTAAAACGGATATATCTCCCAAAACTAGGGGTCTGCGGGGGTCATTTTATGCACCAGAAAAAAAAATTCAAAATACTAAAATGGCTATATCTCCTTAGCTGGGGGTCTGCGGGGGTCATTTTATGCACAAGAAAAAAAAATTCAAAATACTAAAATGGCTAAATCTCCTAAACTGGTCGTCTGCGGGGGTCATTTTATGCACCAGAAAAAAAAATTTAAATTCTAAAATTACTATATCTCCTAAACTAGGCCTCAGCGAGGGTCATTTTATGCACCAGAAAAAAAAATAATCAAAATACTAAAATGGCTATATCTCCTAATCTAAGCATCTGGGGGGTCATTTTATGCCCCAGAAAAAAAATTCAAAATACTAAAATGGCTAAATCTCATAAACTAGGCGTCTGCAGGGTCAAATTATGCACCAGAAAAAAAAAATTAAAATACTTAAACGGATATATCTCCTAAACTAGGGGTCTGCGGGGTTCATTTTATGCACCAGAAAAAAATATTCAAAAAACTAAAATGGCTATATTTCCTAAACTAGGCGTCTGCGGGGGTCATTTTATGCACCAAAAAAAAAATCAAAATACTAAAATTGCTATATCTCCTTAACTAAGCCTCTGAGAGGGTCATTTCATGCACCAGAAAAAAAAATAATCAAAATACTAAAATGGCTATATCTCCTAATCGAAGCATCTGCGGGGGCATTTTATGCCCCAGAAAAAAAATTCAAAATACTAAAATGGCTAAGTCTCCTAAATTAGGCGTCTGCAGGTTCAAAAAATGCACCAGAAAAAAAAATCAAAATTCTAAAACGGATATATCTCCCAAAACTAGGGGTCTGCGGGGGTCATTTTATGCACCAGAAAAAAAAATTCAAAATACTAAAATGGCTATATCTCCTTAGCTGGGGGTCTGCGGGGGTCATTTTATGCACCAGAAAAAAAAATTCAAAATACTAAAATGGCTAAATCTCCTAAACTGGTCGTCTGCGGGGGTCATTTTATGCACCAGAAAAAAAAATTTAAATTCTAAAATTACTATATCTCCTAAACTAGGCCACAGCGAGGGTCATTTTATGCACCAGAAAAAAAAATAATCAAAATACTAAAATGGCTATATCTCCTAATCTAAGCATCTGCGGGGGCATTTTATGCCCCGGAAAAAAAATTCAAAATACTAAAATGGCTAAATCTCCTAAACTAGGCGTCTGCAGGGTCAAATTATGCACCAGAAAAAAAAAATTAAAATACTAAAACGGATATATCTCCTAAACTAGGGGTCTGCGGGGTTCATTTTATGCACCAGAAAAAAATATTCAAAAAACTAAAATGGCTATATTTCCTAAACTAGGCGTCTGCGGGGGTCATTTTATGCACCAGAAAAAAAAATTTAAACACAAAAATGGCTATATCCCCTAAACTAGGCGTCTGCGGGGGTCATTTTATGCACCAGAAAAAAAAATTCAAAACACTAAAATGGCTATATCTCCTAAACTGGTCGTCTGCGGGGGTCATTTTATGCACCAGAAAAAAAAATCAAAATACTAAAATTGCTATATCTCCTTAACTAAGCCTCTGCGAGGGTCAATTCATGCACCAGAAAAAAAAATAATCAAAATACTAAAATGGCTATATCTCCTAATCTAAGCAAATGCGGGGGCATTTTATGCCCCAGAAAAGAAATTCAAAATACTAAAATGGCTAAGTCTCCTAAATTAGGCGTCTGCAGGGTCAAAAAATGCACCAGAAAAAAAAATCAAAATTCTAAAACGGATATATCTCCCAAAACTAGGGGTCTGCGGGGGTCATTTTATGCACCAGAAAAAAAAATTCAAAATACTAAAATGGCTATATCTCCTTAGCTGGGGGTCTGCGGGGGTCATTTTATGCACCAGAAAAAAAAATTCAAAATACTAAAATGGCTAAATCTCCTAAACTGGTCGTCTGCGGGGGTCATTTTATGCACCAGAAAAAAAAATTTAAATTCTAAAATTACTATATCTCCTAAACCAGGCCTCAGCGAGGGTCATTTTATGCACCAGAAAAAAAAATAATCAAAATACTAAAATGGCTATATCTCCTAATCTAAGCATCTGGGGGGTCATTTTATGCCCCAGAAAAAAAATTCAAAATACTAAAATGGCTAAATCTCATAAACTAGGCGTCTGCAGGGTCAAATTATGCACCAGAAAAAAAAAATTAAAATACTTAAACGGATATATCTCCTAAACTAGGGGTCTGCGGGGTTCATTTTATGCACCAGAAAAAAATATTCAAAAAACTAAAATGGCTATATTTCCTAAACTAGGCGTCTGCGGGGGTCATTTTATGCACCAGAAAAAAAAATTTAAACACAAAAATGGCTATATCTCCTAAACTAGGCGTCTGCGAGGGTCATTTTATGCACCAGAAAAAAAAATTCAAAACACAAAAATGGCTATATATCCTAAACTGGTCGTCTGCGGGGGTCATTTTATGCACCAAAAAAAAAATCAAAATACTAAAATTGCTATATCTCCTTAACTAAGCCTCTGAGAGGGTCATTTCATGCACCAGAAAAAAAAATAATCAAAATACTAAAATGGCTATATCTCCTAATCGAAGCATCTGCGGGGGCATTTTATGCCCCAGAAAAAAAATTCAAAATACTAAAATGGCTAAGTCTCCTAAATTAGGCGTCTGCAGGTTCAAAAAATGCACCAGAAAAAAAAATCAAAATTCTAAAACGGATATATCTCCCAAAACTAGGGGTCTGCGGGGGTCATTTTATGCACCAGAAAAAAAAATTCAAAATACTAAAATGGCTATATCTCCTTAGCTGGTGGTCTGCGGGGGTCATTTTATGCACCAGAAAAAAAAATTCAAAATACTAAAATGGCTAAATCTCCTAAACTGGTCGTCTGCGGGGGTCATTTTATGCACCAGAAAAAAAAATTTAAATTCTAAGATTACTATATCTCCTAAACTAGGCCACAGCGAGGGTCATTTTATGCACCAGAAAAAAAAATAATCAAAATACTAAAATGGCTATATCTCCTAATCTAAGCATCTGCGGGGGCATTTTATGCCCCGGAAAAAAAATTCAAAATACTAAAATGGCTAAATCTCCTAAACTAGGCGTCTGCAGGGTCAAATTATGCACCAGAAAAAAAAAATTAAAATACTAAAACGGATATATCTCCTAAACTAGGGGTCTGCGGGGTTCATTTTATGCACCAGAAAAAAATATTCAAAAAACTAAAATGGCTATATTTCCTAAACTAGGCGTCTGCGGGGGTCATTTTATGCACCAGAAAAAAAAATTTAAACACAAAAATG
This sequence comes from Volucella zonaria, assembly GCA_963966105.1. Taxonomy (NCBI): domain Eukaryota; kingdom Metazoa; phylum Arthropoda; class Insecta; order Diptera; family Syrphidae; genus Volucella; species Volucella zonaria. The sequence continues at coordinate 3,178,854 of CAWYQB010000254.1, read as the reverse complement.
GCTATATCCCCTAAACTAGGCGTCTGCGGGGGTCATTTTATGCACCAGAAAAAAAAATTCAAAACACTAAAATGGCTATATCTCCTAAACTGGTCGTCTGCGGGGGTCATTTTATGCACCAGAAAAAAAAATCAAAATACTAAAATTGCTATATCTCCTTAACTAAGCCTCTGCGAGGGTCAATTCATGCACCAGAAAAAAAAATAATCAAAATACTAAAATGGCTATATCTCCTAATCTAAGCAAATGCGGGGGCATTTTATGCCCCAGAAAAGAAATTCAAAATACTAAAATGGCTAAGTCTCCTAAATTAGGCGTCTGCAGGGTCAAAAAATGCACCAGAAAAAAAAATCAAAATTCTAAAACGGATATATCTCCCAAAACTAGGGGTCTGCGGGGGTCATTTTATGCACCAGAAAAAAAAATTCAAAATACTAAAATGGCTATATCTCCTAAGCTGGGGGTCTGCGGGGGTCATTTTATGCACCAGAAAAAAAAATTCAAAATACTAAAATGGCTAAATCTCCTAAACTGGTCGTCTGCGGGGGTCATTTTATGCACCAGAAAAAAAAATTTAAATTCTAAAATTACTATATCTCCTAAACTAGGCCTCAGCGAGGGTCATTTTATGCACCAGAAAAAAAAATAATCAAAATACTAAAATGGCTATATCTCCTAATCTAAGCATCTGGGGGGTCATTTTATGCCCCAGAAAAAAAATTCAAAATACTAAAATGGCTAAATCTCATAAACTAGGCGTCTGCAGGGTCAAATTATGCACCAGAAAAAAAAAATTAAAATACTTAAACGGATATATCTCCTAAACTAGGGGTCTGCGGGGTTCATTTTATGCACCAGAAAAAAATATTGAAAAAACTAAAATGGCTATATTTCCTAAACTAGGCGTCTGCGGGGGTCATTTTATGCACCAGAAAAAAAAATTTAAACACAAAAATGGCTATATCTCCTAAACTAGGCGTCTGCGAGGGTCATTTTATGCACCAGAAAAAAAAATTCAAAACACAAAAATGGCTATATATCCTAAACTGGTCGTCTGCGGGGGTCATTTTATGCACCAAAAAAAAAATCAAAATACTAAAATTGCTATATCTCCTTAACTAAGCCTCTGCGAGGGTCATTTCATGCACCAGAAAAAAAAATAATCAAAATACTAAAATGGCTATATCTCCTAATCTAAGCATATGCGGGGGCATTTTATGCCCCAGAAAAAAAATTCAAAATACTAAAATTTTTAAGTCTCCTAAATTAGGCGTCTGCAGGGTCAAAAAATGCACCAGAAAAAAAAATCAAAATTCTAAAACGGATATATCTCCCAAAACTAGGGGTCTGCGGGGGTCATTTTATGCACCAGAAAAAAAAATTCAAAATACTAAAATGGCTAAATCTCCTTAACTAAGCCTCTGCGAAGGTTATTTCATGCACCAGAAAAAAAATAATCAAAATACTAAAATGGCTATATCTCCTAATCTAAGTATCTGCGGGGGCATTTTATGCCCCAGAAAAAAAACTCAAAATACTAAAATGGCTAAGTCTCCTAAATTAGGCGTCTGCAGGGTCAAAAAATGCACCAGAAAAAAAAATCAAAATTCTAAAACGGATATATCTTCCAAAACTAGGGGTCTGCGGGGGTCATTTTATGCACCGGAAAAAAAAATTCAAAATACTAAAATGGCTATATCTCCTTAGCTGGGGGTCTGCGGGGGTCATTTTATGCACCAGAAAAAAAAATTCAAAATACTAAAATGGCTAAATCTCCTAAACTGGTCGTCTGCGGGGGTCATTTTATGCACCAGAAAGAAAATTCAAAACACAAAAACGACTATATCTCCTAAACTAGAAAAAAAAAAAAAAATACTAAAATGGCTATATCTCCTAATCTAAGCATCTGGGGGGTCATTTTATGCCCCAGAAAAAAAATTCAAAATACTAAAATGGCTAAATCTCCTAAACTAGGCGTCTGCAGGGTCAAATTATGCACCAGAAAAAAAAATTAAAATACTAAAACGGATATATCTCCTAAACTAGGGGTCTGCGGGGTTCATTTTGTGCACCAGAAAAAAATATTCAAAAAACTAAAATGGCTATATTTCCTAAACTAGGCGTCTGCGGGGGTCATTTTATGCACCAGAAAAAAAAAAATTAAAAATTCTAGAATGGCTATATCTCCTAAACTGGGCGTCTGCGGGGGTCATTTTATGCACCAGAAAAAAAAATTTAAATTCTAAAATTACTATATCTCCTAAACTAGGCCTCTGCGAGGGTCATTTTATGCACCAGAAAAAAAAATAATCAAAATACTAAAATGGCTATATCTCCTAATCTATGCATCTGGGGGGTCATTTTATGCCCCGGAAAAAAAATTCAAAATACTAAAATGGCTAAATCTCCTAAACTAGGCGTCTGCAGGGTCAAATTATGCACCAGAAAAAAAAAATTAAAATACTAAAACGGATATATCTCCTAAACTAGGGGTCTGCGGGGTTCATTTTATGCACCAGAAAAAATATTCAAAAAACTAAAATGGCTATATTTCCTAAACTAGGGGTCTGCGGGGGTCATTTAATGCACCAGAAAAAAAAATTTAAACACAAAAATGGCTATATCCCCTAAACTAGGCGTCTGCGGGGGTCATTTTATGCACCAGAAAAAAAAATTCAAAACACAAAAATGGCTATATCTTCCAAACTGGTCGTCTGCGGGGGTCATTTTATGCACCAGAAAAAAAAATCAAAATACTAAAATTGCTATATCTCCTTAACTAAGCCTCTGCGAGGGTCAATTCATGCACCAGAAAAAAAAATAATCAAAATACTAAAATGGCTATATCTCCTAATCTAAGCAAATGCGGGGGCATTTTATGCCCCAGAAAAAAAATTCAAAATACTAAAATGGCTAAGTCTCCTAAATTAGGCGTCTGCAGGGTCAAAAAATGCACCAGAAAAAAAAATCAAAATTCTAAAACGGATGTATCTCCCAAAACTAGGGGTCTGCGGGGGTCATTTTATGCACCAGAAAAAAAAATTCAAAATACTAAAATGGGTATCTCCTTAGCTGGGGGTCTGCGGGGGTCATTTTATGCACCAGAAAAAAAAATTCAAAATACTAAAATGGCTAAATCTCCTAAACTGGTCGTCTGCGGGGGTCATTTTATGCACCAGAAAAAAAAATTTAAATTCTAAAATTACTATATCTCCTAAACTAGGCCTCAGCGAGGGTCATTTTATGCACCAGAAAAAAAAATAATCAAAATACTAAAATGGCTATATCTCCTAATCTAAGCATCTGGGGGGTCATTTTATGCCCCAGAAAAAAAATTCAAAATACTAAAATGGCTAAATCTCATAAACTAGGCGTCTGCAGGGTCAAATTATGCACCAGAAAAAAAAAATTAAAATACTTAAACGGATATATCTCCTAAACTAGGGGTCTGCGGGGGTCATTTTATGCACCAGAAAAAAATATTCAAAAAACTAAAATGGCTATATTTCCTAAACTAGGCGTCTGCGGGGGTCATTTTATGCACCAGAAAAAAAAATTTAAACACAAAAATGGCTATATCTCCTAAACTAGGCGTCTGCGAGGGTCATTTTAGGCACCAGAAAAAAAAATTCAAAACACAAAAATGGCTATATATCCTAAACTGGTCGCCTGCGGGGGTCATTTTATGCACCAAAAAAAAATCAAAATACTAAAATTGCTATATCTCCTTAACTAAGCCTCTGCGAGGGTCATTTCATGCACCAGAAAAAAAAATAATCAAAATACTAAAATGGCTATATCTCCTAATCTAAGCATATGCGGGGGCATTTCATGCCCCAGAAAAAAAATTCAAAATACTAAAATATCTAAATCTCCTAAACTAGGCGTCTGCAGGGTCAAATTATGCACCAGAAAAAAAAAATTAAAATACTAAAACGGATATATCTCCTAAACTAGGGGTCTGCGGGGTTCATTTTATGCACCAGAAAAAAATATTCAAAAAACTAAAATGGCTAAATTTCCTAAACTAGGCGTCTGCGGGGGTCATTTTCTGCACCAGAAAAAAAAATTTAAACACAAAAATGGCTATATCCCCTAAACTAGGCGTCTGCGGGGGTCATTTTATGCACCAGAAAAAAAAATTCAAAACACAAAAATGGCTATATCTCCTAAACTGGTCGTCTGCGGGGGTCATTTTATGCACCAGAAAAAAATATTCAAAAAACTAAAATGGCTATATTTCCTAAACTAGGCGTCTGCGGGGGTCATTTTATGCACCAGAAAAAAAAATTTAAACACAAAAATGGCTATATTTCCTAAACTAGGCGTCTGCGGGGGTCATTTTATGCACCAGAAAAAAAAATTTAAACACAAAAATGGCTATATCTCCTAAACTAGGCGTCTGCGAGGGTCATTTTAGGCACCAGAAAAAAAAATTCAAAACACAAAAATGGCTATATATCCTAAACTGGTCGTCTGCGGGGGTCATTTTATGCACCAAAAAAAAATCAAAATACTAAAATTGCTATATCTCCTTAACAAAGCCTCTGCGAGGGTCATTTCATGCACCAGAAAAAAAAATAATCAAAATACTAAAATGGCTATATCTCCTAATCTAAGCATATTCGGGGGCATTTTATGCCCCAGAAAAAAAATTCAAAATACTAAAATGGCTAAATCTCCTAAACTAGGCGTCAGCAGGGACAAATTATGCACCAGAAAAAAAAAATTAAAATACTAAAACGGATATATCTCCTAAACTAGGGGTCTGCGGGGTTCATTTTATGCACCAGAAAAAAAAATTCAAAATACTAAAATGGCTATATCTCCTAAGCTGGCGGTCTGCGGGGGTCATTTTATGCACCAGAAAAAAAAAATCAAAATACTAAAATGGCTAAATCTCCTTAACTAAGCCTCTGCGAAGGTCATTTCATGCACCAGAAAAAAAATAATCAAAATACTAAAATGGCTATATCTCCTAATCTAAGCATCTGGGGGGTCATTTTATGCCCCAGAAAAAAAATTCAAAATACTAAAATGGCTAAATCTCCTTAACTAAGCCTCTGCGAAGGTCATTTCATGCACCAGAAAAAAAATAATCAAAATACTAAAATGGCTATATCTCCTAATCTAAGTATCTGCGGGGGTATTTTATGCCCCAGAAAAAAAATTCAAAATACTAAAATGGCTAAGTCTCCTAAATTAGGCGTCTGCAGGGTCAAAAAATGCACCAGAAAAAAAATTCAAAATACTAAAATGGCTAAATCTCCTTAACTAAGCCTCTGCGAAGGTCATTTCATGCACCAGAAAAAAAATAATCAAAATACTAAAATGGCTATATCTCCTAATCTAAGCATCTGGGGGGTCATTTTATGCCCCAGAAAAAAAATTCAAAATACTAAAATGGCTAAATCTCATAAACTAGGCGTCTGCAGGGTCAAATTATGCACCAGAAAAAAAAAATTAAAATACTTAAGCGGATATATCTCCTAAACTAGGGGTCTGCGGGGTTCATTTTATGCACCAGAAAAAAATATTCAAAAAACTAAAATGGTTATATTTCCAAAACTAGGCGTCTGCGGGGGTCATTTTATGCACCAGAAAAAAAAATTTAAACACAAAAATGGCTATATCTCCTAAACTAGGCGTCTGCGGGGGTCATTTTATGTACCAGAAAAAAAAGTTCAAAACACAAAAATGGCTATATCTCCTAAACTGGTCGTCTGCGGGGGTCATTTTATGCACCAGAAAAAAAAATCAAAATACTAAAATTGCTATATCTCCTTAACTAGGCCTCTGCGAGGGTCATTTCATGCACCAGAAAAAAAAAAAATCAAAATACTAAAATGGCTATATCTCCTAATCTAAGCATCTGCGGGGGCATTTTATGCCCCAGAAAAAAAATTCAAAATACTAAAATGGCTAAGTCTCCTAAATTAGGCGTCTGCAGGGTCAAATTATGCACCAGAAAAAAAAATTAAAATACTAAAACGGATATATCTCCCAAAACTAGGGGTCTGCGTGGGTCATTTTATGCACCAGAAAAAAAAAATTAAAAATTCTAAAATGGCTATATCTCCTAAACTGGGCGTCTGCGGGGGTCATTTTATGCACCAGAAAAAAAAATTTTAATTCTAAAATTACTATATCTCCTAAACTAGGCCTCTGCGAGGGTCATTTTATGCACCAGAAAAAAAATAATCAAAATACTAAAATGGCTATATCTCCTAATCTAAGCATCTGGGGGGTCATTTTATGCCCCGGAAAAAAAATTCAAAATACTAAAATGGCTAAATCTCCTAAACTAGGCGTCTGCAGGGTCAAATTATGCACCAGAAAAAAAAAATTAAAATACTAAAACGGATATATCTCCTAAACTAGGGGTCTGCGGGGTTCATTTTATGCACCAGAAAAAAATATCCAAAAAACTAAAATGGCTATATTTCCTAAACTAGGCGTCTGCGGGCGTCATTTTATGCACCAGAAAAAAAAATTTAAACACAAAAATGGCTATATCCCCTAAACTAGGCGTCTGCGGGGGTCATTTTATGCACCAGAAAAAAAAATTCAAAACACAAAAATGGCTATATCTCCTAAACTGGTCGTCTGCGGGGGTCATTTTATGCACCAGAAAAAAAAATCAAAATACTAAAATTGCTATATCTCCTTAACTAAGCCTCTGCGAGGGTCAATTCATGCACCAGAAAAAAAAATAATCAAAATACTAAAATGGCTATATCTCCTAATCTAAGCAAATGCGGGGGCATTTTATGCCCCAGAAAAAAAATTCAAAATACTGAAATGGCTAAGTCTCCTAAATTAGGCGTCTGCAGGGTCAAAAAATGCACCAGAAAAAAAAATCAAAATTCTAAAACGGATATATCTCCCAAAACTAGGGGTCTGCGGGGGTCATTTTATGCACCAGAAAAAAAAATTCAAAACACAAAAATGGCTATATCTCCTAAACTGGTCGCCTGCGGGGGTCATTTTATGCACCAGACAAAAAACATTCTAAACACAGAAATGGCTATATCTCCTAATCTAGGCGTCTGCGTGGGTCATTTTATGCACCAGAAAAAAAAATTCAAAACACAAAACTGGCTATATCTCCTAAACTGGTCTCCTGCGGGGGTCATTTTATGCACCAGACAAAAAACATTCTAAACACAGAAATGGCTATATCTCCTAATCTAGGCGTCTGCGGGGTTATTTTATGCACCAGAAAGAAAATTCAAAACACAAAAACGACTATATCTCCTAAACTAGAAAAAAAAAAAAAATACTAAAATGGGGTCTGCGGGGGTAATTTTATGCACCAGAAAAAAAAATTCAAAACACAAAAATGGCTATATCTCCTAAACTGGTCGCCTGCGGGGGTCATTTTATGCACCAGACAAAAAACATTCTAAACACAGAAATGGCTATATTTCCTAATCTAGGCGTCTGCGGGGTTATTTTATGCACCAGAAAAAAAAATTCAAAACACAAAAATGGCTAAATCTCCTAAACTAGAAAAAAAAAATGAAAATACTAAAATGGCTAAATCTCCTAAACTAAGCGTCTACGTGGGTCATTTTATGCACCAGAAAAAAAAATTCAAAACACAAAACTGGCTATATCTCCTAAACTGGTCGCCTGCGGGGGTCATTTTATGCACCAGACAAAAAACATTCTAAACACAGAAATGGCTATATCTCCTAATCTAGGCGTCTGCGGGGTTATTTTATGCACCAGAAAGAAAATTCAAAACACAAAAACGACTATATCTCCTAAACTAGAAAAAAAAAAAAATACTAAAATGGTTATATCTCCTAATCTAAGCATCTGGGGGGTCATTTTATGCCCCAGAAAAAAAATTCAAAATACTAAAATGGCTAAATCTCCTAAACTAGGCGTCTGCAGGGTCAAATTATGCACCAGAAAAAAAAAATTAAAATACTAAAACGGATATATCTCCTAAACTAGGGGTCTGCGGGGTTTATTTTATGCACCAGAAAAAAATATTCAAAAAACTAAAATGGCTATATTTCCTAAACTAGGCGTCTGCGGGGGTCATTTTATGCACCAGAAAAAAAAAATTTAAACACAAAAATGGCTATATCTCCTAAACTAGGCGTCTGCGGGGGCATTTTATGTACCAGAAAAAAAAATTCAAAACACAAAAATGGCTATATCTCCTAAACTGGTCGTCTGCGGGGGTCATTTTATGCACCAGAAAAAAAAATCAAAATACTAAAATTGTTATATCTCCTTAACTAGGCCTCTGCGAGGGTCATTTCATGCACCAGAAAAAAAAATAATCAAAATACTAAAATGGCTATATCTCCTAATCTAAGCATCTGCGGGGGCATTTTATGCCCCAGAAAAAAAATTCAAAATACTAAAATGGCTAAGTCTCCTAAATTAGGCGTCTGCAGGGTCAAAAAATGCAACAGAAAAAAAAATCAAAATTCTAAAACGGATATATCTCCCAAAACTAGGGGTCTGCGGGGGTCATTTTATGCACCAGAAAAAAAAATTCAAAACACAAAAATGGCTATATCTCCTAAACTGGTCGTCTGCGGGGGTCATTTTATGCACCAGAAAAAAAAATCAAAATACTAAAATTGCTATATCTCCTTAACTAAGCCTCTGCGAGGGTCAATTCATGCACCAAAAAAAAAAATTATCAAAATACTAAAATGGCTATATCTCCTAATCTAAGCAAATGCGGGGGCATTTTATGCCCCAGAAAAAAAATTCAAAATACTAAAATGGCTAAGTCTCCTAAATTAGGCGTCTGCAGGGTCATAAAATGCACCAGAAAAAAAAATCAAAATTCTAAAACGGATATATCTCCCAAAACTAAGGGTCTGCGGGGGTCATTTTATGCACCAGAAAAAAAAATTCAAAACACAAAAATGGCTATATCTCCTAAACTGGTCGCCTGCGGGGGTCATTTTATGCACCAGACAAAAAACATTCTAAACACAGAAATGGCTATATCTCCTAATCTAGGCGTCTGCGGGGTTATTTTATGCACCAGAAAAAAAAATTCAAAACACAAAAATGGCTAAATCTCCTAAACTAGAAAAAAAAAATGAAAATACTAAAATGGCTAAATCTCCTAAACTAAGCGTCTGCGTGGGTCATTTTATGCACCAGAAAAAAAAATTCAAAACACAAAACTGGCTATATCTCCTAAACTGGTCTCCTGCGGGGGTCATTTTATGCACCAGACAAAAAACATTCTAAACACAGAAATGGCTATATCTGCTAATCTAGGCGTCTGCGGGGTTATTTTATGCACCAGAAAGAAAATTCAAAACACAAAAACGACTATATCTCCTAAACTAGAAAAAAAAAATCAAAATACTAAAATTGCTATATCTCCTTAACTAAGCCTCTGCGAGGGTCAATTCATGCACCAGAAAAAAAAATAATCAAAATACTAAAATGGCTATATCTCCTAATCTAAGCAAATGCGGGGGCATTTTATGCCCCAGAAAAAAAATTCAAAATACTAAAATGGCTAAGTCTCCTAAATTAGGCGTCTGCAGGGTCAAAAAATGCACCAGAAAAAAAAAATTAAAATACTAAAACGGATATATCTCCCAAAACTAGGGGTCTGCGTGGGTCATTTTATGCACCAGAAAAAAAAAAATTTAAAGTTCTAAAATGGCTATATCTCCTAAACTGGGAGTCTGCGGGGGTCATTTTATGCACCAGAAAAAAAAATTTAAATTCTAAAATTACTATATCTCCTAAACTAGGCCTCTGCGAAGGTCATTTTATGCACCAGAAAAAAAAATAATCAAAATACTAAAATGGCTATATCTCCTAATCTAAGCATCTGGGGGGTCATTTTATGCCCAGGAAAAAAAATTCAAAATACTAAAATGGCTAAATCTCCTAAACTAGGCGTCTGCAGGGTCAAATTATGCACCACAAAAAAAAAAATAAAATACTAAAACGGATATATCTCCTAAACTAGGGGTCTGCCGGGTTCATTTTATGCACCAGAAAAAAATATTCAAAAAACTAAAATGGCTATATTTCCTAAACTAGGCGTCTGCGGGGGTCATTTTAAGCACCAGAAAAAAAAATTTAAACACAAAAATGGCTATATCCCCTAAACTAGGCGTCTGCGGGGGTCATTTTATGCACCAGAAAAAAAAATTCAAAACACAAAAATGGCTATATCTCCTAAACTGGTAGTCTGCGGGGGTCATTTTAAGCACCAGAAAAAAAAATCAAAATACTAAAATTGCTATATCTCCTTAACTAAGCCTCTGCGAGGGTCAATTCATGCACCAGAAAAAAAAATAATCAAAATACTAAAATGGCTATATCTCCTAATCTAAGCAAATGCGGGGGCATTTTATGCCAAAAAAAAGAAATTCAAAATACTAAAATGGCTAAGTCTCCTAAATTAGGCGTCTGCAGGGTCAAAAAATGCACCAGAAAAAAAAATCAAAATTCTAAAACGGATATATCTCCCAAAACTAGGGGTCTGCGGGGGTCATTTTATGCACCAGAAAAAAAAAATTAAAATACTAAAACGGATATATCTCCTAAACTAGGGGTCTGCGGGGTTCATTTTATGCACCAGAAAAAAATATTCAAAAAACTAAAATGGCTATATTTCCTAAGCTAGGCGTCTGCGGGGGTCATTTTATGCACCAGAAAAAAAAATTTAAACACAAAAATGGCTATATCCCCTAAACTAGGCGTTTGCGGGGGTCACTTTATGCACCAGAAAAAAAAATTCAAAACACAAAAATGGCTATATCTCCTAAACTGGTCGTCTGCGGGGGTCATTTTATGCACCAGAAAAAAAATTCAAAACACAAAAATGGCTATATCTCCTAAACTAGGCGTCTGCGGGGGTCATTTTATGCACCAGACAAAAAAATTCAAAACACAAAAATGGCTATATATCCTAAACTGGTCGTCTGCGGGGGTCATTTTATGCACCAAAAAAAAAAATCAAAATACTAAAATTGCTATATCTCCTTAACTAAGCCTCTGCGAGGGTCATTTCATGCACCAGAAAAAAAACTAATCAAAATACTAAAATGGCTATATATCCTAATCTAAGCATATGCGGGGGCATTTTATGCCCCAGAAAAAAAATTCAAAATACTAAAATGGTTAAGTCTCCTAAATTAGGCGTCTGCAGGGTCAAAAAGGCACCAGAAAAAAAAATCAAAATTCTAAAACGGATATATCTCCCAAAACTAGGGGTCTGCGGGGGTCATTTTACGCACCAGAAAAAAAAATTAAAATACTAAAACGGATATATCTCCTAAACTAGGGGTCTGCGGGGTTCATTTTATGCACCAGAAAAAAATATTCAAAAAACTAAAATGGCTATATTTCCTAAACTAGGCGTCTGCGGGGGTCATTTTATGCACCAGAAAAAAAAATTTAAACACAAAAATGGCTATATCCCCTAAACTAGGCGTCTGCGGGGGTCATTTTATGCACCAGAAAAAAAAATTCAAAACACAAAAATGGCTATATCTCCTAAACTGGTCGTCTGCGGGGGTCATTTTATGCACCAGAAAAAAAAATCAAAATACTAAAATTGCTATATCTCCTTAACTAAGCCTCTGCGAGGGTCATTTCATGCACCAGAAAAAAAAATAATCAAAATACTAAAATGGCTATATCTCCTAATCTAAGCATATGCGGGGGCATTTTATGCCCCAGAAAAAAAATTCAAAATACTAAAATGGTTAAGTCTCCTAAATTAGGCGTCTGCAGGGTCAAAAAATGCACCAGAAAAAAAAATCAAAATTCTAAAACGGATATATCTCCCAAAACTAGGGGTCTGCGGGGGTCATTTTATGCACCAGAAAAAAAAAATTAAAATACTAAAACGGATATATCTCCTAAACTAGGGGTCTGCGGGGTTCATTTTATGCACCAGAAAAAAATATTCAAAAAACTAAAATGGCTATATTTCCTAAACTAGGCGTCTGCGGGGGTCATTTTATGCACCAGAAAAAAAAATTTAAACACAAAAATGGCTATATCCCCTAAACTAGGCGTCTGCGGGGGTCATTTTATGCACCAGAAAAAAAAATTCAAAACACAAAAATGGCTATATCTCCTAAACTGGTCGTCTGCGGGGGTCATTTTATGCACCAGAAAAAAAAATCAAAATACTAAAATTGCTATATCTCCTTAAATAAGCCTCTGCGAGGGTCAATTCATGCACCAGAAAAAAAAATAATCAAAATACTAAAATGGCTATATCTCCTAATCTAAGCAAATGCGGGGGCAGTTTATGCCCCAGAAAAAAAATTCAAAATACTAAAATGGCTAAGTCTCCTAAATTAGGCGTCTGCAGGGTCAAAAAATGCACCAGAAAAAAAAATCAAAATTCTAAAACAGATATATCTCCCAAAACTAGGGGTCTGCGTTGGTCATTTTATGCACCAGAAAAAAAAATTCAAAATACTAAAATGGTTATATCTCCTTAGCTGGGGGTCTGCGGGGGTCATTTTATGCACCAGAAAAAAAAATTCAAAATACTAAAATGGCTATATCTCCTTAGCTGGGGGTCTGCGGGTGTCATTTTATGCACCAGAAAAAAAAATTCAAAATACTAAAATGGCTATATCTCCTTAACTGGTCGTCTGCGGGGGTCATTTTATGCACCAGAAAAAAAAATTTAAATTCTAAAATTACTATATCTCCTAAACTAGGCCTCAGCGAGGGTCATTTTATGCACCAGAAAAAAAAATGATCAAAATACTAAAATTGCTATATCTCCTAAACTAGGCCTCTGCGAGGGTCATTTTATTCACCAGAAAAAAAAATAATCAAAATACTAAAATGGCTATATCTAGTAATCTAAGCATCTGCGGGGTTAAATTATGCACCAGAAAAAAAAAATCTAAAGACTAAAATGGCTAAATCCCCTAAACTAGAAAAAAAAATCAAAATACTTAAAAGGCAATATCTCCTAAACTAGGCATCTGCGGGGGTTATTTTATGCACCAGAAAAAAAATTCAAAACACAAAAACGGCTATATCTCCTAAACTAAGCGTCTGCGTGGGTCATTTTATGCACCAAAAATCCAAAATACTAAAACGGATATATCTCCTAAACTGGGGGTCTGCGGGGGTCATTTTATGCACCAGAAAAAAAAATTGAAAACACTAAAATGGCTATATCTCCTAAACTGGGCGTCTGGGGGGGTCATTATATGCACCAGAAAAAAAAATAATCAAAATACTAAAATGGCTATATCTCCTAATCTAAGCATCTGCGGATGTCATTTTATGCAACAGAAAAAAATTCAAAATACTAAAATGGCTAAATCTCCTAAATTAGGCGTCTGCAGGGTCAAATTATGCACCAGAAAAAAAAATTAAAATACCAAACCGGATATATCTCCTAAACTAGGGGGCTGCGGAGGTCATTTTATGCACCAGAAAAAATATTCAAAAAACTAAAATGGCTATATTTCCTAAACTAGGCGTCTGCGGGGGTCATTTTATGCACCAGAAAAAAAAAATTTAAACACAAAAATGGCTATATCTCCTAAACTAGAAAAAAAAAATTAAGATACTAAAACCTCTATATCTCCTAAACTAAGCGTCTGCGTGGGTCATTTTATGCACCAGAAAAAAAAATCAAAACACCATAATGGCTATATCTCCTAAACTAGAAAAAAAAAATCAAAATACTTAAATGGCAATATCTCCTAAACTAGGCGTCTGCGAGGGTCATTTGATGCACCAGACAAAAAACATTCTAAACACAGAAATGGCTATATCTCCTAAACTAGGCGTCTGCGGGGGTCATTTTATGCACCACAAAAAAAAAATTTAAACACAAAGATGGCCATATCTCCTAAACTAGAAAAAAAAATCAAAATACTTAAATGGCAATATCTCCTAAACTAGGCGTCTGTGAGGGTCATTTGATGCACCAGACAAAAAACATTCTAAACACAGAAATGGCTATATCTCCTAAACTTAGGCGTCTGCGGCGGTTATTTTATGCACCAGAAAAAAAATTCAAAACACAAAAACGGCTATATCTCCTAAACTAGAAAAAAAAAATAAAAATACCAAAATGGCTATATCTCCTAAACTAAGCGTCTGCGTGGGTCATTTTATGCACCAGAAAAAAAAATTCTTAATACTAAATTGGCTATATCACCTAAACTGGGCGTCTGCGGGTGTCACTTGTCCCAGAAAAAAAATTCAAAATACTAAAATCTCTATATCTCCGAAACTAGGCGTCTGCGGGCGTCACTTGTCTCAGAAAAAAAATCCAAAATACTAAAATCTCTATATCTCCGAAACTAGGCGCCTGCGGGGGTCATTTTATGCACCAAAAATCAAAAATACTAAAACGGATGTATCTCCTAAACTGGGGGTCTGCGGGGGTCATTTTATGCACCAGAAAAAAAAATTCAAAATACTAAAATGGCTATATCTCCTAAACTAGAAAAAAAAAAATAAAAATACCAAAATGGCTATATCTCCTAAACTAAGCGTCTGCGTGGGTCATTTTATGCACCAGAAAAAAAAATCAAAACACAAAAATGGCTATATCTCCTAAACTAGAAAAAAAAAAATCAAAATGCTTAAATGGCAATATCTCCTAAACTAGGCGTCTGCGAGGGTCATTTGATGCACCAGACAAAAAACATTCTAAACACAGAAATGGCTATATCTCCTAACCTAGGCGTCTGCGAGGGTCATTTGATGCACCACACAAAAAACATTCTAAACACAGAAATGGCTATATCTCCTAAACTAGGCGTCTGCGGGGGTTATTTTATGCACCAGAAAAAAAATTCAAAACACAAAAACGGCTATATCTCCTAAACTAAGCGTCTGCGTGGGTCATTTTATGCACCAGAAAAAAAAATTCTTAATAGTATATTGGCTATATCACCTAAACTGGGCGTCTGCGGGTGTCACTTGTCCCAGAAAAAAAATCCAAAATACTAAAATCTCTATATCTCCGAAACTAGGCGTCTGCGGGCGTCACTTGTCTCAGAAAAAAAATCCAAAATACTAAAATCTCTATATCTCCGAAACTAGGCGCCTGCGGGGGTCATTTTATGCACCAAAAATCAAAAATACTAAAACGGATGTATCTCCTAAACTGGGGGTCTGCGGGGGTCATTTTATGCACCAGAAAAAAAAATTCAAAATACTAAAATGGTTATATCTCCTAAACTAGAAAAAAAAAATAAAAATACCAAAATGGCTATATCTCCTAAACTAAGCGTCTGCGTGGGTCATTTTAAGCACCAGAAAAAAAAATCAAAACACAAAAATGGCTATATCTCCTAAACTAGAAAAAAAAAATCAAAATACTTAAATGGCAATATCTCCTAAACTAGGCGTCTGCGAGGGTCATTTTATGCACCAGAAAAAAAATTCAAAACACAAAAACGGCTATATCTCCTAAACTAGAAAAAAAAAAAATAAAAATACTAAAATGGCTATATCTCCTAAACTAGGCGTCTGCGAGGGTCATTTGATGCACCAGACAAAAAACATTCTAAACACAGAAATGGCTATATCTCCTAAACTAGGCGTCTGCGGGGGTCATTTTATGCATCACAAAAAAAAAATTTTAACACAAAAATGGCCATATCTCCTAAACTAGAAAAAAAAATGAAGATACTAAAATCTCTATATCTCCTAAACTAAACGTCTGCGAGGGTCATTTTATGCACCAGAAAAAAAAATTCAAAACACAAAAATGGCTATATCTCCTAAACTAGAAAAAAAAAATCAAAATACTTAAATGGCAATATCTCCTAAACTAGGCGTCTGTGAGGGTCATTTGGTGCACCAGACAAAAAACATTCTAAACACAGAAATGGCTATATCTCCTAAACTTAGGCGTCTGCGAGGGTTATTTTATGCACCAGAAAAAAAATTCAAAACACAAAAACGGCTATATCTCCTAAACTAGAAAAAAAAAAATAAAAATACCAAAATGGCTATATCTCCTAAACTAAGCGTCTGCGTGGGTCATTTTATGCACCAGAAAAAAAACTTCTTAATGCTAAATTGGCTATATCACCTAAACTGGGCGTCTGCGGGTGTCACTTGTACCAGAAAAAAATCCAAAATACTAAAATCTCTATATCTCCGAAACTAGGCGTCTGCGGGCGTCACTTGTCTCAGAAAAAAATTCCAAAATACTAAAATCTCTATATCTCCGAAACTAGGCGCCTGCAGGGGTCATTTTATGCACCAAAAATCAAAAATACTAAAACGGATGTATCTCGTAAACTGGGGGTCTGCGGGGGTCATTTTATGCACCAGAAAAAAAAATTCAAAATACTAAAATGGCTATATCTCCTAAACTAGAAAAAAAAAATAAAAATACCAAAATGGCTATATCTCCTAAACTAAGCGTCTGCGTGGGTCATTTTATGCACCAGAAAAAAAAATTCTAAATACTAAATTGGCTATATCACCTAAACTGGGCGTCTGCGGGTGTCACTTGTCCCAGAAAAAAATTCCAAAATACTAAAATCTCTATATCTCCGAAACTAGGCGTCTGCGGGGGTCATTTTATGCACCCAAAATCAAAAATACTAAAACGGATGTATCTCCTAAACTTAGGCGTCTGCGGGGGTTATTTTATGCACCAGAAAAAAAAATTCAAAACACAAAAACGGCTATATCTCCTAAACTAGAAAAAAAAATAAAAATACCAAAATGGCTATATCTCCTAAACTAAGCGTCTGCGTGGGTCATTTTATGCACCAGAAAAAAAAATTCTAAATACTAAATTGTCTATATCACCTAAACTGGGCGTCTGCGGGTGTCACTTGTCCCAGAAAAAAAATCCAAAATACTAAAATCTCTATATCTCCTAAACTGGGCGTCTGCGGGGGTCATTTTATGAACCAGAAAAAAAAAATTTAATTCTAAAATTGCTATATCTCCTAAACTAGGCCTCTGCGAGGGTCATTTTATGCACCAGAAAAAAAATAATCAAAATACTAAAATGACTATATCTCCTAATCTAAGCATCTGCGGGGGTCATTTTATGCCCCAGAAAAAAAATTCAAAATACTAAAATGGCTAAATCTCCTAAATTAGGCGTCTGCAGGGTCAAATTATGCACCAGAAAAAAAAAATTAAAATACTAAAACGGATATATCTCCTAAACTAGGGGTCTGCGGGGGTCATTTTATGCACCAGAAAAAAATATTCAAAAAACTAAAATGGCTATATTTCCTAAACTAGGCGTCTGCGGGGGTCATTTTCTGCACCAGAAAAAAAATAATCAAAATACTAAAATGGCTATATCTCCTAATCTAAGCATCTGCGGATGTCATTTTATGCCCCAGAACAAATATTCAAAATACTAAAATGGCTAAATCTCCTAAATTAGGCGTCTGCAGGGTCAAATTATTCACCAGAAAAAAAAAATTAAAATACTAAAACGGATATATCTCCTAAACTAGGGGTCTGCGGGGGTCATTTTATGCACCAAAAATCAAAAATACTAAAACGAATGTGTCTCCTAAACTTAGGCGTCTGCGGGGGTTATTTTATGCACCAGAAAAAAAATTCAAAACACAAAAACGGCAATATCTCCTAAACTAGAAAAAAAAAAATAAAAATACCAAAATGGCTATATCTCCTAAACTAAGCGTCTGCGTGGGTCATTTTATGCACCAGAAAAAAAAATTCTAAATACTAAATTGGCTATATCATCTAAACTGGGCGTCTGCGGGTGTCACTTGTCCCAGAAAAAATATCCAAAATACTAAAATCTCTATATCTCCGAAACTAGACGTCTGCGGGCGTCACTTGTCTCAGAAAAAAAATCCAAAGTACTAAAATCTCTATATCTCCTAAACTGGGCGTCTGCGGGGGTCATTTTATGAACCAGAAAAAAAAAATTAAATTCTAAAATTGCTATATCTCCTAAACTAGGCCTCTGCGAGGGTCATTTT
Organism: Volucella zonaria; assembly: GCA_963966105.1. Classification (NCBI taxonomy): domain Eukaryota; kingdom Metazoa; phylum Arthropoda; class Insecta; order Diptera; family Syrphidae; genus Volucella; species Volucella zonaria. Next base: position 3,160,909 of record CAWYQB010000254.1, on the reverse strand, counting down.
ATGCACCAGAAAAAAAATAATCAAAATACTAAAATGACTACATCTCCTAATCTAAGCATATGCGGGGGTCATTTTATGCCCCAGAAAAAAAATTCAAAATACTAAAATGGCTAAATCTCCTAAACTAGGCGTCTGCAGGGTCAAATTATGCACCAGAAAAAAAAAAATTAAAATACTAAAACGGATATATCTCCTAAACTTGGGGTCTGCGGGGGTCATTTTATGCACCAGAAAAAAATATTCAAAAAACTAAAATGGCTATATTTCCTAAACTAGGCGTCTGCGGGGGCCATTTTCTGCACCAGAAAAACAATAATCAAAATACTAAAATGGCTATATCTCCTAATCTAAGCATCTGCGGATGTCATTTTATGCCCCAGAAAAAAAATTCAAAATACTAAAATGGCTAAATCTCCTAAATTAGGCGTCTGCAGGGTCAAATTATGCACCAGAAAAAAAAAAATTAAAATACTAAAACCTATATATCTCCTAAACTAGGGGGCTGCGGGGGTCATTTTATGCACCAGAAAAAATATTCAAAAAACTAAAACGGCTATATTTCCTAAACTAGGCGTCTGCGGGGGTCATTTTATGCACCAGAAAAAAAAATTCTAAATACTAAATTGGCTATATCACCTAAACTGGGTGTCTGCGGGTGTCACTTGTATCAGAAAAAAAATCCAAAATACTAAAATCTCTATTTCTCCGAAACTAGGCGTCTGCGGGCGTCACTTGTCTCAGAAAAAAAATCCAAAATACTAAAATCTCTATATCTCCGAAACTAGGCGTCTGCGGGGGTCATTTTATGCACCAAAAATCCAAAATACTAAAACGGATGTATCTCCTAAACTGGGGGTCTGCGGGGGTCATTTTATGCACCAGAAAAAAAAATTCAAAATACTAAAATGGCTATATCTCCTAAACTGGGCGTCTGCGGGGTCATTTTATGAACCAGAAAAAAAAAAATTAAATTCTAAAATTGCTATATCTCCCAAACTACACAAAAAACATTCTAAACACAGAAATGGCTATATCTCCTAAACTAGGCGTCTGCGGGGGTTATTTTATGCACCAGAAAAAAAATTCAAAACACAAAAACTACTATATCTCCTAAACTAGAAAAAATAAATAAAAATACTAAAATGGCTATATCTCCTAAACTAAGCGTCTGCGGGGGTCATTTTATGAACCAGAAAAAAAAAATTAAATTCTAAAATTGCTATATCTCCTAAACTAGGCCTCTGCGAGGGTCATTTTATGCACCAGCAAAAAAATAATCAAAATACTAAAATGGCTATATCTCCTAATCTAAGCATCTGCGGGGGTCATTTTATGCCCCAGAAAAAAAATTCAAAATTCTAAAATGGCTAAATCTCCTAAATTAGGCGTCTGCAGGGTCAAATTATGCACCAGAAAAAAAAATTAAAATACTAAAACGGGTATATCTCCTAAACTAGGGGTCTGCGGGGGTCATTTTATGCATAAGAAAAAAATATTCAAAAAACTAAAATGGCTATATTTCCTAAATTAGGCGTCTGCGGGGGTCATTTTATGCACCAGAAAAAAAAATTCAAAACACAAAAATGGCTATATCTCCTAAACTAGAAAAAAAAAAAATTAAGATACTAAAATCTCTATATCTCCTAAAATAAGCGTCTGCGTGGGTCATTTTATGCACCAGAAAAAAAAATTTAAAACACAAAAATGGCTATATCTCCTAAACTAAGCGTCTGCGGGGGTTATCTTATGCCCCAGAAAAAAAAAGTCTAAGCTAAGTCTCCTAAATTAGGCGTCTGCAGGGTCAAAAAATGCACCAGAAAAAAAAATCAAAACACTAAAACGGATATATCTCCCAAAACTAGGCGTCTGCGGGGTCAAATTATGAACAAGAAAAAAAATCTGAACACTAAAATGGCTATATCTCCGAAATTGGTCGTCTGCGGAGGTCATTTTATGCCCCAGAAAAAAAATTCAAAATACTAAAATGGCTAAGTCTCCTAAATTAGGCGTCTGCAGGGTCAAAAAATGCACCAGAAAAAAAAATCAAACTACTAAAACGGATATATCTCCCAAAACTAGGCGTCTGTGGGGTCAAATTATGAACAAGAAAAAAAATCTAAATACTAAAATGGCTATATCTCCTAAACTGGTCGTCTGCGGGGGTCATTTTATGCCCCAGAAAAAAAATTCAAAATACTAAAATGGCTAAGTCTCCTAAATTAGGCGTCTGCAGGGTCAAAAAATGCACCAGAAAAAAAAATCAAAATACTAAAACGGATATATCTCCCAAAACTAGGCGTCTGCGGGGTCAAATTATGAACAAGAAAAAAAATCTAAATACTAAAATGGCTATTTCATCTACACTTGGGGTCAGCGGGTCTCATTTTATGCACCAGAAAAAAAAAATCAAAATACTAAAATGGCTATATCTCCTGAACTAGGCGTCTGCGGCGGTCATTTGCCCCAGAAAAAAAAAATCAAAACACTTAAGTGGCTATATCTCCAAAACTAGGCGTCTGCGGGTATCATTTTATGCCTCTGAAAAAAAAATCCAAAATACTAAAACGGCTATATCTCCTAAACTAGGCGTCTGCGGGGTCAAATTAAGCACCAGAAAAAAAAATTAAAATACTAAAATTGCTATATCTCCTAAACTAGGCCTCTGCGAGGGTCATTTTATTTACCAGAAAAAAAAATAATCAAAATACTAAAATGGCTATATCTAGTAATCTAAGCATCTGCGGGGTTCATTTTATGCACCAGAAAAAAAAATTCTAAATACTAAATTGTCTATATCACCTAAACTGGGCGTCTGCGGGTGTCACTTGTCCCAGAAAAAAAATCCAAAATACTAAAATCTCTATATCTCCTAAACTGGGCGTCTGCGGGGGTCATTTTATGAACCAGAAAAAAAATATTAAATTCTAAAATTGCTATATCTCCTAAACTAGGCCTCTGCGAGGGTCATTTTATGCACCAGAAAAAAAATAATCAAAATACTAAAATGACTATATCTCCTAATCTAAGCATCTGCGGGGGTCATTTTATGCCCCAGAAAAAAAATTCAAAATACTAAAATGGCTAAATCTCCTAAATTAGGCGTCTGCAGGGTCAAATTATGCACCAGAAAAAAAAAATTAAAATACTAAAACGGATATATCTCCTAAACTAGGGGTCTGCGGGGGTCATTTTATGCACCAGAAAAAAATATTCAAAAAACTAAAATGGCTATATTTCCTAAACTAGGCGTCTGCGGGGGTCATTTTCTGCACCAGAAAAAAAATAATCAAAATACTAAAATGGCTATATCTCCTAATCTAAGCATCTGCGGATGTTATTTTATGCCCCAGAAAAAAAATTCAAAATACTAAAATGGCTAAATCTCCTAAATTAGGCGTCTGCAGGGTCAAATTATGCACCAGAAAAAAAAAATTAAAATACTAAAACGGATATATCTCCTAAACTAGGGGGCTGCGGGGGTCATTTTATGCACCAGAAAAAATATTCAAAAAACTAAAACGGCTATATTTCCTAAACTAGGCGTCTGCGGGGGTCATTTTATGCCCCAGAAAAAAAATTCAAAATACTAAAATGGCTAAGTCTCCTAAATTAGGCGTCTGCAGGGTCAAAAAATGCACCAGCAAAAAAATCAAACTACTAAAACGGATATATCTCCCAAAACTAGGCGTCTGTGGGGTCAAATTATGAACAAGAAAAAAAATCTAAATACTAAAATGGCTATATCTCCTAAACTGGTCGTCTGCGGGGGTCATTTTATGCCCCAGAAAAAAAATTCAAAATACTAAAATGGCTAAGTCTCCTAAATTAGGCGTCTGCAGGGTCAAAAAATGCACCAGAAAAAAAAATCAAAATACTAAAACGGATATATCTCCCAAAACTAGGCGTCTGCGGGGTCAAATTATGAACAAGAAAAAAAATCTAAATACTAAAATGGCTATTTCTTCTACACTTGGGGTCAGCGGGTCTCATTTTATGCACCAGAAAAAAAAAATCAAAATACTAAAATGGCTATATCTCCTGAACTAGGCGTCTGCGGCGGTCATTTGCCCCAGAAAAAAAAAATCAAAACACTTAAGTGGCTATATCTCCAAAACTAGGCGTCTGCGGGTATCATTTTATGCCTCTGAAAAAAAAATCCAAAATACTAAAACGGCTATATCTCCTAAACTAGGCGTCTGCGGGGTCAAATTAAGCACCAGAAAAAAAATTAAAATACTAAAATTGCTATATCTCCTAAACTAGGCCTCTGCGAGGGTCATTTTATTTACCAGAAAAAAAAATAATCAAAATACTAAAATGGCTATATCTAGTAATCTAAGCATCTGCGGGGTTCATTTTATGCACCAGAAAAAAAAAATCAGAATACTAAAATGGCTAAATCCCCTAAACTAGAAAAAAAAATCAAAATACCTAAATGGCAATATCTCCTAAACTAGGCGTCTGCGGGGGTTATTTTATGCACCAGAAAAAAAATTCAAAACACAAAAACGGCTTTATCTCCTAATCTAGAAAAAAAAAATAAAAATACTAAAATGGCTATATCTCCTAAACTAAGCGTCTGCATGGGTCATTTTATGCACCAGAAAAAAAAATTCTAAATACTAAATTGGCTATATCACCTAAACTGGGTGTCTGCGGGTGTCACTTGTCCCAGAAAAAAAATCCAAAATACTAAAATCTCTACATCTCCGAAACTAGGCGTCTGCGGGTGTCACTTGTCTCAGAAAAAAAATCCAAAGTACTAAAATCTCTATATCTCCTAAACTGGGCGCCTGCGGGGGTCATTTTATGCACCAGAAAAAAAAATTCAAAATACTAAAATGGCTATATCTCCTAAACTAGAAAAAAAAAAAAAATACCAAAATGGCTATATCTCCTAAACTAAGCGTCTGCGTGGGTCATTTTATGCACCAGAAAAAAAAATTCTAAATACTAAATTGTCTATATCACCTAAACTGGGCGTCTGCGGGTGTCACTTGTCCCAGAAAAAAAATCCAAAATACTAAAATCTCTATATCTCCTAAACTGGGCGTCTGCGGGGGTCATTTTATGAACCAGAAAAAAAAAATTAAATTCTAAAATTGCTATATCTCCTAAACTAGACCTCTGCGAGGGTCATTTTATGCACCAGAAAAAAAATAATCAAAATACTAAAATGACTATATCTCCTAATCTAAGCATCTGCGGGGGTCATTTTATGCCCCAGAAAAAAAATTCAAAATACTAAAATGGCTAAATCTCCTAAATTAGGCGTCTGCAGGGTCAAATTATGCACCAGAAAAAAAAAATTAAAATACTAAAACGGATATATCTCCTAAACTAGGGGTCTGCGGGGGTCATTTTATGCACCAGAAAAAAATATTCAAAAAACTAAAATGGCTATATTTCCTAAACTAGGCGTCTGCGGGGGTCATTTTCTGCACCAGAAAAAAAATAATCAAAATACTAAAATGGCTATATCTCCTAATCTAAGCATCTGCGGATGTTATTTTATGCCCCAGAAAAAAAATTCAAAATACTAAAATGGCTAAATCTCCTAAATTAGGCGTCTGCAGGGTCAAATTATGCACCAGAAAAAAAAAATTAAAATACTAAAACGGATATATCTCCTAAACTAGGGGGCTGCGGGGGTCATTTTATGCACCAGAAAAAATATTCAAAAAACTAAAACGGCTATATTTCCTAAACTAGGCGTCTGCGGGGGTCATTTTATGCACCAGAAAAAAAATAATCAAAATACTAAAATGGCTATATCTCCTAATCTAAGCATCTGCGGATGTCATTTTATGCCCCAGAAAAAAAATTCAAAATACTAAAATGGCTAAATCTCCTAAATTAGGCGTCTGCAGGGTCAAATTATGCACCAGAAAAAAAAAATTAAAATACTAAAACGGATATATCTCCTAAACTAGGGGTCTGCGGGGGTCATTTTATGCACCAAAAATCAAAAATACTAAAACGAATGTGTCTCCTAAACTTAGGCGTCTGCGGGGATTATTTTATGCACCAGAAAAAAAATTCAAAACACAAAAACGGCTATATCTCCTAAACTAGAAAAAAAAATAAAAATACCAAAATGGCTATATCTCCTAAGCTAAGCGTCTGCGTGGGTCATTTTATGCACCAGAAAAAATTGGCTATATCACCTAAACTGGGCGTCTGCGGGTGTCACTTGTCTCAGAAAAAAAATCCAAAATACTAAAATCTCTATATCTCCGAAACTGGGGGTCTGCGGGGGTAATTTTATGCACCAAAAATCCAAAATACTAAAACGGATATATCTCCTAAACTGGTGGTCTGCGGGGGTCATTTTATGCACCAGAAAAAAAAATTCTAAATACTAAATTGGCTATATCACCTAAACTGGGCGTCTGCGGGTGTCACTTGTCCCAGAAAAAATATCCAAAATACTAAAATCTCTATATCTCCGAAACTAGACGTCTGCGGGCGTCACTTGTCTCAGAAAAAAAATCCAAAGTACTAAAATCTCTATATCTCCTAAACTGGGCGTCTGCGGCGGTCATTTTATGAACCAGAAAAAAAAAATTAAATTCTAAAATTGCTATATCTCCTAAACTAGGCCTCTGCGAGGGTCATTTTATGCACCAGAAAAAAAATAATCAAAATACTAAAATGACTACATCTCCTAATCTAAGCATCTGCGGGGGTCATTTTATGCCCCAGAAAAAAAATTCAAAATACTAAAATGGCTAAATCTCCTAAATTAGGCGTCTGCAGGGTCAAATTATGCACCAGAAAAAAAAAATTAAAATACTAAAACGGATATATCTCCTAAACTAGAGGTCTGCGGGGGTCATTTTATGCACCAGAAAAAAATATTCAAAAAACTAAAATGGCTATATCTCCTAAACTGGGCGTCTGCGGGGTCATTTTATGAACCAGAAAAAAAAAATTAAATTCTAAAATTGCTATATCTCCCAAAATACACAAAAAACATTCTAAACACAGAAATGGCTATATCTCCTAAACTAGGCGTCTGCGGGGGTTATTTTATGCACCAGAAAAAAAATTCAAAACACAAAAACTATATATCTCCTAAACTAGAAAAAATAAATAAAAATACTAAAATGGCTATATCTCCTAAACTAAGCGTCTGCGTGGGTCATTTTATGCACCAGAAAAAAAAATTCTAAATACTAAATTGGCTATATCACCTAAACTGGGTGTCTGCGGGTGTCACTTGTCCCAGAAAAAAAATCCAAAATACTAAAATCTCTATATCTCCGAAACTAGGCGTCTGCGGGCGTCACTTGTCTCAGAAAAAAAATCCAAAATACTAAAATTTCTATATTTCCGAAACTAGGCGTCTGCGGGGGTCATTTTATGCACCAAAAATCCAAAATACTAAAACGGATGTACCTCCTAAACTGGGGGTCTGCGGGGGTCATTTTATGCACCAGAAAAAAAAATTCAAAATACTAAAATGGCTATATCTCCTAAACTGGGCGTCTGCGGGGGTCATTTTATGAACCAGAAAAAAAAATTAAATTCTAAAATTGCTATATCTCCTAAACTAGGCCTCTGCGAGGGTCATTTTATGCATCAGCAAAAAAATAATCAAAATACTAAAATGGCTATATCTCCTAATCTAAGCATCTGCGGGGGTCATTTTATGCCCCAGAAAAAAAATTCAAAATTCTAAAATGGCTAAATCTCCTAAATTAGGCGTCTGCAGGGTCAAATTATGCACCAGAAAAAAAAAATTAAAATACTAAAACGGATATATCTCCCAAAACTAGGCGTCTGCGGGGTCAAATTATGAACAAGAAAAAAAATCTAAATACTAAAATGGCTATTTCTTCTACACTTGGGGTCAGCGGGTCTCATTTTATGCACCAGAAAAAAAAAATCAAAATACTAAAATGGCTAAATCTCCTAATCTAAGCATCTGCGGATGTTATTTTATGCCCCAGAAAAAAAATTCAAAATACTAAAATGGCTAAATCTCCTAAATTAGGCGTCTGCAGGGTCAAATTATGCACCAGAAAAAAAAAATTAAAATACTAAAACGGATATATCTCCTAAACTAGGGGGCTGCGGGGGTCATTTTATGCACCAGAAAAAATATTCAAAAAACTAAAACGGCTATATTTCCTAAACTAGGCGTCTGCGGGGGTCATTTTCTGCACCAGAAAAAAAATAATCAAAATACTAAAATGGCTATATCTCCTAATCTAAGCATCTGCGGATGTTATTTTATGCCCCAGAAAAAAAATTCAAAATACTAAAATGGCTAAATCTCCTAAATTAGGCGTCTGCAGGGTCAAATTATGCACCAGAAAAAAAAATTAAAATACTAAAACGGATATATCTCCTAAACTAGGGGGCTGCGGGGGTCATTTTATGCACCAGAAAAAATATTCAAAAAACTAAAACGGCTATATTTCCTAAACTAGGCGTCTGCGGGGGTCATTTTATGCCCCAGAAAAAAAATTCAAAATACTAAAATGGCTAAGTCTCCTAAATTAGGCGTCTGCAGGGTCAAAAAATGCACCAGCAAAAAAATCAAACTACTAAAACGGATATATCTCCCAAAACTAGGCGTCTGTGGGGTCAAATTATGAACAAGAAAAAAAATCTAAATACTAAAATGGCTATATCTCCTAAACTGGTCGTCTGCGGGGGTCATTTTATGCCCCAGAAAAAAAATTCAAAATACTAAAATGGCTAAGTCTCCTAAATTAGGCGTCTGCAGGGTCAAAAAATGCACCAGAAAAAAAAATTAAAATACTAAAACGGATATATCTCCTAAACTAGGGGGCTGCGGGGGTCATTTTATGCACCAGAAAAAATATTCAAAAAACTAAAACGGCTATATTTCCTAAACTAGGCGTCTGCGGGGGTCATTTTATGCCCCAGAAAAAAAATTCAAAATACTAAAATGGCTAAGTCTCCTAAATTAGGCGTCTGCAGGGTCAAAAAATGCACCAGCAAAAAAATCAAAATACTAAAACGGATATATCTCCCAAAACTAGGCGTCTGCGGGGTCAAATTATGAACAAGAAAAAAAATCTAAATACTAAAATGGCTATTTCTTCTACACTTGGGGTCAGCGGGTCTCATTTTATGCACCAAAAAAAAAAATCAAAATACTAAAATGGCTATATCTCCTGAACTAGGCGTCTGCGGCGGTCATTTGCCCCAGAAAAAAAAAATCAAAACACTTAAGTGGCTATATCTCCAAAACAAGGCGTCTGCGGGTATCATTTTATGCCTCTGAAAAAAAAATCCAAAATACTAAAACGGCTATATCTCCTAAACTAGGCGTCTGCGGGGTCAAATTAAGCACCAGAAAAAAAAATTAAAATACTAAAATTGCTATATCTCCTAAACTAGGCCTCTGCGAGGGTCATTTTATTTACCAGAAAAAAAAATAATCAAAATACTAAAATGGCTATATCTAGTAATCTAAGCATCAGCGGGGTTCATTTTATGCACCAGAAAAAAAAAATCAGAATACTAAAATGGCTAAATCCCCTAAACTAGAAAAAAAAATCAAAATACCTAAATGGCAATATCTCCTAAACTAGGCGTCTGCGGGGGTTATTTTATGCACCAGAAAAAAAATTCAAAACACAAAAACGGCTATATCTCCTAATCTAGAAAAAAAAAATAAAAATACTAAAATGGCTATATCTCCTAAACTAAGCGTCTGCATGGGTCATTTTATGCACCAGAAAAAAAAATTCTAAATACTAAATTGGCTATATCACCTAAACTGGGTGTCTGCGGGTGTCACTTGTCCCAGAAAAAAAATCCAAAATACTAAAATCTCTACATCTCCGAAACTAGGCGTCTGCGGGTGTCACTTGTCTCAGAAAAAAAATCCAAAGTACTAAAATCTCTATATCTCCTAAACTGGGCGCCTGCGGGGGTCATTTTATGCACCAGAAAAAAAAATTCAAAATACTAAATTGTCTATATCACCTAAACTGGGCGTCTGCGGGTGTCACTTGTCCCAGAAAAAAAATCCAAAATACTAAAATCTCTATATCTCCTAAACTGGGCGTCTGCGGGGGTCATTTTATGAACCAGAAAAAAAAAATTAAATTCTAAAATTGCTATATCTCCTAAACTAGGCCTCTGCGAGGGTCATTTTATGCACCAGAAAAAAAATAATCAAAATACTAAAATGACTATATCTCCTAATCTAAGCATCTGCGGGGGTCATTTTATGCCCCAGAAAAAAAATTCAAAATACTAAAATGGCTAAATCTCCTAAATTAGGCGTCTGCAGGGTCAAATTATGCACCAGAAAAAAAAAATTAAAATACTAAAACGGATATATCTCCTAAACTAGGGGTCTGCGGGGGTCATTTTATGCACCAGAAAAAAATATTCAAAAAACTAAAATGGCTATATTTCCTAAACTAGGCGTCTGCGGGGGTCATTTTCTGCACCAGAAAAAAAATAATCAAAATACTAAAATGGCTATATCTCCTAATCTAAGCATCTGCGGATGTTATTTTATGCCCCAGAAAAAAAATTCAAAATACTAAAATGGCTAAATCTCCTGAATTAGGCGTCTGCAGGGTCAAATTATGCACCAGAAAAAAAAAAATTAAAATACTAAAACGGATATATCTCCTAAACTAGGGGGCTGCGGGGGTCATTTTATGCACCAGAAAAAATATTCAAAAAACTAAAACGGCTATATTTCCTAAACTAGGCGTCTGCGGGGGTCATTTTATGCACCAGAAAAAAAATAATCAAAATACTAAAATGGCTATATGCCCCAGAAAAAAAATTCAAAATACTAAAATGGCTAAATCTCCTAAATTAGGCGTCTGCAGGGTCAAATTATGCACCAGAAAAAAAAAATTAAAATACTAAAACGGATATATCTCCTAAACTAGGGGTCTGCGGGGGTCATTTTATGCACCAAAAATCAAAAATACTAAAACGAATGTGTCTCCTAAACTTAGGCGTCTGCGGGGATTATTTTATGCACCAGAAAAAAAATTCAAAACACAAAAACGGCTATATCTCCTAAACTAGAAAAAAAAAATAAAAATACCAAAATGGCTATATCTCCTAAACTAAGCGTCTGCGTGGGTCATTTTATGCACCAGAAAAAAAAATTCTAAATACTAAATTGGCTATATCACCTAAACTGGGCGTCTGCGGGTGTCACTTGTCCCAGAAAAAATATCCAAAATACTAAAATCTCTATATCTCCGAAACTAGACGTCTGCGGGCGTCACTTGTCTCAGAAAAAAAATCCAAAGTACTAAAATCTCTATATCTCCTAAACTGGGCGTCTGCGGCGGTCATTTTATGAACCAGAAAAAAAAAATTAAATTCTAAAATTGCTATATCTCCTAAACTAGGCCTCTGCGAGGGTCATTTTATGCACCAGAAAAAAAATAATCAAAATACTAAAATGACTACATCTCCTAATCTAAGCATCTGCGGGGGTCATTTTATGCCCCAGAAAAAAAATTCAAAATACTAAAATGGCTAAATCTCCTAAATTAGGCGTCTGCAGGGTCAAATTATGCACCAGAAAAAAAAAATTAAAATACTAAAACGGATATATCTCCTAAACTAGAGGTCTGCGGGGGTCATTTTATGCACCAGAAAAAAATATTCAAAAAACTAAAATGGCTATATCTCCTAAACTGGGCGTCTGCGGGGTCATTTTATGAACCAGAAAAAAAAATTAAATTCTAAAATTGCTATATCTCCCAAACCACACAAAAAACATTCTAAACACAGAAATGGCTATATCTCCTAAACTAGGCGTCTGCGGGGGTTATTTTATGCACCAGAAAAAAAATTCAAAACACAAAAACTACTATATCTCCTAAACTAGAAAAAATAAATAAAAATACTAAAATGGCTATATCTCCTAAACTAAGCGTCTGCGTGGGTCATTTTATGCACCAGAAAAAAAAATTCTAAATACTAAATTGGCTATATCACCTAAACTGGGTGTCTGCGGGTGTCACTTGTCCCAGAAAAAAAATCCAAAATACTAAAATCTCTATATCTCCGAAACTAGGCGTCTGCGGGCGTCACTTGTCTCAGAAAAAAAATCCAAAATACTAAAATTTCTATATTTCCGAAACTAGGCGTCTGCGGGGGTCATTTTATGCACCAAAAATCCAAAATACTAAAACGGATGTACCTCCTAAACTGGGGGTCTGCGGGGGTCATTTTATGCACCAGAAAAAAAAATTCAAAATACTAAAATGGCAATATCTCCTAAACTGGGCGTCTGCGGGGGTCATTTTATGAACCAGAAAAAAAAATTAAATTCTAAAATTGCTATATCTCCTAAACTAGGCCTCTGCGAGGGTCATTTTATGCATCAGCAAAAAAATAATCAAAATACTAAAATGGCTATATCTCCTAATCTAAGCATCTGCGGGGGTCATTTTATGCCCCAGAAAAAAAATTCAAAATTCTAAAATGGCTAAATCTCCTAAATTAGGCGTCTGCAGGGTCAAAAAATGCACCAGAAAAAAAAATCAAAACACTAAAACGGATATATCTCCCAAAACTAGGCGTCTGCGGGGTCAAATTATGAACAAGAAAAAAAATCTAAACACTAAAATGGCTATATCTCCTAAACTGGTCGTCTGCGGGGGTCATTTTATGCCCCAGAAAAAAAATTCAAAATACTAAAATGGCTAAGTCTCCTAAATTATGCGTCTGCAGGGTCAAAAAATGCACCAGAAAAAAAAATCAAACTACTAAAACGGATATATCTCCCAAAACTAGGCGTCTGTGGGGTCAAATTATGAACAAGAAAAAAAATCTAAATACTAAAATGGCTATATCTCCTAAACTGGTCGTCTGAGGGGGTCATTTTATGCCCCAGAAAAAAAATTCAAAATACTAAAATGGCTAAGTCTCCTAAATTAGGCGTCTGCAGGGTCAAAAAATGCACCAGAAAAAAAAATCAAAATACTAAAACGGATATATCTCCCAAAACTAGGCGTCTGCGGGGTCAAATTATGAACAAGAAAAAAAATCGAAATACTAAAATGGCTATATCTTCTACACTTGGGGTCAGCGGGTCTCATTTTATGCACCAGAAAAAAAAAATCAAAATACTAAAATGGCTATATCTCCTGAACTAGGCGTCTGCGGCGGTCATTTGCCCCAGAAAAAAAAAATCAAAACACTTAAGTGGCTATATCTCCAAAACTAGGCGTCTGCGGGTATCATTTTATGCCTCTGAAAAAAAAATCCAAAATACTAAAACGGCTATATCTCCTAAACTAGGCGTCTGCGGGGTCAAATTAAGCACCAGAAAAAAAAATTAAAATACTAAAATTGCTATATCTCCTAAACTAGGCCTCTGCGAGGGTCATTTTATTTACCAGAAAAAAAAATAATCAAAATACTAAAATGGCTATATCTAGTAATCTAAGCATCTGCGGGGTTCATTTTATGCACCAGAAAAAAAAAATCAGAATACTAAAATGGCTAAATCCCCTAAACTAGAAAAAAAAATCAAAATACCTAAATGGCAATATCTCCTAAACTAGGCGTCTGCGGGGGTTATTTTATGCACCAGAAAAAAAATTCAAAACACAAAAACGGCTATATCTCCTAATCTAGAAAAAAAAAAATAAAAATACTAAAATGGCTATATCTCCTAAACTAAGCGTCTGCATGGGTCATTTTATGCACCAGAAAAAAAAATTCTAAATACTAAATTGGCTATATCACCTAAACTGGGCGTCTGCGGGTGTCACTTGTCCCAGAAAAAAAATCCAAAATACTAAAATCTCTACATCTCCGAAACTAGGCGTCTGCGTGGGTCATTTTATGCACCAAAAATCCAAAATACTAAAACGGATATATCCCCTAAACTGGGGGTCTGCGGGGGTCATTTTATGCACCAGAAAAAAAAACTTAAAATACTAAAATGGCTATATCTCCTAAACTGGGCGTCTGCGGGGGTCATTTTATGCACCAGAAAAAAAAATTTAAATTCTAAAATTGCAATATCTCCTAAACTAGGCCTCTGCGAGGGTCATTTTATGCACCAGGAAAAAAAATAATCAAAATACTAAAATGGCTATATCTCCTAATCTAAGCATCTGCGGATGTTATTTTATGCCCCAGAAAAAAAATTCAAAATACTAAAATGGCTAAATCACCTAAATTAGGCGTCTGCAGGGCCAAATTATGCACCAGAAAAAAAAAATTAAAATACTAAAACGGATATATCTCCTAAACTAGGGGACGGCGGGGGTCATTTTATGCACCAGAAAAAATATTCGAAAAACTAAAATGGCTATATTTCCTAAACAAGGCGTCTGCGGGGGTCATTTAATGCACCAGAAAAAAAAATGTAAACACTAAAATGGCTATATCTCCTAAACTAGAAAAAAAACATGAAGATACTAAAATCTCTATATCTCCTAAACTAAGCGTCTGCATGGGTCATTTTATGCACCAGAAAAAAAAATTCTAAATACTAAATTGGCTATATCACCTAAACTGGGCGTCTGCGGGTGTCACTTGTCCCAGAAAAAAAATCCAAAATACTAAAATCTCTATATCTCCGAAACTAGGCGTCTGCGGGTGTCACTTGTCTCAGAAAAAAAATCCAAAATACTAAAATCTCTATATCTCCGAAACTAGGCGTCTGCGGAGATCATTTTATGCACCAAAAATCCAAAATACTAAAACGGATATATCTCCTAAACTGGGTGTCTGCGGGGGTCATTTTAAGCACCAGAAAAAAAAATTGAAAATACTAAAATGGCTATATCTCCTAAACTGGGCGTCTGCGGGGGTCATTTTATGCACCAGAAAAAAAACTTCAAAACACAAAAATGGCTATATCTCCTAAACTAGAAAAAAAAATCAAAATACTTAAATGGCAATATCTCCTAAACTAGGCGTCTGCGGGGTCAAATTATGCACCAGAAAAAAAATTAAAATACTAGAATTGCTATATCTCCTAAACTAGGCGTCTGCGGGGGTCATTTTATGCACCAAAAATCCAAAATACTAAAACGGATATATCACCTAAACTGGAGGTCTGGGGGGGTGATTTTATGCACCAGAAAAAAAAATTGAAAATACTAAAATGGCTATATCTCCTAAACTGGGCGTCTGCGGGGGTCATTTTATGCACCTGAAAAAAAAATTTAAATTTTAAAATTGCTATATCTCCTAAACTAGGCCTCTGCGAGGGTCATTTTATGCACCAGGAAAAAAAATAATCAAAATACTAAAATGGCTATATCTCCTAATCTAAGCATCTGCGGATGTTATTTTATGCCCCAGAAAAAAAATTCAAAATACTAAAATGGCTAAATCTCCTAAACTAGGCCTCTGCGAGGGTCATTTTATGCACCAGAAAAAAAAATAATCAAAATACTAAAATGGCTATATCTAGTAATCTAAGCATCTGCGGGGGTCATTTTATGCACCAGAAAAAAAAACTTCTAAATACTAAAATGGCTATATCGCCTAAACTAGGCGTCTGCGGGGTCAAATTATGCACCAGAAAAAAAAATCTAATGAGTAAAATGGCTATATCTCCTACACCGGGGGTCTGCGGTGGTCATTTTATGCGCCAGAAAAAAATAATTCTGAATACTAAAATGGCTATATCTCCTAAACTAGGTGTCTGCGGGGCCAAATTATGCACCAGAAAAAAAAACCTAAATACTAAAATGGCTACATCTCCAAAACTAGGCGTCTGCGGGGTCAAATTATGAACAAGAAAAAAAAATCTAAATACTAAAATGGCTATATCTCCTAAACTAGGCCTCTGCGAGGGTCATTTTATGCACCAGAAGCAAAAAACTTCTAAATACTAAAATGACTATATCTCCTAAACTAGGCGTCTGCGGGGTCAAATTATGCACCAGAAAAAAAAATCGAAAGACTAAAATGGCTATATCTCCTACACTAGGGGTCTGCGGGGTTCATTTTATGCACCAGAAAAAAAAAATCAGAATACTAAAATGGCTAAATCCCCTAAACTAGAAAAAAAAATCAAAATACTTAAATGCCAATATCTAGTAAACTAGGCGTCTGCGGGGGTTATTTTATGCACCAGAAAAAAAATTCAAAACACAAAAACGTCTATATCTCCTAAACTAGAAAAAAAAATAAAAATACTAAAATGGCTATATCTCCTAAACTAAGCGTCTGCGTGGGTCATTTTATGCACCAGAAAAAATTGGCTATATCACCTAAACTGGGCGTCTGCGGGTGTCACTTGTCTTAGAAAAAAAATCCAAAATACTAAAATCTCTATATCTCCGAAACTGGGGGTCTGCGGGGGTAATTTTATGCACCAAAAATCCAAAATACTAAAACGGATATATCTCCTAAACTGGTGGTCTGCGGGGGTCATTTTATGCACCAGAAAAAAAAATTGAAAATACTAAAACGGCTATATCTCCTAAACTGGGCGTCTGCAGGGTCAAATTATGCACCAGAAAAAAAAAAATAATCAAAATACTAAAATGGCTATATCTCCTAATCTAAGCATCTGCGGGGGTCATTTTATGCCCAAGAAAAAAAATTCAAAATACTAAAATGGCTAAATCTCCTAAATTAGGCGTCGGCAGGGTCAAATTATGCACCAGAAAAAAAAATTCAAAATACTAAAATGGCAATATCTCCTAAACTAGGCGTATGCGAGGGTCATTTGATGCACCAAAAATCCAAAAAACTAAAACGGCTACATCCTAAGCTAGGCGTCTGCGAAGGTCATTTTATGCACCAGAAAAAAAAATTCTAAATACTAAATTGTCTATATCACCTTAACTGGGCGTCTGCGGGTGTCACTTGTCCCAGAAAAAAAATCCAAAATATTAAAATCTCTATATCTCCGAAACTAGGCGTCTGCGGGTGTCACTTGTCTCAGAAAAAAAATCCAAAATACTAAAATCTCTATATCTCCGAAACTAGGCGTCTGCGGGGGTCATTTTATGCACCAAAAATCCAAAATACTAAAACGGATATATCTCCTAAACTGGGGTCTGCGGGGTCATTTTAGGCACCAGAAAAAAAAATTTAAAACACAAAAATGGCTATATCTCCTAAACTGGTCGTCTGCGGGGGTCATTTTATGCACCAGAAAAAAAAATAATCAAAATACTAAAATGGCTATATCTAGTAATCTAAGCATCTGCGGGGGTCATTTTATGCACCAGAAAAAAAAACTTCTAAATACTAAAATTTCAATATCTCCTAAACTAGGCGTCTGCGGGGTCAAATTATGCACCAGAAAAAAAAATCTAATGAGTAAAATGGCTATATCTCCTACACCGGGGGTCTGCGGTGGTCATTTTATGCGCCAGAAAAAAATAATTCTGAATACTAAAATGGCTATATCTCCTAAACTAGGTGTCTGCGGGGCCAAATTATGCACCAGAAAAAAAAACCTAAATACTAAAATGGCTACATCTCCAAAACTAGGCGTCTGCGGGGTCAAATTATGAACAAGAAAAAAAAATCTAAATACTAAAATGGCTATATCTCCTACACTAGGGGTCTGCGGGGTTCATTTTATGCACCAGAAAAAAAAAATCAGAATACTAAAATGGCTAAATCCCCTAAACTAGAAAAAAAAATCAAAATACTTAAATGGCAATATCTCCTAAACTAGGCGTCTGCGGGGGTTATTTTATGCACCAGAAAAAAAATTCAAAACACAAAAACTTCTATATCTCCTAAACTAGAAAAAAAAATAAAAATACTAAAATGGCTATATCTCCTAAACTAAGCGTCTGCGTGGGTCATTTTATGCACAAGAAAAAATTGGCTATATCACCTAAACTGGGCGTCTGCGGGTGTCACTTTTCTCATAAAAAAAATCCAAAATACTAAAATCTCTATATCTCCGAAACTGGGGGTCTGCGGGGGTCATTTTATGCACCAAAAATCCAAAATACTAAAACGGATATAGCTCCTAAACTGGTGGTCTGCGGGGGTCATTTTATGCACCAGAAAAAAAAATTGAAAATACTAAAATGGCTATATCTCCTAAACTGGGCGTCTGCGGGGGTCATTTTATGCACCAGAAAAAAAAATCTAAATTCTAAAATTGCTATATCTCCTAAACTAGGCCTCTGCGAGGGTCATTTTGTGCACCAGGAAAAAAAATAATCAAAATACTAAAATGGCTATATCTCCTAATCTAAGCATCTGCGGATGTTACTTTATGACCCAGAAAAAAAATTCAAAATACTAAAATGGCTAAATCTCCTAAACTGGGCCTCTGCGAGGGTCATTTTATGCACCAGAAAAAAAAATAATCAAAATACTAAAATGGCTATATCTAGTAATCTAAGCATCTGCGGGGGTCATTTTATGCACCAGAAAAAAAAACTTCTAAATACTAAAATGGCTATATCTCCTAAACTAGGCGTCTGCGGGGTCAAATTATGCACCAGAAAAAAAAATCTAATGAGTAAAATGGCTATATCTCCTACACCGGGGGTCTGCGGTGGTCATTTTATGCGGCAGAAAAAAATAATTCTGAATACTAAAATGGCTATATCTCCTAAACTAGGTGACTGCGGGGCCAAATTATGCACCAGAAAAAAAAACCTAAATACTAAAATGGCTACATCTACAAAACTAGGCATCTGCGGGGTCAAATTATGAACAAGAAAAAAAAATCTAAATACTAAAATGGCTATATCTCCTAAACTAGGCCTCTGCGAGGGTCATTTTATGCACCAGAAGAAAAAAACTTCTAAATACTAAAATGGCTATATCTCCTAAACGAGGCGTCTGCGGGGTCAAATTATGCACCAGAAAAAAAAACTCTAAAGACTAAAATGGCTATATCTCCTACACTAGGGGTCTGCGGGGTTCATTTTATGCACCAGAAAAAAAAAATCAGAATACTAAAATGGATAAATCCCCTAAACTAGAAAAAAAAATAAAAATACTAAAATGGCTATATCTCCTAAACTAAGCGTCTGCAGGGTAAAATTATGCACCAGAAAAAAAAATTAAAATACTAAAACGGATATATCTCCTAAACTAGGGGTCTGCGGGAGTCATTTTATGCACCAGAAAAAAATATTCAAAAAACTAAAATGACTATATTTCCTAAATTAGGCGTCTGCGGGGGTCATTTTATGCACCAGAAAAAAAAAATTTAAACACAAAAATGGCTATATCTCCTAAACTAGGCGTCTGCGGGGGTCATTTTATGCACCAGAAAAAAAAATTCAAAACACAAAAATGGCTATATCTCCTAAACTGGTCGTCTGCGGGGGTCATTTTATGCACCAGAAAAAAAAATAATCAAAATACTAAAATGGCTATATCTCCTAATCTAAGCATCTGCGGGGCATTTTATGCCTCAGAAAAAAAATTCAAAATACTAAAATGGCTAAGTCTCCTAAATTAGGCTTGTGCAGGGTCAAAAAATGCACCAGAACAAAAATATCTAAATACTAAAACGGATATATCTCCTTAACTAGCGGTCTGCGGGGGTCATTTTATGCACCAGAAAAAAAAATTCTAAATACTAAAATAGCTATATCTCCCAAAACTAGGCGTCTGCGGGGTCAAATTATGCACCAGAAAAAAAAATCTAATGAGTAAAATGGCTTTATCTCCTACACCGGGGGTCTGCGGTGGTCATTTTATGCGCCTGAAAAAAATAATTCATAATACTAAAATGGCTATATCTCCTAAACTAGGTGTCTGCGGGGCCAAATTATGCACCAGAAAAAAAAACCTAAATACTAAAATGGCTACATCTCCAAAACTAGGCGTCTGTGGGGTCAAATTATGAACAAGAAAAAAAAATCTAAATACTAAAATGGCTATATCTCCTACACTTGGGGTCTGCGGGTGTCATTCTATGCACCAGAAAAAAAATTCAAAACACAAAAATGGCTATATCTCCTAAACTAGGCGTCTGCGGGTATCATTTTATGCCTCTGAAAAAAAAATCCAAATACTAAAATGGTTATATCTCCTAAGCTAGGCGTCTGCGGGGGTCATTTTATGCACCAAAAATCCAAAATACTAAAACGGCTATATCTCCTAAACTAGGCGTCTGCGGGGTTAAATTAAGCACCAGAAAAAAAAATTAAAATACTAGAACTGCTATATCTCCTAAACTAGGCGTCTGCGGGGTTCATTTTATGCACCAAAAATCCAAAAAACTAAAACGACTACATCCTTAGCTAGGCGTCTGCGAAGGTCATTTTATGCACCAGAAAAAAAAATTCTAAATACTAAATTGTCTATATCACCTTAACTGGGCGTCTGCGGGTGTCACTTGTCCCAGAAAAAAAAATCCAAAATACTAAAATCTCCATATCTCCGAAACTAGGCGTCTGCGGGTGTCACTTGTCTCAGAAAAAAAAATCCAAAATACTAAAATCTTTATATCTCCGAAACTAGGCCCCTGGGGGGTCATTTTATGCACCAAAAATCCAAAATACTAAAACAGATATATCTCCTAAACTGGGGTCTGCGGGGGTCATTTTATGCACCAGAAAAAAAAATTCAAAATACTAAAATGGCTATATCTCCTAAACTGGGCGTCTGCGGGGGTCATTTTATGCACCAGAAAAAAAAATTGAAAATACTAAAATGGGCATATCTCCTAAACTGGGCGTCTGCGGGGGTCATTTTAGGCACCAGAAAAAAAAATTTAAATTCTAAAATTGCTATATCTCCTAAACTAGGCCTCTGCGAGGGTCATTTTATGCAAAAGGAAAAAAATAATCAAAATACTAAAATGGCTATATCTCCTAATCTAAGCATCTGCGGGGGTCATTTTATGCCCCAGAAAAAAAATATCAAAATACTAAAATGGCTAAATCTCATAAATTAAGCGTCTGCAGGGTAAAATTATGCAACAGAAAAAAAAAATTAAAATACTAAAACGGATATATCTCCTAAACTAGGGTTCTGCGGGAGTCATTTTATGCACCAGAAAAAAATATTCAAAAAACTAAAATGACTATATTTCCTAAATTAGGCGTCTGCGGGGGTCATTTTATGCACCAGAAAAAAAAAATTTAAACACAAAAATGGCTATATCTCCTAAACTAGGCGTCTGCGGGGGTCATTTTATGCACCAGAAAAAAAAATTCAAAACACAAAAATGGCTATATCTCCTAAACTGGTCGTCCGCGGGGGTCATTTTATGCACCAGAAAAAAATATAATCAAAATACTAAAATGGCTATATCTCCTAATCTAAGCATCTGCGGGGGCATTTTATGCCCCAGAAAAAAAATTCAAAATACTAAAATGGCTAAGTCTCCTAAATTAGGCTTGTGCAGGGTCAAAAAATGCACCAGAACAAAAAAATCTAAATACTAAAACGGATATATCTCCTTAACTAGGGGTCTGCGGGGGTCATTTTATGCACCAGAAAAAAAAATTCTAAATACTAAAATAGCTATATCTCCCAAAACTAGGCGTCTGCGGGGTCAAATTACGCACCAGAAAAAAAAACCTAAATACTAAAATGGCTACATCTCCAAAACTAGGCGTCTGCGGGGTCAAATTATGAACAAGAAAAAAAAATCTAAATACTAAAATGGCTATTTCTCCTACACTTGGGGTCTGCGGGTGTCATTCTATGCACCAGAAAAAAAATTCAAAACACAAAAATGGCTATATCTCCTAAACTAGGCGTCTGCGGGTATCATTTTATGCCTCTGAAAAAAAAATCCAAATACTAAAATGGTTATATCTCCTAAGCTAGGCGTCTGCGGGGGTCATTTTATGCACCAAAAATCCAAAATACTAAAACGGCTATATCTCCTAAACTAGGCGTCTGCGGGGTCAAATTAAGCACCAGAAAAAAAAATTAAAATACTAAAATTGCTATATCTCCTAAACTAGGCTTCTGCGAGGGTCATTTTATGCACCAGAAAAAAAAATAATCCAAATACTAAAATGGCTATATCTAGTAATCTAAGAATCTGCGGGGGTCATTTTATGCACCAGAAAAAAAACTTCTAAATACTAAAATGGTTATATCTTCTAAACTAGGCGTCTGCGGGGTCAAATTATGCACCAGAAAAAAAATTTAATGAGTAAAATGGCTATATCTCCTACACCGGGGGTCTGAGGTGGTCATTTTATGCGCCAGAAAAAAATAATTCAGAATACTAAAATGGCTATATCTCCTAAACTAGGTGTCTGCGGGGCCAAATTATGCACCAGAAAAAAAAAACCTAAATACTAAAATGGCTACATCTCCAAAACTAGGCGTCTGCGGGAGTCATTTTATGCACCAGAAAAAAATATTCAAAAAACTAAAATGACTATATTTCCTAAATTAGGCGTCTGCGGGGGTCATTTTATGCACCAGAAAAAAAAAATTTAAACACAAAAATGGCTATATCTCCTAAACTAGGCGTCTGCGGGGGTCATTTTATGCACCAGAAAAAAAAATTCAAAACACAAAAATGGCTATATCTCCTAAACTGGTCGTCTGCGGGGGTCATTTTATGCACCAGACAAAAAAATAATCAAAATACTAAAATGGCTATATCTCCTAATCTAAGCATCTGCGGGGGCATTTTATGCCCCAGAAAAAAAATTCAAAATACTAAAATGGCTAAGTCTCCTAAATTAGGCTTGTGCAGGGTCAAAAAATGCACCAGAACAAAAAAATCTAAATACTAAAACGGATATATCTCCTTAACTAGGGGTCTGCGGGGGTCATTTTATTCACCAGAAAAAAAAATTCTAAATACTAAAATAGCTATATCTCCCAAAACTAGGCGTCTGCGGGGTCAAATTACGCACCAGAAAAAAAAACCTAAATACTAAAATGGCTACATCTCCAAAACTAGGCGTCTGCGGGGTCAAATTATGAACAAGAAAAAAAAATCTAAATACTAAAATGGCTATATCTCCTACACTTGGGGTCTGCGGGTGTCATTCTATGCACCAGAAAAAAAATTCAAAACACAAAAATGGCTATATCTCCTAAACTAGGCGTCTGCGGGTATCATTTTATGCCTCTGAAAAAAAAATCCAAATACTAAAATGGTTATATCTCCTAAGCTAGGCGTCTGCGGGGTCATTTTATGCACCAAAAATCCAAAATACTAAAACGGCTATATCTCCTAAACTAGGCGTCTGCGGGGTCAAATTAAGCACCAGAAAAAAAAATTAAAATACTAAAATTGCTATATCTCCTAAACTAGGCCTCTGCGAGGGTCATTTTATGCAAAAGAAAAAAAAATAATCCAAATACTAAAATGGCTATATCTAGTAATCTAAGAATCTGCGGGGGTCATTTTATGCACCAGAAAAAAAACTTCTAAATACTAAAATGGTTATATCTTCTAAACTAGGCGTCTGCGGGGTCAAATTATGCACCAGAAAAAAAAATCTAAATACTAAAATGGCTATATCTCCTACACTTGGGGTCTGCGGGTGTCATTCTAAGCACCAGAAAAAAAATTCAAAACACAAAAATGGCTATATCTCCTAAACTAGGCGTCTGCGGGTATCATTTTATGCCTCTGAAAAAAAAATCCAAATACTAAAATGGTTATATCTCCTAAGTTAGGCGTCTGCGGGGGTCATTTTATGCACCAAAAATCCAAAATACTAAAACGGCTATATCTCCTAAACTAGGCGTCTGCGGGGTCAAATTAAGCACCAGAAAAAAAAATTAAAATACTAAAATTGCTATATCTCCTAAACTAGGCCTCTGCGAGGGTCATTTTATGCACCAGAAAAAAAAATAATCCAAATACTAAAATGGCTATATCTAGTAATCTAAGAATCTGCGGGGGTCATTTTATGCACCAGAAAAAAAACTTCTAAATACTAAAATGGTTATATCTTCTAAACTAGGCATCTGCGGGGTCAAATTATGCACCAGAAAAAAAATTTAATGAGTAAAATGGCTATATCTCCTACACCGGGGGTCTGCGGTGGTCATTTTATGCGCCAGAAAAAAATAATTCAGAATACTAAAATGGCTATATCTCCTAAACTAGGTGTCTGCGGGGCCAAATTATGCACCAGAAAAAAAAACCTAAATACTAAAATGGCTATATCTCCTACACTTGGGGTATGCGGGTGTCATTTTATGCACCAGAAAAAAAAAATCAAAATACTAAAATGGCTATATCTCCTAAACTAGGCTTCTGCGATGGTCATTTTATGCACCAGAAGAAAAAAACTTCTAAATACTAAAATGGCTATATCTCCTAAACTAGGCGTCTGCGGCGGTCATTTGCCCCAGAAAAAAAAAAATCAAAACACTTAAGTGGCTATATCTCAAAAACTAGGCGTCTGCGGGTATCATTTTATACTAAAATGGCTATATCTCCTAAACTAGGCGTCTGCGGGGTCAAATTATGCACCAGAAAAAAAAAATCTAAAGACTAAAATGGCTATATCTCCTACACTAGGGGTCTGCGGTGTTCATTTTATGCACCAGAAAAAAAAAATCAGAATACTAAAATGGCTATATCCCCTAAACTAGAAAAAAAAATCAAAATACTTAAATGGCAATATCTCCTAAACTAGGCGTCTGCGGGGGTTATTTTATGCACCAGAAAAAAAATTCAAATCACAAAAACGGCTATATCTCCTAAACTAGAAAAAAAAATAAAAATACTAAAATGGCTATATCTCCTAAACCAAGCGTCTGCGTGGGTCATTTTATGCACCAGAAAAAAAAATTCTAAATACTAAATTGGCTATATCACCTAAACTGGGCGTCTGCGGGTGTCACTTGTCCCAGAAAAAAAATCCAAAATACTAAAATCTCTATATCTCCGAAACTAGGCGTCTGCGGGTGTCACTTGTCTCAGAAAAAAAATCCTCAATACTAAAATCTCTATATCTCCGAAACTAGGTGTCTGCGGGGGTCATTTTATGCACCAAAAATCCAAAATACTAAAACGGATATATCTCCTAAACTGGGGGTCTGCGGGGGTCATTTTAGGCACAAGAAAAAAAATTGAAAATACTAAAATGGCTATATCTTCTAAACTGGGCGTCTGAGGGGGTCATTTTATGCACCAGAAAAAAAAATTTAAATTCTAAAATTGCTATTTCTCCTAAACTAGGCCTCTGCGAGGGTCATTTTATGCACCAGAAAAAAAAATAATCAAAATACTAAAAAGGCTATATCTCCAAATCTAAGCATCTGCGGGGGTCATTTTATGCCCCAGAAAAAAAATTCAAAATACTAAAATGGCTAAATCTCCTAAATTAAGCGTATGCAGGGTCAAATTATGCACCAGAAAAAAAAAATTAAAATACTAAAACGGATATATCTCCTAAACTAGGGGTCTGCGGGGGTCATTATATGCACCAGAAAAAAATATTCAAAAAACTAAAATGGCTATATTTCCTAAATTAGGCGTCTGCGGGGGTCATTTTATGCAAGAGAAAAAAAAAATTTAAACACAAAAATGGTTATATCTACTAAACTAGAAAAAAATGAAGATACTAAAATCTCTATATCTCCTAAACTAAGCGTCTGCGTGTGTCATTTTATGCACCAGAAAAAAAAATTCAAAACACAAAAATGGCTATATCTCCTGAACTAGAAAAAAAAAATCAAAATACTTAAATGGCAATATCTCCTAGACTAGGCGTCTGCGAGGGTCATTTGATGCACCAGACAAAAAACATTCTAAACAGAGAAATGGCTATATCTCCTAAACTAGGCGTCTGCGGGGGTCATTTTATGCACCAGAAAAAAAAATTCAAAACACAAAAATGGCTATATCTCCTAAACTGGTCGTCTGCGGGGGTCATTTTATGCACCAGAAAGAAAAATAATCAAAATACTAAAATGGCTATATCTCCTAAACTGGGGGTCTGCGGTTGTTATTTTATGCACCAGAAAAAAAATTTAAAATACTAAAATGGCTATATCTTCTAAACTGGGCGTCTGCGGGGGTCATTTTATGCACCAGAAAAAAAAATTTAAATTCTAAAATTGCTATTTCTCCTAAACTAGGCCTCTGCGAGGGTCATTTTATGCACCAGAAAAAAAAATAATCAAAATACTAAAAAGGCTATATCTCCTAATCTAAGCATCTGCGGGGGCATTTTATGTCCCAGAAAAAAAACTCAAAATACTAAAATGGCTAAGTCTCCTAAATTAGGCTTGTGCAGGGTCAAAAAATGCACCAGAAAAAAAAAATCTAAATACTAAAACGGATATATCTCCTAAACTGGGGGTCTGCGGTTGTTATTTAATGCACCAGAAAAAAAATTTAAAATACTAAAATGGCTATATCTTCTAAACTGGGCGTCTGCGGGGGTCATTTTATGCACCAGAAAAAAAAATTTAAATTCTAAAATTGCTATTTCTCCTAAACTAGGCCTCTGCGAGGGTCATTTTATGCACCAGAAAAAAAAATAATCAAAATACTAAAAAGGCTATATCTCCTAATCTAAGCATCTGCGGGGGTCATTTTATGCCCCAGAAAAAAAATTCAAAATACTAAAATGGCTAAATCTCCTAAATTAGGCGTCTGCAGGGTCAAATTATGCACCAGAAAAAAAAAATTAAAATACTAAAACGGATATATCTCCTAAACTATTGGTCTGCGGGGGTCATTTTATGCACCAGAAAAAAATATTCAAAAAACTAAAATGGCTATATTTCCTAAATTAGGCATCTGCGGGGGTCATTTTATGCACCAGAAAAAAAAAATTTAAACACAAAAATGGCTATATCTCCTAAACTAGAAAAAAAAATTAAGATACTAAAATCTCTATATCTCCTAAACTAAGCGTCTGCGTGTGTCATTTTATGCACCAGAAAAAAAAATTCAAAACACAAAAATGGCTATATCTCCTGAACTAGAAAAAAAAAATCAAAATACTTAAATGGCAATATCTCCTAAACTAGGCGTCTGTGAGTGTCATTTGATGCACCAGACAAAAAACATTCTAAACACAGAAATGGCTATATCTCCTAAACTAGGCGTCTACGGGCGTTATTTTATGCACCAGAAAAAAAAATTCTAAATACTAAAATAGCTATATCTCCCAAAACTAGGCATCTGCGGGGTCAAATTATGAACAAGAAAAAAAATCTAAATACTAAAATGGCTATATCTCCTACACTTGGGGTCTGCGGGTGTCATTCTATGCACCAGAAAAAAAAAATCAAAATACTAAAATGGCTATATCTCCTACACTTGGGGTCTGCGGGTGTCATTCTATGCACCAGAAAAAAAAAATCAAAATACTAAAATGGTTATATCTCCTAATCTAAGCATCTGCGGGGCATTTTATGCCCCAGAAAAAAAATTCTAAATACTAAAATGGCTAAGTCTCCTAAATTAGGCTTGTGCAGGGTCAAAAAATGCACCAGAAAAAAAAAATCTAAATACTAAAATAGCTATATCTCCTAAACTAGGAGTCTGCGGGTGTCACTTGTCTCAGAAAAAAAATCCAAAATACTAAAATCTCTATATCTCCGAAACTAGGCGTCTGCGGGTGTCATTTTATGCACCAAAAATCCAAAATACTAAAACGGATATATCTCCTAAACTGGGCGTCTGCGGGGGTCATTTTATGCACCAGAAAAAAAATTGAAAATACTTAAATGGCTATATCTCCTAAACTGGGCGTCTGCGGGGGTCATTTTATGCACCAGAAAAAAAATTTAAATTCTAAAATTGCTATATCTCCTAAACTAGGCCTCTGCGAGGGTCATTTTATGCACCAGAAAAAAAAATAATCAAAATACTAAAATGGCTAAATCTCCTAAATTAGGCGTCTGCAGGGTCAAATTATGCACCAGAAAAAAAAAATTAAAATACTAAAACGGATATATCTCCTAAACTAGGGGTCTGCGGGGGTCATTTTATGCACCAGAAAAAAAAATATTCAAAAAACTAAAATGGCTATATTTCCTAAATTAGGCGTCTGCGGGGGTCATTTTATGCACCAGAAAAAAATAATTCAGAATACTAAAATAGCTATATCTCCTAAACTAGGTGTCTGCGGGGCCAAATTATGCACCAGAAAAAAAACCTAAAAACTAAAATGGTTAC
This sequence comes from Volucella zonaria, assembly GCA_963966105.1. Classification (NCBI taxonomy): domain Eukaryota; kingdom Metazoa; phylum Arthropoda; class Insecta; order Diptera; family Syrphidae; genus Volucella; species Volucella zonaria. The sequence goes on along the minus strand of CAWYQB010000254.1, from coordinate 3,132,894 downwards.
ATCTCCAAAACTAGGCGTCTGCGGGGTCAACTTATGAACAAGAAAAAAAAATTTAAATACTAAACTGGCTATATCTCCTACACTTGGGTTATGCGGGTGTCATTTTATGCACCAGAAAAAAAAAACAATATACTAAAATGGCTATATCTCCTAAACTAGGCCTCTGCGAGGGTAATTTTATGCACCAGAAGAAAAAAACTTCTAAATACTGAAATGGCTATATCTCCTAAACTAGGCGCCTGCGGCGGTCATTTTATGCACCAAAAATCCAAAATACTAAAACGGCTATATCTCCTAAACTAGGCGTCTGCGGGGTCAAATTAAGCACCAGAAAAAAAAAATGAAATTACTAAAATTGCTATATCTGCTACACTAGGCCTCTGCGAGGGTCATTTTATGCCCCAGAAAAAAAAATAATCAAAATACTAAAATGGCTATATCTCCTAATCTAAGCATCTGCGGGGGTCATTTTATGCCCCAGAAAAAAAATTCAAAATACTAAAATGGCTAAATCTCCTAAATTAGGCGTCTGCAGGGTCAAATTATGCACCAGAAAAAAAAAATTAAAATACTAAAACGGATATATCTCCTACACTTGGGGTCTGCGGGTGTCATTCTATGCACCAGAAGAAAAAAAATCAAAATACTAAAATGGCTATATCTCCTAAACTGAGAGTCTGCGGGTATCATTTTAGGCCTCTGAAAAAAAAATCCAAATACTAAAATGGTTATATCTCCTAAGCTAGGCGTCTGCGGGGGTCATTTTATGCACCAAAAATCCAAAATACTAAAACTGCTATATATCCTAAACTAGGCGTCTGCGGGGTTAAATTAAGCACCAGAAAAAAAAATTAAAATACTAAAATTGCTATATCTCTTAAACTAGGCGTCTGCGGGGGTCATTTTATGCACCAAAAATCCAAAATACTAAAGCGGCTATATCTCCTAAACTAGGCGTCTGCGGGGTTAAATTAAGCACCAGAAAAAAAAATTAAAATACTAAAATTGCTATATCTCTTAAACTAGGCGTCTGCGAAGGTCATTTTATGCACCAGAAAAAAAAATTCTAAATACTAAATTGGCTATATCACCTAAACTGGGCGTCTGCGGGTGTCGCTTGTCCCAGAAAAAAAATCCAAAATACTAAAATCTCTATATCTCCGAAACTACGCGTCTGCGGGTGTCACTTGTCTCAGAAAAAAAATCCAAAATACTAAAATCTCTATATCTACGAAACTAGGAGTCTGCGGGGGTCATTTTATGCACCAAAAATCCAAAATACTAAAACGGATATATCTCCTAAACTGGGGGTTTGCGGGGGTTATTTTATGCACCAGAAAAAAAAATTCAAAATACTAAAATGGCCATATCTCCTAAACTGGGCGTCTGCGGGGGTCATTTTATGCACCAGAAAAAAAAAATTAAATTCTAAAATTGCTATATCTCCTAAACTAGTCCTCTGCGAGGGTCATTTTATGCACCAGAAAAAAAATAATCAAAATACTAAAATGGCTATATCTCCTAATCTAAGCATCTGCGGGGGTCATTTTATGCCCCCAGAAAAAAAATTCAAAATACTAAAATGGCTAAATCGCATAAATTAAGTGTCTGCAGGGTCAAATTATGCACCAGAAAAAAAAAATTAAAATTCTAAAACGGATATATCTCCTAAACTAGGGGTCTGCGGGGGTCATTTTAAGAACCAGAAAAAAATATTCAAAAAACTAAAATGGCTATATTTCCTAAATTAGGCGTCTGCGGGGGTCATTTTATGCACCAGAAAAAAAAAATTTAAACACAAAAATGGCTATATCTCCTAAACTAGGCGTCTGCGGGGGTCATTTTATGCACCAGAAAAATAAATTCAAAACACAAAAATGACTATATCTCCTAAACTGGTCGTCTGCGGGGGTCATTTTATGCACCAGAAAAAAAAATAATCAAAATACTAAAATGGCTATATCTCCTAATCTAAGCATCTGCGGGGGCATTCAATGCACCAGAAAAAAAATTCAAAACACAAAAATGGCTATATCTCCTAAACTAGGCGTCTGCGGGTATCATTTTATGCCTCTGAAAAAAAAAATCCAAATACCAAAATGGTTATATCTCCTAAGCTAGGCGTCTGCGGGGGTCATTTTATGCACCAAAAATCCAAAATACTAAAACGGCTATATCTCCTAAACTAGGCGTCTGCGGGGTCAAATTATGCACCAGAAAAAAAAATCTAATGAGTAAAATGGCTATATCTCCAACACCGGGGGTCTGCGGTGGTCATTTTATGCGCCAGAAAAAAATAATTCAGAATACTAAAATAGCTATATCTCCTAAACTAGGTGTCTGCGGGGCCAAATTATGCACCAGAAAAAAAAACCTAAATACTAAAATGGCTACATGTCCAAAACTAGGCGTCTGCGGGGTCAAATTATGAACAAGAAAAAAAAATCTAAATACTAAAATGGCTATATCTCCTACACTTGGGGTCTGCGGGTGTCATTCTATGCACCAGAAAAAAAATTCAAAACACAAAAATGGCTATATCTCCTAAACTAGGCGTCTGCGGGTATCATTTTATGCCTCTGAAAAAAAAATCCAAATACTAAAATGGTTATATCTCCTAAGTTAGGCGTCTGCGGGGGTCATTTTATGCACCAAAAATCCAAAATACTAAAACGGCTATATCTCCTAAACTAGGCGTCTGCGGGGTCAAATTAAGCACCAGAAAAAAAAATTAAAATACTAAAATTGCTATATCTCCTAAACTAGGCCCCTGCGAGGGTCATTTTATGCACCAGAAAAAAAAATAATCCAAATACTAAAATGGCTATATCTAGTAATCTAAGAATCTGCGGGGGTCATTTTATGCACCAGAAAAAAAACTTCTAAATACTAAAATGGTTATATCTTCTAAACTAGGCATCTGCGGGGTCAAATTATGCACCAGAAAAAAAATTTAATGAGTAAAATGGCTATATCTCCTACACCGGGGGTCTGCGGTGGTCATTCTATGCACCAGAAAAAAAAAAATCAAAATACTAAAATGGCTATATCTCCTAAACTGAGAGTCTGCGGGTATCATTTTAGGCCTCTGAAAAAAAAATCCAAATACTAAAATGGTTATATCTCCTAAGCTAGGCGTCTGCGGGGGTCATTTTATGCACCAAAAATCCAAAATACTAAAACTGCTATATATCCTAAACTAGGCGTCTGCGGGGTTAAATTAAGCACCAGAAAAAAAAATTAAAATACTAAAATTGCTATATCTCTTAAACTAGGCGTCTGCGGGGGTCATTTTATGCACCAAAAATCCAAAATACTAAAGCGGCTATATCTCCTAAACTAGGCGTCTGCGGGGTTAAATTAAGCACCAGAAAAAAAAATTAAAATACTAAAATTGCTATATCTCTTAAACTAGGCGTCTGCGAAGGTCATTTTATGCACCAGAAAAAAAAATTCTAAATACTAAATTGGCTATATCACCTAAACTGGGCGTCTGCGGGTGTCGCTTGTCCCAGAAAAAAAATCCAAAATACTAAAATCTCTATATCTCCGAAACTAGGCGTCTGCGGGTGTCACTTGTCTCAGAAAAAAAATCCAAAATACTAAAATCTCTATATCTACGAAACTAGGAGTCTGCGGGGGTCATTTTATGCACCAAAAATCCAAAATACTAAAACGGATATATCTCCTAAACTGGGGGTTTGCGGGGGTTATTTTATGCACCAGAAAAAAAAATTCAAAATACTAAAATGGCCATATCTCCTAAACTGGGCGTCTGCGGGGGTCATTTTATGCACCAGAAAAAAAAAATTAAATTCTAAAATTGCTATATCTCCTAAACTAGTCCTCTGCGAGGGTCATTTTATGCACCAGAAAAAAAATAATCAAAATACTAAAATGGCTATATCTCCTAATCTAAGCATCTGTGGGGGTCATTTTATGCCCCCAGAAAAAAAATTCAAAATACTAAAATGGCTAAATCTCCTAAATTAAGCGTCTGCAGGGTCAAATTATGCACCAGAAAAAAAAAATTAAAATTCTAAAACGGATATATCTCCTAAACTAGGGGTCTGCGGGGGTCATTTTATGCACCAGAAAAAAATATTCAAAAAACTAAAATGGCTATATTTCCTAAATTAGGCGTCAGCGGGGGTCATTTTATGCACCAGAAAAAAAAAATTTAAACACAACAATGGCTATATCTCCTAAACTAGGCGTCTGCGGGGGTCATTTTATGCACCAGAAAAATAAATTCAAAACACAAAAATGGCTATATCTCCTAAACTGGTCGTCTGCGGTGGTCATTTTATGCACCAGAAAAAAAAATAATCAAAATACTAAAATGGCTAAGTCTCCTAAATTAGGCGTGTGCGGGGTCAAAAAATGCACCAGAAAAAAGATCTAAATACTAAAACGGATATATCTCCTTAACTAGGGGTCTGCGGGGGTCATTTTATGCACCAGAAAAAAAAATTCTAAATTCTAAAATAGCTATATCTCCCAAAACTAGGCGTCTGCGGGGTCAAATTATGAACAAGAAAAAAAAAAATTAAATACTAAAATGGCTATATCTCCTACACTTGGGGTCTGCGGGTGTCATTCAATGCACCAGAAAAAAAATTCAAAACACAAAAATGGCTATATCTCCTAAACTAGGCGTCTGCGGGTATCATTTTATGCCTCTGAAAAAAAAAATCCAAATACCAAAATGGTTATATCTCCTAAGCTAGGCGTCTGCGGGGGTCATTTTATGCACCAAAAATCCAAAATACTAAAACGGCTATATCTCCTAAACTAGGCGTCTGCGGGGTCAAATTATGCACCAGAAAAAAAAATCTAATGAGTAAAATGGCTATATCTCCTACACCGGGGGTCTGCGGTGGTCATTTTATGCGCCAGAAAAAAATAATTCAGAATACTAAAATAGCTATATCTCCTAAACTAGGTGTCTGCGGGGCCAAATTATGCACCAGAAAAAAAAACCTAAATACTAAAATGGCTACATCTCCAAAACTAGGCGTCTGCGGGGTCAAATTATGAACAAGAAAAAAAAATCTAAATACTAAAATGGCTATATCTCCTACACTTGGGGTATGCGGGTGTCATTTTGTGCACCAGAAAAAAAAAATCAAAATAATAAAACGGCTATATCTCCTAAACTAGGCCTCTGCGAGGGTCATTTTAAGCACCAGAAGAAAAAAACTTCTAAATACTAAAATGGCTATATCTGCGGGGGTCATTTTATGCACCAGAAAAAAAAAATTTAAACACAAAAATGGCTATATCTACTAAACTAGGCGTCTGCGGGGGTCATTTTATGCACCAGAAAAATAAATTCAAAACACAAAAATGACTATGTCTCCTAAACTGGTCGTCTGCGGGGGTCATTTTATGCACCAGAAAAAAAAATAATCAAAATACTAAAATGGTTATATCTCCTAATCTAAGCATCTGCGGGGGCATTTTATGCCCCAGAAAAAAAATTCAAAATACTAAAATGGCTAAGTCTCCTAAATTAGGCGTGTGCGGGGTCAAAAAATGCACCAGAAAAAAAAAATCTAAATACTAAAACGGATATATCTCCTTAACTAGGGGTCTGTTTGGGTCATTTTTATGCACCAGAAAAAAAAATTCTAAATACTAAAATAGCTATATCTCCCAAAACTAGGCGTCTGCGGGGTCAAATTATGAACAAGAAAAAAAAATTTAAATACTAAAATGGCTATATCTCCTACACTTGGGGTCTGCGGGTGTCATTCTATGCACCAGAAAAAAAATTCAAAACACAAAAATGGCTATACCTCCTAAACTAGGCGTCTGCGGGTATCATTTTATGCCTCTGAAAAAAAAATCCAAATACCAAAATGGTTATATCTCCTAAGCTAGGCGTCTGCGGGGGTCATTTTATGCACCAAAAATCCAAAATACTAAAACGGATAAATCTCCTAAACTGGGGGTCTGCGGGGGTCATTTTATGCACTAGAAAAAAAATTTAAAATACTAAAAAGCTATATCTCCTAAACTGGGCGTCTGCGGGGGTCATTTTATGCACCAGAAAAAAAAAATTTAATTCTAAAATTGCTATATCTCCTAAACTAGGCCTCTGCGGGGGTCATTTTATGCACCAGAAAAAAAAATTAAATTCTAAAATTGCTATATCTCCTAAACTAGGCCTCTGCGAGGGTCATTTTATGCACCGGAAAAAAAATAATCAAAATACTAAAATGGCTATATCTCCTAATCTAAGCATCTGCGGGGGTCATTTTATGCCCCCAGAAAAAAAATTCAAAATACTAAAATGGCTAAATCTCATAAATTAAGTGTCTGCAGGGTCAAATTATGCACCAGAAAAAAAAAATTAAAATTCTAAAACGGATATATCTCCTAAACTAGGGGTCTGCGGTGGTCATTTTAAGAACCAGAAAAAAATATTCAAAAACTAAAATGGCTATATTTCCTAAATTAGGCGTCTGCGGGGGTCATTTTATGCACCAGAAAAAAAAAATTTAAACACAAAAATGGCTATATCTCCTAAACTAGGCGTCTGCGGGGGTCATTTTATGCACCAGAAAAATAAATTCAAAACACAAAAATGACTATATCTCCTAAACTGGTCGTCTGCGGGGGTCATTTTATGCACCAGAAAAAAAAATAATCAAAATACTAAAATGGCTATATCTCCTAATCTAAGCATCTGCGGGGGCATTTTATGCCCCAGAAAAAAAATTCAAAATACTAAAATGGCTAAGTCTCCTAAATTAAGCGTGTGCGGGGTCAAAAAATGCACCAGAAAAAAAAAATCTAAATACTAAAACGGATATATCTCCTTAACTAGGGGTCTGCTTGGGTCATTTTTATGCACCAGAAAAAAAAATTCTAAATACAAAAATAGCTTTATCTCCCAAAAGTAGGCGTCTGCGGGGTCAAATTATGAACAAGAAAAAAAAATTTAAATACTAAAATGGCTATATCTCCTACACTTGGGGTCTGCGGGTGTCATTCAATGCACCAGAAAAAAAAATTCAAAACACAAAAATGGCTATATCTCCTAAACTAGGCGTCTGCGGGTATCATTTTATGCCTCTGAAAAAAAAAATCCAAATACCAAAATGGTTATATCTCCTAAGCTAGGCGTCTGCGGGGGTCATTTTATGCACCAAAAATCCAAAATACTAAAACGGCTATATCTCCTAAACTAGGCGTCTGCGGGGTCAAATTATGCACCAGAAAAAAAAATCTAATGAGTAAAATGGCTATATCTCCTACACCGGGGGTCTGCGGTGGTCATTTTATGCGCCAGAAAAAAATAATTCAGAATACTAAAATAGCTATATCTCCTAAACTAGGTGTCTGCGGGGCCAAATTATGCACCAGAAAAAAAAACCTAAATACTAAAATGGCTACATCTCCAAAACTAGGCGTCTGCGGGGTCAAATTATGAACAAGAAAAAAAAATCTAAATACTAAAATGGCTATATCTCCTACACTTGGGGTCTGCGGGTGTCATTCTATGCACCAGAAAAAAAATTCAAAACACAAAAATGGCTATATCTCCTAAACTAGGCGTCTGCGGGTATCATTTTATGCCTCTGAAAAAAAAATCCAAATACTAAAATGGTTATATCTCCTAAGTTAGGCGTCTGCGGGGGTCATTTTATGCACCAAAAATCCAAAGTACTAAAACGGCTATATCTCCTAAACTAGGCGTCTGCGGGGTCAAATTAAGCACCAGAAAAAAAAATTAAAATACTAAAATTGCTATATCTCCTAAACTAGGCCTCTGCGAGGGTCATTTTATGCACCAGAAAAAAAAATAATCCAAATACTAAAATGGCTATATCTAGTAATCTAAGAATCTGCGGGGGTCATTTTATGCACCAGAAAAAAAACTTCTAAATACTAAAATGGTTATATCTTCTAAACTAGGCATCTGCGGGGTCAAATTATGCACCAGAAAAAAAATTTAGTGAGTAAAATGGCTATATCTCCTACACCGGGGGTCTGCGGTGGTCATTTTATGCGCCAGAAAAAAATAATTCAGAATACTAAAATGGCTATATCTCCTAAACTAGGTGTCTGCGGGGCCAAATTATGCACCAGAAAAAAAAACCTAAATACTAAAATGGCTATATCTCCTACACTTGGGGTATGCGGGTGTCATTTTATGCACCAGAAAAAAAAAATCAAAATACTAAAATGGCTATATCTCCTAAACTAGGCTTCTGCGATGGTCATTTTATGCACCAGAAGAAAAAAACTTCTAAATACTAAAATGGCTATATCTCCTAAACTAGGCGTCTGCGGCGGTCATTTGCCCCAGAAAAAAAAAATCAAAACACTTAAGTGGCTATATCTCAAAAACTAGGCGTCTGCGGGTATCATTTTATACTAAAATGGCTATATCTCCTAAACTAGGCGTCTGCGGGGGTTATTTTATGCACCAGAAAAAAAATTCAAATCACAAAAACGGCTATATCTCCTAAACTAGAAAAAAAAATAAAAATACTAAAATGGCTATATCTCCTAAACCAAGCGTCTGCGTGGGTCATTTTATGCACCAGAAAAAAAAATTCTAAATACTAAATTGGCTATATCACCTAAACTGGGCGTCTGCGGGTGTCACTTGTCCCAGAAAAAAAATCCAAAATACTAAAATCTCTATATCTCCGAAACTAGGCGTCTGCGGGTGTCACTTGTCTCAGAAAAAAAATCCTCAATACTAAAATCTCTATATCTCCGAAACTAGGTGTCTGCGGGGATATATCTCCTAAACTGGGCGTCTGCGGGGGTCATTTTATGCACAAGAAAAAAAATTGAAAATACTAAAATGGCTATATCTTCTAAACTGGGCGTCTGCGGGGGTTATTTTATGCACCAGAAAAAAAAATTTAAATTCTAAAATTGCTATTTCTCCTAAACTAGGCCTCTGCGAGGGTCATTTTATGCACCAGAAAAAAAAATAATCAAAATACTAAAAAGGCTATATCTCCTAATCTAAGCATCTGCGGGGGTCATTTTATGCCCCAGAAAAAAAATTCAAAATACTAAAATGGCTAAATCTCCTAAATTAGGCGTATGCAGGGTCAAATTATGCACCAGAAAAAAAAAATTAAAATACTAAAACGGATATATCTCCTAAACTAGGGGTCTGCGGGGGTCATTATATGCACCAGAAAAAAATATTCAAAAAACTAAAATGGCTATATTTCCTAAATTAGGCGTCTGCGGGGGTCATTTTATGCAAGAGAAAAAAAAATTTAAACACAAAAATGGTTATATCTACTAAACTAGAAAAAAATGAAGATACTAAAATCTCTATATCTCCTAAACTAAGCGTCTGCGTGTGTCATTTTATGCACCAGAAAAAAAAATTCAAAACACAAAAATGGCTATATCTCCTGAACTAGAAAAAAAAAATCAAAATACTTAAATGGCAATATCTCCTAGACTAGGCGTCTGCGAGGGTCATTTGATGCACCAGACAAAAAACATTCTAAACAGAGAAATGGCTATATCTCCTAAACTAGGCGTCTGCGGGGGTCATTTTATGCACCAGAAAAAAAAATTCAAAACACAAAAATGGCTATATCTCCTAAACTGATCGTCTGCGGGGGTCATTTTATGCACCAGAAAGAAAAATAATCAAAATACTAAAATGGCTATATCTCCTAATCTAAGCATCTGCGGGGGCATTTTATGTCCCAGAAAAAAAACTCAAAATACTAAAATGGCTAAGTCTCCTAAATTAGGCTTGTGCAGGGTCAAAAAATGCACCAGAAAAAAAAAATCTAAATACTAAAACGGATATATCTCCTAAACTGGGGGTCTGCGGTTGTTATTTTATGCACCAGAAAAAAAATTTAAAATACTAAAATGGCTATATCTTCTAAACTGGGCGTCTGCGGGGGTCATTTTATGCACCAGAAAAAAAATTTAAATTCTAAAATTGCTATTTCTGCTAAACTAGGCCTCTGCGAGGGTCATTTTATGCACCAGAAAAAAAAATAATCAAAATACTAAAAAGGCTATATCTCCTAATCTAAGCATCTGCGGGGGTCATTTTATGCCCCAGAAAAAAAATTCAAAATACTAAAATGGCTAAATCTCCTAAATTAGGCGTCTGCAGGGTCAAATTATGCACCAGAAAAAAATATTCAAAAAACTAAAATGGCTATATTTCCTAAATTAGGCATCTGCGGGGGTCATTTTATGCACCAGAAAAAAAAAATTTAAACACAAAAATGGCTATATCTCCTAAACTAGAAAAAAAAATTAAGATACTAAAATCTCTATATCTCCTAAACTAAGCGTCTGCGTGTGTCATTTTATGCACCAGAAAAAAAAATTCAAAACACAAAAATGGCTATATCTCCTGAACTAGAAAAAAAAAATCAAAATACTTAAATGGCAATATCTCCTAAACTAGGCGTCTGTGAGTGTCATTTGATGCACCAGACAAAAAACATTCTAAACACAGAAATGGCTATATCTCCTAAACTAGGCGTCTACGGGCGTTATTTTATGCACCAGAAAAAAAAATTCTAAATACTAAAATAGCTATATCTCCCAAAACTAGGCATCTGCGGGGTCAAATTATGAACAAGAAAAAAAATCTAAATACTAAAATGGCTATATCTCCTACACTTGGGGTCTGCGGGTGTCATTCTATGCACCAGAAAAAAAAAATCAAAATACTAAAATGGCTATATCTCCTACACTTGGGGTCTGCGGGTGTCATTCTATGCACCAGAAAAAAAAAATCAAAATACTAAAATGGTTATATCTCCTAATCTAAGCATCTGCGGGGCATTTTATGCCCCAGAAAAAAAATTCTAAATACTAAAATGGCTAAGTCTCCTAAATTAGGCTTGTGCAGGGTCAAAAAATGCACCAGAAAAAAAAAATCTAAATACTAAAATAGCTATATCTCCCAAACTAGGCGTCTGCGGGTGTCACTTGTCTCAGAAAAAAAATCCAAAATACTAAAATCTCTATATCTCCGAAACTAGGCGTCTGCGGGTGTCATTTTATGCACCAAAAATCCAAAATACTAAAACGGATATATCTCCTAAACTGGGCGTCTGCGGGGGTCATTTTATGCACCAGAAAAAAAATTGAAAATACTAAAATGGCTATATCTCCTAAACTGGGCGTCTGCGGGGGTCATTTTATGCACCAGAAAAAAAATTTAAATTCTAAAATTGCTATATCTCCTAAACTAGGCCTCTGCGAGGGTCATTTTATGCACCAGAAAAAAAAATAATCAAAATACTAAAATGGCTAAATCTCCTAAATTAGGCGTCTGCAGGGTCAAATTATGCACCAGAAAAAAAAAAATTAAAATACTAAAACGGATATATCTCCTAAACTAGGGGTCTGCGGGGGTCATTTTATGCAACAGAAAAAAAAATATTCAGAAAACTAAAATGGCTATATTTCCTAAATTAGGCGTCTGCGGGGGTCATTTTATGCACCAGAAAAAAATAATTCAGAATACTAAAATAGGTATATCTCCTAAACTAGGCGTCTACGGGCGTTATTTTATGCACCAGAAAAAAAAATTCTAAATACTAAAATAGCTATATCTCCCAAAACTAGGCGTCTGCGGGGTCAACTTATGAACAAGAAAAAAAAATTTAAATACTAAACTGGCTATATCTCCTACACTTGGGTTATGCGGGTGTCATTTTATGCACCAGAAAAAAAAAACAATATACTAAAATGGCTATATCTCCTAAACTAGGCCTCTGCGAGGGTAATTTTATGCACCAGAAGAAAAAAACTTCTAAATACTGAAATGGCTATATCTCCTAAACTAGGCGCCTGCGGCGGTCATTTTATGCACCAAAAATCCAAAATACTAAAACGGCTATATCTCCTAAACTAGGCGTCTGCGGGGTCAAATTAAGCACCAGAAAAAAAAAATGAAATTACTAAAATTGCTATATCTGCTAAACTAGGCCTCTGCGAGGGTCATTTTATGCCCCAGAAAAAAAAATAATCAAAATACAAAAATGGCTATATCTCCTAATCTAAGCATCTGCGGGGGTCATTTTATGCCCAGAAAAAAAATTCAAAATACTAAAATGGCTAAGTCTCCTAAATTAGGCGTCTGCAGGGTCAAATTATGCACCAGAAAAAAAAAATTAAAATACTAAAACGGATATATCTCCTACACTTGGGGTCTGCGGGTGTCATTCTATGCACCAGAAAAAAAAAATCAAAATACTAAAATGGCTATATCTCCTAAACTGAGAGTCTGCGGGTATCATTTTAGGCCTCTGAAAAAAAAATCCAAATACTAAAATGGTTATATCTCCTAAGCTAGGCGTCTGCGGGGGTCATTTTATGCACCAAAAATCCAAAATACTAAAACGGCTATATATCCTAAACTAGGCGTCTGCGGGGTTAAATTAAGCACCAGAAAAAAAAATTAAAATACTAAAATTGCTATATCTCTTAAACTAGGCGTCTGCGGGGTTCATTTAATGCACCAAAAATCCAAAATACTAAAGCGGCTATATCTCCTAAACTAGGCGTCTGCGGGGTTAAATTAAGCACCAGAAAAAAAAATTAAAATACTAAAATTGCTATATCTCTTAAACTAGGCGTCTGCGAAGGTCATTTTATGCACCAGAAAAAAAATTCTAAATACTAAATTGGCTATATCACCTAAACTGGGCGTCTGCGGGTGTCGCTTGTCCCAGAAAAAAAATCCAAAATACTAAAATCTCTATATCTCCGAAACTAGGCGTCTGCGGGTGTCACTTGTCTCAGAAAAAAAATCCAAAATACTAAAATCTCTATATCTACGAAACTAGGAGTCTGCGGGGGTCATTTTATGCACCAAAAATCCAAAATACTAAAACGGATATATCTCCTAAACTGGGGGTTTGCGGGGGTCATTTTATGCACCAGAAAAAAAAATTCAAAATACTAAAATGGCCATATCTCCTAAACTGGGCGTCTGCGGGGGTCATTTTATGCACCAGAAAAAAAAAATTAAATTCTAAAATTGCTATATCTCCTAAACTAGGCCTCTGCGAGGGTCATTTTATGCACCAGAAAAAAAATAATCAAAATACTAAAATGGCTATATCTCCTAATCTAAGCATCTGTGGGGGTCATTTTATGCCCCCAGAAAAAAAATTCAAAATACTAAAATGGCTAAATCTCCTAAATTAAGCGTCTGCAGGGTCAAATTATGCACCAGAAAAAAAAAATTAAAATTCTAAAACGGATATATCTCCTTAACTAGGGGTCTGCGGGGGTCATTATATGCACCAGAAAAAAATATTCAAAAAACTAAAATGGCTATATTTCCTAAATTAGGCGTCTGCGGGGGTCATTTTATGCAAGAGAAAAAAAAATTTAAACACAAAAATGGTTATATCTACTAAACTAGAAAAAAATGAAGATACTAAAATCTCTATATCTCCTAAACTAAGCGTCTGCGTGTGTCATTTTATGCACCAGAAAAAAAAATTCAAAACACAAAAATGGCTATATCTCCTGAACTAGAAAAAAAAAATCAAAATACTTAAATGGCAATATCTCCTAGACTAGGCGTCTGCGAGGGTCATTTGATGCACCAGACAAAAAACATTCTAAACAGAGAAATGGCTATATCTCCTAAACTAGGCGTCTGCGGGGGTCATTTTATGCACCAGAAAAAAAAATTCAAAACACAAAAATGGCTATATCTCCTAAACTGATCGTCTGCGGGGGTCATTTTATGCACCAGAAAGAAAAATAATCAAAATACTAAAATGGCTATATCTCCTAATCTAAGCATCTGCGGGGGCATTTTATGTCCCAGAAAAAAAACTCAAAATACTAAAATGGCTAAGTCTCCTAAATTAGGCTTGTGCAGGGTCAAAAAATGCACCAGAAAAAAAAAATCTAAATACTAAAACGGATATATCTCCTAAACTGGGGGTCTGCGGTTGTTATTTTATGCACCAGAAAAAAAATTTAAAATACTAAAATGGCTATATCTTCTAAACTGGGCGTCTGCGGGGGTCATTTTATGCACCAGAAAAAAAATTTAAATTCTAAAATTGCTATTTCTCCTAAACTAGGCCTCTGCGAGGGTCATTTTATGCACCAGAAAAAAAAATAATCAAAATACTAAAAAGGCTATATCTCCTAATCTAAGCATCTGCGGGGGTCATTTTATGCCCCAGAAAAAAAATTCAAAATACTAAAATGGCTAAATCTCCTAAATTAGGCGTCTGCAGGGTCAAATTATGCACCAGAAAAAAATATTCAAAAAACTAAAATGGCTATATTTCCTAAATTAGGCATCTGCGGGGGTCATTTTATGCACCAGAAAAAAAAAATTTAAACACAAAAATGGCTATATCTCCTAAACTAGAAAAAAAAATTAAGATACTAAAATCTCTATATCTCCTAAACTAAGCGTCTGCGTGTGTCATTTTATGCACCAGAAAAAAAAATTCAAAACACAAAAATGGCTATATCTCCTGAACTAGAAAAAAAAAATCAAAATACTTAAATGGCAATATCTCCTAAACTAGGCGTCTGTGAGTGTCATTTGATGCACCAGACAAAAAACATTCTAAACACAGAAATGGCTATATCTCCTAAACTAGGCGTCTACGGGCGTTATTTTATGCACCAGAAAAAAAAATTCTAAATACTAAAATAGCTATATCTCCCAAAACTAGGCATCTGCGGGGTCAAATTATGAACAAGAAAAAAAATCTAAATACTAAAATGGCTATATCTCCTACACTTGGGGTCTGCGGGTGTCATTCTATGCACCAGAAAAAAAAAATCAAAATACTAAAATGGCTATATCTCCTACACTTGGGGTCTGCGGGTGTCATTCTATGCACCAGAAAAAAAAAATCAAAATACTAAAATGGTTATATCTCCTAATCTAAGCATCTGCGGGGCATTTTATGCCCCAGAAAAAAAATTCTAAATACTAAAATGGCTAAGTCTCCTAAATTAGGCTTGTGCAGGGTCAAAAAATGCACCAGAAAAAAAAAATCTAAATACTAAAATAGCTATATCTCCCAAACTAGGCGTCTGCGGGTGTCACTTGTCTCAGAAAAAAAATCCAAAATACTAAAATCTCTATATCTCCGAAACTAGGCGTCTGCGGGTGTCATTTTATGCACCAAAAATCCAAAATACTAAAACGGATATATCTCCTAAACTGGGCGTCTGCGGGGGTCATTTTATGCACCAGAAAAAAAATTGAAAATACTAAAATGGCTATATCTCCTAAACTGGGCGTCTGCGGGGGTCATTTTATGCACCAGAAAAAAAATTTAAATTCTAAAATTGCTATATCTCCTAAACTAGGCCTCTGCGAGGGTCATTTTATGCACCAGAAAAAAAAATAATCAAAATACTAAAATGGCTAAATCTCCTAAATTAGGCGTCTGCAGGGTCAAATTATGCACCAGAAAAAAAAAAATTAAAATACTAAAACGGATATATCTCCTAAACTAGGGGTCTGCGGGGGTCATTTTATGCAACAGAAAAAAAAATATTCAGAAAACTAAAATGGCTATATTTCCTAAATTAGGCGTCTGCGGGGGTCATTTTATGCACCAGAAAAAAATAATTCAGAATACTAAAATAGGTATATCTCCTAAACTAGGCGTCTACGGGCGTTATTTTATGCACCAGAAAAAAAAATTCTAAATACTAAAATAGCTATATCTCCCAAAACTAGGCGTCTGCGGGGTCAACTTATGAACAAGAAAAAAAAATTTAAATACTAAACTGGCTATATCTCCTACACTTGGGTTATGCGGGTGTCATTTTATGCACCAGAAAAAAAAAACAATATACTAAAATGGCTATATCTCCTAAACTAGGCCTCTGCGAGGGTAATTTTATGCACCAGAAGAAAAAAACTTCTAAATACTGAAATGGCTATATCTCCTAAACTAGGCGCCTGCGGCGGTCATTTTATGCACCAAAAATCCAAAATACTAAAACGGCTATATCTCCTAAACTAGGCGTCTGCGGGGTCAAATTAAGCACCAGAAAAAAAAAATGAAATTACTAAAATTGCTATATCTGCTAAACTAGGCCTCTGCGAGGGTCATTTTATGCCCCAGAAAAAAAAATAATCAAAATACAAAAATGGCTATATCTCCTAATCTAAGCATCTGCGGGGGTCATTTTATGCCCAGAAAAAAAATTCAAAATACTAAAATGGCTAAATCTCCTAAATTAGGCGTCTGCAGGGTCAAATTATGCACCAGAAAAAAAAAATTAAAATACTAAAACGGATATATCTCCTACACTTGGGGTCTGCGGGTGTCATTCTATGCACCAGAAAAAAAAAAATCAAAATACTAAAATGGCTATATCTCCTAAACTGAGAGTCTGCGGGTATCATTTTAGGCCTCTGAAAAAAAAATCCAAATACTAAAATGGTTATATCTCCTAAGCTAGGCGTCTGCGGGGGTCATTTTATGCACCAAAAATCCAAAATACTAAAACGGCTATATATCCTAAACTAGGCGTCTGCGGGGTTAAATTAAGCACCAGAAAAAAAAATTAAAATACTAAAATTGCTATATCTCTTAAACTAGGCGTCTGCGGGGTTCATTTAATGCACCAAAAATCCAAAATACTAAAGCGGCTATATCTCCTAAACTAGGCGTCTGCGGGGTTAAATTAAGCACCAGAAAAAAAAATTAAAATACTAAAATTGCTATATCTCTTAAACTAGGCGTCTGCGAAGGTCATTTTATGCACCAGAAAAAAAATTCTAAATACTAAATTGGCTATATCACCTAAACTGGGCGTCTGCGGGTGTCGCTTGTCCCAGAAAAAAAATCCAAAATACTAAAATCTCTATATCTCCGAAACTAGGCGTCTGCGGGTGTCACTTGTCTCAGAAAAAAAATCCAAAATACTAAAATCTCTATATCTACGAAACTAGGAGTCTGCGGGGGTCATTTTATGCACCAAAAATCCAAAATACTAAAACGGATATATCTCCTAAACTGGGGGTTTGCGGGGGTCATTTTATGCACCAGAAAAAAAAATTCAAAATACTAAAATGGCCATATCTCCTAAACTGGGCGTCTGCGGGGGTCATTTTATGCACCAGAAAAAAAAAATTAAATTCTAAAATTGCTATATCTCCTAAACTAGGCCTCTGCGAGGGTCATTTTATGCACCAGAAAAAAAATAATCAAAATACTAAAATGGCTATATCTCCTAATCTAAGCATCTGTGGGGGTCATTTTATGCCCCCAGAAAAAAAATTCAAAATACTAAAATGGCTAAATCTCCTAAATTAAGCGTCTGCAGGGTCAAATTATGCACCAGAAAAAAAAAATTAAAATTCTAAAACGGATATATCTCCTTAACTAGGGGTCTGCGGGGGTCATTTTATGCACCAGAAAAAAATATTCAAAAAACTAAAATGGCTATATTTCCTAAATTAGGCGTCAGCGGGGGTCATTTTATGCACCAGAAAAAAAAAATTTAAACACAAAAATGGCTATATCTCCTAAACTAGGCGTCTGCGGGGGTCATTTTATGCACCAGAAAAATAAATTCAAAACACAAAAATGGCTATATCTCCTAAACTGGTCGTCTGCGGTGGTCATTTTATGCACCAGAAAAAAAAATAATCAAAATACTAAAATGGCTAAGTCTCCTAAATTAGGCGTGTGCGGGGTCAAAAAATGCACCAGAAAAAAGATCTAAATACTAAAACGGATATATCTCCTTAACTAGGGGTCTGCGGGGGTCATTTTATGCACCAGAAAAAAAAATTCTAAATTCTAAAATAGCTATATCTCCCAAAACTAGGCGTCTGCGGGGTCAAATTATGAACAAGAAAAAAAAAAATTAAATACTAAAATGGCTATATCTCCTACACTTGGGGTCTGCGGGTGTCATTCAATGCACCAGAAAAAAAATTCAAAACACAAAAATGGCTATATCTCCTAAACTAGGCGTCTGCGGGTATCATTTTATGCCTCTGAAAAAAAAAATCCAAATACCAAAATGGTTATATCTCCTAAGCTAGGCGTCTGCGGGGGTCATTTTATGCACCAAAAATCCAAAATACTAAAACGGCTATATCTCATAAACTAGGCGTCTGCGGGGTCAAATTATGCACCAGAAAAAAAAATCTAATGAGTAAAATGGCTATATCTCCTACACCGGGGGTCTGCGGTGGTCATTTTATGCGCCAGAAAAAAATAATTCAGAATACTAAAATAGCTATATCTCCTAAACTAGGTGTCTGCGGATCCAAATTATGCACCAGAAAAAAAAACCTAAATACTAAAATGGCTACATCTCCAAAACTAGGCGTCTGCGGGGTCAAATTATGAACAAGAAAAAAAAATCTAAATACTAAAATGGCTATATCTCCTACACTTGGGGTATGCGGGTGTCATTTTATGCACCAGAAAAAAAAAATCAAAATAATAAAACGGCTATATCTCCTAAACTAGGCCTCTGCGAGGGTCATTTTATGCACCAGAAGAAAAAAACTTCTAAATACTAAAATGGCTATATCTGCGGGGGTCATTTTATGCACCAGAAAAAAAAAATTTAAACACAAAAATGGCTATATCTACTAAACTAGGCGTCTGCGGGGGTCATTTTATGCACCAGAAAAATAAATTCAAAACACAAAAATGACTATGTCTCCTAAACTGGTCGTCTGCGGGGGTCATTTTATGCACCAGAAAAAAAAATAATCAAAATACTAAAATGGCTATATCTCCTAATCTAAGCATCTGCGGGGGCATTTTATGCCCCAGAAAAAAAATTCAAAATACTAAAATGGCTAAGTCTCCTAAATTAGGCGTGTGCGGGGTCAAAAAATGCACCAGAAAAAAAAAATCTAAATACTAAAACGGATATATCTCCTTAACTAGGGGTCTGTTTGGGTCATTTTTATGCACCAGAAAAAAAAATTCTAAATACTAAAATAGCTATATCTCCCAAAACTAGGCGTCTGCGGGGTCAAATTATGAACAAGAAAAAAAAATTTAAATACTAAAATGGCTATATCTCCTACACTTGGGGTCTGCGGGTGTCATTCTATGCACCAGAAAAAAAATTCAAAACACAAAAATGGCTATACCTCCTAAACTAGGCGTCTGCGGGTATCATTTTATGCCTCTGAAAAAAAAATCCAAATACCAAAATGGTTATATCTCCTAAGTTAGGCGTCTGCGGGGGTCATTTTATGCACCAAAAATCCAAAATACTAAAACGGATATATCTCCTAAACTGGGGGTCTGCGGGGGTCATTTTATGCACTAGAAAAAAAATTTAAAATACTAAAAAGCTATATCTCCTAAACTGGGCGTCTGCGGGGGTCATTTTATGCACCAGAAAAAAAAAATTTAATTCTAAAATTGCTATATCTCCTAAACTAGGCCTCTGCGGGGGTCATTTTATGCACCAGAAAAAAAAAATTAAATTCTAAAATTGCTATATCTCCTAAACTAGGCCTCTGCGAGCGTCATTTTATGCACCAGAAAAAAAATAATCAAAATACTAAAATGGCTATATCTCCTAATCTAAGCATCTGCGGGGGTCATTTTATGCCCCCAGAAAAAAAATTCAAAATACTAAAATGGCTAAATCTCATAAATTAAGCGTCTGCAGGGTCAAATTATGCACCAGAAAAAAAAAATTAAAATTCTAAAACGGATATATCTCCTAAACTAGGGGTCTGCGGGGGTCATTTTAAGAACCAGAAAAAAATATTCAAAAAACTAAAATGGCTATATTTTCTAAATTAGGCGTCTGCGGGGGTCATTTTATGCACCAGAAAAAAAAAATTTAAACACAAAAATGGCTATATCTCCTAAACTAGGCGTCTGCGGGGGTCATTTTATGCACCAGAAAAATAAATTCAAAACACAAAAATGACTATATCTCCTAAACTGGTCGTCTGCGGGGGTCATTTTATGCACCAGAAAAAAAAATAATCAAAATACTAAAATGGCTATATCTCCTAATCTAAGCATCTGCGGGGGCATTTTATGCCCCAGAAAAAAAATTCAAAATACTAAAATGGCTAAGTCTCCTAAATTAGGCGTGTGCGGGGTCAAAAAATGCACCAGAAAAAAAAAATCTAAATACTAAAACGGATATATCTCCTTAACTAGGGGTCTGCTTGGGTCATTTTTATGCACCAGAAAAAAAAATTCTAAATACTAAAATAGCTATATCTCCCAAAAGTAGGCGTCTGCGGGGTCAAATTATGAACAAGAAAAAAAAATTTAAATACTAAAATGGCTATATCTCCTACACTTGGGGTCTGCGGGTGTCATTCTATGCACCAGAAAAAAAATTCAAAACACAAAAATGGCTATACCTCCTAAACTAGGCGTCTGCGGGTATCATTTTATGCCTCTGAAAAAAAAATCCAAATACCAAAATGGTTATATCTCCTAAGCTAGGCGTCTGCGGGGGTCATTTTATGCACCAAAAATCCAAAATACTAAAACGGCTATATCTCCTAAACTAGGCGTCTGCGGGGTCAAATTAAGCACCAGAAAAAAAAAATTAAAATACTAAAATTGCTATATCTCCTAAACTAGGCCTCTGCGAGGGTCATTTTATGCACCAGAAAAAAAAATAATCAAAGTACTAAAATGGCTATATCTAGTAATCTAAGCATCTGCTGGGGTCATTTTATGCAAAAGAAAAAAAAACTTCTAAATACTAAAATGGCTATATCTCCAAAACTAGACGTCTGCGGGGTCAAATTATGCACCAGAAAAGAAAATCTAATGAGTAAAATGGCTATATCTCCTACACCGGGGGTCTGCGGTGGTCATTTTATGCGCCAGAAAAAAATAATTCAGAATACTAAAATGGCTATATCTCCTAAAAAAGGTGTCTGCGGGGCCAAATTATGCACCAGAAAAAAAAACCTAAATACTAAAATGGCTACATCTCCAAAACTAGGCGTCTGCGGGGTCAAATTATGAACAAGAAAAAAAAATCAAAATACTAAAATGGCTATATCTCCTAAACTAGGCCTCTGCGAGGGTCATTTTATGCACCAGAAGAAAAAAACTTCTAAATACTAAAATGGCTATATCTCCTAAGCTAAGCGTCTGCGTGGGTCATTTTATGCACCAGAAAAAAAAATTCTAAATACTAAATTGGCTATATCACCTAAACTGGGCGTCTACGGGTGTCACTTGTCCCAGAAAAAAAATCCAAAATACTAAAATCTCTATATCTCCGAAACTAGGCGTCTACGGGTGTCACTTGGCTCAGAAAAAAAATCCAAAATACTAAAATCTCTATATCTCCGAAACTTGGCGTCTGCGGGGGTCATTTTATGCACCAAAAATCCAAAATACTAAAACGGATATATCTCCTAAACTGGGGGTCTGCGGGGGTCATTTTATGCACTAGAAAAAAAATTTAAAATACTAAAAAGCTATATCTCCTAAACTGGTCGTCTGCGGGGGTCATTTTATGCACCAGAAAAAAAAATAATCAAAATACTAAAATGGCTATATCTCCTAATCTAAGCATCTGCGGGGGCATTTTATGCCCCAGAAAAAAAATTCAAAATACTAAAATGGCTATATCTCCCAAAACTAGGCGTCTGCGGGGTCAAATTATGAACAAGAAAAAAAAATTTAAATACTAAAATGGCTATATCTCCTACACTTGGGGTCTGCGGGTGTCATTCTGTGCACCAGAAAAAAAATTCAAAACACAAAAAAGGCTATACCTCCTAAACTAGGCGTCTGCGGGTATCATTTTATGCCTCTGAAAAAAAAATCCAAATACCAAAATGGTTATATCTCCTAAGCTAGGCGTCTGCGGGGGTCATTTTATGCACCAAAAATCCAAAATACTAAAACGGCTATATCTTCTAAACTAGGCGTCTGCGGGGTCAAATTAAGCACCAGAAAAAAAAAATTAAAATACTAAAATTGCTATATCTCCTAAACTAGGCCTCTGCGAGGGTCATTTTATGCACCAGAAAAAAAAATAATCAAAATACTAAAATGGCTATATCTAGTAATCTAAGCATCTGCTGGGGTCATTTTATGCAAAAGAAAAAAAAACTTCTAAATACTAAAATGGCTATATCTCCAAAACTAGGCGTCTGCGGGGTCAAATTATGCACCAGAAAAGAAAATCTAATGAGTAAAATGGCTATATCTCCTACACCGGGGGTCTGCGGTGGTCATTTTATGCGCCAGAAAAAAATAATTCAGAATACTAAAATGGCTATATCTCCTAAAAAAGGTGTCTGCGGGGCCAAATTATGCACCAGAAAAAAAAACCTAAATACTAAAATGGCTACATCTCCAAAACTAGGCGTCTGCGGGGTCAAATTATGAACACGAAAAAAAAATCAAAATACTAAAATGGCTATATCTCCTAAACTAGGCCTCTGCGAGGGTCATTTTATGCACCAGAAGAAAAAAACTTCTAAATACCAAAATGGCTATATCTCCTAAGCTAAGCGTCTGCGTGGGTCATTTTATGCACCAGAAAAAAAAATTCTAAATACTAAATTGGCTATATCACCTAAACTGGGCGTCTACGGGTGTCACTTGTCCCAGAAAAAAAATCCAAAATACTAAAATCTCTATATCTCCGAAACTAGGCGTCTACGGGTGTCACTTGGCTCAGAAAAAAAATCCAAAATACTAAAATCTCTATATCTCCGAAACTTGGCGTCTGCGGGGGTCATTTTATGCACCAAAAATCCAAAATACTAAAACGGATATATCTCCTAAACTGGTGGTCTGCGGGGGTCATTTTATGCACTAGAAAAAAAATTTAAAATACTAAAAAGCTATATCTCCTAAACTGGTCGTCTGCGGGGGTCATTTTATGCACCAGAAAAAAAAATAATCAAAATACTAAAATGGCTATATCTCCTAATCTAAGCATCTGCGGGGGCATTTTATGCCCCAGAAAAAAAATTCAAAATACTAAAATGGCTAAGTCTCCTAAATTAGGCGTGTGCGGGGTCAAAAAATGCACCAGAAAAAAAAAATCTAAATACTAAAACGGATATATCTCCTTAACTAGGGGTCTGCTTGGGTCATTTTTATGCACCAGAAAAAAAAATTCTAAATACTAAAATAGCTATATCTCCCAAAACTAGGCGTCTGCGGGGTCAAATTATGGACAAGAAAAAAAAATTTAAATACTAAAATGGCTATATCTCCTACACTTGGGGTCTGCGGGTGTCATTCTATGCACCAGAAAAAAAATTCAAAACACAAAAATGGCTATACCTCCTAAACTAGGCGTCTGCGGGTATCATTTTATGCCTCTGAAAAAAAAATCCAAATACCAAAATGGTTATATCTCCTAAGCTAGGCGTCTGCGGGGGTCATTTTATGCACCAAAAATCCAAAATACTAAAACGGATATATCTCCTAAACTGGGGGTCTGCGGGGGTCATTTTATGCACTAGAAAAAAAATTTAAAATACTAAAAAGCTATATCTCCTAAACTGGGCGTCTGCGGGGGTCATTTTATGCACCAGAAAAAAAAAATTTAATTCTAAAATTGCTATATCTCCTAAACTAGGCCTCTGCGGGGGTCATTTTATGCACCAGAAAAAAAAAATTTAATTCTAAAATTGCTATATCTCCTAAACTAGGCCTCTGCGAGGGTCATTTTATGCACCAGAAAAAAAATAATCAAAATACTAAAATGGCTATATCTCCTAATCTAAGCATCTGCGGGGGTCATTTTATGCCCCCAGAAAAAAAATTCAAAATACTAAAATGGCTAAATCTCATAAATTAAGCGTCTGCAGGGTCAAATTATGCACCAGAAAAAAAAAATTAAAATTCTAAAACGGATATATCTCCTAAACTAGGGGTCTGCGGGGGTCATTTTAAGAACCAGAAAAAAATATTCAAAAAACTAAAATGGCTATATTTCCTAAATTAGGCGTCTTCGGGGGTCATTTTATGCACCAGAAAAAAAAAATTTAAACACAAAAATGGCTATATCTCCTAAACTAGGCGTCTGCGGGGGTCATTTTATGCACCAGAAAAATAAATTCAAAACACAAAAATGACTATATCTCCTAAACTGGTCGTCTGCGGGGGTCATTTTATGCACCAGAAAAAAAAATAATCAAAATACTAAAATGGCTATATCTCCTAATCTAAGCATCTGCTGGGGCATTTTATGCCCCAGAAAAAAAATTCAAAATACTAAAATGGCTAAGTCTCCTAAATTAGGCGTGTGCGGGGTCAAAAAATGCACCAGAAAAAAAAAATCTAAATACTAAAACGGATATATCTCCTTAACTAGGGGTCTGCTTGGGTCATTTTTATGCACCAGAAAAAAAAATTCTAAATACTAAAATAGCTATATCTCCCAAAAGTAGGCGTCTGCGGGGTCAAATTATGAAGAAGAAAAAAAAATTTAAATACTAAAATGGCTATATCTCCTACACTTGGGGTCTGCGGGTGTCATTCTATGCACCAGAAAAAAAATTCAAAACACAAAAATGGCTATACCTCCTAAACTAGGCGTCTGCGGGTATCATTTTATGCCTCTGAAAAAAAAATCCAAATACCAAAATGATTATATCTCCTAAGCTAGGCGTCTGCGGGGGTCATTTTATGCACCAAAATCCAAAATACTAAAACGGCTATATCTCCTAAACTAGGCGTCTGCGGGGTCAAATTAAGCACCGGAAAAAAAAAATTAAAATACTAAAATTGCTATATCTCCTAAACTAGGCCTCTGCGAGGGTCATTTTATGCACCAGAAAAAAAAATAATCAAAGTACTAAAATGGCTATATCTAGTAATCTAAGCATCTGCTGGGGTCATTTTATGCAAAAGAAAAAAAAACTTCTAAATACTAAAATGGCTATATCTCCAAAACTAGACGTCTGCGGGGTCAAATTATGCACCAGAAAAGAAAATCTAATGAGTAAAATGGCTATATCTCCTACACCGGGGGTCTGCGGTGGTCATTTTATGCGCCAGAAAAAAATAATTCAGAATACTAAAATGGCTATATCTCCTAAAAAAGGTGTCTGCGGGGCCAAATTATGCACCAGAAAAAAAAACATAAATACTAAAATGGCTACATCTCCAAAACTAGGCGTCTGCGGGGTCAAATTATGAACAAGAAAAAAGATCAAAATACTAAAATGGCTATATCTCCTAAACTAGGCCTCTGCGAGGGTCATTTTATGCACCAGAAGAAAAAAACTTCTAAATACTAAAATGGCTATATCTCCTAAGCTAAGCGTCTGCGTGGGTCATTTTATGCACCAGAAAAAAAAATTCTAAATACTAAATTGGCTATATCACCTAAACTGGGCGTCTACGGGTGTCACTTGTCCCAGAAAAAAAATCCAAAATACTAAAATCTCTATATCTCCGAAACTAGGCGTCTACGGGTGTCACTTGGCTCAGAAAAAAAATCCAAAATACTAAAATCTCTATATCTCCGAAACTTGGCGTCTGCGGGGGTCATTTTATGCACCAAAAATCCAAAATACTAAAACGGATATATCTCCTAAACTGGGGGTCTGCGGGGGTCATTTTATGCACTAGAAAAAAAATTTAAAATACTAAAAAGCTATATCTCCTAAACTGGTCGTCTGCGGGGGTCATTTTATGCACCAGAAAAAAAAATAATCAAAATACTAAAATGGCTATATCTCCTAATCTAAGCATCTGCGGGGGCATTTTATGCCCCAGAAAAAAAATTCAAAATACTAAAATGGCTAAGTCTCCTAAATTAGGTGTGTGCGGGGTCAAAAAATGCACCAGAAAAAAAAAATCTAAATACTAAAACGGATATATCTCCTTAACTAGGGGTCTGCTTGGGTCATTTTTATGCACCAGAAAAAAAAATTCTAAATACTAAAATAGCTATATCTCCCAAAACTAGGCGTCTGCGGGGTCAAATTATGAACAAGAAAAAAAAATTTAAATACTAAAATGGCTATATCTCCTACACTTGGGGTCTGCGGGTGTCATTCTATGCACCAGAAAAAAAATTCAAAACACAAAAATGGCTATACCTCCTAAACTAGGCGTCTGCGGGTATCATTTTATGCCTCTGAAAAAAAAATCCAAATACCAAAATGGTTATATCTCCTAAGCTAGGCCTCTGCGGGGGTCATTTTATGCACCAAAAATCCAAAATACTAAAACGGCTATATCTCCTAAACTAGGCGTCTGCGGGGTCAAATTAAGCACCAGAAAAAAAAAATTAAAATACTAAAATTGCTGTATCTCCTAAACTAGGCCTCTGCGAGGGTCATTTTATGCACCAGAAAAAAAAATAATCAAAATACTAAAATGGCTATATCTAGTAATCTAAGCATCTGCTGGGGTCATTTTATGCAAAAGAAAAAAAAACTTCTAAATACTAAAATGGCTATATCTCCAAAACTAGACGTCTGCGGGGTCAAATTATGCACCAGAAAAGAAAATCTAATGAGTAAAATGGCTATATCTCCTACACCGGGGGTCTGCGGTGGTCATTTTATGCGCCAGAAAAAAATAATTCAGAATACTAAAATGGCTATATCTCCTAAAAAAGGTGTCTGCGGGGCCAAATTATGCACCAGAAAAAAAAACCTAAATACTAAAATGGCTACATCTCCAAAACTAGGCGTCTGCGGGGTCAAATTATGAACAAGAAAAAAAAACCAAAATACTAAAATGGCTATATCTCCTAAACTAGGCCTCTGCGAGGGTCATTTTATGCACCAGAAGAAAAAAACTTCTAAATACTAAAATGGCTATATCTCCTAAGCTAAGCGTCTGCGTGGGTCATTTTATGCACCAGAAAAAAAAATTCTAAATACTAAATTGGCTATATCACCTAAACTGGGCGTCTACGGGTGTCACTTGTCCCAGAAAAAAAATCCAAAATACTAAAATCTCTATATCTCCGAAACTAGGCGTCTGCGGGTGTCACTTGGCTCAGAAAAAAAATTCAAAATACTAAAATCTCTATATCTCCGAAACTTGGCGTCTGCGGGGGTCATTTTATGCACCAAAAATCCAAAATACTAAAACGGATATATCTCCTAAACTGGTGGTCTGCGGGGGTCATTTTATGCACTAGAAAAAAAATTTAAAATACTAAAAAGCTATATCTCCTAAACTGGGCGTCTGCGGGGGTCATTTTATGCAGGAGAAAAAAACAATTAAATTCTAAAATTGCTATATCTCCTAAACTAGGCCTCTGCGAGGGTCATTTTATGCACCAGAAAAAAAATAATCAAAATACTAAAATGGCTATATCTCCTAATCTAAGCATCTGCGGGGGTCATTTTATGCACCAGAAAAAAAAAATTAAATTCTAAAATTGCTATATCTCCTAAACTAGGCCTCTGCGAGGGTCATTTTATGCACCAGAAAAAAAATAATCAAAATACTAAAATGGCTATATCTCCTAATCTAAGCATCTGCGGGGGTCATTTTATGCCCCCAGAAAAAAAATTCAAAATACTAAAATGGCTAAATCTCATAAATTAAGCGTCTGCAGGGTCAAATTATGCACCAGAAAAAAAAAATTAAAATTCTAAAACGGATATATCTCCTAAACTAGGGGTCTGCGGGGGTCATTTTATGCACCAGAAAAAAATATTCAAAAAACTAAAATGGCTATATTTCCTAAATTAGGCGTCTGCGGGGGTCATTTTATGCACCAGAAAAAAAAAATTTAAACACAAAAATGGCTATATCTCCTAAACTAGGCGTCTGCGGGGGTCATTTTATGCACCAGAAAAATAAATTCAAAACACAAAAATGGCTATATCTCCTAAACTGGTCGTCTGCGTGGGTCTTTTTATGGACCAGAAAAAAAAATAATCAAAATACTAAAATGGCTATATCACCTAATCTAAGCATCTGCGGGGGCATTTTATGCCCCAGAAAAAAAATTCAAAATACTAAAATGGCTAAGTCTCCTAAATTAGGCGTGTGCGGGGTCAAAAAATGCACCAGAAAAAAAATATCTAAATACTAAAACGGATAAATCTCCTTAACTAGGGGTCTGCGGGGGTCATTTTATGCACCAGAAAAAAAAATTCTAAATACTAAAATAGCTATATCTCCCAAAACTAGGCGTCTGCGGGGTCAAATTATGAAAAAGAAAAAAAAATTTAAATACTAAAATGGCTATATCTCCTACACTTGGGGTCTGCGGATGTCATTCTATGCGCCAGAAAAAAAATTCAAAACACAAAAATGGCTATATCTCCTAAACTATTCGTCTGCGGGTATCATTTTATGCCTCTGAAAAAAAAATCCAAATACCAAAATGGTTATATCTCCTAAGCTAGGCGTCTGCGGGGGTCATTTTATGCACCAAAAATACAAAATACTAAAACGGCTATATCTCCTAAACTAGGCGTCTGCGGGGTCAAATTAAGCTCCAGAAAAAAAAACTAAAATACTAAAATTGCTATATCTCCTAAACTAGGCCTCTGCGAGGGTCATTTTATGCACCAGAAAAAAAAATAATCAAAATACTAAAATGGCTATATCTAGTTATCTAAGCATCTGCGGGGGTCATTTTATGAACCAGAAAAAAGACTTGTACATACTAAAATGGCTATATCTCCTAAGCTAGGCGTCAGCGGGGTCAAATTATGCACCAGAAAAAAAAATCTAAAGAGTAAAATGGCTATATCTCCTACACTGGGGCTCTGCGGGGGTCATTTTATGCGCCAGAAAAAAATAATTCAGAATACTAAAATGGCTATATCTACTTAACTAGGCGTATGCGGGGGTCATTTTATGCACCAGAAAAAAAAAATTTCAAAATACTAAAATGTCTATATCTCCTAAACTAGGCGACTGCGGGGCCAAATTATGCAAAAGAAAAAAAAACCTAAATACTAAAATGGCTACATCTCCAAAACTAGGCGTCTGCGGGGTTCATTTTATGCACCAGAAAAAAAAAAATCAAAACACAAAAATGGCTATATCTCCTAAACTATTCATCTGCGTTGGTCATTTGCCCCAGAAAAAGAACTCAAAATACTAGAATGGCTACATCTCCTAACCTAGGCGTCTGCGAGGGTCATTTTATGCAAAAAAAAAAAAATCAAAATACTTATATGGCTATCTCTCCAAAACTAAGCGTCTGCGGGGGTCATTTTATGCACCAGAAAAAAAAATTCGAAATACTAAGATGGCTATAACTCCTAAACTAGGCGTCTGTGGAGGTCATTTGGCCTAGAAAAAAAATTCAAAATACTAAAGTGGCTATATCTCCAAAACTAAGCGTCTGCGGGGGTCATTTTATGCACCCGAAAAAAAACTTCTAAAAACTAAAATTTCTAAATCTCCTAAACTAAGCCTCTGCTGGGTCTAATTATGCTAAAGAAAAAAAAATTCAAAGCACAAAAATGGCAATATCTCCTAAACTAGGTGTCTGCGGGGGTCATTTTATGCACCAAAAAAAAACATCAAAATACTAAAATGGCTATATCGCCTAAACTAGGCGTCTGAGGGGGTTATTTTATGCACCAAAAAAAATCAAAATACTAAAATGGCTATATCTGCAAAACTAGGCGTCTGCGGGGGTCATTTTATGCACCAGAAAAAAAAAGAATTCAAAATACTAAAATGGATATATCTCCTTCACTAGGCGTCTGCGGGGTCAAATTATGCACCAGAATAAAAAATCTAAATACTAAAATGGCTATATCTCCTACACTAGGGGTCTGCGTTGATCATTTTAAGCACCAGAAAAAAAAAATTCAAAATACTAAAATGGCTAAATCTAGTAAACTAGGCGTCTGCGGTGTCAAATTATGCACCAGAAAAAAAAATCTAAGGACTAAAATGGCTATATCTCCGCCAATGGGGGTCTGCGGGGGTCATTTAATGCACCAGAAAAAAAAAATTCAAAATACTAAAAAGGCTAAATCTCCTAAACTAGGCGTCTGCGGGGTCAAATTATGCACCAGAAAAAAAAATCTAAATACTAAAATGGCTATATCTCCTAATCTAAGCATCTGCGGGGGTCATTTTATGAACCAGAAAAAAAAACTTCTACATACTAAAATGGCTATTTCTCCTAAACTGGTCGTCTGCGGGGGTTATTTTATGCACCAGAAAAAAAAATTCAAAATACTAAAATGGCTATATTTCCTAAACTAGGCGTTTGCGGGGGTCATTTTATGCACCAGAAAAAAAAATTCAAAACACAAAAATTTCTATATCTCCTAAACTAGGCGTCTGCGGGGGTCATTTTATGCACCAGAAAAAAAAATTCAAAACACAAAAATGGCAATATCTTCTAAACTGGTCGTCAGCGGGGGTCATTTTATGCACCAGAAAAAAAAATTGAAAACACAAAAATGGCACTATCTCCTAAACTAGGCGTCTGCGGAGTCAAATTATGCACCAGAAAAAAAATTCAAAATACTAAAATGGCTAAATCTCCTAATCTAAGCATCTGCGGGGGTCATTTTATGCCCAAGAAAAAAAATTCAAAATACTAAAATGGCTAAATCTCATAAATTAGGCGTCTGCGGGGCCAAATTATGCACCAGGCAAAAAAACCTAAATACTAAAATGGCTACATCTCCAAAACTAGGCGTCTGCGGGGTCAAATTATGAACAAGAAAAACAAATCTAAATACTAAAATGGCTATATCTCCTACACTTGGGTTATGCGTGTGTCATTTTATGCACCAGAAAAAAAAAATCAAAATACTAAAATGGCTATATCTCCTAAACTAGGCCTCTGCGAGGGTCATTTTATGCACCAGAAGAAAAAAACTTCTAAATACTAAAATGGCTATATCTCCTAAACTAGGCGTCTGCGGCGCTCATTTGCCCCAGAAAAAAAAATCAAAACACTTAAGTGGCTATATCTCAAAAACTAGGCGTCTGCGGGTATCATTTTATGCCAAAGAAAAAAAAATCCAAATACTAAAATGGTTATATCTCCTAAGTTAGGCGCCTGCGGTGGTCATTTTATGCACCAAAAATCCAAAATACTAAAACGGCTATATCTCCTAAACTAGGCGTCTGCGGGGTCAAATTAATCACCAGAAAAAAAAAATCACATTACTAAAATTGCTATATCTCCTAAACTAGGCCTCTGCGAGGGTCATTTTATGCACCCGAAAAAAAAATAATCAAAATACTAAAATGGCTATATAAAGTAATCTAAGCATCTGCGTGGGTCATTTTATACACCAGAAAAAAAAACTTCTACATACTAAAATGGCTATATCTCCTAAACTTGGCGTCTGCGGGGTCAAATTATGCACCAGAAAAAAAAAATCTAAAGAGTAAAATGGCTTATCTCCTACACTTGGGGTATGCGGGTGCCAATTTATGCACCAGAAAAAAAAAATCAAAATACTAAAATGGCTATATCTCCTAAACTAGGCGTCTGCGGGGGTCATTTTGTGCACCAGAAGAAAAAAACTTCTAAATACTAAAATGGCTATATCTCCTAAACAAGGCGTCTGCGGCGGTCATTTGCCCCAGAAAAAAAAAATCAAACCACTTAAATGGGGTATCTCAAAAACTAGGCGTCTGCGGGTATCATTTTATGCCCCAGAAAAAAAAATCCAAATACTAAAATGGTTATAGCTCCTAAGCTAGGCGTCTGCGGGGGTCATTTTATGCACCAAAAATCCAAAATACTAAAACGGCTATATCTAATAAACTAGGCGTCTGCGGTGGTCATTTGCCCCAGAAAAAAAAAATCAAAACACTTAAGTGGCTATATTTCAAAAACTAGGCGTCTGCGGGTATCATTTTATGCCAAAGAAAAAAAAATCCAAATACTAAAATGGTTATATCTCCTAAGCTAGGCGTCTGCGGGGGTCATTTTATGCACCAAAAATCCAAAATACTAAAACGGCTATATCTCCTAAACTAGGCGTCTGCGGGGTCAAATTAAGCACCAGAAAAAAAAATCAAATTACTAAAATTGCTATATCTCCTAAACTGGGCCTCTGCGAGGGTCATTTTATGCACCCGAAAAAAATATAATCAAAATACTAAAAGGCTATATCTAGTAATCTAAGCATCTGCGGGGGTCATTTTATGCACCAGAAAAAAGACTTCTACATACTAAAATGGCTATATCTCCTAAACTAGGCGTCTGCGGGGTCAAATTATGCACCAGAAAAAAAAATCTAAAGAGTAAAATGGCTATATCTCCTACACTGTGGCTCTGCGGGGCTCATTTTATGCGCCAGAAAAAAATAATTCAGAATACTAAAATGGTTATATCTACTTAACTAGGCGTCTGCGGGGGTCATTTTATGCACCAGAAAAAAAAAATTTCAAAATACTAAAATGGCTATATCTCCTAAACTAGGCGACTGCTGGGCGAAATTATGCACCAGAAAAAAAATCCTAAACACTAAAATGGCTACATCTCCAAAACTAGGCGTCTGCGGGGTTCATTTTATGCAAAAAAAAAAAAATCAAAATACATATATGGCTATCTCTCCAAAACTAAGCGTCTGCGGGGGTCATTTTATGCACCAGAAAAAAAAAATACGAAATACTAAGATGGCTATAACTCCTAAACTAGGCGTCTGTGGAGAACATTTGCCCTAGAAAAAAAATTCAAAATACTAAAGTGGCTATATCTCCAAAACTAAGCGTCTGCTGGGGTTATTTTATGCACCCGAAAAAAAACTTCTAAATACTAAAATTTCTAAATCTCCTAAACTAAGCCTCTGCTGGGTCAAATTATGCACCAGAAAAAAAAATTCAAAGCACAAAAATGGCTATATCTCCTAAACTAGGTGTCTGCGGGGGTCATTTTATGCACCAAAAAAAAATCAAAATACTAAAATGGCTAAATCTCATAAATTAGGCGTCTGCAGGGTCAAATTATGCACCAGAAAAAAAAAATTAAAATACTGAAACGGATATATCACCTAAACCAGGGGTCTGCGGGGGTCATTTTATGCACCAGAAAAAAAAATTCAAAATACTAAAATGGCTATATCTCCTAATCTAAGCATCTGCGGGGGTCATTTTATGAACCAGAAAAAAAATTCAAAATACTAAAATGGCTAAATCTCATAAATTAGGCGTCTGCAGGGTCAAACTATGCACCAGAAAAAAAAAATTAAAATACTAAAACGGATATATCACCTAAACCAGGGGTCTGCGGGGGTCATTTTATGCACCAGAAAAAAAAATTCAAAATACTAAAATGGCTATATCTCCTAATCTAAGCATCTGCGGGGGTCATTTTATGAACCAGAAAAAAAATTCAAAATACTAAGATGGCTATATCTCCTAAACTATTCATCTGCGGGGGTCATTTGCCCCAGAAAAAGAAATCAAAATACTAGAATGGCTACATCTCCGAAGCTAGGCGTCTGCGAGGGTCATTTTATGCAAAAAAAAAAAAATCAAAATACATATATGGCTATCTCTCCAAAACTAAGCGTCTGCGGGGGTCATTTTATGCACCAGAAAAAAAAAATTCGAAATACTAAGATGGCTATAACTCCTAAACTAGGCGTCTGTGGAGAACATTTGCCCTAGAAAAAAAATTCAAAATACTAAAGTGGCTATATCTCCAAAACTAAGCGTCTGCTGGGGTTATTTTATGCACCCGAAAAAAAACTTCTAAATACTAAAATTTCTAAATCTCCTAAACTAAGCCTCTGCTGGGTCAAATTATGCACCAGAAAAAAAAATTCAAAGCACAAAAATGGCTATATCTCCTAAACTAGGTGTCTGCGGGGTCATTTTATGCACCAAAAAAAAAATCAAAATACTAAAATGGCTAAATCTCATAAATTAGGCGTCTGCAGGGTCAAATTATGCACCAGAAAAAAAAAATTAAAATACTGAAACGGATATATCACCTAAACCAGGGGTCTGCGGGGGTCATTTTATGCACCAGAAAAAAAAATTCAAAATACTAAAATGGCTATATCTCCTAATCTAAGCATCTGCGGGGGTCATTTTATGAACCAGAAAAAAAATTCAAAATACTAAAATGGCTAAATCTCATAAATTAGGCGTCTGCAGGGTCAAACTATGCACCAGAAAAAAAAAATTAAAATACTAAAACGGATATATCACCTAAACCAGGCGTCTGCGGGGGTCATTTTATGCACCAGAAAAAAAAATTCAAAATACTAAAATGGCTATATCTCCTAATCTAAGCATCTGCGGGGGTCATTTTATGAACCAGAAAAAAAATTCAAAATACTAAGATGGCTATAACTCCTAAACTAGGCGTCTGTGGAGGTCATTTGGCCTAGAAAAAAAATTCAAAATACTAAAGTGGCTATATCTCCAAAACTAAGCGTCTGCGGGGGTCATTTTATGCACCAAAAAAAAAATCAAAATACTAAAATGGCTATATCTCCTAAACTAGGCGTCTGAGGGGGTCATTTTATGCACCAGAAAAAAAAATTGAAAACAAAAAATGGCTATATCTCCTAAACTAGGCGTCTGCGGGGTCAAATTATGCACCAGAAAAAAAATTCAAAATACTAAAATAGCTAAATCTCCTAATCTAAGCATCTGCGGGGGTCATTTTAAGCCCCAGAAAAAAAATTCAAAATACTATAATGGCTAAATCTCATAAATTAGGCGTCTGCAGGGTCAAATTATGCATCAGAAAAAAAAAACTAAAATACTGAAACGGATATATCACCTAAACCAGGGGTCTGCGGGGGTCATTTTATGCACCAGAAAAAAAAATTCAAAATACTAAAATGGCTATATCTCCTAATCTAAGCATCTGCGGGGGTCATTTTATGAACCAGAAAAAAAATTCAAAATACTAAAATGGCTAAATCTCATAAATTAGGCGTCTGCAGGGTCAAACTATGCACCAGAAAAAAAAAATTAAAATACTAAAACGGATATATCACCTAAACCAGGGGTCTGCGGGGGTCATTTTATGCACCAGAAAAAAAAATTCAAAATACTAAAATGGCTATATCTCCTAATCTAAGCATCTGCGGGGGTCATTTTATGAACCAGAAAAAAAATTCAAAATACTAAAATGGCTATATCTCCAAAACTAAGCGTCTGCGGGGGTTATTTTATGCACCCGAAAAAAAACTTCTAAATACTAAAATTTCTAAATCTCCTAAACTAAGCCTCTGCTGGGACAAATTATGCACCAGAAAAAAAAATTCAAAGCACAAAAATGGCTATATCTCCCAAACTAGGTGTCTGCGGGGGTCATTTAATGCACCAGAAAAAAAAACTTCAGAATACTAAAAAGGCTAAATCTCCTAAACTAGGCGTCTGCGGGGTCATTTTAAGCACCAGAAAAAAAAATTGAAAACACAAAAATGGCTATATCTCCTAAACTAGGCGTCTGCGGGATCAAATTATGCACCAGAAAAAAAATTCAAAATACTAAAATAGCTAAATCTCCTAATCTAAGCATCTGCGGGGGTCATTTTAAGCCCCAGAAAAAAAATTCAAAATACTAAAATGGCTAAATCTCATAAATTAGGCGTCTGCAGGGTCAAATTATGCACCAGAAAAAAAAAATTAAAATACTGAAACGGATATATCACCTAAACCAGGGGTCTGCGGGGGTCATTTTAAGCACCAGAAAATAAAATTCAAAATACTAAAATGGCTATATCTCCTAATCTAAGCATCTGCGGGGGTCATTTTATGAACCAGAAAAAAAATTCAAAATACTAAAATGGCTAAATCTCATAAATTAGGCGTCTGCAGGGTCAAATTATGCACCAGAAAAAAAAAATTAAAATACTAAAACGGATATATCAACTAAACTAGGGGTCTGCGGGGGTCATTTTATGCACCAGAAAAAAAAATTCAAAACACAAAAATGGCTATATCTGCTAAACTGGTCGTCTGCGGGGGTCATTTTATGCACCAGAAAAAAAAAAATTCAAAATACTAAAATGGCTATATCTCCTAAACTAGGCGTCTGCGGGGTCAAATTATGCACCAGAAAAAAAACCTAAATACTAAAATGGCTATATCTCCTACACTTGGGTTATGCGGGTGTCATTTTATGCACCAGAAAAAAAAAATCAAAATACTAAAATGGCTATATCTCATAAACTAGGCGTCTGCGGGGGTCATTTACCCCAGAAAAAGAAATCAAAATACTAGAATGGCTACATCTCCTAAGCTGGGCGTCTGTGAGGGTCATTTTATGCACCAGAAAAAAAAATTTCAAAATACTAAAATGGCTATATCTCCTAAACTAGGCGTCTGCAGGGGTCATTTCATGCACCCGAAAAAAAAATTCTAAATACTAAGATGGCTATATCTCCCAAACTAGGCGTCTGCGGGGGTGATTTGCCCCAGAAAAAAAAAATCAAAATACCAGAATGGCTATCTCTCCAAGACTAAGCGTCTGCGGGGGTCATTTTATGCACCAGAAAAAAAAATTCTAAATACTAACACGGCTATAACTCCTAAACTAGGCGTCTGTGGAGGTCATTTGCCTTAGAAAAAAAATTCGAAATACTAAAGTGGCTAAATCTTCTAAACTAAGCGTCTGCTGGGACAAATTATGCACCAGAAAAAAAAAAATTCAAAACACAAAAATGGCTATATCTCCTAAACTACGCGTCTGCGGGGGTCATTTTATGCACCTAAAAAAAACTCGAAATACTAAAATGGCTATATCTCCTAAACTAGGCGTCTGCGGGGGTCATTTTATGCACCAGAAAAAAAAATTAAAATACTAAAATGGCTATCTCTCCAAAACTAAGCGTCTGCGGGGGACATTTTATGCACCAGGAAAAAAAAAATTCAAAACACAAAAATTTCTATATCTCCTAAACTAGGCGTCTGCGGGGGTCATTCTATGCACCAGAAAAAAAAATTCAAAACACAAAAATGGCTATATCTCCTAAACTGGTCGTCTGCGGGGGTCATTTTATGCACCAGAAAAAAAAATTAAAATACTAAAATGGTTATATCTCCTAAGCTAGGCGTCTGCGGGGGTCATTTTATGCACCAAAAATCCAAAATACTAAAACGGCTATATCTCCTAAACTAGGCGTCTGCGGGGTCAAATTAAGCACCAGAAAAAAAATCAAAATACTAAAATTGCTATATCTCCTAAACTAGGCCTCTGCGAGGGTCATTTTATGCACCAGAAAAAAAAATAATCAAAATACTAAAATGGCTATATCTAGTAATCTAAGCATCTGCGGGGGTCATTTTATGCACCAGAAAAAAAACTTCTAAATACTCAAATGGCTATATCTCCTAAACTAGGCGTCTGCGGGGTCAAATTATGCACCAGAAAAAAAAATCTAAAGATTAAAATGGCTATATCTCCTGCACTGGCGGTCTGCGGGGGTCATTTTATGCGAAAGAAAAAAATAATTCAGAATACTAAAATGGCTATATCTCCTAAACTAGGCGTCTGCGGTGGTCATTTTATGCACCAGAAAAAAAAAAATTCAAAATACTAAAATGGCTATATCTCCTAAACTAGGCGTCTGCGGGGTCAAATTATGCACCAGAAAAAAAACCTAAATACTAAAATGGCTATATCACAAACCTGGGCGTCTGTGAGGGTCATTTTATGCAAAAAAAAAAAATCGAAATACTAAAATGGCTATATCTCCTAAACTAGGCGTCTGCGGGGGTCATTTCAAGCACCAGAAAAACAAAAATTCAAAATACTAAAATGGCTATATCTCCTAAACTAGGCGTCTGCGAGGGTCATTTTATGCACCAAAAAAAAATTAAAATACTTAAATGGCTATCTCTCCAAAACTAAGCGTCTGCGGGGGTCATTTTATGCACCAGAAAAAAAAAATTCTAAATACTAACATGGCTATAACTCCTAAACTAGGCGTCTGCGGAGGTCATTTGCCCTAGAAAAAAAATTCGAAATACTAAAGTGGCTAAATCTCCAAAACTAAGCGTCTGCGGGGGTCATTTTATGCACCCGAAAAAAAACTTCTAAATACTTAAATGGCTAAATCTCTGAAACTAAGCGTCTGCTGGGTCAAATTATGCACCAGAAAAAAAAAAACTTCAAAACACAAAAATGGCTATATCTCCTAAACTAAGCGTCTGCGGGGGTCATTTTATGCACCAGGAAATAAAAAATTCTAAATACTAAGATGGCTATATCTCCTAAACTACGCGTGTGCGGGGCTCATTTTATGCACCAGAAAAAAAAAAGTCAAAGTACTAAAATGGCTATATCTCCAAAACTATTCGTCTGCGGGGGTCATTTTATGCACAAGAAAAAAAAAAATCTAAATACTAACATGGCTATAACTCCTAAACTAGGCGTCTGTGGAGGTCATTCGCCCTAGAAAAAAAATTTAAAATACTAAAGTGGCTATATCACCAAAACTAAGCGTCTGCGGAGGTCATTTTATGCACCCGAAAAAAAAATTATAAATACTAAAATGGCTAAATCTCCTAAACTAAGCGTCTGCTGGGTCAAATTATGCACCAGAAAAAAAAAGTTCAAAACACAAAAATGGCTATATCTCCTAAACTAGTCGTCTGCGGGGGTCATTTTATGCACCAAAAAAAAAATCAAAATACTAAAATTGCTATATCTCCTAAACTAGGCGTCTGCGATGGTCATTTTATGCACCAGAAAAAAAAAATTCTAAATACTAAGATGGCTATATCTCCTAAACTAGGCGTCTGCGGGGGTCATTTGCCCCAGAAAAAAAAATCAAAATACTAGAATGGCTACATCTCCAAAACTAAGCGTCTGCGGGGGTCATTTTATGCACCCGAAAAAAAACTTCTAAATACTAAAACGGCTAAATCTCCTAAACTAAGCGTCTGCTGGGTCAAATTATGCACCAGAAAAAAAAAATTCAAAACACAAAAATGGCTATATCTCCTAAACTAGGCGTCTGTGGGGGTCATTTTATGCACCACAAAAAAAAATCAAAATACTTAAATGGCTATCTCTCCAAAACTAAGCGTCTGCCGGGGTCATTTTATGCACCAGAAAAAAAAAATTCT
Organism: Volucella zonaria; assembly: GCA_963966105.1. Classification (NCBI taxonomy): domain Eukaryota; kingdom Metazoa; phylum Arthropoda; class Insecta; order Diptera; family Syrphidae; genus Volucella; species Volucella zonaria. The sequence continues at coordinate 3,093,955 of CAWYQB010000254.1, read as the reverse complement.
AAATACTAACATGGCTATAACTCCTAAACTAGGCGTCTGTGGAGGTCATTTGCCCTAGAAAAAAAATTCAAAATACTAAAGTGGCTATATCTCCAAAACTAAGCGTCTGCGGGGGTCATTTTATGCACCCGAAAAAAAACTTCTAAATACTAAAACGGCTAAATCTCCTAAACTAAGCGTCTGCTGGGTCAAATTATGCACCAGAAAAAAAAAATTCAAAACACAAAAATTGCTATATCTCCTAAACTAGGCGTCTGCGGGGGTCATTTTATGCACCACAAAAAAAAATCAAAATACTTAAATGGCTATCTCTCCAAAACTAAGCGTCTGCCGGGGTCATTTTATGCACCAGAAAAAAAAAATTCTAAATACTAACATGGCTATAACTCCTAAACTAGGCGTCTGTGGAGGTCATTTGCCCTAGAAAAAAAATTCAAAATACTAAAGTGGCTATATCTCCAAAACTAAGCGTCTGCGGCTAAATCTCTGAAACTAAGCGTCTTCTGGGTCAAATTATGCACCAGAAAAAAAAAATTCAAAACACAAAAATGGCTATATCTGCTAAACTAGGCGTCTGCGGGGGTCATTTTATGCACCAAAAAAAAAAATCAAAATACTAAAATGGCTATATCTCCTAAGCTAGGCGTCTGCGAGGGTCATTTTATGCACCAGAAAAAAAAATTAAAATACTAAAATGGCTATCTCTCCAAAACTAAGCGTCTGCGGGGGTCATTTTATGTACCAGGAAATAAAAAATTCTAAATACTAAGATGGCTATATCTCCTAAACTACGCGTGTGCGGGGGTCATTTTATGCACCAGAAAAAAAAAATCAAAATACTAAAATGGCTATATCTCCAAAACTATTCGTCTGCGGGGGTCATTTTATGCACAAGAAAAAAAAAATTCTAAATACTAACATGGCTATAACTCCTAAACTAGGCGTCTGTGGAGGTCATTTGCCCTAGAAAAAAAATTTAAAATACTAAAGTGGCTATATCACCAAAACTAAGCGTCTGCGGAGGTCATTTTATGCACCCGAAAAAAAAATTCTAAATACTAAAATGGCTAAATCTCCTAAACTAAGCGTCTGCTGGGTCAAATTATGCACCAGAAAAAAAAAGTTCAAAACACAAAAATGGCTATATCTCCTAAACTAGGCGTCTGCGGGGGTCATTTTATGCACCAAAAAAAAAATCAAAATACTAAAATTGCTATATCTCCTAAGCTAGGCGTCTGCGATGGTCATTTTATGCACCAGAAAAAAAAAATTCTAAATACTAAGATGGCTATATCTACTAAACTAGGCGTCTGCGGGGGTCATTTGCCCCAGAAAAAAAAATCAAAATACTAGAATGGCTACATCTCCAAAACTAAGCGTCTGCGGGGGTCATTTTATGCACCCGAAAAAAAACTTCTAAATACTAAAACGGCTAAATCTCCTAAACTAAGCGTCTGCTGGGTCAAATTATGCACCAGAAAAAAAAAATTCAAAACACAAAAATTGCTATATCTCCTAAACTAAGCGTCTGCGGGGGTCATTTTATGCACCACAAAAAAAAATCAAAATACTTAAATGGCTATCTCTCCAAAACTAAGCGTCTGCCGGGGTCATTTTATGCACCAGAAAAAAAAAATTCTAAATACTAACATGGCTATAACTCCTAAACTAGGCGTCTGTGGAGGTCATTTGCCCTAGAAAAAAAATTCAAAATACTAAAGTGGCTATATCTCCAAAACTAGGCGTCTGCGGGGGTCATTTTATGCACCCGAAAAAAAACTTCTAAATACTAAAACGGCTAAATCTCCTAAACTAAGCGTCTGCTGGGTCAAATTATGCACCAGAAAAAAAAAACTCAAAACACAAAAATTGCTATATCTCCTAAACTAGGCGTCTGCGGGGGTCATTTTATGCACCAAAAAAAAAAATCAAAATACTAAAATGGCTATATCTCCTAAACTAGGCGTCTGCGAGGGTCATTTTATGCACAAAAAAAAAATCAAAATACTTAAATGGCTATATCTCCAAAACTAAGCGTCTGCGGCGGTCATTTTATGCACCCGAAAAAAAACTTCTAAATACTAAAATGGCTAAATCTCCTAAACTAAGCGTCAGCTGGCTCAAATTATGCACCAGAAAAAAAAATTCAAAACACAAAAATGGCTATATCTCCTAAACTAGGCGTCTGCGGGGTTCATTTTATGCACCAAAAAAAAAATTAAAATACTAAAATGGCTATATCTCCTAAACTAGGCGTCTGCGAGGGTCATTTTATGCACCAGAAAAAAAAATTAAAATACTAAAATGGCTATCTCTCCAAAACTAAGCGTCTGCGGGGGTCATTTTATGCACCAGGAAAAAAAAATTCTAAATACTAAGATGGCTATATCTCCTAAAGTAGGCGTCTGCGGGGGTCATTTTATGCACCCGAAAAAAAACTTCTAAATACTAAAATGGCTAAATCTCCTAAACTAAGCGTCTGCTGGGTCAAACTATGCACCAGAAAAAAAAATTCAAGACCCAAAAATGGCTATATCTCTTAAACTAGGCGTCTGCGGGGTTCATTTTATGCACCAAACAAAAACTCAAAATCCTAAAATGGCTATATCTCCTAAACTAGTCGTCTGCGGGGTCAAATTATGCACCAGAAAAAAAAATCTAAAGACAAAAATGGCTACATCTCCTACACTAGTGGTCTGCGGGGGTCATTTAATGCACCAGAAAAAAAACAATTCACAATACTAAAATGGCTAAATCTCCTAAACTAGGCGTCTGCGGGGTCAAATTATGCACCAGAAAAAATAATCTAAAGAGTAAAATGGCTATATCTCCTACACTGGGGGTCTGCTTGGGTCATTTTATGCACCAGAAAAAAAAATTCAAAACACAAAAATGGCTATATCTCCTAATTTAAGCGTCTGCGAGGGTCATTTTATGCACCAGAAAAAAAAATTAAAATACTAAAATGGCTATCTCTCCAAAACTAAGCGTCTGCTTGGTCATTTTATGCACCAGATAAAAAAAATTCTAAATACTAAAATGGCTAAATCTCCTAAACTAGGCGTCTGCGGGGGTCATTTTATGCACCAGACAAAAAAAAATTCAAAATACTAAAATGGCTATATCTCCTAAACTAGGCGTCTGCGGGGTCAAATTATGCACCAGAAAAAAAAACCTAAATACTAAAATGGCTATATCTCCTACACTAGGGATCTGCGTTGGTCATTTTCTGCACTAGAAAAAAAAAATTCGAAATACTAAAATGGCTAAATCTCCTAAACTAGGCGTCTGCGGGGTCAAATTATGCACCAGAAAAAAAAAATCAAAATACTAAAACGGCTATATCTCCTTAACTAGGTGTCTGCGGGGGTCAAATTATGCACCAGAAAAAAAAACCTAAATACTAAAATGGCTATATCTCCTACACTAGGGGTCTGCGTTGGTCATTTTCTGCACTAGAAAAAAAAAATTCGAAATACTAAAATGGCTAAATCTCCTAAACTAGGCGTCTGCGGGGGTCATTTTATGCACCAGACAAAAAAAAATTCAAAATACTAAAATGGCTATATCTCCTTAACTAGGTGTCTGCGGGGGTCAAATTATGCACCAGAAAAAAAAACCTAAATACTAAAATGACTATATCTCCTACACTAGGGGTCTGCGTTGGTCATTTTCTGCACTAGAAAAAAAAAATTCGAAATACTAAAATGGCTAAATCTCCTAAACTAGGCGTCTGCGGGGTCAAATTATGCACCAGAAAAAAAAAATTAAAATACTAAAACGGCTATATCTCCTTAACTAGGTGTCTGCGGGGGTCATTTTATGCACCAGAAAAAAAAATTCAGAATACTAAAATGGCTAAATCTCCTAAACTAGGCGTCTGCGGGGTCAAAAAAAAAAAATCAAAATACTAAAACGGCTATATCTCCTACACTAGGGGTCTGCGTTAGTCATTTTATGCACCAGAAAAAAAAAATTCAAAATACTAAAATAGCTAAATCTCCTAAACTAGGCGTCTGCGGGGTCAAATTATGCATCAGGAAAAAAAAAACAAAATACCAAACTGGCTACATCTCCTAAACTAGGCGTCTGCGGGGGTCATTTTATGCACCAGAAAAAAAAAAATCAAAATACTTAAATGGCTATCTCTTCAAAACTAAGCGTCTGCGGGGGTCATTTTATGCACCAGAAAAAAAATTCAAAACACAAAAATGGCTATATCTCCTAATTTAAGCGTCTGCGGGGGTCATTCTATGCACCAGAAAAAAAATATTAAAATACTAAAATGGCTATATCTCTTAAACTAGGCGTCTGCTAGGATCATTTTATGCACCAGACAAAAAAAATTCAAAACACAAAAATGGCTATATCTCCTAAACTAGGCGTCTGCGGGGGTCATTTTATGCACCAGACAAAAAAAATTCAAAATACTAAAATGGCTTTATCTCCTAAACTAGGCGTCGGCGGGGTCAAATTATGCACCAGAAAAAAAAAATTCAGAATACTAAAATGGCTAAATCCCCTAAACTAGGCGTCTGTGGGGTCAAAAAATGCACCAGAAAAAAAATCTAATTACTAAAATGGCTATATCTCCTAAACTAGGAGAAAACAATTCTAAACACTAAAATGGCTATATCACCTAAACTAGGCGTCTGCGGAGTCAAATTATGCACCAGAAAAAAAAAATCTAAAAAGTAAAATGGCCACATCTCCTACACTAGGGGTCTGCGGGGGTCATTTTATGCACCAGAAAAAAGTAACTCAGAATACTAAAATGGCTAACTCTCATAAACTAGGCGTCTGCGGGGTCACAGTATGCACCAGAAAATAATCAAAATACTAAAATGGCTATTTCTCCTAAACTAGGGGTCTGCGGGGGTCATTTTATGCACCAGAAAAAAAAATTCAAAACACAGAAATGGCTTTATCTCCTAAACTAGGCGTCTGCGGGGTCTAATTATGCACCAGAAAAAAAAATTCAGAATACTAAAATGGCTAAATCCCCTAAACTAGGCGTCTGTGGGGTCAAAAAATGCACCAGAAAAAAAAATCTAATTACTAAAATAGCTATATCTCCTAAACTAGGCGTCTGCGGGGGTCACTTTGTGCACCAGAAAAAAACAATTCTAAACACTAAAATGGCTATATCACCTAAACTAGGCGTCTGCGGAGTCAAATTATGCACCAGAAAAAAAAAATCTAAAAAGTAAAATGGCCATATCTCCTACACTAGGGGTCTGCGGGGGTCATTTTATGCACCAGAAAAAAGTAACTCAGAATACTAAAATGGCTAACTCTCATAAACTAGGCGTCTGCGGGGTCAAAGTATGCACCAGAAAATAATCAAAATACTAAAATGGCTATTTCTCCTAAACTAGGGGTCTGCGGGGGTCATTCTATGCACCAGAAAAAAAAAATCAAAATACTAAAATGGCTATATCTCCTAAACTAGGCGTCTGTTAGGATCATTTTATGCACCAGACAAAAGAAATTCAAAACACAAAAATGGCTATATCTCCTAAACTAGGCGTCTGCGGGGTCAAATTATGCACCAGAAAAAAAATCTAAATACTAAAATGGCTATATCTCCTACACTAGGGGTTTGCGGGGTTCATTTTATGCACCAGAAAAAAAAATTCAAAATACTAAAATGGCTAAATCTCCTAAACTAGGCGTTTGCGGGGTCAAATTATGCACCAGAAAAAAATCTAAAGACTAAAATGGCTATATCTCCTACACTAGGGGTCTGCGGGGTTCATTTTATGCACCAGAAAGTAAAAATGCAGAATACTAAAATGGCTAAATCCCCTAAACTAGGCGTCTGCTTTGTCAAATTACGCACCAGAAAAAAAAATTTAAATACTTAAATGGCTATATCTCCTAAACTAAGCGTGTGCGGGGGTTATTTTATGCACCAGACAAAAAAAAATCAAAACACACAAATGGCTATATCTCCTAAACAAGGCGTCTGCGGGGTCAAATTATGCACCAGAAAAAAAATCTAAATACTAAAATGGCTATATCTCCTACACTAGGGGTTTGCGGGGTTCATTTTATGCACCAGAAAAAAAAAATTCAAAATACTAAAATGGCTAAATCTCCTAAACTAGGCGTTTGCGGGGTCAAATTATGCACCAGAAAAAAAATCTAAAGACTAAAATGGCTATATCTCCTACACTAGGGGTCTGCGGGGTTCATTTTATGCACCAGAAAGTAAAAATGCAGAATACTAAAATGGCTAAATCCCCTAAACTAGGCGTCTGCGTTGTCAAATTACGCACCAGAAAAAAAAATTAAAATACTTAAATGGCTATATCTCCTAAACTAAGCGTGTGCGGGGGTCATTTTATGCACCAGACAAAAAAAAATCAAAACACACAAATGGCTATATCTCCTAAACTAGGCGTGTGCTAGGATCATTTTATGCCCCAGAAAAAAAAAATTCAGAATACTAAAATGGCTTTATCTCCTAAACTAGGCGTGTGCTAGGATCATTTTATGCACCAGGAAAAAAAAATTCAGAATACTTAAATGGCTATATCTCCTAAACTAGGCGTCTGCGGGGTCAAATTACGCACCAGAAAAAAAAATTCAGAATACTTAAATGGCTATATCTCCTAAACTAGGCGTCTGCTAGGATCATTTTATGCACCAGACAAAAAAATTCAAAACACGAAAAGGGCTATATCTCCTAAACTAGGCGTCTGCGGGGTCAAATTATGCACCAGAAAAAAAACGCCTAAAGACTAAAATGGCGATATCTCCAACACTAGGGGTCTGCGGGGTTCATTTTATGCACCAGAAAAAAAAAATTCAGAATACTAAAATGGCTAAATCTCCTAAACTAGGCGTTTGCGGGGTCAAATTATGCACCAGAAAAAAATCTAAAGACTAAAATGGCTATATCTCCTACACTAGGGGTCTGCGGGGTTCATTTTATGCACCAGAAAGTAAAAATGCAGAATACTAAAATGGCTAAATCCCCTAAACTAGGCGTCTGCTTTGTCAAATTACGCACCAGAAAAAAAAATTTAAATACTTAAATGGCTATATCTCCTAAACTAAGCGTGTGCGGGGGTTATTTTATGCACCAGACAAAAAAAAATCAAAACACACAAATGGCTATATCTCCTAAACAAGGCGTCTGCGGGGTCAAATTATGCACCAGAAAAAAAATCTAAATACTAAAATGGCTATATCTCCTACACTAGGGGTTTGCGGGGTTCATTTTATGCACCAGAAAAAAAAAATTCAAAATACTAAAATGGCTAAATCTCCTAAACTAGGCGTTTGCGGGGTCAAATTATGCACCAGAAAAAAAATCTAAAGACTAAAATGGCTATATCTCCTACACTAGGGGTCTGCGGGGTTCATTTTATGCACGAGAAAGTAAAAATGCAGAATACTAAAATGGCTAAATCCCCTAAACTAGGCGTCTGCGTTGTCAAATTACGCACCAGAAAAAAAAATTAAAATACTTAAATGGCTATATCTCCTAAACTAAGCGTGTGCGGGGGTCATTTTATGCACCAGACAAAAAAAAATCAAAACACACAAATGGCTATATCTCCTAAACTAGGAGTCTGCTAGGATCATTTTATGCACCAGACAAAAAAAATTCAAAACACGAAAAGGGCTATATCTCCTAAACTAGGCGTCTGCGGGGTCAAATTATGCACCAGAAAAAAAAATCTAAAGACAAAAATGGTTATATCTCCTACACTAGAGGTCTGCGGGGTTCATTTTATGCACCAGAAAAAAAAATTCAGAATACTAAAATGGCTAAATCCCCTAAACTAGGCGTCTGCGGGGTCAAATTACGCACCAGAAAAAAAAATTAAAATACTTAAATGGCTATATCTCCTCAACTAAGCGTCTGCGGGGGTCATTTTATGCACCAGACAAAAAAAAATCAAAACACACAAATGGCTATATCTCCTAAACTAGGCGTCTGCGGGGTCAAATTATGCAGCAGAAAAAAAATCTAAAGACTAAAATGGAGATATCTCCTACACTAGGGGTCTGCGGGGTTCATTTTATGCACCAGAAAAAAAAATTCAGAATACTAAAATGGCTATATCTCCTAAACTAGGCGTCTGCTAGGATCATTTTATGCCCCAGAAAAAAAAAATTCAGAATACTTAAATGGCTATATCTCCTAAACTAGGCGTCTGCTAGGATCATTTTAAGCACCAGACAAAAAAAATTCAAAACACGAAAATGGCTATATCTCCTAAACAAGGCGTCTGCGGGGTCAAATTATGCACCAGAAAAAAAAAATCTAAAGACTAAAATGGCGATATCTCCAACACTAGGGGTCTGCGGGGTTCATTTTATGCACCAGAAAAAAAAAATTCAGAATACTAAAATGGCTATATCTCCTAAACTAGGCGTCTGCTAGGATCATTTTATGCCCCAGAAAAAAAAAATTCAGAATACTAAAATGGCTATATCTCCTAAACTAGGCGTCTGCTAGGATCATTTTATGCACCAGACAAAAAAAAATTCAAAACACGAAAATGGCTATATCTCCTAAACTAGGCGTCTGCGGGGTCAAATTATGCACCAGAAAAAAAAATCTAAAGACAAAAATGGCTATATCTCCTACACTAGAGGTCTGCGGGGTTCATTTTATGCACCAGAAAAAAAAATCAAAATACTAAAATGGCTTTATCTCCTAAACTAGTCGTCTGCGGGGGTCATTCTGTGCACCAGAAAAAAAAATCAAAATACTAAAATGGCTATATCTCCTAAACTAGGCGTCTGCGAGGGTCATTTGATGCACCAGACAAAAAACATTCTAAACACAGAAATGGCTATATCTCCTAAACTAGGCGTCTGCGGGAGTTATTTTATGCACCAGAAAAAAAAATTCAAAACACAAAAATGGCTATATTTCCTAAACTAGAAAAAAAAAATACTAAAGTGGCTATATCTCCTAAACTGGGTGTCACGTGTCCCAGAAAAAAAAATCAAAACACTTAAAGGGCGATATCTCCTAACCTAGGCGTCTGCGGGTGTCACTTGTCCCAGAAAAAAAATCCAAAATACTAAAATGGTTATATCTCCGAAACTAGGCGTCTGCGGTGGTCATTTTGCGCACCAAAAATCCAAAATACTAAAACGGATATATCTACTAAACTAGAGGTCTTCGGGGGTCATTTTATGCACCAGAAAAAAAATTCAAAATACTAAAATGGCTATATCTCCTAAACTTGGCGTCTGCGGGGGTCATTTTATGCACCAGAAAAAAAAATTTAAATTCTAAAATTGCTATATCTCTTAAACTAGGAATCTGCGAGGGTCAAATTATGCACCAGAAGAAAAAAATTAAAATACTAAAACGGATATATCTCCTAAACTTGGGGTCTACGTGTGTCATTTTATGCACCAGAAAAAAAAAATTCAAAATACTAAAATGGCTATATCTCCTCCACTTGGGGTCTGCGGGTGTCATTTTATGCACCAGAAAAAAAAATCAAAATACTAAAACGGATATATCTCCTAAACTAGGGGTCTGCGGGGTTCATTTTATGCACCAGAAAAAAAAATTCAGAATACTAAAATGGCTAAATCCCCTAAACTAGGCGTCTGCGGGGTCAAATTACGCACCAGAAAAAAAAATTAAAATACTTAAATGGCTATATCTCCTAAACTTAACGTCTGCGGGGGTCATTTTATGCACCAGACAAAAAAAAATCAAAACACACAAATGGCTATTTCTCCTAAACTAGGCGTCTGCGGGGTCAAATTATGCAGCAGAAAAAAAATCTAAAGACTAAAATGGCGATATCTCCTACACATTGGGGTCTGCGGGGTTCATTTTATGCACCAGAAAAAAAAATTCAGAATACTAAAATGGCTATATCTCCTAAACTAGGCGTCTGCTAGGATCATTTTATGCCCCAGAAAAAAAAAATTCAAAATACTTAAATGGCTATATCTCCTAAACTAGGCGTCTGCTAGGATCATTTTATGCACCAGACAAAAAAAATTCAGAATACTAAAATGGCTATATCTCCTAAACTAGGCGTCTGCTAGGATCATTTTATGCCCCAGAAAAAAAAAATTCAAAATACTTAAATGGCTATTTCTCCTAAACAAGGCGTCTGCGGGGTCAAATTATGCACCAGAAAAAAAAAATCTAAAGACTAACATGGCGATATCTCCAACACTGGGGGTCTGCGGGGTTCATTTTATGCATCAGAAAAAAAAAAATTCAGAATACTAAAATGGCTATATTTCCTAAACTAGGCGTCTGCTAGGATCATTTTATGCCCCAGAAAAAAAAAATTCAGAATACTAAAATGGCTATATCTCCTAAACTAGGCGTCTGCTAGGATCATTTTATGCACCAGACAAAAAAAAATTCAAAACACGAAAATGGCTATATCTCCTAAACTAGGCGTCTGCGGGGTCAAATTATGCACCAGAAAAAAAATTTAAAGACAAAAATGGCTATATCTCCTACACTAGAGGTCTGCGGGGTTCATTTTATGCACCAGAAAAAAAAAATCAAAATACTAAAATGGCTTTATCTCCTAAACTAGTCGTCTACGGGGGTCATTCTGTGCACCAGAAAAAAAAATCAAAATACTAAAATGGCTATATCTCCTAAACTAGGCGTCTGTGAGGGTCATTTGATGCACCAGACAAAAAACATTCTAAACACAGAAATGGCTATATCTCCTAAACTAGGCGTCTGCGGGAGTTATTTTATGCACCAGAAAAAAAAAAATTCAGAATACTAAAATGGCTATATCTCCTAAACTAGGCGTCTGCTAGGATCATTTTATGCCCCAGAAAAAAAAAATTCAGAATACTTAAATGGCTATATCTCCTAAACTAGGCGTCTGCTAGGATCATTTTATGCACCAGACAAAAAAAATTCAAAACACGAAAATTGCTATATCTCCTAAACTAGGCGTCTGCGGGGTCAAGTTATGCACCAGAAAAAAAAATCTAAAGACAAAAATGGCTATATCTCCTAAACTAGTCGTCTGCGGGGGTCATTCTGTGCACCAGAAAAAAAAATCAAAATACTAAAATGGCTATATCTCCTAAACTAGGCGTCTGCGAGGGTCGTTTGATGCACCAGACAAAAAACATTCTAAACACAGAAATGGCTATATCTCCTAAACTAGGCGTCTGCGGGAGTTATTTTATGCACCAGAAAAAAAAATTCAAAACTCAAAAATGGCTATATTTCCTAAACTAGAAAAAAAAAAATACTAAAGTGGCTATATCTCCTAAACTGGGTGTCACGTGTCCCAGAAAAAAACAATCAAAACACTTAAAGGGCGATATCTCCTAACCTAGGCGGGTGTCACTTGTCCCAGAAAAAAAATCCAAAATACTAAAATGGTTATATCTCCGAAACTAGGCGTCTGCGGTGGTCATTTTGCGCACCAAAAATCCAAAATACTAAAACGGATATATCTACTAAACTAGAGGTTTCGGGGGTCATTTTATGCACCAGAAAAAAAATTCAAAATACTAAAATGGCAATATCTCCTAAACTTGGCGTCTGCGGGGGTCATTTTATGCACCAGAAAAAAAAATTGAAATTCTAAAATTGCTATATCTCTTAAACTAGGCCTCTGCGAGGGTCAAATTATGCACCAGAAGAAAAAAATTAAAATACTAAAACGGATATATCTCCTAAACTTGGGGTCTGCGTGTGTCATTTTATGCACCAGAAAAAAAAAATTCAAAATACTAAAATGGCTATATCTCCTCCACTTGGGGTCTGCGGGTGTCATTTTATGCACCAGAAAAAAAAATCAAAATACTAAAACGGTTATATCTCCTAAACTAGGGGCCTGCGGGGGTCATTTTATGCCCCAGAAAAAAAAATTCAAATACTTAAATTGCTATATCTCCTAAACGAGGCCTCTGCGAGGGTCATTTTATGCACCAGAAAAAAAAACAATCAAAATACTAAAATGGCTATATCTAGTAATCTAAGCATCTGCGGGGGTCATTTTATGCACCAGAAAAAAAACTTCTAAATACTAAAATGGCTATATCTCCTAAACTAGGCGTCTGCGGCGGTCATTTGCCACAGAAAAAAAAAATCAAAACACATAAGTGGCTATATCTCCAAAACGAGGCGTGTCATCGAGCCAGTTTCAACACGATATTTTTCTATGATTTGGCTACACCTAATATCGCAGTACTTTGGCATTTGTCTCGCTGAATTATTAAAATTATGTCTCCGTTCCCTCTCTTTCTTTCTCACAAAGCTGAACAGAGATGAAGAAACGTCCTTTGTTCCATGAGTAATTGGCGCAAAAAAAAAAGAAAGAAAAAACCAGAAAGTCACGGACAAAGAAAAAAAAAAACCGTTAAACATAAGATAGATTCGAACCGTGGCTGCCGCACTTTCCTTTGGAATTTAATTTTGCTAGAATTAGGTACCAAATGTAAGTATTCAAATGAATTTGTAATAACGATTGTAATAAAATCAATTCTTTAGAAATAAAATCAATCAACCAATTATCAAGGGATTTTTATTCTTGGAAATTTTCGCCAAGGGGAAGTCGCTGCAGCAACATAATTTTATTTATTTGTGGTTCGGAATAATTCCTTCCTAGTGCACCTTTTAATGCGGTAAGAAGACTTCCGACATGGGGAAAGATGTTTTTTCATGTACTTCAAAGCAATGTCGCAAGCCAGACGATGAAGAGATGGTGCAGTGCGAGAAGTGCAGGAGATGGTGGCACTATGAGTGTGCTAATTTCGATCCAGACCTGTACAAGACAGTCGATCCTTGGCTTTGTAGTTCTGATGACTGATCCATCAGAAAAATCCAGTACTGTTGCTGTTCCTGTTACGGCCCAAGCAGCTGTAGGCGGTGTAGAGGGCTTGGAGTCTTCGATGGATATGCTAATCGAAGCAGCTGCGGTGGCCCAAGCAACAGTTACGGAACGGGATGCCGAACTTGCCGCTTTGCGGGCCGAGTTGAACGAAACGAAGCTGAAGCTGGTTAAGGTAACGTCAGATAGTCCAAAGATATCTGCCGTTGGTGCTTCTGTTTCGATCGTGAATTCTGCGAACGAGCGACTGGAGATAATCAGAAGGATTCAAGCGAATCATCAGTCTCAATTGCAGGGGCGTGAACCCCCACGAGGTCAGTCAACTCCTGTTCGTGGAACGGAACAGGGTAGTAAAAGTTTTCCCGATTCTGCAATCAACCAGTCGGACATGTCAAACCTGCTCACCATCTTAAATCGAGGTAACATCCAAGAACTTCCGACGTTCTCAGGTGAGAATAAAAGAGAGTGGCCGTACTTTGAAGAAGTGTTTAAATCGACGACGGCTGAAGGCAAATATTCAGGCAAAGAGAATGTCGCACGTCTACGTAAGGCTCTCAAGGGCGAGGCGTATCAGCTAGTCAGTGATCGCCTAAAGTATTCTACAGACGACGTTGCTATCATGGATTCTCTGCGTGCTATCTTCGGCCGTTCTGAGGTGCTAGTGCACGGGCTAACGTCAGATTTGTTGCAACTGCCATCTTTAAAGTCAAACTGTGATTCGAATCTTCACCTGTGGGCTGTGAGAGTGAGTGGATTTGTGGCCGATATCAAAGCGATGAAACGGGATGAAGACCTGAAGAACGGATTTGTTTTAACTGATCTCGCCTGTAAGCTTGGAGCCGGTTTGGACCCTACGCCCTTGGACTTGTGCCAAGAAGAGATCGTGTGGTTTGAGTGGGTGTGCCGGACGTCATCATCCACTTCTACATCAAACGTCAACTAACGCGGAAACTAAATTAGATTCATCTGCACCACCGTACGTGCCTAAGTTTGTTCATTCGTCCCATACTGGTTCGAAGCTGCCTGTGATGTTTAAGGCTGCTCCCATACGGATATACGGGTGCGACGAAAGGTTTGTGGACACGTTCGCATTCCTTGACGACGGGTCCGCCTTAACCATGATCGAACAGGACCTTTTTGAAGATCTGGGCCTCAACGGGAAGGCAGAAGAACTTACCCTTCAGTGGACCAAGGGTGTTTCACGTGTTGAGATTACAACAAGAACTACGTTAGCTGTTTCTGGAGTAGACTGTCGCAAACGGCATCTTCTGAAGGATGTGTACTCAGTCAAGAATCTGGACTTACCTAGTCAGTCAATTGACGTGGCAGAGTTGAAAAGGGCATATCCACACCTCCGTGGACTTCCGCTAAAGGATCTTCTTGAGGCCAAACCACAGATACTGGTTGGTCTAGATCAAGCTAAGTTCCTCTTAGGACATGGACGACGTCATGGAAAGGACGATGAGCCGTGTGCCCTGAAAACTCTTCTGGGCTGGATAGTTTATGGCAAAGCGGTCCCGTCGGTTAGTGTGTCCTGCGTTCACGAAGCAGCGAAGCCATCGATGCAGCTTATGTTCCACGAGGCTATACAAGGGGAAGATGATCTACATAACCTGGTGAAGAACCACTTTTCCACCGAAGAATTCGGTGTCATGGCTCCAAAAGGCGACCTAGTTTCAAAGGAAGACATGCGTGCAATGAACATCATGCAAGATACGTTGAGATTGGAAGGCAACCGGTATGAGATCGGGTTGCTGTGGAACAGGGACAACGTTAAACTTCCCGACAACTACCCAATGGCTATGAAGCGACTTATTAGTCTGGAGAAGTCCCTCAACAAGAAGCCGTATTTGCTCGACTGGATGAACAAGTACGTGTCCGCCCTGCTAGCCAAGGGTTACGCAAGGAAAGCTTCGAATGCTGAATTATCGGCCGACTGGGCTCGAGTGTGGTATGCTCCCATCTTTATCGTCGAGAACCCGAACAAGTCGCCTCCGAAACCGAGGGTAGTAACTGAAGTAGCGGCCAAAGTCAATGGGGTCTCACCAAATACGTTTCTACTGAAGGGCCCCGACAATCTGGTACCACTTCACGCTGGATTGTTCAAGTTTCGCGAGCGCAAGGTAGCAGTTAACGCAGATGTCAGGGAAATGTTCCACCAAATCCGTATAAGGGCCGAAGATCAACAATGCCAACGGTTTCTTTGGAGAGGCGGAGACAGTTCCCGTTCGCCGACGGTTTACATTATGGAGGTCATGATGTTTGGGCCGAGATGCTCGCCTGCGTGTCGATTTTCCTGACGCCTGCGATGGGCTGATAAAGAGAACTTATGTCGACGATTACTTCAACAGCCACGACACGGTCGAACAAGCAGCGACTGTTACCAGAGATGTCATCAGGATCTGCAATTCGATGGGGTTCGAACTGGTTGGCATTCAATCCAACAACTTATAGCTTATGCGACAGCTGCCGGCGAGCCATATCAACAACACAATGGTAAGTGTCGATCCAAGTGGTAACGAAGCATACTACCAAGATCCTGGGTATGTTTTGGGTCCCGTCGAGTGACTACTTGACCTACAAGATATCGGATGATGGAATATTCGATAAGATGCTGTTTTCCGAGATGATAGTTTCCAAGCGGGAGATCTTAAGAGCCGTAATGCAAATCTTCGACCCGCTGGGTCTAATCTCATTGTATATTATCAGAGGAAGAATCGTGCTTCAAGACGTCTGGAGAGAGGGTTCCGATTGGGACGAACCGGTCTTAGAACACCTGAAGTTGCAGTGGTTGGAGTACGTCAAAGGGCTAAGGAGTATCAATAACTTGAAAATCCCCCGTCCATACGCCTCCTGGAGCCCTGATTATGCCGAGGTGAGTCTAGTAATTTTCGTAGATGCTTCAGAAAAGGCTTTTTCAGCCGTGGCCTACTTCCGGTTCAAAAATCGTGAGGATGTGGAGATCGCCCTGGTGATGGCAAAAGCGAAGGTCGCTCCAGTGAAAAGGCTGTCAGTACCCCGCCTTGAGTTACAGGCTGCAGTACTCGGCACACGGCTGGCGTCGACGATCAAGAATTCTCATACAATTCCAATTCATGACGTCTACTTCCTATCGGATTCCAAAACTGTCCTATCATGGATTAACTCAACGACGTATAAATTCTCCTCTTTCGTCGCCGTCCGAGTAGGAGAAATACTGGATACATTTTCCCCCAGGCAATGGTTCCACATCAGAACTGCGGACAATGTCGCAGACGACGCAACAAGATGGGCGGACTCATCCATGGGAGACTCAGATTCGAGATGGTTCAAAGGCCCTATGTTTCTTCGGGGCCATTTCAATGAGTGGCCAAGTTCCCCGAGCAAGTCAACTGAGCCGGAAGTTTCCACGGATGAACGAGCAGAAGGTTTCATGCTTCACAGAGGTCGCTTGAAGGTTTCCTATGCGATTTATGGAGAGTTATCTGCAAGGTTTCGGGCAACATGGGTCTCCTCAGTCAGAGTCATTGCATATCTGCTCCGCTTCAAGGAAAGGCTCCGCAAGAGACCAGTTATCAAGGAAGTCTACATCACACCGCATGAGTTCTGTCGCGCAGAAGCGTGGATATTCCGCATGATCCAGCAGGATGCTTTTGTGGCAGACGTTTTCGCTTTACAAGTCAGCGGGAGAGTCAGCAGTTCCAGCCCGGTCTTCAGTTTGTCCCCGTTTTTGGATGAAGACGGTACGATGAGGTTAAGTTCGAGAGCGCAGAAAGCGATTGTCTCATATGCGGCTCGTAACCCAGCGATACTGCCAAATAATCATCCGCTTGTTTATCTTTTCGTTCAGTATCATCACGAGCGCAACTTCCACATGGGAACAGCTTCAACCATTTCGGACATTCGCGAACGCGCCTGGATTATTAGCATCCGACGGGTAGTCCAAAGAGTCAAAAGCAACTGCAACATGTGCCGACGGCTGAGTGCGAAGCCTGTGCTTCCGAAGATGGGTCTGCTGCCAGAAGCACGTCTAGTGTTTGAGTCTAGACCACTTACTCACGTAGGAGTCGACTGCTTCGGACCGTTGTTGGTCAAATTCGGCAGAGGGACAGCGAAAAGGTATGGAATGATTTTCACTTGTCTTACTTTCAGGGCAGTACAGATAGAGCTGCTGAACGACCTCAGTATAGACCAGTGTACTGTGGCTCTTCGTCGCTTCCTCATAAACCGTGTTGTTACCCAATTCGTGTATAGTGACAACGGTTTGAATTTCATTGGCTCAAAAAATCAGTTGGACAAGGATGTCAAAGAGATGCAGGGTGCCTTAAGTGAACATTCGGCGAGGTACGAAGGGAATCTTTGGCGGTTTATCCCGGCATACTCTCCGTGGATCGGCGGAGCTTGGGAACGCCTCATCCAATCAATTAAGCGCACCATGGAGTTTATACTCAGAGGAGTGGTACCCCGGGAAGACGTTCTTCGAAACACTCTAATCGAAGCCCAGGGTCAACTGAACCGTCGACCCCTCACGCACATTCCGGTCGATCCAGAGGACCCCAAACCGCTCACCCCGAATAGTATGCTGTTTGGAGATGAGGACAGAGACCCGTCAGCACCCGGAATCTTTTACGATAGCGATGCGTTTAGTAGACTCTACAGTCGGCGATGTCAACATTTGATGACGCAGTTCGTTAGTCGCTGGTACCGCGAATACAAGGAAACAAAACCAGTGGAGGTCGACGATGTGGTGCTTCTCATAGAGCCGAACGAGATTCGGTCTACTTGGGAATTGGGCCGAATAGTAAAAGTTTATCCAGGTCCTGACGGATTAGTGCGTACTGCCGACGTCCGAATGCCAAGTAGTTCTGTCAAGTTGAAGAGGTCGGTGGGTAGGCTCGCTGTCCTGGACTTAAAGTCTTCACCCTAGGAGTTCAGACGGGCCCCGGGATGTCATCGAGCCAATTTCAACACGATATTTTTCTATGATTTGGCTACACCTAACATCGCAGTACTTTGGCACCACCGCATTTGTCTCGCTGAATTATTAAAATTATGTCTCCGTTCCCTCTCTTTCTTTCTCACAAAGCTGAACAGAGATGAAGAAACGTCCTTTGTTCCATGAGTAATTGGCGCAAAAAAAAAAGAAAGAAAAAACCAGAAAGTCACGGACAAAGAAAAAAAAAAACCGTTAAACATAAGATAGATTCGAACCGTGGCTGCCGCACTTTCCTTTGGAATTTAATTTTGCTAGAATTAGGTACCAAATGTAAGTATTCAAATGAATTTGTAATAACGATTGTAATAAAATCAATTCTTTAGAAATAAAATCAATCAACCAATTATCAAGGGATTTTTATTCTTGGAAATTTTCGCCAAGGGGAAGTCGTTGCAGAAACAAGGCGTCTTCGGGTATCATTTTATGCCCCAGAAAAAAAAATCCAAATACTAAAATGGTTATATCTCCAAAGCTAGGCGTCTGCGGGGGTCATTTTATGCACCAAAAATCCAAAATACTAAAACGGCTACATCTCCTAAGCTAGGCGTCTGCGAGGCTAATTTTATGCACCAAAAAAAAATCAAAATACTAAAAAAGCTATATCTCCAAAACTAGGCGTCTGCGGGGGTCATTTTATGCACCAGAAAAAAAAAGAATTCAAAGTACTAAAATGGCTATATCTTCTAAACTAGGCATCTGCGGGGGTCATTTTATGGCCCAGCAAAAAAAATTCAAAATACTAAAATGGCTATATCTCCGAAACTAGGCGCTTGCGGTGGTCATTTTATGCACCAAAAATCCAAAATACTAAAACAGATATATCTCCTAAACTAGAGGTCTGCGGGGGTCATTTTATGCACCAGAAAAAAAAAATTCACAACACAGAAATGGCTATATCTCCTAAACTAGGCATCTGCGGGATCGAATTATGCACCAGAAAAAAAAAACTAAAGACTAAAATGGCTATATCTCCTACACGGGGGGTCTGCGTTTGTCATTTTATGCATAAGAAAAAAAAATTCAAAATACTAAAATGGCTATATCTCCGAAACTAGGCGTTTGCGGTGGTCATTTTATGCATCAAAAATCCAAAATACTAAAACGGATATATCTCCTAAACTAGAGGTCTGCGGGGGTCATTCTAAGCACCAGAAAAAAAAATTCAAAACACAAAAATGGCTATAACTCCTAAACTGGGCGTCTGCGGGCGTCATTTTATGCGCCAAAAAAAAATCAAAATACTAAAATGGCTATATCTCCGAAACTAGGCGTCTGCGGGGTTCATTTGATGCACCAGAAAAAAAAATTCAGAATACTAAAATGGCTAAATCCCCTAAACTAGGCGTCTGCGGGGTCAAATTATGCACCAGAAAAAAAAATCAAAATACTAAAATGGCTTTATCTCCTAAACTAGGCATCTGCGGGGGTCATTCTATGCACCAGAAAAAAAAAATCAAAATACTACAATGGCTATAACTAAACTAGGCGTCTGCGAGGGTCATTTGATGCACCAGACAAAAAACATTCTAAACACAGAAATGGCTATATCTCCTAAACTAGGCGTCTGCGGGGGTTATTTTATGCACCAGAAAAAAAAATTCAAAACACAAAAATGGCTATATTTCCTAAACTAGAAAAAAAAAAATACTAAAATGGCTATATCTCCTAAACTGGGCGTCTGCGAGTGTCACTTGTCCCAGAAAAAAAATCAAAACACTTAAATGGCTATATCTCCTAAACTAGGCGTCTGCGGTGGTCATTTTACGCACCAAAATACTAAAACGGATATATCTCCTAAACTAGAGGTCTTCGGGGGTCATTTTATGCACCAGAAAAAATATTCAAAATGCTAAAATGGCTATATCTCCTAAACTTGGGGTCTGCGTTTGTCATTTTATGCACCAGAAAAAAAAAATGAAAAATACTAAAATGGCTATATTTCCTAAACTAGGCGTCTGCGGGGGTCATTTTATGGCCCAGCAAAAAAAATTCAAAATACTAAAATGGCTAAGTCTCCTAAGCTAGGCACCTGAAAAGAAAACTAAAGACCAAAATGGCTATATCTCCTACACTAGTGGTCTGCGGGGGTCATTTTATGCACCGGAAAAAAAAAAATTCAAAACAAAAATGGCTATATCTCCTACACTAGGCGTCTGCGGGGTCAAATTATGCACCAGAAAAAAAAAATCTAAATAGTAAAATTTCTATATCTTCTACACTAGGGATCTGCGGGGTTCATTTTATGCACCAGAAAAAAAAAATGCAGTATACTAAAATGGCTAGATCTCCTAAACTAGGCGTCTGCGGGGTCAAATTATGCACAAGAAAAAAAATCAAGATACTAAAATGGCTATATCTTCTACACTAGGGATCTGCGGGGTTCATTTTATGCACCAGAAAAAAAAATGCAGTATACTAAAATGGCTAGATCTCCTAAACTAGGCGTCTGCGGGGTCAAATTATGCACCAGAAAACAAATCAAAATACTAAAATGGCTATATCTCCTAAACTAGGCGTCTGCGTGGGTCATTTTATGCACCGGAAAAAAAAAATTCAAAACAAAAGTGGCTATATCTCCTAAACTAGGCGTCTGCGGGGTCAAATTATGCACCAGAAAAAAAGTCTAAATACTAAAATAGCTATATCTTCTACACTAGGGATCTGCGGGGTTCATTTTATGCACCAGAAAAAAAAATGCAGTATACTAAAATGGCTAGATCCCCTAAACTAGGCGTCTGCGGGGTCAAATTATGCCCCAGAAGAAAAAAATCTAAAGACTAAAATGGCTATATCTTCTACACTAGGGGTCTGCGGGGTTCATTTTATGAACCAGAAAAAAAAATTCAGAATACTAAAATGGCTATATCTCCCAAAACTAAGCATCTGCGGGGTCAAATTATGAACCAGAAAAAAAAATTTATATACTAAAATGGCTATATCTCCTAAACTAGGCGTCTGCGGGGTCAAATTATGCACCAGAAAAAAAAAATCGAAATACTAAAATTTCTATATCTCCTACACTAGGGGTCTGCGGGGTTCATTTTATGCACCAGAAAAAAAAGTTCAGAATACTAAAATGGCTATATCTCATAAAACTAGGCGTCTGCGGGGTCAAATTATGCACCAGAAAAAAAAATTTATATACTAAAATGGCTATATCTCCTAAACTAAGCGTCTGCGGGGGTTATTTTATGCACCTGAAGAAAAAAACTTCTGAATACTAAAATGGTTATATGTCCTAAACCAGGCGTCTGCGGCGGTCATTTGACCCAGAATAAAAAATCGAAACACTTAAGTGGCTATATCTCCAAAACTTGCCGTATGCGGGTATCATTTTATGCCCCAGAAAAAAAAATCCAAATACTAAAATGGTTATATCTCCTAAGCAAGGTGTCTGCGGGGGTAAATTTAAGCACCAAAAATCCAAAATACTAAAACGGCTATATCTCCTACACTAGTCATCTGCGGGGTCAAATTATGCACCAGAAAAAAAAATCAAAATACAAAAATTGCTATATCTCCTAAACTAGGCGTCTGCGGGGGTCAAATTATGCACCAGAAAAAAAAACCCTAAATACTAAAATTTCTGTATCTCCCACACTAGGGGTCTGCGAGGTTCATTTTATGCACCAGAAATCCAAAATACTAAAACGGCTACATCCTAAGCTAGGCGTCTGCGAGGGTCATTTTATGCACCAAAAATCCAAAATAGTAAAACGGATATATCTCCTAAACTAGAGGTCTGCGGGGGTCATTTTATGCACCAGAAAAAAAATTCAAAATACTAAAATGGCTATATTTCCTAAACTAGGCGTCTGCGGGGGTCATTTTATGCACCAGAAAAAAAAAATTCATAATTCTAAAATGGCTATATCTCCCAAAACTAGGCGCCAGCGGGGTCAAATTATGCACCAGAAAAAAAAATTTATATACTAAAATGGCTATATCTCCTACACTTGGGGTCTGCGGGTGTCATTTTATGCACCAGAAATAAAAAATCAAAATACTAAAATGGCTATATCTCCTAAACTAAGCGTCTGCGGGGGTCATGTTATGCACCAAAAATCCAAAACACTAAAACGGCTATATCTCCTAAACTAGGCGACTGCGGGGGTCATTTTATGCGCCAGAAAAAAAAAAATTCAAAACACAGAAGTGGCTATATCTCCTAAACTAGGAGTCTGCGCTGGTCATTTTAAGCACCAGAAAAAAAAATTCAAAACACAAAAATGGCTATAGCTCCTAAACTGGGCATCTGCGGGCGTCATTTTATGCACCAAAGAAAAATCAAAATACTAATATGGCTATATCTCCAAAACTAGGCGTCTGCGGGGTTCATTTTATGCACCAGAAAAAGAAAATTCTGAATACTAAAATGGCTATATCTCCCAAAACTAGGCGCCAGCGTTGTCAAATTATGCACCAGAAAAAAAATTTATATACTAAAATGGCTATATCTCCTACACTTGGGGTCTGCGGGTGTCATTTTATGCACCAGAAATAAAACTTCAAAATACTTAAATGGCTATATCTCCTAAACTAAGCGTCTGCGGGGGTCATTTTATGCACCTGAAGAAAAAAACCTCTAAATACAAAAATGGCTATATCTCCTAAACTAGGCGTCTGCGGCGGTCATTTGACCCAGAAAAAAAAATCAAAACACTTAAGTGCCTATATCTCCAAAACTAGGCGCCTGCGGGTATCATTTTATGCCCCAGAAAAAAAAGTCCAAATACTAACATGGTTATATCTCCTAAGCTAGGCGTCTGCGGGGGTCATTTTATGCGCCAGAAAAAAAAAATTCAAAATACCAAAATGGCTAAATCTCCTAAACTCGTCATCCGCGGGGTCAAATTATGCACCAGAAAAAAAAATCAAAATACTAAAATTGCTATATCTCCTAAACTAGGCCTCTGCGAGCTTCATTTTATGCAGCAGAAAAAAAAATAATCAAAATACTAAAATGGCTCTATCTCCTAATCTAAGCATCTGCGGGGGTCATTTTATGCACCAGAAAAAAAAACTTCTAAATACTAAAATGGCTATATCTCCTAAGTTAGGCGTCTGCGGCGGTCATTTGCCCCAGAAAAAAAATTAAAACACTTATGTGGCTATCTCTCCAAAACTATTCGTCTGCGGGTATCATTTTATGCCCCAGAAAAAAAAATCCAAATACTAAAATGGTTATATCTCCTAAGCTAGGCGTCTGCGGGGGTCATTTTATGCACCAGAAAAAAAAAGAATTCAAAATACTAAAATGGCTAAATCTCCTAAACTAGGCGTCTGCGGGGTCAAATTATGGCCCAGAAAAAAAAAATCTAAAGACTAAAATGGCTATATCTTCTACACTAGGTATCTGCGGGGTTCATTTTATGCACCAGAAAAAAAAATGCAGTATACTAAAATGGCTAGATCTCCTAAACTAGGCGTCTGCGTGGGTCATTTTATGCACCGGAAAAAAAAAATTCAAAACAAAAATGGCTATACCTCCTAAACTAGGCGTCTGCGGGGTCAAATTATGCACCAGAAAAAAAAATAAAATACTAAAATGGCTATATCCCCTAAACTAGGCGTCTGCGGGGGTCATTTTATGCACCAGAAAAAAAAAATTCAAAACACAAAAATGGCAATATCTCCCAAACTAGGCGTCTGCGGGGTCAAATTATGCACCAGAAAAAAAAACCAAAATACTAAAATAGCTATATCTCCTAAACTAGGCGTCGGCGGGATCAAATTATGCTCCAGAAAAAAAAATCTAAAGACTAAAATGGCTATATCTCCTACAATAGGGATCTGCGGGGGTCATTTTATGCACCAGAAAAAATAAATTCAGTGTACTAAAATGGCTAAATCTCCTAAGCTAGGCACCAGAAAAGAAAACTAAAGACTAAAACGGCTATATCTCCTACACTAGTGGTCTGCGGGGGTCATTTTATGCACCGGAAAAAAAAAATTCAAAACAAAAATGACTATATCTCCTAAACTAGGCGTCTGCGGGGACAAATTATGCACCAGAAAAAAAAAATCTAAATATTAAAATTTCTATATCTTCTACACTAGGGATCTGCGGGTTTCATTTTATGCACCAGAAAAAAAAAATGCGGTATACTAAAATGGCTAGATCTCCTAAACTAGGCGTCTGCGGGGTCAAATTATGCACCAGAAAAAAAATCAAAATACTAAAATGGCTATATCTTCTACACTAGGGATCTGCGGGGTTCATTTTATGCACCAGAAAAAAAAATGCAGTATACTAAAATGGCTAGATCTCCTAAACTAGGCGTCTGCGGGGTCAAATCAGGCACCAGAAAAAAAATCAAAATACTAAAATGGCTATATCTCCTAAACTAGGCGTCTGCGTGGGTCATTTTATGCACCGGAAAAAAAAAAATTCAAAACAAAAATGGCTATATCTCCTAAACTAGGCGTCTGCGGGGTCAAATTATGCACCAGAAAAAAAAATCTAAATACTAAAATAGCTTCTTCTTCTACACTAGGGATCTGCGGGGTTCATTTCATGCACCAGAAAAAAAAATGCAGTATTCTAAAATGGCTAGATCTCCTAAACTAGGCGTCTGCGGGGTCAAATTATGTCCCAGAAAAAAAATTCTAAAGACTAAAATGGTTATATCTTCTACACTAGGGGTCAGCGGGGTTCATTTTATGCACCAGAAAAAAAAATTCAGAATACTAAAATGGCTATATCTCCCAAAACTAGGCGTCTGCGGGGTCAAATTATGCACCAGAAAAAAACATTTATATACTAAAATGGCTATATCTCCTAAACTAAGCGTCTGCGGGGGTCATTTTATTCACCGGAAAAAAAAAGCTTCTGAATAGTAAAATGGCTATATCTCCTAAACTAGGCGTCTGCGGGGTCAAATTATGCACCAGAAAAAAAAAATCTAAATACTAAAATTTCTATATCTCCTACACTAAGGGTCTGCGGGGTTCATTTTATGCACCAGAAAAAAAAGTTCAGAATACTAAAATGGCTATATCTCCCAAAACTAGGCGTCTGCGGGGTCAAATTATGCACCAGAAAAAAAAAATTTATATACTAAAATGGCTATATCTCCTAAACTAAGCGTCTGCGGGGGTTATTTTATGCACCTGAAGAAAAAAACTTCTGAATACTAAAATGGCTATATCTCCTAAACTAGGCGTCTGCGGGGGTCATTTGACCCAGAATAAAAAATCGAAACACTTAAGTGGCTATATCTCCAAAACTAGCCGTATGCGGGTATCATTTTATGCCCCAGAAAAAAAAATCCAAATACTAAAATGGTTATATCTCCTAAGCTAGGCGTCTGCGGGGGTCATTTTAAGCACCAAAAATCCAAAATACTAAAACGGCTATATATCCTAAACTAGGCGACCGGGGGGGTCATTTTATGCACCAGAAAAAAAAAATTCAAAATATCAAAATGGCTAAATCTCCTAAACTAGTCATCTGCGGGGTCAAATTATGCACCAGAAAAAAAAAATTCAAAATACTAAAATGGCTAAGTCGCCTAAACTAGGCGACTGCGGGGTCAAATTATGCACCAGAAAAAAAAATCTAAAGACTAAAATAGCTATATCTCCTACAATAGGCGTCTGCGGGGGTCATTTTATGCACCAGAAAAAAAAATTCAAAACACAAAAATCTCCCAAAGTAGGCGTCTGCGGGGCCAAATTATGCACCAGAAAAAAAAAATCTAAATACTAATACTAATACTTTCTATATCTCCTACACTAGGGGGCTGCGGGGTTCATTTTATGCACCAGAAAAAAAAAATTCAAAATACCAAAATGGCTAAATCTCCTAAACTAGTCATCTGCGGGGCCAAATTATGCACCAGAAAAAAAAAACAAAATACTAAAATTGCTATATCTCCTAAACTAGGCCTCTGCGAGGGTCATTTTATGCAGCAGAAAAAAAAATGATCAAAATACTAAAATGGCTCTATCTCCTAATCTAAGCATCTGCGGGGTCATTTTATGCAAAAGAAAAAAAAAAAACTTCTAAATACTAAAATGGCTATATCTCCTAAGTTAGGCGTCTGCGGGGGTCATTTTGTGCACCAAAAATCCAAAATACTAAAACGGCTACATCCTAAGCTAGGCGTCTGCGAGGGTCATTTTATGCACCAAAAAAAAAATCAAAATACTAAAATGGCTATATCTCCAAAACTAGGCGTCTGCGGGGGTAATTTTATGCACCAGAAAAAAAAAGAATTCAAAATACTAAAATGGCTATATCTCTTAAACTAGGAGTCTGCGGGGTCAAATTATGCAACAGAAAAAAAAATCTAAATACTAAAATGGCTGTATCTCCGACAATAGGGGTCTGCGTTGGTCATTTTATGCACCAGAAAAAAAAATTCAAAATACTAAAATGGCTAAATCTCCTAAACTAGGCGTCTGCGGGGTCAAATTATGCCCCAGAAAAAAAAAATCTAAAGACTAAAACGGCTATATCTTCTACACTAGGGATCTGCGGGGTTCATTTTATGCACCAGAAAAAAAAAATGCAGTATACTATAATGGCTAGATTTCCTAAACTGGGCGTCTGCGGGGTCAAATTATGCACCAGAAAAAAAAAAAACAAAATACTAAGATGGTTATATCTCCTAAACTAGGCGTCTGCGGGGGTCATTTTATGCACCAGAAAAAAAAAATTCAAAACACAAAAATGGCAATATCTCCCAAACTAGGCGTCTGCGGGGTCAAATTATGCACCAGAAAAAAAAACCAAAATACTAAAATGGCTATATCTCCTAAACTAGGCGTCGGCGGGATCAAATTATGCACCAGAAAAAAAAATCTAAAGACTAAAATGGCTATATCTCCTACACTAGGGATCTGCGGGGGTCATTTTATGCACCAGAAAAAATAAATTCAGTATACTAAAATGGCTAAATCTCCTAAGCTAGGCACCAGAAAAGAAAACTAAAGACTAAAATGGCTATATCTCCTACACCAGTGGTCTGCGGGGGTCATTTTACGCACCGGAAAAAAAAATTAAAAAAAAAATGACTATATCTCCTAAACTAGGCGTCTGCGGGGTCAAATTATGCACCAGAAAAAAAAAATCTAAATACTAAAATTTCTATATCTTCTACACTAGGGATCTGCGGGGTTCATTTTATGCACCAGAAAAAAAAATACAGTATACTAAAATGGCTAGATCTCCTAAACTAGCCGTCTGCGGGGTCATATTATGCACCAGAAAAAAAATCAAAATACTAAAATGGCTATATCTTCTACACTAGGGATCTGCGGGGTTCATTTTATGCACCAGAAAAAAAAATGCAGTATACTAAAATGGCTAGATCTCCTAAACTAGGCGTCTGCGGGGTCAAATTATGCACCAGAAAAAAAATCAAAATACTAAAATGGCTATATCTCCTAAACTAGGAGTCTGCGTGGGTCATTTTATGCAACGGAAAAAAAAATTCAAAACAAAAATGGCTATATCTCCTAAACTAGGCGTCTGCGGGGTCAAATTATGCACCAGAAAAAAAAAATCTAAATACTAAAATGGCCAGATCTCCTAAACTAGGCGTCTGCGGGGTCAAATTATGCCCCAGAAAAAAAAAATCTAAAGACTAAAATGGCTATATCTTCTACACTAGGGGTCTGCGGGGTTCATTTTATGCACCAGAAAAAAAAATTCAGAATACTAAAATGGCTATATCTCCCAAAACTAGGCGTCTGCGGGGTCAACTTATGCACCAGAAAAAAAAATTTATATACTTAAATGGCTATATCTCCTAAACTAAGCGTCTGCGGGGGTCATTTTATGCACCGGAAGAAAAAAACTTCTGAATACTAAAATAGCTATATCTCCTAAACTAATGGTCTGCGGGGTCAAATTATACACCAGAAAAAAAAAATCTAAATACTAAAATTTCTATATCTCCTACACTAGGGGTCTGCGGGGTTCATTTTATGCACCAGAAAAAAAAGTTCAGAGTACTAAAATGGCTCTATCTCCCAAAACTAGGCGTCTGCGGGGTCAAATTATGCACCAGAAAAAAAAATTTATATACTAAAATGGCTATATCTCCTAAACTAAGCGTCTGCGGGGGTTATTTTATGCACCTGAAGAAAAAAACATCTGAATACTAAAATGGCTATATCTCCTAAACTAGGCGTCTGCTGCGGTCATTTGACCCAGAATAAAAAATCGAAACACTTAAGTGGCTATATCTCCAAAACTAGCCGTATGCGGGTATCATTTTATGCCCCAGAAAAAAAAATCCAAATACTAAAATGGGTATATCTCCTAAGCTAGGCGTCTGCGGGGGTAATTTTATGCACCAGAAAAAAAAATTCAAAATATCAAAATGGCTAAATCTCCTAAACTAGTCATCTGCGGGGTCAAATTATGCACCAGAAAAAAAAATCAAAAAAAAAAAATTGCTATATCTCCTAAACTAGGCGTTTGCGGGGGTCAAATTATGCACCAGAAAAAAAAAATCTAAATACTAAAACTTCTGTATCTCCTGCACTAGGGGTCTGCGGGGTTCATTTTATGCACCAGAAAAAAAAAATTCAAAATACTAGAATGGCTAAGTCTCCTACACTAGGCGTCTGCGGGGTTAAATTATGCACCAGAAAAAAAAACCTAAAGACTAAAATGGCTATATCTCCTACACTAGGCGTCTGCGGGGGTCATTTTATGCACCAGAAAAAAAAAATTCAAAACACAAAAATGGCAATATCTCCCAAAGTAGGCGTCTGCGGGGTCAAATAATGCACAAGAAAAAATAAACCAAAATACTAAAATGGCTATATCTCCTAAACTAGGCGTCTGCGGGGGTCAAATTATGCACTAGAAAAAAAAAATCTAAATACTAAAATTTCTATATCTCCTACAATAGGGGTCTGCGGGGTTCATTTTATGCACCAGAAAAAAAAAATACAGAATACTAAAATGGCTATATCTCCCAAAACTAGGCGTCTGCGGGGTCAAATTATGCACCAGAAAAAAAAATTTATATACTAAAATGGCTATATCTCCTAAACTAGGCGTCTGCGTCGGTTATTTGACCCAGAATAAAAAATCAAAACACATAAGTGGCTATATTTCCAAAACTAGGCATCTGCGGGTATCATTTTATGCCCCAGAAAAAAAAAATTCAAAGTACCAAAATGGCTAAATCTCCTAAACTAGTCATCTGCGGGGCCAAATTATGCACCAGCAAAAAAAAAACAAAATACTAAAATTGCTATATCTCCTAAACTAGGCCTCTGCGAGGGTCATTTTATGCAGCAGAAAAAAAAATAATCAAAATACTAAAATGGCTCTATCTCCTAATCTAAGCATCTGCGGGGGTCATTTTATGCCCCAGAAAAAAAATTCAAAATACTAAAATGGCTAAATCTCCTAAACTAGGCGTCTACGGGGGTCATTTGCTTCAGAAAAATAAATCAAAACACTTAAATGGCTATATCTCCTAAACTAGGCGTCTGCGTCGGTTATTTGACCCAGAATAAAAAATCAAAACACATAAGTGGCTATATTTCCAAAACTAGGCATCTGCGGGTATCATTTTATGCCCCAGAAAAAAAAAATTCAAAGTACCAAAATGGCTAAATCTCCTAAACTAGTCATCTGCGGGGCCAAATTATGCACCAGCAAAAAAAAAACAAAATACTAAAATTGCTATATCTCCTAAACTAGGCCTCTGCGAGGGTCATTTTATGCACCAGAAAAAAAAAAAACTTCTAAATACTAAAATGGCTATATCTCCTACACTAGGCGTCTGCGGGGGTCATTTTATGCACCAGAAAAAAAAAATTCAAAACAAAAAAATGGCAATTTCTCCAAAAGTAGGCGTCTGCGGGGTCAAATAATGCACCAGAAAAAATAAACCAAAATACTAAAATGGCTATATCTCCTAAACTAAGCGTCTGCGGGGGTCATTTTATGCACCTGAAGCAAAAAACTTCTGAATTCTAAAATGGCTATATCTCCTAAACTAGGCGTCGGCGGGATCAAATTATGCACCAGAAAAAAAAATTTAAAGACTAAAATGGCTATATCTCCTACACTAGGGATCTGCTGTGGTCATTTTATGCACCAGAAAAAATAAATTCAGTATACTAAAATGGCTAAATCTCCTAAGCTAGGCACCAGAAAAAAAACTAAAGACAAAAATGGCTATATCTCCTACACTAGTGGTCTGCGGGGGTCATTTTATGCACCAGAAAAAAAAAATTCTGAATACTAAAATGGCTAGATCTCCTAAACTAGGCGTCTGCGGGCTCAAATTATGCACCAGAAAAAAAATCAAAATACTTAATTGGCTATATCTCCTAAACTAGGCGTCTGCGGGGTCAAATTATGCACCACAAAAAAAAAATCTAAATACTAAAATTTCTATATCTCCTACACTAAGGGTCTGCGGGGTTCATTTTATGCACCTGAAGAAAAAAACTTCTGAATACTAAAATGGCTATATCTCCTAAACTAGTCATCTGCGGGGTCAAATTATGCACCAGAAAAAAAAAATCAAAACACTTATGTGGCTATATCTCCAATACTATTCGTCTGCGGGTATCATTTTATGCCACAGAAAAAAAAATCCAAATAATAAAATGGTTATATCTCCTAAGCTAGGCGTCTGCGGGGGTCATTTTATGCACCAAAAATCCAAAATACTAAAACGGGTACATCCTTAGCTAGGCGTCTGCGAGTGTCATTTTATGCACCAAAAAAAAAATCAAAATACTAAAACTGCTATATCTCCAAAACTAGGCGTCTGCGGGGGTAATTTTATGCATCAGAAAAAAAAAGAATTCAAAATACTAAAATGGCTATATCTCTTAAACTAGGAGTCTGCGGGGTCAAATTATGCAACAGAAAAAAAAATATAAATACTAAAATGGCTATATCTCCTACACTAGGGGTCTGCGTTGGTCATTTTATGCCCCAGAAAAAAAAAATTCAAAAAACAATAATGGCTAAATCTCCTAAACCAGGCGTCTGCGGGGGTCATTTTATGCACCAAAAATCCAAAATACTAAAACGGCTACATCCTAAGCTAGGCGTCTGCGAGAGTCATTTTGTGCACCAAAAAAAAAATCAAAATACTAAAATGGCTATATCTCCTAAACTAAGCGTCTGCGGGGGTCATTTTATGCACCTAAAGAAAAAAACTTCTAAATACTAAAATGGCTATATCTCCTAAACTAGGCGTCTGCGGCGGTCATTTGACCCAGAAAAAAAAATCGAAACACTTAAGTGGCTATATCTCCTAAACTAGGCGTCTGCGGGGGTCATTTTATTCAGCAGAAAAAAAAATTATCATAATACTAAAATGGCTCTATCTCCTAATCTAAGCATCTGCGGGGGTCATTTTATGCACCAGAAAAAAAAAACTTCTAAATACTAAAATGGCTTTATCTCCTAAGCTAGGCGTCTGCGGGGGGAATTTTATGCACCTGAAAAAAAAAGAATTTAAAATATTAAAATGGCTATATCTCTTAAACAAGGAGTCTGCGGGGTCAAATTATGCACCAGAAAAAAAAAACCAAAATACTAAAATGCTATATCTCCTAATCTAGGCGTCCGCGGGGGTCATTTTATGCATCAGAAAAAAAAAATTCAAAACACAAAAATGGCAATATCTCCCAAACTAGGCGTCTGCGGGATCAGATTTTGCACCAGAAAAAAAACTTCTAAATACTAAAATGGCTATATCTCCTAAGCTAGGCGTCTGTGGCGGTCATTTGCCCCAGAAAAAAAAATCAAAGCACTTAAGTGGCTATATCTCCAAAACTAGGGGTCTGCGGCTATCATTTTATGCCCCAGAAAAAAAAATCCGAAAACTAAAATTGTTATATCTCCTAAGTTAGGCGTCTGCGTGGGTCATTTTATGCACCAAAAAAAAATCAAAGTACTAAAATGGCTATATCTCCTAAACTAGGCGTCTGCGTGGGTCATTTTATGCACCGGAAAAAAAAAATTCAAAACACAAAAATGGCTATATCTCCTACACTAGGAGTCTGCGGGGTCAAATTATGCACCAGAAAAAAAAACCAAAATACTAAAATGGCTATATATCCTAATCTAGGCGTCTGCGGGGTCAAAATATGCACCAGAAAAAAAAAATCTAAATACTAAAATTTCTATATCTCCTACACTAGGGGTCTGCGGGGTTCATTTTATGCACCAGAAAAAAAAAATTCAGAATACTAAAATGGCTATATCTCCTACACTAGGGGTCTACGGGGTTCATTTTATGCACCAGAAAAAAAAAATTCAGAATACTAAAATGGCTATATCTCCTAAACTAAGCGTCTGCGGGGGTATGCACCTGAAGAAAAAAACTTCTGAATACTAAAATGGCTATATCTCCTAAACTAGGCGTCTACGGCGGTCATTTGACCCAGAATAAAAAATCAAAACACTTAAGTGGCTATATCTCCAAAACTAGCCGTCTGCGGGTATCATTTTATGCCCCAGAAAAAAAAATCCAAATACTAAAGTGGTTATATCTCCTAAACTAGGCGTCTGCGTGGGTCATTTTATGCACCGGAAAAAAAAAATTCCAAACAAAAATGGCTATATCTCCTAAACTAGGCGTCTGCGGGGTCAAATTATGCACCAGAAAAAAAAAATCTAAATACTAAAATTTCTATATCTCCTACACTAGGGGTCTGCGGGGTTCATTTTATGCACCAGAAAAAAAAAATTCAGAATACTAAAATGGCTATATCTCCTACACTAGGGGACTGCGGGGTTCATTTTATGCACCAGAAAAAAAAAATTCAGAATACTAAAATGGCTATATCTCCTAAACTAAGCGTCTGCGGGGGTCATTTTATGCACCTGAAGAAAAAAACTTCTGAATACTAAAATGGCTATATCTCCTAAACTAGGCGTCTGCGGCGGTCATTTGACCCAGAATAAAAAATCAAAACACTTAAGCGGCTATATCTCCAAAACTAGCCGTCTGCGGGTATCATTTTATGCCCCAGAAAAAAAAATCCATATACTAAAATGGTTATATCTCCTAAACAAGGTGTCTGCGGGGGTCATTTTATGCACCAAAAATCCAAAATACTAAAACGGCTACATCCTAAGCTAGGCGTCTTCGAGGGTCATTTTATGCACCAAAAAAAAATCAAAATACTAAAATGGCTATATTTCCAAAACTAGGCTTCTGCGTGGGTCATTTTATGCACCGGAAAAAAAAAATTCAAAACAAAAATGGCTATATCTCCTAAACTAGGCGTCTGCGGGGTCAAATTATGCACCAGAAAAAAAAAATCTAAATACTAAAATTTCTATATCTCCTACACTAGGGGTCTGCGGGGTTCATTTCATGCACCAGAAAAAAAAAATTCAAAATACTAAAATGGCTAAGTCTCCTAAACTAGGCGTCTGCGGGGTCAAATTATGCACCAGAAAAAAAAATCAAAATACTTAAATTGCTATATCTCCTAAACTAGGCCTCTGCGAGGGTCATTTTATGCAGCAGTAAAAAAAAAAATAATCAAAATACCAAAATGGCTCTATCTCCTAAGCTAGGCGTCTGCGGCGGTCATTTGCCCCAGAAAAAAAAAACCAAAACACTTATGTGGCTATATCTCCAAAACTATTCGTCTGCGGGTATCATTTTATGCCCCAGAAAAAAAAATCCAAATACTAAAATGGTTATATCTCCTAAGCTAGGCGTCTGCGGGGGTTATTTTATGCACCAAAAATCCAAAATACTAAACCGGCTACATCCTAAGCTAGGCGTCTTCGAGGGTCATTTTATGCACCAACAAAAAATCAAAATACTAAAATGGCTATATTTCCAAAACTAGGCGTCTGCGTGGGTCATTTTATGCACCGGAAAAAAAAAATTCAAAACAAAAATGGCTATATCTCCTAAACTAGGCGTCTGCGGGGTCTAATTATGCACCAGAAAAAAAAAATCTAAATTCTAAAATTTCTATATCTCCTTCACTAGTGGTCTGCGGGGTTCATTTCATGCACCAGAAAAAAAAAATTCAAAATACTAAAGTGGCTAAGTCTCCTAAACTAGGCGTCTGCGGGGTCATTTTAAGCACCAGAAAAAATAAATTCAGTATTCTAAAATGGCTAGATCTCCTAAACTGGTCATCTGCGGGGTCAAATTATGCACCAGAAAAAAAAACAAAATACTAAAATGGCTATATCTCCTAAACTAGGCGTCTGCGGCGGTCATTTGACCCAGAATAAAAAATCAAAACACTTAAGTGGCTATATTTCCAAAACTAGGCGTCTGCGGGTATCATTTTATGCCCCAGAAAAAAAAATCCTAATACTAAAATGGTTATGTCTCCTAAGCTAGGCGTCTGCGGGGGTCATTTTATGCACCAAAAATCCAAAATACTAAAACGGCTATATCTCCTAAACCAGGCGACTGCAGGGGTCATTTTATGCACCAGAAAAAAAAAAATTCAAAATACCAAAATGGCTAAATCTCCTAAACTAGTCATCTGCGGAGTCAAATTATGCACCAGAAAAAAAAATCAAAATACTAAAATTGCTATATCTGCTAAACTAGGCGTCTGCAGGGGTAATTTTATGCACCAGAAAAAAAAAAGAATTCAAAATACTAAAATGGCTAAATCTCCTGAACTAGGCGCCTGCGGCGGTCATTTGCCCCAAAAAAAAATCAAAACACTTATGTGGCTATATCTCCAAAACTATTCGTCTCCGGGTATCATTTTATGCCCCAGAAGAAAAAATCAAAATACTAAAATGGTTATATCTCCTAAGCTAGGTGTCTGCGGGGGTCATTTTATGCACCAAAAATCCAAAATACTAAAACGGCTACATCCTAAGCTAGGCGTCAGCGAAGGTCATTTCATGCACCAAAAAAAAAATCAAAATACTAAAATGGCTATATCTCCAAAACTAGGCGTCTGCGGGGGTAATTTTATGCACTAGAAAAAAAAAAGAATTCAAAATACTAAAATGGCTAAATCTCCTAAACTAGGCGTCTGCGGGGTCAAATTATGCACCAGAAAAAAAAAATCTAAAGACTAAACTGGCTATATCTCCTACACTAGTGATCTGCGGGGGTCATTTTATGCACCAGAAAAAATAAATTCAGTATACTAAAATGGCTAGATCTCCTAAACTGGGCGTCTGCGGGGTCAAATTATGCACCAGAAAAAAAAAAACAAAATACTAAAATGGCGATATCTCCTAAACTAGGAGTCTGCGAGGGTCATTTTATGCACCAGAAAAAAAAAATTCAAAACACAAAAATGGCAATATCTCCCAAACTAGGCGTCTGCGGGGTCAAATTATGCACCAGAAAAAAAAACCAAAATTCTAAAATGGCTAGATCTCCTAAACTAGGCGTCTGCGGGAGTCATTTAATCCAACAGAAAAAAAAAATTTTAAATACTGAAATGGCTATATCACCTAAACTAGGCGCCTGCGGGTTCAAATTATGCACAAGAAAAAAAAAATTTAAAGAGTAAAATGGCTATATCTCCTACTCTAGGGGTCTGCGGGGGTCATTTTATGCACCAGAAAAAAAATTCAAAGCACAAAAATGGCTATATCTCCTAATTTAAGCGTCTGCGGGGGTCATTCTATGCACCAGAAAAAAAAATCAAAATACTAAAATGGCTGTGCTCGTATCTCCTAAACTAGGCGTTTGCTATGATCATTTTATGCACCAGACAAAAAAAATTCAAAACACAAAAATGGCTATATCTCCTACACTAGGAGTCTGCGGGGTCAAATTATGCACCAGAAAAAAAAACCAAAATACTAAAATGGCTATATCTCCTAAGCTAAGCGTCTGCGGGGGTATGCACCTGAAGAAAAAAACTTCTGAATACTAAAATGGCTATACCTCTTAAACTAGGCGTCTGCGGCGGTCAGAATAAAAAATCAAAACACTTAAGTGGCTATATCTCCAAAACTAGCTGTCTGCGGGTATCATTTTATGCCCCAGAAAAAAAAATCCAAATACTAAAGTGGTTATATCTCCTAAACTAGGCGTCTGCGTGGGTCATTTCATGCACCGGAAAAAAAAAATTCCAAACAAAAATGGCTATATCTCCTAAACTAGGCGTCTGCGGGGTCAAATTATGCACCAGAAAAAAAAAATCTAAATACTAAAATTTCTATATCTCCTACACTAGGGGTCTGCGGGGTTCATTTTATGCACCAGAAAAAAAAAATTCAGAATACTAAAATGGCTATATCTCCTACACTAGGGGGACTGCGGGGTTCATTTTATGCACCAGAAAAAAAAAATTCAGAATACTAAAATGGCTATATCTCCTAAACTAAGCGTCTGCGGGGGTCATTTTATGCACCTGAAGAAAAAAACTTCTGAATACTAAAATGGCTATATCTCCTAAACTAGGCGTCTGCGGCGGTCATTTGACCCAGAATAAAAAATCAAAACACTTAAGTGGCTATATCTCCAAAACTAGCCGTCTGCGGGTATCATTTTATGCCCCAGAAAAAAAAATCCATATACTAAAATGGCTATATCTCCTAAACTAGGCGTCTGCGGGGTCTAATTATGCACCAGAAAAAAAAAATCTAAATTCTAAAATTTCTATATCTCCTTCACTAGGGGTCTGCGGGGTTCATTTCATGCACCAGAAAAAAAAAATTCAAAATACAAAAATGGCTAAGTCTCCTAAACTAGGCGTCTGCGGGGTCAAATTATGCACCAGAAAAAAAAATCTAAAGACTAAAATGGCTATATCTTCTACACTAGTTATCTGCGGGGGTCATTTTAAGCACCAGAAAAAATAAATTCAGTATACTAAAATGGCTAGATCTCCTAAACTGGTCATCTGCGGGGTCAAATTATGCACCAGAAAAAAAAACAAAATACTAAAATGGCTATATCTCCTAAACTAGGCGTCTGCGGCGGTCATTTGACCCAGAATAAAAAATCAAAACACTTAAGTGGCTATATTTCCAAAACTAGGCGTCTGCGGGTATCATTTTATGCCCCAGAAAAAAAAATCTTAATACTAAAATGGTTATGTCTCCTAAGCTAGGCGTCTGCGGGGGTCATTTTATGCACCAAAAATCCAAAATACTAAAACGGCTATATCTCCTAAACCAGGCGACTGCAGGGGTCATTTTATGCACCAGAAAAAAAAAAATTCAAAATACCAAAATGGCTAAATCTCCTAAACTAGTCATCTGCGGAGTCAAATTATGCACCAGAAAAAAAAAATCAAAATACTAAAATTGCTATATCTGCTAAACTAGGCGTCTGCGGGGGTAATTTTATGCACCAGAAAAAAAAAAAGAATTCAAAATACTAAAATGGCTAAATCTCCTGAACTAGGCGCCTGCGGCGGTCATTTGCCCCAAAAAAAAATCAAAACACTTATGTGGCTATATCTCCAAAACTATTCGTCTCCGGGTATCATTTTATGCCCCAGAAGAAAAAATCAAAATACTAAAATGGTTATATCTCCTAAGCTAGGTGTCTGCGGGGGTCATTTTATGCACCAAAAATCCAAAATACTAAAACGGCTACATCCTAAGCTAGGCGTCAGCGAAGGTCATTTTATGCACCAAAAAAAAAATCAAAATACTAAAATGGCTATATCTCCAAAACTAGGCGTCTGCGGGGGTAATTTTATGCACTAGAAAAAAAAAGAATTCAAAATACTAAAATGGCTAAATCTCCTAAACTAGGCGTCTGCGGGGTCAAATTATGCACCAGAAAAAAAAAATCTAAAGACTAAACTGGCTATATCTCCTACACTAGTGATCTGCGGGGGTCATTTTATGCACCAGAAAAAATAAATTCAGTATACTAAAATGGCTAGATCTCCTAAACTGGGCGTCTGCGGGGTCAAATTATGCACCAGAAAAAAAAAACAAAATACTAAAATGGCGATATCTCCTAAACTAGGAGTCTGCGAGGGTCATTTTATGCACCAGAAAAAAAAAATTCAAAACACAAAAATGGCAATATCTCCCAAACTAGGCGTCTGCGGGGTCAAATTATGCACCAGAAAAAAAAACCAAAATTCTAAAATGGCTAGATCTCCTAAACTAGGCGTCTGCGGGAGTCATTTAATGCAACAGAA
This sequence comes from Volucella zonaria, assembly GCA_963966105.1. NCBI lineage: Eukaryota > Metazoa > Arthropoda > Insecta > Diptera > Syrphidae > Volucella > Volucella zonaria. Next base: position 3,056,098 of record CAWYQB010000254.1, on the reverse strand, counting down.
AAAAAAAAATTTAAATACTGAAATGGCTATATCACCTAAACTAGGCGCCTGCGGGTTCAAATTATGCACAAGAAAAAAAAAATTTAAAGAGTAAAATGGCTATATCTCCTACTCTAGGGGTCTGCGGGGGTCATTTTATGCACCAGAAAAAAAATTCAAAGCACAAAAATGGCTATATCTCCTAATTTAAGCGTCTGCGGGGGTCATTCTATGCACCAGAAAAAAAAATCAAAATACTAAAATGGCTGTACTCGTATCTCCTAAACTAGGCGTTTGCTATGATCATTTTATGCACCAGACAAAAAAAATTCAAAACACAAAAATGGCTATATCTCCTACACTAGGAGTCTGCGGGGTCAAATTATGCACCAGAAAAAAAAACCAAAATACTAAAATGGCTATATATCCTAATCTAGGCGTCGGCGGGATCAAATTATGCACCAGAAAAAAAAATTTAAAGACTAAAATGGCTATATCTCCTACACTAGGGATCTGCTGTGGTCATTTTATGCACCAGAAAAAATAAATTCAGTATACTAAAATGGCTAAATCTCCTAAGCTAGGCACCAGAAAAAAAAACTAAAGGCTAAAATGGCTATATCTCCTACACTAGTGGTCTGCGGGGGTCATTTTATGCACCAGAAAAAAAAAATGCAGTATACTAAAATGGCTAGATCTCCTAAACTAGGCGTCTGCGGGCTCAAATTATGCACCAGAAAAAAAATCAAAATACTTAAATGGCTATATCTCCTAAACTAGGCGTCTGCGGGGTAAAATTATGCACCAGAAAAAAAAAATCTAAATACTAAAATTTCTATATCTCCTACACTAAGGGTCTGCGGGGTTCATTTTATGCACCTGAAGAAAAAAACTTCTGACTACTAAAATGGCTATATCTCCTAAACTAGTCATCTGCGGGGTCAAATTATGCACCAGAAAAAAAAAATCAAAACACTTATGTGGCTATAACTCCAATACTATTCGTCTGCGGGTATCATTTTATACCCCAGAAAAAAAAATCCAAATAATAAAATGGTTATATCTCCTAAGCTAGGCGTCTGCGGGCTCAAATTATGCACCAGAAAAAAAATCAAAATACTTAAATGGCTATATCTCCTAAACTAGGCGTCTGCGGGGTCAAATTATGCACCAGAAAAAAAATCAAAATACTTAATTGGCTATATCTCCTAAGCTAGGCGTCAGCGAAGGTCATTTTATGCACCAAAAAAAAAATCAAAATACTAAAATGGCTAAATCTCCAAAACTAGGCGTCTGCGGGGGTAATTTTATGCACTAGAAAAAAAAAAGAATTCAAAATACTAAAATGGCTAAATCTCCTAAACTAGTCATCTGCGGGGTCAAATTATGCACCAGAAAAAAAAAATCAAAACACTTATGTGGCTATATCTCCAATACTATTCGTCTGCGGGTATCATTTTATACCCCAGAAAAAAAAATCTTAATACTAAAATGGTTATGTCTCCTAAGCTAGGCGTCTGCGGGGGTCATTTTATGCACCAAAAATCCAAAATACTAAAACGGCTATATCTCCTAAACCAGGCGACTGCAGGGGTCATTTTATGCACCAGAAAAAAAAAAAATTCAAAATACCAAAATGGCTAAATCTCCTAAACTAGTCATCTGCGGAGTCAAATTATGCACCAGAAAAAAAAATCAAAATACTAAAATTGCTATATCTGCTAAACTAGGCGTCTGCGGGGGTAATTTTATGCACCAGAAAAAAAAAAAGAATTCAAAATACTAAAATGGCTAAATCTCCTGAACTAGGCGCCTGCGGCGGTCATTTGCCCCAAAAAAAAATTAAACACTTATGTGGCTATATCTCCAAAACTATTCGTCTCCGGGTATCATTTTATGCCCCAGAAGAAAAAATCAAAATACTAAAATGGTTATATCTCCTAAGCTAGGTGTCTGCGGGGGTCATTTTATGCACCAAAAATCCAAAATACTAAAACGGCTACATCCTAAGCTAGGCGTCAGCGAAGGTCATTTTATGCACCAAAAAAAAAATCAAAATACTAAAATGGCAATATCTCCAAAACTAGGCGTCTGCGGGGGTAATTTTATGCACTAGAAAAAAAAAAGAATTCAAAATACTAAAATGGCTAAATCTCCTAAACTAGGCGTCTGCGGGGTCAAATTATGCACCAGAAAAAAAAAATCTAAAGACTAAACTGGCTATATCTCCTACACTAGTGATCTGCGGGGGTCATTTTATGCACCAGAAAAAATAAATTCAGTATACTAAAATGGCTAGATCTCCTAAACTGGGCGTCTGCGGGGTCAAATTATGCACCAGAAAAAAAAAACAAAATACTAAAATGGCTAGATCTCCTAAACTAGGCGTCTGCGGGAGTCATTTAATGCAACAGAAAAAAAAAATTTAAATACTGAAATGGCTATATCACCTAAACTAGGCGCCTGCGGGTTCAAATTATGCACAAGAAAAAAAAAATTTAAAGAGTAAAATGGCTATATCTCCTACTCTAGGGGTCTGCGGGGGTCATTTTATGCACCAGAAAAAAAATTCAAAGCACAAAAATGGCTATATCTCCTAATTTAAGCGTCTGCGGGGGTCATTCTATGCACCAGAAAAAAAAATCAAAATACTAAAATGGCTGTACTCGTATCTCCTAAACTAGGCGTTTGCTATGATCATTTTATGCACCATACAAAAAAAATTCAAAACACAAAAATGGCTATATCTCCTACACTAGGAGTCTGCGGGGTCAAATTATGCACCAGAAAAAAAAACCAAAATACTAAAATGGCTATATATCCTAATCTAGGCGTCGGCGGGATCAAATTATGCACCAGAAAAAAAAATTTAAAGACTTAAATGGCTATATCTCCTACACTAGGGATCTGCTGTGGTCATTTTATGCACCAGAAAAAATAAATTCAGTATACTAAAATGGCTAAATCTCCTAAGCTAGGCACCAGAAAAAAAAACTAAAGACTAAAATGGCTATATCTCCTACACTAGTGGTCTGCGGGGGTCATTTTATGCACCAGAAAAAAAAAATGCAGTATACTAAAATGGCTAGATCTCCTAAACTAGGCGTCTGCGGGCTCAAATTATGCACCAGAAAAAAAATCAAAATACTTAAATGGCTATATCTCCTAAGCTAAGCGTCTGCGGGGGTATGCACCTGAAGAAAAAAACTTCTGAATACTAAAATGGCTATACCTCTTAAACTAGGCGTCTGCGGCGGTCAGAATAAAAAATCAAAACACTTAAGTGGCTATATCTCCAAAACTAGCTGTCTGCGGGTATCATTTTATGCCCCAGAAAAAAAAATCCAAATACTAAAGTGGTTATATCTCCTAAACTAGGCGTCTGCGTGGGTCATTTTATGCACCGGAAAAAAAAAATTCCAAACAAAAATGGCTATATCTCCTAAACTAGGCGTCTGCGGGGTCAAATTATGCACCAGAAAAAAAAAATCTAAATACTAAAATTTCTATATCTCCTACACTAGGGGTCTGCGGGGTTCATTTTATGCACCAGAAAAAAAAAATTCAGAATACTAAAATGGCTATATCTCCTACACTAGGGGGACTGCGGGGTTCATTTTATGCACCAGAAAAAAAAAATTCAGAATACTAAAATGGCTATATCTCCTAAACTAAGCGTCTGCGGGGGTCATTTTATGCACCTGAAGAAAAAAACTTCTGAATACTAAAATGGCTAGATCTCCTAAACTAGGCGTCTGCGGGCTCAAATTATGCACCAGAAAAAAAATCAAAATACTTAAATGGCTATATCTCCTAAACTAAGCGTCTGCGGGGTCAAATTATGCACCAGAAAAAAAAAATCTAAATACTAAAATTTCTATATCTCCTACACTAAGGGTCTGCGGGGTTCATTTTATGCACCTGAAGAAAAAAACTTCTGACTACTAAAATGGCTATATCTCCTAAACTAGTCATCTGCGGGGTCAAATTATGCACCAGAAAAAAAAAATCAAAACACTTATGTGGCTATATCTCCAATACTATTCGTCTGCGGGTATCATTTTATACCCCAGAAAAAAAAATCCAAATAATAAAATGGTTATATCTCCTAAGCTAGGCGTCTGCGGGGGTCATTTTATGCACCAAAAATCCAAAATACTAAAACGGGTACATCCTAAGCTAGGCGTCTGCGAGTGTCATTTTATGCACCAAAAAAAAAATCAAAATACTAAAATTGCTATATCTCCAAAACTAGGCGTCTGGGGGGTCAAATTATGCACCAGAAGAAAAAATCAAAATACTAAAATGGATATATCTCCTAAACTAGACGTCTGCGGGGTCAAATTATGCACCAGAAAAAAAAATCTAAAGACTAAAATGGCTATATCTCCAAAACTATTCGTCTGCGGGTATCATTTTATGCACCAGAAAAAAAAAAGAATTCAAAATACTAAAATGGCTAAATCTCCTAAGCTAGGCACCAGAAAAAAAAACTAAAAACTAAAATGGCTATATCTCCTACACTAGTGGTCTGCGGGGGTCATTTTATGCACCAGAAAGAAAAAATTCTGAATACTAAAATGGCTAGATCTCCTAAACTAGGCGTCTGCGGGCTCAAATTATGCACCAGAAAAAAAATCAAAATACTTAAATGGCTATATCTCCTAAACTAGGCGTCTGCGGGTTCAAATTATGCACCAGAAAAAAAAAATCTAAATACTAGTCATCTGCGGGGTCAAATTATGCACCAGAAAAAAAAAATCAAAACACTTAAGTGGCTATATCTCCAATACTATTCGTCTGCGGGTATCATTTTATGCCCCAGAAAAAAAAATCCAAATAATAAAATGGTTATATCTCCTAAGCTAGGCGTCTGCGGGGGTCATTTTATGCACCAAAAATCCAAAATACTAAAACGGGTACATCCTAAGCTAGGCTTCTCCGAGTGTCATTTTATGCACCAAAAAAAAAATCAAAATACTAAAATTGCTATACCTCCCACACTAGGAGTCTGCGGGGTCAAATTATGCACCAGAAAAAAAAACCAAAATACTAAAATGGCTATATCTCCTAATCTAGGCGTCGGCGGGATCAAATTATGCACCAGAAAAAAAATTTAAAGACTAAAATGGCTAAATCACCTAAGCTAGGCCCCAGAAAAAAAAACTAAAGACTAAAATGGCTATATCTCCTACACTAGTGGTCTGCGGGGGTCATTTTATGCACCAGAAAAAAAAAATTCTGAATACTAAAATGGCTAGATCTCCTAAACTAGGCGTCTGCGGGCTCAAATTATGCACCAGAAAAAAAATCAAAATACTTAAATGGCTATATCTCCTAAACTAGGCGTCTGCGGGGTCAAATTATGCACCAGAAAAAAAAATCTAAAGACTAAAATGGAGATATCTCCAAAACTATTCGTCTGCGGGTATCATTTTATACACCAGAAAAAAAAAAGAATTCAAAATACTAAAATGGCTAAATCTCCTAAGCTAGGCACCAGAAAAAAAAACTAAAAACTAAAATGGCTATATCTCCTACACTAGTGGTCTGCGGGGGTCATTTTATGCACCAGAAAAAAAAAATTCTGAATACTAAAATGGCTAGATCTCCTAAACTAGGCGTCTGCGGGCTCAAATTATGCACCAGAAAAAAAATCAAAATACTTAAATGGCTATATCTCCTAAACTAGGCGTCTGCGGGTTCAAATTATGCACCAGAAAAAAAAAATCTAAATACTAGTCATCTGCGGGGTCAAATTATGCACCAGAAAAAAAAAAATCAAAACACTTATGTGGCTATATCTCCAATACTATTCGTCTGCGGGTATCATTTTATGCCCCAGAAAAAAAAATCCAAATAATAAAATGGTTATATCTCCTAAGCTAGGCGTCTGCGGGGGTCATTTTATGCACCAAAAATCCAAAATACTAAAACGGGTACATCCTAAGTTAGGCGTCTGCGAGTGTCAATTTATGCACCAAAAAAAAAATCAAAATACTAAAATTGCTATATCTGCTACACTAGGAGTCTGCGGGGTCAAATTATGCACCAGAAAAAAAAACCAAAATACTAAAATGGCTATATCTCCTAATCTAGGCGTCGGCGGGATCAAATTATGCAAAAGAAAAAAAAATTTAAAGACTAAAATGGCTAAATCACCTAAGCTAGGCCCCAGAAAAAAAAACTAAAGACTAAAATGGCTATATCTCCTACACTAGTGGTCTGCGGGGGTCATTTTATGCACCAGAAAAAAAAAATTCTGAATACTAAAATGGCTAGCTCTCCTAAACTAGGCGTCTGCGGGCTCAAATTATGCACCAGAAAAAAAATCAAAATACTTAAATGGCTATATCTCCTAAACTAGGCGTCTGCGGGGTCAAATTATGCACCAGAAAAAAAAAATCTAAATAAAAAAATTTCTATATCTCCTACACTAAGGGTCTGCGGGGTTCATTTTATGCTCCTGAAGAAAAAAACTTCTGAATACTAAAATGGCTATATCTCCTAAACTAGTCATCTGCGGGTCAAATTATGCACCAGAAAAAAAAAAATCAAAACACTTATGTGTCTATATCTCCAATACTATTCGTCTGCGGGTATCATTTTATGCCCCAGAAAAAAAAATCCAAATAATAAAATGGTTATATCTCCTAAGCTAGGCGTCTGCGGGGGTCATTTTATGCACCAAAAAAAAAATCAAAATACTAAAATTGCTATATCTCCAAAACTAGGCGTCTGCGGGGTCAAATTATGCACCAGAAGAAAAAATCAAAATACTAAAATGGATATATCTCCTAAACTAGACGTCTGCGGGGTCAAATTATGCACCAGAAAAAAAAATCTAAAGACTAAAATGGCTATATCTCCTACACTAGGGGTCTGCGGGGTTCATTTTATGCACCAGGAAAAAAAAATTCAGAATACTAAAATGACTAAATCCCCTAAACTAGGTGTCTGCGGGGTCAAATTATGCACCAGAAAAAAAAAACAAAAATACTAAAATGGCGATATCTCCTAAACTAGGAGTCTGCGGGGGTCATTTTATGCACCAAAAAAAAAATCAAAACACAAATATGGCAATATCTCCCAAACTAGGCGTCTGCGGGGTCAAATTATGCACCAGAAAAAAAAACCAAAATACTAAAATGGCTATATCTCCTAAACTAGGCGTCTGCGGGAGTCATTTAATGCAACAAAAAAAAAAATCTTAAATACTGAAATGGCTATACCACCTAAACTAGGCGCCTGCGGGTTCAAATTATGCACAAGAAAAAAAAAAATTAAGGAGTAAAATGGCTATATCTCCTACTCTAGGGGTCTGCGGGGGTCATTTTATGCACCAGAAAAAAAATTCAAAACACAAAAATGGCTATATCTCCCAATTTAAGCGTCTGCGGGGGTCATTCTATGCACCAGAAAAAAAAAATCAAAATACTAAAATGGCTGTACTCGTATCTCCTAAACTAGGCGTTTGCTATGATCATTTTATGCACCAGACAAAAAAAATTCAAAACACAAAAATGGCTATATCTCCTACACTAGGAGTCTGCGGGGTTCATTTTATGCACCAGAAAAAAAAAGTTCAGACTACTAAAATGGCTAAATCCCCTAAACTAGGCGTCTGCGGGGTCAAATTATGCACCAGAAGAAAAAATCAAAATACTAAAATGGATATATCTCCTAAACTAGGCGTCTGCGGCGGTCATTTGCCCCAGAAAAAAAAATCCAAATACTAAAATGGATATATATCCTAAACTAGGCCTCTGCGAAGGTCATTTTATGCACCAGAAAAAAAAATAATCAAAATACTAAAATGGTTGTATCTCCTAATCTAAGCATCTGCGGGGGTCATTTTATGCCCCAGAAAAAAAATTCAAAATACTAAAATGGCTAAATCTCCTAAATTAGGCGTCTGCGGCGGTCATTTGACCCAGAATAAAAAATCAAAACACTTAAGTGGCTATATTTCCAAAACTAGGCGTCTGCGGGTATCATTTTATGCCCCAGAAAAAAAAATCCAAATACTAACATGGTTATGTCTCCTCAGTTAGGCGTCTGCGGGGGTCATTTTATGCACCAGAAAAAAAAAATTCAAAATACTAAAATGGCTAAGTCTCCTAAACTAGGCGTCTGCGGGGTCAAATTATGCACCAGAAAAAAAAATCTAAAGACTAAAATGGCTATATCTCCTACACTAGTTATCTGCGGGGGTCATTTTAAGCACCAGAAAAAATAAATTCAGTATACTAAAATGGCTAGATCTCCTAAACTGGTCGTCTGCGGGGTCAAATTATGCACCAGAAAAAAAAACAAAATACTAAAATGGCTATGTCTCCTAAACTAGGCGTCTTCGGCGGTCATTTGACCCAGAATAAAAAATCAAAACACTTAAGTGGCTATATTTCCAAAACTAGGCGTCTGCGGGTATCATTTTATGCCCCAGAAAAAAAATCCAAATACTAAAATGGTTATGTCTCCTAAGCTAGGCGTCTGCGGGGGTCATTTTATGCACCAAAAATCCAAAATACTAAAACGGCTATATCTCCTAAACCAGGCGACTGCAGGGGTCATTTTATGCACCAGAAAAGAAAAATTCAAAATATCAAAATGGCTAAATCTCCTAAACTAGTCATCTGCGGGGTCAAATTATGCACCAGAAAAAAAAAACAAAAATACTAAAATGGCGATATCTCCTAAACTATTAGTCTGCGGGGGTCATTTTATGCACCAGAAAAAAAAAATTCAAAACACAAATATGGCAATATCTCCCAAACTAGGCGTCTGCGGGGTCAAATTATGCACCAGAAAAAAAAACCAAAATACTAAAATGGCTATATCTCCTAAACTAGGCGTCTGCGGGAGTCATTTAATGCAACAAAAAAAAAAATTTTAAATACTGTATTGGCTATACCACCTAAACTAGGCGCCTGCGGGTTCAAATTATGCACAAGAAAAAAAAAAATTAAAGAGTAAAATGGCTATATCTCCTACTCTAGGGGTCTGCGGGGGTCATTTTATGCACCAGAAAAAAAATTCAAAACACAAAAATGGCTATATCTCCCAATTTAAGCGTCTGCGGGGGTCATTCTATGCACCAGAAAAAAAAAATCAAAATACTAAAATGGCTGTACTCGTATCTCCTAAACTAGGCGTTTGCTATGATCATTTTATGCACCAGACAAAAAAAATTCAAAACACAAAAATGGCTATATCTCCTACACTAGGAGTCTGCGGGGTTCATTTTATGCACCAGAAAAAAAAAGTTCAGACTACTAAAATGGCTAAATCCCCTAAACTAGGCGTCTGCGGGGTCAAATTATGCACCAGAAGAAAAAATCAAAATACTAAAATGGATATATCTCCTAAACTAGACGTCTGTGGGGTCAAATTATGCACCAGAAAAAAAAATCTAAAGACTAAAATGGCTATATCTCCAAAACTATTCGTCTGCGGGTATCATTTTATGCACCAGAAAAAAAAATCAAAATACTAAAATGGCTATATCTCCAAAACTAGGCGTCTGCTGGGGTAATTTGCTGCACCAGAAAAAAAAAATTCAGAATACTAAAATGGCTAAATCCCCTAAACTAAGTGTCTGCGGGGTCAAATTATGCACCAGAAAAAAAAATCAAAATACTAAAATGGCTATATCTCCTAAACTAGGAGTCTGCGGGGGTCATTTTATGCACCAGAAAAAAAAAATTCAAAACACAAAAAGGGCAATATCTCCCAAACTAGGCGTCTGCGGGGTCAAATTATGCACCAGAAGAAAAAATCAAAATACTAAAATGGATATATCTCCTAAACTAGTCGACTGCGGGGGTTATTTTATGCACCAGTAAAAAAAAAATTCAAAACACAAAAATGGCTATATCTCCAAAGCCGGTCGTCTGCTCGGGTCATTTTATGCACCAGAACAAAAGAAAACTTCTAAATACTAAAATGGCTATATCTCCTAAACTAGGCGTCTGCTGGGGACATTTGCCCCAGAAAAAAAAAATTAGAATACTTAAGTGGCTATTTCTCCAAAACTAGGCCCCTGCGAGGGTCATTTTATGCAACAGAATAAAAATATTTCTAAATACTAAAATGGCTGTATCTCCTAAACTAGGCGTCTGCGGCGGTCATTTGCCCCAGAAAAAAAAAATCCAAATACTAAAATGGTTATATCTCCTAATCTAAGCATCTGCGGGGGTCATTTTATGCCCCAGAAAAAAAATTCAAAATACTAAAATGGCTAAATCTCCTAAATTAGGCGTCCGCAGGGTCAAATTATGCACCAGAAAAAAAAACCGAAATACTAAAATGGCTAAATCTCCTAAACTGGGCGTCTGCGGGGGACATTTTATGCACCAGAAAAAAAAATCAAAATTCTAAAATGACTATATCTCCTAAACTAGGCGTCTGCGGGGGACATTTTATGCACCAGAAAAAAAAATCAAAATTCTAAAATGGCTATATCTCCTACATTAGGGGTCTGCGGGTGTCATTTTATGCACCAGAAAAATGAAAACTTCTAAATACTAAAACGGCTACATCCTAAGCTAGGCGTCTGCGAAGGTCATTTTATGCACCAAAAAAAAAATCAAAATACTAAAATGGCTATATCTCCAAAACTAGGGGTCTGCGGGGGTAATTTTAAGCACCAGAAAAAAAAACCGAAATACTAAAATGGCTAAATCTCCTAAACTGGGCGTCTGCGGGGGACATTTTATGCACCAGAAAAAAAAATCAAAATTCTAAAATGACTATATCTCCTAAACTAGGCGTCTGCGGGGGACATTTTATGCACCAGAAAAAAAAATCAAAATTCTAAAATGGCTATATCTCCTACATTAGGGGTCTGCGGGTGTCATTTTATGCACCAGAAAAATGAAAACTTCTAAATACTAAAACGGCTACATCCTAAGCTAGGCGTCTGCGAAGGTCATTTTATGCACCAAAAAAAAAATCAAAATACTAAAATGGCTATATCTCCAAAACTAGGGGTCTGCGGGGGTAATTTTAAGCACCAGAAAAAAAAAAGAATTCAAAATACTAAAATGGCTAAATCTCCTAAACTAGGCGTCTGCGGGGTCAAATTATGCACCAGAAAAAAAAAATCTAAAGACTAATCTGGCTATATCTCCTACACAAGGGATCTGCGGGGGTCAAATTATGCACCAGAAAAAAAAAACAAAAATACTAAAATGGCGATATCTCCTAAACTAGGAGTCTGCGGGGGTCATTTTATGCACCAGAAAAAAAAAATTCGAAACATAAATATGGCAATATCTCCCAAACTAGGCGTCTGCGGGGTCAAATTATGCACCAGAAAAAAAAACCAAAATACTAAAATGGCTATATCTCCTAAACTAGGCGTCTGCGGGAGTCATTTAATGCAACAAAAAAAAAAATTTTAAATACTGAAATGGCTATACCACCTAAACTAGGCGCCTGCGGGTTCAAATTATGCACAAGAAAAAAAAAAATTAAAGAGTAAAATGGCTATATCTCCTACTCTAGGGGTCTGCGGGGGTCATTCTATGCACCAGAAAAAAAAACTCAAAATACTAAAATGGCTGTACTCGTATCTCCTAAACTAGGCGTTTGCTATGATCATTTTATGCACCAGACAAAAAAAATTCAAAACACAAAAATGGCTATATCTCCTACACTAGGAGTCTGCGGGGTTCATTTTATGCACCAGAAAAAAAAAGTTCAGACTACTAAAATGGCTAAATCCCCTAAACTAGGCGTCTGCGGGGTCAAATTATGCACCAGAAGAAAAAATCAAAATACTAAAATGGATATATCTCCTAAACTAGACGTCTGTGGGGTCAAATTATGCACCAGAAAAAAAAATCTAAAGACTAAAATGGCTATATCTCCAAAACTATTCGTCTGCGGGTATCATTTTATGCACCAGAAAAAAAAATCAAAATACTAAAATGGCTATATCTCCAAAACTAGGCGTCTGCGGGGGTAATTTTATGCACCAGAAAAAAAAAAGAATTCAAAATACTAAAATGGCTAAATCTCCTAAACTAGGCGTCTGCGGGGTCAAATTATGCACCAAAAAAAAAAATCTAAAGACTAAAATGGCTATATCTCCTACACTAGGCATCTGCGGGGGTCATTTTATGCACCAGAAAAAATAAATTCAGTATACTAAAATGGCTAGATCTCCTAAACTGGGCGTCTGCGGGGTCAAATTATGTACCAGAAAAAAAAACAAAATACTAAAATGGCTATATCTCCTAAACTAGGAGTCTGCGGGGGTCATTTTATGCACCAGAAAAAAAAAATTCAAAACACAAAAAGGGCAATATCTCCCAAACTAGGCGTCTGCGGGGTCAAATTATGCACCAGAAGAAAAAATCAAAATACTAAAATGGATATATCTCCTAAACTAGACGTCTGCGGGGTCAAATTATGCACCAGAAAAAAAAATCTAAAGACTAAAATGGCTATATCTCCTACACTAGGGGTCTGCGGGGTTCATTTTATGCACCAGAAAAAAAAATTCAGAATACTAAAATGGCTAAATCCCCTAAACTAGGTGTCTGCGGGGTCAAATTATGCACCAGAAAAAATTCAAAATACTAAAATGGCTATATCCCCTACACTAGGGGTCTGCTGGGTTCATTTTATGCACCAGAAAAAAAAAATTCAGAATACTAAAATGGCTAAATCCCCTAAACTAAGTGTCTGCGGGGTCAAATTATGCACCAGAAAAAAAAATCAAAATACTAAAATGGCTATATCTCCTAAACTAGGAGTCTGCGGGGGTCATTTTATGCACCAGAAAAAAAAAATTCAAAACACAAAAAGGGCAATATCTCCCAAACTAGGCGTCTGCGGGGTCAAATTATGCACCAGAAGAAAAAATCAAAATACTAAAATGGATATATCTCCTAAACTAGTCGACTGCGGGGGTTATTTTATGCACCAGAAAAAAAAAATTCTTAATACTAAAATGGCTATAGCTCCTAAACTAGGCGTCTGCGGGGGTCAAACTATGCACCAGAAAAAAAAATCAAAATACTAAAACGGATATATCTCCTAAACTATGGATCTGCTTGGGTCATTTTATGCACCAGAAAAAAAAATTCAAAATACTAAAATGGCTTTATCTCCTAAACTAGGCGTCTGCGGGGGTCATTTTATGCACCAGTAAAAAAAAAATTCAAAACACAAAAATGGCTATATCTCCAAAGCCGGTCGTCTGCTCGGGTCATTTTATGCACCAGAAAATAAAATCAAAATACTAAAATGGCTGCATCTTCTAAACTAGGCCTCTGCAAGGGTCATTTTATGCACCAGAAAAAAAAACCAAAATACTAAAACGGATATATCTCCTAAACTTGGGGTCTGCGGGGTCAAATTATGCACCAGAAAAAAAATCATAAGACTAAAATGGCTATAGCTCCTGCACTAGGGATTTGCGGGGGTCATTTTATGCACCAGAACAAAAGAAAACTTCTAAATACTAAAATGGCTATATCTCCTAAACTAGGCGTCTGCTGGGGTCATTTGCACCAGAAAAAAAAAATTAGAATACTTAAGTGGCTATTTCTCCAAAACTAGGCCCCTGCGAGGGTCATTTTATGCAACAGAATAAAAATATTTCTAAATACTAAAATGGCTGTATCTCCTAAACTAGGCGTCTGCGGCGGTCATTTGCCCCAGAAAAAAAAAATCCAAATACTAAAATGGTTATATCTCCTAATCTAAGCATCTGCGGGGGTCATTTTATGCCCCAGAAAAAAAATTCAAAATACTAAAATGGCTAAATCTCCTAAATTAGGCGTCCGCAGGGTCAAATTATGCACCAGAAAAAAAAACCGAAATACTAAAATGGCTAAATCTCCTAAACTGGGCGTCTGCGGGGGACATTTTATGCACCAGAAAAAAAAATCAAAATTCTAAAATGGCTATATCTCCAAAACTAGGCGTCTGCGGGGGTAATTTTATGCACCAGAAAAAAAAAAGAATTCAAAATACTAAAATGGCTAAATCTCCTAAACTAGGCGTCTGCGGGGTCAAATTATGCACCAAAAAAAAAAAATCTAAAGACTAAAATGGCTATATCTCCTACACTAGGCATCTGCGGGGGTCATTTTATGCACCAGAAAAAATAAATTCAGTATACTAAAATGGCTAGATCTCCTAAACTGGGCGTCTGCGGGGTCAAATTATGTACCAGAAAAAAAAACAAAATACTAAAATGGCTATATCTCCTAAACTAGGAGTCTGCGGGGGTCATTTTATGCACCAGAAAAAAAAAATTCAAAACACAAAAAGGGCAATATCTCCCAAACTAGGCGTCTGCGGGGTCAAACTATGCACCAGAAGAAAAAATCAAAATACTAAAATGGATATATCTCCTAAACTAGGCGTCTGCGGGCTCAAATTATGCACTAGAAAAAAAATCAAAATACTTAAATGGCTATATCTCCTAAACTAGGCGTCTGCGGGGTCAAATTATGCACCAGAAAAAAAAAATCTAAATAAAAAAATTTCTATATCTCCTACACTAAGGATGACTCCAATCTGTCCGAGGTGACTACAAAGCCGTCGGTCTCCGATTCTGACACATTGTCGGAAATGGAAACCGATGGCGAAGCAAATAGAGGTTCTACACGATCAGAGATTGAAGATGAGCTCTTGGGCACATCTTCAGAATCGGAGGACCTCAACAACACCGTGGTGGAGGCGACTCTGGAAGACTGTAGCAATGATACGGTTTCTCCAGATTAATCTCCACCACTCAAAAAAGGCTTCGGCCACACTCATTCTGCGTCTTTCCAAAAGCGCAGAAGACATTATTCTAATCCAGGAACCATGGATTGCAGAAGGCGTGGTTCGTGGACTTAGGACACCCTCATACGTTCCGCTCTATACAAGAGACAAAGGTAAAATTAGAACTTGTATATTAGTGAAACGTAGCCTTAATGTATTTCTACTTCCCAACCTCAGTGACCCCGACCTAACCGTTGCCAGATTAGAAACTGCCAAAGGCTCATACTGGCTGGCATCGGCTTACCTTGGCCACGACCAAGTGGGCCCTCTCCCTGGTGATAACCTAGAAAGGGTGGTACTGGAAGCGGGAAGGCAAAAAACTGGCCTCATAATCGGATGCGACGCCAACGCACATCATACGGTATGGGGCAGTACCGACATCAATGATAGAGGTGAGTCACTTTTAGACTATTTTTTAAGTACTAACCTCTTAATTTGCAATATTGGCAATGAGCCCACTTTCATAACAAAAAACCGACAAGAAGTTTTAGATATTACTCTTGTCTCCGACAGCATCACCCAAAGGCTAACAAACTGGATGGTATCGTCTGAACACTCCTTTTCGGACCATAGGTACATCCAATTCAGTCTGAGTGATGCTCCCCCTCGCCAACCAACTTTCCGGAACTACCGGAAAACTGATTGGACAAAATATAGAGGAATCCTATCGGAAACGATATCCTCCAAACTATCAAGTCCCCCGCGTGACACCAATGAGCTCGACATGAAAGTCAGGGAATTTACTCTGACTCTCAATAAGGCTATGGCCGCTTCCTGCCCTCTTATTCAACCAAGAGGCAAGAAAAAGCCACGCTGGTGGACATCGGCACTAGGACTGCTCAGAAACACATGCAGAAAACTTTTCAACGCAGCAAAAAGCACAAGAAAAGTGACCGACTGGGACTCATATAAAGAATCCCTCAAATTATACAAAAAAGAACTGAGGAAGGCAAAGCGACAATCCTGGAGGTCATTCTGTGACAAAATTACAGAAACCTCTGAGGCTTCGCGGCTAAGAAAAATCCTCTCCACAAATCCTATGATGCCCAGCTGTTTGAAAAAAACCGATGGCTCTTGGACAACCTCAAGTGATGAATCACTCAACCTGCTTCTGGACACCCACTTTCCAGGTAGCTCCCAACTCGCGGCCAGTAGCAGCCCAAACAAGCCTACTGCAACCGTGACCAAAATTCATAGTCTGATTACGAGAGACAAACTGCTCTGGGCGCTACATAGCTTCAAACCATACAAGTCTGCTGGTCCGGACGGTATTATACCTGCCGAGCTACAGAGATCCTCAGATATTATTCTACCAGTGTTGGAAAATATTATGAGGAGCTGTGTAGAACTTATCCACATTCCACTGTTATGGAGAGAAGTCAATGTAGTATTCATTCCCAAAGCTGGAAAATGTTCTCATGTGGTCCCAAAGGACCTCAGACCCATAAGTCTATCGTCATTCCTTCTGAAAACTTTAGAACGACTGATTGATATCCATATTCGAGCTAAAGTTGATCCAAGACTTCTGTCTACGGCTCAACATGCCTACTGTAAAGGAAAGTCGGTGGAAACGGCTTTGCACTCTCTGACTAGCCACATCGAACGATCCCTACAATATAAGGAGTACACAATGGTTGCTTTCCTGGACATAGAGGGCGCCTTTAACAACGTCAACACATCCGCAATCACGACTGCGTTGTCAACTCTGCAGGTAGACGACTCACTTGGGGAGCTGATTAATCTAATGCTAACAAGCAGGATAATCAACTCCAAACTGGGTGAGACTTCTGCTAAAAGATATGTCAGTAGGGGTACGCCGCAAGGCGGTGTCCTCTCCCCCCTTCTTTGGAACTTAGTGGTTAACGAACTACTGATATACCTGGAAGAGGGTGGTAGCAGAGTGATTGCCTATGCGGATGACGTT
The DNA here is from genome assembly GCA_963966105.1 of Volucella zonaria. NCBI lineage: Eukaryota > Metazoa > Arthropoda > Insecta > Diptera > Syrphidae > Volucella > Volucella zonaria. The sequence continues at coordinate 3,039,408 of CAWYQB010000254.1, read as the reverse complement.
GCCATAGCCGTCTCAGGAAAACATTTAAATACCATTAAAGAACTCCTCCAAGTAAATCTTAACAGATTAACCTGCTGGGCAGATCGCTGTGGATTGGGAATAAACCCCCATAAAACTGATCTTGTCCTCTTTTCTAGGAAATATAAAATTCCAATCATAGACCCTCCTTCAATAAACGGTACCAGTTTAGCTTTCTCCGATACAGCAAAATATCTGGGTCTCATTTTTGACAGGAAACTAAACTGGAAACCTAACATTCAAGAAAGAGTCAATAAAGCTACAATAGCTTTATTCTCCTGCAAGAAAGCCATTGGGAACAAATGGGGCCTTCAACCTCGCATAACCCACTGGCTATACATCTCGGTCATAAGACCGATACTCACTTACGGGGTGGTTGTCTGGTGGACGGCCTTGGAAAATGCAGTCAACTGCATTAAATTAAGCAGAGTCCAAAGAACAGCATGTCTATGCACAAGCGGAGCCTTGCGGTCTACCCCCTCTGCGGCATTAGATATTCTGCTTCACTTGACACCCCTCGACATTTTTAGCAAGCAAGTAGCTGCGACTGCAGCTATTCGCCTTAAAGCGACTAAACAGTGGACAAATAATTCATTTGGCCACGCCAACATTCTTAATACATTAGGAATCCTCACAGAGAACACCGATTACACCATACCTGAACTTTGGTTTGACAAAAACTTCCATGTAAGCTTCCCCTCTAGATCATTCTGGGAGGAGGATGCTTTCATGGAGGACAAGTCAATCCATCTCTACACAGATGGATCTAAAACCGACAGCGGAGTTGGCGGCGGTGTTTTCTCAGATAAGCTTAACCTAAGCCTCTCTTTCCGCCTTCCAAATCACTGTAGCGTGTTCCAGGCGGAAATTTTGGCGATTAAAGAAGCTCTGTCCTGGCTGAAGAAAAACGCGATATCTGCAAAGGATATCCGCATATTTTCGGATAGTCAGGCCGCCATCAAGTCCCTGGACTCGGTCTCATTGTGTTCTAAAACTGCCCTTGAATGCCGATCATCTCTCATGGAGATGGCAGAGCAGTTCAACATTCACCTCTGTTGGGTGCCGGGCCACAGAGACATTCCAGGGAACTGCAGAGCCGATGAACTCGCCAAAATTGGAACCACTCTACCTATCCTACCAGACAAAGGTAGTATAGGTATACCAATCGCTACGTGCAAACTAACACTAAAGCTAGATGCCAATAAAAGAACGGACCTTAGGTGGACTGCTGGACAAACATGTCTAGCGACAAAACAGATCTGGCCAAAGCTGGATCTGAGTCGATCTAAGTGTCTGATCCTCTTAGAAAGGAAACATCTCAGCGCCATAATAGGTGTCATTACCGGACACTGCCTCATAGGCAAGCACGCAAGAAGGCTTGGCGCTTTTACTAACGATTTTTGTAGAAGCTGCATGGACGAGGAAGAGGAGGAGACAATCCCCCACCTACTCTGCACATGCCCAGCTCTCTCTCACAGAAGGAAGCTTCACCTAGGAGCTTTCTTCTACAACGACCTAAACGATCTAGAAAAAATAGACGTTAACAGTCTCCTACGCTTTATTAAAAGCTCAAACTGGTTCCAGTAGTAAGAAGATCATAGATCCACGTGGCATCACAATGGGCCAATAGGCCTAAGTGGGTTGGTATTTCCAACAGCCACTCTTACCTAACCTAACCTAACCTACACTAAGGGTCTGCGGGGTTCATTTTATGCACCTGAAGAAAAAAACTTCTGAATACTAAAATGGCTATATCTCCTAAACTAGTCATCTGCGGGTCAAATTATGCACCAGAAAAAAAAAAATCAAAACACTTATGTGGCTATATCTCCAATACTATTCGTCTGCGGGTATCATTTTATGCCCCAGAAAAAAAAATCCAAATAATAAAATGGTTATATCTCCTAAGCTAGGCGTCTGCGGGGGTCATTTTATGCACCAAAAAAAAAATCAAAATACTAAAATTGCTATATGTCCAAAACTAGGCGTCTGCGGGGTCAAATTATGCACCAGAAGAAAAAATCAAAATACTAAAATGGATATATCTCCTAAAATAGACGTCTGCGGGGTCAAATTATGCACCAGAAAAAAAAATCTAAAGACTAAAATGGCTATATCTCCTACACTAGGGGTCTGCGGGGTTCATTTTATGCACCAGAAAAAAAAAATTCAGAATACTAAAATGACTAAATCCCCTAAACTAGGTGTCTGCCGGGTCAAATTATGCACCAGAAAAAAAAAAACAAAAATACTAAAATGGCGATATCTCCTAAACTAGGAGTCTGCGGGGGTCATTTTATGCACCAGAAAAAAAAAATTCAAAACACAAATATGGCAATATCTCCCAAACTAGGCGTCTGCGGGGTCAAATTATGCACCAGAAAAAAAAACCAAAATACTAAAATGGCTATATCTCCTAAACTAGGCGTCTGCGGGAGTCATTTAATGCAACAAGAAAAAAAATTTTAAATACTGAAATGGCTATACCACCTAAACTAGGCGCCTGCGGGTTCAAATTATGCACAAGAAAAAAAAAATTAAAGAGTAAAATGGCTATATCTCCTACTCTAGGGGTCTGTGGGGGTCATTTTATGCACCAGAAAAAAAATTCAAAACACAAAAATGGCTATATCTCCCAATTTAAGCGTCTGCTTGGGTCATTCTATGCACCAGAAAAAAAAAATCAAAATACTAAAATGGTTGTATCTCCTAATCTAAGCATCTGCGGGGGTCATTTCATGCCCCAGAAAAAAAATTCAAAATACTAAAATGGCTAAATCTCCTAAATTAGGCGTCTGCGGCGGTCATTTGACCCAGAATAAAAAATCAAAACACTTAAGTGGCTATATTTCCAAAACTAGGCGTCTTCGGGTATCATTTTATGCCCCAGAAAAAAAAATCCAAATACTAAAATGGTTATGTCTCCTAAGCTAGGCGTCTGCGGGGGTCATTTTATGCACCAGAAAAAAAAAAATTCAAAATACTAAAATGGCTAAGTCTCCTAAACTAGGCGTCTGCGGGATCAAATTAGGCACCAGAAAAAAAAATCTAAAGACTAAAATGGCTATATCTCCTACACTAGTTATCTGCGGGAGTCATTTTAAGCACCAGAAAAAATAAATTCAGTATACTAAAATGGCTAGATCTCCTAAACTGGTCGTCTGCGGGGTCAAATTATGCACCAGAAAAAAAAACAAAATACTAAAATGGCTATGTCTCCTAAACTAGGCGTCTTCGGCGGTCATTTGACCCAGAATAAAAAATCAAAACACTTAAGTGGCTATATTTCCAAAACTAGGCGTCTGCGGGTATCATTTTATGCCCCAGAAAAAAAATCCAAATACTAAAATGGTTATGTCTTCTAAGCTAGGCGTCTGCGGGGGTCATTTTATGCACCAAAAATCCAAAATACTAAAACGGCTATATCTCCTAAACCAGGCGACTGCAGGGGTCATTTTATGCACCAGAAAAAAAAAATTCAAAATATCAAAATGGCTAAATCTCCTAAACTAGTCATCTGCGGGGTCAAATTATGCACCAGAAAAAAAAAACAAAAATACTAAAATGGCGATATCTCCTAAACTAGGAGTCTGCGGGGGTCATTTTATGCACCAGAAAAAAAAAATTCAAAACACAAATATGGCAATATCTCCCAAACTAGGCGTCTGCGGGGTCAAATTATGCACCAGAAAAAAAAACCAAAATACTAAAATGGCTATATCTCCTAAACTAGGCGTCTGCGGGAGTCATTTAATGCAACAAAAAAAAAAATTTTAAATACTGTATTGGCTATACCACCTAAACTAGGCGCCTGCGGGTTCAAATTATGCACAAGAAAAAAAAAAATTAAAGAGTAAAATGGCTATATCTCCTACTCTAGGGGTCTGCGGGGGTCATTTTATGCACCAGAAAAAAAATTCAAAACACAAAAATGGCTATATCTCCTACACTAGGAGTCTGCGGGGTTCATTTTATGCACCAGAAAAAAAAAGTTCAGACTACTAAAATGGCTAAATCCCCTAAACTAGGCGTCTGCGGGGTCAAATTATGCACCAGAAGAAAAAATCAAAATACTAAAATGGATATATCTCCTAAACTAGACGTCTGTGGGGTCAAATTATGCACCAGAAAAAAAAATCTAAAGACTAAAATGTCTATATCTCCAAAACTATTCGTCTGCGGGTATCATTTTATGCACCAGAAAAAAAAATCAAAATACTAAAATGGCTATATCTCCAAAACTAGGCGTCTGCTGGGGTAATTTGCTGCACCAGAAAAAAAAAAGAATTCAAAATACTAAAATGGCTAAATCTCCTAAACTAGGCGTCTGCGGGGTCAAATTATGCACCAAAAAAAAAAAATCTAAAGACTAAAATGGCTATATCTCCTACACTAGGCATTTGCGGGGGTCATTTTATGCACCAGAAAAAATAAATTCAGTATACTAAAATGGCTAGATCTCCTAAACTGGGCGTCTGCGGGGTCAAATTATGTACCAGAAAAAAAAACAAAATACTAAAATGGCTATATCTCCTAAACTAGGAGTCTGCGGGGGTCATTTTATGCACCAGAAAAAAAAAATTCAAAACACAAAAAGGGCAATATCTCCCAAACTAGGCGTCTGCGGGGTCAAATTATGCACCAGAAGAAAAAATCAAAATACTAAAATGGATATATCTCCTAAACTAGACGTCTGCGGGGTCAAATTATGCACCAGAAAAAAAAATCTAAAGACTAAAATGGCTATATCTCCTACACTAGGGGTCTGCGGGGTTCATTTTATGCACCAGAAAAAAAAATTCAGAATACTAAAATGGCTAAATCCCCTAAACTAGGTGTCTGCGGGGTCAAATTATGCACCAGAAAAAAAAATCAAAATACTAAAATGGCTATATCCCCTACACTAGGGGTCTGCTGGGTTCATTTTATGCACCAGAAAAAAAAAATTCAGAATACTAAAATGGCTAAATCCCCTAAACTAAGTGTCTGCGGGGTCAAATTATGCACCAGAAAAAAAAATCAAAATACTAAAATGGCTATACCTCCTAAACTAGGAGTCTGCGGGGGTCATTTTATGCACCAGAAAAAAAAAATTCAAAACACAAAAAGGGCAATATCTCCCAAACTAGGCGTCTGCGGGGTCAAATTATGCACCAGAAGAAAAAATCAAAATACTAAAATGGATATATCTCCTAAACTAGTCGACTGCGGGGGTTATTTTATGCACCAGAAAAAAAAAATTCTTAATACTAAAATGGCTATATCTCCTAAACTAGGCGTCTGCGGGGGTCAAACTATGCACCAGAAAAAAAAATCAAAATACTAAAACGGATATATCTCCTAAACTATGGATCTGCTTGGGTCATTTTATGCACCAGAAAAAAAAATTCAAAATACTAAAATGGCTTTATCTCCTAAACTAGGCGTCTGCGGGGGTCATTTTATGCACCAGTAAAAAAAAAATTCAAAACACAAAAATGGCTATATCTCCAAAGCCGGTCGTCTGCTCGGGTCATTTTATGCACCAGAAAAAAAAATCAAAATACTAAAATGGCTGCATCTTCTAAACTAGGCCTCTGCAAGGGTCATTTTATGCACCAGAAAAAAAAACCAAAATACTAAAACGGATATATCTCCTAAACTTGGGGTCTGCGGGGTCAAATTATGCACCAGAAAAAAAATCTTAAGACTAAAATGGCTATAGCTCCTGCACTAGGGATTTGCGGGGGTCATTTTATGCACCAGAACAAAAGAAAACTTCTAAATACTAAAATGGCTATATCTCCTAAACTAGGCGTCTGCTGGGGTCATTTGCCCCAGAAAAAAAAAATCCAAATACTAAAATGGTTATATCTCCTAATCTAAGCATCTGCGGGGGTCATTTTATGCACCAGAAAAAAAAAATTCAAAACACAAAAAGGGCAATATCTCCCAAACTAGGCGTCTGCGGGGTCAAATTATGCACCAGAAGAAAAAATCAAAATACTAAAATGGATATATCTCCTAAACTAGACGTCTGCGGGGTCAAATTATGCACCAGAAAAAAAAATCTAAAGACTAAAATGGCTATATCTCCTACACTAGGGGTCTGCGGGGTTCATTTTATGCACCAGAAAAAAAAATTCAGAATACTAAAATGGCTAAATCCCCTAAACTAGGTGTCTGCGGGGTCAAATTATGCACCAGAAAAAAAAATCAAAATACTAAAATGGCTATATCCCCTACACTAGGGGTCTGCTGGGTTCATTTTATGCACCAGAAAAAAAAAATTCAGAATACTAAAATGGCTAAATCCCCTAAACTAAGTGTCTGCGGGGTCAAATTATGCACCAGAAAAAAAAATCAAAATACTAAAATGGCTATATCCCCTACACTAGGGGTCTGCTGGGTTCATTTTATGCACCAGAAAAAAAAATTCAGAATACTAAAATGGCTAAATCCCCTAAACTAGGAGTCTGCGGGGGTCATTTTATGCACCAGAAAAAAAAAATTCAAAACACAAAAAGGGCAATATCTCCCAAACTAGGCGTCTGCGGGGTCAAATTATGCACCAGAAGAAAAAATCAAAATACTAAAATGGATATATCTCCTAAACTAGTCGACTGCGGGGGTTATTTTATGCACCAGAAAAAAAAAATTCTTAATACTAAAATGGCTATATCTCCTAAACTAGGCGTCTGCGGGGGTCAAACTATGCACCAGAAAAAAAAATCAAAATACTAAAACGGATATATCTCCTAAACTATGGATCTGCTTGGGTCATTTTATGCACCAGAAAAAAAAATTCAAAATACTAAAATGGCTTTATCTCCTAAACTAGGCGTCTGCGGGGGTCATTTTATGCACCAGTAAAAAAAAAATTCAAAACACAAAAATGGCTATATCTCCAAAGCCGGTCGTCTGCTCGGGTCATTTTATGCACCAGAAAAAAAAATCAAAATACTAAAATGGCTGCATCTTCTAAACTAGGCCTCTGCAAGGGTCATTTTATGCACCAGAAAAAAAAACCAAAATACTAAAACGGATATATCTCCTAAACTTGGGGTCTGCGGGGTCAAATTATGCACCAGAAAAAAAATCTTAAGACTAAAATGGCTATAGCTCCTGCACTAGGGATTTGCGGGGGTCATTTTATGCACCAGAACAAAAGAAAACTTCTAAATACTAAAATGGCTATATCTCCTAAACTAGGCGTCTGCTGGGGTCATTTGCCCCAGAAAAAAAAAATTAGAATACTTAAGTGGCTATTTCTTCAAAACTAGGCCCCTGCGAGGGTCATTTTATGCAACAGAATAAAAATATTTCTAAATACTAAAATGGCTGTATCTCCTAAACTAGGCGTCTGCGGCGGTCATTTGCCCCAGAAAAAAAAAATCCAAATACTAAAATGGTTATATCTCCTAATCTAAGCATCTGCGGGGGTCATTTTATGCCCCAGAAAAAAAATTCAAAATACTAAAATGGCTAAATCTCCTAAATTAGGCGTCCGCAGGGTCAAATTATGCACCAGAAAAAAAAACCGAAATACTAAAATGGCTAAATCTCCTAAACTGGGCGTCTGCGGGGGACATTTTATGCACCAGAAAAAAAAATCAAAATTCTAAAATGACTGTATCTCCTAAACTAGGCGTCTGCGGGGGACATTTTATGCACCAGAAAAAAAAATCAAAATTCTAAAATGGCTATATCTCCTACATTAGGGGTCTGCGGGTGTCATTTTATGCACCAGAAAAATGAAAACTTCTAAATACTAAAACGGCTACATCCTAAGCTAGGCGTCTGCGAAGGTCATTTTATGCACCAGAAAAAAAAAATCTAAAGACTAAACTGGCTATATCTCCTACACAAGGGATCTGCGGGGGTCATTTTATGCACCAGAAAAAATAAATTCAGTATACTAAAATGGCTAGATCTCCTAAACTGGTCGTCTGCGGGGTCAAATTATGCACCAGAAAAAAAAAACAAAAATACTAAAATGGCGATATCTCCTAAACTAGGAGTCTGCGGGGGTCATTTTATGCACCAGAAAAAAAAAATTCAAAACATAAATATGGCAATATCTCCCAAACTAGGCGTCTGCGGGGTCAAATTATGCACCAGAAAAAAAAACCAAAATACTAAAATGGCTATATCTCCTAAACTAGGCGTCTGCGGGAGTCATTTAATGCAACAAAAAAAAAAATTTTAAATACTGAAATGGCTATACCACCTAAACTAGGCGCCTGCGAGTTCAAATTATGCACAAGAAAAAAAAAAATTAAAGAGTAAAATGGCTATATCTCCTACTCTAGGGGTCTGCGGGGGTCATTTTATGCACCAGAAAAAACATTCAAAACACAAAAATGGCTATATCTCCCAATTTAAGCGTCTGCGGGGGTCATTCTATGCACCAGAAAAAAAAACTCAAAATACTAAAATGGCTGTACTCGTATCTCCTAAACTAGGGGTTTGCTATGATCATTTTATGCACCAGACAAAAAAAATTCAAAACACAAAAATGGCTATATCTCCTACACTAGGAGTCTGCGGGGTTCATTTTATGCACCAGAAAAAAAAAGTTCAGACTACTAAAATGGCTAAATCCCCTAAACTAGGCGTCTGCGGGGTCAAATTATGCACCAGAAGAAAAAATCAAAATACTAAAATGGATATATCTCCTAAACTAGACGTCTGTGGGGTCAAATTATACACCAGAAAAAAAAATCTAAAGACTAAAATGGCTATATCTCCAAAACTATTCGTCTGCGGGTATCATTTTATGCACCAGAAAAAAAAATCAAAATACTAAAATGGCTATATCTCCAAAACTAGGCGTCTGCGGGGGTAATTTTATGCACCAGAAAAAAAAAAGAATTCAAAATACTAAAATGGCTAAATCTCCTAAACTAGGCGTCTGCGGGGTCAAATTATGCACCAAAAAAAAAAAATCTAAAGACTAAAATGGCTATATCTCCTACACTAGGCATCTGCGGGGGTCATTTTATGCACCAGAAAAAATAAATTCAGTATACTAAAATGGCTAGATCTCCTAAACTGGGCGTCTGCGGGGTCAAATTATGTACCAGAAAAAAAAACAAAATACTAAAATGGCTATATCTCCTAAACTAGGAGTCTGCGGGCGTCATTTTATGCACCAGAAAAAAAAAATTCAAAACACAAAAAGGGCAATATCTCCCAAACTAGGCGTCTGCGGGGTCAAATTATGCACCAGAAGAAAAAATCAAAATACTAAAATGGATATATCTCCTAAACTAGACGTCTGCGGGGTCAAATTATGCACCAGAAAAAATAATCTAAAGACTAAAATGGCTATATCTCCTACACTAGGGGTCTGCGGGGTTCATTTTATGCACCAGAAAAAAAAATTCAGAATACTAAAATGGCTAAATCCCCTAAACTAGGTGTCTGCGGGGTCAAATTATGCACCAGAAAAAAAAATCAAAATACTAAAATGGCTATATCCCCTACACTAGGGGTCTGCTGGGTTCATTTTATGCACCAGAAAAAAAAAATTCAGAATACTAAAATGGCTAAATCCCCTAAACTAAGTGTCTGCGGGGTCAAATTATGCACCAGAAAAAAAAATCAAAATACTAAAATGGCTATACCTCCTAAACTAGGAGTCTGCGGGGGTCATTTTATGCACCAGAAAAAAAAAATTCAAAACACAAAAAGGGCAATATCTCCCAAACTAGGCGTCTGCGGGGTCAAATTATGCACCAGAAGAAAAAATCAAAATACTAAAATGGATATATCTCCTAAACTAGTCGACTGCGGGGGTTATTTTATGCACCAGAAAAAAAAAATTCTTAATACTAAAATGGCTATATCTCCTAAACTAGGCGTCTGCGGGGGTCAAACTATGCACCAGAAAAAAAAATCAAAATACTAAAACGGATATATCTCCTAAACTATGGATCTGCTTGGGTCATTTTATGCACCAGAAAAAAAAATTCAAAATACTAAAATGGCTTTATCTCCTAAACTAGGCGTCTGCGGGGGTCATTTTATGCACCAGTAAAAAAAAAATTCAAAACACAAAAATGGCTATATCTCCAAAGCCGGTCGTCTGCTCGGGTCATTTTATGCACCAGAAAAAAAAATCAAAATACTAAAATGGCTGCATCTTCTAAACTAGGCCTCTGCAAGGGTCATTTTATGCACCAGAAAAAAAAACCAAAATACTAAAACGGATATATCTCCTAAACTTGGGGTCTGCGGGGTCAAATTATGCACCAGAAAAAAAATCTTAAGACTAAAATGGCTATAGCTCCTGCACTAGGGATTTGCGGGGGTCATTTTATGCACCAGAACAAAAGAAAACTTCTAAATACTAAAATGGCTATATCTCCTAAACTAGGCGTCTGCTGGGGTCATTTGCCCCAGAAAAAAAAAATTAGAATACTTAAGTGGCTATTTCTCCAAAACTAGGCCCCTGCGAGGGTCATTTTATGCAACAGAATAAAAATATTTCTAAATACTAAAATGGCTGTATCTCCTAAACTAGGCGTCTGCGGCGGTCATTTGCCCCAGAAAAAAAAAATCCAAATACTAAAATGGTTATATCTCCTAATCTAAGCATCTGCGGGGGTCATTTTATGCCCCAGAAAAAAAATTCAAAATACTAAAATGGCTAAATCTCCTAAATTAGGCGTCCGCAGGGTCAAATTATGCACCAGCAAAAAAAAACCGAAATACTAAAATGGCTAAATCTCCTAAACTGGGCGTCTGCGGGGGACATTTTATGCACCAGAAAAAAAAATCAAAATTCTAAAATGGCTATATCTCCTAAACTAGGCGTCTGCGGGGGACATTTTATGCACCAGAAAAAAAAATCAAAATTCTAAAATGGCTATATCTCCTACATTAGGGGTCTGCGGGTGTCATTTTATGCACCAGAAAAATGAAAACTTCTAAATACTAAAATGGCTATTTCTCCTAAACTAGGCGTCTGCTGGGGTCTATTTATGCACCAGAAAAAAAAATTCAAAATATTAAAATGGCTAAATCTCCGAAACTAGGCGTCTGTCGGGTTAAATTATGCACCGGAAAAAAAAATCTAAATACTAAAATGGCTATATCTCCTACATTAGGGGTCTGCGGGTGTCATTTTATGCACCAGAAAAAAAAAATGAAAACACAGAAATCTCTATTTCGCGTGTGCGGGGGTCATTTTATGCACCAGAAAAAAAAAACAAAATACTAAAATGGCTAAATCTCCTAAACTGGGCGTCTGCGGGGGACATTTTATGCACCAGAAAAAAAAATCAAAATTCTAAAATGGCTATATCTCCTAAACTAGGCGTCTGCGGGGGTCATTTTATGCACCAGAAAAAAAAAATCAAAACACAGAAATCTCTATATCTCCTAAACTAGGCGTCTGCGGGGGTCATTTTATGCACCAGAAAAAAAAAATGAAAACACAGAAATCTCTATATCTCCTAAACTAGGCGTCTGCGGAGGTCATTTTACGCACCAGAAAAAAAAATCAAAACACAAAAATGGCTATATTTCCTAAACTAGGCGTCTGCGGGGGTCATTTTATGCACCAGAAAAAAAAAATGAAAACACAGAAATCTCTATATCTCCTAAACTAGGCGTGTGCGGGGGTCATTTTATGCACCAGAAAAAAAATCAAAATACTGAAATGGCAATATCTCCTAAACTAGGCCTCAGCGGGTGTCATTTTATGCCCCAGAAAACCAAAATCAAAATACTAAAATGGCTTTGTCTCCTAAACTAGGCGTCTGCGGGGTCAAATTATGCATCAGAAAAAAAAAATCAAAATACTAAAACGGTTATATTTCCTAAACTAGGTGTCTGGGGGGTCATTTTATGCACCAGAAAAAAAAAATTCAGAATACTAAAATGGCTATATCTCCTAATCTAGGCGTCTGCGGGGTTATTTTATGCACCAGAAAAAAAATTCAAAACACAAAAACGACTATATCTCCTAAACTAGAAAAAAAAATCAAAATACTAAAATGGCTATATCTCCTAAGCTATGTGTCTACGAGGGTCATTTTATGCACCAAAAAAAAAATCAAAATACTAAAATGGCTATATCTCCAAAACTAGGCGTCTGGGGGTCAAATTATGCACCAGAAAAAAAAATCGAAATACTAAAACGCCTATATCTACTAAACTAGGTGTCTGTGGGGGGTCATTTTATGCACCAGAAAAAAAAATTCAAAATATCGAAATGACTATATCTCCTAATCTAGGCGTTTGCGGGGGTCATTTTATGCACCAGAAAAAAAAAACAAAGTACTATGCACCAGAAAAAAAAAGTTTAGATACTAAAATGGCTATATCTCCTTAACTAGGCGTCTGCGGGGGTCATTTTATGCACCAAAAATCCAAAATACTGAAATGGCAATATCTCCTAAACTAGCCCTCAGCGGGTGTCATTTTATGCCCCAGAAAAACAAAATCAAAATACTAAAATGGCTATATCTCCTAAACTAGGCGTCTGCGTGGGTCATTTTATGCACCAAAAATCCAAAATACGAAAATGGCCATATTCCCTAACCTGGGCGTCTGCTGGGTCAAATTATGCACCAGAAAAAAAAATTCTAAATACTAAGATGGCTATATCTCCTAAACTAGGCGTCTGCGGGGTCATTTGCCCCAGAAAAAAAATCAAAATACTAAAATGGCTATATCTGCTAAGCTACGTGTCTGCGAGGGTCATTTTATGCACCAAAAAAAAAAATCAAAATACTAAAATGGCTATATCTCGAAAACTAGGCGTCTGCGGGGGTCATTTTATGCACCTGAAAAAAAACATGAAAACACAGAAATCTCTATATCTCCTAAACTATTCGTCTGCGGGGGTCATTTTACGCACCAGAAAAAAAAAATCAAAACACAAAAATGGCTATATTTCCTAAACTTGGCTTCTGCGGGGGTCATTTTATGCACCAGAAAAAAAATTCTAAATACTAAAATGGCTATATCTCCTAAACAAGGCGTCTGCGTGGGTCATTTTATGCACCAAAAATCCAAAATACTAAAATGGCCATATTCCCTAACCTGGGCGTCTGCTGGGTCAAATTATGCACCAGAAAAAAAAATCAAAATACTAAAACGGATATATCTCTAAACTAGCGGTCCGCGGGGGTCATTTTATGCACCAGAAAAAAAAATTCAAAATACTAAAATGGCTTTGTCGCCTAAACTAGGCGTCTGCAGGGTCAAATTATGCATCAGAAAAAAAAAATCAAAATACTAAAACGGTTATATCTCCTAAACTAGGTGTCTGGGGGGTCATTTTATGCACCAGAAAAAAAAAATTCAGAATACTAAAATGGCAAAATCTCCTAAACTAGGCGTCTGCGAGGTCAAATTATGCACCAGAAAAAAAAAATTTAAAACACAAAAATGGCTACATCTCCTAAACTAGAAAAAAAAAATAAAAATACTAAAATGGCTATATCTCCTAATCTAAGCATCTGGGGGGTCATTTTATGCCCCAGAAAAAAAATTCAAAATACTAAAATGGCTAAATCTCCTAAACTAGGCGTCTGCAGGGTCAAATTATGCACCAGAAAAAAAAAATTAAAATACTAAAACGGATATATCTCCTAAACTAGGGGTCTGCGGGGTTCATTTTATGCACCAGAAAAAAAAAATCAAAATACTAAAATGGCTATATCTCCAAAACTAGGCGTCTGGGGGGTCAAATTATGCACCAGAAAAAAAATCAAAATACTAAAACGCCTATATCTACTAAACTAGGTGTCTGGGGGGGGTCATTTTATGCACCAGAAAAAAAATTTTAAATATCGAAATGACTATATCTCCTAATCTAGGCGTTTGCGGGGGTCATTTTATGCACCAGAAAAAAAAAACAAAGTACTATGCACCAGAAAAAAAAAAGTTTAGATACTAAAATGGCTATATCTCTTTAACTAGGCGTCTGCGGGGGTCATTTTATGCACCAAAAATCCAAAATACTGAAATGGCAATATCTCCTAAACTAGGCCTCAGCGGGTGTCATTTTATGCCCCAGAAAAACAAAATCAAAATACTAAAATGGCTATATCTCCTAAACTAGGCGTCTGCGTGGGTCATTTTATGCACCAAAAATCCAAAATACGAAAATGGCCATATTCCCTAACCTGGGCGTCTGCTGGGTCAAATTAAGCACCAGAAAAAAAAATTCTAAATACTAAGATGGCTATATCTCCTAAACTAGGCGTCTGCGGGGTCATTTGCCCCAGAAAAAAAATCAAAATACTAAAATGGCTATATCTGCTATGCTACGTGTCTGCGAGGGTCATTTTATGCACCAAAAAAAAATCAAAATACTAAAATGGCTATATCTCCAAAACTAGGCTTCTGCGGGGTCAAATTATGCACCAGAAAAAAAAGATCAAAATACTAAAACGGTTATATCTCCTAAACAAGGTGTCTGCGGGGGTCATTTTATGCACCAGAAAAAAAAATTCAGAATACTAAAATGGCTAAATCTCCTAAACTAGGCGTCTGCGGGGTCAAATAATGCACCAGAAAAAAAAAAAATAACAAAACGGCTATATCTCCTAAACTAGGAGTCTACGGGGGTCATTTTGTGCACCAGAAAAAAAAAATTCAAAATACTAAAATGGCTAAATCTCCTGAACTAAGCGTCTGCGTGATCAAATTATGCACCAGAAAAAAAAAATCAATATACTAAAACCGTTATATCTCCTAAACTAGGTGTCTGCGGGGGTCATTTTATGCACCGAAAAAAAAAAATTCAGAATACTAAAATGGCTAGATCTCCTAAACTAGGCGTCTGCGGGGTCTAATTATGCAAGAGAAAATAAAATCAAAATACTAAAACGGATATATCTCCTAAACTAGGAGTCTGCGGGGGTCATTTTATGCACCAGAAAAAAAAATTCAGAATACTAAAATGGCTAAATCTCCTAAACTAGGTGTCTGCGGGGTCAAATTATGCATCAGAAAAAAAAATCAATTTACTAAAACCGTTATATCTCCTAAATTAGTTGTCTGCGGGTCTCATTTTATGCACCGAAAAAAAAAATTCAGAATACTAAAATGGCTAGATCTCCTAAACTAGGCGTCTGCGGGGTCAAATTATGCACCAGAAAAAAAAAAATCATAATACTAAAATGGCTAAATCTCCTAAACTAGGCGTCTGCGGGGTCAAATTATGCACCGGAGAAAAAAAATCACAATACATAAACGGCTGTATGTCCTAAACTAGGTGTCTGCGGGGGTCATTTTATGCACCAGAAAAAAAAATCAAAATACTAAAACAGATATATCTCCTAAACTTGCGGTCTGCGGGAGTCATTTTATGCACCAGAAAAAAAAATTCAAAATACTAAAATGGCTATATCTACTAAACTGGGCGTCTGCGGGGTCAAATTGCGCACCAGAAAAAAAAATCGAAATTCTTAAACGGATATATCTCCTAAACTAGGCCTCTGCGGGTGTCATTTTAAGCCAGAGAAAAACAAAACCAAAATACCAAAATGGCTATATCTCCTAAACTAGGCGTCTGCGGGGTCAAATTATATTATAAAAAAAAACATCAAAATACTAAAACAGTTATATCTCCTAAATTAGGTGTCTGCGGGGGTAATTTTATGCACTAGAAAAAAAAGATTCAGAATACTAAAATGGCTATATCTCCTTAAATAGGCGTCTGCGGGGGTCATTTTATGCACCAAAAATCCAAAATATTAAAATGGCTATATCTCCTAAACTAGGCCTGTGCGGGTGTCATTTTAAGCCAGAGAAAAACAAACTCAAAATACTAAAACGGATATATCTCCTGAACTAGCGGTCTGCGGGGGTCATTTTATGCACCAGAAAAAAAATTCAAAATACTAAAATGGCTATATCTCCTAAACTAGGTGTCTGCGGGGGTCATTTTATGCACAAGAAAAAAAAACCAAATACTAAAATGGCTATATCTCCAAAACTAGGCGTCTGCGGGGTCAAATTATGCACCAGAAAAAAAAATCAAAATAATAAAACGGTTATATCTCCTAAACTAGGTGTCTGAGGGGGTCTTTTATGCACCAGAAAAAAAAATTCAGAATTCTAAAATGGCTAAATCTCGTAAACTAGGCGTCTGCGGGGTCAAATTATGCACCAGAAAAAAAAATCAAAACCCTAAAACGGCTATATCTCCTAAACTAGGTGTCTGCGGGGGTCATATTATGCACCAGAAAAAAAAATCACAATACATAAACGAATGTATGTCCTAAACTAGGTGTCTGCGGGGGTCATTTTATGCACCAGAAAAAAAAATCAAAATACTAAAACAGATATATCTCCTAAACTTGCGGTCTGCGGGAGTCATTTTATGCACCAGAAAAAAAAATTCAAAATACTAAAATGACTATATCTTTATTAAAATACTAAAACGGATATATCTCCTAAACTAGGGGTCTGCGGGGTTCATTTTATGCACCAGAAAAAAAAAATCAAAATACTAAAATGGCTATATCTCCAAAACTAGGCGTCTGGGGGGTCAAATTATGCACCAGAAAAAAAAATCAAAATACTAAAACGCCTATATCTACTAAACTAGGTGTCTGTGGGGGGTCATTTTATGCACCAGAAAAAAAATTTTAAATATCGAAATGACTATATCTCCTAATCTAGGCGTTTGCGGGGGTCATTTTATGCACCAGAAAAAAAAAACAAAGTACTATGCACCAGAAAAAAAAAAGTTTAGATACTAAAATGGCTATATCTCCTTAACTAGGCGTCTGCGGGGGTCATTTTATGCACCAAAAATCCAAAATACTGAAATGGCAATATCTCCTAAACTAGGCCTCAGCGGGTGTCATTTTATGCCCCAGAAAAACAAAATCAAAATACTAAAATGGCTATATCTCCTAAACTAGGCGTCTGCGTGGGTCATTTTATGCACCAAAAATCCAAAATACGAAAATGGCCATATTCCCTAACCTGGGCGTCTGCTGGGTCAAATTATGCACCAGAAAAAAAAATTCTAAATACTAAGATGGCTATATCTCCTGAACTAGGCGTCTGCGGGGTCATTTGCCCCAGAAAAAAAATCAAAATACTAAAATGGCTATATCTGCTATGCTACGTGTCTGCGGGGGTCATTTTATGCACCAAAAAAAAATCAAAATACTAAAATGGCTAAATCTCCTGAACTAAGCGTCTGCGTGATCAAATTATGCACCAGAAAAAAAAAAAATAACAAAACGGCTATATCTCCTAAACTAGGAGTCTACGGGGGTCATTTTATGCACCAGAAAAAAAAAATTCAAAATACTAAAATGGCTAAATCTCCTGAACTAAGCGTCTGCGTGATCAAATTATGCACCAGAAAAAAAAAATCAATATACTAAAACCGTTATATCTCCTAAACTAGGTGTCTGCGGGGGTCATTTTATGCACCGAAAAAAAAAAATTCAGAATACTAAAATGGCTAGATCTCCTAAGCTAGGCGTCTGCGGGGTCTAATTATGCAAGAGAAAATAAAATCAAAATACTAAAACGGATATATCTCCTAAACTAGGAGTCTGCGGGGGTCATTTTATGCACCAGAAAAAAAAATTCAGAATACTAAAATGGCTAAATCTCCTAAACTAGGTGTCTGCGGGGTCAAATTATGCACCAGAAAAAAAAATCAATTTACTAAAACCGTTATATCTCCTAAACTAGTTGTCTGCGGGGGTCATTTTATGCACCGAAAAAAAAAATTCAGAATACTAAAATGGCTAGATCTCCTAAACTAGGCGTCTGCGGGGTCAAATTATGCACCAGAAAAAAAAATCAATATACTAAAACCGTTATATCTCCTAAACTAGGAGTCTGCGGTGGTCATTTTATGCACCAGAAAAAAAAAAATCATAATACTAAAATGGCTAAATCTCCTAAACTAGGCGTCTGCGGGGTCAAATTATGCACCAGAGAAAAAAAATCACAATACATAAACGGCTGTATGTCCTAAACTAGGTGTCTGCGGGGGTCATTTTATGCACCAGAAAAAAAAATCAAAATACTAAAACAGATATATCTCCTAAACTTGCGGTCTGCGGGAGTCATTTTATGCACCAGAAAAAAAAATTCAAAATACTAAAATGGCTATATCTACTAAACTGGGCGTCTGCGGGGTCAAATTACGCACCAGAAAAAAAAATCGAAATACTTAAACGGATATATCTCCTAAACTAGGCCTCTGCGGGTGTCATTTTAAGCCAGAGAAAAACAAAACCAAAATACCAAAATGGCTATATCTCCTAAACTAGGCGTCTGCGGGGTCAAATTATATTATAAAAAAAAACATCAAAATACTAAAACAGTTATATCTCCTAAATTAGGTGTCTGCGGGGGTAATTTTATGCACTAGAAAAAAAAGATTCAGAATACTAAAATGGCTATATCTCCTTAAATAGGCGTCTGCGGGGGTCATTTTATGCACCAAAAATCCAAAATATTAAAATGGCTATATCTCCTAAACTAGGCCTGTGCGGGTGTCATTTTAAGCCAGAGAAAAACAAAATCAAAATACTAAAACGGATATATCTCCTGAACTAGCGGTCTGCGGGGGTCATTTTATGCACCAGAAAAAAAATTCAAAATACTAAAATGGCTATATCTCCTAAACTAGGTGTCTGCGGGGGTCATTTTATGCACCAGAAAAAAAAACCAAATACTAAAATGGCTATATCTCCAAAACTAGGCGTCTGCGGGGTCAAATTATGCACCAGAAAAAAAAATCAAAATAATAAAACGGTTATATCTCCTAAACTAGGTGTCTGCGGGGGTCATATTATGCACCAGAAAAAAAAATCAAATACTAAAATGGCTATATCTCCAAAACTAGGCCTCTGCGGGTGTCATTTTAAGCCAGAGAAAAACAAAATCAAAATACTAAAACGGATATATCTCCTAAACTAGCGGTCTACGGGGGTCATTTTATGCACCAGAAAAAAAAATTCAAAATACTAAAATGGCTATATCTCCTAAACAAGGTGTCGGCGGGGTCAAATTATGCACCAGAAATAAAAAATCAAAATAATAAAACGGTTGTATCTCCTAAACTGGGTGTCTGAGGGGGTCTTTTATGCACCAAAAAAAAAAAATTCAAAATACTAAAATGGCTAAATCTCCTGAACTAGTCGACTGCGGGGTCAAATTATGCACCAGACAAAAAAAAATCAAAATACTAAAACGGTTATATCTCCTAAACTAGGTGTCTGGGGGGTCATTTTATGCACCAGAAAAAAATAAATTCAGAATAATAAAATGGCTAAATCTCCTAAACTAGGCGTCTGCGGGGTCAAATTATGCACCAGAAAAAAAAAAATTCAAGATACTAAAATGGCTATATCTCCTAAACAAGGCGTCGGCGGGGTCAAATAATGCACCAGAAATAAAAAATCAAAATAATAAAACGGTTATATCTCTTAAACTAGGTGTCTGAGGGGGTCTTTTATGCACCAGAAAAAAAAACTTCAAAATACTAAAATGGCTAAATCTCCTGAACTAGTCGACTGCTGGGTCAAATTATGCACCAGACAAAAAAAAATCAAAATACTAAAACGGTTATATCTCCTAAACTAGGTGTCTGGGGGGTCATTTTATGCACCAGAAAAAAAAATTCAAAATACTAAAATGGGTATATCTCCTAAACTAGGCATCTGCGGGGTCATTTTATGCACCAAAAATCCAAAATATTAAATGGCTATATCTCCTAAACTAGGACTCAGCGTGTGCTATTTTAAGCCCTATAAAAACAAAATCAAAATACTTAAATGGCTATATCTCCTAAACTAGGCGTCTGCGTAGGTCATTTTATGCACCAAAAATCCAAAATACTAAAATGGCCATATTCCCTAACCTGGGCGTTTGCTGGGTCAAATTATGCACCAGAAAAAAAAATCAAAATACTAAAACGGATTTATCTCCTAAACTAGCGGTCTGCGGAGTTAATTTTATGCAACAGAAAAAAAATGCAAAATACTAAAATGGCTATATCTCTTAAACTAGGCGTCTGCGGGGTCATTTTATGCACCAGAAAAAAAATTCAGAATACTAAAATGGCTATATCTCCTTAACTAGGCGTCTGCGGGGGTCATTTTATGCACCAAAAATCCAAAATACTAAAATGGCCATATTCCCTAATCTGGGCGTCTGCTGGGTCAAATTATGCACCAGAAAAAAAAAATCAAAATACTAAAACGGTTATATCTCCTAAACTAGGTGTCTGCGGGGGTCGTTCTATGCACCAGAAAAAAAAGTGAAAATTCTAAAATGGCTATCTCTCCAAAACTAAGCGTCTGCGGGAGTCATTTTATGCACCAGAAAAAAAAAATTCTAAATACTAAGATGGCTATATCTCCTAAACTAGGCGTCTGCGGGGGTCATTTGCCCCAGAAAAAAAAGCAAAATACTAAAATGGCTATATCTTCTAAGCTAGGTGTCTGCGAGGGTCATTTTATGCACAAAAAAAAAAATCAAAATACTAAAATGGCTATATCTGCAAAACTAGGCGTCTGCGGGGTCAAAGAATCCAAAATACTAAAATGGCTATATCTCCTAAACTAGGCCTCTGCGGCTGTCATTTTAAGCCAGAGAAAAACAAAATCAAAATACTAAAACGGATATATATCCTAAACTAGGTGTCTGAGGGGTCTTTTATGCACCAGAAAAAAAAAATTCAAAATACTAAAATGGTTAAATCTCCTGAACCAGTCGACTGCGGGGTCAAATTATGCACCAGAAAAAAAAATCAATATACTAAAACGGTTATATCTCCTAAACAAGGCGTCTGCGGGGGTCATTTGCCCCAGAAAAAAAAAGCAACATACTAAAATGGTTATATCTTCTAAGCTAGGTGTCTGCGAGGGTCATTTTATGCACCAAAAAAAAATCAAAATACTAAAATGGCTATATCTACAAAACTAGGCGTTTGCGGGGTCAAATTATGCACCAGAAAAAAAAATCTAAATATTAAAATGGCTATATCTCCTACACTTGGGGTCTGCGGGTGTCATTTTAAGCCAGAGAAAAACAAAATCAAAATACTAAAACGACTATATGTCCTAAACTAGGTGTCTGCGGGGGTCATTTTATGCACCAGAATAAAGAAATCAAATACTGAAATGGCTATATCTCCTAAACTAGGCGTCTGCGAGGGTCATTCTATGCACCAGAAAAAAAAATCAAAATTCTAAAATGGCTATCTCTCTAAAACTAAGCGTCTGCGGGAGTCATTTTATGCACCAGAAAAAAAAATTCTAAATTCTAAGATGGCTATATCTGCTAAACTAGGCGTCTGCGGTTGTCATTTGCCCCAGAAAAAAAAAGCAAAATACTAAAATTTCTATATCTTCTAAGCTAGGTGTCTGCGAGGGTCATTTTATGCACCAAAAAAAAAAATCTAAATACTAAAATGGCTATATCTACAAAACTAGGCGTCCGCGGTATCAAATTATGCACCAGAAAAAAAAATCTAAATACTAAAATGGCTATATCTCCTACACTAGGGGTCTGCGGGTGTCAATTTAAGTCAGAGAAAAACAAAATCAAAATACTAAAACGGCTACATCTCCTAAACTAGGTGTCTGCGGGGGTCATTTTATGCACCAGAAAAAAGAAATCAAATACTAAAATGGCTATATCTCCTAAACTAGGCGTCAGCGAGGGTCATTCTATGCACCAGAAAAAAAATCAAAATTCTAGAATGGCTATCTCTCTAAAACAAAGCGTCTGCGGGAGTCATTTTATGCGCCAGAAAAAAAAAATTCTAAATTCTAAGATAGCTATATCTCCTAAACTAGGCGTCTGGGGGGGTCATTTGCCCCAGAAAAAAAAAGCAACATACTAAAATGGTTATATCTTCTAAGCTAGGTGTCTGCGAGGGTCATTTTATGCACCAAAAAAAAAATCTAAATACTAAAATGGCTATATCTACAAAACTAGGCGTCTGCGGTATCAAATTATGCACCAGAAAAAAAAATCTAAATACTAAAATGGCTATATCTCCTACACTAGGGGTCTGCGGGTGTCATTTTAAGCCAGAGAAAAAAGAAATCAAATACTAAAATGGCTATATCTCCTAAACTAGGCGTCAGCGAGGGTCATTCTATGCAATAGAAAAAAAATCAAAATTCTAAAATGGCTATCTCTCTAAAACTAACCGTCTGCGGGAGTCATTTTATGCACCAGAAAAAAAAAAATTCTAAATTCTAAGATGGCGATATCTCCTAAACTAGGCGTCTGCGGTTGTCATTTGCCCCAGAAAAATAAAGCAAAATACTAAAATTTCTATATCTTCTAAGCTAGGTGTCTGCGAGGGTCATTTTATGCACCAAAAAAAAAACCTAAATACCAAAATGGCTATATCTACAAAACTAGGCGTCTGCGGGGGTCATTTGCCCCAGAAAAAAAAGCAAAATACTAAAATGGTTATATCTTCTAAGCTAGGTGTCTGAAAGGGTCATTTTATGCACCAAAAAAAAAATTAAAATACTAAAATGGCTATATCTACAAAACTAGGCGTTTGCGGGGTCAAATTATGCTCCAGAAAAAAAAATCTAAATATTAAAATGGCTATATCAACTACACTTGGGGTCTGCGGGTGTCATTTTAAGCCAGAGAAAAACAAAATCAAAATACTAAAACGGCTATATGTCCTAAACTAGGTGTCTGCGGGGGTCATTTTATGCACCAGAATAAAGAAATCAAATACTGAAATGGCTATATCTCCTAAACTAGGCGTCTGCGAGGGTCATTCTATGCACCAGAAAAAAAAATCAAAATTCTAAAATGGCTATCTCTCTAAAACTAAGCGTCTGCGGGAGTCATTTTATGCACCAGAAAAAAAAAAATTCTAAATTCTAAGATGGCGATATCTCCTAAACTAGGCGTCTGCGGTTGTCATTTGCCCCAGAAAAATAAAGCAAAATACTAAAATTTCTATATCTTCTAAGCTAGGTGTCTGCGAGGGTCATTTTATGCACCAAAAAAAAAACCTAAATACCAAAATGGCTATATCTACAAAACTAGGCGTCTGCGGTATCAAATTATGCACCAGAAAAAAAAATCTAAATACTAAAATGGCTATATCTCCTACACTAGGGGTTTGGGGGTGTCATTTTAAGCCAGAGAAAAACAAAATCAAAATACTAAAACGGATATATCTCCTAAACTAGCGGTCTACGGGGGTCATTTTATGCACCAGAAAAAAAAATTCAAAATACTAAAATGGCTATGTCTCCTAAACAAGGTGTCGGCGGGGTCAAATTATGCACCAGAAATAAAAAATCAAAATAATAAAACGGTTGTATCTCCTAAACTAGGTGTCTGAGGGGGTCTTTTATGCACCAGAAAAAAAAAATTCAAAATACTAAAATGGCTAAATCTCCTGAACTAGTCGACTGCTGGGTCAAATTATGCACCAGACAAAAAAAAATCAAAATACTAAAACGGTTATATCTCCTAAACTAGGTGTCTGGGGGGTCATTTTATGCACCAGAAAAAAAAAATTCAGAATAATAAAATGGCTAAATCTCCTAAACTAGGCCTCTGCGGGGTCAAATTATTCACTGGAAAAGAAAATCAAAATACTAAAACGGCTATATCCCCTAAACTAGATGTCTGCGGGGGTCATTTTATGCACGAGAAAAAAAAAATTCAGAATATTAAAATGGCTAAATCTCCTAAACTAGGCGTCTGCGGGGTCAAATTATGCACCAGAAAAAAAAATTCAAAATACTAAAATGGCTAAATCTCCTGAACTAGTCGACTGCTGGGTCAAATTATGCACCAGACAAAAAAAAATCAAAATACTAAAACGGTTATATCTCCTAAACTAGGTGTCTGGGGGGTCATTTTATGCACCAGAAAAAAAAATTCAAAATACTAAAATGGCTATATCTCCTAAACTAGGCGTCTGCGAGGTCATTTTATGCACCAAAAATCCAAAATATTTAATGGCTATATCTCCTAAACTAGGACTCAGCGGGTGCTATTTTAAGCCCTATAAAAACAAAATCAAAATACTTAAATGGCTATATCTCCTAAACTAGGCGTCTGCGTGGGTCATTTTATGCACCAAAAATCCAAAATACTAAAATGGCCATATTCCCTAACCTGGGCGTCTGCTGGGTCAAATTATGCACCAAAAAAAAAAATCAAAATACAAAAACGGATTTATTTCCTAAACTAGCGGTCTGCGGAGTTAATTTTATGCACCAGAAAAAAAATGCAAAATACTAAAATGGCTATATCTCTTAAAGTAGGCGTCTGCGGGGTCATTTTATGCACCAGAAAAAAAAATTCAGAATACTAAAATGGCTATATCTCCTTAACTAGGCGTCTGCGGGGGTCATTTTATGCAATAAAAATCCAAAATACTAAAATGTCCATATTCCCTAATCTGGGCGTCTGCTGGGTCAAATTATACACCAGAAAAAAAAAATCAAAATACTAAAACGGTTATATCTCCTAAACTAGGTGTCTGCGGGGGTCGTTTTATGCACCAGAAAAAAAAATCAAAATTCTAAAATGGCTATCTCTCCAAAACTAAGCGTCTGCGGGAGTCATTTTATGCACCAGAAAAAAAAAATCTAAATACTAAGATGGCTATATCTCCTAAACTAGGCGTCTGCGGGGGTCATTTGCACCAGAAAAAAAAGCAAAATACTAAAATGGCTATATCTTCTAAGCTAGGTGTCTGCGGCTGTCATTTTAAACCAGAGAAAAACAAAATCAAAATACTAAAACGGATATATATCCTAAACTAGGTGTCTGAGGGGTCTTTTATGCACCAGAAAAAAAAAATTCAAAATACTAAAATGGCTAAATCTCCTGAACCAGTCGACTGCGGGGTCAAATTATGCACCAGAAAAAAAAATCAATATACTAAAACGGTTATATCTCCTAAACAAGGCGTCTGCGGGGGTCATTTTAAGCCAGAGAAAAACAAAATCAAAATACTAAAACGGATATATATCCTAAACTAGGTGTCTGAGGGGTCTTTTATGCACCAGAAAAAAAAAATTCAAAATACTAAAATGGCTAAATCTCCTGAACCAGTCGACTGCGGGGTCAAATTATGCATCAGAAAAAAAAATCAATATACTAAAACGGTTATATCTCCTAAACAAGGCGTCTGCGGGGGTCATTTGCCCCAGAAAAAAAAAGCAAAATACTAAAATGGCTATATCTTCTAAGCTAGGTGTCTGCGAGGGTCATTTTATGCACCAAAAAAAAAATCAAAATACTAAAATGGCTATATCTGCAAAACTAGGCGTCTGCGGGGTCAAAGAATCCAAAATACTAAAATGGCTATATCTCCTAAACTAGGCCTCTGCGGCTGTCATTTTAAGCCAGAGAAAAACAAAATCAAAATACTAAAACGGATATATATCCTAAACTAGGTGTCTGAGGGGTCTTTTATGCACCAGAAAAAAAAAATTCAAAATACTAAAATGGCTAAATCTCCTGAACCAGTCGACTGCGGGGTCAAATTATGCACCAGAAAAAAAAATCAATATACTAAAACGGTTATATCTCCTAAACAAGGCGTCTGCGGGGGTCATTTTAAGCCAGAGAAAAACAAAATCAAAATACTAAAACGGATATATATCCTAAACTAGGTGTCTGAGGGGTCTTTTATGCACCAGAAAAAAAAATTCAAAATACTAAAATGGCTAAATCTCCTGAACCAGTCGACTGCGGGGTCAAATTATGCACCAGAAAAAAAAATCAATATACTAAAACGGTTATATCTCCTAAACAAGGCGTCTGCGGGGGTCATTTGCCCCAGAAAAAAAAAGCAAAATACTAAAATGGCTATATCTTCTAAGCTAGGTGTCTGCGAGGGTCATTTTATGCACCAAAAAAAAAATCAAAATACTAAAATGGCTATATCTGCAAAACTAGGCGTCTGCGGGGTCAAAGAATCCAAAATACTAAAATGGCTATATCTCCTAAACTAGGCCTCTGCGGCTGCCATTTTAAGCCAGAGAAAAACAAAATCAAAATACTAAAACGGATATATATCCTAAACTAGGTGTCTGAGGGGTCTTTTATGCACCAGAAAAAAAAAATTCAAAATACTAAAATGGCTAAATCTCCTGAACCAGTCGACTGCGGGGTCAAATTATGCACCAGAAAAAAAAATCAATATACTAAAACGGTTATATCTCCTAAACAAGGCGTCTGCGGGGGTCATTTTAAGCCAGAGAAAAACAAAATCAAAATACTAAAACGGATATATATCCTAAACTAGGTGTCTGAGGGGTCTTTTATGCACCAGAAAAAAAAAATTCAAAATACTAAAATGGCTAAATCTCCTGAACCAGTCGACTGCGGGGTCAACTTATGCACCAGAAAAAAAAATCAATATACTAAAACGGTTATATCTCCTAAACAAGGCGTCTGCGGGGGTCATTTGCCCCAGAAAAAAAAAGCAAAATACTAAAATGGCTATATCTTCTAAGCTAGGTGTCTGCGAGGGTCATTTTATGCACCAAAAAAAAAATCAAAATACTAAAATGGCTATATCTGCAAAACTAGGCGTCTGCGGGGTCAAAGAATCCAAAATACTAAAATGGCTATATCTCCTAAACTAGGCCTCTGCGGCTGTCATTTTAAGCCAGAGAAAAACAAAATCAAAATACTAAAACGGATATATATCCTAAACTAGGTGTCTGAGGGGTCTTTTATGCACCAGAAAAAAAAAATTCAAAATACTAAAATGGTTAAATCTCCTGAACCAGTCGACTGCGGGGTCAAATTATGCACCAGAAAAAAAAATCAATATACTAAAACGGTTATATCTCCTAAACAAGGCGTCTGCGGGGGTCATTTGCCCCAGAAAAAAAAAGCAAAATACTAAAATGGCTATATCTTCTAAGCTAGGTGTCTGCGAGGGTCATTT
The DNA here is from genome assembly GCA_963966105.1 of Volucella zonaria. NCBI lineage: Eukaryota > Metazoa > Arthropoda > Insecta > Diptera > Syrphidae > Volucella > Volucella zonaria. The sequence continues at coordinate 3,012,494 of CAWYQB010000254.1, read as the reverse complement.
TATGCACCAAAAAAAAAATCAAAATACTAAAATGGCTATATCTACAAAACTAGGCGTTTGCGGGGTCAAATTATGCACCAGAAAAAAAAATCTAAATATTAAAATGGCTATATCTTCTACACTTGGGGTCTGCGGGTGTCATTTTAAGCCAGAGAAAAACAAAATCAAAATACTAAAACGACTATATGTCCTAAACTAGGTGTCTGCGGGGGTCATTTTATGCACCAGAATAAAGAAATCAAATACTGAAATGGCTATATCTCCTAAACTAGGCGTCTGCGAGGGTCATTCTATGCACCAGAAAAAAAAATCAAAATTCTAAAATGGCTATCTCTCTAAAACTAAGCGTCTGCGGGAGTCATTTTATGCACCAGAAAAAAAAATTCTAAATTCTAAGATGGCTATATCTCCTAAACTAGGCGTCTGCGGTTGTCATTTGCCCCAGAAAAAAAAAGCAAAATACTAAAATTTCTATATCTTCTAAGCTAGGTGTCTGCGAGGGTCATTTTATGCACCAAAAAAAAAATCTAAATACTAAAATGGCTATATCTACAAAACTAGGCGTCTGCGGTATCAAATTATGCACCAGAAAAAAAAATCTAAATACTAAAATGGCTATATCTCCTACACTAGGGGTCTGCGGGTGTCATTTTAAGCCAGAGAAAAACAAAATCAAAATACTAAAACGGCTACATCTCCTAAACTAGGTGTCTGCGGGGGTCATTTTATGCACCAGAAAAAAGAAATCAAATACTAAAATGGCTATATCTCCTAAACTAGGCGTCAGCGAGGGTCATTCTATGCACCAGAAAAAAAATCAAAATTCTAAAATGGCTATCTCTCTAAAACTAACCGTCTGCGGGAGTCATTTTATGCGCCAGAAAAAAAAAATTCTAAATTCTAAGATGGCTATATCTCCTAAACTAGGCGTCTGCGGGGGTCATTTGCCCCAGAAAAAAAAAGCAAAATACTAAAATGGTTATATCTTCTAAGCTAGGTGTCTGAAAGGGTCATTTTATGCACCAAAAAAAAAATTAAAATACTAAAATGGCTATATCTACAAAACTAGGCGTTTGCGGGGTCAAATTATGCTCCAGAAAAAAAAATCTAAATATTAAAATGGCTATATCAACTACACTTGGGGTCTGCGGGTGTCATTTTAAGCCAGAGAAAAACAAAATCAAAATACTAAAACAGCTATATCTCCTAAACTAGGTGTCTGCGGGGGTCATTTTATGCACCAGAAAAAAGAAATCAAATACTAAAATGGCTATATCTCCTAAACTAGGCGTCTGCCGCAGAAAAAAAAGCAAAATACTAAAATGGCTATATCTTCTAAGCTAGGTGTCTGCGAGGGTCATTTTATGCACAAAAAAAAAATCAAAATACTAAAATGGCTATATCTGCAAAACTAGGCATCTGCGGGGTCAAAGAATCCAAAATACTAAAATGGCTATATCTCCTAAACTAGGCCTCTGCGGCTGTCATTTTAAGCCAGAGAAAAACAAAATCAAAATACTAAAGCGGATATATCTCCTAAACTAGCGGTCTGCGGGGGTCATTTTATGCACCAGAAAAAAAAATTCAAAATACTAAAATGGCTATATCTCCTAAACTAGGCGTAGGCGGGGTCAAATTATGCACCAGAAAAAAAAATCAGAATAATAAAACGGTTATATCTCCTAAACTAGGTGTCTGAGGGGGTCTTTTATGCACCAGAAAAAAAAAATTCAAAATACTAGAATGGCTAAATCTCCTGAACCAGTCGACTGCGGGGTCAAATTATGCACCAGAAAAAAAAATCAAAATACTAAAACGGTTATATCTCCTAAACAAGGCGTCTGCGGGTGTCATTTGCCCCAGAAAAAAAAAGCAAAATACTAAAATGGCTATATCTTCTAAGCTAGGTGTCTGCGAGGGTCATTTTATGCACCAAAAAAAAAATCAAAATACTAAAATGGCTATATCTACAAAACTAGGCGTTTGCGGGGTCAAATTATGCACCAGAAAAAAAAATCTAAATATTAAAATGGCTTTGTCTCCTACACTTGGTGTCTGCGGGTGTCATTTTAAGCCAGAGAAAAACAAAATCAAAATACTAAAACGGCTATATCTCCTAAACTAGGTGTCTGCGGAGGTCATTTTATGCACCAGAATAAAGAAATCAAATACTGAAATGGCTATATCTCCAAAACTAGGCGTCTGCGAGGGTCATTCTATGCACCAGAAAAAAAAATCAAAATTCTAAAATGGCTATCTCTCTAAAACTAAGCGTCAGCGGGAGTCATTTTATGCGCCAGAAAAAAAAAATTCTAAATCCTAAGATGGCTATATCTCCTAAACTAGGCGTCTGCGGTTGTCATTTGCCCCAGAAAAAAAAAGCAAAATACTAAAATGGCTATATCTTCTAAGCTAGGTGTCTGCGAGGGTCATTTTATGCACCAAAAAAAAAATCTAAATACTAAAATGGCTATATCTACAAAACTAGGCGTCTGCGGTATCAAATTATGCACCAGAAAAAAAAATCTAAATACTAAAATGGCTATATCTCCTACACAAGGGGTCTGCGGGTGTCATTTTAAGCCAGGGAAAAACAAAATCAAAATATTAAAACGGCTTTATCTCCTAAACTAGGTGTCTGCGGGGGTCATTTTATGCACCAGAAAAAAGAAATCAAATACTAAAATGGCTATATCTCCTAAACTAGGCGTCAGCGAGGGTCATTCTATGCACCAGAAAAAAAAACCAAAATTCTAAAATGGCTATCTCTCTAAAACTAAGCGTCTGCGGGAGTCATTTTATGCACCAGAAAAAAAAAATTCTAAATACTAAGATGGCTATATCTCCTAAACTAGGCGTCTGCGGGGGTCATTTGCCCCAGAAAAAAAAGCAAAATACTGAAATGGCTATATTTTCTAAGCTAGGTGTCTGCGAGGGTCATTTTATGCACAAAAAAAAAAAATCAAAATACTAAAATGGCTATATCTGCAAAACTAGGCGTCTGCGGGGTCAAAGAATCCAAAATACTAAAATGGCTATATCTCCTAAACTAGGCCTCTGCGGCTGTCATTTTAAGCCAGAGAAAAACAAAAGCAAAATACTAAAACGGATATATCTCCTAAACTAGCGGTCTGCGGGGGTCATTTTATGCACCAGAAAAAAAAATTCAAAATACTAAAATGGCTATATCTCCTAAACGAGGCGTAGGCGGGGTCAAATTATGCACCAGAAACAAAAATCAGAATAATAAAACGGTTATATCTCCTAAACTAGGTATCTGAGGGGGTCTTTTATGCACCAGAAAAAAAAAATTCAAAATACTAAAATGGCTAAATCTCCTGAACCAGTCGACTGCGGGGTCAAATTATGCACCAGAAAAAAAAATCAAAATACTTAAACGGCTATATCTCCTAAACTAGGTGTCTTGGGGGGGTCATTTTATGCACCAGAAAAAAGAACTCAAATACTAAAATGGCTATATCTCCTAAACTAGGCGTCTGCGGTTGTCATTTGCCCCAAAAAAAAAAAGCAAAATACTAAAATGGCTATATCTTCTAAGCTAGGTGTCTGCGAGGGTCATTTTATGCACCAAAAAAAAAATCTAAATACTAAAATGACTATATCTACAAAACTAGGCGTCTGCGGTATCAAATTATGCACCAGAAAAAAAAAATCTAAATACTAAAATGGCTATATCTCCTACACTAGGGGTCTGCGGGTGTCATTTTAAGCCAGGGAAAAACAAAATCAAAATACTAAAACGGCTATATCTCCTAAACTAGGTGTCTGCGGGGGTCATTTTATGCACCAGAAAAAAGAAATCAAATACTAAAATGGCTATATCTCCTAAACTAGGCGTCAGCGAGGGTCATTCTATGCACCAGAAAAAAAAATCAAAATTCTAAAATGGCTATCTCTCTAAAACTAAGCGTCTGCGGGAGTCATTTTATGCACCAGAAAAAAAAAATTTCTAAATACTAAGATGGCTATATCTCCTAAACTAGGCGTCTGCGGGGGTCATTTGCCCCAGAAAAAAAAAGCAAAATACTAAAATGGCTATATCTGCAAAACTAGGCGTCTGCGGGGTCAAAGAATCCAAAATACTAAAATGGCTATATCTCCTTAACTAGGCGTCTGCGGGGGTCATTTTATGCACCAGAAAAAAAAAATTCAGAACACTAAAATGGCTAAATCTCCTAAACTAGGCGTCTGCGGGGTCAAATTATGCACCAGAAAAAAAAAATCAAAGTCTAAAATGGCTTTATCTCCTAAACTAGACGTCTGCGGGGTCAAATTATACACCAGACAAAAAAAAATCAAAATACTAAAACGGTTATATCTCCTAAACTAGGTGTCTGGGGGTCATTTTACGCACCAGAAAAAAAAAATTCAGAATACTAAAATGGCTAAATCTCCTAAACTAGGCGTCTGCGGGGTCAAATTATGCACTAGAAAAAAAAATCAAAATACTAAAACGGCTATATCTCCTAAACTAGACGTCTGCGGAATCAAATTATGCACCAGACAAAAAAAAATCAAAATACTAAAACGGTTATATCTCCTAAACTAGGTGTCTGGGGGGTCATTTTATGCACCAGAAAAAAAAAAAATCAGAATACTAAAATAGCTAAATCTCCTAAACTGGGCGTCTGCGGGATCAAATTATGCACCAGAAAAAAAAAAATTCAAAATACTAAAATGGCTATATCTCCTAAACTAGGCGTCTGCGGGGTCAAATTATGCACCAGAAAAAAAAAATTCAAACTACTAAAATGGCTATATCTCCTAAACTATGCGTCTGCGTGGGTCATTGTATGCACCAGAAAAAAAAATTCAGAATACTAAAATGGCTAAATCTCCTAAACTAGGCGTCTGCGGGATCAAATTATGCACCAGAAAAAAAAAATTCAAAATATTAAAATGGCTATATCTCCTAAACTAGGCGTCTGCGGGGTCAAATTATGCACCAGGAAAAAAAAATTCAAACTACTAAAATGGCTATATCTCCTAAACTAGGCGTCTGCGTGGGTCAATGTATGCACCAGAAAAAAAAAATTCAGAATACTAAAATGGCTAAATCTCCTAAACTAGGCGTCTGCGGGGTCAAATTATGCACTAGAAAAAAAAAATCAAAATACTAAAACGGTTATATCTCCTAAACTAGTTGTCTGCGGGGGTCATTGTATGCACCAGAAAAAAAAAATTCAGAATACTAAAATGGCTATATCTCCTTAACTAGGCGTCTGCGTGGGTCATTTTATGCACCTAAAATCCAAAATGCTAAAATGGCCATATTCCCTAACCTGTGCGTCTGCTGGGTCAAATTATGAACCAGAAAAAAAATTCAAAATACTAAAACGGTTATATCTCCTAAGCTAGTTGTCTGCGGGGGTCATTGTATGCACCAGAAAAAAAAAATTCAGAATACTAAAATGGCTAAATCTCTTAAACTAGGCGTCTGCGGGGTCAAATTATGCACCAGAAAAAAAAAAATTCAAAATACTAAAATGGCTATATCTCCTAAACTAGGCGTCTGCGGGGGTCATTGTTTGCACCAGAAAAAAAAAATTCAGAATACTAAAATGGCTAAATCTCCTAAACTAGGCGTCTGCGTGGTCAAATTATGCACCAGAAAAAAAAAATTCAAAATACTAAAATGGCTATATCTCCTAAACTAGGCGTCTGCGGGGTCAAATTATGCACCAGAAAAGTAAATCAAAATACTAAAACGGATATATCTCCTAACCTAGCGGTCTGCGGGGGTCATTTTATGCACCAGAAAAAAAAATTCAAAATACTAAAATGGCTATATCTCCTAAACTAGGCGTCTGCGGGGTCAAATTATGCACCAGAAAAAACAATCAAAAAACTAAAACGGTTATATCTCCTTAACTAGTTGTCTGCGGGCGTCATTGTATGCACCAGAAAAAAAAAATTCAGAATACTAAAATGGCTATATCCCCTTAACTAGGCGTCTGCGTGGGTCATTTTATGCACCAAAAATCCAAAATACTAAAATGGCCATATTCCCTAACCTGGGCGTCTGCTGGGTCAAATTATGCATTAGAAAAAAAAATCTAAATACTAAAACGGCTATATCTCCTAAACTAGTTGTCTGCGGGGGTCATTTTATGCACGAGAAAAAAAAATTCAGAATACTAAAATGGCTAAATCTCCTAAACTAGGCGTCTGCGGGGTCAAATTATGCACCAGAAAAAAACAATCAAAATACTAAAACGGTTATATCTCCTAAACTAGTTGTCTGCGGGGGTCATTGTATGCACCAGAAAAAAAAAATTCAGAATACTAAAATGGCTAAATCTACTAAACTAGGCGTCTGCTGGGTCAAATTATGCACCAGAAAAAAACAATCAAAATACTAAAACGGTTATATCTCCTAAACTAGTTGTCTGCGGGGGTCATTGTATGCACCAGAAAAAAAAAATTCAGAATACTAAAATGGCTAAATCTCCTAAACTAGGCGTCTGCGGGGTCAAATTATGCACCAGAAAAAAACAATCAAAATACTAAAACGGTTATATCTCCTAAACTAGTTGTCTGCGGGGGTCATTGTATGCACCAGAAAAAAAAAATTCAGAATACTAAAATGGCTATATCTCCTAAACTAGGCGTCTGCGGGGTCAAATTATGCACCAGAAAAGTAAATCAAAATACTAAAACGGATATACCTCCCAACCTAGCGGTCTGCGGGGGTCAGTTTATGCACCAGACAAAAAAATTCAAAATACTAAAATGGCTATATCTCCTAAACTAGGCGTCGGCGGGGTCAAATTATGCACCAGAAAAAACAATCAAAATACTAAAACGGTTATATGTCCTAAACTAGTTGTCTGCGGGCGTCATTGTATGCACCAGAAAAAAAAATTCAGAATAATAAAATGGCTATATCCCCTTAACTAGGCGTCTGCGTGGGTCATTTTATGCACCAAAAATCCAAAATACTAAAATGGCCATATTCCCTAACCTGGGCGTCTGCTGGGTCAAATTATGAACCAGAAAAATAAATCAAAATACTAAAACGGATATATCACCTAACCTAGCGGTCTGCGGGTGTCATTTTATGCACCAGAAAAAAAAATTCAAAATACTAAAATGGCAATATCTCCTAAACTAGGCGTCTGCGGGGTCAAATTATGCACCAGAAAAAACAATCAAAATACTAAAACGGTTATATCTCCTCAACTAGTTGTCTGCGGGGGTCATTGTATGCACCAGAAAAAAAAAATTCAGAATACTAAAATGGCTAAATCTACTAAACTAGGCGTCTGCGGGGTCAAATTATGCACCAGAAAAATAAATCAAAATGCTAAAACGGATATATCTCCTAACCTAGCGGTCTGCGGGGGTCATTTTATGCACCAGAAAAAAAAATTCAAAATACTAAAATGGCTATATCTCCTAAACTAGGCGTCTGCGGGGTCAAATTATGCACCAGAAAAAAACAATCAAAATACTAAAACGGTTATATCTCCTAAACTAGGTGTTTGGGGGGTCATTTTATGCACCAGAAAAAAAAAATCAGAATACTAAAATGGCTAAATCTCCTAAACTATGCGTCTGCGGGGTCAAATTATGCACCAAAAAAAAAAAATTCAAAACACCAAAATGGCTATATCTCCTAAACTTGGCCTCTTGCGACGTCATTTTATGCACCAGAAAAAAAAATTCAAAATACTAAAATGGCTATATCTCCTAAACTAGGCGTCTGCGGGGTCAAATTATGCACCAGAAAAAAACAATCAAAATACTAAAACGGTTATATCTCCTAAACTAGGTGTTTGGGGGGTCATTTTATGCACCAGAAAAAAAAAATCAGAATACTAAAATGGCTAAATCTCCTAAACTATGCGTCTGCGGGGTCAAATTATGCACCAAAAAAAAAAAATTCAAAACACCAAAATGGCTATATCTCCTAAACTAGGCCTCTTGCGACGTCATTTTATGCACCAGAAAAAAAAAATCAAATACTAAAATGGCTATATCACCTAAACTAGGCGTCTGCGGGGTCAAATTATGCACCAGAAAAAAAATCAAAATACTAAAACGGTTATATCTCCTTAACTAGGTGTCTGCGGGGGTCATTTTATGCACCAGAAAAAAAAATTCAGAATACTAAAATGGCTAAGTCTCCTAAACTAAGCGTCTGCGGGGGTCATTTTATGCACCAGAAAAAAAAATTTCAGAATACTAAAATGGCTATATCTCCTAAACGAGGCATAGGCGGGGTCAAATTATGCACCAGAAAAAAAAAATCAGAATAATAAAACGGTTATATCTCCTAAACTAGGTATCTGAGGGGGTCTTTTATGCACCAGAAAAAAAAAATTCAAAATACTAAAATGGCTAAATCTCCTGAACCAGTCGACTGCGGGGTCAAATTATGCACCAGAAAAAAAAATCAAAATACTTAAACGGCATTATCTCCTAAACTAGGTGTCTGCGGGGGTCATTTTATGCACCAGAAAAAAGAACTCAAATATTAAAATGGCTATATCTCCTAAACTAGGCGTCTGCAAGGGTTATTTTATGCACCAGAAAAAAAAATCAAAATTCTAAAATGGCTATCTCTCTAAAACCAAGCGCCTGCGTTAGTCATTTTAAGCACCAGAAAAAAAAAAATTCTAAATACTAAGATGGCTATATCTCCTAAACTATTCGTCTGCGGGGGTCATTTGCCCCAGAAAAAAAAAGCAAAATACTAAAATGGCTATATCTTCTAACCTAGGTGTCTGCGAGGGTCATTTTATGCACAAAAAAAAAAATCAAAATACTAAAATGGCTATATCTGCAAAACTAGGCGTCTGCGGGGTCAAAGAATCCAAAATACTAAAATGGCTATATCTCCTTAACTAGGCGTCTGCGGGGGTCATTTTATGCACCAGAAAAAAAAAATTCAGAACACTAAAATGGCTAAATCTCCTAAACTAGTCGTCTGCGGGGTCAAATTATGCACCAGAAAAAAACAATCAAAATACTAAAATGGCTATATCTCCTAAACTAGACGTCTGCGGGGTCAAATTATGCACCAGACAAAAAAAAATCAAAATACTAAAACGGTTATATCTCCTAAACTAGGTGTCTGGGGGTCATTTTATGCACCAGAAAAAAAAAATTCAGAATACTAAAATGGCTAAATCTCCTAAACTAGGCGTCTGCGGGGTCAAATTATGCACTAGAAAAAAAAATCAAAATACTAAAACGGCTATATCTCCTAACTAGACGTCTGCGGAATCAAATTATGCACCAGACAAAAAAAAATCAAGATACTAAAACGGTTATATCTCCTAAACTAGGTGTCTGGGGGGTCATTTTATGCACCAGAAAAAAAAAATTCAGAATACTAAAATAGCTAAATCTCCTAAACTGGGCGTCTGCGGGATCAAATTATGCACCAGAAAAAAAAAAATTCAAAATACTAAAATGGCTATATCTCCTAAACTAGACGTCTGCGGGGTCAAATTATGCACCAGAAAAAAAAAATTCAAACTACTAAAATGGCTATATCTCCTAAACTAGGCGTCTGCGTGGGTCATTGTATGCACCAGAAAAAAAAAATTCAGAATACTAAAATGACTAAATCTCCTAAACTAGGCGTCTGCGGGATCAAATTATGCACCAGAAAAAAAAAAATTCAAAATACTAAAATGGCTATATCTCCTAAACTAGGCGTCTGCGGGGTCAAATTATGCACCAGAAAAAAAAATTCAAACTACTAAAATGGCTATATCTCCTAAACTAGGCGTCTGCGTGGGTCATTGTATGCACCAGAAAAAAAAAATTCAGAAAACTAAAATGGCTAAATCTCCTAAACTAGGCGTCTGCGGGGTCAAATTATGCACTAGAAAAAAAAATCAAAATACTAAAACGGCTATATCTCCTAAACTAGGTGTCTGCGGGGGTCATTTTATGCACGAGAAAAAAAAAATTCAGAATACTAAAATGGCTAAATCTCCTAAACTAGGCGTCTGCGGGGTCAAATTATGCACCAGAAAAAACAATCAAAATACTAAAACGGTTATATCTCCTAAACTAGTTGTCTGCGGGGGTCATTGTATGCACCAGAAAAAAAAATTCTGAATACTAAAATGGCTATATCTCCTTAACTAGGCGTCTGCGTGGGTCATTTTATGCACCTAAAATCCAAAATACTAAAATGGCCATATTCCCTAACCTGGGCGTCTGCTGGGTCAAATTATGAACCAGAAAAAAAAATCAAAATACTAAAACGGTTATATCTCCTAAGCTAGTTGTCTGCGGGGGTCATTGTATGCACCAGAAAAAAAAATTCAGAATACTAAAATGGCTAAATCTCTTAAACTAGGCGTCTGCGGGGTCAAATTATTCACCAGAAAAAAAAAATTCAAAATACTAAAATGGCTATATCTCCTAAACTAGGCGTCTGCGGGGGTCATTGTATGCACCAGAAAAAAAAAATTCAGAATACTAAAATGGCTAAATCTCCTAAACTAGGCGTCTGCGGGGTCAAATTATGCACCAGAAAAAAAAAATTCAAAATACTAAAATGGCTATATCTACTAAACTAGGCGTCTGCGGGGTCAAGTTATGCACCAGAAAAATAAATCAAAATACTAAAACGGATATATCTCCTAACCTAGCGGTCTGCGGGGGTCATTTTATGCACCAGAAAAAAAAAAATTCAGAATACTAAAATGGCTATATCCCCTTAACTAGGCGTCTGCGTGGGTCATTTTATGCACCAAAAATCCAAAATACTAAAATGGCCATATTCCCTAACCTGGGCGTCTGCTGGGTCAAATTATGCACTAGAAAAAATATGAAAATACTAAAACGGCTATATCTCCTAAACTAGTTGTCTGCGGGGGTCATTTTATGCACGAGAAAAAAAAAATTCAGAATACTAAAATGGCTAAATCTCCTAAACTAGGCGTCTGCGGGGTCAAATTATGCACCAGAAAAATAAATCAAAATACTAAAACGAATATATCTCCTAACCTAGCGGTCTGCGGGGGTCAGTTTATGCACCAGACAAAAAAATTCAAAATACTAAAATTGCTATATCTCCTAAACTAGGCGTCTGCGGGGTCAATTTATGCACCAGAAAAAACAATCACAATACTAAAACGGTTATATCTCCTAAACTAGTTGTCTGCGGGGGTCATTGTATGCACCAGAAAAAAAAAATTCAGAATAATAAAATGGCTATATCCCCTTAACTAGGCATCTGCGTGGGTCATTTTATGCACCAAAAATCCAAAATACTAAAATGGCCATATTCCCTAACCTGGGCGTCTGCTGGGTCAAATTATGAACCAGAAAAATAAATCAAAATACTAAAACGGATATATCTCCTAACCTAGCGGTCTGCGGGGGTCAGTTTATGCACCAGACAAAAAAATTCAAAATACTAAAATTGCTATATCTCCTAAACTAGGCGTCTGCGGGGTCAAATTATGCACCAGAAAAAACAATCAAAATACTAAAACGGTTATATCTCCTAAACTAGTTGTCTGCGGGGGTCATTGTATGCACCAGAAAAAAAAAATTCAGAATAATAAAATGGCTATATCCCCTTAACTAGGCGTCTGCGTGGGTCATTTTATGCACCAAAAATCCAAAATACTAAAATGGCCATATTCCCTAACCTGGGCGTCTGCTGGGTCAAATTATGCACTAGAAAAAATATGAAAATACTAAAACGGCTATATCTCCTAAACTAGTTGTCTGCGGGGGTCATTTTATGCACGAGAAAAAAAAAATTCAGAATACTAAAATGGCTAAATCTCCTAAACTAGGCGTCTGCGGGGTCAAATTATGCACCAGAAAAATAAATCAAAATACTAAAACGGATATATCTCCTAACCTAGCGGTCTGCGGGGGTCAGTTTATGCACCAGACAAAAAAATTCAAAATACTAAAATTGCTATATCTCCTAAACTAGGCGTCTGCGGGGTCAAATTATGCACCAGAAAAAACAATCAAAATACTAAAACGGTTATATCTCCTAAACTAGTTGTCTGCGGGGGTCATTGTATGCACCAGAAAAAAAAAATTCAGAATAATAAAATGGCTATATCCCCTTAACTAGGCATCTGCGTGGGTCATTTTATGCACCAAAAATCCAAAATACTAAAATGGCCATATTCCCTAACCTGGGCGTCTGCTGGGTCAAATTATGAACCAGAAAAATAAATCAAAATACTAAAACGGATATATCTCCTAACCTAGCGGTCTGCGGGGGTCATTTTATGCACCAGAAAAAAAAATTCAAAATACTAAAATGGCTATATCTCCTAAACTAGGCGTCTGCGGGGTCAAATTATGCACCAGAAAAAACAATCAAAATACTAAAACGGTTATATCTCCTCAACTAGTTGTCTGCGGGGGTCATTGTATGCACCAGAAAAAAAAAATTCATAATACTAAAATGGCCAAATCTACTAAACTAGGCGTCTGCGGGGTCAAATTATGCACCAGAAAAATAAATCAAAATACTAAAACGGATATATCTCCTAACCTAGCGGTCTGCGGGGGTCATTTTATGCACCAGAAAAAAAAATTCAAAATACTAAAATGGCTATATCTCCTAAACTAGGCGTCTGCGGGGTCAAATTATGCACCAGAAAAAAACAATCAAAATACTAAAACGGTTATATCTCCTAAACTAGGTGTCAGGAGGGTCAGTTTATGCACCAGAAAAAAAAATCAGAATACTAAAATGGCTAAATCTCCTAAACTATGCGTCTGCGGGGTCAAATTATGCACCAAAAAAAAAAAATTCAAAACACCAAAATGGCTATATCTCCTAAACTAGCGGTCTGGGGGGGTCATTTTATGCACCAGAAAAAAAAATTCAAAATACTAAAATGGCTATATCTCCTAAGCTAGGCGTAGGCGGGGTCAAATTATGCACCAGAAAAAAAAAATCAAATACTAAAATGGCTATATCTCCTAAACTAGGCGTCTGCGAGGGTCATTCTATGCACCAGAAAAAAAAATCTAAATACTAAGATGGCTATATCTCCTAAACTAGGCGTCTGCGGGGTCAAATTATGCACCAGAAAAAAAAAATCAAAATACTAAAACGGTTATATCTCCTTAACTAGGTGTCTGCGGGGGTCATTTTATGCACCAGAAAAAAAATTCAGAATACTAAAATGGCTAAATCTCCTAAACTAAGCGTCTGCGGGGGTCATTTTATGCACCAGAAAAAAAAATTTCAGAATACTAAAATGGCTAAATCTCCTAAACTAGGCGTCTGCGGGGTCAAATTATGCACCAGAAAAAAAAAATTCAAAACACAAAAATGGCTATATCTCCTAAACTATTCGTAGGCGTCTGCGGGGGTCATTTTATGCACCAGAGAAAAAAATTCAAGATACTAAAATGGCTATATCTCCTAAACTAGGCGTCTGCGGGGTCAAATTATGAACCAGAAAAAAAAATCAAAATACTAAAACGGTTATTTCTCCTTAACTAGGCGTCTGCGGGGGTCATTTTACGCACCAAAAATCCAAAATTCTAAAATGGCTATATCTCCTAAACTAGGCGTCTGCGGAGTCAAATTATGAACCAGAAAAAAAAATCAAAATACTAAAACGGTTATATCTCCTTAACTAGGCGTCTGCGGGGTCATTTTATGCACCAAAAATCCAAAATACTAAAATGGCTATATCTCCTAAACTAGGCCTCAGCGGGTGTCATTTTAAGCCCCAGAAAAACAAAATCAAAATACTAAAATGGCTATATCTCCTGAACTAGGCGTCTGCGTGGGTCATTTTATGCACCAAAAATCTAAAATACTAAAATGGCTATATCTCCTGAACTAGGCCTCAGCGGGTGTCATTTTAAGCCCCAGAAAAACAAAATCAAAATACTAAAATTTCTATATCTCCTAAACTAGCGGTCTGCGGGGGTCATTTTATGCACCAGAAAAAAAAAATTCAAAATACTAAAATGTCTAAATCTCCTGAACCAGTCGACTGCGGGGTCAAATTATGCACCAGAAAAAAAAATCAAAATACTAAAACGGTTATATCTAATAAACTAGGCGTCTGCGGGGGTCATTTGCCCCAGAAAAAAAAGCAAAATACTAAAATGGCTATATCTTCTAAGCTAGGTGTCTGCGAGGGTCATTTTATGCACCAAAAAAAAAATCAAAATACTAAAATGGCTATTTCTACAAAACTAGGCGTCTGCGGGGTCAAATTATGCACCAGAAAAAAAAATCTAAATATTAAAATGGATATATCTCCTACACTAGGGGTCTGCGGGTGTCATTTTAAGCCAGAGAAAAACAAAATCAAAATACTGAGACGGCTATTTCTCCTAAACTGGGTGTCTGCGGGGGTCATTTTATGCACCAGAAAAAAGAAATCAAATACTAAAATGGCTATATCTCCTAAACTAGGCGTCTGCGAGGGTCGTTCTATGCACCAGAAAAAAAAATCAAAATTCTAAAATGGCTATCTCTCTAAAACTAAGCGTCTGCGGGAGTCATTTTATGCACCAGAAAAAAAAAATTCTAAATACTAAGATGGCTATATCTCCTAAACTAGGCGTAGGCGGGGTCAAATTATGCACCAGAAAAAAAAAATCAGAATAATAAAACGGTTATATCTCCTAAACTAGGTGTCTGAGGGGGTCTTTTATGCACCAGAAAAAAAAAATTCAAAATACTAAAATGTCTAAATCTCCTGAACCAGTCGACTGCGGGGTCAAATTATGCACCAGAAAAAAAAATCAAAATACTAAAACGGTTATATCTCCTAAACTAGGCGTCGGCGGGGGTCATTTGCCCCAGAAAAAAAAGCAAAATACTAAAATGGCTATATCTTCTAAGCTAGGTGTCTGCGAGGGTCATTTTATGCACCAAAAAAAAAATCAAAATACTAAAATGGCTATTTCTACAAAACTAGGCGTCTACGGGGTCAAATTATGCACCAGAAAAAAAAATCTAAATATTAAAATGGCTATATCTCCTACACTAGGGGTCTGCGGGTGTCATTTTAAGCCAGAGAAAAACAAAATCAAAATACTGAGACGGCTATTTCTCCTAAACTGGGTGTCTGCGGGGGTCATTTTATGCACCAGAAAAAAGAAATCAAGTACTAAAATGGCTATATCTCCTAAACTAGGCGTCTGCGAGGGTCGTTCTATGCAGCAGAAAAAAAAATCAAAATTCTAAAATGGCTATCTCTCTAAAACTAAGCGTCTGCGGGAGTCATTTTATGCATCAGAAAAAAAAATTCAAAATACTAAAATGGCTATATGTCCTAAACTAGGCGTCTGCGGGGTCAAATTATGAACCAGAAAAAAAAATCAAAATACTAAAACGGTTATATCTCCTTAACTAGGCGTCTGCGGGGGTCATTTTATGCACCAAAAATCCAAAATACTAAAATGGCTATATCTCCTAAACTAGGCCTCAGCGGGTGTCATTTTAAGCCCCAGAAAAACAAAATCAAAATACTAAAATGGCTATATCTCCTGAACTAGGCGTCTGCGTGGGTCATTTTATGCACCAAAAATCCAAAATACTAAAATGGCTATATCTCCTAAACTAGGCCTCAGCGGGTGTCATTTTAAGCCCCAGAAAAACAAAATCAAAATACTAAAATTTCTATATCTCCTAAACTAGCGGTCTGCGGGGGTCATTTTATGCACCAGAAAAAAAAATTCAAAATACTAAAATGGCTATATCTCCTAAACTAGGTGTCTGAGGGGGTCTTTTATGCACCAGAAAAAAAAAATTCAAAATACTAAAATGTCTAAATCTCCTGAACCAGTCGACTGCGGGGTCAAATTATGCACCAGAAAAAAAAATCAAAATACTAAAACGGTTATATCTCCTAAACTAGGCGTCTGCGGGGGTCATTTGTCCCAGAAAAAAAAGTAAAATACTAAAATGGCTATATCTTCTAAGCTAGGTGTCTGCGAGGGTCATTTTATGCACCAAAAAAAAAATCAAAATACTAAAATGGCTATTTCTACAAAAGTAGGCGTCTGCGGGTTCAAATTATGCACCAGAAAAAAAAATCTAAATATTAAAATGGCTATATCTCCTACACTAGGGGTCTGCGGGTGTCATTTTAAGCCAGAGAAAAACAAAATCAAAATACTAAGACGGCTATATCTCCTAAACTGGGTGTCTGCGGGGGTCATTTTATGCACCAGAAAAAAGAAATCAAATACTAAAATGGCTATATCTCCTAAACTAGGCGTCTGCGAGGGTCATTTTATGCACAAAAAAGAAACTCAAAATACTAAAATGGCTATATCTGCAAAACTAGGCGTCTGCGGGGTCAAAGAATCCAAAAAACTAAAATGGCTATATCTCCTTAACTAGGCGTCTGCGGGGGTCATTTTATGCCCAGAAAAAAAAAATTCAAAATACTAAATCGGATATATCTCCTAAACTAGCGGTCTGCGGGGGTCATTTTATGCATCAGAAAAAAAAATTCAAAATACTAAAATGGCTATATCTCCTAAACTAGGCGTCTGCGGGGTCAAATTATGAACCAGAAAAAAAATCAAAATACTAAAACGGTTATATCTCCTTAACTAGGCGTCTGCGGGGGTCATTTTATGCACCAAAAATCCAAAATACTAAAATGGCTATATCTCCTAAACTAGGCCTCAGCGGGTGTCATTTTTAGCCCCAGAAAAACAAAATCAAAATACTAAAATGGCTATATCTCCTGAACTAGGCGTCTGCGTGGGTCATTTTATGCACCAAAAATCCAAAATACTAAAATGGCTATATCTCCTAAACTAGGCCTCAGCGGGTGTCATTTTAAGCCCCAGAAAAACAAAATCAAAATACTAAAATTTCTATATCTCCTAAACTAGCGGTCTGCGGGGGTCATTTTATGCACCAGAAAAAAAAATTCAAAATACTAAAATGGCTATATCTCCTAAGCTAGGCGTAGGCGGGGTCAAATTATGCACCAGAAAAAAAAATCAGAATAATAAAACGGTTATATCTCCTAAACTAGGTGTCTGAGGGGGTCTTTTATGCACCAAAAAAAAAAAATTCAAAATACTAAAATGGCTAAATCTCCTGAACCAGTGGACTGCGGGGTCAAATTATGCACCAGAAAAAAAAATCAAAATACTAAAACGGTTATATCTCCTAAACTAGGCGTCTGCGGGGGTCATTTGCCCCAGAAAAAAAAAAGCAAAATACTAAAATGGCTATATCTTCTAAGCTAGGTGTCTGCGAGGGTCATTTTATGCACCAAAAAAAAAATCAAAATACTAAAATGGCTATATCTACAAAACTAGGCGTCTGCGGGGTCAAATTATGCACCAGAAAAAAAATCTAAATATTAAAATGGCTATATCTCCTTAACTAGGCGTCTGCGGGGGTCATTTTATGCACCAAAAATCCAAAATACTAAAATGGCTATATCTCCTAAACTAGGCCTCAGCGGGTGTCATTTTAAGCCCCAGAAAAACAAAATCAAAATACTAAAATGGCTATATCTCCTGAACTAGGCGTCTGCGTGGGTCATTTTATGCACCAAAAATCCAAAATACTAAAATGGCAATATCTCCTAAACTAGGCCTCAGCGGGTGTCATTTTAAGCCCCAGAAAAACAAAATCAAAATACTAAAATTTCTATTTCTCCTAAACTAGCGGTCTGCGTTGGTCATTTTATGCACCAGAAAAAAAAATTCAAAATACTAAAATGGCTATATCTCCTGAACTAGGCGTCTGCGTGGTACATTTTATGCACCAAAAATCCAAAATACTAAAATGGCTATATCTCCTAAACTATTCCTCAGCGGGTGTCATTTTAAGCCCCAGAAAAACAAAATCAAAATACTAAAATTTCTATATCTCCTAAACTTGCGGTCTGCGGGGGTCATTTTATGCACCAGAAAAAAAAATTCAAAATACTAAAATGGCTATATCTCCTAAACTAGGCGTAGGCGGGGTCAAATTATGCACTAGAAAAAAAAAATCAGAATAATAAAACGGTTATATCTCCTAAACTAGGTGTCTGAGGGGGTCTTTTATGCACCAGAAAAAAAAAATTCAAAATACTAAAATGGCTAAATCTCCTGAACCAGTCGACTGCGGGGTCAAATTATGCACCAGAAAAAAAAATCAAAATACTAAAACGGTTATATCTCCTAAACTAGGCGTCTGCGGGGGTCATTTGCCCCAGAAAAAAAAAGCAAAATACTAAAATATCTATATCTTCTAAACTAGGTGTCTGCAGGGGTCATTTTATGCACCAGAAAAACGAAATCAAATACTAAAATGGCTATATCTCCTAAACTAGGCGTCTGCGGGGCCAAATTATGCACCAGAAAAATAAACCAAAATACTAAACCGGATATATCACCTAACTTAGCGGTCTGCGGGGGTCATTTTATGCCCCAGAAAAAAAAATTCAAAATACTAAAATGGCAATATCTCCTAAACTAGGCGTCTGCGGGGTCAAATTATGCACCAGAAAAAACAATCAAAATACTAAAAGAGTTATATCTCCTAAACTAGGTGTCTGCGGGGGTCATTTTATGCACCAGAAAAAAAAATTCAGAATACTAAAATGGCTAAATCTCCTAAACTAGGCGTCTGCGGGGTCAAATTATGCACCAGAAAAAAAAATCAAAATACTAAAACGGCTCTATCTCCTAAACTAGGTGTCTGCGGGGGTCATTTTATGCACAAGAAAAAAAAATTCAGAATACTAAAATGGCTAAATATCCTAAACTAGGCGTCTGCGGGGTCAAATTATGCACCAGAAAAAAAAATCAAAATACTAAAACGGCTGTATCTCCTAAACTAGGTGTCTGCGGGGGTCATTTTATGCACGAGAAAAAGAAAATTCAGAATACTAAAATGGCTAAATCTCCTAAAGTAGGCGTCAGCGGGGTCAAATTATGCACTAGAAAAAAAAATCAAAATACTAAAACGGCTATATCTCCTAAACTAGGTGTCTGCGGGGTCATTTTACGCACGAGAAAAAGAAAATTCTGAATACTAAAATGGCTAAATCTCCTAAACTAGGCGTCTGCGGGGGTCATTTTATGCACCAGAAAAAAAAATGCAATACTAAAATGGCTATATCTCCTAAACTAGGCGACTGCGGGGTCAAATTATGCACCAGAAAAAAAAATCAAAATACTAGAACGGCTGTATCTCCGAAACTAGGCGTCTGCGGGGTCAAATTATGCACCAGAAAAAAAAATCAAGACACTAAAACGGCTAAATCTCCTAAACTAGGCGTCTGCGGGGTCAAATTATGCACCAGAAAAAACAAAAAATTCACAACACTAAAATGGCTATTTCTCCTAAACTAGGCGTCTGCGGGGGTCATTTTATGCACCAGAAAAAAAAAATTAAATACTTAAATGGCTATATCTCCTAAACTAAAAATCAAAATACTAAAACGGTTATATCTCTTAAACTAGGCGTCTTCGGGGGTCATTTTATGCACCAGAAAAAAAAATGGAATACTAAAATGGCTATATCTCCTAAACTAGGCGATTGCGGGGTCAAATTATGCACCAGAAAAAAAAACCAAGATACTAAAACGGGTATATCTCCTAAACTAGATGTCTGCGGGGGTCATTTTATGCACCAGAAAAAAAAAAATCAGAAAACTAAAATAGCAAAATCTCCTAAACTAGGCGTCTGCAGGGTCAAATTATGCAAAAGAAAAAAAAATTCAAAACACTAAAACGGCTATTTCTCCTAACCTAGGCGTCTTCGGGGGCCATTTTATGCACAAGCAAAAAAAATGAAATTCTAAAATGGCTATATCTCCTAAACTAGGCGACTGCGGGGTCAAATTATGCACCAGAAAAAAAAACCAAGATACTAAAACTGGTATATCTCCTAAACTAGATATCTGCGGGGGTCATTTTATGCACCAGGAAAAAAAAAATCAGAAAACTAAAATAGCAAAATCGCCTAAACTAGGCGTCTGCAAGATCAAATTATGCACCAGAAAAAAAAAAATTCAAAATACTAAAATGGCAATATCTCATAAACTAGGCGTCTGCGGGGTCAAGTTATGCACCATAAAAAAAAATCAAAATACTAAAACAGTTATATCTCCTAAACTAGGTGTCTGCGGGGGTCATTTTATGCACCGAAAATCCAAAATACTAAAATGGCCATATTCCCTAACCTGGGCGTCTGCTGGGTCAAAATATGCACCAGAAAAAAAATCAAAATACCAAAACGGATATATCTCCTAAACTAGCGGTCTGCGGGTGTCATTTTATGCACCAGAAAAAAAAAATTCAAAATATTAAAATGGCTATTTCTCCTAAACTAGGCGTCTGCGGGGTCAAATTATGCTCCAGAAAAAAAAATCAAAATACTGAAACAGTTATATCTCCTAAACTAGGTGTCTGCGGGGGTCATTTTATGCACCAGAAAAAAAATTCAGAATACTAAAATGGCTAAATCTCCTAAACTAGGCGTCTGCGGTTTCAAATTATGCACCAGAAAAAAAAAATTCAAAACACAAAAATGGCTATTTCTCCTAAACTAATCGTCTGCGGGGGTCATTTTATGCACCAAAAATCCAAAATACTAAAATGGCTATATCTCCTAAACTAGGCCTTAGCGGGTGTCATTTTAAGCCCTAGAAAAACAAAATCAAAATACTAAAATGGCTATATCTCCTGAACTAGGCGTCTGCGTGGGTCATTTTATGCACCGAAAATCCAAAATACTAAAATGGCCATATTCCCTAACCTGGGCGTCTGCTGGGTCAAAATATGCACCAGAAAAAAAATCAAAATACTAAAACGGATATATCTCCTAAACTAGCGGTCTGCGGGTGTCATTTTATGCACCAGAAAAAAAAATTCAAAATATTAAAATGGCTATTTCTCCTAAACTAGGTGTCTGCGGGGGTCATTTTATGCACCAGAAAAAAAAATTCAGAATACTAAAATGAATAAATCTCCTAAACCAGGCGTCTGCGGGGTCAAATTATGCACCAGAAAAAAAAAATTCAAAACACAAAAATGGCTATTTCTCCTAAACTAATCGTCTGCGGGGGTCATTTTATGCACCCGAAAAAAAAATTCAGAATACTAAAATGGCTAAATCTCCTAAACTAGGCGTCTGCGGGGTCAAATTATGCACCAGAAAAAAAAAATCAAAATACTAAAACGACTATATCTTCTAAACTAGGTGTCTGCGAGGGTCATTTTATGCACCAGAAAAAAAAATCAAGATACTAAAACGGCTAATTCTCCTAAACTAGGCGTCTGCGCTGTCAAATTATGCACCAGAAAAAAAAAAATTCAAAACACAAAAATGGCTATTTCTCCTAAACTAGGCGACTGCGGGGGTCATTTTATGCACCAAAAATCCAAAATACTAAAATTTCTATATCTCTTACACTAGGCCTCAGAGGGTGTCGTTTTAAGCCCCAGAAAAACAAAATCAAAATACTAAAATGGCTATATCTCCTGAACTAGGCGTCTGCGTGGGTCATTTTATGCACCAGAAAAAAAAATTCAAAATACTTAAATGGCTATATCTCCTAAACTAGGCGTCTGCGGGGCCAAATTATGCACCAGAAAAATAAACCAAAATACTAAAACGGATATAACTCCTAACCTAGCGGTCTGCGGGGGTCATTTTATGCACCAGAAAAAAAAATTCAAAATACTAAAGAGGCTATATCTCCTAAACTAGGCGTTTGAGGGGTCAAATTATGCACCAGAAAAAAAAAATCAAAATACTAAAACAGTTATATCTCCTAAACTAGGTGTCTGCGGGGGTCATTTTATGCACCAGAAAAAAAAATTCAGAATACTAAAATGGCTAAATCTCCTAAACTAGGCGTCTGCGGGGTCAAATTATGCACCAGAAAAAAAAATCGAAATACTAAAACTGATATATCTCCTAAACTAGCGATCTGCGGGGTCATTTTATGCACCATAAAAAAAAATTCAAAATACTAAAGAGGCTATATCTCCTAAACTAGGCGTTTGAGGGGTCAAATTATGCACCAGAAAAAAAAATTAAAATACTAAAACAGTTATATCTCCTAAACTAGGTGTCTGCGGGGGTCATTTTATGCACCAGAAAAAAAAATTCAAAATACTTAAATGGCTATATCTCCTAAACTAGGCGTCTGCGGGGCCAAATTATGCACCAGAAAAATAAACCAAAATACTAAAACGGATATAACTCCTAACCTAGCGGTCTGGGGGGTCATTTTATGCACCAGAAAAAAAAAATTCAAAATACTAAAATGGCAATACCTCCTAAACTAGGCGTCTGCGGGGTCAAATTATGCACCAGAAAAAACAATCAAAATACTAAAACGGTTGTTTCTCCTAAACTAGTTGTCTGCCGGGGTCATTTTATGCACCAGAAAAAAAAAATTCAGAATACTAAAATGGCTATATCTCCTTAACTAGGCGTCTGCGGGGGTCAAATTTTGCACCAGAAAAAAAAATCAAAATACTAAAAGAGTTATATCTCCTAAACTAGGTGTCTGCGGGGGTCATTTTATGCACCAGAAAAAAAAATTCAGAATACTAAAATGGCTAAATCTCCTAAACTAGGCGTCTGCGGGGTCAAATTATGCACCAGAAAAAAAAATCAAAATACTAAAACGGCTATATCTCCTAAACTAGGTGTCTGCGGGGGTCATTTTATGCACCAGAAAAAAAAAATTCAGAATACTAAAATGGCTAAATCTCCTAAACTAGGCGTCTGCGGGGTCAAATTATGCACCAGAAAAAAAAAATTTAAACACAAAAATTGATATTTCTCCTAAACTAGGCGTCTTCGGGGGTCATTTTATGCACAAAAAAAAAATCAAAATTCTAAAATGGCCAAATCTCCTGAACTAGGCGACTGCGGGGTCAAATTATGCACCAGAAAAAAAATCAAGATACTAAAACGGCTAAATCTCCTAAACTAGGCATCTGCGGGGTCAAAATATGCACCAGAAAAAAAAAATCAAAATACTAAAATGGCTATATTTCCTACACTAGAGGTCTGCGTTGGTCATTTTATGCACCAGAAAAAAAAATCTAAATTCTAAAATGGCTATATCTCCTAAGCTAGGTGTCTGCGAGGGTCATTTTATGCACAAAAAAAAAATCAAAATACAAAAACGGTTATAACTCCTTAACTAGGCGTCTGCGGGGGTCATTTTATGCACCAAAAATCCAAAATACTAAAATTTCTATAACTCCTAAATTAGGCCTCAGAGGGTGCCATTTTAAGCCCCAGAAAAACAAAATCAAAATACTAAAATGGCTATATCTCCTGAAATAGGCGTCTGCGTGGGTCATTTTATGCACCAAAAATCCAAAATACTAAAATGGCCATATTCCCTAACCTGCGCGTCTGCTGGGTCAAATTATGCACCAGAAAAAAAAATCAAAATACTAAAACTGATATATCTCCTAAACTAGCGGTCTGCGGGGGTCATTTTATGCACCAGAAAAAAAAATTCAAAATACAAAAGTGGTTATATCTCCTAAACTAGGCTTTGGAGGGGTCAAATTATGCACCAGAAAAAAAAATCAAAATACTAAAACAGTTATATCTCCTAAACTAGGTGTCTGCGGGGGTCATTTTATGCACCAGAAAAAAAAATTCAGAATACTAAAATGGCTAAATCTCCTAAACTAGGCGTCTGCGGGGTCAAATTATGCACCAGAAAAAAAAATCAAAATACTAAAACGGCTATATCTCCTAAACTAGGTGTCTGCGGGGGTCATTTTATGCACCAGAAAAAAAAAATTCAGAATACTAAAATGGCTAAATCTCCTAAACTAGGCGTCTGCGGGGTCAAATTATGCACCAGAAAAAAAAAATTTAAACACAAAAATTGATATTTCTCCTAAACTAGGCGTCTTCGGGGGTCATTTTATGCACAAAAAAAAAATCAAAATTCTAAAATGGCCAAATCTCCTGAACTAGGCGACTCCGGGGTCAAATTATGCACCAGAAAAAAAATCAAGATACTAAAACGGCTAAATCTCCTAAACTAGGCATCTGCGGGGTCAAAATATGCACCAGAAAAAAAAAATCAAAATACTAAAATGGCTATATTTCCTACACTAGAGGTCTGCGTTGGTCATTTTATGCACCAGAAAAAAAAATCTAAATTCTAAAATGGCTATATCTCCTAAGCTAGGTGTCTGCGAGGGTCATTTTATGCACAAAAAAAAATCAAAATACAAAAACGGTTATAACTCCTTAACTAGGCGTCTGCGGGGGTCATTTTATGCACCAAAAATCCAAAATACTAAAATTTCTATAACTCCTAAATTAGGCCTCAGAGGGTGCCATTTTAAGCCCCAGAAAAACAAAATCAAAATACTAAAATGGCTATATCTCCTGAAATAGGCGTCTGCGTGGGTCATTTTATGCACCAAAAATCCAAAATACTAAAATGGCCATATTCCCTAACCTGCGCGTCTGCTGGGTCAAATTATGCACCAGAAAAAAAAATCAAAATACTAAAACTGATATATCTCCTAAACTAGCGGTCTGCGGGGGTCATTTTATGCACCAGAAAAAAAAATTCAAAATACGAAAGTGGTTATATCTCCTAAACTAGGCGTTGGAGGGGTCAAATTATGCACCAGAAAAAAAAATCAAAATACTAAAACAGTTATATCTCCTAAACTAGGTGTCTGCGGGGGTCATTTTATGCACCAGAAAAAAAAATTCAGAATACTAAAATGGCTAAATCTCCTAAACTAGGCGTCTGCTGAGTCAAATTATGCACCAGAAAAAAAAAATCAAAATACTAAAACGACTATATCTGCTAAACTAGGTGTCTGCGAGGGTCATTTTATGCACCAAAAAAAAAAATCAAGATACTAAAACGGCTAAATCTCCTAAACTAGGCGTCTGCGGGGTCAAATTATGCACCAGAAAAAAAAAAACTTCAAATCACAAAAATGGCTATTTCTCCTAAACTCGGCGTCTGCGGGGGTCATTTTATGCACCAGAAAAAAAAATGCAATACTAAAATGGCTATATCTCCTAAACTAGGCGACTGCGGGGTAAAATTATGCACCAGAAAAAAAAATCAAAATACTAGAACGGCTGTATCTCCTAAACTAGGTGTCTGCGTGGTCAAATTATGCACCAGAAAAAAAAATTAAAATACTAAAACGGCTGTATCTCCTAAACTAGGCGTCTGCGGGGTCAAATTATGCACCAGAAAAAAAAATCAAGACACTAAAGCGGCTAAATCTCCTAAACTAGGCGTCTGCGGGTTCAAATTATGCACCAGAAAAAAAAAATTCACAACACTAAAATGGCTATTTCTCCTAAACTAGGCGTCTGCGGGGGTCATTTTATGCACCAGAAAAAAAAAATGAAATACTTAAATGGCTATATCTCCTAAACTAAAAATCAAAATACTAAAACGGTTATATATCCTAAACTAGGCGTCTTCGGGGGTCATTTTATGCACCAGAAAAAAAAATTAAATGCTAAAATGGCTATATCTCCTAAACTAGGTGACTGCGGGGTCAAATTATGCACCAGAAAAAAAAACCAAGATACTAAAACGGGTATATATACTGAACTAGATGTCTGCGGGAGTCATTTTATGCACCAGAAAAAAAAAATCATAAAACTAAAATAGCAAAATCTCCTAAACTAGGCGTCTGCAGGGTCAAATTATGCACCAGAAAAAAAAAATTCAAAACACTAAAACGGCTATTTCTCCTAAACTAGGCGTCTTCGGGGGTCATTTTATGCACCAGAAAAAAAAATGAAATACTAAAATGGCTATATCTCCTAAACTAGGCGACTGCGGGGTCAAATTATGCACCAGAAAAAAAAACCAAGATACTAAAACGGGTATATCTCCTAAACTAGATATCTGCGGGGGTCATTTTATGCCCCAGAAAAAAAAAAATCAGAAAACTATAATAGCAAAATCTCATAAACTAGGCGTCTGCAGGGTCAAATTATGCACCAGAAAAAAAAAATTCAAAATACTAAAATGGCAATATCTCATAAACTAGGCGTCTGCGGGGTCAAATTATGCACCCGAAAAAAAAATCAAAATACTAAAACAGTTATATCTCCTAAACTAGGTGTCTGCGGAGGTCATTTTATGCACCGAAAATCCAAAATACTAAAATGGCCATATTCCCTAACCTGGGCGTCTGCTGGGTCAAAATATGCACCAGAAAAAAAATCAAAATACTAAAACGGATATATCTCCTAAACTAGCGGTCTGCGGGTGTCATTTTATGCACCAGAAAAAAAAATTCAAAATATTAAAATGGCTATTTCTCCTGAACTAGGCGTCTGCGGGGTCAAATTATGCACCAGAAAAAAAAATCAAAATACTAAAACAGTTATATCTCCTAAACTAGGTGTCTGCGGGGGTCATTTTATGCACCGAAAATCCAAAATACTAAAATGGCCATATTCCCTAACCTGGGCGTCTGCTGGGTCAAAATATGCACCAGAAAAAAAATCAAAATACTAAAACGGATATATCTCCTAAACTAGCGGTCTGCGGGGGTCATTTTATGCACCAGAAAAAAAAATTCAGAATACTAAAATGGCTAAATCTCCTAAACTAGGCGTCTGCGGGGTCAAATTATGTACCAGAAAAAAAAAATTCAAAACACAAAAATGGCTATTTCTTTTAAACTAATCGTCTGCGGGGGTCATTTTATGCACCAAAAATCCAAAATACTAAAATGGCTATATCTCCTAAACTAGGCCTTAGCGAGTGTCATTTTAAGCCCTAGAAAAACAAAATCAAAATACTAAAATGGCTATATCTCCTGAACTAGGCGTCTGCGTGGGTCATTTTATGAACCGAAAATCCAAAATACTAAAATGGCCATATTCCCTAACCTGGGCGTCTGCTGGGTCAAAATATGCACCAGAAAAAAAATCAAAATACTAAAACGGATATATCTCCTAAACTAGCGGTCTGCGGGTGTCATTTTATGCACCAGAAAAAAAAATTCAGAATACTAAAATGGCTAAATCTCCTAAACTAGGCGTCTGCGTTGTCAAATTATGCACCAGAAAAAAAAATTCAAAACACAAAAATGGCTATTTCTCCTAAACTAATCGTCTGCGGGGGTCATTTTATGCACCCGAAAAAAAAATTCAGAATACTAAAATGGCTAAATCTCCTAAACTAGGCGTCTGCGGGGTCAAATTATGCACCAGAAAAAAAAAATCAAAATACTAAGACGACTATATCTTCTAAACTAGGTGTCTGCGAGGGTCATTTTATGCACCAGAAAAAAAAATCAAGATACTAAAATGGCTATATCTCCTAAACTAGGCGACTGCGGGGTCAAATTATGCACCAGAAAAAAAAAATTCAAAACACTAAAACGGCTATTTCTCCTAAACTAGGCGTCTTCGGGGGTCATTTTATGCACCAGAAAAAAAATAAAAATACTAAAACGGCTGTATCTCCTAAACTACCCGTCTGCGGGGTCAAATTATGCACCAGAAAAAAAAAATTCAAAACACTAAAACGGCTATTTCTCCTAAACTAGGCGTCTTCGGGGGTCATTTTATGCACCAGAAAAAAAAATTAAATACTAAAATGGCTATATCTCCTAAACTAGGCGACTGCGGGGTCAAATTATGCACCAGAAAAAAAAAATTCAAAATGCTAAAATGGCAATATCTCATAAACTAGGCGTCTGCGGGGGCAAAATTATGCACCAGAAAAAAAAATCAAAATACTAAAACAGTTATATCTCCTAAACTAGGTGTCTGCGGGGGTCATTTTATGCACCGAAAATCCAAAATACTAAAATGGCCATATTCCCTAACCTGGGCGTCTGCTGGGTCAAAATATGCACCAGAAAAAAAATCAAAATACTAAAACGGGTATATCTCCTAAACTAGCGGTCTGCGGGTGTCATTTTATGCACCAGAAAAAAAAATTCAAAATATTAAAATGGCTATTTCTCCTAAACTAGGCGTCTGCGGGGTCAAATTATGCACCAGAAAAAAAAATCAAAATACTAAAACAGTTATGTCTCCTAAACTAGGTGTCTGCGGGGGTCATTTTATGCACCAGAAAAAAAAATTCAGAATACTAAAATGGCTAAATCTCCTAAACTAGGCGTCTGCGGGGTCAAATTATGCACCAGAAAAAAAAAAATTCAAAACACAAAAATGGCTATTTCTCCTAAACTAATCGTCTGCGGGGGTCATTTTATGCACCAAAAATCCAAAATACTAAAATGGCTATATCTCCTAAACTAGGCCTTAGCGGGTGTCATTTTAAGCCCTAGAAAAACAAAATCAAAATACTAAAATGGCTATATCTCCTGAACTAGGCGTCTGCGTGGGTCATTTTATGCACCGAAAATCCAAAATACTAAAATGGCCATATTCCCTAACCTGGGCGTCTGCTGGGTCAAAATATGCACCAGAAAAAAAATCAAAATACTAAAACGGATATATCTCCTAAACTAGCGATCTGCGGGTGTCATTTTATGCACCAGAAAAAAAAATTCAAAATATTAAAATGGCTATTTCTCCTAAACTAGGCGTCTGCGGGGTCAAATTATGCACCAGAAAAAAAAATCAAAATACTAAAACAGTTATATCTCCTAAACTAGGTGTCTGCGGGGGTCATTTTATGCACCGAAAATCCAAAATACTAAAATGACCATATTCCCTAACCTGGGCGTCTGCTGGGTCAAAATATGCACCAGAAAAAAAATCAAAATACTAAAACGGATATATCTCCTAAACTAGCGGTCTGCGGGGGTCATTTTATGCACCAGAAAAAAAAATTCAGAATACTAAAATGGCTAAATCTCCTAAACAAGGCGTCTGCGGGGTCAAATTATGCACCAGAAAAAAAAAAATTCAAAACACAAAAATGGCTATTTCTTTTAAACTAATCGTCTGCGGGGGTCATTTTATGCACCAAAAATCCAAAATACTAAAATGGCTATATCTCCTAAACTAGGCCTTAGCGAGTGTCATTTTAAGCCCTAGAAAAACAAAATCAAAATACTAAAATGGCTATATCTCCTGAACTAGGCGTCTGCGTGGGTCATTTTATGAACCGAAAATCCAAAATACTAAAATGGCCATATTCCCTAACCTGGGCGTCTGCTGGGTCAAAATATGCACCAGAAAAAAAATCAAAATACTAAAACGGATATATCTCCTAAACTAGCGGTCTGCGGGTGTCATTTTATGCACCAGAAAAAAAAATTCAGAATACTAAAATGGCTAAATCTCCTAAACTAGGCGTCTGCGTTGTCAAATTATGCACCAGAAAAAAAAATTCAAAACACAAAAATGGCTATTTCTCCTAAACTAATCGTCTGCGGGGGTCATTTTATGCAAACGAAAAAAAAATTCAGAATACTAAAATGGCTAAATCTCCTAAACTAGGCGTCTGCGGGGTCAAATTATGCACCAGAAAAAAAAAATCAAAATACTAAAACGACTATATCTTCTAAACTAGGTGTCTGCGAGGGTCATTTTATGCACCAGAAAAAAAAATCAAGATACTAAAATGGCTATATCTCCTAAACTAGGCGACTGCGGGGTCAAATTATGCACCAGAAAAAAAAAATTCAAAACACTAAAACGGCTATTTCTCCTAAACTAGGCGTCTTCGGGGGTCATTTTATGCACCAGAAAAAAAATCAAAATACTAAAACGGCTGTATCTCCTAAACTACCCGTCTGCGGGGTCAAATTATGCACCAGAAAAAAAACATTCAAAACACTAAAACGGCTATTTCTCCTAAACTAGGCGTCTTCGGGGGTCATTTTATGCACCAGAAAAAAAAATGAAATACTAAAATGGCTATATCTCCTAAACTAGGCGACTGCGGGGTCAAATTATGCACCAGAAAAAAAAAATTCAAAATGCTAAAATGGCAATATCTCATAAACTAGGCGTCTGCGGGGGCAAAATTATGCACCAGAAAAAAAAATCAAAATACTAAAACAGTTATATCTCCTAAACTAGGTGTCTGCGGGGGTCATTTTATGCACCGAAAATCCAAAATACTAAAGTGGCCATATTCCCTAACCTGGGCGTCTGCTGGGTCAAAATATGCACCAGAAAAAAAATCAAAATACTAAAACGGGTATATCTCCTAAACTAGCGGTCTGCGGGTGTCATTTTATGCACCAGAAAAAAAAATTCAAAATATTAAAATGGATATTTCTCCTAAACTAGGCGTCTGCGGGGTCAAATTATGCACCAGAAAAAAAAATCAAAATACTAAAACAGTTATATCTCCTAAACTAGGTGTCTGCGGGGGTCATTTTATGCACCAGAAAAAAAAAATTCAGAATACTAAAATGGCTAAATCTCCTAAACTAGGCGTCTGCGGGGTCAAATTATGCACCAGAAAAAAAAAAATTCAAAACACAAAAATGGCTATTTCTCCTAAACTAATCGTCTGCGGGGGTCATTTTATGCACCAAAAATCCAAAATACTAAAATGGCTATATCTCCTAAACTAGGCCTTAGCGGGTGTCATTTTAAGCCCTAGAAAAACAAAATCAAAATACTAAAATGGCTATATCTCCTGAACTAGGCGTCTGCGTGGGTCATTTTATGCACCGAAAATCCAAAATACTAAAATGGCCATATTCCCTAACCTGGGCGTCTGCTGGGTCAAAATATGCACCAGAAAAAAAATCAAAATACTAAAACGGATATATCTCCTAAACTAGCGGTCTGCGGGTGTCATTTTATGCACCAGAAAAAAAAATTCAAAATATTAAAATGGCTATTTCTCCTAAACTAGGCGTCTGCGGGGTCAAATTATGCACCAGAAAAAAAAATCAAAATACTAAAACAGTTATATCTCCTAAACTAGGTGTCTGCGGGGGTCATTTTATGCACCGAAAATCCAAAATACTAAAATGACCATATTCCCTAACCTGGGCGTCTGCTGGGTCAAAATATGCACCAGAAAAAAAATCAAAATACTAAAACGGATATATCTCCTAAACTAGCGGTCTGCGGGAGTCATTTTATGCACCAGAAAAAAAAATTCAGAATACTAAAATGGCTAAATCTCCTAAACAAGGCGTCTGCGGGGTCAAATTATGCACCAGAAAAAAAAAAATTCAAAACACAAAAATGGCTATTTCTTTTAAACTAATCGTCTGCGGGGGTCATTTTATGCACCAAAAATCCAAAATACTAAAATGGCTATATCTCCTAAACTAGGCCTTAGCGAGTGTCATTTTAAGCCCTAGAAAAACAAAATCAAAATACTAAAACAGTTATATCTCCTAAACTAGGTGTCTGCGGGGGTCATTTTATGCACCAGAAAAAAAAAATTCAGAATACTAAAATGGCTAAATCTCCTAAACTAGGCGTCTGCGGGGTCAAATTATGCACCAGAAAAAAAAAAATTCAAAACACAAAAATGGCTATTTCTCCTAAACTAATCGTCTGCGGGGGTCATTTTATGCACCAAAAATCCAAAATACTAAAATGGCTATATCTCCTAAACTAGGCCTTAGCGGGTGTCATTTTAAGCCCTAGAAAAACAAAATCAAAATACTAAAATGGCTATATCTCCTGAACTAGGCGTCTGCGTGGGTCATTTTATGCACCGAAAATCCAAAATACTAAAATGGCCATATTCCCTAACCTGGGCGTCTGCTGGGTCAAAATATGCACCAGAAAAAAAATCAAAATACTAAAACGGATATATCTCCTAAACTAGCGGTCTGCGGGTGTCATTTTATGCACCAGAAAAAAAAATTCAAAATATTAAAATGGCTATTTCTCCTAAACTAGGCGTCTGCGGGGTCAAATTATGCACCAGAAAAAAAAATCAAAATACTAAAACAGTTATATCTCCTAAACTAGGTGTCTGCGGGGGTCATTTTATGCACCGAAAATCCAAAATACTAAAATGACCATATTCCCTAACCTGGGCGTCTGCTGGGTCAAAATATGCACCAGAAAAAAAATCAAAATACTAAAACGGATATATCTCCTAAACTAGCGGTCTGCGGGAGTCATTTTATGCACCAGAAAAAAAAATTCAGAATACTAAAATGGCTAAATCTCCTAAACAAGGCGTCTGCGGGGTCAAATTATGCACCAGAAAAAAAAAAATTCAAAACACAAAAATGGCTATTTCTTTTAAACTAATCGTCTGCGGGGGTCATTTTATGCACCAAAAATCCAAAATACTAAAATGGCTATATCTCCTAAACTAGGCCTTAGCGAGTGTCATTTTAAGCCCTAGAAAAACAAAATCAAAATACTAAAATGGCTATATCTCCTGAACTAGGCGTCTGCGTGGGTCATTTTATGCACCGAAAATCCAAAATACTAAAATGGCCATATTCCCTAACCTGGGCGTCTGCTGGGTCAAAATATGCACCAGAAAAAAAATCAAAATACTAAAACGGATATATCTCCTAAACTAGCGGTCTGCGGGTGTCATTTTATGCACCAGAAAAAAAAATTCAGAATACTAAAATGGCTAAATCTCCTAAACTAGGCGTCTGCGTTGTCAAATTATGCACCAGAAAAAAAAATTCAAAACACAAAAATGGCTATTTCTCCTAAACTAATCGTCTGCGGGGGTCATTTTATGCACCCGAAAAAAAAATTCAGAATACTAAAATGGCTAAATCTCCTAAACTAGGCGTCTGCGGGGTCAAATTATGCACCAGAAAAAAAAAATCAAAATACTAAGACGACTATATCTTCTAAACTAGGTGTCTGCGAGGGTCATTTTATGCACCAGAAAAAAAAATCAAGATACTAAAATGGCTATATCTCCTAAACTAGGCGACTGCGGGGTCAAATTATGCACCAGAAAAAAAAAATTCAAAACACTAAAACGGCTATTTCTCCTAAACTAGGCGTCTTCGGGGGTCATTTTATGCACCAGAAAAAAAATCAAAATACTAAAACGGCTGTATCTCCTAAACTACCCGTCTGCGGGGTCAAATTATGCACCAGAAAAAAAAAATTCAAAACACTAAAACGGCTATTTCTCCTAAACTAGGCGTCTTCGGGGGTCATTTTATGCACCAGAAAAAAAAATGAAATACTAAAATGGCTATATCTCCTAAACTAGGCGACTGCGGGGTCAAATTATGCACCAGAAAAAAAAAATTCAAAATGCTAAAATGGCAATATCTCATAAACTAGGCGTCTGCGGGGGCAAAATTATGCACCAGAAAAAAAAATCAAAATACTAAAACAGTTATATCTCCTAAACTAGGTGTCTGCGGGGGTCATTTTATGCACCGAAAATCCAAAATACTAAAGTGGCCATATTCCCTAACCTGGGCGTCTGCTGGGTCAAAATATGCACCAGAAAAAAAATCAAAATACTAAAACGGGTATATCTCCTAAACTAAAGGTCTGCGGGTGTCATTTTATGCACCAGAAAAAAAAATTCAGAATACTAAAATGGCTAAATCTCCTAAACTAGGCGTCTGCGGGGTCAAATTATG
Source organism: Volucella zonaria (assembly GCA_963966105.1). Taxonomy (NCBI): domain Eukaryota; kingdom Metazoa; phylum Arthropoda; class Insecta; order Diptera; family Syrphidae; genus Volucella; species Volucella zonaria. The sequence continues at coordinate 2,979,050 of CAWYQB010000254.1, read as the reverse complement.
CACCAGAAAAAAAAATCAAAATACTAAAACAGTTATATCTCCTAAACTAGGTGTCTGCGGGGGTCATTTTATGCACCAGAAAAAAAAAGTTCAGAATACTAAAATGGCTAAATCTCCTAAACTAGGCGTCTGCGGGGTCAAATTATGCACCAGAAAAAAAAAAATTCAAAACACAAAAATGGCTATTTCTCCTAAACTAATCGTCTGCGGGGGTCATTTTATGCACCAAAAATCCAAAATACTAAAATGGCTATATCTCCTAAACTAGGCCTTAGCGGGTGTCATTTTAAGCCCTAGAAAAACAAAATCAAAATACTAAAATGGCTATATCTCCTGAACTAGGCGTCTGCGTGGGTCATTTTATGCACCGAAAATCCAAAATACTAAAATGGCCATATTCCCTAACCTGGGCGTCTGCTGGGTCAAAATATGCACCAGAAAAAAAATCAAAATACTAAAACGGATATATCTCCTAAACTAGCGGTCTGCGGGTGTCATTTTATGCACCAGAAAAAAAAATTCAAAATATTAAAATGGCTATTTCTCCTAAACTAGGCGTCTGCGGGGTCAAATTATGCACCAGAAAAAAAAATTCAAAACACAAAAATGGCTATTTCTCCTAAACTAATCGTTTGCGGGGGTCATTTTATGCACCAGAAAAAAAAATTCAGAATACTAAAATGGCTAAATCTCCTAAACTAGGCGTCTGCGGGGTCAAATTATGCACCAGAATAAAAAAATCAAAATACTAAAACGACTATATCTTCTAAACTAGGTGTCTGCGAGGGTCATTTTATGCACCAGAAAAAAAAATCAAGATACAAAAACGGCTAAATCTCCTAAACTAGGCGTCTGCGCTGTCAAATTATGCACCAGAAAAAAAAAAATTTTAAACACAAAAATGGCTATTTCTCCTAAACTAGGCGTCTGCGGGGGTCATTTTATGCGCCAAAAATCCAAAATACTAAAATTTCTATATCTCCTACACTAGGCCTCAGAGGGTGTCATTTTAAGCCCCAGAAAAACAAAATCAAAATACTAAAACAGTTATATCTCCTAAACTAGGTGTCTGCGGGGGTCATTTTATGCACCAGAAAAAAAAATTCAGAATACTAAAATGGCTAAATCTCCTAAACTTGGCGTCTGCGGGGTCAAATTATGCACCAGAAAAAAAAAATTCAAAACACAAAAATGGCTATTTCTCCTAAACTAATCGTCTGCGGGGATCATTTTATGCACCAGAAAAAAAAATTCAGAATACTAAAATGGATAAATCTCCTAAACTAGGCGTCTGCGGGGTCAAATTATGCACCAGAAAAAAAAATCAAAATACTAAAACAGTTATATCTCCTAAACTAGGTGTCTGCGGGGGTCATTTTATGCACCGAAAATCCAAAATACTAAAATGGCCATATTCCCTAACCTGGGCGTCTGCTGGGTCAAAATATGCACCAGAAAAAAAATCAAAATACTAAAACGGGTATATCTCCTTAACTAGCGGTCTGCGGGTGTCACTTTATGCACCGGAAAAAAAATTCAAAATATTAAAATGGCTATTTCTCCTAAACTTGGCGTCTGCGGGGTCAAATTATGCACCAGAAAAAAAAATCAAAATACTAAAACAGTTATATCTCCTAAACTAGGAGTCTGCGGGGGTCATTTTATGCACCAGAAAAAAAAATTCAGAATACTAAAATGGCTAAATCTCCTAAACTAGGCGTCTGCGGGGTCAAATTATGCACCAGAAAAAAAAAAATTCAAAACACAAAAATGGCTATTTCTCCTAAACTAATCGTCTGCGGGGGTCATTTTATGCACAAAAAATCCAAAATACTAAAATGGCTATATCTCCTAAACTAGGCCTTAGCGGGTGTCATTTTAAGCCATAGAAAAACAAAATCAAAATACTAAAATGGCTATATCTCCTGAACTAGGCGTCTGCGTGGGTCAGTTTATGCACCGAAAATCTAAAATACTAAAATGGCCATATTCCCTAACCTGGGCGTCTGCCGGGTCAAAATATGCACCAGAAAAAAAATCAAAATACTAAAACGGATATATCTCCTAAACTAGCGGTCTGCGGGTGTCATTTTATGCCCCAGAAAAAAAAATTCAAAATATTAAAATGGCTATTTCTCCTAAACTAGGCGTCTGCGGGGTCAAATTATGCACCAGAAAAAAAATCAAAATACTAAAACAGTTATATCTCCTAAACTAGGTGTCTGCGGGGGTCATTTTATGCACCAGAAAAAAAAATTCAGAATACTAAAATGGCTAAATCTCCTAAACTAGGCGTCTGCGGGGTCAAATTATGCACCAGAAAAAAAAAATTCAAAACACAAAAATGGCTATTTCTCCTAAACTAGGCGTCTGCGGGGGTCATTTTATGCGCCAAAAATCCAAAATACTAAAATTTCTATATCTCCTACACTAGGCCTCAGAGGGTGTCATTTTAAGCCCCAGAAAAACAAAATCAAAATACTAAAATGGCTATATCTCCTGAACTAGGCGTCTGCGTGGGTCATTTTATGCACCAAAAATCCAAAATACTAAAATGGCCATATTCCCTAACCTGCGCGTCTGCTGGGTCAAATTATGCACCAGAAAAAAAAATTCAAAATACTAAAGAGGCTATATCTCCTAAACTAGGCGTTTGAGGGGTCAAATTATGCACCAGAAAAAAAAATCAAAATACTAAAACAGTTATATCTCCTAAACTAGGTGTCTGCGGGGGTCATTTTATGCACCAGAAAAAAAAATTCAGAATACTAAAATGGCTAAATCTCCTAAACTAGGCGTCTGCGGGGTCAAATTATGCACCAGAAAAAAAAAATTCAAAACACAAAAATGGCTATTTCTCCTAAACTAATCGTCTGCGGGGATCATTTTATGCACCAGAAAAAAAAATTCAGAATACTAAAATGGCTAAATCTCCTAAACTAGGCGTCTGCGGAGTCAAATTATGCACCAGAAAAAAAAATCAAAATACTAAAACAGTTATATCTCCTAAACTAGGTGTCTGCGGGGGTCATTTTATGCACCAGAAAAAAAAATCAAGATACTAAAACGGCTAAATCTCCTAAACTAGGCGTCTGCGGGGTCAAATTATGCACCAGAAAAAAAAAATTCAGAACACAAAAATGGCTATTTCTCCTAAACTAGGCGTCTGCGGGGGTCATTTTATGCACCAGAAAAAAAAATGCAATACTAAAATGGCTATATCTCCTAAACTAGGCGACTGCGGGGTCAAATTATGCACCAGAAAAAAAAATCATAATACTAAAACGGCTGTATCTCCTAAACTAAAAATCAAAATACTAAAACGGTTATATCTCCTAAACTCGGTGTCTTCGGGGGTCATTTTATGCACCAGAAAAAAAAAATTCAGATTACTAAAATGGCTAAATCTCCTGAACTAGGCGACTGCGGGGTCAAATTATGCACCAGAAAAAAAAATCAAAATACTAAAACGGCTGTATCACCTAAACTAGGCGTCTGCGGGGTCAAATTATGCAAAAGAAAAAAAAATTCAAAACACAAAAACGGCTACTTCTCCTAAACTAGGCGTCTTCGGGGGTCATTTTATGCACCAGAAAAAAAAATGAAATACTAAAATGGCTATATCTCCTAAACTAGGCGACTGCTGGGTCAAATTATGCACCAGAAAAAAAATATCAAAATACTAAAACGGTTATATCTCCTAAACTAGGTGTCTGCGGGGGTCATTTTATGCACCAGAAAAAAAAAATTCAGATTACTTAAATGGCTAAATCTCCTAAACTAGGCATCTGCGGGGTCAAATTATGCACCAGAAAAAAAAAATTCAAAACACAAAAATGGCTATTTCTCCTAAACTAATCGTCTGCGGGGATCATTTTATGCACCAGAAAAAAAAATTCAGAATACTAAAATGGATAAATCTCCTAAACTAGGCGTCTGCGGGGTCAAATTATGCACCAGAAAAAAAAATCAAAATACTAAAACAGTTATATCTCCTAAACTAGGTGTCTGCGGGGGTCATTTTATGCACCGAAAATCCAAAATACTAAAATGGCCATATTCCCTAACCTGGGCGTCTGCTGGGTCAAAATATGCACCAGAAAAAAAATCAAAATACTAAAACGGGTATATCTCCTTAACTAGCGGTCTGCGGGTGTCACTTTATGCACCGGAAAAAAAATTCAAAATATTAAAATGGCTATTTCTCCTAAACTTGGCGTCTGCGGGGTCAAATTATGCACCAGAAAAAAAAATCAAAATACTAAAACAGTTATATCTCCTAAACTAGGAGTCTGCGGGGGTCATTTTATGCACCAGAAAAAAAAATTCAGAATACTAAAATGGCTAAATCTCCTAAACTAGGCGTCTGCGGGGTCAAATTATGCACCAGAAAAAAAAAAATTCAAAACACAAAAATGGCTATTTCTCCTAAACTAATCGTCTGCGGGGGTCATTTTATGCACAAAAAATCCAAAATACTAAAATGGCTATATCTCCTAAACTAGGCCTTAGCGGGTGTCATTTTAAGCCATAGAAAAACAAAATCAAAATACTAAAATGGCTATATCTCCTGAACTAGGCGTCTGCGTGGGTCAGTTTATGCACCGAAAATCTAAAATACTAAAATGGCCATATTCCCTAACCTGGGCGTCTGCCGGGTCAAAATATGCACCAGAAAAAAAATCAAAATACTAAAACGGATATATCTCCTAAACTAGCGGTCTGCGGGTGTCATTTTATGCCCCAGAAAAAAAAATTCAAAATATTAAAATGGCTATTTCTCCTAAACTAGGCGTCTGCGGGGTCAAATTATGCACCAGAAAAAAAATCAAAATACTAAAACAGTTATATCTCCTAAACTAGGTGTCTGCGGGGGTCATTTTATGCACCAGAAAAAAAAATTCAGAATACTAAAATGGCTAAATCTCCTAAACTAGGCGTCTGCGGGGTCAAATTATGCACCAGAAAAAAAAAATTCAAAACACAAAAATGGCTATTTCTCCTAAACTAGGCGTCTGCGGGGGTCATTTTATGCGCCAAAAATCCAAAATACTAAAATTTCTATATCTCCTACACTAGGCCTCAGAGGGTGTCATTTTAAGCCCCAGAAAAACAAAATCAAAATACTAAAATGGCTATATCTCCTGAACTAGGCGTCTGCGTGGGTCATTTTATGCACCAAAAATCCAAAATACTAAAATGGCCATATTCCCTAACCTGCGCGTCTGCTGGGTCAAATTATGCACCAGAAAAAAAAATTCAAAATACTAAAGAGGCTATATCTCCTAAACTAGGCGTTTGAGGGGTCAAATTATGCACCAGAAAAAAAAATCAAAATACTAAAACAGTTATATCTCCTAAACTAGGTGTCTGGGGGGTCATTTTATGCACCAGAAAAAAAAATTCAGAATACTAAAATGGCTAAATCTCCTAAACTAGGCGTCTGCGGGGTCAAATTATGCACCAGAAAAAAAAAATTCAAAACACAAAAATGGCTATTTCTCCTAAACTAATCGTCTGCGGGGATCATTTTATGCACCAGAAAAAAAAATTCAGAATACTAAAATGGCTAAATCTCCTAAACTAGGCGTCTGCGGAGTCAAATTATGCACCAGAAAAAAAAATCAAAATACTAAAACAGTTATATCTCCTAAACTAGGTGTCTGCGGGGGTCATTTTATGCACCAGAAAAAAAAATCAAGATACTAAAACGGCTAAATCTCCTAAACTAGGCGTCTGCGGGGTCAAATTATGCACCAGAAAAAAAAAAATTCAGAACACAAAAATGGCTATTTCTCCTAAACTAGGCGTCTGCGGGGGTCATTTTATGCACCAGAAAAAAAAATGCAATACTAAAATGGCTATATCTCCTAAACTAGGCGACTGCGGGGTCAAATTATGCACCAGAAAAAAAAATCATAATACTAAAACGGCTGTATCTCCTAAACTAAAAATCAAAATACTAAAACGGTTATATCTCCTAAACTCGGTGTCTTCGGGGGTCATTTTATGCACCAGAAAAAAAAAATTCAGATTACTAAAATGGCTAAATCTCCTGAACTAGGCGACTGCGGGGTCAAATTATGCACCAGAAAAAAAAATCAAAATACTAAAACGGCTGTATCACCTAAACTAGGCGTCTGCGGGGTCAAATTATGCAAAAGAAAAAAAAATTCAAAACACAAAAACGGCTACTTCTCCTAAACTAGGCGTCTTCGGGGGTCATTTTATGCACCAGAAAAAAAAATGAAATACTAAAATGGCTATATCTCCTAAACTAGGCGACTGCTGGGTCAAATTATGCACCAGAAAAAAAATATCAAAATACTAAAACGGTTATATCTCCTAAACTAGGTGTCTGCGGGGGTCATTTTATGCACCAGAAAAAAAAAATTCAGATTACTTAAATGGCTAAATCTCCTAAACTAGGCATCTGCGGGGTCAAATTATGCACCAGGAAAAAAAATTAAGATACTAAAACGGTTATATCTCCTAAACTAGGTGTCTGCGATGGTCATTCTATGCACCAGAAAAAAAAATTAAAAAAACACAAAAATGACTATATCTCCTAAGCCTAGCGTCGGCGTGGGTCATTTTATGTAACAGAAAAAAAAAATTCAAAATACTAAAATGGCCGTATTTCCTAAACTAGGCGTCAGCGGGGGTCAGTTTATGCACCAGAAAAAACTTCGAAATACCAAAATGGCCGTATTTCCTAAACTAGGCGTCAGCGGGGGTCATTTTATGCACCAGAAAAAAAAACCAAAATACTGAAATGTCTATATCTCCAAAACTAGGCGTCTGCGGGGGTCATTTTGTGCACCAGAAAAAAAAATTCTAAATACTAAAATTGCTATATCTCCTAAACTAAGCGTCCGCGCGGGTCATTTTATGCCCCAGAAAAAAAAATTAAAAACAGAAAAATGGCTGTATCCCCTAAACTAGGCGTCAGCGGAGGTCATTTTATGCACCAGAAAAAAAAAATCAAAATACTAAAATTGCTATATCTCCTAAACTAGGCATCTGCGAGGGTCATTTTATGCACCAGAAATAAAAAGTTCAAAACACTTAAATGGCTATATCTCCTAAACTAGGCGTCTGCGGGGGTCATTTTATGCACCAGAAAAAAAAAACAAAATACTAAAATGGCTATATATCCTAAACTACGCGTCTGCGGGGGTCATTTTATGCACCAGAAAAAAAAATTCAACACAGAAAAATGGCTATACTAAACTAGGCGTCAGCGGAGGTCATTTTATGCACCAGAAAAAAAAAAATCAAAATACTAAAATTGCTATATCTCCTAAACTAGGCGTCTGCGAGGGTCATTTTATGCACCAGAAATAAAAAGTTCAAAACACTTAAATGGCTATATCTCCTAAACTAAGCGTCTGCGGGGGTCATTTTATGCACCAGAAAAAAAAATCAAAATACTAAAATGGCTAATCTCCTAAACTACGCGTCTGCGGGGGTCATTTTATGATCCAGAAAAAAAATTCAAAATGCTAAAATGGCTATATCTCCTAAGCTAGGCGTCAGCGGAGGTCATTTTATGCACCAAAAAAAAAAATCAAAATACTAAAATTGCTATATCTCCTAAACTAGGCATCTGCGAGGGTCATTTTATGCACCAGAAATAAAAAGTTCAAAACACTTTAATGGCTATATCTCCTAAACTAGGCGTCTGCGGGGGTCATTTTATGCACCAGAAAAAAAAATCAAAATACTAAAATGGCTATATATCCTTAACTACGCGTCTGCGGGGGTCATTTTATGCACCAGAAAAAAAAATTCAACACAGAAAAATTGCTATACTAAACTAGGCGTCAGCGGAGGTGATTTTATGCACCAGAAAAAAAAATTCAAAACACTAAAATGGCTATATCTCCTAAACTACGCGTCTGCGGGGGTCATTTTATGCACCAGAAAAAAAATTCAAAACATAAAAATGGCTAGGCGGCTACGCGGGTCATTTTGTGCACCAGAAAAAAAAATCAAAATACTAAAATGGCTATATCTCATAAACTAAGCGTCTGCGGGGGTCATTTTATGATCCAGAAAAAAAATTCAAAATGCTAAAATGGCTATATCTCCTAAGCTAGGCGTCAGCGGAGGTCATTTTATACACCAGAAAAAAAAATCAAAATACTAAAATGGCTATATCTCCTAAACTACGCGTCCGGGGCGTCATTTTATGATCCAGAAAAAAAATTCAAAATGTTAAAACGGCTATATCTCCTAAACTAGGCGTCAGCGGCGGTCATTTTATGCACCAGGAAAAAAAATCAAAATATTAAAATGGCTATATATCCTAAACTACGCGTCTGCGGTGGTCATTTTATGATCCAGAAAAAAAATTCAAAATGCTAAAATGGCTATATCTCCTAAACTAGGCGTCTGCGGGGCTCATTTTGCGCACCAGAAAAAAAAAATTCTAAATACTAAAATTTCTATATCTCCTAAACTAAGCGTCCGCGCGGGTCATTTTATGCACCAGAAAAGACTTCAAAACACAAAAATGGCTATATCTCCTAAACTAGGCGTCAGCGGCGGTCATTTTATGCACCAGAAAAAAAAATCAAAATACTAAAATGGCTTTATCACCTAAACTAGGCGTCTGCTGGGGTCATTTTATGCAGCAGGAAAAAAAACATTCAAAACACGAAAATCGCTATATCTCATGAAATAGTCGTCTGCGGGGGTCATATTATGCACCAGAAAAAAATATTCAAAACACTAAAAAGGCTATATCTCCTCAACTAGGGGTCTGCTGGGGTCATATTATGCACCAGAAAAAAACATTCAAAACCCTAAAATGGCTTTATCTCCTAAACTTGTCGTCTGCGGGGGTCATATTATGTACCAGAAAAAAATATTCAAAACACTAAAATGGATCTCCTAAACTAGGAGTCTGCGGGGGTCATTTTATGCACCAGAAAAAAAAATCAAAACACTAAAATGGCTATATCTCCTAAACTAGGGGTCTGCGGGGGTCATTTTATGCTTAGAAAAAAAAAAATAAAACCATAAAATATATATGTCTCCTAAACTAGTCGTCTGCGGGATCATATTATGCACCAGAAAAAAAAATTCAAAACACTAAAATGGCTTTATCTCCTAAACTTGTCGTCTGCGGGGGTCATATTATGCACCAGAAAAAAATATTCAAAACACTAAAATGGCTATATCTCCTCAACTAGGGGTCTGCTGGGGTCATATTATGCACCAGAAAAAAACATTCAAAACACTAAAATGGCTATATCTCCTAAACTAGTCGTCTGCGGGGGTCATATTAAGCACCAGAAAAAATCATTCAAAACACTAAAATGGCTATATCTCTTCAACTAGGGGTCTGCTGGTGTTATGTTATGCACCAGAAAAAAAACATTCAAAACACTGAAATGGCTATATCTCCTAAACTTATCGTCTGCGGTCGTCATATTATGCACCAGAAAAAAAAAATCCAAACACTAAAATGGCCATTCCTCCTAAGCCAGGCGTCTGCGGGGGTCATTTTATGCAGCTGGAAAAAAAAACATTCAAAACCCAAAAATGGCTATATCTCCTAAACTAGTCGTCTGCGGGGGTCATATTATGCACCAGAAAAAAAAAGTTCAAAACACTAAAATGGATATATCTCCTAAACTAGGAGTCTGCGGGGGTCATTTTGTGCACCAGAAAAAAAAATCAAAACACTAAAATGGCTATATCTCCTAAACTATTGGTCTGCGGGGGTCATTTTATGATTAGAAAAAAAACAATAAAACCCTAAAATATATAAGTCTCCTAAACTAGTCGTCTGCGGGGGTCATATAATGCACCAGAAAAAAAAATTCAAAACACTAAAATGGCTTTATCTCCTAAACTTGTCGTCTGCGGGGGTCATATTATGCACCAGAAAAAAATAATCAAAACACTAAAATGGCTATATCTCCTAAACTAAGGGTCTGCGAGGGTCATATTATGTACCAGAAAAAAAAATTCAAAACACTAAAATGGCTATATGTCCTAAACTAGGCTTCTGCGGGAGTCATTTTATGCAGCAGGAAAAAAAACATTCAAAACACGAAAATCGCTATATCTCATGAACTAGTCGTCTGCGGGGATCATATTATGCACGAGAAAATAAAATTCAAAACACTAAAATGGCTGTATCTACTAAACCGTATCTCCTAAACAAGAAAAAAACATTCAAAACACTAAAATGGCTATATCTCCTACACTAGTCTTTTGCGGGGGTCATTTTATGCAGCAGGAAATAAAACATTCAAAACACTAAAATGGCTATATCTCCTCAACTAGGGGTCTGCTGGGGTTATATTATGCACCAGAAAAAAATATTCAAAACACTTGAATGGCTATATCTCCTAAACTAGGCTTCTGCGGGGGTCATTTTATGCAGCAGAAAAAAAACATTCAAAACACTAAAATGGCTATATCCCCTAAACTAGGCGTCTGCGAGGGTCATATTATGCACCAGAAAAAAATATTCAAAACACTTAAATGGCTATATCTCCTAAGCTCGGGGTCTGCGGGGGTCATATTATGCGGAAGAAAAAAATATTCAAAACATTTAAATGGCTATATCTCCTAAACTAGTGGTCTGCGGCAGTCGTTTTATGCACCAGAAAAAAAACAATCAAAACACTAAAATGGCTATATCCCCTAAACTAGGCGTCTGTGGGAGTCATATTGTACACCAGAAAAAAAAAAATCAAAACACTAAAATATCTATATCTCCTAAACTAGTCGTCTGCGAGGGTCATTTTATGCACCAGAAAAAAATATTCAAAACACTAAAATGGCTGTATCTCCAAAACTAGTGGTCTGCGAGCGTCATATTATGCACAAGAAAAAAACTTTCAAAACACTAAAATGGCTATATCTCCTCAACTAGGGGTCTGCTGGGGTCATATTATGCACCAGAAAAAAACATTCAAAACACTAAAATGGCTATATCTCCTAAACTAGTCGTCTACGGGGGTCATATTATGCACCAGAAAAAATCATTCAAAACACTAAAATGGCTATATCTCTTCAACTAGGGGTCTGCGGGGGTCATATTATGCACCAGAAAAAAACATTGAAAACACTAAAATGGCTATATCTCTTCAACTAGGGGTCTGCTGGGGTTATATTATGCACCAGAAAAAAAACATTCAAAACACTAAAATGGCTATATCTCCTAAACTTATCGTCTGCGGTCGTCATATTATGCACCAGAAAAGAAAATTCCAAACACAAAAATGGCTATATCTCCTAAACTAGTCGTCTGCGGGGGTCATATTATGCACCAGAAAAAAAAATTCCAAACACTAAAATGGCTTTATCTCCTAAACTTGTCGTCTGCGGAGGTCGTATTATGCACCAGAAAAAAATATTCAAAACACTTAAATGGCTATATCTCCTAAACTAGGCTTCTGCGGGGGTCATTTTGTGCACCAGAAAAAAAAACATTCAAAACACTAAAATGGCCATATCTCTTCAACTAGGGGTCTGCTGGGGTTATATAATGCACCAGAAAAAAAACATTCAAAACACTAAAATGGCTATATCTCCTAAACTGGGGGTCTGCGGGAGTCATATTGTACACCAGAAAAAAATATTTAAAACACTAAAATGGCTATATCTCCTAAACTAGTGGTCTGCGAGGGTCATATTATGCACAAGAAAAAAACATTCAAAACACTAAAATGGCTATATCCCCTAAACTAGGCGTCTGCGGGAGTCATATTGTACACCAGAAAAAAAAATCAAAACACTAAAATATCTATATCTCCTAAACTAGTCGTCTGCAGTTCAGTTTTTATGCATTTTTATTTATATTACTTAATTTACTCTTAAATGCTATACAAAAAAACGCTTAAAAATTAGCTTAAATAACTTACAAATAATCTTATACTAACTTACTGGCCCCATGCGAGCACTCTAAGTTAAACCTAGCACTTAAACTATGTCTTTCGACGTATCTTACAGTCTATATTTATTTTTACATTCATTGAAACTAAAACTAAGAAAATAAATTTTATATAAAAACTTAGTAAATGGACAGTTTTTTTAAATACTATTATAAAAACTTAAAACTAAAAACTTACAGACTACCTAAAAATAAATCTTAATCTACTTAACCTACTTACATCTAATACATTATATATACATACATGATATATATATACCTAATATATAGATATATGTATATATATATATGTTTTTTTTTTATAATTTTATATTTTTATTAGTTTTTTTTTTGTTTTTGTTTTTATATATTTTTTTTCTTAAACCTATCTTACTCCTACTTAAAACTATGTAAGCCGGCCATGGCTAAAAGAAAAATTAGGCGACCCACTTTGCTTCACATGAAGCTAACAAGTATTGGATTAATTCGACGACGAAGCATCCTCTCCTTCAAAAAGCCACCAAAATTGTTGGTGCTGCTGAGCAACATCCTTCATGTCGCGACTCCCTACCGCCCTACTGAACCGGAGACGCTCCGCACTGCCGTGTGCGACGTCTCTGTCGTAGTTGAGTCGCCTGTCCGCAGCTGTTCGAGCGACGTGGAAGATTAGCGGCACCGCCAATCTGTCCTGGATCAGACCTTTACTATCTAGGTAGAGGAACGCTTCTGGAGGAATAAAGCCGTCAAAGCGAACTCTCTCGTGATACATATAATTAGGGTAGTAAGCCCCGGAGATCAGGTTGTTTGCCGAGGTCATTGCTCTTGCAATGTGCCTTCGAGTCAACCTAATGACGAAATTGTCCACTCTTCTTAGGTTCGCCCTATTGTATAAGACCTCATTACGATAGAATTTTATGTACTCAGATTCTGGCGTTCTGTATAAGCGAAGACAAGCCCTAAGGCAAGCCCTCTCAAACACCCGAAACTTTTCCAATAAACTTGCTCTCACGTTGAACCACACGGGACACCCAAATACAAGCATGGGCCTGATAAGGGCCATGTAGCAGATCACCTTCACCCTCGCATCGAGTTGGCTGTTATAAAACAGTCTCCTTGTAAGGGCAAAAGCACCTCTGGCTCTGGCCAGAGCAACATCTATATGTTTGTTAAAATACAGATATTGATCTAGCCAGATCCCAAGGTATCTGACTACATTGCGACAAGCAAGTGGCTGTCCATGTTGTCCGACGATAGACAACTTTCGCCAATTCTTTCTGGTATCCCTAGAGGCCCCAGACAAAGGCGTCCTAAACAGAATGGTTTCCGACTTCTGAAAGTTGATTTTCAGCTTCCAGTCGTCGCAATATCGTTTAATTTTGTCGAAGTCACGTTGCAAAAGCATATTAATGACCTCAATTTTTGGACCTGATCTGTACGCGATTAAGTCGTCTGCGTACGCTATGGCATGGTGAAGTGAACCTATCAGATCACTTGTGTAAATGTTGAATAGGATCGGCGAATTTACCGCACCTTGTTGCAGACCGTTTTTAATGTTAAATATTCCAGCAGAAGTCACATCCCCATTCTTCACGATGAACTGTCTACTGGAGAGCATATCAAAAAGAATATACAGCAGTGGTTTACTAATGCCCAACCTGTCTAGCTTGAAAAGGAGTCCTTCTAACCATACGGTATCGAAGGCCTTCTCTAAGTCAATCAGGCAGGCACCCGTGCACGGTTTCTTGCCTTTGTTCCATTGGATATCAGAAACCAGCTTGGAAGCAGCATGAATGATATCATGCCCCGCCTTGAAACCGAATTGATTATCCGGAACGATATGTTTGTCCTCAACCCACTTCGTCAGGACTCTATTGATCACCTTCTCGAAAACCTTGCTGATGTTTGGAAGTAGACTGATCGAGCGGAGATTCGCCGGATTGGAAGTATCTTTATCCCTTTTAGGGATGGGATGTACCACCGCCGTTTTCCAATGCGCTGGATAATGTGCATTATTCATTGCATTATTAAACAGGGTGGTATAAATGTCCACCGCTTCTAGTGGGAGATGTCGAAGCACAATGTTCGGTATTTTATCGGTTCCCACTGATTTCTTACTTCTAAGCGATTCGAAGATCGTTCGAAGCTCTTCCTTCGAAATGAACGGTGGCAATACCCTTTCGTTGGTGATGACATTATTTGCCATATTCTCGTCACTGAACTGGGTGAAACCCGAGCTCTCGAATCGCCAATTTACAATTTCATTTCGAAGGTAGAAATTGTGCACAAGGACTTGACTCTCCAGGTCGTGGTTCGGGCCAATGATGTCATTCGCCTTGTACACTTCCTGGAAAGTCGCTCCTATAGCCTCTACCTTCTCCTGCGGATCCTCGATCACAAAGAAGTTGTCATCATCAACTGCCTCATTTGGATCAATGCCTGCTGCTACAAGTATTTGTTCGTTGTTCGTCGTTCAGGCGATTCTAAGACATGGAAGGTCGTTCTGATTATTTCTCCGGAATATTTTATTTATTTGCGGGAACATATTCGGGTTGCTGGTGTTTACAGCCCGAATTCTATTGTTCCAATACAAACTTACAGAATTTCTGTAGTTCTCTTTTATTAACGTTTGAATATTTTTAATCGACGCCTTCAGTGTCCTAATCTCAGGATCTTGTCTGTCAGTTAACTGTCTGTACAAGTTTTTGAGTCTTGACAGAAGTCTACTTTTCTGTCGGTGCAGTGCATCAATAGTAGGATTGCGGAATAAGTCTTCGTTGTCAGTGTGTTGATACCGAGGTATCGTTTTGTCCATTGTTCGTTTAATTGTCTCGTCCATTAGTTTTAGATACCTGTCAATCTCCTCGTTTGACAGATTTCTGTTGGACGGTGGGTAGAGCGAATTCGAGGAGAGTGCTCTCGTCAGTATTCTTGAGAAGTGTGTCCAACGCACTCTACTATAATTGTAGGAATACCTTTGAACAAACTCTTCCAATTCCGCAGTTTCGTTGGGAACAGTTATTTCGGTGCTGAGACCGCAATGGTCACTGTCATACACGAAAGTTTGTAGACAGTTTGTAGTTTGTTGGTTAGTGCACGTCAGTTGTATTCGTGAGTCGAACAGCAGGAGATCCAAATAGGACCCGTGTCTGGGAAACGACGGACTATCCGTCGCTTTGAGGCCGAGTCGATACATCACACTGTGCTGACCCCACCAATTGAATAGTAGGTTCCCTCTAGTATTTGGTATATTGTTTCCCCAATCACTGTGTTTAGCGTTGAAATCTCCGCCGATAATAAAATAGTTGTCTTCCAATTCAAGCCTCAGGAATCGAAAAAGTGTCTCGAGCTCTGAGATGAATAAGGTGGATTGAGTAGCCTTAGGTGCATAGACAGACACCATGTACAACCGCTTTCCACTACGGAGAGGAATGTACATGACGCATGCTTCCAGCACCTGAAACCTACGTATCACACGACTGTATACTCTTTTGAAACGCAGTCCCTTTCTTACAAAGATCGCAACACCACCTCCTTGAATAGAATTGGGTCGGTTCTTCGTAATATTTCATATCTTCTGTGCCTCATTTTGTGCCTTTTGGTAAGCTTAGTTTCGCTAACCAAAAGCACATCAGCAGCTTGGTCTTTAAGCAACTTAAACAGTGTGGCTCGTCGTTCGAACCTAATCAATGAATTCACATTCACTGCAAGGACCTTCAGGGTTTGCTCCGCCATGTACGTACCCATTACGACTGGAGGTGCGTTAGGCCCGGCAGCAGCGCGTATATTTGATCTACCCGCGTAGCCTGTTCCTGTATTTGACGCTGAAGCTGAGCCATCTGCCCCTGAATAGAGAGCAAGATAGACAGCATGTCAGGTACAGGTTCCGGTACTCTAGGCGCTGGGGCCTGAGAAGCTACCTTTGCTTGTTGTACCGTATTTCCCCTACCTGCTGCCATTTGGGCATAGGTAACTTGGGGAGTAACGGCTGGTGTTTGTGCCTGTACGAGTGGACGTTTAACTTCCACTTTCTGCTGCCGAGCCAGATTTACTCTTTTGATGTATTGGAATTTAGGACAACCCAGATAGTTTGCGGTGTGTCCCGTGTTCCTACATAAGGCACAAGAGAGTTGGCTTTTTTCAGACGCTCCGTCCTTACCTAGAGCGCATTCCTCTGACTTGTGGTTCTTTCCACACTTCACGCATCGAGGCTGCATTTCGCAGTTCGACGCGGCGTGCCCGAACCTTTGGCAGCGAACACATTGTAAAATGTTCTCGCTCCTCTTTAATTTTTCCCAGTGTACAACCTGGTAGTCTAGGACTTTTATACTCCTTAGACCGTCCAGTTTGCTGTTGGGACTTAGCTGAACCAGGAAGAACGGTAGTTTCCGCTTCTCCCTTTTAGCTCTAGCCGTGACAAACGGCTTAACCCCTACGAATTTGAGCCCTTCGCATTGTTTGCAGCTTTTCACCCTTAGGGGTGTAGGAGAAGAACTCTGTCGTCGAATCCTTCAATAAACTTTTGATTTTGTGGTAGCGCTCCACTGTGTTACAGTGGATCGCATGCCTATCTACACTTAGTCTTTTAATAAAAAAATGACAGCCTATGGCCGACTTACAGAGTTCGATAGTGTCCTTTAATTCCAATTTAAAGGTGTTAATCGGTGGCACTTTTTGTTTGGTGGCTTTCTGCTCTTGCTATTGATGTTGCCTCTGCTGCTGTTGCTTTTCCTTATGTTGTTTTTGATGCTGTTGTTGTTGCTGTTGTTGTTGTTGATGTTGCTGCTCTTGTTGTTGCGGCTTATTCTTCTGTAGTTTTTGTTTTTTATGTTTGTGCTGTGCTTGCACATCTGTTTTTGCCAATTCTTGTGCCGGTTTCTGTGTTTTTTGTTTTGTCAATGGTTGTTTCTGTTGTTGTTGTTGTTGTGGAAGCTCCACGTTTATGTTTTGTTGTCCTTGAGGTTTCTGGAGTAGTTGCTGCTTCTCCATCTCCCTCCTTGCCACTTGCTTTGCTTTTATAGCTAGCACTTTCTGTTGTAGCTGCTTGATGCTACTATACAGAGCCTCGACCTCCTCCTCTTCGTCATCTGACTCAGATGCAGCGAGGGATCCAAAGCTGTTGTCTGATCCCCTGTAGTGGCCTTCACCTCCGTCGGAAATAAGTGGACAATCGTTATTAACCGACTCTTGTCTCTTTTTGTTCTCTGCTGCGCTTGCTGCTATCATCGCAGCCCTCCCCCGCACTCTACCGTGGAGCATTTCTAGCGAAGCTGAATGCGCTCGCGTAATAATATTCGGAGTCGGCTCCAACTTCCTTCTCCTCTTTGTACCAGTGTCTGTTATTATTGTTGTTGATTTTGCGTGGACTGGCTTCACGGCTTGATCATCAGACGACATCATGCCATCTGCTGACCCCGCTATTGGGATAGCGGACCGCTTAGTTCCACTCATCGAACTTTGCTCACTATTATTGCCACTGATTGTCTTTTTGTGATATTAAAAATCAAAAAAAAATAAAAATAAAATAAAAAGAACTATGTCCGAGGTTCGGAAGCGAACCCACAACTCCGAGATTTGTTGACCGTGTCTTTACCACTTCGGCTACCGAACAGTTGTGAAATTCTTGTTTAAAAGTATACTTATTTACTTTTTTTTTATTTACTTTTGACACTTGTAAAGCCGAACACAAAATGCTTCTCCTCTCTGCGGAGATCAATGAACGACTGAAAAAAAAAAAAACTAGTCGTCTGCGGGGGTCATATTATGTACCGGAAAAAAAAATTCAAAACACTAAAATGGCTATATCCCCTAAACTAGGCGTCTGCGGGAGTCATATTGTACACCAGAAAAAAAAATCAAAACACTAAAATATCTATATCTGCTAAACTAGTCGTCTGCGGGGGTCGTATTATGCACCAGAAAAAAATATTCAAAACACTAAAATGGCTGTACTCCTAAACTAGGGGTCTGCGGGGGTCATTTTATGCTTAGAAAAAAAAAATTCAAAACACTAAAATATCTATATCTCCTAAACTAGGCGTCTGCGGGGGTCATTTAATGCAGCAGGAAAAAAACATTCAAAACACAAAAATGGCTATATCTCCTAAACTAGTCGTCTACGGGGGTTATATTATGCACCAGAAAAAAATATTCAAAACACTAAAATGGCTATATCTCCTAAACTAGGGGTCTGCGGGGGTCATTTTATGCTTAGAAAAAAAAAAATTCAAAACACTAAAATATCTATATCTCCTAAACTAGGCGTCTGCGGGGGTCATTTAATGCAGCAGGAAAAAAAACATTCACAACACTAAAATGGGTATATCCCCTAAACTAGGCGTCTGCGGGTGTCATTTTACGCACCAGAAAAAAAAATCAAAACACTAAAATGGCTGTATCTAATAAACTAGTGGTCTGCGGGGGTCATTTTATGCACCAGAAAAAAAACAATCAAAACACTGAAATGGCTATATCTCCTCAACTAGGGGTCTGCTGGTGTCATATTATGCACCAGAAAAAAAACAATCAAAACACTAAAATGGCTACATCTCCTAAACTTGCGGTCTGCGGGGGTCATTTTATGCGCCAGAAAAAAAAACAATCAAAACACTAAAATGGCTATATCCCCTAAACTAGGCGTCTGCGGGGGTCATATTATGCACCAGAAAAAAACATTCAAAACACTAAAATGGCTATAGCTCCAAAACTTGGGGTCTGCGGGGGTCATATTATGCGCCAGAAAAAAAAAATTCAAAACACTAAAATGGCTATATCTCCTAAACTAGGGGTCTGCGGGGGTCATTTTATGCTTAGAAAAAAAAATTCAAAACACTAAAATATCTATATCTCCTAAACTAGGCGTCTGCGGGGGACATTTAATGCAGCAGGAAAAAAAACATTCAAAACACAAAAATGGCAATATCTCCCAAAACGAGGCGTCTGCGGCGGTCATTTTATGCACAAGAAAAAAAAATTCAAAACACTAAAATATCTACATCTCCTAAACTAGTCGTCTGCGGGGGTCATATTATGCACCAGAAAAAAATATTCAAAACACTAAAATGGCTATATCTCCTAAACTAGACGTCTGCGGGGGTCATTTTATGCACCAGAAAAAAAAATTCAAAACACTTAAATGGCTATATCTCCTAAACTCGGGGTCTGCCGGGGTCATATTATGCGCCAGAAAAAAAAAATCAAAACACTAAAATGGCTATATCTCCTAAACTAGTGGTCTGCGGCAGTCCTTTTATGCACCAGAAAAAAAACAATCAAAACACTAAAATGGCTATATCTCCTCAACTAGGGGTCTGCTGGTGTCATATTATGCACCAGAAAAAAAACAATCAAAACACTAAAATGGCTATATCTCCTAAACTAGTGGTCTGCGGCAGTCCTTTTATGCACCAGAAAAAAAACAATCAAAACACTAAAATGGCTATATCTCCTCAACTAGGGGTCTGCTGGGGTCATTTTATGCACCAGAAAAAAAAAATCAAAACACTAAAATGGCTATATCCCTTAAACTAGGCGTCTGCGGGGGTCATATTATGCACCAGAAAAAAAAATTCAAAACACTTAAATGGCTATATCTCCTAAACTCGGGGTCTGCCGGGGTCATATTATGCGCCAGAAAAAAAAAATCAAAACACAAGATGGCTATATCTCCTAAACTAGTGGTCTGCGGGGGTCATTTTATGCACCAGAAAAAAAAAATCAAAACACTAAAATGGCTATATCCGTTAAACTAGGCGTCTGCGGGGGTCATATTATGCACCAGAAAAAAAAATTCAAAACACTTAAATGGCTATATCTCCTAAACTCGGGGTCTGCCGGGGTCATATTATGCGGCAGAAAAAAAAAATCAAAACACTAAAATGGCTATATCTCCTAAACTAGTCGTCTGCGGGGGTCATATTATGCACCAGAAAAAAATATTCAAAACACTAAAATGGCTATATCCCCTAAACTAGACGTCTGCGGCAGTCCTTTTATGCACCAGAAAAAAAACAATCAAAACACTAAAATGGCTATATCTCCTCAACTAGGGGTCTGCTGGTGTCATATTATGCACCAGAAAAAAACATTCAAAACACTAAAATATCTACATCTCCTAAACTAGTCGTCAGCGGCGGTCGTATTATGCACCAGAAAAAAATATTCAAAACACTTAAATGGCTATATCTCCTAAAATAGGGGTCTGCTGGGATCATATTATGCACCAGGAAAAAAAATTCAAAACACTAAAATGTCTATATCTCCTAAACTAGACGTCTGCTGGTGTCATTTTATGCACCAGAAAAAAAAAACAATCAAAACATTGAAATGGCTATATCTCCTCAACTAGGGGTCTGCTGGTGTCATATTATGCACCAGAAAAAAAACAATGAAAACACTAAAATGGATATATCTCCTAAACTAGTCGTCTGCGGGGGTCATTTTATGCACCAGAAAAAAAATATCGAAACACTAAAATGGCTATATCCCTTAAACTAGGCGTCTGCGGGGGTCATATTATGCACCAGAAAAAAAAAATTCAAAACACTTAAATGGCTATATCTCCTAAACTCGGGGTCTGCCGGGGTCATATTATGCGCCAGGAAAAAAAAATCAAAACACTAAAATGGCTATATCTCCTAAACTAGTGGTCTGCGGCAGTCCTTTTATGCACCAGAAAAAAAACAATCAAAACACTAAAATGGCTATATCTCCTCAACTAGGGGTCTGCTAGTGTCATATTATGCACCAGAAAAAAACATTCAAAACAATAAAATGGCTATATCTCCTAAACTAGTGGTCTGCGGCAGTCCTTTTATGCACCAGAAAAAAAACAATCAAAACACTAAAATGGCTATATCTCCTCAACTAGGGGTCTGCTGGTGTCATATTATGCACCAGAGAAAAACATTCAAAACACTAAAATGGCTATATCTCCTAAACTAGGCGTCTGCGGGGGTCATTTTATGCACCAGAAAAAAAATATTCAAAACACTAAAATGGCTATATCTCCTAAACTAGTCGTCTGCTGGGGTCATATTATGCACCAGAAAAAAATATTCAAAACACTTAAATGGCTATATCTCCTACACTAGGGGTCTGCGGGGGTCATATTATGCACCAGACAAAAAAATTCAAAACACTAAAATGTCTATATCTCCTAAACTAGGCGTCTGCGGGGGTCATTTTATGCACCAGAAAAAAAACATTCAAAACACTAAAATGGCTATATCTCCTAAACTAGTGTTCTGCGGCAGTCCTTTTATGCACCAGAAAAAAAACAATCAAAACACTAAAATGGCTATATCTCCTCAACTAGGGGTCTGCTGGTGTCATATTATGCACCAGAAAAAAACATTCAAAACAATAAAATGGCTATATCTCCTAAACTAGTCGTCTGCGGCAGTCCTTTTATGCACCAGAAAAAAAACAATCAAAACACTAAAATGGCTATATCTCCTCAACTAGGGGTCTGCTGGTGTCATATTATGCACCAGAAAAAAACATACAAAACACTAAAATGGCTGTATCTCCTAAACTAGGCGTCTGCGGGGGTCATTTTATGCACCAGAAAAAAAACATTCAAAACACTAAAATGGCTATATCTCCTAAACTAGTCGTCAGCTGGGGTCATATTATGCACCAGAAAAAAATATTCAAAACACATAAATGGCTATATCTCCTAAACTAGGGGTCTGCGGGGGTCATATTATGCACCAGAAAAAAAAATTCAAAACACTAAAATGTCTATATCTCCTAAACTAGGCGTCTGCGGGGGTCATTTTTGCACCAGAAAAAAAACATTCAAAACACTAAAATGGCTATATCTCCTAAACTAGTCGTCTGCTGGGGTCATATTATGCACCAGAAAAAAATATTCAAAACACATAAATGGCTATATCTCCTAAACTAGGCGTCTGCGGGGGTCATATTATGCACCAGAAAAAAAAATTCAAAACACTAAAATGTCTATATCTCCTAAACTAGGCGTCTGCGGGGGTCATTTTATGCACCAGAAAAAAAACATTCAAAACACTAAAATGGCTATATCTCCTAAACTAGTCGTCTGCTGGGGTCATATTATGCTCCAGAAAAAAATATTCAAAACACATAAATGGCTATATCTCCTAAACTAGTGGGCTGCGGGGGTCATATTATGCACCAGAAAAAAAAATTCAAAACACTAAAATGTCTATATCTCCTAAACTAGGCGTCTGCGGGGGTCATTTTTGCACCAGAAAAAAAAAACCAAAACACTAAAATGGCTGTATCTCCTAAACTAGGGGTCTGCGGGGGTCATTTTATGCACCAGAAAAAAAACAACCAAAACACTAAAATGGCTATATCTCCTCAACTAGGGGTCTGCTGGTATCATATTATGCACCAGAAAAAAACATTCAAAACACTCAAATGGCTATATCTCCTAAACTAGGAGTCTGCGGGGGTCATTTAATGCAGCAGGAAAAAAAAATTCAAAACACCAAAATGGCTATATCTCCTAAACTAGGCGTCCGCGGGGGTCATTTTATGCACCAGAAAAAAAATTCAAAACACTAAAATGGCTGTATCTAATAAACTAGTGGTCGGCGGGGGTCATCTTATGCACCAGAAAAAAAACAATCAAAACACTAAAATGGCTATATCTCCTCAACTAGGGGTCTGCTGGTGTCATATTATGCACCAGAAAAAAACATTCAAAACACTCAAATGGCTATAACTCCTAAACTAGGAGTCTGCGGGGGTCAGTTAATGCAGCAGGAAAACAAAATTCAAAACACCAAAATGGCTATATCTCCTAAACTAGGCGTCTGCGGTGGTCATTTTATGCACCAGAAAAAAAAATCAAAACACTAAAATGGCTGTATCTCCTAAACTATTGGTCTGCGAGGGGTCATATTATGCACCCGAAAAAAAAAATTTCAAAATCAGAAAGAAAAAAATCCAAACACTAAAATGGCTATATCTCCTTAGCTAGGCGTCTTCGGGGGTCATTTTATGCACCAGAAAAAAAAAAATTCATAACACTAAAATGGCTATATCTCCTAAACTAGGCGTCTACGGGGGTCATATGCACCAGAAAAAAATATTCAAAACACTTAAATGGCTATGCCTCCTAAACTAGGGGCCTGCAGGGGTCATATTATGCACCAGAAAAAAAAATTCAAAACACTAAAATGTCTATATCTCCTAAACTAGTCGTCTGCGGGGGTCATTTTCTGCACCAGAAAAAAAACATTCAAAACACTAAAATGGTTATATCTCCTAAACTAGTCGTCTACGGGGGTCATATTATGCACCAGAAAAAAACATTCAAAACACTTAAATGGCTATACCTCCTAAACTAGGAGTCTGCGGGGGTCATTTTTTGCACCAGAAAAAAAAATCAAAACACTAAAGTGGCTATATCTCCTCAACTAGGGGTCTGCTGGTGTCATATTATGCACCAGAAAAAAACATTCAAAACACTAAAATGGCTATAGCTCCAAAACTTGGGGTCTGCGGGAGTCATATTATGCGCCAGAAAAAAAAAATTCAAAACACTAAAATGGCTATATCTCCTAAACTAGGGGTCTGCGGGGGTCATTTTATGCTTAGAAAAAAAAATTCAAAACACTAAAATATCTATATCTCCTTAACTAGGCGTCTGAGGGGTACATTTAATGCAGCAGGAAAAAAAACATTCAAAACACAAAAATGGCTATATCTACTAAACTAGGCGTCTGCGGCGGTCATTTTATGCACAAGAAAAAAAAATTCAAAACACTAAAATGGCTATATCTCCTAAACTAGACGTCTGCGGGGGTCATTTTATGCACCAGAAAAAAAAAACAATCAAAACACTGAAATGGCTATATCTCCTCAACTAGGGGTCTGCTGGTGTCATATTATGCACCAGAAGAAAAACATTCAAAACACTAAAATGGTTATATCTCCTAAACTAGTCGTCTGCGTGGGTCATATTATGCACCAGAAAAAAATATTCAAAACACTTAAATGGCTATATCTCCTAAACTAGGGGTTTGCGGTTGTCATTTTATGCTTAGAAAAAAAAATTCAAAACACTTAAATGGCTATATCACCTAAACTAGTGGTCTGCGGGGGTCATTTTATGCACCAGAAAAAAAACAATCAAAACACTAAAATGGCTATATCTCCTCAACTAGGGGTCTGCTGGTGTCATATTATGCACCAGAAAAAAAACAATCAAAACACTAAAATGGCTATATCTCCTAAAATAGTGGTCTGCGGGGGTCATTTTATGCACCAGAAAAAAAAAATCAAAACACTAAAATGGCTATATCTCCTAAACTAGTGGTCTGCGGCAGTCATTTTATGCACCAGAAAAAAAACAATCAAAACACTAAAACGGCTAAATCTCCTCAACTAGGGGTCTGCTGGTGTCATATTATGCACCAGAAAAAAACATTCAAAACACTAAAATGGCTATATCTCCTAAACTAGTGGTCTGTGGCAGTCCTTTTATGCACCAGAAAAAAAACAATCAAAACACTAAAATGGCTATATCTCCTCAACTAGGGGTCTGCTGGTGTCATATTATGCACCAGAAAAAAACCTTCAAAACACTAAAATGGCTATATCTCCTAAACTAGTCGTCTGCTGGGGTCATATTATGCACCAGAAAAAAATATTCAAAAGACTTAAATGGCTATATCTCCTAAACTAGGGGTCTGCGGGGGTCATATTATGCACCAGAAAAAAAAAATCAAAACACTAAAATGTCTATATCTCCTAAACTAGGCGTCTGCGGGGGTCATTTTATGCACCAGAAAAAAAACATTCAAAACACTAAAATGGCTATATCTCCTAAACTAGGCGTCTGCGAGGGTCATTTTATGCACCAGAAAAAAAACATTCAAAACACTAAAATGGCTATATCTCCTAAACTAGTAGTCTGCTGGGGTCATATTATGCACCAGAAAAAAATATCCAAAACACTTAAATGGCTATATCTCCAAAACTAGTGGTCTGCGGGGGTCATTTTTGCACCAGAAAAAAAAATCAAAACACTAAAATGGCTGTATCTCCTAAACTCGGGGTCTGCGGGGGTCATTTAATGCAGCAGGAAAAAAAAATTCAAAACACCAAAATGGCTAAATCTCCTATAGTAGGCGTCCGCGGGGGTCATTTTATGCACCAGAAAAAAAAATCAAAACACTAAAATGGCTGTATCTAATAAACTAGTGGTCTGCGGGGGTCATTTTATGCACCAGAAAAAAAACAATCAGAACACTAAAATGGCTATATCTCCTCAACTAGGGGTCTGCTGGTGTTATATTATGGACCAGAAAAAAACATTCAAAACACTCAAATGGCTATATCTCCTAAACTAGGAGTCCGCGGGGGTCATTTTATGCACCAGAAAAAAAATTCAAAACACTAAAATGGCTATATCTCCTTAGCTAGGCGTCTGCAAGGGCCATGTAATGCACCAGAAAAAAAATATTCAAAACACTTAAATGGCTCTATCTCCTAAACTAGGGGTCTGCTGGGGTCATATTATGCACCAGCAAAAAAAATACAAAACACTAAAATGTCTATATCTCGTAAACTAGACGTCTGCGGGGGTCATTTTATGCACCAGAAAAAAAACATTCAAAACACTAAAATGGCTATATCTCCTAAACTAGTCGTCTGCGGGGGTAATATTATGCACCAGAAAAAAATATTCAAAACACTTAAATGGCTATATCTCCTAAACTGGGGGTCTGCGGGGGTCATTTTATGCACCAGAAAAAAACATTCAAAACACTAAAATGGCTATATCTCCTAAACTAGGCGTCTGCGAGGGTCATTTTATGCACCAGAAAAAAAATCAAAACACTAAAATGGCTGTATCTAATAAACTAGTGGTCTGCGGGGGTCATTTTATGCACCCGAAAAAAAAAATTCAAAACACTAAAATGGCTATATCTCCTAAATTAGGCATCTACCGGGGTCATAATATGCACCAGAAAAAAATATTCAAAACACTTAAATGGCTATATCTCCTAAACTAGGGGTCTGAGGGGGTCATTTAATGCACCAGAAAAAAAAAATCAAAACACTAAAATGGCTATATCTCCTAAACTAGTGGTCTGCGGCAGTCCTTTTATGCACCAGAAAAAAAACAATCAAAACACTAAAATGGCTATATCTCCTCAACAAGGGGTCTGCTGGTGTCATATTATGCACCAGAAAAAAAACATTCAAAACACTAAAATGGCTATATCTCCTCAACTAGGGATCTGCTGGTGTCATATTATGCACCAGAAAAAAACATTCAAAACACTCAAATGGCTATATCTCCTAAACTAGGAGTCGGCGGGGGTCATTTAATGCAGCAGGAAAAAAAAATTCAAAACACCAAAATGGCTATATCTCCTAAACTAGGCGTCTGCGGGGGTCATTTTATGCACCAGAAAAAAAATCAAAACACTAAAATGGCTGTATCTCCTAAACTAGGGGTCTGCGGGGGTTATATTATGCACCCGAAAACAAAACAATCAAAACACTAAAATGGCAACATCTCCTAAACTAGTCGTCTGCGGGGGTTATATTATGCACCAGAAAAAAAATTCAAAACACTAAAATGGTTATATCTCCTAAACTAGTCGTCTGCGGGGGTCATATTATGCACCAGAAACAAATATTCAAAACACTGAAATGGCTATATCTCCTTAACTAGGGGTCTACGGGGGTCATTTTATGCACCAGAAAAAAAACATTCAAAACACTAAAATGGCTATATCTCCTCAACTAGGGGTCTGCGGGGGTCATTTTATGCACCAGAAAAAAATATTCAAAACACTAAAATGGCTATATCTCCTAAACTAGGGGTCTGCGGGGGTCATTTTATGCTTAGAAAAAAAAAAATTCAAAACACTAAAATATCTATATCTCCTAAACTAGGCGTCTGCGGGGGTCATTTAATGCAGCAGGAAAAAAAACATTCACAACACTAAAATGGGTATATCCCCTAAACTAGGCGTCTGCGGGTGTCATTTTACGCACCAGAAAAAAAATCAAAACACTAAAATGGCTGTATCTCCTAAACTAGGGGTCTGCGGGGGTTATATTATGCACCCGAAAACAAAACAATCAAAACACTAAAATGGCAACATCTCCTAAACTAGTCGTCTGCGGGGGTTATATTATGCACCAGAAAAAAAATTCAAAACACTAAAATGGTTATATCTCCTAAACTAGTCGTCTGCGGGGGTCATATTATGCACCAGAAACAAATATTCAAAACACTGAAATGGCTATATCTCCTTACCTAGGGGTCTGCGGGGGTCATATTATGCACCAAAAAAAAAAATTCAAAACACTAAAATGGCTGTATCTCCTAAACTAGGGGTCTGCGGGGGTCATGTTATGCACCAGAAAAAAAAATTCAAAACACTAAAATGTCTATATCTCCTAAACTAGACGTCTGCGGGGGTCATTTTATGCACCCGAAAAAAAAAATTTCAAAATCAGAAAGAAAAAAATCCAAACATTAAAATGGCTATATCTCCTTAGCTAGGCGTCTGCGGCGGTCATTTTATGCACCAGAAAAAAACATTCAAAACACTAAAGTGGCTATATCTTCTAAACTAGGCATCTACGGGGGTCATAATATGCACCAGAAAAAAATATTCAAAACACTTAAATGGCTATATCTCCTAAACTAGGGGTCTGCGGGGGTCATATTATGCACCAGAAAAAAAAATTCAAAACACTAAAATGTCTATATCTCCTAAACTAGGCGTCTGCGGGGGTCATTTTATGCACCAGAAAAAAAACATTCAAAAGACTAAAATGGCAATATCTCCTAAACAAGGCGTCTGCGTGGGCCATATAATGCAGCAAAAAAAAAAATTCAAAACACCAAAATGGCTATATCTCCTAAACTAGGCGTCTGCGGGGGTCATATTATGCACCAGAAAAAAATATTCAAAACACTTAAATGGCTATATCTCCTAAATTAGGCGTCTGCGAGGGTCATTTTATGCACCCGAAAAAAAAAATTTCAAAATCAGAAAGAAAAAAATCCAAACACTAAAATGGCTATATCTCCTTTGCTAGGCGTCTGCGGCGGTCATTTTATGCACCAGAAAAAAAAATTCAAAACACTAAAGTGGCTATATCTTCTAAACTAGGCATCTACGGGGGTCATAATATGCACCAGAAAAAAATATTCAAAACACTTAAATGGCTATATCTCCTAAACTAGGGGTCTGCGGGGGTCATATTATGCACCAGAAAAAAAAATTCAAAACACTAAAATGTCTATATCTCCTAAACTAGGCGTCTGCCGGGGTCATTTTATGCACCAGAAAAAAAACCTTCAAAAGACTAAAATGGCAATGTCTCCTAAACAAGGCGTCTGCGTGGGCCATATAATGCAGCAAAAAAAAAAATTCAAAACACCAAAATGGCTATATCTCCTAAACTAGGCGTCTGCGGGGGTCATATTATGCACCAGAAAAAAATATTCAAAACACTTAAATGGCTATATCTCCTAAATTAGGCGTCTGCGATGGTCATTTTATGCACCAGAAAAAAAACATTCAAAACACTAAAATGGCTATATTTCCTCAACTAGGGGTCTGCGGGGGTCATTTTGTGCACCAGAAAAAAAAACAATCAAAACACTAAAATGGCTATATCTCCTCAACTAGGGGTCTGCGGGGGTCATTTTATGCACCAGAAAAAAAACAATCAAAACACTAAAATGGCTATATCTCCTAAACTAGGCGTCTGCGGGGGTCATTTTATGCAGCAAAAAAAAAATTCAAAAGACTAAAATGGCAATGTCTCCTAAACAAGGCGTCTGCGTGGGCCATATAATGCAGCAAAAAAAAAATTCAAAACACCAAAATGGCTATATCTCCTAAACTAGGCGTCTGCGGGGGTCATTTTATGCAGCAAAAAAAAAAATTCAAAACACCAAAATGGCTATATCTCCTAAACAAGGCGTCTGCGGGGGTCATTTTATTTAGAAAAAAAAATCAAAACACTAAAATGGTTGTATCTCCTAAACTAGAGGTCTGCGGGGGTTATTTTATGCACCAGGAAAAAAACAATCAAAACACTAAAATGGCTCTATCTCCTAAACTAGGGGTCTGGGTGGGTGATTTTGTGCTTAGAAAAAAAAAATTAAAAACACTAAAATATCTACATCTCCTAAACTAGTCGTCTGCGGGGGTCATATTATGCACCAGAAAAAAAAATTCAAAACACTAAAGTGGCTATATCTTCTAAACTAGGCGTCTGCAAGGGCCATATAATGCACCAGAAAAAAAAACATTCAAAACAATAAAATGGGGGTCATTTTATGCATCAGAAAAAAATTTTCAAAACACTAAAATGGCTATATCTCCTAAACTAATCGTCTGCGTGGGCCATATAATGCAGCAAAAAAAAAAATTCAAAACACCAAAATGGCTATATCTCCTAAACTAATCGTCTGCGGGGGTTATTTTATGCACTAGAAAAAAAAATCAAAAGACTAAAATGGCTGTATCTCCTAAACTAGTGGTCTGCGGGGGTTATTTTATGCACCAGAAAAAAAACAATCAAAACACTAAAATGGCTATATCTCCTAAACTATTGGTCTGCGGGGGTCATTTTATGCACCAGAAAAAAAAAATTCAAAACACTAAAGTGGCTATGTCTTCTAAACTAGGCATCTACGGGGGTCATAATATGCACCAGAAAAAAATATTCAAAACACTTAAATGGCTATATCTCCTAAACTAGGGGTCTGCGGGGGTTATATTATGCACCAGAAAAAAAAATTCAAAACACTAAAATGGCGATATCTCCTAAACTAGGGGTCTGCGGGGGTCATATTATGCTCCAGAAAAAAAAAAATCAAAACACTAAAATGGCTATATCTCCTAAATTAGTCGTCTGCGGGGGTCACTTTATGCTTAGAAAAAAAACATTCAAAACACAAAAATGGCTATATCTCCTAAACTAGGCGTTTTCGGGGGTCATTTTATGCACAAGAAAAAAAAATTCAAAAAACTAAAATATCTACATCTCCTAAACTAGTCGTCTGCGGGGGTCATATTATGCACCAGAAAAAAAAATTCAAAACACTAAAATGGCTATATCTCCTAAATTAGTCGTCTGCGGGGGTCATATTATGGACCAGAAAAAAATATTCAAAACACTTAAATGGCTGGGTGAAACCCGAGCTCTCGAATCGCCAATTCGCAATTTCATTTCGAAGGCAGGAATTGTGCACAAGGTCTCGACTCTCCAGGTTGTCGTTCGGGCCAATGATGTCATTCGCCTTGTACACTACCTGGAAAGTCGCGCCTATAGCCTCTACCTTCTCCTGCGGATCCTCGATCACAAAGAAGTTGTCATCATCAACTGCCTCATTTTCGATCAATGCCTGCTGCTACAAGTACGAGTATTTGTTCGTTGTTCGTCGTTCGGCCGATTCTAAGACATGGAAGGTTGTTCTGATTATTTCTCCGAAATATTTTATTTATTTGCGGGAACATATTCGGGTTACTGGTGTTTACAGCCCGAATTTTGTTGTTCCAATACAAACTTACAGAGTTTCTGTAATTTTCCTTTATTAATGTTTGGAGGTTTTTAGTCGACGACTTCAATGTCATGATCTCCGGGTTATGTCTGTCAGTGAACTGTCTGTACAAGATTTTTAGTCTTGACAGCAGTCTATTTTTGTGTCGGTGCAGTGCGTCAATAGTTGCGTTGCGGAATAAGTCTTCGTTGTCAGTATGTTATACCGAGGTATCGTTTTATCCATTGTTCGTTTAATTGTCTCGTCCATTAGTTTTAGATACCTGTCAATCTCCTCGTTTGACAGATTTCTATTGGACGGTGGGTAGAGCGAATTCGAGGAGAGTGCTCTCGTCAGTATTCTTGAGAAGTGTGTCCAACGCACTCTACTATAATTGTAGGAATACCTTTGAACAAACTCTTCCAATTCCGCAGTTTCGTTGGGAACAGTTATTTCGGTGCTGAGACCGCAATGGTCACTGTCATACACGAAAGTTTGTAGACAGTTTGTAGTTTGTTGTAACGACGTACTATCCGTCGCTTTGAGGCCGAGTCGATACATCACACTGTGCTGACCCCACCAATTGAATAGTAGGTTCCCTCTGGTATTTGGTGTATTGTTTTCCCAATCTCTATGTTTGGCGTTGAAATCTCCGCCGATAATAAAATAGTTGACTTCCAATTCCAGCCTCAGAAATCGAAAAAGTGTCTCGAGCTCTGAGATGAATAAGGTGGATTGAGTAGCCTTAGGTGCATAGACAGACACCATGTATAACCGCTTTCCACTACGGAGATGGATGTACATGATGCATGCTTCCAGCACCTGAAACCTACGTACCACACGACTGTATACTCTTTTGAAACGCAGTCCCTTTCTTACAAAGATCGCAACACCTCCTCCTTGAACGGAATTGGGTCAGTTTCTTCGTAATATTTCATATCTTCTGTGTCTCATTTTGTGTCTTTTGGTAAGCTTAGTTTCGCTAACCAAAAGCACATCAGCAGCTTGGTCTTTAAGCAACTTAAACAGTGTGGCTCGTCGTTCGAACCTAATCAATGAATTCACATTCACTGCAAGGACCTTCAGGGTTTGCTCCGCCATGTACGTACCCATTACGAGTGAAGGTGCATTAGGCCCGGCAGCAGCGCGTATATTTGATCCACCCGTGTAGCCTGTTCCTGTATTTGACACTGAAGCTGAGCCATCTGTCCCTGAATAGAGAGCTCTAGGCGCTGGGGCCTGAGAAGCTACCTTTGCCTGTTGTACCGTATTTCCCCTACCTGCCGCCATTTGGGCGTAGGTAACTTGGGGAGTAACGGCTGGTGTTTGTGTTTGCACGGGTGGACGTTTAACTTCCACCTTCTGCTGCCGAGCCAGATTTACTCTTTTTATGTATTGGAATTTAGGACAACCCCGATAATTTGCGGTATGACCCGTGTTCCTACATAAGGCACAAGAGAGTTGGCTTTTTTCCGACGCTTCGTACTTACCTAGAGCGCATTCCTCTGACTTGTGGTCCTTTCCACACTTCACGCATCGAGGCTGCATTTCGCAGTTCGACGCGGCGTGCCCGAACCTTTGGCAGCGAACACCTCCGGATCAGTCGTCGGTTCCAATCCAATCGGCAGCATTGCTTGCAGCTTTTCACCCTTAGGGGTGTAGAAGAAGAACTCCGTCGTCGAATCCTTCAATAAACTTTTGATTTTGTGGTAACGCTCCACTGTGTTACAGTGGATCGCATGCCTATCTTCACTTAGTCTTTTAATAAAAAAATTACAGCCTATGGCCGACTTACAGAGTTCGATAGTGTCCTTTAACTCCAATTTAAAGGTGTTAATTGGTGGCACTTTTTGTTTGGTGGCTTTCTGCTCTTGCTTTTGTTGTTGTCTCTGCTGCTGTTGCTTTTGCTTACGTTGTTGTTGATGCTGTTGTTGTTGTTGTTGTTGCTGTTGATGTTGCTGCTGTTGTTGTTGCGGCTTATTCTTCAGCACTTTTTGTTGTTTATGTTTTTGCTGTGCTTGTACAACTGTTTTTATCAATACTTCAGCAGGTTTCTGTGTTTTTTGTTTTACCAGTGGTTGTTTCTGTTGTTGTTGTTGTTGTTGTGAAAGCTCCACGTTTATGTTTTGTTGTCCCTGTGGTTTCTGGAGTAGTTGCTTTTTCTCCATTTCCCTCCTTGCCACTTGCTTTGCTTTTATGGCTAGCACTTTTTTTTGTAGCTGTTTGATGCTACTGTACAGAGCCTCGACCTCCTCCTCTTCGTCATCTGACTCAGATGCAGCGAGGGAGGCAAAGCTGTTGTCTGCTCCCATGTAGTGGCCTTTACCTCCGTCGGATATAAATGGACAGTCGTTATTATCCGACTCTTGGCACTATAGGGTGGCCGTGGTGTAGTGGTACTAGAAATCGCTTCTCACTCGGAGGGTCAAGGTTCGAATCCTAGCCACGACAAGCTTTCATTTGTGTAATTGGAACTCAGTCAGGAAAATCTGCGTGTGAAGGCATAACACTGACATGTAGATTTGGCTGTTGAAGCGTTTTCAAACACAAATCAACCGTTAAAATTCACAACCTCACCATTCCGAGTGAAGAAAATCTCTCCGTCCTATTCGGACTCCCACCCCTGGAGAGTCAATATCGAAACCAAACACACCTGAGTTTCAAACCACTACATCACAAACTTTCCTTTCTCCTCCTTCTATCTTTCCGCCCGCGGAAAGACAACAGTGTAAGGGTATTCATAACCCCTTAGGCGCGCGTAAATTATAAAAAAAATAAAAAATCAAAACACTAAAATGGCTATATATCCTAAACTAGTCGTATGCACCAGCAAAAAATATTCAAAACACTAAAATGGCTATATCTCCTACACTAGGGGTCTGCGGGGGTCATTTTATGCTTAGAAAAAAAAAATTCAAAACACTAAAATATCTATATCTCCTAAGCTAGGCGTCTGCGGGTGTCATTTAATGCTGCAGGAAAAAAAAAATTCAAAACACTAAAATGGCTATATCTCCTAAACTAGTCGTCTGCGGGGGTCATATTATGCACCAGAAAAAAATATTCAAAACACTTAAATGGCTATATCTCCTAAACTCGGGGTCTGCGGGGGTCATAATATGCTCCAGAAAAAAAAATCAAAACACTAAAATGGATATATCTCCTAAACTAGAGGTTTGCGTGGGTAATTTTATGCTTAGAAAAAAAAATTCAAAACACTAATATATCTACATCTCCTAAACTAGTCGTCTGCGGGGGTCATATTATGCACCAGAAAAAAATATTCAAAACACTTAAATGGCTATATCTCATAAACTAGGGGTCCGCGGGGGTCATTTTATGCACCAGAAAAAAACATCAAAACACTAAAATGGCTGTATCTCCTAAACTAGTGGTCTGCGGGGGTCATTTTATGCACCAGAAAAAAAAAATCAAAACACTAAAATGGCTGTATTTCCTAAACTAGTGGTCTGCGGGGGTCATTTTATGCACCAGAAAAAAAACAATCAAAACATTAAAATGGCTATATCTCCTCAACTAGGGGTCTGCTGGTGTCATATTATGCACCAGAAAAAAACATTCGAAACACTAAAATGTCTATATCTCCTAAACTAGGCGTCTGCGGGGGTCATTTTATGCACCAGAAAAAAAATCGAAACACTAAAATGGCTGTATCTCCTAAACTAGTGGTCTGCGGGGGTCATTTTATGCACCAGAAAAAAAACAATCAAAACAATGAAATGACTATATCTCCTCAACTAGGGGTCTGCTGGTGTCATATTATTCACCAGAAAAAAACATTCGAAACACTAAAATGTCTATATCTCCTAAGCTAGGTGTCTGCGGGTGTCATTTAATGCTGCAGGAAAAAAAAAATTCAAAACACTAAAATGGCTATATCTCCTAAACTAGGGGTCTGCGGGGGTCATTTTATGCTTAGAAAAAAAAAATTCAAAACACTAAAATATCTATATCTCCTAAGCTAGGCGTCTGCTTGTGTCATTTAATGCTGCAGGAAAAAAAAAATTCAAAACACTAAAATGGCTATATCTCCTAAACTAGTCGTCTGCGGGGGTCATATTATGCACCAGAAAAAAATATTCAAAACACTTAAATGGCTATATCTCCTAAACTCGGGGTCTGCGGGGGTCATAATATGCTCCAGAAAAAAAAATTCAAAACACTAAAATGGCTATATCTCCTAAACTGGGGTCTGCGGGGGTCATATTATGCGCCAGAAAAAAAAAATTCAAAACACTAAAATGGCTATATCTCCTAAACTAGGGGTCTGCGGGGGTCATTTTATGCTTAGAAAAAAAAAATTCAAAACACTAAAATATCTATATCTCCTAAGCTAGGCGTCTGCGGGTGTCATTTAATGCTGCAGGAAAAAAAAAATTCAAAACACTAAAATGGCTATATCTCCTAAACTAGTCGTCTGCGGGGGTCATATTATGCACCAGAAAAAAATATTCAAAACACTTAAATGGCTATATCTCCTAAACTCGGGGTCTGCGGGGGTCATAATATGCTCCAGAAAAAAAAAATCAAAACACTAAAATGGATATATCTCCTAAACTAGAGGTTTGCGTGGGTAATTTTATGCTTAGAAAAAAAAATTCAAAACACTAATATATCTACATCTCCTATACTAGTCGTCTGCGGGGGCCATATTATGCACCAGAAAAAAATATTCAAAACACTTAAATGGCTATATCTCATAAACTAGGGGTCTGCGGGGGTCATTTTATGCACCAGAAAAAAAAATCAAAACACTAAAATGGCTGTATCTCCTAAACTAGTGGTCTGCGGGGGTCATTTTATGCACCAGAAAAAAAAATCAAAACACTAAAATGGCTGTATTTCCTAACCTAGTGGTCTGCGTGGGTCATTTTATGCACCAGAAAAAAAACAATCAAAACATTAAAATGGCTATATCTCCTCAACTAGGGGTCTGCTGGTATCATATTATGCACCAGAAAAAAACATTCGAAACACTAAAATGTCTATATCTCCTAAACTAGGCATCTGCGGGGGTCATTTTATGCACCAGAAAAAAAAATCGAAACTCTAAAATGCCTGTATCTCCTAAACTAGTGGTCTGCGGGGGTCATTTTATGCACCAGAAAAAAAACAATCAAAACAATGAAATGACTATATCTCCTCAACTAGGGGTCTGCTGGTGTCATATTATGCACCAGAAAAAAACATTGAAAACACTAAAATGGCTATATCTCCTAAACTAATGGTCTGCGTTCGTCATATTATGCACCAGAAAAAAAACATACAAAACACTAAAATGGCTATATCTCCTAAACTAGGCGTCTGTAAGGGCCATATAATGCACCACAAAAAAAACATTCAAAACAATAAAATGGTTATATCTCCTAAACTATTGGTCTGCGGGAGTCATTTTATGCATCAGAAAAAAAATTTTCAAAACACTAAAATGGCTATATCTCCTAAACTATTGGTCTGCGGGGGTCATTTTATGCATCAGAAAAAAAATTTCAAAACACTAAAATGGCTATATCTCCTAAACTATTCGTCTGCAAGGGCCATATAATGCACCAGAAAAAAAAAAATTCAAAACACTAAAATGGCTATATCTCCTAAACTAATCGTCTGCGATCGTCATATTATGCACCAGAAAAAAAACATTCAAAACACTAAAATGGCTATATCTCCTAAACCAGGCGTCTGCAAGGGCCATATAATGCACCAGAAAAAAAACATCCAAAACACTAAAACGGCCATATCTCCTAAACTATTGGTCTGCGGGGGTCATTTTATGCACCAGAAAAAAAACAATCAAAACATTAAAATGGCTATATCTCCTCAACTAGGGGTCTGCTGGTGTCATATTATGCACCAGAAAAAAACATTGAAAACACTAAAATGGCTATATCTCCTAAACTAATGGTCTGCGTTCGTCATATTATGCACCAGAAAAAAAACATACAAAACACTAAAATGGCTATATCTCCTAAACTAGGCGTCTGTAAGGGCCATATAATGCACCAGAAAAAAAACATTCAAAACAATAAAATGGTTATATCTCCTAAACTATTGGTCTGCGGGAGTCATTTTATGCATCAGAAAAAAAATTTTCAAAACACTAAAATGGCTATATCTCCTAAATTATTGGTCTGCGGGGGTCATTTTATGCATCAGAAAAAAAATTTCAAAACACTAAAATGGCTATATCTCCTAAACTATTCGTCTGCAAGGGCCATATAATGCACCAGAAAAAAAAATTCAAAACACTAAAATGGCTATATCTCCTAAACTAATCGTCTGCGATCGTCATATTATGCACCAGAAAAAAAACATTCAAAACACTAAAATGGCTATATCTCCTAAACTAGGCGTCTGCAAGGGCCATATAATGCACCAGAAAAAAAACATCCAAAACACTAAAACGGCCATATCTCCTAAACTATTGGTCTGCGGGGGTCATTTTAAGCACCAGAAAAAAAAAATTCAAAACACTAAAATGGCTATATCTTCTAAACTAGGCGTCTGCAAGGGCCATATAATGCACCAGAAAAAAAAATTCAAAACACTAAAATGGCTATATCTCCTAAATTAGAGGTTTGGGTGGGTCATTTTATGCTTAGAAAAAAAATTCAAAACACTAAAATATCTACATCTCCTAAACTAGTCGTCTGCGGGGGTCATATTATGCACCAGAAAAAAAATTCAAAACACTAAAATGGCTATATCTCCTAAACTAGTCGTCTGCGGGGGTCATATTATCCACCAGAAAAAAAAATTCAAAACTCTAAAATGGCTGTATCTCCTAAACTATTGGTCTGCGAAGGTCATTTTATGCACCAGAAAAAAAACATTCAAAACACTAAAATGGCTGTATCTCCTAAACTAGGAGTCTGCGGTAGTCATTTTATGCACCAGAAAAAAACAATCAAAACACTAAAATGGCTATATCTCCTCAACTAGGGGTCTGCTGATGTCATAGTATGCACCAGAAAAACACATTCAAAACACTAAAATGGCTATATCTCCTAAACTAGGCGTCTGCGGGGGTAATTTTATGCACCGAAAAAAAAACATCCAAAACACTTAAATGGCTATATCTCCTAAACTTGTCGTCTGCGGGTGTCATTTTATGCACCCGAAAAAAAAATTTCAAAACACTAAAATGGCTACATCTCCTAAACTAGGCGTCTGCAAAGGGCATATAATGCACCAGAAAAAAAACACTCAAAACAATAAAATGGCTATATCTCTTTAACTAGGGGTCTGCGGGGGTCATTTTATGCAGCAAAAAAAAAAATTAAAAATTCAGTCATATTATGCACCAGAAAAAAAATAATACAAAACACTAAAACCGCTATATCTCCTAGACTAGTCGTCTGCGATGGTCATTTTAAGCACCGAAAAAAAACATCCAAAACACTAAAATGGCTACATCTCCTAAACAAGGGGTCTGCGAGGTCATTTTATGCACCAGAAAAAAAACATTCAAAACACTAAAATGGCTATATCGCCTCAACTAATGGTCTGCGGGGGTCATATTATGCACCAGAAAAAAATATTCAAAACACTTAAATGGCTATATCTCATAAACTAGGGGTCTGCGGGGGTCATATTATGCTCCAGAAAAAAAAAATCAAAACACTAAAATGGCTATATCTCCTAAACTAGTGGTCTGCGGCAGTCCTTTTATGCACCAGAAAAAAAAACAATCAAAACACTAAAATGGCTATATCTCCTAAATTAGAGGTTTGCGTGGGTCATTTTATGCTTATAAAAAAAAAATTCAAAACACTAAAATATCTACATCTCCTAAACTAGTCGTCTGCGGGGGTCATATTATGCACCAGAAAAAAATATTCAAAACACTTAAATGGCTATATCTCCTAAACTAGGGGTCTGCGGGTGTCATATTATCCACCAGAAAAAAAAATTCAAAACTCTAAAATGGCTGTATCTCCTAAACTAGTGGTCTGCGGGGGTCATTTTATGCACCAGAAAAAAAACGTTCAAAACACTAAAATGGCTATATCTCCTAAACTAGGCGTCTGCGGGGGTCATTTTATGCACCAGAAAAAAAAATCAAAACACTAAAATGGCTATATCTCATAAACTTGTCGTCTGCGCGTGTCATTTTATGCACCCGAAAAAAAAATTTCAAAACACTAAAATGGCTACATCTCCTAAACTAGGCGTCTGCAAAGGCCATATAATGCACCAGAAAAAAAACACTCAAAACAATAAAATGGCTATATCTCTTTAACTAGGGGTCTGCGGGGGTCATTTTATGCAGCAAAAAAAAAAATTAAAAATTCAGTCATATTATGCACCAGAAAAAAAATAATACAAAACACTAAAACGGCTATATCTCCTAGACTAGTCGTCTGCGATGGTCATTTTAAACACCGAAAAAAAACATCCAAAACACTAAAATGGCTACATCTCCTGAACAAGGGGTCTGCGGCAGTCCTTTTATGCACCAGAAAAAAAAACATTCAAAACACTAAAATGGCTATATCTCCTAAATTAGAGGTTTGCGTGGGTCATTTTATGCTTAGAAAAAAAAATTCAAAACACTAAAATATCTACATCTCCTAAACTAGTCGTCTGCGGGGGTCATATTATGCACCAGAAAAAAATATTCAAAACACTTAAATGGCTATATCTCCTAAACTAGGGGTCTGCGGGGGTCATACCAGAAAAAAATATTCAAAACACTTAAATGGCTATATCTCCTAAACTAGGGGTCTGCGGGGGTCATATTATCCAACAGAAAAAAAAATTCAAAACTCTAAAATGGCTGTATCTCCTAAACTAGTGGTCTGCGGGGGAAATTTTATGCACCAGAAAAAAAACATTCAAAACACTAAAATGGCTATATCGCCTCAACTAGTGGTCTGCGGGGGTCATATTATGCACCAGAAAAAAATATTCAAAACACTTAAATGGCTATATCTCATAAACTAGGGGTCTGCGGGGGTCATATTATGCTCCAGAAAAAAAAAATCAAAACACTAAAATATCTACATCTCCTAAACTAGTGGTCTGCGGCAGTCCTTTTATGCACCAGAAAAAAAAACATTCAAAACACTAAAATGGCTATATCTCCTAAATTAGAGGTTTGCGTGGGTCATTTTATGCTTAGAAAAAAAAATTCAAAACACTAAAATATCTACATCTCCTAAACTAGGCGTCTGCGGGGGTCATATTATGCACCAGTAAAAAAATTCAAAACACTAAAATGGCTATATCTCCAAAACTAGTCGTCTGCGGGGGTCATATTATGCACCAGAAAAAAATATTCAAAACTCTTAAATGGCTATATCTCCTAAACTAGGGGTCTGCGGGGGTCATATTATCCACCAGAAAAAAAAATTCAAAACTCTAAAATGGCTGTATCTCCTAAACTAGTGGTCTGCGGGGGTCATTTTATGCACCAGGAAAAAAACATTCAGAACACTAAAATGGCTACATCTCCTAAACTAGGCGTTTGCAAAGGCCATATAATGCACCAGAAAAAAAACACTCAAAACAATAAAATGGCTATATCTCTTTAACTAGGGGTCTGCGGGGGTCATTTTATGCAGCAAAAAAAAAATTCAAAATTCAGTCATATTATGCACCAGAAAAAAAATAATACAAAACACTAAAACGGCTATATCTACTAGACTAGTCGTCTGCGATGGTCATTTTAAGCACCGAAAACAAACATCCAAAACACTAAAATGGCTACATCTCCTAAACAAGGGGTCTGCGAGGTCATTTTATGCACCAGAAAAAAATATTCAAAACACTTAAATGGCTATATCTCATAAGCTAGGGGTCTGCGGGGGTCATATTATGCTCCAGAAAAAAAAAATCAAAACACTAAAATGGCTATATCTCCTAAACTAGTGGTCTGCGGCAGTCCTTTTATGCACCAGAAAAAAAAAACAATCGAAACACTAAAATGGCTATATCTCCTAAATTAGAGGTTTGCGTGGGTCATTTTATGCTTTGAAAAAAAAGTTCAAAACACTAAAATATCTACATCTCCTAAACTAGTCGTCTGCGGGGGTCATATTATGCACCAGAAAAAAAATTCAAAACACTAAAATGGCTATATCTCCTAAATTATTCGTCTGCGGGGGTCATATTATGCACCAGAAAAAAATATTCAAAACACTTAAATGGCTATATCTCCTAACCTAGGAGTCTGCGGGGGTCATATTCTGCACCAGAAAAAAAAATTCAAAACACTAAAATGTCTATATCTCCTAAACTAGACGTCTGCGGGGGTCATTTTATGCACCAGAAGAAAAATATTCAAAACACTAAAATTGGGGTATCTCCTAAACTAGTCGTCTGCGGGGGTCATATTATGCACCGAAAAAAAACATCCAAAACACTAAAATGGCTATATCTCCTAAACAAGGGGTCTGCGAGGTCATTTTATGCACCAGAAAAAAATATTCAAAACACTTAAATGGCTATATCTCATAAACTAGGGGTCTGCGGGGGTCATATTATGCTCCAGAAAAAAAAAATCAAAACACTAAAATGGCTATATCTCCTAAACTAGTGGTCTGCGGCAGTCCTTTTATGCACCAGAAAAAAAAACAATCAAAACACTAAAATGGCTATGTCTCCTAAATTAGAGGTTTGCGTGGGTCATTTTATGCTTTGAAAAAAAAATTCAAAACACTAAAATATCTACATCTCCTAAACTAGTCGTCTGCGGGGGTCATATTATGCACCAGAAAAAAAATTCAAAACACTAAAATGGCTATATCTCCTAAATTATTCGTCTGCGGGGGTCATATTATGCACCAGAAAAAAATATTCAAAACGCTTAAATGGCTATATCTCCTAACCTAGGAGTCTGCGGGGGTCATATTCTGCACCAGAAAAAAAACATTCAAAACACTAAAATGGCTATATCGCCTCAACTAGTGGTCTGCGGGGGTCATATTATGCACCAGAAAAAAATATTCAAACACTTAAATGGCTATATCTCATAATCTACGGGTCTGCGGGGGTCATATTGTGCACCAGAAAAACACATTCAAAACACTAAAATGGCTATATCTCCTAAACTAGGCGTCTGCGGGGGTCATTTTATGCACCAGAAAAACACATTCAAAACACTAGAATGGCTATATCGCCTCAACTAGTGGTCTGCGGGGGTCATATTATGCACCAGAAAAAAATATTCAAACATTTAAATGGCTATATCTCATAATCTAGGGGTCTGCGGGGGTCATTTTATGCACCAGAAAAAAAAATCAAAACACTAAAATGGCTGTATCTCCTAAACTAGTGGTCTGCGGGGGTCATTTTATGCACCAGAAAAAAAAAACAATCAAAACACTATAATGGCTATATCTCCTCAACTAGGGGTCTGCTGGTGACATATTATGCACCAGAAAAACACATTCAAAACACTAGAATGGCTATATCTCCTAAACTAGGCGTTCACGGGTGTCATTTTATGCACCAGAAAAAAAAATCAAAACACTAAATTGGCTGTATCTCCTAAACTAGGAGTCTGCGGGGGTCATATTATGCACCAGAAGAAAAATATTCAAAACACTAAAATTGGGGTATCTCCTAAACTAGTCGTCTGCGGGGGTCATATTATGCACCAGAAGAAAAATATTCAAAACACTAAAATTGGGGTATCTCCTAAACTAGTCGTCTGCGGGGGTCATATTATGCACCGAAAAAAAACATTCAAAACACTAAAATGGCTATATCGCCTCAACTAGTGGTCTGCGGGGGTCATATTATGCACCAGAAAAAAATATTCAAACACTTAAATGGCTATATCTCATAATCTAGGGGTCTGCGGGGGTCATTTTATGCACCAGAAAAAAAAATCAAAACACTAAAATGGCTGTATCTCCTAAACTAGTGGTCTGCGGGGGTCATTTTATGCACCAGAAAAAAAAACAATCAAAACACTAAAATGGCTATATCTCCTCAACTAGGGGTCTGCTGGTGACATATTATGCACCAGAAAAACACATTGAAAACACTAGAATGGCTATATCTCCTAAACTAGGCGTCTGCGGGGGTCATTTTATGCACCAGAAGAAAAATATTCAAAACACTAAAATTGGGGTATCTCCTAAACTAGTCGTCTGCGGGGGTCATATTATGCACCGAAAAAAAACATTCAAAACACTAAAATGGCTATATCGCCTCAACTAGTGGTCTGCGGGGGTCATATTATGCACCAGAAAAAAATATTCAAACACTTAAATGGCTATATCTCATAATCTAGGGGTCTGCGGGGGTCATTTTATGCACCAGAAAAAAAAATCAAAACACTAAAATGGCTGTATCTCCTAAACTAGTGGTCTGCGGGGGTCATTTTATGCACCTGAAAAAAAAACAATCAAAACACTAAAATGGCTATATCTCCTCAACTAGGGGTCTGCTGGTGACATATTATGCACCAGAAAAACACATTCAAAACACTAGAATGGCTATATCTCCTAAACTAGGCGTTCACGGGGGTCATTTTATGCACCAGAAAAAAAAATTAAAACACTAAATTGGCTGTATCTCCTAAACTAGGAGTCTGCGGGGGTCATATTATGCACCAGAAAAAAATATTCAAAACACTTAAATGGCTATATCTCATAAACTAGGGGTCTGCGGGGGTCATATTATGCACCAGAAAAACACATTCAAAACACTAAAATGGCTATATCTTATAAACTAGGCGTCTGAGGGGGTCATATTATGCACCAGAAAAACACATTCAAAATACTAAAATGGCTATATCTCCTAAACTAGGGGTCTGCGGGGGTCATTTTATGCACCAGAAAAAAAAACAATCAAAACACTAAAATGGCTATATCTCCTCAACTAGGGGTCTGCTGGTGACATATTATGCACCAGAAAAGCACATTCAAAACACTAAAATGGCTATATCTCCTAAACTAGGCGTTCACGGGGGTCATTTTATGCACCAGAAAAAAAAATCAAAACACTAAATTGGCTGTATCTCCTAACCTAGGAGTCTGCGGGGGTGATATTATGCACCAGAAAAAAATATTCAAAACACTTAAATGGCTATATCTCATAAACTAGGTGTCTGCGGGGGTCATATTATGCACCAGAAAAACACATTCAAAACACTAAAATCGCTATATCTTATAAACTAGGCTCTGAGGGGGTCATATTATGCACCAGAAAAACACATTCAAAACTCTAAAACGGCTATATCTCCTAGACCAGTCGTCTGCGATGGTCATATTAAGCACCGAAAAAAAACATCCAAACACTAAAATGGCTACATCTCCTAAACAAGGGGTCTGCGAGGTTATTTTATGCACCAGAAAAAAATATTCAAAACACTTAAATGGCTATATCTCATAAACTAGGGGTCTGCGGCAGTCCTTTTATGCACCAGAAAAAAAAACAATCAAACCTAAATTAGAGGTTTGCGTGGGTCATTTTATGCTTAGAAAAAAAAATTCAAAACACTAAAATATCTCAATCTCCTAAACTAGTCGTCTGCGGGGGTCATGTTATGCACCAGAAAAAAATTCAAAACACTAAAATGGCTATATCTCCTAAACTAGTCGTCTGCGGGGGTCATATTATGCACCAGAAAAAAATATTCAAAACACTTAAATGGCTATATCTCCTAAACTAGGGGTCTGCGGGGGTCATATTATCCACCAGAAAAAAAAATTCAAAATTCTAAAATGGCTGTATCTCCTAAACT
This sequence comes from Volucella zonaria, assembly GCA_963966105.1. NCBI lineage: Eukaryota > Metazoa > Arthropoda > Insecta > Diptera > Syrphidae > Volucella > Volucella zonaria. Next base: position 2,934,917 of record CAWYQB010000254.1, on the reverse strand, counting down.
AGTGGTCTGCGGGGGTCATTTTATGCACCAGAAAAAAAACATTCAAAACACTAAAATGGCTGTATCTCCTTAACTAGGAGTCTGCGGGGGTCATTTTATGCACCAGAAAAAAACAATCAAAACACTAAAATGGCTATATCTCCTCAACTAGGGGTCTGCTGGTGTCATATTATGCACCAGAAAAAAAATTCAAAATACTAAAATGGCTATATCTCCTAAACTAGTCGTCTGCGGGGGTCATATTATGCACCAGAAAAAAAACATCCAAAACACTAAAATGGCTATATCTCCTAAACAAGGGGTCTGCGAGGTCATTTTATGCACCAGAAAAAAAACACTCAAAACACTAAAATGGCTATATCGCCTCAACTAGTGGTCTGCGGGGGTCATATTATGCACCAGAAAAAAATATTCAAAACACTAAAATGTCTATATCTAATAAACTAGACGTCTGCAGGGGTCATTTTATGCACCAGAAAAACACATTCAAAACACTAAAATGGCTATATCTCCTAAACTAGGCGTCTGCGGGGGTCATTTTATGCACCAGAAAAAAATATTCAAAACACTTAAATGGCTATATCTCATAAACTAGGGGTCTGCGGGGGTCATTTTATGCACCAGAAAAAAAAATATTCAAAACACTAAAATGGCTATATCTCCTAAATTAGAGGTTTGCGTGGGTCATTTTATGCTTAGAAAAAAAAATTCAAAACACTAAAATATCTACATCTCCTAAACTAGTCGTCTGCGGGGGTCATATTGTGCACCAGAAAAAAAATTCAAAACACTAAAATGGCTATATCACCTAAACTAGTCGTCTGCGTGGGTCATATTATGCACCAGAAAAAAATATTCAAAACACTTAAATGGCTATATCTCCTACACTAGGGGTCTGCGGGGGTCATACTATCCACCAGAAAAAAAAATTCAACACTCTAAAATGGCTGTATCTCCTAAACTAGTGGTCTGCGGGGGTCATTTTATGCACCAGAAAAAAAACATTCAAAACACTAAAATGGCTATATCGCCTAAACTAGGCGTCTGCGGGGGTCATTTTATGCACCAGAAAAAAAAATCAAAACACTAAAATGGCTATATCTCCTAAGCTTGTCGTCTGCGGGTGTCATCTTATGCACCCGAAAAAAAAATTTCAAAACACTAAAATGGCTACATCTCCTAAACTAGGCGTCTGCAAAGGCCATATAATGCACCAGAAAAAACACACTCAAAACAATAAAATGGCTATATCTCTTTAACAAGGGGTCTGCGGGGGTCATTTTATGCAGCAAAAAAAAAAAATTCAAAATTCAGTCATATTATGCACCAGAAAAAAAATAATACAAAACACTAAAACGGCTATATCTCCTAGACTAGTCGTCTGCGATGGTCATTTTAAGCACCGAAAAAAAACATCCAAAACACTAAAATGGCTACATCTGCAACAAGGGGTCTGCGAGGTCATTTTATCCACCAGAAAAAAATATTCAAAACACTTAAATGGCTATATCTCATAAACTAGGGGTCTGCGGGGGTCATATTAAGCTCCAGAAAAAAAAAATCAAAACACTAAAATGGCTATATCTCCTAAATTAGTGGTCTGCGGCAGTCCTTTTATGCAACAGAAAAAAAAAAAAAAAATCAAAACACTAAAATGGCTATATCTCCTAAATTAGAGGTTTGCGTGGGTCATTTTATGCTTAGAAAAAAAAATTCAAAACACTAAAACATCTCCTAAACTAGTCGTCTGCGGGGGTCATATTATGCACCAGAAAAAAAATTCGAAACACTAAAATGGCTATATCTCCTAAACAAGTCGTCTGCGGGGGTCATATTATTCACCAGAAAAAAATATTCAAAACACTTAAATGGCTATATCTCCTAACCTAGGAGTCTGCGGGGGTCATATTCTGCCCCAGAAAAAAAAATTCAAAACACTAAAGTGTCTATATCTCCTAAACTAGACGTCTGCGGGGGTCATTTTATGCACCAGAAGAAAAACATTCAAAACACTAAAATTGGGGTATCTCCTAAACTAGTCGTCTGCGGGGGTCATATTATGCACCGAAAAAAAACATCCAAAACACTAAAATGACTATATCTCCTAAATAAGGGGTCTGCGAGGTCATTTTATGCACCAGAAAAAAAAATTCAAAACACTAAAATGGCTATATCGCCTCAACTAGTTGTCTGCGGGGGTCATATTATGCACCAGAAAAAAATATTCAAAACACTTAAATGGCTATATCTCATAAACTAGGGGTCTACGGGTGTCATATTATGCACCAGAAAAACACATTCAAAACACTAAAATGGCTATATCTCCTAAACTAGGCGTCTGCGAGGGTCATTTTATGCACCAGAAAAAAAAATCAAAACACTAAAATGGCTATATCTCCTAGACTAGTGGTCTGCGGCAGTCCTTTTATGCACCAGAAAAAAAAAACAATCAAAACACTAAAATGGCTATATCTCCTAAATTAGAGGTTTGCGTGGGTCATTTTATGCTTAGAAAAAAAACATCCAAAACACTAAAGTGGCTATATCTCCTAAACAAGGGGTCTGCGAGGTCATTTTATGCACCAGAAAAAAATATTCAAAACACTTAAATGGCTATATCTCATAAACTAGGGGTCTGCGGGGGTCATATTATGCTCCAGAAAAAAAAAATTAAAACACTAAAATGGCTATATCTCCTAAACTAGTGGTCTGCGGGGGTCATTTTATGCACCAGAAAAAAAACATCCAAAACACTAAAATGGCTATATCTCCTAAACAAGGGGTCTGCGAGGTCATTTTATGCACCAGAAAAAAATATTCAAAAAACTTAAATGGCTATATCTCATAAACTAGGGGTCTGCGGGGGTCATTTTATGCACCAGAAAAACAATCAAAACACTAAAATGGCTGTATCTCCTAAACTAGGAGTCTACGGGGGTCATTTTATGCACCAGAAAAAAAAATCAAAACACTAAAATGGCTGTATCTCCTAAACTAGTGGTCTGCGGGGGTCATTTTATGCACCAGAAAAAAAACATTCAAAACACTAAAATGGCTATATCTCCTAAACTAGGCGTCTGCGGGGGTCATTTTATGCACCAGAAAAAAAAATTTCAAAACATTAAAATTTCTACATCTCCTAACCTAGGCGTCTGCAAGGGCCATATAATGCACCAGAAAAAAAACTCTCAAAACAATAAAATGGCTATATCTCTTTAACTAGGGGTCTGCGGGGGTCATTTTATGCAGCAAAAAAAAAAAATTCAAAATTCAGTCATATTACGCACCAGAAAAAAAATAATACAAAACACTAAAACGGCTATATCTCCTAGACTAGCCGTCTGCGATGGTCATTTTAAGCACCGAAAAAAAACATCCAGAACACTAAAATGGCTACATCTCCTAAACAAGTGGTCTGCGAGGTCATTTTATGCACCAGAAAAAAAACATTCAAAACACTGAAATGGCTATATCGCCTCAACTAGTGGTCTGCGGGGGTCATATTATGCACCAGAAAAAAATATTCAAAACACTTAAATGGCTATATCTCATAAACTAGGGGTCTGCGGGGGTCATATTATGCTCCAGAAAAAAAAATCAAAACACTAAAATGGCTATATCTCCTAAACTAGTGGTCTACGGCAGTCCTTTTATGCACCAGAAAAAAAAATATTCAAAACACTAAAATGGCTATATCTCCTAAATTAGAGGTTTGCGTGGGTCATTTTATGCTTAGAAAAAAAAATTCAAAACACTAAAATATCTACATCTCCTAAACTGCGGGGGTCATATTAGGCACCAGAAAAAAAATTCAAAACACTAAAATGGCTATATCACCTAAACTAGTCGTCTGCGGGGGTCATATTATGCACCAGAAAAAAATATTCAAAACACTTAAATGGCTATATCTCCTAAACTAGGGGTCTTGCGGGGTCATATTATCCACCAGAAAAAAAAATTCAAAACTCTAAAATGGCTGTATCTCCTAAACTAGTGGTCTGCGGGGGTCATTTTATGCACCAGAAAAAAAACATTCAAAACACTAAAATGGCTATATCGCCTAAACTAGGCGTCTGCGGGGGTCATTTTATGCACCAGAAAAAAAAATCAAAACACTAAAATGGCTATATCTCCTAAACTTGTCGTCTGCGGGTGTCATTTTATGCACCCGAAAAAAAAATTTCAAAACACTAAAATGGCTACATCTCCTAAACTAGGCGTCTGCAAAGGCCATATAATGCACCAGAAAAAAAACACTCAAAACAATAAAATGGCTATATCTCTTTAACAAGGGGTCTGCGGGGGTCATTTTATGCAGCAAAAAAAAAAAATTCAAAATTCAGTCATATTATGCACCAGAAAAAAAATAATACAAAACACTAAAACGGCTATATCTCCTAGACTAGTCGTCTGCGATGGTCGTTTTAAGCACCGAAAAAAAACATCCAAAACACTAAAATGGCTACATCTCCTAAACAAGGGGTCTGCGAGGTCATTTTATCCACCAGAAAAAAATATTCAAAACACTTAAATGGCTATATCTCATAAACTAGGGGTCTGCGGGGGTCATATTAAGCTCCAGAAAAAAAAAATCAAAACACTAAAATGGCTATATCTCCTAAATTAGTGGTCTGCGGCAGTCCTTTTATGCAACAGAAAAAAAAACAATCAAAACACTAAAATGGCTATATCTCCTAAATTAGAGGTTTGCGTGGGTCATTTTATGCTTAGAAAAAAAAATTCAAAACACTAAAACATCTACATCTCCTAAACTAGTCGTCTGCGGGGGTCATATTATGCACCAGAAAAAAAATTCAAAACACTAAAATGGCTATATCTCCTAAACTAGTCGTCTGCGGGGGTCATATTATTCACCAGAAAAAAATATTCAAAACACTTAAATGGCTATATCTCCTAACCTAGGAGTCTGCGGGGGTCATATTCTGCCCCAGAAAAAAAAATTCAAAACACTAAAGTGTCTATATCTCCTAAACTAGACGTCTGCGGGGGTCATTTTATGCACCACAAGAAAAACATTCAAAACACTAAAATTGGGGTATCTCCTAAACTAGTCGTCTGCGGGGGTCATATTATGCACCAGAAAAAAAAACAATCAAAACACTAAAATGGCTATATCTCCTCAACTAGGGGTCTGCTGGTGACATATTATACACCAGAAAAACACATTCAAAACACTAAAATGGCTATATCTCCTAAACTAGGCGTTCACGGGGGTCATTTTATGCACCAGAAAAAAAAATCAAAACACTAAAATGGCTGTATCTCCTAAACTAGTGGTCTGCGGGGGTCATTTTATGCACCAGAAAAAAAAACAATCAAAACACTAAAATGGCTATTTCTCCTCAACTAGGGGTCTGCTGGTGACATATTATGCACCAGAAAAACACATTCAAAACACTAAAATGGCTATATCTCCTAAACTAGGCGTTCACGGGGGTCATTTTATGCACCAGAAAAAAAAATCAAAACACTAAATTGGCTGTATCTCCTAAACTAGGAGTCTGCGGGGGTCGTATTATGCACCAGAAAAAAATATTCAAAACACTTAAATGGCTATATCTCATAAACTAGGGGTCTGCGGGGTCATATTATGCACCAGAAAAACACATTCAAAACACTAAAATGGCTATATCTCATAAACTAGGCGTCTGAGGGGGTCATATTATGCACCAGAAAAACACATTCAAAACACTAAAATGGCTATATCTCCTAAATAAGGGGTCTGCGAGGTCATTTTATGCACCAGAAAAAAAAATTCAAAACACTAAAATGGCTATATCGCCTCAACTAGTTGTCTGCGGGGGTCATATTATGCACCAGAAAAAAATATTCAAAACACTTAAATGGCTATATCTCATAAACTAGGGGTCTACGGGTGTCATATTATGCACCAGAAAAACACATTCAAAACACTAAAATGGCTATATCTCCTAAACTAGGCGTCTGCGGGGGTCTTTTTATGCACCAGAAAAAAATATTCAAAACACTTAAATGGCTATATCTCATAAACTAGGGGTCTGCGGGGGTCATATTATGCTCCAGAAAAAAAAATCAGAACACTAAAATGGCTATATCTCCTCAACTAGGGGTCTGCTGGTGACATATTATGCACCAGAAAAACACATTCAAAACACTAAATTGGCTGTATCTCCTAAACTAGGAGTCTGCGGGGGTCATATTATGCACCAGAAAAAAATATTCAAAACACTTAAATGGCTATATCTCATAAACTAGGGGTCTGCGGGGTCATATTATGCACCAGAAAAAAAACAATCAAAACACTAAAATGGCTATATCTCCTCAACTAGGGGTCTGCTGGTGACATATTATGCACCAGAAAAACACATTCAAAACACTAAAATGGCTATATCTTATAAACTAGGCGTCTGAGGGGGTCATTTTATGCACCAGAAAAAAAAATCAAAACACTAAAATGGCTGTATCTCCTAAACTAGTGGTCTGCGGGGGTCATTTTATGCACCAGAAAAAAAAACAATCAAAACACTAAAATGGCTATATCTCCTCAACTAGGGGTCTGCTGGTGACATATTATGCACCAGAAAAACACATTCAAAACACTAAAATGGCTATATCTCCTAAACTAGGCGTTCACGGGGGTCATTTTATGCACCAGAAAAAAAAATCAAAACACTAAATTGGCTGTATCTCCTAAACTAGGAGTCTGCGGGGGTCATATTATGCACCAGAAAAAAATATTCAAAACACTTAAATGGCTATATCTCATAAACTAGGGGTCTGCGGGGTCATATTATGCACCAGAAAAACACATTCAAAACACTAAAATGGCTATATCTCATAAACTAGGCGTCTGAGGGGGTCATATTATGCACCAGAAAAACACATTCAAAACACTAAAATGGCTATATCTCCTATACTAGGGGTCTGCGGGGGTCATTTTATGCAGCAAAAAAAAAAATTCAAAATTCAGTCATATTATGCACCAGGAAAAAAATAATACAAAACACTAAAACTTCTATATCTCCTAGACTAGTCGTCTGCGATGGTCATATTAAGCACCGAAAAAAAACATCGAAAACACTAAAATGGCTATATCACCTAAACAAGGGGTCTGCGAGGTCATTTTATGCACCAGAAAAAAATATTCAAAACACTTAAATGGCTATATCTCATAAACTAGGGGTCTGCGGGGGTTATATTATGCTCCAGAAAAGAAAATCAAAACACTAAAATGGCTATATCTCCTAAACTAGTGGTCTGCGGCAGTCCTTTTATGCACCAGAAAAAAAAACAATCAAAACACTAAAATGGCTATATCTCCTAAATTAGAGGTTTGCGTGGGTCATTTTATGCTTAGAAAAAAAACATCCAAAACACTAAAATGGCTATATCTCCTAAACAAGGGGTCTGCGAGGTCATTTTATGCACCAGAAAAAAATATTCAAAACACTTAAATGGCTATATCTCATAAACTAGGGGTCTGCGGGGGTCATATTATGCTCCAGAAAAAAAAAATCAAAACACTAAAATGGCTATATCTCCTAAACTAGTGGTCTGCGGCAGTCCTTTTATGCACCAGAAAAAAAAACAATCAAAACACCAAAATGGCTATATCTCCTAAATTAGAGGTTTGCGTGGGTCATTTTATGCTTAGAAAAAAAACATCCAAAACACTAAAATGGCTATATCTCCTAAACAAGGTGTCTGCGAGGTCATTTTATGCACCAGAAAAAAATATTCAAAACACTTAAATGGCTATATCTCATAAACTAGGGGTCTGCGGGGGTCATATTATGCTCCAGAAAAAAAAAATCAAAACACTAAAATGGCTATATCTCCTAAACTAGTGGTCTGCGGGGGTCATTTTATGCACCAGAAAAAAAAACAATCAAAACACCAAAATGGCTATATCTCCTAAATTAGCGGTTTGCGTGGGTCATTTTATGCTTAGAAAAAAAACATCCAAAACACTAAAATGGCTATATCTCCTAAACAAGGGGTCTGCGAGGTCATTTTATGCACCAGAAAAAAATATTCAAAACACTTAAATGGCTATATCTCATAAACTAGGGGTCTGCGGGGGTCATATTATGCTCCAGAAAAAAAAAATCAAAACACTAAAATGGCTATATCTCCTAAACTAGTGGTCTGCGGGGGTCATTTTATGCACCAGAAAAAAAAATCAAAACACTAAAATGGCTATATCTCCTAAACTAGTGGTCTGCGGCAGTCCTTTTATGCACCAGAAAAAAAAACAATCAAAACACCAAAATGGCTATATCTCCTAAATTAGAGGTTTGCGTGGGTCATTTTATGCTTAGAAAAAAAACATCCAAAACACTAAAATGGCTATATCTCCTAAACAAGGGGTCTGCGAGGTCATTTTATGCACCAGAAAAAAATATTCAAAACACTTAAATGGCTATATCTCATAAACTAGGGGTCTGCGGGGGTCATATTATGCTCCAGAAAAAAAAAAATCAAAACACTAAAATGGCTATATCTCCTAAACTAGTGGTCTGCGGGGGTCATTTTATGCACCAGAAAAAAAACATCCAAAACACTAAAATGGCTATATCTCCTAAACAAGGGGTCTGCGAGGTCATTTTATGCACCAGAAAAAAATATTCAAAAAACTTAAATGGCTATATCTCATAAACTAGGGGTCTGCGGGGGTCATTTTATGCACCAGAAAAAAAATCAAAACACTAAAATGGCTGTATCTCCTAAACTAGGAGTCTACGGGGGTCATTTTATGCACCAGAAAAAAAAATCAAAACACTAAAATGGCTGTATCTCCTAAACTAGTGGTCTGCGGGGGTCATTTTATGCACCAGAAAAAAAACATTCAAAACACTAAAATGGCTATATCTCCTAAACTAGGCGTCTGCGAGGGTCATTTTATGCACCAGAAAAAAAAATTTCAAAACATTAAAATGGCTACATCTCCTAACCTAGGCGTCTGCAAGGGCCATATAATGCACCAGAAAAAAAACTCTCAAAACAATAAAATGGCTATATCTCTTAAACTAGGGGTCTGCGGGGGTCATTTTAAGAAGCAAAAAAAAAAATTCAAAATTCAGTCATATTATGCACCAGAAAAAAAATAATACAAAACACTAAAACGGCTATATCTCCTAGACTAGTCGTCTCCGATGGTCATTTTAAGCACCGAAAAAAAACATCCAAAACACTAAAATGGCTACATCTCCTAAACAAGGGGTCTGCGAGGTCATTTTATGCACCAGAAAAAAATATTCAAAACACTTAAATGGCTATATCTCATACACTAGGGGTCTGCGGGGGTCATATTATCCACCAGAAAAAAAAATTCAAAACTCTAAAATGGCTGTATCTCCTAAACTAGTGGTCTGCGGGGTCATTTTATGCACCAGAAAAAAAACATTCAAAACACTAAAATGGCTATATCTCCTAAACTTGTCGTGTGCGGGTGTCATTTTATGCACCCGAAAAAAAAATTTCAAAACACTAAAAGGGCTACATCTCCTAAACTATTCGTCTGCAAAGGCCATATAATGCACCAGAAAAAAAACACTCAAAACAATAAAATGGCTATATCTCTTTAACTGGGGGTCAGCGGAGGTCATTTTATGCACCAGAAAAAAAAATTTCAAAACATTAAAATGGCTACATCTCCTAACCGAGGCGTCTGCAAGGGCCATATAATGCACCAGAAAAAAAACTCTCAAAACAATAAAATGGCTATATCTCTTAAACTAGGGGTCTGCGGGGGTCATTTTAAGAAGCAAAAAAAAAAATTCAAAATTCAGTCATATTATGCACCAGAAAAAAAATAATACAAAACACTAAAACGGCTATATCTCCTAGACTAGTCGTCTCCGATGGTCATTTTAAGCACCGAAAAAAAACATCCAAAACACTAAAATGGCTACATCTCCTAAACAAGGGGTCTGCGAGGTCATTTTATGCACCAGAAAAAAATATTCAAAACACTTAAATGGCTATATCTCATACACTAGGGGTCTGCGGGGGTCATATTATCCACCAGAAAAAAAAATTCAAAACTCTAAAATGGCTGTATCTCCTAAACTAGTGGTCTGCGGGGTCATTTTATGCACCAGAAAAAAAACATTCAAAACACTAAAATGGCTATATCTCCTAAACTTGTCGTGTGCGGGTGTCATTTTATGCACCCGAAAAAAAAATTTCAAAACACTAAAAGGGCTACATCTCCTAAACTATTCGTCTGCAAAGGCCATATAATGCACCAGAAAAAAAACACTCAAAACAATAAAATGGCTATATCTCTTTAACTGGGGGTCAGCGGAGGTCATTTTATGCACCAGAAAAAAAAATTTCAAAACATTAAAATGGCTACATCTCCTAACCGAGGCGTCTGCAAGGGCCATATAATGCACCAGAAAAAAAACTCTCAAAACAATAAAATGGCTATATCTCTTAAACTAGGGGTCTGCGGGGGTCATTTTAAGAAGCAAAAAAAAAAATTCAAAATTCAGTCATATTATGCACCAAAAAAAAAATAATACAAAACACTAAAACGGCTATATCTCCAGGACTAGTCGTCTACGATGGTCATTTTAAGCACCGAAAAAAAACATCCAAAACACTAAAATGGCTACATCTCCTAAACAAGGGGTCTGCGAGGTCATTTCATGCACCAGTAAAAAAACATTCAAAACACTAAAATGGCTATATCGCCTCAACTAGTGGTCTGCGGGGGTCATATTATGCACCAGAAAAAAATATTCAAAACACTTAAATGGCTATATCTCCTAAACTAGACGTCTGCGGGGGTCATTTTATGCACCAGAAGAAAAACATTCAAAACACTAAAATTGGGGTATCTCCTAAACTAGTCGTCTGCGGGGGTCATATTATGCACCAGAAAAAAATATTCAAAACACTTAAATGGCTATATCTCATAAACTAGGGGTCTGCGGGGGTCATATTATGCTGAAGAAAAAAAAAATCAAAACACTAAAATGGATGTATCTCCTGAACTAGGGGTCTGCGGGGGTCATATTATGCTCCAGAAAAAAAATAATACAAAACACTAAAATGGCTATATCTCCTAAACTAGTGGTCTGCGGCAGTCCTTTTATGCACCAGAAAAAAAAACAATCAAAACACTAAAATGGCTATATCTCCTAAATTAGAGGTTTGCGTGGGTCATTTTATGCTTAGAAAAAAAAATTCAAAACACTAGAATATCTACATCTCCTAAACTAGTCATCTGCAGGGGTCATATTATCCACCAGAAAAAAAATTCAAAACTCTAAAATGGCTGTATCTCCTAAACTAGTGGTCTGCGGGGGTCATTTTGTGTACCAGAAAAAAAAAATCAAAACACTAAAATAGCTGTATCTCCTAATCTATTGGTCTGCGGGGGTCATTTTATGCACCAGAAAAAAAACATTCAAAACACTAAAAAGGCTATATCTCCTAAAGTAGTCGTCTGCGGGGGTCATATTATGCACCAGAAAAAAATATTCCAAAAACTTAAATGGCGATATCTCATAAACTAGGGTTCTGCGGGGGTCATTTTATGCACCAGAAAAAAAATCAAAACACTAAAATGGCTGTACCTCCTAAACTAGGGGTCTACGGGGGTCATTTTATGCACCAGAAAAAAAACTCAAAACACTAAAATGGCTGTATCTCCTAAACTAGGTGTCTGCTTGTGTCATTGTATGCACCAGAAAAAAAAAACAATCAAAACACTAAAATGGCTATATCTCCTCAACTAGGGGTCTGCTGGTGTCATATTATGCACCAGAAAAACACATTCAAAACACTAAAATGGCTATATCTCCTAAACTAGGCGTCCGCGGGGGTCATTTTATGCACCAGAAAAAAAAACTCAAAACAATAAAATGGCTATATCTCTTAAACTAGGGGTCTGCGGGGGTCATTTTATGCAGCAAAAAAAAAAAAATTCAAAATTCAGTCATATTATGCACCAGAAAAAAAATAATACAAAACACTAAAACGGCTATATCTCCTAGACTAGGCGTCTGCGATGGTCATATTATGCTCCAAAAAAAAAAAATCAAAACACTAAAATGGCTATATCTCCTAAACTAGACGTCTGCGGGGGTCATTTTATGCACCAGAAGAAAAACATTCAAAACACTAAAATTGGGGTATCTCCTAAACTAGTCGTCTGCGGGGGTCATATTATGCTCCAGAAAAAAAAAATCAAAACACTAAAATGGCTATATCTCCTAAACTAGTGGTCTGCGGCAGTCCTTTTATGCACCAGAAAAAAAAACAATCAAAACACTAAAATGGCTATATCTCCTAAATTAGAGGTTTGCGTGGGTCATTTTAAGCTTAGAAAAAAAAATTCAAAACACTAGAATATCTACATCTCCTAAACTAGTAGTCTGCGGGGGTCATATTATCCACCAGAAAAAAAATTCAAAACTCTAAAATGGCTGTATCTCCTAAACTAGGGGTCTGCGGGGGTCATTTTATGTACCAGAAAAAAAAATCAAAACACTAAAATGGCTGTATATCCTAAACTAGTGGTCAGCGGGGGTCATTTTATGCACCAGAAAAAAAACATTCAAAACACTAAAATGGCTATATCTACTAAACTAGTCGTCTGCGGGGGTCATATTTTGCACCAGAAAAAAAATCAAAACACTAAAATGGCTGTATCTCCTAAACTAGGAGTCTACGGGGGTCATTTTATGCACCAGAAAAAAAAAATCAAAACACTAAAATGGCTGTATCTCCTAAACTAGTGGTCTGCGGGGGTCATTTTATGCACCAGAAAAAAAACAATCAAAACACTAAAATGGCTATATCTCCTCAACTAGGGGTCTGCTTGTGTCATATTATGCACCAGAAAAAAACATTCAAAACACTAAAACGGCTGTATCTCCTAAACTAGTGGACTGCGGGGGTCATTTTATGCACCAGAAAAAAAACAATCAAAACACTAAAATGGCTATATCTCATAAGCTAGGGGTCTGCGGGGGTCATTTTATGCACCAGAAAAAAAATCAAAACACTAAAATGGCTGTATCTCCTAAACTAGGAGTCTACGGGGGTCATTTTATGCACCAGAAAAAAAAAATCAAAACACAAAAATGGCTGTATCTCCTAAACTAGTGGTCTGCGTTGGTCATTTTATGCACCAGAAAAAAAACAATCAAAACACTAAAATGGCTATATCTCCTCAACTAGGGGTCTTCTGGTGTCATATTATGCACCAGAAAAAAACATTCAAAACACTAAAAAGGCTGTATCTCCTAAGCTAGTCGTCTGCGGGGGTCATATTATGCACCAGAAAAAAATATTCAAAACACTTAAATGGCTATATCTTCTAACCTAGGAGTCTGCGGGGGTCATATTCTGCACCAGAAAAAAAAATTCGAAACACTAAAATGTCTATATCTCCTAAACTAGACGTCTGCGGGTGTCATTTTATGCACCAGAAGAAAAACATTCAAAACACTAAAATTGGAGTATCTCCTAAACTAGTCGTCTGCGGGGGTCATATTATGCACCAGAAAAAAATATTCAAAACACTTAAATGGCTATATCTCCTAACCTAGGAGTCTGCGGGTGTCATATTCTGCACCAGAAAAAAAAATTCAAAACACTAAAATGTCTATATCTCCTAAACTAGACGTCTGCGGGGGTCATTTTATGCACCAGAAGAAAAACATTCAAAACACTAAAATTGGGGTTTCTCCTAAACTAGTCGTCTGCGGGGGTCATATTATGCACCAGAAAAAAATATTCCAAACACTTAAATGGCTATATCTCCTAACCTAGGAGTCTGCGGGTGTCATATTCTGCTCCAGAAAAAAAAAATCAAAACACTAAAATGGCTGTATCTCCTAAACTAGTGGGCTGCGGGGGTCATTTTATGCACCAGAAAAAAAACATTCAAAACACTAAAATGGCTATATCTACTAAACTAGTCGTCTGCGGGGGTCATATTATGCTCCAGAAAAAAATATTCAAAAAACTTAAATGGCTATATCTCATAAACTAGGGGTCAGCGGGGGTCATTTTATGCACCAGAAAAAAAATCAAAACACTAAAATGGCTGTATCTCATAAACTAGGAGTCTACGGGGGTCATTTTATGCACCAGAAAAAAAAAATCAAAACACTAAAATGGCTGTATCTCCTAAACTAGTGGTCTGCGGGGGTCATTTTATGCACCAGAAAAAAAACAATCGAAACACTAAAATGGCTATATCTCCTCAACTAGGGGTCTGCTGGTGTCATATTATGCACCAGAAAAACACATTCAAAACACTAAAATGGCTATATCTCCTCAACTAGGGATCTGCTGGTATCATATTATGCACCAGAAAAAAACATTCAAAACACTAAAATGGCTGTATCTCCTAAACTAGTCGTCTGCGGGGGTCATATTATGCACCAGAAAAAAATATTCAAAACACTTAAATGGCTATATCCCCTAACCTAGGAGTCTGCGGGGGTCATATTATGCTCCAGAAAAAAACATTCAAAATACTAAAATGGTTATATCTCCTAAACTAGGCGTCTGCGGGGGTCATTTTATGCAATAGAAAAAAAAATCAAAACACTAAAATGGCTGTATCTCCTAAACTAGGCATCTGCGGGGGTCATTTAATGCAGCAGGAAAAAAACATTCAAAACACTAAAATGGCTATATCTCATAAACTAGGGGTCTGCGGGGGTCATATTATGCTCCAGAAAAAAAAAATCAAAACACTAAAATGGATTTATCTCCTCAACTAGGGGTCTGCTGGTGTCATATTATGCACCAGAAAAAAACATTCAAAATACTAAAATGGTTATATCTCCTAAACTAGGCGTCTGCGGGGGTCATTTTATGCACCAGAAAAAAAAATCAAAACACTAAAATGGCTGTATCTCCTAAACTAGGCATCTGCGGGGGTCATTTAATGCAACAGGAAAAAAAAATTCAAAACACTAAAATGGCTATATCTCCTAAATTATTGGTCTGCGGGGGTCACTTTATGCACCAGAAAAAAAAAATTCAAAACACTAAAATGGCTATATCTCCTAAACTAGGCGTCTGCGGGGGTCACTTTATGCACCAGAAAAAAAAAATTCAAAACACTAAAATGGCTATATCTCCTAAACTAGGCGTCTGCGGGGGTCATTTTATGCACCAGAAAAAAAAATTCAAAACACTAAAATGGCAATATCTCCTAAACTAGGCGTCTGCGGGGGTCATTTTATGCACCAGAAAAAAAAATTAAAGCACTAAAATGGCTGTATCTCCTAAACTAGGCATCTGCGGGGGTCATTTAATGCAGCAGGAAAAAAAAATTCAAAACACTAAAATGGCTATATCTCCTAAATTATTGGTCTGCGGGGGTCACTTTATGCACCAGAAAAAAAAAAATTCTAAACACTAAAATGGCTATATCTCCTAAACTAGACGTCTGCGGGGGTCATTTTATGCACCAGAAGAAAAACATTCAAAACACTAAAATTGGGGTATCTCCTAAACTAGTCGTCTGCGGGGGTCATATTATGCACCAGAAAAAAATATTCAAAACACTTAAATGGCTATATCTCCTAAACTAGGGGTCTGCGGGGGTCATATTATCCACCAGAAAAAAAAATTCAAAACTCTAAAATGGCTGTATCTCCTAAACTAGTGGTCTGCGGGGGTCATTTTATGCACCAGAAAAAAAACATTCAAAACACTAAAATGGCTATATCGCCTAAACTAGGCGTCTGCGGGGGTCATTTTATGCACCAGAAAAAAAAATCAAAACACTAAAATGGCTATATCTCCTAAACTTGTCGTCTGCGGGTGTCATTTTATGCACCCGAAAAAAAAATTTCAAAAAACTAAAATGGCTACATCTCCTAAACTAGGCGTCTGCAAAGGCCATATAATGCACCAGAAAAAAAACACTCAAAACAATAAAATGGCTATATCTCTTTAACAAGGGGTCTGCGGGGGTCATTTTATGCAGCAAAAAAAAAAAATTCAAAATTCAGTCATATTATGCACCAGAAAAAAAATAATACAAAACACTAAAACGGCTATATCTCCTAGACTAGTCGTCTGCGATGGTCGTTTTAAGCACCGAAAAAAAACATCCAAAACACTAAAATGGCTACATCTCCTAAACAAGGGGTCTGCGAGGTCATTTTATCCACCAGAAAAAAATATTCAAAACACTTAAATGGCTATATCTCATAAACTAGGGGTCTGCGGGGGTCATATTAAGCTCCAGAAAAAAAAAATCAAAACACTAAAATGGCTATATCTCCTAAATTAGTGGTCTGCGGCAGTCCTTTTATGCAACAGAAAAAAAAACAATCAAAACACTAAAATGGCTATATCTCCTAAATTAGAGGTTTGCGTGGGTCATTTTATGCTTAGAAAAAAAAATTCAAAACACTAAAACATCTACATCTCCTAAACTAGTCGTCTGCGGGGGTCATATTATGCACCAGAAAAAAAATTCAAAACACTAAAATGGCTATATCTCCTAAACTAGTCGTCTGCGGGGGTCATATTATTCACCAGAAAAAAATATTCAAAACACTTAAATGGCTATATCTCCTAACCTAGGAGTCTGCGGGGGTCATATTCTGCCCCAGAAAAAAAAATTCAAAACACTAAAGTGTCTATATCTCCTAAACTAGACGTCTGCGGGGGTCATTTTATGCACCAGAAGAAAAACATTCAAAACACTAAAATTGGGGTATCTCCTAAACTAGTCGTCTGCGGGGGTCATATTATGCACCGAAAAAAAACATCCAAAACACTACAATGGCTATATCTCCTAAATAAGGGGTCTGCGAGGTCATTTTATGCACCAGAAAAAAAAATTCAAAACACTAAAATGGCTATATCGCCTCAACTAGTGGTCTGCGGGGGTCATATTATGCACCAGAAAAAAATATTCAAAACACTTAAATGGCTATATCTCATAAACTAGGGGTCTACGGGTGTCATATTATGCACCAGAAAAACACATTCAAAACACTAAAATGGCTATATCTCCTAAACTAGGCGTCTGCGGGGGTCATTTTATGCACCAGAAAAAAATATTCAAAACACTAAAATGGCTATATCTCCTAAATAAGGGGTCTGCGAGGTCATTTTATGCACCAGAAAAAAAAATTCAAAACACTAAAATGGCTATATCTCCTCAACTAGGGGTCTGCTGGTGACATATTATGCACCAGAAAAACACATTCAAAACACTAAAATGGCTATATCTCCTAAACTAGGCGTTCACGGGGGTCATTTTATGCACCAGAAAAAAAAATCAAAACACTAAAATGGCTATATCTCCTAAACTAGTGGTCTGCGGCAGTCCTTTTATGCACCAGAAAAAAAAACAATCAAAACACCAAAATGGCTATATCTCCTAAATTAGAGGTTTGCGTGGGTCATTTTATGCTTAGAAAAAAAACATCCAAAACACTAAAATGGCTATATCTCCTAAACAAGGGGTCTGCGAGGTCATTTTATGCACCAGAAAAAAATATTCAAAACACTTAAATGGCTATATCTCATAAACTAGGGGTCTGCGGGGGTCATATTATGCTCCAGAAAAAAAAATCAAAACACTAAAATGGCTATATCTCCTAAACTAGTGGTCTGCGGGGGTCATTTTATGCACCAGAAAAAAAACATCCAAAACACTAAAATGGCTATATCTCCTAAACAAGGGGTCTGCGAGGTCATTTTATGCACCAGAAAAAAATATTCAAAAAACTTAAATGGCTATATCTCATAAACTAGGGGTCTGCGGGGGTCATTTTATGCACCAGAAAAAAAATCAAAACACTAAAATGGCTGTATCTCCTAAACTAGGAGTCTACGGGGGTCATTTTATGCACCAGAAAAAAAAATCAAAACACTAAAATGGCTGTATCTCCTAAACTAGTGGTCTGCGGGGGTCATTTTATGCACCAGAAAAAAAACATTCAAAACACTAAAATGGCTATATCTCCTAAACTAGGCGTCTGCGGGGGTCATTTTATGCACCAGAAAAAAAAATTTCAAAACATTCAAATGGCTACATCTCCTAACCTAGGCGTCTGCAAGGGCCATATAATGCACCAGAAAAAAAACTCTCAAAACAATAAAATGGCTATATCTCTTAAACTAGGGGTCTGCGGGGGTCATTTTAAGAAGCAAAAAAAAAAATTCAAAATTCAGTCATATTATGCACCAGAAAAAAAATAATACAAAACACTAAAACGGCTATATCTCCTAGACTAGTCGTCTACGATGGTCATTTTAAGCACCGAAAAAAAACATCCAAAACACTAAAATGGCTACATCTCCTAAACAAGGGGTCTGCGAGGTCATTTTATGCACCAGAAAAAAATATTCAAAACACTTAAATGGCTATATCTCATACACTAGGGGTCTGCGGGGGTCATATTATCCACCAGAAAAAAAAATTCAAAACTCTAAAATGGCTGTATCTCCTAAACTAGTGGTCTGCGGGGTCATTTTATGCACCAGAAAAAAAACATTCAAAACACTAAAATGGCTATATCTCCTAAACTTGTCGTGTGCGGGTGTCATTTTATGCACCCGAAAAAAAAATTTCAAAACACTAAAAGGGCTACATCTCCTAAACTATTCGTCTGCAAAGGCCATATAATGCACCAGAAAAAAAACACTCAAAACAATAAAATGGCTATATCTCTTTAACTGGGGGTCAGCGGGGGTCATTTTATGCACCAGAAAAAAAATAATACAAAACACTAAAACGGCTATATCTCCAGGACTAGTCGTCTACGATGGTCATTTTAAGCACCGAAAAAAAACATCCAAAACACTAAAATGGCTACATCTCCTAAACAAGGGGTCTGCGAGATCATTTCATGCACCAGAAAAAAAACATTCAAAACACTAAAATGGCTATATCGCCTCAACTAGTGGTCTGCGGGGGTCATATTATGCACCAGAAAAAAATATTCAAAACACTTAAATGGCTATATCTCCTAAACTAGACGTCTGCGGGGGTCATTTTATGCACCAGAAGAAAAACATTCAAAACACTAAAATTGGGGTATCTCCTAAACTAGTCGTCTGCGGGGGTCATATTATGCACCAGAAAAAAATATTCAAAACACTTAAATGGCTATATCTCATAAACTAGGGGTCTGCGGGGGTCATATTATGCTGAAGAAAAAAAAAATCAAAACACTAAAATGGATGTATCTCCTGAACTAGGGGTCTGCGGGGGTCATATTATGCTCCAGAAAAAAAATAATACAAAACACTAAAATGGCTATATCTCCTAAACTAGTGGTCTGCGGCAGTCCTTTTATGCACCAGAAAAAAAAACAATCAAAACACTAAAATGGCTATATCTCCTAAATTAGAGGTTTGCGTGGGTCATTTTATGCTTAGAAAAAAAAATTCAAAACACTAGAATATCTACATCTCCTAAACTAGTCATCTGCGGGGGTCATATTATCCACCAGAAAAAAAATTCAAAACTCTAAAATGGCTGTATCTCCTAAACTAGTGGTCTGCGGGGGTCATTTTGTGTACCAGAAAAAAAAAATCAAAACACTAAAATGGCTGTATCTCCTAATCTATTGGTCTGCGGGGGTCATTTTATGCACCAGAAAAAAAACATTCAAAACACTAAAAAGGCTATATCTCCTAAAGTAGTCGTCTGCGGGGGTCATATTATGCACCAGAAAAAAATATTCCAAAAACTTAAATGGCGATATCTCATAAACTAGGGTTCTGCGGGGGTCATTTTATGCACCAGAAAAAAAATCAAAACACTAAAATGGCTGTACCTCCTAAACTAGGGGTCTACGGGGGTCATTTTATGCACCAGAAAAAAAACTCAAAACACTAAAATGGCTGTATCTCCTAAACTAGGTGTCTGCTTGGGTCATTGTATGCACCAGAAAAAAAAAACAATCAAAACACTAAAATGGCTATATCTCCTCAACTAGGGGTCTGCTGGTGTCATATTATGCACCAGAAAAACACATTCAAAACACTAAAATGGCTATATCTCCTAAACTAGGCGTCCGCGGGGGTCATTTTATGCACCAGAAAAAAAAACTCAAAACAATAAAATGGCTATATCTCTTAAACTAGGGGTCTGCGGGGGTCATTTTATGCAGCAAAAAAAAAAAAATTCAAAATTCAGTCATATTATGCACCAGAAAAAAAATAATACAAAACACTAAAACGGCTATATCTCCTAGACTAGGCGTCTGCGATGGTCATATTATGCTCCAAAAAAAAAAAATCAAAACACTAAAATGGCTATATCTCCTAAACTAGACGTCTGCGGGGGTCATTTTATGCACCAGAAGAAAAACATTCAAAACACTAAAATTGGGGTATCTCCTAAACTAGTCGTCTGCGGGGGTCATATTATGCTCCAGAAAAAAAAAATCAAAACACTAAAATGGCTATATCTCCTAAACTAGTGGTCTGCGGCAGTCCTTTTATGCACCAGAAAAAAAAACAATCAAAACACTAAAATGGCTATATCTCCTAAATTAGAGGTTTGCGTGGGTCATTTTAAGCTTAGAAAAAAAAATTCAAAACACTAGAATATCTACATCTCCTAAACTAGTAGTCTGCGGGGGTCATATTATCCACCAGAAAAAAAATTCAAAACTCTAAAATGGCTGTATCTCCTAAACTAGGGGTCTGCGGGGGTCATTTTATGTACCAGAAAAAAAAATCAAAACACTAAAATGGCTGTATATCCTAAACTAGTGGTCAGCGGGGGTCATTTTATGCACCAGAAAAAAAACATTCAAAACACTAAAATGGCTATATCTACTAAACTAGTCGTCTGCGGGGGTCATATTTTGCACCAGAAAAAAAATCAAAACACTAAAATGGCTGTATCTCCTAAACTAGGAGTCTACGGGGGTCATTTTATGCACCAGAAAAAAAAAATCAAAACACTAAAATGGCTGTATCTCCTAAACTAGTGGTCTGCGGGGGTCATTTTATGCACCAGAAAAAAAACAATCAAAACACTAAAATGGCTATATCTCCTCAACTAGGGGTCTGCTTGTGTCATATTATGCACCAGAAAAAAACATTCAAAACACTAAAACGGCTGTATCTCCTAAACTAGTGGACTGCGGGGGTCATTTTATGCACCAGAAAAAAAACAATCAAAACACTAAAATGGCTATATCTCATAAACTAGGGGTCTGCGGGGGTCATTTTATGCACCAGAAAAAAAATCAAAACACTAAAATGGCTGTATCTCCTAAACTAGGAGTCTACGGGGGTCATTTTATGCACCAGAAAAAAAAAATCAAAACACAAAAATGGCTGTATCTCCTAAACTAGTGGTCTGCGTTGGTCATTTTATGCACCAGAAAAAAAACAATCAAAACACTAAAATGGCTATATCTCCTCAACTAGGGGTCTTCTGGTGTCATATTATGCACCAGAAAAAAACATTCAAAACACTAAAAAGGCTGTATCTCCTAAGCTAGTCGTCTGCGGGGGTCATATTATGCACCAGAAAAAAATATTCAAAACACTTAAATGGCTATATCTTCTAACCTAGGAGTCTGCGGGGGTCATATTCTGCACCAGAAAAAAAAATTCGAAACACTAAAATGTCTATATCTCCTAAACTAGACGTCTGCGGGTGTCATTTTATGCACCAGAAGAAAAACATTCAAAACACTAAAATTGGAGTATCTCCTAAACTAGTCGTCTGCGGGGGTCATATTATGCACCAGAAAAAAATATTCAAAACACTTAAATGGCTATATCTCCTAACCTAGGAGTCTGCGGGTGTCATATTCTGCACCAGAAAAAAAAATTCAAAACACTAAAATGTCTATATCTCCTAAACTAGACGTCTGCGGGGGTCATTTTATGCACCAGAAGAAAAACATTCAAAACACTAAAATTGGGGTTTCTCCTAAACTAGTCGTCTGCGGGGGTCATATTATGCACCAGAAAAAAATATTCCAAACACTTAAATGGCTATATCTCCTAACCTAGGAGTCTGCGGGTGTCATATTCTGCTCCAGAAAAAAAAAATCAAAACACTAAAATGGCTGTATCTCCTAAACTAGTGGGCTGCGGGGGTCATTTTATGCACCAGAAAAAAAACATTCAAAACACTAAAATGGCTATATCTACTAAACTAGTCGTCTGCGGGGGTCATATTATGCTCCAGAAAAAAATATTCAAAAAACTTAAATGGCTATATCTCATAAACTAGGGGTCAGCGGGGGTCATTTTATGCACCAGAAAAAAAATCAAAACACTAAAATGGCTGTATCTCATAAACTAGGAGTCTACGGGGGTCATTTTATGCACCAGAAAAAAAAAATCAAAACACTAAAATGGCTGTATCTCCTAAACTAGTGGTCTGCGGGGGTCATTTTATGCACCAGAAAAAAAACAATCGAAACACTAAAATGGCTATATCTCCTCAACTAGGGGTCTGCTGGTGTCATATTATGCACCAGAAAAACACATTCAAAACACTAAAATGGCTATATCTCCTCAACTAGGGATCTGCTGGTATCATATTATGCACCAGAAAAAAACATTCAAAACACTAAAATGGCTGTATCTCCTAAACTAGTCGTCTGCGGGGGTCATATTATGCACCAGAAAAAAATATTCAAAACACTTAAATGGCTATATCCCCTAACCTAGGAGTCTGCGGGGGTCATATTATGCTCCAGAAAAAAACATTCAAAATACTAAAATGGTTATATCTCCTAAACTAGGCGTCTGCGGGGGTCATTTTATGCACCAGAAAAAAAAATCAAAACACTAAAATGGATTTATCTCCTCAACTAGGGGTCTGCTGGTGTCATATTATGCACCAGAAAAAAACATTCAAAATACTAAAATGGTTATATCTCCTAAACTAGGCGTCTGCGGGGGTCATTTTATGCAATAGAAAAAAAAATCAAAACACTAAAATGGCTGTATCTCCTAAACTAGGCATCTGCGGGGGTCATTTAATGCAGCAGGAAAAAAACATTCAAAACACTAAAATGGCTATATCTCATAAACTAGGGGTCTGCGGGGGTCATATTATGCTCCAGAAAAAAAAAATCAAAACACTAAAATGGATTTATCTCCTCAACTAGGGGTCTGCTGGTGTCATATTATGCACCAGAAAAAAACATTCAAAATACTAAAATGGTTATATCACCTAAACTAGGCGTCTGCGGGGGTCATTTTATGCACCAGAAAAAAAAATCAAAACACTAAAATGGCTGTATCTCCTAAACTAGGCATCTGCGGGGGTCATTTAATGCAGCAGGAAAAAAAAATTCAAAACACTAAAATGGCTATATCTCCTAAATTATTGGTCTGCGGGGGTCACTTTATGCACCAGAAAAAAAAAATTCAAAACACTAAAATGGCTATATCTCCTAAACTAGGCGTCTGCGGGGGTCACTTTATGCACCAGAAAAAAAAAATTCAAAACACTAAAATGGCTATATCTCCTAAACTAGGCGTCTGCGGGGGTCATTTTATGCACCAGAAAAAAAAATTCAAAACACTAAAATGGCTATATCTCCTAAACTAGGCGTCTGCGGGGGTCATTTTATGCACCAGAAAAAAAAATCAAAGCACTAAAATGGCTGTATCTCCTAAACTAGGCATCTGCGGGGGTCATTTAATGCAGCAGGAAAAAAAAATTCAAAACACTAAAATGGCTATATCTCCTAAATTATTGGTCTGCGGGGGTCACTTTATGCACCAGAAAAAAAAAATTCTAAACACTAAAATGGCTATATCTCCTAAACTAGACGTCTGCAAGGGCCATATAAAGCACCAGAAAAAAAACATTCAAAACACTAAAATGGCTATATCTCCTAAACTAGTGGTCTGCGGGGGTCATTTTATGCACCAGAAAAAAACCATCAAAACACTAAAATGGCTATATCTCCTCAACTAGGGGTCTGCTGGTGTCATATTATGCACCAGAAAAAAACATTCAAAACACTAAAATGGCTATATCTCCTAAACTTGTCGTCTGCGGGGGTCATATTATGCACCAGAAAAAAATATTTAAAACACTTAAATGGCTATATCTCCCAACCTAGGAGTCTGCGGGGGTCATATTCTGCACCAGAAAAAAAAATTCAAAACACTAAAATGTCTATATCTCCTAAACTAGACGTCTGCGGGGGTCATTTTATGCACCAAAAGAAAAACATTCAAAACACTAAAATTGGGGTATCTCCTAAACTAGTCGTCTGCGGGGGTCATATTATGCACCAGAAAAAAATATTCAAAACACGTAAATGGCTATATTTCATAAACTAGGGGTCTGCGGGGGTCATATTATGCTCCAGAAAAAAAAAATCAAAACACTAAAATGGATGTATCTCCTGAACTATGGGTCTGCGTGGGTCATTTTATGCACCAGAAAAAAAATAATACAAAACACTATAACGGCTATATCTCCTAGACTAGTCGTCTGCGATGGTCATATTAAGTACCGCAAAAAAAACATCCAAAACACTAAAATGGCTATATCTCCTAAACAAGGGGTCTGCGAGGTCATTTTAAGCACCAGAAAAAAATATTCAAAACACTTAAATGGCTATATCTCATAAACTAGGGGTCTGCGGGGGTCATTTTATGCACCAGAAAAAAACCATCAAAACACTAAAATGGCTATATCTCCTCAACTAGGGGTCTGCTGGTGTCATATTATGCACCAGAAAAAAACATTCAAAACACTAAAATGGCTATATCTCCTAAACTAGTCGTCTGCGGTGGTCATATTATGCACCAGAAAAAAATATTCAAAACACTTAAATGGCTATATCTCATAAACTAGGGGTCTGCGGGGGTCATATTATGCTCCAGAAAAAAAAAATCAAAACACTAAAATGGATGTATCTCCTGAACTAGGGGTCTGCGTGGGTCATTTTATGCACCAGAAAAAAAATAATACAAAACACTAAAACGGCTATATCTCCTAGACTAATCGTCTGCGATGGTCATATTAAGCACCGAAAAAAAACATCCAAAACACTAAAATGGCTATATCTCCTAAACTAGGCATCTGCGGGGGTCATTTAATGCAGCTGGAAAAAAAAATTCAAAACACCAAAATGGCTATATCTCCTAAACTATGCGTCTGCGGGGGTCATTTTATGCACCAGAAAAAAAAATTCAAAACACTTAAATGGCTATATCTCCTAAACTAGTCGTCAGCGAGGGTCATATTATGCACCAGAAAAAAATATGCAAAACACTAAAATGGCTATATCCCCTAAACTAGCGGTCTGTGTGGGTCATTTTATCCACCCGAAAAAAAAAATTTCAAAATCAGAAAGAAAAAAATCAAAACACTAAAATGGATGTATCTCCTGAACTAGGCGTCTGCGGGGGTCATTTTGTGCACCAGAAAAAAAAATCAAAACACTAAAATGGCTATATCTTCTAAACTAGGCGTCTGCAAGGCCATATAATGCACCAGAAAAAAAACATTCAAAACACTAAAATGGCTATATCTCCTAAACTAGTGGTCTGCGGGGGTCATTTTATGCACCAGAAAAAAACCATCAAAACACTAAAATGGCTATATCTCCTCAACTAGGGGTCTGATGGTGTCATATTATGCACCAGAAAAAAACATTCAAAACACTAAAATGGCTATATCTCCTAAACTTGTCGTCTGCGGGGGTCATATTATGCACCAGAAAAAAATATTTAAAACACTTAAATGGCTATATCTCCCAACCTAGGAGTCTGCGGGGGTCATATTCTGCACCAGAAAAAAAAATTCAAAACACTAAAATGTCTATATCTCCTAGACTAGTCGTCTGCGGGGGTCATATTATGCACCAGAAAAAATATTCAAAACACTTAAATGGCTATATCTCATAAGCTAGTGGTCTGCGGGGGTCATTTTATGCACCAGAAAAAAAAATCAAAACACTAAAATGGATGTATCTCCTGAACTAGGGGTCTGCGTGGGTCATTTTATGCACCAGAAAAAAAATAATACAAAACACTAAAACGGCTATATCTCCTAGACTAGTCGTCTGCGATGGTCATATTAAGCACCGAAAAAGAACATCCAAAACACTAAAATGGCTATATCTCCTAAACAAGGGGTCTGCGAGGTCATTTTATGCACCAGAAAAAAATATTCAAAACACTTAAATGGCTATATCTCATAAACTAGAGGTCTGCGGGGGTCATATTATGCTCCAGAAAAAAAAATCAAAACACTAAAATGGATGTATCTCCTGAACTAGGGGTCTGCGTGGGTCATTTTATGCACCAGAAAAAAAATAATACAAAACACTAAAACGGCTATATCTCGTAGACTAGTCGTCTGCGATGGTCATATTAAGCACCGAAAAAAAACATCCAAAACACTAAAATGGCTATATCTCCTAAACAAGGGATCTGCGAGGTCATTTTATGCACCAGAAAAAAATATTCAAAACACTTAAATGGCTATATCTCCTAAACTAGGCGTCTGCGGGGGTCATTTTATGCACCAGAAAAAAAACAATCAAAACACTAAAATGGCTACATCTCCTCAACTAGGGGTCTGCTGGTGTCATATTATGCACCAGAAAAAAACATTCAAAATACTAAAATGGCTACATCTCCTAAACTAGGCATCTGCGGGGGTCATTTAATGCAGCAGGAAAAAAAAATTCAAAACACCAAAATGGCTATATCTCCTAAACTAGGCGTCTGCGGGGGTCATTTTATGCACCAGAAAAAAAAATTCAAAACACTAAAATGGCTATATCTCCTAAACTAGTCGTCAGCGAGGGTCATATTATGCACCAGAAAAAAATATTCAAAACACTTAAATGGCTGTATCTCCTAATCTGAGAGTCTGCGGGGGTCATATTATGCACCAGAAAAAAAAAATCAAAACACTAAAATGGCTATATCCCCTAAACTAGTGGTCTGCGGGGGTCATTTTATGCACCCGAAAAAAAAAATTTCAAAATCAGGAAGAAAAAAATCAAAACACTAAAATGGATGTATCTCCTGAACTAGGCGTCTGCGGGGGTCATTTTGTGCACCAGAAAAAAAAAATCAAAACACTAAAATGGCTATATCTTCTAAACTAGGCGTCTGCAAGGGCCATATAAAGCACCAGAAAAAAAACATTCAAAACACTAAAATGGCTATATCTCCTAAACTAGTGGTCTGCGGGGGTCATTTTATGCACCAGAAAAAAACCATCAAAACACTAAAATGGCTATATCTCCTCAACTAGGGGTCTGCTGGTGTCATATTATGCACCAGAAAAAAACATTCAAAACACTAAAATGGCTATATCTCCTAAACTTGTCGTCTGCGGGGGTCATATTATGCACCAGAAAAAAATATTTAAAACACTTAAATGGCTATATCTCCCAACCTAGGAGTCTGCGGGGGTCATATTCTGCACCAAAAAAAAAAATTCAAAACACTAAAATGTCTATATCTCCTAAACTAGACGTCTGCGGGGGTCATTTTATGCACCAGAAGAAAAACATTCAAAACACTAAAATTGGGGTATCTCCTAAACTAGTCGTCTGCGGGGGTCATATTATGCACCAGAAAAAAATATTCAAAACACGTAAATGGCTATATTTCATAAACTAGGGGTCTGCGGGGGTCATATTATGCTCCAGAAAAAAAAAATCAAAACACTAAAATGGATGTATCTCCTGAACTATGGGTCTGCGTGGGTCATTTTATGCACCAGAAAAAAAATAATACAAAACACTATAACGGCTATATCTCCTAGACTAGTCGTCTGCGATGGTCATATTAAGTACCGCAAAAAAAACATCCAAAACACTAAAATGGCTATATCTCCTAAACAAGGGGTCTGCGAGGTCATTTTAAGCACCAGAAAAAAATATTCAAAACACTTAAATGGCTATATCTCATAAACTAGGGGTCTGCGGGGGTCATTTTATGCACCAGAAAAAAACCATCAAAACACTAAACTGGCTATATCTCCTCAACTAGGGGTCTGCTGGTGTCATATTATGCACCAGAAAAAAACATTCAAAACACTAAAATGGCTATATCTCCTAAACTAGTCGTCTGCGGTGGTCATATTATGCACCAGAAAAAAATATTCAAAACACTTAAATGGCTATATCTCATAAACTAGGGGTCTGCGGGGGTCATATTATGCTCCAGAAAAAAAAAATCAAAACACTAAAATGGATGTATCTCCTGAACTAGGGGTCTGCGTGGGTCATTTTATGCACCAGAAAAAAAATAATACAAAACACTAAAAGGGCTATATCTCCTAGACTAATCGTCTGCGATGGTCATATTAAGCACCGAAAAAAAACATCCAAAACACTAAAATGGCTATATCTCCTAAACTAGGCATCTGCGGGGGTCATTTAATGCAGCTGGAAAAAAAAATTCAAAACACCAAAATGGCTATATCTCCTAAACTATGCGTCTGCGGGGGTCATTTTATGCACCAGAAAAAAAAATTCAAAACACTTAAATGGCTATATCTCCTAAACTAGTCGTCAGCGAGGGTCATATTATGCACCAGAAAAAAATATGCAAAACACTAAAATGGCTATATCCCCTAAACTAGCGGTCTGTGTGGGTCATTTTATCCACCCGAAAAAAAAAATTTCAAAAT
The DNA here is from genome assembly GCA_963966105.1 of Volucella zonaria. Classification (NCBI taxonomy): domain Eukaryota; kingdom Metazoa; phylum Arthropoda; class Insecta; order Diptera; family Syrphidae; genus Volucella; species Volucella zonaria. The sequence goes on along the minus strand of CAWYQB010000254.1, from coordinate 2,906,305 downwards.
CAGAAAGAAAAAAATCAAAACACTAAAATGGATGTATCTCCTGAACTAGGCGTCTGCGGGGGTCATTTTGTGCACCAGAAAAAAAAATCAAAACACTAAAATGGCTATATCTTCTAAACTAGGCGTCTGCAAGGCCATATAATGCACCAGAAAAAAAACATTCAAAACACTAAAATGGCTATATCTCCTAAACTAGTGGTCTGCGGGGGTCATTTTATGCACCAGAAAAAAACCATCAAAACACTAAAATGGCTATATCTCCTCAACTAGGGGTCTGATGGTGTCATATTATGCACCAGAAAAAAACATTCAAAACACTAAAATGGCTATATCTCCTAAACTTGTCGTCTGCGGGGGTCATATTATGCACCAGAAAAAAATATTTAAAACACTTAAATGGCTATATCTCCCAACCTAGGAGTCTGCGGGGGTCATATTCTGCACCAGAAAAAAAAATTCAAAACACTAAAATGTCTATATCTCCTAGACTAGTCGTCTGCGGGGGTCATATTATGCACCAGAAAAAATATTCAAAACACTTAAATGGCTATATCTCATAAGCTAGTGGTCTGCGGGGGTCATTTTATGCACCAGAAAAAAAAATCAAAACACTAAAATGGATGTATCTCCTGAACTAGGGGTCTGCGTGGGTCATTTTATGCACCAGAAAAAAAATAATACAAAACACTAAAACGGCTATATCTCCTAGACTAGTCGTCTGCGATGGTCATATTAAGCACCGAAAAAGAACATCCAAAACACTAAAATGGCTATATCTCCTAAACAAGGGGTCTGCGAGGTCATTTTATGCACCAGAAAAAAATATTCAAAACACTTAAATGGCTATATCTCATAAACTAGAGGTCTGCGGGGGTCATATTATGCTCCAGAAAAAAAAATCAAAACACTAAAATGGATGTATCTCCTGAACTAGGGGTCTGCGTGGGTCATTTTATGCACCAGAAAAAAAATAATACAAAACACTAAAACGGCTATATCTCGTAGACTAGTCGTCTGCGATGGTCATATTAAGCACCGAAAAAAAACATCCAAAACACTAAAATGGCTATATCTCCTAAACAAGGGATCTGCGAGGTCATTTTATGCACCAGAAAAAAATATTCAAAACACTTAAATGGCTATATCTCATAAACTATGGGTCTGCGGGGGTCATATTATGCTCCAGAAAAAAAAAAATCAAAACACTAAAATGGATTTATCTCCTCAACTAGGGGTCTGCTGGTGTCATATTATGCACCAGAAAAAAACATTCAAAATACTAAAATGGCTATATCTCCTAAACTAGGCGTCTGCGGGGGTCATTTTATGCACCAGAAAAAAAACAATCAAAACACTAAAATGGCTACATCTCCTCAACTAGGGGTCTGCTGGTGTCATATTATGCACCAGAAAAAAACATTCAAAATACTAAAATGGCTACATCTCCTAAACTAGGCATCTGCGGGGGTCATTTAATGCAGCAGGAAAAAAAAATTCAAAACACCAAAATGGCTATATCTCCTAAACTAGGCGTCTGCGGGGGTCATTTTATGCACCAGAAAAAAAAATTCAAAACACTAAAATGGCTATATCTCCTAAACTAGTCGTCAGCGAGGGTCATATTATGCACCAGAAAAAAATATTCAAAACACTTAAATGGCTGTATCTCCTAATCTGAGAGTCTGCGGGGGTCATATTATGCACCAGAAAAAAAAAATCAAAACACTAAAATGGCTATATCCCCTAAACTAGTGGTCTGCGGGGGTCATTTTATGCACCCGAAAAAAAAAATTTCAAAATCAGAAAGAAAAAAATCAAAACACTAAAATGGATGTATCTCCTAAACTAGGCGTCTGCGGGGGTCATTTTGTGCACCAGAAAAAAAAAATCAAAACACTAAAATGGCTATATCTTCTAAACTAGGCGTCTGCAAGGGCCATATAATGCACCAGAAAAAAAACATTCAAAACACTAAAATGGCTATATCTCTTAAACTAGTGGTCTGCGGGGATCATTTTATGCACCAGAAAAAAACCATCAAAACACTAAAATGGCTATATCTCCTCAACTAGGGGTCTGCTGGTGTCATACTATGCACCAGAAAAAAACATTCAAAACACTAAAATGGCTATATCTCCTAAACTTGTCGTCTGCGGGGATCATATTATGCACCAGAAAAAAATATTTAAAACACTTAAATGGCTATATCTCCCAACCTAGGAGTCTGCGGGGGTCATATTCTGCACCAGAAAAAAAAATTCAAAACACTAAAATGTCTATATCTCCTAAACTAGACGTCTGCGGGGGTCATTTTATGCACCAGAAGAAAAATATTCAAAACACTAAAATTGGGTATCTCCTAAACTAGTCGTCTGCGGGGGTCATATTATGCACCAGAAAAAAATATTCAAAACACTTAAATGGCTATATCTCATAAACTAGGGGTCTGCGGGGGTCATATTATGCTCCAGAAAAAAAAAATCAAAACACTAAAATGGATGTATCTCCTGAACTAGGGGTCTGCGTGGGTCATTTTATGCACCAGAAAAAAAATAATACCAAACACTAAAACGGCTATATCTCCTAGACTAGTCGTCTGCGATGGTCATATTAAGCACCGAAAAAAAACATCCAAAACACTAAAATGGCTATATCTCCTAAACAAGGGGTCTGCGAGGTCATTTTATGCACCAGAAAAAAATATTCAAAACACTTAAATGGCTATATCTCATAAACTAGGGGTCTGCGAGGGTCATTTTATGCACCAGAAAAAAACCATCAAGACACTAAAATGGCTATATCTCCTCAACTAGGGGTCTGCTGGTGTCATATTATGCACCAGAAAAAAACATTCAAAACACTAAAATGGCTATATCTCCTAAACTAGTGGTCTGCGGGGGTCATATTATGCTCCAGAAAAAAAAAATCAAAACCCTAAAATGGATGTATCTCCTGAACTAGGGGTCTGCGTGGGTCATTTTATGCACCAGAAAAAACATCAAAACACTAAAATGGCTGTATCTCTTAAACTAGGAGTCTACGGGGGTCATTTTATGCACCAGAAAAAAAAAATCAAAACACTAAAATGGCTGTATCTCCTAAACTAGTGGTCTGCGGGGGTCATTTTATGCACCAGAAAAAAACCATCAAACCACTAAAATGGCTATATCTCCTCAACTAGGGGTCTGCTTGTGTCATATTATGCACCAGAAAAAAACATTCAAAACACTAAAATGGCTATATCTCCTAAACTAGTCGTCTGCGGGGGTCATATTATGTACCAGAAAAAAATATTTAAAACACTTAAATGGCTATATCTCCCAACCTAGGAGTCTGCGGGGGTCATATTCTGCACCAGAAAAAAAAATTCAAAACACTAAAATGTCTATATCTCCTAAACTAGACGTCTGCGGGGGTCATTTTATGCACCAGAAGAAAAACATTCAAAACACTAAAATTGGGGTATCTCCTAAACTAGTCGTCTGCGGGGGTCATATTAAGCACCGAAAAAAAACATCCAAAACACTAAAATGGCTATATCTCCTAAACAAGGGGTCTGCGAGGTCATTTTATGCACCAGAAAAAAATATTCAAAACACTTAAATGGCTATATCTCATAAACTAGGCGTCTGCGGGAGTCATATTGTACACCAGAAAAAAAAATCAAAACACTAAAATATCTATATCTGCTAAACTAGTCGTCTGCGGGGGTCGTATTATGCACCAGAAAAAAATATTCAAAACACTAAAATGGCTATACTCCTAAACTAGGGGTCTGCGGGGGTCATTTTATGCTTAGAAAAAAAAAATTCAAAACACTAAAATATCTATATCTCCTAAACTAGGCGTCTGCGGGGGTCATTTAATGCAGCAGGAAAAAATATTCAAAAAACTTAAATGGCTATATCTCATAAACTTGGGGTCTGCGGGGGTCATTTTATGCACCAGAAAAAAAATCAATACACTAAAATGGCTGTATCTCCTAAACTAGGAGTCTACGGGTATGCACCAGAAAAAAAAAATCAAAACACTAAAATGGCTGTAGCTCCAAAACTAGTGGTCTGCGGGGGTCATTTTATGCACCAGAAAAAAACCATCAAAACACTAAAATGGCTATATCTCCTCAACTAGGGGTCTGCTGGTGTCATATTATGCACCAGAAAAAAACATTCAAAACACTAAAATGGCTATATCTCCTAAACTAGTGGTCTGCGGGGGTCATATTATGCTCCAGAAAAAAAAAATCAAAACCCTAAAATGGATGTATCTCCTGAACTAGGGGTCTGCGTGGGTCATTTTATGCACCAGAAAAAACATCAAAACACTAAAATGGCTGTATCTCTTAAACTAGGAGTCTACGGGGGTCATTTTATGCACCAGAAAAAAAAAATCAAAACACTAAAATGGCTGTATCTCCTAAACTAGTGGTCTGCGGGGGTCATTTTATGCACCAGAAAAAAACCATCAAACCACTAAAATGGCTATATCTCCTCAACTAGGGGTCTGCTTGTGTCATATTATGCACCAGAAAAAAACATTCAAAACACTAAAATGGCTATATCTCCTAAACTAGTCGTCTGCGGGGGTCATATTATGTACCAGAAAAAAATATTTAAAACACTTAAATGGCTATATCTCCCAACCTAGGAGTCTGCGGGGGTCATATTCTGCACCAGAAAAAAAAATTCAAAACACTAAAATGTCTATATCTCCTAAACTAGACGTCTGCGGGGGTCATTTTATGCACCAGAAGAAAAACATTCAAAACACTAAAATTGGGGTATCTCCTAAACTAGTCGTCTGCGGGGGTCATATTAAGCACCGAAAAAAAACATCCAAAACACTAAAATGGCTATATCTCCTAAACAAGGGGTCTGCGAGGTCATTTTATGCACCAGAAAAAAATATTCAAAACACTTAAATGGCTATATCTCATAAACTAGGCGTCTGCGGGAGTCATATTGTACACCAGAAAAAAAAATCAAAACACTAAAATATCTATATCTGCTAAACTAGTCGTCTGCGGGGGTCGTATTATGCACCAGAAAAAAATATTCAAAACACTAAAATGGCTATACTCCTAAACTAGGGGTCTGCGGGGGTCATTTTATGCTTAGAAAAAAAAAATTCAAAACACTAAAATATCTATATCTCCTAAACTAGGCGTCTGCGGGGGTCATTTAATGCAGCAGGAAAAAATATTTAAAACACTTAAATGGCTATATCTCATAAACTAGGGGTCTGCGGGGGTCATATTATGCTCCAGAAAAAAAAAATCAAAACACTAAAATGGATGTATCTCCTGAACTAAATGGCTGTATCTCCTAAACTAGTGGTCTGCGGGGGTCATTTTATGCACCAGAAAAAAAACATTCAAAACACTAAAATGGCTATATCTCCTAAACTAGTCGTCTGCGGGGGTCATATTATGCACCAGAAAAAAATATTCCAAAAACTTAAATGGCTATATCTCATAAACTAGGGGTCTGCGGGGGTCATTTTATGCACCAGAAAAAAAATCAAAACACTAAAATGGCTGTATCTCCTAAACTAGGAGTCTACGGGGGTCATTTTATGCACCAGAAAAAAAAAATCAAAACACTAAAATGGCTGTATCTCCTAAACTAGTGGTCTGCTTGGGTCATTTTATGCACCAGAAAAAAAAACAATCAAAACACTAAAATGGCTATATCTCCTCAACTAGGGGTCTGCTGGTGTCATATTATGCACCAGAAAAATACATTCAAAACACTAAAATGGCTATATCTCCTAAACTAGGCGTCCGCGGGGGTCATTTTGTGCACCAGAAAAAAAAATCAAAACACTAAAATGGCTATATCTCCTAAACTTGTCGTCTGCGGGTGTCATTTTAAGCACCCGAAAAAAAAATTTCAAAACATTAAAATGGCTACATCTCCTAACCTAGGCGTCTGCAAGGGCCATATAATGCACCAGAAAAAAAAAACTCAAAACAATAAAATGGCTATATCTCTTAAACTAGGGGTCTGCGGGGGTCATTTTATGCAGCAAAAAAAAAAACTTCGAAATTCAGTCATATTATGCACCAGAAAAAAAATAATACAAAACACTAAAACGGCTATATCTCCTAGAATAGTCGTCTGCGATGGTCATATTAAGCACCGAAAAAAAACAACCAAAACACTAAAATGGCTATATCTCCTAAACAAGGGGTCTGCGAGGTCATTTTATGCACCAGAAAAAAATATTCAAAACACTTAAATGGCTATATCTCATAACCTAGGGGTCTGCGGGGGTCATATTATGCTCCAGAAAAAAAAAATCAAAACACTTAAAGGCTATATCTCCTAAACTAGTGGTCTGCGGCAGTCCTTTTATGCACCAGAAAAAAAAAAATCAACACATTAAAATGGCTATATCTCCTATCTCATTTTATGCTTAGAAAAAAAAATTCAAAACACTAGAATATCTACATCTCCTAAACTAGTCGTCTGCGGGGGTCATATTATCCACCAGAAAAAAAATTCAAAACTCTAAAATGGCTGTATCTCCTAAACTAGTGGTCTGCGGGGGTCAATTTATGTACCAGAAAAAAAAAATCAAAACACTAAAATGGCTGTATCTCCTAAACTAGTGGTCTGCGGGGGTCATTTTATGCACCAGAAAAAAAACATTCAAAACACTAAAATGGCTATATCTACTAAACTAGTCGTCTGCGGGGGTCATATTATGCACCAGAAAAAAATATTCAAAAAACTAAAATGGCTATATCTCATAAACTAAGGGTCTGCGGGGGTCATTTTATGCACCAGAAAAAAAATCAAAACACTAAAATGGCTGTATCTCCTAAACTAGGAGTCTACGGGGGTCATTTTATGTACCAGAAAAAAAAAATCAAAACACTAAAATGGCTGTATCTCCTAAACTAGTGGTCTGCGGGGTCATTTTATGCACGAGAAAAAAAACAATCAAAGCACTAAAATGGCTATATCTCCTCAACTAGGGGTCTGCTGGTGTTATATTATGCACCAGAAAAACACATTCAAAACACTAAAATGGCTATATCTCCTCAACTAGGGGTCTGCTGGGGTCATTTTATGCACCAGAAAAAAAACATTCAAAGCACTAAAATGGCTGTATCTCCTAAACTAGTCGTCTGCGGGGGTCATATTATGCACCAGAAAAAAATATTCAAAACACTTAAATGGCTATATCTCCTAACCTAGGAGTCTGCGGGGGTCATATTCTGCACCAGAAAAAAAAATTCAAAACACTAAAATGTCTATATCTCCTAAACTAGACGTCTGCGTGGGTCATTTTATGCACCAGAAGAAAAACATTCAAAACACTAAAATTGGGGTATCTCCTAAACTAGTCGTCTGCGGGGGTCATATTATGCACCAGAAAAAAATATTCAAAACACTTAAATGGCTATATCTCCTAACCTAGGAGTCTGCGGGGGTCATTTTATGCACCAGAAAAAAAATCAAAACACTAAAATGGCTGTATCTCCTAAACTAGGAGTCTACGGGGGTCATTTTATGTACCAGAAAAAAAAAATCAAAACACTAAAATGGCTGTATCTCCTAAACTAGTGGTCTGCGGGGGTCATTTTATGCACCAGAAAAAAAACAATCAAAGCACTAAAATGGCTATATCTCCACAACTAGGGGTCTGCTGGTGTCATATTATGCACCAGAAAAACACATTCAAAACACTAAAATGGCTATATCTCCTAAACTAGTCGTCTGCGGGGGTCATATTATGCACCAGAAAAAAATATTCAAAACACTTAAATGGCTATATCTCATAAACTAGGGGTCTGCGGGGGTCATATTATGCTCCAGAAAAAAAAAATCAAAACACTAAAATGGCTGTATCTCCTAAACTAGTGGTCTGCGGGGGTCATTTTATGCACCAGAAAAAAAACATTCAAAACACTAAAATGGCTATATCTACTAAACTAGTCGTCTGCGGGGGTCATATTATGCACCAGAAAAAAATATTCAAAAAACTTAAATGGCTATATCTCATAAACTAGGGGTCTGCGGGGGTCATTTTATGCACCAGAAAAAAATCAAAACACTAAAATGGCTGTATCTCCTAAACTAGGAGTCTACGGGGGTCATTTCATGCACCAGAAAAAAAAAATCAAAACACTAAAATGGCTGTATCTCCTAAACTAGTGGTCTGCGGGGGTCATTTTATGCACCAGAAAAAAAACAATCAAAACACTAAAATGGCTATATCTCCTCAACTAGGGGTCTGCTGGTGTCATATTATGCACCAGAAAAACACATTCAAAACACTAAAATGGCTATATCTCCTCAACTAGGGATCTGCTGGTGTCATATTATGCACCAGAAAAAAACATTCAAAACACTAAAATGGCTGTATCTCCTAAACTAGTCGTCTGCGGGGGCATATTATGCACCAGAAAAAAATATTCAAAACACTTAAATGGCTATATCTCATAAACTAGGGGTCTGCGGGGGTCATATAAAGCTCCAGAAAAAAAAAATCAAAACACTAAAATGGCTGTATCTCCTAAACTAGTGGTCTGCGGGGGTCATTTTATGCACCAGAAAAAAAACATTCAAAACACTAAAATGGCTATATCTACTAAACTAGTCGTCTGCGGGAGTCATATTATGCACCAGAAAAAAATATTCAAAACACTTAAATGGCTATATCTCATAAACTAGGGGTCTGTGGGGGTCATATTATGCTCCAGAAAAAAAAAATCAAAACACTAAAATGGATTTATCTCCTCAACTAGGGGTCTGCTGGTGTCATATTATGCACCAGAAAAAAACATTCAAAATACTAAAATGGCTATATCTACTAAACTAGTCGTCTGCGGGAGTCATATTATGCACCAGAAAAAAATATTCAAAACACTTAAATGGCTATATCTCATAAACTAGGGGTCTGTGGGGGTCATATTATGCTCCAGAAAAAAAAAATCAAAACACTAAAATGGATTTATCTCCTCAACTAGGGGTCTGCTGGTGTCATATTATGCACCAGAAAAAAACATTCAAAATACTAAAATGGCTATATCTCCTAAACTAGTCGTCTGCGGGGGTCATATTATGCACCAGAAAAAAATATTCAAAACACTTAAATGGCTATATCTCATAAACTAGGGGTCTGCGGGGGTCATATTAAGCTCCAGAAAAAAAAAATCAAAACACTAAAATGGCTGTATCTCCTAAACTAATGGTCTGCGGGGGTCATTTTATGCACCAGAAAAAAAACATTCAAAACACTAAAATGGCTATATCTACTAAACTAGTCGTCTGCGGGAGTCATATTATGCACCAGAAAAAAATATTCAAAACACTTAAATGGCTATATCTCATAAACTAGGGGTCTGTGGGGGTCATATTATGCTCCAGAAAAAAAAAATCAAAACACTAAAATGGATTTATCTCCTCAACTAGGGGTCTGCTGGTGTCATATTATGCACCAGAAAAAAATATTCAAAACACTTAAATGGCTATATCTCCTAACCTAGGAGTCTGCGGGGGTCATATTCTGCACCAGAAAAAAAAATTCAAAACACTAAAATGTCTATATCTCCTAAACTAGACGTCTGCGTGGGTCATTTTATGCACCAGAAGAAAAACATTCAAAACACTAAAATGGCTATATCTACTAAACTAGTCGTCTGCGGGAGTCATATTATGCACCAGAAAAAAATATTCAAAACACTTAAATGGCTATATCTCCTAACCTAGGAGTCTGCGGGGGTCATTTTATGCACCAGAAAAAAAATCAAAACACTAAAATGGCTGTATCTCCTAAACTAGGAGTCTACGGGGGTCATTTTATGTACCAGAAAAAAAAAATCAAAACACTAAAATGGCTGTATCTCCTAAACTAGTGGTCTGCGGGGGTCATTTTATGCACCAGAAAAAAAACAATCAAAGCACTAAAATGGCTATATCTCCACAACTAGGGGTCTGCTGGTGTCATATTATGCACCAGAAAAACACATTCAAAACACTAAAATGGCTATATCTCCTAAACTAGTCGTCTGCGGGGGTCATATTATGCACCAGAAAAAAATATTCAAAACACTTAAATGGCTATATCTCATAAACTAGGGGTCTGCGGGGGTCATATTATGCTCCAGAAAAAAAAAATCAAAACACTAAAATGGCTGTATCTCCTAAACTAGTGGTCTGCGGGGGTCATTTTATGCACCAGAAAAAAAACATTCAAAACACTAAAATGGCTATATCTACTAAACTAGTCGTCTGCGGGGGTCATATTATGCACCAGAAAAAAATATTCAAAAAACTTAAATGGCTATATCTCATAAACTAGGGGTCTGCGGGGGTCATTTTATGCACCAGAAAAAAATCAAAACACTAAAATGGCTGTATCTCCTAAACTAGGAGTCTACGGGGGTCATTTCATGCACCAGAAAAAAAAAATCAAAACACTAAAATGGCTGTATCTCCTAAACTAGTGGTCTGCGGGGGTCATTTTATGCACCAGAAAAAAAACAATCAAAACACTAAAATGGCTATATCTCCTCAACTAGGGGTCTGCTGGTGTCATATTATGCACCAGAAAAACACATTCAAAACACTAAAATGGCTATATCTCCTCAACTAGGGATCTGCTGGTGTCATATTATGCACCAGAAAAAAACATTCAAAACACTAAAATGGCTGTATCTCCTAAACTAGTCGTCTGCGGGGGCATATTATGCACCAGAAAAAAATATTCAAAACACTTAAATGGCTATATCTCATAAACTAGGGGTCTGCGGGGGTCATATTAAGCTCCAGAAAAAAAAAATCAAAACACTAAAATGGCTGTATCTCCTAAACTAGTGGTCTGCGGGGGTCATTTTATGCACCAGAAAAAAAACATTCAAAACACTAAAATGGCTATATCTACTAAACTAGTCGTCTGCGGGAGTCATATTATGCACCAGAAAAAAATATTCAAAACACTTAAATGGCTATATCTCATAAACTAGGGGTCTGTGGGGGTCATATTATGCTCCAGAAAAAAAAAATCAAAACACTAAAATGGATTTATCTCCTCAACTAGGGGTCTGCTGGTGTCATATTATGCACCAGAAAAAAACATTCAAAATACTAAAATGGCTATATCTACTAAACTAGTCGTCTGCGGGAGTCATATTATGCACCAGAAAAAAATATTCAAAACACTTAAATGGCTATATCTCATAAACTAGGGGTCTGTGGGGGTCATATTATGCTCCAGAAAAAAAAAATCAAAACACTAAAATGGATTTATCTCCTCAACTAGGGGTCTGCTGGTGTCATATTATGCACCAGAAAAAAACATTCAAAATACTAAAATGGCTATATCTCCTAAACTAGTCGTCTGCGGGGGTCATATTATGCACCAGAAAAAAATATTCAAAACACTTAAATGGCTATATCTCATAAACTAGGGGTCTGCGGGGGTCATATTAAGCTCCAGAAAAAAAAAATCAAAACACTAAAATGGCTGTATCTCCTAAACTAATGGTCTGCGGGGGTCATTTTATGCACCAGAAAAAAAACATTCAAAACACTAAAATGGCTATATCTACTAAACTAGTCGTCTGCGGGAGTCATATTATGCACCAGAAAAAAATATTCAAAACACTTAAATGGCTATATCTCATAAACTAGGGGTCTGTGGGGGTCATATTATGCTCCAGAAAAAAAAAATCAAAACACTAAAATGGATTTATCTCCTCAACTAGGGGTCTGCTGGTGTCATATTATGCACCAGAAAAAAACATTCAAAATACTAAAATGGCTATATCTCCTAAACTAGGGGTCTGCGGGGGTCATCTTATGCACCAGAAAAAAAACAATCAAAACACTAAAATGGCTATATCTCCTCAACTAGGGGTCTGCTGGTGTCATATTATGCACCAGAAAAAAAAATTCAAAATAATAAAATGGCTATTTCTCCTAAACTAGTCGTCAGCGGGGGTCATATTATGCACCAGAAAAAAATATTCAAACACTTAAATGGCTATATCTCCTAAACTATTCGTCAGCGGGGGTCATATTATGCACCAGAAAAAAATATTCAAAACACTTAAATGGCTATATCTCCTAATCTGGGAGTCTGCGGGGGTCATATTATGCAGCAGAAAAAAAAATTCAAAACACTAAAATGGCTATATCCCCTAAACTAGCGGTCTGCGGGGGTCATTTTATGCACCCGAAAAAAAAAATTTCAAAATCAAAAAGAAAAAAATCAAAACACTAAAATGGATGTATCTCCTAAATTATTGGTCTGCGGGGGTCACTTTATGCACCAGAAAAAAAAAAATTCAAAACACTAAAATGGCTATATCTTCTAAACATGGGGTCGAGGTCATTTTATGCACCAGAAAAAAAACGTCCAAAACACTAAAATGGCTATTTCTCTATTTCTAAGCTAGGCGTCTGCGTGGTCATATTATGCACCAGAAAAAAAACATTCAAAACACTAAAATGGCTATATCGCCTCAACTAGTGGTCTGCAGCAGTCATTTTATGCATTAGAAAAAAAAATTCAAAACACTAAAATATCTATATCTCCTAAACTGGTGGTCTCCGGGAGTCATATAATGCACCAGAAAGAAAAACATTCAAAACACTAAAATGGCTACATCTCCTCAACTAGGGGTCTGCTGGGGTCATATGATGCACTAGAAAAAAAAATTCAAAACACTAAAACGGCTATATCTCCTAAACTTGTCGTCTGCGGGTGTCATTTTATGCACCCGAAAAAAAAATTTCAAAACACAAAAATGGCTACATCTCCTGAACTAGGCGTCTGCAAGGGCGCTATAATGCACCAGAAAAAAACCACTCAAAACAATAAAATGGCTATATCTCTTAAACTAGGGGTCTGCGGGGGTCATTTTATGCACCAGAAAAACACATTCAAAACACTAAAATGGCTATATCTCCTAAACTAGGCGTCTGCGGGGGTCATATTATGCACCAGAAAAACACATTCAAAACACTCAAATGGCTATATCTCCTAAACTAGGGGTCTGCGGGGGTCATTTTATGCAGCACAAAAAAAAATTCAAAATTCAGTCATATTATGCACAAAAAAAAATAATACAAAACACTAAAACGGCTATATCTCCTAGAATAGTCGTCTGCGATGGTCATATTAAGCACCGAAAAAAAGCATCCAAAACACTAAAATGGCTATATCTCCTAAACAAGGGTTCTGCGAGTTCATTTTATGCACCAGAAAAAAATATTCAAAATACTTAAATGGCTATATCTCATAAACTAGGGGTCTGCGGGGGTAATATTATGCTCCAGAAAAAAAAAATCAAAACACTAAAATGGCTATCTCACCTAAACTAGTCGTCTGCGGGGGTCATATTATCCACCAGAAAAAAAAATTCAAAACTCTAAAATGGCTTTATCTCCTAAACTAGGGGTCTGCGGGGGTCATTTTATGCACCAGAAAAAAAACCTTCAAAACAATAAAATGGCTATATCTCCTAAACTAGTCGTCTGCGGGGGTCATATTATGCACCAGAAAAAAATATTCAAAAAACTTAAATGGCAATATCTCATAAACTAGGTGTCTGCGGGGGTCATTTTATGCACCAGAAAAAAAATCGAAACACTGAAATGGCTATATCTCCTAAACTAGGAGTCTACGGGGGTCATTTTATGCACCAGAAAAAAAAAATCAAAACACTAAAATTGCTGTATCTCCGAAACTAGTGGTCTGCGGGGGTCATTTTATGCACCAGAAAAAAAACAATCAAAACACTAAAATGGCTATGTCTCCTCAACTAGGGGTCGGCTAGTGTCATATTATGCACCAGAAAAACACATTCAAAACACTAAAATGGCTATATCTCCTCAACTAGGGGTCTGCTGGTGTCATATTATGCACCAGAAAAAAACATTCAAAACACTAAAATGGCTATATCTCCTAAACTAGGCGTCTGCGGGGGTCATATTATGCACCAGAAAAACACATTCAAAACACTCAAATGGCTATATCTCCTAAACTAGGAGTCTACGGGGGTCGTTTTATGCACCAGAAAAAAAAAATCAAAACACTAAAATTGCTGTATCTCCGAAACTAGTGGTCTGCGGGGGTCATTTTATGCACCAGAAAAAAAACAATCAAAACACTAAAATGGCTATGTCTCCTCAACTAGGGGTCGGCTAGTGTCATATTATGCACCAGAAAAACACATTCAAAACACTAAAATGGCTATATCTCCTCAACTAGGGGTCTGCTGGTGTCATATTATGCACCAGAAAAAAACATTCAAAACACTAAAATGGCTATATCTCCTAAACTAGTCGTCTGCGGGTGTCATATTATGCACCAGAAAAAAATATTCAAAACACTTAAATGGCTATATCTCCTAACCTAGGAGTCTGCGGGGGTCATTTTATGCACCAGAAGAAAAACATTCAAAACACTAAAATTAGGGTGTTTCCTAAACTAGTCGTCTGCGGGGGTCATATTATGCACCAGAAAAAAATATTCAAAACACTTAAATGGCTATATCTCATAAACTAGGGGTCTGCGGGGGTCATTTTATGCACCAGAAAAAAAAATCAAAACACTAAAATGGCTGTATCTCCTAAACTATTGGTCTGCGGGGGTCATTTTATGCACCAGAAAAAAAACAATCAAAACACTAAAATGGCTATATCTCCTCAACTAGGGGTCTGCTGGTGTCATATTATGCACCAGGAAAAAACATTCAAAACACTAAAATGGCTATATCTCCTAAACTAGGCATCTGCGGGGGTCATTTAATGCAGCAGGAAAAAAAAATTCAAAACACCAAAATGGCTATATCTCCTAAACTAGGCGTCAGTGGGGGTTTTTTTATGCACCAGAAAAAAAAATTCAAAACACTAAAATGGCTATATCTTCTAAACTAGTCGTCTGCGGGGGTCATATTATGCAGCAGAAAAAAATATTCAAAACACTTAAATGGCTATATCCCCTAAACTAGTGGTCTGCGGGGGTCATTTTATGCACCAGAAAAAAAACAATCAAAACACTAAAATCGCTATATCTCCTCAACTAGGGGTCTGCTGGTGTCATATTATGCACCAGAAAAAAACATTCAAAACACTAAAATGGCTATATCTCCTAAACTAGGCATCTGCGGGGGTCATTTAATGCAGCAGGAAAAAAAAATTCAAAACACCAAAATGGCTATATCTCCTAAACTAGGCGTCTGCGGGGGTTATTTTATGCACCAGAAAAAAAAATTCAAAACACTAAAATGGCTATATCTCCTAAACTAGTCGTCTGCGGGGGTCATATTATGCACCAGAAATAAATATTCAAAACACTTAAATGGCTATAGATTCTCAACTGGTGGTCTGCGGGGGTCATATTATGCACCAGATAAAAAAATTCAAAACACTAAAATGGCTATATCTCCTTAGCTAGGCGTCTGCGGGGGTCATTTTACGCACCAGAAAAAAAAAATTCAAAACACTAAAATGGCTATATCTTCTAAACTAGGCGTCTGCAAGGGCCATATAATGCACCAGAAAAAAAAAATTCAAAACACTTAAATGGCTATATCTCCTAAACATGGGGTCTGCGAGGTCATTTTATGCACCAGAAAAAAAACGTCCAAAACACTAAAATGGCTATTTCTCCTAAGCTAGGCGTCTGCGTGGTCATATTATGCACCAGAAAAAAAACATTCAAAACACTAAAATGGCTATATCGCCTCAACTAGTGGTCTGCAGGAGTCATTTTATGCATTAGAAAAAAAAATTCAAAACACTAAAATATCTATATCTCCTAAACTGGTGGTCTCCGGGAGTCATATAATGCACCAGAAAAAAAAACATTCAAAACACTAAAATGGCTACATCTCCTCAACTAAGGGTCTGCTGGTGTCATATTATGCACCAGAAAAAAAACATTCAAAACACTAAAATGGCTGTATCTCCTAAACTGGTCGTCTGTGGGCTCATATTATGCACCAGAAAAAAATATTCAATCTGGCTATATCTCCTAAACTAGGGGTCTGCGGGTGTCATTTTATGCACCCGAAAAAAAAAATTTCAAAACACTAAAATGGCTACATCTCCTAAACTAGGGGTCTGCTGAGGTCATATTATGCACCAGAAAAAAAACACTCAAAACAATAAAATGGCTATATCTCTTAAACTAGGGGTCTGCTGGGGTCATTTTATGCACCACAAAAAAAAAATTCACAACGCTAAATGGGCTATATTTCCTAAACTAGTCGTCTGCGGGGGTAAGAAAAAAAACATTCAAAACACTTAAATGGCTATATCCCCTAAAATAGGCGCCTGCGGGTGTCATTTTATGCATTAGAAAAAAAGATTCAAAACACTAAAATATCTATATCTCCTAAACTGGTGGTCTCCGGGAGTCATATAATGCACCAGAAAAAAAAACATTCAAAACACCAAAAAGGCTATAAATTCTCAACTAGGGGTCTGCTGGGGTTATATTATGCACCAGAAAAAAAACATTCAAAACACTAAAATATCTATATCTCCTAAGCTAGTCGTCTGCGGGGGTCATTTTATGCACCAGAAAAAAAATCCAAAACACTAAAATGGCTATATCTCCTAAACTAGGGGTCTTCTGGGGTCATTTTATGCATCAGAAAAAAAAAACTCAAAACACTAAAATATCTATATCTCCTAAACTAGTCGTCTGCGGGGTCATGTTATGCACCAGAAAAAAGACATTCAAAACACTAAAATGGCTATATATTCTCAACTAGGGGTCTGCTGGGGTTATATTATGCAAAAGAAAAAAAACATTCAAAACACTAAAATGGCCATATCCCCTAAACTAGGCGTCTGCGGGAGTCATTTTGTGCACCAGAAAAGAAAAAAATTCAAAACACTAAAATGGCTATATCTCCTAAACTTGGGGTCTGCGGGGGTCATTTTATGCATCAGAAAAAAAAACTCAAAACACTAAAATATCTATATCTCCTAAACTAGTCGTCTGCAGGTGTCATATTATGCACCAGAAACAAAACATTCAAAACACTAAAATGGCTATATCTCCTGATGGGGTTATTTTATGCATCAGAAAAAAAAAACTCAAAACCCTAAAATATCTATATCTCCTAAACTAGTCGTCTGCGGGGTCATATTATGCACCAGAAAAAAGACATTCAAAACACTAAAATGGCTATATATTCTCAACTAGGGGTCTGCTGGGGTTATATTATGCAAAAGAAAAAAAACATTCAAAACACTAAAATGGCCATATCCCCTAAACTAGGCGTCTGCGGGAGTCATTTTGTGCACCAGAAAAGAAAAAAATTCAAAAAACTAAAATGGCTATATATTCTCAACTAGGGATCTGCGTGGGTCATATTATGCACCAGAAAAAAATATCCAAAACACTAAAATGGCTATATCTCTTAAACTAGGCGTCTACGGGGGTCACTTTATGCAGCAGGAAAAAAAATACAAAAATGGCTATATCTCTACAACTAGTCGTCTTTGTTGGTCATATTATGCACCACCAAAAAAAAAAACTTCAAAACACTAAATGTGCTATATCTCCTAAACTGGTCGTCTGTGGGCTCATATTATGCACCAGAAAAAAATATTCAATCTGGCTATATCTCCTAAACTAGCGGTCTGCGGGGGTCATATGATGCAGCAGAAAAAAAAATTCAAAACACTAAAACGGCTATATCTCCTAGACTAGTCGTCTGCGAGGGTCATATTAAGCACCGAAAAAAAACATCCAAAACACTAAAATGGCTATATCGCCTCAACTAGTGGTCTGCTCTGGTTATATAACGCATCAGAAAAAAAACATTAAAAACACTAAAATGGCTATATCCCCTAAACTAGGCGTCTGCAGGAGTCATTTTATGCAACAGAAAAAAAAAATCCAAACACTAAAATGGCTATATCTCCTTAGCTAGGTGTCTGCGTGGGCCATATTATGCACCAGAAAAAAAACATTCAAAAAACACTAAAATGACTACATCTCCTCAACTAGGGGTCTGCTGGGGTCATATTATGCACCAGAAAAAAAAACATTCAAAACACTAAAATGGCTATATGTTCTCAACTAGGGGTCTGCTGGGGTTATATTATGCAAAAGAAAAAAAACATTAAACACTAAAATGGCTATATCCCCTAAACTAGGCGTCTGCGTGAGTCATTTTGTACACCAGAAAAGAAAAAAATTCAAAAAACTAAAATGGCTATATATTCTCAACTAGGGATCTGCGTGGGTCATATTATGCACCAGAAAAAAATATCCAAAACACTAAACACTATCTCTTAAACTAGGCGTCTACGGGGGTCACTTTATGCAGCAGGAAAAAAAATACAAAAATGGCTATATCTCTACAACTAGTCGTCTTTGTTGGTCATATTATGCACCACCAAAAAAAAAAAATTCAAAACACTAAATGAGCTATATCTCCTAAACTGGTCGTCTGTGGGCTCATATTATGCACCAGAAAAAAAAATTCAATCTGGCTATATCTCCTAAACTAGCGGTCTGCGGGGGTCATATGATGCAGCAGAAAAAAAAATTCAAAACACTAAAACGGCTATATCTCCTAGACTAGTCGTCTGCGAGGGTCATATTAAGCACCGAAAAAAAACATCCAAAACACTAAAATGGCTATATCGCCTCAACTAGTGGTCTGCTCTGGTTATATAACGCATCAGAAAATAAACATTAAAAACACTAAAATGGCTATATCCCCTAAACTAGGCGTCTGCAGGAGTCATTTTATGCAACAGAAAAAAAAAATCCAAACACTAAAATGGCTATATCTCCTTAGCTAGGTGTCTGCGTGAGTCATATTATGCACCAGCAGAAAAAAAAATTCAAAACACTAAAACGGCTATATCTCCTAGACTAGTCGTCTGCGAGGGTCATATTAAGCACCGAAAAAAAACATCCAAAACACTAAAATGGCTATATCGCCTCAACTAGTGGTCTGCTCTGGTTATATAACGCATCAGAAAAAAAACATTAAAAACACTAAAATGGCTATATCCCCTAAACTAGGCGTCTGCAGGAGTCATTTTATGCAACAGAAAAAAAAAATCCAAACACTAAAATGGCTATATCTCCTTAGCTAGGTGTCTGCGTGGGCCATATTATGCACCAGAAAAAAAACATTCAAAAAACACTAAAATGAATACATCTCCTCAACTAGGGGTCTGCTGGGGTCATATTAAGCACCAGAAAAAAAAACATTCAAAACACTAAAATGGCTATATGTTCTCAACTAGGGGTCTGCTGGGGTTATATTATGCAAAAGAAAAAAAACATTAAACACCAAAATGGCTAGGCGTCTGCGTGAGTCATATTATGCACCAGAAGAAAATATTCAAAACACTAAAATGGCTATATCCCTTAAACTAGGCGTCTGCGGGGGTCATTTTTTGCAGCAGTAAAAAAACAATTCAAAACCCTAAAACTCAATATCTCCTAAACCAGTCGTCTGCGGATGTCATTTCATGCACCAGAAAAAAAAAATTCAAAACACTAAAATGGCTATTTCCTCTAAACTAGGCGTCTGCATGAGTCACATTAAGCACCAGATAAAAAACATTCAAAACACTAAAATGGCTATATATTCTCAACTAGTGGTCTGCGGGGGTCATATTATGCACCAGAAAAAAAAATTCAAAACACTAAAATGTCTATATCTCCTAAACTGGGGGTCTGCGGGGGTCATTTTATGAATCAGAAAAAAAAATTAAAAACACTAAAATATCTGTATCTCCTAAACTAGTCGTCTGCGGAGGTCATTTTATGCACAAGAAAAAAAAAATTCAAAACACTAAAATGGCTATATATTCTCAATAAGGGATCTGCGTGAGTCATATTATGCACCAGAAAAAAACATTCAAAACACTAAAACGGCTATATATTCTCAACTAGGGGTCTGCTGGGGTTATATTATGCACCAGAAAAAAAACATTCAAAACACTAAAATGGCTATAGATTCTCAACTGGTGGTCTGCGGGGGTCATATTATGCACCAGAAAAAAAAATTCAAAACACTAAAATGTCTATGTCTCCTAAACTGGGGGTCTGCGGGGGTCATTTTATGAATCAGAAAAAAAAATTAAAAACACTAAAATATCTGTATCTCCTAAACTAGTCGTCTGCGGAGGTCATTTTATGCACAAGAAAAAAAAAATTCAAAACACTAAAATGGCTATATATTCTCAATAAGGGATCTGCGTGAGTCATATTATGCACCAGAAAAAAACATTCAAAACACTAAAATGGCTGTATCTCCTAAACTGGTCGTCTGTGGGCTCATATTATGCACCAGAAAAAAATATTCAATCTGGCTATATCTCCTAAACTAGGGGTCTGCGGGTGTCATTTTATGCACCCGAAAAAAAAATTTCAAAACACTAAAATGGCTACATCTCCTAAACTAGGGGTCTGCTGAGGTCATATTATGCACCAGAAGAAAAACACTCAAAACAATAAAATGGCTATATCTCTTAAACTAGGGGTCTGCTGGGGTCATTTTATGCACCACAAAAAAAAATTCACAACGCTAAATGGGCTATATTTCCTAAACTAGTCGTCTGCGGGGGTAAGAAAAAAAACATTCAAAACACTTAAATGGCTATATCCCCTAAAATAGGCGCCTGCGGGTGTCATTTTATGCATTAGAAAAAAAAATTCAAAACACTAAAATATCTATATCTCCTAAACTGGTGGTCTCCGGGAGTCATATAATGCACCAGAAAAAAAAACATTCAAAACACTAAAATGGTTATAAATTCTCAACTAGGGGTCTGCTGGGGTTATATTATGCACCAGAAAAAAAACATTCAAAACACTAAAATATCTATATCTCCTAAGCTAGTCGTCTGCGGGGGTCATTTTATGCACCAGAAAAAAAATCCAAAACACTAAAATGGCTATATCTCCTAAACTAGGGGTCTGCTGGGGTCATTTTATGCATCAGAAAAAAAAAACTCAAAACACTAAAATATCTATATCTCCTAAACTAGTCGTCTGCGGGGTCATGTTATGCACCAGAAAAAAGACATTCAAAACACTAAAATGGCTAAATATTCTCAACTAGGGGTCTGCTGGGGTTATATTATGCAAAAGAAAAAAAACATTCAAAACACTAAAATGGCCATATCCAATAAACTAGGCGTCTGCGGGAGTCATTTTGTGCACCAGAAAAGAAAAAAATTCAAAACACTAAAATGGCTTTATATTCTCAATAATTGATCTGCGTGAGTCATATTATGCACCAGAAAAAAACATTCAAAACACTAAAATGGCTGTATCTCCTAAACTGGTCGTCTGTGGGCTCATATTATGCACCAGAAAAAAATATTCAATCTGGCTATATCTCCTAAACTAGGGGTCTGCGGGTGTCATTTTATGCACCCGAAAAAAAAATTTCAAAACACTAAAATGGCTATATCTCCTAAACTTGGGGTCTGCGGGGGTCATTTTATGCATCAGAAAAAAAAACTCAAAACACTAAAAAATCTATATCTCCTAAACTAGGGGTCTGCTGGGGTCATTTTATGCATCAGAAAAAAAAAACTCAAAACACTAAAATATCTATATCTCCTAAACTAGTCGTCTGCGGGATCATATTATGCACCAGAAAAAAGACATTCAAAACACTAAAATGGCTATATATTCTCAACTAGGGGTCTGCTGGGGTTATATTATGCATCAGAAAAAAAAAACTCAAAACACTAAAATATCTATATCTCCTAAACTAGTCGTCTGCGGGATCATATTATGCACCAGAAAAAAGACATTCAAAACACTAAAATGGCTATATATTCTCAACTAGGGGTCTGCTGGGGTTATATTATGCACCAGAAAAAAAACATTCAAAACACTAAAAGGGCTATATCTCCTAAACTAGTCGTCTGCGGGGGTCATTTTATGCACCAGCAAAAAAATTCAAAACACTAAAATGGCTATATCTCCTAAACTTGGGGTCTGCGGGGGTCATTTTATGCATCAGAAAAAAGACATTCAAAACACTAAAATATCTATATCTCCTAAACTAGTCGTCTGCAGGTGTCATATTATGCACCAGAAACAAAACACTAAAATGGCTATATCTCCTAAACTAGGGGTCTGCTGGGGTCATTTTATGCATCAGAAAAAAAAAACTCAAAACACTAAAATATCTATATCTCCTAAACTAGTCGTCTGCGGGGTCATATTATGCACCAGAAAAAAGACATTCATAACACTAAAATGGCTATATATTCTCAACTAGGGGTCTGCTGGGGTTATATTATGCAAAAGAAAAAAAACATTCAAAACACTAAAATGGCCATATCCCCTAAACTAGGCGTCTGCGGGAGTCATTTTGTGCACCAGAAAAGAAAAAAATTCAAAAAACTAAAATGGCTATATATTCTCAACTAGGGATCTGCGTGGGTCATATTATGCACCAGAAAAAAATATCCAAAACACTAAAATGGCTATATCTCTTAAACTAGGCGTCTACGGGGGTCACTTTATGCAGCAGGAAAAAAAATACAAAAATGGCTATATCTCTACAACTAGTCGTCTTCGTTGGTCATATTATGCACCAGCAAAAAAAAAAATTCAAAACACTAAATGTGCTATATCTCCTAAACTGGTCGTCTGTGGGCTCATATTATGCACCAGAAAAAAATATTCAATCTGGCTATATCTCCTAAACTAGCGGTCTGCGGGGGTCATATGATGCAGCAGAAAAAAAAATTCAAAACACTAAAACGGCTATATCTCCTAGACTAGTCGTCTGCGAGGGTCATATTAAGCACCGAAAAAAAACATCCAAAACACTAAAATGGCTATATCGCCTCAATTGGTGGTCTGCTCTGGTTATATTACGCATCAGAAAAAAAACATTAAAAACACTAAAATGGCTATATCCCCTAAACTAGGCGTCTGCAGGAGTCATTTTATGCAACAGAAAAAAAAAATCCAAACACTAAAATGGCTATATCTCCTTAGCTAGGTGTCTGCGTGGGCCATATTATGCACCAGAAAAAAAACATTCAAAAAACACTAAAATGACTACATCTCCTCAACTAGGGGTCTGCTGGGGTCATATTATGCACCAGAAAAAAAAACATTCAAAACACTAAAATGGCTATATGTTCTCAACTGGGGGTCTGCTGGGGTTATATTATGCAAAAGAAAAAAAACATTAAACACTAAAATGGCTATATCCCCTAAACTAGGCGTCTGCGTGAGTCATATTATGCACCAGAAGAAAATATTCAAAACACTAAAATGGCTACATCTCTTAAACTAGGCGTCTACGGGGGTCATTTTATGCAGCAGGAAAAAAAAATTCAACACACTAAAACGGCTATATCTCCTAAACTAGGGGTCTGCAGGGGTCATATGATGCATCAGAAAAAAAACTCAAAACACTAAAATATCTATATCTCCTAAACTAGTCGTCTGCGGGGTCATATTATGCACCAGAAAAAAGACATTCAAAACACTAAAACGGCTATATATTCTCACCTAGGGGTCTGCTGGGGTTATATTATGCACCAGAAAAAAACTTTCAAAACATTAAAAGGGCTATATCTCCTAAACTAGTCGTCTGCGGGGCTCATTTTATGCACCAGAAAAAAAATTCAAAACACTAAAATGGCTATATCTCCTCAACTAGGGGTCTGCTGGGGTCATTTTATTAATCAGAAAAAAAAAATCAAAACATTAAAATATCTAAGTCTCCTAAACTATTCGTCTGCGGGGGTCATATTATGCACCAGAAAAAAGGCATTCAAAACACTAAAATGGCTATATATTCTCAACTAGGGGTCTGCTGGGGTTATATTATGCACCAGAAAAAAACATTCAAAACACTAAAATGGCCATATCCCCTAAACTAGGCGTCTGCGGGGGTCAATTTATGCAGCAGGAAAAAAAAATACAAAAATGGCTATATCTCTACAACTAGTCGTCTTCGTTGGTCATATTATGCACCAGCAAAAAAAAACATTCAAAACACTAAAAGTGCTATATCTCCTAAACTGGTCGTCTGTGGGCTCATATTATGCACCAGAAAAAAAACACTCAAAACAATAAATTGGCTACATCTCCTCAACTAGGGGTCTGCTGGGGTCATATTATGCACCAGAAAAAGAACATTCAAAACATTAAAATGGCTACACCTCCTAAAATAGGCGCCTGCGGGGGTCATATTAAGCACAGAAAAAAAACATCCAAAACACTCAAATGGCTATATCTCCTAAACAAGGGGTCTGCGAGGTCATTTTATGCACCAGAAAAAAAACATCCAAAACACTAAAATGGCTATATCTCTTAAGGTAGGCGTCTGCGTGGTCATATTTTGCACCAGAAAAAAAACATTCAAAACACTAAAATGGCTACATCTCCTCAACTAGGGGTCTGCTGTGGTCATATTATGCACCAGAAAAAGAACATTCAAAACATTAAAATGGCTACATCTCCTAAAATAGGCGCCTGCGGGGGTCATTTTATGCATTAGAAAAAAAAAATTTAAAACACTAAAATATCTATATCTCCTAAACTGGTGATCTCCGGGAGTCATATAATGCACCAGAAAAAAAAACATTCAAAACACTAAAATGGCTATTTATTCTCAACTAGGGGTCTGCCGGGGTTATATTATGCACCAGAAAAAAAACATTCAAAACACTAAAAGGGCTATATCTCCTAAACTAGTCGTCTGCGGTGGTCATTTTATGCACCAGTAAAAAAATTCAAAACATTAAAATGGCTATATCTCCTAAGCTAGGGGTCTGCTGGGGTCATTTTATGCATCAGAAAAAAAAACCCAAAACAGGAAAATATCTATATCTCCTAAACTAGTCGTCTGCGGGGTCATTTTATGCACCAGAAAAAAAATTCAAAACACTAAAATGGCTATATTTCCTAAACTAGGGGTCTGCTGGGGTCATTTTATGCATCAGAAAAAAAAACTCAAAACACTAAAAAATCTATATCTCCTAAACTAGTCGTCTGCGGGGTCATATTATGCACCAGAAAAAAGACATTCAAAACACTAAAATGGCTTTATATTCTCAACCAGGGGTCTGCTGGGGTTATATTATGCACCAGCAAAAACATTCAAAACACTAAAAGGGCTATATCTCCTAAACTAGTCGTCTGCGGGGTCATTTTATGCACCAGAAAAAAAATTCAAAACACTAAAACGGCTATGTCTCCTAAACTAGCGGTCCGCTGGGGTCATTTTATGCATCAGAAAAAAAAACTCAAAACACTAAAAATCTATGCCTCCTAAACTAGTCGTCTGCGGGGGTCATATTATGCACCAGAAAAAAGACATTCAAAACACTAAAATGGTTATATATTCTCAACTAGGGGTCTGCTGGTGTTATATTATGCAAAAGAAAAAAAACATTCAAAACACTAAAATGGCCATATCCCCTAAAATAGGCGTCTGCGGGAGTCATTTTGTGCACCAGAAAAGAAAAAAATTCAAAACACTAAAATGGCTATATCTCCTCAACTTGGGGTCTGCGGGGGTCATTTTATGCATCAGAAAAAAAAACTCAAAACACTAAAATATCTATATCTCTTAAACTGGTCGTCTGCAGGTGTCATATTATGCACCAGAACAAAAACATTCAAAACACTAAAATGGCTATATCTCCTAAATTAGGGGTCTGCTGGGGTCATTTTATGCATCAGAAAAAAAAACTCAAAACACTAAAATATCTAAGTCTCCTAAACTAGTCGTCTGCGGGGGTCATATTATGCACCAGAAAAAAGACATTCAAAACACTAAAATGGCTATATATTCTCAACTAGGGGTCTGCTGGGGTTATATTATGCAAAAGAAAAAAAACATTCAAATCACTAAAATGGCCATATCCCCTAAACTAGGCGTCTGCGGGAGTCATTTTGTGCACCAGAAAAGAAAAAAATTCAAAACACTAAAATGGCTGTATCTCCTAAACTTGGGATCTGCGTGGGTCATATTATGCACCAGAAAAAAAACATTCAAAACACCAAAATGGCTATATCACCTGAACTAGGGGTCTCCAGGGGTCATATGATGCTCCTGAAAAGAACATATAAAACACTAAAATGGCTATATCTCCTAAACTAGGGGTCTGCAGGGGTCATATGATGCATCAGAAAAAAAAAACTCAAAACACTAGAATATCTATATCTCCTAAACTAGTCGTCTGCGGGGTCATATTAGGCACCAGAAAAAAATATTCAAAACACTAAATTTGCTAAATCTCCTAAACTAGGCGTCTGCGGGGGTCATTTCATGCACCAGAAAAAAAAAAGCAAAACACTAAAATATCTATATCTCCTAAACTAGTCGTCTGCGTGGTCATATTATGCACCAGAAAAGAAACATTCAAAACACTAAAATGGCTATATATTCTCTACTGGAGGTCTGCGGGTGTCATTTTATGCATCAGATAAAACACTCAAAACACCAAAATGGCTATATCATCTAAACTAGGGGTCTCCAGGGTTCATATGATGCACCAGAAAAAATACATTCAAAACACTAAAATGGCTATATATTCTCA
Organism: Volucella zonaria; assembly: GCA_963966105.1. Taxonomy (NCBI): domain Eukaryota; kingdom Metazoa; phylum Arthropoda; class Insecta; order Diptera; family Syrphidae; genus Volucella; species Volucella zonaria. The sequence continues at coordinate 2,879,768 of CAWYQB010000254.1, read as the reverse complement.
ACTGGTGGTCTGCAGGGGTCATATGATGCATCAGAAAAAAAAACTCAAAACACTAAAATATCTTTATCTCCTAAACTAGTCGTCTGCGGGGTCATATTAGGCACCAGAAAAAAGGCATTCAAAACACTAAAATGCCTATATATTCTCAACTAGGGGTCTGCTGGGGTTATATTATGCACCAGAAAAAAAACATTCAAAACACTAAAAGGGCTATATCTCCTAAACTAGTCGTCTGCGGGGGTCATTTTATGCACCAGAAAAAAAATTCAAAACACTAAAATGGCTATATCTCCTAAACTAGGGGTCTGCTGGGGTCATTTTATGCATCAGAAAAAAAAACTCAAAACACTAAAATATCTATGTCTCCTAAACTAGTCGTCTGCGGGGGTCATATTATGCACCAGAAAAAAGATATTCAAAACACTAAAATGGCTATATATTCTCAACTAGGGGTCTGCTGGGGTTATATTATGCAAAAGAAAAAAAACATTCAAAACACTAAAATGGCCATATCCCCTAAACTAGGCGTCTGCGGGAGTCATTTTTTGCACCAGAAAAGAAAAAAATTCAAAACACTAAAATGGCTGTATCTCCTAAACTTGGGATCTGCGTGGGTCATATTATGCACCAGAAAAAAACATTCAAAACACCAAAATGGCTATATCACCTGAACTAGGGGTCTCCAGGGGTCATATGATGCTCCTGAAAAGAACATATAAAACACTAAAATGGCTATATCTCCTAAACTAGGGGTCTGCAGGGGTCATATGATGCATCAGAAAAAAAAAACTCAAAACACTAGAATATCTATATCTCCTAAACTAGTCGTCTGCGGGGTCATATTAGGCACCAGAAAAAAATATTCAAAACATTAAATTTGCTAAATCTCCTAAACTAGGCGTCTGCGGGGGCCATTTCATGCACCAGAAAAAAAAAAGCAAAACACTAAAATATCTATATCTCCTAAACTAGTCGTCTGCGTGGTCATATTATGCACCAGAAAAGAAACATTCAAAACACTAAAATGGCTATATATTCTCTACTGGAGGTCTGCGGGTGTCATTTTATGCATCAGATAAAACACTCAAAACACCAAAATGGCTATATCATCTAAACTAGGGGTCTCCAGGGTTCATATGATGCACCAGAAAAAATACATTCAAAACACTAAAATGGCTATATATTCTCAACTGGTGGTCTGCAGGGGTCATATGATGCATCAGAAAAAAAAAACTCAAAACACTAGAATATCTATATCTCCTAAACTAGTCGTCTGCGGGGTCATATTAGGCACCAGAAAAAAATATTCAAAACACTAAATTTGCTAAATCTCCTAAACTTGGCGTCTGCGGGGGTCATTTCATGCACCAGAAAAAAAAAAGCAAAACACTAAAATATCTATATCTCCTAAACTAGTCGTCTGCGTGGTCATATTATGCACCAGAAAGGAAACATTCAAAACACTAAAATGGCTATATATTCTCTACTGGAGGTCTGCGGGTGTCATTTTATGCATCAGATAAAACACTCAAAACACCAAAATGGCTATATCACCTAAACTAGGGGTCTGCAGGGTTCATATGATGCACCAGAAAAAATACATTCAAAACACTAAAATGGCTATATATTCTCAACTGGTGGTCTGCAGGGGTCATATGATGCATCAGAAAAAAAAAACTAAAAACACTAAAATATCTATATCTCCTAAACTAGTCGTCTGCGGGGTCATATTAGGCACCAGAAAAAAGACATTCAAAACACTAAAATGCCTATATATTCTCAACTAGGGGTCTGCTGGGGTTATATTATGCACCAGAAAAAAAACATTCAAAACACTAAAAGGGCTATATCTCCTAAACTAGTCGTCTGCGGGGGTCATTTTATGCACCAGAAAAAAAATTCAAAACACTAAAATGGCTATATCTCCTAAACTAGGGGTCTGCTGGGGTCATTTTATGCATCAGAAAAAAAAACTCAAAACACTAAAATATCTATGTTTCCTAAACTAGTCATCTGCGGGGGTCATATTATGCACCAGAAAAAAGACATTCAAAACACTAAAATGGCTATATATTCTCAACTAGTGGTCTGCTGGGGTATATTATGCAAAAGAAAATAAACATTCAAAACACTAAAATGGCCATATCCCCTAAACTAGGCGTCTGCGTGAGTCATTTTTTGCACCAGAAAAGAAAAAAATTCAAAACACTAAAATGGCTATATCTCCTAAACTAGGGGTCTGCGGGGGTCATTTTATGCATCAGGAAAAAAATTCAAAACACTAAAATATCTATGTCTCCTAAACTAGTCATCTGCGGGGGTCATATTATGCACCAGAAAAAAGACATTCAAAACACTAAAATGGCTATATATTCTCAACTAGTGGTCTGCTGGGGTATATTATGCAAAAGAAAAAAAACATTCAAAACACTAAAATGGCCATATCCCCTAAACTACGCGTCTGCGGGAGTCATTTTGTGCACCAGAAAAGAAAAAAATTCAAAAACTAAAATGGCTATATCTCCTAAACTATGGGTCTGCGGGGGTCATTTTATGCATCAAAAAGAAAAATTCAAAACACTAAAATATCTATATCTCCTAAACTAGTCATCTGCGGGGTCATATTATGCACCAGAAAAAAACATTCAAAATACTAAAAGGGCTATATCTCCTAAACTAGTCGTCTGCGGTGGTCATTTTATGCACCAGAAAAAAAATTCAAAACACTAAAATGGCTATATCTCCTAAACTAGTAGTCTGCAAGGGTCATATTAAGCACCAGAAAAAAAACGTTCAAAACACTAAAATGCCTATATATTCTCAACTAGGGGTCTGCTGGGGTTATATTATGCAAAAGGAAAAAAACATTCAAAACACTAAAATGGCCATATCCCCTAAACTAGGCGTCTGCGTGAGTTATTTTGTGCACCAGAAAAGAAAAAAATTCAAAACACTAAAATGGCTATGTCTCCTAAACTAGGGGTCTGCGGGGGTCATTTTATGCATCAGGAAAAAAAATTCAAAACACTAAAATATCTATATCTCCTAAACTAGTCATCTGCGGGGGTCATATTATGCAAAAGAAAAAAACATTCAAAACACCAAAATGGCTATATCACCTAAACTAGGGGTCTGCAGGGGTCATATGATGCTCCTGATAAGAACATATAAAACACTAAAATGGCTATATCTCCTAAACTGGTGGTATCCGGGGGTCATTTTATGCACCAGAAAAAAAAATCAAAACACTAAAATGGCTATATCTCCTAAACTAGTCGTCTGCGAAGGTCATATTAAGCACCAGAAAAAAAAATTCAAAACACTAAAATGGCTATATATTCTCAACTAGGGGTCTGCTGGGGTTATATTATGCACCAGAAAAAAAACATTCAAAACACTAAAAGGGCTATATCTCCTAAACTAGTCGTCTGCGGGGGTCATTTTATGCACCAGAAAAAAAACATTCAAAACACTAAAAGGTCTATATCTCCTAAACTAGTCGTCTGCGGGGGTCATTTTATGCACCAGAAAAAAAATTCAAAACACTAAAATGGCTATATCTCCTAAACTAGGGGTCTGCTGGGGTCATTTTATGCATCAGAAAAAAAAACTCAAAACACTAAAATATCTATGTCTCCTAAACTAGTCATCTGCGGGGGTCATATTATGCACCAGAAAAAAGACATTCAAAACACTAAAATGGCTATATATTCTCAACTAGTGGTCTGCTGGGGTATATTATGCAAAAGAAAAAAAACATTCAAAACACTAAAATGGCCATATCCCCTAAACTAGGCGTCTGCGGGAGTCATTTTGTGCACCAGAAAAGAATAAAATTCAAAACACTAAAATGGCTATATCTCCTAAACTATGGGTCTGCGGGGGTCATTTTATGCATCAAAAAGAAAAATTCAAAACACTAAAATATCTATATCTCCTAAACTAGTCATCTGCGGGGGTCATATTATGCACCAGAAAAAAACATTCAAAACACTAAAAGGGATATATCTCCTAAACTAGTCGTCTGCGGTGGTCATATTATGCACCAGAAAAAAAATTCAAAACACTAAAATGGCTATATCTCCTAAACTAGTCGTCTGCAAGGGTCATATCAAGCACCAGAAAAAAAACGTTCAAAACACTAAAATTTCTACATCTTCTCAACTAGGGGTCTGCTGGGGTTATATTATGCAAAAGAAAAAAAACATTCAAAACACTCAAATGGCCATATCCCCTAAACTAGGCGTCTGCGTGAGTCATTTTGTGCACCAGAAAAGAATAAAATACAAAACACTAAAATGGCTATATCACCTAAACTAGGGGTCTGCGGGGGTCATTTTATGCATCAAAAAAAAAAATTCAAAACACTAAAATATCTATATCTCCTAAACTAGTCATCTGCGGGGTCATATTATGCACCAGAAAAAACATTCAAAACACTAAAAGGGCTATATCTCCTAAACTAGTCGTCTGCGGTGGTCATTTTATGCATCATGAAAAAAAATTCAAAACACTAAAATATCTATGTCTCCTAAACTAGTCATCTGCGGGGGTCATATTATGCACCAGAAAAAAGACATTCAAAACACTAAAATGGCTATATATTCTCAACTAGTGGTCTGCTGGGGTATATTATGCAAAAGAAAAAAAACATTCAAAACACTAAAATGGCCATATCCCCTAAACTAGGCGTCTGCGGGAGTCGTTTTGTGCACCAGAAAAGAAAAAAATTCAAAAACTAAAATGGCTATATCTCCTAAACTATGGGTCTGCGGGGGTCATTTTATGCATCAAAAAGAAAAATTCAAAACACTAAAATATCTATATCTCCTAAACTAGTCATCTGCGGGGTCATATTATGCACCAGAAAAAAACATTCAAAACACTAAAAGGGCTATATCTCCTAAACTCGTCGTCTGCGGTGGTCATTTTATGCACCAGAAAAAAAATTCAAAACACTAAAATGGCTATATCTCCTAAACTAGTCGTCTGCAAGGGTCATATTAAGCACCAGAAAAAAAACGTTCAAAACACTAAAATTTCTACATCTTCTCAACTAGGGGTCTGCTGGGGTTATATTATGCAAAAGGAAAAAAACATTCAAAACACTAAAATGGCCATATCCCCTAAACTAGGCGTCTGCGTGAGTTATTTTGTGCACCAGAAAAGAAAAAAATTTAAAACACTAAAATGGCTATATCTCCTAAACTAGTCGTCTGCGGGGGTCATTTTATGCGCAAGAAAAAAAACATTCAAAACTCTAAAATGGCTATATCACCTAAACTAGGCGTCTGCGGGAGTCATTTGGAGTTTGATATCCCCATTTTGGAGTTCTCATCCTTCATCATAGGCAGGATTAACACCGAAGTTGTTTTCAACAATTGAAGAGAGTCGCTAGACTTCTACCTCATTCCATCGTTGTCTCAATCCCTTTATTTAGGTATAGACTTCTGGCATAAATTTAGAATTGCACCCAACATCGTAAGTGAATTAGACGAAGCTCTGAAACCGGAAATAAATAAGATTGCAAAGGACAAATTAGAGCTGAACTTAAGTTACATTGACGCTGAACGACTTCGTCACATTGTAGCAAAATTTCCCTCTTTTTCTGATCAAAGTTTGGGGAAAACGTCACTAGAGATGCATGTCATTGACATAGGCAATGCAGAGCCGGTAAAACAGCGTCATTATCCTGTCTCACCACCAATTCAAGAAATGATCTACCACGAATTAGATAGGATGCTTTCCTTAGGAGTGATTGAAGAGAGTAAGAGTTCATGGAGTTCACCAATCGTTCTTATCAGGAAACCCGGTAAGAACCGACTTTGTTTAGACTCTCGGAAAGTGAACTCACTCACAAAGAAAGACGCCTATCCTCTTCCTCATATAGAAGTTTGTTGAGCCGTCTCAAAGATACACATTTCATCATTAGTGTGGATCTTAAGGACGCGTTTTGGCAAATTCCTTTGGAGAAAGAGTCCAGAGAGAAAACGGCCTTCACTGTGCCAGGAAGACCGCTTTATCAATTTACCGTGATGCCATTTTAATTGTGTAATGCTGCCCAAAGGATGTGCCGGTTAATGGATAAAGTGATCCCCAGCGCACTTAGAGAACAAGTTTTTGTATATCTCGATGATTTGTTGGTCATTTCCAAGGATTTTGCTAACCACCTAGAGATCTTAGAAAGAGTTGCGGAGTGTTTGCGAATAGCAAACTTAACAATAAACGTGGAAAAATCTCGTTTTTGTTTCAAAGAGTTGAAGTACCTAGGGTATATCGTGGGAGGTGGTCATATTAAACCAGATCCAAACAAAGTGTCAGCAATTAAAGATTTCCCAGTGCCAAAATCGGTGAAGCAGGTACGAAGATTTCTTGGCCTTTGGGGATGGTAACGAAGATTTATACGGAATTTCGCTGCGACACTCTGAAAAAGAATAAGCTATTTGCTATGACTCCCGATGCCCTAGAATCCTTCGAAACCTTGAAAACAGCCCTTATTTCTGCTCCCCTTTTATCTAACCCTGACTTTTCAAAACGCTTTATTATCCAATGTGACTCGTCCAATTATGGGATAGGCGGCGCTCTCTTTCAATATGATGATGAAAATAATGAAAAGCCCATAGCATTCTTTTCTGAAAAACTTAACGATTGTCAACGCAACTATAGCGTGACAGAACAAGAATGCTATGCGGCGGTACAAGCAGTCAAAAAGTTTCGACCATACGTAGAACTTTCACCTTTTACCATTGTGACTGATCACGCCAGCCTTAAGTGGCTGATGAGTCTTAAAGATCTTAGCGGAAGACTAGCACGTTGGTCACTTAAACTTCAGGCGTTCTCTTTCGACATCCAACATAGAAAAGGAGCGCAGAATATTGTACCTGATGCACTTTCTCGGGCGTTCAATGAAGAACTTTCCATTGTTCCAACTGATTCCTATTGCATCGATATCGACTCTACTGAGTTCAATACCCCGGAGTACCGAGATCTGATAACAAAAATTGAAGAAAATCGAAATAACTTACCTGAACTAGACATACGAAATGGAATTGTTTATAAGAAAGTAACTCAGAAAGATGGCAAAAACTTGTTCTCAGAATTCCAGTGGAAATTGTGGGTACCCGAATATTTAACACAATCTGTCATAAAAATGTGTCACCAACCTCCACATTTTGCACACGGAGGGATGCTGAAAACACTTTCAAAAGTACAAGAACTCTACTATTGGCCAAATATGACGAAACAGGTGTACAACTTCATTCGCAAATGTACAAAATGCAAAGAAAATAAATCGTGTAATTTTTCATTAAGACCTCCAATGGGATCTCATCATGAAGTTCTTCGCCCTTTCAAAAACGTTATGTAGATTTCATGGGACCCTATCCAAGATCGAAGCGAGGTAACGCGTTTGTTTTCGTCGTATTAGATGGTTTCTCTAAGTTTGTTCTGCTGAAAGCAATGCGCAAAGCCAACACCAGCGCAGTTATAGAATATCTTGAGCAAAACGTTTTCCACCAATTCGGTGTGCCAGAGTTCATCCATAGTGATAATGCTCAACAAATTATTTCAAAAGATTTTGAGCAATTTCTAACCAAATACGGATGTGTTCATATCCGCAATGCCATTTACTCCCCGCAAGCAAACGTATCGGAACGAGTAAATCAGTCCATTTTGACTAGAATAAGGATGTACCTCAGTAAAGACCAAAAAGAGTGGGATAAACATCTATCCGAAATTCAGCAGGCTTTGTGTACCTCAGTTCATCAATCCACAGGCACCACTCCTTATTTCTGCCTTTGCGGCCAACACATGAGTACACTAATTGTTACGAAATCTGAATTCTTTTGAAGATGGATACATACAATATTTACCAACAGGCAATAAATTAGATCTAATACGAGCAAAAGTAAAGGATAATATCGAACTAGCGTATGAAAGGAATGCGAAAACTTACAATCTGCGCAGCTCCAAGAGATTATTTAGCATCGGAGAATTTTTATATAGAAGGAACTTTACGTTGAGTAGTGCATCAAAGCATGTTAATTCGAAGTTTTGTCCAAAATTCATAAGGTGCAGAATAGTCAAATCGGTTGGAAACTCGATGTATGAAGTCGAAAATCTAGATGGGAAAATAATTGGTGTTTACCACGCCAAAGACTTACGGAAGTAATTTCGAAACACTCTTTCGGTACTTAGTACGCATTTTGCAGGGTCATGGGTCGATTTGTTTGAGAGCAGAGGATTGTAGGATTAACGTTTTTCATGCCTTTCAAAGCCAATAAATGACTTTGAAATTCACGATTGTGTAGCGTGATCCATTAATCCAATAATTGTTAGTTGAATCTGTTTCCTTTTTTTTATTTCTGAACTCGCTTTTTTCCAAAAATATAGCAATCGACTAAAATACCGAACACTCAAACCTAATTGATTAGCTTGAACTCAACCATTACGATTCAAATTGGCTCAATTTCCATACGACACTCCAGGTTATATAAGGCAGTGCAATTGCTCACATCTCTCTTTTTACTCGGCTTTGCATCCACTTGTAGATTCGGTCCGGAAGTGAGGCAATTTTGGCGGACATATTTAAAACCAAACTGTAGCTTAAACGACGTAGTGCGTGAATTCAACTTTTTATTTCGGGTTTAGTTTTTTTCAAGATTCGTTTTCCTTTCCGCGGCACAGTGATAGCAAGAATACAATAAACTGTTTCTGCATCGTACTGTTTGTGCCATCAAAAAAAAACAGAAAGAAACCACAAGGTAAGACATTTTGCTTAGCATGCGAACAAAATGGTGACAATATACTTTCAAGCTAGGTGATGAATTTAGTGGACAATGTCCTAGTGCTCCACTTACGTCCAGTTCACCTATGGAAAAGGGGTGATAATGTGCACCTTGGGAATGACCTATCAATTAATTCACCACCGTTACGACCAAAAGTCCCACGCCAAAATTGTTGAGCAAGGGGTCCACATAACCTCAATAGCCACAGATATATATACCATATACCAGCAAAATCAAGTCGAGTGTATAGCCAGCCTTTACCTTAAACTTAACTTGAATCAAAAAAAAAAAAAACTATACGTATACCTGTAAATTCCTACATACAAAATTTTCTGTACATATACATGTATATGCATATATGGATATATGTGCATATACATCTACATATACATATATATATATATTTAAATATTTCGATTCCTTTTTTTTGTATTGTTGTATTGTTAATTAATCCACAGTCCACAGAAAATATTGTCAAACATAAAGGCCAGAGAAACATTATACATTTATATTAACACATATTATAACAGAGGTAACATTGGATCATATCGGCTGAAATTTGTGCACAAAATTCAACTGGATCATCGAGTAAAATCTTGAGTACAAAAGTTCATTTAAATTTCCTTAGACATTCTATGTATAAATTTTCTCGAGTCTTATATCAAACGTGCTTTTCGGACATACATATATCTTAATTACTACATTATCTAAATTTGAAATATAAAATTTAATAAATATCAACTGTTAACTATTTGGAATACACATACAACAAAACAATAATTAGTACCTACATATACTTGTATACTTAATCTATTAAAGTTCTAAAATATTACACATGCAATAACCCCTAGCTATTTCAATATGTATACATATGTACATATATATTTATATGTATGTATATATATAAACATACACACCTTTTCTTATCTATCTTATAATCTATATACATATGTACTGAAGTCAGCTTAATCCAATTATTCTTAGTATTATCCATACAAATTAATATACATATATATATTTCATATAATTCATATTTACCATACATTGAAATAAACCTGTACGCAATGAAGTGAACTAAAACAGTCGCGTTTATGATTTTTACCAATATCTACGTTTGTGATAAATGACTTTTTTTTACTGGTTCCCTTGAAATGGCAGAGTGCTAAGACCGTGTAGAACGTTGAAATGACCGCGTAGAAAAGAGTTCGATAATTTTACTAGTTAGGGACTATTCCAACAGAAACTAGGAAGGGGTAGTCATGCTGCGAATGGCTATGCCAATTGCCGTGGGTGGGTTCCCTCAGGTGTTATAACATCTACAACACCACCTCAAGTTTAAGTCAAGTTCATGTGCGTTTCTTCTTTTGTATTAACCCAACACAATAGACCATACGTTTTCATACTCAATTTTTTTATTGGAACGATAAATTTAGTAAGCTTCGGTAAAAAAATAGCAGCAAGATCCTACCCCTCCGACGAGCGAACGCCGTGCAACCGCGAGCGTGCCACCCGCTGCTGGCAAACAAGTGTTACATCTCCATCCACACACACCGAAACATCTTACAATTGTACAATATGTAAGTTAAATTTTAAGTGTTCTGGTGAGTACTTACTAGTTTTCTGTTAGTGGTTTGTTTGAATTAGTTGGCAGAGGGCAAAGTTTCGTTATAGGTCGCTTGATTTCTCCTTGTTGTGTTTTCAGCTTTACGACTCTTGTGATGTTTTCTGTTCCAGGGTATGTCTTCACAATACGGCCTAAACTCCATTTTGATGGGGGAAGACGTTCATCCTTTAACAAGGACAGGTTTCCTACCTCTAGTTGTGGCTGTGGCTTCAACCATTTTGGTCGCTGTTGTAATCGCGACAAGTAATCTTGGTGCCACTAGAGGGTGTATGTAATTTCTGTGATATAGCAGGGCTATTGACTCTAGGTTGTGTGTACGTGTGTGTGTGTGCGTGTGTTTGTGTGGTCCAAAGGGTTGTAGACTCTAGTGTTTGAGGCCGTTGGTTGTGGATTCGGTTTGAACTTTATACGTGGATATGACTATGTATCTAGATATCGTGGACTGTAGATCAAATGGGTGGTGTTTTTGAGCTATGGGTATATGTGGATACTGTGCATGGGTGACGCACTCCTTGTTTGGGTGAACGTTTGGTTACGCTGGTAGGTAATCTGTGAGTTATGCTTAAAATTTTGTGCAAACAATGTGATGGCCTAAAGGTTTGTCATATAAATGCTCAAAGTTTGCATGCAAAAATTGATGAATTTAGGGATGTGTTTGTGGGGTCAAATATAGATATTATATGTGTTTCTGAAACATGGTTTCAAACTGAAATAAAAGATGTTGTATACAGTTTATCTGGTTACAATTTAATGCGTGCAGATGTAATCGTGTAGGTGGTGGTACAGCAATTTATATTCGAGACAGCATACATTTTAAACTAGTTGTTGTGATTCACACACCGCATGATCCCAGCACTTGCTATCGTAACAATCCACTTATCCAGCTGCATATGCATTTGCGGTCAAGTTCATACCCGAGTCATTCACCGAAATTCGAAGCCGCATGTAAATACTGTATACCATATGCCATACGTGCTGGCGTACATTCGCCGCACTGCCGAAATACGACGCTGAATATGTTTCGTATTTGGGTCGATCCCAGGAAACAATTAATGAATAATTATGGATGGGATTGCACTTACAATGTTCGGAGTGTGGAAGTGAATGACAAATGGGATGACATTTGAAACCGACAAAAGAAAAACCACCCAAGCTGCAAAATAAACTGGAACAAGCGGTGAATGATCGTAAGTGTTATGGGAGTGGTTGCGCAAGCCGATTTGGCTACGCACAGGAAAGGTTATAAAAGAGATACGATGCGAAAAGAAAGACAGTTGATTAATTAGACTAATACGGATGACAAGGTTGCAGCGACGCTGAAGACGGCGGACCTTTAGTCAATAGAATAAAATAAATATAATAAAGAACATTAATTAGTCTTTTTAATCGATTCCGTAGCTAGACTCTTCTCTCTTCTACGAGAAAGCACGGTTGCGCGACGATAGAACATTGGTGGCAGCGGTGGGATCCTACGATAAACGGATCCAAACTACCACTGATAAGAGCCTAAAACACTCTTGATGCGTACTGGGGCTATACACCAGAAAATAAAATAATTGTAGTGTAGTGTAAAAGTGAAAAGCCCACACATATAAGTCCTTGCGAACTCTAGTAGAACTAGACGCAGAGGCAAAACGGTGGCAGTGTAAAAGACCAGGGCAACAACAACTATAGGGCGCGAAGCCTACCTGGCACAAATAAGCAACAGAAGAGCAGCAGAAACACCGGAAGCAGCTTCAGAATCAAGAGAAACAGCAGGAACGGCAGTAACAACAGGATAAACCACAAAAAAAAAAATAATAAAAAACCACAAGGTATTAGGTCATTGTTGTTTTTTTTTTTTTCTTTTCTTTTCCCTCTCCTCAATACATGTATAAAAAAAAAAATTTTTTTTTATATATATTACTTCATAATCACCGTCAAAAAAAAAAAAAAAAAAAAAAAAAGTAGAAAAATGTCATTCTTTTAAAATTAGATAAATAAATATTTAAATAAATAAAATAAATTTCATTTCTACAAATTTAATTATCTCAACCTCATACGCATTACCATACGATTTAGTTTATATTTTAGTCAAAATTCCCTTTAAGTCCACTTACTGTTCGCTTACATCTCCCATCCCTATTTCATTCCGTAAAAATTCTAACGCGAAAAAATAAGAGCACCTTTTGCTCTATCCGAAAATCATCCGAGTGTTGTATCAACTTCACAAAAATATAAAATGGCTGTAAAAATCTCTCTTAGCGACGTGTTCAGTATAGTACCAACCTTCGATGGCAATCCGGCAGGTCTCAATAAATTTGTGGCGTGCGGCAACACTCTGTTTACTTACATTAATGACGAGGCTCAACACTCTCTTTTTCTGGACATTATTAAAACCAGGCTTCAAGGTCCGGCTTTTGATCTTGTCCAATACAGGTCTTTCACTAAATGGAAAGATATGGTATCAGTGCTAGAGTCTCAATTCAGAGAACTCAAGTCACGGTCCTCCGCCCAGAATGAGCTAATAACAGCCAGGCAGAGACACCAAGAGTCCGTCCAAGAATTTGGGGACAGAATTATCACGTTATTGTGTGCAGTCGACACGGTCACATGCAGTTCTATAGCGGAGATACCCGTAAGAGATTTCCTTATTAAGGAAAATACAAATCTGGCAGTACAGACTTTCGAGGATGGACTTAAATGCCCAAGTCTCAAGATCCTGGTGAAGGCTCAAAATTACCAAAATCTAAAAACTGCGGTCAGCTATGCTATCGGACAATCCATCCGATTAGAGCCTGCCGTTGGACCCACAAACACGCCCACAAAACAGAAGTCCCAAAGTGTAGTCAAATGTCAGACGTGTAACAAGTTGGGGCACACCTCAATTACGTGTTACATGAACCAGGTTACGCACTCCCGACCACCCAACCATCGGCCTGTCTGCCAAACATGCAACAAAATAGGTCACACCTCCGCCACTTATTACAGGAATACTAATATTCCGAATTTCATTCCGCAACAAATAAAGAGGGAAGTTCAGCTGATAAGATGTGGGTATTGTAACAAACCAAACCACTCTCAGGACGAATGTAGGACGCGATTGGCGCATGAGAGGCCTCAACAAGGGAGACCAAATCCCTCAAGTTCCCCCAATAACCAAAAAGTGAGACATTATTCTTCCATGTCGGGAAACCAGCAAGCTCGGGAAGCAGAATCCGGCGATCTTACCCGAGTACAAATCAAAGCCGATGTTCACAACGCCCCTCACTAACCTATCAAGTGTTCATATCACTCTGTCCCAAACGCCAAGAGCCAGTGATACGAGCCAGATTTCACCCCATAATCCACAAACAACTAGCTACATTCCTAATCGACACAGGCGCTGACATAAGCCTGGTAAAATCAAAAATTGCGAAGGCATTTGAAACTAAAAAGAAGTGTACTATATCGACCATTGCGGGAGCCTCTCTAAATACAATGGGGGAAATCTTGGGAACGCTAGAATGCGAAGCTAACGAACAAACGATTTCTTTGGAACACACCTTCCAAGTAATGCCTCCTCGCATAAATTTAGAATATGACGGAATAATCGGCAACGATTTTCTCAGTAAATTTCAGTGTCATGTCGATTTGGAAAACAGAGAAATCGAAATAACGATACAAAAGGAAAGCATAAAGAATAGGCTTTTAATAGAAGATAGTAACTGGGGAAAAATTACTAATACCGTTCCCAAAGTTCAAGCCCCGGGAAATGTTGACGCTTCTGGTTTCACAAACCCGGTGTATCCTCGGAACATCAATGTGAACCAAGAAAATGCAGAAAACGAGACAATAGTTGATTCCGTTTGTCTACGGGCCGGAACAAGCAACTCGTCTTATCAACACCTAAATGGCAACCGAAAAGTAAAAGAAAAATACACAGCAGAAAGTAAGCCTGTAACACAGAACCCGGTCAAAAGTGGACCGGAGATACACAAAAACCCTGCAAACAATAAACCAGAGGTACGACAAAGTCTCGCCGAATGTAAGAGTGAGACAGCTAGAAATTCAACGGTTCGCAAACAAAAACAAGACGTACGTAATAATAATATGGTGACACTTAAACCAAGGATGCAGCAAATAATTGAGGTCCCTTTCAATGATAAATCGCCCAAAGAGCAAGATTTAATAATACGTAAAAGGTTAGTCAAACCCGGTATCTACATAGGAGATACCCTAACCAGAGCCACAAATTCCAAAATCAAGATTTTAATGATGAATACTTTAGAGACGGAGCAAAACTTACGGTGCCAAGATATCAATTTTCAATGGGATCGGCCAGAAGACTTTGAGGTAAGTTCAGACAAATCTAGGGATACCATTAAAAAAAGGTTAGAAAGATTAGTATCGGTACTAGATCTTGAACACTGTAATAGTGAGGAAAAAGAGTCCATACTAACAATCTATAGGGAGTACAATGATTTATTTTATCTTGACGGCGATTGTCTTACCTCAACTGACATCATCAAACACCGCATAATAACGGACCCAAATAAACCTCCCCTGTTCGTAAAGCCCTATAGGCTTCCGGACGCGCAAAAGATTGAAATTCACAAACAAGTGAATGAAATGCTTCAGGAGGGCATTATCACACCCAGTGCCAGTCCATGGAACTCCCCCTTGCTACTTGTTCCTAAGAAACCTGATAAGGATGGTAACAAACGTTGGAGAGTGGTGGTTGATTTCAGGCGGTTAAATGAATTAACAGTTGGAGACGCATATCCCCTTCCAAACATTACCGATATACTAGACCAAGTGGGTAGAGCCAAATATTTTAGTGCTCTTGATTTGGCCAAGGGATTTCACCAAATTCCCATGGAAAAGGGAAGCAAATGCAAAACCGCATTCAGCACACCATACGGTCACTATGAATACAGTCGTATGCCGTTTGGTCTAAAGAACGCACCAGCAACCTTCCAGCGCTTAATGAACAATGTGTTAATAGGTCTTCAGGGATTCGATTGCTTTGTGTACGTTGATGATATAGTCCTTTACGGATACGATCTCAAAAATCATAACTTAAAATTGTTACGTGTTTTTGACCGTCTACGACAACACAACTTAAAACTCCAGCCGGATAAATGTTATTTCCTCAAAAGAGAATTGATGTATTTGGGGCACATCATATCCGAGGAAGGACTCAAACCAGACCCCGAGAAAATAAAAGCCGTAAAGACTTACCCTGCACCCAAAAATATTAAAGGCGTAAAATCGTTTTTAGGATAACTTTTAGATAACTTTTCTACAATAGCAAAGCCACTCACAAATTTATTAAAGAAAAATGTGGAATTCAAATGGGACACGTTCTGCGATGAGGCTTTTCGAACGCTCAAACACAAGCTTATGGGACCCCCTATTTTAGCATACCCTAATTTCGACGAAGACTTCATAGTAACAACCGACGCTAGTGATATTGGTTTGGGAGCAGTATTATATCAAGGTATTATAGGCCAAGACAAACCAGTTTGCTTCGCTAGTCGTACATTGAATGATGCCGAAACAAGGTACAGTACCACGGAAAAGGAATTGTTGGCTATCGTTTACGCCGTCAAGCAATTCCGACCGTATGTCTATGGTAGGAAATTCACCATATGCACTGACCACAAGCCCTTACAATGGCTTATGAACCTGAAAGACCCTACGTCAAGACTAGCCCGTTGGAGAATTTTGTTGGACGAATACGAATACCAAATAAATTATAAGGCCGGTAAATGTAATTCCAATGCAGACGCATTAAGTCGCCTTCCCAGATCTGAGGACGAGACTGGAATTTTTAAAGGAAATACAGTCCTGGTAACCACACGCGCGCAAAATAGAAAGGACCAGGAACCTATACGAGAAATAGATACCCCAGAAGGTATTCAAACCATTTCAAGATTTAACCTTCAAGAAGAGAGAAGACCTATTTTAACAGACAAAAGGATTCAACTTAAAATTATAATATTGCCCTTAATAGACTCACGAGACGAGGAAATCCTCAAAGAGAAGACACGCCAATTCGTAAAGCCACAGGTAGGAGAAATGTCCACCTTCACTCTTGATAGTAATGAAATGATCTATGCCATAACCCTACCAATACCATTCAGAAGCGTGAGAGATGAAAAAATCGCCGAGTCCTGTCTAAACGACATCAAGAATTTATTCTATGATAAAGAGCTCAAATCAATAGGTTTCTCATTGCCGATAATGGGGGACGAATTTAAACTAACCTTCAACCAGCTCCTCGAAAAAACTTTCCAAACTCTCGATGTGAATATACATATTTATATTGAAGATCGACTTTTCCTGACAGACCCAGAAGATATAAAGAAAGCGATATACGATTATCACGACTCACCTTTCGGGGGACATCAGGGAGCCACTCGAACACTAAAAAAGATGAAGTTAAAGTATTATTGGCCTAAAATGGCACAAGACATAGCTGCCCACATAAGAAAATGTACGTCTTGTCAGATAAATAAGAGTAGAAAGAACCCCAAAATACCGATGAAAATAACCACGACGAGCACGAAGCCATTCGAAAGGATCGCCCTGGACTTGGTTGGACCTCTACCAGTAAGTTATGGCGGTCAAAAATACTTGCTTACTTTCCAGGACGACCTTACGAAATTTTCTGAAGCATTTGCTTTACCGAATGCATAAGCTCAAACAGTTGCAAGAGTTTTAGTGGAAAACATTATTTGTCGACATGGTATTCCCACTTCATTGTTAACTGACCAAGGGACAAACTTTCTTAGTACACTCTTCAAAGAAATGTGTTCAGTAATGAAGATAAAAAAGTTGATTACAGCACCTTACCACCCACAAACAAATGGATCTCTTGAACGAAGCCATAGAACGTTGGCCGAATATCTCCGCCATTATGTCAACCAAGATGCGTTTACCTGGGACACTTTGGTCCCATACGCCATGTTTGTGTATAATACTACACCTCACTGTAGCACTGGCTTTACGCCCTACGAGCTACTTTACGGATTGCCAGCAAGCATTCCCAGTATTTTCGGACAAAAACCAAAGGCCTCATACAATTATGAGAATTATGCTAATGAGTTGCGGGTCAGACTACAACACGGATACCAAGCTGCCAACGAGATTTTACAAAGAAGGAAAGAATGCTCAAAAAGACAGTACGACAAAGATAGCCGAAATAAACAGTTAAATCTAGGAGATAAAGTTTTGCTAAAGAAACACGTCAGAAAGAACAAATTCTCCTCACTGTGGGAAGGTCCTTACGTGATTATAAAACTTATTTCAAACGAAAACACTATGATCCAAGTAAGAAATAAAACAAGAATAGTGCACAATAATGACATAAAATTGTTTACTGAATAATAACCCAAGCCACACCACACTTTTACACATAAAAAAATAATAAATAAATAAAATAAAAAAAAAAAAAATTTGCGAGGATAAACTAATCAACT
The DNA here is from genome assembly GCA_963966105.1 of Volucella zonaria. Lineage (NCBI taxonomy): Eukaryota > Metazoa > Arthropoda > Insecta > Diptera > Syrphidae > Volucella > Volucella zonaria. Next base: position 2,861,913 of record CAWYQB010000254.1, on the reverse strand, counting down.
GATACTAATATTGCAGAACAGAATAATGAGGTTCATGATGATCTTTGGCATGATGGCAGTCGCAGTCGTTCATAGACCTCGATAGAGGACAGATGTGTTTCGGCTTCTTTGCAAGTGATATAATAATTAAAAAAAAACAATTAAAAACTTTTTGGCCAAGTGCTTCGGTGGCGCAATAACAGTGGTGTCCGACCGACAAAACAGGGGTCGTGGGTTCGATTCCCGAAACAGTTGCATCTTTTTATTTTTAAAAGTAAACAAAACAAAAAAAAAACAATAAAGTTAAAGTGGTGGCGAAGTGTTGTTTATCACGTGATGGATTGTGACGAGCGGTGCGCTATGCCTATAGCGGGACCTGCTGAAGTGTCAGGTGAGGCGTCGAGTGGTTCGAGCCAAACGCCGAAAACAAAGAGAAGGAGGAAGCTTCCAACTTCCAATTTGATAAAACGACCCACCCTATCAACGGTAAACAACTTCACTTCATTGGCAGCAAGCGAATCTGATGATGAAGAGGAAGAAATGAAGGCCATAAGTAGCAGCATCAAAATGCTACAACAAAGAGTGTTGGCCATAAAAGAAAGGCAAATGGCAAGAAGGAAGAGGGAAGAGCAGGAGCAATCCCAACAACAGCAGCTTGCTCAAAAGCAGACACAACAACAACAGTCACAACACCGGCAACAGCTAAAACAGCAGCAGCAGCAGCAACAACAACAACAACAACAACAACAACAACAACAACAACAACAACAACAACAACAACAACAACAACAACAACAACAACAACAACAACAACAACAACAACAACAACAACAACAACAACAACAACAACAACAACAACAACAACAACAACAACAACAACAACAACAACGACAACAACAACAACAACAACAACAACAACAAAAACTACAACAACAACAACAAAAACAACAACAACAACAACAGCAGCAGCAGCAGCAGCAGAAGAAGAAGGAGAAGGTGCCTCCTATCAACACCTATAAACTAGAGGTAAATGCTACCAAGGACCTGTGCAGGCTGGTCATTGGTAATAACTTTAATATTAAGAGATTGGGGAATGACTGTAATACAGTGGAGGGCTACGCGAAAGTTAAAGAGCTCCTAAAGGAAACGACGACGGAGCACTACTCATTCACACCGAAGTGTGAAAAGCGGCAATCGATGCTGCTGAAGGGGTTGGAGCCGTCTTCTGATCCTGAGGAGATCCTGGCACTGCTCAAAGAGAAGGAGTGCGAAGGACTCAAGTTTGTGGGGGTCAAGCGATTTACCACAGCTAGAGCCAGGCGGGAGAAACGGAGTCTGCCGTTCTTCCTGGTGCAGCTCAGTCCCGAAAGCCGTCTGGATAGTCTAAGGAGTATCAATGTTCTAGACTACCAGGTGGTTCACTGGGAAAAATTAAAAAGGAGCGAAGGCGTTATACAATGCGTTCGCTGCCAGAGGTTCGGACACGCCGCGTCGAACTGCCAAATGCAGCCTCGATGCGTGAAGTGCGCAAAGAACCACAGTTCCGAGGAGTGTGCTCTGGGTAGGGACGGAGTATCCGATAGGGCGCAACTCTCGTGCGTTTTATGTGGGAACGTGGGACACACCGCAAACTATCGGGGTTGTCCTAAGTTCGCTGACATCAAAAAAGCAAAACTGACTCGACAGCAGAAGGTGGAGGTCAAACGTTCACCTGTGAGGTTTCAAACACCAGCCGTCACGCCCCAAATTTCCTACGCCCAAATGGCGGCAGGTACGGGGGCTACGGTACAGCAAGCGACAGTTGCTTCTCCGGCGCCAATGCCGAGAACAACGGAAGCTGCACCTAACATGCTGGCCATCTTGCTCGCAATCCAAGGGCAGATGGCTCAGCTGCAAAAGCAGGTGCAAGAACAGGCCAAGCGGGTGGACCAGATCTACGCGCTGCTGCCGGGCCTAACGCAACACATGTCGTAATGGGTACGCACATGGTGGAGCAAACTTTGAAGGTCCTTGCGGTGAATGTTAATTCACTGATTAGGATCGAACGAAGAGCCGCGATGTTTAAATTACTACAAGACCAAACTCATGATGTGCTTTTCGCTAGCGAAACCAAGCTAACCGATAAGCACAAACTGGAGTACAATAATCATATTGTTGGAAGAAGAAACCGGCCCCGATCCAAACGTGGAGGCGGTGTCGCGATCTTCATTAAAGGAGGCATAAAATTTCACAGAGTGTACAAGGGAGTGTTGCGTAGGTTTCGGGTGTTGGAGGCAGTCGTCATTTACATCTCGCTCCGCAGTGGAAAGCGGCTGTACTTGGCCTCTGTTTATGCACCTGAGGCTCCACAATCCACTTTATTCATTACAGAGCTCGACACGCTTTTTCGACTTCTGAGGCTGGAATCGGGGAGAATTATTTTATAATCGGCGGGGACTTCAACGCTAAACACAGAGATTGGGGAAATAATTTACCAAATACTAGAGGGAACCTACTACTCGATTGGTGGGGTCAGCACGATGTCATGTACAGACTCGGTCTTAAAGCGACGGATAACCCGTCGTTTCCCAGAGGCGGGTCTTATTTGGATCTACTGCTGTACGACGAACGTATACGACTGACAGGTACGAATTTACAAACGCTAAACTGTCTGCGCACATTCGTGTATGACAGTGACCATTGCGGTTTTAGCACCGAAATTACAGTTCCCAACGAAATTGCGGAATTGGAGGAGTTTGTCCAAAGATATTCTTACAACTACAGTAAGACTCGATGGACACGTTTTTCCGCAACCATGACACGTGCGCTCTCCTCGAATACGCTCCACCCACCGTCCAATAGGAATTTGTCAAACGAGGAGATCGACAATTACCTAAAACAGATGGACGAGACAATTAAACAAACTATGGACGTTACAATACCGCGATATCGACATACGACTAACGAAGACCTGTTCCGCAATCCTACTATTGATGCACTGCACCGACAGAAAAGTAGACTTCTGACAAGACTCAAAAACTTGTACAGACAGTTTACTGACAGACAAGACCCGGAGATTAGGACACTGAAGGCGTCGATTAAAAATATTCAAACGTTAATAAAAGAGAATTACAGAATTTCTGTAAGTTCATATTGGAACAACAGGGTTCGGGCTGTAAACACCAGCAACCCGAATATGTTCCCTCAAATAAACAAAGTATTTCGGAGAAAAAATCAAAACGACCTTCAGTGTCTTAAAATAGCGCGGACAACAGACAACGAACGGTTACTGACAATAGCAGGTATGGATCCAAATGAGGCCGCTGATGATGACGACTTCTTTGTGATCGAGGATCCACAGGAGAAGGTTGAAGCCATAGGGGCGACTTTCCAGGAAATAAACAAGGCCACTGATACCATTGGACCTAATTATGACCTGGACAATCGCGTCTTGGTGCACGACTTCTTCATTCGAAATGAAGTAGAGAACTGGCGATCCGAGGGCTCTGGTTTTACTCGGTTCAGCGAAGAAAATATGGCAAACAATGTCATTACCAGAGAGGGTGACCTACCCCCGTTCATTTCGAAGGAAGAGCTCCATGAGATCTTCGACACAATCAGGGCTAAGAAATCAGTATTCCGAACATCGTGCTTCGACATCTTCCTCTAGAAGCGGTGGACATTTACACCACCCTGTTTAATAATGCAATGAATAATGCACATTATTCAGCGCATTGGAAAACGGCGGTGGTGCAACCTATCCCCAAAAAGGGAAAGGATGTATCCAACCCAGCGAATCTCCGGTCGATAAGTCTCCTTCCGAATATCAGTAAGGTGTTTGAAAAAGTAATCAATAGAGCTCTCTCTAGGTGGGTTGAGGACAAACATATAGTTCCGGATAATCAATTCGGTTTTAAGGCGAACTGGTGTCCGATATCCAATGGAATAAAGGCAAAAACCAATGTACTGGTGCCTGCCTTGTTGACTTGGAGAAGGACTTCGACACCGTATGGTTAGAGGGTCTTTTCTATAAGCTGACTAGGCTGGGGATCAGTAAACCACTCTTGTACATTCTTTATAATACGTTAACCAACAGACAGTTCATCGTGAAAAATGGTGATGTGACTTCTGTTGGAATATTTCAAATTAAAACTGGTCTTCAGCAAGCCGCTGTCAATTCGCCGATCCTATTCAACATTTATACAAGCGACTTGATAGGTTCACTTCCCCATACTATTGCGTACGCAGACGATTTGATAGCGTACAGAACAGGTCCAAAAATCGAGGTCATTAATACTCTCTTGCAGCGTGACTTCGATAAGATAAGACGATTTTGCGATGACTGGAAGTTGAAAATCAACTTTCAGAAGTCGGAAACCATTCTCTTTAGGACGCCGTTGTCTAGAGCCTCTAGGGATACCAGAAAAAATTGGCGGAAGTTCTCGATCATTGGACAACACGGACAGCCTCTTGCCTGTCGAAATGTAGTCAGATACCTTGGGATCTGGCTAGATCAGTTTCTGTATTTTGATAAAAATGTAGACGCTGCTCTGGCCAGAGCTAAGGGCGCTTTTGCCCTTACAAAGAGACTGTTTTATAGCAGCCAACTCGATGCGAGGGTAAAGGTAATCTGCTACATGGCCCTTATCAGGCCCATGCTGGTATTCGGGTGCCCCGTGTGGTTCAATGTACGAGCGAGCTTAATGGAAAAGATTCGGGTGTTTGAGAGGGCTTGCCTTAGGGCTTGCCTTCGCTTGTACAGAACACCAGAGTCGGAGTACAAAAAATTTTATCGTAATGAGGTCCTTTACAACAGGGCGAACCTAATACGAGTGGACAACTTCGTAATTAAGCTGACTCGAAGGCACATTGCAAGAGCAATGACCTCGACGAATAACCTGATATCTGGGGCTTACTACCCCAACTACCTTTACTACGAGAGAGTGCGCTCTGACGGCTTCGTTCCACCGGAAGCATTCCTCTACCTAGATCAGATAGGGTTGATCCAGGATAGATCAGCGGTCCCGTTAATCTTCCATGTCGCTCGGAAAGCTGGGGACAGGCGACTCAACTACAACAGAGACGTCGCACACGGCAGTGTGGATCGTCTCAGGTTCAGTAGGGCGGTGGGGAATCGCGATAAGAGGGATGTCGTTCAGCAGCATTTCTGGTGGTTGAATGATGGAGAAGATGTTACGTCGTCGTTTCCGTCAATTACAGACCAGCCTCACTAATGAGGCAGAGCTGACCAGTCTATTTGTTCTGTAAATAGCGATGGCCAGCTTGCATAGGTTTAGGTTAGCATTTAAGGAATACATATATATATTAGTATATATAAAGGTATATACTAGTATATGTATGTATTGTGTATAATGTCTATATGTGTGTATTGTGTAGATAGGTTAGGTAGACTAAGGTTTATTTTAAGTTAGATATTAAGTTTTTATAAGAAATAAAAAATTATGTCCATATGCTAAGTTTTGTGTTAAATTTTTTCTTAGCCTTAAGCATAGAAAATAAGTATTAATAAATAAAATGTAATCAAAGTCGAAAGACATATATATAAGAGTTTAGAGTAGCTTAGAGTGCCTGTGTGGGGCCAGTAAGTTAGTATAAGATTGTTAAGTAATTTTAAGCTAGCATTTAAGCATTTTTTGTTAGTATGTAAGAGTTAATGATTTAGAAAATAAAAATGCGTTTAAAACTAAACTAAACATGATGGCAGTCGCATTTGGACAGCTCAAGGTAACTCAAATTCACCAGCAAGCTGGAATCTATTGGGTCTACAAGTAAGTTTCCAGCGTTTTTTTTCCAAAATTTGAAGTTTTATTATGAAAACATAGTTACAATGCTTTATTCAAAGTATCGTCCATCGGAAGCTACAACTTTCCCCCATCTTTCTGGCAATTTATGAATTCCGGACCAAAAAAAATTTCTCGTCTTTCGAGCCCAAGAACGTATCGAGCCAATTTTTGATTTCCTCTACTGAGCTGAAGCGTATTCCCGTAAGAGCGTTCTGCATCGAACGAAACAAGTGGTAGTCAGATTGTGTCAAGTCTGGACTGTAAGGCGGGTGAGGCAAAATTTCCCATCCACTATTTTCCAAATAGTTTTTCACCGAAACCGCAACATGTGGCCGAGCGTTGTCGTGATGAAAAATGATGGACTCATGCCTGGTCTCATATTCTGGCCGTTTTTCTTTTAATGCCCACTTCAAACGAACTAGTTGGGTTCGATATAATGGTCCTTTGATGGTTTCACCACTCGGAAGCAGTTCGTAGTATACGACACCCTTTTGATCCCACCATATGCAGAGCATGACCTTATTCACGTGAATATTTCGTTTCGGCGCCGATTGGGCGGGCTCGCCGGGCTTTGTATACGATTTTCTGCGTTTAGGATTATCATAATAAATCCATTTCTCATCACCAGTGACAATACGGTGCAAAAATGATTTATTTTTATACCGCTGCAGTAAAATTTCGGACTTGCAAAATCGCCGTTCGACGTCTCTTGGCTTCAATTCGTACGGCACCCAGTTTCCAACCTTTTGAATGAATCCCAGTGCTTTTAGGCGCAGGTAAACAGCTTGTTGCGTGACGCCCAATGATGCGGCAAGTTCTTCTTGAATCTGACACGGATTCTCATCCAGTAAGGCGTCCAATTCCTCGTCTTCAAAACTTTTCGGCTTTCCGGGGCGATCTTTGTCTTCAACTCCAAAATCACCACTTTTGAACCGTTTGAACCACTCGCGGCACGTCGATTCACCAATATATTCCGCCCCATAAGTTTCCGAAAGCAAACGATAGGCCTCAGCCGCACTTTTCTTCATATTAAAGAATAAAAGCAGCGCTTCCGGCAAATGACGTTTATTTGGCTGGAAACTTGCCATGATTTTGCTCGATAAAATCTACGACACCGATAGAACTGCTCAAATATAACGCTGCAAAGTTATTGACAGATACAAAACCTACAAATAAAACACATGGGGTCTGACATTTCTGCCCGGGATCCACTGGTGGCGCCATCTCTGACAAACGCTGGAAACTTACTTGTAGACCCAATATTTCGATGAAATTGGTATTACCGAACTATATGCAAACGAATGGAAACTTGTCGCCTACTATGACTTAGCACCTCTATCTAGGGCGTTGGACCATGCCGCTGGCTATGTCTTAGAAATCAACGAGTTATGTCAAACGCTACACAAAGTTAAACAATTCGGTATTATATGCGAAGGGGCTATAAGCGAAATGAACCATTTAATGTTGGACCTTCAGAGCAAACACAATCTCCTGAGTATAAATAAACGATACAGAAGGGCCTTATTTAATGCTGTGGGTATATTAAGCAAATCCCTTTTCGGCACACTTAATGAAGATGATACTAAATACTATGATAGGCAAATAGAAAAAGTCAAAATTAATGAAAACCATTTACTATCTTTAATGAAAAACCAAACGTTTATACTCGAAACGACAAAAAATATATTTAGCAAATCAGAGACGGCTATTGAAAATCAACTGATAGCAATAAATTCTCAAATTGGGACCATCAAACAAGAAATGGAGAAATTAGCTAACTCTACCAATGAACAGCGATCATTTGCCGAAGTAGAAGCCCTTACGTCACTGGTCACTCTAATCATCATACGGTATCAAAACACTGTTAATGATATACTTGATTTGGTGACTGATGTTAAAAATGGCAAGCCTCATCCAGCCATCATTACACCAACTCAATTTAAGACAGCCCTCGCATCCATCAAACAAAATTTATCTAATGGCATAAGACTATCACACATGGCAAACGATGACAACATCCTCTCGTTATACCAGATCTGTACCACGAACGTCGCTATAACTAAACAAAAAATTATCTATCAACTTAGAATTCCTCTTAAGTTTGTGGAAAACTTTCAACTTTTTAAAGTAACTCCTTTACCGACAAAACACAGAGAAGGATTCGTATTAATACAACCCTCAAATCAATTTTTAATTGTGGATTTTAAGCAGGAACACTATTTCGGATTAACTTCAGAAGAAGTAGCGAATTGTAAAACAGGACACAATAAATTCGTGTGTCCCATTTACCACCCTCTTTTCAGTGTTAATTATGCCAAACCCCAATGTGAAATAGAACTATTAAAAGGAAATACATTGTCCCTTAACTCATGCGTAATAAAACAATCAAATCAAACAACAGTCTGGATACAGTTATATCATCCGAATAAATGGCTTTTTTCAACCCAGAGTCCACAAATTGTCAGTGAAATCTGCGAAAACAACGTTACTAAATATATTCTTCAGGAAACCGCGACGATAGAACTCTTTGGGAGCTGTTATCTAAAGGCAAAAGATTTGACTATCTACCCATTTAACGAGAAATCTTCGCTGATTAACAACTTTTATATTCCTCCAATAAATATTTCAAGCTACCTTGCAAACTCCTCAAACCTGTATTTGAACATTACTGATGAAACAACAGTCGTACGATTTTCTAGCCAAAACGAGCTAAATTTAGTGTCCCGACGCATAAACGATTTGAAAACCAGAGAACTAAAACCATTTGAATCTTTGAAGAAGCACGACATCCACCACTATGTACTAATATATATAGGCGTCATAGCAATAATAATAGTGCTCACGTATAAAAAATGTAAGACGTATAAGTTCAAACATGAGCCACCAGAGAATAGTACACCAAAAGAAAAAACCCTTCCTAAAAACACAACCCCCGAAAATCCAACCTTTATCCTCTGCTCGAAAACATAAACAAATCGTGTTGGTAAAAAAAAAAAAAAATTGTTCAATAGAAAAACATATATACATATATACTAAAATAGGCACATTTTTATTACATGTAACACAAAATTTCTAAAACTAATTAACCTAAAAATTAAAGCATATATAGTATAATAGGAATATATGTATATGTATATGATATATACGTACACCAGATAATAATTAAAGAATCTTGTTGTTGATTTAATTTAAATATAGCAAAAAAAATAAACAATATAACAACATTTTAAAGGAACTGTATACTTAGACTAAGAAAAAAAAAATATAATAACATTTATAAAAACACTGTATAAAAAAAAATAAAAATAAAAAAAAATGACATTAAATAAATAATATTCTCTAACAAAAAAAATGTATTTGAATCAAAAAAAAATATATATATGTATATATAAGTATACTATAAAAGGAATATTTTCATTATATTAATAATTAATTTATAATTAATAGAATATATGTATAGTATAATAGATATATACGATAATGATCATAAAAAAAAAAGAAAAAAAAATGTTTGTACTCGTATAATAGGAACATTCTTATATTTGTATATCTACCAGTAGTACAGTAAGATTGGATTTATGTAAAACATAACATTTGTAAAACTATATTTTCTTTTCTCATCGATCTCTACAACCACAAATAACCAGTCACAGAAAATTCGAATCCTTTCAGGAAGAATTTTCTTTTTTTAAGGGGGATGGGATATTGTGATTCACACACCGCATGATCCCAGCACTTGCTATCATAGCAATCCACTTATCCAGCTGCATATGCATTTGCGGTCAAGTTCATACCCGAGTCATTCACCGAAATTCGAAGCCGCATGTAAATACTGTATACCATATGCCATACGTGCTGGCGTACATTCGCCGCACTGCCGAAATACGACGCTGAATATGTTTCGTATTTGGGTCGATCCCAGGAAACAATTAATGAATAATTATGAATGGGATTGCACTTACAATGTTCGGAGTGTGGAAGTGAATGACAAATGGGATGACATTTGAAACCGACAAAAGAAAAACCACCCAAGCTGAAAAATAAACTGGAACAAGCGGTGAATAATCGTAAGTGTTATGGGAGTGGTTGCGCAAGCCGATTTGGCTACGCACAGGAAAGGTTATAAAAGAGATACGATGCGAAAAGAAAGACAGTTGATTAATTAGACTAATACGGACGACAAGGTTGCAGCGACGCTGAAGACGGCGGACCTTTAGTCAATAGAATAAAATAAATATAATAAAGAACATTAATTAGTCTTTTTAATCGATTCCGTAGCTAGACTCTTCTCTCTTCTACGAGAAAGCACGGTTGCGCGACGATAGAACATAGTTGTAAAATCAGACGCGTCATCTTTGTTTGAATATTGTTTTATTGATATTCTAAACGGATCCAGCAGTTTTTTTGCCTGGAGTTATTTATCGCCCCAATAAACATATTGACTTTTGCAGATTATATTTTGAACTTGAGCGTTTCTCGTCTCTTTACCTAGAAGTGATCCTTTGTGGGGATTTCAACTGTGATTTACTTCAGAAAGATACCTCACTTAGTTTTCTCAATAAAATAAAAAGTTTTGGCTTATCAATAGTCAACACTGCAAATCCTACACATTTTTCATCAAATACTTCTACGCTTTTAGATTTATTTTGTGTCAATAATATCGACAACGTGCTGCTTTATTCTCAACTTGAGGCACCTGCATTCTCAAGGCATGATTTAATGTTTGCGATTTTTAAAGTTACTCCACAGGTTAAATCAACAGTCTAGAAAAAATTATTCACGAAATTAACTGGCAAATGATTTTTTCAATGGCATCACCGGACGATCAAGTTGATTTTATTCAAACTTCAGTAAAGCAACTTTTTAATATGCATGTACCGCTGAAAACAAAATTTTCTGGTATGGAAAGAAAATCTTGGTTTACGGCTGACATACTTATTTCTATTAAACAAAGGGTTCAAGCGTACATGCGATGGAAGCACTTTCGCGTTCCTGAATTGCTCTCTACCTTTCGAGCCTTACAAAAAAATGTGTGTAAAAAAGTAAAAGAAGCAAAATGTAGACTGTATTCAAAACGCTTAAACAAAAACATACCATCAAAAACCTTATGGAAAAATATTCGAGAGCTTGGTGTTGGTCGACAAAGAGAACATTGTTCCCTGGATGTATGTCCCAACTATTTAAATGAACATTTCTCCAAAGTTCAAAGCAGGAGCAATCAAAATACTTCACTTGTAGATGAAACTTTTCAGGATGTTGAGCCTGAAAATGATGATTCTCAAACTTTTAGTGGATCGCTGAATGGGATTTTGCCGGTTGTTGACCCCGTACAAAGCACTGGTCAAGTAAATGAAACCTACAGAGTTGTTAACCCCGGTAGTGGACATTTCTTCCAATTTCAAAGGGTGGATGATACGGATGTGTTAAGTGCTGTACTTAAAATAAAATCATCAGCTACTGGCTTTGATGAAATACATCCACACTTCATCAAAATGATCCTACCTCACATTCTTCCTGTGCTAACACATGTTTTTAATACTGTAATAACAACGTCTTCTTTTCCATCTATTTGGAAAGTGGCTAAAGTTATACCAGTCTTAAAAAAACCAGCCACTCGATTATCTCAAGAAGAGTTTAGACCAATCTCAATTTTGTCATTTCTGTCAAAGATTCTGGAAAAAATTTTACACAATCAAATTGCAACCTTTTTAAAGACATTCAAACTCTTAAGTGAGAATCAATCCGGTTTTAGACCAAACCACAGTTGTGTATCCGCTACTCTTAAGATTTCAGACGATATTAGAAATGCTATGGATAATGACTTGGTTTCATTTTTAGCTCTCTTAGATTTTTCGAAGGCATTCGACAAAATTAATCATAAAATACTTATTAAAAAACTCATACAACAGTTTCGGTTTTCACACAGAGCTGCAAAACTGATTTTGTCATACATTAGTGGAAGAAGCCAAGCTGTTGTTATTGGTAATAAAACGTCCCATCCTCTAAATCTTTTCTGTGGGGTTCCTCAGGGATCCATACTTGGTCCACTTTTATTTACGATTTTTATTAATGATCTTCCACTCCAATCTGAATACTCTTCAATCGATTTGTATGCTGACGATGCTCGAGTTCGTATAAGCTGCAAGTTAGGCATGATTGAAGATGGTGTTGTGAAATTGAACTCTGATTTAAAAAGAATACTTCGCTGGTCCAATACAAACAGTCTTCACCTCAATCCACAAAAGTCCAAATGCTTAACTATTTATAAAAATAAACTTGATAACAGCTACTTTCCTGCAGTATATCTCGGAAACGAACAAATTGAATATGTCGATAAAGCTATGAACTTAGGCATTCTATTTAATTCTACCCTTACCTGGGATGACCATATTCAAACCGTTGTTGGAAAAATATATGGATCCTTACGGAGTCTTTCACTTTCGAAGCAATTTACTCCTCAAAACGTTCGACTTAGGTTGGCAAAAACTCTGATCCTTCCTATGATAACATATATGTGCCAATTGTTTACTAGTCACAACTCAGAAACGAAAAGAAATCTAACTATGGCGTTCAATAATATAACTCGATATGTATACAATCTCCGACGATATGACCATATTTCAAACTACACAAGTAACATACTCGTACTAGGCTGTAATCTTTACACGTATTTCAAATATTTTTCCCTTAAAACATTGAACAAAATCATCTTAAACAAAGAACCTTCCTATCTAATTCAAAAAATACAGTTTAGTAACTCATCTCGTTCTTTTATGATACTGCAACCAAGGTTCACTTGCAGAAACTCGGAGCGTCAGTTTTTCGTTTATGCCATAAAGCAGTGGAATAGCTTACCCTCTTTCATTAGAAGGCTTCGCGGCACCACACAATTTGAGACGGTTTTATTCAGATACTTAGTAAATAATTAAATTTAATATTTAGTGTAATAAAGAATTTTGTTTTGTCATTACGAATATGAATTTAGTTTGCCATTTTAAATCAATAATAACTGAATGTATAAATAATAATTAAAATTGATTTCAATTTATGTCTAACTATACTTTTTATAAATTTTACTATTAATTATAGGCTTTTAAGCCCAATGTAAAAGATTCTTTGGAAATATATAAATAAATAAATAAATACTTCTGTAAAATGAATAAACGCTCGAATTGCAAGCTATTGATGTTCGAAGGTTGCTAAGTTAGTTTTTGGATTTTGGTTAGATTTAAATTTTTTTTTTGTGTGGTTTGTGATTGTACCATATGTAAGTTAAATTTTAAGTGTTCCGGTGTGTACTTACTAGTTTTCTGTTAGTGGTTTGTTTGAATTAGTTGGCAGAGGGCAAAGTTTCGTTATAGGTCGTTTGATTTCTCCCTGTTGTGTTTTCAACTTTACGACTCTTGTGATGTTGTCTGTTCCAGGCTATGTCTACACAATACGGCCTAAACTCCATTTTGATGGGGGAAGACGTTCTTTTTTATCTAACACTAATTTAGACTTTACAATTGTGCAACAAAATGTTAGAAGCATAAGAAAAAATTTTGATAATTTATGTGCTCATATAGAAAGCAACTTTGAAACTCTACCTTCAATTATGATACTAACGGAGATCTGGGCTTTTAAACATGAAATGTCAAATTTTTCTATTTTGTATATCCAAAATGTAACGAAACTTATATCGCGGGAGGTACAGTTGTCTTTGTCAAAAACGATCTTGAAGTGGATGATGTTCTAACCCCAGAAATTGAAAGTGCCGACTGTGTAATACTTAAACCGAAAGTATGTTTGAATTTGTCAGTTACTGTCGTTTGTGTATATCGGCTGCAGTCTGTGGATCGTAAAATTTTTCTCGAAGACCTTGAATGTCTACTGTGCTCTATCAACTGTGATAACGTCTTCTTAATTGGGGATATCAATATCGACGTTTTTAATCTACCAAGGGACATTGATTTGCTCTTATTATGTTCGCTAGGCTTTCGGTCGTTTATAAATTTACCAACTAGAATATGTAACAATTCCAAGTCATGCATTGACCACATTTTTCTTAAGTCCACGGAACTTACCGATACATATCCGTTTATTCTAGAGCTAGGTATAACTGACCACCATTTAATTGGTATTACTTTAAAAAACCTCGTAAGAACTTCCGTTGGCATGAATTCTAAACCAACTTGTAGAAAAGAAGGAACTACGATTAATTTCTCAAAACTGTTTCAATGTTTGTCTTTAGAAACTTGGGACCCAGTATACGGTTCAGCTTGTCCTTCAAATGGCTTATTAGCTTTTTTAAAAATCCTTAAGTGTTATATTAGCTTATGTGTGAAAAATAAGAAAATAAATAGGGTCAAGAAAATTAAACCACGGATGACTCTTGAAATTTGTGAAAAGGCTTGGGAAAAAAATAAATTCTACGCTAAAAATAAAAATAAAATGAACCAGCCTTTAATTAAACACACATATAAAATGCTGCAAACTAATGTGCATAATTTAGTAGAGGAACGTAAAACTGAATACTACCGAAGAAAATTTGAGGAACATAGGCTTAATCCTAAAGAACAGTGGCGAATTATAAACACTATTTTAGGAAAAGATAAAAATGAACAGGGTTTAAAACTTCTTAAACTAGGCAATAAAACTGCTGTTAGTAATGAGGAGTTAAGCAACGGGGTGAATGACTTCTTTAAAAATGTTGCTAACATCTCAAAACCGGATGTATGCACTCAAATCACTGAAACAAACAAAAAATATTTGGTTGATAAAATATACCCTTTTTCTTTCTTCTTTACATCAGTAAATAATTCAGACCATCTGGCTATTATTAACTCACTAAAAAACAAAAATTCATCTGGACCTGACGGTATAAGTAATTTTGTCATTAAAAAGATAGGAAAATATATAGTTGCGCCTTTAACATATATTGTTAATCTAAGCTTCCAAATCGGGGTATTCCCAGAACATCTTAAGACCTCTTTGATTATTCCTGTTTTCAAGAAGAGTGATCCAAGTGATCGGAACAATTATAGACCCATATCCTTGTTATCAGTTTTTTCAAAAATATTTGAAAGAATCATTGTTGAAAAGATGCTAATTTTTTTTGAATAAATCAAGTTTCTTTAGCGTTTCTCAATTTGGTTTCATAAAAGCTAAGTGTACTAAAGATGCAATAGTGGCATTTTTAAGTAATATATATAAAGGACTAGACAATAGTCTGAGCACATTTGGCCTATTTCTTGATCTAACCAAAGCTTTTGACCTAGTTGACCATGCAATCCTACTTCAAAAACTTTACAATGCTGGTTTCAGAGGCAATATACTCGACTGGTTTAAATCATACCTAACCAACAGAAAACAACGGGAAAGAGTTAATGACGTTGTTAGCAAGGAAGAGATTTGCGCTAATACCGGCGTCCCTCAAGGATCTGTCTTAGGGCCGATCCTTTTTCTCTTGTATATAAATTCTATATTCAGTCTCCCTGTCAATGGTCATATAATCGGTTACGCAGATGATATTGCATTAGCATATTCATGCAACTCCGCAGCTGTGGCTCGTGAGCAAATAAATACAGATTTAGAGATTCTTACCACCTGGTTAAACTACCATCGACTTAGTTTTAGCAATAAATCAAAAGTAATGTGCTTCTCCTTGTCTAAGCCAAATATCTATATTGAAAACATTATTTCTCACCAAAGGGTTGGAGACTCTACTGTTAGAGGCAGTTGGTTGTGGATTCGGTTTGAACTTTATAAGTGGGTATGAGTATGTATCTAGATATCGTGGACGATGTTTTTGAGCTATGGGTATAAGTGGATAATGTGCATGGGTGACGCACTCCTTGTTTGGGTGAACGTTTGGTTACGCTGGTAGGTACTTCTGTAAAATGAATAAACGCTCGAATTGCAAGCCATTGATGTTCGAAAGTTGCAAATTTATTTTTTGGATTTTGGTTAGATTTAAAATTTTTTTTTTTGAGTAGTTTGTGACTGTACAATATGTAAGTTAAATTTTAAGTGTTCCGGTGTGCACTTACTAGTTTTCTGTTAGTGGTTTGTTTGAATTAGTTGGCAAAGGGCAAAGTTTCGTTATAGGACGTTTGATTTCTCCCTGTTGTGTTTTCAGCTTTACGACTCTTGTGATGTTGTCTGTTCCAGGGTATGTCTTCACAATACGGCCTAAACTCCATTTTGAAGGGGGAAGACGTTCATCCTTTATCAAGGACAGGTTTCCTACCTCTAGTTGTGGCTGTGGCTTCAACCAGTTTGGTCGCTGTTGTAATCGCGACAAGTAATCTTGGTGCCACTAATGGGTGTGTGTAATTTCTGTGATATAGCAGGGCTATTGACTCTAGGTTGTGTGTACGTGTGTGTGTGTGCGTGTGTTTGTGTGGCCCAAAGGGTTGTAGACTCTGGAGTTAGAGGCCGTTGGTTGTAGATTCGGTTTGAACTTTATACGTGGGTATGACTATGTATCTAGATATCGTGGACTGTAAATCGAATGGGTCGTGTTTTTGAGCTATGGGTATATGTGGATACTGTGCATGGGTGACGCACTCCTTGTTTGGGTGAACGTTTGGTTACGCTGGTAGGTACTTCTGTAAAATGAATAAACGCTCGAATTGCAATCTATTGATGTTCGAAGGTTGCCAATTTAGTTTTTGGATTTTGGTTAGATTTTAAATTTTTTTTTGAGTAAATTGTGATTGTACAATATGTAAGTTAATTTTTAAGTGTTCCGGTGTGTACTTACTAGTTTTCTGTTATTAGCCCGAGTCTACCCCGGACAACTTTATTTAGCTTATTAACAAGCAAAAACTTAAACCTAGACTTAAAACTAACAAAGATATTCTTAACTTAATATGGGGCGAGGAGAAATGGTAGACAAGGTAGATGTTAAGGGAGTGGCATATTGAGCAGTGCTTTTTTCATTTCGTGTTTGCTGCTATTTAGGTCAAAGACTTCGGCGTAGTTGTTCGTTATACGCAACATTCTACATATTGGTTCAAAGTGACCGTAGTTGGTACGGTGAGTTCGGATCAGGAAGAGTGGGACAGATCTTAGATTACGGGGATTGGGAGTGAATGCAATATTTTGCGTTATTCTCGAGCACTCGATGTTTCCAGTCAGTAACTGGTGGATAAAAAGTACATCAGCGACTTCACGACGTTTTTTTAGGGTATGTATGCTAATTAGTCCCAGCCTATTTTCATAGGGGGTAATCCATATGGGTTGGCCTAGGGTAGACCACGAAGTGCGAAACGGATAAACCTGCGTTGGACTGCTTCTATGCTTTGAATGTGGGTTAGTTTATAGGGTGACCAAACTTCTCTGCAATATTCGAGAAGAGGCCTTACAAAAGTAATATACAGGGACTTTGTAACGTAAGGGTTGGAAAATTCTTTCGACCAGCGTTTGATAAAACCAAGTGCAGAGTTAGCTTTATTTATAATGCTGTCAATATGTGAGTCGAAATTCAATTCTCTGTCACAAATTATTCCTAGATCCCGTACTTGGGTAGTGGAAGGAATAGGCTCATCGCAGATGAAGTAGTTTCTTGGAGGGGGAGGTAAACGTTTGCGGGAATAGGTTATCGCTTGGCATTTGCTGACATTAAGCTCCAAAAAGTTTTGCTTGCACCATACCGAAAACTCATTTAAGTCATCTTGCAGGCAATGGGAGTCAGAAGGCAATGAAATGACTTTGGAAATTCTCATGTCATCAGCGAAAATAGAAAGATTACAATTCTTTAAAATGAGATTTATGTCGTTAATCGTCAGGATAAAGATGATTGGCCCAAGGTGACTACCCTGAGGGACACCAGATGTTGCTTTAATTGGGTCGGATATTGAAGATCTGTAGATAACCCTGTATTCTCGGTCTTCTAAATAGGATTTGGTCCATGCCACAAAATGAGGGGAAAAGCCAAGTTTTTTTAGTTTAAAAATGATAAGTTGGTGAGAAATTTTATCGAATGCCTTGCTGAAATCAGTGGAAATTGAATCGACTTCATCACCGTCTTCTAAAGCATGAAGCGTCCTAGAGACGAACTCTGTTAGGTTAGTGGTCGTTGATTTACCTTTCATGAAACCGTATGCAAGAGAGTTTTGCTATGGGCCTATAATTATCGACTACGGCCTTACTTCCTTTTTTATGAATAGGGATGATGTAAGATTCCTTCCATAGGAAAGGGAAAGACAAGTTAAATAGGGCAGCAAAGGGAGGACCGAGATGGTTAATACACTCTTTTATTACAACAGCCGGAAGGCCATCAGGGCCGGACGAAAAATCATCTTTAAGTTTGGTAATATTATCAGACACCAAAGATGTTGTTATATTTAGCGAAACGGATGATGTCTCAGGATAGTTTCTCATATAGCTAAAGTAACTAGGATCGGGTTCAGCTGTTTTTTTAGAAAAGGATTTATTAAAATGACAGGCAAAGAAATTTGCAATGGTTTTCGGGTCGGCAGAAGATTCACTGAGAAATTTGAGAGTAGATGGGTAGCCGTCTGACTTTCTTTTGGTATTAACAATCTGGTAGAAGCATTTAGGGTCTGAGACTAAGTTAAATTGCATGCGGTAGAGGTACTCAAGGTAAAGAGACTCACAAAGTTCAGAAAAACGATTATATACCAATCGATAATTACTGTAGTCGGAATCAGATCGAGTCCTTAAGAATTTATGCCACAACTTGTTTCTGTAATTACGGAGAGAGCGCAACTCCTTGTTGTACCAGGGAGGAGCTGACATGCAGTCCTTTTGGAAGGTATATGGAACCGATTGGGCAAAGCAGGAGAAAATTAACGAATAGAACGTTGATAAGGCAAGATCAATATTAGTCGTCTCAGCAATAAAGTCAAAGTTAATGTTGTTTTTAAGTTTGTTAAAGTCGGTTCTTCGGAAGTTAAATGAAAATGCATTTTCCGCATCGACACTTGTGTTACCATTTTCATATGAGTATATAATTGACAAGGGGGGATGAAGGCGGTCTAGGGTAGAAAGAAGATGATCACTCCTATAAACGATACAGTTATCTGAATCGGATGTGAAGACAAGGTCGAGTTGTCTGTTCATTGTGTTAGGTATTCCACTAATCTGATATAGACTTGAGTTGGTTAGGCAGTCCACCATCAAAATTTCTATTTCTGAGGACGAATGAAGAGAGACGAAATGAGACGAGTTGTCGGAAGGCTCCCATTTAAGTTGAGGGAGGTTGAAATCACCTACTAGAATAATACAGTCTTCAGGTTGTGCATTATCTGTCAAAAAATCCACTGCGTGAACTACAGGTCGATAAGACTCAATTGGTTGGGATGGGTGAATGTAACAACAAAGTACGTAAAGATAGCGTTTGGGGAGCGTAATGTTGACACATACTAACTCAAAGTTGTCAGTGTGGGGAATATCAACAGGAGTTGCGTGGAAAAAGTTCCGGATTGCTAGTAATACACCTTGGCCATAGGGATTATCAGCTCTCTCAAATCCATCTTTTCGAAAAACGTTGAAATTTGGAGGAAACAGCTCAAGGTTATTAATGTCCGGAATTAGATTTGTTTCAGTAAGAGCAATTAGGTCGTAGGGTAACTTTTGAGAATTGAGATATACGACGGAGATTTTAGAGCGCAAACCTCTTACATTTTGGTAGTAAATGGACAGGCATTGTGGACTGGAGGATACAGGATTTAGTTTGTTAGGAACTGTAATAGTTTTTAAAATTTGAACGAGTTCTTTGCAAGTGGGAGAGACATTTAGAGCTGACATGCAAAGACAGCGTGGAAAGATCATTATGAACTTCATCGGAAGAGATGTCGAAACTCGCATGGTAGCGAACGAAAATTTGCATCAATTCAGCTGGCTTAATAGGAAGACCTTCTCGGTGAATCGAAACCATAATGTTGGTTTTGGTTATGCCATCAATGCAAACGGAGTTGGGTTTGTCGTGCAAGTAGGCAAGGTAGAGCCGAACATTTTCATAAATGCGGCGGTCTCTCAAACGAGATACAATGTAACGACTGTCATCATTCATATCAGAAAATTTTTTTGTGAGTTTGACAGTTGGTGGAAGGAGTGGGTCAAGGTATTTCGGGCAAGAATCGAGGGCAGGCGAACGAGCGGATGAAGAAGGGACATGATGTTCAAGCTCCTCGGAACTAGAATCTGGACTAGTGAAACTCTGTTTTGAGGCGGCTTTAAAGATTTGGTGAGGGGAGCGAGAGGATTTGGTGTAGCGACTCTGGTGTTCTTTTTGGATGTAGCAAAGGGGTGTAGGAGCGAGGTGAATCTTGGAAAGATTTGGGTCTTAAATGACCAGTTTGAGTTGGGATGTTGATGGGATAGGGCAGAATTGTGGGTGCTATCTTTTCTTTTATTAGCAAACTTATTATATATCATATCCTTCCGTTGGGTGATGACCATCTCTTCCGAGATTGGTATGCCGTCCGAAGATTTGAACATCCAATCGCATTTAGTGGGTATACGTATTTCAAAACACATGCCGTTTTTGCTCTTCACTTTGCCAACTTGTTTACACTTGATGTCTTGTATACCAAATTTCTTCCTAAAAAGGTCTTTGATGCAGGACGGGCTTGCGTGACGTGGGGCACCTTGAAGAAAGAAAGTAGACAGCTCCGGTTTTTTGGTGGCTTCAAGATTCATTTTATTTAATTTTTGAATTCTGTTGGTCATTCAGGGAGAGTCCAGGATGTCCCAAAAGCCCTAATTATTGGCAATGGTCTTGGAACGGGATTGGTGATCGAAGTTGCATTTATCGAAGTGGATTGAACGGTGGTAATGGTTATTGAATGAGTTCGGACTGAAGTGTTTGAGGGTGATGTATATAGCTCGTCGTGTAAGGATTTGTTACACGGGCTTACTGCAGATGGAGGTGCATCCGGCTTACTAGAGATGTGCTTTAATTCCTCCAATATCTGCATTGTGGTTGATCTAGTGGATGCAGCTTCCTCACTTAGAAAATTGAGGTCATGTTGGATGAATCCGATGTTTTCGGCTTGTTCAGCATGCTTGAGATGTAGAAGAGTGGATTGGTCAGTCAACGTTGACATAATTTTTCCCAACTGAACTGAAGTTGACTGAATCGCTGGTAACGCGTTTGAGCAGTGAGACTTATCAGAATCTGCTAATTTACTTATTTTAGACTGCAGGGATTGAACAGCTGATTTTGTGGTGGTTATGCTGTTATCGATCGAACAGTGTAGGTTATCATGGCTCTCGGAAATTAGTTTGGTTACATTTTTGCTATTGAATTGAACTTCGCATTTTAACTCTGCAATCGAGTCTGCAAGCCCAATTAGTTGCTGGTTATTACATTTTATAGGCAGCATTATATGTGCCTGGGAGATGGTCCGGCACTCTACACAGAAGAAGCAGAATATGCGCTTATACTCTTCCAGATGAGTTTTAGCGTTTCTGCTTAAACCAATGCATATGGGATGGAATTTCTTTCCACATATCCCATTGCATGTAATCATTTCCACTGTGTTAGTAGGTAAAGCGCAGTCAGCAAATCCACAGGAAGACATGGTTAAATTAGATCAGAGTATTAATTATTTTTATATTTTTAAATATATGTATTTTTTTTTTTTTTTTTTAAGGCACAAAGTCACTGTGTTTTAATGACACTGAGGAAATACAAATTCACTGTATTTTGATGACACTGGGAATTTATGGTGTAAGCGATTGGGAAGAATGGGGTCACACACGAAAAAAAACAAAAAAAAAGGAAAAAGGTCAAACAGTAAAACAAATATTCACAAATTATCGCGGAGCGAAATTAAAACACGTCCGAACTCGACGGTGGGTAGGAGAAGATGATGATGTTGTTAGTGGTTTGTTTGAATTAGTTGGCAAAGGGCAAAGTTTCGTTATAGGTCGTTTGATTTCTCCCTGTTGTGTTTTCAGCTTTACGACTCTTGTGATGTTGTCCGCGCCAGGGTATGTCTTCACAATACGGCCTAAACTCCATTTTGATGGGGGAAGACGTTCATCCTTTATCAAGGACAGGTGTCCTACCTCTAGTTGTGGCTGTGGCTTCAACCATTTTGGTCGCTGTTGTAATCGCGACAAGTAATCTTGGTGCCACTAGTGGGTGTGTGTAATTTCTGTGATATAGCAGGGATATTGACTCTAGGTTGTGTGTACGTGTGTGTGTGAGTGTGCGTGTGGTCCAACGGGTTGTAGACTCTAGTGTTAGAGGCAGTTGGTTGTGGATTCGGTTTGAACTTTTTACGTGGGTATGAGTATGTTTCTATATATCGTGGACTGTAGATCGAATGGGTGGTGTTTTTGAGCTATGGGTATTTTTGGATACTGTGCATGGGTGACGCACTACTTGTTTGGGTGAACGTTTGGTTACGCTGGTAGGTACTTCTGTAAAATGAATAAACGCTCGAATTGCAAGCTATTGATGTTCGAAAGTTGCAAATTTATTTTTTGGATTTTGGTTAGATTTTAAATTTTTTTTTTGAGTAGTTTGTGACTGTACAATATGTAAGTTAAATTTTAAGTGTTCCGGTGTGCACTTACTAGTTTTCTGTTAGTGGTTTGTTTGAATTAGTTGGCAAAGGGCAAAGTTTCGTTATAGGACGTTTGATTTCTCCCTGTTGTGTTTTCAGCTTTACGACTCTTGTGATGTTGTCTGTTCCAGCTTCTGTCTTCACAATACGGCCTAAACTCCATTGTGATGGTGAAAGACGTTCATCCTTTATCAAGGACAGGTCTCCTACCTCTAGTTGTGGCTGTGGCTTCAACCATTTTATTCGCTGTTGTAATCGCGACAAGTAATCTTGGTGCCACTAGTGGGTGTGTGCAATTTCTGTGATATAGCAGGGCTGTTGACTCTAGGTTGTGTGTACGTGTTTGTGTGTGCGTGTGTTTGTGTGGTCCAAAGGGTTGTAGACTCTAGTGTTAGAGGCCGTTGGTTGTGGATTCGGTTTGAACTTTATACGTGGGTATGAGTATGTATCTAGATATCGTGGGCTGTAGATCGAATGTGTGGTGTTTTTGAGCTATGGGTATATGTGGATACTGTGCATGGATGACGCACTCCTTGTTTGGGTGAACGTTTGGTTACGCTGGTAGGTACTTCTGTAAAATGAATAAACGCTCGAATTGCAAGCTATTGATGTTCGAAAGTTGCAAATTTATTTTTTGGATTTTGGTTAGATTTAAAATTTTTTTTTTTGAGTAGTTTGTGACTGTACAATATGTAAGTTAAATTTTAAGTGTTCCGGTGTGCACTTACTAGTTTTCTGTTAGTGGTTTGTTTGAATTAGTTGGCAAAGGGCAAAGTTTCGTTATAGGACGTTTGATTTCTCCCTGTTGTGTTTTCAGCTTTACGACTCTTGTGATATTGTCTGTTCCAAAGTATATCTTCACAGTCCGGCCTAAACTCCATTTTGATGGGGGAAGACGTTCATCGTTTATCAAGGGCAGGTCTCCTACCTCTAGTTGTGACTGTGGCTTCAACCATTTTGGTCGCTGTTGTAATCGCGATAAGTAATCTTGGTGCCACTAGTGGGTGTGTGTAATTTCTGTGATATAGAAGGGCTATTGATTCTAGGTTGTGTGTACGTTTGTGTGTGTGCGTGTGTTTGTGTGGTCCAAAGGGTTGTATACTCTAGTGTTAGAGGCCGTTGGTTGTGGATTCGGTTTGGACTTTATACGTGGGTATGAGTATGTATCTAGATATCGTGGACTGTTGATCGAATGGGTGGTGTTTTTGAGCTATGGGTATATGTGGATACTGTGCATGGGTGACGCACTCCTTGTTAGGGTGAACGTTTGGTTACGCTGGTAGGTACTTCTGTAAAATGAATAAACGCTCGAATGGCAAGCTATTGATGTTCGAAGGTTGCCAATGTATTTTTTTGGATTTTGGTTAGATTTAAAATTTTTTTTTGGAGTAGTTTGTGATTGTACAATATGTAAGTTAAATTTTAAGTGTTCCGGTGTGTACTTACTTGTTTTCTGTTAGTGGTTTGTTTGAATTAATTGGCAGAGGGCAAAGTTTCGTTATAGGTCGTTTGATTTCTCCCTGTTGTGTTTTCAGCTTTACGACTCTTGTGATGTTTTCTGTTCCAGGGTGCTTCTTCACAATGCGGCCTAAACTCCATTTTGATGGGGGAAGACGTTCTTTTTTATCTAACACTAATTTAGACTTTACAATTGTGCAACAAAATGTTAGAAGCATAAGAAAAAATTTTGATAATTTATGTGCTCATATAGAAATCAACTTTGAAACTCTACCTTCAATTATGATACTAACGGAGATCTGGGCTTTTAAACATGAAATGTCAAATTTTTCTATCCCGGGTTATTTTGTATATCCAAAATGTAACGAAACTTATATCGCGGGAGGTACAGTTGTCTTTGTCAAAAACGATCTTGAAGTGGATGATGTTCTAACCCCAGAAATTGAAAGTGCCGACTGTGTAATAATTAAACCGAAAGTATGTTTGAATTTGTCAGTTACTGTCGTTTGTGTATATCGGCTGCAGTCTGTGGATCGTAAAATTTTTCTCGAAGACCTTGAATGTCTACTGTGCTCTATCAACTGTGATAACGTCTTCTTAATTGGGGATATCAATATCGACGTTTTTAATCTACCAAGGGACATTGATTTGCTCTTATTATGTTCGCTAGGCTTTCGGTCGTTTATAAATTTACCAACTAGAATATGTAACAATTCCAAGTCATGCATTGACCACATTTTTCTTAAGTCCACGGAACTTACCGATACATATCCGTTTATTCTAGAGCTAGGTATAACTGACCACCATTTAATTGGTATTACTTTAAAAAACCTCGTAAGAACTTCCGTTGGCATGAATTCTAAACCAACTTGTAGAAAAGAAGGAACTACGATTAATTTCTCAAAACTGTTTCAATGTTTGTCTTTAGAAACTTGGGACCCAGTATACGGTTCAGCTTGTCCTTCAAATGGCTTATTAGCTTTTTTAAAAAATCCTTAAGTGTTATATTAGCTTATGTGTGAAAAATAAGAAAATAAATAGGGTCAAGAAAATTAAACCACGGATGACTCTTGAAATTTGTGAAAAGGCTTGGGAAAAAAATAAATTCTACGCTAAAAATAAAAATAAAATGAACCAGCCTTTAATTAAACACACATATAAAATGCTGCAAACTAATGTGCATAATTTAGTAGAGGAACGTAAAACTGAATACTACCGAAGAAAATTTGAGGAACATAGGCTTAATCCTAAAGAACAGTGGCGAATTATAAACACTATTTTAGGAAAAGATAAAAATGAACAGGGTTTAAAACTTCTTAAACTAGGCAATAAAACTGCTGTTAGTAATGAGGAGTTAAGCAACGGGGTGAATGACTTCTTTAAAAATGTTGCTAACATCTCAAAACCGGATGTATGCACTCAAATCACTGAAACAAACAAAAAATATTTGGTTGATAAAATATACCCTTTTTCTTTCTTCTTTACATCAGTAAATAATTCAGACCATCTGGCTATTATTAACTCACTAAAAAACAAAAATTCATCTGGACCTGACGGTATAAGTAATTTTGTCATTAAAAAGATAGGAAAATATATAGTTGCGCCTTTAACATATATTGTTAATCTAAGCTTCCAAATCGGGGTATTCCCAGAACATCTTAAGACCTCATTGATTATTCCTGTTTTCAAGAAGAGTGATCCAAGTGATCGGAACAATTATAGACCCATATCCTTGTTATCAGTTTTTTCAAAAATATTTGAAAGAATCATTGTTGAAAAGATGCTAATTTTTTTTGAATAAATCAAGTTTCTTTAGCGTTTCTCAATTTGGTTTCATAAAAGCTAAGTGTACTAAAAATGCAATAGTGGCATTTTTAAGTAATATATATAAAGGACTAGACAATAGTCTGAGCACATTTGGCCTATTTCTTGATCTAACCAAAGCTTTTGACCTAGTTGACCATGCAATCCTACTTCAAAAACTTTACAATGCTGGTTTCAGAGGAAATATACTCGACTGGTTTAAATCATACCTAACCAACAGAAAACAACGGGTAAGAGTTAATGACGTTGTTACCAAGGATCTGTCTTAGGGCCGATCCTTTTTCTCTTGTATATAAATTCTATATTCAGTCTCCCTATCAATGGTCATATAATCGGTTACGCAGATGATATTGCATTAGCATATTCATGCAACTCCGCAGCTGTGACTCGTGAGCAAATAAATACAGATTTAGAGATTCCTACCACCTGGTTAAACTACCATCGACTTATTTTTAGCAATAAATCAAAAGTAATGTTCTCACCAAAGGGTTGGAGACTCTACTGTTAGAGGCAATTGGTTGTGGATTCGGTTTGAACTTTATACATGGGTATGAGTATGTATCTAGATATCGTGGACTGTAGATCGAATGGGTGGTGTTTTTGAGCTATGGGTATATGTGGATACTGTGCATGGGTGACGCACTCCTTGTTTGGGTGAACGTTTGGTTACGCTGGTAGGTACTTCTGTAAAATGAATAAACGCTCGAATTGCAAGCTATTGATGTTCGAAGGTTGCCAATTTATTTTTTGGATTTTGGTTAGATTTTAAATTTTTTTTTGAGTAGTTTCTGATTGTACAATATGTAAGTTAAATTTTAAGTGTTCATGTATGTACTTACTAGTTTTCTGTTAGTGGTTTTTTTGAATTAGTTGGCTGAGGGCAAAGTTTCGTTACGGGTCGTTTGATTTCTCCCTTTTGTGTTTTCAGCTTTACGACTCTTGTGATGTTTTCTGTTCCAGGGTATGTCTTCACAATACGGCCTAAACTCCATTTTGATGGGGGAAGACGTTCATCCTTTATCAAAGACTGGTCTCCTACCTTTAGTTGTGGCAGTGGCTTCAACCGTTTTGGTCGATGTTGTAATCGCGACAAGTAATCTTGGTGCCACTAGTGTGTGTGTGTAATTTCTGTGATATAGCAGGGCTATTGACTCTAGGTTGTGTGTAGTGTGTGTGTGCATGTGTTTGTGTGGTCCAAAGGGTTGTAGACTCTAGTGTTAGAGGCCGTTGGTTGTGGATTCGGTTTGAACTTTATACGTGGGTATGAGTATGTACCTAGATATCGTGGACTGTAGATCGAATGGGTGGTGTTTTTGAGCTATGGGTATATGTGGATACTGTGCATGGGTGACGCACTCCTTGTTTGGGTGAGCGTTTGGTTACGCTGGAAGGTACTTTTGTAAAATGAATAAACGCTCGAATTGCAAGCTATTGATGTTCGAAGGTTGCCAATTTATTTTTTGGATTTTGTATAGATTTTAAATTTTTTTTTTGAGTAGTTTGTGATTGTACAATATGTAAGCTAAATTTTAAGTGTTCCGGTGAGTACTTACTAGTTTTCTGTTAGTGGTTTGTTTGAATTAGCAGACAGAGGGCAAACTTTCGTTATAGTTCGTTTGATTTCTCCTTGTTGTGTTTTCTGCTTTACGACTATTGTGATGTTGTCTGTTCAAGGGTATGTCTACACAATACGGCCTAAACTCCAATTTGATGGGGGTAGACCTTCATAATTTATCAAGGACAGGTCCCCTACCTCTAGTTGTGGCTGTGGCTTCAACCATTTTGGTCGATGTTGTAATCGCGACAAGTAATCTTGGTGCCACTAGTGGGTGTATGTAATTTCTGTGATATAGCAGGGCTATTGGCTCTAGGTTGTGTGTACGTGTGTGTGTGTGCGTGTGTGCGTGTGTTTGTGTGGTCCAAAGGGTTGTAGACTCCAGTGTTAGAGGCCGTTGGTTGTGGATTGGGCTTGAACTTTATACGTGGGTATGAGTATGTATCTAGATATCGTGGACTGTAGATCGAATGGGTGGTGTTTCTGAGCTATGGGTATATGTGGATACTGTGCATGGGTGACGCACTCCTTGTTTGGGTGAACGTTTGGTTACGCTGGTAGGTACTTCTGAAAAATGAATAGACGCTCGAATTGCAAGCTATTGATATTCGAAGGTTGCCAATTTATTTTTTGGATTTTGGTTAGATTTAAAATTTTTTTTTGAGTAGAATGTGATTGCACAATATGTAAGTTAAATTTTAAGTGTTCCGGTGTGTACTTACTAGTTTTCTGTTAGTGGTTTGTTTGAATTAGTTGGCAGAGGGCAAAGTTTCGTTATAGGTCGTTTGATTTCTCCCTGTTGCGTTTTCAGCTTTACGACTCTTGTGATGTTGTCTGTTCCAGGGTATGTCTTCACAATACGGCCTAAACTCCATTTTGATGGGGGAAGACGTTCATCCTTTATCAAGGACAGGTCTCCCACCTATAGTTGTGGCTGTGGCTTCAACCATTTTGGTCGCTGTTGTAATCGCGACAAGTAATATTGGTGCCACTAGTGGGTGTGTGTAATTTCCGTGATATAGCAGGGCTATTGACTCTAGGTTGTGTGTACGTGTGTGTGTGTGCGTGTGTTTGTGTGGTCCAAAGGGTTGTAGACTCTAGTGTTAGAGGCAGTTGGTTGTGGATTCGGTTTGAACTTTATACGTGGGTATGAGTATGTATCTAGACATCGTGGACTGTAGATCGAATGGGTGGTGTTTTTGAGCTATGGGTATAAGTGTATACTGTGCATGGGGGACGCACTCCTTGTTTGGGTGAACGTTTGATTACGCTGGTAGGTACTTCTGTAAAATGAATAAACGCTCGAATTGCAAGCTATTGATGTTCGCAGGTTGCCGATTTATATTTTGGATTTTGGTTAGATTTGAAATTTTTTTTTTTGAGTAGTTTGTTATTGTACAACATGTAAGGTAAATTTTAAGTGTTCCGGTGGCTGTGGATTCAACCATTTTGGTCGCTGTTGTAATCGCGACAAATAATCTTGGTGCCACTAGTGGGTGTGTGTAATTTCTGTGATATAGCAGGGCTATTGACTCTAGGTTGTGTGTACGTGTGTGTGCGTGCGTGTGTTTGTGTGGTCCAAAGTGTTGTAGACTCTAGTGTTAGAGGCCGTTGGTTGTGGATTGGGTTTGAACTTTATACGTGGGTATGAGTATGTATCTAGATATCGTGGACTGTAGATCGAATGGGTGGTGTTTCTGAGCTATGGGTATATGTGGATACTGTGCATGGGTGACGCACTCTTGTTTTGGGTGAACGTTTGGTTACGCTGGTAGGTACTTCTGTAATATGAATAAACGCTCGAATTGCAAGCTATTGATGTTCGAATGTTGCCAATTTATTTTTTGGATTTTGGTTAGATTTAAAATTTTTTTTTGAGTAGTTTGTTATTGTACAACATGTAAGGTAAATTTTAAGTGTTCCGGTGTGTACTTTCTAGTTTTCTGTTAGCGGTTTGTCGTTTGATTTCCCCCAGTTGTGTTTTCAGCATTGCGACTCTTGTGATGTTGTCTGTTCCAGGGTACGTCTTAACAATATGGCCTAAACTCCATATTGATGGGGGAAGACGTTCATCCTTTATCAAGGACAGGTCTCCTACCTCTAGTTGTGGCTGTGGCTTCAACCATTTTGGTCGCTGTTGTAATCGCGACAAGTAATCTTGGTGCCACTAGTGGGTGTGTGTAATTTCTGTGATATAGCAGGGCTATTGACTCTAGGTTGTGTGTACGTGTGTGTGTGCGTGTGTTTGTGTTGTCCAAAGTTTTGTAGACTCTAGTGTTAGAGGCCGTTGGTTGTGGATTGGGTTTGAACTTTATACGTGGGTATGAGTATGTATCTAGATATCTTGGACTGTAGATCGAATGGGTGGTGTTTTTGAGCTATGGGTACATGTGGATACTGTGCATAGGTGACGCACTCCTGTTTTGGGTGAACGTTTGGTTACGCTGGTAGGTACTTCTGTAAAATGAATAAACGCTCGAATTGCAAGCTATTGATGTTCGAAGGTTGCCAATTTATTTTTTGGATTTTGGTTAGATTTAAATTTTTTTTTTTGAGTAGTTTGTGACTGTACAACATGTAAGGTAAATTTTAAGTGTTCCGGTGTGTACTTACTAGTTTTCTGTTAGTGATTTGTTTGAATTAGTTGGCAGTGGGCAAAGATTCGTTATAGGTCGTTTGATTTCTCTCTGTTGTGTTTTCAGCTTTATGACTCTTGTGATGTTGTCTGTTCCAGGGTATGTCTTCACAATACGGCCTAAACTCCATTTTGATGGGGGAAGACGTTCATCCTTTATCAAGGACAGGTCTCCTACCTCTAGTTGTGGCTGCGGCTTCAACCATTTTGGTCGCTGTTGTAATCGCGACAAGTAATCTTGGTGCCACTAGTGGGTGTGTGTAATTTCTGTGATATAGCAGGGCTATTGACTCTAGGTTGTGTGTACGTGTGTGTGTGTGCGTGTGTTTGTGTGGTCCAAATTGTTGTAGACTCTAGTGTTAGAGGCCGTTGGTTGTGGATTCGGTTTGAACTTTATAAGTGGGTATGAGTTTGTGTCTAGATATCGTGGACTGTAGATCGAATGGGTGATGTTTTTGAGCTATGGGTATATGTGGATACTGTGCATGGGTGACGCACTCCTTGTTTGGGTGAACGTTTGGTTACGCTGCTAGGTACTTCTGTAAAATGAATAAACGCTCGAATTGCAAGCTATTGATGTTCGAAGGTTGCCAATTTATTTTTTGGATTTTGGTTAGATTTAAAATTTTTTTTTGAGTTGTTTGTGATTGTACAATATGTAAGTGAAATTTTAAGTGTTCCGGTGTGTACTTACTAGTTTTCTGTTAGTGGTTTGTTTGAATTTTCGGCTTTACGACCCTTGTGATGTTGTCTGTTCCAGGGTATGTCTTCACACTACGGCCTAAACTTCATTTTGATGGGGGAAGACGTTCATCCTTTATCAAGCACAGGTCTCCTACCCCTAGTTGTGGCTGTGGCTGTAACCATTTTGGTCGCTGTTGTAATCGCGACATGTAATCTTGGTGCCACTAGTGGGTGGGTGTAATTTCTGTGATATAGCAGGGCTATTGACTCTAGGTTGTGTGTACGTGTGTGTGCGTGCGTGTGTTGGAGTGGTCTATAGTGTTGTAGACTCTAGTGTTATAGGCCGTTGGTTGTGGATTCGGTTTGAACTTTATACGTGGGTATGAGTATGTATCTAGATATCGTGGACTGTAGATCGAATGGGTGGTGTTTTTGAGCTATGGGTATATGTGGATACTGTGCATGGGTGACGCACTCCTTATTTGGGTGAACGTTTGGTTAGGTTGGTAGGTACTTCTGTAAAATGAATAAACGCTCGAATTGCAAGATATTGATGTTCGAAGGTTGCCAATTTATTTTTTGGATTTTAGATAGATTTTAAATTTTTTTTTGAGTAGTTTGCGATTGCACAATACGTAAGTTAAATTTTAAGTGTTCCGGTGTGTACTTACTAGTTTTCTGTTAGCGATTTGTTTGAATTAGTTGGCAAAGGGCAAAGTTTCGTTATAGGTCGTTTCATTTCTCCCTGTTGTGTTTTCAGCTTTACGACTCTTCTGATGTTGTCTGTTCCAGGGTATGTCTTCACAATACGGCTTAAACTCCATTTTGATGGGTGTTCGGGACTTGCTAAGTGTTTCCATATGACAAACATACTTAACTTATCCTATTTTGATTTTTGTAACCTGTATACTATTTCAATCGCTATTTGCTGTATATTAACATATGTTAACTTAAAATTGTACTCATTCCATATGTCGTATAAGAGTTTGTATTAACTGATGTATCATTTATTGATTTGGTCACTTATCGACAAGTGCATATCATTTCTTTATTCTTATATTCTTCTTTTACATTGCGCTCTTACATTACTCTCTAACATTCGTATTGCTCTAATTGTTATTATGCTTTGTGCGATCATTCGTTATGGTAATTAATCGATTTCGTATTAAACTCAGCCTCTTTCATAGTTCAATCATCGGAACGTAAGCATCTACAATCAAAGGTTTAATTAAAAGGAATATAAATAATTTGTTATATGTTACAATAGCAGGCAAAATAAAATAATGTTAATGTGTTTTAATTTGTAATTTCGATTTTCATTCATTCATGTTATAATGCTCTAGTTTCAAAACATTTTCTGGTCCTTCAGAAGCCGAATTTAATTTCATACAGACTTTTTTGTGAATAAAGACTTAAAGATAAGATTTTTCTTGCTAAACACGTGTCCTTAACAGTACATCGTGTTTCCATAAATTCATTTTTATTTTATGCAAATCTTGTGCGCGATCGGTTACGAACTATTATCATTTACATACATAAGTGCGCGTAAATTCATTTTTGCAATTTCTTTCTCTGGTAGATAAGATGAATTTTATCAAGGTAAAGCGTGGCCGTGCAAAAGGCATGTTTTCTCGTACTGCTACGTTTGCAGAATCGGTGGACATTAATACCACGCTATCGTTGCTTGAGGTTAGGTTAGCTAAATTAAATGAAACGTGGGATGAATTTGTAGAGCTTCAAAATGCTCTTTACGAATTTTCTGCAGAAGCGGATTTTGTAGATCCTGAGCCTGAATTCGAGGAGTATGAAGCAAAGTTCCTTTTAGCTCACTCAATTCTAGCAAATTTTATTCAACTTAAAAAACTGTCCAATCCGCCACAACATTCAAATGAATCGGTCGTAGAAAAGTTAGCTAGTCAACAGGCATCACTTCTGCAAAATCTAAAAACTGCGTCGAATATATCCGTGTCGGTTAAATTGCCAAATCTTTAGATACCAACATTTTCGGGCGATTATAAAGATTGGCCGGAGTTCCGCGATTCATTTATGGCCTCAATTGATTGCAACTCGTCGCTTTCTCCCACACAGAAACTTCAATACTTAAAGTCATTTTTAAGTGGAAAAGCAAGCGATCTTTTAAAACATGTTAAAAATATTGACAGCAACTACCTGGAATCATGGGATCGCCTAGAGACCCGTTATGACCGTACTCATTTAATAGTTTAATCATTTGTGGAATATTTTTTGTTACTTCCTACAGCAAATAGTTCAAATGTAGTTTTATTACGTAAAATCACTGACGGCGCTGACGAGGTAATTCGTGGTTTAAATGCGCTGCAGTCAAATGATCGCGACCCGTGGCTCATTTTCATTTTACTTCAGAAACTTGATCCTGAATCAAAGCAGGCCTGGGCTGAGCTTATGGGCTCAAGGTCGGATGCAACTATTTACGAGCTCTTAGAGTTTCTTCAGAATCGCTGCGTTTGTCTTGAATCCTGTTTTAATACCACCCGGTCAGTGCAACCTCGAAACAAGGCCCAAGGATCCATTCGTTCACATCTAGTGGAAACGAATTATGGTTGTCCCAAGTGTAATTCAGAGCATAGTCTTTTCCATTGCAAACATTTTCTCGCGCTTTCGGTCGATAATAGGCGGAGCTTCGTAAAGGAACATTCTTTATGCTTTAACTGCCTCCGCCAAGGTCATTCATCTAACAAGTGCCGGTCGAACAATCGTTGTAAAATGTGTAATACGCGTCACCATACCCTCGTCCATCTTCCAAACTCGCAATCAAATACCTCATCGTCAAACATCTCGCGCTCAAACATTTCATCTACAAACACCTCCTCGTCACTTTCTTCGAATGTTCTCGCTCCTACAACTTCCTCGGTCTTGCCTTCACAGTTAAATTCGCCATCAGCAGAAAACTCTTCGATATCTACTCATATTTGCTCATCACTCAACGCAGTAGATAACTCATCGCCAAAAGCGACTCGATTTACTCATACATTGCTGCCTACTGCCATTGCTCGCGTGAAAGACCAAGAAGATCATTTCTAAAACGTTCGATTGCCACTGGATTCGGGTTCACAGGTATCATTTGTTACCGAACAAACGGTTCAGAGATTAGGTCTCATTCGTAAAGCCGCTCGAATTCCGGTGGTAGGTGTTGGATCTACAACAGCTGGTTTCACAAACGGAGTTGTAACCTTTAATCTCTTTTCGTGCCATAGCCAACAGTCGATTGAGATGCAGTGCTATGTAATCTCGAAACTTACCTCGCTAATACCTGCTAAACGCAATTCAACCTCGGTTAAGAAAATTCTCTCGTCGTATACATTGGCGGATCCCAAATTCAGTATCCCGAGTAATATCGACATTCTCGTTGGAGCTGATAAGGTGTTCAGCATTTTTGATGGATCTGCTATTCGTGGTCAGCATGGTGAACCAGATCTTATTCCAACAATTTTTGGTTGGGTGCTATGCGGAAGCATGGCAGCCTCGACATTATCTAACAATCAAAGAATTGATTGTACTCAAATTAATACCTCAGAGTCATTTGATCTTGAACGCTTTTGGCGCCTTGAGGAAGTTCATCATGAACCCACTCTTTCTGTCGACGATCAGCGCGCTGAAAACATTTTTGAAAATTTTCATTGCCGATTGCCTAATGGTCGGTACCAGGTGCATTTGCCTTTTAAGACCGACAACAAAACTGATTTCGGAAATACCTTAAATGTGGCCTTACAGCGGTTTCAACATACCGAACGTAAATTAGCTTCCAGTCAGTATTTGAAGGACAAATACATTAACTTTTTGAAAGAATATTTCGACTTGGGACATATGGAAGAGATTCCTGAAAGCGAAATTCAAATGCCCACGGATAAGTGTTATTATCTGCCACACCATTATGTCCTGAAGGACGATAGCAGCACAACCAAAGTCAGGGTGGTTTTTGACGGATCGGCTAGATATGGTAATAAAAAATCTTTAAATGAATCTCTGTTAGTGGGACAAACTTACCAACGCGATCTTTTCTCTATTTGCCTTCGATTTCGGCGCCATCTCTATACATTATCTGGTGATATAGAGAAAATGTTTCGTCAGATAAGAGTGTTTAATTGCCACAGAGACTTTCAGCGAATTCTTTGGAGAGAATCCGCCAATCAACCACTAAAACATTTTCGTCTTACGACTGTTACGTACGGCACAGCGTGTGCACCATTTTTAGCCATCCGTACTTTATATCAATTGGCACTTGACTCCAAAGATAGATATCCACGTGCGGCAGAAGTATTACTCAATGATTTCTACGTTGATGATGTCATGACCGGGGCAGATTCAGTCGATGATGTGATTTCCCTTCGCCTAGAGCTGATAGAATTGCTCCAATCAGGTGGATTTAATGTTCGCAACTGGACCACTAATTGCTGGCCTCTGCTACTCAGTCTACAAGAAGATCAGCGAGAATTATCACCCAAGGACTTCGAAGAACATAACTCGGTAAAATTACTCGGTCTGCAATGGTCGCCAGCCAAGGATTCCTTCTCATTCAAGGTAAATCTAAATGATAAGTTTATATTAACTAAGCGTCGTATTCTCTCGGAAGCTTCAAAGATATTCGACCCAATAGGATTCCTAGCGCCCGTTGTCATAGCTGTAAAAATTTTGCTTCAAGAGTTCTGGCGGAAAAAGTATTCGTGGGACGATCCTATTTCACTTGATCTTGCTAACAACTGGTATTCAATACGGGACGAGCTTCCAAAACTAGAAACTTTAAATATCCCGCGTATCATGTGGGCTTCAAACGAAAAACGAAACTTCCACGGATTTTGCGATGCATCCTTAGAAGCTTACGCAGCTGTTGTATACTGCACAAGTACAGACCCAGCTGGTAACATTACTAGCAAACTTGTAGCCGCAAAAACTAAGGTAGCACCGATTAAAGTAGTTTCACTTCCGCGACTCGAACTTTGTGGAGCCGTTCTTCTCACGCGTTTAATTCAAAAACTTAAAACTTCTTTGCAATGCCAAGAAATTAAAGTTTTCGCCTGGACTGATTCTTCAATTGTCCTTCATTGGCTTTCAGACGTGCCAAAAAGATGGTCAGTTTTTGTATCAAATCGTACGTCAGAAATTCTCTCAACAATACCAAGAGATTCTTGGTATCACGTACGATCTCAAGAAAATCCAGCTGACTGCGCATCCCGTGGTATTCCACCCTCTCATTTATTACAACATGAGTTATGGTGGTCTGGACCATCGTGGATTAGGCACGATCAAAATCAGTGGCCTTATAACGTGAATCTATCATCAGACTTTCCAAGTGAACAGCTCGAAGAACGTAAAAATCCTCCTGTCAACGTATATTTATCACTTGGATACAATGCTACCATTTTTGAGACAGTAGTGAACAAGTCTTCTGCCTTCCTCAACTCTATACGTGTACTTGCCTATATTCGGCGATTTATTGATAACTCTCGTGTAAGCCCAATCGCTCGTGAAAAACAATCCCTAACCGCCAGTGAGCTCTCTAATTCAAAAACTGTTTTAATTACCAAAACCAATCGCTTTCTTTTTCGACTGAAATCAACGTAATTTCGAAAGGTGAAGTGTTAAAAAAGGGAAACAAGCTGTCATTCCTAAATCCCTTTCTGGATACAGACCGAATCCTTCGCGTCGGTGGTCGTATCCAAGAGTCTGACGCAATATTCGCTACCAAACACCCCATCATACTCGATAAAAACACTCGGTTCGCGAAACTTATAGTGGAACATATTCATAAACGTTATTTACATGTTGGTGTTTCTCAAATCTTTGCCATCCTAAGACAAGAATACTTTATCGTCGGTTGTCGTAATCTCCTGCGCAAGGTTGTCCATCAATATGTTAAATGCTTTCGACATCGTAAAACAACATCCACTCAACTTATGGGTAATTTACCCGCCGAACGTGTTCGTTATTCGCGACCCTTCAACATCGTCAGAGTTGATTATGCGGGACCCATAACCTTACGTTTATCCAGAGGACGTAACCCAAAATTTATTAAAGCATATATCGCAGTTTTTGTGTGTTTTACTGCAAAGGCCATTCATCTTGAGTTAGTAGGTGAACTCTCTTCCGCCGCGTTCATCGCAGCTCTCGATCGTTTCGCGTCACGCAGAGGCAAACCCTCAGAAATATGGAGCGACAATGCAACAAATTTTCGCGGCAGTAAACGACACTTGGATGAATTATTCCAGCATCTCATCAGTCAGCAGCACAAAAACATCATCAGCGACCATCTTTCCAAAGATCAAATCTCATGGAAGTTCATTCCCCCTTAGTCACCACATTTTGGCGGTTTGTGGGAGGCGGGGGTCAAGTCCGTAAAGTTTCATCTCAAGCGTATCATAGGTGATCATAAGCTCACATATGAAGAGATGAATACCTTGCTTTCTCAAGTGGAAGCCCTGCTTAATTCTCGACCTATGTGGCCTACATCGGATATGGATCCTATCGCTCTAAGTCCGGGTCACTTTTTGATTGGTGAACCGCTTGTATCTGTTCCTCGTCCTGATATATGTGTTCAAAATGTTTGCCCTTACTCTAACTGGTCTCTTTTACAGAATTTAAAGCAAGGCTTCTGGAAACGCTGGCACTTAGAATATCTGACCTCACTCCAGCAGCGCCCGAAATGGCAAACAGTGAAAGAGGAGCTTAAAGAAGGGGACGTAGTAGTACTGAAAGAACCACATCTACCACCCTCAAAATGGATTCTGGGTCGAATTAAGGAGATACATCCTGGAAGAGACAATCGCACTCGAGTTGCAACAATAACAACACAAACGGGCGTTTATGTTCGTCCCATTGTAAAACAAGCTCCATTACCTTTTTCTGAAGGAACTGAGTCCTTCAGGGGGGGCTGAATGTTCGGGACTTGCTAAGTGTTTCCATATGACAAACATACCTAACTTATCCTATTTTGATTTTTGTAACCTGTATACTATTTCAATCGCTATTTGCTGTATATTAACATATGTGAACTTAAAATTGTACTCATTCCATATGTCGTATAAGAGTTTGTATTAACTGATGTATCATTTATTGATTTAGTCACTTATCGACAAGCGCATATCATTTCTTTAT
This sequence comes from Volucella zonaria, assembly GCA_963966105.1. Lineage (NCBI taxonomy): Eukaryota > Metazoa > Arthropoda > Insecta > Diptera > Syrphidae > Volucella > Volucella zonaria. Next base: position 2,824,338 of record CAWYQB010000254.1, on the reverse strand, counting down.
TCTTATATTCTTCTTTTACATTGCGCTCTTACATTACTCTCTAACATTCGTATTGCTCTAATTGTTATTATGCTTTGTGCGATCATTCGTTATGGTAATTAATCGATTTTGTATTAAACTCAGCCTCTTTCATAGTTCAATCATCGGAACGTAAGCATCTACAATCAAAGGTTTAATTAAAAGGAATATAAATAATTTGTTATATGTTACAATAGCAGGCAAAATAAAATAATGTTAATGTGTTTTAATTTGTAATTTCGATTTTCATTCATTCATGTTATAATGCTCTAGTTTCAAAACATTTTCTGGTCCTTCAGAAGCCGAATTTAATTTCATACAGACTTTTTTGTGAATAAAGACTTAAAGATAAGATTTTTCTTGCTAAACACGTGTCCTTAACAGTACATCGTGTTTCCATAAATTCATTTTTATTTTATGCAAATCTTGTGCGCGATCGGTTACGAACTATTATCATTTACATACATAAGTGCGCGTAAATTCATTTTTGCAATTTCTTTCTCTGGTAGATAAGATGAATTTTATCAAGGTAAAGCGTGGCCGTGCAAAAGGCATGTTTTCTCGTACTGCTACGTTTGCAGAATCGGTGGACATTAATACCACGCTATCGTTGCTTGAGGTTAGGTTAGCTAAATTAAATGAAACGTGGGATGAATTTGTAGAGCTTCAAAATGCTCTTTACGAATTTTCTGCAGAAGCGGATTTTGTAGATCCTGAGCCTGAATTCGAGGAGTATGAAGCAAAGTTCCTTTTAGCTCACTCAATTCTAGCAAATTTTATTCAACTTAAAAAACTGTCCAATCCGCCACAACATTCAAATGAATCGGTCGTAGAAAAGTTAGCTAGTCAACAGGCATCACTTCTGCAAAATCTAAAAACTGCGTCGAATATATCCGCGTCGGTTAAATTGCCAAATCTTTAGATACCAACATTTTCGGGCGATTATAAAGATTGGCCGGAGTTCCGCGATTCATTTATGGCCTCAATTGATTGCAACTCGTCGCTTTCTCCCACACAGAAACTTCAATACTTAAAGTCATTTTTAAGTGGAAAAGCAAGCGATCTTTTAAAACATGTTAAAAATATTGATAGCAACTACCTGGAATCATGGGATCGCCTAGAGACCCGTTATGACCGTACTCATTTAATAGTTTAATCATTTGTGGAATATTTTTTGTTACTTCCTACAGCAAATAGTTCAAATGTAGTTTTATTACGTAAAATCACTGACGGCGCTGACGAGGTAATTCGTGGTTTAAATGCGCTGCAGTCAAATGATCGCGACCCGTGGCTCATTTTCATTTTACTTCAGAAACTTGATCCTGAATCAAAGCAGGCCTGGGCTGCTTTCTTAGAGTTTCTTCAGAATCGCTGCGTTTGTCTTGAATCCTGTTTTAATACCACCCGGTCAGTGCAACCTCGAAACAAGGCCCAAGGATCCATTCGTTCACATCTAGTGGAAACGAATTATGGTTGTCCCAAGTGTAATTCAGAGCATAGTCTTTTCCATTGCAAACATTTTCTTGCGCTTTCGGTCGATAATAGGCGGAGCTTCGTAAAGGAACATTCTTTATGCTTTAACTGCCTCCGCCAAGGTCATTCATCTAACAAGTGCCGGTCGAACAATCGTTGTAAAATGTGTAATACGCGTCACCATACCCTCGTCCATCTTCCAAACTCGCAATCAAATACCTCATCGTCAAACATCTCGCGCTCAAACATTTCATCTACAAACACCTCCTCGTCACTTTCTTCGAATGTTCTCGCTCCTACAACTTCCTCGGTCTTGCCTTCACAGTTAAATTCGCCATCAGCAGAAAACTCTTCGATATCTACTCATATTTGCTCATCACTCAACGCAGTAGATAACTCATCGCCAAAAGCGACTCGATTTACTCATACATTGCTGCCTACTGCCATTGCTCGCGTGAAAGACCAAGAAGATCATTTCTAAAACGTTCGATTGCCACTGGATTCGGGTTCACAGGTATCATTTGTTACCGAACAAACGGTTCAGAGATTAGGTCTCATTCGTAAAGCCGCTCGAATTCCGGTGGTAGGTGTTGGATCTACAACAGCTGGTTTCACAAACGGAGTTGTAACCTTTAATCTCTTTTCGTGCCATAGCCAACAGTCGATTGAGATGCAGTGCTATGTAATCTCGAAACTTACCTCGCTAATACCTGCTAAACGCAATTCAACCTCGGTTAAGAAAATTCTCTCGTCGTATACATTGGCGGATCCCAAATTCAGTATCCCGAGTAATATCGACATTCTCGTTGGAGCTGATAAGGTGTTCAGCATTTTTGATGGATCTGCTATTCGTGGTCAGCATGGTGAACCAGATCTTATTCCAACAATTTTTGGTTGGGTGCTATGCGGAAGCATGGCAGCCTCGACATTATCTAACAATCAAAGAATTGATTGTACTCAAATTAATACCTCAGAGTCATTTGATCTTGAACGCTTTTGGCGCCTTGAGGAAGTTCATCATGAACCCACTCTTTCTGTCGACGATCAGCGCGCTGAAAACATTTTTGAAAATTTTCATTGCCGATTGCCTAATGGTCGGTACCAGGTGCATTTGCCTTTTAAGACCGACAACAAAACTGATTTCGGAAATACCTTAAATGTGGCCTTACAGCAGTTTCAACATACCGAACGTAAATTAGCTTCCAGTCAGTATTTGAAGGACAAATACATTAACTTTTTGAAAGAATATTTCGACTTGGGACATATAGAAGAGATTCCTGAAAGCGAAATTCAAATGCCCACGGATAAGTGTTATTATCTGCCACACCATTATGTCCTGAAGGACGATAGCAGCACAACCAAAGTCAGGGTGGTTTTTGACGGATCGGCTAGATATGGTAATAAAAAATCTTTAAATGAATCTCTGTTAGTGGGACAAACTTACCAACGCGATCTTTTCTCTATTTGCCTTCGATTTCGGCGCCATCTCTATACATTATCTGGTGATATAGAGAAAATGTTTCGTCAGATAAGAGTGTCTAATTGCCACAGAGACTTTCAACGAATTCTTTGGAGAGAATCCGCCAATCAACCACTAAAACATTTTCGTCTTACGACTGTTACGTACGGCACAGCGTGTGCACCATTTTTAGCCATCCGTACTTTATATCAATTGACACTTGACTCCAAAGATAGATATCCACGTGCGGCAGAAGTATTACTCAATGATTTCTACGTTGATGATGTCATGACCGGGGCAGATTCAGTCGATGATGTGATTTCTCTTCGCCTAGAACTGATAGAATTGCTCCAATCAGGTGGATTTAATGTTCGCAAGAGGACCACTAATTGCTGGCCTCTGCTACTCAGTCTACAAGAAGATCAGCGAGAATTGTCACCCAAGGACTTCGAAGAACATAGCTCGGTAAAATTACTCGGTCTGCAATGGTCGCCAGCCAAGGATTCCTTCTCATTCAAGGTAAATCTAAATGATAAGTTTATATTAACTAAGCGTCGTATTCTCTCGGAAGCTTCAAAGATATTCGACCCAATAGGATTCCTAGCGCCCGTTGTCATAGCTGTGAAAATTTTGCTTCAAGAGTTCTGGCGGAAAAAGTATTCGTGGGACGATCCTATTTCACTTGATCTTGCTAACAACTGGTATTCAATACGGGACGAGCTTCCAAAACTAGAAACTTTAAATATCCCGCGTATCATGTGGGCTTCAAACGAAAAACGAAACTTCCACGGATTTTGCGATGCATCCTTAGAAGCTTACGCAGCTGTTGTATACTGCACAAGTACAGACCCAGCTGGTAACATTACTAGCAAACTTGTAGCCGCAAAAACTAAGGTAGCACCGATTAAAGTACGAGTAGTTTCACTTCCGCGACTCGAACTTTGTGGAGCCGTTCTTCTCACGCGTTTAATTCAAAAACTTAAAACTTCTTTGCAATGCCAAGAAATTTAAGTTTTCGCCTGGACTGATTCTTCAATTGTCCTTCATTGGCTTTCAGACGTGCCAAAAAGATGGTCAGTTTTTGTATCAAATCGTACGTCAGAAATTCTCTCAACAATACCAAGAGATTCTTGGTATCACGTACGATCTCAAGAAAATCCAGCTGACTGCGCATCCCGTGGTATTCCACCCTCTCATTTATTACAACATGAGTTATGGTGGTCTGGACCATCGTGGATTAGGCACGATCAAAATCAGTGGCCTTATAACGTGAATCTATCATCAGACTTTCCAAGTGAACAGCTCGAAGAACGTAAAAATCCTCCTGTCAACGTATATTTATCACTTGGATACAATGCTACCATTTTTGAGACAGTAGTGAACAAGTCTTCTGCCTTCCTCAACTCTATACGTGTACTTGCCTATATTCGGCGATTTATTGATAACTCTCGTGTAAGCCCAATCGCTCGTGAAAAACAATCCCTAACCGCCAGTGAGCTCTCTAATTCAAAAACTGTTTTAATTACCAAAACCAATCGCTTTCTTTTTCGACTGAAGTCAACGTAATTTCGAAAGGTGAAGTGTTAAAAAAGGGAAACAAGCTGTCATTCCTAAATCCCTTTCTGGATACAGACCGAATCCTTCGCGTCGGTGGTCGTATCCAAGAGTCTGACGCAATATTCGCTACCAAACACCCCATCATACTCGATAAAAACACTCGGTTCGCGAAACTTATAGTGGAACATATTCATAAACGTTATTTACATGTTGGTGTTTCTCAAATCTTTGCCATCCTAAGACAAGAATACTTTATCGTCGGTTGTCGTAATCTCCTGCGCAAGGTTGTCCATCAATATGTTAAATGCTTTCGACATCGTAAAACAACATCCACTCAACTTATGGGTAATTTACCCGCCGAACGTGTTCGTTATTCGCGACCCTTCAACATCGTCAGAGTTGATTATGCGGGACCCATAACCTTACGTTTATCCAGAGGACGTAACCCAAAATTTATTAAAGCATATATCGCAGTTTTTGTGTGTTTTACTACAAAGGCCATTCATCTTGAGTTAGTAGGTGAACTCTCTTCCGCCGCGTTCATCGCAGCTCTCGATCGTTTCGCGTCACGCAGAGGCAAACCCTCAGAAATATGGAGCGACAATGCAACAAATTTTCGCGGCAGTAAACGACACTTGGATGAATTATTCCAGCATCTCATCAGTCAGCAGCACAAAAACATCATCAGCGACCATCTTTCCAAAGATCAAATCTCATGGAAGTTCATTCCCCCATAGTCACCACATTTTGGCGGTTTGTGGGAGGCGGGGGTCAAGTCCGTAAAGTTTCATCTCAAGCGTATCATAGGTGATCATAAGCTCACATATGAAGAGATGAATACCTTGCTTTCTCAAGTGGAAGCCCTGCTTAATTCTCGACCTATGTGGCCTACATCGGATATGGATCCTATCGCTCTAAGTCCGGGTCACTTTTTGATTGGTGAACCGCTTGTATCTGTTCCTCGTCCTGATATATGTGTTCAAAATGTTTGCCCTTACTCTAACTGGTCTCTTTTACAGAATTTAAAGCAAGGCTTCTGGAAACGCTGGCACTTAGAATATCTGACCTCACTCCAGCAGCGCCCGAAATGGCAAACAGTGAAAGAGGAGCTTAAAGAAGGGGACGTAGTAGTACTGAAAGAACCACATCTACCACCCTCAAAATGGATTCTGGGTCGAATTAAGGAGATACATCCTGGAAGAGACAATCGCACTCGAGTTGCAACAATAACAACACAAACGGGCGTTTATGTTCGTCCCATTGTAAAACAAGCTCCATTACCTTTTTCTGAAGGAACTGAGTCCTTCAGGGGGGGCTGAATGTTCGGGACTTGCTAAGTGTTTCCATATGACAAACATACCTAACTTATCCTATTTTGATTTTTGTAACCTGTATACTATTTCAATCGCTATTTGCTGTATATTAACATATGTGAACTTAAAATTGTACTCATTCCATATGTCGTATAAGAGTTTGTATTAACTGATTTATCATTTATTGATTTAGTCACTTATCGACAAGCGCATATCATTTCTTTATTCTTATATTCTTCTTTTACATTGCGCTCTTACATTACTCTCTAACATTCGTATTGCTCTAATTGTTATTATGCTTTGTGCGATCATTCGTTATGGTAATTAATCGATTTTGTATTAAACTCAGCCTCTTTCATAGTTCAATCATCGGAACGTAAGCATCTACAATCAAAGGTTTAATTAAAAGGAATATAAATAATTTGTTATATGTTACAATAGCAGGCAAAATAAAATAATGTTAATGTGTTTTAATTTGTAATTTCGATTTTCATTCATTCATGTTATAATGCTCTAGTTTCAAAACATTTTCTGGTCCTTCAGAAGCCGAATTTAATTTCATACAGACTTTTTTGTGAATAAAGACTTAAAGATAAGATTTTTCTTGCTAAACACGTGTCCTTAACAGTACATCGTGTTTCCATAAATTCATTTTTATTTTATGCAAATCTTGTGCGCGATCGGTTACGAACTATTATCATTTACATACATAAGTGCGCGTAAATTCATTTTTGCAATTTCTTTCTCTGGTAGATAAGATGAATTTTATCAAGGTAAAGCGTGGCCGTGCAAAAGGCATGTTTTCTCGTACTGCTACGTTTGCAGAATCGGTGGACATTAATACCACGCTATCGTTGCTTGAGGTTAGGTTAGCTAAATTAAATGAAACGTGGGATGAATTTGTAGAGCTTCAAAATGCTCTTTACGAATTTTCTGCAGAAGCGGATTTTGTAGATCCTGAGCCTGAATTCGAGGAGTATGAAGCAAAGTTCCTTTTAGCTCACTCAATTCTAGCAAATTTTATTCAACTTAAAAAACTGTCCAATCCGCCACAACATTCAAATGAATCGGTCGTAGAAAAGTTAGCTAGTCAACAGGCATCACTTCTGCAAAATCTAAAAACTGCGTCGAATATATCCGCGTCGGTTAAATTGCCAAATCTTTAGATACCAACATTTTCGGGCGATTATAAAGATTGGCCGGAGTTCCGCGATTCATTTATGGCCTCAATTGATTGCAACTCGTCGCTTTCTCCCACACAGAAACTTCAATACTTAAAGTCATTTTTAAGTGGAAAAGCAAGCGATCTTTTAAAACATGTTAAAAATATTGATAGCAACTACCTGGAATCATGGGATCGCCTAGAGACCCGTTATGACCGTACTCATTTAATAGTTTAATCATTTGTGGAATATTTTTTGTTACTTCCTACAGCAAATAGTTCAAATGTAGTTTTATTACGTAAAATCACTGACGGCGCTGACGAGGTAATTCGTGGTTTAAATGCGCTGCAGTCAAATGATCGCGACCCGTGGCTCATTTTCATTTTACTTCAGAAACTTGATCCTGAATCAAAGCAGGCCTGGGCTGCTTTCTTAGAGTTTCTTCAGAATCGCTGCGTTTGTCTTGAATCCTGTTTTAATACCACCCGGTCAGTGCAACCTCGAAACAAGGCCCAAGGATCCATTCGTTCACATCTAGTGGAAACGAATTATGGTTGTCCCAAGTGTAATTCAGAGCATAGTCTTTTCCATTGCAAACATTTTCTTGCGCTTTCGGTCGATAATAGGCGGAGCTTCGTAAAGGAACATTCTTTATGCTTTAACTGCCTCCGCCAAGGTCATTCATCTAACAAGTGCCGGTCGAACAATCGTTGTAAAATGTGTAATACGCGTCACCATACCCTCGTCCATCTTCCAAACTCGCAATCAAATACCTCATCGTCAAACATCTCGCGCTCAAACATTTCATCTACAAACACCTCCTCGTCACTTTCTTCGAATGTTCTCGCTCCTACAACTTCCTCGGTCTTGCCTTCACAGTTAAATTCGCCATCAGCAGAAAACTCTTCGATATCTACTCATATTTGCTCATCACTCAACGCAGTAGATAACTCATCGCCAAAAGCGACTCGATTTACTCATACATTGCTGCCTACTGCCATTGCTCGCGTGAAAGACCAAGAAGATCATTTCTAAAACGTTCGATTGCCACTGGATTCGGGTTCACAGGTATCATTTGTTACCGAACAAACGGTTCAGAGATTAGGTCTCATTCGTAAAGCCGCTCGAATTCCGGTGGTAGGTGTTGGATCTACAACAGCTGGTTTCACAAACGGAGTTGTAACCTTTAATCTCTTTTCGTGCCATAGCCAACAGTCGATTGAGATGCAGTGCTATGTAATCTCGAAACTTACCTCGCTAATACCTGCTAAACGCAATTCAACCTCGGTTAAGAAAATTCTCTCGTCGTATACATTGGCGGATCCCAAATTCAGTATCCCGAGTAATATCGACATTCTCGTTGGAGCTGATAAGGTGTTCAGCATTTTTGATGGATCTGCTATTCGTGGTCAGCATGGTGAACCAGATCTTATTCCAACAATTTTTGGTTGGGTGCTATGCGGAAGCATGGCAGCCTCGACATTATCTAACAATCAAAGAATTGATTGTACTCAAATTAATACCTCAGAGTCATTTGATCTTGAACGCTTTTGGCGCCTTGAGGAAGTTCATCATGAACCCACTCTTTCTGTCGACGATCAGCGCGCTGAAAACATTTTTGAAAATTTTCATTGCCGATTGCCTAATGGTCGGTACCAGGTGCATTTGCCTTTTAAGACCGACAACAAAACTGATTTCGGAAATACCTTAAATGTGGCCTTACAGCAGTTTCAACATACCGAACGTAAATTAGCTTCCAGTCAGTATTTGAAGGACAAATACATTAACTTTTTGAAAGAATATTTCGACTTGGGACATATGGAAGAGATTCCTGAAAGCGAAATTCAAATGCCCACGGATAAGTGTTATTATCTGCCACACCATTATGTCCTGAAGGACGATAGCAGCACAACCAAAGTCAGGGTGGTTTTTGACGGATCGGCTAGATATGGTAATAAAAAATCTTTAAATGAATCTCTGTTAGTGGGACAAACTTACCAACGCGATCTTTTCTCTATTTGCCTTCGATTTCGGCGCCATCTCTATACATTATCTGGTGATATAGAGAAAATGTTTCGTCAGATAAGAGTGTCTAATTGCCACAGAGACTTTCAACGAATTCTTTGGAGAGAATCCGCCAATCAACCACTAAAACATTTTCGTCTTACGACTGTTACGTACGGCACAGCGTGTGCACCATTTTTAGCCATCCGTACTTTATATCAATTGACACTTGACTCCAAAGATAGATATCCACGTGCGGCAGAAGTATTACTCAATGATTTCTACGTTGATGATGTCATGACCGGGGCAGATTCAGTCGATGATGTGATTTCTCTTCGCCTAGAACTGATAGAATTGCTCCAATCAGGTGGATTTAATGTTCGCAAGAGGACCACTAATTGCTGGCCTCTGCTACTCAGTCTACAAGAAGATCAGCGAGAATTGTCACCCAAGGACTTCGAAGAACATAGCTCGGTAAAATTACTCGGTCTGCAATGGTCGCCAGCCAAGGATTCCTTCTCATTCAAGGTAAATCTAAATGATAAGTTTATATTAACTAAGCGTCGTATTCTCTCGGAAGCTTCAAAGATATTCGACCCAATAGGATTCCTAGCGCCCGTTGTCATAGCTGTGAAAATTTTGCTTCAAGAGTTCTGGCGGAAAAAGTATTCGTGGGACGATCCTATTTCACTTGATCTTGCTAACAACTGGTATTCAATACGGGACGAGCTTCCAAAACTAGAAACTTTAAATATCCCGCGTATCATGTGGGCTTCAAACGAAAAACGAAACTTCCACGGATTTTGCGATGCATCCTTAGAAGCTTACGCAGCTGTTGTATACTGCACAAGTACAGACCCAGCTGGTAACATTACTAGCAAACTTATAGCCGCAAAAACTAAGGTAGCACCGATTAAAGTACGAGTAGTTTCACTTCCGCGACTCGAACTTTGTGGAGCCGTTCTTCTCACGCGTTTAATTCAAAAACTTAAAACTTCTTTGCAATGCCAAGAAATTTAAGTTTTCGCCTGGACTGATTCTTCAATTGTCCTTCATTGGCTTTCAGACGTGCCAAAAAGATGGTCAGTTTTTGTATCAAATCGTACGTCAGAAATTCTCTCAACAATACCAAGAGATTCTTGGTATCACGTACGATCTCAAGAAAATCCAGCTGACTGCGCATCCCGTGGTATTCCACCCTCTCATTTATTACAACATGAGTTATGGTGGTCTGGACCATCGTGGATTAGGCACGATCAAAATCAGTGGCCTTATAATGTGAATCTATCATCAGACTTTCCAAGCGAACAGCTCGAAGAACGTAAAAATCCTCCTGTCAACGTATATTTATCACTTGGATACAATGCTACCATTTTTGAGACAGTAGTGAACAAGTCTTCTACCTTCCTCAACTCTATACGTGTGCTTGCCTATATTCGGCGATTTATTGATAACTCTCGTGTAAGCCCAAACGCTCGTGAAAAACAATCCCTAACCGCCAGTGAGCTCTCTAATTCAAAAACTGTTTTAATTAAGTGGCACCAATCTCTTTCTTTTTCGACTGAAATCAACGTAATTTCGAAAGGTGAAGTGTTAAAAAAGGGAAACAACCTGTCATCCCTAAATACCTTTCTGGATACAGACCGAATCCTTCGCGTCGGTGGTCGTATCCAAGAGTCTGACGCAATATTCGCTACCAAACACCCCATCATACTCGATAAAAACACTCGGTTCGCGAAACTTATAGTGGAACATGTTCATAAACGTTATTTACATGTTGGTGTTTCTCAAATCTTTGCCATCCTAAGACAAGAATACTTTATCGTCGGTTGTCGTAATCTCCTGCGCAAGGTTGTCCATCAATATGTTAAATGCTTTCGACATTGTGAAACAACATCCACTCAACTTCTGGGTAATTTACCCGCCGAACGTGTTCGTTATTCGCGACCCTTCAACATCGTCGGAGTTGATTATGCGGGACCCATAACCTTACGTTTATCCAGAGGACGTAACCCAAAATTTATTAAAGCATATATCGCAGTTTTTGTGTGTTTTACTACAAAGGCCATTCATCTTGAGTTAGTAGGTGAACTCTCTTCCGCCGCGTTCATCGCAGCTCTCGATCGTTTCGCGTCACGCAGAGACAAACCCTCAGAAATATGGAGCGACAATGCAACAAATTTTCGCGGCAGAAAACGACACTTGGATGAATTATTCCAGCATCTCATCAGTCAGCAGCACAACAACATCATCAGCGACCATCTTTCCAAAGATCAAATCTCATGGAAGTTCATTCCCCCTTCCTCACCACATTTTGGCGGTTTGTGGGAGGCGGGGGTCAAGTCCGTAAAGTTTCATCTCAAGCGTGTCATAGGTGATCATAAGCTCACATATGAAGTGATGAATACCTTGCTTTCTCAAGTGGAAGCCCTGCTTAATTCTCGACCTATGTGGCCTACATCGGATATGGATCCTATCGCTCTAAGTCCGGGTCACTTTTTGATTGGTGAACCGCTTGTATCTGTTCCTCGTCCTGATATATGTGTTCAAAATGTTTGCCCTTACTCTAACTGGTCTCTTTTACAGAATTTAAGGCAAGGCTTCTGGAAACGCTGGCACTTAGAATATCTGACCTCACTCCAGCAGCTTAAAGAAGGGGGCGTAGTAGTACTGAAAGAACCACATCTAGCACTCTCAAAATGGATTCTGGGTCGAATTAAGGAGATACATCCTGGAAGAAACAATCGCACTCGAGTTGCAACAATAACAACACAAACGGGCGTTTATGTTCGTCCCATTGTAAGACTAGCTCCATTACCTTTTTCTGAAGGAACTGAGTCCTTCAGGGGGGCTGAATGTTCGGGACTTGCTAAGTGTTTCCATCTGACAAACATACCTAACTTATCCTATTTTGATTTTTGTAACCTGTATACTATTTCAATCGCTATTTGCTGTATATTAACATATGTTAACTTAAAATTGTACTCATTCCATATGTCGTAGAAGAGTTTGTATTAACTGATGTATCATTTATTGATTTGGTCACTTATCGACAAGCGCATATCATTTCTTTATTCTTATATTCTTCTTTTACATTGCGCTCTTACATTACTCTCTAACATTCGTATTGCTCTAATTGTTATTATGCTTTGTGCGATCATTCGTTATGGTAATTAATCGATTTTGTATTAAACTCAGCCTCTTTCATAGTTCAATCATCGGAACGTAAGCATCTACAATCAAAGGTTTAATTAAAAGGAATATAAATAATTTGTTATATGTTACAATAGCAGGCAAAATAAAATAATGTTAATGTGTTTTAATTTGTAATTTCGATTTTCATTCATTCACGTTATAATGCTTTAGTTTCAAAACAATGGGGGAAGACGTTCATCCTTTATCAAGGACAGGTCTCCTACCTCTAGTTGTGGCTGTGGCTTCAACCATTTTGGTCGCTGTTGTAATCGCGACAAGTAATCTTGGTGCCAATAGTGGGCGTGTGCAATTTCTGTGATATAGCAGGGCTATTGACTCTAGGTTGTGCGTACGTGTGTGTGTGTGCGTGTGTTTGTGTGGTCCAAAGGGTTGTAGACTCCAGTGTTAGAGGCCGTTGGATGTGGATTCGGTTTGAACTTTATATGGGTATGAGTATGTATCTAGACATCGTTTACTCTAGATCGAAAGGGTGGTGTTTTTGAGCTATGGGTATATGTGGATACTGTGCATGGGTGACGCACTCCATGTTTGGGTGAACGCTTGGTTACGCTGGCAGGTAATTCCGTAAGATGAATAAACGCTCGAATTGCAAGCTATTGATGCTCGGAGGTTGCCAATTTATTTTTAGGGTTTTGGTTACATTTGAAATTTTTTTTTTGAGTAGTTTGTAATTGTACAATATGTAAGTTAAATTCCAAGTATTCCGGTGTGTACTTACTAGTTTTCTGTTAGTGGTTTGTGTGAATTAGTTGGCAGAGTTTCGTTATAGGTCGTTTGATTTCTCCCTGTTGTGTTTTCGGCTTTACGACTCTTGTGATCTTGTCTGTTCCAGGGTATGTCTTCACAATACGGCCTAAACTCCATTTTAGTGGGGGAAAACGTTCATCCTTTATCAAGGACAGGTCTCCTACCTCTAGTTGTGGCTGTGGCTGTAACCATTTTGGTCGCTGTTGTAATCGCGACAAGTAATCTTGGTGCCACTAGTATGTGTGTATAATTTCTATGATATAGAAGGGCTATTGACTCTAGGTTGTGTGTACGTGTGTGTGTGTGTGTGTGTGTTTGTGTGGTCCAAAGGGTTGTAAACTCTAGTGTTAGAAGCCGTTGGTTGTGGATTCGGTTTGAACTTTATACGTGGGTATGAGTAGGTATCTAGATATCGTGGACTGTAGACCGAATGGGTGGTGTTTTTGAGCTATGGGTATATGTGGATACTGTGCATGGGTGACGCACTCCTTGTTTGGTGGACGTTTGGTTACGCTGGTAGGTACTTCTGTAAAATGATTAAACGCTCGAATTGCAAGCAATCGATGTTCGAAGGTTGGCAATTTATTTTTTGGATTTTGATTACAGTTTAAAGTTTTTTTTGTGTAGTTTGTGATTGCACAATATGTAAGTTAAATTTTAAGTGTTTCGGTGTGTACTTACTAGTTTTCTGTTAGTGGTTTGTTTGAATTAGTTGGCAGAGGGCAAAGTTTCGTTATAGGTCGTTTGACTTCTCCCTGTTGTGTTTTCAGCTTTGCGACTCTTGTGATGTTGTCTGTTCCAGGGTATGTCTTCACAATGCGGCCTAAACACCATTTTGATGGGGGAAGACGTTCATCCTTTATCAAGGACAGGTCTCCTACCTCTAGTTGTGGCTGTGGATTCAACCATTTTGGTCGCTGTTGTAATCGCGACAAATAATCTTGGTGCCACTAGTGGGTGTGTTTAATTTCTGTGATATAGCAGGGCTATTGACTCTAGGTTGTGTGTACGTGTGTCTGTGTGCGTGTGTTTGTGTGGTCCAAAGGGTTGTAGATTCTAGTGTTAGAGGCCGTTTGTGTGGATTCGGTTTGAACTTTATACGTGGGTATGAGTATGTATCTAGATATCGTGGACTGTAGATCGAATGGGTGGTGTTTTTGAGCTATGGGTATATGTGGATACTGTGCATGGGTGACGCACTCCTTGTTTGGTGGACGTTTGGTTACGCTGGTAGGTACTTCTGTAAAATGATTAAACGCTCGAATTGCAAGCAATCGATGTTCGAAGGTTGGCAATTTATTTTTTGGATTTTGATTAGAGTTTAAAGTTTTTTTTGTGTAGTTTGTGATTGCACAATATGTAAGTTAAATTTTAAGTGTTTCGGTGTGTACTTACTAGTTTTCTGTTAGTGGTTTGTTTGAATTAGTTGGCAGAGGGTAAAGTTTCGTTGTAGGTCGTTTGATTACTTCATGTTGTCTGTTCCACGGTATGTCTTCACAATACGGGCTAAACTCCATTTTGATGGGGGAAGACGTTCATCCTTTATCAAGGACAGGTCTCCTACCTCTAGTTGTGGCTATGGCTTCAACCATTTTGGTCGCTGTTGTAATCGCGACAAGTAATCTTGGTGCCACTAGTGGGTGTGTTTAATTTCTGTGATATAGCAGGGCTATTGCCTCTAGATTGTGTGTAGGTGTGTGTGTGTGTGTGTGTGTGTTTGTGTGGTCCAAAGGGTTGTAGATTCTAGTGTTAGAGGCCGTTGGTTGTGGATTCGGTTTGAACTTTTTACGTGGGTATGAGTATGTTTCTATATATCGTGGACTGTAGATCGAATGGGTGGTGTTTTTGAGCTATGGGTATTTTTGGATACTGTGCATGGGTGACGCACTACTTGTTTGGGTGAACGTTTGGTTACGCTGGTAGGTACTTCTGTAAAATGAATAAACGCTCGAATTGCAAGCTTTTGGTGTTCGATGGTTGTCAATTTATTTTTTGGATTTTGGTAAGATTTAAAATTTTTTTTTTTGAGTTGTTTGTGATTGTACAATATGTAAGTTAAATTTTAAGTGTCCCGGTGTGTACTTACTAGTTTTCTGTTAGCGGTTTGTTTGAATTAGTTGGCAGAGGGCAAAGTTTCGGTATAGGTCGTTTGATTTCCCCCTGTTGTTTTTTCAGCTTTGCGACTCTTGTGATGTTGTCTGTTCCAGGGTATGTCTTCACAATATGGCCTAAACTCCATTTTGATGGGGGAAGACGTTCATCCTTTATCAAGGACAGGTTTCCTATCTCTAGTTGTGGCTGTGGCTTCAACCATTTTGGTCGCTGTTGTAATCGCGACAAGTAGCCTTGGTGCCACTAGTGGGTGTGTGTAATTTCTGTGATATAGCAGGGCTAATGACTCTATGTTGTGTGTACGTGTGTGTGTGTGCTTGTGTTTGTGTGGGCCAAAGGGTTGTAGAATCTAGTGTTAGAGGCACTTGGTTGTGGACTCGGTTTGAACTTTATACGTGGGTATGAGTATGTATCTAGATATCGTGGACTGTAGATCGAATTGGTGGTGTTTTTGAGCTATGGGTATATGTGGATACTGTGCATGGGTGACGCACTCCTTGTTTGGGTGAACGTTTGGTTACGCTGGTAGGTACTTCTGTAAAATGAATAAACGCTCGAATTGCAAGCTATTGATGTTCGAAGGTTGCAAATTTATTTTTTGGATTTTGGTTAGATTTTAATTTTTTTTTGAGTAGTTTGTGATTGTACAATATGTAAGTTAAATTTTAAGTGTTTCGGTGTGTACTTACTAGTTTTCTGTTAGTGGTTTGTTTGAATTAGTTGGCAGAGGGCAAAGTTTCGGTATAGGTCGTTTGATTTCCCCCTGTTGTTTTTTCAGCTTTGCGACTCTTGTGATGTTGTCTGTTCCAGGGTATGTCTTCACAATATGGCCTCAACTCCATTTTGATGGGGGAAGACGTTCATCCTTTATCAAGGACAGGTTTCCTATCTCTAGTTGTGGCTGTGGCTTCAACCATTTTGTTCGCTGTTGTAATCGCGACAAGTAATCTTGGTGCCACTAGTGGGTGAGTGTAATTTCTGTGATATAGCAGGGCTATTGACTTTAGGTTGTGTGTAAGTGTGTGTGTGTGCGTGTGTTGGTGTGGTCCAAAGTGTTGTAGACTCCAGTGTTAGAGGCCGTTGGTTGTGGATTCGGTTTGAACTTTATACGTGGGTATGAGTATGTATCTAGATATCGTGGACTGTAGATCGAATGGGTGGTGCTTTTGAGCTTTGGGTATATGTGGATACTGTGCATGGATGGCGCACTCCTTGTTTGGGTGAACGTTTGTTTACGCTGGTAGGTACTTCTGTAAAATGAATAAACGCTCGAATTTCAAGCTATTGATGTTCGAAGGTTGCCAATTTATTTTTTGGATTTTGGTTAGATTTAAAATTTTTTTTTTTGAGTAGTTTGTGATTGTACAATGTGTAAGTTAAATTTTAAGTGTTCCGGTGTGTACTTACTAGTTTTCTGTTAGTGGTTTGTTTGAATTAGTTGGCAGAGGGCAAAGTTTCGTTATAGGTCGTTGGACTTCTCCCTGTTGTGTTTTCAGCTTTGCGACTCTTGTGATGTTGTCTGTTCCAGGGGATGTCTTCACAATGCGGCCTAAACAATATTTTGATGGGGGAAGACGTTCATCCTTTATCAAGGACAGGTCTCCTACCTCTAGTTGTGGCTGCGGCTTCAACCATTTTGGTCGCTGTTGTAATCGCGACAAGTAATCTTGGTGCCACTAGTGGGTGTGTTTAATTTCTGTGATATAGCAGGGCTATTGCCTCTAGATTGTGTGTAGGTGTGTGTGTGTGTGTGTGTGTGTTTGTGTGGTCCAAAGGGTTGTAGATTCTAGTGTTAGAGGCCGTTTGTTGTGGATTCGGTTTGAACTTTATACGTGGGTATGAGTATGTATCTAGATATCGTGGACTGTAGATCGAATGGGTGGTGCTTTTGAGCTTTGGGTATATGTGGATACTGTGCATGGATGGCGCACTCCTTGTTTGGGTGAACGTTTGTTTACGCTGGTAGGTACTTCTGTAAAATGAATAAACGCTCGAATTGCAAGCTATTGATGTTCGAAGGTTGCCAATTTATTTTTTGGATTTTGGTAAGATTTAAAATTTTTTTTTTGAGTTGTTTGTGATTGTACAATATGTAAGTTAAATTTTAAGTGTTCTGGTGTGTACTTACTAGTTTTCTGTTAGCGGTTTGTTTGAATTAGTTGGCAGAGGGCAAAGTTTCGGTATAGGTCGTTTGATTTCCCCCTGTTGTTTTTTCAGCTTTGCGACTCTTGTGATGTTGTCTGTTCCAGGGTATGTCTTCACAATATGGCCTAAACTCCATTTTGATGGGGGAAGACGTTCATCCTTTATCAAGGACAGGTTTCCTATCTCTAGTTGTGGCTGTGGCTTCAACCATTTTGGTCGCTGTTGTAATCGCGACAAGTAGCCTTGGTGCCACTAGTGGGTGTGTGTAATTTCTGTGATATAGCAGGGCTAATGACTCTATGTTGTGTGTACGTGTGTGTGTGCTTGTGTTTGTGTGGGCCAAAGGGTTGTAGAATCTAGTGTTAGAGGCACTTGGTTGGGGACTCGGTTTGAACTTTATACGTGGGTATGAGTATGTATCTTGATATCGTGGACTGTAGATCGAATTGGTGGTGTTTTTGAGCTATGGGTATATGTGGATACTGTGCATGGGTGACGCACTCCTTGTTTGGGTGAACGTTTGGTTACGCTGGTAGGTACTTCTGTAAAATGAATAAACGCTCGAATTGCAAGCTATTGATGTTCGAAGGTTGCCAATTTATTTTTTGGATTTTGGTTAGATTTTAATTTTTTTTTGAGTAGTTTGTGATTGTACAATATGTAAGTTAAATTTTAAGTGTTTCGGTGTGTACTTACTAGTTTTCTGTTAGTGGTTTGTTTGAATTAGTTGGCAGAGGGCAAAGTTTCGGTATAGGTCGTTTGATTTCCCCCTGTTGTTTTTTCAGCTTTGCGACTCTTGTGATGTTGTCTGTTCCAGGGTATGTCTTCACAATATGGCCTAAACTCCATTTTGATGGGGGAAGACGTTCATCCTTTATCAAGGACAGGTTTCCTATCTCTAGTTGTGGCTGTGGCTTCAACCATTTTGTTCGCTGTTGTAATCGCGACAAGTAGCCTTGGTGCCACTAGTGGGTGTGTGTAATTTCTGTGATATAGCAGGGCTATTGACTCTAGGTTGTGTGTACGTGTGTCTGTGTGCGTGTGTTTGTGTGGTCCAAAGGGTTGTAGATTCTAGTGTTAGAGGCCGTTTGTTGTGGATTGGGTTTGAACTTTATACGTGGGTATGAGTATGTATCTAGATATCGCGGACTGTAGATCGAATTGGTGGTGTTTTTGAGCTATGGGTATATGTGGATACTGTGCATGGGTGACGCACTCCTTGTTTGGGTAAACGTTTGGTTACGCTGGTAGGTACTTCTGTAAAATGATTAAACGCTCGAATTGCAAGCAATCGATGTTCGAAGGTTGCCAATTTATTTTTTGGATTTTGATTAGAGTTTAAAGTTTTTTTTGTGTAGTTTGTGATTGCACAATATGTAAGTTAAATTTTAAGTGTTTCGGTCTGTACTTACTAGCTTTCTGTTAGTGGTTTGTTTGAATTAGTTGGCAGAGGGTAAAGTTTCGTTGTAGGTCGTTTGATTACTTCATGTTGTCTGTTCCACGGTATGTCTTCACAATACGGGCTAAACTCCATTTTGATGGGGGAAGACGTTCATCCTTTATCAAGGACAGGTCTCCTACCTCTAGTTGTGGCTATGGCTTCAACCATTTTGGTCGCTGTTGTAATCGCGACAAGTAATCTTGGTGCCACTAGTGGGTGAGTGTAATTTCTGTGATATAGCAGGGCTATTGACTTTAGGTTGTGTGTAAGTGTGTGTGTGTGCGTGTGTTGGTGTGGTCCAAAGTGTTGTAGACTCCAGTGTTAGAGGCCGTTGGTTGTGGATTCGGTTTGAACTTTATACGTGGGTATGAGTATGTATCTAGATATCGTGGAATGTAGATCGAATGGCTGGTATTTTTGAGCTATGGGTATATGTGGATACTGTGCTGGGTGACGCACTCTATGTTTGGGTAAACGTTTGGTTACGCTGGTAGGTACTTCTGTAAAATGAATAAACGCTTGAATTGCAAGCTATTTATATTCGAAGGTTGCCAATTTATTTTTTGGATTTTGGTTAGATTTAAATTTTTTTTTTTGAGTAGTTTGTGATTGTACAATATGTAAGTTAAATTTTAAGTGTTCCGGTGTGTACTTACTAGTTATCTGTTAGTGGTTTGTTTGAGTTAGTTGGCAGAGGGCAAAGTTTCGTTATAGGTCGTTTGATTTCTCCCTGTTGTGTTTTCAGCTTTACGACTTTTGTGATGTTGTCTGTTCCAGGGTATGTCTTCACAATGCAGCCTAAACTCCATTTTGATGGGGAAAGACGTTCATCCTTTATCAGGGACAGGTCTCCTACCTCTAGTTGTGGCTGTGGCTTCAACCATTTTGGTCGCTGTTGTAATCGCGACAAGTAATCTTGGTGCCACTAGTGGGTGTGTGTTATTTCTGTGATATAGCAGGGCTATTGACTCTAGGTTGTGTGTAAATGTGTGTGTGCGTGTGTTGGTGTGGTCCAAAGGGTTGTAGACTCTGGTATTAGAGGCCATTGGTTGTGGATTCGATTTGAACTTTATACGTGGGTATGAGTATGTATCTAGATATCGTGGACTGTAGATCGAATGGGTGGTGCTTTTGAGCTTTGGGTATATGTGGATACTGTGCATGGATGGCGCACTCCTTGTTTGGGTGAACGTTTGTTTACGCTGGTAGGTACTTCTGTAAAATGAATAAACGCTCGAATTGCAAGCTATTGATGTTCGAAGGTTGCCAATTTATTTTTTGGATTTTGGTTAGATTTAAAAATTTTTTTTTTGAGTAGTTTGTGATTGTACAATGTGTAAGTTAAATTTTAAGTGTTCCGGTGTGTACTTACTAGTTTTCTGTTAGTGGTTTGTTTGAATTAGTTGGCAGAGGGCAAAGTTTCGATTTAGGTCGCTTGATTTCTCCCTGTTGTGTTTTCAGCTTTACTACTCTTGTGATGTTGTCTGTTCCGGGGTATGTCTTCACAATACGGCTTAAACTCCATTTTGATGGGGAAAGACGTTCATCCTTTATCAGGGACAGGTCTCCTACCTCTAGTTGTGGCTGTGGCTTCAACCATTTTGGTCGCTGTTGTAATCGCGACAAGTAATCTTGGTGCCACTAGTGGGTGTGTGTTATTTCTGTGATATAGCAGGGCTATTGACTCTAGGTTGTGTGTAAATGTGTGTGTGCGTGTGTTGGTGTGGTCCAAAGGGTTGTAGACTCTAGTATTAGAGGCCATTGGTTGTGGATTCGATTTGAACTTTATACGTGGGTATGAGTATGTATCTAGATATCGTGGACTGTAGATCGAATGGGTGGTGCTTTTGAACTTTGGGTATATGTGGATACTGTGCATGGATGGCGCACTCCTTGTTTGGGTGAACGTTTGTTTACGCTGGTAGGTACTTCTGTAAAATGAATAAACGCTTGAATTGCAAGCTATTTATATTCGAAGGTTGCCAATTTATTTTTTGGATTTTGGTTAGATTTAAATTTTTTTTTTTGAGTAGTTTGTGATTTTACAATATGTAAGTTAAATTTTAAGTGTTCCGGTGTGTACTTACTAGTTATCTGTTAGTGGTTTGTTTGAGTTAGTTGGCAGAGGGCAAAGTTTCGTTATAGGTCGTTTGATTTCTCCCTGTTGTGTTTTCAGCTTTACTACTCTTGTGATGTTGTCTGTTCCGGGGTATGTCTTCACAATACGGCTTAAACTCCATTTTGATGGGGGAAGACGTTCATCGTTTATCAAGGACAGGTCCTCTACCTCTAGTTGTGGCTGTGGCTTCAACCATGTTGGTCGCTGTTGTAATCGCGACAAGTAATCTTGGTGCCACTAGTGGGTATGTGTAATTTCTGTGATATAGCAGGGCTATTGCCTCTAGATTGTGTGTAGGTGTGTGTGTGTGTGTGTGTGTGTTTGTGTGGTCCAAAGGGTTGTAAACTCTAGTGTTAGAGGCCGTTGGTTGTGGATTCGGTTTGAACTTTATACGTGGGTATGAGTATGTATCTTGATATCGTGGACTGTAGATCGAATTGGTGGTGTTTTTGAGCTATGGGTATATGTGGATACTGTGCATGGGTGACGCACTCCTTGTTTGGGTGAACGTTTGGTTACGCTGGTAGGTACTTCTGTAAAATGAATAAACGCTCGAATTGCAAGCTATTGATGTTCGAAGGTTGCCAATTTATTTTTTGGATTTTGGTTAGATTTTAATTTTTTTTTGAGTAGTTTGTGATTGTACAATATGTAAGTTAAACTTTAAGTGTTTCGGTGTGTACTTACTAGTTTTCTGTTAGTGGTTTGTTTGAATTAGTTGGCAGAGGGCAAAGTTTCGGTATAGGTCGTTTGATTTCCCCCTGTTGTTTTTTCAGCTTTGCGACTCTTGTGATGTTGTCTGTTCCAGGGTATGTCTTCACAATATGGCCTAAACTCCATTTTGATGGGGGAAGACGTTCATCCTTTATCAAGGACAGGTTTCCTATCTCTAGTTGTGGCTGTGGCTTCAACCATTTTGTTCGCTGTTGTAATCGCGACAAGTAGCCTTGGTGCCACTAGTGGGTGTGTGTAATTTCTGTGATATAGCAGGGCTATTGACTCTAGGTTGTGTGTACGTGTGTCTGTGTGCGTGTGTTTGTGTGGTCCAAAGGGTTGTAGATTCTAGTGTTAGAGGCCGTTTGTTGTGGATTGGGTTTGAACTTTATACGTGGGTATGAGTATGTATCTAGATATCGCGGACTGTAGATCGAATTGGTGGTGTTTTTGAGCTATGGGTATATGTGGATACTGTGCATGGGTGACGCACTCCTTGTTTGGGTGAACGTTTGGTTACGCTGGTAGGTACTTCTGTAAAATGATTAAACGCTCGAATTGCAAGCAATCGATGTTCGAAGGTTGGCAATTTATTTTTTGGATTTTGATTAGAGTTTAAAGTCTTTTTTGTGTAGTTTGTGATTGCACAATATGTAAGTTAAATTTTAAGTGTTTCGGTCTGTACTTACTAGCTTTCTGTTAGTGGTTTGTTTGAATTAGTTGGCAGAGGGTAAAGTTTCGTTGTAGGTCGTTTGATTACTTCATGTTGTCTGTTCCACGGTATGTCTTCACAATACGGGCTAAACTCCATTTTGATGGGGGAAGACGTTCATCCTTTATCAAGGACAGGTCTCCTACCTCTGGTTGTGGCTATTTGCTTCAACCATTTTGGTCGCTGTTGTAATCGCGACAAGTAATCTTGGTGCCACTAGTGGGTGAGTGTAATTTCTGTGATATAGCAGGGCTATTGACTTTGGGTTGTGTGTAAGTGTGTGTGTGTGCGTGTGTTGGTGTGGTCCAAAGTGTTGTAGACTGCAGTGTTAGAGGCCGTTGGTTGTGGATTCGGTTTGAACTTTATACGTGGGTATGAGTATGTATCTAGATATCGTGGAATGTAGATCGAATGGCTGGTATTTTTGAGCTATGGGTATATGTGGATACTGTGCTGGGTGACGCACTCTATGTTTGGGTAAACGTTTGGTTACGCTGGTAGGTACTTCTGTAAAATGAATAAACGCTTGAATTGCAAGCTATTTATATTCGAAGGTTGCCAATTTATTTTTTGGATTTTGGTTAGATTTAAATTTTTTTTTTTGAGTAGTTTGTGATTTTACAATATGTAAGTTAAATTTTAAGTGTTCCGGTGTGTACTTACTAGTTATCTGTTAGTGGTTTGTTTGAGTTAGTTGGCAGAGGGCAAAGTTTCGTTATAGGTCGTTTGATTTCTCCCTGTTGTGTTTTCAGCTTTACTACTCTTGTGATGTTGTCTGTTCCGGGGTATGTCTTCACAATACGGCTTAAACTCCATTTTGATGGGGGAAGACGTTCATCGTTTATCAAGGACAGGTCCTCTACCTCTAGTTGTGGCTGTGGCTTCAACCATGTTGGTCGCTGTTGTAATCGCGACAAGTAATCTTGGTGCCACTAGTGGGTATGTGTAATTTCTGTGATATAGCAGGGCTATTGCCTCTAGATTGTGTGTAGGTGTGTGTGTGTGTGTGTGTGTGTTTGTGTGGTCCAAAGGGTTGTAAACTCTAGTGTTAGAGGCCGTTGGTTGTGGATTCGGTTTGAACTTTATACGTGGGTTGGAGTATGTATCTAGATATCGTGGACTGTAGATCGAATGGGTGGTGCTGTTGAGCTTTGGGTATATGTGGATACTGTGCATGTGTGACGCACTCCTTGTTTGGGTCAAGGTTTGGTTACGCTGGTAGGTACTTCTGTAACATGAATAAAAGCTCGAATTGCAAGCTATTGATGTTCGAAGGTTGCTAATTTATTTTTTGGATTTTGATTAGATTTTAAATTTTTTTTTGTGTAGTTTCTGATTGTACAATATGTTAGTTAAATTTTAAGTGTTCCGGTGTGTACTTACTAGTTTTCTGTTAGTGGTTTGTTTGAATTAGTTGGCAAAGGGCAAAATTTCGTTATAAGTCGTTTGATTTCTCCCTGTTGTGTTTTCAGCTTTACGACTTTTGTGATGTTGTCTGTTCCAGGGTATGTCTTCACAATGCAGCCTAAACTCCATTTTGATGGGGAAAGACGTTCATCCTTTATCAGGGACAGGTCTCCTACCTCTAGTTGTGGCTGTGGCTTCAACCATTTTGGTCGCTGTTGTAATCGCGACAAGTAATCTTGGTGCCACTAGTGGGTGTGTGTTATTTCTGTGATATAGCAGGGCTATTGACTCTAGGTTGTGTGTAAATGTGTGTGTGCGTGTGTTGGTGTGGTCCAAAGGGTTGTAGACTCTGGTATTAGAGGCCATTGGTTGTGGATTCGATTTGAACTTTATACGTGGGTATGAGTATGTATCTAGATATCGTGGACTGTAGATCGAATGGGTGGTGCTTTTGAGCTTTGGGTATATGTGGATACTGTGCATGGATGGCGCACTCCTTGTTTGGGTGAACGTTTGTTTACGCTGGTAGGTACTTCTGTAAAATGAATAAACGCTCGAATTGCAAGCTATTGATGTTCGAAGGTTGCCAATTTATTTTTTGGATTTTGGTTAGATTTAAAAATTTTTTTTTTGAGTAGTTTGTGATTGTACAATGTGTAAGTTAAATTTTAAGTGTTCCGGTGTGTACTTACTAGTTTTCTGTTAGTGGTTTGTTTGAATTAGTTGGCAGAGGGCAAAGTTTCGATTTAGGTCGCTTGATTTCTCCCTGTTGTGTTTTCAGCTTTACTACTCTTGTGATGTTGTCTGTTCCGGGGTATGTCTTCACAATACGGCTTAAACTCCATTTTGATGGGGAAAGACGTTCATCCTTTATCAGGGACAGGTCTCCTACCCCTAGTTGTGGCTGTGGCTTCAACCATTTTGGTCGCTGTTGTAATCGCGACAAGTAATCTTGGTGCCACTAGTGGGTGTGTGTTATTTCTGTGATATAGCAGGGCTATTGACTCTAGGTTGTGTGTGTGTGTGTGTGTGTGTGTGTTTGTGTGGTCCAAAGGGTTGTAAACTCTAGTGTTAGAGGCCGTTGGTTGTGGATTCGGTTTGAACTTTATACGTGGGTTGGAGTATGTATCTAGATATCGTGGACTGTAGATCGAATGGGTGGTGCTTTTGAGCTTTGGGTATATGTGGATACTGTGCATGTGAGACGCACTCCTTGTTTGGGTGAAGTTTTGGTTACGCTGGTAGGTACTTCTGTAACATGAATAAAAGCTCGAATTGCAAGCTATTGATGTTCGAAGGTTGCCAATTTATTTTTTGTATTTTGATTAGATTTTAAATTTTTTTTTGTGTAGTTTCTGATTGTACAATATGTTAGTTAAATTTTAAGTGTTCCGGTGTGTACTTACTAGTTTTCTGTTAGTGGTTTGTTTGAATTAGTTGGCAAAGGGCAAAGTTTCGTTATAAGTCGTTTGATTTCTCCCTGTTGTGTTTTCAGCTTTACGACTTTTGTGATGTTGTCTGTTCCAGGGTATGTCTTCACAATGCAGCCTAAACTCCATTTTGATGGGGAAAGACGTTCATCCTTTATCAGGGACAGGTCTCCTACCTCTAGTTGTGGCTGTGGCTTCAACCATTTTGGTCGCTGTTGTAATCGCGACAAGTAATCTTGGTGCCACTAGTGGGTGTGTGTTATTTCTGTGATATAGCAGGGCTATTGACTCTAGGTTGTGTGTAAATGTGTGTGTGCGTGTGTTGGTGTGGTCCAAAGGGTTGTAGACTCAAGTATTAGAGGCCATTGGTTGTGGATTCGATTTGAACTTTATACGTGGGTATGAGTATGTATCTAGATATCGTGGACTGTAGATCGAATGGGTGGTGCTTTTGAGCTTTGGGTATATGTGGATACTGTGCATGTGTGACGCACTCCTTGTTTGGGTGAAGGTTTGGTTACGCTGGTAGGTACTTCTGTAACATGAATAAAAGCTCGAATTGCAAGCTATTGATGTTCGAAGGTTGCCAATTTATTTTTTGGATTTTGATTAGATTTTAAATTTTTTTTTGTGTAGTTTCTGATTGTACAATATGTTAGTTAAATTTTAAGTGTTCCGGTGTGTACTTACTAGTTTTCTGTTAGTGGTTTGTTTGAATTAGTTGGCAGAGGGCAAAGTTTCGTTGTAGGTCGTTTGATTTCTCCCTGTTGTGTTTTCAGCTTTGCGACTCTTGTGATGTTGTCTGTTCCGGGGGATGTCTTCACAATGCGGCATAAACAATATTTTGATGGGGGAAGACGTTCATCCTTTATCAAGGACAGGTCTCCTACCTCTAGTTATGGCTGCGGCTTCAACCATTTTGGTCGCTGTTGTAATCGCGACAAGTAATCTTGGTGCCACTATTGCCTCTAGATTGTGTGTAGGTGTGTGTATGTGTGTGTGTGTTTGTGTGTTCCAAAGGGTTGTAGATTCTAGTGTTAGAGGCCGTTTGTTGTGGATTCGGTTTGAACTTTTTACGTGGGTATGAGTATGTTTCTATATATCGTGGAATGTAGATCGAATGGCTGGTATTTTTGAGCTATGGGTATATGTGGATACTGTGCTGGGTGACGCACTCTATGTTTGGGTAAACGTTTGGTTACGCTGGTAGGTACTTCTGTAAAATGAATAAACGCTTGAATTGCAAGCTATTTATATTCGAAGGTTGCCAATTTATTTTTTGGATTTTGGTTAGATTTAAATTTTTTTTTTTGAGTAGTTTGTGATTTTACAATATGTAAGTTAAATTTTAAGTGTTCCGGTGTGTACTTACTAGTTATCTGTTAGTGGTTTGTTTGAGTTAGTTCGCAGAGGGCAAAGTTTCGATTTAGGTCGCTTGATTTCTCCCTGTTGTGTTTTCAGCTTAACGACTCTTGTGATGTTGTCTGTTCCAGGGCATCTCTTCACAATACGGCCTAAACTCCATTTTGATGGGGGAAGACGTTCATCCTTTATCAAGGATAGGTCTCCTACCTCTAGTTGTGGCTGTGGCTTCAACCATTTTGGTCGCTGTTGTAATCGCGACAAGTAATCTTGGTGCCACTAGTGTGTGTGTGTAATTTCTGTGTTATAGCAGGGCTATTGACTCTAGGTTGTGTGTACGTGTGTGTGTGTGCGTGTGTTTGTGTGGTCCAAAGGTTTGTAGACTCTAGTGTTAGAGGCCGTTGGTTGTGGATTCGGTTTGAACTTTTTACGTGGGTATGAGTATGTTTCTATATATCGTGGACTGTAGATCGAATGGGTGGTGTTTTTGAGCTATGGGTATTTTTGGATACTGTGCATGGGTGACGCACTACTTGTTTGGGTGAACGTTTGGTTACGCTGGTAGGTACTTCTGTAAAATTAATAAACGCTCGAATTGCAAGCTTTTGGTGTTCGATGGTTGTCAATTTATTTTTTGGATTTTGGTTAGATTTAAAATTTTTTTTTTGAGTTGTTTGTGATTGTACAATATGTAAGTTAAATTTTAAGTGTTCCGGTGTGTACTTACTAGTTTTCTGTTAGCGGTTTGTTTGAATTAGTTGGCAGAGGGCAAAGTTTCGGTATAGGTCGTTTGATTTCCCCCTGTTGTTTTTTCAGCTTTGCGAGTCTTGTGATGTTGTCTGTTCCAGGGTATGTCTTCACAATATGGCCTAAACTCCATTTTGATGGGGGAAGACGTTCATCCTTTATCAAGGACAGGTTTCCTATCTCTAGTTGTGGCTGTGGCTTCAACCATTTTGGTCGCTGTTGTAATCGCGTCAAGTAGCCTTGGTGCCACTAGTGGGTGTGTGTAACTTCTGTGATATAGCAAGGCTAATGACTCTATATTGTGTGTACGTGTGTGTGTGTGCTTGTGTTTGTGTGGGCCAAAGGGTTGTAGAATCTAGTGTTAGAGGCACTTGGTTGTGGACTCGGTTTGAACTTTATACGTGGGTATGAGTATGTATCTAGATATCGTGGACTGTAGATCGAATTGGTGGTGTTTTTGAGCTATGGGTATATGTGGATACTGTGCATGGGTGACGCACTCCTTGTTTGGGTGAACGTTTGGTTACGCTGGTAGGTACTTCTGTAAAATGATTAAACGCTCGAATTGCGAGCTATTGATGTTCGAAGGTTGCCAATTTATTTTTTGGATTTTGGTTAGATTTTAATTTTTTTTTGAGTAGTTTGTGATTGTACAATATTTAAGTTAAATTTTAAGTGTTTCGGTGTGTACTTACTAGTTTTCTGTTAGTGGTTTGTTTGAATTAGTTGGCAGAGGGCAAAGTTTCGTTATAGGTCGTTTGAATTTTCCCTGTTGTGTTTTCAGCTTTACGACTCGTGTGATGTTGTCTGTTCCAGGGTATGTCTTCATAATACGGCCTAAACTCCATTTTGAGGGGGGAAGACGTTCATCCTTTATCAAGGACAGGTCTCCTACCTCTAGTTGTGGCTGTGGCTTCAACCATTTTGGTCGCTGTTGTAATCGCGACAAGTAAGCTTTGTGCTGCTAGTGGATGTGTGTAATTTCTATGATATAGCAGGGCTTTTTTTTTTTTTTTGTTTTTTTGTTGCGCCAATGGATGTAGTAATCTCCTAAAAATGCGGTAACCCGTGCAACCAACAAGCACGATTCGCAATACCCGAATATTCGATGCTATCAGTGGGCCTACAACCCTACCTCCTTCAACCACACTCCCCGCGGGACTGCCGTTAGGTATTACTTCGCGGGGCTGGTTAGCAGATCATGCTATTCTTCTTGTATTTGCTTCTTGATCTCTTCTAATTTTTTCTATTCTTCTTAGCTCGTTTTGCACAATTATCACAAATGTGCCGATTTCCATCCAATTTTCCTCCGACTGCAACATTTATTCTATGAGTAGTATTGGACTTGGCAGATTAATTCTCCACTGCGAAAAACGCCGGCAATGAAATTTGGTGTGCTCCGTATCTTCCCCCTCGTTTGAGCGTTCTGGGCACAAAGGGGAGCTATCGGGTCCGAATCGGTGCAAGTATTTGCGGTAGCCGCCGTGACCAGATAGGAACTGCGTGAGGTGGTAGTTATTATCCCCATGTCCAGGTATCGATGTTCGGGATTAACTTGTAGGTCCATCTGCCTTTTGTACTATTATCCCACCTGGCTTGCCAGATGGCTGCTGAAGCCGCTCGCTCTTCTCCTTTTATTCTTGCAATTTCACCTGCATCTTGTCGCCCTGGGGTTCTTCTATTATAAACTCTCAACATCTCGTCCGCGAGAATGTCGATCGGAACCATTCCTGCTATCACGAGGGTTGCTTCATCCGAGATTGTTCGAAATCCACAGATCGTTCTTAATGCACTGAGCCTGTATGCGGACAACAGATTTCTCTTGTTTGCTTTTATGGCGAGTGCCCCCGCCCAGACCGGAGCAGCGTATAAGAGGACTGAGCTGACTACTCTAGATAGGAGAATCCTCCTAGCATATCCAGGTCCACCAATGTTTGGTAGTATTCTAGAAAGTGCTCCTTGCAGCAGTAAAGCCTTGTTACTGGAGTACTCTACATGTGCTTTGAATTGTAATCTGTTATCAAGTATTACTCCCAGGTATTTGATAGATTCTTTCGATCGGATTATTTGATGTCCCACCCGTATATTGGCGTATTCCACAATTTTTCTACTGTTAATTAACACAGCTTCCGTCTTATGGTCCGCTAATTCTAGACCGGCAGATACTAGCCAGTCTTTGATGCGAATAATCGCTACATTTGTGGCTGACTCTATCTCCTTTATTTCTTTTGCCACCGTAACGACGGCAATGTCGTCTACAAATTCGATTACTTGAACTCCTCTCGGCAACATAAGCCTTAGCACTCCGTCATACATAATATTCCATAGGAGTGGACCGAGTACTGATCCTTGTGGAACCCCAGCTGAAACGCTGTAGTATTTCAACCCTTCATCAGTTTCATACCTCAGTTCTCTGTTGGTAAAGTAGTTTTCTATTATCCTCAGTAAGTAATATGACGTATTCATACTGGCTAGTGATTTTCTGATGAACGCCCAGTTTGCCGAGTTAAAGGCATTTTTGATGTCCAAAGTCACCACTACACAGTATTTTTTTGTACCATACCACCACCTTTCTCCTTGTATCGCTTCGGCCGCAATGTCGACCACAGTTTTTACGGCTTGAACAGTAGACCTCGATTTTCTGAACCAAACTGAAAGTCTGATAGTGCTCCTCCCTCTTCTGCTACCGCGAGCAGTCTAGCATATATTATCCATTCCAGTATCTTTCCCATTGTGTCTAGAAGGCACATTGGGCGATACGAGGATGGTTCCCCATGTGGCTTGTTTCCCTTTGAAAGCAGGACTAGGTGTTGTAGTTTCCAAGCATCCGGGACAACTCTTTCTTCGAGACATTTTTGAATTGTTTCCATAAACATATCTGGCCGCTTATGAATAGCTGCTTTTAGTGCCTTATTTGGTATGCCATCAGGTCCGGGAGCTTTACTGTCGCCTATCTTCCTGCATGCGTTTATGAGTTCATCCGCTGAGACTATTGGAATGTCCTCCGTGTTGGTCTCCCTAATGATATGGTACATAGTAGATGTACCTCGGGGGAAAAAGTGTTCTACTATGGAGCTTAGGATTGCTGGACATGTTATTTGCGGCGACCTGCTGCCCTTTATCGTAGTCATGACGATCCTGTATGCTGTACCCCAAGGGTTTATGTTGGCTTCTTCACAAAGTTTTTTAAAACATCTTGTCTTGCTCTCCTTGATTGCCTTTTTTAGGTCGCGTCTTGCTATTTTAAAACCAATAAGGTGTTCTTCAAAGCGATCTCTTCCCCTAGATCTTTAGACTTTGCGTCGGGCATTTATTTCCTCATTCCACCAGTAGCATGGTGTTCCTCCTCTAGTACCCGTTCTTCTGGGCATTGATGCATCGCACGCAGTAGTAAGAATGCGGACGAGTTGTTGTATACTGGCTTCAGCTGTTCCGCTTTGCATTATGTTTCCGATATTTATCATTTCTTCGAACGCGTCCAGGTCGAAGTGTGTGTCCTTCCATCTTGGGCCCGTTCGTTTAGCGCGTTGCACGGTACTCTTCTCCTTCGTTTAAAAAATTATGGCTTGGTGGTCACTGTGCGTGTATTCTTCGCTGACTCGCCATTTTATTTTTCGCAAGAGGGAGTTGCTAACGAACGTAATATCAATAATCGAGCCCGTTCCTGCCTTACGATATGTGTTTGCACGACCTTGGTTTGCAATGCCTATTTTAAGAGTTGCAAAACTTTCAAGCAGACTACGGCCTCTGGCGTTTGTAAGTCTGCTACCCCACTCCGTTGCCCATGCATTAAAGTCGCCGCCGATAACCACAGGGGCTCTACCACGAACATCGGCGGATAGGTTGTCTAGCATTGTCTGGTACTCGTTGATGGTCCCGCTTGGACATGCATAGCAGCTGTAAAAATGTATGCCATTTGTTTTGGCCCGTCCAAAGCCCTCCGTAAATCCATTAGTTTCTTGAAAGGCATGCCTTCCACATATCCATATAGCAGCATGCTTTGTCCTATCGCAGATCCATATATTGCTGTCCAGAGTTTTATACGGTTCACTTATCAGAATAACGTCCGCTTTTTTTCTCTAGCCGTTTGTGTCAGGATATCCTGTGCAATTCTACAGTGATTTAAGTTAATCTGTATTATCTTCATGTTTTCTTGTTGGTGATGGCCTTCCTAAAAACCAGACACTTGCTGCTTCCGGCTACATGCTTCGAATCATTTGGGTGTTCTTTTCTACAGAACATGCATGATGGCTCCTTATCGCAGTTCTTTGCTATGTGGCCTTCTGTTCCACACCCTCTACATAGCTTGGAGTAGTCCTCACTGCTTTTGCAATGCTTGGCTATATGCCCAAATTCAAGGCATTTGAAGCATTTTTGGAGAAGCGTTCGGTCCCGAATGCGACAAATAAACAAATAACCCATCCAATTTTTACCTTTTCTGCATCTAACAGTTTCTTTGCCAATCCGACGGGAAGACCAATTGTTGCTGTTGGGGTTCCACCGTACGCTTTTCACAAGGATAATATGTCTGCTGGTTGTAGTTCCACCCCGAGTTGAGTCCTTATTGCCACGCAAATGTCCTCCTTTCCGGTGACTCCGTCGATGTCTTTCAGCTCGATGGTAGTGCGATGGGTGAGTGTCCTTACATTCGCTCGCTCTCCTAAAACCTCGCCAATGACACTTTTAAACTCTTCTGTCTTATTTCCAGTTTCCTTGAGCTGTATTAGGAGCTCTCCTTTCTGGGTCCTTCTTATCCTGGATACCGCTTTTCCAATAGCTTCTAGTTTGGGGTCTGCTTTTACGCTACGAAGAATCTCCGCGTAAGATATTCCTTCACTTGCTTCGATGATGAACGCGTCCGGCTTACTTCTTTTCGCTTCAAGCTTCTTTTCGCCTCAAGCTTCTTTTTGTTAGTCTCCTTCTTAGTTTTTCTCAACTGTTTGCCATCGTTTGACTTCTGTTTTGTCGGAATGGCGGTGTTCTTCTCCTTGATCTTTGGAGTTATGCCTCCAATATTGTTTTCTTTTTGCTTCGACTCTACCGCCTGGGGTTTTTTTTTTCTCTTTGGTTCCGGGGATTCGCCATTTTGACCCTGCCTTTTCCTGGGTTCTTGTGCGTTTCTCAGCCAGGGAGAGGTTTGTGAGGAGTTGTGTTTCCTTGTCACCTCTTTTGCCTTTTCGTCCTGCAGTTGATTAGCAGAAAGCTCATATAGGGATCTAATGCTTTCAATTGCGTCTCTCATAGGTTGATGTATTGAACGCCTTTTCCCATCTTCTAACATTTCCACCAGTTGCCGGATCTGCTCACCTATTTTGTGGAAGGCAGATAGCTCCGAATTTGGTTCAAGTGCCGTCTTTCTTGTCGCAGAAAAAACACTGCTTTCAATGCTTCTCCCTAAAGGTGCTGGTGCGGTGTCTGGTGACCTTAGCATCCTTGAGCTCCTTTGAAAGGGATATTCCTCATTACCTTTCTCTTCCACTAATATTCCCTCCATTGATTTGGTTTTTGTTGAATTCATTTCAATTGGGTCCCCAATTGTTATTGTTGGTGTTATCGATGTCCGAGTATGTAGTAACCTAAGGATTCCATGGTTGTCTTTGCAAGCAGTGAGGCCATGCAAGGGTTGACACAGACCCTTATGAGGTGTTGTGCCAGAGCCAAATCAGTTTTAACAAGGAATGTTACATCTTGACCTACACCACCAACTTAATGGCGACGAGGCATCGAGCGTTCTTTGAGTCCTGCCAAGGTTTCAACGGGACGGGGGCGCTTGCAGCATTAGCCTGAAAGCCATTTCCGCAAAATTTCACTCTTGCTTACTCAGATAACAGAATACTACAAACGTCAGCTGTTCAATAACGCAAAAGAATAAAAAAACGCACTTGCAAAGAGAAAAAAACTATTTATTTTGTGGACTGTATAGTACTCGTATAAGCACACTCTAAACTGCGTTCGTATCAAGTCTACTTCCAACTGACGAGAATAGTTTCGCGTCGCACAATATTTGTGTAAAATGCAGCCATGCATTTCATGGATGTCGGTCGCAGGTACCGTTGCCATTGTCTCGTCCGATGTGCCCTTACAAGTGGTGGAAGAATAGTCGAACGTTATCGGCTATTCTTTTTTATGTGCTCTTCGTTGCGCCTCGTGAAGCGGTATTCTGGTTTGCAAGTCGCTGTGCTGGTTGTATCCCTTGCCATTAGGTTACTTTGTGTGTGCTGGCTCAGCACACATTGCGCCGCTCAGGAAAACCGTTGGCTTCATGGGTTGCTATCGCACTTGGTAGCTTGACATGGTGATGCTCTATCACTGCCATATGGTGTCACCTTATGTTTTGAACATCAGCCCTTATAGCTGTCATTCCAATTATTTTTTTCCAGTATGCCATAATTAAGACCTTACTGGGCTCAGTCTTAATGTTTTACGGTAGTTTTACTATTTATTTTAAATTTTTGTGTGTGCAGTAACTTCCGGGTGGAGAAACTGCACCATTCACCTTGTGGCGGGTATCGTCGGATCTCGCTATTGGCTCCTTGCTGTATCCCTCGTTGCCACCGTGTGAGGTAGGGAGCACTTACTTGTAAGACGGTGCTTGCTCGTCTTGTCACAGAGAGTTCATCGGGGTCCTTTGACGTTTTCAGCCAAGCCCTCCTCCTCCGCACTCTGGATGGGGGCTGCTTATTGGGTTTCGCAGTTAGCCTGCATCTGGGGTGTTCCGATAACCATGCTTGGATGCATTACCATAGCTATAACGCTATGTTATGCCCCTGGAACACGGCTTTTAGTCGCCTCTTACGACAGGCATACTTTACCACAGGTATATTCTAACCCCGACCTGAAGGGGTTGGTATAGCAGGGCTATTGACTCTAGGTTGTATGTACGTGTGCGTGTGTGCGTGTGTTTGTGCGGTCCAGAGGGTTGTAGACTCTAGTGTTAGAGGCCGTTGGTTGTGGATTCGGTTTGAACTTTATACGTGGGTATGAGTATGTATGTAGATATCGTGGACTGTAGATCGAATGGGTGGTGTTTTTGAGCTATGGGTATATGTGGATACTGTGCATGGGTGACGCACTCCTTGTTTGGGTGAACGTTTGGTTACGCTGGGAGGTACTTCTGTGAAATGAATAATCGCTCGAATTGCAAGCAATTGATGTTCGAAGGTTGAAAATTTATTTTTTGGATTTTGGTTAGATTTAAAATTTTGGTTTTGAGTAGTTTGTGATTGTACAATATGTAAGTTAAATTTTAAGTGTTCCGGTGTGTACTTACTAGTTTTCTGTTAGTGGTTTGTTTGAATTAGTTGGCAGAGGGCAAAGTTTCGTTATAGGTCGTTTGATTTCTCCCTGTTGTGTTTTCAGCTTTACTACTCTTGTGATGTTGTCTGTTCCAGGGTATGTCTTCACAATACGGCCTAAACTCAATTTTGATGGGGGAAGACGTTCATCCTTTATCAAGCACAGGTCTCCTACCTCTAGTTGTGGCTGTGGCTTCAACCATTTTGGTCGCTGTTGTAATCGCGACAAGTAATCTTGGTGCCACTAGTGGGTGTGTGTAATTTCTGTGATATAGCAGGTCTATTGACTCTAGGTTGTTTGCACGTGTGTGTGTGTGCGTGTGTTTGCGTTGTACAAAGGGTTCTACACTCTATTGTCAGAGGTCTGTCGTTCATAGACTCCCGCGGAGTTTAGACGTATTACGACTTGTGAGTGAGAAGTGTTTCGCTTAACAAAAAAATTTTAAAATTTGGACTTAGGCTCCAATCAGCACAGCGTTAGTGTGTTCGCTTGAAACTGCAAAGGTTGTGGGTTCGACTCCGGGTAGTCGGCAGACGAGTTTGTTTTCCATTATTTTTTTTTATTTAGTTATTTATTTTTAAATAAAAATAAGTGGTGTCACCGGTTTTATCACGTGATGGATTGTGATGAGCGGTCCGCTATGCCTATAGCGGGACCTGCTGAAATGATGTGAGGCTTCGAGTGGTTCGAGCCAAACGCCAAAAACAAAGAGAAGGAGGAAGCCTAGTTCAACTTCCAACTTGATAAAACGTCCCACCCTACCAACGACCAACAACTTCGCTTCATTGGCAGCAAGCAAATCTGACGATGAAGAGGAAGAAATGGATGCCATAAGTAGCAGCATCAAAATGCTACAAGAAAAAGTACTGGCCATAAAAGAAAAACAAATGGTAAGAAGGAAGAGGGAAGAGCAAGAGCAATCCTAACAACAGCAGCTTGCTCAGAAGCAAACACAACAACAAAAGACTAAGAAACTAAAGCAACAACAACAAGAGCAGTCACAGCCACGGCAACAGCTAAAACAGCAGCAGCCACAAAAACGGCAACAGCAAAAACAGCAGCAGCAGCAGCAACAACAACAACAACAACAGCAGCAGCAGCAAAAACAACAACAACAGCAACAACAGCAGAAGAAGAAGGAGAAGGTGCCTCCTATCAACACCTATAAATTGGAGGTAAATGCTACCAAGGACCTGTGGAGGCTGGTCATTGGTAATAATTTTAACATTAAGAGATTGGGGAATGATCGCCATGCCATCCACTGTAATACAGTGGAGGGCTATGCGAAAGTGAAAGAGCTCCTAAAGGAAACCACGACGGAGTACTACTCATTCACACCGAAGTGTGAAAAGGGGCAATCGATGTTGCTGAAGGGGTTGGAACCGTCTTCTGATCCTGAGGAGATCCTGGCACTGCTCAAAGAGAAGAAGTGCGAAGGACTCAAGTTCGTGGGGGTAAAGCCATTTACCACAGCTAGAGCCAGGCGGAAGAAACGGAATCTACCGTTCTTCCTGGTGCAGCTCAGTCCCGAAAGCCGTCTGAATAGTCTAAGGAGTATCAATGTCCTAGACTACCAGGTGGTTCACTGGGAAGAATTAAAAACGAGCGAAGGCGTTATACAATGTGTTCGCTGCCAGAGGTTCGGGCACGCCGCGTCGAAATGCCAAATGCAGCCTAGATGCGTGAAGTGCGCAAAGAA
This sequence comes from Volucella zonaria, assembly GCA_963966105.1. Lineage (NCBI taxonomy): Eukaryota > Metazoa > Arthropoda > Insecta > Diptera > Syrphidae > Volucella > Volucella zonaria. The sequence continues at coordinate 2,788,204 of CAWYQB010000254.1, read as the reverse complement.
CCACAGTTAAGAGGAGTGTCCTCTGGGTAGGGACGGAGCATCCGATAGGACGCAGCTCTCGTGCGTGTTATGTGGGAACGTGGTACACACCGCAAACTATCGGGGTTGTCCTAAGTTCGCTGACATTGAAAAAGCAAAACTGGCTCGGCAGCAGAAGGTGGAGGTCAAACGTTCACCTGTGAGGTTTCAAACACCAGCCGTCACGTCCCAAATTTCCTACGCCCAAATGGCCGCAGGTAGGGGGGCTACGGTACAGCAAGCGACTGTTGCTTCTTCGGCGCCAATGCCGAGAACAATGGAAGCTGCACCTAACATGCTGGCCATCTTGCTCGCAATTCAAGGGCAGATGGATCAGCTGCAAAAGCAGGTCCAAGAACAGGCCAAGCGGGTGGACCAGATCTACGCGCTGCTGCCGGGCCTAACGCAACACATGTCGTAATGGGTACGCACATGGTGGAGCAAACTTTGAAGGTCCTTGCGGTGAATGTTAATTCACTGATTAGGATCGAACTAAGAGCGGCGATGTTTAAATTGCTACAAGACCACACTCCTGATGTGCTTTTCGCTAGCGAAACCAAGCTAACCGATAAGCACAAACTGGAGTACAATAATTATATTGTTTGAAGAAGAAACCGGCCCCGATCCAAACGTGGAGGCGGTGTCGCGATCTTCATTAAGTAAGGTATAAAATTTCACAGAGTGTACAAGGGAGTGTTGCGAAGGTTCCGGGTGTTGGAGGCAGTCGTCATTTATATCCCGCTCCGCAGTGGAAAGCGCATGTACTTGACCTCTGTTTATGCACCTGAGGCTCCACAATCCACTTTATTCATTACAGAGCTCGACACGCTTTTTCGACTTCTGAGGCTGGAATCGGGGGAGAATTATTTTATAATCGGCGGGAACTTCAACGCTAAACACAGAGATTGGGGAAATAATTTACCAAATACTAGAGGGAACCTACTACTCGATTGGTGGGGTCAGCACGATGTCATGTACAGACTCGGTCTTAAAGCGACGGATAACCCGTCGTTTTCCAGAGGCGGGTCTTATCTGGATCTACTGCTGTACGACGAACGTATTCGACTGACAGGTACGAATTTACAAACGCTAAACTGTCTGCGCACATTCGTGTATGACAGTGACCATTGCGGTATTAGCACCGAAATTACAGTTCCCAACGAAATTGCGGAATTGGAGGTGTTTGTAAAAAGATATTCTTACAACTACAGTAAGACTCGATGGACACGCTTCTCCGCAACCATGACAAGTGCGCTCTCCTCGAATACGCTCCACCCACCGTCCAATAGGAATTTGTCAAACGAGGAGATCGATAAGTATCTAAAACAAATGGACGAGACAATTAAACAAACTACAATACCGCGGTATCGACGTACGACTAACGAAGACCTGTTCCGCAATCCTACTATTGACGCACTGCACCGACAGAAAAGTAGACTTCTGTCAAGACTCAAAAACTTGTACAGACAGTTAATTGACAGACAAGACCCGGAGATTAGGACACTGAAGTCGTCGATTAAAAATATTCAAACGTTAATAAAAGAGAATTACAGAATTTCTGTAAGTTCGTATTGGAACAACAGGGTTCGGGCTGTAAACACCAGCAACCCGAATATGTTCTCGCAAATAAACAAACTATTTCGGAGAAAAAACCAAAACGACCTTCAGTGTCTTAAAATAGCGCGGACAACAGACAACGAACGGTTACTGACAATAGCAGGTATTGATCCAAATGAGGCCGCTGATGATGACGACTTCTTTGTGATCGAGGATCCACAGGAGAAGGTTGAGGCTATAGGGGCGACTTTCCAGGAAATATACAAGGCCACTGATACCATTGGCCCTAATTATAACTTGGACAATCGCATCTTGGTGCACGACTTCTACATTCGAAATGAAGTAGAGAACTGGCGATCCGAGGGCTCTGGTTTCACTCGGTTCAGCGAAGAAAATATGGCAAATAATGTCATTACCAGAGAGGGTGACCTACCCCCGTTCATTTCGAAGGAAGAGCTACATGAGATCTTTGACACAATCAAGGCTTAGAAGTCAGTGGGGACTGATGGTATTCCGAGCATCGTGCTTCGACATCTTCCTCTAGAAGCGGTGGACATTTACACCACCCTGTTTAACAATGCAATGAATAATGCACATTATCCATTGACTAGGCTGGGGATCAGTAAATCACTCTTGTACATTCTTTATAACCAACAGACAGTTCATCGTGAAAAATGGCGATGTGACTTCTGTTGGAATATTTCAAATTAAAAATGGTCTTCAGCAAGGCGCGGTCAATTCGCCGATCCTATTCAACATTTATACAAGCGACTTGATAGGTTCACTTCCCCATACTATTGCGTACGCAGACGATTTGATAGCGTACAGAACAGGTCCAAAAATCGAGGTCATTAATACTCTCTTGCAGCGTGACTTCGATAAGATAAGACGATTTTGCGATGACTGGAAGTTGAAAATCAATTTTCAGAAGTCGGAAACCATTCTCTTTAGGACGCCGTTGTCTGGAGCCTCTAGGGATACCAGAAAAAATTGGCGAAAGTTCTCGATCATTGGACAACACGGACAAGCTCTTGCCTGTCGAAATGTAGTCAGATACCTTGGGATCTGGCTAGATCAGTTTCTGTATTTTGACAAAAATGTAGACGCTGCTCTGGCCAGAGCTAAAGGCGCTTTTGCCCTTACAAAGAGACTGTTTTATAGCAGCCAACTCGATGCGAGGGTAAAGGTAATCTGCTACATGGCCCTTGTCAGGCCCATGCTGGTATTCGGGTGCCCCGTGTGGTTCAATGTACGAGCAAGCTTAATGGAAAAGATTCGCGTGTTTGAGAGGGCTTGCCTTAGGGCTTGCCTTCGCTTGTACAGAACACCAGAGTCGGAGTACAAACAATTTTATCGTAATGAGGTTCTTTACAACAGGGCGAACCTAATACGAGTGGACAACTTCGTAATTAAGCTGACTCGAAGGCACATTGCAAGTGCAATGACCTCGACGAATAACCTGATATCTGGGGCTTACTACCCCAATTACCTTTACCACGAGAGTGTGCGCTATGATGGCTTCGTTCCACCGGAAGCATTCCTCTACCTAGATCAGATAGGGTTGATCCAGGATAGATCAGCGGTCCCGTTAATCTACCATGTCGCTCGGACAGCTGGGGACAGGCGACTCAACTACAACAGGGACGTCGCACACGGCAGTGTGGATCGTCTCAGGTTCAGTAGGGCGATGGGGAATCGCGATAAGAGGGATGTCGTTCGGCAGCACCAGCATTTCTGGTGGTTGATTGATGGAGAAGAGGTTTCGTCGCCGTTTCAGTCAATTACGGACCAGCCTCACTAATGAGGCAGAGCTGACCAATCTATTTGCTCTGTGAATAGCGATGGCCAGCTTGCATAGGTTAAGGTTAGCATTTAAGAAACACATATATATATTGGTATGTACATAGATATATACTAGTATATGTATGTCATTGTGTAAAATGTCTATATGTATGTATGTGTGTATTGTGTAGGTAGGTTAGGTAGACTAAGGTTAATTTTAAGTTAGATATTAAGTTTTTATAAAAAATAAAAAATTATGTCCATATGCTAAGTTTTTTGTTAAATTCTTTTCTTAGCCTTAAGCATAGAAAATAAGTATTAATAAATAAAATGTAAACAAAGTCGAAAGACATAGATATAAGAACTTAGAGTAGCTTAGAGCGCCTGTGTGGGGCCAGTAAGTTAGTATAAGTTTGTTAAGTAATTTTAAGCTAGCATTTAAGCATTTTTTGTTAGTATGTAAGAGTTAATGATTTAGAAAATAAAAATGCATTTAAAACTAAAACTAAACTAGGAATGTAATGGAACGAGAAGACATCTGTGCTTGGGAGCCACTGAATACCCAAGGTTTTTATTTGGTCCGATTCGCCAGAAGGTACCGAGAATGAGGACTCACAGTCTTCAATCGGAATACCTTGACGTAACTCCTTTGTGTTCGAGGTCCATTTACGTAGCTTGAAGCCAGCTGCCTGAAGTGATTCACTTATTTCCTTAATTTTTTCTCGGCTCTCTTCCTTGGTGTCTGCTCCATAAATAAGATCATCGGCGTACACTTCTTCACCGCTTATCTCCTTTATCCGAGGGTATTGCTGCCAAGACTCATCTGCTAGGTGCCGCAACGTTCTTATTGCAAGATACGGAGCCGAAGCCGTTCCGAAAGTAATTGTGTTGAGACGGTAAACCTTGATGGCTTCGTTTGGATCCCTGCGCCAGAGTACTAGCTGATAAAGAGAATCACTTTCGTTGACCCAGATTTGGCGGTACATCTTTTCGATGTCCGCCGTAAAGGTAAAACGGTATTGCCTCCATCGCAGAATTATATCCGTAATATATTGTTGCAAGGTTGGTCCGGTCATCAGTTGGTCGTTTAATGAGATGCCGTTAGAAGTCTTGAATGACGCGTCGAAAACTAGCCTTAGCTTTGTTGTCGTACTTGCTTCCTTGTTGACAGCGGGATGTGGCAAAAAGTGATGACCGGAATCAGGTATGGTTTCGTCTTTTACAACGCTCATATGACCTAAACTTAGACAGTCTTCTAGACAAGCGGTGTACTGGTCTCGTAGTTGGGCGATCGAAGCCAGTCTTTTCTCCAAGCATTTAAAGCGTTGCATAGCTCCTTCGCGTGACCTGCCTAGCACCGGTGGTGTTGAGCCCTTGAAGTGAAGAGCAACCCAAAGTAAATGTATCTTCGAAGGCTCATGAAAAGATGGATCCGCTAACATATATCTGTCAAGGTGTCTCCATTTTGATATTGGAAATGTGTGGGCCAGAAGATGGCCAGACAACGACTTGAAAACGAATGCTTGCGTGCATGTACCAAACGATGAATGGTGAGATGCAAGTGTGATATTTACACACTTCTGAAAAGTGCCGGTGCTGACTAAACTCAGCCCCGAGACCTCAACATGAGTAGACGTTGGCCTTAAGCGAAGTAATTGGACAGTTGTTTCCGTAATAAACGTTGCTTGAGAGCCAGAATCGAGCAAAGCTCTAAATGAAAGCATCTCTCCCGAGGCAGCCTTCACTTTCACCAAAGCCGTGGCCAATAAAACTTGTGTTACCTTGTTTGTTGTGCCAACTGAGCAGAAGCTATTGATGGCTGGTGTATCTGTAGATTGCTCTATTTGTTTTGATTGAAAGCTGGAAGCTCCGGCGTTTAATGCTGATACCATGGTGTGTTGAGCTGGGTGGTGCGTTGAGTTGAGTGAAACGTTGTTAGCGTATGTATGAGACGTTGAGGGATTATTGGAGTTACTAGCTACAGTACTATGCAACAGCGAGTGATGGGGTTGTCCACAGTGGAAACACCTTCGATTGCTTGGACATTGTTCAAAAGTATAACTATAAGCTAAACAATTTTTGGAAATACCTTCGGTTTCGTTCCCCTATACTCAAAAAGGTTGGTAATTCCTGTGGATCTTTTTTCAGCCCTAATCGTTCCTCCCACAGATGTTGAGTCTTAAGAGGCAGTTTTTGCAACAGCAAAAAAATCAATACTACATCCCAATGCTGAACCGGTACGCATAAATTTTATAGACTGTGTACAACTTCTGTTGTTGTGTCTAGTAGCCGCTTGATGGGATCCGCCTTTTCATGAGATATAGACTGTTGATTAAATAATGTCTTTAAATGTGTATTAACTAAAAACCTTGTATGGTCATAACGATCTTTTAATATCGAACAAGCTTTCTCGTAATTACTCTTATCGATACTTAGATGAGATAAAAGTTTGTCAGCTTCCCCCGACACACTCGACTTCAAATAATGAAGTTTTTGAATTTCAGACAGCCCACTATTATGGTGAATTAACGATACAAAGAGATCATGAAATGAACGCCAAGCGTCATAATTACCAGCGAAATTTGGCAGATTAATTTTTGGTAATCTGACATCCACGCTATTGGCTAATGTCTCCTTGCACCCGTCGTTACCCCCCCGTAAGTTGGAATCTAGAGGGACTTTGGCTTTATCTAAAGCGTCTAGTAAATCACCACGATATGTTAAATACAACTCTCTTATCTGTTCAAACACTGATCCAATTTTTTCATACGTTTCAGAATCTTCCTCTTTTATTGTCAATGAAAGATTTTGGTATGTACTAGTAGCTGAATCCATTGTTTTTTCCTAAATAACTAATCGCCCATCTAGGTAATTTGCAGTTCGTCGAACTGAGCCCGTTTTTTGGAAATTACTTAAATCTTTTTTCATCTGTAGATTTAGCCTCTCTAACACCATTCGCTCCATCTTTATATCTCAACTTATAATCTGATCACACACAAAGTAAGAAAAATCCACTTACTTGAAAATTTATGGAATCCCCCGTTGATAATACCGATTTATTCTTACAAAAGCTCAATAACCTCTTAACTGGATCTGGTAACGACAGCTTGTTGAATCTCTCGCTATGTAACTGGATGTGGCAACGGCAGCTTGTTGAAACTCTCGCTTGGTAAGTGGATCTGACAACGGCAGGTTTTTGAATCCCTCGATTGGTAACTGGATCTGACAACGGCAGCTTGTCGAATCCTTCGCTTGGTAACTGAATCTCTTAAAGGTAGCTGGTCGAATCCCTCGTCGATTGATTGTACGTTTTTAAGTACTTGACCAAATGACCGGCGGATGGAATCTGTCGTTGGGTGCTTCGCAAAGTACCTCCAACTTGTACCACAAGATTTGCAGCAAATAATTGTACGTGCTTGAACTACGCACACATCTTAATTTAGAAAAAAAAATGATTTCATTTGTTAGGCCAAGAAGGACCAAAGTTCGCTTGTCACTTCTCGCGAAACAAGAGAAAAATTTAACTTTAATAAGTGTATTCAATTGAGTAATTTAGCAGTAAAATAAAAGCAGTTTCGTACTTGGACGTTATAAAATTAGTGTGTTTATTGACCTTATATACAAGATTATAAATGTCACAAAGCTGTGATGAAATTTCCCCTGTGGGGCATTGATGTCCATATTGGCAATCTTGTTGATGGTGACGTCATGAGAGCCAACATTCTCCCCACCCCGGGAAAGAAGGTACCCACGATATTGTCTTCTTGATAAATTGTCGGTTGCCCTTGTGCACGCATTTCCATAGCTTTGATTGATGCTCACATGAAATGAAATATAAGGCATTACTAGAAATATAAAAAAGGCAACATGATGGACAATAACATGGGACGAGGAAAAACAATGATCAATTTTCTACGATCTTCACTCAGATTCCTCATGACGACGTCACTGCTTCAATCTCTCATTATTGTTATCCCTTAGCTCACAGCTGATTTTTCTCACTCTGTTTGAGCGATCCCAATGAAACTCGGTTTATGGACTGGAAATCCAAGTGAGGTAATCAGATCAGAGGGGTTATGTAAATATTGTGAGCAATGATGGACTGGAAGCAGGGCGAGGTGAAAGACGATTGTTTGGTTTTGGCTTGGTTAAGTCGTTGACATTTGTTAGTGATATTATTTGGGTTTGATGTGTGTTGCTGGGGTTTGATTTACTAGTGGGTGTGTGTAATTTCTGTGATATAGCAGGGCTATTGACTCTAGGTTGTGTGTACGTGTGTGTGTGTGCATGTGTTTGTGTGGTCCAAAGGGTTGTAGACTCTAGTGTTAGAGGCCGTTGGTTGTGGATTCGGTTTGAACTTTATACGTGGGTATGAGTATGTATCTAGATATCGTGGACTGTAGATCGAATGGGTGGTGTTTTTGACCTATGGGTATATGTGGATACTGTGCATGGGTGACGCACTCCTTGTTTGGGTGAATATTTGCTTACGTTGGTAGGTACTTCTGTAAAATGAATGAACGCTCGAATTGCAAGCTATTGATGTTCGAAAGTTGCCAATTTATTTTTTGGATTTTGGTTAGATTTAAAATTTTGTTTTTTGATTAATTTGTGATTGTACAATATGTAAGTTAAATTATAAGTGTTCCGGTGTGTACTTACTAGTTTTCTGTTAGTGGTTTGTTTGAATTAGTTGGCAGAGGGCAAAGTTTCGTTATAGGTCGTTTGATTTCTCCCTGTTGTGTTTTCAGCTTTACGACTCTTGTGATGTTGTCTGTTCCGGGGTATGTCTTCACAATACGGCCAAAACTCCATTTTTATGGGGGAAGACGTTCATCTTTTATCAAGGACAGGTTTCCTACCTCTAGTTGTGGCTGTGGCTTCAACCATTTTGGTCGCTGTTGTAATCCCGACAAGTAATCTTGGTGCCACTGTTTCCAAAACATTTGCAACATTCTTTGGATGGTCTTCCAGCGATCAACGTATCCGTGCGTGTCTGCGGTTAGTTCTGGTTCTGGAACAGTGCAAGGGTCTTCGCCGATTAGAAAGTGTGCTGGGGTCAGTGCGCGGAAATCGCCTGGGTGATCCGATAGGGGACAGAGGGGTCTCGAATTCATACACGCTTCGATCTGAGACAAAAGCGTGACGAGTTCCTTAAAGTTAAGTGTCCCTTTACCGACGGGGGAATGAAATTCCATTTGGTTCCTTGCATCGCTAAGATCTCAGCAACCTCCTTCCAATCGTGTCCTGCCCTTTCCATCAGACGGTACAGATCCCTTTCAGCGCCCACGAAGTTGGTTCCGCAGTCACTGTAGATCTGACCACAGACTCCTCGTCGAGCTGCGAATGGCCGGAAGGCCGCTAGGAAGGCTTGCGTAGTTAAGTCAGTCGCGGCTTCCAAATGAATTGCCTTGGTAGAAAAGCACACGAAAACAACAATATAGCCCTTAAGCTTCTTGGCTCCTCGACCTATCTAAGACCGGATGTTGAGTGGGAATGCGTAGTCTACTCCTGTGTGATAGAATGGTCTTGATGTGGTGACTCTTGGTGCAGACAGGTTTCCCAATACCTGTTTGGCGGTTTTATGTTGGTATCGATGACATATAAGGCAGCTGTTGATGAATTTTTTAACCGTTATTTTCGTCCTTAGTATCCAGTATTTGGTCTTTATACATGTCATCATTAACTGGATCCCTCCATGCAGTGTTTTTTCATATGCATCGCGTAGTACGAGGGTGGTGGAATGGTTATTTGGATCTAAGATGATAGAATGCTGTTTGGCATACGTGAGGTCTGCGTTTTTGAATCTTCCCCCCACTCTAAGGATGCCCTCGGTGTCAATAATCGGACTAAGCGATGTCATTCCTCTGTCTTTGCTAATCCCCTCCGGGAACATTTCACGTTGCGCACCACGTATGAGTGTTTTTATGGCCGCTCCTAATTCCCATGGGTCGAAGGTCTCAATCATTCATCTGTGTCTATTCTATATATTATATATGAAGCGTAGACAGTACGCTATAATCCTAGTCACTCTGGCTAACCTTTAATATCGACGAAGCAACTGGTTTATCATATTCTCTTCTGCTTTCCCGTGGTGGACTTCTAGTTGCTGCGAATAGTCTCTTCATTCGGTGGTTAAATTTGTGGGTTGTGTCGGGAAGTCGATTATCCAAGTTGATTCCACCACAAACTCGTGGTTCCGATGGGAACCCACCTCGTGACACCAAATCTGATGGGTTTTCTTGCGTTGGTACGTGCCTCCATATCTCTTTCTTTGTGAGTCGATAAATTTCTCCCACTCTGTTATGGACGAATGCCTCCCGCTTTGATGATGGCGAGCGAATCCATTGATGAGTTATGGTAGAATACGTTCAGGCATATGATTTTTCATCATCTCTTTTCAGGACTCGAGTCGCGTAATGGAGAACCTTTGCTAAGAGGACTGCACGGCATAGTTCCAATCTAGGAAGGCTAATAGGGTTCAGGGGAGCCACCTTGGATTTGGCCATAAGGAGATGCATGTGCACCTTGTTGTCGCTGTCCCTAACGCGAAGGTAGACCGCTGCGCCGTACGCCTTCTCAGAAGCAACACTGAAGCCATGCAGTTCGGAGAATTGAGTGTCCATCGTGCTTCTGATCCAGCGAGGAAAATGAAATTTATTTATTTGTTGTAAATCATTGAAGAATATATTCCATTCTCTTAGTATTGTGGGATCGACAGGCTCATCCCAGGATGTCTTTCGTAACCAAAGTAATTGCATGAAGCATTTTGCCTTTACTATACGTGGCGATATCCAACGTAAAGGATCGAATAATCGAGCTATCGTTGATACAACCTTTTCGTTGGTACCGGATTAGAAGGAGGAATGTAATGGAACGAGAAGACATCTGTGCTTGGGAGCCACTGAATATCCAAGGTTTTTCTTTGGCCCGATTCGCCAGAAGGTACCGAGAATGAGGACTCACAGTCTTCAATCGGAATACCTTGAAGTAACTCCTTTGTGTTCGAGGTCCATTTACGTAGCTTGAAGCCAGCTGCCTGAAGTGATTCCCTTATTTCCTTAATTTTTTCTCGGCACTCTTCTTTGGTGTCTGCTCCATAAATGAGATCATCGACGTACATGTCTTCACCGCTTATCTCCTTTATCCGAGGGTATTGCTGCCAAGACTCATCTGCTAGGTGCCGCAACGTTCTTATTGCAAGATACGGAGCCGAAGCCGTTCCGAAAGTAATTGTGTTGAGACGGTAAACCTTGATGGCTTCGTTTGGATCCTTGCGCCAGAGTACTAGCTGATAAAGAGAATCACTTTCGTTGACCCAGATTTGGCGGTACATCTTTTCGATGTCCGCCGTAAAGGTAAAACGGTATTGCCTCCATCGCAGAACTATATCCGTAATATACTGTTGCAAGGTTGGTCCGGTCATCAGTTGGTCGTTTAATAAGATGCCGTTAGAAGTCGTGAATGACGCGTCGAAAACTACCCTTAGCTTTGTTGTCGTACTTACTTCCTTGATGACAGCGTGATGTGGCAAAAAGTGATGACCGGAATCAGGTATGGTTTCTTCTTTTACAACGCTCATATGACCTAAACTTACACAGTCTTCTAGACAAGCGGTGTACTGGTCTCGTAGTTGGGCGTTCGAAGCCAGTCTTTTCTCCAAGCATTTAAAGCATTGCATAGCTCCTTCGCGTGACCTGCCTAGCACCGGTGGTGTTGAGCGCTTGAAGTGAAGAGCAACCCAAAGTTAATCTATCTCCGAAGGCTCATGAAAAGATGGATCCGCTAACATATATCTGTCAAGGTGTTTCCATTTTGATATTGGAAGATGGCCAGACAACGACTTGAAAACGAATGCTTGCGTGCATGTACCAAACGATGAATGGTGAGATGCAAGTGTGATATTTACACACTTCTGACAAGTGCCGCTGCTGACTAAACCCAGCCCCGAGACCTCAACATGAGTAGACGTTGGCCTTAAGCGAAGTAATTGGACAGTTGTTTCCGTAATAAACGTTGCTTGAGAGCCAGAATCGGGCAAAGCTCTAAATGAAAGCATCTCTCCCGAGGCAGCCTTCACTTTCACCAAAGCCGTGGCCAATAAAACTTGTGTTACCTTGTTTGTTGTGCCAACTGAGCAGAAGCTATTGATGGCTGGTGTATCTGTAGATTGCTCTATTTGTTTTGATTGAAAGCTGGAAGCTCCGGCGTTTAATGTTGATACCATGGTGTGTTGAGCTGGATGGTGCGTTGAGTTGAGTGAAACGTTGTTAGCGTATGGATGAGACGTTGAAGGATAATTGGAGTTACTAGCTACAGTACTATGCAACAGCGAGTGATGGGGTTGTCCACAGTGGAAACACCTTCGATTGCTTGGACATTGTTCAAAAGTATAACTATAAGCTAAACAATTTTTGGAAATACCTTCGGTTTCGTTCCCCTATACTCATTTTCAGAAAACGCCCACATTTGCGAATTGGGTGTTGACCTCGGCTGCATAACTTGCATACATACTTCACTACTGCTGTTGTCGTGTGAAAATTGCCATTTGAAGATGTGTTACTATTTTGCTGGTGATTAACTACTTCCAACGTCCTAAACTTAGTCTCTAGGAATTGGAGAAAACTCTAAAAAGATTGGTAATTCCTGTGGATCTTTTTTCAGCCCTAATCGTTCCTCCCACAGATGTTGAGTCTTAAGAGGCAGTTTTTGCAACAGTAAAAAAATCAATACTACATCCCAATGCTGAATCGGTACGCATAAATTTTATAGACTGTGTACAACTTCTGTTGTTGTGTCTAGTAGCCGCTTGATGGGATCCGCCTTTTCATGAGATATAGACTGTTGATTAAATAATGTCTTTAAATGTGTATTAACTAAAAACCTTGTATGGTCATAACGATCTTTTAAAATCGAACAAGCTTTCTCGTAATTACTCTTATCGATACTTAGATGAGATAAAAGTTTGTCAACTTCCCCCGACACACTCGACTTCAAATAATGAGGTTTTTGAATTTCAGACAGCCCACTATTATGGTGAATTAACGATACAAAGAGATCATGAAATGGACGCCAAGCGTCATAATTACCAGCGAAATTTGGCAGATTAATTTTTGGTAATCTGACATCCACGCTATTGGCTAATGTCTCCTTGCACCCGTCGTTACCCCCCCGTAAGTTGGAATCTAGAGGGACTTTGGCTTTATCTAAAGCGTCTAGTAAATCACCACGATATGTTAAATACAACTCTCTTATCTGTTCAAACACTGATCCAATTTTTTCATACGTTTCAGAATCTTCCTCTTTTATTGTCAATAAAAGATTTTGGTATGTACTAGTAGCTGAATCCATTGTTTTTTCCTAAATAACTAATCGCCCATCTAGGTAATTTGCAGTTCGTCGAACTGAGCCCGTTTTTTGGAAATTACTTAAATCTTTTTTCATCTGTAGATTTAGCCTCTCTAACACCATTCGCTCCATCTTTATATCTCAACTTATAATCTGATCACACACAAAGTAAGAAAAATCCACTTACTTGAAAATTTATGGAATCCCCCGTTGATAATACCGATTTATTCTTACAAAAGCTCAATAACCTCTTAACTGGATCTGGTAACGACAGCTTGTTGAATCTCTCGCTATGTAACTGGATGTGGCAACGGCAGCTTGTTGAAACTCTCGCTTGGTAAGTGGATCTGGCAACGGCAGGTTTTTGAATCCCTCGATTGGTAACTGGATCTGACAACGGCAGCTTGTCGAATCCTTCGCTTGGTAACTGAATCTCTTAAAGGTAGCTGGTCGAATCCCTCGTCGATTGATTGTACGTTTTCAAGTACTTGACCAAATGACCGGCGGATGGAATCTGTCGTTGGGTGCTTCGCAAAGTACCTCCAACTTGTACCACAAGATTTGCAGCAAATAATTGTACGTGCTTGAACTACGCACACTTCTTAATTTAGAAAAAAAAATGATTTTATTTGTTAGGCTTAGAAGGACCAAAGTTCGCTTGTCACTTCTCGCGAAACAGCAGAAAAATTTAACTTTAATAAGTGTATTCAATTGAGTAATTTAGCAGTAAAATAAAACCAGTTGCGTTTTTTTTTCACATTTGATTGAATCAAAAGTGGAAGCAAAAAATTTATCTCCGGATCAAAAAGCAAAAAAGAAAAGTGTTTTAAGTGAAAGTTAATTGAGAAAACACATTCGCCTTATAAATTAAGAGACGCTTTACCTCACGCAATTGAAATTCGAGTAAGTTGTAACACCTAAGCTATTTTATAGCCTAGTTAAAAATTCCATCATTAAACTAACCTATAAATGGTAAAAAGAGGAATATCCCACACCTCTCTGGAACACCCAGGAAACAAAAAACGCCACCAAAGCTTGAGCGAAATTGAACCAAAACTCGCTATGGGATCTACTTCTACTCTGAGTGTTGAGAGAATGCAGGAAATTCTACTCGAAAACAACAAAAAACTAGTGGAACAATTAGCCACAAAGGCAGATCTGCAAGATTTCTTTAAACAAATCTCAGCATTGAGTATGCGACAAGAAGAACTTGAGCAAAAAGTTGTGAATATCTGGAAGAACAAAACAAACGTCTTGAGAACCAGCTTGACCGACTCGTACAGATGAGTACTGAAGCGAATCTTGTTGTTCACCTGCCTGTTGAAGATCAAGTAGACATGAGCGAAAAGGCAAAATCCATTTGCGCCGGGTTAGTTGACTCAACTCCAAATCAAATCGTCGAGTCTGCGTATAGGATACACAGCCATAACACGAACAAGTCTACGATAGTTCTAAAGATGAGATCGAAGGAGTCTGCCTGGAGCGTGATGAGGAATGCCTTCAAATTGAAGGGTACTAGAATAAGCATCCAAAAGGACTTACCCTTTAACGTTAGACAACGTCGGGCAAAAATGATTCCAATCATGAAGGAGCTTCGTCAAAAAGACGCATCAATAAAAATTTCTCTACGGGATGACAAGCTCCACATTGCCAAGAATGTCTTTACTTGGGACTCCGCGCTTGGATTGATGTGTGGTGATAAAAGTGGCATTGAAATAATACAATCTATTTTTGGTGACACTTCGTTAAATAAAAATCTTTTTATTAATGAAATCAGAAATACAAACAAAACAGTTACGAAAGAGAGCACTTCTCACAAAACTTCAAATTTGGCAGCTAATGTCAATCGCAGCAGTGACGCCAAACTTAGCAAAACACCAATATGCGAAAGATCTTTGGGTCCATCCACAAGCTCTAAGGCGGCTGTACGTGACGCATGATGTGCCCATGTCTACCAGAATGATGCTGAAAAAAACATAGTTATCAAGAAAATAAAAATTTTAAGCTACAATGTGTCAGGTTTAAGAAACAAAATGAATTTTGTAACATTTTTTAATTATGTAAAAAGTTTCGATATTTTTGTATTATTTGAAACATACGAGTATCTATTAGATAATGAAGAAATTAAATTTAAGAATATTTGTAAAAGCTAGCGAAATGGATGTTATTAACTTAAAACTGAATACACTGGATGTAGTTTTGGTACCAATCTACTTAAACTGTAATCATTGACTCACTGCACTCCTTGGACTGTGCGGATATAATGCTTATTGGGGATTTTAATGGTCGTGTAGGACTCACTCAAAATAATTTCGCATCGGGATACAACAGTACTCTGCTGGAACCGTGTCGCAGATCTAAAGACCTAATTTGTGATAACAAAGGAGCAAAAATAATTGAACTTGCTGATGAGTATGACATGTGCTTGTTGAATGGTAGTTGCGAAGGAGATTCAGATGGCGAATTGACCTTTATCAGAGGAACATCATGCTCAATAATAGATTACTGTTTTGTTTCGGGAAATTGGCTCAAGCTTCTAGACAGTTTTCAAATAGGAACCGAGATCTTTTCGGACCACATGCCTTTGGAAGTAACCCTTAATTCTACTGCTAGCGGCAACTATGCTTGCACAAAACCATTAAGCCTTCTGCCGAAATTTTCTGGAATGACCGAATAATGGAATCGTATCAGCGAAACATGAATGTGAATCTTATGGAACTACGCACACAGCGTTATACAGCCAATATTGAAGCTCTAACGGAAATAATAAAAAAATCCATTCCGCAACAGAAAGATTTAAAAACTCATAAAATATATAAACAAAAATGGTATGATTCTGATTGCATGAAAGTTAGGACCAAATCTTTTAAATTTCTCAAACTTCTAAGGTCGAATAACTCCAATATCTTTAAAGCACTCTAGCAAGATGCCAGCAAGGAATACAAACACATCTGTTACATCAAAAAAGTAGCCTTTGAACAACAAAACATTGCGATTATAAATAATTCAAAATCTTCTGCTCAGTTCTGGAAAGCTGTCAAATACCTAAACGGACACACGTCTAACATCTCTGTAACTCGTAAAGCCTCACAACACAGGACTCATTTCGATAAACTTCTTAATGCCCCATTAACCTCGCCGCTACATCAATATGCAGCCCCTCTGCTCTTAGACGAAAAATTAGATTCTGCATTTACCCTGGAAGAAGTCAATGAAGTAATATGCAAATCGAAATCAAATAAAGCACCTGGTAGTGATCGCATCCCGTTTGAGTTCTATAAAAATTGCACATATGAGTTTATGAATTCTCTCACAATTGAATTTAATCGAATATTCGACTCTGCTAATAACTCCGACGTATTCAGGAAAGCAATAATTTTTCCCCTACACAAAAAAGGCGATTACAGGGAACCGAAGAACTACAGAGGAATCACATTTTTAAACACTTCAGCCAAATTGTTTGCTTCATTAATTTACAAAAGATTGTATGAATGGGTACAAGAACATAACATCCTTAAAGAATTCCAAGCTGGATTTAAGAAAGATTATTCTACAATCGACCAGATATTCTGCTTAACAAACATTGCTGAAACATATAAGAGCAAGAAAAAAAAGTTGTACAAGCTTTCCACAATCGGTGTATCAAGTAAAATTATTCGAATCCTGAGAGCCTTGTATGAGAATAATATTGCATATGTATGGGATGGAGACTTAATTTCTGAAGAGTTCGAAACTTCAATGGGTGTTAAACAAGGCTGTATTTTAAGTGCTCTGCTTTTTATATTATACATCAATGATATAACAGATGAAAGGTGGAATAAGATTCAATGGTGTATCAATTCCTGCGCTGATGTATCGTCTTTCTGGGTGACACAACCCAAGGTATACAGTTAACGATAAACAGGCTTAATGCTTTCTGTAAAAGTTGGAATCTCACTGTAAATCTTGATAAATCAAAAATGATGATATTCAGAAATGCAGGAGGACGCCTCTCACATTTGGAAAAGTGGAAGTTAGACGGGGAAGAGATTGAGGTAGTATCCAGATACAGATACCTAGGTATCCTAATATCGTCCTCCTTAAATTTCAAATCACACTTTGAGGAAAAATTAGCTGTTGCTAAAAGAGCTATCTGTTCGATTTGGGAACGTGGCTTCAAAAAAAAATATGTATCGCAAAGTGCAAAACAAACTTTGTTCCACTCAACCGCATCGTCGATAACGCTTTACGGAGCTCAGGTATGGGGTTACAAAGGCTACGATGCTGTGGAAAAATTTCTTCGCTACTTTTTAAAGAAAATTTTCCGATTACCAAAAAATACCCCGAACTATATGCTACATCTTGAAACGGGAACTCCTCCTTTGCTCTTGTACACGCTCAAAATGCACTTCAACTATATCCTAAAAATACTAGAAATGAATGAATGCAGAATATCAAACGTAGCTTTAAGAAGCATAATTAGAATAAACGGAGGCATTTGCGAGGAATGGAAGAAAACAGCTTCTGAATGCGGATTAAATCTGTCTATTCAAGTGAACGAGCATCCTCATCTTTTAAGAGAAAAATTTAACTTGGTTTTGGAGAATTTTGGCAGACGTACATATGACCAATATGTCGAAGAAGCTGAATCGTCAATGTTTAGGAACTATTACAGCAAACTAAACCATTTTCTAAATGAAAAAAACATACTTCCTAGATAGTCACGCAGTTGACAAAATAAGTACTATTTTCAAACTGAGAGGGGAACTCGTTCAACTAAACTTTATTCACAACAGACCCGATTTACCAATACTTTGTGACCTCTGCAACATCTTACATTTTCTTGGTGTTTGTCCGATTTTAAAAGAATTTCGGAAAACATGATTTAGACGAAGATGAAGTAATGAGCATTTTAAATGGAGAAAAAGGATGGAAAGTCTTATATGATTACTCAGTAGCAGCACTTTGTTATAGAAATCGTATCATAGATGGAGATTTTTAATGTAAAACTTATGTATGTATTTTGTCAACCTGGTAGACGGCCACAGGCCAAACCATTAAAGACTTAGGTTAATCGTTACATTGTAAAACATTTATTGAAAATAAAAGTCAACTAACTAACTAAAAGCAGTTTCGTACTTCGTTATAAAATTAGTGTGTTTATTGACCTTATATACAAGATTATAAATGTCACACAGCTGTCAATAATCGTGATGAAATTTCCCCTGTCAATATTGATGTAAATATTGGCAATCTTGTTGATGGTGACGTCATGAGAGCCAACATTCTCCCCACCCCTGGAAAGAAGGTACCCACGATATTGTCTTCTTGGTAAATTGTCGGTTGCCCTTGTGCACGCATTTCCATAGCTTTGATTGATGCTCACATGAAATGAAATATAAGGCATTACTAGAAATATAAAAAAGGCAACATGATGGACAATAACATGGGACGAGGAAAAACAATGATCAATTTTCTACGCCCTTCACTCAGATTCCTCATGACGACTGCTTCAATCTCCCATTATTGTTATCCCTTAGCTCACAGCTGATTTTTCTCACTCTGTTTGAGCGATCTCAATGAAACTCGGTTTATAGACTGGAAGTCCAAGTGAGGTAATCAGATCAGAGGGGTTATGTAAATATTGTGAGCAATGATGGACTGGAAGCAGGGCGAGGTGAAAGACGATTGTTTGGTTTTGGCTTGGTTGGAAATGGAGTTTAATATGGATGCACAGTCGATGGAACCTGAGAGAAGACGATGAATGAAAAGAACGTCAGCAATATTCCCAAGTTCTTCTAACGAATTCATATTTAGAAGTTTGAGGCGGCCTTGATAGGGAGGTAAGATTAAAGGGTCGTTCCATGGCAGGCCACGGAGGGCAAATCGGAGGAATCGACGTTGAATACCCTCGATTCGGGAAACATGAACCCGGGGAAAGGGGGACCAAGCTTGACTGGCATACTCAAGCAGGGGGCGAACAAAGGTAATATAGAGAGATCTGGTTACATACGGGTTGGAAAATTCCTTGGCCAAGTGATGAGTTGATTTTGAGGATCATCTTATCGATATGCGAACGGAAATTAAGCTCACTGTCGAATAATATGCCAAGGTCATGAAAAGACTGAGCTAGGGGAATTGGTTGACCATGGAGAAAATAAAGACGGAGAGGAGCCGGATTGCATTTACTTGAGAAGGTTATAGATTGACATTTGGATATATTAAGTTCTAGACAGTTTTTGAGGCACCAGATTGAAAACCGATCAAGGTCTTCTTGAAGAAGGGCAGAGTGCTGGGAAGAGGAAATAGATTTAAAAAAATTTGTGTCGTCAGCGTAAAGGGGGAGGGAGGAGTGCTTAATGACACTCTCAACATCGTTGATAATAAGAATGAAGGGAAAAGGGCCAAGATGACTGCCTGGTGGAACTCCAGATGAGGCCAGGAATGGAACAGAAAAGGCGGATCTAAACCAAACTCTATAATATCGGTTTACCAGGTAAGAAGAGATCCATTTTAAAAAGAGAGGCTCAAAGCCGAGAGCAGACAATTTGAAAACGATCAATTTATGAGATATCTTATCAAATGCTTTAGTGAAATCAGTTGCGATAACATCAATTTCTTTGCCATTTTCTAAGGCTGAGAGAGCAAAAGACTCGAATTCAACTAGGTTTGTGGTAGTTGATCTACCTTTTAGAAAACCATGTTGTCGGGGTGAAATAAAAGGCTTGCATTTGAAGCTTAACGCTTCGTATAAAATGCTTTCAAAGAGTTTGGGTATATGAGAGAGTTTAGCAATGGGACGATAATTGGTAACTTCATGCTTAGATCCCTTTTTGTGTATTGGGATTATAAAATAGGTCTTCCAAATGTGGGGAAATTCACCCTGTGTAAGCAATAGACGAAAAAGGTAGCAAAGCGGTAGAGACAGGTTGGAAGAGCATTTCTTAAGAAACATGGCGAGGAGCTCGTCTGAGGCAGGTACAAATTCATCCTTAAGATTTTGTAACTTTTCGTCAATAACTGCAGGATCGAAATTTTGAGTGAGAAAGGGACCAATAGAGAAATTTGGTAGATCATTGAAGTAAGAGGGATCTGGTACGAAGGAGTTGTTGGCAAATGATTGCTTGAAAAATGTAGCAAAAAAGTTGGCGATGGTAGGAGGATCACATGAAGTTTTGGTTTCGAAAGCGAGGGAGGAAGGATAACCATCAGTCTTACTTTTGCAATTGACAAATTGAAAAAAGGACTTGGGGTCATTTATGAGATTGGTTTGCGCACTATTCAGGTAGCGCTGATAGAGAGAGTTATTGAGTTCAATGAAATGAAGATATGTACCTAGATAATTTGAATAGTCGGAAGAAGAGTGGGTGCGAAGGAATACCGCCAATAACTTGTTTCTTTTGTTTCGTAGAGAGCGAAGTTTACGATTATACCAAGGAGGGGATGTAGAGGAAGTTTTATGGCGGGAGTAAGGCACATAAAGGGAGATGGATTTGAATATTACTCTGTAAAAAATGGAGAGGGCATCAACCAGAGATAGATTGGTAAACTCAAAAGAAGTACTGCTTAGATAGGTATTAATTTTACGGAAATTAGATTTGTAAAAATTGTAAGAAAATAGCTGGGGGGGGGGGGAGGCGACTGAAGGGGAGAGCATAAGAGAGAGATAAGACGAGCAATTTGTTTGTCCATGTGCTTTACTTTTGATCTTATTACATCGGCTGAGTTCTGCACTGAGTTACGTAATTCTTCAACACTTTTAACACTGTTTTCTATTACCGAAATTTTATCCGTAATTTTTTTGGCGAGTGCGTCCTGGTAGGAGTCATTTGAATCGGTTAGGCATTTTATTGCCAAAAGCACGTGTGAAAGTGGGATACTCTTACACTCATCACAGAAGAAAAGTAGGTTATCGGAAAATTCTTTAATAAACACCGTGTTTCTTTTGTATAACCCGGCACAAACGGCATGAAAGGCGTTCTCACATTTGCCCTTGCAAGCTACCCAGTCAGCATTGCTGCCATCGATTACACAATTGGCAATTCCCCAAGACATATTCAAATTGGTTGTGTAGGTCAGTGAGGGTATAGATATAGGTCGAGTTATTTTTTTTTATTGTAGATAGGGGCTTTTATTTGCACTGAAATCTGCCAGTAGACAAAAAAAAATGCATTCGAGCACTGGGGGTTATTAACCGGAAAATGCAATTTAACGAAATTTATAACTGAAAATTGAATACGTGAATAGGGAGAACAAGAAAAACACGTCAAACTGGTTTGAGTCACAATGAATGAATTGTGACGCACCCCTTATTTGGGTGAACGTTTGGTTACGCTGGTAGGTACTTCTGTAAAATGAATAAACGCTCGAATTGCAAGCTGTTGATGTTCGAAGGTTGCCAATTTATTTTTTGGATTTTGGTTAGATTTGAAAATTTTTTTTTGAGCAGTTTGTGATTGTAAAATATGTAAGTTAAATGTTAAGTGTTCCGGTGTGTACTTACTAGTTTTCTATTAGTGGTTTGTTTGAATTAGTTGGCAGAGGGCAAAGTTTCGTTATAGGTCGTTTGATTTCTCCCTGTTGTGTTTTCAGCTTTACGACTCTTGTGATGTTGTCTGTTCCAGGGTATGTCTTCACAATACGGCCTAAACTCCATTTTGATGGGGGAAGACGTTCATCCTTTATCAAGGACAGGTCTCCTACTTCTAGTTGTGGCTTTGGCTTCAACCATTTTAGTCGCTGTTGTAATCGCGACAAGTAATCTTGGTGCCACTAGTGGGTGTGTGTAGTGTCTGTGATATAGCAGGGCAATTGACTCTAGGTTGTGTGTACGTTTGTGTATGTGTGTATGTGTGTGTGTGTGTGTGTGTGCTTGTGCGTGTGTTTGTGTGGTCCAAAGGGTTGTAGACTCTAGTGTTAGAGGCCGTTGGTTGTGGATTCGGTTTGAACTTTATACGTGGGTGTGATGTATGCATTTGGCAACACCATGCTCTCCCCACTATACGCATTCCACATATTCGTTACACCTTTTGAACGTTTGGATGTTACCTTTGTTTTACTTTTCTTACTTACTTAAAATCTAGTACTTCTCATCCAGACGTCCGGGAGAACACTCCATTGATTATAGTTAAGTAAATTTTAAGAACAAGAATAAGTACTGTCTGACTGCATAACATTGGCGACGAGGATGGGATTGCGAAGATTTGTGCGGATTAAAATATAGTTGGTTAATTTTTTTTTTTTTCTCTCTAATATTTTCTGTGCAAATCGTACACGTACTAATATGCCAGAAGAGCTACCCGGTTTTTCATTGAACCAATCATCAGCAGTACTTAGTATTCCCAGTTTAGTTTTAAATGCATTTTATTATATTATTCATTAACTCTTACATACTAACAAAAAATGCTTAAATGCTAGCTTAAAATTACTTAACAGTCTTATATTAACTTACTGGCCCCACACAGGCACTCTAACCTGCTCTAAATTCTTATATCTATGTCTTTCGACTTTATTTACATTTTATTGAAATATTTGTCTATATATCTTGTGTACTTAAGTCTAAGAAAAAGATTGTTAACAAAAACTTAGCATATGGACTTAATTTTTTACCTTTACCCTCTCATCGAGTTGGCTGCTATAAAACAGTCTCTTTGTAAGGGCAAAAGCACCTTTAGCTCTGGCCAGAGCAGCATCTACATTTTTATCAAAATACAGAAACCGATCTAGCCAGATCCCAAGATATCTGACTACATTTCGACAAGCAATAGGCTGTCCGTGTTGTCCAATGATCGAGAACTTACGCCAATTTTTTCTGGTATCCCTAGAAGCTCCAGACAACGGCGTCCTAAAGAGAATGGTTTCCGACTTCTGAAAGTTGATTTTCAACTCATCGCAAGATCGTCTTATCTTATCGAAGTCACGCTGCAGGAGAGTATTAATGACCTCGATTTTTGGACCTGTTCTGTACGCTATCAAATCGTCTGCGTACGCAATAGTGTGGGGAAGTGAACCTATCAAGTCGCTTGTATAAATGTTGAATAGGATCGGCGAATTGACCGCGCCTTGCTGCAGACCATTTTTAATTTGAAATATTCACATCATCAGTCACATCGCCATTTTCCACGATGAACTGTCTGTTGGTTAGCATATTATGTACAAGAGTGGTTTACTGATCCCCAGCCTAGTCAGCTTATGGAAAAGACCGTGTCGAAGGCCTTCTCCAGATCCACAAGGCAGGCACCAGTACATTGGTTTTTGCCTTTATGCCATTGGATATCTGACACCAGTTTAGACGCGGCATGTGAGATATCATGTCCCGCCTTAAAACCGAATTGATTATCCGGAACTATATGTTTGTACTCAACCCACCTAGACAGAGCTCTATTGATTACTTTTTCGAACACCTTACTGATATTCGGAAGGAGACTTATCGACCGGAGATTCGCCGGATAGGATATATCCTTTCCCTTTTTGGAGATAGGTTGAACCACCGCCGTTTTCCAATGCGCCGGATAATGTGCATTATTCATTGCATTATTAAACACGGTGGTGTAAATGTCCACCGCTTCTAGAGGAAAATATCGAAGCACGATGTTTGGAATACCATCGGTCCCCACTGATTTCTTAGCCCTGATTGTGTCGAAGATCTCATGGAGCTCTTCCTTCGAAATGAACGGAGGTAGGCCACCCTCTCTGGTAATGACATTATTTGCCATATTTTCGTCGCTGAACCGGGTGAAACCAGAGCCCTCGGATCGCCAGTTCTCTACTTCATTTCGAATGTAGAAGTCGTGCACCAAGACGCGATTGTCCAGGTCATAATTAGGGCCAATGGTATCAGTGGCCTTGTATATTTCCTGGAAAGTCGCACCTAAGGCCTCAACCTTCTCCTGTGGATCCTCGATCACAAAGAAGTCGTCATCATCAGCGGCCTCATTTGGATCAATAGCTGCTATTGTCAGTAACCGTTCGTTGTCTGTTGTCCGCGCTATTTTAAGACACTGAAGGTCGTTTTGGTTTTTTCTCCGAAATAGTTTATTTATTTGCGGGAACATATTCGGGTTGCTGGTGTTTACAGCCCGAACCCTGTTGTTCCAATACGAACTTACAGAAATTCTGTAATTCTCTTTTATTAACGTTTGAATATTTTTAATCGACGACTTCAGTGTCCTAATCTCCGGGTCTTGTCTGTCAAATAATTGTCTGTACAAGTTTTTTCTGTCGGTGCAGTGCATCAATAGTAGGATTGCGGAACAGGTCTTCGTTAGTCGTACGTCTATACCGCGGTATTGTAGTTTGTTTAATTGTCTCGTCCATTTGTTTTAGATACTTATCGATCTCCTCGTTTGACAAATTCCTATTGGACGGAGGACGGCGGAGCGTGTTCGAGGCGAGTGTTCTCGTCAATGTTGCGGAGAAGCGTGTCCATCGAGTCTTACTGTAGTTGTAAGAATATCTTTGGACAAACACCTCCAATTCCGCAATTTCGTTGGGAACTGTAATTTCGGTGCTAATACCGCAATGGTCACTGTCATACACGAATGTGCGCAGACAGTTTAGCGTTTGTAAATTCGTACCTGTCAGTCGAATACGTTCGTCGTACAGCATAAGATCCAGATAAGACCCGCCTCTGGGAAACGACGGGTTATCCGTCGCTTTAAGACCGAGTCTGTACATGACATCGTGCTGACCCCACCAATCGAGTAGTAGGTTCCCTCTAGTATTTGGTAAATTATTTCCCCAATCTCTGTGTTTAGCGTTGAAGTCCCCGCCGATTATAAAATAATTCTCCCCGATTCCAGCCTCAGAAGTCGAAAAAGCGTGTCGAGCTCTGTAATGAATAAAGTGGATTGTGGAGCCTCAGGTGCATAAACAGAGGCCAAGTACAGCCGCTTTCCACTGCGGAGCGAGATGTAAATGACGACTGCCTCCAACACCCGAAACCTACGCAACACTCCCTTGTACACTCTGTGAAATTGTATGCCTCCTTTAATGAAGATCGCGACACCGCCTCCACGTTTGGATCGGGGCCGGTTTCTTCTTCCAACAATATGATTATTGTACTCCAGTTTGTGCTTATCGGTTAGCTTGGTTTCGCTAGCGAAAAGCACATCAGGAGTGTGGTCTTGTAGCAATTTAAACATCGCGGCTCTTCGTTCGATCCTTATCAGTGAATTAACATTCACCGCAAGGACCTTCAAAGTTTGCTCCACCATGTGCGTACCCATTACGACATGTGTTGCGTTAGGCCCGGCAGCAGCGCGTAGATCTGGTCCATCCGATTGGCCTGTTCTTGCACCTGCTTTTGCAGCTGAGCCATTTGCCCTTGGATTGCGAGCAAGATGGCCAGCATGTTAGGTGTAGCTTCCATTGTTCTCTGCATTGGCGCCGGAGAAGCAACAGTCGCTTGCTGTACCGTAGCCCCCCTACCTGCCGCCATTTGGGCGTAGGAAATTTGGGACGTGACGGCTGGTGTTTGAAACCTAGGAGGTGAACGTTTGACCTCCACCTTCTGCTGCTGAGCCAGTTTTGCGTTCTTAATATCAATGAACTTAGGACAACCCCGATAGTTTGCGGTGTGTCCCACGTTCCCACATAATACGCACGAGAGCTGCGTCCTATCGGATGTTCCGTCCCTACGCAGAGGACACTCCTCTTAACTGTGGTTCTTTGCGTACTTCACGCATCGAGGCTGAATTTGGCAGTTCGAAGCGGCGTGTCCGAACCTCTGGCAGCGAACGCATTGTATAACACCTTCGCTCCTTTTTAATTTTTCCCAGTGAACCACCTGGTAGTCTAGGACATTGATACTCCTTAGACTATCCAGATGGCTTTCGGGACTGAGCTGTACCAGGAAGAACGGCAGACTCCGTTTCTTCCGCCTGGCTCTAGCTGTGGTAAATGGCTTTACCCCCACGAACTTGAGTCCTTCGCACTTCTTCTCTTTGAGCAGTGCCAGGATCTCTTCAGGATCAGAAGACGGTTCCAACCCCTTCAGCAACATCGATTGCCCCTTTTCACACTTCGGTGTGAATGAGTAGTACTCCGTCGTCGTTTCCTTTAGGAGCTCTTTCACTTTCGCGTAGCCCTCCACTGTATTACAGTGGATGGCATGGCGATCATTCCCCAATATCTTAATGTTAAAATTATTACCAATGACCAGCTTACACAGGTCCTTGGTAGCATTTACCTCCAATTTATAGGTGTTGATAGGAGGCACCTTCTCCTTCTTCTTCTGCTGTTGTTGCTGTTGTTGTTGTTTTTGCTGCTGCTGCTGTTGTTGTTGTTGTTGTTGCTGCTGCTGCTGCTGTTTTTGCTGTTGCCGTTTTTGTGGCTGCTGCTGTTTTAGCTGTTGCCGTGGCTGTGACTGCTCTTGTTGTTGTTGCTTTAGTTTCTTAGTCTTTTGTTGTTGTGTTTGCTTCTGAGCAAGCTGCTGTTGTTAGGATTGCTCTTGCTCTTCCCTCTTCCTTCTTACCATTTGTTTTTATTTTATGGCCAGTACTTTTTTTTGTAGCATTTTGATGCTTTATCGCTTGCTGCCAATGAAGCGAAGTTGTTGGTCGTTGGTAGGGTGGGACGTTATATCAAGTTGGAAGTTGAACTAGGCTTCCTCCTTCTCTTTGTTTTTGGCGTTTGGCTCGAACCACTCGAAGCCTCACATCATTTCAGCAGGTCCCGCTATAGGCATAGCGGACCGCTCATCACAATCCATCACGTGATAAAACCGGTAACACCACTTATTTTTATTTAAAAATAAATAAATAAATAAAAAAAAATAATGCAAAAAAAAATCGTCTGCCGACTACCCGGAGTCGAACCCACAACCTTTGCAGTCTCAAGCGAACATACTAACGCTGTGCTGATTGGAGCCTAAGTCCAAATTGTTAAATTTTTTTGTTAAGCGAAACACTTCTCACTCACAAGTCGTAACACATCTAAACTCCGCGGAGGTCTATGAACGACTGACTTAGTATTCCCACATTTGAATACGATGTACAAAATTGGTCGGTATTTAAAGGGCGACTGTAACAATATTTTTGCCAGGCCGAGATTACGGACGAGACGAAAAAACGAGCCGCTCTCATAAACTTATTGGGAGACAGGACTTACGAGATTGTGCATGGATTATGTGCACCAAAAACTCCTGGGGAGAAGTCATATGGTGAATTAATAACAATATTTAACGCTAATTTCACAATTCCAACGATTCTTTATTGTGAAAGACGAACTTTCTACGAAGCTACAACGAAAGAAAACGAAACGGCGCAGGAATATCTCATCAGGCTACGTAATTTGGCGAAGACGTGTGAATTTGGAAGCCAGTTGGAAAGCATGCTTTTGGATAAATTCGTCACTGGAATGTCAGGTGTTGTCTTTGACAAATTATGTAACGATGAAAATCTGACTCTTACCAAAGCATTGGAGACAGCAAAGAAATTCCAAAAACGACACGACGACAAAAGTAACGCACACGTGGAATATATCTGTGCGATTAAAACGAGCTATCAGAAAAGACAACAGCAGCAGAGGACAGGTCAACAGCAGCAGAGAACGGGGCAGCAAAGGAGGCAAATACAACACAAACAGGGCTCCCGTTTAGAAACATCAGCTTTAAAAGTATGCCCTCATTGCGGTTTCGATAACCACAAATCCCAGCAGTGCAAGTACAAAGATGTAACATGCTTCAATTATGAACGAATTGGGCACATGGCGTCTATGTGCAAATGTCCACGTAAGAGAAATACCTCAAAATACATTTCAACTATCCAAAATAACGAACCCATTACTGATTCAATCGACAATGAGTTAAAATTATTTGATAAAAAACTTAAATTTTTTGATAAAAACGTATTGTCGTTTTTTTAGTAATGTTCGACTGCAAAGAGATTATACCAGTATTTCTGGTTACGGTAAAAATATGTTAGCGGTAAAAGGTTCGTTATTTTGTTATATCAACTACAATAATATTATAAGAGATTTTAAGCTTTTAGTTATTGATAGAGGGGAAAGTCCCATAGTTGGAAGAGATTTCTATAAAGTTTTTCAAATTAAACGAATTCACATTAACACGTTGGTCTCAGATGACGATCGTTTAAAAGATTACAATTCACTTTTTTCGAACGATTACGGTAAATTAAAAGATTGTAAAGTTAGTCTTGAAGTGGACAATAATGTCAAACCAATTTTTGTTAAAGCACGCCCGATTCCATTTGCGTTCAGGGAAGAAGTGGAAAATCAAATACACGATTTAGTCAACCGCGGAGTTATTACGAAAACCGAAAGCACACAGTGGGGTCCGCCTCTTGTGCCAATTTTGAAAGAAAACGGGTAAATACGAATTTGCGCTGATTACAAAATTACGGTCAATAAGTTTTTGAAAGACACGAATCATTCTTTACCGCGAATAACCGATATAATGAACGATATCAAAGATGGACGAGTTTTTTCAAAAATAGATTTAGCCAATGCCTATAATCAGATAGAATTAGATGAGTCTTAAAAAGATTGTTTACGTGGAGTACACACATTAGCAACTTCTTAATGAATAGATTGCCTTTTGGCATAAAGCCAGCCACGGGAATTTTTCAACGGGAAATCGAAAAGGTGTTACGAGGGGCGTTCAATATATTCTCGGTATCGATATGAAGGAAAATGCGAATTCAATTTAAATTGTTTTTATTTTTCAATATAATCTCCCCTAACATCAATGCAGTTGTTATATCTTGAGATAAGCTTTTTTAAACCCTCAAAATAATAAATTTCCTCTTTCTCTGCAAAATACCGACTTGAGTTCTTCATCATCCGAAAATCTTTTTCCACGAAAACAGAAATCCGGAAACTGGAAATAATCACTAGGGGCAAGGTCTGGACTATAGGGTGGGTGTTGGATTTCTTCGAAACCACAATCTCGCGTAGCAGCCTTGGAAGCTCGCGCCGTGTGAACAGGAGCGTTGTCATGAAGAAGCAACTCACCCGCTGCGAGTTTACCCCGTCTTTTCTTTTTAATTTCCTCCCGCAAATTATGCAAAGTGGAAGCGTAGGATGTGGCGTTGATGGTTTCACCTCTTTTTTTGTACTCAATGAGCAAGATTCCCTTTGAGTCCCAAAAAACTGTGGCCATGAGCTTTCGGGCAGACGGAGTGACTTTGAACTTCTTCGGGGAGTCTGTTCCTTTTTTATGCCACTGCATGGACTCTTGTTTGCTTTCAGGGTCATAGTGGTGGACCCATGTTTCGTCCCCAGTAACAATTCGATCCATAACACCGTCCGCGTTCTCACTACACATCTCCAAAAGCTCTCTACAGCATGCGATTCTCACTTTTTATCTGAGGCGCTGTGAGCATTCGTGGCACCCACCTTGCACTGACCTTTGAAAAGTTAAGATGGTCATGAAGAATGGTGTGAATGGTACCAATTGAAAGCTTGGTGATCTCTGCCATCATTTTCACCTTTATTCGGGCATCCTCAAGAACAAGTTTTTCGACTTCTTTGATGCTTTCTCCCGTACAAGCAGTAGCCGGGGCGCCGGAGCGGGGGTCGTCCTCAATGCTCTCTCTGCCTCTCTTGAACTCACTTGACCACTTTTGCACAGTTGATAATGAAGGTGCGGAACCCTGGTAAACAGCCACCATCTCTTCATGAATAGTTTTTTGACTTTTTCCTTGCTTAGTGAGAAATTTAATTACAGCGCGATGCTCAATTTTCACCATCATCGCCTCAGTTGCCATTATGATTCTGTTTAACTAGAGATAAAACGCGAATTAATAATCACATTTATATGAAATTTTACATGAATGCACTAAAATAATAGTATTACTTGATAAATAAGTCAATTTATATATGCAACCACAGCTTCACCCCGATACCGAGAATATCATGAACGCCCCTCGTACGTGGCATAGAAGGTGTAGTAAACTTTTTAGATGACATTATAATTTCGGCTCCTAATCTAAGGAAGCATAACGAACGACTTCGCGCAACTTTTGAAAGGCTTCATAAGGCTGGACTCAAACTAAATATATTCAAAACACCAAAATGGCTATATCTCTTAAACTAGGCGTCTGCGGGCGTCATATTATGCACCAGAAAAAAACATTCAAAACACTAAAATGGTTACATCTCCTGAACTGGTGGTCTGCGGGAGTCATTTTGTCCAATAGAAAAAAAAATCAAAACACTTAAATGGCTATCTCTCCTAAACTGGGGATCTGCGGGGGTCATTTTATGCTTAGAAAAAAAAATTCAAAACACTAAAATATCTATATCTCCTAAACTAGTCGTCTGCGGGGGTCATATTATGCACCAGAAAGAAAAATTCAAAACACTAAAATGGCTATATCTCCTAAACTAGGGGTCTGCGGGGGTCATTTTATGCTTAGAAAAAAAAAATCAAAACACTAAAATATCTTTATCTCCTAAACTAGTCGTCTGCGGGGGTCATATTATGCACCAGAAAAAAACATTCAAAACACAAAAATGGCTATATCACCTAAACTAGGGGTTTGCAGAGGTCATATGATGCACCAGAAAAAAACATTCAAAATACTAAAATATCTATATCTTCTAAACTAGTCGTCTGCGGGGGTCATATTATGCACCAGAAAAAAACATTCAAAACACAAAAATGGCTATATCACCTAAACTAGGGGTTTGCAGGGGTCATATGATGCACCAGAAAAAAACATTCAAAACACTAAAATGGCTATATCTCCTCAGCTAGGGGTCTGTTGGTGTTATATTATGCTCCAGAAAAAAAAGATTCAAAACACTAAAATGGCTATATCACCTAAACACTAAAATGGCTATACCTCCTCAGCTAGGGGTCTGTTGGTGTTATATTATGCTCCAGAAAAAAAACATTCAAAACACTAAAATGGCTAAATCTAAAATCTCCTAAACCAGGGGTCTGCGGGGGTCATATTATGCACCAGAAAAAAAAATTCAAAACACTAAAATGGCTATATCCCCTAAACTAGGCGTCTGCGTGAGTCATACTGTACACCAGAAAAAAAAAAATTCAAAACACTAAAATATCTATATTTCCTAAACTAGTCGTCTGCGGGGGTCATATTATGCACCAGAAAAAAACATTCAAAACACAAAAATGGCTATATCACCTAAACTAGGGGTTTGCAGGGGTCATATGATGCACCAGAAAAAAACATTCAAAACACTAAAATGGCTATATCTCCTCAGCTAGGGGTCTGTTGGTGTTATATTATGCTCCAGAAAAAAAACATTCAAAACACTAAAATGGCTAAATCTAAAATCTCCTAAACCAGGGGTCTGCGGGGGTCATATTATGCACCAGAAAAAAAAATTCAAAACACTAAAATGGCTATATCCCCTAAACAAGGCGTCTGCGTGAGTCATTTTGTACACAAGAAAAAAAATAAATTCAAAACACTAAAATGGCTATATCTCCTAAACTAGGGGTCTGCGGGAATCATATTATGCACCAGAAAAAAATATTCAAAACACAAAAATGGCTATATCACCTAAACTAGGGGTCTGTTGGTGTTATATTATGCTCCAGAAAAAAAACATTCAAAACACTAAAATGGCTAAATCTAAAATCTCCTAAACCAGGGGTCTGCGGGGGTCATATTATGCACCAGCAAAAAAAATTCAAAACACTAAAATGGCTATATCCCCTAAACTAGGCGTCTGCGTGAGTCATACTGTACACCAGAAAAAAAAAAATTCAAAACACTAAAATATCTATATTTCCTAAACTAGTCGTCTGCGGGGGTCATATTATGCACCAGAAAAAAACATTCAAAACACTAAAAACAGTAAAATGGCTATATCTATTAAACTAGGGGTCTGCGGGGGTCATTTTATGCATCAGAAAAAAATATTCAAAACACTAAAATGGCTATATCTCCTAAACTAGTCATCTGCGGGGGTCATATTATGCACCAGAAAAAAACATTCAAGACACTAAAATGGTTATATCACCTAAACTAGGGGTCTGCGGGGTCATTTTATGCACCAGAAAAAAAACATTCAAAACACCAAAATGGCTATATCACCTAAACTAGGGGTATTCAGGTGTCATATGATGCACCAGAAAAAAACATTTAAAACACTAAAATGGTTATATCTCCTGAACTGGTGGTCTGCGGGGGTCATTTTGTGCACCAGAAAAAAAAAATCAAAACACTTAAATGGCTATCTCTCCTAAACTAGGGGTCTGCGGGGGTCATTTTATGCTTAGAAAAAAAAAAACTCAAAACACTAAAATATCTATATCTCCTAAAATAGTCGTCTGCGGCGGTCTTATTATGCACCAGGAAAAAATATTCAAAACACTAAAATAGCTATATCTCCTAAACTAGTCATCTGCGGGGGTCATATTATGCACCAGAAAAAAACATTCAAAACACTAAAATGGCTATATCACCTAAACTAGGTTTCTGCGGGGTCATTTTATGCATGTAACAAAACTAACGAGGGGTATGTGGTGTTAAGTTCCCTTTCGTAGCAGTGGTATGGCACGCTAGCGGTTTGCCGGGCTAAATCTCGACGGATGGGGGAGGTTCTTTTCTGCTACCTATTACTCGTTACATTTAAAATAAAATACGTGCCAAAGCATGTACACCACACAGTGCATATGCCGAAAATAAAGAAAAGGATATCGTCATTGTCGTCCAAGTATAAGGAGATATAGGGAAGGGAAGTAGGGAAAAAGACGGTTTGGTCAGGTATTGTGACCGAGCAGCGATGGAACTTCCGCCGCTTCTTTGGCTTAGCCCGCCCACAGTTGATGAGAGTTGTCATCAGCTCCATGGCTACTTCGCGCCATTAAATCTATGGAAGTAGCCCCTAAATCGTAGTTCACATCACGCTTTTAATTCATACCGAAGTTATTCTCACCTGTTAAACCGAAATTAAGAAATTATTCAGCTCCTCATTTCTTCGTATACGAACGAATGCACAAAACCGATTGTTTCATTTTAAATTTTGTGTTTATTACAAAAATTTATTTAAAAGAGGGGTATTTCAAATGAAAAATACAATTAGAGAGTAAGGAAATCAAAAAGAGCATATTCAAATTACGGTAGTAGTAAATAAAATAATAATTCGCTTCATTAACGGGGATATATACGTATGTACTATGTATAATAGATACGGTTATAGGATTAAATCGAAAGTAATACTCGTATAATTTTCATATAAAAGTAAATCAAATGTAAGCATATGGTATGTCAAAAGCTGAATTCATTTTCACATGTTTGTAGTTAAATTTATATTAGGTTAATGGTGAAGATATTTCATAAGTATTTTTAGTTAGGTTTTATCGTTTTGAATCAATAGTTCGTAGGTATGCATGTAATGATAAAAGTATTTTATATGTATGTGTTCTTCTTTTCTTTTCAACAATATTCGAGTGCAAGTTAAACTATATCTTAAGTAATATGAAATTATATAGGTAAATTTATAAACATTGGGACTGTATTCTACATACTTGAATTCAAAAACTCACTTATTTTTTCCCTTTGCTGTATCGGTGTTAACGGGTTTTTAGATTTGAAACGGTGTCGTCGACGATGTGCGCACAAGATCGAGCCGTTATCTTGATGATAAATATATCAGCTGTATGAATAAGGTTTAATAGAAAAGAATTTAAGTATGTATGTATGTACGTATGTGGAACGATTAACATTACCTTTGGATGGCTCAAATTAATTATTACAAAAAAAAAACTCATTCTTAAAACTAATACTAAAGGGATGGGACAACACTTTACACACACACTTAAAACTTTCAATTTACGATGAATTCTTGATGATGAAGTTTGTACGGGATTTGGGTCCGAGACCTTGATTGCTTGACTTCATTCCTTTTTTCTTGGACCTTCGGGAACAAAGACGAGGGGGATGGTATTTGATAAGACCATGCATCTTGGTCAGTCGAACGCCGCGAAAATAACGGCGATCCGGTAATGGTCTAATGATCGATTTGCTTGTGCGGGATTTCGCTGGCACGATGATAAAAAAAAAAATCTTCCTCGTGCGTGATGTACTCGTACCTCTGGTGTCTGCGCTTAGATTCTCTTTTGGGTGGTGGAACACATGGCCATATCAAGTGTAAATTTTCCTCTGAATTCGGTCGTTATATTGGCCACTTCATGTGCGAAATATTTTAGCATATGGGGCGTTGTTTTCACGCAAATAGGTAATGAGGCACGTTTTCACTACGGCGACGCGCAAAAAAAATACAAAATACTCTTATATATATATATACACTTTACTTCTTTGACACTAACAGATGTGTTATCTGACCACTGCACAAGACGAAAAAAGAGACCTGCAGCTCGATGCAGAGGGCTTTTATATGAATGCAGTAATGGAAGCGCGGGTGAAGTTAATGGCAACTTCCTTCGTCAAACTTAACGAGAAGAATGTATTCAGTGTCATATTAAGCCAATTCGCCGCGAACGAGATCTCGGCCCATTTTCGCCGTTGGATTTTTGTAAAGTCATAAAACAAAATATGTTGTCGTGCGATTTGGTTTTAGAATTGATTTGAAATGGGTAGAAGGCAATCCGCCACATGCACCAGAAAAAAAAAAATCAAAACACTAAAATCGCTGTATCTCCAAAACTAAGGGTCTGCGGGGGTCATTTTATGCACCAGAAAAAAAACATTCAAAAAACCAAAATGGCTATATCACATAAACTAGGGGTTTTCAGGTGTCATATGATGCACCAGAAAAAAACATTTAAAACACTAAAATGGTTATATCTCCTGAACTGGTGGTCAGCGGGGGTCATTTTGTGCACCAGAAAAAAAAAATCAAAACACTAAAATCGTTGTATCTCCAAAACTAAGGGTCTGCGGGGGTCATTTTATGCACCAGAAAAAAAACATTCAAAACACCAAAATGGCTATATCACCTAAACTAAGGGTTTTCAGGTGTCATATGATGCACCAGAAAAAAATATTCAAAACACTAAAATGGCTATATCTCCTAAACTAGGCGTCTGCGGGCGTCATATTATGCACCAGAAAAAAACATTCAAAACACTAAACACACTAAAATGGCTATATCTATTAAACTAGGGGTCTGCGGGGGTCATTTTATGCATCAGAAAAAAATATTGAAAACACTAAAATGGCTATATCTCCAAAACTAGTCATTTGCGGGGGTCATATTCTGCACCAGAAAAAAACATTCAAAACACTAAAATGGCTATATCACCTAAAATAGGGGTCTGCGGGGTCATTTTATGCACCAGAAAAAAAAAATCAAAACACTAAAATCGCTGTATCTCCAAAACTAAGGGTCTGCGGGGGTCATTTTATGCACCAGAAAAAAAACATTCAAAACACCAAAATGGCTATATCACCTAAACTAGGGGTTTTCAGGTGTCATATGATGCACCAGAAGAAAACATTTAAAACACTAAAATGGTTATATCTCCTGAACTAGTGGTCTGCGGGGGTCATTTTGTGCACCAGAAAAAAAAAATCAAAACACTTAAATGGCTATCTCTCCTAAACTGGTAGTCTGCGGGGGTCATTTTATGCTTAGAAAAAAAAACTCAAAACACTAAAATATCTATATCTCCTAAACTAGTAGTCTGCGGGGGTCATATTATGCACCAGAAAAAAAAATTCAAAACACTAAAATGGCGATATCTCCTAAACTAGGCGTCTGCGGGGTTCATTTAATGCAGCAAAAAAAAAAACCATTCAAAACACAAAAATGATTATTTCTCCTGAGCTAGGGGTCTGCGTGGTTCATTTTATGCACCAGAAAAAAAACAATCAAAACAGTAAAATGTCTATATCTCCTCAACTAGGGGTCTGCTGGTGTCATATTATGCACCAGAAAAAAACATTCAAAACACTAAAATGGCTATATCTCCTAAACTAGTCGTCAGCGGGGTCATATTATGCACCAGAAAAAAATATTCAAAACACTTAAATGGCTATATCTCCTAAACTAGGCGTCTGCAGGTGTCATATTATGCACCAGAAAAAAACATTTAAAACACCAAAATGGCTATATCACCTAAACTAGGGGTTCGCAGGGGTCATATGATGCACCAGAAAAAAACATTTAAAACTCTAAAATGGCTATATATCCTGAACTGGCGGTCTGCGGGGTTCATTTTATGCACCAGAAAAAAACATTCAAAACACTAAAATGGCTATATCTCCTCAACTAGGAGTCTGCTGGTGTCATATTATGCTCCAGAAAAAAACATTCAGAACACTAAAATGGCTATATCTCCTAAACTAGGCGTCTGCGGGGTTCATATTATGCACCAGAAAAAAACATTCAAAACACTAAAATGGCTATATCTCCTAAACTGGGCGTCTAGGGGGGTAATTTAATGCAGCAGGAAAAAAAACCATTCAAAACACAAAAATTGTTATATCTCCTGAGCTAGGGGTCTGCGTGGGTCATTTTATGCACCAGAAAAAAAACAATCAAAACACTAAAATGGCTATATCTCCTCAACTAGGGGTCTGCGGGGGTCATTTTATGCACCAGAAAAAAACATTCTAAACACCAAAATGGCTATATCACCTAAACTAGGGGTTCGCAGGGGTCATATGATGCACCAGAAAAAAACATTTAAAACACTAAAATGGCTATATCTCCTGAACTGGCAGTCTGCGGGGGTCATTTTATGCACCAGAAAAAAACATTCAAAACACTAAAATGGCTATATCTCCTAAACTAGGGGTCTGCGGACGTCATATTATGCACCAGAAAAAAAAAATTCAAAACTCTAAAATGGGTATATCCCCTAAACTAGGCGTCTGCGTGAGTCATTTTGTACGCCAAAAAAAAAAATTCAAAACACTAAAATGGCTATATCTCCTAAACTAGGGGTCTGCGGGGGTCATATTATGCACCAGAAAAAAACATTCAAAACACTAAAAACACTAAAATGACTATATCTATTAAACTAGGGGTCTGCGGGGGTCATATTATGCACCAGAAAAAAACTTTCAAAACACTAAAATGCCTATATATCCTCAACTAGGGGTCTGCTGGGGTTATATTATGCACCAGAAAAAAAACATTCAAAACACTAAAGTGGCTATATCTCCTAAATTAGTCGTCTGCGGGGATCATATTATGCACCAGAAAAAAATATACAAAACACCAAAATGGCTATATCACCTAAACTAGGGGTTTTCAGGTGTCATATGATGCACCAGAAAAAAACATTTAACACACTAAAATGGTTATATCTCCTGAACTGGTGGCCTGCGGGGGTCATTTTGTGCACCAGAAAAAAAAATCAAAACACTTAAA
Organism: Volucella zonaria; assembly: GCA_963966105.1. Classification (NCBI taxonomy): domain Eukaryota; kingdom Metazoa; phylum Arthropoda; class Insecta; order Diptera; family Syrphidae; genus Volucella; species Volucella zonaria. The sequence continues at coordinate 2,751,238 of CAWYQB010000254.1, read as the reverse complement.
TGGCTATCTCTCCTAAACTAGGGGTCTGCGGGGGTCATTTTATGCTTAGAAAAAAAAAACTCAAAACACTAAAATATCTATATCCCCTAAACTATTCGTCTGCGGGGGTGATATTATGCACCAGAAAAAAAAATTCAAAACACTAAAATGGCTATATCTCCTAAAGTAGGGGTCTGCGGGGGTCATTTTATGCTTAGAAAAAAAAAATCAAAACACTAAAATATCTATATCTCCTAAACTAGTCGTCTGCGGGGGTCATATTATGCACCAGAAAAGAAAATTCAAAACACTAAAATGGTTATCTATCCTAAACTAGGGGTCTGCGGGGGTCATATTATGCACCAGAAAAAAAAAATTCAAAACACTAAAATGGCTGTATCTCCTCAACTAGGGGTCTGCTGGTGTCATATTATGCACCAGAAAAAAACATTCAAAACACTAAAAACACTAAAATGGCTATGTCTATTAAACTAGGGGTCTGCGGGGGTCATTTTGTGCATCAGAAGAAAACATTCAAAACACTAAAATGGCTATATCACCTAAACTAGGGGTCTGCGGGGTCATTTTATGCACCAGAAAAAAAAATCAAAACACTAAAATCGCTGTATCTCCAAAACTAAGGGTCTGCGGGGGTCATTTTATGCACCAGAAAAAAAACATTCAAAACACCAAAATGGCTATATCACCCAAACTAGGGGTTTTCAGGTGTCATATGATGCACCAGAAAAAACATTTAAAACACTAAAATGGTTATATCTCCTGAACTGGTGGTCTGCGAGCGTCATATTATGCACCAGAAAAAAACATTCAAAACACTAAACACACTAAAATGGCTATATCTATTAAACTAGGGGTCTGCGGGGGTCATTTTATGCATCAGAAAAAAATATTCAAAACACTAAAATGGCTATATCTCCAAAACTAGTCATTTGCGGGGGTCATATTCTGCACCAGAAAAAAACATTCAAAACACTAAAATGGCTATATCACCTAAAATAGGGGTCTGCGGGGTCATTTTATGCACCAGAAAAAAAAAAATCAAAACACTAAAATCGCTGTATCTCCAAAACTAAGGGTCTGCGGGGGTCATTTTATGCACCAGAAAAAAAACATTCAAAACACCAAAATGGCTATATCACCTAAACTAGGGGTTTTCAGGTGTCATATGATGCACCAGAAGAAAACATTTAAAACACTAAAATGGTTATATCTCCTGAACTAGTGGTCTGCGGGGGTCATTTTGTGCACCAGAAAAAAAAAATCAAAACACTTAAATGGCTATCTCTCCTAAACTAGTAGTCTGCGGGGGTCATTTTATGCTTAGAAAAAAAAACTCAAAACACTAAAATATCTATATCTCCTAAACTAGTAGTCTGCGGGGGTCATATTATGCAGTAGAAAAAAAAAATTCAAAACACTAAAATGGCGATATCTCCTAAACTAGGCGTCTGCGGGGTTCATTTAATGCAGCAGGAACAAAAACCATTCAAAACACAAAAATGATTATTTCTCCTGAGCTAGGGGTCTGCGTGGTTCATTTTATGCACCAGAAAAAAAACAATCAAAACACTAAAATGGCTATATCTCCTCAACTAGGGGTCTGCTGGTGTCATATTATGCACCAGAAAAAAACATTCAAAACACTAAAATGGCTATATCTCCTAAACTAGTCGTCAGCGGGGTCATATTATGCACCAGAAAAAAATATTAAAAACACTAAAATGGCTATATCTCCTAAACTAGGCGTCTGCAGGTGTCATATTATGCACCAGAAAAAAACATTTAAAACACCAAAATGGCTATATCACCTAAACTAGGGGTTCGCAGGGGTCATATGATGCACCAGAAAAAAACATTTAAAACTCTAAAATGGCTATATATCCTGAACTGGCGGTCTGCGGGGTTCATTTTATGCACCAGAAAAAAACATTCAAAACACTAAAATGGCTATATCTCCTCAACTAGGAGTCTGCTGGTGTCATATTATGCTCCAGAAAAAAACATTCAGAACACTAAAATGGCTATATCTCCTAAACTAGGCGTCTGCGGGAGTCATTTAATGCAGCAGGAAAAAAAACCATTCAAAACACAAAATTGGTTATATCTCCTGAACCAGTCGTCTGCGGGGTTCATATTATGCACCAGAAAAAAACATTCAAAACACTAAAATGGCTATATCTCCTAAACTGGGCGTCTAGGGGGGTAATTTAATGCAGCAGGAAAAAAAACCATTCAAAACACAAAAATTGTTATATCTCCTGAGCTAGGGGTTTGCGTGGGTCATTTTATGCACCAGAAAAAAAACAATCAAAACACTAAAATGGCTATATCTCCTCAACTAGGGGTCTGCGGGGGTCATTTTATGCACCAGAAAAAAACATTCTAAACACCAAAATGGCTATATCACCTAAACTAGGGGTTCGCAGGGGTCATATGATGCACCAGAAAAAAACATTTAAAACACTAAAATGGCTATATCTCCTGAACTGGCAGTCTGCGGGGGTCATTTTATGCACCAGAAAAAAACATTCAAAACACTAAAATGGCTATATCTCCTAAACTAGGGGTCTGCGGACGTCATATTATGCACCAGAAAAAAAAAATTCAAAACTCTAAAATGGGTATATCCCCTAAACTAGGCGTCTGCGTGAGTCATTTTGTACGCCAAAAAAAAAAAATCAAAACACTAAAATGGCTATATCTCCTAAACTAGGGGTCTGCGGGGGTCATATTATGCACCAGAAAAAAACATTCAAAACACTAAAAACACTAAAATGGCTATATCTATTAAACTAGGGGTCTGCGGGGGTCATATTATGCACCAGAAAAAAACTTTCAAAACACTAAAATGCCTATATATCCTCAACTAGGGGTCTGCTGGGGTTATATTATGCACCAGAAAAAAAACATTCAAAACACTAAAGTGGCTATATCTCCTAAATTAGTCGTCTGCGGGGATCATATTATGCACCAGAAAAAAATATACAAAACACCAAAATGGCTATATCACCTAAACTAGGGGTTTTCAGGTGTCATATGATGCACCAGAAAAAAACATTTAACACACTAAAATGGTTATATCTCCTGAACTGGTGGCCTGCGGGGGTCATTTTGTGCACCAGAAAAAAAAATCAAAACACTTAAATGGCTATCTCTCCTAAACTAGGGGTCTGCGGGGGTCATTTTATGCTTAGAAAAAAAAAACTCAAAACACTAAAATATCTATATCCCCTAAACTATTCGTCTGCGGGGGTCATATTATGCACCAGAAAAAAAAATTCAAAACACTAAAATGGCTATATCTCCTAAAGTAGGGGTCTGCGGGGGTCATTTTATGCTTAGAAAAAAAAAATCAAAACACTAAAATATCTATATCTCCTAAACTAGTCGTCTGCGGGGGTCATATTATGCACCAGAAAAGAAAATTCAAAACACTAAAATGGTTATCTATCCTAAACTAGGGGTCTGCGGGGGTCATATTATGCACCAGAAAAAAAAAATTCAAAACACTAAAATGGCTGTATCTCCTCAACTAGGGGTCTGCTGGTGTCATATTATGCACCAGAAAAAAACATTCAAAACACTAAAAACACTAAAATGGCTATGTCTACTAAACTAGGGGTCTGCGGGGGTCATTTTGTGCATCAGAAGAAAACATTCAAAACACTAAAATGGCTATATCACCTAATCTAGGGGTCTGCGGGGTCATTTTATGCACCAGAAAAAAAAATCAAAACACTAAAATCGCTGTATCTCCAAAACTAAGGGTCTGCGGGGGTCATTTTATGCACCAGAAAAAAAACATTCAAAACACCAAAATGGCTATATCACCCAAACTAGGGGTTTTCAGGTGTCATATGATGCACCAGAAAAAACATTTAAAACACTAAAATGGTTATATCTCCTGAACTGGTGGTCTGCGGGGGTCATTTTGTGCACCAGAAAAACAAAAAGGCAAAACACTTAAATGGCTATCTCTCCCAAACTAGGGGTCTGCGGGGGTCATTTTATGCTTAGAAAAAAAACACTCAAAACACTAAAATATCTTTATCTCCTAAACTGGCCGTCTACGGGGGTCATATTATGCACCAGAAAAAAAAATTCAAAACACTAAAATGGTTATCTCTCCTAAACTAGGGGTCTGCGGGGGTCATATTATGCACCAGAAAAAAAAAATTCAAAACACTAAAATGCCTACATCTCCTAAAGTAGTGGTCTGCGGGGGTCATTTTATGCTTAGAAAAAAAAAATCAAAACACTAAAATATCTATATCTCCTAAACTAGTCGTCTGCGGGGGTCATATTATGCACCAGAAAAGAAAATTCAAAACACTAAAATGGTTATCTATCCTAAACTAGGGGTCTGCGGGGGTCATATTATGCACCAGAAAAAAAAAATTCAAAACACTAAAATGGCTGTATCTCCTCAACTAGGGGTCTGCTGGTGTCATATTATGCACCAGAAAAAAACATTCAAAACACTAAAAACACTAAAATGGCTATATCTATTAAACTAGGGGTCTGCGGGGGTCATTTTGTGCATCAGAAGAAAACATTCAAAACACTAAAATGGCTATATCACGTAACTAGGGGTCTGCGGGTCATTTTATGCACCAGAAAAAAAAATCAAAACACTAAAATCGCTGTATCTCCAAAACTAAGGGTCTGCGGGGGTCATTTTATGCACCAGAAAAAAAACATTCAAAACACCAAAATGGCTATATCACCCAAACTAGGGGTTTTCAGGTGTCATATGATGCACCAGAAAAAACATTTAAAACACTAAAATGGTTATATCTCCTGAACTGGTGGTCTGCGGGGGTCATTTTGTGCACCAGAAAAAAAAAATCAAAACACTTAAATGGCTATCTCTCCCAAACTAGGGGTCTGCGGGGGTCATTTTATGCTTAGAAAAAAAACACTCAAAACACTAAAATATCTTTATCTCCTAAACTGGCCGTCTGCGGGGGTCATATTATGCACCAGAAAAAAAAATTCAAAACACTAAAATGGTTATCTCTCCTAAACTGGGCGTCTAGGGGGGTAATTTAATGCAGCAGGAAAAAAAACCATTCAAAACACAAAAATTGTTATATCTCCTGAGCTAGGGGTCTGCGTGGGTCATTTTATGCACCAGAAAAAAAACAATCAAAACACTAAAATGGCTATATCTCCTCAACTAGGGGTCTGCGGGGGTCATTTTATGCACCAGAAAATAACATTCTAAACACCAAAATGGCTATATCACCTAAACTAGGGGTTCGCAGGGGTCATATGATGCACCAGAAAAAAACATTTAAAACACTAAAATGGCCATATCTCCTGAACTGGCAGTCTGCGGGGGTCATTTTATGCACCAGAAAAAAACATTCAAAACACTAAAATGGCTATATCTCCTAAACTAGGGGTCTGCGGACGTCATGTTATGCACCAGAAAAAAAAAATTCAAAACTCTAAAATGGGTATATCCCCTAAACTAGGCGTCTGCGTGAGTCATTTTGTACGCCAAAAAAAAAATTCAAAACACTAAAATGGCTATATCTCCTAAACTAGGGGTCTGCGGGGGTCATATTATGCACCAGAAAAAAACATTCAAAACACTAAAAACACTAAAATGGCTATATCTATTAAACTAGGGGTCTGCGGGGGTCATATTATGCACCAGAAAAAAACTTTCAAAACACTAAAATGCCTATATATCCTCAACTAGGGGTCTGCTGGGGTTATATTATGCACCAGAAAAAAAACATTCAAAACACTAAAGTGGCTATATCTCCTAAATTAGTCGTCTGCGGGGATCGTATTATGCACCAGAAAAAAATATACAAAACACCAAAATGGCTATATCACCTAAACTAGGGGTTTTCAGGTGTCATATGATGCACCAGAAAAAAACATTTAACACACTAAAATGGTTATATCTCCTGAACTGGTGGCCTGCGGGGGTCATTTTGTGCACCAGAAAAAAAAATCAAAACACTTAAATGGCTATCTCTCCTAAACTAGGGGTCTGCGGGGGTCATTTTATGCTTAGAAAAAAAAAACTCAAAACACTAAAATATCTATATCCCCTAAACTATTCGTCTGCGGGGGTCATATTATGCACCAGAAAAAAAAATTCAAAACACTAAAATGGCTATATCTCCTAAAGTAGGGGTCTGCGGGGGTCATTTTATGCTTAGAAAAAAAAAATCAAAACACTAAAATATCTATATCTCCTAAACTAGTCGTCTGCGGGGGTCATATTATGCACCAGAAAAGAAAATTCAAAACACTAAAATGGTTATCTATCCTAAACTAGGGGTCTGCGGGGGTCATATTATGCACCAGAAAAAAAAAATTCAAAACACTAAAATGGCTGTATCTCCTCAACTAGGGGTCTGCTGGTGTCATATTATGCACCAGAAAAAAACATTCAAAACACTAAAAACACTAAAATGGCTATATCTATTAAACTAGGGGTCTGCGGGGGTCATTTTGTGCATCAGAAGAAAACATTCAAAACACTAAAATGGCTATATCACCTAAACTAGGGGTCTGCGGGGTCATTTTATGCACCAGAAAAAAAAATCAAACCACTAAAATCGCTGTATCTCCAAAACTAAGGGTCTGCGGGGGTCATTTTATGCACCAGAAAAAAAACATTCAAAACACCAAAATGGCTATATCACCCAAACTAGGGGTTTTCAGGTGTCATATGATGCACCAGAAAAAACATTTAAAACACTAAAATGGTTATATCTCCTGAACTGGTGGTCTGCGGGGGTCATTTTGTGCACCAGAAAAAAAAAATCAAAACACTTAAATGGCTATCTCTCCCAAACTAGGGGTCTGCGGGGGTCATTTTATGCTTAGAAAAAAAAACACTCAAAACACTAAAATATCTTTATCTCCTAAACTGGCCGTCTGCGGGGGTCATATTATGCACCAGAAAAAAAAATTCAAAACACTAAAATGGTTATCTCTCCTAAACTAGGGGTCTGCGGGGGTCATATTATGCACCAGAAAAAAAAAATTCAAAACACTAAAATGGCTACATCTCCTAAAGTAGTGGTCTGCGGGGGTCATTTTATGCTTAGAAAAAAAAAATCAAAACACTAAAATATCTATATCTCCTAAACTAGTCGTCTGCGGGGGTCATATTATGCACCAGAAAAGAAAATTCAAAACACTAAAATGGTTATCTATCCTAAACTAGGGGTCTGCGGGGGTCATATTATGCACCAGAAAAAAAAAATTCAAAACACTAAAATGGCTGTATCTCCTCAACTAGGGGTCTGCTGGTGTCATATTATGCACCAGAAAAAAACATTCAAAACACTAAAAACACTAAAATGGCTATATCTATTAAACTAGGGGTCTGCGGGGGTCATTTTGTGCATCAGAAGAAAACATTCAAAACACTAAAATGGCTATATCACCTAAACTAGGGGTCTGCGGGGTCATTTTATGCACCAGAAAAAAAAATCAAACCACTAAAATCGCTGTATCTCCAAAACTAAGTGTCTGCGGGGGTCATTTTATGCACCAGAAAAAAAACATTCAAAACACCAAAATGGCTATATCACCCAAACTAGGGGTTTTCAGGTGTTATATGATGCACCAGAAAAAACATTTAAAACACTAAAATGGTTATATCTCCTGAACTGGTGGTCTGCGGGGGTCATTTTGTGCACCAGAAAAAAAAAATCAAAACACTTAAATGGCTATCTCTCCCAAACTAGGGGTCTGCGGGGGTCATTTTATGCTTAGAAAAAAAAACACTCAAAACACTAAAATATCTTTATCTCCTAAACTGGCCGTCTGCGGGGGTCATATTATGCACCAGAAAAAAAAATTCAAAACACTAAAATGGTTATCTCTCCTAAACTAGGGGTCTGCGGGGGTCATATTATGCACCAGAAAAAAAAAATTCAAAACACTAAAATGGCTACATCTCCTAAAGTAGTGGTCTGCGGGGGTCATTTTATGCTTAGAAAAAAAAAATCAAAACACTAAAATATCTATATCTCCTAAACTAGTCGTCTGCGGGGGTCATATTATGCACCAGAAAAGAAAATTCAAAACACTAAAATGGTTATCTATCCTAAACTAGGGGTCTGCGGGGGTCATATTATGCACCAGAAAAAAAAAATTCAAAACACTAAAATGGCTGTATCTCCTCAACTAGGGGTCTGCTGGTGTCATATTATGCACCAGAAAAAAACATTCAAAACACTAAAAACACTAAAATGGCTATATCTATTAAACTAGGGGTCTGCGGGGGTCATTTTGTGCATCAGAAGAAAACATTCAAAACACTAAAATGGCTATATCACGTAACTAGGGGTCTGCGGGGTCATTTTAAGCACCAGAAAAAAAAATCAAAACACTAAAATCGCTGTATCTCCAAAACTAAGGGTCTGCGGGGGTCATTTTATGCACCAGAAAAAAAACATTCAAAACACCAAAATGGCTATATCACCCAAACTATGGGTTTTCAGGTGTCGTATGATGCACCAGAAAAAACATTTAAAACACTAAAATGGTTATATCTCCTGAACTGGTGGTCTGCGGGGGTCATTTTGTGCACCAGAAAAAAAAAATCAAAACACTTAAATGGCTATCTCTCCCAAACTAGGGGTCTGCGGGGGTCATTTTATGCTTAGAAAAAAAACACTCAAAACGCTAAAATATCTTTATCTCCTAAACTGGCCGTCTGCGGGGGTCATATTATGCACCAGAAAAAAAAATTCAAAACACTAAAATGGTTATCTCTCCTAAACTAGGGGTCTGCGGGGGTCATATTATGCACCAGAAAAAAAAAATTCAAAACACTAAAATGGCTACATCTCCTAAAGTAGTGGTCTGCGGGGGTCATTTTATGCTTAGAAAAAAAAAATCAAAACACTAAAATATCTATATCTCCTAAACTAGTCGTCTGCGGGGGTCATATTATGCACCAGAAAAGAAAATTCAAAACACTAAAATGGTTATCTATCCTAAACTAGGGGTCTGCGGGGGTCATATTATGCACCAGAAAAAAAAAATTCAAAACACTAAAATGGCTGTATCTCCTCAACTAGGGGTCTGCTGGTGTCATATTATGCACCAGAAAAAAACATTCAAAACACTAAAAACACTAAAATGGCTATATCTATTAAACTAGGGGTCTGCGGGGGTCATTTTGTGCATCAGAAGAAAACATTCAAAACACTAAAATGGCTATATCACCTAAACTAGGGGTCTGCGGGGTCATTTTGTGCACCAGAAAAAAAAATCAAAACACTAAAATCGCTGTATCTCCAAAACTAAGGGTCTGCGGGGGTCATTTTATGCACCAGAAAAAAAACTTTCAAAACACCAAAATGGCTATATCACCCAAACTAGGGGTTTTCAGGTGTCATATGATGCACCAGAAAAAACATTTAAAACACTAAAATGGTTATATCTCCTGAACTGGTGGTCTGCGGGGGTCATTTTGCGCACCAGAAAAAAAAAAAATCAAAACACTTAAATGGCTATCTCTCCCAAACTAGGGGTCTGCGGGGGTCATTTTATGCTTAGAAAAAAAACACTCAAAACACTAAAATATCTTTATCTCCTAAACTGGTCGTCTGCCGGGGTCATATTATGCACCAGAAAAAAAAATTCAAAACACTAAAATGGTTATCTCTCCTAAACTAAGGGTCTGCGGGGGTCATATTATGCACCAGAAAAAAAAAATTCAAAACACTAAAATGGCTACATCTCCTAAAGTAGTGGTCTGCGGGGGTCATTTTATGCTTAGAAAAAAAAAATCAAAACACTAAAATATCTATATCTCCTAAACTAGTCGTCTGCGGGGGTCATATTATGCACCAGAAAAAAAAATTCAAAACACTAAAATGGTTATCTCTCCTAAACTAGGTGTCTGCGGGGGTCATATTATGCACCAGAAAAAAAAAATTCAAAACACTAAAATGGCTACATCTCCTAAACTCGGGGTCGGCGGGGGTTATTTTATGCACCAGAAAAAAAAAAATCAAAACACTAAAATGGCTGTATCTCCTCAACTAGGGGTATGCTGGTGTCATATTATGCACCTGAAAAAAGCATTCAAAACACTAAAATGGCTATATCTATTAAACTAGGGGTCTGCGGGGGTCATTTTATGCACCAGAAAAAAACATTCAAAACACTAAAATGGCTATATCTCCTAAACTGGGCGTCTGCGGGGGTCATTTAATGCAGCAGGAAAAAAAACCATTCAAAACACAAAAATGGTTATATCTCCTGAACCAGTCGTCTGCGGGGTTCATATTATGCACCAGAAAAAAACATTCAAAACACTAAAATGGCTATATCTCCTAAACTGGGCGTCTGGGGGGGTAATTTCATGCAGCACGAAAAAAAACCATTCAAAACACAAAAATGGTTATATCTCCTGAGCTAGGGGTCTGCGTGGGTCATTTTATGCACCAGAAAAAAAACAATCAAAACACTAAAATGGCTATATCTCCTCAACTAGGGGTCTGCTGGTGTCATATTAAGCACCTGAAAAAAACATTCAAAACACCAAAAAGGCTATAACTCCTAAACTAGTCGTCTGCGGGGGTCATATTATGCACCAGAAAAAAATATTCAAAACACTAAAATGGCTATATCTCCTAAACTAGGCGTCTGCGGTGGTCATATGATGCACCAGAAAAAAACATTCAAAACACTGAAATGGCTATATCTCCTAAACTAGGCGTCTGCAGGTGTCATATTATGCACCAGAAAAAAACATTCAAAACACTAAAATGGCTATATCTCCTAAACTGGGCGCCTGCGGGGGTCATTTAATGCAGCAGGAAAAAAAACCATTCAAAACACAAAAATGGTTATATCTCCTGAACCAGTCGTCTGCGGGGTTCATATTATGCACCAGAAAAAAACATTCCAAACACTAAAATGGCTATATCTCCTAAACTGGGCGTCTGGGGGGGTAATTTCATGCAGCACGAAAAAAAACCATTCAAAACACAAAAATGGTTATATCTCCTGAGCTAGGGGTCTGCGTGGGTCATTTTATGCACCAGAAAAAAAACAATCAAAACACTAAAATGGCTATATCTCCTCAACTAGGGGTCTGCTGGTGTCATATTAAGCACCTGAAAAAAACATTCAAAACACTAAAATGGCTATAACTCCTAAACTAGCCGTCTGCGGGGGTCATATTATGCACCAGGAAAAAAAAATTCAAAACACTGAAATGGATATATCTCCTAAACTAGGCGTCTGCGGGGGTCATTTTATGCAGCAGGAAAAAAAAACATTCAAAACACAAAAATGGCTATATCTCCTAAACTAGTCGTCTGCGGGGGTCATATTATGCACCAGAAAAAAAAATTCAAAACACAAAAATGGCTATATCTCCTGAACTAGTCGTGTGCGGGGGTCATATTATGCACCAGAAAAAAAAATTCAAAACACTGAAATGGCTATATCTCCTCAACTAGGGGTCTGCTGGTGTCATATTATGCACCAGAAAAAAACATTCAAAACACTAAAAACACTAAAATGGCTATATCTATTAAACTAGGGGTCTGCGGGGGTCATTTTGTGCATCAGAAGAAAACATTCAAAACACTAAAATGGCTGTATCTCCAAAACTAAGGGTCTGCGGGGGTCATTTTATGCACCAGAAAAAAAACATTCAAAACACCAAAATGGCTATATCACCCAAACTAGGGGTTTTCAGGTGTCACATGATGCACCAGAAAAAACATTTAAAACACTAAAATGGTTATATCTCCTGAACTGGGGGTCTGCGGGGGTCATTTTGTGCACCAGAAAAAAAAAATCAAAACACTTAAATGGCTATCTCTCCCAAACTAGGGGTCTGCGGGGGTCATTTTATGCTTAGAAAAAAAACACTCAAAACACTAAAATATCTTTATCTCCTAAACTGGCCGTCTGCGGGGGTCATATTATGCACCAGAAAAAAAAATTCAAAACACTAAAATGGTTATCTCTCCTAAACTAGGGGTCTGCGGGGGTCATATTATGCGCCAGAAAAAAAAAATTCAAAACACTAAAATGGCTACATCTCCTAAAGTAGTGGTCTGCGGGGGTCATTTTATGCTTAGAAAAAAAAAATCAAAACACTAAAATATCTATATCTCCTAAACTAGTCGTCTGCGGGGGTCATATTATGCACCAGAAAAGAAAATTCAAAACACTAAAATGGTTATCTATCCTAAACTGGGGGTCTGCGGGGGTCATATTATGCACCAGAAAAAAAAAATTCAAAACACTAAAATGGCTGTATCTCCTCAACTAGGGGTCTGCTGGTGTCATATTATGCACCAGAAAAAAACATTCAAAACACTAAAAACACTAAAATGGCTATATCTATTAAACTAGGGGTCTGCGGGGGTCATTTTGTGCATCAGAAGAAAACATTCAAAACACTAAAATGGCTATATCACGTAACTAGGGGTCTGCGGGGTCATTTTATGCACCAGAAAAAAAAATCAAAACACTAAAATCGCTGTATCTCCAAAACTAAGGGTCTGCGGGGGTCATTTTATGCACCAGAAAAAAAACATTCAAAACACCAAAATGGCTATATCACCCAAACTAGGGGTTTTCAGGTGTCATATGATGCACCAGAAAAAACATTTAAAACACTAAAATGGTTATATCTCCTGAACTGGTGGTCTGCGGGAGTCATTTTGTGCACCAGAAAAAAAAAATCAAAACACTTAAATGGCTATCTCTCCCAAACTAGGGGTCTGCGGGGGTCATTTTATGCTTAGAAAAAAAACACTCAAAACACTAAAATATCTTTATCTCCTAAACTGGCCGTCTGCGGGGGTCATATTATGCACCAGAAAAAAAAATTCAAAACACTAAAATGGTTATCTCTCCTAAATTAGGGGTCTGCGGGGGTCATATTATGCACCAGAAAAAAAAAATTCAAAACACTAAAATGGCTACATCTCCTAAAGTAGTGGTCTGCGGGGGTCATTTTATGCTTAGAAAAAAAAAATCAAAACACTAAAATATCTATATCTCCTAAACTAGTCGTCTGCGGGGGTCATATTATGCACCAGAAAAGAAAATTCAAAACACTAAAATGGTTATCTATCCTAAACTAGGGGTCTGCGGGGGTCATATTATGCACCAGAAAAAAAAAATTCAAAACACTAAAATGGCTGTATCTCCTCAACTAGGGGTCTGCTGGTGTCATATTATGCACCAGAAAAAAACATTCAAAACACTAAAAACACTAAAATGGCTATATCTATTAAACTAGGGGTCTGCGGGGGTCATTTTGTGCATCAGAAGAAAACATTCAAAACACTAAAATGGCTATATCACCTAAACTAGGGGTCTGCGGGGTCATTTTGTGCACCAGAAAAAAAAATCAAAACACTAAAATCGCTGTATCTCCAAAACTAAGGGTCTGCGGGGGTCATTTTATGCACCAGAAAAAAAACATTCAAAACACCAAAATGGCTATATCACCCAAACTAGGGGTTTTCAGGTGTCATATGATGCACCAGAAAAAACATTTAAAACACTAAAATGGTTATATCTCCTGAACTGGTGGTCTGCGGGGGTCATTTTGCGCACCAGAAAAAAAAAAAATCAAAACACTTAAATGGCTATCTCTCCCAAACTAGGGGTCTGCGGGGGTCATTTTATGCTTAGAAAAAAAACACTCAAAACACTAAAATATCTTTATCTCCTAAACTGGTCGTCTGCGGGGGTCATATTATGCACCAGAAAAAAAAATTCAAAACACTAAAATGGTTATCTCTCCTAAACTAGGGGTCTGCGGGGGTCATATTATGCACCAGAAAAAAAAAATTCAAAACACTAAAATGGCTACATCTCCTAAAGTAGTGGTCTGCGGGGGTCATTTTATGCTTAGAAAAAAAAAATCAAAACACTAAAATATCTATATCTCCTAAACTAGTCGTCTGCGGGGGTCATATTATGCACCAGAAAAAAAATTCAAAACACTAAATTGGTTATCTCTCCTAAACTAGGTGTCTGCGGGGGTCATATTATGCACCAGAAAAAAAAAATTCAAAACACTAAAATGGCTACATCTCCTAAACTCGGGGTCGGCGGGGGTTATTTTATGCACTAGAAAAAAAAAATCAAAACACTAAAATGGCTGTATCTCCTCAACTAGGGGTATGCTGGTGTCATATTATGCACCTGAAAAAAGCATTCAAAACACTAAAATGGCTATATCTATTAAACTAGGGGTCTGCGGGGGTCATTTTATGCACCAGAAAAAAACATTCAAAACACTAAAATGGCTATATCTCCTAAACTGGGCGTCTGCGGGGGTCATTTAATGCAGCAGGAAAAAAAACCATTCAAAACACAAAAATGGTTATATCTCCTGAACCAGTCGTCTGCGGGGTTCATATTATGCACCAGAAAAAAACATTCAAAACACTAAAATGGCTATATCTCCTAAACTGGGCGTCTGGGGGGGTAATTTCATGCAGCACGAAAAAAAACCATTCAAAACACAAAAATGGTTATATCTCCTGAGCTAGGGGTCTGCGTGGGTCATTTTATGCACCAGAAAAAAAACAATCAAAACACTAAAATGGCTATATCTCCTCAACTAGGGGTCTGCTGGTGTCATATTAAGCACCTGAAAAAAACATTCAAAACACCAAAAAGGCCATAACTCCTAAACTAGTCGTCTGCTGGGGTCATATTATGCACCAGAAAAAAATATTCAAAACACTAAAATGGCTATATCTCCTAAACTAGGCGTCTGCGGTGGTCATATGATGCACCAGAAAAAAACATTCAAAACACTGAAATGGCTATATCTCCTAAACTAGGCGTCTGCAGGTGTCATATTATGCACCAGAAAAAAACATTCAAAACACTAAAATGGCTATATCTCCTAAACTGGGCGCCTGCGGGGGTCATTTAATGCAGCAGGAAAAAAAACCATTCAAAACACAAAAATGGTTATATCTCCTGAACCAGTCGTCTGCGGGGTTCATATTATGCACCAGAAAAAAACATTCCAAACACTAAAATGGCTATATCTCCTAAACATTGGCGTCTGGGGGGGTAATTTCATGCAGCACGAAAAAAAACCATTCAAAACACAAAAATGGTTATATCTCCTGAGCTAGGGGTCTGCGTGGGTCATTTTATGCACCAGAAAAAAAACAATCAAAACACTAAAATGGCTATATCTCCTCAACTAGGGGTCTGCTGGTGTCATATTAAGCACCTGAAAAAAACATTCAAAACACTAAAATGGCTATAACTCCTAAACTAGCCGTCTGCGGGGGTCATATTATGCACCAGGAAAAAAAAATTCAAAACACTGAAATGGATATATCTCCTAAACTAGGCGTCTGCGGGGGTCATTTTATGCAGCAGGAAAAAAAAACATTCAAAACACAAAAATGGCTATATCTCCTAAACTAGTCGTCTGCGGGGGTCATATTATGCACCAGAAAAAAAAATTCAAAACACAAAAATGGCTATATCTCCTGAACTAGTCGTGTGCGGGGGTCATATTATGCACCAGAAAAAAAAAATTCAAAACACTGAAATGGCTATATCTCCTAAACTAGGCGTCTGCGGTGGTCATATGATGCACCAGAAAAAAACATTCAAAACACTGAAATGGCTATATCTCCTAAACTAGGCGTCTGCAGGTGTCATATTAAGCACCTGAAAAAAACATTCAAAACACTAAAATGGCTATAACTCCTAAACTAGCCGTCTGCGGGGGGTCATATTATGCACCAGGAAAAAAAAATTCAAAACACTTAAATGGATATATCTCCTAAACTAGGCGTCTGCGGGGGTCATTTTATGCAGCAGGAAAAAAAAACATTCAAAACACAAAAATGGCTATATCTCCTAAACTAGGCGTCTGCGGGGGTCATTTTATGCAGCAGGAAAAAAAAACATTCAAAACACGAAAATGGCTATATCTCCTAAACTAGTCGTCTGCGGGGGTCATATTATGCACCAGAAAAAAACATTCAAAACACTAAAATGGCTATATCTCCTCAACTAGGGGTCTGCTGGTGTCATAGTATGCACCAGAAAAAGACATTCAAAACACTAAAATGGCTATATCCCCTAAACTAGGCGTCTGCGTGAATCATTTTGTACACCAGAAAAAAAAATTCAAACCACTAAAATGGCTACATCTCCTAAACTAGGGGTCTGCGGGGGTCATATTATGCACCAGAAAAAAACATTAAAACACTAAAATGGCTATATATCCTCAACTAGGGGTCTGCTGGGGTTATGTTATGCACCAGAAAAAAAAACATTCAAAACACTAAAGTGGCTATATCTCCTAAATTAGTCGTCTGCGGGGATCATATTATGCACCAGAAAAAAAACATTCAAAACACTAAAGTGGCTATATCCCCTAAATTAGGCGTTTGCGGGAGTCATATTGTACACCAGAAAAAAAAAATTCAAAACACTAAAATGGCTATATCTCCTAAACTAGGCGTCTGCCGGGGTCATATTATGCACCAGAAAAAAACACTCAAAACACTAAAATGCCTATATATCCTCAACTAGGGGTCTGCTGGGGTTATATTATGCACCAGAAAAAAAACATTCAAAACACTAAAGTGGCTATATCTCCTAAATTAGTCGTCTGCGGGGATCATATTATGCACCAGAAAAAAATATACAAAACACCAAAATGGCTATATCACCTAAACTAGGGGTTTTCAGGTGTCATATGATGCACCAGAAAAAAACATTTAACACACTAAAATGGTTATATCTCCTGAACTGGTGGCCTGCGGGGGTCATTTTGTGCACCAGAAAAAAAAATCAAAACACTTAAATGGCTATCTCTCCTAAACTAGGGGTCTGCGGGGGTCATTTTATGCTTAGAAAAAAAAAACTCAAAACACTAAAATATCTATATCCCCTAAACTATTCGTCTGCGGGGGTCATATTATGCACCAGAAAAAAAAAATTCAAAACACTAAAATGGCTACATCTCCTAAACTCGGGGTCTGCGGGGGTTATTTTATGCACCAGAAAAAAAAAAATCAAAACACTAAAATGGCTATATCTCCTCAACTAGGGGTCTGCTGGTGTCATATTATGCACCTGAAAAAAGCATTCAAAACACTAAAATGGCTATATCTATTAAACTAGGGGTCTGCGGGGGTCATTTTATGCACCAGAAAAAAACATTCAAAACACTAAAATGGCTATATCTCCTAAACTGGGCGTCTGCGGGGGTCATTTAATGCAGCAGGAAAAAAAACCATTCAAAACACAAAAATGGTTATATCTCCTGAACCAGTCGTCTGCGGGGTTCATATTATGCACCAGAAAAAAACATTCAAATCACTAAAATGGCTGTATCTCCTAAACTGGGCGTCTGAGGGGGTAATTTCATGCAGCAGGAAAAAAAACCATTCAAAACACAAAAATGGTTATATCTCCTGAGCTAGGGGTCAGCGTGGGTCATTTTATGCACCAGAAAAAAAACAATCAAAACACTAAAATGGCTATATCTCCTCAACTAGGCGTCTGCTGGTGTCATATTAAGCACCTGAAGAAAACATTCAAAACACTAAAATGGCTATAACTCCTAAACTAGCCGTCTGCGGGGGTCATATTATGCTCCAGGAAAAAAAAATTCAAAACACTGAAATGGATATATCTCCTAAACTAGGCGTCTGCGGGGGTCATTTTATGCAGCAGGAAAAAAAAACATTCAAAACACAAAAATGGCTTTATCTCCTAAACTAGTCGTCTGCGGGGGTCATATTATGCACCAGAAAAAAAAATTCAAAACACAAAAATGGCTATATCTCCTGAACTAGTCGTGTGCGGGGGTCATATCATGCACCAGAAAAAAACATTCAAAACACTAAAATGGCTATATCTCCTCAACTAGGGGTCTGCTGGGGTCATATTATGCACCAGAAAAAAACATTCAAAACACTAAAATGGCTATATATCCTCAACTAGGGGTCTGCAGGGGTTATATTATGCACCGTTAAAAAAACATTCAAAACACTAAAGTGGCTATATCTCCTAAATTAGTCGTCTGCGGGGATCATATTATGCACCGTTAAAAAAACATTCAAAACACTACAGTGGCTATATCCCCTAATCTAGGCGTTTGCGGGAGTCATATTGTACACCAGAAAAAAAAAATTCAAAACACTAAAATGGCTATATCTCCTAAACTAGGCGTCTGCCGGGGTCATATTATGCACCAGAAAAAAACACTCAAAACACTAAAATGCCTATATATCCTCAACTAGGGGTCTGCTGGGGTTATATTATGCATCAGAAAAAAAACATTCAAAACACTAAAGTGGCTATATCTCCTAAATTAGTCGTCTGCGGGGATCATATTATGCACCAGAAAAAAATATACAAAACACCAAATTGGCTATATCACCTAAACTAGGGGTTTTCAGGTGTCATATGATGCACCAGAAAAAAACATTTAACACACTAAAATGGTTATATCTCCTGAACTGGTGGCCTGCGGGGGTCATTTTGTGCACCAGAAAAAAAAATCAAAACACTTAAATGGCTATCTCTCCTAAACTAGGGGTCTGCGGGGGTCATTTTATGCTTAGAAAAAAAAAACTCAAAACACTAAAATATCTATATCCCCTAAACTATTCGTCTGCGGGGGTCATATTATGCACCAGAAAAAAAAATTCAAAACACTAAAATGGCTATATCTCCTAAAGTAGGAGTCTGCGGGGGTCATTTTATGCTTAGAAAAAAAAAATCAAAACACTAAAATATCTATATCTCCTAAACTAGTCGTCTGCGGGGGTCATATTATGCACCAGAAAAGAAAATTCAAAACACTTAAATGGTTATCTATCCTAAACTAGGGGTCTATGGGGGTCATATTATGCACCAGAAAAAAAAAATTCAAAACACTAAAATGGCTGTATCTCCTCAACTAGGGGTCTGCTGGTGTCATATTATGCACCAGAAAAAAACATTCAAAACACTAAAAACACTAAAATGGCTATATCTATTAAACTAGGGGTCTGCGGGGGTCATTTTGTGCATCAGAAGAAAACATTCAAAACACTAAAATGGCTATATCACCTAAACTAGGGGTCTGCGGGGTCATTTTATGCACCAGAAAAAAAAATCAAAACACTAAAATCGCTGTATCTCCAAAACTAAGGGTCTGCGGGGGTCATTTTATGCACCAGAAAAAAAACATTCAAAACACCAAAATGGCTATATCACCCAAACTAGGGGTTTTCAGGTGTCATATGATGCACCAGAAAAAACATTTAAAACACTAAAATGGTTATATCTCCTGAACTGGTGGTTTGCGGGGGTCATTTTGTGCACCAGAAAAAAAAAATCAAAACACTTAAATGGCTATCTCTCCCAAACTAGGGGTCTGCGGGGGTCATTTTATGCTTAGAAAAAAAAAACTCAAAACACTAAAATATCTTTATCTCCTAAACTGGTCGTCTGCGGGGGTCATATTATGCACCAGAAAAAAAAATTCAAAACACTAAAATGGTTATCTCTCCTAAACTAGGGGTCTGCGGGGGTCATATTATGCACCAGAAAAAAAAAATTCAAAACACTAAAATGGCTACATCTCCTAAAGTAGTGGTCTGCGGGGGTCATTTTATGCTTAGAAAAAAAAAATCAAAACACTAAAATATCTATATCTCCTAAACTAGTCGTCTGCGGGGGTCATATTATGCACCAGAAAAAAAAATTCAAAACACTAAAATGGTTATCTCTCCTAAACTAGGTGTCTGCGGGGGTCATATTATGCACCAGAAAAAAAAAATTCAAAACACTAAAATGGCTACATCTCCTAAACTCGGGGTCGGCGGGGGTTATTTTATGCACCAGAAAAAAAAAAATCAAAACACTAAAATGGCTGTATCTCCTCAACTAGGGGTCTGCTGGTGTCATATTATGCACCTGAAAAAAGCATTCAAAACACTAAAATGGCTATATCTATTAAACTAGGGGTCTGCGGGGGTCATTTTATGCACCAGAAAAAAACATTCAAAACACTAAAATGGCTATATCTCCTAAACTGGGCGTCTGCGGGGGTCATTTAATGCAGCAGGAAAAAAAACCATTCAAAACACAAAAATGGTTATATCTCCTGAACCAGTCGTCTGCGGGGTTCATATTATGCACCAGAAAAAAACATTCAAATCACTAAAATGGCTATATCTCCTAAACTGGGCGTCTGAGGGGGTAATTTCATGCAGCAGGAAAAAAAACCATTCAAAACACAAAAATGGTTATATCTCCTGAGCTAGGGGTCTGCGTGGGTCATTTTATGCACCAGAAAAAAAACAATCAAAACACTAAAATGGCTATATCTCCTCAACTAGGCGTCTGCTGGTGTCATATTAATCACCTGAAGAAAACATTCAAAACACTAAAATGGCTATAACTCCTAAACTAGCCGTCTGCGGGGGTCATATTATGCTCCAGGAAAAAAAAATTCAAAACACTGAAATGGATATATCTCCTAAACTAGGCGTCTGCGGGGGTCATTTTATGCAGCAGGAAAAAAAAACATTCAAAACACAAAAATGGCTATATCTCCTAAACTAGTCGTCTGCGGGGGTCATATTATGCACCAGAAAAAAAAATTCAAAACACAAAAATGGCTATATCTCCTGAACTAGTCGTGTGCGGGGGTCATATTATGCACCAGAAAAAAAAAATTCAAAACACTGAAATGGCTATATCTCCTAAACTAGGCGTCTGCGGGGGTCATTTTATGCAGCAGGAAAAAAAAACATTCAAAACACGAAAATGGCTATATCTCCTAAACTAGTCGTCTGCGGGGGTCATATTATGCACCAGAAAAAAACATTCAAAACACTAAAATGGCTATATCTCCTCAACTAGGGGTCTGCTGGTGTCATAGTATGCACCAGAAAAAGACATTCAAAACACTAAAATGGCTATATCCCCTAAACTAGGCGTCTGCGGGGGTCATTTTATGCAGCAGGAATAAAAAACATTCAAAACACAAAAATGGCTATATCTCCTAAACTAGTCGTCTGCGGGGGTCATATTATGCACCAGAAAAAAAAATTCAAAACACAAAAATGGCTATATCTCCTGAACTAGTCGTGTGCGGGGGTCATATTATGCACCAGAAAAAAAAATTGAAAACACTGAAATGGCTATATCTCCTAAACTAGGCGTCTGCGGGGGTCATTTTATGCAGCAGGAAAAAAAAACATTCAAAACACGAAAATGGCTATATCTCCTAAACTAGTCGTCTGCGGGGGTCATATTATGCACCAGAAAAAAACATTCAAAACACTAAAATGGCTATATCTCCTCAACTAGGGGTCTGCTGGTGTCATAGTATGCACCAGAAAAAGACATTCAAAACACTAAAATGGCTATATCCCCTAAACTAGGCGTCTGCGTGAATCATTTTGTACAGAAGAAAAAAAAATTCAAAACACTAAAATGGCTACATCACCTAAACTAGGGGTCTGCGGGGGTCATATTATGCACCAGAAAAAAACATTAAAACACTAAAATGGCTATATATCCTCAACTAGGGGTCTGCTGGGGTTATGTTATGCACCAGAAAAAAAAACATTCAAAACACTAAAATGGCTATATCCCCTAAACTAGTCGTCTGCAGGAGTCATATTGTACACCAGAAAAAAAAATTCAAAACACTAAAATATCTATATCTCCTAAACTAGTCGTCTGCGGGGGTCATATCATGCACCAGAAAAAAACATTCAAAACACTAAAATGGCTATATCTCCTCAACTAGGGGTCTGCTGGGGTCATATTATGCACCAGAAAAAATATTCAAAACACTAAAATGGCTATATCTCCTAAGCTAGGCGTCTGCGGGGGTCATATTATGCACCAGAAAAAAACATTCAAAACACTAAAATGGCTATATATCCTCAACTAGAGGTCTGCTGGGGTTATATTATGCACCGTTAAAAAAACATTCAAAACACTAAAGTGGCTATATCTCCTAAATTAATCGTCTGCGGGGATCATATTATGCACCAGAAAAAAAACATTCAAAACACTAAAGTGGCTATATCCCCTAAACTAGGCGTTTGCGGGAGTCATATTGTACACCAGAAAAAAAAAATTCAAAACACTAAAATGGCTATATCTCCTAAACTACGCGTCTGCCGGGGTCATATTATGCACCAGAAAAAAAACATTCAAAACACTAAAGTGGCTATATCCCCTAAACTAGGCGTTTGCGGGAGTCATATTGTACACCAGAAAAAAAAAATTCAAAACACTAAAATGGCTATATATCCTAAACTAGGCGTCTGCCGGGGTCATTTTATGCAGCAGGAAAAAAAAACATTCAAAACACAAAAATGGCTATATCTCCTAAACTAGTCGTCTGCGGGGGTCATATTATGCACCAGAAAAAAAAATTCAAAACACAAAAATGGCTATATCTCCTGAACTAGTCGTGTGCGGGGGTCATATTATGCACCAGAAAAAAAAATTCAAAACACTGAAATGGCTATATCTCCTAAACTAGGCGTCTGCGGGGGTCATTTTATGCAGCAGGAAAAAAAAACATTCAAAACACGAAAATGCCTATATCTCCTAAACTAGTCGTCTGCGGGGGTCATATTATGCACCAGAAAAAAACATTCAAAACACTAAAATGGCTATATCTCCTCAACTAGGGGTCTGCTGGTGTCATAGTATGCACCAGAAAAAGACATTCAAAACACTAAAATGGCTATATCCCCTAAACTAGGCGTCTGCGGGGGTCATTTTATGCAGCAGGAAAAAAAAGCATTCAAAACACAAAAATGGCTATATCTCCTAAACTAGTCGTCTGCGGGGGTCATATTATGCACCAGAAAAAAAAATTCAAAACACAAAAATGGCTATATCTCCTGAACTAGTCGTGTGCGGGGGTCATATTATGCACCAGAAAAAAAAAATTCAAAACACTGAAATGGCTATATCTCCTAAACTAGGCGTCTCGGGGGTCATTTTATGCAGCAGGAAAAAAAAACATTCAAAACACGAAAATGGCTATATCTCCTAAACTAGTCGTCTGCGGGGGTCATATTATGCACCAGAAAAAAACATTCAAAACACTAAAATGGCTATATCTCCTCAACTAGGGGTCTGCTGGTGTCATAGTATGCACCAGAAAAAGACATTCAAAACACTAAAATGGCTATATCCCCTAAACTAGGCGTCTGCGTGAATCATTTTGTACACCAGAAAAAAAAATTCAAAACACTAAAATGGCTACATCACCTAAACTAGGGGTCTGCGGGGGTCATATTATGCACCAGAAAAAAACATTAAAACACTAAAATGGCTATATATCCTCAACTAGGGGTCTGCTGGGGTTATGTTATGCACCAGAAAAAAAAACATTCAAAACACTAAAATGGCTATATCCCCTAAACTAGTCGTCTGCAGGAGTCATATTGTACACCAGAAAAAAAAATTCAAAACACTAAAATATCTATATCACCTAAACTAGTCGTCTGCGGGGGTCATATCATGCACCAGAAAAAAACATTCAAAACACTAAAATGGCTATATCTCCTCAACTAGGGGTCTGCTGGGGTCATATTATGCACCAGAAAAAATATTCAAAACACTAAAATGGCTATATCTCCTAAACTAGGCGTCTGCGGGGGTCATATTATGCACCAGAAAAAAACATTCAAAACACTAAAATGGCTATATATCCTCAACTAGGGGTCTGCTGGGGTTATATTATGCACCGTTAAAAAAACATTCAAAACACTAAAGTGGCTATATCTCCTAAATTAGTCGTCTGCGGGGATCATATTATGCACCAGAAAAAAAACATTCAAAACACTAAAGTGGCTATATCCCCTAAACTAGGCGTTTGCGGGAGTCATATTGTACACCAGAAAAAAAAAATTCAAAACACTAAAATGGCTATATCTCCTAAACTAGTCGTCTGCGGGGGTCATATCATGCACCAGAAAAAAACATTCAAAACACTAAAATGGCTATATCTCCTCAACTAGGGGTCTGCTGGGGTCATATTATGCACCAGAAAAAATATTCAAAACACTAAAATGGCTATATCTCCTAAACTAGGCGTCTGCGGGGGTCATATTATGTACCAGAAAAAAACATTCAAAACACTAAAATGGCTATATATCCTCAACTAGGGGTCTGCTGGGGTTATATTATGCACCGTTAAAAAAACATTCAAAACACTAAAGTGGCTATATCTCCTAAATTAGTCGTCTGCGGGGATCATATTATGCACCAGAAAAAAATATACAAAACACCAAAATGGCTATATCACCTAAGCTAGGGGTTTTCAGGTGTCATATGATGCACCAGAAAAAAACATTTAACACACTAAAATGGTTATATCTCCTGAACTGGTGGCCTGCGGGGGTCATTTTGTGCACCAGAAAAAAAAAATCAAAACACTTAAATGGCTATCTCTCCTAAACTAGGGGTCTGTGGGGGTCATTTTATGCTTAGAAAAAAAAAACTCAAAACACTAAAATATCTATATCCCCTAAACTATTCGTCTGCGGGGGTCATATTATGCACCAGAAAAAAAAATTCAAAACACTAAAATGGCTATATCTAATAAAGTAGGGGTCTGCGGGGGTCATTTTATGCTTAGAAAAAAAAAAACAAAACACTAAAATATCTATATCTCCTAAACTAGTCGTCTGCGGGGTCATATTATGCACCAGAAAAGAAAATTCAAAACACTAAAATGGTTATCTATCCTAAACTAGGGGTCTGCGGGGGTCATATTATGCACCAGAAAAAAAACATTCAAAACACCAAAATGGCTATATCACCCAAACTAGGGGTTTTCAGGTGTCATATGATGCACCAGTAAAAACATTTAAAACACTAAAATGGTTATATCTCCTGAACTGGTGGTCTGCGGGGGTCATTTTGTGCACCAGAAAAAAAAAATCAAAACACTTAAATGGCTATCTCTCCCAAACTAGGAGTCTGCGGGGGTCATTTTATGCTTAGAAAAAAAAAACTCAAAACACTAAAATATCTTTATCTCCTAAACTGGTCGTCTGCGGGGGTCATATTATGCACCAGAAAAAACAATTCAAAACACTAAAATGGTTATCTCTCCTAAACTAGGGGTCTGCGGGGGTCATATTATGCACCAGAAAAAAAATATTCAAAACACTAAAATGGCTACATCTCCTAAAGTAGTGGTCTGCGGCGGTCATTTTATGCTTAGAAAAAAAAAAATCAAAACACTAAAATATCTATATCTCCTAAACTAGTCGTCTGCGGGGGTCATATTATGCACCAGAAAAAAAAATTCAAAACACTAAAATGGTTATCTCTCCTAAACTAGGTGTCTGCGGGGGTCATATTATGCACCAGAAAAAAAAAATTCAAAACACTAAAATGGCTACATCTCCTAAACTCGGGGTCTGCGGGGGTTATTTTATGCACCAGAAAAAAAAAAATCAAAACACTAAAATGGCTGTATCTCCTCAACTAGGGGTCTGCTGGTGTCATATTATGCACCTGAAAAAAGCATTCAAAACACTAAAATGGCTATATCTATTAAACTAGGGGTCTGCGGGGGTCATTTTATGCACCAGAAAAAAACATTCAAAACACTAAAATGGCTATATCTCCTAAACTGGGCGTCTGCGGAGGTCATTTAATGCAGCAGGAAAAAAAACCATTCAAAACACAAAAATGGTTATATCTCCTGAACCAGTCGTCTGCGGGGTTCATATTATGCACCAGAAAAAAACATTCAAATCACTAAAATGGCTATATCTCCTAAACTGGGCGTCTGAGGGGTAATTTCATGCAGCAGGAAAAAAAACCATTCAAAACACAAAAATGGTTATATCTCCTGAGCTAGGGGTCTGCGTGGGTCATTTTATGCACCAGAAAAAAAACAATCAAAACACTAAAATGGCTATATCTCCTCAACTAGGGGTCTGCTGGTGTCATACTAAGCACCTGAAAAAAACATTCAAAACACCAAAAAGGCTATAACTCCTAAACTAGTCGTCTGCGGGGGTCATATTATGCACCAGAAAAAAATATTCAAAACACTAAAATGGCTATATCTCCTAAACTAGGCGTCTGCGGTGGTCATATGATGCACCAGAAAAAAACATTCAAAACACTGAAATGGCTATATCTCCTAAACTAGGCGTCTGCAGGTGTCATATTATGCACCAGAAAAAAACATTCAAAACACGAAAATGGCTATATCTCCTAAACTGGGCGCCTGCGGGGGTCATTTAATGCAGAAGGAAAAAAAACCATTCAGAACACAAAAATGGTTATATCTCCTGAACCAGTCGTCTGCGGGGTTCATATTATGCACCAGAAAAAAACATTCAAAACACTAAAATGGCTATATCTCCTAAACTGGGCGTCTGGGGGGGTAATTTCATGCAGCACGAAAAAAAACCATTCAAAACACAAAAATGGTTATATCTCCTGAGCTATGGGTCTGCGTGGGTCATTTTATGCACCAGAAAAAAAACAATCAAAACACTAAAATGGCTATATCTCCTGAACTAGTCGTCTGCAGGAGTCATATTGTACACCAGAAAAAAAAAATTCAAAACACTAAAATATCTATATCTCCTAAACTAGTCGTTTGCTGGTGTCATATTAAGCACCTGAAAAAAACATTCAAAACACTGAAATGGCTATAACTCCTAAACTAGCCGTCTGCGGGGGTCATATTATGCACCAGGAAAAAAAAAATCAAAACACTGAAATGGATATATCTCCTAAACTAGGCGTCTGCGGGGGTCATTTTATGCAGCAGGAAAAAAAAACATTCAAAACACAAAAATGGCTATATCTCCTAAACTAGTCGTCTGCGGGGGTCATATTATGCACCAGAAAAAAAAATTCAAAACACAAAAATGGCTATATCTCCTAAACTAGGGGTCTGCGGGGGTCATATTATGCACCAGAAAAAAAAATTCAAAACACTGAAATGGCTATATCTCCTAAACTAGGCGTCTGCGGGGGTCATTTTATGCAGCAGGAAAAAAAAACATTCAAAACACGAAAATGGCTATATCTCGTAAACTAGTCGTCTGCGGGGGTCATATTATGCACCAGAAAAAAACATTCAAAACACTAAAATGGCTATATCTCCGCAACTAGGGGTCTGCTGGTGTCATAGTATGCACCAGAAAAAGACATTCAAAACACTAAAATGGCTATATCCCCTAAACTAGGCGTCTGCGTGAATCATTTTGTACACCAGAAAAAAAAATTCAAAACACTAAAATGGCTACATCTCCTAAACTAGGGGTCTGCGGGGGTCATATTATGCACCAGAAAAAAACATTAAAACACTAAAATGGCTATATATCCTCAACTAGGGGTCTGCTGGGGTTATGTTATGCACCAGAAAAAAAAACATTCAAAACACTAAAATGGCTATATCCCCTAAACTAGGCGTCTGCAGGAGTCATATTGTACACCAGAAAAAAAAAAATTCAAAACACTAAAATATCTATATCTCCTAAACTAGTCGTCTGCGGGGGTCATATCATGCACCAGAAAAAAACATTCAAAACACTAAAATGGCTATATCTCCTCAACTAGGGGTCTGCTGGGGTCATATTATGCACCAGAAAAAATATTCAAAACACTAAAATGGCTATATCTCCTAAAGTAGGCGTCTGCGGGGGTCATATTATGCACCAGAAAAAAACATTCAAAACACTAAAATGGCTATATAGCCTCAACTAGGGGTCTGATGGGGTTATATTATGCACCGTTAAAAAAACATTCAAAACACTAAAATGGCTATATCCCCTAAACTAGGCGTCTGCGGGAGTCATTTTGTACACCAGAAAAAAATATTCAAAACACTAAAATGGCTATATCTCCTAAACTAGGCGTCTGCGGTGGTCATATTATGCACCAGAAAAAACCATTCAAAACACTAAATGGATATATCTCCTAAACTAGGGATCTGCGGGGGTCATAATATGCACCAGAAAAAAACATTCAAAACACTAAAATGGCTATATCTCCTCAACTAGGGGTCTGCTGGGGTCATATTATGCACCAGAAAAAAATATTCAAAACACTAAAATGGCTATATCTCCTAAACTAGGCGTCTGCGGTGGTCATATTATGCACCAGAAAAAAACATTCAAAACACTAAAATGGCTATATCTCTTAAACTAGGCGTCTGCGGGGGTCATTTTGTGCACTAGAAAAAAAACCTTCAAAACACTAAAATGGCTATATCCCCTAAACTAGGCGTCTGCGGGAGTCATATTGTACACCAGAAAAAAAAAAATTCAAAACACTAAAATATCTATATCTTCTAAACTAGTCGTCTGCGGGGGTCATATTATGCACCAGAAAAAAATATTCAAAACACTAAAATGGCTATATCTCCTAAACTAGGCGTCTGCGGTGGTCATATTATGCACCAGAAAAAAACATTCAAAACAGTAAAATGGATATATCTCCTAAACTAGGGGTCTGCGGGGGTCATATTATGCACCAGAAAAAAACATTCAAAACACTAAAATGGCTATATCTCTTAAACTAGGCGTCTGCGGGGGTCATTTTATGCACTAGAAAAAAAACATTCAAAACACTAAAATGGCTATATCCCCTAAACTAGGCGTCTGCGTGAGTCATTTTGAACACCAGAAAAAAAAAATTCAAAACACCAAAATGGCTATATCTCCTAAACTAGGGGTCTGCGGGGGTCATATTATGCACCAGAAAAAAACATTCAAAACACTAAAATGGGTATGTCTCTTAAACTAGGCGTCTGCGGGGGTCATTTTATGTACTAGAAAAAAAACATTCAAAACACTAAAATGGCTATATCCCCTAAACTAGGCGTCTGCGTGAGACATTTCGTACACCAGGAAAAAAACATTCAAAACACTAAAATGGCTATATATCCTCAAATAGGGGTCTGCCGGGGTTATATTATGCACCAGAAAAAAAACATTCAAAACACTAAAATGGCTATATCCCCTAAAATAGGCGTCTGCGGGAGTCATTTTGAACACCAGAAAAAAAAAATTCAAAACACTAAAATATCTATATCTTCTAAACTAGTCGTCTGCGGGGGTCATATTATGCACCAGAAAAAAACATTCAAAACACTAAAATGGCTATATCTCTTAAACTAGGCGTCTGCGAGGGTCATTTTATGCACTAGAAAAAAAACATTCAAAACACTAAAATGGCTATATCCCCTAAACTAGGCGTCTGCGTGAGACATTTCGTACACCAGAAAAAAAACATTCAAAACACTAAAATGGCTATATGTCCTCAACTAGGGGTCTGCCGGGGTCATATTATGCACCAGAAGAAACCATTCAAAACACTAAATGGATATATCTCCTAAACTAGGGATCTGCGGGGGTCATAATATGCACCAGAAAAAAACATTCAAAACACTAAAATGGCTATATCTCCTCAACTAGGGGTCTGCTGGGGTCATATTATGCACCAGAAAAAAATATCCAAAACACTAAAATGGCTATATCTCCTAAACTAGGCGTCTGCGGTGGTCATATTATGCACCAGAAAAAAACATTCAAAACACTAAAATGGCTATATCTCCTCAACTAGGGGTCTGCTGGGGTCATATTATGCACCAGAAAAAAATATTCAAAACACTAAATTGGCTATATCTCCTAAACTAGGTATCTGCGGGGGTCATTTTATGCAGCAGGAAAAAAAACATTCAAAACACGAAAATCGCTATATCTCCTGAACTAGTCGTCTGCGGGGGTCATATTATGCACGAGAAAATAAAATTCAAAACACTAAAATGGCTATATCTCTTAAACTAGGCGTCTGCGGGGGTCATTTTATGCACTAGAAAAAAAACATTCGAAACACTAAAATGGCTATATCTCCTAAACTAATCGTCTGCGGTCGTCATGTTATGCACCAAAAAAAAATATTCAAAACACAAAAATGGCTATATCTCCTGAACTAGTCGTCTGCGGGGGTCATATTATGCACCAGAAAAAAAAAATTCAAAACACTGAAATGGCTATATCTCCTAAACTAGGCGTCTGCGGGGGTCATTTTATGCAGCAGGAAAAAAAAACATTCAAAACACAAAAATGGCTATATCTCCTGAACTAGTCGTCTGCGGGGGTCATATTATGCACCAGAAAAAAAAAATTCAAAACACTGAAATGGCTATATCTCCTAAACTAGGCGTCTGCGGGGGTCATTTTATGCAGCAGGAAAAAAAAAACATTCAAAACACAAAAATGGCTATATCTCCTAAACTAGTCGTCTGCGGGGGTCATATTATGCACCAGAGAAAAACATTCAAAACACTAAAATGGCTATATCCCCTAAACTAGGCGTCTGCGGGAGTCATATTGTACACCAGAAAAAAAAAATTCAAAACACTAAAATATCTATATCTTGTAAACTTGTCGTCTGCGGGGGTCATGTTATGCACCAGAAAAAAATATTCAAAACACTAAAATGGCTATGTCTCCTAAACTAGGCGTCTGCGGTGGTCATATTATGCACCAGAAAAAAACATTCAAAACACTAAAATGGCTATATCTCCTCAACTAGGGGTCTGCTGGGGTCATATTATGCACCAGAAAAAAATATTCAAAACACTAAATTGGCTATATCTCCTAAACTAGGTATCTGCGGGGGTCATTTTATGCAGCAGGAAAAAAAAACATTCAAAACACGAAAATCGCTATATCTCCTGAACTAGTCGTCTGCGGGGGTCATATTATGCACGAGAAAATAAAATTCAAAACACTAAAATGGCTATATCTCTTAAACTAGGCGTCTGCGGAGGTCATTTTATGCACTAGAAAAAAAACATTCAAAACACTAAAATGGCTATATCTCCTAAACTAATCGTCTGCGGTCGTCATGTTATGCACCAAAAAAAAATATTCAAAACACAAAAATGGCTATATCTCCTAAACAAGTCGTCTGCGGGGGTCATATTATGCACCAGAAAAAAAAATTCAAAACACTGAAATGGCTATATCTCCTAAACTAGGCGTCTGCGGGGGTCATTTTATGCAGCAGGAAAACAAAACATTCAAAACACAAAAATGGCTATATCTCCTAAACTAGTCGTCTGCGGGGGTCATATTATGCACCAGAAAAAAACATTCAAAACACCAAAATGGCTGTATCTCCTCAACTAGGGGTCTGCTGGTGTCATATTATGCACCAGAAAAAAACATTCAAAACACAAAAATGGCTATATCCCCTAAACTAGGCGTCTGCGGGGGTCATATTGTACACCAGAAAAAAAAAATTCAGAACACTGAAATATCTATATCTCCTAAACTAGTCCTCTGCGGGTGTCATATTATGCACCAGAAAAAAATATTCAAAACACTAAAATGGCTATATCTCCTCAACTAGGGGTCTGCTGGGGTCATATTATGCACCAGAAAAAAATATTCAAAACACTAAAATGGCTATATCTCCTAAACTAGGCGTCTGCGGGGGTCATATTATGCACCAGAAAAAAACATTCAAAACACTAAAATGGCTATATATCCTCAACTAGGGGTCTGCTGGGGTTATATTATGCACCAGAAAAAAAACATTCAAAACACTAAAATGGTTATATCCCCTAAACTAGGCGTCTGCGGGAGTCATATTGTACACCAGAAAAAAAGAAATTCAAAACACTAAAATATCTATATCTCCTAAACTAGTCGTCTACGGGGGTCATATTATGCACCAGAAAAAAATTTTCAAAACACTAAAATGGCTACATCGCCTAAACTCGGCGTCTGCGGTGGTCATATTATGCACCAGAAAAAACCATTCAAAACACTAAAATGGATATATCTCCTAAACTAGGGGTCTGCGGGGGTCATATTATGCACCAGAAAAAAACATTCAAAACACTAAAATGGCTATATCTCCTCAACTAGGGGTCTGCTGGGGTCATATTATGCACCAGAAAAAAATATTCAAAACACTAAAATGGCTATATCTCCTAAACTAGGCGTCTGCGGGGGTCATTTTATGCACCAGAAAAAAAAAATCAAAACACTAAAATGGCTATATGTCCTAAACTAATCGTCTGCGGTCGTCATATTATGCACCAGAAAAAACACATTCAAAACACTTAAATGGCTATATCTCCTAAACTAATCGTCTGCGTGGGCCATATTATGCACCAGATAAAAACATTCAAAACACTAAAATGGCTATATCTCCTAACTAGGCGTCCGCGGGGGTCATTTAATGCAGCAGCAAAAAAAAACCTTCAAAACACAAAAATGGCTATATCTCCTGAACTAGTCGTCTGCGGGGATCATATTATGCACCAGAAAAAAAATTCAACACACTAAAATGGCTATACCTCCTAAACTAGTCGTCTGCGGGGGTCATTTTATGCACCAGAAAAAAAAATCAAAACACTAAAATGGATTTATCTCCTAAACTATTCGTCTGCGTGGGCCATATTATGCACCAGAAAAAAAAAATTCAAAACACTAAAATGGCTATATCTCCTAAACTAATCGTCTGCAGTTCAGTTCAGTTTTTATGCATTTTTATTTATGTTACTTAATTTACTCTTAAATGCTAGACAAAAAAACGCTTAAAAATTAGCTTAATTAACTTAAAATTATTTTATTCTAACTTACTGGCCCCATGCAGGCACTCTAAGTTACACCTAGCATTTAAACTATGTCTTTCGATGTATCTTACAGTCTATATTTATTTATACATTCATTGTACTAAAACTAAGAAAATAAATTTTATATAAAAACTTAGTAAATGAACAGTTTTTTTAAATACTATTATAAAAACTTAAAACTAAAAACTTACAGACTACCTAAAAATAAATCTTAATCTACTTAACCTACTTACATCTAATACATTATATATACATACATGATATATATATACCTAATATATAGATATATATATAAATATATATATGTTTTTTTTTTTTGTATTTTTTTTTATTTTTATTGATTTTTTTTTGTTTTTGTTTTTATATATTTTTTTTTCTTAAATCTAACTTACTTATACTTAAAGCTATGTAAGCCGGCCATGGCTAAATAAAGTAGGCGACTTTGCTTCACATGAAGCTACCTATTGCTGGCGGAATACGACGACGACGCATCCTCTCCTTCAACAAGCCACCAAAATTGCTGGTGC
Organism: Volucella zonaria; assembly: GCA_963966105.1. Classification (NCBI taxonomy): domain Eukaryota; kingdom Metazoa; phylum Arthropoda; class Insecta; order Diptera; family Syrphidae; genus Volucella; species Volucella zonaria. The sequence continues at coordinate 2,718,079 of CAWYQB010000254.1, read as the reverse complement.
TGCTGAGCAACATCCCTCATGTCGCGACTCCCTACCGCCCTACTGAACCGGAGACACTCCGCACTGCTGTGTGCGACGTCTCTGTCGTAGTTGAATCGCCTGTCCGCAGCTGTTCGAGCAACGTGGAAGATTAGCGGCACCGCCAATCTGTCCTGGATCAGACCTTTACTATGTAAGTAGAGGAACGCTTCTGGAGGAATCAAGCCGTCAAAGCGAACTCTCTCGTGATACATATAATTAGGGTAGTAAGCCCCGGAGATCAGGTTGTTCGTTGAGGTCATTGCTCTTGCAATGTGCCTTCGAGTCAACTTAATGACGAAATTGTCCACTCTTATTAGGTTCGCCCTATTGTACAAGACCTCATTGCGATAGAATTTTATGTACTCAGACTCTGGTGTTCTATATAACCGAAGACAAGCCCTTAGGCAAGCCCTCTCAAACACCCGAATCTTTTCCAATAAACTTGCTCTCACGTTGAACCACGCGGGACATCCAAACACAAGCATCGAGTTGGCTGTTATAAAACAGTCTCCTTGTAAGGGCAAAAGCACCTCTGGCTCTGGCCAGAGCAACATCTATATGTTTGTTAAAATACAGATATTGATCTAGCTAGATCCCAAGGTATCTGACTACATTTCGACAAGCAAGTGGCTGTCCATGCTGTCCGACGATAGAGAACTTTCGCCAATTCTTTCTGGTATCCCTAGAGGCCCCAGACAAAGGCGTCCTAAACAGAATGGTTTCCGACTTCTGAAAGTTGATTTTCAACTTCCAGTCATCGCAATATCGCTTAATTTTGTCGAAGTCACGTTGCAAAAGTGTATTAATGACCTCAATCTTTGGACCTGATCTGTACGCAATTAAGTCGTCTGCGTACGCTATGGCATGGTGAAGGGAACCTATCAGATCACTTGTGTAAATGTTGAATAGGATCGGCGAATTTACCGCACCTTGTTGCAGACCGTTTTTAATATTAAATGTTCCAGCAGAAGTCACATCGCCATTCTTCACGATGAACTGTCTACTGGAGAGCATATCAAAAAGAACATACAGCAGTGGCTTATTAATTCCCAATCTGTCCAGCTTGAAAAAGAGTCCCTCTAACCATACGGTATCGAAGGCCTTTTCCAAGTCAATCAGGCAGGCGCCAGTGCACTGTTTCTTGCCTTTGTTCCATTGGATATCAGAAACCAGTTTAGACGCAGCATGAATGATATCATGCCCCGCCTTGAAACCGAATTGATTATCCGGAACTATATGTTTGTCCTCAACCCACTTAGTCAGGACTCTATTGATTACCTTCTCGAAAACCTTACTGATGTTTGGAAGAAGACTGATCGAGCGGAGATTTGCCGGATTGGAAGTATCTTTATTCCTTTTGGGAATGGGATGTACCACCGCTGTTTTCCAATGCGCTGGATAATGTGCATTATTCATTGCATTATTAAACAGGGTGGTATAAATGTTCACCGCTTCTAGTGGGAGATGTCGAAGCACAATGTTCGGTATTTCATCGGTTCCCACTGATTTCTTACTTCTAAGCGATTCGAAGATCGTTTGGAGCTCCTCCTTCGAAATGAACGGGGGTAGTACCGTATCGTTGGTGATGACATTATTTGCCATATTCTCGTCACTGAACTGGGTGAAACCCGAGCTCTCGAATCGCCAATTCGCAATTTCATTTCGAAGGCAGGAGTTGTGCACAAGGACTCGACTCTCCAGTTCGTGGTTCGGGCCAATGACATAATTCGCCTTGTACACTTCCTGGAAAGTCGCTCCTATAGCCTCTACCTTCTCCTGCGGATCCTCAACCACAAAGAAGTTGTCATCATCAACTGCCTCATTTGGATCAATGCCTGCTGCTACAAGTATTTGTTCGTTGTTCGTCGTTCGGGCGATTCTAAGACATGGAAGGTCGTTCTGATTATTTCTCCGAAATATTTTATTTATTTGCGGGAACATATTCGGGTTGCTGGTGTTTACAGCCCGAATTTTGTTGTTCCAATACAAACTTACAGAATTTCTGTAATTATCTTTTATTAATATCTGTAGGTTTTTAATCGACGACTTCAATGTCATGATCTCCGGGTTATGTCTGTCAGTAAACTGTCTGTACAAGGTTTTTAGTCTTGACAGCAGTCTACTTTTATGTCAGTGCAGTGCGTCAATAGTTGCGTTGCGGAATAAGTCTTCGTTGTCACTGTGTTGATACCGTGGTATCGTTTTGTCTGTAGTTCGTTTGATTGTCTCGTCCATTAGTCTAAGATACCTGTCAATCTCCTCGTTTGACAGATTTCTGTTGGACGGTGGGTAGAGCGAATTCGAGGAGAGTGCTCTCGTCAGTATTCTTGAGAAGTGTGTCCAACGCACCCTACTATAATTGTAGGAATGCCTTTGAACAAACTCATCCAATTCCGCAATTTCGTTGGGAACAGTTATTTCGGTGCTGAGACCGCAATGGTCACTGTCATACACGAAAGTGCGTAGACAGTTTGTAGTTTGTTGGTTAGTGCACGTCAGTTGTATTCGTGAGTCGAGCAGCAGGAGATCCAAATAGGACCCGTGTCTGGGAAACGACGGACTATCTGTCGCTTTGAGGCCGAGTCGATACATCACACTGTGCTGACCCCACCAATTGAATAGTAGGTTCCCTCTAGTATTTGGTGTATTATTTCCCCAATCACTATGTTTGGCGTTGAAATCTCCGCTGGTGCTGACCCCACCAATTGAATAGTAGGTTCCCTCTAGTGTTTGGTGTATTGTTTCCCCAATCACTGTGTTTAGCGTTGAAATCTCCGCCGATAATAAAATAGTTGTCTTCCAATTCCAGCCTCAGGAATCGAAAAAGTGTCTCGAGCTCTGAGATGAATAAGGTGGATTGAGTAGCCTTAGGTGCATAGACAGACACCATGTATAACCGCTTTCCACTACGGAGAGGGATGTACATGACGCATGCTTCCAGCACCTGAAACCTACGTACCACACGACTGTATATTCTTTTGACACGCAGTCCCTTTCTTACAAAGATTGCAACACCTCCTCCTTGAATGGAATTGAGTCGGTTTCTTCGTAATATTTCATATCTTTTGTGCCTCATTTTGTGTCTTTTAGTAAGCTTAGTTTCGCTAACCAAAAGCACATCAGGGGCTTGGTCTTTAAGCAACTTAAAGAGTGTGGCTCTTCGTTCGAACCTAATCAATGAATTAACATTCACTGCAAGGACCTTTAGGGTTTGCTCCGCCATGTACGTACCCATTACGACTGAAGGTGCGTTAGGCCCGGCAGCAGCGAGTATATTTGATCCACCCGTGTAGCCTGTTCTTGTATTTGACGTTGAAGCTGAGCCATCTGCCCCTGAATAGAGAGCATTATACCTAGCATGTCAGTTGCAGGTTCCGGTGCTCTAGGCGCTGGGGCCTGAGAAGCAACCTTCGCTTGTTGTGCCGTATTTCCCCTACCTGCCGCCATTTGGGCGTAGGTAACATGGGGAGTAACGGCTGGTGTTTGTGCCTGCACGAGTGGACGTTTAACTTCCACTTTCTGCTGCCGAGCCAGATTTACTCTTTTGATGTATTGGAATTTGGGACAACCCCGATAATTTGCGGTGTGTCCCGTGTTCCTACATAAGGCACAAGAGAGTTGGCTTTTTTCCGACGCTCCGTCCTTACCTAGAGCGCATTCTTCTGACTTGTGGTTCTTTCCACACTTAACGCATCGAGGCTGCATTTCGCAGTTCGACGCGGCGTGCCCGAACCTTTGGCAGCGAACACATTGTAAAATGTTTTCGCTCCTCTTTAATTTCTCCCAGTGTACAACCTGGTAGTCCAGGACTTTTATGCTCCTTAGACCATCCAGTTTGCTGTTGGGACTTAGCTGGACCAGGAAAAACGGTAGTTTCCGCTTCTCCCTTTTGGCTCTAGCCGTGACGAATGGCTTAACCCCCACGAATTTGAGCTCTTCGCACTCCTTTCCTTTAAGCAGTGCAAGGAGCTGCTCCGGATCCGTAGACGATTCTAACCCCCTCAGCAGCATAGTTTGCAGCTTCTACCCCTTCGGGGTGTAGGAGAAGAACTCCGTCGTCGAATCCTTCAACAAATTTCTAACTTTATGATAGCGCTCCACTGTGTTACAGTGGATCGCATGCCTATCTAATGATAAACTTTTAATAAAAAAATTGTTGCCTATGGCCGACTTACATAGTTCTATCGTCTCCTTGAGTTCCATCTTATAAGTGTTTATAGGTGGAACCCTTACTTTTGTAATCTTTTGTTGTTGTTGTTGTGGTTGCTTTTGTTGTTGGTGTTGCTGCTGCTGTTGCTGTGGTTGCCCTTGTTGCTGTGATTTCAGTTGTTGCTGTTGCTGCCTCTTCTGCTGCTGCCGTTGTCGCTGTTGCTGTGGTGCCCGCTGATATGTTTTTTGAGCCTGCGTAGGTGTAGGCTGCTGGTTTGGTTTTTGTTGTTGTGGCTGCTGAGAGTTGAGAAGTTCTCCTAGCTGTTCCCTCTCCCTTCCTGCCATTTGCTTAGCTTTAATAGCTAGCACTCCTTGCTGGAGCTCTTTAATGTTGGCGTGAATTCTTTCCACCTCCTCTTCTTCATCATCTGACTCAGAAGCCGCCAGAGATGCAAACATGTTGTTAAATTCTTCTCTACCATCAGGCACATATGGGAGATGATCATTAACTGCCTTTTGCCTTGTTTGCTGCCGTGCTGCTGCCCTTGTTGCTATAGAGCGAACCTCTTCCCTATCTCCCAGCTTTTCTGTTGATGCTGAGAGGGAAGTGCGCTTCAGTGAATTCGGAGCAGGCTTCATCTTCCTCCTCCTCTTTGTCTTTGGCTCAACCACTACCGCTAGTTGGCTTGACCCACTGGACACATCGCCTGACTTTTCAGCTGGTCCCGCTATTGGCATAGCGGGACGCTCTTCCGAATATATCGCGTGATGTTGATCGCTCACTTTTTATTATTTTTAAATTAAAAATAAAAAAAATAACAAAAAACAAAAAATTTACTTCACTCGGATTCGAACCCGCGACCTATGATATGTCGGCCGAACACACTGCCACTGTGCTAATTGGAGCCTATGTAACGCTTCCCAAATATCTTTCTTTTAGATTTTACTATGCAATCGCAAACCGAAACACGTTTAAACACCGCGGAGGTCTATGAACGACTGAAACTAATCGTCTGCGGTCGTCATATTATGCACCAGAAAAAAACATTCAAAACACTAAAATGGCTATATCTCCTCAACTAGGGGTTTGCTGGTGTCATATTATGCACCAGAAAAAAACACTCAAAACACTAAAATGGCTATATCTCCTAAACTAGGCGTCTGCGGGGGTCATTTTACGCACCTGAAAAAAAAAATTCAAAATCAGAAAGAAAAAAATCCATACACTAAAATGGAAATATCTCCTTAGCTAGACGTCTGCGGGGGTCATTTTGTGCACCAGAACAAAAACAATCAAAACACTAAAATGGCTATATCTCCTCAACTAGGGGTCTGCTGGTGTCATATTATGCACCAGAAAAAAATATTAGTTAGTTTTTAGTTTTAAATGCATTTTATTATCTTAATCATTAACCCTTACATACTAACAAAAAATGCTTAAATGCTAGCTTAAAATTACTTAACAATCTTATACTAACTTACTGGCCCCACACAGGCACTCTAAGCTACTCTAAATTCTTGTATTTATGTCTTTCGACTTTATTTACATTTATTTTTTTACATATATATCTTGTATACTTAAGGCTAAGAAAAAAAAATTGTTAACAAAAACTTAGCATATGGACTTAATTTTCTATAAAACTTAATATCTAACTTAAAATATACCTTAGTCTACCTAACCTACATACACAATATACACACATATATATAATACACAATTATATACATATATTAGTATATACCTTTGTATATACTAATATATGTATATATTTTTTAAATGCTAACCTAAACCTATGTAAGCTGGCCATCGCTATTCACAGAGCAAATAGATCTGTCAGCTCTGCCCCATTAGTGAGGCTGGTCAGTAATTGACGGAAACGACGACGATGAAACATCTTCTCCATCATTCAACCACCAGAAATGCTGTTGCTGCCGAACGACATCCCTCTTATCGCGATTCCCCACCGCCCTACTGAACCTGAGACGATCCACACTGCCGTGTGCGACGTCTCTGTCGTAGTTGAGTCGCCTGTCCCCAGCTTTCCGAGCGACATGGAAGATTAACGGGAACGCTGATCTATCCTGGATCAACCCTATCTGATCTAGGTAGAGGAATGCTTCCGGTGGAACGAAGCCATCAGAGCGCACACTCTCGTGGTAAAGGTAATTGGGGTAGTAAGCCCCAGATATCAGGTTATTCGTCGAGTTCATTGCTCTTGCAATGTGCCTTCGAGTCAGCTTAATTACGAAGTTGTCCACTCGCATTAGGTTCGCCCTGTTGTAAAGGACCTCATTACGATAAAATTTTTTGTACTCCGACTCTGGTGTTCTGTACAAGCGAAGGCAAGCCCTAAGGCAAGCCCTCTCAAACACCCGAATCTTTTCCATTAAGCTTGCTCGTACATTGAACCACACGGGGCACCCGAATACCAGCATGGGCCTGACAAGGGCCATGTAGCAGATTACCTTTACCCTCGCATCGAGTTGGCTGCTATAAAACAGTCTCTTTGTAAGGGCAAAAGCGCCTTTGGCTCTGGCCAGAGCAGCATCTACATTTTTGTCAAAATACAGAAACTGATCTAGCCAGATTCCAAGGTATCTGACTGCATTTCGACAGGCAAGAGGCTGTCCGTGTTGTCCAATGATCGACAACTTTCGCCAATTTTTTCTGGTATCCCTAGAGGCTCTAGACAACGGCGTCCTAAAGAGAATGGTTTCCGACTTCTGAAAGTTGATTTTCAACTTCCAGTCATCGCAAAATCGTCTTATCTTATCGAAGTCACGCTGCAAGAGAGTATTAATGACCTCGATTTTTGGACCTGTTCTGTACGCTATCAAATAGTCTGCGTACGCAATAGAATGGGGAAGTAAACCTATCAAGTCGCTTGTATAAATGTTGAATAGGATCGGCGAATTGACCACGCCTTGCTGAAGACCATTTTTAATTTGAAATATTCCAACAGAAGTCACATCGCCATTTTTCACGATGAACTGTCTGTTGGTTAGCATATTAAAGAGAATGTACAGGAGTGGTTTACTGATCCCCAGCTTAGTCAGCTTATAGAAAAGACCCTCTAATCATATAGTGTCGAAGGCCTTCTCCAAGTCAACAAGGCAGGCACCAGTGCATTGGTTTTTGCCTTTATTCCATTGGATATCGGACACCAGTTTAGACGCGGCATGTGAGATATCATGTCCCGCCTTAAAACCGAATTGACTATCCGGAACTATATGTTTGTCCTCAACCCACCTAGACAGAGCTCTATTGATTACTTTTTCAAACACCTTACTGATATTCGGAAGGAGACTTATCGACCGGAGATTCGCCGGATTGGATATATCCTTTCCCTTTTTGGGGATAGGTTGCACCACCGCCGTTTTCCAATGCGCTGGATAATGTGCATTATTCATTGCATTATTAAACAGGGTGGTGTAAATGTCCACCGCTTCTAGAGGAAGATGTCGAAGCACGATGTTCGGAATACCATCGGTCCCCACTGATTTCTTAGCCCTGATTGTGTCGAAGATCTCATGGAGCTCTTACTTCGAAATGAACGGGGGTAGGCCACCCTCGCTGGTAATGACATTATTTGCCATATTTTCTTCGCTGAACCGGGTGAAACCAGAGCCCTCGGATCGCCAGTTCTCTACTTCATTTCGAATGAAGAAGTCGTGCACCAAGACGCGATTGTCCAGGTCATAATTAGGTCCAATGGTATCAGTGGCCTTGTACATTTCCTGGAAAGTCGCCCCTATGGCTTCAACCTTCTCCTGTGGATCCTCGATCACAAAGAAGTCGTCATCATCAGCGGCCTCATTTGGATCAATACCTGCTATTGTCAGTAACCGTTCGTTGTCTGTTGTCCGGGCTATTTTAAGACACTGAAGATCGTTTTGATTTTTTCTCCGAAATAGTTTGTTTATTTGAGGGAACATATTCGGGTTGCTGGTGTTTACAGCCCGAACCCTGTTGTTCCAATACGAACTTACAGAAATTCTGTAATTCTCTTTTATTAACGTTTGAATATTTTTAATCGACGACTTCAGTGTCCTAATCTCCGGGCCTTGTCTGTCAATTAACTGTCTGTACAAGTTTTTGAGTCTTGTCAGAAGTCTACTTTTCTGTCGGTGCAGTGCGTCAATAGTAGGATTGCGGAACAGGTCTTCGTTAGTCGTACGTCGATATCGCGGTATTGTAGCGTCCATAGTTTGTTTAATTGTCTCGTCCATTTGTTTTAGGTAATTGTCGATCTCCTCGTTTGACAAATTCTTATTGGACGGTGGGTGGAGCGTATGCGAGGAGAGCGCACGTGTCATGGTTGCGGAGAAGCGTGTCCACCGAGTCTTACTGTAGTTGTAAGAATATCTTTGGACAAACTCCTCCAATTCCGCAATTTCGTTGGGAACTGTAATTTCGGTGCTAAAACCGCAATGGTCACTGTCATACACGAATGTGCGCAGACAGTTTAGCGTTTGCAAATTCGTACCTGTCAGTCGTATACGTTCGTCGTACAGCAGTAGATCCAAATAAGACCCGCCTCTGGGAAACGACGGGTTATCCGTCGCTTTAAGACCGAGTCTGTACATGACATCGTGCTGACCCCACCAATCGAGTAGTAGGTTCCCTCTAGTATTTGGAAAATTATTTCCCCAATCTCTGTGTTTAGCGTTGAAATCCCCGCCGATTACAAAATAATTCTCCCCCGATTCCAGCCTCAGAAGTCGAAAAAGCGTGTCAAGCTCTGTAATAAATAAAGTGGATTGTGAAGTCTCAGGTGCATAAACAGAGGCCAAGTACAGCCGCTTTCCACTGCGGAGCAGGATGTAAATGACGACTGCCTCCAACACCCGGAACCTACGCAACACTCCCTTGTACACTCTGTGAAATTTTATACCTTGTTTAATGAAGATCGCGACCCCGCTTCCACATTTGGATCGGGGCCGGTTTCTTCTTCTAACAATATAATTATTGTACTCCAGTTTGTGCTTATCGGTTAGCTTGGTTTCGCTAGCGAAAAGCACATCAGGAGTTTGGTCTTGTAGCAATTTAAACATCGCGGCTCTTCGCTCGATCCTAATCAGTGAATTAACATTTACCGCAAGGACCTTCAAAGATTGCTCCACCATGTGCGTATCCATTACGACATGTGTTGCGTTAGGCCCGGCAGCAGCGCGTAGATCTGGTCCACCCGCTTGGCCTGTTCTTGCACCTGCTTTTGCAGCTGAGCCATCTGCCCTTGGATTGCGAGCAAGATGGCCAGCATGTTAGGTGCAGCTTCCGTTGTTCTCGGCATTGGCGCCGGAGAAGCAACAGTCGCTTGCTGTACCGTAGCCCCCCTACCTGCCGCCATTTGGGCGTAGGAAATTTGGGACGTGACGGCTGGTGTTTGAAACCTAACAGGTGAACGTTTGACCTCCACCTTCTGCTGCCGAGCCAGTTTTGCTTTTTTAATGTCAGCGAACTTAGGACAACCCCGATAGTTTGCGGTGTGTCCCACGTTCCCACATAACACGCACGAGAGTTGCGTCCTATCGGATGCTCCGTCCCTACCCAGAGCACATTCCTCAGAACTGTGGTTCTTTGCGCACTTCACGCATCGAGGCTGCATTTGGCAGTTCGACGCGGCGTGCCCGAACCTCTGGCAGCGAACGCATTGTATAACGCCTTCGCTCCTTTTTAATTTTTCCCAGTGAACCACCTGGTAATCTAGGACATTGATACTCCTTAGACTATCCAGACGGCTTTCGGGACTGAGCTGCACCAGGAAGAACGGTAGATTCCGTTTCTTCCGCCTGGCTCTAGCTGTGGTAAATGGCTTTACCCCCACGAACTTGAGTCCTTCGCACTCCTTCTCTTTGAGCAGTGCCAGGATCTCCTCAGGATCAGAAGACGGTTCCAACCCCTTCAGCAGCATCGATTGCCGCTTTTCACACTTCGGTGTGAATGAGTAGTGCTCCGACGTCGTTTCCTTTAGGAGCTCTTTCACTTTCGTGGCGATCGTTCCCCAATCTCTTAATATTAAAATTATTACCAATGACCAACTTACACAGGTCCTTGGTAGCATTTACCTCTAGTTTATAGGTGTTCAGAAAAAAATATTCAAAACACTAAAATGCCTATATCTCCTAAACTAGGCGTCTGCGGTGGTCATATTATGCACCAGAAAAAAAACATTCAAAACACTAAAATGGATATATCTCCTAAACTAGGGGTCTGCGGGGGTCATATTATGCACCAGAAAAAAACATTCAAAACACTGAAATGGCTATATCTCCTCAACTAGGGGTCTGCTGGGGTCATATTATGCACCAGAAAAAAAACATTCAAAACACTAAAATGGCCATATCTCCTCAACTAGGGGTCTGCTGGGGTCATATTATGCACCAGAAAAAGAAAATTCAAAACACTAAAATGGATATATCTCCTAAACTAGGGTTCTGCGGGGGTCATATTATGCACCAGAAAAAAACATTCAAAAAACTAAAATGGCTATATCTCCTCAACTAGGGGTCTGCTGGTGTCATATTATGCACCAGAAAAAAACATTCAAAACACTAAAATGGCTATATCTCCTAAACTAGGCGTCTGGGGGGTCATTTAATGCAGCAGGAAAAAAAAAAAACATTCAAAACACAAAAATGGCTATATATCCTGAACTAGTCGTCTGCGGGGGTCATTTTATGCACCAGAAAAAAAAATTCAAAACACTAAAATGGATACATCTCCTAAACTAGGCGTCCGCGGGGGTCAATTAATGCAGCAGGAAAAAAAAAACATTCAAAACACAAAAATGGTTATATCTCCTGAACTAGTCGTCTGCGGGGGTCATTTTATGCACCAGAAAAAAAAGTTCAAAACACTAAAATGGATACATCTCCTAAACTAGGCGTCCGCGGGGGTCAATTAATGCAGCAGGAAAAAAAAAACATTCAAAACACAAAAATGGTTATATCTCCTGAACTAGTCGTCTGCGGGGGTCATTTTATGCACCAGAAAAAAACATTCAAAAACCTAAAATGGCTATATCTCCTCAACTAGGGGTCTGCTGGTGTCATATTATGCACCAGAAAAAAACATTCAAAACACTAAAATGGCTATATCTCCTAAACTAGGCGTCTGGGGGGTCATTTAATGCAGCAGGAAAAAAAACATTCAAAACACAAAAATGGCTATATCTCCTGAACTAGGCGTCTGCGGTGGTCATATTATGCACCAGAGAAAAACATTCAAAACACAAAAATGGATATATCTCCTAAACTAGGGGTCTGCGGGGGTCATATTATGCACCAGAAAAAAACATTCAAAACACTGAAATGGCTATATCTCCTCAACTAGGGGTCTGCTGGGGTCATATTATGCACCAGAAAAAAACATTCAAAACACTAAAATGGCCATATCTCCTCAACTAGGGGTCTGCTGGGGTCATATTATGCACCAGAAAAAAACATTCAAAACACTAAAATGGATATATCTCCTAAACTAGGGGTCTGCGGGGGTCATATTATGCACCAGAAAAAAACATTCAAAAAACTAAAATGGCTATATCTCCTCAACTAGGGGTCTGCTGGTGTCATATTATGCACCAGAAAAAAACATTCAAAACACTAAAATGGCTATATCTCCTAAGCTAGGCGTCTGGGGGGTCATTTAATGCAGCAGGAAAAAAAACATTCAAAACACAAAAATGGCTATGTCTCCTGAACTAGTCGTCTGCGGGGGTCATTTTATGCACCAGAAAAAAATGTTCAAAACACTAAAATGGATACATCTCCTAAACTAGGCGTCCGCGGGGGTCAATTAATGCAGCAGGAAAAAAAAACATTCAAAACACAAAAATGGTTATATCTCCTGAACTAGTCGTCTGCGGGGGTCATTTTATGCACCAGAAAAAAACATTCAAAAAACTAAAATGGCTATATCTCCTCAACTAGGGGTCTGCTGGTGTCATATTATGCACCAGAAAAAAACATTCAAAACACTAAAATGGCTATATCTCCTAAACTAGGCGTCTGGGGGGTCATTTAATGCAGCAGGAAAAAAAACATTCAAAACACAAAAATGGCTATATCTCCTGAACTAGTCGTCTGCGGGAGTCATTTTATGCACCAGAAAAAAAAATTCAAAACACTAAAATGGCTATATCTCCTAAACTAGGCGTCTGGGGGGTCATTTAATGCAGCAGGAAAGAAAACATTCAAAACACAAAAATAGCTATATCTCCTGAACTAGTCGTCTGCGGGGGTCATTTTATGCACCAGAAAAAAAAATTCAAAACACTAAAATGCCTATATCTCCTAAACTAGGCGTCTGCGGTGGTCATATTATGCACCAGAAAAAAACATTCAAAACACTAAAATGGATATATCTCCTAAACTAGGGGTCTGCGGGGGTCATATTATGCACCAGAAAAAAACATTCAAAACACTGGAATGGCTATATCTCCTAAACTAGGGGTCTGCTGGGGTCATATTATGCGCCAGAAAAAAACATTCAAAACACTAAAATGGCCATATCTCCTCAACTAGGGGTCTGCTGGGATCATATTATGCACCAGAAAAAAACATTCAAAACACTAAAATGGATATATCTCCTAAACTAGGGGTCTGCGGGGGTCATATTATGCACCAGAAAAAAACATTCAAAAAACTAAAATGGCTATATCTCCTCAACTAGGGGTCTGCTGGTGTCATATTATGCACCAGAAAAAAACATTCAAAACACTAAAATGGCTATATCTCCTAAACTAGTCGTCTGCGGGGGTCATATTATGCACCAGAAAAAAAATTCAACACACTAAAATGGCTATATCTCCTAAACTAGTCGTCTGCGGGGGTCATATTATGCACCAGAAAAAAAAAATCAAAACACTGAAATGGCTATATCTCCTAAACTAGGCGTCTGCGGGGGTCATTTTATGCACCCGAAAAAAAAAATTTCAAAATCAGAAAGAATAAAATCCAAACACTAAAATAGCTATATCTCCTAAGCTAGGCGTCTGCAGGGGTCATTTAATGAACCAGGAAAAAAAAATTCAAAACACAAAAATGGCTATATCTCCTGAACTAGTCGTCTGCGGGGGTCATATAATGCACCAGAAAAAAAGAATTCAAAACACTAAAATGGATATATCCCCTAACCTACGCGTCTGCGGGGGTCATTTTATGCAGCAGAAAAGAAACATTCAAAACACTAAAATGGCTATATCTCCTCAACAAGGGGTCTGCTGCTGTCATATTATGCACCAGAAAAAAACATTTAAGACACTAAAATGGCTATATCTAATAAACTAGGCCTCTGCGGGGGTCATTTTATGCACCAGAAAAAAAAACATTCGAAACACTAAAATGGCTATATCTAATGAACTAGGCCTCTGCGGGGGTCATTTTATGCACCAGAACAAAAACAATCAAAACACTAAAATGGCTATATCTCCTCAACTAGGGGTCTGCTGGGGTCATATTATGCGCCAGAAAAAAACATTCAAAACACTAAAATGGCCATATCTCCTCAACTAGGGGTCTGCTGGGATCATATTATGCGCCAGAAAAAAACATTCAAAACACTAAAATGGATATATCTCCTAAACTAGGGGTCTGCGGGGGTCATATTATGCACCAGAAAAAAACATTCAAAAAACTAAAATGGCTATATCTCCTCAACTAGGGGTCTGCTGGTGTCATATTATGCACCAGAAAAAAACATTGAAAACACTGAAATGGCTATATCTCCTAAACTAGGCGTCTGCGGGGGTCATTTTATGCACCCGAAAAAAAAAATTTCAAAATCAGAAAGAAAAAAATCCAAACACTAAAATAGCTATATCTCCTAAGCTAGGCGTCTGCAGGGGTCATTTAATGAACCAGGAAAAAAAAATTCAAAACACAAAAATGGCTATATCTCCTGAACTAGTCGTCTGCGGGGGTCATATAATGCACCAGAAAAAAAGAATTCAAAACACTAAAATGGATATATCCCCTAACCTACGCGTCTGCGGGGGTCATTTTATGCAGCAGAAAAGAAACATTCAAAACACTAAAATGGCTATATCTCCTCAACTAGGGGTCTGCTGCTGTCAAATTATGCACCAGAAAAAAACATATAAGACACTAAAATGGCTATATCTAATAAACTAGGCCTCTGCGGGGGTCATTTTTTGCACCAGAAAAAAAAACATTCAAAACACTAAAATGGCTATATCCCTTAAACTAGCGGTCTGCGGGGGTCATTTTATGCACCCGAAAAAAAAAATTTCAAAATCAGAAAAAAAAAAAATCCAAACACTTAAATGGCTACATCTCCTAAGCTAGGCGTCTGCGGGGGTCATTTTGTGCACCAGAACAAAAACAATCAAAACACTAAAATGGCTATATCTCCTCAACTAGGGGTCTGCTGGTGTCATATTATGCACCAGAAAAAAATATTCAAAACACTAAAATGCCTATATCTCCTAAACTAGGCGTCTGCGGTGGTCATATTATGCACCAGAAAAAAACATTCAAAACACTAAAATGGATATATCTCCTAAACTAGGGGTCTGCGGGGGTCATATTATGCACCAGAAAAAAACATTCAAAACACTGAAATGGCTATATCTCCTCAACTAGGGGTCTGCTGGGGTCATATTATGCACCAGAAAAAAACATTCAAAACACTAAAATGGCCATATCTCCTCAACTAGGGGTCTGCTGGGGTCATATTATGCACCAGAAAAAAAACATTCAAAACACTAAAATGGATATATCTCCTAAACTAGGGGTCTGCGGGGGTCATATTATGCACCAGAAAAAAACATTCAAAAAACTAAAAAGGCTATATCTCCTCAACTAGGGGTCTGCTGGTGTCATATTATGCACCAGAAAAAAACATTCAAAACACTAAAATGGCTATATCTCCTAAACTAGGCGTCTGGGGGGTCATTTAATGCACCAGAAAAAAAAATTCAAAACACTAAAATGGATATATCTCCTAAACTAGGCGTCCGCCGGGGTCAACTAATGCAGCAGGAAAAAAAAACATTCAAAACACAAAAATGGTTATATCTCCTGAACTAGTCGTCTGCGGGGGTCATATTATGCACCAGAAAAAAAATTCAACACACTAAAATGGCTATATCTCCTAAACTAGTCGTCTGCGGGGGTCATATTATGCACCAGAAAAAAAAAAATTCAAAACACTAAAATGGATTTATCTCCTAAACTAGTCGTCTGCGTGGGTCATATTATGCACCAGAAAAAAAAATTCAAAGCACTAAAATGGCTATATCTCCTAAACTAGGCGTCTGCGGGGGTCATTTTATGCACCCGAAAAAAAAAATTTCAAAATCAGAAAGAAAAAAATCCAAACACTAAAATAGCTATATCTCCTAAGCTAGGCGTCTGCAGGGGTCATTTAATGAACCAGAAAAAAAAAATTCAAAACACAAAAATGGCTATATCTCCTGAACTAGTCGTCTGCGGGGGTCATATAATGCACCAGAAAAAAAGAATTCAAAACACTAAAATGGATATATCTCCTAAACTACGCGTCTGCGGTGGTCATTTTATGCAGCAGAAAAGAAACATTCAAAACACTAAAATGGCTATATCCCCTAAATTAGCGGTCTGCGGGGGTCATTTTATGCACCCGAAAAAAAAATTTCAATATCAGAAAGAAAAAAATCCAAACACTAAAATGGCTACATCTCCTAAGCTAGGCGTCTGCGGGGGTCATTTTGTGCACCAGAACAAAAACAATCAAAACACTAAAATGGCTATATCTCCTCAACTAGGGGTCTGCTGGTGTCATATTATGCACCAGAAAAAAATATTCAAAACACTAAAATGCCTATATCTCCTAAACTAGGCGTCTGCGGTGGTCATATTATGCACCAGAAAAAAACATTCAAGACACTAAAATGGCTATATCTAATAAACTAGGCCTCTGCGGGGGTCATTTTATGCACCAGAAAAAAAAACATTCAAAACACTAAAATGGCTATATCTAATAAACTAGGCCTCTGCGGGGGTCATTTTAAGCACCAGAAAAAAAACTTTCAAAACACTAAAATGGCTAAATCCCTTAAACTAGCGGTCTGCGGGGGTCATTTTAAGCACCCGAAAAAAAAAATTTCAAAATCAGAAAGAAAAAAATCCAAACACTAAAATGGCTACATCTCCTAAGCTAGGCGTCTGCGGGGGTCATTTTGTGCACCAGAACAAAAACAATCAAAACACTAAAATGGCTGTATCTCCTCAACTAGGGGTCTGCTGGTGTCATATTATGCACCAGAAAAAAATATTCAAAACACTAAAATGCCTATATCTCCTAAACTAGGCGACTGCGGTGGTCATATTATGCACCAGAAAAAAACATTCAAAACACTAAAATGGATATATCTCCTAAACTAGGGGTCTGCGGGGGTCATATTATGCACCAGAAAAAAACATTCAAAACACTGAAATGGCTATATCTCCTCAACTAGGGGTCTGCTGGGGTCATATTATGCACCAGAAAAAAACATTCAAAACACCAAAATGGCCATATCTCCTCAACTAGGGGTCTGCTGGGGTCATATTATGCACCAGAAAAAAACATTCAAAACACTAAAATGGATATATCTCCTAAACTAGGGGTCTGCGGGGGTCATATTATGCACCAGAAAAAAACATTCAAAAAACTAAAAAGGCTATATCTCCTCAACTAGGGGTGTGCTGGTGTCATATTATGCACCAGAAAAAAACATTCAAAACACTAAAATGGCTATATCTCCTAAACTAGGCGTCTGGGGGGTGATTTAATGCAGCAGGAAAAAAAACATTCAAAACACAAAAATGGCTATATCTCCTGAACTAGTCGTCTGCGGGGGTCATATTATGCACCAGAAAAAAAATTCAACACACTAAAATGGCTATATCTCCTAAACTAGTCGTCTGCGGGGGTCATATTATGCACCAGAAAAAAAAAAATTCAAAACACTAAAATGAATTTATCTCCTAAACTAGGCGTCTGCGTGGGTCATATTATGCACCAGAAAAAAAAATTCAAAACACTAAAATGGCTATATCTCCTAAACTAGGCATCTGCGAAGGTCTTTTTATGCACCCGAAAAAACATAATTTCAAAATCAGAAAGAAAAAAATCCAAACACTAAAATAGCTATATCTCCTAAGCTAGGCGTCTGCAGGGGTCATTTAATGAACCAGAAAAAAAAAATTCAAAACACAAAAATGGTTATCTCCTGAACTAGTCGTCTGCGGGGGTCATATAATGCACCAGAAAAAAAGAATTCAAAACACTAAAATGGATATATCTCGTAAACTACGCGTCTGCGGGGGTCATTTTATGCAGCAGAAAAGAAACATTCAAAACACTAAAATGGCTATATCCCCTAAATTAGCGGTCTGCGGGGGTCATTTTATGCACCCGAAAAAAAAATTTCAATATCAGAAAGAAAAAAATCCATACACAAAAATGGCTATATCTCCTAAACTAGACGTCTGAGGGGGTCATTTTATGCACCAAAAAAAAACACAATCAAAACACTAAAATGGCTATATCTCCTCAACTAGGGGTCTGCTGCTGTCATATTATGCACCAGAAAAAAACATTCAAGACACTAAAATGGCTATATCTAATAAACTAGGCCTCTGCGGGGGTCATTTTAAGCACCAGAAAAAAAACATTCAAAACACTAAAATGGCTATATCCCTTAAACTAGCGGTCTGCGGGGGTCATTTTATGCACCCGAAAAAAAAAATTTCAAAATCAGAAAGAAAAAAATCCAAACACTAAAATGGCTACATCTCCTAAGCTAGGCGTCTGCGGGGGTCATTTTGTGCACCAGAACAAAAACAATCAAAACATTAAAATGGCTATATCTCCTCAACTATGGGGTCTGCTGGTGTCATATTATGCACCAGAAAAAAATATTCAAAACACTAAAATGCCTATATCTCCTAAACTAGGCGTCTGCGGTGGTCATATTATGCACCAGAAAAAAACATTCAAAACAGTAAAATGGATATATCTCCTAAACTAGGGGTCTGCGGGGGTCATATTATGCACCAGAAAAAAACATTCAAAACACTGAAATGGCTATATCTCCTCAACTAGGGGTCGGCTGGGGTCATATTATGCACCAGAAAAAAACATTCAAAAAACTAAAAAGGCTATATCTCCTCAACTAGGGGTGTGCTGGTGTCATATTATGCACCAGAAAAAAACATTCGAAACACTAAAATGGCTATATCTCCTAAACTAGGCGTCTGGGGGGTCATTTAATGCAGCAGGAAAAAAAACATTCAAAACACAAAAATGGCTATATCTCCTGAACTAGTCGTCTGCGGGGGTCATTTTATGCACCAGAAAAAAAAATTCAAAACACTAAAATGGATATATCTCCTAAACTAGGCGTCCGCCGGGGTCAACTAATGCAGCAGGAAAAAAAAACATTCAAAACACAAAAATGGTTATATCTCCTGAACTAGTCGTCTGCGGGGGTCATATTATGCACCAGAAAAAAAATTCAGCACACTAAAATGGCTATATCTCCTAAACTAGTCGTCTGCGGGGGTCATATTATGCACCAGAAAAAAAAAAATTCAAAACACTAAAATGAATTTATCTCCTAAACTAGGCGTCTGCGTGGGTCATATTATGCACCAGAAAAAAAAATTCAAAACACTAAAATGGCTATATCTCCTAAACTAGGCGTCTGCGAAGGTCATTTTATGCACCCGAAAAAAAAAATTTCAAAATCAGAAAGAAAAAAATCCAAACACTAAAATAGCTATATCTCCTAAGCTAGGCGTCTGCAGGGGTCATTTAATGAACCAGAAAAAAAAAATTCAAAACACAAAAATGGTTATCTCCTGAACTAGTCGTCTGCGGGGGTCATATAATGCACCAGAAAAAAAGAATTCAAAACACTAAAATGGATATATCTCGTAAACTACGCGTCTGCGGGGGTCATTTTATGCAGCAGAAAAGAAACATTCAAAACACTAAAATGGCTATATCCCCTAAATTAGCGGTCTGCGGGGGTCATTTTATGCACCCGAAAAAAAAATTTCAATATCAGAAAGAAAAAAATCCATACACAAAAATGGCTATATCTCCTAAACTAGACGTCTGAGGGGGTCATTTTATGCACCAAAAAAAAACATTCAAGACACTAAAATGGCTATATCCCTTAAACTAGCGGTCTGCGGGGGTCATTTTATGCACCCGAAAAAAAAAATTTCAAAATCAGAAAGAAAAAAATCCAAACACTAAAATGGCTACATCTCCTAAGCTAGGCGTCTGCGGGGGTCATTTTGTGCACCAGAACAAAAACAATCAAAACACTAAAATGGCTATATCTCCTCAACTATGGGGTCTGCTGGTGTCATATTATGCACCAGAAAAAAACATTCAAAACACTAAAATGGCCATATCTCCTCAACTAGGGGTCTGCTGGGGTCATATTATGCACCAGAAAAAAACATTCAAAACACTAAAATGGATATATCTCCTAAACTAGGGGTCTGCGGGGGTCATATTATGCACCAGAAAAAAACATTCAAAAAACTAAAAAGGCTATATCTCCTCAACTAGGGGTCTGCTGGTGTCATATTATGCACCAGAAAAAAACATTCAAAACACTAAAATGGCTATATCTCCTAAACTAGGCGTCTGGGGGGTCATTTAATGCAGCAGGAAAAAAAACATTCAAAACACAAAAATGGCTATATCTCCTGAACTAGTCGTCTGCGGGGGTCATTTTATGCACCAGAAAAAAAATCCAAAACACTAAAATGGATATATCTCCTAAACTAGGCGTCCGGGGGGGTCAACTAATGCAGCAGGAAAAAAAAACATTCAAAACACAAAAATGGTTATATCTCCTGAACTAGTCGTCTGCGGGGGTCATATAATGCACCAGAAAAAAAAAATTCAAAACACTAAAATGGCTATATCTCCTAAACTAGGCGTCTGCGGGGGTCATTTTATGCACCCGAAAAAAAAATTTCAATATCAGAAAGAAAAAAATCCATACACAAAAATGGCTATATCTCCTAAACTAGACGTCTGCGGGGGTCATTTTATGCACCAAAAAAAAACAATCAAAACACTAAAATGGCCATATCTCCTCAACTAGGGGTCTGCTGCTGTCATATTATGCACCAGAAAAAACATTCAAGACACTAAAATGGCTATATCTAATAAACTAGGCCTCTGCGGGGGTCATTTTATGCACCAGAAAAAAAAACATTCAAAACACTAAAATGGCTATATCTAATAAACTAGGCCTCTGCGGGGGTCATTTTATGCACCAGAAAAAAAACATTCAAAACACTAAAATGGATATATCCCTTAAACTAGCGGTCTGCGGGGGTCATTTTATGCACCCGAAAAAAAAAATTTCAAAATCAGAAAGAAAAAAATCCAACCACTAAAATGGCTACATCTCCTAAGCTAGGCGTCTGCGGGGGTCACTTTGTGCACCAGAACAAAAACAATCAAAACAATAAAATGGCTATATCTCCTCAACTAGGGGTCTGCTGGTGTCATATTATGCACCAGAAAAAAATATTCAAAACACTAAAATGCCTATATCTCCTAAACTAGGCATCTGCGGTGGTCATATTATGCACCAGAAAAAAACATTCAAAACACTAAAATGGATATATCTCCTAAACTAGGGGTCTGCGGGGGTCATATTATGCACCAGAAAAAAACATTCAAAACACTGAAATGGCTATATCTCCTCAACTAGGGGTCTGCTGGGGTCATATTATGCACCAGAAAAAAACATTCAAAACACTAAAATGGCCATATCTCCTCAACTAGGGGTCTGCTGCTGTCATATTATGCACCAGAAAAAACATTCAAGACACTAAAATGGCTATATCTAATAAACTAGGCCTCTGCGGGGGTCATTTTATGCACCAGAAAAAAAAACATTCAAAACACTAAAATGGCTATATCTAATAAACTAGGCCTCTGCGGTGGTCATTTTATGCACCAGAAAAAAAACATTCAAAACACTAAAATGGATATATCCCTTAAACTAGCGGTCTGCGGGGGTCATTTTATGCACCCGAAAAAAAAAATTTCAAAATCAGAAAGAAAAAAATCCAACCACTAAAATGGCTACATCTCCTAAGCTAGGCGTCTGCGGGGGTCACTTTGTGCACCAGAACAAAAACAATCAAAACAATAAAATGGCTATATCTCCTCAACTAGGGGTCTGCTGGTGTCATATTATGCACCAGAAAAAAATATTCAAAACACTAAAATGCCTATATCTCCTAAACTAGGCATCTGCGGTGGTCATATTATGCACCAGAAAAAAACATTCAAAACACTAAAATGGATATATCTCCTAAACTAGGGGTCTGCGGGGGTCATATTATGCACCAGAAAAAAACATTCAAAACACTGAAATGGCTATATCTCCTCAACTAGGGGTCTGCTGGGGTCATATTATGCACCAGAAAAAAACATTCAAAACACTAAAATGGCCATATCTCCTCAACTAGGGGTCTGCTGCTGTCATATTATGCACCAGAAAAAACATTCAAGACACTAAAATGGCTATATCTAATAAACTAGGCCTCTGCGGGGGTCATTTTATGCACCAGAAAAAAAAACATTCAAAACACTAAAATGGCTATATCTAATAAACTAGGCCTCTGCGGGGGTCATTTTATGCACCAGAAAAAAAACATTCAAAACACTAAAATGGATATATCCCTTAAACTAGCGGTCTGCGGGGGTCATTTTATGCACCCGAAAAAAAAAATTTCAAAATCAGAAAGAAAAAAATCCAACCACTAAAATGGCTACATCTCCTAAGCTAGGCGTCTGCGGGGGTCACTTTGTGCACCAGAACAAAAACAATCAAAACAATAAAATGGCTATATCTCCTCAACTAGGGGTCTGCTGGTGTCATATTATGCACCAGAAAAAAATATTCAAAACACTAAAATGCCTATATCTCCTAAACTAGGCATCTGCGGTGGTCATATTATGCACCAGAAAAAAACATTCAAAACACTAAAATGGATATATCTCCTAAACTAGGGGTCTGCGGGGGTCATATTATGCACCAGAAAAAAACATTCAAAACACTGAAATGGCTATATCTCCTCAACTAGGGGTCTGCTGGGGTCATATTATGCACCAGAAAAAAACATTCAAAACACTAAAATGGCCACATCTCCTCAACTAGGGGTCTGCTGGGGTCATATTATTCACCAGAAAAAAACATTCAAAACACTAAAATGGATATATCTCCTAAACTAGGGGTCTGCGGGGGTCATATTATGCACCAGAAAAAAACATTCAAAAAACTAAAAAGGCTATATCTCCTCAACTAGGGGTCTGCTGGTGTCATATTATGCACCAGAAAAAAACATTCAAAACACTAAAATGGCTATATCTCCTAAACTAGGCGTCTGAGGGGTCATTTAATGCAGCAGGAAAAAAAACAGTCAAAACACAAAAATGGCTATATCTCCTGAACTAGTCGTCTGCGGGGGTCATATTATGCACCAGAAAAAATATACAACACACTAAAATGGCTATATCTCCTAAACTAGTCGTCTGCGGGGGTCATATTATGCACCAGAAAAAAAAAAATTCAAAACACTAAAATGGATTTATCTACTAAACTAGTCGTCTGCGGGGGTCATTTTATGCACCGGAAAAAAAAATTCAAAACACTAAAATGGATATATCCCCTAAATTAGCGGACTGCGGGGGTCATTTTATGCACCCGAAAAAAAAATTTCAATATCAGAAAGAAAAAAATCCATACACAAAAATGGCTATCTCTCCTAAGCTAGACGTCTGCGGGGGTCATTTTATGCACCAAAAAAAAACAATCAAAACACTAAAATGGCTATATCTCCTCAACTAGGGGTCTGCTGGTTTCATATTATGCACCAGAAAAAAACATTCAAGACACTAAAATGGCTATATCTAATAAACTAGGCCTCTGCGGGGGTCATTTTATGCACCAGAAAAAAAACATTCAAAACACCAAAATGGCTATATCTAATAAACTAGGCCTCTGCGGGGGTCATTTTATGCACCAGAAAAAAAACATTCAAAACACTAAAATGGCTATATCCCTTAAACTAGCGGTCTGCGGGGGTCAATTTATGCACCCGAAAAAAAAAATTTCAAAATCAGAAAAAAAAAAATCCAAGCACAAAATGGCTATATCTAATAAGCTAGGCGTCTGCGGGGGTCATATTATGCACCAGAAAAATTCAAAACACTAAAATGGATATATCTCCTAAACTAGGGGTCTGCGGGGGTCATTTTATGCTTAGAAAAAAAAATTCAAAACAGTA
The DNA here is from genome assembly GCA_963966105.1 of Volucella zonaria. Lineage (NCBI taxonomy): Eukaryota > Metazoa > Arthropoda > Insecta > Diptera > Syrphidae > Volucella > Volucella zonaria. The sequence goes on along the minus strand of CAWYQB010000254.1, from coordinate 2,694,586 downwards.
AAATATCTATATCTCCTAAACTATTCGTCTGCGGGGGTCATATTATACACCAGAAAAAAAAATTCAAAACACTAAAATATCTATATCTCCTAAACTAGGCGTCTGAGTGGGCCATATTATGCACCAGAAAAAACAATTCAAAACACTAATATGGCTATATCTCCTAAACTAGGAGTCTCCGGGGGTCATTTTATGCACCAGAAAAAAAACATTCAAAACACCAAAATGGCTATATCTAATAAACTAGGCGTCTGCGGGGGTCATTTTATGCACCAGAAAAAAAAATTCAGAACACTAAAATGGCTATTTCTCCTAAACTAATCGTCTGCGGTCGTCATATTATGCACCAGAAAAAAACATTCGAAACACTAAAATGGCTATATCTCCTAAACTAGTCGTCTGCGGGGGCATATTATGCACCAGAAAAAAAAAATTCAAAACACTAAAATGGATATATCTCCTAAACTAGGCGTCTGAGTGGGCCATATTATGCACCAGAAACAACAATTCAAAACACAAAAATGGCTATATCTCCTAAACTAGTCGACTGCGGGGGTCATATTATGCACCAGAAAAAAAAAATTAAAAACACTAAAATGGATTTATCTCCTAAACTAGGCGTCTGCGTGGGTCATATTATGCACCAGAAAAAAAAATTCAAAACACTAAAATGGCTATATCTCCTAAACTAGGCGTCTGCGGGGGTCATTTTATGCACCCGAAAAAAAAAATTTCAAAATCAGAAAGAAAAAAATCCAAACACTAAAATAGCTATAACTCCTAAGCTAGACGTCTGCGGGGGTCATATTATGCACCAAAAAAAAAAACAGTCAAAACACAAAAATGGCTATATCTCCTGAACTAGTCGTCTGCGGGGGTCATTTTAAGCACCATAAAAAAAAAATCAAAACACTAAAATTTCTATATCTCCTAAACTAGGGGTCTGCGGGGTTCATTTTATGCTTAGAAAAAAAAATTCAAAACACTAAAATATCTATATCTCCTAAACTAGTCGTCTGCGGGGGTCATTCTATGCACCCGAAAAAAAAAATTCAAAATCAGAAAGAAAAAAATCCAAGCACAAAATGGCTATATCTAATAAGCTAGGCGTCTGCGGGGGTCATTTTATGCACCAGAAAAAAACATTCAAAACACTAAAATGGCTATTTCTCCTAAACTAGCTGTCTGCGGGGGTCATTTTATGCACGCGAAAAAAAAAAAATTCAAAATCAGAAAGAAAAAAATCCAGGCACGAAATGACTATATCTAATAAGCTAGGCGTCTGCGGGGGTCATTTTATGCACCAGAAAAAAAATTCAGAACACTAAAATGGCTATTTCTCCTAAACTAGGAGTCTGCGGGGGTCATTTTATGCACCAGAAAAAAAATCAAAACACTAAAATGGATTTATCTCCTAAACTAGTCGTCTGCGGGGGTCATTTTAGGCACCAGAAAAAAAAATTCAAAACACTAAAATGGATATATCTCCTAAACTAGGCGTCCGCGGGGGTCATTTAATGCAGCAGGAAAAAAAAACATTCAAAACACAAAAATGGTTATATCTCCTGAACTAGTCGTCTGCGGGGGTCATATTATGCACCAGAAAAAATATTCAACACACTAAAATGGCTATATCTCCTAAACTAGTCGTCTGCGGGGGTCATATTATGCACCAGAAAAAAAAAAATAAAAAACACTAAAATGGATTTATCTCCTAAACTAGGCGTCTGAGTGGGCCATATTATGCACCAGAAAAAACAATTCAAAACACTAAAATGGCTATATCTCCTAAACTAGGAGTCTGCGGGGGTCATTTTATGCACCAGAAAAAAAATCAAAACACTAAAATGGATTTATCTCCTAAACTAGTCGTCTGCGGGGGTCATTTTATGCACCAGAAAAAAAAATTCAAAACACTAAAATGGATATATCTCCTAAACTAGGCGTCCGCGGGGGTCATTTAATGCAGCAGGAAAAAAAAACATTCAAAACACAAAAATGGTTATATCTCCTGAACTAGTCGTCTGCGGGGGTCATAGTATGCACCAGAAAAGATATTCAACACACTAAAATGGCTATATCTCCTAAACTAGTCGACTGCGGGGGTCATATTATGCACCAGAAAAAAAAAATTAAAAACACTAAAATGGATTTATCTCCTAAACTAGGCGTCTGCGTGGGTCATATTATGCACCAGAAAAAAAAATTCAAAACACTAAAATGGCTATATCTCCTAAACTAGGCGTCTGCGGGGGTCATTTTATGCACCCGAAAAAAAAAATTTCAAAATCAGAAAGAAAAAAATCCAAACACTAAAATAGCTATAACTCCTAAGCTAGACGTCTGCGGGGGTCATATTATGCACCAAAAAAAAAACAATCAAAACACTAAAATGGCTATATCTCCTCAACTAAGGTTCTGCTGGTGTTATATTATGCACCAGAAAAAATCATTCAAGACACTAAAATGGCTATATCTAATAAACTAGGCCTCTGCGGGGGTCATTTTATGCACCAGAAAAAAAACATTCAAAACACTAAAATGGCTATATCTCCTAAACTAATCGTCTGCGGTCGTCATACTATGCACCAGAAAAAACACTAAAATGGCTACAACTCCTCAACTAGGGGTATGCTGGGGTCATATTATGCAACAGAAAGATAACATTCAAAACACTAGAATTGCTGTATCTCCTAAACTAGGCGTCTACGGGGGTCATTTTATGCACCAGAAAAAAACATTCAAAACACTAAAATGGCTATATCTCCTAAACTAGCGGTCTGCGGGGGTCATTTTATGCAGCAGGAAAAAAAACATTCAAAACACTAAAATGGCTATATCTCCTAAATTAGGGGTCTGCGGAGGTCATTTTATGCTTAGAAAAAAAAAATTCAAAACACTAAAACATCTACATCTCCTAAACTAGTCGTCTGCGGGGGTAATATTATGCACCAGAAAAAAAAATTCAAAACACTAAAATGGCTATATCTCCTAAACTTGTCGTCTGCGGGGGTCATTTTATGCACCAGAAAAAAAAAATTCAAAACACTAAAATGGCTACGTCTCCTAAACTAATCGTCTCCGGTAGTCATATTATGCACCAGAAAAAAACATTCAAAACACTAAAATGGCTATATCTCCTAAACTAATCGTCAGCGGAGGTCATTTTATGCACCAGAAAAAAAAATCCAAACACTAAAATGGCTATATCTCCTAAGCTAGGCATCTGCGGGGGTCATTTTATGCACCAGAAAAAAAAATTCAAATCACTAAAATGGCTATATCTCCTAAACTAATCGTCTGCGGTCGTCATACTATGCACCAGAAAAAAACATTCAAAACACTAAAATGGCTATATCTCCTAAACTAATCGTCAGCGGAGGTCATTTTATGCACCAGAAAAAAAAATCCAAACACTAAAATGGCTATATCTCCTAAGCTAGGCATCTGCGGGGGTCATTTTATGCACCAGAAAAAAAAATTCAAAACACTAAAATGGCTATATCTCCTAAACTAATCGTCTGCGGTCGTCATACTATGCACCAGAAAAAACACTAAAATGGCTACAACTCCTCAACTAGGGGTATGCTGGGGTCATATTATGCAACAGAAAAATAACATTCAAAACACTAGAATTGCTGTATCTCCTAAACTAGGCGTCTACGGGGGTCATTTTATGCAAGAGAAAAAAACATTCAAAACACTAAAATGGCTATATCTCCTAAACTAGCGGTCTGCGGGGGTCATTTTATGCAGCAGGAAAAAAAAACATTCAAAACACTAAAATGGCTATATCTCCTAAACTAGGGGTCTGCGGAGGTCATTTTATGCTTAGAAAAAAAAAATTCAAAACACTAAAGCATCTACATCTCCTAAACTAGTCGTCTGCGGGGGTAATATTATGCACCCGAAAAAAAAATTCAAAACACTAAAATGGCTATATCTCCGAAACTTGTCGTCTGCGGGGGTCATTTTATGCACCAGAAAAAAAAAATTCAAAACACTAAAATGGCTATGTCTCCTAAACTAATCGTCTCCGGTAGTCATATTATGCACCAGAAAAAAACATTCAAAACACTAAAATGGCTATATCTCCTAAACTAATCGGCAGCGGAGGTCATTTTATGCACCAGAAAAAAAAAATCCAAACACTAAAATGGCTATATCTCCTAAGCCAGGCATCTGCGGGGGTCATTTTATGCACCAGAAAAAAAAATTCAAAACACTAAAGTGGCTATATCTCCTAAACTAAGAGTCTGCGGAGGTCATTTTATGCACCAGAAAAAAACATTCGAAACACTAAAATGGCTACAACTCCTCAACTAGGGGTCTGCTGGGGTCATATTATGCAACAGAAAAATATCATTCAAAACACTAGAATTGCTGTATCTCCTAAACTAGGCGCCTACGGGGGTCATTTTATGCACCAGAAAAAAACATTCAAAACACTAAAATGGCTATATCTCCTAGACTAGCGGTCTGCGGGTGTCATTTTGTACACCAGAAAAAAAAAATTCAAAACACTAAAATGGATATATCTCCTAAACTAGGCGTCTGAGTGGGCCATATTATGCTCCAGAAAAACAATTCAAAACCCTAAAATGGCTATATCTCCTAAACTAGGAGTCTGCGGGGGTCATTTTATGCTTAGAAAAAAAAAATTCAAAACACTAAAATATCTACATCTCCTAAACTAGTCGTCTGCGGGGGTCATATTATGCACCAGAAAAAAATTCAAAACACTAAAATGGCTATATCTCCGAAACTAGCGGTCTGCGGGGGTCATTTTATGCAGCAGGAAAAAAAACATTCAAAACACTAAAATGGCTATATCTCCTAAACTAGGGGTCTGCGGAGGTCATTTTATGCTTAGAAAAAAAAAATTCAAAACACTAAAACATCTACATCTCCTAAACTAGTCGTCTGCGGGGGTAATATTATGCACCCGAAAAAAAAATTCAAAACACTAAAATTTCTATATCTCCTAAACTAGTCGTCTGAGGGGGTCATATCATGCACCAGAAAAAAAAATTCAAAACACTAAAATGGCTATATCTCCTAAAGTTGGCGTCTGCGAGGGTCATATTATGCACCAGAAAAAAAGCATTCAAAACACTAAAATGGCTATATCTCCTAAACTAGGAGTCTGCGGGGGTCATTCTATGCACCAGAAAAAAAAAAATTCAAAATCAGAAAAAAAAAATCCAAGCACAAAATGGCTATATCTAATAAGCTAAGCGTCTGCGGGGGTCATTTTATGCACCAGAAAAAAAAATTCAGAACACTAAAATGGCTATTTCTCCTAAACTAATCGTTTGCGGTCGTCATATTATGCACCAGAAAAAAAACATTCAAAACACTGAAATGGCTATATCTCCTCAACTAGGGGCTGCTGGTATCATATTATGCACCAGAAAAAAAATTCAAAACACTGAAATGGCTATATCTCCTAAACTAGGCGTCTGCGGGGGTCATTATATGCAGCAGGAAAAAAAAATTCAAAACACTAAAATGGCTATATCTCCTAAAGTTGGCGTCTGCGAGGGTCATATTATGCACCAGAAAAAAAGCATTCAAAACACTAAAATGGCTATATCTCCTAAACTAGGAGTCTGCGGGGGTCATTCTATGCACCAGAAAAAAAAAAATTCAAAATCAGAAAAAAAAAAATCCAAGCCCAAAATGGCTATATCTAATAAGCTAAGCGTCTGCGGGGGTCATTTTATGCACCAGAAAAAAAAATTCAGAACACTAAAATGGCTATTTCTCCTAAACTAATCGTTTGCGGTCGTCATATTATGCACCAGAAAAAAAACATTCAAAACACTGAAATGGCTATATCTCCTCAACTAGGGGCTGCTGGTATCATATTATGCACCAGAAAAAAAATTCAAAACACTGAAATGGCTATATCTCCTAAACTAGGCGTCTGAGTGGGCCATATTATGCACCAGAAAAAGCAATTCAAAACTCTAAAATGGCTATATCTCCTAAACTAGGAGTCAGCGGGGGTCATTTTATGCACCAGAAAAAAAATCAAAACACTAAAATGGCTATATCTCCTAAACTAGGGGTCTGCGGAGGTCATTTTATGCTTAGAAAAAAACATTCAAAACTCTAAAATGGCTATATCTCCTAAACTAGGCGTCTGCGGGGGTCATTTAATGCAGAAGGAAAAAAAACTTTCAAAACAGAAAAATGGCTATATCTCCTAAACTAGTCGTCTGCGGGGGTTATATTATGCACCAGAAAAAAAAAATTCACAACACTAAAATGGATATATCTCCTAAACTAGGCGTCTGAGTGGGCCATATTATGCACCAGAAAAAAAATTCAAAACACTAAAATGGCTATATCTCCTAAACTAGGAGTCTGCGGAGGTCATTTTATGCACGAGAAAAAAAATCAAACCACTAAAATGGTTATATTTCCTAAACTAGAGGTCTGCGGGGGTCATTTTATGCTTTGAAAAAAAAATTCAAAACACTAAAATATCTATATCTCCTAAACTAGTCGTCTGAGGGGGTCATATTATGCACCAGAAAAAAAAATTCAGAACACTAAAATGCCTATATCTCCTAAACTTGGCGTCTGCGAGGGTCATTTTATGCACCAGAAAAAAAACGTTCAAAACACTAAAATGGCTATATCTCCTAAACTTGGCGTCTGCGAGGGTCATTTTATGCACCAGAAAAAAAACGTTCAAAACACTAAAATGGCTGTATCCCTTAAAATAGGCGTCTGCGTGAGTCATTTTCTACACCAAAAAAAAAAAATTCAAAACACTAAAATGGCTATATCTCCTAAACTAGGGGTCTGCGGTGGTCATATTATGCACCAGAAAAAAATCATTCAAAACACTAAAATGGCTATATCCCCTAAACTAGGCGTCTGCGGGAGTCATATTGTACACCAGAAAAAAAAAATTCAAAACACTAAAATATCTATATCTCGTAAACTAGAGGTCTGCGGGGGTCATTTTACGCACCAGAAAAAAACATTCAAAACACTAAAATGGCTATATCTCCTAAACTAGCGGTCTGCGGGGGTCATTTTATGCAGCAGGAAAAAAATCAAAACACTAAAATGGTTACATCTCCTAAACCAAGGGTCTGTGAGGGTCATTTTATGCTTAGAAAAAAAAAATTCAGAACACGAAAATATCTATATCTCCTAAACTAGTCGTCTGCGAGGGTAAGACGACTATTATATGCACCAGAAAAAAAAAATTCAAAATCAGAAAAAAAATCCAAGCACAAAATGGCTATATCTAATAAGCTAAGCGTCTGCAGGGGTCATTTTATGCACCAGAAAAAAAAATTCATAACACTAAATTGGATATATCTCCTAAACTAGGCGTCTGAGTGGGCCATATTATGCACCAGATAAAACAATTCAAAACACTAGAATGGCTATATCTCCTAAACTAGGAGCCTGCGGGGGTCATTTTATGCACCAGAAAAAAAATCAAAACATTAAAATGGCTATATCTCCTAAACTAGGGGTCTGCGGAGGTCATTTTATGCTTAGAAAAAAAAAATTCAAAACACTAAAATATCTACATCTCCTAAACTAGTCGTCTGCGGGGGTCATATTATGCACCAGAAAAAAAAATTCAAAACACTAAAATGGCTATATCTCCGAAACTAATCGTCAGCGGAGGTCATTTTATGCACCAGAAAAAAAAAAATCCAAACACTAAAATGGCTATATCTCCTAAGCTAGGCATTTGCGGGGGTCATTTTATGCACCAGAAAAAAAAATTCAAAACACTAAAATGGCTATATCTCCTAAACTAATCGTCTGCGGTCGTCATACTATGCACCAGAAAAAACACTAAAATGGCTACTACTCCTCAACTAGGGGTATGCTGGGGTCATATTATGCAACAGAAAAATAACATTCAAAATACTAGAATTGCTGTATCTCCTAAACTGTGCGTCTACGGGGGTCATTTTATGCACCAGAAAAAAACATTCAAAACACTAAAATGGCTATATCTCCTAAACTAGGGGTCTGCGGAGGTCATTTTATGCTTAGAAAAAAAAAATTCAAAACACTAAAACATCTACATCTCCTAAGCTAGGCGTCTGCGGGGGTCACTTTGTGCACCAGAACAAAAACAATCAAAACACTAAAATGGCTATATCTCCTCAACTAGGGGTCTGCTGGTGTCATATTATGCACCAGGAAAAAACATTCAAAACACTTAAATGGCTATATCTCCTAAACTAATCGTCAGGGGAGGTCATTTTATGCACCAGAAAAAAAAAATCCAAACACTAAAATGGCTATATCTCCTAAGCGAGGCATCTGCGGGGGTCATTTTATGCACCAGAAAAAAAAATCCAAACACTAACATGGCTATATCTACTAGGCTAGGCATCTGCGGGGGTCATTTTATGCACCAGAAAAAAAAATTCAAAACACTAAAATGGCTATATCTCCTAAACTAATCGTCTGCGGTCGTCATACTATGCACCAGAAAAAAACATTCGAAACACTAAAATGGCTACAACTCCTCAACTAGGGGTCTGCTGGTGTCATATTATGCACCAGAAAAAAAACATTCAAAACACTAAAATGGCTATATCTCCTCTACTAGGGGCTGCTGGTGTCATATTATGCACCAGAAAAAAACATTCAAAACTCTAAAATGGCTATATCTCCTAAACTAGGCGTCTGCGGGGGTCGTTTAATGCAGAAGGAAAAAAAAATTCAAAATACTAAAACGAATATATCTCCTAAACTAAGCGTCTGAGTGGGCCATATTATGCACCAGAAAAAAAAATTCAAAACACTAAAATGGCTATATCTCCTAAACTAGGAGTCTGCGGAGGTCATTTTATGCACCAGAAAAAAAACCAAAACACTAAAATGGTTACATTTCCTAAACCAGGGGTCTGCGAGGGTCATTTTATGCTTAGAAAAAAAAAAATTCAAAACACGAAAATATCTATATCTCCTAAACTAGTCGTCTGCGGGGGTCATTCTATGCACTAGAAAAAAAAAATTCAAAATCAGAAAAAAAAAATGCAAGCACAAAATGGCTATATCTAATAAGCTAGGCGTCTGCGGGGGTCATTTTATGCACCAGAAAAAAACATTCAAAACACTAAAATGGCTATATCTCCTAAACTAGCTGTCTGCGGGGGTCATTTTATGCAGCAGGAAAAAAAAACTTTCAAAACACTAAAATGGCTATATCTCCTAAACTAGGGGTCTGCGGAGGTCATTTTATGCTTAGAAAAAAAAAATTCAAAACACTAAAACATCTACATCTCTTAAGCTAGGCGTCTGCGGGGGTCACTCTGTGCACCAGAACAAAAACAATCAAAACACTAAAATGGCTATATCTCCTCAACTAGGGGTTTACTGGTGTCATATTATGCACCAGAAAAAAACATTCAAAACACTTAAATGGCTATATCTCCTAAACTAATCGTCAGCTGAGGTCATTTTATGCACCAGAAAAAAAAAATCCAAACACTAAAATGGCTATATCTCCTAAGCTAGGCATCTGCGGGGGTCATTTTATGCACCAGAAAAAAAAATTCAAAACACTAAAATGGCTATATCTCCTAAACTAATCGTCTGCGGTCGTCATACTATGCACCAGAAAAAAACATTCGAAACACTAAAATGGCTACAACTCCTCAACTAGGGGTCTGCTGGTGTCATATTATGCACCAGAAAAAAAACATTCAAAACACTAAAATGGCTATATCTCCTAAACTAGGCGTCTGCGGGGGTCGTTTAATGCAGAAGGAAAAAAAAATTCAAAATACTAAAATGAATATATCTCCTAAACTAAGCGTCTGAGTGGGCCATATTATGCACCAGAAAAAAAAATTCAAAACTCTAAAATGGCTATATCTCCTAAACTAGGCGTCTGCGGGGGTCGTTTAATGCAGAAGGAAAAAAAAATTCAAAATACTAAAATGAATATATCTCCTAAACTAAGCGTCTGAGTGGGCCATATTATGCACCAGAAAAAAAAATTCAAAACTCTAAAATGGCTATATCTCCTAAACTAGGCGTCTGCGGGGGTCGTTTAATGCAGAAGGAAAAAAAAATTCAAAACACTAAAATATCTATATCTCCTAAACTAGTCGTCTAAGGGGATCATATTATGCACCAGAAAAAAAAAATTCAAAACACTAAAATGGCTATATCTCCTAAACTAGCGGCCTGCGGGGGTCATTTTATGCAGCAGGAAAAAAAAACATTCAAAACACTAAAATGGCTATATCTCCTAAACTAGGGGTCTGCGGAGGTCGTTTAATGCAGAAGGAAAAAAAAATTCAAAATACTAAAATGAATATATCTCCTAAACTAAGCGTCTGAGTGGGCCATATTATGCACCAGAAAAAAAAATTGAAAACTCTAAAATGGCTATATCTCCTAAACTAATCGTCTGCGGTCGTCATACTATGCACCAGAAAAAAACATTCGAAACACTAAAATGGCTACAACTCCTCAACTAGGGGTCTGCTGGTGTCATATTATGCACCAGAAAAAAAACATTCAAAACACTAAAATGGCTATATCTCCTAAACTAGGCGTCTGCCGGGGTCGTTTAATGCAGAAGGAAAAAAAAATTCAAAACACTAAAATGAATATATCTCCTAAACTAAGCGTCTGAGTGGGCCATATTATGCACCAGAAAAAAAAATTCAAAACTCTAAAATGGCTATATCTCCTAAACTAGGCGTCTGCGGGGGTCGTTTAATGCAGAAGGAAAAAAAAATTCAAAATACTAAAATGAATATATCTCCTAAACTAAGCGTCTGAGTGGGCCATATTATGCACCAGAAAAAGAAATTCAAAACTCTAAAATGGCTATATCTCCTAAACTAATCGTCTGCGGTCGTCATACTATGCACCAGAAAAAAACATTCGAAACACTAAAATGGCTACAACTCCTCAACTAGGGGTCTGCTGGTGTCATATTATGCACCAGAAAAAAAACATTCAAAACACTAAAATGGCTATATCTCCTAAACTAGGCGTCTGCGGGGGTCGTTTAATGCAGAAGGAAAAAAAAATTCAAAACACTAAAATGAATATATCTCCTAAACTAAGCGTCTGAGTGGGCCATATTATGCACCAGAAAAAAAAATTCAAAACTCTTAAATGGCTATATCTCCTAAACTAATCGTCTGCGGTCGTCATACTATGCACCAGAAAAAAACATTCGAAACACTAAAATGGCTACAACTCCTCAACTAGGGGTCTGCTGGTGTCATATTATGCACCAGAAAAAAAACATTCAAAACACTAAAATGGCTATATCTCCTAAACTAGGCGTCTGCGGGGGTCGTTTAATGCAGAAGGAAAAAAAAATTCAAAACACTAAAATGGCTATATCTCCTAAACTAGGGGTCTGCGGAGGTCGTTTAATGCAGAAGGAAAAAAAAATTCAAAATACTAAAATGAATATATCTCCTAAACTAAGCGTCTGAGTGGGCCATATTATGCACCAGAAAAAAAAATTCAAAACTCTAAAATGGCTATATCTCCTAAACTAGGCGTCTGCGGGGGTCGTTTAATGCAGAAGGAAAAAAAAATTCAAAACACTAAAATATCTATATCTCCTAAACTAGTCGTCTAAGGGGATCATATTATGCACCAGAAAAAAAAAATTCAAAACACTAAAATGGCTATATCTCCTAAACTAGCGGCCTGCGGGGGTCATTTTATGCAGCAGGAAAAAAAAACAATCAAAACACTAAAATGGCTATATCTGCTAAACTAGGGGTCTGCGGAGGTCATTTTATGCTTAGAAAAAAAAAATTCAAAACACTAAAATATCTACATCTCCTAAACTAGTCATATTATGCACCAGAAAAAAAAATTCAAAACACTAAAATGGCTATATCTCCGAAACTAATCGTCAGCGGAGGTCATTTTATGCACCAGAAAAAAAAAATCCAAACACTAAAATGGCTATATCTCCTAAGCTAGGCATCTGCGGGGGTCATTTTATGCACCAGAAAAAAAATTCAAAACACTAAAATGGCTATATCTCCTAAACTAATCGTCTGCGGTCGTCATACTATGCACCAGAAAAAACACTAAAATGGCTACAACTCCTCAACTAGGGGTATGCTGGGGTCATATTATGCAACAGAAAAATAACATTCAAAACACTAGAATTGCTGTATCTCCTAAACTAGGCGTCTACGGGGGTCATTTTATGCACCAGAAAAAAACATTCAAAACACTAAAATGGCTATATCTCCTAAACTAGGGGTCTGCGGGGGTCATTTTATGCTTAGAAAAAAAAAATTCAAAACACTAAAACATCTACATCTCCTAAACTAGTCGTCTGCGGGGGTAATATTATGCACCAGAAAAAAAAATTCAAAACACTAAAATGGCTATATCTCCGAAACTTGTCGTCTGCGGGGGTCATTTTATGCACCAGAAAAAAAAAATTCAAAACACTAAAATGGCTATGTCTCCTAAACTAATCGTCTCCGGTAGTCATATTATGCACCAAAAAAAAACATTCAAAACACTAAAATGGCTATATCTCCTAAACTAATCGTCAGCGGAGGTCATTTTATGCACCAGAAAAAAAAAATCCAAACACTAAAATGGCTATATCTCCTAAGCTAGTCGTCTGCGGGGGTAATATTATGCACCAGAAAAAAATATTCAAAACACTAAAATGGCTATATCGCCTAAACTAAGAGTCTGCGGAGGTCATTTTATGCACCAGAAAAAAACATTCGAAGCACTAAAATGGCTACAACTCCTCAACTAGGGGCTGCTGGGGTCATATTATGCAACAGAAAAATATCATTCAAAACACTAGAATTGCTGTATCTCCTAAACTAGGCGTCTACGGGGGTCATTTTATGCACCAGAAAAAAACATTCAAAACACTAAAATGGCTATATCTCCTAAACTAGCGGTCTGCGGGGGTCATTTTACGCACCCGAAAAAAAAAATTCAAAATCAGAAAGAAAAAAATCCAAGCACAAAATGGCTATATCTAATAAGCTAGGCGTCTGCGGGGGTCATTTTATGCACCAGAAAAAAACATTCGAAACACTAAAATGGCTACAACTCCTCAACTAGGGGTCTGCTGGGGTCATATTATGCAACAGAAAAATATCATTCAAAACACTAGAATTGCTGTATCTCCTAAACTAGGCGTCTACGGGAGTCATTTTATGCACCAGAAAATAACATTCAAAACACTAAAATGGCTATATCTCGTCTACTAGGGGCTGCTGGTGTCATATTATGCACCAGAAAAAAACATTCAAAACTCTAAAATGGTTATATCTCCTAAACTAGCCGTCTGCGGGGGTCATTTAATGCAGAAGGAAAAAAAAATTCAAACCACTAAAATGGATATATCTCCTAAACTAGGCGTCTGAGTGGGCCATATTATGCACCAGAAAAAAAATTCAAAACACTAAAATGACTATATCTCCTAAACTAGGAGTCTGCGGAGGTCATTTTATGCACCAGAAAAAAAATCAAAACACTAAAATGGTTATATCTCCTAAACTAGGGGTGTGCGGGGGTCATTTTATGCTTAGAAAAAAAAATTCAAAACACTAAAATATCTATATCTCCTAAACTAGTCGTCTGAGGGGGTCATATTATGCACCAGAAAAAAAAATTCAAAACACTAAAATATCTATATCTCCTAAACTAGTCGTCTGAGGGGGTTATATTATGCACCAGAAAAGAAGCATTCAAAACACTAAAATGGCTATATCTCCTAAACTAGGAGTCTGCGGGGGTCATTTTATGCACCAGAAAAAAAATCAAAACACTAAAATGGTTACATCTCCTAAACCAGGGGTCTGCGAGGGTCATTTTATGCCTAGAAAAAAAAAAATTCAAAACACGAAAATATCTATATCTCCTAAACTAGTCGTCTGCGGGGGTCATTCTATGCACCAGAAAAAAAAAATTCAAAATCAGAAAAAAAAAAATCCAAGCACAAAATGGCTATATCTAATAAGCTAAGCGTCTGCGGGTGTCATTATATGCACCAGAAAAAAAAATTCAGAACACTAAAATGGCTATTTCTCCTAAACTAATCGTTTGCGGTCGTCATATTATGCACCAGAAAAAAAACATTCAAAACACTGAAATGGCTATATCTCCTCAACTAGGGGCTGCTGGTGTCATATTATGCACCAGAAAAAAAATTCAAAACACTGAAATGGCTATATCTCCTAAACTAGGCGTCTGCGGGGATCATTATATGCAGCAGGAAAAAAAAACATTCAAAACACAAAAATGGCTATATCTCCTAAACTAGTCGTCTGCGGGGGTCATATTATGCACCAGAAAAAAAAAATTCAAAACTCTAAAATGGCTATATCTCCTAAAATAGGAGTCAGCGGGGGTCATTTTATGCACCAGAAAAAAAATCAAAACACTAAAATGGCTAGATCTCCTAAACTAGGGCTCTGCGGAGGTCATTTTATGCTTAGAAAAAAAAAATTCAAAACACTAAAATATCTACATCTCCTAAACTAGTCGTCTGCGGGGGTCATTTTATGCACCAGAAAAAAAAATTCAAAACACTAAAATGGCTATATCTCCGAAACTGGTCGTCTGCGGGGGTCATTTTATGCACCAGAAAAAAAAAATTCAAAACACTAAAATGGCTATATCTCCTAAACTAATCGTCAGCGGAGGTCATTTTATGCACCAGAAAAAAAAAATCCAAACACTAAAATGGCTATATCTCCTAAGCTAGGCATCTGCGGGGGTCATTTAATGCACCAGAAAAAAAAATTCAAAACACTAAAATGGCTATATCTCCTAAACTAATCGTCTGCGGTCGTCATACTATGCACCAGAAAAAAACATTCGAAACACTAAAATGGCTACAACTCCTCAACTAGGAGTCTGCTGGTGTCATATTATGCACCAGAAAAAAAACATTCAAAACACTAAAATGGCTATATCTCCTCTACTAGGGGCTGCTGGTGTCATATTATGCACCAGAAAAAAACATTCAAAACCCTAAAATGGCTATATCTCCTAAACTAGGCGTCTGCGGGGGTTATTTAGTGCAGAAGGTAAAAAAAATTCAAAACACTAAACTGGTTATATCTCCTAAACTAGGGGTCTGCGGGGGTCATTTTATGTTTAGAAAAAAAAATTCAAAACACTAAAATATCTATATCTCCTAAACTAGTCGTCTAAGGGGATCATATTACGCACCAGAAAAAAAAATTCAAAACACTAAAATGGCTATATCTCCTAAACTTGACGTCTGCGAGGGTCATATTATGCACCAGAAAAAAAGCATTCAAAACACTAAAATGGCTATATCTCGTAAGCTAGGCATCTGCGGGGGTCATTTTATGCACCAGAAAAAAAAATTCAAAACACTAAAATGGCTATATCTCCTAAACTAAGAGTCTGCGGAGGTTATTTTATGCACCAGAAAAAAACATTCGAAACACTAAAATGGCTACAACTCCTCAACTAGGGGTCTGCTGGGGTCATATTATGCAACAGAAAAATATCATTCAAAACACTAGAATTGCTGTATCTCCTAAACTAGGCGTCTACTGGGGTCATTTTATGCACCAGAAAAAAACATTCAAAACACTAAAATGGCTATATCTCCTAAACTAGCGGTCTGCGGGTGTCATTTTGTACACCAGAAAAAAAAATTCAAAACACTTAAATGGATATATCTCCTAAGCTAGGCGTCTGAGTGGGCCATATTACGCACCAGAAAAACAATTCAAAACACTAAAATGGCTATATCTCCTAAACTAGGAGCCTGCGGGGGTCATTTTATGCACCAGAAAAAAAATCAAAACACTAAAATGGCTATATCTCCTAAACTAGGGGTCTGCGGAGGTCATTTTATGCTTAGAAAAAAAAAATTCAAAACACTAAAATATCTACATCTCCTAAACTAGTCGTCTGCGGGGGTCATATTATGCACCAGAAAAAAAAATTCAAAACACTAAAATGGCTATATCTCCGAAACTAGCGGTCTGCGGGGGTCGTTTTATGCAGCAGGAAAAAAAAACATTCAAAACACTAAAATGGCTATATCGCCTAAACTAGGGGTCTGCGGAGGTCATTTTATGCTTAGAAAAAAAAAATTCAAAACACTAAAACATCTACATCTCCTAAACTAGTCGTCTGCGGGGGTAATATTATGCACCCGAAAAAAAAATTCAAAACACTAAAATTTCTATATCTCCGAAACTTGTCGTCTGCGGGGGTCATTTTATGCACCAGAAAAAAAAAATTCAAAACACTAAAATATCTATATCTCCTAAACTAGTCGTCTAAGGGGTTCATATTATGCACCAGAAAAAAAATTCAAAACACTAAAATGGCTATATCTCCTAAACTTGGCGTCTGCGAAAAAAAAAATTCAAAATCAGAAAAAAAAAATCCAAGCACAAAATGGCTATATCTAATAAGCTAAGCGTCTGCAGGGGTCATTTTATGCACCAGAAAAAAAAATTCAAAACACTAAAATGGATATATCTCCTAAACTAGGCGTCTGAGTGGGCCATATTATGCACCAGAAAAAACAATTCAGAACACTAAAATGGCTATATCTCCTAAACTAGGAGTCTGCGGAGGTCATTTTATGCACCAGAAAAAAAATCAAAACACTAAAATGGCTATATCTCCTAAACTAGGGGTCTGCGGAGGTCATTTTATGCTTAGAAAAAAAAAATTCAAAACACTAAAATATCTACATCTCCTAAACTAGTCGTCTGCGGGGGTCATATTATGCACCAGAAAAAAAAATTCAAAACACTAAAATGGCTATATCTCCGAAATTAATCGTCAGCGGAGGTCATTTTATGCACCAGAAAAAAAAAAATCCAAACACTAAAATGGCTTTATCTCCTAAGCTAGGCATCTGCGGGGGTCATTTTATGCACCAGAAAAAAAAATTCAAATCACTAAAATGGCTATATCTCCTAAACTAATCGTCTGCGGTCGTCATACTATGCACCAGAAAAAACACTAAAATGGCTACAACTTCTCAACTAGGGGTATGCTGGGGTCATATTATGCAACAGAAAAATAACATTCAAAACACTAGAATTGCTGTATCTCCTAAACTAGGCGTCTACGGGGGTCATTTTATGCAAGAGAAAAAAACATTCAAAACACTAAAATGGCTATATCTCCTAAACTAGCGGTCTGCGGGGGTCATTTTATGCAGCAGGAAAAAAAAACATTCAAAACACTAAAATGGCTATATCTCCTAAACTAGGGGTCTGCGGAGGTCATTTTATGCTTAGAAAAAAAAAATTCAAAACACTAAAACATCTACATCTCCTAAACTAGTCGTCTGCGGGGGTAATATTATGCACCAGAAAAAAAAATTCAAAACACTAAAATGGCTATATCTCCGAAACTTGTCGTCTGCGGGGGTCATTTTATGCACCAGAAAAAAAAAATTCAAAACACTAAAATGGCTATGTCTCCTAAACTAATCGTCTCCGGTAGTCATATTATGCACCAGAAAAAAACATTCAAAACACTAAAATGGCTATATCTCCTAAACTAATCGGCAGCGGAGGTCATTTTATGCACCAGAAAAAAAAAATCCAAACACTAAAATGGCTATATCTCCTAAGCCAGGCATCTGCGGGGTCATTTTATGCACCAGAAAAAAAATTCAAAACACTAAAATGGCTATATCTCCTAAACTAGCGGTCTGCGGGTGTCATTTTGTACACCAGAAAAAAAAATTCAAAACACTAAAATGGATATATCTCCTAAACTAGGCGTCTGAGTGGGCCATATTATGCACCAGAAAAACAATTCAAAACACTAAAATGGCTATATCTCCTAAACTAGGAGTCTGCGGGGGTCATTTTATGCACCAGAAAAAAAATCAAAACACTAAAATGGTTACATCTCCTAAACCAGGGGTCTGCGAGGGTCATTTTATGCCTAGAAAAAAAAAAATTCAAAACGCGAAAATATCTATATCTCCTAAACTAGTCGTCTGCGGGGGTCATTCTATGCACCAGAAAAAAAAAATTCAAAATCAGAAAAAAAAAAATCCAAGCACAAAATGGCTATATCTAATAAGCTAAGCGTCTGCGGGGGTCATTATATGCACCAGAAAAAAAAATTCAGAACACTAAAATGGCTATTTCTCCTAAACTAATCGTTTGCGGTCGTCATATTATGCACCAGAAAAAAAACATTCAAAACACTGAAATGGCTATATCTCCTCAACTAGGGGCTGCTGGTGTCATATTATGCACCAGAAAAAAAATTCAAAACACTGAAATGGCTATATCTCCTAAACTAGGCGTCTGCGGGGATCATTATATGCAGCAGGAAAAAAAAACATTCAAAACACAAAAATGGCTATATCTCCTAAACTAGTCGTCTGCGGGGGTCATATTATGCACCAGAAAAAAAAAATTCAAAACTCTAAAATGGCTATATCTCCTAAAATAGGAGTCAGCGGGGGTCATTTTATGCACCAGAAAAAAAATCAAAACACTAAAATGGCTAGATCTCCTAAACTAGGGCTCTGCGGAGGTCATTTTATGCTTAGAAAAAAAAAATTCAAAACACTAAAATATCTACATCTCCTAAACTAGTCGTCTGCGGGGGTCATTTTATGCAACAGAAAAAAAAATTCAAAACACTAAAATGGCTATATCTCCGAAACTGGTCGTCTGCGGGGGTCATTTTATGCACCAGAAAAAAAAAATTCAAAACACTAAAATGGCTATATCTCCTAAACTAATCGTCAGCGGAGGTCATTTTATGCACCAGAAAAAAAAAATCCAAACACTAAAATGGCTATATCTCCTAAGCTAGGCATCTGCGGGGGTCATTTAATGCACCAGAAAAAAAAATTCAAAACACTAAAATGGCTATATCTCCTAAACTAATCGTCTGCGGTCGTCATACTATGCACCAGAAAAAAACATTCGAAACACTAAAATGGCTACAACTCCTCAACTAGGAGTCTGCTGGTGTCATATTATGCACCAGAAAAAAAACATTCAAAACACTAAAATGGCTATATCTCCTCTACTAGGGGCTGCTGGTGTCATATTATGCACCAGAAAAAAACATTCAAAACCCTAAAATGGCTATATCTCCTAAACTAGGCGTCTGCGGGGGTTATTTAGTGCAGAAGGTAAAAAAAATTCAAAACACTAAAATGGTTATATCTCCTAAACTAGGGGTCTGCGGGGGTCATTTTATGTTTAGAAAAAAAAATTCAAAACACTAAAATATCTATATCTCCTAAACTAGTCGTCTAAGGGGATCATATTACGCACCAGAAAAAAAAATTCAAAACACTAAAATGGCTATATCTCCTAAACTTGACGTCTGCGAGGGTCATATTATGCACCAGAAAAAAAGCATTCAAAACACTAAAATGGCTATATCTCGTAAGCTAGGCATCTGCGGGGGTCATTTTATGCACCAGAAAAAAAAATTCAAAACACTAAAATGGCTATATCTCCTAAACTAAGAGTCTGCGGAGGTTATTTTATGCACCAGAAAAAAACATTCGAAACACTAAAATGGCTACAACTCCTCAACTAGGGGTCTGCTGGGGTCATATTATGCAACAGAAAAATATCATTCAAAACACTAGAATTGCTGTATCTCCTAAACTAGGCGTCTACTGGGGTCATTTTATGCACCAGAAAAAAACATTCAAAACACTAAAATGGCTATATCTCCTAAACTAGCGGTCTGCGGGTGTCATTTTGTACACCAGAAAAAAAAATTCAAAACACTTAAATGGATATATCTCCTAAGCTAGGCGTCTGAGTGGGCCATATTACGCACCAGAAAAACAATTCAAAACACTAAAATGGCTATATCTCCTAAACTAGGAGCCTGCGGGGGTCATTTTATGCACCAGAAAAAAAATCAAAACACTAAAATGGCTATATCTCCTAAACTAGGGGTCTGCGGAGGTCATTTTATGCTTAGAAAAAAAAAATTCAAAACACTAAAATATCTACATCTCCTAAACTAGTCGTCTGCGGGGGTCATATTATGCACCAGAAAAAAAAATTCAAAACACTAAAATGGCTATATCTCCGAAACTAGCGGTCTGCGGGGGTCGTTTTATGCAGCAGGAAAAAAAAACATTCAAAACACTAAAATGGCTATATCGCCTAAACTAGGGGTCTGCGGAGGTCATTTTATGCTTAGAAAAAAAAAATTCAAAACACTAAAACATCTACATCTCCTAAACTAGTCGTCTGCGGGGGTAATATTATGCACCCGAAAAAAAAATTCAAAACACTAAAATTTCTATATCTCCGAAACTTGTCGTCTGCGGGGGTCATTTTATGCACCAGAAAAAAAAAATTCAAAACACTAAAATATCTATATCTCCTAAACTAGTCGTCTAAGGGGTTCATATTATGCACCAGAAAAAAAATTCAAAACACTAAAATGGCTATATCTCCTAAACTTGGCGTCTGCGAAAAAAAAAATTCAAAATCAGAAAAAAAAAATCCAAGCACAAAATGGCTATATCTAATAAGCTAAGCGTCTGCAGGGGTCATTTTATGCACCAGAAAAAAAAATTCAAAACACTAAAATGGATATATCTCCTAAACTAGGCGTCTGAGTGGGCCATATTATGCACCAGAAAAAACAATTCAGAACACTAAAATGGCTATATCTCCTAAACTAGGAGTCTGCGGAGGTCATTTTATGCACCAGAAAAAAAATCAAAACACTAAAATGGCTATATCTCCTAAACTAGGGGTCTGCGGAGGTCATTTTATGCTTAGAAAAAAAAAATTCAAAACACTAAAATATCTACATCTCCTAAACTAGTCGTCTGCGGGGGTCATATTATGCACCAGAAAAAAAAATTCAAAACACTAAAATGGCTATATCTCCGAAATTAATCGTCAGCGGAGGTCATTTTATGCACCAGAAAAAAAAAAATCCAAACACTAAAATGGCTTTATCTCCTAAGCTAGGCATCTGCGGGGGTCATTTTATGCACCAGAAAAAAAAATTCAAATCACTAAAATGGCTATATCTCCTAAACTAATCGTCTGCGGTCGTCATACTATGCACCAGAAAAAACACTAAAATGGCTACAACTTCTCAACTAGGGGTATGCTGGGGTCATATTATGCAACAGAAAAATAACATTCAAAACACTAGAATTGCTGTATCTCCTAAACTAGGCGTCTACGGGGGTCATTTTATGCAAGAGAAAAAAACATTCAAAACACTAAAATGGCTATATCTCCTAAACTAGCGGTCTGCGGGGGTCATTTTATGCAGCAGGAAAAAAAAACATTCAAAACACTAAAATGGCTATATCTCCTAAACTAGGGGTCTGCGGAGGTCATTTTATGCTTAGAAAAAAAAAATTCAAAACACTAAAACATCTACATCTCCTAAACTAGTCGTCTGCGGGGGTAATATTATGCACCAGAAAAAAAAATTCAAAACACTAAAATGGCTATATCTCCGAAACTTGTCGTCTGCGGGGGTCATTTTATGCACCAGAAAAAAAAAATTCAAAACACTAAAATGGCTATGTCTCCTAAACTAATCGTCTCCGGTAGTCATATTATGCACCAGAAAAAAACATTCAAAACACTAAAATGGCTATATCTCCTAAACTAATCGGCAGCGGAGGTCATTTTATGCACCAGAAAAAAAAAAATCCAAACACTAAAATGGCTATATCTCCTAAGCCAGGCATCTGCGGGGTCATTTTATGCACCAGAAAAAAAATTCAAAACACTAAAATGGCTATATCTCCTAAACTAGCGGTCTGCGGGTGTCATTTTGTACACCAGAAAAAAAAATTCAAAACACTAAAATGGATATATCTCCTAAACTAGGCGTCTGAGTGGGCCATATTATGCACCAGAAAAACAATTCAAAACACTAAAATGGCTATATCTCCTAAACTAGGAGTCTGCGGGGGTCATTTTATGCACCAGAAAAAAGTTCAAAACACTAAAATGGCTATATCTCCTAAACTAAGGGTCTGCGGAGGTCATTTTATGCTTAGAAAAAAAAAATTCAAAACACGAAAATATCTATATCTCCTAACCTAGTCGTCTGCACCAGAAAAAAAAAAATTCAAAATCAGAAAAAAAAAAATCCAAGCACAAAATGGCTATATCTAATAAGCTAAGCGTCTGCGGGGGTCATTTTATGCACCAGAAAAAAAAATTCAGAACACTAAAATGGCTATTTCTCCTAAGCTAGGCATCTGCGGGGGTCATTTTATGCACCAGAAAAAAATATTCAAAACACTAAAATGGCTATATCGCCTAAACTAAGAGTCTGCGGAGGTCATTTTATGCACCAGAAAAAAACATTCGAAGCACTAAAATGGCTACAACTCCTCAACTAGGGGTCTGCTGGGGTCATATTATGAAACAGAAAAATATCATTCAAAACACTAGAATTGCTGTATCTCCTAAACTAGGGGTGTGCGGGGGTCATTTTATGCTTAGAAAAAAAAATTCAAAACACTAAAATATCTATATCTCCTAAACTAGTCGTCTGAGGGGGTCATATTATGCACCAGAAAAAAAAATTCAAAACTCTAAAATATCTATATCTCCTAAACTTGGCGTCTGCGAGGGTCATATTATGCACCAGAAAAAAAGCATTCAAAACACTAAAATGGCTATATCTCCTAAACTAGGAGTCTGCGGGGGTCATTTTATGCACCAGAAAAAAAAATCAAAACACTAAAATGGTTACATCTCCTAAACCATTGGTCTGCGAGGGTCATTTTATGCCTAGAAAAAAAAAAAATCAAAACACGAAAATATCTATATCTCCTAAACTAGTCGTCTGCGGGGGTCATATTATGCACCAGAAAAAAAAAATTCAAAACTCTAAAATGGCTATATCTCCTAAAATAGGCGTCTGAGTGGGCCATATTATGCACCTGAAAAAGCAATTCAAAACTCTAAAATGGCTATATCTCCTAAAATAGGAGTCAGCGGGGGTCATTTTATGCACCAGAAAAAAAATCAAAACACTAAAATGGCTAGATCTCCTAAACTAGGGCTCTGCGGGGGTCATTTTATGTTTAGAAAAAAAAATTCAAAACACTAAAATATCTATATCTCCTAAACGAGTCGTCTAAGGGGATCAAATTACGCACCAGAAAAAAAAATTCAAAACACTAAAATGGCTATATCTCCTAAACTTGGCGTCTGCGAGGGTCATATTATGCACCAGAAAAAAAGCATTCAAAACACTAAAATGGCTATATCTCCTAAACTAGGAGTCTGCGGGGGTCATTTTATGCACCAGAAAAAAAATCAAAACACTAAAATGGTTACATCTCCTAAACCAGGGGTCTGCGAGGGTCATTTTATGCTTAGAAAAAAAAAAAATTCAAAACACGAAATTATCTATATCTCCTAAACTAGTCGTCTGCGGGGGTCATATTATGCACCAGAAAAAAAAAATTCAAAATCAGAAAAAAAAAATCCAAGCACAAAATGGCTATATCTAATAAGCTAAGCGTCTGCAGAGGTCATTTTATGCACCAGAAAAAAAAATTCAAAACACTAAAATGGATATATCTCCTAAACTAGGCGTCTGAGTGGGCCATATTATGCACCAGAAAAAACAATTCAAAACACTAAAATGGCTATATCTCCTAAACTAGGAGTCTGCGGGGGTCATTTTATGCACCAGAAAAAAAATCAAAGTACTAAAATGGCTATATCTCCTAAACTAGGGGTCTGCGGAGGTCATTTTATGCTTAGAAAAAAAAAATTCAAAACACTAAAATATCTACATCTCCTAAACTAGTCGTCTGCGGGGGTCATATTATGCACCAGAAAAAAAAATTCAAAACACTAAAATGGCTATATCTCCGAAACTTGTCGTCTGCGGGGGTCATTTTATGCACCAGAAAAAAAAAATTCAAAACACTAAAATGGCTATATCTCCTAAACTAATCGTCAGCGGAGGTCATTTTATGCACCAGAAAAAAAAAATCCAAACACTAAAATGGCTATATCTCCTAAGCTAGGCATCTGCGGGGGTCATTTAATGCACCAGAAAAAAAAATTCAAAACACTAAAATGGCTATATCTCCTAAACTAATCGTCTGCGGTCGTCATACTATGCACCAGAAAAAAACATTCGAAACACTAAAATGGCTACAACTCCTCAACTAGGAGTCTGCTGGTGTCATATTATGCACCAGAAAAAAACATTCAAAACTCTAAAATGGCTATATCTCCTAAACTAGGCGTCTGCGGGGGTCATTTAATGCAGAAGGTAAAAAAAATTCAAAACACTAAAATGGTTATATCTCCTAAACTAGGGGTCTGCGGGGGTCATTTTATGTTTAGAAAAAAAAAATTCAAAACACTAAAATATCTATATCTCCTAAACTAGTCGTCTAAGGGGATCATATTACGCACCAGAAAAAAAAATTCAAAACACTAAAATGGCTATATCTCCTAAACTTGGCGTCTGCGAGGGTCATATTATGCACCAGAAAAAAAGCATTCAAAACACTAAAATGGCTATATCTCCTAAACTAGGAGTCTGCGGGGGTCATTTTATGCACCAGAAAAAAAATCAAAACACTAAAATGGTTACATCTCCTAAACCAGGGGTCTGCGAGGGTCATTTTATGCTTAGAAAAAAAAAAAATTCAAAACACGAAAATATCTATATCTCCTAAACTAGTCGTCTGCGGGGGTCATATTATGCACCAGAAAAAAAAAATTCAAAATCAGAAAAAAAAAATCCAAGCACAAAATGGCTATATCTAATAAGCTAAGCGTATGCAGGGGTCATTTTATGCACCAGAAAAAAAAACTCAAAACACTAAAATGGATATATCTCCTAAACTAGGCGTCTGAGTGGGCCATATTATGCAATAGAAAAAACAATTCAAAACACTAAAATGGCTATATCTCCTAAACTAGGAGTCTGCGGGGGTCATTTTATGCACCAGAAAAAAAATCAAAATACTAAAATGGCTATATCTCCTAAACTAGGGGTCTGCGGAGGTCATTTTATGCTTAGAAAAAAAAAATTCAAAACACTAAAATATCTACATCTCCTAAACTAGTCGTCTGCGGGGGTCATATTATGCACCAGAAAAAAAAATTCAAAACACTAAAATGGCTATATCTCCTAAGCTAATCGTCTGCGGTGGTCATACTATGCACCAGAAAAAACACTAAAATGGCTACAACTCCTCAACTAGGGGTATGCTGGGGTCATATTATGCAACAGAAAGATAACATTCAAAACACTAGAATTGCAGTATCTCCTAAACTAGGCGTCTACGGGGGTCATTTTATGCACCAGAAAAAAACATTCAAAACACTAAAATGGGTATATCTCCTAAACTAGCGGTCTGCGGGGGTCATTTTATGCAGCAGGAAAAAAAAACATTCAAAACACTAAAATGGCTATATCTCCTAAATTAGGTGTCTGCGGATGTCATTTTATGCTTAGAAAAAAAAAATTCAAAACACTAAAACATCTACATCTCCTAAACTAGTCGTCTGCGGGGGTAATATTATGCACCAGAAAAAAACATTCAAAACACTAAAATGGCTATATCTCCTAAACTAATCGTCAGCGGAGGTCATTTTATGCACCAGAAAAAAAAAAATCCAAACACTAAAATGGCTATATCTCCTAAGCTAGGCATCTGCGGGGGTCATTTTATGCACCAGAAAAAAAAATTCAAAACACTAAAATGGCTATATCTCCTAAACTAAGAGTCTGCGGAGGTTATTTTATGCACCAGAAAAAAACATTCGAAACACTAAAATGGCTACAACTCCTCAACTAGGGGTCTGCTGGGGTCATATTATGCAACAGAAAAATATCATTCAAAACACTAGAATTGCTGTATCTCCTAAACTAGGCGTCTACAGGGGTCATTTTATGCACCAGAAAAAAACATTCGAAACACTAAAATGGCTATATCTCCTAAACTAGCGGTCTGCGGGTGTCATTTTGTACACCAGAAAAAAAAAATTCAAAACACTAAAATGGCTATATCTCCTAAACTTGGCGTCTGCGAGGGTCATATTATGCACCAGAAAAAAAGCATTCAAAACACTAAAATGGCTATATCTCCTAAACTAGGAGTCTGCGGGGGTCATTTTATGCACCAGAAAAAAAATCAAAACACTAAAATGGTTACATCTCCTAAACCAGGGGTCTGCGAGGGTCATTTTATGCTTAGAAAAAAAAAAATTCAAAACACGAAAATATCTATATCTCCTAAATTAGTCGTCTGCGGGGGTCATATTATGCACCAGAAAAAAAAAATTCAAAATCAGAAAAAAAAAATCCAAGCACAAAATGGCTATATCTAATAAGCTAAGCGTATGCAGGGGTCATTTTATGCACCAGAAAAAAAAATTCAAAACACTAAAATGGATATATCTCCTAAACTAGGCGTCTGAGTGGGCCATATTATGCAATAGAAAAAACAATTCAAAACACTAAAATGGCTATATCTCCTAAACTAGGAGTCTGCGGGGGTCATTTTATGCACCAGAAAAAAAATCAAAATACTAAAATGGCTATATCTCCTAAACTAGGGGTCTGCGGAGGTCATTTTATGCTTAGAAAAAAAAAATTCAAAACACTAAAATATCTACATCTCCTAAACTAGTCGTCTGCGGGGGTCATATTATGCACCAGAAAAAAAAATTCAAAACACTAAAATGGCTATATCTCCTAAGCTAATCGTCTGCGGTGGTCATACTATGCACCAGAAAAAACACTAAAATGGCTACAACTCCTCAACTAGGGGTATGCTGGGGTCATATTATGCAACAGAAAGATAACATTCAAAACACTAGAATTGCAGTATCTCCTAAACTAGGCGTCTACGGGGGTCATTTTATGCACCAGAAAAAAACATTCAAAACACTAAAATGGGTATATCTCCTAAACTAGCGGTCTGCGGGGGTCATTTTATGCAGCAGGAAAAAAAAACATTCAAAACACTAAAATGGCTATATCTCCTAAATTAGGTGTCTGCGGATGTCATTTTATGCTTAGAAAAAAAAAAATTCAAAACACTAAAACATCTACATCTCCTAAACTAGTCGTCTGCGGGGGTAATATTATGCACCAGAAAAAAACATTCAAAACACTAAAATGGCTATATCTCCTAAACTAATCGTCAGCGGAGGTCATTTTATGCACCAGAAAAAAAAAAATCCAAGCACTAAAATGGCTATGTCTCCTAAGCTAGGCATCTGCGGGGGTCATTTTATGCACCAGAAAAAAAAATTCAAAACACTAAAATGGCTATATCTCCTAAACTAAGAGTCTGCGGAGGTTATTTTATGCACCAGAAAAAAACATTCGAAACACTAAAATGGCTACAACTCCTCAACTAGGGGTCTGCTGGGGTCATATTATGCAACAGAAAAATATCATTCAAAACACTAGAATTGCTGTATCTCCTAAACTAGGCGTCTACAGGGGTCATTTTATGCACCAGAAAAAAACATTCAAAACACTAAAATGGCTATATCTCCTAAACTAGCGGTCTGCGGGTGTCATTTTGTACACCAGAAAAAAAAAATTCAAAACACTAAAATGGATATATCTCCTAAACTAGGCGTCTGAGTGGGCCATATTATGCACCAGAAAAACAATTCAAAACACTAAAATGGCTATATCTCCTAAACTAGGAGTCTGCGGGGGTCATTTTATGCACCAGAAAAAAAATCAAAACACTAAAATGGCTATATCTCCTAAACTAGGGGTCTGCGGAGGTCATTTTATGCTTAGAAAAAAAAAATTCAAAACACTAAAATATCTACATCTCCTAAACTAGTCGTCTGGGGGGGTCATATTATGCACCAGAAAAAAAAATTCAAAACACTAAAATGGCTATATCTCCGAAACTAGCGGTCTGCGGGGGTCGTTTTATGCAGCAGGAAAAAAAAACATTCAAAACACTAAAATGGCTATATCGCCTAAACTAGGGGTCTGCGGAGGTCATTTTATGCTTAGAAAAAAAAAAATTCAAAACACTAAAACATCTACATCTCCTAAACTAGTCGTCTGCGGGGGTAATATTATGCACCCGGAAAAAAAATTCAAAACACTAAAATTTCTATATCTCCGAAACTTGTCGTCTGCGGGGGTCATTTTATGCACCAGAAAAAAAAAATTCAAAACACTAAAATATCTATATCTCCTAAACTAGTCGTCTAAGGGGATCATATTATGCACCAGAAAAAAAATTCAAAACACTAAAATGGCTATATCTCCTAAACTTGGCGTCTGCGAAAAAAAAAATTCAAAATCAGAAAAAAAAAATCCAAGCACAAAATGGCTATATCTAATAAGCTAAGCGTCTGCAGGGGTCATTTTATGCACCAGAAAAAAAAATTCAAAACACTAAAATGGATATATCTCCTAAACTAGGCGTCTGAGTGGGCCATATTATGTACCAGAAAAAACAATTCAGAACACTAAAATGGCTATATATCCTAAACTAGGAGTCTGCGGACGTCATTTTATGCACCAGAAAAAAAATCAAAACACTAAAATGGCTATATCTCCTAAACTAGGGGTCTGCGGAGGTCATTTTATGCTTAGAAAAAAAAAATTCAAAACACTAAAATATCTACATCTCCTAAACTAGTCGTCTGCGGGGGTCATATTATCCACCAGAAAAAAAAATTCAAAACACTAAAATGGCTCTATCTCCGAAATTAATCGTCAGCGGAGGTCATTTTATGCACCAGAAAAAAAAAATCCAAACACTAAAATGGCTATATCTCCTAAGCTAGGCATCTGCGGGGGTCATTTTATGCACCAGAAAAAAAAATTCAAATCACTAAAATGGCTATATCTCCTAAACTAATCGTCTGCGGTCGTCATACTATGCACCAGAAAAAACACTAAAATGGCTACAACGCCTCAACTAGGGGTATGCTGGGGTCATATTATGCAACAGAAAAATAACATTCAAAACACTAGAATTGCTGTATCTCCTAAACTAGGCGTCTACGGGGGTCATTTTATGCAAGAGAAAAAAACATTCAAAACACTAAAATGGCTATATCTCCTAAACTAGCGGTCTGCGGGGGTCATTTTATGCAGCAGGAAAAAAAAACATTCAAAACACTAAAATGGCTATATCTCCTAAACTAGGGGTCTGCGGAGGTCACTTTATGCTTAGAAAAAAAAAATTCAAAACACTAAAACATCTACATCTCCTAAACTAGTCGTCTGCGGGGGTAATATTATGCACCAGAAAAAAAAATTCAAAACACTAAAATGGCTATATCTCCGAAACTTGTCGTCTGCGGGGGTCATTTTATGCACCAGAAAAAAAAAATTCAAAACACTAAAATGGCTATGTCTCCTAAACTAATCGTCTCCGGTAGTCATATTATGCACAAGGAAAAAACATTCAAAACACTAAAATGGCTATATCTCCTAAACTAATCGTCAGCGGAGGTCATTTTATGCACCAGAAAAAAAAAATCCAAACACTAAAATGGCTATATCTCCTAAGCCAGGCATCTGCGGCTATATCTCCTAAACTAGCGGTCTGCGGGTGTCATTTTGTACACCAGAAAAAAAAATTCAAAACACTAAAATGGATATATCTCCTAAACTAGGCGTCTGAGTGGGCCATATTATGCACCAGAAAAACAATTCAAAACACTAAAATGGCTATATCTCCTAAACTAGGAGTCTGCGGGGGTCATTTTATGCACCAGAAAAAAATTCAAAACACTAAAATGGCTATATCTCCTAAACTAAGGGTCTGCGGAGGTCATTTTATGCTTAGAAAAAAAAAATTCAAAACACGAAAATTATCTATATCTCCTAACCTAGTCGTCTGCACCAGAAAAAAAAAATTCAAAATCAGAAAAAAAAAATCCAAGCACAAAATGGCTATATCTAATAAGCTAAGCGTCTGCGGGGGTCATTTTATGCACCAGAAAAAAAAATTCAGAACACTAAAATGGCTATTTCTCCTAAACTAATCGTTTGCGGTCGTCATATTATGCACCAGAAAAAGCAATTCAAAACTCTAAAATGGCTGTATCTCCTAAACTAGGAGTCAGCGGGGGTCATTTTAAGCACCAGAAAAAAAATCAAAACACTAAAATGGCTATATCTCCTAAACTAGGGGTCTGCGGAGGTCATTTTATGCTTAGAAAAAAACATTCAAAACTCTAAAATGGCTATATCTCCTAAACTAGGCGTCTGCGGGGGTCATTTAATGCAGAAGGAAAAAAAACTTTCAAAACAGAAAAATGGCTATATCTCCTAAACTAGTCGTCTGCGGGGGTTATATTATGCACCAGAAAAAAAAAATTCACAACACTAAAATGGATATATCTCCTAAACTAGGCGTCTGAGTGGGCCATATTATGCACCAGAAAAAAAAATTCAAAACACTAAAATGGCTATATCTCCTAAACTAGGAGTCTGCGGAGGTCATTTTATGCACGAGAAAAAAAATCAAACCACTAAAATGGTTATATTTCCTAAACTAGGGGTCTGCGGGGGTCATTTTATGCTTTGAAAAAAAAATTCAAAACACTAAAATATCTATATCTCCTAAACTAGTCGTCTGAGGGGGTCATATTATGCACCAGAAAAAAAAATTCAAAACACTAAAATGCCTATATCTCCTAAACTTGGCGTCTGCGAGGGTCATTTTATGCACCAGAAAAAAAACGTTCAAAACACTAAAATGGCTATATCTCCTAAACTTGGCGTCTGCGAGGGTCATTTTATGCACCAGAAAAAAAACGTTCAAAACACTAAAATGGCTGTATCCCCTAAAATAGGCGTCTGCGTGAGTCATTTTCTACACCAAAAAAAAAAAAATTCAAAACACTAAAATGGCTATATCTCCTAAACTAGGGGTCTGCGGTGGTCATATTATGCACCAGAAAAAAATCATTCAAAACACTGAAATGGCTATATCCCCTAAACTAGGGGTCTGCGTGGGTCATTTTATGCTTAGAAAAAAAAAATTCAAAACACTAAAATATCTACATCTCCTAAACTAGTCATCTGCGGGGGTCATATTATGCTCCAGAAAAAAAAAATCCGAACACGAAAATGGCTATTTCTCCTAAACTAATTGTCTGCGGTCATCAAATTATGCACCAGAAAAAAAACATTCAAAACCCTAAAATGGATACATCTCCTAAACTAGGCGTCTGAGTGGGCCATATTATGCACCAGAAAAAAAAATTCAAAACACTAAAATGGCTATATCTCCTAAACTAGGAGTCTGCGGAGGTCATTTTATGCACGAGAAAAAAAATCAAACCACTAAAATGGTTATATTTCCTAAACTAGGGGTCTGCGTGGGTCATTTTATGCTTTGAAAAAAAAATTCAAAACACTAAAATATCTATATCTCCTGAACTAGTCGTCTGAGGGGGTCATATTATGCACCAGAAAAAAAAATTCAAAACACTAAAATGGCTATATCTCCTAAACTAGGGGTCTGCGGTGGTCATATTATGCACCAGAAAAAAATCATTCAAAACACTGAAATGGCTATATCCCCTAAACTAGGGGTCTGCGTGGGTCATTTTATGCTTAGAAAAAAAAAATTCAAAACACTAAAATATCTACATCTCCTAAACTAGTCATCTGCGGGGGTCATATTATGCTCCAGAAAAAAAAAATCCGAACACGAAAATGGCTATTTCTCCTAAACTAATTGTCTGCGGTCATCAAATTATGCACCAGAAAAAAAACATTCAAAACCCTAAAATGGATACATCTCCTAAACTAGGCGTCTGAGTGGGCCATATTATGCACCAGAAAAAAAAATTCAAAACACTAAAATGGCTATATCCCCTAAACTAGGCGTCTGCGTGAGTCATTTTGTACACCAAAAAAAAAACTTCAAAACACTAAAATGGCTATATCTCCTAAACTAGGCGTCTGAGGGGGTCATATTATGCACCAGAAAAAAAAATTCAAAACACAAAAATGGCTATATCTCCTAAACTTGGCGTCTGCGAGGGTCATTTTATGCACCAGAAAAAAAACGTTCAAAACACTAAAATGGCTATATCCCCTAAACTAGGCGTCTGCGTGAGTCATATTGTACACCAGAAAAAAAAAAATTCAAAACACTAAAATATCTATATCTACTAAACTAATCGTCTGCGGTCATGAGATTATGCACCAGAAAAAAAAATTCAAAACACTAAAATGGCTATATCTCCTCTACTAGGGGCTGCTGGTGTCATATTATGCACCAGAAAAAAACATTCAAAACTCTAAAATGGCTATATCTCCTAAACTAGGCGTCTGCGGGGGTCATTTAATGCAGAAGGAAAAAAAACTTTCAAAACAGAAAAATGGCTATATCTCCTAAACTACTCGTCTGGGGGGGTTATATTATGCACCAGAAAAAAAAATTCACAACACTAAAATGGCTATATCTCCTAAACTAGGAGTCTGCGGAGGTCATTTTATGCACCAGAAAAAAAACGTTCAAAACACTAAAATGGCTAAATCCCCTAAACTAATCGTCTGCGGTCATCATATTATGCACCAGAAAAAAAACATTCAAAACACTAAAATGGCTATATCTCCTCTACTAGGGGCTGCTGGTGTCATATTATGCACCAGAAAAAAACATTCAAAACTCTAAAATGGCTATATCTCCTAAACTAGGCGTCTGCGGGGGTCATTTAATGCAGAAGGAAAAAAAACTTTCAAAACAGAAAAATGGCTATATCTCCTAAACTACTCGTCTGGGGGGGTTATATTATGCACCAGAAAAAAAAATTCACAACACTAAAATGGCTATATCTCCTAAACTAGGAGTCTGCGGAGGTCATTTTATGCACCAGAAAAAAAATCAAAACACTAAAATGGTTATATCTCCTAAACTAGGGGTCTGAGGGGGTCATTTTATGCTTTGAAAAAGAAATTCAAAACACTAAAATGGCTATATGTCCTAAACTAGGGGTCTGCGGGGGTCATATTATGCACCAGAAAAAAAATCAAAACATTAAAATGGTTATATCTCCTAAACTAGGGGTGTGCGGGGGTCATTTTATGCTTAGAAAAAAAATTCAAAACACAAAAATATCTATATCTCTTTAACTAGTCGTCTGCGGGGGTCATATTATGCACCAGAAAAAAAACGTTCAAAACACTAAAATGGCTATATCCCCTAAACTAGGCGTCTGCGTGAGTCATATTGTACACCAGAAAAAAAAAAATTCAAAACACTAAAATATCTATATCTCCTAAACTAATCGTCTGCGGTCATCATATTATGCACCAGAAAAAAAACATTCAAAACACTAAAATGGCTATATCTCCTCTACTAGGGGCTGCTGGTGTCATATTATGCACCAGAAAAAAACATTCAAAACTCTAAAATGGCTATATCTCCTAAACTAGGCGTCTGCGGGGGTCATTTAATGCAGAAGGAAAAAAAACTTTCAAAACAGAAAAATGGCTATATGTCCTAAACTACTCGTCTGGGGGGGTTATATTAAGCACCAGAAAAAAAAATTCACAACACTAAAATGGCTATATCTCCTAAACTAGGAGTCTGCGGAGGTCATTTTATGCACCAGAAAAAAAATCAAAACACTAAAATGGTTATATCTCCTAAACTAGGGGTCTGCGGGGGTCATTTTATGCTTTGAAAAAGAAATTCTAAACACTAAAATATCTATATTTCCTAAACTAGTCGTCTGAGGGGTTCATTTTATGCACCAGAAAAAAAACGTTCAAAACACTAAAATGGCTATATCCTCTAAACTAGGCGTCTGCGTGAGTCATTTTGTACACCAAAAAAAAAAAAATTCAAAACACTAAAACGGCTATATATCCTCAACTAGGGGTCTTCGGTGGTCATATTATGCACCAGAAAAAAACATTCAAAACACCAAAATGGCTATATCACCTAAACTAGGGGTTTGCAGGGGTCATATGATGCACCAGAAAAAAATATTCAAAACACTAAAATGGCTATATCTCCTCAGCTAGGGGTCTGCTGGTGTTATATTATGCTCCAGAAAAAAAACATTCAAAACACTAAAATGGCTAAATCTACAATCTCCTAAACCTGTGGTCTGCGGGGGTCATATTATGCACCAGAAAAAAAAATTCAAAACACTAAAATGGCTATATCCCCTAAATTTGTAGTAAACTTTTTAGATGACATTATAATTTCGGCTCCTAATCTAAGGAAGCATAACGAACGAGTTCGCGCAGCTTTTGAAAGGCTTCATAAGGCTGGACTCAAACTAAATAAAACGAAGTGCGTTTTCGCGAAAGACGAAATTGCGTATTTAGGGTATTTGATTTCGAGTAAAGGTTTAGTCAAAGTAAATCGTGATGAAACGATATCGAATTTTCCAGTTCCGAAAAACATCTCGGATGTTAGATCCTTTCTTGGTTTCGTTGATCATTTTGGAAGATTTATTCCTAGTTTAGCTACAAAAATGTCCGCTATTTACAGCGTTTTAAAAGGCAAAACTTTTGTGTGGACTAAACAAGCTATGGATCCTTTGAGGACATGAAAGAAGAAATTATGTCAGACACGGTTTTAGTTCATTATAATCCGAAACTACCCTTAGTACTTACCTGCGATGCTTCTAATGTTGGCATAGGAGCAGTTTTAGCGCACGCATTTGCCGACGGGTCTGAACGACCAATCGAGTTTGCCTCAAGTTTCCTAACTGAATCCGAACAAAATTACGCGGTCATAGAGAAAGAGGCTTTATCCATTATATATGCTACACGAAAATTTTATTTTATTTTATTGAAATAATATAACTAAATATATTGGTTTACTCAAAGCCTATGTATAGTCATATGCATGTCTTAGTTAGTAATTTGTATTTAAGGTCAAGCTGACACCAGTGACATTGGTCATTCTTGTTTAATCCGCCATCCAGTAAACATATATATAAAATTACTACTAGCTACTCGCGTTTTATTTGTATTTTGCAACAGGTTATGGGCCCAGAAGAACTTAAATAATTTAAAAAGTTTGGAATACGCTCCAAAGAAAAAGGAGTTTTTTTTTTTGTTATAACGGAGCGGGAAAAGCGTTAAGAGATGGAGAATTCTGATTTAGTCAAAATTGAAAAATTGCTTAATGCAAGCCAATGGGCTGTTTGGAAATTTCAGATTGGGTAATCCTAAACGCTAGCGAGCTATTCGATATAGTTAATGGAAAAACGCCAATACCGGCGGAAGCTGATAAGGCCGTACTGTGGACTAAAAGTGACTATAAAGCTCAAAAGATTATTGCAACGTCCATTGGGTCACAACCTCTTCTACACATCATGAACTGTGATACATCCCATAATATGTGGAGTAAGTTGTGTTCCGTATATGAACAAAAATCTTCGTCAGCTGCAGCAAAAATTTTACAGCATGAATATGAGTGCAGATGAAACCATGGCATGTTATATATCAAAGCTGGAGGAGTTGAGGCAACAACTAAAAGATCTCGAGGAGCCGATTTCGGATTCGATGATGATTACTAAAATTCTCATGACTTTACCCGCTGAATATAATCATTTTTATAGCGCATGGGAATCCACGGTGGTAAAGGAGCTGACGTTGGATGTATTAATGTCAAGGTTGATGGTTGAAGAAAATCGCTTGATGATGCAAGGAGGAGAGTCAGCAGGAGAAGCATTGTTTGCACGGAGGGGTAGAAAGCCCACAACCTATGTAAAAACCAAAAAGCCTGGAAAATGTTTTTCTTGTGGAGATAGAGGACACTGGAAGAAAGACTGCACTAAAAAAGGTAAGAACAAGCCAGCTCCAACGTCAGCGAAATCGTGGAACACACACAAAGAAAGTGATGCTCTTATTGTAGAAGATATGCTGTCAGTACATAATAGTAGTGAGTGGTATTTTGATATCGGTGCTAGCGATCACATGACAAACAGGCGAGAGTGGTTTGTAACTTTTAAACAATTTAAATCACCAATACAAGTGCGGGTTGGGAGTGGAGAGATAATTGATGCTGTTGGAAAAGGGATCATCAATGTAAAGGTATTTAACGGAAGAGAGTGGGACAACAAGCACTTAAGTGATGTTTTATATGTTCCTAAAATTCACCTCAATTTGTATTCCGGTATCAAAGCAATGGATAAAGGTTATCTATTTCAATGCAACAGTAAAAAACAGTAGTGGGAGTGCGTGAAAATAAGCTTTTTCGCTTGATGTTAATGGTTGGTGAACATGAGGGAGAGCACACAATGGTTAAAGAAAGTCATACCGTGTCCATCGGTAAATAAAAATTCATTAAGAAATTGCCATGAACGAATGGGGCATCAAAGTACAGCTCAAGTAAAAAAGATTTTGTCTATTATGAGCATAAAATATGAAGATGAACAAAATTTATTGTGCGAATCGTGTATTTATGAAAAACAACATCGATCGAGTTTTAAAAACAGTGAATCGCAAACGTCGAAGTCTATCGAACTTATACATATGGATGTCTGTGGACCCATGGAGGTAAAATCAGTTGGCGGGGCAAGGTACTTTTTGTTATTTAAAGATGACTTTTCTCATCTACGATTTGTTAATGTTTTAAAACATAAATCTGAGGTACCTGGTTGCATTTCACGGGTGATAAAACAAATATCTAAAAGCGGACATGTAGTAAAGTCGTTCCGAAGTGATAACGGGACGGAGTTTATAAACAAAGAAGTCCAGCAAATTTTCGCGAAAGAGGGCATTCGTCATCAAAAAAGTGTACCATATTGCCCTGAACAAAATGGATCAATGGAGAGAGTAAACCGCACTGTAACGGAGTTGGCCAGAACCATGTTGCACTCTAGTGGTATGGAAAAACGATTCTGGGCTGAAGCTGTAAGCACTGCAGTGTATATATTGAACAGAATTGGAAACAGTTCGGTCGCAGATAAAACACCTCATGAACTGTGGTATCAACAGAAACACAGCATTCATCATCTGAGAGTTTTTGGAAGTGAAGTTTATGTGCACATTCCGAAAGAAAAGCGCAAGAAATGGGATGTTAAAAGTGAAAAATGCATTTTCGTTGGTTATTGTGAGGACGTCAAGGGCTATAGAGTGTGGAGTCCCATAAACAGAAAGGTATACATGACCAGAGATGTAATATTCAAAGAAAAAGTGCAAAATTCAACAAAGTGTGAAGTAGTCGCATCAGACAAGGATTTTGTTAATAAGGACTTAACCGCGTCTAATGAAATACCTAAGGAGGAAACCCCGTCGGATGAATATTACAGCAGTGCAGAAAAAAATGATGAGACAGAAAGAGTTAAAGAAAAACAAAATTTAAATCCGGAAGCAGAGATGGACAGTGCAGAATTGGACGGCGTTCTGGGTTACAATCAACGTCAAATGGAATCACCAGACTTACAGCAGCTCAGACGAAGCGAAAGAAACAAGAAGCAGGTGAGATACGCTTATAACTCTCATAACTATCACGCTTTTTGCACAGAAGTAATTGATCCGTTGACGTACGAAGAAGCTGTAGCTAGAAGCGATAAAAGTTTTTGGATTGCTGCAATAAAGGAGGAATATAAATCTTTATCAGAAAATAATACATGGAAGCTGGTGAATTGGCCAGAAAATCAAAAGATTATTGGATGTCGTTGGGTGTACAAAACGAAGTACAAGGGGGACGGAACCGTTGAAAGACGTAAAGCCAGACTAGTTGCACGTGGTTTTGAGCAAAAGCTAGGAGAAGATTTTCGAGAAACCTTCAGTCTAGTTGTGAGGTTTGATTCCTTGAGAATGATATTGGCGATAGCAGCAGCAGAAGCCCTTAAGTATAGGGTTCGGCATTAAGACAGCCTTTTTATATGGAGAAAAAGTGTTCATGGAACAACCAAAAGGTTTCGATGATGGAAGCGGAAGGATATGTAAACTTGTAAAAAGCCTGTATGGATTGAAGCAAGCATCAAGATGCTGTAATCAAAGATTTACATCGCTTCTGAAGGACTTTGATTTTCAAGTAAGTCAAGTTGATCCTTGCGTTTTTATTTATAGAAAGGATGGCCAGAAAATGTTTCTCGCTGTATATATTGATGATGGGTTCATAGCGGCTTCGAGCGAAGAGCTTGTGGCGCCTCTAATAGAGTATATAAAACGAGAATTTCAAGTAAATATACTGGAGCCAAACTTCTTCTTGGGAATAGAGATCGAACAGCGTGCTGAACAGGGGATACATATTCGACAAAGCGGATATATCTACAAAGTCTTACGGAGATTCAATATGGCTGACTGCAAAGCAGTATCCACACCATATAACAAAAGTCAACAATTGACGGAAGGCAGTGCTCAGTCTACAGCATTTCCATTCCGAGAAGTAGTAGGTAGTTTAATGTATTTGGCTACGGGGACCAGACTAGATATTTGTTTCGCTTTGTACTATGTGAGCAGGTTTATGGAAAAACCGGAAAAGCGTCATGTAGAAGCACTGAAGAGAATTTTTCGGTACTTAAAAGGGACACCTAATTATGGTATATTTTTTAAAAAATTGCTCAATGTAAATTTGTTTGCTTATAGCGACGCTGATTTTGCGGGTTGTTTAGACACGCGGAGATCGACAACAGGATATATATTTTTCTTGGGAAACAGTCCTGTTAGTTGGTGCTCAGAGAGACAGCGTATGGTAACTCCGTCAACAACTGAGTCAGAGTATGTTGCTGCGAGTCAGACTGTACGCCATCTGGTTTGGTTGGATCATCTTTTACACAGCCTGATGCCAGATGTGGGGGAGTTGCATACACTCTGTATAAACAACCAAAGCGCAATTAAGTTAATTAAAAATCCAGAATTTCATAAAAGATCTAAACATATCGACATAAAGTACCATTATGTACGCGAAAAACTTGAAGAAAACTTGTTTAAAGTAAAATATGTAAAATCAAAGGAACAATTAGCTGATATCTTTACAAAGCCTTTACGTAAAATTGTTTTTGAAGAATTTAGAAAGAAAATTTGCATTGATGTTTAATGAAATTTTTATATATTTTGCCTTTTAATTTAAATACGTATTATAAATTAGTAAATTACATACATTCGTAAATGTTCACGATTTTGAGTAAAAGTGGGAGTATTGAAATAATATAAGTAAATATATTGGTTTACTCAAAGCCTATGTATAGTCATATGCATGTCTTAGTTAGTAATTTGTATTTAAGGTCAAGCTGACACCAGTGACATCTGTCATTCTTGTTTAATCCGCCATCCAATAAACATATATATAAAATTACTACTAGCTACTCGCGTTTTATTTGTATTTTGCAACAGTATTTAATCGGAAGGTCATTTAATTTGGTTACGGATCATAAACGGCTTGTTGCAATTTTCGGTGAAAAGAAAGGTATTCCACAAATGTCCACAAGCAGGTTGCAAAGGTGGGCTTTTCATCTCTCCGCTTTCCACTATCAAATACAATATATTAAATCGGCAGAAAATGTGGCTGACACATTTTCTCGTTTCCCTCAACGTACGATCAACGATGAAGATTTAAAGAGGACGAAAAAAACGCTGTAACGTATTTAAACCGAATTGAGACTAATTCGAATATTTTAGTTGACGCTGAATTAGTACGAAAAGAAACGCGAGGGGATGATATCACCCATACGGTTGTAGAAGCGCTAAGGACAGGAAATTATGCAGAAATGCAAGGTTAAAAAGAATATTCTCCCTTTTTGAAACGAATTAACGAACTGGTAATTGAAAACGACGTGTTAATGTGGGGGCATAGAGTGGTAATTCCACGTTCTTTACGAAAAGTAATTTTAAAACAATCACATGTTACTCACATGGGAATTGTAAAAACGAAATCTCTCTTGCGATCTTACGTGTGGTGGCCGAATCTTGATTTTGAACTGGAGGAAATGATAAAAGGTTGCGAAGTGTGTTTGTCGCTCTTACCAAACCCACCTAGGGCTGGAGTAATTAATTGGGAAAAGCCAGGTAAACCGTGGGAGAGAATTCACGTAGATTTCGCGGGCCCTTTGAAATGTCTAAATTTTCTAATTATAATTGACGTGTTTTCTAAATGGATTGAGGTGTTTTATACCAAAACGCCTAACTCTTCATTTTACATAAAGTGCCTTCAAAATGCGTTTTGGTGTTCCAGAGGTAATTGTGGCCGACAGCGGAACTCAGTTTGTTTCCGAACTAAGTAAATATTTTTTGAAGTCGTACGGCATCTCTCAGTGCCTAACAGCACCAGGGTATCCAGCGACTAATGGTGCAGCAGAAAACGCCGTTCGAACAGGTTTTGACTCAATTTTTATTCGATTATAGAAACACTAAGCATTGTACTACGAAAGTTACTCCTGCATCTTTGATATTCACGTATTTGCCGAGAAATAAATTTGATCTTCTAACACCAACAAATTCAAATCAAAAGCCGTTCAGAAAAGTACTAATAAACAACACGGGCGGTAGAAAATTCGATATAGGTGAAGTGGTTATGATTCGTGGTTTCAATTCCGTTAAAAATAGTCAACAATGGGCAAAAGCCTGTGTTATCAAAGTCTTCGGTACGCGAATGTACCTTTGTAAAATGGAATCAGGCAGGCACATTAAAAGACATTTAGACCAGATAAGAAAATGTAATTGTAAAGTTTCATTTAAAGATAACATTGAAGAAAAACGAATAGTTGTTAAAAGATCCATGTATTTCAAAAATTAGATTAAAAATGTAACCGAATCGGTAAATATTGATAAGGATGCTCAAGCACCAAAATTGTTAAGGAATCGATCAGAATTAAAAAAGCATAAAAGGTTCGGATTTAGAGAATGATATTTTATCTCGTACTACTTTTGTAAGGGACGCGTATGTGATGTATGCATTTGGCAACACCATGCACTCCCCATTATACGCATTCCATATATTCGTTACACCTTTTGGACGTTTGGATGTTACATTTGTTTTACTTTTCTTACTTCTCATCCAGACGTAAAGGAGAACACTCCAATGATTATAGTTAAGTAAATTTTTAAAAACAAGAATAAATATTTGCCATATAAATATTCCTTTTTTGATTTGTCTGAAGACATAACAGTGGGTATGAGTATGTATCTAGATATCGTGGACAGTAGATCGAATGGGTGGTGTTTTTGAGCTGTGGGCTTATGTGGATACTGTGCATGGGTGCTGCACTCCTTGTTTGGGTGAACGTTTGGTAACGCTGGTAGGTACTTCTGTAAAATGAATAAACGCTCGAATTGCAAGCTATTGATGTTCGATGGTTGCCAATTTATTTTTTGGATTTTGGGTAGATTTTAAATTTTTTTTTGAGTAGTTTGTGATTGTACAACAAGTAAGTTAAATTTTAAGTGTTCCCGTGTGTACTTACTAGTTTTCTGTTAGTGGTTTGTTTGAATTAGTTGGAAGAGGGCAAAGTTTCGCTATAGGTCGTTTGATTTCTCCCTGTTGTCTTTTCAGATTTACGACTCTTGTGATGTTGTCTGTTCCAGCTTATATCTTCACAATACGGCCTAAACTCCATTTTGATGGGGGAAGACGTTCATCCTTTATGAAGGACAGGTCTCCTACCTCTAGTAGTGGCTGTGGATTCAACCATTTTGGTCGCTGTTGTAATCGCGACAAATAATCTTGGTGCCACTAGTGGGTGTGAGTAATTTCTGTGATATAGCAGGGCTATTGACTATAGGTTGTGTGTACGTGTGTGTGAGGGTGTTTGTGTGGTCCAAAGATTTGTAGACTCTAGTGTTAGAGGCAGTTGGTTGTGGATTCGGTTTGAAACTTATACGTGGGTATGAGTATGTATCTAGATATCGTGGACTGTAGATCGAATGGGTGGTGTTTATGAGCTACGGGTATATGTGGATACTGTGCATGGGTGACGCACCTCTTGCTTGGGTGAACGTTTGGTTACGCTGGTAAGTACTTTTGTAAAATGAATAAACGCTCGAATTGCAAGCTATTGATGTTCGATGGTTGCCAATTTATTTTTTGGATTTTGGGTAGATTTTAAATTTTTTTTTTGAGTAGTTTGTGATTGTACAACAAGTAAGTTAAATTTTAAGTGTTCCCGTGTGTACTTACTAGTTTTCTGTTAGTGGTTTGTTTGAATTAGTTGGAAGAGGGCAAAGTTTCGCTATAGGTCGTTTGATTTCTCCCTGTTGTGTTTTCAGCTTTACGACTCTTGTGATGTTGTCTGTTCCAGGGTATGTCTTCACAATACGGCCTAAGCTCCAATTTTGATGGGGGAAGACGTTCATAATTTATCAAGGACAGGTCTCCTACCTCTGGTTGTGGCTGTGGCTTCAACAATTTTGGTCGCTGTTGTAATCGCGACAAGTAATCGTGGTGCCACTAGTGGGAGTGTGTAATTTCTGTGATATAGCAGGGCTATTGATTCTGGGTTGTGTGTACGTGTGTGTGTGTGCGTGTGTTTGTGTGGTCCAAAGGGTTGTAGACACTAGTGCTAGAGGCCGTTGGTTGTGGATTCGGTTTGAACTTTATACGTGGGTATGAGTATGTATCTAGATATCGTGGACTGTAGATGGAAATGGTGGTGTTTTCAAGCTATGGGTATATGTGGATACTGTGCATGGGTGACGCACTCCTTGTTTGGGTGAACGTTTGGTTACGCTGGTAGGTACTTCTATAAAATGAATAGACGCTCGAATT
Organism: Volucella zonaria; assembly: GCA_963966105.1. Lineage (NCBI taxonomy): Eukaryota > Metazoa > Arthropoda > Insecta > Diptera > Syrphidae > Volucella > Volucella zonaria. The sequence goes on along the minus strand of CAWYQB010000254.1, from coordinate 2,651,940 downwards.
GCAAGCTATTGATGATCGAAGGTTGCCAATTTAGTTTTTGGATTTTGGTTAGATTTTAAATTTTTTTTTGAGTAGATTTGGATTGTACAATATGTAAGTTAAATATTAAGTGTTCCGGTGTGTACTTACTAGTTTTCTGTTAGTGGTTTGTTTGAATTAGTTCGCAGAGGGCAAAGTTTCGTTATAGGTCGTTTGATTTCTCCCTGTTGTGTTTTCAGCTTTACAGCTCTTGTGATGTTGTATGTTCCAGAGTATGTCTTCACAATACGGCCTAAACTCCATTTTGATGGGGGAAGACGTTCATCCTTTATCAAGGGCAGGTCTCCTACCTCTAGTTGTGGCTGTGGCTTCAACCGTTTTAGTCGCTGTTGTAATCGCGACAAGTAATCTTGGTGCCACTTGTGGGTGTGTGTATTTTCTGTGATATAGTAGGGCTATTGATTCTAGGTTGAGTGTACGTGTGTGTGTGTGCGTGTGTTTATGTGGTCCAAAGGGTTGTATACTCTAGTGTTAGAGGCCGTTGGTTGTGGATTCGGTTTGAACTTTATACGTGGGTATGAGTATGTATCTAGCTATCGTGGACTGTAGATCGAATGGGTGGTGTTTGTGAGCTACGGGTATATGTGGATACTGTGCATGGGTGACGCACCTCTTGTTTGGGTGAACGTTTGGTTACGCTGGTAGGTACTTCTCAGTCGTTCATTGACCTCAGCAGAGATCAGAAGTATTTCGTGTTCGGCTTTACAACAGTGAAAAATAAATAAGTATACTTTTAAGTAATTATTTTACAAGTGTGCGGTAGCCGAAGTCGTAAAGACTAGGTCAACAAATCTCGGGGTTGTGGGCTCGATTCCCAACCACTGATAAATTTTTTTTTTTTATTTTTTTTTTATTTTTAATATCACAAAAAGACAATTAGTGTCAAGAATAAAGTGATAAAGGAAAGTTCGATGAGTGGAACTAAGCGGTCCGCTATCCCAATAGCGGGGTCAGCAGATGGCATGATGTCGTCTGATGATCAAGCCGTTAAGCCAGTACACTCAAAGTCAATAACAACAACAACAACAGCAACAGACACTGGCACAAAGAGGAGGATTAAGTTGGAGCCGACTCCGAGTATCGTTACGCGCTCGCATTCAGCTTCGTTAGAAATGCTGCATGGGAGAGTGCGGGGGAGAGCTGCGATGATAGCATCAAGCGCAGCAGAAAATAAAAGGAGGCAAGAGTCGGATAATAACGACTGCCCATTTGTATCCGACAGAGGTGAAGGCCACTACATGGGAGCAGACAACAGCTTTGCGTCCCTCGCTGCATCGGAGTCAGATGACGAAGAGGAGGAGGTCGAGGCTCTGTACAGTAGCATCAAGCAGCTACAACAAAAAGTGCTAGCTATAAAAGCAAAGCAAGTGGCAAGGAGGGAGATGGAGAAGCAGCATCTACTCCAGAGACCTCAGGGACAACAAAACATAAACGGGGAGCTTCCACAACAACAACAACAACAACAAAAACAACAACAACAACAACTGAAAAAACCACTGCAAAAACATAAACAGCAAAAAGTGCAGAAGAATGAGCTACAACAACAACAGCAGCAACATCAGCAACATCAACAGCAACAACAACAACAGCATCAACAACAACATAAGCAAAAGCAACAGCAGCAGAGACAACAACAACAGCAAGAGCAGAAAGCCACCAAACAAAAAGTGCCACCAATTAACACCTTTAAGATGGAGTTAAAGGAGACTATCGAACTATGTAAGTCGGCCATAGGCTGTAATTTTTTTATTAAAAGGCTAAGTGTAGATAGGCACGCGATCCACTGTACCACAGTGGAGCGCTATCATAAAATCAAAAGGTTATTGAAGGATTTGACGACGGAGTTCTTCTCCTACACCCCTAAGTGTGAAAGGCAGCAAACAACGCTGCTGAAGGGTTTAGAACCGTCTACGGATCCGGAGGAGCTCCTTGCACTGCTGACAGAGAAGGAGTGCGAAGGGCTCAAATTCGTGGGGGTTAAGCCATTTGTCACGGCTAGAGCTAAAAGGGAGAAGCGGAAACTACCGTTCTTCCTGGTTCAGCTAAGTCCCAACAACAAACTGGATGGTCTAAGGAGCATCAAAGTCCTAGACTACCAGGTTGTACACTAGGAAAAATTAAAGAGGAGCGAAAACATTTTACAATGTGTTCGCTGCCAAAGGTTCGGGTACGCTGCGTCGAACTGCGAAATGCAGCCTCGATGCGTGAAGTGTGGAAAGGACCACAAGTCAGAGGAATGCGCTCTAGGTAAGGACGGAGCGTCGGAAAAAAGCCAACTCTCTTGTGCTTTATGTAGGAACACGGGACACACCGCAAATTATCGGGGTTGTCCCAAATTCCAATACATCAAAAGAGTAAATCTGGCTCGGCAGCAGAAAGTGGAAGTTAAACGTCCACTCGTGCAGGCACAAACACCAGCCGTTACTCCCCAAGTTACCTATGCCCAAATGGCAGCAGGTAGGGGAAATACGGTAAAACAAGCAAGGTAACTTCTCAGGCCCCAGCGCCTAGAGTACCGGAACCTGTACCTGACATGCTGGCTATCTTGCTCTCTATTCAGGGGCAGATGGCTCAGCTTCAGCGTCAAATACAGGAACAGGCTACGCGGGTAGATCAAATATATGCGCTGCTGCCGGGCCTAACGCACCTCCAGTCGTAATGGGTACGTACATGGCGGAGCAAACCCTAAAGGTCCTTGCTGTGAATGTTAATTCACTAATTAGGTTCGAACGACGAGCCGCACTATTTAAGTTGCTTAAAGACCAAGCCCCTGATGTGCTTTTGGTTAGCGAAACTAAGCTTACCAAAAGACACAAAATGAGGCACAGAAGATATGAAATATTACGAAGAAACCGACCCAATTCCATTCAAGGAGGAGGCGTTGCAATCTTTGTAAGAAAGGGACTGCGTTTCAAAAGAATATACAGTCGTGTGGTACGTAGGTTTCGGGTGCTGGAAGCATGCGTCATGTACATCCATCTCCGTAGTGTAAAGCGGCTGTACATGGTGTCTGTCTATGCACCTAAGGCTACTCAATCCACCTTATTCATCTTATTCGATTTCTAAGGCTGGAATTGGAAGACAACTATTTTATTATCGGCGGAGATTTCAACGCCAAACATAGTGATTGGGGAAATAATATACCAAATACTAGAGGGAACCTACTATTCAATTGGTGGGGTCAGCACAGTGTGATGTATCGACTCGACCTCAAAGCGACGGATAGTCCGTCGTTTCCCAGACACGGGTCCTATTTGGATCTCCTGCTGTTCGACTCACGAATACAACTGACGTGCACTAACCAACAAACTGTCTACAAACTTTCGTGTATGACAGTGACCATTGCGGTCTCAGCACCGAAATAACTGTTCCCAACGAAACTGCGGAATTGGAAGAGTTTGTTCAAAGGTATTCCTACAATTATAGTAGGGTGCGTTGGACACACTTCTCAAGAATACTGACGAGAGCACTCTCCTCGAATTCGCTCTACCCACCGTCCAATAGAAATCTGTCAAACGAGGAGGTTGACAGATATCTAAGACTAATGGACGAGACAATCAAACGAACTATAGACAAAACGATACCACGGTATCAACACAGTGACAACGAAGACTTATTCCGCAACGCAACTATTGACGCACTGCACTGACATAAAAGTAGACTGCTGTCAAGACTAAAAATCTTGTACAGACAGTTCACTGACAGACATAACCCGGAGATCATGACATTGAAGTCGTCGATTAATAACCTCCAGATATTGATAAAGGAAAATTACAGAAATTCTGTAAGTTTGTATTGGAACAATAAAATTCGGTCTGTAAACACCAGCAACCCGAATATGTTCCCGCAAATAAATAAGATATTTCGGAGAAATAATCAAAACGACCTTCCATGTCTTAGAATAGCCCGAACGACGAACAACGAACAAATACTTGTAGCAGTAGGTATCGATCCAAATGAGGCAGTTGATGATGACAACTTCTTTGTGATCGAGGATCCGCAGGAGAAGGTAGAGGCTATAGGCGCGACTTTCCAGGAAGTGTACAAGGCGAATGACATTGGTCCGAAACACGACCTGGAGAGTCGAGTCCTTCTGCACAATTCCTGCCTTCGAAATGAAATTGTGAATTGGCGATTCGAGAACTCGGGTTTCACCCAGTTCAGTGACGAGAATATGGCAAATAATGTCATCACCAACGAAAGGGTATTACCACCGTTCATTTCGAATTAAGAGCTCCAAACGATCTTCGAATCGCTTAGAAGTAAGAAATCAGTGGGAACCGATGAAATACCGAACATTGTGCTTCTACATCTCCCACTAGAAGCGGTGGACATTTATACCAACCTGTTTAATAATGCAATGAATAATGCACATTATCCAGCGCATTGGAAAACTGCGGTGGTACATCCCATTCCCAAAAGGAATAAAGATACTTCCAATCCGTCGAATCTCCGCTCGATAAGTCTTCTTCCAAACATCAGTAAGGTTTTCGAGAAGGTAATCAATAGAGTCCTGACTAAGTGGGTTGAGGACAAACATATAGTTCCGGATAATCAATTCGGTTTCAAGGCGGGGCATGATATCATTCATGCTGCGTCTAAACTGGTTTCTGATATCCAATGGAACAAAGGCAAGAAACAGTGCACTGGTGCCTGCCTGATTGACTTGGAAAAAGCATTCGATACCGTATGGTTAGAAGGACTCTTTTTCAAGTTGGAAAGGTTGGGCATTAGTAAACCACTGCTGTATATTCTTTTTGATATGCTCTCCAGTAGACAGTTCATCGTGAAGAATGGCAATGTGACTTCTGCTGGAACATTTAACATTAAAAACGGTCTGCAACAAGGTGCGGTAAATTCGCCGATCCTATTCAACATTTACACAAGTGATCTGATAGGTTCACTTCACTATGCCATAGCGTACGCAGACGACTTAATCGCGTACAGATCAGGTCCAAAGGTTGAGGTCATTAATACACTTTTGCAACGTGACTTCGACAAAATTAAACGATATTGCGATGACTGGAAGTTGAAAATCAACTTTCAGAAGTCGGAAACCATTCTGTTTAGAACGCCTTTGTCTGGGGCCTCTAGGGATACCAGAAAGAATTGGCGGAAGTTCTCTATCGTCGGACAACATGGACAGCCACTTGCTTGTCGAAATGTAGTCAGATACCTTGGGATCTGGCTAGATCAATATCTGTATTTTAACAATCATATAGATGTTGCTCTGGCCAGAGCCAGAGGTGCTTCTGCCCTTACAAGGAGACTGTTTTACAACAGCCAACTCGATGCGAGGGTGAAGGTGATCTGCTACATGGCCCTTATCCGGCATATGCTAGTATTTGGATGTCCCGTGTGGTTCAACGTGAGAGCAAGTTTATTGGAAAAGATTCGGGTGTTTGAGAGGGCTTGCCTTAGGGCTTGTCTTCGGTCATACAGAACACCAGAGTCTGAGTACATAAAATTCTATCGCAATGAGGTCTTGTACAATAGGGCGAACCTAATAAGAGTGGACAATTTTGTTATTAAGTTGACTCGAAGGCACATTGCAAGAGCAATGACATCGTCGAACAACCTGATATCTGGGGCTTACTACCCTAATTATATGTATCATGAGAGAGTTCGCTTGGACGGCTATGTTCCTCCAGAAGCATTCCTCTACCTTGATAGCAAAGGTCTGATCCAGGACAGATTGGCTGTGCCGCTAATCTTCCACGTTGCTCGAACAGCTGCGGATAGGCGACTCAACTACGACAGAGACGTCGCACACGGCAGTGCGGAGCGTCTCCGGTTCAGTTGGGCGGCAGGAAGTCGCGACAGGAGGGATGTTGCTCAGCAGCACCAGCAATTTTGGTGGCTTGTTGAAGGAGAGGATGCGTCGTCGTCGAATTCCTCCAGCAATAGGTAGCTTCATTTGAAGCAAAGTCGGTTAGCCTAATTTTTTGTTTTTTAGCCATGGCCGGCTTACATAATTTTAGGTAGGATTAAGTAAATTTTAATTATAAAAAAAAAATAAAAAATAAAAAAATAAAAAACATAAAAAAATTAAAAAAAAATACAAAAAAACAGAAGTATAAATATGTGCATATATTTATATATTAAGTATATATAATCATGTATATATATATATTTGTATGTGTATGTTATGTATTAAATGTAAGTAGATTAGATCTTAGGTAGATCTAGTAAGTACAAACCGGAACACTTAAAATTTAGCGTACATATTGAACAATCACAAACTACTCAAAAAAAAATTTTAACTCTAACCAAAATCCAAAAAATAAATTGGCAACCTTCGAACATCAATAGCTTGCAATTCGAGCGTTTATTCATTTTACAAAAGTACCTACCAGCGTACCCAAACGTTCACCCAAACAAGGAGTGCATCACCCATGCACAGTATCCACATATACCCAAAGCTCATCAACACCACCCATTCGATCTACAGTCCACGAGATCTAGATACCTACTCATACCCACATGTAAAGTTCAAACCGAATCCACAAACAACGGCCACTAACACTGGAGTCTACAACCCTTTGGACCACACAAACACACGCACACACACACACGTACACACAACCAAGAGTCAATAGCCCAGCTATATCACAGAAATTACACACACCCACTAGTGGCACCAAGATTATTTGTCGCGATTACAACAGCGACCAAAATGGTTGAAGCCACAGCCACAACCAGAGGTAGGAGACCTGTCCTTGATAAATTATGAACGCCTTCCCCCCTAAAAATGGAGTTTAGGCCGTATTGTGTAGACATACCCTGGAACAGACCACATCACAAGAGTCGTAAAGCTGAAAACACAACAGGGAGAAATCAGACGAACTATAACGCAAGTTTGCCCTCTGCCAACTAATTCAAACCACTAACAGAAAACTAGTAAGTACACACCGGAACACTTAAAATTTAGCTTACATATTGTACAAGCACAAACAACTCAAAAAAAAATTTTAACTCTAACCAAAATCCAAAAAATAAATTGGCAACCTTCGAACATCAATAGCTTGCAATTCGAGCGTTTATTCATTTTACAAAAGTACCTACCAGCGTAACCAAACGTTCACCCAAACAAAGGGTGCGTCACATATGCACAGTATCCACATATACCCATAGCTCAGAAACAACACCCATTCGATCTACAGTCCACGATATCTAGATACATACTCATACCCACGTATAAAGTCCAAACCGAATCCAAACCAACGGCCTCTAACATTAGAGTCTACAACCCTTTGGACCACACAAACACACGCACACTCACATACGTACACACAACCTAGAATCAATAGCCCTGCCATATCACAGAAATTATACACACCCACTAGTGGCACCAAGATTACGTGGCGCGATTACAACAGCGACCAAAATGGTTGAAGCTACAGCCACAACCAGAGGTAGGAGACCTGTCCTTGATAAATTATGAACGTCTTCCCCCATCAAATTGGAGATTAGGCCGTATTGTGAAGACATACCCTGGAACAGACAACATCACAAGAGTCGTAAAGCTGAAAACACAACAGGGAGAAATCAAACGAACTATAACGAAAGTTTGCCCTCTGCCAACTAATTCAAAAAAACCACTAACAGAAAACTAGTAAGTACACACCGGAACACTTACAATTTAGCTTACATAATGTACAATTACAAACAACTCAAAATAAAAATTTTAAATCTAACCAAAATCCAAAAAATAAATTGGCAACCTCCGAACATCAATAGCTTGCAATTCGAGCGTTTATTCATTTTCCAGAAGTACCTACCAGCGTAATCAAACGTTCACCCAAACAAGGAGTGCGTCACCCATGCACAGTATCCACATATGCCCATAGCTCAAAAACACCACCCATTCGATCTACAGTCCACGATATCTAGATATATACTCATACCCACGTATAAAGTTCAAACCGAATCCACAACCAACGGCCTCTAACACTAGAGTCTCCAACCCTTTGGACCACAAAAACACACGCACACACACACACGTACACACAACCTAGAGTCAATAGGCCTGCTATATCACAGAAATTACACACACCCACTAGTGGCACCAAGATTACTTGTCGCGATTACAACGTCGACCAAAATGGTTGAAGCCACAGCCACAACCAGAGGTAGGAGACCAGTCCTTGATAAATTATGAACGACTTCCCCCATCAAAATGGAGTTTAGGCCGTATTGTGAAGACATACCCGGGAACAGACACCATCACAAGAGTCGTAAAGCTGAAAACAAAACAGGGAGAAATCAGACGAACTATAACGAAAGTTTGCCCTCTGCCAACTAATTCAAAAAAACCACTAACAGAAAACTAGTAAGTACACACCGGAACACTTACAATTTAGCTTACATATTGTACAATTACAAACAACTCAAAATAAAAATTTTAAATCTATCCAAAATCCAAAAAATAAATTGACAACCTCCGAACATCAATAGCTTGCAATTCGAGCGTTTATTCATTTTACAAAAGCACCTACCAGCGTAACCAAACGTTCACCCAAACAAGGAGTGCGTCAAGCATTCACAGTATCCACATATACCCATAGCTCAGAAACAACACCCATTCGATCTACAGTCCACGATATCTAGATACATACTCATACCCACGTATAAAGTCCAAACCGAATCCAAACCAACAGCCTCTAACACTGGAGTCTACAACTCTTTGGACCACACAAACACACGCACACACACACACGTACACACAACCTAGAGTCAATAGGCCTGCTATATCACAGAAATTACACACACCCACTAGTGGCACCAAGATTACTTGTCGCGATTACAACGTCGACCAAAATGGTTGAAGTCACAGCCACAACCAGAGGTAGGAGACCTGTCCTTGATAAATTATGAACGCCTTCCCCCATCAAATTGGAGTTTAGGCCGTATTGTGTAGACATACCCTGGAACAGACAACATCACAAGAGTCGTAAAACTGAAAACACAACAGGGAGAAATCAGACGAACTAAAAGAAAGTTTGCCCTCTGCCAACTAATTCAAAAAAACCACTAACAGCAAACTAGTAAGTACACACCGGAACACTTAAAATTTAGCTTACATATTGTACAATCACAAACAACTCAAAATAAAAATTTTAGATCTAACCAAAATCCAAAAAATAAATTGGCAACCTCCGAACATCAATAGCTTGCAATTCGAGCGTTTATTCATTTTCCAGAAGTACCTACCAGCGTAACCAAACGTTCACCCAAACAAGGAGTGCGTCACCCATGCACAGTATCCACATATACCCATAGCTCAAAAACACCACCCATTCGATCTACAGTCCACGATATCTAGATACATACTCATACCCACGTATAAAGTTCAAGCCCGATCCACAACCAACGGCCTCTAACACTGGAGTCTACAACCCTTTGGACCACACAAACACACGCATACACACACACGCACACACAACCTAGAGTCAATAGCCCTGCTATATCACAGAAATTACACACACCCACTAGTGGCACCAAGATTATTTGTCGCGATTACAACAGCGACCAAAATGGTTGAATCCACAGCCACAACTAGCGGTAGGAGACCTGTCCTTGATAAAGGATGAACGTCTTCCCCCATCAAAATGGAGTTTAGGCCGTATTGTGTAGACATACCCTGGAACAGACCACATCACAAGAGTCGTAAAGCTGAAAACACAACAGGGAGAAATCAAACGAACTATAACGAAAGTTTGCCCTCTGCCAACTAATTCAAACAAACCACTAACAGAAAACTAGTAAGTACACACCGGAACACTTAAAATTTAGCTTACATATTGTACAAGCACAAACAACTCAAAAAAAAATTTTAACTCTAACCAAAATCCAAAAAATAAATTGGCAACCTTCGAACATCAATAGCTTGCACTTCGAGCGTTTATTCATTTTACAAAACTACCTACCAGCGTAACCAAACGTTCACCCAAACAAAGAGTGCGTCACCCATTCACAGTATCCACATATACCCATAGCTCGAAAACACCACCCATTCGATCTACAGTCCACGATATCTAGATACATACTCCACAACCAACAGCCTCTAACACTGGAGTCTACAACCCTTTGGACCACACAAACACACGCACACACACACACGTACACACAACCTAGAGTCAATAGGCCTGCTATATCACAGAAATTACACACACCCACTAGTGGCACCAAGATTACTTGTCGCGATTACAACGTCGACCAAAATGGTTGAAGTCACAGCCACAACCAGAGGTAGGAGACCTGTCCTTGATAAATTATGAACGCCTTCCCCCATCAAATTGGAGTTTAGGCCGTATTGTGTAGACATACCCTGGAACAGACAACATCACAAGAGTCGTAAAACTGAAAACACAACAGGGAGAAATCAGACGAACTATAAAGAAAGTTTGCCCTCTGCCAACTTATTCAAAAAACCCACTAACAGAAAACTAGTAAGTACATACCGGAACACTTAAAATTTAACTTACATATTGTACAATCAGAAACTACTCAAAAACAAATTTAAAATCTAACCAAAATCCAAAAAATAAATTGGCAACCTTCGAACATCAATAGCTTGCAATTCGAGCGTTTATTCATTTTACAGAAGTACATACCAGCGTAACCAAACGTTCACCCAAACAAGGAGTGCGTCACCCATGCACAGTATCCACATATACCCATAGCTCAAAGACACCACCCATTCGATCTACAGTCCACGATATCTAGATACATACTCACTCCCACGTGTAAAGTTCAAACCGAATCCGCAACCAACGGCCGCTAACGCTAGAGTCTACAACAATTCGGACCACACAAACACACGCACACACACACGTACACACAACCTAGAGTCAATAGTCCTGCTATATCACTGAAATTACACACACCCACTAGTGGCACCAAGATTACTTGTCGCGATTACAACAGCGACCAAAATGGTTGAAGCCACTGCCACAACTAAAGGTAGGAGACCTGTCCTTGATAAAGGATGAACGTCTTCCCCCATCAAAATGGAGTTTAGGCCGTATTGTGAAGACATACCCTGGAACAGAAAACATCACAAGAGTCGTAAAGCTGAAAACACAAAAGGGAGAAATCAAACGACCTATAACGAAACTTTGCAATCTGCCAACTAATTCAAACAAACCACTAACAGAAAACTAGTAAGTACATACCGGAACACTTAAAATTTAGCTTACATATTGTACAATCACAAACTACTTAAAAAAAAATTTAAAATCTAACCAAAATCCAAAAAAATAAATTGGCAACTTTCGAACATCAATAGCTTGCAATTCGAGCGTTTATTCATTTTACAAAAGCACCTACCAGCGTAACCAAACGTTCACCCAAACAAGGAGTGCGTCACCCATTCACAGTATCCACATATACCCATAGCTCGAAAACACCACCCATTCGATCTACAGTCCACGATATCTAGAGACATACTCCACAACCAACAGCCTCTAACACTGGAGTCTACAACCCTTTGGACCACACAAACACACGCACACACACACGCGTACACACAACCTAGAGTCAATAGGCCTGCTATATCACAGAAATTACACACACACACTAGTGGCACCAAGATTACTTGTCGCGATTACAACGTCGACCAAAATGGTTGAAGTCACAGCCACAACCAGAGGTAGGAGACCTGTCCTTGATAAATTATGAACGCCTTCCCCCATCAAATTGGAGTTTAGGCCGTATTGTGTAGACATACCCTGGAACAGACAACATCACAAGAGTCGTAAAACTGAAAACACAACAGGGAGAAATCAGACGAACTATAAAGAAAGTTTGCCCTCTGCCAACTAATGCAAAAAAACCACTAACAGAAAACTAGTAAGTACACACCGGAACACTTAAAATTTAGCTTACATATTGTACAATCACAAACAACTTAAAAAAAAAATTTTAAATCTAACCAAAATCCAAAAAATAAATTGGCAACCATCGAACATCAATAGCTTGCAATTCGAGCGTTTATTCATTTTACAAAAGTACCTACCAGCGTACCCAAACGTTCACCGAAACAAGGAGTGCGTCACCCATGCACAGTATCTACATATACCCATAGCTCATAAATACCCCCCATTCGATCTACAGTCCACGAGATCTAGATACCTACTCATACCCACATGTAAAGTTCAAACCGAATCCACAAACAACGGCCTCTAACGATAGAGTCTACAACCCTTTGGACCACAGAAACACTCGCACACACACACGTACACACAACCTGTAGTCAATAGCCCTGCTATATCACAGAAATTACACACACCCACTAGTGGCACCAAGATTACTTGTCGCGATTACAACGTCGACCAAAATGGTTGAAGCCACAGCCACAACCAGAGGTAGGAGACCTGTCCTTGATAAATTATGAACGCCTTCCCCCATCAAATTGGAGTTTAGGCCGTATTGTGTAGACATACCCTGGAACAGACAACATCACAAGAGTCGTAAAACTGAAAACACAACAGGGAGAAATCAGACGAACTATAAAGAAAGTTTGCCCTCTGCCAACTAATGCAAAAAAACCACTAACAGAAAACTAGTAAGTACACACCGGAACACTTAAAATTTAGCTTACATATTGTACAATCACAAACAACTTAAAAAAAAAATTTAAAATCTAACCAAAATCTAAAAAATAAATTGGCAACCTTCGAACATCAATAGCTTGCAATTCGAGCGTCTATTCAGTTTACAGAAGTACCTACCATCGTAACCAAACGTTCATCCAAACAAGGAGTGCGTCACCCATGCACAGTATCCACATATACCCATAGCTCAAAAACACCACCCATTCGATCTACAGTCCACGATATCTAGATACGTACTCATACCCACGTATAAAGTACAAGCCCGATCCACAACCAACGGCCTCTAACACTGGAGTCTACAACCCTTTGGACCACACAAACACACGCACACACACACACGCACACACAACCTAGAGTCAATAGCCCTGCTATATCACAGAAATTACACACACCCACTAGTGGCACCAAGATTACTTGTCGCGATTACAACATCGACCAAAATGGTTGAAGCCTCAGCCACAACCAGAGGTAGGAGACCTGTCCTTGATAAATTATGAACGTCTTCCCCCATCAAATTGGAGTTTAGGCCGTATTGTGAAGACATACCCTGGAACAGACAATATCACAAGAGTCGTAAAGCTGAAAACACAACAGAGAGAAATCAAACGAACTATATCGAAAGTTTGCCCTCTGCCAACTAATTCAAAAAAACCACTAACAGAAAACTAGTAAGTACACACCGGGACACTTAAAATTTAGCTTACATATTGTACAAGCACAAACAACTCAAAAAAAAGTTTTAACTCTAACCAAAATCCAAAAAATAAATTGGCAACCTTCGAACATCAATAGCTTGCACTTCGAGCGTTTATTCATTTTACAAAAGTACCTACCAGCGTAACCAAACGTTCACCCAAACAAAGAGTGCGTCACATATGCACAGTATCCACATATACCCATAGCTCAGAAACACCACCCATTCGATCTACAGCCCACGATATCTAGATACATACTTATACCCACGTATAAGTTTCAAACCGAATCCACAACCAACTGCCTCTAACACTAGAGTCTACAAATCTTTTGACCACACAAACACCCTCACACACACGTACACACAACCTATAGTCAATAGCCCTGCTATATCACAGAAATTACACACACCCACTAGTGGCACCAAGATTATTTGTCGCGATTACAACAGCGACCAAAATGGTTGAATCCACAGCCACAACTAGAGGTAGGAGACCTGTCCTTGATAAAGTATGAACGTCTTCCCCCATCAAAATGGAGTTTAGGTCGTATTGTGTAGACATACCCTGGAACAGACCACATCACAAGAGTCGTAAAGCTGAAAACACAACAGGGAGAAATCAAACGAACTATAACGAAAGTTTGCCCTCTGCCAACTAATTCAAACAAACCACTAACAGAAAACTAGTAAGTACACACCGGAACACTTAAAATTTAGCGTACATATTGTACAATCACAAACTACTCAAAAAAAAATTTAAAATCTAACCAAAATCCAAAAAAATAAATTGGCAACCTTCGAACATCAATAGCTTGCAATTCGAGCGTTTATTCATTTTACAAAAGCACCTACCAGCGTAACCAAACGTTCACCCAAACAAGGAGTGCGTCACCCATTCACAGTATCCACATATACCCATAGCTCGAAAACACCACCCATTCGATCTACAGTCCACGATATCTAGATACATACTCCACAACCAACAGCCTCTAACACTGGAGTCTACAACCCTTTGGACCACACAAACACACGCACACACACACACGTACACACAACCTAGAGTCAATAGGCCTGCTATATCACAGAAATTACACACACCCACTAGTGGCACCAAGATTACTTGTCGCGATTACAACGTCGACCAAAATGGTTGAAGTCACAGCCACAACCAGAGGTAGGAGACCTGTCCTTGATAAATTATGAACGCCTTCCCCCATCAAATTGGAGTTTACGCCGTATTGTGTAGACATACCCTGGAACAGACAACATCACAAGAGTCGTAAAACTGAAAACACAACAGGGAGAAATCACACGAACTATAAAGAAAGTTTGCCCTCTGCCAACTAATTCAAACACACCACTAACAGAAAACTAGTAAGTACAAACCGGAACACTTAAAATTTAGCTTACATATTGTACAATCACAAACAACTTAAAAAAAAAATTTTCAATCTAACCAAAATCCAAAAAATAAATTGGCAACCTTCGAACATCTATAGCTTGCAATTCGAGCGTTTATTCATTTTACAAAGTACCTACCAGCGTAACCAAACGCTCACCCAAACAAGGAGTGCGTCACCCATGCACAGTATCCACATATACCCATAGCTCAAAAACACCACCCATTCGATCTACAGTCCACGATATCTAGATATATACTCATACCCACGTATAAAGTTCAAACCGAATCCACAACCAACGGCCTCTAACACTAGAGTCTCCAACCCTTTGGACCACAAAAACACACGCACACACACACACGTACACACAACCTAGAGTCAATAGGCCTGCTATATCACAGAAATTACACACACCCACTAGTGGCACCAAGATTACTTGTCGCGATTACAACATCGACCAAAATGGTTGAAGCCACAGCCACAACCAGAGGTAGGAGACCTGTCCTTGATAAATTATGAACGTCTTCCCCCATCAAATTGGAGTTTAGGCCGTATTGTGAAGACATACCCTGGAACAGACAACATCACAAGAGTCGTAAAGCTGAAAACACAACAGAGAGAAATCAAACGAACTATAACGAAAGTTTGCCGTCTGCCAACTAATTCAAAAAAACCACTAACAGAAAACTAGTAAGTACACACCGGGACACTTAAAATTTAGCTTACATATTGTACAAGCACAAACAACTCAAAAAAAAATTTTAACTCTAACCAAAATCCAAAAAATAAATTGGCAACCTTCGAACATCAATAGCTTGCAATTCGAGCATTTATTCATTTTACAAAAGTACCTACCAGCGTAACCAAACGTTCACCCAAACAAAGAGTACGTCACATATGCACAGTATCCACATATACCCATAGCTCAGAAACACCACCCATTCGATCTACAGTCCACGATATCTAGATACATACTCATACCCACGTATAAAGTCCAAACCGAATCCACAACCAACGGCCTCTAACACTGGAGTCTACAAACCCTTTGGACCACACAAAGACACGCACACACACACACGTACACACAACCTAGAGTCAATAGCCCTGCTATATCACAGATATTACACACACCCACTAGTGGCACCAAGATTACTTGTCGCGATTACAACATCGACCAAAATGGTTGAAGCCACAGCCACAACCAGAGGTAGGAGACCTGTCCTTGATAAATTATGAACGTCTTCCCCCATCAAATTGGAGATTAGGCCGTATTGTGAAGACATACCCTGGAACAGACAACATCACAAGAGTCGTAAAACTGAAAACACAACAGGGAGAAATCAAACGACCTATAACGAAACTTTGCCCTCTGCCAACTAATTCAAAAAAACCACTAACAGAAAACTAGTAAGTACACAAGGGAACACTTAAAATTTAGCTTACATATTGTACAATCACAAACAACTTAAAAAAAAAATTTTCTATCTAACCAAAATCCAAAAAATAAATTGGCAACCTTCGAACATCTATAGCTTGCACTTCGAGCGTTTATTCATTTTACAAAGTACCTACCAGCGTAACCAAACGCTCACCCAAACAAGGAGTGCGTCACCCATGCACAGTATCCACATATACCCATAGCTCAAAAACACCACCCATTCGATCTACAGTCCACGATATCTAGATATATACTCATACCCACGTATAAAGTTCAAACCGAATCCACAACCAACGGCCTCTAACACTAGAGTCTCCAACCCTTTGGACCACAAAAACACACGCACACACACACACGTACACACAACCTAGAGTCAATAGGCCTGCTATATCACAGAAATTACACACACCCACTAGTGGCACCAAGATTAATTGTCGCGATTACAACAGTGACCAAAATGGTTGAAGCCACAGCCACAACCAGAGGTAGGAGACCTGTCCTTGATAAAGAATGAACGTCTTCCCCCATCGAATTGGAGTTTAGGCCGTATTGTGAAGACATACCCTGGAACAGACAACATCACAAGAGTCGTAAAACTGAAAACAAAAGAGGGAGAAATCAAACGAACTATAGCGAAATTTTGCCCTCTGCCAACTAATTCAAACAAACCACTAACAGAAAACCAGTAAGTACACAAGGGAACACTTAAAATTTAACTTACATATTGTACAATCACCATCTACTCAAAAAAAAATTTAAAATCTAACCAAAATCCAAAAAATAAATTGGCAACTTTCGAACATCAATAGCTTGCAATTCGAGCGTCTAATCATTTTACAGAAATACCTACCAGCGTAACCAAACGTTCATCCAAACAAGGAGTGAGTCACCCATGCACAGTATCCACATATACCCATAGCTCAAAAACACCACAGATTCGATCTACAGTCCACGATATCAAGGTACATACTCATACCCACGTATAAAGTTCAAACCGAATCAACAACCAACGGCCTCTAACACTAGAGTCTCCAACCCTTTGGACCACACAAACACACGCACACACACACACGTACACACAACCTAGAGTCAATAGCCCTGCTATATCACAGAAATTACACACCCCCACTAGTGGCACCGAGATTACTTGTCGCGATTACAACAGTGACCAAAATGGTTGAAGCCACAGCCACAACCAGAGGTAGGAGACCTGTCCTTGATAAAGAATGAACGTCTTCCCCCATCAAAATGGAGTTTAGGGCGTATTATGAAGACATATCCTGGAACATACAACATCACAAGAGTCGTAAAGCTGAAAACACAATAGGGAGAAATCAAACGACCTATAACGAAACTTTGCCCTCTGACAACTTATTCAAAAAAACCACTAACAGAAAACTAGTAAGTACATACCGGAACACTTAAAATTTAACTTACATATTGTACAATCAGAAACTACTCAAAAAAAAATTTTAAATCTAACCAAAATCCAAAAAATAAATTGGCAACCTTCGAACATCAATAGCTTCCAATTTGAGCGTTTATTCATTTTACAGAAGTACATACCAGCGTAACCAAACGTTCACCCAAACAAGGAGTGCACATATACTCAGAGAGTCTACAACCCTTTGGACCACACAAACACACGCACACACACACACGTACACAAAACCTAGAGTCAATAGACCTGCTATATCTCAGAAATTACACACACCCACTAGTGGCACCAAGAGTACTTGTCGCGATTACAACAGTGACCAAAATGGTTGAAGCCACAGCCACAAATAGAGGTAGGAGACCTGTCCTTGATACAGGATGAACGTCTTCCCCCATCAAAATGGAGTTTACGCCGTATTGTGAAGTCATACCCTGGAACAGAAAACATCACAAGAGTCGTAAAGCTAAAAACAAAACAGGGAGAAATCAAACGAACTATAGCGAAACTTTGCCCTCTGCCAACTAATTCAAACAAACCACTAACAGAAAACTAGTAAGTACACAAGAGAACACTTAAAATTTAGCTTACATATTGTACAAGCACAAACAACTCAAAAAAAAATTTTAACTCTAACCAAAATCCAAAAAATAAATTGGCAACCTTCGAACATCAATAGCTTGCAATTCGAGCGTTTATTCATTTTACAAAAGTACCTACCAGCGTAACCAAACGTTCACCCAAACAAAGAGTGCGTCACATATGCACAGTATCCACATATACCCATAGCTCAGAAACACCACCCATTCGATCTACAGTCCACGATATCTAGATACATACTCATACCCACGTATAAAGTCCAAACCGAATCCACAACCAACGGCCTCTAACACTGGAGTCTACAACCCTTTGGACCACAAAAACACACGCACACACTAACACGTACACACAACCTAGAGTCAATAGGCCTCCTATATCACAGAAATTACACACACCCACTAGTGGCACCCAGATTACTTGTCGCGATTACAACGTCGACCAAAATGGTTGAAGCCACAGCCACAACCAGAGGTAGGAGACCTGTCCTTGATAAATTATGAACGTCTTCCCCCATCAAATTGGAGATTAGGCCGTATTGTGAAGACATACCCTGGAACAGACAACATCACAAGAGTCGTAAAACTGAAAACACAACAGGGAGAAATCAAACGACCTATAACGAAACTTTGCCCTCTGCCAACTAATTCAAAAAAACCACTAACAGAAAACTAGTAAGTACACAAGGGAACACTTAAAATTTAGCTTACATATTGTACAAGCACAAACAACTCAAAAAAAATTTTTAACTCTAACCAAAATCCAAAAAATAAATTGCCAACCTTCGAACATCAATAGCTTGCAATTCGAGCGTTTATTCATTTTACAAAAGTACCTACCAGCGTAACCAAACGTTCACCCAAACAAAGAGTGCGTCACATATGCACAGTATCCACATATACCCATAGCTCAGAAACACCACCCATTCGATCTACAGTCCACGATATCTAGATACATACTCATACCCACGTATAAAGTCCAAACCGAATCCACAACCAACGGCCTCTAACACTGGAGTCTACAACCCTTTGGACCACAAAAACACACGCACACACAACCTAGAGTCAATAGCCCTGCTATATCACAGAAATTACACACACCCACTAGTGGCACCAAGATTACTTGTCGCGATTACAACATCGACCAAAATGGTTGAAGCCACAGCCACAACCAGAGGTAGGAGACCTGTCCTTGATAAATTATGAACGTCTTCCCCCATCAAATTGGAGTTTAGGCCGTATTGTGAAGACATACCCTGGAACAGACAACATCACAAGAGTCGTAAAGCTGAAAACACAACAGAGAGAAATCAAACGAACTATAACGAAAGTTTACCCTCTGCCAACTAATTCAAAAAAACCACTAACAGAAAACTAGTAAGTACACACCGGGACACTTAAAATTTAGCTTACATATTGTACAAGCACAAACAACTCAAAAAAAAATTTTAACTCTAACCAAAATCCAAAAAATAAATTGGCAATCTTCGAACATCAATAGCTTGCAATTCGAGCGTTTATTCATTTTACAAAAGTACCTACCAGCGTAACCAAACGTTCACCCAAACAAAGAGTGCGTCACATATGCACAGTATCCACATATACCCATAGCTCAGAAACACCACCCATTCGATCTACAGTCCACGATATCTAGATACATACTCATACCCACGTATAAAGTCCAAACCGAATCCACAACCAACGGCCTCTAACACTGGAGTCTACAACCCTTTGGACCACACAAACACACGCACACACACACACGTACACACAACCTAGAGTCAATAGCCCTGCTATATCACAGAAATTACACACACCCACTAGTGGCACCAAGATTTCTTGTCGCGATTACAACAGCGACCAAAATGGTTGAAGCCACAGCCACAACCAGAGGTAGGAGACCTGTCCTTGATAAATTATGAACGTCTTCCCCCATCGAATTGGAGTTTAGGCCGTATTGTGAAGACATACCCTGGAACAGACAACATCACAAGAGTCGTAAAGCTGAAAACACAACAGGGAGAAATCAAACGATCTATAACGAAAGTTTGCCCTCTGTCAACCAATTCAAACAAACCACCAACAGAAAACTAGTATGTACACACCGGAACACTTACAATTTAGCTTACATATTGTACAATTACAAACAACTCAAAATAAAAATTTTAAATCTAACCAAAATCCAAAAAATAAATTGGCAATCTTCGAACATCAATAGCTTGCAATTCGAGCGTTTATTCATTTTACAGAAGTACCTACCAGCGTAACCAAACGTTCACCCAAACAAGGAGTGCGTCACCCATGCACAGTATCCACATATGCCCATAACTCAAAAACACCACCCATTCGATCTACAGTCCACGATATCTAGATACCTACTCATACCCATGTGTAAAGTTCAAACCGAATCCACAAACAACGGCCTCTAACGCCAGAGTCTACAACCCTTTGGACCACAGAAACACTCGCACACACACACACACGTACACACAACCTATAGTCCATAGCCCTGCTATATCACAGAAGTTATACACACCCACTAGTGGCACCAAGATTAATTGTCGCGATTACAACAGCGACCTAAATGGTTGAAGCCACAGCCACAACTAGAGGTAGAAGACCTGCCCTTGATAAAGGATGAACGTCTTCCCCCATCAAAATGGAGTTTAGGCCGTATTGTGAAGACATACCCTGGAACAGAAAACATCACAAGAGTCGTAAAACTGAAAACAAAACAGGTAGAAATCAAACGAACTATAGCGAAATTTTGCCCTCTGCCAACTAATTCAAACAAACCACTAACAGAAAACCAGTAAGTACACAAGGGAACACTTAAAATTTAACTTACATATTGTACAATCACCATCTACTCAAAAAAAAATTTAAAATCTAACCAAAATCCAAAAAATAAATTGGCAACTTTCGAACATCAATAGCTTGCAATTCGAGCGTCTAATCATTTTACAGAAGTACCTACCAGCGTAACCAAACGTTCATCCAAACAAGGAGTGAGTCACCCATGCACAGTATCCACATATACCCATAGCTCAAAAACACCACAGATTCGATCTACAGTCCACGATATCAAGGTACATACTCATACCCACGTATAAAGTTCAAACCGAATCAACAACCAACGGCCTCTAACACTAGAGTCTCCAACCCTTTGGACCACACAAACACACGCACACACACACACGTACACACAACCTAGAGTCAATAGCCCTGCTATATCACAGAAATTACACACACCCACTAGTGGCACCAAGATTACTTGTCGCGATTACAACAGCGACCAAAATGGTTGAAGCCTCAGCCACAACTAGAGGTAGGAGACCTGCCCTTGATAAAGGATGAACGTCTTCCCCCATCAAAATGGAGTTTAGGCCGTATTGTGAAGTCATACCCTGGAACAGAAAACATCACAAGAGTCGTAAAGCTAAAAACAAAACAGGGAGAAATCAAACGAACTATAGCGAAACTTTGCCCTCTGCCAACTAATTCAAACAAACCACTAACAGAAAACTAGTAAGTACACACCGGAACACTTAACATTTAACTTACATATTGTACAATCACCATCTACTCAAAAAAAAAAATTTTAAATCTAACCAAAATCCAAAAAATAAATTGGCAACCTTCCCACATCAATAGCTTCCAATTCGAGCGTTTATTCATTTTACAGAAGTACATACCAGCGTAACCAAACGTTCACCCAAACAAGGAGTGCGTCACCCATGCACAGTATCCACATATACCCATAGCTCAAAAATCCCACCCTTTCGATCTACAGTATACGATATCTAGATACATACTCGCACCCACGTGTAAAGTTCAAACCGAATCCACAACCAACGGCCTCTAACACTAGAGTCTCCAACCTTTTGGACCACACAAACACACGCACACACTAACACGTACACACAACCTAGAGTCAATAGCCCTGCTATAACACAGAAATTACACACACCCACTACTTGCACCAAGATTACTTGTCGCGATTACAACAGCGACCAAAATGGTTGAAGCCATTGCCACAACTAAAGGTAGGAGACCTGTCCTTGATAAAGGATGAACGTCTTCCCCCATCAAAATGGAGTTTAGGGCGTATTGTGAAGACATACCCTGGAACAGACAACATCACAAGAGTCGTAAAGCTGAAAACACAACAGAGAGAAATCAAACGAACTATAACGAAAGTTTGCCCTCTGCCAACTAATTCAAAAAAACCACTAACAGAAAACTAGTAAGTACACACCGGGACACTTAAAATTTAGCTTACATATTGTACAAGCACAAACAACTCAAAAAAAATTTTTAACTCTAACCAAAATCCAAAAAATAAATTGCTAACCTTCGAACATCAATAGCTTGCAATTCGAGCGTTTATTCATTTTACAAAAGTACCTACCAGCGTAACCAAACGTTCACCCAAACAAAGAGTGCGTCACATATGCACAGTATCCACATATACCCATAGCTCAAAAACACCACCCATTCGATCTACAGTCCACGATATCTAGATACATACTCATACCCACGTATAAAGTCCAAACCGAATCCACAACCAACGGCCTCTAACACTGGAGTCTACAACCCTTTGGACCACACAAACACACGCACACACACACACGCACACACAACCTAGAGTCAATAGCCCTGCTATATCACAGAAATTACACACACCCACTAGTGGCACCAAGATTACTTGTCGCGATTACAACATCGACCAAAATGGTTGAAGCCACAGCCACAACCAGAGGTAGGAGACCTGTCCTTGATAAATTATGAACGTCTTCCCCCATCAAATTGGAGTTTAGGCCGTATTGTGAAGACATACCCTGGAACAGACAACATCACAAGAGTCGTAAAGCTGAAAACACAACAGAGAGAAATCAAACGAACTATAACGAAAGTTTACCCTCTGCCAACTAATTCAAAAAAACCACTAACAGAAAACTAGTAAGTACACACCGGGACACTTAAAATTTAGCTTACATATTGTACAAGCACAAACAACTCAAAAAAAAATTTTAACTCTAACCAAAATCCAAAAAATAAATTGGCAACCTTCGAACATCAATAGCTTGCAATTCGAGCGTTTATTCATTTTACAAAAGTACATACCAGCGTAACCAAACGTTCACCCAAACAAGGAGTGCACATATACTCAGAGAGTCTACAACCCTTTGGACCACACAAACACACGCACACACACACACGTACACATAACCAAGAGTCAATAGACCTGCTATATCTCAGAAATTACACACACCCACTAGTGGCACCAAGAGTACTTGTCGCGATTACAACAGTGACCAAAATGGTTGAAGCCACAGCCACAACTAGAGGTAGGAGACCTGTCCTTGATAAGGAATGAACGTCTTCCCCCATCAAAATGGAGTTTAGGGCGTATTATGAAGACATATCCTGGAACATACAACATCACAAGAGTCGTAAAGCTGAAAATACAATAGGGAGAAATCAAACGACCTATAACGAAACTTTGCCCTCTGCCAACTTATTCAAAAAAACCACTAACAGAAAACTAGTAAGTACACACCGGAACACTCAAAATTTAACTTACATATTGTACAATCAGAAGCTACTCAAAAAAAAATTTAAAATCTAACCAAAATCCAAAAAATAAATTGGCAACCTTCCCACATCAATAGCTTCCAATTCGAGCGTTTATTCATTTTACAGAAGTACATACCAGCGTAACCAAACGTTCACCCAAACAAGGAGTGCGTCACCCATGCACAGTATCCACATATACCCATAGCTCAAAAATCCCACCCTTTCGATCTACAGTATACGATATCTAGATACATACTCGCACCCACGTGTAAAGTTCAAACCGAATCCACAACCAACGGCCTCTAACACTAGAGTCTCCAACCTTTTGGACCACACAAACACACGCACACACTAACACGTACACACAACCTAGAGTCAATAGCCCTGCTATAACACAGAAATTACACACACCCACTACTTGCACCAAGATTACTTGTCGCGATTACAACAGCGACCAAAATGGTTGAAGCCATTGCCACAACTAAAGGTAGGAGACCTGTCCTTGATAAAGGATGAACGTCTTCCCCCATCAAAATGGAGTTTAGGGCGTATTGTGAAGACATACCCTGGAACAGACAACATCACAAGAGTCGTAAAGCTGAAAACACAACAGAGAGAAATCAAACGAACTATAACGAAAGTTTGCCCTCTGCCAACTAATTCAAAAAAACCACTAACAGAAAACTAGTAAGTACACACCGGGACACTTAAAATTTAGCTTACATATTGTACAAGCACAAACAACTCAAAAAAAATTTTTAACTCTAACCAAAATCCAAAAAATAAATTGCCAACCTTCGAACATCAATAGCTTGCAATTCGAGCGTTTATTCATTTTACAAAAGTACCTACCAGCGTAACCAAACGTTCACCCAAACAAAGAGTGCGTCACATATGCACAGTATCCACATATACCCATAGCTCAGAAACACCACCCATTCGATCTACAGTCCACGATATCTAGATACATACTCATACCCACGTATAAAGTCCAAACCGAATCCACAACCAACGGCCTCTAACACTGGAGTCTACAACCCTTTGGACCACACAAACACACGCACACACACACACGCACACACAACCTAGAGTCAATAGCCCTGCTATATCACAGAAATTACACACACCCACTAGTGGCACCAAGATTACTTGTCGCGATTACAACATCGACCAAAATGGTTGAAGCCACAGCCACAACCAGAGGTAGGAGACCTGTCCTTGATAAATTATGAACGTCTTCCCCCATCAAATTGGAGTTTAGGCCGTATTGTGAAGACATACCCTGGAACAGACAACATCACAAGAGTCGTAAAGCTGAAAACACAACAGAGAGAAATCAAACGAACTATAACGAAAGTTTACCCTCTGCCAACTAATTCAAAAAAACCACTAACAGAAAACTAGTAAGTACACACCGGGACACTTAAAATTTAGCTTACATATTGTACAAGCACAAACAACTCAAAAAAAAATTTTAACTCTAACCAAAATCCAAAAAATAAATTGGCAACCTTCGAACATCAATAGCTTGCAATTCGAGCGTTTATTCATTTTACAAAAGTACCTACCAGCGTAACCAAACGTTCACCCAAACAAAGAGTGCGTCACATATGCACAGTATCCACATATACCCATAGATCAGAAACACCACCCATTCGATCTACAGTCCACGATATCTAGATACATACTCATACCCACGTCTAAAGTCCAAACCGAATCCACAACCAACGGCCTCTAACACTGGAGACTACAAACCCTTTCGACCACACAAAGACACGCACACACACACACGTACACACAACCTAGAGTCAATAGCCCTGCTATATCACAGAAATTACACACACCCACTAGTGGTACCAAGATTACTTGTCGCGATTACAACATCGACCAAAATGGTTGAAGCCACAGCCACAACCAGAGGTAGGAGACCTGTCCTTGATAAATTATGAACGTCTTCTCCCATCAAATTGGAGATTAGGCCGTATTGTGAAGACATACCCTGGAACAGACAACATCAAAAGAGTAGTAAAACTGAAAACACAACAGGGAGAAATCAAACGACCTATAACGAAACTTTGCCCTCTGCCAACTAATTCAAACAAACCACTATCAGACAACTAGTAAGTACACACCGGAACACTTAAAATTTAGCTTACAGATTGTACAAGCACAAACAACTCAAAAAAAAATTTTAAATCTAACCAAAATCCAAAAAATAAATTGGCAATCTTCGAACATCAATAGCTTGCAATTCGAGCGTTTATTCATTTTACAAAAGTACCTACCAGCGTAACCAAACGTTCACCCAAACAAAGAGTGCGTCACATATGCACAGTATCCACATATACCCATAGCTCAGAAACACCACCCATTCGATCTACAGTCCACGATATCTAGATACATACTCATACCCACGTATAAAGTCCAAACCGAATCCACAACCAACGGCCTCTAACACTGGAGTCTACAACCCTTTGGACCACACAAACACACGCACACACACACACGTACACACAACCTAGAGTCAATAGCCCTGCTATATCACAGAAATTACACACACCCACTAGTGGCACCAAGATTTCTTGTCGCGATTACAACAGCGACCAAAATGGTTGAAGCCACAGCCACAACCAGAGGTAGGAGACCTGTCCTTGATAAATTATGAACGTCTTCCCCCATCGAATTGGAGTTTAGGCCGTATTGTGAAGACATACCCTGGAACAGACAACATCACAAGAGTCGTAAAGCTGAAAACACAACAGGGAGAAATCAAACGATCTATAACGAAAGTTTGCCCTCTGTCAACCAATTCAAACAAACCACCAACAGAAAACTAGTATGTACACACCGGAACACTTACAATTTAGCTTACATATTGTACAATTACAAACAACTCAAAATAAAAATTTTAAATCTAACCAAAATCCAAAAAATAAATTGGCAATCTTCGAACATCAATAGCTTGCAATTCGAGCGTTTATTCATTTTACAGAAGTACCTACCAGCGTAACCAAACGTTCACCCAAACAAGGAGTGCGTCACCCATGCACAGTATCCACATATGCCCATAACTCAAAAACACCACCCATTCGATCTACAGTCCACGATATCTAGATACCTACTCATACCCATGTGTAAAGTTCAAACCGAATCCACAAACAACGGCCTCTAACGCCAGAGTCTACAACCCTTTGGACCACAGAAACACTCGCACACACACACACACGTACACACAACCTATAGTCCATAGCCCTGCTATATCACAGAAGTTATACACACCCACTAGTGGCACCAAGATTAATTGTCGCGATTACAACAGCGACCTAAATGGTTGAAGCCACAGCCACAACTAGAGGTAGAAGACCTGCCCTTGATAAAGGATGAACGTCTTCCCCCATCAAAATGGAGTTTAGGCCGTATTGTGAAGACATACCCTGGAACAGAAAACATCACAAGAGTCGTAAAACTGAAAACAAAACAGGTAGAAATCAAAGGAACTATAGCGAAATTTTGCCCTCTGCCAACTAATTCAAACAAACCACTAACAGAAAACCAGTAAGTACACAAGGGAACACTTAAAATTTAACTTACATATTGTACAATCACCATCTACTCAAAAAAAAATTTAAAATCTAACCAAAATCCAAAAAATAAATTGGCAACTTTCGAACATCAGTAGCTTGCAATTCGAGCGTCTAATCATTTTACAGAAGTACCTACCAGCGTAACCAAACGTTCATCCAAACAAGGAGTGAGTCACCCATGCACAGTATCCACATATACCCATAGCTCAAAAACACCACAGATTCGATCTACAGTCCACGATATCAAGGTACATACTCATACCCACGTATAAAGTTCAAACCGAATCAACAACCAACGGCCTCTAACACTAGAGTCTCCAACCCTTTGGACCACACAAACACACGCACACACACACACGTACACACAACCTAGAGTCAATAGCCCTGCTATAACACAGAAATTACACACACCCACTACTTGCACCAAGATTACTTGTCGCGATTACAACAGCGACCTAAATGGTTGAAGCCACAGCCACAACTAGAGGTAGAAGACCTGCCCTTGATAAAGGATGAACGTCTTCCCCCATCAAAATGGAGTTTAGGCCGTATTGTGAAGTCATACCCTGGAACAGAAAACATCACAAGAGTCGTAAAGCTAAAAACAAAACAGGGAGAAATCAAACGAACTATAGCGAAACTTTGCCCTCTGCCAACTAATTCAAACAAACCACTAACAGAAAACTAGTAAGTACACACCGGAACACTTAACATTTAACTTACATATTGTACAATCACCATCTACTCAAAAAAAAAAATTTTAAATCTCACCAAAATCCAAAAAATAAATTGGCAACCTTCGAACATCAATAGCTTCCAATTCGAGCGTTTATTCATTTTACAGAAGTACATACCAGCGTAACCAAACGTTCACCCAAACAAGGAGTGCACATATACTCAGAGAGTCTACAACCCTTTGGACCACACAAACACACGCACACACACACACGTACACATAACCAAGAGTCAATAGACCTGCTATATCTCAGAAATTACACACACCCACTAGTGGCACCAAGAGTACTTGTCGCGATTACAACAGTGACCAAAATGGTTGAAGCCACAGCCACAACTAGAGGTAGGAGACCTGTCCTTGATAAAGAATGAACGTCTTCCCCCATCAAAATGGAGTTTAGGGCGTATTATGAAGACATATCCTGGAACATACAACATCACAAGAGTCGTAAAGCTGAAAATACAATAGGGAGAAATCAAACGACCTATAACGAAACTTTGCCCTCTGCCAACTTATTCAAAAAAACCACTAACAGAAAACTAGTAAGTACACACCGGAACACTCAAAATTTAACTTACATATTGTACAATCAGAAGCTACTCAAAAAAAAATTTAAAATCTAACCAAAATCCAAAAAATAAATTGGCAACCTTCCCACATCAATAGCTTCCAATTCGAGCGTTTATTCATTTTACAGAAGTACATACCAGCGTAACCAAACGTTCACCCAAACAAGGAGTGCGTCACCCATGCACAGTATCCACATATACCCATAGCTCAAAAATCCCACCCTTTCGATCTACAGTCCACGATATCTAGATACATACTCGCACCCACGTGTAAAGTTCAAACCGAATCCACAACCAACGGCCTCTAACACTAGAGTCTTCAACCTTTTGGACCACACAAACACACGCACACACTAACACGTACACACAACCTAGAGTCAATAGCCCTGCTATAACACAGAAATTACACACACCCACTACTTGCACCAAGATTACTTGTCGCGATTACAACAGCGACCAAAATGGTTGAAGCCATTGCCACAACTAAAGGTAGGAGACCTGTCCTTGATAAAGGATGAACGTCTTCCCCCATCAAAATGGAGTTTAGGGCGTATTGTGAAGACATACCCTGGAACAGACAACATCACAAGAGTGGTAAAGCTGAAAACACAACAGGGAGAAATCAAACTACCTATAACGAAACTTTGCCCTCTGCCAACTAATTCAAAAACACCACTAACAGAAAACTAGTAAGTACATACCGGAACACTTAACATTTAACTTACATATTGTACAATCAGAAACTACTCAAAAAAAAATTTAAAATCTAACCAAAATCCAAAAAATAAATTGGCAACCTTCGAACATCAATAGCTTCCAATTTGAGCGTTTATTCATTTTACAGAAGTACATACCAGCGTAACCAAACGTTCACCCAAACCAGGAGAGCGTCACCCATGCACAGTATCCATATACCCATAGCTCAAAAATCCCACCCTTTCGATCTACAGTCCACGATATCTAGATACATACTCTAACCCACGTGTAAAGTTCAAACCGAATCCACAACCAACGGCCTCTAACACTAGAGTCTCCAACCTTTTGGACCACACAAACACACGCACACACTAACACGTACACACAACCTAGAGTCAATAGCCCTGCTATAACACAGAAATTACACACACCCACTACTTGCACCAAGATTACTTGTCGCGATTACAACAGCGACCAAAATGGTTGAAGCCATTGCCACAACTAAAGGTAGGAGACCTGTCCTTGATAAAGGATGAACGTCTTCCCCCATCAAAATGGAGTTTAGGGCGTATTGTGAAGACATACCCTGGAACATACAACATCACAAGAGTGGTAAAGCTGACAACACAACAGGGAGAAATCAAACTACCTATAACGAAACTTTGCCCTCTGCCAACTAATTCAAAAAAACCACTAACAGAAAACTAGTAAGTACATACCGGAACACTAAAAATTTAACTTACATATTGTACAATCAGAAACTACTCAAAAAAAAAATTTAAAATCTAACCAAAATCCAAAAAATAAATTGGCAACCTTCGAACATCAATAGCTTCCAATTTGAGCGTTTATTCATTTTACAGAAGTACATACCAGAGTAACCAAACGTTCACCCAAACAAGGAGAGCATCACCCATGCACAGTATCCACATATACCCATAGCTCAAAAACACCACCCATTCGATCTACAGTCCACGATATCTAGATACATACTCATAATCACGTGTAAAGTTCAAACCGAATCCACAACCAACGGCCTCTAACACTAGAGTCTAAAACCCTTTGGACCACACAAACACACGCACACACACACGTACACACAACCTAGAGTCAATAGTCCTGCTATATCACTGAAAATACACACACCCACTAGTGGCACCAAGATTACTTGTCGCGATTACAACAGCGACCAAAATGGTTGAAGCCACTGCCACAACTAAAGGTAGGAGACCTGTCCTTGATAAAGGATGAATGTCTTCCCCCATCAAAATGGAGTTTAGGCCGTATTGTGAAGACATACCCTGGAACAGAAAACATATCAAGAGTCGTAAAGCTGAAAACACAAAAGGGAGAAATCAAACGACCTATAACGAAACTTTGCCCTCTGCCAACTAATTCAAAAAAACCACTAACAGAAAACTAGTAAGTACACACCGGAACCCTTAACACTTAACTTACATATTGTACAATCACAATCTACACAAAAAAAATTTAAAATCTAACCAAAATCTAAAAAATAAATTGGCAACCTTCG
Organism: Volucella zonaria; assembly: GCA_963966105.1. Lineage (NCBI taxonomy): Eukaryota > Metazoa > Arthropoda > Insecta > Diptera > Syrphidae > Volucella > Volucella zonaria. The sequence continues at coordinate 2,621,022 of CAWYQB010000254.1, read as the reverse complement.
AACATCAATAGCTTGCAATTCGAGCGTCCATTCATTTTACAGAAGTACCTACCAGCGTAACCAAACGTTCACCCAAACAAGGAGTGCGTCACCCAAGCACAGTATCCACATATACCCATAGCTCAAACACACCACCCATTCGATGTACAGTCCACGATATCTAGAAGCATACTCACACCCACGTGTAAAGTTCAAACCGAATCCACAACCAACGGCCTCTAACACTAGAGTCTAAAACCCTTTGGACCACACAAACACACGCACACACCCACGTACACACAACCTAGAGTCAATAGTCCTGCTATAACACTGAAATTACACACACCCACTAGTGGCACCAAGATTACTTGTCGCGATTACAACAGCGACCAAAATGGTTGAAGCCACAGCCACAACTAGAGGTAGGAGACCTGTCCTTGATAAAGGATGAACGTTTTCCCCCATCAAAATGGAGTTTAGGCCGTATTGTGAAGACATACCCTGGAACAGACAACATCACAAGAGTCGTAAAGCTGAAAACACAACAGGGAGAAATCAAACGACCTAAAACGAAACCTTTCCCTCTGCCAACTAATTCAAACAAACCACTAACAGAAAACTAGTAAGTAAACACCGGAACACTTAACATTTAACTTACATATTCTGCAATCACAAACTACTCAAAAAAAAATTTAAAATCTAACCAAAATCCAAAAAATAAATTGGCAACCATCGAACATCAATAGCTTGCAATTCGAGCGTCCATTCATTTTACAGAAGTACCTACCAGCGTAACCAAACGTTCACCCAAACAAGGAGTGCGTCACCCATGCACAGTATCCACATATACCCATAGCTCAAACACACCACCCATTCGATGTACAGTCCACGATATCTAGAAGCATACTCACACCCACGTGTAAAGTTCAAACCGAATCCACAACCAACGGCCTCTAACACTAGAGTCTAAAACCCTTTGGACCACACAAACACACGCACACACACACGTACACACAACCTAGAGTCAATAGTCCTGCTATAACACTGAAATTACACACACCCACTAGTGGCACCAAGATTACTTGTCGCGATTACAACAGCGACCAAAATGGTTGAAGCCACAGCCACAACTAGAGGTAGGAGACCTGTCCTTGATAAAGGATGAATGTCTTCCCCCATCAAAATGGAGTTTAGGCCGTATTGTGAAGACATACCCTGGAACAGACAACATCACAAGAGTCGTAAAGCTGAAAACACAACAGGGAGAAATCAAACGACCTAAAACGAAACCTTTCCCTCTGCCAACTAATTCAAACAAACCACTAACAGAAAACTAGTAAGTAAACACCGGAACACTTAACATTTAACTTACATATTCTGCAATCACAAACTACTCAAAAAAAAATTTAAAATCTAACCAAAATCCAAAAAATAAATTGGCAACCATCGAACATCAATAGCTTGCAATTCGAGCGTTTATTCATTTTACAGAAGTACCTACCAGCGTAACCAGACGTTCACCCAAACAAGGAGTGCGTCACCCATGCACAGTATCAACGTATACCCATACCTCGAAAACACCACCCATTCGATCTACAGTCCACGATATCTAGATACATACTCATACCCACGTATAAAGTTCAAACCGAATCCACAACCAACGGCCTCTAACACTAGAGTCTAAAAATCTTTGGACCACACAAATACACGCACACACAATAGCCCTGCTATTTCACAGAAATTACACACACCCACTACTGGCACCAAGATTACTTGTCGCGATTACAACAGCGACCAAAATGGTTGAAGCCACAGCCACAACTAGAGGTAGGAGACCTGTCCTTGCTAAAGGATGAACGTCTTCCCCCATCAAAATGGAGTTTAGGCCGCATTGTGAAGACATACCCTGGAACAGACAACATCACAAGAGTCGTAAAGCTGAAAACGCAACAGGGAGAAATCAAACGACCTATAACGAAACTTTGCCCTCTGCCAACTAATTCAAACAAACCACTAACAGAAAACTAGTAAGTACACACCAGAACACTCAAAATTTAGCTTACATATTGTACAATCACAATCTACTCAAAAAAAATTAAAATCTAACCAAAATCTAAAAAATAAATTGGCAACCTTCGAACATCAATAGCTTGCAATTCGAGCGTCTATTCAGTTTACAGAAGTACCTACCAGCGTAACCAAACGTTCACCCAAACAAGGAGTTCGTCACCCATGCACAGTATCCACATATACCCATAGCTCAAACACTCCACCCATTCGATCTACAGTCCACGATATCTAGATGCATACTCACACCCACGTGTAAAGTTCAAACCGAATCCTCAACCAACGGCCTCTAACACTAGAGTCTCCAACCCTTTGGACCACACAAACACACGCACACACTCACACACAACCTAGAGTCAATAGCCCTGCTATATCACAGAAATACACACACCCACTAGTGGCACCAAGATTACTTGTCGCGATTACAACAGCGACCAAAATGGTTGAAGCCACAGCCACAACTAGAGGTAGGAGACCTGTCCTTGATAAAGGATGAACGTCTTCCCCCTTCAAAATGGGGTTTAGGCCGTATTGTGAAGACATACCCTGGAACAGAAAACATCACAAGAGTCGTAAAGCTGAAAACACAAAAGGGAGAAATCAAACGACCTATAACGAAACTTTGCAATCTGCCAACTAATTCAAACAAACCACTAACAGAAAACTAGTAAGTACATACCGGAACACCTAAAATTTAACTTACATATTGTACAATCACAATCTACACAAAAAAAATTTAAAATCTAACCAAAATCCAAAAAATAAATTGGCAACCTTCGCACATTAATAGCTTCCAATTCGAGCGTTTATTCATTTTACAGAAGTACATACCAGCGTAACCAATCGTTCACCCAAACAAGGAGTGCGTCACCCATGCACAGTATCCACATATACCCATTGCTCAAACACTCCACCCATTCGATCTGCAGTCCACGATATCTAGATGCATACTCACACCCACGTGTAAAGTTCAAACCGAATCCGCAACCAATTTCCTCTAACGCTAGAGTCTACAACAGTTTGGACCACACAAACACACGCACACACACACGTACACACAACCTAGAGTCAATAGTCCTGCTATATCACTGAAAATACACACACCCACTAGTGGCACCAAGATTACTTGTCGCGATTACAACAGCGACCAAAATGGTTGAAGCCACTGCCACAACTAAAGGTAGGAGACCTGTCCTTGATAAAGGATGAATGACTTCCCCCATCAAAATGGAGTTTAGGCCGTATTGTGAAGACATACCCTGGAACAGAAAACATCACAAGAGTCGTAAAGCTAAAAACAAAACAGGGAGAAATCAAACGAACTATAGCGAAACTTTGCCCTCTGCCAACTACTTCAAACAAACCACTAACAGAAAACTAGTAAGTACACACCGGAACCCCTAACATTTAACTTACATATTGTACAATCACAATCTACTCAAAAAAAATTTAAAATCTAACCAAAATCTAAAAAATTAATTGGCAACCTTCGAACATCAATAGCTTGCAATTCGAGCGTCCATTCATTTTACAGAAGTACCTACCAGGGTAACCAAACGTTCACCCAAACAAGGAGTGCACAGTATCCACATTTACTCAAAGAGTCTACAACCCTTTGGACCACACAAACACACGCACACACACACACGTACACACAACCTAGAGTCAATAGGCCTGCTATATCCCAGAAATTACATACACCCACTAGTTGCACCAAGATTACAACACCGACCAAAATGGTTGAAGCCACAGCCCCAACTAGAGGTAGGAGACCTGTCCTTGATAAAGGATGAACGTCTTCCCCCATCAAAATGGAGTTTAGGCCGTATTGTGAAGACATACCCAGGAACAGACAACATCAAAAGAGTCGTAAAGCTGAAAACACAACAGGGAGAAATCAAACGACCTATAACGAAACTTTGCCCTCTGCCAACTAATTCAAACAAACCACTAACAGAAAACTAGTAAGTACATACCGGAACACTTAAAATTTAACTTACATATTGTACAATCAGAAACTACTCAAAAAAAAATTTAAAATCTAACCAAAATCCAAAAAATAAATTGGCAACCTTCGAACATCAATAGCTTCCAATTCGAGCGTTTATTCATTTTACAGAAGTACATACCAGCGTAACCAATCGTTCACCCAAACAAGGAGTGCGTCACCCATGCACAGTATCCACATATACCCATTGCTCAAACACTCCACCCATTCGATCTGCAGTCCACGATATCTAGATGCATACTCACACCCACGTGTAAAGTTCAAACCGAATCCGCAACCAATTTCCTCTAACGCTAGAGTCTACAACAGTTTGGACCACACAAACACACGCACACACACACGTACACACAACCTAGAGTCAATAGTCCTGCTATATCACTGAAAATACACACACCCACTAGTGGCACCAAGATTACTTGTCGCGATTACAACAGCGACCAAAATGGTTGAAGCCACTGCCACAACTAAAGGTAGGAGACCTGTCCTTGATAAAGGATGAATGTCTTCCCCCATCAAAATGGAGTTTAGGCCGTATTGTGAAGACATACCCTGGAACAGAAAACATCACAAAAGTCGTAAAGCTAAAAACAAAACAGGGAGAAATCAAACGAACTATAGCGAAACTTTGCCCTCTGCCAACTACTTCAAACAAACCACTAACAGAAAACTAGTAAGTACACACCGGAACCCCTAACATTTAACTTACATATTGTACAATCACAATCTACTCAAAAAAAATTTAAAATCTAACCAAAATCTAAAAAATTAATTGGCAACCTTCGAACATCAATAGCTTGCAATTCGAGCGTCCATTCATTTTACAGAAGTACCTACCAGGGTAACCAAACGTTCACCCAAACAAGGAGTGCGTCACCCATGCACAGTATCCACATATACCCATAGCTCAAACACTCCACCCATTCGATCTACAGTCCACGATATCTAGATGCATACTCACACCCACGTGTAAAGTTCAAACCGAATCCTCAACCAACGGCCTCTAACACTAGAGTCTCCAACCCTTTGGACCACACAAACACACGCACACACTCACACGTACACACAACATAGAGTCAATAGCCCTACTATATCACAGAAATTACACATACCCACTAGTGGCACCAAGATTACTTGTCGCGATTACAATAGCGACCAAAATGGTTGAAGCCACAGCCACAACTAGAGGTAGGAGACCTGTCCTTGATAAAGGATGAACGTCTTCCCCCATCAAAATGGAGTTTAGGGCGTATTATGAAGACATATCCTGGAACATACAACATCACAAGAGTCGTAAAGCTGAAAACACAATAGGGAGAAATCAAACGACCTATAACGAAACTTTGCCCTCTGCCAACTTATTCAAAAAAACCACTAACAGAAAACTAGTAAGTACATACCGGAACACTTAAAATTTAACTTACATATTGTACAATCAGAAGCTACTCAAAAAAAAATTTAAAATCTAACCAAAATCCAAAAAATAAATTGGCAACCTTCGCACATCAATAGCTTCCAATTCGAGCGTTTATTCATTTTACAGAAGTACATACCAGCGTAACCAATCGTTCACCCAAACAAGGAGTGCACATATACTCAGAGAGTCTACAACCCTTTGGACCACACAAACACACGCACACACACACCCGTACCCACAACCTAGAGTCAATAGCCCTGCTATATCACAGAAATTACACACACCCACTAGTGGCACCAAGATTACTTGTCGCGATTACAACAGCGACCAAAATGGTTGAAGCCACAGCCACAACTAGAGGTAGGAGACCTGTCCTTGATAACGGATGAACGTCTTCCCCCATCAAAATGGAGTTTAGGGCGTATTGTGAAGACATACCCTGGAACATACAACATCACAAGTGTCGTAAAGCTGAAAACACAACAGGGAGAAATCAAACTACCTATAACGAAACTTTGCCCTCTACCAACTAATTCAAACAAACCTCTAACAGAAAACTAGTAAGTACATACCGGAACACTTAAAATTTAACTTACATATTGTACAATCAGAAACTACTCAAAAAAAAATTTAAAATCTAACCAAAATCCAAAAAATAAATTGGCAACCTTCGAACATCAATAGCTTCCAATTTGAGCGTTTATTCATTTTACAGAAGTACATACCAGCGTAACAAAACGTTCACCCAAACAAGGAGTGCACAGATACTCAGAGAGGCTACAACCCTTTGGACCACACAAACACACGCACACACACACACGTACACACAACCTAGAGTCAATAGACCTGCTATATCTCAGAAATTACACACACCCACTAGTGGCACCAAGAGTACTTGTCACGATTACAACAGCGACCAAAATGGTTGAAGCCACAGCCACAACTAGAGGTAGGAGACCTGTCCTTGCTAAAGGATGAACGTCTTCCCCCATCAAAATGGAGTATAGGCCGTATTGTGAAGACATACCCTGGAACAGACAACATCACAAGAGTCGTAAAGCTGAAAACGCAACAGGGAGAAATCAAACGACCTATAACGAAACTTTGCCCTCTGCCAACTAATTCAAACAAACCACTAACAGAAAACTAGTAAGTACACACCGGAACCCTTAACATTTAACTTACATATTGTACAATCACAATCTACTCAAAAAAAATTAAAATCTAACCAAAATCTAAAAAATAAATTGGCAACCTTCGAACATCAATAGCTTGCAATTCGAGCGTCTATTCAGTTTACAGAAGTACCTACCAGCGTAACCAAACGTTCACCCAAACAAGGAGTGCGTCACCCATGCACAGTATCCACATATACCCATAGATCAAACACTCCACCCATTCGATCTACTGTCCACGATATCTAGATGCATACTCACACCCACGTGTAAAGTTCAAACCGAATCCTCAACCAACGGCCTCTAACACTAGAGTCTCCAACCCTTTGGACCACACAAACACACGCACACACTCACACACAACCTAGAGTCAATAGCCCTGCTATATCACAGAAATTACACACAGCCACTAGTGGCACCAAGATTACTTGTCGCGATTACAACAGCGACCAAAATGTTTGAAGCCACAGCCACAACTAGAGGTAGGAGACCTGTCCTTGATAACGGATGAACGTCTTCCCCCATCAAAATGGAGTTTAGGGCGTATTGTGAAGACATACCCTGGAACATACAACATCACAAGTGTCGTAAAGCTGAAAACACAACAGGGAGAAATCAAACTACCTATAACGAAACTCTGCCCTCTACCAACTAATTCAAAAAAACCACTAACAGAAAACTAGTAAGTACACACCGGAACACTCAAAATTTAACTTACATATTGTACAATCAGAAGCTACTCAAAAAAAAATTTAAAATCTAACCAAAATCCAAAAAATAAATTGGCAACCTTCCCACATCAATAGCTTCCAATTCGAGCGTTTATTCATTTTACAGAAGTACATACCAGCGTAACCAAACGTTCACCCAAACAAGGAGTGCACATATACTCAGAGAGTCTACAACCCTTTGGACCACACAAACACACGCACACACACACCCGTACCCACAACCTAGAGTCAATAGCCCTGCTATATCACAGAAATTACACACACCCACTAGTGGCACCAAGATTACTTGTCGCGATTACAACAGCGACCAAAATGGTTGAAGCCACAGCCACAACTAGAGGTAGGAGACCAGTCCTTGATAACGGATGAACGTCTTCCCCCATCAAAATGGAGTTTAGGGCGTATTGTGAAGACATACCCTGGAACATACAACATCACAAGTGTCGTAAAGCTGAAAACACAACAGGGAGAAATCAAACTACCTATAACGAAACTTTGCCCTCTACCAACTAATTCAAACAAACCACTAACAGAAAACTAGTAAGTACATACCGGAACACTTAAAATTTAACTTACATATTGTACAATCAGAAACTACTCAAAAAAAAATTTAAAATCTAACCAAAATCCAAAAAATAAATTGGCAACCTTCGAACATCAATAGCTTCCAATTTGAGCGTTTATTCATTTTACAGAAGTACATACCAGCGTAACAAAACGTTCACCCAAACAAGGAGTGCACAGATACTCAGAGAGTCTACAACCCTTTGGACCACACAAACACACGCACACACACACACGTACACATAACCTAGAGTCAATAGACCTGCTATATCTCAGAAATTACACACACCCACTAGTGGCACCAAGAGTACTTGTCACGATTACAACAGCGACCAAAATGGTTGAAGCCACAGCCACAACTAGAGGTAGGAGACCTGTCCTTGCTAAAGGATGAACGTCTTCCCCCATCAAAATGGAGTTTAGGCCGTATTGTGAAGACATACCCTGGAACAGACAACATCACAAGAGTCGTAAAGCTGAAAACGCAACAGGGAGAAATCAAACGACCTATAACGAAACTTTGCCCTCTGCCAACTAATTCAAACAAACCACTAACAGAAAACTAGTAAGTACACACCGGAACCCTTAACATTTAACTTACATATTGTACAATCACAATCTACTCAAAAAAAATTAAAATCTAACCAAAATCTAAAAAATAAATTGGCAACCTTCGAACATCAATAGCTTGCAATTCGAGCGTCTATTCAGTTTACAGAAGTACCTACCAGCGTAACCAAACGTTCACCCAAACAAGGAGTGCGTCACCCATGCACAGTATCCACATATACCCATAGATCAAACACTCCACCCATTCGATCTACAGTCCACGATATCTAGATGCATACTCACACCCACGTGTAAAGTTCAAACCGAATCCTCAACCAACGGCCTCTAACACTAGAGTCTCCAACCCTTTGGACCACACAAACACACGCACACACTCACCCGTACACACAACCTAGAGTCAATAGCCCTGCTATATCACAGAAATTACACACACCCACTAGTGGCACCAAGATTACTTGTCGCGATTACAACAGCGACCAAAATGGTTGAAGCCACAGCCACAACTAGAGGTAGGAGACCTGTCCTTGATAAAGGATGAACGTCTTCCCCCATCAAAATGGAGTTTAGGCCGTATTGTGAAGACATACCCAGGAACAGACAACATCACAAGAGTCATAAAGCTGAAAACACAACAGGGAGAAATCAAACGACCTATAACGAAACTTTGCCTTCTGCCAACTAATTCAAACAAACCACTAACAGAAAACTAGTAAGTACAACCCGGAACACTTAAAATTTAACTTACATATTGTACAATCACAAACTACTCAAAAAAAAAATTTTAAATCTAACCAAAATCCAAAAAATAAATTTTCAACCTTCGAACATCAATAGCTTGCAATTCGAGCGTTTATTCATTTTACAGAAGTACATACCAGCGTAACCAAACGTTCACCCAAACAAGGAGTGCACAGTATCCACATATACTCAGAGAGTCTACAACCCTTTGGACCACACAAACACACGCACACACACACACGTACACAACCTAGAGTCAATAGACCTGCTATATCTCAGAAATTACATACACCCACTAGTTGCACCAAGATTACAACACCGACCAAAATGGTTGAAGCCACAGCCCCAACTAGAGTTAGGAGACCTGTCCTTGATAAAGGGTGAACGTCTTCCCCCTTCAAAATGGAGTTTAAGCCGTATTGTGAAGACATACCCTGGAACAGAAAACATCACAAGAGTCGTAAAGCTGAAAACACAACAGGGAGAAATCTAACGACCTATAACGAAACTTTGCCCTCTGCCACCTAATTCAAACAAACCACTAACAGAATACTAGTAAGTACATACCGGAACACTTAAAATTTAACTTACATATTGTACAATCACAAACTACTCAAAAAACAGTTTAAAATCTAACCAAAATCCAAAAAATAAATTGGCAACCTTCGAACATCTACAGCTTCCAATTCGAGCATTTATTCATTTTACCGAAGTACATACCAGCGCAACCAAACGTTCAACCAAACAAGGAGTTTGTCACCCATGCACAGTATCCACATATACCCATAGCTCAAACACACCACCCATTCGATCTACAGTTCACGATATCTAGATGCATACCCACACCCACGTGTAAAGTTCAAACCGAATCCACAACCAATTTCCTCTAACACTAGAGTCTACAACCCTTTGGACCACACAAACACACGCACACACGTACACACAACCTAGAGTCAATAGCCCTGATATATCACAGAAATTACACACACCCACTACTGGCACCCAGATTACTTGTCGCGATTACAACAGCGACCAAAATGGTTGAATCCACAGCCACAACTAGAGGTAGGAGACCTGTCCTTGATAAAGGATGAACGTCTTCCCCCGTCAAAATGGAGTTTAGGCCGTATTGTGAAGACATACCCAGGAACAGACAACATCACAAGAGTCGTAAAGCTGAAAACACAACAGGGAGAAATCAAACGACCTATAACGAAACTTTGCAATCTGCCAACTAATTCAAACAAACCACTAACAGAAAACTAGTAAGTACATACCGGAACACTTAAAATTTAACTTCCATATTGTACAATCACAAACTACTCAAAAAAAATTTTAAATCTAACCAAAATCCAAAAAATAAATTTTCAACCTTCGAACATCAATAGCTTCCAATTCGAGCGTTTATTCATTTTAAAGAAGTACATACCAGCGTAACCAATCGTTCACCCAAGCAAGGAGTGCGTCACCCATGCACAGTATCCACATATACCCATAGCTCAAACACTCCACCCATTCGATCTACAGTCCACGATATCTAGATGCATACTCACACCCACGTGTAAAGTTCAAACCGAATCCGCAACCAATTTCCTCTAACGCTAGAGTCTACAACCCTTTGGACCACACAAACACACGCACACACACACGTACACACAACCTAGAGTCAATAGTCCTGCTATATCACTGAAATTAAACACACCCACTAGTGGCACCAAGATTACTTGTCGCGATTACAACAGCGACCAAAATGGTTGAAGCCACAGCCACAACTAGAGGTAGGAGACCTGTCCTTGATAAAGGATGAACGTCTTCCCCCGTCAAAATGGAGTTTAGGCCGTATTGTGAAGACATACCCAGGAACAGACAACATCACAAAAGTCGTAAAGCTGAAAACACAACAGGGAGAAATCAAACGACCTATAACGAAACTTTGCCCTCTGCCAACTAATTCAAACAAACCACTAACAGAAAACTAGTAAGTACACACCGGAACACTTAAAATCTAACTTATATATTGTACAATCACAAACTACTGAAAAAAAAAATTTTAAATCTAACCAAAATCCAAAAAATAAATTGGCAACCTTCGAACATCAATAGCTTCCGATTCGAGCGTTTATTCATTTTACAGAAGTACATACCAGCGTAACCAAACGTTCACCCAAACAAGGAGTGCACATATACTCAGAGAGTCTACAACCCTTTGGACCACACAAACAAACGCACACACATACACGTACACACAACCTAGAGTCAATAGACCTGCTATATCTCAGAAATTACACACACCCACTAGTGGCACCAAGAGTACTTGCCGCGATTACAACAGTGACCAAAATGGTTGAAGCCACAGGCACAACTAGAGGTAGGAGACCTGTCCGTGATAAAGAATGAACGTCTTCCCCCATCAAAATGGAGTTTAGGGCGTATTATGAAGACATATCGTGGAACATACAACATCACAAGAGTCGTAAAGCTGAAAACACAATGGGGAGAAATCAAACGACCTATAACGAAACTTTGCCCTCTGCCAACTTATTCAAAAAACCCACTAACAGAAAACTAGTAAGTACATACCGGAACACTTAAAATTTAACTTACATATTGTACAATCAGAAACTACTCAAAAAAAAATTTAAAATCTAACCAAAATCCAAAAAATAAATTGGCAACCTTCGAACATCAATAGCTTCCAATTCGAGCGTTTATTCATTTTACAGAAGTACATACCAGCGTAACCAATCGTTCACCCAAACAAGGAGTGCGTCACCCATGCACAGTATCCACATATACCCATAGCTCAAAGACACCACCCATTCGATCTACAGTCCACGATATCTAGATACATACTCACACCCACGTGTAACGTTCAAACCGAATCCGCAACCAACGGCCTCTAACGCTAGAGTCTACAACAATTCGGACCACACAAACACACGCACACACACACGTACACACAACCTAGAGTCTATAGTCCTGCTATATCACTGAAATTACACACACCCACTAGTGGCACCAAGATTACTTGTCGCGATTACAACAGCGACCAAAATGGTTGAACCCACTGCCTCAACTAAAGGTAGGAGACCTGTCCTTGATAAAGGAAGAACGTCTTCCCCCATCAAAATGGAGTTTAGGCCGTATTGTGAAGACATACCCTGGAACAGAAAACATTACAAGAGTCGTAAATCTGAAAACACAAAAGGGAGAAATCAAACGACCTATAACGAAACTTTGCAATCTGCCAACTAATTCAAACAAACCACTAACAGAAAACTAGTAAGTACATACCGGAACACTTAAAATTTAACTTACATATTGTACAATCACAATCTACACAAAAAAAATTTTAAATCTAACCAAAATCTAAAAAATAAATTGGCAACCTTCGCACATCAATAGCTTGCAATTCGAGCATCCATTCATTTTACAGAAGTACCTACAAGCGTAACAAAACGTTCACCCAAACAAGGAGTGCGTCACCCATGCACAGTATCCACATATACCCATAGCTCAAACACACCTCCCATTCGATCTACAGTCCACGATATCTAGATGCATACTCACACCCATGTGTAAAGTTCAAACCGAATCCACAACCAACGGCCTCTAACACTAGAGTCTCCAACCCTTTGGACCACACAAACACACGCACACACAACCTAGAGTCAATAGTCCTGCTATATCACTGAAATTACACACACCCACTAGTGGCACCAAGATTACTTGTCGCGATTACAACAGCGACCAAAATGGTTGAAGCCACAGCCACAACTAGAGGTAGGAGACCTGTCCTTGATAAAGGATGAACGTCTTCCCCCATCAAAATGGAGTTTAGGCCGTATTGTGAAGACATACCCAGGAACAGACAACATCACAAGAGTCGTAAAGCTGAAAACACAACAGGGAGAAATCAAACGACCTATAACGAAACTTTGCCCTCTGCCAACTAATTCAAACAAACCACTAACAGAAAACTAGTAAGTACATACCGGAACACTTAAAATTTAACTTACATATTGTACAATCACAAACTACTCAAAAAAAAATTTTAAATCTAACCAAAATCCAAAAAATAAATTTTCAACCTTCGAACATCAATAGCTTCCAATTCGAGCGTTTATTCATTTTACAGAAGTACATACCAGCGTAACCAATCGTTCACCCAAACAAGGAGTGCGTCACCCATGCACAGTATCCACATATACCCATAGCTCAAACACTCCACCCATTCGATCTACAGTCCACGATATCTAGATACATACTCACACCCACGTGTAAAGTTCAAACCGAATCCGCAACCAATTTCCTCTAACGCTAGAGTCTACAACAGTTTGGACCACACAAACACACGCACACACACACGGACACACAACCTAGAGTCAATAGTCCTGCTATATCACTGAAATTACACACACCCACTAGTGGCACCAAGTTTACTTGTCGCGATTACAACAGCGACCAAAATGGTTGAAGCCACTGCCTCAACTAAAGGTAGGAGACCTGTCCTTGAAAAAGGATGAACGTCTTCCCCCATCAAAATGGAGTTTAGGCCGTATTGTGAAGACATACCCTGGAACAGAAAACATCACAAGAGTCGTAAAGCTGAAAACACAAAAGGGAGAAATCAAGCGACCTATAACGAAACTTTGCCCTCTGCCAACTAATTCAAAAAAACCACTAACAGAAAACTAGTAAGTACACACCGGAACCCCTAACATTTAACTTACATATCGTACAATCACAATCTACTCAAAAAAAATTTAAAATCTAACCGAAATCTAAAAAATTAATTGGCAACCTTCGAACATCAATAGCTTGCAATTCGAGCATCCATTCATTTTACAGAAGTACCTACCAGGGTAACCAAACGTTCACCCAAACAAGGAGTGCGTCACCCATGCACAGTATCCACACATATACCCATAGCTCAAACACTCCACCCATTCGATCTACAGTCCACGATATCTAGATGCATACTCACACCCACGTGTAAAGTTCAAACCGAATCCTCAACCAACGGCCTCTAACGTTAGAGTCTCCAACCGTTTGGACCACACAAACACACGCACACACACACACGTACACACAACCTAGAGTCAATAGCCCTGCTATATCACAGAAATTACACACACCCACTACTGGCACCAAGATTACTTGTCGCGATTACAACAGCGACCAAAATGGTTGAATCCACAGCCACAACTAGAGGTAGGAGACCTGTCCTTGATAAAGGATGAACGTCTTCCCCCATCAAAATGGAGTTTAGGCCGTATTGTGAAGACATACCCAGGAACAGACAACATCACAAGAGTCGTAAAGCTGAAAACACAACAGGGAGAAATCAAACGACCTATAACGAAACTTTGCCCTCTGCCAACTAATTCAAACAAACCACTAACAGAAAACTAGTAAGTACACACCGGAACACTTAAAATCTAACTTATATATTGTACAATCACAAACTACTGAAAAAAAAAATTTTAAATCTAACCAAAATCCAAAAAATAAATTGGCAACCTTCGAACATCAATAGCTTCCGATTCGAGCGTTTATTCATTTTACAGAAGTACATACCAGCGTAACCAAACGTTCACCCAAACAAGGAGTGCACATATACTCAGAGAGTCTACAACCCTTTGGACCACACAAACAAACGCACACACATACACGTACACACAACCTAGAGTCAATAGACCTGCTATATCTCAGAAATTACACACACCCACTAGTGGCACCAAGAGTACTTGCCGCGATTACAACAGTGACCAAAATGGTTGAAGCCACAGGCACAACTAGAGGTAGGAGACCTGTCCGTGATAAAGAATGAACGTCTTCCCCCATCAAAATGGAGTTTAGGGCGTATTATGAAGACATATCGTGGAACATACAACATCACAAGAGTCGTAAAGCTGAAAACACAATGGGGAGAAATCAAACGACCTATAACGAAACTTTGCCCTCTGCCAACTTATTCAAAAAACCCACTAACAGAAAACTAGTAAGTACATACCGGAACACTTAAAATTTAACTTACATATTGTACAATCAGAAACTACTCAAAAAAAAATTTAAAATCTAACCAAAATCCAAAAAATAAATTGGCAACCTTCGAACATCAATAGCTTCCAATTCGAGCGTTTATTCATTTTACAGAAGTACATACCAGCGTAACCAATCGTTCACCCAAACAAGGAGTGCGTCACCCATGCACAGTATCCACATATACCCATAGCTCAAAGACACCACCCATTCGATCTACAGTCCACGATATCTAGATACATACTCACACCCACGTGTAAAGTTCAAACCGAATCCGCAACCAACGGCCTCTAACGCTAGAGTCTACAACAATTCGGACCACACAAACACACGCACACACACACGTACACACAACCTAGAGTCAATAGTCCTGCTATATCACTGAAATTACACACACCCACTAGTGGCACCAAGATTACTTGTCGCGATTACAACAGCGACCAAAATGGTTGAACCCACTGCCTCAACTAAAGGTAGGAGACCTGTCCTTGATAAAGGAAGAACGTCTTCCCCCATCAAAATGGAGTTTAGGCCGTATTGTGAAGACATACCCTGGAACAGAAAACATTACAAGAGTCGTAAATCTGAAAACACAAAAGGGAGAAATCAAACGACCTATAACGAAACTTTGCAATCTGCCAACTAATTCAAACAAACCACTAACAGAAAACTAGTAAGTACATACCGGAACACTTAAAATTTAACTTACATATTGTACAATCACAATCTACACAAAAAAAATTTTAAATCTAACCAAAATCTAAAAAATAAATTGGCAACCTTCGCACATCAATAGCTTGCAATTCGAGCATCCATTCATTTTACAGAAGTACCTACAAGCGTAACAAAACGTTCACCCAAACAAGGAGTGCGTCACCCATGCACAGTATCCACATATACCCATAGCTCAAACACACCTCCCATTCGATCTACAGTCCACGATATCTAGATGCATACTCACACCCACGTGTAAAGTTCAAACCGAATCCACAACCAACGGCCTCTAACACTAGAGTCTCCAACCCTTTGGACCACACAAACACACGCACACACAACCTAGAGTCAATAGTCCTGCTATATCACTGAAATTACACACACCCACTAGTGGCACCAAGATTACTTGTCGCGATTACAACAGCGACCAAAATGGTTGAAGCCACAGCCACAACTAGAGGTAGGAGACCTGTCCTTGATAAAGGATGAACGTCTTCCCCCATCAAAATGGAGTTTAGGCCGTATTGTGAAGACATACCCAGGAACAGACAACATCACAAGAGTCGTAAAGCTGAAAACACAACAGGGAGAAATCAAACGACCTATAACGAAACTTTGCCCTCTGCCAACTAATTCAAACAAACCACTAACAGAAAACTAGTAAGTACATACCGGAACACTTAAAATTTAACTTACATATTGTACAATCACAAACTACTCAAAAAAAAATTTTAAATCTAACCAAAATCCAAAAAATAAATTTTCAACCTTCGAACATCAATAGCTTCCAATTCGAGCGTTTATTCATTTTACAGAAGTACATACCAGCGTAACCAATCGTTCACCCAAACAAGGAGTGCGTCACCCATGCACAGTATCCACATATACCCATAGCTCAAACACTCCACCCATTCGATCTACAGTCCACGATATCTAGATACATACTCACACCCACGTGTAAAGTTCAAACCGAATCCGCAACCAATTTCCTCTAACGCTAGAGTCTACAACAGTTTGGACCACACAAACACACGCACACACACACGGACACACAACCTAGAGTCAATAGTCCTGCTATATCACTGAAATTACACACACCCACTAGTGGCACCAAGTTTACTTGTCGCGATTACAACAGCGACCAAAATGGTTGAAGCCACTGCCTCAACTAAAGGTAGGAGACCTGTCCTTGAAAAAGGATGAACGTCTTCCCCCATCAAAATGGAGTTTAGGCCGTATTGTGAAGACATACCCTGGAACAGAAAACATCACAAGAGTCGTAAAGCTGAAAACACAAAAGGGAGAAATCAAGCGACCTATAACGAAACTTTGCCCTCTGCCAACTAATTCAAAAAAACCACTAACAGAAAACTAGTAAGTACACACCGGAACCCCTAACATTTAACTTACATATCGTACAATCACAATCTACTCAAAAAAAATTTAAAATCTAACCGAAATCTAAAAAATTAATTGGCAACCTTCGAACATCAATAGCTTGCAATTCGAGCATCCATTCATTTTACAGAAGTACCTACCAGGGTAACCAAACGTTCACCCAAACAAGGAGTGCGTCACCCATGCACAGTATCCACACATATACCCATAGCTCAAACACTCCACCCATTCGATCTACAGTCCACGATATCTAGATGCATACTCACACCCACGTGTAAAGTTCAAACCGAATCCTCAACCAACGGCCTCTAACGTTAGAGTCTCCAACCGTTTGGACCACACAAACACACGCACACACACACACGTACACACAACCTAGAGTCAATAGCCCTGCTATATCACAGAAATTACACACACCCACTAGTGGCACCAAGATTACTTGTCGCGATTACAACAGCGACCAAAATGGTTGAAGCCACTGCCTCAACTAAAGGTAGGAGACCTGTCCTTGAAAAAGAATGAACGTCTTCCCCCATCAAAATGGAGTTTAGGCCGTATTGTGAAGACATACCCTGGAACAGAAAACATCACAAGAGTCGTAAAGCTGAAAACACAACAGGGAGAAATCAAACGACCTATAACGAAACTTTGCCCTCTGCCAACTAATTCAAACAAACCACTAACAGAAAACTAGTAAGTACATACCGGAACACTTAAAATTTAACTTACATATTGTACAATCACAAACTACTCAAAAAAAAATTTTAAATCTAACCAAAATCCAAAAAATAAATTGGCAACCTTCGAACATCAACAGCTTCCAATTCGAGCGTTTATTCATTTTATAGAAGTACATACCAGGGTAACCAAACGTTCACCCAAACAAGGAGTGCGTCACCCATGCACAGTATCCACATATACCCATAGCTCAAACACTCCACCCATTCGATCTACAGTCCACGATATCTAGATGCATACTCACACCCACGTGTAAAGTTCAAACCGAATCCTCAACCAACGGCCTCTAACACTAGAGTCTCCAACCCTTTGGACCACACAAACACACGCACACACTCACACGTACACACAACCTAGAGTCAATAGCCCTGCTATATCACAGAAATTACACACACCCACTAGTGGCACCAAGATTACTTATCGCGATTACAACAGCGACCAAAATGGTTGAAGCCACAGCCACAACTAGAGGTAGGAGACCTGTCCTTGATAAAGGATGACCGTCTTCCCCCATCAAAATGGAGTTTAGGCCGTATTGTGAAGACATACCCAGGAACAGACAACATCACAAGAGTCATAAATCTGAAAACACAACAGGGAGAAATCAAACGACCTATAACGAAACTTTGCCCTCTGCCAACTAGTTCAAACAAACCACTAACAGAAAACTAGTAAGTACAACAAGGAACACTTAAAATTTAACTTACACATTGTACAATCACAAACTACTCAAAAAAAAATTTTTAAATCTAACCAAAATCCAAAAAATAAATTTTCAACCTTCGAACATCAATAGCTTGCAATTCGAGCGTTTATTCATTTTACAGAAGTACATACCAGCGTAACCAATCGTTCACCCAAACAAGGAGTGCACATATACTCAGAGAGTCTACAACCCTTTGGACCACACAAACACACGCACACACACACACGTACACACTACCTAGAGTCAATAGCCCTGCTATATCACAGAAATTACACACACCCACTACTGGCACCAAGATTACTTGTCGCGATTACAACAGCGACCAAAATGGTTGAATCCACAGCCACAACTAGAGGTAGGAGACCTGTACTTGATAAAGGATGAACGTCTTCCCCCATCAAAATGGAGTTTAGGCCGTATTGTGAAGACATACCCAGGAACAGACAACATCACAAGTGTCGTAAAGCTGAAAACACAACAGGGAGAAATCAAACGACCTGTAACGAAACTTTGCCCTCTGCCAACTAATTCAAACAAACCGCTAACAGAAAACTAGTAAGTACATACCGGAACACTTAAAATTTAACTTACATATTGTACAATCAGAAACTACTCAAAAAAAAAATTAAAATCTAACCAAAATCCAAAAAATAAATTGGCAACCTTCGAACATCAATAGCTTCCAATTCGAGCGTTTATTCATTTTACAGAAGTACATACCAGCGTAACCAATCGTTCACCCAAACAAGGAGTGCGTCACCCATGCACAGTATCCACATATACCCATAGCTCAAAGACACCACCCATTCGATCTACAGTCCACGATATCTAGATACATAGTCACACGCACGTGTAAATTTCAAACCGAATCCGCAACCAACGGCCTCTAACGCTAGAGTCTACAACAATTCGGACCACACAAACACACGCACACACACGTACACACAACCTAGAGTCAATAGTCCTGCTATATCACTGAAATTACACACACCCACTAGTGGCACCAGATTACTTGTCGCGATTACAACAGCGACCAAAATGGTTGAAGCCACTGCCACAACTAAAGGTAGGAGACCTGTCCTTGATAAAGGATGAACGTCTTCCCCCATCAAAATGGAGTTTAGGCCGTATTGTGAAGACATACCCTGGAACAGAAAACATCACAAGAGTCGTAAAGCTGAAAACACAAAAGGGAGAAATCAAACGACCTATAACGAAACTTTGCCCTCTGCCAACTAATTCAAAAAAACCACTAACAGAAAACTAGTAAGTACACACCGGAACCCTTAACATTCAACTTACATATTGAACAATCACAATCTACACAAAAAAAATTTAAAATCTAACCAAAATCTAAAAAATATTTTGGCAACCTTCGAACATCAATAGCTTGCAATTCGAGCGTCCATTCATTTTACAGAAGTACCTACCAGCGTAACCAAACGTTCACCCAAACAAGGAGTGCGTCACCCATGCACAGTATCCACATATACCCATAGCTCAAACACTCCACCCATTCGATCTACAGTCCACGATATCTAGATACATACTCACACCCACGTGTAAAGTTCAAACCGAATCCGCAACCAACGGCCTCTAACGCTAGAGTCTACAACAATTCGGACCACACAAACACACGCACACACACACGTACACACAACCTAGAGTCAATAGTCCTGCTATATCACTGAAATTATACACACCCACTAGTGGCACCAAGATTACTTATCGCGATTACAACAGCGACCAAAATGGTTGAAACCACTGCCACAACTAAAGGTAGGAGACCTGTCCTTGATAAAGGATGAACGTCTTCCCCCATCGAAATGGAGTTTAGGCCGTATTGTGAAGACATACCCTGGAACAGAAAACATCACAAGAGTCGTAAAGCTGAATACACAAAAGGGAGAAATCAAACGACCTATAACGAAACTTTGCCCTCTGCCAACTAATTCAAAAAAACCACTAACAGAAAACTAGTAAGTACACACCGGAACCCTTAACATTTAACTTACATATTGTACAATCACAATCTACTCAAAAAAAATTTAAAATCTAACCAAAATCTAAAAAATAAATTGGCAACCTTCGAATATCAATAGCTTGCAATTCGAGCGTTTATTCATTTTACAGAAGTACATACCAGCGTAACCAAACGTTCACCCAAACAAGGAGTGCGTCACCCATGCACAGTATCCACATATACCCATAGCTCAAACACTCCACCCATTCGATCTACAGTCCACGATATCTAGATACATACTCACACCCACGTGTAAAGTTCAAACCGAATCCGCAACCAACGGCCTCTAACGCTAGAGTCTACAACAATTCGGACCACACAAACACACGCACACACACACGTACACACAACCTAGAGTCAATAATCCTGCTATATCACTGAAATTACACACACCCACTAGTGGCACCAAGATTACTTGTCGCGATTACAACAGCGACCAAAATGGTTGAAGCCACAGCCACAACTAGAGGTAGGAGACCTGTCCTTGATAAAGAATGAACGTCTTCCCCCATCCAAGTGGAGTTTAGGCCGTATTGTGAAGACATACCCAGGAACAGACAACATCACAAGAGTCGTAAAGCTGAAAACACAACAGGGAGAAATCAAACGACCTATAACGAAACTTTGCCCTCTGCCAACTAATTCAAACAAACCACTAACAGAAAACTAGTAAGTACATACCGGAACAGTTAAAATTTAACTTACATATTGTACAATCACAAACTACTCAAAAAAAAATTTTAAATCTAACCAAAATCCAAAAAATAAATTTTCAACCTTCGAACATCAATAGCTTCCAATTCGAGCGTTTATTCATTTTACAGAAGTACATACCAGCGTAACCAATCGTTCACCCAAACAAGGAGTGCGTCACCCATGCACAGTATCCACATATACCCATAGCTCAAACACTCCACCCATTCGATCTACAGTCCACGATATCTAGATGCATACTCACACTCACGTGTAAAGTTCAAACCGAATCCACAACCAACGGCCTCTAACGCTAGAGTCTCCAACCCTTTGGACCACACAAACACTCGCACACACACACGTACAAACAACCTAGAGTCAATAGTCCTGCTATATCACTGAAATTACACACACCCACTAGTAGCACCAAGATTACTTGTCGCGATTACAACAGCGACCAAAATGGTTGAAGCCACTGCCTCAACTAAAGGTAGGAGACCTGTCCTTGATAAAGGGTGAACATCTTCCCCCATCAAAATGGAGTTTAGGCCGTATTGTGAAGACATACCCTGGAACAGAAAACATCACAAGAGTCGTAAAGCTGAAAACACAAAAGGGAGAAATCAAACGACCTATAACGAAACTTTGCCCTCTGCCAACTAATTCAAAAAAACCACTAACAGAAAACTAGTAAGTACACACCGGAACCCTTAACATTTAACTTACATATTGTACAATCACAATCTACACAAAAAAAATTTAAAATCTAACCAAAATCTAAAAAATAAATTTTCAACCTTCGAACATCAATAGCTTGCAATTCGAGCGTCCATTCATTTTACAGAAGTACCTACCAGCGTAACCAAACGTTCACCCAAACAAGGAGTGCGTCACCCATGCACAGTATCCACATATACCCATAGCTCAAACACACCTCCCATTCGATCTACAGTCCACGATATCTAGATGCATACTCACACCCACGTGTAAAGTTCAAACCGAATCCACAACCAACGGCCTCTAATACTAGAGTCTCCAACCCTTTGGACCACACAAACACACGCACACACACACGTACACACAATCTAGAGTCAATAGTCCTGCTATATCACTGAAATTACACACACCCACTAGTGGCACCAAGATTACTTGTCGCGATTACAACAGCGACCAAAATGGTTGAAGCCACAGCCACAACTAGAGGTAGGAGACCTGTCCTTGATAAAGGATGAACGTCTTCCCCCATCAAAATGGAGTTTAGGCCGTATTGTGAAGACATACCCAGGAACAGACAACATCACAAGAGTCGTAAAGCTGAAAACACAACAGGGAGAAATCAAACGACCTATAACGAAACTTTGCCCTCTGCCAACTAATTCAAACAAACCACTAACAGAAAACTAGTAAGTACATACCGGAACACTTAAAATTTAACTTACATATTGTACAATCACAAACTACTCAAAAAAAAAATTTTAAATCTAACCAAAATCCAAAAAATAAATTTTCAACCTTCGAACATCAATAGCTTCCAATTCGAGCGTTTATTCATTTTACAGAAGTACATACCAGCGTAACCAATCGTTCACCCAAACAAGGAGTGCGTCACCCATGCACAGTATCCACATATACCCATAGCTCAAACACTCCACCCATTCGACAACATCACAAGAGTCCACGATATCTAGATGCATACTCACACCCACGTGTAAAGTTCAAACCGAATCCGCAACCAATTTCCTCTAACGCTAGAGTCTGCAACAGTTTGGACCACACAAACACACGCACACACACACGTACACACAACCTAGAGTCAATAATCCTGCTATATCACTGAAATTACACACACCCACTAGTGGCACCAAGATTACTTGTCGCGATTACAACAGCGACCAAAATGGTTGAAGCCACTGCCTCAACTAAAGGTAGGAGACCTGTCCTTGATAAAGGATGAACGTCTTCCCCCATCAAAATGGAGTTTAGGCCGTATTGTGAAGACATACCCTGGAACAGAAAACATCACAAGAGTCGTAAAGCTGAAAACACAAAAGGGAGAAATCAAACGACCTATAACGAAACTTTGCCCCTGCCAACTAATTCAAAAAAACCACTAACAGAAAACTAGTAAGTACACACCGGAACCCCTAACATTTAACTTACATATTGTACAATCACAATCTACTCAAAAAAAATTTTAAATCTAACCAAAATCTAAAAAATAAATTGGCAACCTTTGAACATCAATAGCTTGCAATTCGAGCGTCCATTCATTTTACAGAAGTACCTACCAGCGTAACCAAACGTTCACCCAAACAAGGAGTGCGTCACCCATGCACAGTATCCACATATACCCATAGCTCAAACACTCCACCCATTCGATCTACAGCCCACGATATCTAGATGCATACTCACACCCACGTGTAAAGTTCAAACCGAATCCGCAACCAATTTCCTCTAACGCTAGAGTCTACAACAGTTTGGACCACACAAACACACGCACACACACACGTACACACAACCTAGAGTCAATAGTCCTGCTATATCACTGAAATTACACACACCCACTAGTGGCACCAAGATTACTTGTCGCGATTACAACAGCGACCAAAATGGTTGAAGCCACTGCCTCAACTAAAGGTAGGAGACCTGTCCTTGATAAAGGATGAACGTCTTCCCCCATCAAAATGGAGTTTAGGCCGTATTGTGAAGACATACCCTGGAACAGAAAACATCACAAGAGTCGTAAAGCTGAAAACACAAAAGGGAGAAATCAAACGACCTATAACGAAACTTTGCCCTCTGCCAACTAATTCAAAAAAACCACTAACAGAAAACTAGTAAGTACACACCGGAACCCTTAACATTTAACTTACATATTGTACAATCACAATCTACACAACAAAAATTTAAAATCTAACCAAAATCTAAAAAATAAATTGGCAACCTTCGAACATCAATAGCTTGCAATTCGAGCGTCCATTCATTTTACAGAAGTACCTACCAGCGTAACCAAACGTTCACCCAAACAAGGAGTGCGTCACCCATGCACAGTATCCACATATACCCATAGCTCAAACACACCACCCATTCGATCTACAGTCCACGATATCTAGATACATACTCACACCCACGTGTAAAGTTCAAACCGAATCCGCAACCAACGGCCTCTAACGCTGGAGTCTCCAACCCTTTGGACCACACAAACACACGCACACACACAGGTACACACAACCTAGAGTCAATAGTCCTGCTATATCACTGAAATTACACACACCCACTAGTGGCACCAAGATTACTTGTCGCGATTACAACAGCGACCAAAATGGTTGAAGCCACAGCCACAACTAGAGGTAGGAGACCTGTCCTTGATAAAGGATGAACGTCTTCCCCCATCAAAATGGAGTTTAGGCCGTATTGTGAAGACATACCCAGGAACAGACAACATCACAAGAGTCGTAAAGCTGAAAACACAACAGGGAGAAATCAAACGACCTATAACGAAACTTTGCCCTCTGCCAACTAATTCAAAAAAACCACTAACAGAAAACTAGTAAGTACACACCGGAACCCTTAACATTTAACTTACATATTGTACAATCACAATCTACACAAAAAAAATTTAAAATCTAACCAAAATCTAAAAAATAAATTGGCAACCTTCGAACATCAATAGCTTGCAATTCGAGCGTCCATACATTTTACAGAAGTACCTACCAGCGTAACCAAACGTTCACCCAAACAAGGAGTGCGTCACCCATGCACAGTATCCACATATACCCATAGCTCAAACACACCATCCATTCGATCTACAGTCCACGATATCTAGATACATACTCACACCCACGTGTAAAGTTCAAACCGAATCCTCAACCAACGGCCTCTAACGCTAGAGTCTACAACAATTCGGACCACACAAACACACGCACACACAACCTAGAGTCAATAGTCCTGCTATATCACTGAAATTACACACACCCACTAGTGGCACCAAGATTACTTGTCGCGATTACAACAGCGACCAAAATGGTTGAAGCCACTGCCACAACTAAAGGTAGGAGACCTGTCCTTGATAAAGGATGAACGTCTTCCCCCATCAAAATGGAGTTTAGGCCGTATTGTGAAGACATACCCTGGAACAGAAAACATCACAAGAGTCGTAAAGCTGAAAACACAAAAGGGAGAAATCAAACGACCTATAACGAAACTTTGCCCTCTGCCAACTAATTCAAACAAACCACTAACAGAAAACTAGTAAATACATACCGGAACACTTAAAATTTAACTTACATATTGTACAATCACAAACTACTCAAAAAAAAATTTTAAATCTAACCAAAATCCAAAAAATAAATTTTCAACCTTCGAACATCAATAGCTTCCAATTCGAGCGTTTATTCATTTTACAGAAGTACATACCAGCGTAACCAATCGTTCACCCAAACAAGGAGTGCGTCACCCATGCACAGTATCCACATATACCCATAGCTCAAACACTCCACCCATTCGATCTACAGTCCACGATATCTGCATACTCACACCCACGTGTAAAGTTCAAACCGAATCCGCAACCAATTTCCTCTAACGCTAGAGTCTACAACAGTTTGGACCACACAAACACACGCACACACACACGTACACACAACCTAGAGTCAATAGTCCTGCTATATCACTGAAATTACATACACCCACTAGTGGCACCAAGGGTACTTGCCGCGATTACAACAGTGACCAAAATGGTTGAAGCCACAGGCACAACTAGAGGTAGGAGACCTGTCCTTGATAAAGAATGAACGTCTTCCCCCATCAAAACGGAGTTTAGGGCGTATTATGAAGACATATCGTGGAACATACAACATCACAAGAGTCGTAAAGCTGAAAACACAATAGGGAGAATTCAAACGACCTATAACGAAACTTTGCCCTCTGCAAACTTATTCAAAAAACCCACTAACAGAAAACTAGTAAGTACATACCGGAACACTTAAAATTTAACTTACATATTGTACAATCAGAAACTACTCAAAAAAAAATTTAAAATCTAACCAAAATCCAAAAAATAAATTGGTAACCTTCGAACATCAATAGCTTCCAATTCGAGCGTCCATTCATTTTACAGAAGTACCTACCAGCGTAACCAATCGTTCACCCAAACAAGGAGTGCGTCACCCATGCACAGTATCCACATATACCCATAGCTCAAACACACCTCCCATTCGATCTACAGTCCACGATATCTAGATACATACTCACACCCACGTGTAAAGTTCAAACCGAATCCGCAACCAATTTCCTCTAACGCTAGAGTCTACAACAGTTTGGACCACACAAACACACGCACACACACACGTACACACAACCTAGAGTCAATAGTCCTGCTATATCACTGAAATTACACACACCCACTAGTGGCACCAAGATTACTTGTCGCGATTACAACAGCGACCAAAATGGTTGAAGCCACTGCCTCAACTAAATGTAGGAGACCTGTCCTTGATAAAGGATGAACGTCTTCCCCCATCAAAATGGAGTTTAGGCCGTATTGTGAAGACATACCCAGGAACAGACAACATCACAAGAGTCGTAAAGCTGAAAACACAACAAGGAGAAATCAAACGACCTATAACGAAACTTTGCCCTCTGCCAACTAATTCAAACAAACCACTAACAGGAAACTAGTAAGTACATACCGGAACACTTAAAATTTAACTTACATATTGTACAATCACAAACTACTCAAAAAAAAATTTTAAATCTAACCAAAATCCAAAAAATAAATTTTCAACCTTCGAACATCAATAGCTTCCAATTCGAGCGTTTATTCATTTTACAGAAGTACATACCAGCGAAACCAATCGTTCACCCAAACAAGGAGTGCGTCACCCATGCACAGTATCCACATATACCCATAGCTCAAACACTCCACCCATTCGATCTACAGTCCACGATATCTAGATGCATACTCACACCCACGTGTAAAGTTCAAACCGAATCCGCAACCAATTTCCTCTAACGCTAGAGTCTACAACAGTTTGGACCACACAAACACACGCACACACACACGTACACACAACCTAGAGTCAATAGTCCTGCTATATCACTGAAATTACACACACCCACTAGTGGCACCAAGATTACTTGTCGCGATTACAACAGCGACCAAAATGGTTGAAGCCACTGCCTCAACTAAATGTAGGAGACCTG
Organism: Volucella zonaria; assembly: GCA_963966105.1. Lineage (NCBI taxonomy): Eukaryota > Metazoa > Arthropoda > Insecta > Diptera > Syrphidae > Volucella > Volucella zonaria. The sequence goes on along the minus strand of CAWYQB010000254.1, from coordinate 2,593,258 downwards.
TCCTTGATAAAGAATGAACGTCTTCCCCCATCAAAATGGAGTTTAGGGCGTATTATGAAGACATATCCTGGAACATACAACATCACAAGAGTCGCAAAGCTGAAAACACAATAGGGAGGAATCAAACGACCTATAACGAAACTTTGCCCTCTGCCAACTAATTCAAACAAACCACTAACAGGAAACTAGTAAGTACATACCGGAACCCTTAACATTTAACTTACATATTGTACAATCACAATCTACACAAAAAAAATTTAAAATCTAACCAAAATCTAAAAAATAAATTGGCAACCTTCGAACATCAATAGCTTGCAATTCGAGCGTCCACTCATTTTACAGAAGTACCTACCAGCGTAACCAAACGTTCACCCAAACAAGGAGTGCGTCACCCATGCACAGTATCCACATATACCCATAGCTCAAACACACCTCCCATTCGATCTACAGTCCACGATATCTAGATGCATACTCACACCCACGTGTAAAGTTCAAACCGAATCCACAACCAACGGCCTCTAACACTAGAGTCTCCAACCCTTTGGACCACACAAACACACGCACACGCACACGTACACACAACCTAGAGTCAATAGTCCTGCTATATCACTGAAATTACACACACCCACTAGTGGCACCAAGATTACTTGTCGCGATTACAACAGCGACCAAAATTGTTGAAGCCACAGCCACAACTAAAGGTAGGAGACCTGTCCTTGATAAAGGATGAACGTCTTCCCCCATCAAAATGGAGTTTAGGCCGTATTGTGAAGACATACCCTGGAACAGACAACATCACAAGAGTCGTAAAGCTGAAAACACAATAGGGAGGAATCAAACGACCTATAACGAAACTTTGCCCTCTGCCAACTAATTCAAACAAACCACTAACAGGAAACTAGTAAATACATACCGGAACACTTAAAATTTAACTTACATATTGTACAATCACAAACTACTCAAAAAAAAATTTAAAATCTAACCAAAATCCAAAAAATAAATTTTCAACCTTCGAACATCAATAGCTTCCAATTCGAGCGTTTATTCATTTTACAGAAGTACATACCAGCGTAACCAATCGTTCACCCAAACAAGGAGTGCGTCACCCATGCACAGTATCCACATATACCCATAGCTCAAACACTCCACCCATTCGATCTACAGTCCACGATATCTAGATGCATACTCACACCCACGTGTAAAGTTCAAACCGAATCCGCAACCAATTTCCTCTAACGCTAGAGTCTACAACAGTTTGGACCACACAAACACACGCACACACACACGTACACACAACCTAGAGTCAATAGTCCTGCTATATCACTGAAATTACACACACCCACTAGTGGCACCAAGATTACTTGTCGCGATTACAACAGCGACCAAAATGGTTGAAGCCACAGATACAAATAGAGGTAGGAGACCTGTCCTTGATAAAGGATGAACGTCTTCCCCCATCAAAATGGAGTTTAGGCCGTATTGTGAAGACATACCCTGGAACAGACAACATCACAAGAGTCGTAAAGCTGAAAACACAAAAGGGAGAAATCAAACGACCTATAACGAAACTTTGCCCTCTGCCAACTAATTCAAACAAACCACTAACAGAAAACTAGTAAATACATACCGGAACACTTAAAATTTAACTTACATATTGTACAATCACAAACTACTCAAAAAAAAATTTAAAATCTAACCAAAATCCAAAAAATAAATTTTCAACCTTCGAACATCAATAGCTTCCAATTCGAGCGTTTATTCATTTTACAGAAGTACATACCAGCGTAACCAATCGTTCACCCAAACAAGGAGTGCGTCACCCATGCACAGTATCCACATATACCCATAGCTCAAACACTCCACCCATTCGATCTACAGTCCACGATATCTAGATGCATACTCACACCCACGTGTAAAGTTCAAACCGAATCCGCAACCAATTTCCTCTAACGCTAGAGTCTACAACAGTTTGGACCACACAAACACACGCACACACACACGTACACACAACCTAGAGTCAATAGTCCTGCTATATCACTGAAATTACACACACCCACTAGTGGCACCAAGAGTACTTGCCGCGATTACAACAGTGACCAAAATGGTTGAAGCCACAGGCACAACTAGAGGTAGGAGACCTGTCCTTGATAGAGAATGAACGTCTTCCCCCATCAAAACGGAGTTTAGGGCGTATTATGAAGACATATCGTGGAACATACAACATCACAAGAGTCGTAAAGCTGAAAACACAATAGGGAGAATTCAAACGACCTATAACGAAACTTTGCCCTCTGCAAACTTATTCAAAAAACCCACTAACAGAAAACTAGTAAGTACATACCGGAACACTTAAAATTTAACTTACATATTGTACAATCAGAAACTACTCAAAAAAAAATTTAAAATCTAACCAAAATCCAAAAAATAAATTAGCAACCTTCGAACATCAATAGCTTCCAATTCGAGCGTCCATTCATTTTACAGAAGTACCTACCAGCGTAACCAAACGTTCACCCAAACAAGGAGTGCGTCACCCATGCACAGTATCCACATATACCCATAAATCAAACACACCACCCATTCGATCTACAGTCCACGATATCTAGATACATACTCACACCCACGTGTAAAGTTCAAACCGAATCCGCAACCAATTTCCTCTAACGCTAGAGTCTACAACAGTTTGGACCACACAAACACACGCACACACACACGTACACACAACCTAGAGTCAATAGTCCTGCTATATCACTGAAATTACACACACCCACTAGTGGCACCAAGATTACTTGTCGCGATTACAACAGCGACCAAAATGGTTGAAGCCACTGCCTCAACTAAATGTAGGAGACCTGTCCTTGATAAAGAATGAACGTCTTCCCCCATCAAAATGGAGTTTAGGCCGTATTGTGAAGACATACCCAGGAACAGACAACATCACAAGAGTCGTAAAGCTGAAAACACAACAGGGAGAAATCAAACGACCTATAACGAAACTTTGCCCTCTGCCAACTAATTCAAACAAACCACTAACAGGAAACTAGTAAGTACATACCGGAACACTTAAAATTTAACTTACATATTGTACAATCACAAACTACTCAAAAAAAAATTTTAAATCTAACCAAAATCCAAAAAATAAATTTTCAACCTTCGAACATCAATAGCTTCCAATTCGAGCGTTTATTCATTTTACAGAAGTACATACCAGCGAAACCAATCGTTCACCCAAACAAGGAGTGCGTCACCCATGCACAGTATCCACATATACCCATAGCTCAAACACTCCACCCATTCGATCTACAGTCCACGATATCTAGATGCATACTCACACCCACGTGTAAAGTTCAAACCGAATCCGCAACCAATTTCCTCTAACGCTAGAGTCTACAACAGTTTGGACCACACAAACACACGCACACACACACGTACACACAACCTAGAGTCAATAGTCCTGCTATATCACTGAAATTACACACACCCACTAGTGGCACCAAGATTACTTGTCGCGATTACAACAGCGAACAAAATGGTTGAAGCCACTGCCTCAACTAAATGTAGGAGACCTGTCCTTGATAAAGAATGAACGTCTTCCCCCATCAAAATGGAGTTTAGGGCGTATTATGAAGACATATCCTGGAACATACAACATCACAAGAGTCGTAAAGCTGAAAACACAATAGGGAGAAATCAAACGACCTATAACGAAACTTTGCCCTCTGCCAACTATTTCAAACAAACCACTAACAGGAAACTAGTAAGTACATACCGGAACCCTTAACATTTAACTTACATATTGTACAATCACAATCTACACAAAAAAAATTTAAAATCTAACCAAAATCTAAAAAATAAATTGGCAACCTTCGAACATCAATAGCTTGCAATTCGAGCGTCCATTCATTTTACAGAAGTACCTACCAGCGTAACCAAACGTTCACCCAAACAAGGAGTGCGTCACCCATGCACAGTATCCACATATACCCATAGCTCAAACACACCTCCCATTCGATCTACAGTCCACGATATCTAGATGCATACTCACACCCACGTGTAAAGTTCAAACCGAATCCACAACCAACGGCCTCTAACACTAGAGTCTCCAACCCTTTGGACCACACAAACACACGCACACACACACGTACACACAACCTAGAGTCAATAGTCCTGCTATATCACTGAAATTACACACACCCACTAGTGGCACCAAGATTACTTGTCGCGATTACAACAGCGACCAAAATGGTTGAAGCCACAGCCACAACTAGAGGTAGGAGACCTGTCCTTGATAAAGGATGAACGTCTTCCCCCATCAAAATGGAGTTTAGGCCGTATTGTGAAGACATACCCAGGAACAGACAACATCACAAGAGTCGTAAAGCTGAAAACACAACAGGGAGAAATCAAACGACCTATAACGAAACTTTGCCCTCTGCCAACTAATTCAAACAAACCACTAACAGAAAACTAGTAAGTACATACCGGAACACTTAAAATTTAACTTACATATTGTACAATCACAAACTACTCAAAAAAAAAATTTAAATCTAACCAAAATCCAAAAAATAAATTTTCAACCTTCGAACATCAATAGCTTCCAATTCGAGCGTTTATTCATTTTACAGAAGTACATACCAGCGTAACCAAACGTTCACCCAAACAAGGAGTGCGTCACCCATGCACAGTATCCACATATACCCATAGCTCAAACACTCCACCCATTCGATCTACAGTCCACGATATCTAGATGCATACTCACACCCACGTGTAAAGTTCAAACCGAATCCGCAACCAATTTCCTCTAACGCTAGAGTCTACAACAGTTTGGACCACACAAACACACGCACACACACACGTACACACAACCTAGAGTCAATAGTCCTGCTATATCACTGAAATTACACACACCCACTAGTGGCACCAAGATTACTTGTCGCGATTACAACAGCGACCAAAATGGTTGAAGCCACTGCCTCAACAAAAGGTAGGAGACCTGTCCTTGATAAAGGATGAACGTCTTCCCCCATCAAAATGGAGTTTAGGGCGTATTATGAAGACATATCCTGGAACATACAACATCACAAGAGTCGTAAAGCTGAAAACACAATAGGGAGAAAGCAAACGACCTATAACGAAACTTTGCCCTCTGCCAACTAATTCAAACAAACCACTAACAGAAAACTAGTAAGTACATACCGGAACACTTAAAAGTTAACTTACATATTGTACAATCACAAACTACTCAAAAAAATATTTTAAATCTAACCAAAATCCAAAAAATAAATTTTCAACCTTCGAACATCAATAGCTTCCAATTCGAGCGTTTATTCATTTTACAGAAGTACATACCAGCGTAACCAATCGTTCACCCAAATAAGGAGTGCGTCACCCATGCACAGTATCCACATATACCCATAGCTCAAACACACCTCCCATTCGATCTACAGTCCACGATATCTAGATGCATACTCACACCCACGTGTAAAGTTCAAACCGAATCCACAACCAACGGCCTCTAACACTAGAGTCTACAACCTTTTGGACCACACAAACACACGCACACACACACGTACACACAACCTAGAGTCAATAGTCCTGCTATATCACTGAAATTACACACACCCACTAGTGGCACCAAGATTACTTGTCGCGATTACAACAGCGACCAAAATGGTTGAAGCCACAGCCACAACTAGAGGTAGGAGACCTGTCCTTGATAAAGGATGAACGTCTTCCCCCATCCAAGTGGAGTTTAGGCCGTATTGTGAAGACATACCCAGGAACAGACAACATCACAAGAGTCGTAAAGCTGAAAACACAACAGGGAGAAATCAAACGACCTATAACGAAACTTTGCAATCTGCCAACTAATTCAAACAAACCACTAACAGAAAACTAGTAAGTACATACCGGAACACTTAAAATTTAACTTACATATTGTACAATCACAAACTACTCAAAAAAAATTTTAAATCTAACCAAAATCCAAAAAATAAATTTTCAACCTTCGAACATCAATAGCTTCCAATTCGAGCGTTTATTCATTTTACAGAAGTACATACCAGCGTAACCACTCGTTCACCCAAACAAGGAGTGCGTCACCCATGCACAGTATCCACATATACCCATAGCTCAAACACTCCACCCATTCGATCTACAGTCCACGATATCTAGATGCATACTCACACCCACGTGTAAAGTTCAAACCGAATCCACAACCAACGGCCTCTAACACTAGAGTCTCCAACCCTTTGGACCACACAAACACACGCACACACACACGTAAACACAACCTAGAGTCAATAGTCCTGCTATATCACTGAAATTACACACACCCACTAGTGGCACCAAGATTACTTGTCGCGATTACAACAGCGACCAAAATGGTTGAAGCCACAGCCACAACTAGAGGTAGGAGACCTGTCCTTGATAAAGGATGAACGTCTTCCCCCATCAAAATGGAGTTTAGGCCGTATTGTGAAGACATACCCAGGAACAGACAACATTAAAGGAGTCGTAAAGCGGAAAACAAAACAGGGAGAAATCAAACGACCTATAACGAAACTTTGCAATCTGCCAACTAATTCAAACAAACCACTAACAGAAAACTAGTAAGTACATACCGGAACACTTAAAATTTAACTTACATATTGTACAATCACAAACTACTCAAAAAAAATTTTAAATCTAACCAAAATCCAAAAAATAAATTTTCAACCTTCGAACATCAATAGCTTCCAATTCGAGCGTTTATTCATTTTACAGAAGTACATACCAGCGTAACCAATCGTTCACCCAAACAAGGAGTGCGTCACCCATGCACAGTATCCACATATACCCATAGCACAAACACTCCACCCATTCGATCTACAGTCCACGATATCTAGATGCATACTCACACCCACGTGTAAAGTTCAAACCGAATCCGCAACCAATTTCCTCTAACGCTAGAGTCTACAACAGTTTGGACCACACAAACACACGCACACACACAAGTACACACAACCTAGAGTCAATAGTCCTGCTATATCACTGAAATTACACACACCCACTAGTGGCACCAAGATTACTTGCCGCGATTACAACAGCGACCAAAATGGTTGAAGCCACTGCCTCAACTAAAGGTAGGAGACCTGTCCTTGATAAAGGATGAACGTCTTCCCCCATCAAAATGGAGTTTAGGCCGTATTGTGAAGACATACCCTTGAACAGAAAACATCACAAGAGTCGTAAAGCTGAAAACACAAAAGGGAGAAATCAAACGACCTATAACGAAACTTTGCCCTCTGCCAACTAATTCAAAAAAACCACTAACAGAAAACTAGTAAGTACACACCGGAACCCCTAACAATTAACTTACATATTGTACAATCACAATCTACTCAAAAAAAATTTAAAATCTAACCAAAATCCAAAAAATAAATTGGCAACCTTCGAACATCAATAGCTTCCAATTCGAGCGTTTATTCATTTTACAGAAGTACATACCAGCGTAACCAATCGTTCACCCAAACAAGGAGTGCGTCACCCATGCACAGTATCCACATATACCCATAGCTCAAACACTCCACCCATTCGATCTACAGTCCACGATATCTAGATGCATACTCACACCCACGTGTAAAGTTCAAACCGAATCCGCAACCAATTTCCTCTAACGCTAGAGTCTACAACAGTTTGGACCACACAAACACACGCACACACACACGTACACACAACCTAGAGTCAATAGTCCTGCTATATCACTGAAATTACACATACCCACTAGTGGCACCAAGATTACTTGTCGCGATTACAACAGCGACCAAAATGGTTGAAGCCACAGCCTCAACTAAAGGTAGGAGACCTGTCCTTGATAAACGATGAACGTCTTCCCACATCAAAATGGAGTTTAGGCCGTATTGTGAAGACATACCCTGGAACAGAAAACATCACAAGAGTCGTAAAGCTGAAAACACAAAAGGGAGAAATCAAACGACCTATAACGAAACTTTGCCCTCTGCCGACTAATTCAAAAAAACCACTAACAGAAAACTAGTAAGTACACACCGGAACCCTTAACGTTTAACTTACATATTGTACAATCACAATCTACACAAAAAAAATTTAAAATCTAACCAAAATCTAAAAAATAAATTGGCAACCTTCGAACATCAATAGCTTGCAATTCGAGCGTCCATTCATTTTACAGAAGTACCTACCAGCGTAACCAAACGTTCACCCAAACGAGGACTGCGTCACCCATGCACAGTATCCACATATACCCATAGCTCAAACACAAAACCCATTCGATCTACAGTCCAAGATATCTAGATACATATTCAAACCCACGTGTAAAGTTCAAACCGAATCCGCAACCAACAGCCTCTAACGCTAGAGTCTACAACAATTCAGACCACACAAACACACGCACACACACACGTACACACAACCTAGAGTCAATAGTCCTGCTATATCACTGAAATTACACACACCCACTAGTGGCACCAAGATTACTTGTCGCGATTACAACAGCGACCAAAATGGTTGAAGCCACTGCCTCAACTAAAGGTAGGAGACCTGTCCTTGATAAAGGATGAACGTCTTCCCCCATCAAAATGGAGTTTAGGCCGTATTGTGAAGACATACCCTGGAACAGTAAACATCACAAGAGTCGTAAAGCTGAAAACACAAAAGGGAGAAATCAAACGACCTATAACGAAACTTTGCCCTCTGCCAACTAATTCAAAAAAACCACTAACAGAAAACTAGTAAGTACACACCGGAACCCTTAACATTTAACTTACATATTGTACAATCACAATCTACACAAAAAAAATTTAAAATCTAACCAAAATCTAAAAAATAAATTGGCAACCTTCGAACATCAATAGCTTGCAATTCGAGCGTCCATTCATTTTACAGAAGTACCTACCAGCGTAACCAAACGTTCACCCAAACAAGGAGTGCGTCACCCATGCACAGTATCCACATATACCCATAGCTCAAACACACCACCCATTCGATCTAGAGTCCACGATATCTAGATACATACTCACACCCACGTGTAAAGTTCAAACCGAATCCGCAACCAACGGCCTCTAACGCTAGAGTCTACAACAATTCGGACCACACAAACACACGCACACACACACGTACACACAACCTAGAGTCAATAGTCCTGCTATATCACTGAAATTACACACACCCACTAGTGGCACCAAGATTACTTGTCGCGATTACAACAGCGACCCAAATGGTTGAAGCCACTGCCACAACTAAAGGTAGGAGACCTGTCCTTGATAAAGGATGAACGTCTTCCCCCATCAAAATGGAGTTTAGGCCGTATTGTGAAGACATACCCTGAAACAGAAAACATCACAAGAGTCGTAAAGCTGAAAACACAAAAGGGAGAAATCAAACGACCTATAACGAAACTTTGCCCTCTGCCAACTAATTCAAAAAAACCACTAACAGAAAACTAGTAAGTACACACCGGAACCCTTAACATTTAACTTACATATTGTACAATCACAATCTACACAAAAAAAATTTAAAATCTAACCAAAATCTAAAAAATAAATTTTCAACCTTCGAACATCAATAGCTTCCAATTCGAGCGTTTATTCATTTTACAGAAGTACCTACCAGCGTAACCAAACGTTCACCCAAACAAGGAGTGCGTCACCCATGCACAGTATCCACATATACCCATAGCTCAAACACACCTCCCATTCGATCTACAGTCCACGATATCTAGATGCATACTCACACCCACGTGTAAAGTTCAAACCGAATCCACAACCAACGGCCTCTAACACTAGAGTCTCCAACCCTTTGGACCACACAAACACACGCACCCACCTACACGTACACACAACCTAGAGTCAATAGCCCTGCTATATCACAGAAATTACACACACCCACTAGTGGCACCAAGATTACTTGTCGCGATTACAACAGCGACCAAAATGGTTGAAGCCACAGCCACAACTAGAGGTAGGAGACCTGTCCTTGATAAAGGATGAACGTCTTCCCCCATCAAAATGGAGTTTAGGCCGTATTGTGAAGACATACCCAGGAACAGACAACATTACAAGAGTCGTAAAGCTGAAAACACAACAGGGAGAAATCAAACGACCTATAACGAAACTTTGCCCTCTGCCAACTAATTCAAACAAACCACTAACAGAAAACTAGTAAGTACATACCGGAACACTTAAAATTTAACTTACATATTGTACAATCACAATCTACACAAAAAAAATGTTAAATCTAACCAAAATCTAAAAAATAAATTGGCAACCTTCGAACATCAATAGCTTGCAATTCGAGCGTCCATTCATTTTACAGAAGTACCTACCAGCGTAACCAAACGTTCACCCAAACAAGGAGTTCGTCACCCATGCACAGTACCCACAAATACCCATAGCTCAAAAACACCACCCATTCGATCTACAGTCCACGATATCTAGATACATATTCACACCCACGTGTAAAGTTCAAACCGAATCCACAACCAACGGCCTCTAACACTAGAGTCTCCAACCCTTTGGACCACACAAACACACGCACCCACCTACACGTACACACAACCTAGAGTCAATAGCCCTGCTATATCACAGAAATTACACACACCCACTAGTGGCACCAAGATTACTTGTCGCGATTACAACAGCGACCAAAATGGTTGAAGCCACAGCCACAACTAGAGGTAGGAGACCTGTCCTTGATAAAGGATGAACGTCTTCCCCCATCAAAATGGAGTTTAGGCCGTATTGTGAAGACATACCCAGGAACAGACAACATCACAAGAGTCGTAAAGCTGAAAACACAACAGGGAGAAATCAAACGACCTATAACGAAACTTTGCCCTCTGCCAACTAATTCAAACAAACCACTAACAGAAAACTAGTAAGTACATACCGGAACACTTAAAATTTAACTTACATATTGTACAATCACAATCTACACAAAAAAAATGTTAAATCTAACCAAAATCTAAAAAATAAATTGGCAACCTTCGAACATCAATAGCTTGCAATTCGAGCGTCCATTCATTTTACAGAAGTACCTACCAGCGTAACCAAACGTTCACCCAAACAAGGAGTGCGTCACCCATGCACAGTATCCACATATACCCATAGCTCAAACTCACCACCCATTCGATCTACAGTCCACGATATCTAGATACATACTCACACCCACGTGTAAAGTTCAAACCGAATCCGCAACCAACGGCCTCTAACGCTAGAGTCTACAACAATTCGGACCACACAAACACACGCACACACACACGTACACACAACCTAGAGTCAATAGTCCTGCTATATCACTGAAATTACACACACCCACTAGTGGCACCAAGATTACTTATCGCGATTACAACAGCGACCAAAATGGTTGAAGCCACTGCCACAACTAAAGGTAGGAGACCTGTCCTTGATAAAGGATGAACGTCTTCCCCCATCAAAATGGAGTTTAGGCCGTATTGTGAAGACATACCCAGGAACAGACAACATCACAAGAGTCGTAAAGCTGAAAACACAACAGGGAGAAATCAAACGACCTATAACGAAACTTTGCCCTCTGCCAACTAATTCAAACAAACCACTAACAGAAAACTAGTAAGTACATACCGGAACACTTAAAATTTAACTTACATATTGTACAATCACAAACTACTCAAAAAAAAATTTTAAATCTAACCAAAATCCAAAAAATAAATTTTCAACCTTCGAACATCAATAGCTTCCAATTCGAGCGTTTATTCATTTTACAGAAGTACATACCAGCGTAACCAATCGTTCACCCAAACAAGGAGTGCGTCACCCATGCACAGTATCCACATATACCCACAGCTCAAACACTCCACCCATTCGATCTACAGTCCACGATATCTAGATGCATACTCACACCCACGTGTAAAGTTCAAACCGAATCCGCAACCAACGGCCTCTAACGCTAGAGTCTACAACAATTCGGACCACACAAACACACGCACACACACACGTACACACAACCTAGAGTCAATAGTCCTGCTATATCACTGAAATTACACACACCCACTAGTGGCACCAAGATTACTTGCCGCGATTACAACAGCGACCAAAATGGTTGAAGCCACTGCCACAACTAAAGGTAGGAGACCTGTCCTTGATAAAGGATGAACGTCTTCCCCCATTAAAATGGAGTTTAGGCCGTATTGTGAAGACATACCCTGGAACAGAAACCATCACAAGAGTCGTAAAGCAGAAAACACAAAAGGGAGAAATCGAACGACCTATAACGAAACTTTGCTCTCTGCCAACTAATTCAAAAAAACCACTAACAGAAAACTAGTAAGTACACACCGGAACCCTTAACATTTAACTTACATATTGTACAATCACAAACTACTCAAAAAAAAATTTTAAATCTAACCAAAATCCAAAAAATAAATTTTCAACCTTCGAACATCAATAGCTTCCAATTCGAGCGTTTATTCATTTTACAGAAGTACATACCAGCGTAACCAATCGTTCACCCAAACAAGGAGTGCGTCACCCATGCACAGGATCCACATATACCCATAGCTCAAACACTCCACCCATTCGATCTACAGTCCACGATATCTAGATGCATACTCACACCCACGTGTAAAGTTCAAACCGAATCCACAACCAACGGCCTCTAACACTAGAGTCTCCAACCCTTTGGACCACACAAACACACGCACACACACACGTACACACAACCTAGAGTCAATAGTCCTGCTATATCACTGAAATTACACACACCCACTAGTGGCACCAAGATTTCTTGTCGCGATTACAACAGCGACCAAAATGGTTGAAGCCACTGCCTCAACTAAAGGTAGGAGACCTGTCCTTGATAAAGGATGAACGTCTTCCCCCATCAAAATGGAGTTTAGGCCGTATTGTGAAGACATACCCTGGAACAGAAAACATCACAAGAGTCGTAAAGCTGAAAACACAAAAGGGCGAAATCAAACGACCTATAACGAAACTTTGCCTTCTGCCAACTAATTCAAAAAAACCACTAACAGAAAACTAGTAAGTACACACCGGAACCCCTAACAATTAACTTACATATTGTACAATCACAATCTACTCAAAAAAAAATTTAAAATCTAACCAAAATCTAAAAAATAAATTGGCAACCTTCGAACATCAATAGCTTGCAATTCGAGCGTCCATTCATTTTACAGAAGTACGTTCACCCAAACAAGGAGTGCGTCACCCATGCACAGTATCCACATATACCCATAGCTCAAACACACCTCCCATTCGATCTACAGTCCACGATATCTAGATGCATACTCACACCCACGTGTAAAGTTCAAACCGAATCCACAACCAACGGCCTCTAACACTAGAGTCTCCAACCCTTTGGACCACACAAACACACGCACACACACACGTACACACAACCTAGAGTCTATAGTCCTGCTATATCACTGAAATTACACACACCCACTAGTGGCACCAAGATTACTTGTCGCGATTACAACAGCGACCAAAATGGTTGAAGCCACAGCCACAACTAGAGGTAGGAGACCTGTCCTTGATAAAGGATGAACGTCTTCCCCCATCAAAATGGAGTTTAGGCCGTATTGTGAAGACATATCCTGGAACATACAACATCACAAGAGTCGTAAAGCTGAAAACACAATAGGGAGAAATCAAACGACCTATAACGAAACTTTGCCCTCTGCCAACTAATTCAAAAAAACCACTAACAGAAAACTAGTAAGTACATACCGGAACACTTAAAATTTAACTTACATATTGTACAATCACAAACTACTCAAAAAAAAATTTAAAATCTAACCAAAATCCAAAAAATAAATTGGCAACCTTCGAACATCAATAGTTTCCAATTCGAGCGTTTATTCATTTTACAGAAGTACATACCAGCGTAACCAATCGTTCACCCAAACAAGGAGTGCGTCACCCATGCACAGTATCCACATATACCCATAGCTCAAACACTCCACCCATTCGATCTACAGTCCACGATATCTAGATGCATACTCACACCCACGTGTAAAGTTCAAACCGAATCCACAACCAACGGCCTCTAACACTAGAGTCTCCAACCCTTTGGACCACACAAACACACGCACACACACACGTACACACAACCTAGAGTCAATAGTCCTGCTATATCACTGAAATTACACACACCCACTAGTGGCACCAAGATTACTTGTCGCGATTACAACAGCGACCAAAATGGTTGAAGCCACTGCCTCAACTAAAGGTAGGAGACCTGTCCTTGATAAAGGATGAACGTCTTCCCCCATCAAAATGGAGTTTAGGCCGTATTGTGAAGACATACCCTGGAACAGACAACATCACAAGAGTCGTAAAGCTGAAAACACAACAGGGAGAAATCAAACGACCTATAACGAAACTTTGCCCTCTGCCAACTAATTCAAACAAACCACTAACAGAAAACTAGTAAGTACATACCGGAACACTTAAAATTTAACTTACATATTGTACAATCACAAACTACTCAAAAAAAAATTTAAAATCTAACCAAAATCCAAAAAATAAATTGGCAACCTTCGAACATCAATAGTTTCCAATTCGAGCGTTTATTCATTTTACAGAAGTACATACCAGCGTAACCAATCGTTCACCCAAACAAGGAGTGCGTCACCCATGCACAGTATCCACATATACCCATAGCTCAAACACACCTCCCATTCGATCTACAGTCCACGATATCTAGATGCATACTCACACCCACGTGTAAAGTTCAAACCGAATCCACAACCAACGGCCTCTAACACTAGAGTCTCCAACCCTTTGGACCACACAAACACACGCACACACACACGTACACACAACCTAGAGTCAATAGTCCCGCTATATCACTGAAATTACACACACCCACTAGTGGCACCAAGATTACTTGTCGCGATTACAACAGCGACCAAAATGGTTGAAGCCACAGCCACAACTAGAGGTAGGAGACCTGTCCTTGATAAAGGATGAACGGCTTCCCCCATCAAAATGGAGTTTAGGCCGTATTGTGAAGACATACCCAGGAACAGACAACATCACAAGAGTCGTAAAGCTGAAAACACAACAGGGAGAAATCAAACGACCTATAACGAAACTTTGCCCTCTGCCAACTAATTCAAACAAACCACTAACAGAAAACTAGTAAGTACATACCGGAACACTTAAAATTTAACTTACATATTGTACAATCACAAACTACTCAAAAAAAAATTTTAAATCTAACCAAAATCCAAAAAATTAATTTTCAACCTTCGAACATCAATAGCTTCCAATTCGAGCGTTTATTCATTTTCAGAAGTACATACCAGCGTAACCAATCGTTCACCCAAACAAGGAGTGCGTCACCCATGCACAGTATCCACATATACCCATAGCTCAAACACACCTCCCATTCGATCTACAGTCCACGATATCTAGATGCATACTCACACCCACGTGTAAAGTTCAAACCGAATCCACCACCAACGGCCTCTAACACTAGAGTCTCCAATCCTTTGGACCACACAAACACACGCACACACACACGTACACACAACCTAGAGTCAATAGTCCTGCTATATCACTGAAATTACACACACCCACTAGTGGCACCAAGATTACTTGTCGCGATTACAACAGCGACCAAAATGGTTGAAGCCACAGCCACAACTAGAGGTAGGAGACCTGTCCTTGATAAAGGATGAACGTCTTCCCCCATCAAAATGGAGTTTAGGCCGTATTGTGAAGACATACCCTGGAACAGAAAACATCACAAGAGTCGTAAAGCTGAAAACACAAAAGGGAGAAATCAAACGACCTATAACGAAACTTTGCCCTCTGCCAACTAATTCAAAAAAACCACTAACAGAAAACTAGTAAGTACATACCGGAACACTTAAAATTTAACTTACATATTGTACAATCACAAACTCCTCAAAAAAAAATTTTAAATCTAACCAAAATCCAAAAAATTAATTTTCAACCTTCGAACATCAATAGCTTCCAATTCGAGCGTTTATTCATTTTACAGAAGTACATACCAGCGTAACCAATCGTTCACCCAAACAAGGAGTGCGTCACCCATGCACAGTATCCACATATACCCATAGCTCAAACACTCCACCCATTCGATCTACAGTCCACGATATCTAGATGCATACTCACACCCACGTGTAAAGTTCAAACCGAATCCACAACCAACGGCCTCTAACACTAGAGTCTCCAACCCTTTGGACCACACAAACACACGCACACACACACGTACACACAACCTAGAGTCAATAGTCCTGCTATATCACTGAAATTACACACACCCACTAGTGGCACCAAGATTACTTGTCGCGATTACAACAGCGACCAAAATGGTTGAAGCCACTGCCTCAACTAAAGGTAGGAGACCTGTCCTTGATAAAGGATGAACGTCTTCCCCCATCAAAATGGAGTTTAGGCCGTATTGTGAAGACATATCCTGGAACATACAACATCACAAGAGTCGTAAAGCTGAAAACACAATAGGGAGAAATCAAACGACCTATAACGAAACTTTGCCCTCTGCCAACTAATTCAAAAAAACCACTAACAGAAAACTAGTAAGTACATACCGGAACACTTAAAATTTAACTTACATATTGTACAATCACAAACTACTCAAAAAAAAATTTAAAATCTAACCAAAATCCAAAAAATAAATTGGCAACCTTCGAACATCAATAGCTTCCAATTCGAGCGTTTATTCATTTTACAGAAGTACATACCAGCGTAACCAATCGTTCACCCAAACAAGGAGTGCGTCACCCATGCACAGTATCCACATATACCCATAGCTCAAACACACCTCCCATTCGATCTACAGTCCACGATATCTAGATGCATACTCACACCCACGTGTAAAGTTCAAACCGAATCCACAACCAACGGCCTCTAACACTAGAGTCTCCAACCCTTTGGACCACACAAACACACGCACACACACACGTACACACAACCTAGAGTCAATAGTCCTGCTATATCACTGAAATTACACACACCCACTAGTGGCACCAAGATTACTTGTCGCGATTACAACAGCGACCAAAATGGTTGAAGCCACTGCCTCAACTAAAGGTAGGAGACCTGTCCTTGATAAAGGATGAACGTCTTCCCCCATCAAAATGGAGTTTAGGCCGTATTGTGAAGACATATCCTGGAACATACAACATCACAAGAGTCGTAAAGCTGAAAACACAATAGGGAGAAATCAAACGACCTATAACGAAACTTTGCCCTCTGCCAACTAATTCAAAAAAACCACTAACAGAAAACTAGTAAGTACATACCGGAACACTTAAAATTTAACTTACATATTGTACAATCACAAACTACTCAAAAAAAAATTTAAAATCTAACCAAAATCCAAAAAATAAATTGGCAACCTTCGAACATCAATAGCTTCCAATTCGAGCGTTTATTCATTTTACAGAAGTACATACCAGCGTAACCAATCGTTCACCCAAACAAGGAGTGCGTCACCCATGCACAGTATCCACATATACCCATAGCTCAAACACACCACCCATTCGATCTACAGTCCACGATATCTAGATACATACTCACACCCTCGTGTAAAGTTCAAACCGAATCCACAACCAACGGCCTCTAACACTAGAGTCTCCAACCCTTTGGACCACACAAACACACGCACACACACACGTACACACAACCTAGAGTCAATAGTCCCGCTATATCACTGAAATTACACACACCCACTAGTGGCACCAAGATTACTTGTCGCGATTGCAACAGCGACCAAAATGGTTGAAGCCACAGCCACAACTAGAGGTAGGAGACCTGTCCTTGATAAAGGATGAACGGCTTCCCCCATCAAAATGGAGTTTAGGCCGTATTGTGAAGACATACCCAGGAACAGACAACATCACAAGAGTCGTAAAGCTGAAAACACAACAGGGATAAATCAAACGACCTATAACGAAACTTTGCCCTCTGCAAACTAATTCAAACAAACCACTAACAGAAAACTAGTAAGTACATACCGGAACACTTAAAATTTAACTTACATATTGTACAATCACAAACTACTCAAAAAAAATTTAAAATCTAACCAAAATCTAAAAAATAAATTGGCAACCTTCGAACATCAATAGCTTGCAATTCGAGCGTCCATTCATTTTACAGAAGTACCTACCAGCGTAACCAAACGTTCACCCAAACAAGGAGTGCGTCACCCATGCACAGTATCCACATATACCCATAGCTCAAACACACCACCCATTCGATCTACAGTCCACGATATCTAGATACATACTCACACCCACGTGTAAAGTTCAAACCGAATCCGCAACCAACGGCCTCTAACGCTAGAGTCTCCAACCCTTTGGACCACACAAACACACGCACACACACACGTACACACAACCTAGAGTCAATAGTCCTGCTATATCACTGAAATTACACACACCCACTAGTGGCACCAAGATTACTTGTCGCGATTACAACAGCGACCAAAATGGTTGAAGCCACAGCCACAACTAGAGGTAGGAGACCTGTCCTTGATAAAGAATGAACGTCTTCCCCCATCAAAATGGAGTTTAGGGCGTATTATGAAGACATATCCTGGAACATACAACATCACAAGAGTCGTAAAGCTGAAAACACAAAAGGGAGAAATCAAACGACCTATAACGAAACTTTGCCCTCTGCCAACTTATTCAAAAAAACCACTAACAGAAAACTAGTAAGTACATACCGGAACACTTAAAATTTAACTTACATATTGTACAATCACAAACTACTCAAAAAAAAATTTAAAATCTAACCAAAATCCAAAAAATAAATTGGCAACCTTCGAACATCAATAGCTTCCAATTCGAGCGTTTATTCATTTTACAGAAGTACATACCAGCGTAACGAATCGTTCACTCAAACAAGGAGTGCGTCACCCATGCACAGTATCCACATATACCCATAGCTCAAACACACCTCCCATTCGATCTACAGTCCACGATATCTAGATGCATACTCACACCCACGTGTAAAGTTCAAGCCGAATCCACAACCAACGGCCTCTAACACTAGAGTCTCCAACCCTTTGGACCACACAAACACACGCACACACACACGTACACACAACCTGGAGTCAATAGTCCTGCTATATCACTGAAATTACACACACCCACTAGTGGCACCAAGATTACTTGTCGCGATTACAACAGCGACCAAAATGGTTGAAGCCACAGCCACAACTAGAGGTAGGAGACCTGTCCTTGATAAAGGATGAACGTCTTCCCCCATCAAAATGGAGTTTAGGCCGTATTGTGAAGACATACCCAGGAACAGACAACATCACAAGAGTCGTAAAGCTGAAAACACAACAGGGAGAAATCAAACGACCTATAACGAAACTTTGCAATCTGCCAACTAATTCAAACAAACCACTAACAGAAAACTAGTAAGTGCATACCGGAACACTTAAAATTTAACTTACATATTGTACAATCACAAACTACTCAAAAAAAATTGTAAATCTAACCAAAATCCAAAAAATAAATTTTCAACCTTCGAACATCAATAGCTTCCAATTCGAGCGTTTATTAATTTTACAGAAGTACATACCAGCGTAACCAATCGTTCACCCAAATAAGGAGTGCGTCACCCATGCACAGTATCCACATATACCCATAGCTCAAACACACCTCCCATTCGATCTACAGTCCACGATATCTAGATGCATACTCACACCCACGTGTAAAGTTCAAGCCGAATCCACAACCAACGGCCTCTAACACTAGAGTCTCCAACCCTTTGGACCACACAAACACACGCACACACACACGTACACACAACCTGGAGTCAATAGTCCTGCTATATCACTGAAATTACACACACCCACTAGTGGCACCAAGATTACTTGTCGCGATTACAACAGCGACCAAAATGGTTGAAGCCACAGCCACAACTAGAGGTAGGAGACCTGTCCTTGATAAAGGATGAACGTCTTCCCCCATCAAAATGGAGTTTAGGCCGTATTGTGAAGACATACCCAGGAACAGACAACATCACAAGAGTCGTAAAGCTGAAAACACAACAGGGAGAAATCAAACGACCTATAACGAAACTTTGCAATCTGCCAACTAATTCAAACAAACCACTAACAGAAAACTAGTAAGTGCATACCGGAACACTTAAAATTTAACTTACATATTGTACAATCACAAACTACTCAAAAAAAATTATAAATCTAACCAAAATCCAAAAAATAAATTTTCAACCTTCGAACATCAATAGCTTCCAATTCGAGCGTTTATTCATTTTACAGAAGTACATACCAGCGTAACCAATCGTTCACCCAAACAAGGAGTGCGTCACCCATGCACAGTATCCACATATACCCATAGCTCAAACACTCCACCCATTCGATCTACAGTCCACGATATCTAGATGCATACTCACACCCACGTGTAAAGTTCAAACCGAATCCGCAACCAATTTCCTCTAACGCTAGAGTCTACAACAGTTTGGACCACACAAACACACGCACACACACACACGTACACACAACCTAGAGTCAATAGTCCTGCTATATCACTGAAATTACACACACCCACTAGTGGCACCAAGATTACTTGTCGCGATTACAACAGCGACCAAAATGGTTGAAGCCACTGCCTCAACTAAAGGTAGGAGACCTGTCCTTGATAAAGGATGAACGTCTTCCCCCATCAAAATGGAGTTTAGGCCGTATTGTGAAGACATACCCTGGAACAGAAAACATCACAAGAGTCGTAAAGCTGAAAACACAAAAGGGAGAAATCAAACGACCTATAACGAAACTTTGCCCTCTGCCAACTAATTCAAAAAAACCACTAACAGAAAACTAGTAAGTACACACCGGAACCCTTAACATTTAACTTACATATTGTACAATCACAATCTACACAAAAAAAATTTTAAATCTAACCAAAATCTAAAAAATAAATTGGCAACCTTCGAACATCAATAGCTTGCAATTCGAGCGTCCATTCATTTTACAGAAGTACCTACCAGCGTAACCAAACGTTCACCCAAACAAGGAGTGCGTCACCCATGCACAGTATCCACATATACCCATAGCTCAAACACACCACCCATTCGATCTACAGTCCACGATATCTAGATACATACTCACACCCACGTGTAAAGTTCAAACCGAATCCGCAACCAATTTCCTCTAACGCTAGAGTCTACAACCCTTTGGATCACACAAACACACGCACACACACACGTACACACAACCTAGAGTCAATAGTCCTGCTATCTCACTGAAATTACACACACCCACTAGTGGCACCAAGATTACTTGTCGCGATTACAACAGCGACCAAAATGGTTGAAGCCACTGCCACAACTAAAGGTAGGAGACCTGTCCTTGATAAAGGATGAACGTCTTCCCCTATCAAAATGGAGTTTAGGCCGTATTGTGAAGACATACCCTGGAACAGAAAACATCACAAGAGTCGTAAAGCTGAAAACACAAAAGGGAGAAATCAAACGACCTATAACGAAACTTTGCCCTCTGCCAACTAATTCAAAAAAACCACTAACAGAAAACTAGTAAGTACACACCGGAACCCTTAACATTTAACTTACATAATGTACAATCACAATCTACACAAAAAAAATTTAAAATCTAACCAAAATCTAAAAAATAAATTGGCAACCTTCGAACATCAATAGCTTGCAATTCGAGCGTCCATTCATTTTACAGAAGTACCTACCAGCATAACCAAACGTTCACCCAAACAAGGAGTGCGTCACCCATGCACAGTATCCACATATACCCATAGCTCAAACACACCTCCCATTCGATCTACAGTCCACGATATCTAGATGCATACTCACACCCACGTGTAAAGTTCAAACCGAATCCACAACCAACGGCCTCTAACACTAGAGTCTCCAACCCTTTGGACCACACAAACACAAACACATGCACACACACCAGTACACACAACCTAGAGTCAATAGTCCTGCTATATCACTGAAATTACACACACCCACTAGTGGCACCAAGATTACTTGTCGCGATTACAACAGCGACCAAAATGGTTGAAGCCACAGCCACAACTAGAGGTAGGAGACCTGTCCTTGATAAAGGATGAACGTCTTCCCCATCAAAATGGAGTTTAGGCCGTATTGTGAAGACATACCCAGGAACAGACAACATCACAAGAGTCGTAAAGCTGAAAACACAACAGGGAGAAATCAAACGACCTATAACGAAACTTTGCAATCTGCCAACTAATTCAAACAAACCACTAACAGAAAACTAGTAAGTACATACCGGAACACTTAAAATTTAACTTACATATTGTACAATCACAAACTACTCAAAAAAAATTGTAAATCTAACCAAAATCCAAAAAATAAATTTTCAACCTTCGAACATCAATAGCTTCCAATTCGAGCGTTTATTCATTTTACAGAAGTACATACCAGCGTAACCAATCGTTCACCCAAACAAGGAGTGCGTCACCCATGCACAGTATCCACATATACCCATAGCTCAAACACTCCACCCATTCGATCTACAGTCCACGATATCTAGATGCATACTCACACCCACGTGTAAAGTTCAAACCGAATCCGCAACCAATTTCCTCTAACGCTAGAGTCTACAACAGTTTGGACCACACAAACACACGCACACACACACGTACACACAACCTAGAGTCAATAGTCCTGCTATATCACTGAAATTACACACACCCACTAGTGGCACCAAGATTACTTGCCGCGATTACAACAGCGACCAAAATGGTTGAAGCCACTGCCTCAACTAAAGGTAGGAGACCTGTCCTTGATAAAGGATGAACGTCTTCCCCCATCAAAATGGAGTTTAGGCCGTATTGTGAAGACATACCCTGAAACAGAAAACATCACAAGAGTCGTAAAGCTGAAAACGCAAAAGGGAGAAATCAAACGACCTATAACGAAACTTTGCCCTCTGCCAACTAATTCAAAAAAACCACTAACAGAAAACTATTAAGTACACACCGGAACCCTTAACATTTAACTTACATATTGTACAATCACAATCTACACAAAAAAAATTTTAAATCTAACCAAAATCTAAAAAATAAATTGGCAACCTTCGAACATCAATAGCTTGCAATTCGAGCGTCCATTCATTTTACAGAAGTACCTACCAGCGTAACCAAACGTTCACCCAAACAAGGAGTGCGTCACCCATGCACAGTATCCACATATACCCATAGCTCAAACACGCCTCCCATTCGATCTACAGTCCACGATATCTAGATGCATACTCACACCCACGTGTAAAGTTCAAACCGAATCCACAACCAACGGCCTCTAACACTAGAGTCTCCAACCCTTCGGACCACACAAACAGACGCACACACACACGTACACACAACCTAGAGTCAATAGTCCTGCTATATCACTGAAATTACACACACCCACTAGTGGCACCAAGATTACTTGTCGCGATTACAATAGCGACCAAAATGGTTGAAGCCACTGCCTCAACTAAAGGTAGGAGACCTGTCCTTGATAAAGGATGAACGTCTTCCCCCATCAAAATGGAGTTTAGGCCGTATTGTGAAGACATACCCTGGAACAGAAAACATCACAAGAGTCGTAAAGCTGAAAACACAAAAGGGAGAAATCAAACGACCTATAACGAAACTTTGCCCTCTGCCAACTAATTCAAAAAAACCACTAACAGAAAACTAGTAAGTACACACCGGAACCCTTAACATTTAACTTACATATTGTACAATCACAATCTACACAAAAAAAATTTAAAATCTAACCAAAATCTAAAAAATAAATTGGCAACCTTCGAACATCAATAGCTTGCAATTCGAGCGTCCATTCATTTTACAGAAGTACCTACCAGCATAACCAAACGTTCACCCAAACAAGGAGTGCGTCACCCATGCACAGTATCCACATATACCCATAGCTCAAACACACCACCCATTCGATCTACATTCCACGATATCTAGATACATACTCACACCCACGTGTAAAGTTCAAACCGAATCCGCAACCAACGGCCTCTAACGCTAGAGTCTACAACAATTCGGACCACACAAACACACGCACACACACACGTACACACAACCTAAAGTCAATAGTCCTGCTATATCACTGAAATTACACACACCCACTAGTGGCACCAAGATTACTTGTCGCGATTACAACAGCGACCAAAATGGTTGAAGCCACTGCCACAACTAAAGGTAGGAGACCTGTCCTTGATAAAGGATGAACGTCTTCCCCCATCAAAATGGAGTTTAGGCCCTATTGTGAAGACATACACTGGAACAGAAAACATCACAAGAGTCGTAAAGCTGAAAACACAAAAGGGAGAAATCAAACGACCTATAACGAAACTTTGCCCTCTGCCAACTAATTCAAAAAAACCACTAACAGAAAACTAGTAAGTACACACCAGAACCCTTAACATTTAACTTACATATTGTACAATCACAATCTACACAAAAAAAATTTAAAATCTAACCAAAATCTAAAAAATAAATTGGCAACCTTCGAACATCAATAGCTTGCAATTCGAGCGTCCATTCATTTTACAGAAGTACCTACCAGCGTAACCAAACGTTCACCCAAACAAGGAGTGCGTCACCCATGCACAGTATCCACATATACCCATAGCTCAAACACGCCTCCCATTCGATCTACAGTCCACGATATCTAGATGCATACTCACACCCACGTGTAAAGTTCAAACCGAATCCACAACGAACGGCCTCTAACATTAGAGTCTCCAACCCTTTGGACCACACAAACACAAACACATGCACACACACCAGTACACACAACCTAGAGTCAATAGTCCTGCTATATCACTGAAATTACACACACCCACTAGTGGCACCAAGATTACTTGTCGCGATTACAACAGCGACCAAAATGGTTGAAGCCACAGCCACAACTAGAGGTAGGAGACCTGTCCTTGATAAAGGATGAACGTCTTCCCCATCAAAATGGAGTTTAGGCCGTATTGTGAAGACATACCCAGGAACAGACAACATCACAAGAGTCGTAAAGCTGAAAACACAACTGGGAGAAATCAAACGACCTATAACGAAACTTTGCAATCTGCCAACTAATTCAAACAAACCACTAACAGAAAACTAGTAAGTACATACCGGAACACTTACAATTTAACTTACATATTGTACAATCACAAACTACTCAAAAAAAATTGTAAATCTAACCAAAATCCAAAAAATAAATTTTCAACCTTCGAACATCAATAGCTTCCAATTCGAGCGTTTATTCATTTTACAGAAGTACATACCAGCGTAACCAATCGTTCACCCAAACAAGGAGTGCGTCACCCATGCACAGTATCCACATATACCCATAGCTCAAACACTCCACCCATTCGATCTACAGTCCACGATATCTAGATACATACTCACACCCACGTGTAAAGTTCAAACCGAATCCGCAACCAATTTCCTCTAACGCTAGAGTCTACAACAGTTTGGACCACACAAACACACGCACACACACACACGTACACACAACCTAGAGTCAATAGTCCTGCTATATCACTGAAATTACACACACCCACTAGTGGCACCAAGATTACTTGCCGCGATTACAACAGCGACCAAAATGGTTGAAGCCACTGCCTCAACTAAAGGTAGGAGACCTGTCCTTGATAAAGGATGAACGTCTTCCCCCATCAAAATGGAGTTTAGGCCGTATTGTGAAGACATACCCTGAAACAGAAAACATCACAAGAGTCGTAAAGCTGAAAACGCAAAAGGGAGAAATCAAACGACCTATAACGAAACTTTGCCCTCTGCCAACTAATTCAAAAAAACCACTAACAGAAAACTATTAAGTACACACCGGAACCCTTAACATTTAACTTACATATTGTACAATCGCAATCTACACAAAAAAAATTTTAAATCTAACCAAAATCTAAAAAATAAATTGGCAACCTTCGAACATCAATAGCTTGCAATTCGAGCGTCCATTCATTTTACAGAAGTACCTACCAGCGTAACCAAACGTTCACCCAAACAAGGAGTGCGTCACCCATGCACAGTATCCACATATACCCATAGCTCAAACACACCTCCCATTCGATCTACAGTCCACGATATCTAGATGCATACTCACACCCACGTGTAAAGTTCAAACCGAATCCACAACCAACGGCCTCTAACACTAGAGTCTCCAACCCTTTGGACCACACAAACACACGCACACACACACGTACACACAACCTAGAGTCAATAGTCCTGCTATATCACTGAAATTACACACACCCACTAGTGGCACCAAGATTACTTGTCGCGATTACAATAGCGACCAAAATGGTTGAAGCCACTGCCTCAACTAAAGGTAGGAGACCTGTCCTTGATAAAGGATGAACGTCTTCCCCCATCAAAATGGAGTTTAGGCCGTATTGTGAAGACATACCCTGGAACAGAAAACATCACAAGAGTCGTAAAGCTGAAAACACAAAAGGGAGAAATCAAACGACCTATAACGAAACTTTGCCCTCTGCCAACTAATTCAAAAAAACCACTAGCAGAAAACTAGTAAGTACACACCGGAACCCTTAACATTTAACTTACATATTGTACAATCACAATCTACACAAAAAAAATTTAAAATCTAACCAAAATCTAAAAAATAAATTGGCAACCTTCGAACATCAATAGCTTGCAATTCGAGCGTCCATTCATTTTACAGAAGTACCTACCAGCGTAACCAAACGTTCACCCAAACAAGGAGTGCGTCACCCATGCACAGTATCCACATATACCCATAGCTCAAACACACCACCCATTCGATCTACAGTCCACGATATCTAGATACATACTCACACCCACGTGTAAAGTTCAAACCGAATCCGCAACCAACGGCCTCTAACGCTAGAGTCTACAACAATTCGGACCACACAAACACACGCACACACACACGTACACACAACCTAGAGTCAATAGTCCTGCTATATCACTGAAATTACACACACCCACTATTGGCACCAAGATTACTTGTCGCGATTACAACAGCGACCAAAATGGTTGAAGCCACTGCCACAACTAAAGGTAGGAGACCTGTCCTTGATAAAGGATGAACGTCTTCCCCCATCGAAATGGAGTTTAGGCCGTATTGTGAAGACATACCCTGGAACAGAAAACATCACAAGAGTCGTAAAGCTGAAAACACAAAAGGGAGAAATCAAACGACCTATAACGAAACTTTGCCCTCTGCCAACTAATTCAAAAAAACCACTAACAGAAAACTAGTAAGTACACACCGGAACCCTTAACATTTAACTTACATATTGTACAATCACAATCTACACAAAAAAAATTTAAAATCTAACCAAAATCTAAAAAATAAATTGGCAACCTTCGAACATCAATAGCTTGCAATTCGAGCGTCCATTCATTTTACAGAAGTACCTACCAGCATAACCAAACGTTCACCCAAACAAGGAGTGCGTCACCCATGCACAGTATCCACATATACCCATAGCTCAAACACACCTCCCATTCGATCTACAGTCCACGATATCTAGATGCATACTCACACCCACGTGTAAAGTTCAAACCGAATCCACAACGAACGGCCTCTAACATTAGAGTCTCCAACCCTTTGGACCACACAAACACAAACACATGCACACACACCAGTACACACAACCTAGAGTCAATAGTCCTGCTATATCACTGAAATTACACACACCCACTAGTGGCGCCAAGATTACTTGTCGCGATTACAACAGCGACCAAAATGGTTGAAGCCACAGCCACAACTAGAGGTAGGAGACCTGTCCTTGATAAAGGATGAACGTCTTCCCCATCAAAATGGAGTTTAGGCCGTATTGTGAAGGCATACCCAGGAACAGACAACATCACAAGAGTCGTAAAGCTGAAAACACAACAGGGAGAAATCAAACGACCTATAACGAAACTTTGCAATCTGCCAACTAATTCAAACAAACCACTAACAGAAAACTAGTAAGTACATACCGGAACACTTAAAATTTAACTTACATATTGTACAATCACAAACTACTCAAAAAAAATTGTAAATCTAACCAAAATCCAAAAAATAAATTTTCAACCTTCGAACATCAATAGCTTCCAATTCGAGCGTTTATTCATTTTACAGAAGTACATACCAGCGTAACCAATCGTTCACCCAAACAAGGAGTGCGTCACCCATGCACAGTATCCACATTACCCATAGCTCAAACACTCCACCCATTCGATCTACAGTCCACGATATCTAGATGCATACTCACACCCACGTGTAAAGTTCAAACCGAATCCACAACCAATTTCCTCTAACGCTAGAGTCTACAACAGTTTGGACCACACAAACACACGCACACACACACACGTACACACAACCTAGAGTCAATAGTCCTGCTATATCACTGAAATTACACACACCCACTAGTGGCACCAAGATTACTTGCCGCGATTACAACAGCGACCAAAATGGTTGAAGCCACTGCCTCAACTAAAGGTAGGAGACCTGTCCTTGATAAAGGATGAACGTCTTCCCCCATCAAAATGGAGTTTAGGCCGTTTTGTGAAGACATACCCTGAAACAGAAAACATCACAAGAGTCGTAAAGCTGAAAACACAAAAGGGAGAAATCAAACGACCTATAACGAAACTTTGCCCTCTGCCAACTAATTCAAAAAAACCACTAACAGAAAACTATTAAGTACACACCGGAACCCTTAACAGTTAACTTACATATTGTACAATCACAATCTACACAAAAAAAATTTTAAATCTAACCAAAATCTAAAAAAACAAATTGGCAACCTTCGAACATCAATAGCTTGCAATTCGAGCGTCCATTCATTTTACAGAAGTACCTACCAGCGTAACCAAACGTTCACCCAAACAAGGAGTGCGTCACCCATGCACAGTATCCACATATACCCATAGCTCAAACACACCTCCCATTCGATCTACAGTCCACGATATCTAGATGCATACTCACACCCACGTGTAAAGTTCAAACCGAATTCACAACCAACGGCCTCTAACACTAGAGTCTCCAACCCTTTGGACCACACAAACACACGCACACACACACGTACACACAACCTAGAGTCAATAGTCCTGCTATATCACTGAAATTACACACACCCACTAGTGGCACCAAGATTACTTGTCGCGATTACAATAGCGACCAAAATGGTTGAAGCCACTGCCTCAACTAAAGGTAGGAGACCTGTCCTTGATAAAGGATGAACGTCTTCCCCCATCAAAATGGAGTTTAGGCCGTATTGTGAAGACATACCCTGGAACAGAAAACATCACAAGAGTCGTAAAGCTGAAAACACAAAAGGGAGAAATCAAACGACCTATAACGAAACTTTGCCCTCTGCCAACGAATTCAAAAAAACCACTAACAGAAAACTAGTAAGTACACACCGGAACCCTTAACATTTAACTTACATATTGTACAATCACAATCTACACAAAAAAAATTTAAAATCTAACCAAAATCTAAAAAATAAATTGGCAACCTTCGAACATCAATAGCTTGCAATTCGAGCGTCCATTCATTTTACAGAAGTACCTACCAGCGTAACCAACCGTTCACCCAAACCAGGAGTGCGTCACCCATGCACAGTATCCACATATACCCATAGCTCAAACACACCACCCATTCGATCTACAGTCCACGATATCTAGATACATACTCACACCCACGTGTAAAGTTCAAACCGAATCCGCAACCAACGGCCTCTAACGCTAGAGTCTACAACAATTCGGACCACACAAACACACGCACACACACACGTACACACAACCTAGAGTCAATAGTCCTGCTATATCACTGAAATTACACACACCCACTAGTGACACCAAGATTACTTGTCGCGATTACAACAGCGACCAAAATGGTTGAAGCCACAGCCACAACTAGAGGTAGGAGACCTGTCCTTGATAAAGGATGAACGTCTTCCCCCATCAAAATGGAGTTTAGGCCGTATTGTGAAGACATACCCAGGAACAGACAACATCACAAGAGTCGTAAAGCTGAAAACACAACAGGGAGAAATCAAACGACCTATAACGAAACTTTGCCCTCTGCCAACTAATTCAAACAAACCACTAACAGAAAACTAGTAAGTACATACCGGAACCTTTAAAATTTAACTTACATATTGTACAATCACAAACTACTCAAAAAAAAATTTTAAATCTAACCAAAATCCAAAAAATTAATTTTCAACCTTCGAACATCAATAGCTTGCAATTCGAGCGTCCATTCATTTTACAGAAGTACCTACCAGCGTAACCAAACGTTCACCCAAACAAGGAGTGCGTCACCCATGCACAGTATCCACATATACCCATAGCTCAAACACACCTCCCATTCGATCTACAGTCCACGATATCTAGATGCATACTCACACCCACGTGTAAAGTTCAAACCGAATCCACAACCAACGGCCTCTAACACTAGAGTCTCCAACCCTTTGGACCACACAAACACACGCACACACACACGTACACACAACCTAGAGTCAATAGTCCTGCTATATCACTGAAATTACACACACCCACTAGTGGCACCAAGATTACTTGTCGCGATTACAATAGCGACCAAAATGGTTGAAGCCACTGCCTCAACTAAAGGTAGGAGACCTGTCCTTGATAAAGGATGAACGTCTTCCCCCATCAAAATGGAGTTTAGGCCGTATTGTGAAGACATACCCTGGAACAGAAAACATCACAAGAGTCGTAAAGCTGAAAACACAAAAGGGAGAAATCAAACGACCTATAACGAAATTTGCCCTCTGCCAACTAATTCAAACAAACCCCTAACAGAAAACTAGTAAGTACCTACCGAAACACTTAAAAGTTAACTTACATATTGTACAATGACAAACTACTCAAAAAAAAATTTTAAATCTAACCAAAATCCAAAAAATAAATTTTCAACCTTCGAACATCAATAGCTTCCAATTCGAGCGTTTATTCATTTTACAGAAGTACATACCAGCGTAACCAATCGTTCACCCAAACAAGGAGTGCGTCACCCATGCACAGTATCCACATATACCCATAGCTCAAACACTCCACCCATTCGATCTACAGTCCACGATATCTAGATGCATACTCACACCCACGTGTAAAGTTCAAACCGAATCCGCAACCAATTTCCTCTAACGCTAGAGTCTACAACAGTTTGGACCACACAAACACACGCACACACACACGTACACACAACCTAGAGTCAATAGTCCTGTTATATCACTGAAATTACACACACCCACTAGTGGCACCAAGATTACTTGTCGCGATTACAACAGTGACCAAAATGGTTGAAGCCACAGGCACAACTAGAGGTAGGAGACCTGTCCTTGATAAAGGATGAACGTCTTCCCCTATCAAAATGGAGTTTAGGCCGTATTGTGAAGACATACCCAGGAACAGACAACATCACAAGAGTCGTAAAGCTGAAAACACAACAGGGAGAAATCAAACGACCTATAACGAAACTTTGCCCTCTGCCAACTAATTCAAAAAAACCACTAACAGAAAACTAGTAAGTACATACCGGAACACTTAAAAGTTAACTTACATATTGTACAATGACAAACTACTCAAAAAAAAATTTTAAATCTAACCAAAATCCAAAAAATAAATTTTCAACCTTCGAACATCAATAGCTTCCAATTCGAGCGTTTATTCATTTTACAGAAGTACATACCAGCGTAACCAATCGTTCACCCAAACAAGGAGTGCGTCACCCATGCACAGTATCCACATATACCCATAGCTCAAACACTCCACCCATTCGATCTACAGTCCACGATATCTAGATGCATACTCACACCCACGTGTAAAGTTCAAACCGAATCCGCAACCAATTTCCTCTAACGCTAGAGTCTACAACAGTTTGGACTACACAAACACACGCACACACACACGTACACACAACCTAGAGTCAATAGTCCTGCTATATCACTGAAATTACACACACCCACTAGTGGCACCAAGATTACTTGTCGCGATTACAACAGCGACCAAAATGGTTGAAGCCACTGCCTCAACTAAAGGTAGGAGACCTGTTTTAGTTTAGTTTTAAATGCATTTTATTTCTTAAATCATTAATTCTTACATACTAACAAAAAATGCTTAAATTCTAGCTTAAAATTACTTAACAATCTTATACTAACTTACTGGCCCCACACAGGCACTCTAAGCTACTCTAAATTCTATATCTATGTTTTTCGACTTTATTTACATTTTATTGAAATATTTGTATACTTAAAGCTAAGAAAAAAATTGCTAACAAAAACTTAGCATATGGACTTAATTTTTTATAAAACTTAATATCTAACTTAAAATATACCTTAGTCTACCTAACCTACATACACAATACAGTAGGAGACCTGTCCTTGATAAAGGATGAACGTCTTCCCCCATCAAAATGGAGTTTAGGCCGTATTGTGAAGACATACCCAGGAACAGAAAACATCACAAGAGTCGTAAAGCTGAAAACACAAAAGGGAGAAATCAAACGACCTATAACGAAACTTTGACCTCTGCCAACTAATTCAAAAAAACCACTAACAGAAAACTAGTAAGTACACACCGGAACCCTTAACATTTAACTTACATATTGTACAATCACAATCTACACAAAAAAAATTTAAAATCTAACCAAAATCTAAAAAATAAATTGGCAACCTTCGAACATCAATAGCTTGCAATTCGAGCGTCCATTCATTTTACAGAAGTACCTACCAGCGTAACCAATCGTTCACCCAAACAAGGAGTGCGTCACCCATGCACAGTATCCACATATACCCATAGCTCAAACACTCCACCCATTCGATCTACAGTCCACGATATCTAGATACATACTCACACCCACGTGTAAAGTTCAAACCGAATCCGCAACCAATTTCCTCTAACGCTAGAGTCTACAACAGTTTGGACCACACAAACACACGCACACACACACGTATACACAACCTAGAGTCAATAGTCCTGCTATATCACTGAAATTACACACACCCACTAGTGGCACCAAGATTACTTGTCGCGATTACAACAGCGACCAAAATGGTTGAAGCCACTGCCACAACTAAAGGTAGGAGACCTGTCCTTGATAACGGATGAACGTCTTCCCCCATCAAAATGGAGTTTAGGCCGTATTGTGAAGACATACCCAGGAACAGAAAACATCACAAGAGTCGTAAAGCTGAAAACACAAAAGGGAGAAATCAAACGACCTATAACGAAACTTTGCCCTCTGCCAACTAATTCAAACAAACCACTAACAGAAAACTAGTAAGTACACACCGGAACCCTTAACATTTAACTTACATATTGTACAATCACAATCTACACAAAAAAAATTTAAAATCTAACCAAAATCTAAAAAATAAATTGGCAACCTTCGAACATCAATAGCTTGCAATTCGAGCGTCCATTCATTTTACAGAAGTACCTACCAGCGTAACCAAACGTTCACCCAAACCAGGAGTGCGTCACCCATGCACAGTATCCACATATACCCATAGCTCAAACACACCACCCATTCGATCTACAGTCCACGATATCTAGATACATACTCACACCCACGTGTAAAGTTCAAACCGAATCCGCAACCAACGGCCTCTAACGCTAGAGTCTACAACAATTCGGACCACACAAACACACGCACACACACACGTACACACAACCTAGAGACAATAGTCCTGCTATATCACTGAAATTACACACACCCACTAGTGGCACCAAGATTACTTGTCGCGATTACAACAGCGACCAAAATGGTTGAAGCCACTGCCACAACTAAAGGTAGGAGACCTGTCCTTGATAACGGATGAACGTCTTCCCCCATCAAAATGGAGTTTAGGCCGTATTGTGAAGACATACCCAGGAACAGACAACATCACAAGAGTCGTAAAGCTGAAAACACAACAGGGAGAAATCAAACGACCTATAACGAAACTTTGCCCTCTGCCAACTAATTCAAACAAACCACTAACAGAAAACTAGTAAGTACACACCGGAACCCTTAACATTTAACTTACATATTGTACAATCACAATCTACACAAAAAAAATTTAAAATCTAACCAAAATCTAAAAAATAAATTGGCAACCTTCGAACATCAATAGCTTGCAATTCGAGCGTCCATTCATTTTACAGAAGTACCTACCAGCGTAACCAAACGTTCACCCAAACAAGGAGTGCGTCACCCATGCACAGTATCCACATATACCCATAGCTCAAACACACCTCCCATTCGATCTACAGTCCACGATATCTAGATGCATACTCACACCCACGTGTAAAGTTCAAACCGAATCCACAACCAACGGCCTCTAACACTAGAGTCTCCAACCCTTCGGACCACACAAACACACGCACACACACACGTACACACAACCTAGAGTCAATAGTCCTGCTATATCACTGAAATTACACACACCCACTAGTGGCACCAAGATTACTTGTCGCGATTACAACAGCGACCAAAATGGTTGAAGCCACAGCCACAACTAGAGGTAGGAGACCTGTCCTTGATAAAGGATGAACGTCTTCCCCCA
Source organism: Volucella zonaria (assembly GCA_963966105.1). Taxonomy (NCBI): domain Eukaryota; kingdom Metazoa; phylum Arthropoda; class Insecta; order Diptera; family Syrphidae; genus Volucella; species Volucella zonaria. The sequence goes on along the minus strand of CAWYQB010000254.1, from coordinate 2,558,653 downwards.
TCAAAATGGAGTTTAGGCCGTATTGTGAAGACATACCCAGGAACAGACAACATCACAAGAGTCGTAAAGCTGAAAACACAACAGGGAGAAATCAAACGACCTATAACGAAACTTTGCACTCTGCCAACTAATTCAAACAAACCACTAACAGAAAACTAGTAAGTACACACCGGAACCCTTAACATTTAACTTACATATTGTACAATCACAATCTACACAAAAAAAATTTAAAATCTAACCAAAATCTAAAAAATAAATTGGCAACCTTCGAACATCAATAGCTTGCAATTCGAGCGTCCATTCATTTTACAGAAGTACCTACCAGCGTAACCAATCGTTCACCCAAACAAGGAGTGCGTCACCCATGCACAGTATCCACATATACCCATAGCTCAAACACTCCACCCATTCGATCTACAGTCCACGATATCTAGATACATACTCACACCCACGTGTAAAGTTCAAACCGAATCCGCAACCAATTTCCTCTAACGCTAGAGTCTACAACAGTTTGGACCACACAAACACACGCACACACACACGTATACACAACCTAGAGTCAATAGTCCTGCTATATCACTGAAATTACACACACCCACTAGTGGCACCAAGATTACTTGTCGCGATTACAACAGTGACCAAAATGGTTGAAGCCACAGGCACAACTAGAGGTAGGAGACCTGTCCTTGATAAAGGATGAACGTCTTCCCCCATCAAAATGGAGTTTAGGCCGGATTGTGAAGACATACCCAGGAACAGACAACATCACAAGAGCCGTAAAGCTGAAAACACAACAGGGAGAAATCAAACGACCTATAACGAAACTTTGCCCTCTGCCAACTAATTCAAACAAACCACTAACAGAAAACTAGTAAGTACACACCGGAACCCTTAACATTTAACTTACATATTGTACAATCACAATCTACACAAAAAAAATTTAAAATCTAACCAAAATCTAAAAAATAAATTGGCAACCTTCGAACATCAATAGCTTGCAATTCGAGCGTCCATTCATTTTACAGAAGTACCTACCAGCGTAACCAAACGTTCACCCAAACTAGGAGTGCGTCACCCATGCACAGTATCCACATATACCCATAGCTCAAACACACCACCCATTCGATCTACAGTCCACGATATCTAGATACATACTCACACCCACGTGTAAAGTTCAAACCGAATCCGCAACCAACGGCCTCTAACGCTAGAGTCTACAACAATTCGGACCACACAAACACACGCACACACACACGTACACACAACCTAGAGTCAATAGTCCTGCTATATCACTGAAATTACACACACCCACTAGTGGCACCAAGATTACTTGTCGCGATTACAACAGCGACCAAAATGGTTGAAGCCACTGCCACAACTAAAGGTAGGAGACCTGTCCTTGATAACGGATGAACGTCTTCCCCCATCAAAATGGAGTTTAGGCCGTATTGTGAAGACATACCCAGGAACAGACAACATCACAAGAGTCGTAAAGCTGAAAACACAACAGGGAGAAATCAAACGACCTATAACGAAACTTTGCCCTCTGCCAACTAATTCAAACAAACCACTAACAGAAAACTAGTAAGTACACACCGGAACCCTTAGCATTTAACTTACATATTGTACAATCACAATCTACACAAAAAAAATTTAAAATCTAACCAAAATCTAAAAAATAAATTGGCAACCTTCGAACATCAATAGCTTGCAATTCGAGCGTCCATTCATTTTACAGAAGTACCTACCAGCGTAACCAAACGTTCACCCAAACAAGGAGTGCGTCACCCATGCACAGTATCCACATATACCCATAGCTCAAACACACCTCCCATTCGATCTACAGTCCACGATATCTAGATGCATACTCACACCCACGTGTAAAGTTCAAACCGAATCCACAACCAACGGCCTCTAACACTAGAGTCTCCAACCCTTCGGACCACACAAACACACGCACACACACACGTACACACAACCTAGAGTCAATAGTCCTGCTATATCACTGAAATTACACACACCCACTAGTGGCACCAAGATTACTTGTCGCGATTACAACAGCGACCAAAATGGTTGAAGCCACAGCCACAACTAGAGGTAGGAGACCTGTCCTTGATAACGGATGAACGTCTTCCCCCATCAAAATGGAGTTTAGGCCGTATTGTGAAGACATACCCAGGAACAGACAACATCACAAGAGTCGTAAAGCTGAAAACACAACAGGGAGAAATCAAACGACCTATAACGAAACTTTGCCCTCTGCCAACTAATTCAAACAAACCACTAACAGAAAACTAGTAAGTACATACCGAAACACTTAAAATTTAACTTACATATTGTACAATCACAAACTACTCAAAAAAAAATTTTAAATCTAACCAAAATCCAAAAAATAAATTTTCAACCTTCGAACATCAATAGCTTCCAATTCGAGCGTTTGTTCATTTTACAGAAGTACATACCAGCGTAACCAATCGTTCACCCAAACAAGGAGTGCGTCACCCATGCACAGTATCCACATATACCCATAGCTCAAACACTCCACCCATTCGATCTACAGTCCACGATATCTAGATGCATACTCACACCCACGTGTAAAGTTCAAACCGAATCCGCAACCAATTTCCTCTAACGCTAGAGTCTACAACAGTTTGGACCACACAAACACACGCACACACACACGTACACACAACCTAGAGTCAATAGTCCTGTTATATCACTGAAATTACACACACCCACTAGTGGCACCAAGATTACTTGTCGCGATTACAACAGTGACCAAAATGGTTGAAGCCACAGGCACAACTAGAGGTAGGAGACCTGTCCTTGATAAAGGATGAACGTCTTCCCCCATCAAAATGGAGTTTAGGCCGTATTGTGAAGACATACCCAGGAACAGACAACATCACAAGAGTCGTAAAGCTGAAAACACAACAGGGAGAAATCAAACGACCTATAACGAAACTTTGCCCTCTGCCAACTAATTCAAAAAAACCACTAACAGAAAACTAGTAAGTACATACCGGAACACTTAAAAGTTACAATCACAATCTACACAAAAAAAATTTAAAATCTAACCAAAATCTAAAAAATAAATTGGCAACCTTCGAACATCAATAGCTTGCAATTCGAGCGTCCATTCATTTTACAGAAGTACCTACCAGCGTAACCAAACGTTCACCCAAACCAGGAGTGCGTCACCCATGCACAGTATCCACATATACCCATAGCTCAAACACACCACCCATTCGATCTACAGTCCACGATATCTAGATACATACTCACACCCACGTGTAAAGTTCAAACCGAATCCGCAACCAACGGCCTCTAACGCTAGAGTCTACAACAATTCGGACCACACAAACACACGCACACACACACGTACACACAACCTAGAGTCAATAGTCCTGCCATATCACTGAAATTACACACACCCACTAGTGGCACCAAGATTACTTGTCGCGATTACAACAGCGACCAAAATGGTTGAAGCCACTGCCTCAACTAAAGGTAGGAGACCTGTTTTAGTTTAGTTTTAAATGCATTTTATTTCTTAAATCATTAATTCTTACATACTAACAAAAAATGCTTAAATGCTAGCTTAAAAAGCTACTCTAAATTCTTATATCTATGTTTTTCGACTTTATTTACATTTTATTGAAATATTTGTATACTTAAAGCTATTAAAAAAATTTGCTAACAAAAACTTAGCATACGGACTTAATTTTTTATAAAACTTAATATCTAACTTAAAATATACCTTAGTCTACCTAACCTACATACACATTACAGTAGGAGACCTGTCCTTGATAAAGGATGAACGTCTTCCCCCATCAAAATGGAGTTTAGGCCGTATTGTGAAGACATACCCTGGAACAGAAAACATCACAAGAGTCGTAAAGCTGAAAACACTAAAGGGAGAAATCAAACGACCTATAACGAAACTTTGCCCTCTGCCAACTAATTCAAAAAAACCACTAACAGAAAACTAGTAAGTACACACCGGAACCCTTAACATTTAACTTACATATTGTACAATCACAATCTACACAAAAAAAATTTAAAATCTAACCAAAATCTAAAAAATAAATTGGCAACCTTCGAACATCAATAGCTTGCAATTCGCGCGTCCATTCATTTTACAGAAGTACCTACCAGCGTAACCAAACGTTCACCCAAACAAGGAGTGCGTCACCCATGCACAGTATCCACATATACCCATAGCTCAAACACACCACCCATTCGATCTACAGTCCACGATATCTAGATACATACTCACACCCACGTGTAAAGTTCAAACCGAATCCGCAACCAACGGCCTCTAACGCTAGAGTCTACAACAATTCGGACCACACAAACACACGCACACACACACGTACACACAACCTAGAGTCAATAGTCCTGCTATATCACTGAAATTACACACACCCACTAGTGGCACCAAGATTACTTGTCGCGATTACAACAGTGACCAAAATGTTTGAAGCCACAGGCACAACTAGAGGTAGGAGACCTGTCCTTGATAAAGGATGAACGTCTTCCCCCATCAAAATGGAGTTTAGGCCGTATTGTGAAGACATACCCAGGAACAGACAACATCACAAGAGTCGTAAAGCTGAAAACACAACAGGGAGAAATCAAACGACCTATAACGAAACTTTGCCCTCTGCCAACTAATTCAAAAAAACCACTAACAGAAAACTAGTAAGTACATACCGGAACACTTAAAAGTTAACTTACATATTGTACAATGACAAACTACTCAAAAAAAAATTTTAAATCTAACCAAAATCCAAAAAATAAATTTTCAACCTTCGAACATCAATAGCTTCCAATTCGAGCGTTTATTCATTTTACAAAAGTACATACCAGCGTAACCAATCGTTCACCCAAACAAGGAGTGCGTCACCCATGCACAGTATCCACATATACCCATAGCTCAAACACTCCACCCATTCGATCTACAGTCCACGATATCTAGATGCATACTCACACCCACGTGTAAAGTTCAAACCGAATCCGCAACCAATTTCCTCTAACGCTAGAGTCTACAACAGTTTGGACCACACAAACACACGCACACACACACGTACACACAACCTAGAGTCAATAGTCCTGCTATATCACTGAAATTACACACACCCACTAGTGGCACCAAGATTACTTGTCGCGATTACAACAGCGAACAAAATGGTTGAAGCCACTGCCTCAACTAAAGGTAGGAGACCTGTTTTAGTTTAGTTTTAAATGCATTTTATTTCTTAAATCATTAATTCTTACATACTAACAAAAAATGCTTAAATGCTAGCTTAAAATTACTTAACAATCTTATACTAACTTACTGGCCCCACACAGGCACTCTAAGCTACTCTAAATTCTTATATCTATGTTTTTCGACTTTATTTACATTTTATTGAAATATTTGTATACTTAAAGCTATTAAAAAAATTTGCTAACAAAAACTTAGCATACGGACTTAATTTTTTATAAAACTTAATATCTAACTTAAAATATACCTTAGTCTACCTAACCTACATACACAATACAGTAGGAGACCTGTCCTTGATAAAGGATGAACGTCTTCCCCCATCAAAATGGAGTTTAGGCCGTATTGTGAAGACATACCCTGGAACAGAAAACATCACAAGAGTCGTAAAGCTGAAAACACAAAAGGGAGAAATCAAACGACCTATAACGAAACTTTGCCCTCTGCCAACTAATTCAAAAAAACCACTAACAGAAAACTAGTAAGTACACACCGGAACCCTTAACATTTAACTTACATATTGTACAATCACAATCTACACAAAAAAAATTTAAAATCTAACCAAAATCTAAAAAATAAATTGGCAACCTTCGAACATCAATAGCTTGCAATTCGAGCGTCCATTCATTTTACAGAAGTACCTACCAGCGTAACCAATCGTTCACCCAAACAAGGAGTGCGTCACCCATGCACAGTATCCACATATACCCATAGCTCAAACACTCCACCCATTCGATCTACAGTCCACGATATCTAGATGCATACTCACACCCACGTGTAAAGTTCAAACCGAATCCGCAACCAATTTCCTCTAACGCTAGAGTCTACAACAGTTTGGACCACACAAACACACGCACACACACACGTACACACAACCTAGAGTCAATAGTCCTGCTATATCACTGAAATTACACACACCCACTAGTGGCACCAAGATTACTTGTCGCGATTACAACAGCGACCAAAATGGTTGAAGCCACTGCCACAACTAAAGGTAGAAGACCTGTCCTTGATAAAGGATGAACGTCATCCCCCATCAAAATGGAGTTTAGGCCGTATTGTGAAGACATACCCTGGAACAGAAAACATCACAAGAGTCGTAAAGCTGAAAACACAAAAGGGAGAAATCAAACGACCTATAACGAAACTTTGCCCTCTGCCAACTAATTCAAAAAAACCACTAACAGAAAACTAGTAAGTACACACCGGAACCCTTAACATTTAACTTACATATTGTACAATCACAATCTACACAAAAAAAATTTTAAATCTAACCAAAATCTAAAAAATAAATTGGCAACCTTCGAACATCAATAGCTTGCAATTCGAGCGTCCATTCATTTTACAGAAGTACCTACCAGCGTAACCAAACGTTCACCCAAACAAGGAGTGCGTCACCCATGCACAGTATCCACATATACCCATAGCTCAAACACACCACCCATTCGATCTACAGTCCACGATATCTAGATACATACTCACACCCACGTGTAAAGTTCAAACCGAATCCGCAACCAACGGCCTCTAACGCTAGAGTCTACAACAATTCGGACCACACAAACACACGCACACACATACGTACACACAACCTAGAGTCAATAGTCCTGCTATATCACTGAAATTACACACACCCACTAGTGGCACCAAGATTACTTGTCGCGATTACAACAGCGACCAAAATGGTTGAAGCCACTGCCACAACTAAAGGTAGGAGACCTGTCCTTGATAAAGGATGAACGTCTTCCCCCATCAAAATGGAGTTTAGGCCGTATTGTGAAGACATACCCTGGAACAGAAAACATCACAAGAGTCGTAAAGCTGAAAACACAAAAGGGAGAAATCAAACGACCTATAACGAAACTTTGCTCTCTGCCAACTAATTCAAAAAAACCACTAACAGAAAACTAGTAAGTACACACCGGAACCCTTAACATTTAACTTACATATTGTACAATCACAATCTACACAAAAAAAATTTAAAATCTAACCAAAACCTAAAAAATAAATTGGCAACCTTCGAACATCAATAGCTTGCAATTCGAGCGTCCATTCATTTTACAGAAGTACCTACCAGCGTAACCAAACGTTCACCGAAACAAGGAGTGCGTCACCCATGCACAGTATCCACATATACCCATAGCTCAAACACACCACCCATTCGATCTACAGTCCACGATATCTAGATACATACTCACACCCACGTGTAAAGTTCAAACCGAATCCGCAACCAACGGCCTCTAACGCTAGAGTCTACAACAATTCGGACCACACAAACACACGCACACACACACGTACACACAACCTAGAGTCAATAGTCCTGCTATATCACTGAAATTACACACACCCACTAGTGGCACCAAGATTACATGTCGCGATTACAACAGCGACCAAAATGGTTGAAGCCACTGCCACAACTAAAGGTAGGAGACCTGTCCTTGATAAAGGATGAACGTCTTCCCCCATCAAAATGGAGTTCAGGCCGTATTGTGAAGACATACCCTGGAACAGAAAACATCACAAGAGTCGTAAAGCTGAAAACACAACAGGGAGAAATCAAACGACCTATAACGAAACTTTGCCCTCTGCCAACTAATTCAAAAAAGGCACTAACAGAAAACTAGTAAGTACACACCGGAACCCTTAACATTTAACTTACATATTGTACAATCACAATCTACACAAAAAAAATTTAAAATCTAACCAAAATCCAAAAAATAAATTTTCAACCTTCGAACATCAATAGCTTCCAATTCGAGCGTTTATTCATTTTACAGAAGTACATACCAGCGTAACCAAACGTTCACCCAAACAAGGAGTGCGTCACCCATGCACAGTATCCACATATACCCATAGCTCAAACACTCCACCCATTCGATCTACAGTCCACGATATCTAGATGCATACTCACACCCACGTGCAAAGTTCAAACTGAATCCGCAACCAATTTCCTCTAACGCTAGAGTCTACAACAGTTTGGACCACACAAACACACGCACACACACACGTACACACAACCTAGAGTCAATAGTCCTGCTATATCACTGAAATTACACACACCCACTAGTGGCACCAAGATTACTTGTCGCGATTACAACAGCGACCAAAATGGTTGAAGCCACTGCCTCAACTAAAGGTAGGAGACCTGTCCTTGATAAAGGATGAACGTCTTCCCCCATCAAAATGGAGTTTAGGCCGTATTGTGAAGACATACCCTGGAACAGAAAACATCACAAGAGTCGTAAAGCTGAAAACACAAAAGGGAGAAATCAAACGACCTATAACGAAACTTTGCCCTCTGCCAACTAATTCAAAAAAACCACTAACAGAAAACTAGTAAGTACACACCGGAACCCCTAACAATTAACTTACATATTGTACAATCACAATCTACTCAAAAAAAATTTAAAATCTAACCAAAATCTAAAAAATAAATTGGCAACCTTCGAACATCAATAGCTTGCAATTCGAGCGTCCATTCATTTTACAGAAGTACGTTCACCCAAACAAGGAGTGCGTCACCCATGCACAGTATCCACATATACCCATAGCTCAAACACACCTCCCATTCGATCTACAGTCCACGATATCTAGATGCATACTCACACCCACGTGTAAAGTTCAAACCGAATCCACAACCAACGGCCTCTAACACTAGAGTCTCCAACCCTTTGGACCACACAAACACACGCACACACACACGTACACACAAACTAGAGTCAATAGTCCTGCTATATCACTGAAATTACACACACCCACTAGTGGCACCAAGATTACTTGTCGCGATTTCAACAGCGACCAAATTGGTTGAAGCCACTGCCTCAACTAAAGGTAGGAGACCTGTCCTTGATAAAGGATGAACGTCTTCCCCCATCAAAATGGAGTTTAGGCCGTATTGTGAAGACATACCCAGGAACAGACAACATCACAAGAGTCGTAAAGCTGAAAACACAACAGGGAGAAATCAAACGACCTATAACGAAACTTTGCCCTCTGCCAACTAATTCAAAAAAACCACTAACAGAAAACTAGTAAGTACACACCGGAACCCCTAACATTTAACTTACATATTGTACAATCACAATCTACTCAAAAAAAATTTAAAATCTAACCAAAATCTAAAAAATAAATTGGCAACCTTCGAACATCAATAGCTTGCAATTCGAGCGTCCATTCATTTTACAGAAGTACCTACCAGGGTAACCAAACGTTCACCCAAACAAGGAGTGCGTCACCCATGCACAGTATCCACATATACTCATAGCCCAAACACTCCACCCATTCGATCTACAGTCCACGATATCTAGATGCATACTCACACCCACGTGTAAAGTTCAAACCGAATCTTCAACCAACGGCCTCTAGCACTAGAGTCTCCAACCCTTTGGACCACACAAACACACGCACACACACACACGTACACACAACCTAGAGTCAATAGCCCTGCTATATCACAGAAATTACACACACCCACTAGTGGCACCAAGATTACTTGTCGCGATTACAACAGCGACCAAAATGGTTGAAGCCACAGCCACAACTAGAGGTAGGAGACCTGTCCTTGATAAAGGATGAACGTCTTCCCCCATCAAAATGGAGTTTAGGCCGTATTGTGAAGACATACCCAGGAACAGACAACATCACAAGAGTCGTAAAGCTGAAAACACAACAGGGAGAAATCAAACGACCTATAACGAAACTTTGCCCTCTGCCAACTAACTCAAACAAACCACTAACAGAAAACTCGTAAGTACATACCGGAACACTTAAAATTTAACTTACATATTGTACAATCACAAACTACTCAAAAAAAAATTTTAAATCTAACCAAAATCCATAAAATAAATTTTCAACCTTCGAACATCAATAGCTTCCAATTCGAGCGTTTATTCGTTATACAGAAGTACATACCAGCGTAACCAAACGTTCACCCAAAAAGGAGTGCGTCACCCATGCACAGTAAAACTAGTAAGTACACACCGGAACCCTTAACATTTAACTTACATATTGTACAATCACAATCTACACAAAAAAAATTTAAAATCTAACCAAAATCCAAAAAATAAATTTTCAACCTTCGAACATCAATAGCTTCCAATTCGAGCGTTTATTCATTTTACAGAAGTACATACCAGCGTAACCAAACGTTCACCCAAACAAGGAGTGCGTCACCCATGCACAGTATCCACATATACCCATAGCTCAAACACTCCACCCATTCGATCTACAGTCCACGATATCTAGATGCATACTCACACCCACGTGTAAAGTTCAAACCGAATCTTCAACCAACGGCCTCTAGCACTAGAGTCTCCAACCCTTTGGACCACACAAACACACGCACACACACACACGTACACACAACCTAGAGTCAATAGCCCTGCTATATCACAGAAATTACACACACCCACTAGTGGCACCAAGATTACTTGTCGCGATTACAACAGCGACCAAAATGGTTGAAGCCACAGCCACAACTAGAGGTAGGAGACCTGTCCTTGATAAAGGATGAACGTCTTCCCCCATCAAAATGGAGTTTAGGCCGTATTGTGAAGACATACCCAGGAACAGACAACATCACAAGAGTCGTAAAGCTGAAAACACAACAGGGAGAAATCAAACGACCTATAACGAAACTTTGCCCTCTGCCAACTAACTCAAACAAACCACTAACAGAAAACTAGTAAGTACATACCGGAACACTTAAAATTTAACTTACATATTGTACAATCACAAACTACTCAAAAAAAAATTTTAAATCTAACCAAAATCCAAAAAATAAATTTTCAACCTTCGAACATCAATAGCTTCCAATTCGAGCGTTTATTCATTTTACAGAAGTACATACCAGCGTAACCAAACATTCACCCAAAAAGGAGTGCGTCACCCATGCACAGTATCCACATATACCCATAGCTCAAACACTCCACCCATTCGATCTACAGTCCACGATATCTAGATGCATACTCACACCCACGTGTAAAGTTCAAACCGAATCCGCAACCAACGGCCTCTAACGCTAGAGTCTACAACAATTCGGACCACACAAACACACGCACACACACACGTACACACAACCTAGAGTCAATAGTCCTGCTATATCACTGAAATTACACACACCCACTAGTGGCACCAAGATTACTTGTCGCGATTACAACAGCGACCAAAATGGTTGAAGCCACAGCCACAACTAGAGGTAGGAGACCTGTCCTTGATAAAGGATGAACGTCTTCCCCCATCAAAATGGAGTTTAGGCCGTATTGTGAAGACATACCCAGGAACAGACAACATCACAAGAGTCGTAAAGCTGAAAACACAACAGGGAGAAATCAAACGACCTATAACGAAACTTTGCCCTCTGCCAACTAATTCAAAAAACCACTAACAGAAAACTAGTAAGTACACACCGGAACCGTTAACATTTAACTTACATATTGTACAATCACAATCTACACAAAAAAAATTTAAAATCTAACCAAAATCTAAAAAATAAATTGGCAACTTTCGAACATCAATAGCTTGCAATTCGAGCGTCCATTCATTTTACAGAAGTACCTACCAGCGTAACCAAATGTTCACCCAAACAAGGAGTGCGTCACCCATGCACAGTATCCACATATACCCATAGCTCAAACACACCTCCCATTCGATCTACAGTCCACGATATCTAGATGCATACTCACACCCACGTGCAAAGGTCAAACCGAATCCGCAACCAATTTCCTCTAACGGTAGAGTCTACAACAGTTTGGACCACACAAACACACGCACACACACACGTACACACAACCTAGAGTCAATAGTCCTGCTATATCACTGAAATTACACACACCCACAAGTGGCACCAAGATTACTTGTCGCGATTACAACAGTGACCAAAATGGTTGAAGCCACAGGCACAACTAGAGGTAGGAGACCTGTCCTTGATAAAGGATGAACGTCTTCCCCCTTCAAAATGGAGTTTAGGCCGTATTGTGAAGACATACCCAGGAACAGACAACATCACAAGAGTCGTAAAGCTGAAAACACAACAGGGAGAAATCAAACGACCTATAACGAAACTTTGCCCTCTGCCAACTAATTCAAACAAACCACTAACAGAAAACTAGTAAGTACATACCGGAACACTTAAAATTTAACTTACATATTGTACAATCACAAACTACTCAAAAAAAAATTTGAAATCTAACCAAAATCCAAAAAATAAATTTTCAACCTTCGAACATCAATAGCTTCCAATTCGAGCGTTTATTCATTTTACAGAAGTACATACCAGCGTAACCAATCGTTCACCCAAACAAGGAGTGCGTCACCCATGCTCAGTATCCACATATACCCATAGCTCAAACACTCCACCCATTCGATCTACAGTCCACGATATCTGGATGCATACTCACACCCACGTGTAAAGTTCAAACCGAATCCGCAACCAATTTCCTCTAACGCTAGAGTCTACAACAGTTTGGACCACACAAACACACGCACACACACACGTACACACAACCTAGAGTCAATAGTCCTGCTATATCACTGAAATTACACACACCCACTAGTGGCACCAAGATTACTTGTCGCGATTACAACAGCGACCAAAATGGTTGAAGCCACTGCCTCAACTAAAGGTAGGAGACCTGTCCTTGATAAAGGATGAACGTCTTCCCCCATCAAAATGGAGTTTAGGCCGTATTGTGAAGACATACCCTGGAACAGAAAACATCACAAGAGTCGTAAAGCTGAAAACACAAAAGGGAGAAATCAAACGACCTATAACGAAACTTTGCCCTCTGCCAACTAATTCAAAAAACCACTAACAGAAAACTAGTAAGTACACACCGGAACCGTTAACATTTAACTTACATATTGTACAATCACAATCTACACAAAAAAAATTTAAAATCTAACCAAAATCTAAAAAATAAATTGGCAACTTTCGAACATCAATAGCTTGCAATTCGAGCGTTTATTCATTTTACAGAAGTACCTACCAGCGTAACCAAATGTTCACCCAAACAAGGAGTGCGTCACCCATGCACAGTATCCACATATACCCATAGCTCAAACACACCTCCCATTCGATCTACAGTCCACGATATCTAGATGCATACTCACACCCACGTGCAAAGGTCAAACCGAATCCGCAACCAATTTCCTCTAACGGTAGAGTCTACAACAGTTTGGACCACACAAACACACGCACACACACACGTACACACAACCTAGAGTCAATAGTCCTGCTATATCACTGAAATTACACACACCCACTAGTGGCACCAAGATTACTTGTCGCGATTACAACAGCGACCAAAATGGTTGAAGCCACTGCCTCAACTAAAGGTAGGAGACCTGTCCTTGATAAAGGATGAACGTCTTCCCCCATCAAAATGGAGTTTAGGCCGTATTGTGAAGACATACCCTGGAACAGAAAACATCACAAGAGTCGTAAAGCTGAAAACACAAAAGGGAGAAATCAAACGACCTATAACGAAACTTTGCCCTCTGCCAACTAATTCAAAAAACCACTAACAGAAAACTAGTAAGTACACACCGGAACCGTTAACATTTAACTTACATATTGTACAATCACAATCTACACAAAAAAAATTTAAAATCTAACCAAAATCTAAAAAATAAATTGGCAACTTTCGAACATCAATAGCTTGCAATTCGAGCGTCCATTCATTTTACAGAAGTACCTACCAGCGTAACCAAATGTTCACCCAAACAAGGAGTGCGTCACCCATGCACAGTATCCACATATACCCATAGCTCAAACACACCTCCCATTCGATCTACAGTCCACGATATCTAGATGCATACTCACACCCACGTGCAAAGGTCAAACCGAATCCGCAACCAATTTCCTCTAACGGTAGAGTCTACAACAGTTTGGACCACACAAACACACGCACACACACACGTACACACAACCTAGAGTCAATAGTCCTGCTATATCACTGAAATTACACACACCCACTAGTGGCACCAAGATTACTTGTCGCGATTACAACAGTGACCAAAATGGTTGAAGCCACAGGCACAACTAGAGGTAGGAGACCTGTCCTTGATAAAGAATGAACGTCTTACCCCATCAAAATGGAGTTTAGGGCGTATTATGAAGACATATTATGGAACATACATCATCACAAGAGTCGTAAAGCTGAAAACACAATAGGGAGAAATCAAACGACCTATAACGAAACTTTGCCCTCTGCCAACTTATTCAAAAAAACCACTAACAGAAAACTAGTAAGTACATACCGGAACACTTAAAATTTAACTTACATATTGTACAATCAGAAACTACTCAAAAAAAAATTTAAAATCTAACCAAAATCCAAAAAATAAATTGGCAACCTTCGAACATCAATAGCTTCCAACTCGAGCGTTTATTCATTTTACAGAAGTACATACCAGCGTAACCAATCGTTCACCCAAACAAGGAGTGCGTCACCCATGCACAGTATCCACATATACCCATAGCTCAAACACACCTCCTATTCGATCTACAGTCCACGATATCTAGATGCATACTCACACCCACGTGTAAAGTTCAAACCGAATCCGCAACCAATTTCCTCTAACGCTAGAGTCTACAACAGTTTGGACCACACAAACACACGCACACACACACGTACACACAACCTAGAGTCAATAGTCCTGCTATATCACTGAAATTACACACACCCACTAGTGGCACCAAGATTACTTGTCGCGATTACAACAGCGACCAAAATGGTTGAAGCCACTGCCTCAACTAAAGGTAGGAGACCTGTCCTTGATAAAGAATGAACGTCTTCCCCCATCAAAATGGAGTTTAGGCCGTATTGTGAAGACATACCCTGGAACAGAAAACATCACAAGAGTCGTAAAGCTGAAAACACAAAAGGGAAAAATCAAACGACCTATAACGAAACTTTGCCCTCTGCCAACTAATTCAAACAAACCACTAACAGAAAACTAGTAAGTACACACCGGAATCCTTAACATTTAACTTACATATTGTACAATCACAATCTATACAAAAAAAATTTAAATTCTAACCAAAATCTAAAAAATAAATTGGCAACCTTCGAACATCAATAGCTTGCAATTCGAGCGTCCATTCATTTTACAGAAGTACCTACCAGCGTAACCAAACGTTCACCCAAACAAGGAGTGCGTCACCCATGCACAGTATCCACATATACCCACAGCTCAAACACACCACCCATTCGATCTACAGTCCACGATATCTAGATACATACTCACACCCACGTGTAAAGTTCAAACCGAATCCACAACCAACGGCCTCTAACGCTAGAGTCTACAACTATTCGGACCACACAAACACACGCACACACACACGTACACACAACCTAGAGTCAATAGTCCTGCTATATCACTGAAATTACACACACCCACTAGTGGCACCAAGATTACTTGTCGCGATTACAACAGTGACCAAAATGGTTGAAGCCACAGGCACGACTAGAGGTAGGAGACCTGTCCTTGATAAAGGATGAACATCTTCCCCCATCAAAATGGAGTTTAGGCCGTATTGCGAAGAAATACCCTGGAACAGACAACATCACAAGAATCGTAAAGCTGAAAACACAACAGGGAGAAATCAAAATACCTATATCGGAACTTTGCTCTCTTCAAACTAATTCAAACAAACCACTAACAGAAAACTAAAAACTAGTAAGTGCACACCGGAACACTTAAAATTTACCTTACTTGTTGTACAATCACAAACTACACAAAAAAAAATTTAAATCTAACCAAAAATCCAAAAAATAAATTGGCAACCTTCGAACATCAATAGCTTGCAATTCGAGCGTTTATTCATTTAACAGAAGTACCTACCAGGGTAACCAAACGTTCAGCCAAACAAGGAGTGCGTCACCCATGCACAGTATCCACATATACCCACAGCTCAAACACTCCACCCATTCGATCTACAGTCCACGATATCTAGATGCATACTCACACCCACGTGTAAAGTTCAAACCGAATCCGCAACCAATTTCCTCTAACGCTAGAGTCTACAACAGTTTGGACCACACAAACACACGCACACACACACGTACACACAACCTAGAGTCAATAGTCCTGCTATATCACTGAAATTACACACACCCACTAGTGGCACCAAGATTACTTGTCGCGATTACAACAGTGACCAAAATGGTTGAAGCCACAGGCACAACTAGAGGTAGGAGACCTGTCCTTGATAAAGAATGAACGTCTTACCCCATCAAAATGGAGTTTAGGGCGTATTATGAAGACATATCCTGGAACATACAACATCACAAGAGTCGTAAAGCTGAAAACACAATAGGGAGAAATCAAACGACCTATAACGAAACTTTGCCCTCTGCCAACTTATTCAAAAAAACCACTAACAGAAAACTAGTAAGTACATACCGGAACACTTAAAATTTAACTTACATATTGTACAATCAGAAACTACTCAAAAAAAAATTTAAAATCTAACCAAAATCCAAAAAATAAATTGGCAACCTTCGAACATCAATAGCTTCCAACTCGAGCGTTTATTCATTTTACAGAAGTACATACCAGCGTAACCAATCGTTCACCCAAACAAGGAGTGCGTCACCCATGCACAGTATCCACATATACCCATAGCTCAAACACACCTCCTATTCGATCTACAGTCCACGATATCTAGATGCATACTCACACCCACGTGTAAAGTTCAAACCGAATCCGCAACCAATTTCCTCTAACGCTAGAGTCTACAACAGTTTGGACCACACAAACACACGCACACACACACGTACACACAACCTAGAGTCAATAGTCCTGCTATATCACAGAAATTACACACACCCACTAGTGGCACCAAGATTACTTGTCGCGATTACAACAGCGACCAAAATGGTTGAAGCCACAGCCACAACTAGAGGTAGGAGACCTGTCCTTGATAAAGGATGAACGTCTTCCCCCATCAAAATGGAGTTTAGGCCGTATTGTGAAGACATACCCAGGAACAGACAACATCACAAGAGTCGTAAAGCTGAAAACACAACAGGGAGAAATCAAACGACCTATAACGAAACTTTGCCCTCTGCCAACTAATTCAAACAAACCACTAACAGAAAACTAGTAAGTACATACCGGAACACTTAAAATTTAACTTACATATTGTACAATCACAAACTACTCAAAAAAAAAATTTTAAATCTAACCAAAATCCAAAAAATAAATTTTCAACCTTCGAACATCAATAGCTTCCAATTCGAGCGTTTATTCATTTTACAGAAGTACATACCAGCGTAACCAATCGTTCACCCAAACAAGGAGTGCGTCACCCATGCACAGTATCCACATATACCCATAGCTCAAACACTCCACCCATTCGATCTACAGTCCACGATATCTAGATGCATACTCACACCCACGTGTAAAGTTCAAACCGAATCCGCAACCAATTTCCTCTAACGCTAGAGTCTACAACAGTTTGGACCACACAAACACACGCACACACACACGTACACACAACCTAGAGTCAATAGTCCTGCTATATCACTGAAATTACACACACCCACTAGTGGCACCAAGATTACTTCTCGCGATTACAACAGCGACCAAAATGGTTGAAGCCACTGCCTCAACTAAAGGTAGGAGACCTGTCCTTGATAAAGGATGAACGTCTTCCCCCATCAAAATGGAGTTTAGGCCGTATTGTGAAGACATACCCTGGAACAGAAAACATCACAAGAGTCGTAAAGCTGAAAACACAAAAGGGAAAAATCAAACGACCTATAACGAAACTTTGCCCTCTGCCAACTAATTCAAAAAAACCACTAACAGAAAACTAGTAAGTACACACCGGAATCCTTAACATTTAACTTACATATTGTACAATCACAATCTATACAAAAAAAATTTAAATTCTAACCAAAATCTAAAAAATAAATTGGCAACCTTCGAACATCAATAGCTTGCAATTCGAGCGTCCATTCATTTTACAGAAGTACCTACCAGCGTAACCAAACGTTCACCCAAACAAGGAGTGCGTCACCCATGCACAGTATCCACATATACCCATAGCTCAAACACACCACCCATTCGATCTACAGTCCACGATATCTAGATACATACTCACACCCACGTGTAAAGTTCAAACCGAATCCGCAACCAACGGCCTCTAACGCTAGAGTCTACAACAATTCGGACCACACAAACACACGCACACACACACGTACACACAACCTAGAGTCAATAGTCCTGCTATATCACTGAAATTACACACACCCACTAGTGGCACCAAGATTACTTGTCGCGATTACAACAGTGACCAAAATGGTTGAAGCCACAGGCACAACTAGAGGTAGGAGACCTGTCCTTGATAAAGGATGAACATCTTCCCACATCAAAATGGAGTTTAGGCCGTATTGCGAAGAAATACCCTGGAACAGACAACATCACAAGAATCGTAAAGCTGAAAACACAACAGGGAGAAATCAAAATACCTATATCGGAACTTTGCTCTCTTCAAACTAATTCAAACAAACCACTAACAGAAAACTAAAAACTAGTAAGTGCACACCGGAACACTTAAAATTTACCTTACTTGTTGTACAATCACAAACTACACAAAAAAAAATTTAAATCTAACCAAAAATCCAAAAAATAAAATGGCAACCTTCGAACATCAATAGCTTGCAATTCGAGCGTTTATTCATTTAACAGAAGTACCTACCAGGGTAACCAAACGTTCAGCCAAACAAGGAGTGCGTCACCCATGCACAGTATCCACATATACCCATAGCTCAAACACTCCACCCATTCGATCTACAGTCCACGATATCTAGATGCATACTCACACCCACGTGTAAAGTTCAAACCGAATCCTCAACCAACGGCCTCTAGCACTAGAGTCTCCAACCCTTTGGACCACACAAACACACGCACACACACACACGTAAACACAACCTAGAGTCAATAGCCCTGCTATATCACAGAAATTATACACACCCACTAGTGGCACCAAGATTACTTGTCGCGATTACAACAGCGACCAAAATGGTGGAAGCCACAGCCACAACTAGAGGTAGGAGACCTGTCCTTGATAAAGGATGAACGTCTTCCCCCATCAAAATGGAGTTTAGGCCGTATTGTGAAGACATACCCAGGAACAGACAACATCACAAGAGTCGTAAAGCTGAAAACACAACAGGGAGAAATCAAACGACCTATAACGAAACTTTGCCCTCTGCCAACTAATTCAAACAAACCACTAACAGAAAACTAGTAAGTACATACCGGAACACTTAAAATTTAACTTACATATTGTACAATCACAAACTACTCAAAAAAAAATTTTAAATCTAACCAAAATCCAAAAAATAAATTTTCAACCTTCGAACATCAATAGCTTCCAATTCGAGCGTTTATTCATTTTACAGAAGTACATACCAGCGTAACCAATCGTTCACCCAAACAAGGAGTGCGTCACCCATGCACAGTATCCACATATACCCATAGCTCAAACACTCCACCCATTCGATCTACAGTCCACGATATCTAGATGCATACTCACACCCACGTGTAAAGTTCAAACCGAATCCGCAACCAATTTCCTCTAACGCTAGAGTCTACAACAGTTTGGACCACACAAACACACGCACACACACACGTACACACAACCTAGAGTCAATAGTCCTGCTATATCACTGAAATTACACACACCCACTAGTGGCACCAAGATTACTTGTCGCGATTACAACAGCGACCAAAATGGTTGAAGCCACTGCCTCAACTAAAGGTAGGAGACCTGTCCTTGATAAAGGATGAACGTCTTCCCCCATCAAAATGGAGTTTAAGCCGTATTGTGAAGACATACCCTGGAACAGAAAACATCACAAGAGTCGTAAAGCTGAAAACACAAAAGGGAAAAATCAAACGACCTATAACGAAACTTTGCCCTCTGCCAACTAATTCAAAAAAACCACTAACAGAAAACTAGTAAGTACACACCGGAACCGTTAACATTTAACTTACATATTGTACAATCACAATCTACACAAAAAAAATTTAAATTCTAAGCAAAATCTAAAAAATAAATTGGCAACCTTCGAACATCAATAGCTTGCAATTCGAGCGTCCATTCATTTTACAGAAGTACCTACCAGCGTAACCAAACGTTCACCCAAACAAGGAGTGCGTCACCTATGCACAGTATCCACATATACCCATAGCTCAAACACACCACCCATTCGATCTACAGTCCACGATATCTAGATGCATACTCACACCCACGTGTAAAGTTCAAACCGAATCCGCAACCAACGGCCTCTAACGCTAGAGTCTACAACAATTCGGACCACACAAACACACGCACACACACACGTACACACAACCTAGAGTCAATAGTCCTGCTATATCACTGAAATTACACACACCCACTAGTGGCACCAAGATTACTTGTCGCGATTACAACAGCGACCAAAATGGTTGAAGCCACAGCCACAACTAGAGGTAGGAGACCTGTCCTTGATAAAGGATGAACGTCTTCCCCCATCAAAATGGAGTTTAGGCCGTATTGTGAAGACATACCCAGGAACAGACAACATCACAAGAGTCGTAAAGCTGAAAACACAACAGGGAGAAATCAAACGACCTATAACGAAACTTTGCCCTCTGCCAACTAATTCAAACAAACCACTAACAGAAAACTAGTAAGTACATACCGGAACACTTAAAATTTAACTTACATATTGTACAATCACAAACTACTCAAAAAAAAATTTTAAATCTAACCAAAATCCAAAAAATAAATTTTCAACCTTCGAACATCAATAGCTTCCAATTCGAGCGTTTATTCATTTTACAGAAGTACATACCAGCGTAACCAATCGTTCACCCAAACAAGGAGTGCGTCACCCATGCACAGTATCCACATATACCCATAGCTCAAACACTCCACCCATTCGATCTACAGTCCACGATATCTAGATGCATACTCACACCCACGTGTAAAGTCCAAACCGAATCCACAACCAACGGCCTCTAACACTAGAGTTTTTAGTTTTCAATGCATTTTATTATATTATTCATTAACTCTTACATACTAACAAAAAATGCTTAAATGCTAGCTTAAAATTACTTAGCAGTCTTATATTAACTTACTGGCCCCACACAGGCACTCTAAGCTGCTCTAAATTCTTATATCTATGTCTTTCGACTTTATTTACATTTTATTGAAATATTTGTCGATATATCTTGTGTACTTAAGGCTAAGAAAAAAATTGTTAACAAAAACTTAGCATATGGACTTAATTTTCTGTAAAACTTAATGTCTAACTTAAAATAAACCTTAGTCTACCTAACCTACATACACAATATACACACATATATATAATACACAATTGTATATTTCTTAAATGCTAACCTAAACCTATGCAAGCTGGCCACCGCTATTTACAGAGCAAATAAATTGGTCAGCTCTGCCTCATTAGTGAGTCTGGTCCGTAATTGACGGAAACGACGACGAAACATCTTCTCCATCATTCAACCACCAGAAATGCTGGTGCTGCCGAACGACATCCCTCTTATCGCGATTCCCCACCGCCCTACTGAACCTGAGACGATCCACACTGCCGTGTGCGACGTCTCTATCGTAGTTGAGTCGCCTGTCCCCAGCTTTCCGAGCGACATGGAAGATTAACGGGACCGCTGGTCTATCCTGGATCAACCCTATCTGATCTAGGTAGAGGAATGCTTCCGGTGGATCGAAGCCGTCAGAGCGCACACTCTCGTGGTAAAGGTAGTTGGGGTAGTAAGCCCCAGATATCACGTTATTCGTCGAGGCCATTGCTCTTGCAATGTGCCTTCGAGTCAGCTTAATTACGAAGTTGTCCACTCGTATTAGGTTCGCCCTGTTGTAAAGAACCTCATAACGATAAAAATTTTTGTACTCCGATCTGGTGTTCTGTACAAGCGAAGGCAAGCCCTCTCAAACACCCGAATCTTTTCCATTAAGCTTGCTCGTACATTGAACCACACGGGGCACCCGAATACCAGCATGGGCCTGACAAGGGCCATGTAGCAGATTACCTTTACCCTCGCATCGAGTTGGCTGCTATAAAACAGTCTCTTTGTAAGGGCAAAGGCACCTTTAGCTCTGGCCAGAGCAGCATCTACATTTTTATCAAAATACAGAAACCGATCTAGCCAGATCCCAAGATATCTGACTACATTTCGACAAGCAATAGGATGTCCGTGTTGTCCAATGATCGAGAACTTACGCCAATTTTTCCTGGTATCCCTAGAGGCTCCAGACAACGGCGTCCTAAAGAGAATGGTTTCCGACTTCTGAAAGATGACTGGAAGTAGTCATCGCAAAATCGTCTTATCTTATCGAAGTCACGCTGCAAGAGAGTATTAATGACCTCGATTTTTGGACCTGTTCTGTACGCTAGCAAATCGTCTGCGTACGCAATAGTATGGGGAAGTGAATCTATCAAGTCGTTTGTATAAATGTTGAATAGGATCGACGAATTGACCGCGCCTTGCTGAAGACCATTTTTAATTTGAAATATTCCAACAGAACTTACATCGCCATTTTTTACGATGAACTGTCTGTTGGTTAGCATATTATAAAGAATGTACAAGAGTGGTTTACTGATCCCCAGCCTAGTCAGCTTATAGAAAAGACCCTCTACGGTGTCGAAGGCCTTCTCCAAGTCAACAAGGCAGGCACCAGTACATTGGTTTTTGCCTTTATTCCATTGGATATCGGACACCAGTTTAGACGCGGCATGTGAGATATCATGCCTTAAAACCGAATTGATTATCCGGAACTATATGTTTGTCCTCAACCCACCTAGACAGAGCTCTATTGATTACTTTTTCAAATACCTTACTGATATTCGGAAGGAGACTTATCGACCGGAGATTCGCCGGATTGGATATATCCTTTCCCTTTTTGGGGATAGGTTGCACCACCGCCGTTTTCCAATGCGCTGAATAATGTGCATTATTCATTGCATTATTAAACAGGGTGGTGTAAATGTCCACCGCTTCTAGAGGAAGATGTCGAAGCACGATGTTCGGAATACTGATTTCTTAGCCCTGATTGTGTCGGAGATCTCATGGAGCTCTTCCTTCGAAATGAACGGAGGCAGGTCACCCTCTCTGGTAATGACATTATTTGCCATATTTTCGTCGCTGAACCGGGTGTACCCAGAGCCCTCGGATCGCCAGTTCTCTACTTCGTTTCGAATGCAGAAGTCGTGCACCAAGACGCGATTGTCCAGGTCATAATTAGGGCCAATGGTATCAGTGGCCTTGTATATTTCCTGGAAAATCGCCCCTATAGCCTCAACCTTCTCCTGTGGATCCTCGATCACAAAGAAGTCGTTATCATCAGCGGCCTCATTTGGATCAATACCTGCTATTGTCAGTAACCGTTCGTTGTCTGTTGTCCGCGCTATTTTAAGACACTGAAGGTCGTTTTGATTTTTTCTCCGAAATAGTTTATTTATTTGAGGGAACATATTCGGGTTGCTGGTGTTTACAGCCCGAACCCTGTTGTTCCAATATGAACTTACAGAAATTCTGTAATTCTCTTTTATTAACGTTTGAATATTTTTAATCGACGACTTCAGTGTCCTAATCTCCGGGTCTTGTCTGTCAGTAAACTGTCTATACAAGTTTTTGAGTCTTGTCAGTAGTCTACTTTTCTGTCGGTGCAGTGCGTCAATAGTAGGATTACGGAACAGGTCTTCGTTAGTCGTATGTC
The DNA here is from genome assembly GCA_963966105.1 of Volucella zonaria. Classification (NCBI taxonomy): domain Eukaryota; kingdom Metazoa; phylum Arthropoda; class Insecta; order Diptera; family Syrphidae; genus Volucella; species Volucella zonaria. The sequence continues at coordinate 2,534,639 of CAWYQB010000254.1, read as the reverse complement.
GATATCGCGGTATTGTTGTGTCCATAGTTTGTTTAATTGTCTCGTCCATTTGTTTTAGGTAGTTGTCGATCTCCTCGTTTGACAAATTCCTATTGGACGGTGGGTGGAGCGTATTCGAGGAGAGCGCACTTGTCATGGTTGCGGAGAAGCGTGTCCATCGAGTCTTACTGTAGTTGTAAGAATATCTTTGGACAAACTCCTCCAATTCCGCAATTTCGTTGGGAACTGTAATTTCGGTGCTAAAACCGCAATGGTCACTGTCATACACGAATGTGCGCAGACAGTTTAGCGTTTTTAAATTCGTACCTGTCAGTCGTATACGTTCATCGTAAAGCAGTAGATCCAAATAAGACCCGCATTTGGGAAACGACGGGATATTCGTCGCTTTAAGACGGAGTCTGTACATGACATCGTGCTGACCCCACCAATCGAGTAGTAGGTTCCCTCTAGTATTTGGCAAATTATTTCCCCAATCTCTGTCTTTAGCGTTGAAATCCCCGCCGATTACAAAATAATCCTCCCCCGATTCCAGCCTCAGGAGTCGAACAAACGTGTCAAGCTCTGTAATAAATAAAGTGGATTGTGAAGTCTCAGGTGCATAAACAGAGGCCAAGTACAGCCGCTTTCCACTGCGGAGCGGGATGTAAATGACTACTGCCTCCAACACCCGGAACCTACGCAACACTCCCTTGTACACTCTGTGAAATTTTATACCTTGTTTAATGAAGATCGCGACACCGTCTCCACGTTTGGATCGGGGCCGGTTTCTTCTTCTAACAATATAATTATTGTACTCCAGTTTGTGCTTATCGGTTAGCTTGGTTTTGCTAGCGAAAAGTACATCAGGAGTTTGGTCTTGTAGCAATTTAAACATCGCGGCTCTTCGCTCGATCCTAATCAGTGAATTAACATTTACCGCAAGGACCTTCAAAGATTGCTCCACCATGTGCGTACCCATTACGACATGTGTTGCGTTAGGCCCGGCAGCAGCGCGTAGATCTGGTCCACCCGCTTGGCCTGTTCTTGCACCTGCTTTTGCAGCTGAGCCATCTGCCCTTGGATTGCGAGCAAGATGGCCAGCATGTTGGGTGCAGCTTCCGTTGTTCTCGGCATTGGCGCTGGAGAAGCAACAGTCGCTTGCTGTACCGTAGCCCCCCTACCTGCCGGGTAGGAGACCTGTCCTTGATAAAGGATGAATGTCTTCCCTCATCAAAATGGAGTTTAGGCCGTATTGTGAAGACATACCCTGGAACAGACAACATCACAAGAGTCCTAAAGCTGAAAACACAACAGGGAGAAATCAAACGACCTATAAAGAAACCTTGCCCTCTGCCAAATAACGCAAACAAACCTCTAACAGAAAACTAGTAAGTACAAACCGGAACACTTAAAATTTAACTTACATATTGTACAATCACAAACTACTCAAAAAAAAATTTAAAATCTAACCAAAATCCAAAAAATAAATTGGCAACCATCGAACATCAATAGCTTGCAATTCGAGCGTTTATTCATTTTACAGAAGTACCTACCACGCTGGTTCACCCAAACAAGGAGTGCGTCACCCATGCACAGTATCCACATATACCCATAGCTCAAAAACACCACCAATTCGATCTACAGTCCACGATATCTAGATACATACTCATACCCATGTATAAAGTTCAAACCGAATCCACAACCAACTGCCTCTAACAGTAGAGTCTCCAACCCTTTGGTGAGAAATAATGTTTTCAATATAGATATTTGGCTTAGACAAGGAGAAGCACATTACTTTTGATTTATTGCTAAGAATAAGTCGATGGTAGTTTAACCAGGTGGTAAGAATCTCTAAATCTGTATTTATTTGCTCACGAGCCATAGCTGCGGAGTTGCATGAATATGCTAATGCAATATCATCTGCGTAACCGACTATATGACCATTGACAGGGAGACTGAATATAGAATTTATATACAAGAGAAAAAGGATCGGCCCTAAGACAGATCCTTGAGGGACGCCGGTATTAGCGCAAATCTCCTCCTTGCTAACAACGTCACTAACTCTTACCCGTTGTTTTCTGTTGGTTAGGTATGAATTAAACCAGTCGAGTATATTTCCTCTGAAACCAGCATTGTAAAGTTTTTGAAGTAGGATTGCATGGTCAACAAGGTCAAAAGCTTTGGTTAGATCAAGAAATAGGCCAAATGTGCTCAGACTATTGTCTAGTCCTTTATATATATTACTTAAAAATGCCACTATTGCATCTTCAGTACACTTAGCTTTTATGAAACCAAATTGAGAAACTCTAAAGAAACTTGATTTATTCAAAAAAGTTAGCATCTTTTCAACAATGATTCTTTCAAATATTTTTGAAAAAACTGATAACAAGGATATGGGTCTATAATTGTTCCGATCACTTGGATCACTCTTCTTGAAAACAGGAATAATCAATGAGGTCTTAAGATGTTCTGGGAATACCCCGATTTGGAAGCTTTGATTAACAATATATGTTAAAGGCGCAACTATATATTTTCCTATCTTTTTAATGACAAAATTACTTATACCGTCAGGTCCAGATGAATTTTTGTTTTTTAGTGAGTTAATAATAGCCAGATGGTCTGAATTATTTACTGATGTAAAGAAGAAAGAAAAAGGGTATATTTTATCAACCAAATATTTTTTGTTTGTTTCAGTGATTTGAGTGCATACATCCGGTTTTGAGATGATAGCAACATTTTTAAAGAAGTCATTCATCCCGTTGCTTAACTCCTCATTACTAACAGCAGTTTTATTGCCTAGTTTAAGAAGTTTTAAACCCTGTTCATTTTTATCTTTTCCTAAAATAGTGTTTATAATTCGCCACTGTTCTTTAGGATTAAGCCTATGTTCCTCAAATTTTCTTCGGTAGTATTCAGTTTTACGTTCCTCTACTAAATTATGCACATTAGTTTGCAGCATTTTATATGTGTGTTTAATTAAAGGCTGGTTCATTTTATTTTTATTTTTAGCGTAGAATTTATTTTTTTCCCAAACCTTTTCACAAATTTCAAGAGTCATCCGTGGTTTAATTTTCTTGACCCTATTTATTTTCTTATTTTTCACACATAAGCTAATATAACACTTAAGGATTTTTAAAAAAGCTAATAAGCCATTTGAAGGACAAGCTGAACCGTATACTGGGTCCCAAGTTTCTAAAGACAAACATTGAAACAGTTTTGAGAAATTAATCGTAGTTCCTTCTTTTCTACAAGTTGGTTTAGAATTCATGCCAACGGAAGTTCTTACGAGGTTTTTTAAAGTAATACCAATTAAATGGTGGTCAGTTATGCCTAGCTCTCGAATAAACGGATATGTATCGGTAAGTTCCGAGGACTTAAGAAAAATGTGGTCAATGCATGACTTGGAATTGTTACATATTCTAGTTGGTAAATTTATAAACGATCGAAAGCCTAGCGAACATAATAAGAGCATATAATCATCACTGTCCCTTGGTAGATTAAAAACGTCGATATTGATATCCCCAATTAAGAAGACGTTATCACAGTTGATAGAGCACAGTAGACATTCAAGGTCTTCGAGAAAAATTTTACGATCCACAGACTGCAGCCGATATACACAAACGACAGTAACTGACAAATTCAAACATACTTTCGGTTTAATTATTACACAGTCGGCACTTTCAATTTCAGGGGTTAGAACATCATCCACTTCAAGATCGTTTTTGACAAAGACACCTGTACCTCCAGCGATATAAGTTTCGTTACATTTTGGATATACAAAATAACCCGGGATAGAAAAATTTGACATTTCATGCTTAAAAGCCCACATCTCCGTTAGTATCATAATTGAAGGTATATAACGAAACTTTGCCCTCTGCCAACTAATTCAAACAAACCACTGACAGAAAACTAGTAAGTACACACCGGAACACTTAAAATTTAACTTACATATGGTACAATCACAAACTGCTCAAAAAAAAATTTAAAATCTAACCAAAATCCACAAAATAAATTGGCAACCTTCGACTATCAATAGCTTGCAATTCGAGAGTTTATTCATTTTACAGAAGTACCTACCAGCGTAACCAAACGTTCACCCAAACAAGGAGTGCGTCACAAATGCACAGTATCCACATATACCCATAGCTCAAAACCACCACCCATTCGATCTACAGTCCACGATAGCTAGATACATACTCCTACCCACGCATAAAGTTCAAACCAAATCCACAAGCAACGGCCTCTAACTCCAGAGTCTACAAACCTTTGGACCAAACAAACACACACACGTACACACAACCTAGATTCAATAGCCCTGCTATATCACAGAAATTGCACACACCCACTAGTGGCACCAAGATTACTTGTCGCGATTACAACAGCGACCAAAATGGTTGAAGCCACAGCCACAACTGGAGGTAGGAGGCCTGTCCTTGATAAGGGATGAACGTCTTCCACCATCACAATGTAGTTTAGGCCGTATTGTGAAGACATACCCTGACTCTAACACTAGAGTTTGCAATCGCAAACTACTCAAAAAAAAATTTTAAATCTATCCAAAATCCAAAAAATAAATTTGCAACTTTCGAACATCAATAGCTTGCAATTCGAGCGTTTATTCATTTTACAGAAGTACCTACCAGCGTAACCAAACGTTGACCCAAACAAGGAGTGCGTCATCCATGCACAGTATCCACATATACCCATAGCTCAAAAACACCACACATTCGATCTACAGTCCACGATATCTAGATGCATACTCACACCCACGTGTAAAGTTCAAACCGAATCCGCAACCAATTTCCTCTAACGCTAGAGTCTACAACCCTTTGGACCACACAAACACACGCACACACAAACACGTACACACAACCTAGAGTCAACAGCCCTGCTATATCACAGAAATTGCACACACCCACTAGTGGCACCAAGATTACTTGTCGCGATTACAACAGCGAATAAAATGGTTGAAGCCACAGCCACAACTAGAGGTAGGAGACCTGTCCTTGATAAAGGATGAACGTCTTTCACCATCACAATGGAGTTTAGGCCGTATTGTGAAGACATACCCTGGCGCGGACAACATCACAAGAGTCGTAAAGCTGAAAACACAACAGGGAGAAATCAAACGTCCTATAACGAAACTTTGCCCTTTGCCAACTAATTCAAACAAACCACTAACAACATCATCATCTTCTCCTACCCACCGTCGAGTTCGGACGTGTTTTAATTTCGCTCCGCGATAATTTGTGAATATTTGTTTTACTGTTTGACCTTTTTCCTTTTTTTTTGTTTTTTTTCGTGTGTGACCCCATTCTTCCCAATCGCTTACACCATAAATTCCCAGTGTCATCAAAATACAGTGAATTTGTATTTCCTCAGTGTCATTAAAACACAGTGACTTTGTGCCTTAAAAAAAAAAAAAAAAAATACATATATTTATAAAAATAATTAATACTCTGATCTAATTTAACCATGTCTTCCTGTGGATTTGCTGACTGCGCTTTACCTACTAACACAATGGAAATGATTACATGCAATGGGATATGTGGAAAGAAATTCCATCCCATATGCATTAGTTTAAGCAGAAACGCTAAAACTCATCTGGAAGAGTATAAGCGCATATTCTGCTTCTTCTGTGTAGAGTGCCGGACCATCTCCCAGGCACATATAATGCTGCCTATAAAATGTAATAACCAGCAACTAATTGGGCTTGCAGACTCGATTGCAGAGTTAAAATGCGAAGTTCAATTCAATAGCAAAAATGTAACCAAACTAATTTCCGAGAGCCATGATAACCTACACTGTTCGATCGATAACAGCATAACCACCACAAAATCAGCTGTTCAATCCCTGCAGTCTAAAATAAGTAAATTAGCAGATTCTGATAAGTCTCACTGCTCAAACGCGTTACCAGCGATTCAGTCAACTTCAGTTCAGTTGGGAAAAATTATGTCATCGTTGACTGACCAATCCACTCTTCTACATCTCAAGCATGCTGAACAAGCCGAAAACATCGGATCCATCCAACATGACCTCAATTTTCTAAGTGAGGAAGCTGCATCCACTAGATCAACCACAATGCAGATATTGGAGGAATTAAAGCACATCTCTAGTAAGCCGGATGCACCTCCATCTGCAGTAAGCCCGTGTAACAAATCCTTACACGACGAGCTATATACATCACCCTCAAACACTTCAGTCCCAACTCATTCAATAACCATTACCACCGTTCAATCCACTTCGATAAATGCAACTTCGATCACCAATCCCGTTCCAAGACCATTGCCAATAATTAGGGCTTTTGGGACATCCTGGACTCTCCCTGAAGGGACCAACAGAATTCAAAAATTAAATAAAATGAATCTTGAAGCCACCAAAAAACCGGAGCTGTCTACTTTCTTTCTTCAAGGTGCCCCACGTCACGCAAGCCCGTCCTGCATCAAAGACCTTTTTAGGAAGAAATTTGGTATACAGGACATCAAGTGTAAACAAGTTGGCAAAGTGAAGAGCAAAAACGGCATTTGTTTTGAAATACGTATACCCACTAAATGCGATTGGATGTTCAAATCTTCGGACGGCATACCAATCTCGGAAGAGATGGTCATCACCCAACGGAAGGATATGATATATAATAAGTTTGCTAATAAAAGAAAAGATAGCACCCACAATTCTGCCCTATCCCATCAACATCCCAACTCAAACTGGTCATTTAAGACCCAAATCTTTCCAAGATTCACCTCGCTACTACCCCCCTTTGCTACATCCAAAAAGAACACCAGAGTCGCTACACCAAATCCTCTCGCTCCCCTCACCAAATCTTTAAAGCCGCCTCAAAACAGAGTTTCACTAGTCCAGATTCTAGTTCCGGGGAGCTTGAACATCATGTCCCTTCTTCATCCGCTCGTTCGCCTGCCCTCGATTCTTGCCGGAAATACCTTGACCCACTCCTTCCACCAACTGTCAAACTCACAAAAAAATTTTCTGATATGAATGATAACAGTCGTTACATTGTATCTCGTTTGAGAGACCGCCGCATTTATGAAAATGTTCGGCTCTACCTTGCCTACTTGCACGTCAAACCCAACTCCGTTTGCATTGATGGCATAACCAAAACCAACATTATGGTTTCGATTCAACGAGAAGGTCTTCCTATTAAGCCAGCAAATTTTCGTTCGCTACCATGAGAGTTTCGACATCTCTTCCGATGAAGTTCATAATGATCTTTCCACGCTGTCTTTGCATGTCAGCTCTAAACGTCTCTCCCACTTGCAAAGAACTCGTTCAAATTTTAAAAACTATTACAGTTCCTAACAAACTAAATCCTGTATCCTCCAGTCCACAATGCCTGTCCATTTACTACCAAAATGTAAGAGGTTTGCGCTCTAAAATCTCCGTCGTATATCTCAATTCTCAAAAGTTACCCTACGACCTAATTGCTCTTACTGAAACAAATCTAATTCCGGACATTAATAACCTTGAGCTGTTTCCTCCAAATTTCAACGTTTTTCGAAAAGATGGATTTGAGAGAGCTGATAATCCCTATGGCCAAGGTGTATTACTAGCAATCCGGAACTTTTTCCACGCAACTCCTGTTGATATTCCCCACACTGACAACTTTGAGTTAGTATGTGTCAACATTACGCTCCCCAAACGCTATCTTTACGTACTTTGTTGTTACATTCACCCATCCCAACCAATTGAGTCTTATCGACCTGTAGTTCACGCAGTGGATTTTTTGACAGATAATGCACAACCTGAAGACTGTATTATTCTAGTAGGGGATTTCAACCTCCCTCAACTTAAATGGGAGCCTTCCGACAACTCGTCTCATTTCGTCTCTCTTCATTCGTCCTCAGAAATAGAAATTTTGATGGTGGACTGCCTAACCAACTCAAGTCTATATCAGATTAGTGGAATACCTAACACAATGAACAGACAACTCGACCTTGTCTTCACATCCGATTCAGATAACTGTATCGTTTATAGGAGTGATCATCTTCTTTCTACCCTAGACCGCCTTCATCCCCCCTTGTCAATTATATACTCATATGAAAATGGTAACACAAGTGTCGATGCGGAAAATGCATTTTCATTTAACTTCCGAAGAACCGACTTTAACAAACTTAAAAACAACATTAACTTTGACTTTATTGCTGAGACGACTAATATTGATCTTGCCTTATCAACGTTCTATTCGTTAATTTTCTCCTGCTTTGCCCAATCGGTTCCATATACCTTCCAAAAGGACTGCATGTCAGCTCCTCCCTGGTACAACAAGGAGTTGCGCTCTCTCCGTAATTACAGAAACAAGTTGTGGCATAAATTCTTAAGGACTCGATCTGATTCCGACTACAGTAATTATCGATTGGTATATAATCGTTTTTCTGAACTTTGTGAGTCTCTTTACCTTGAGTACCTCTACCGCATGCAATTTAACTTAGTCTCAGACCCTAAATGCTTCTACCAGATTGTTAATACCAAAAGAAAGTCAGACGGCTACCCATCTACTCTCAAATTTCTCAGTGAATCTTCTGCCGACCCGAAAACCATTGCAAATTTCTTTGCCTGTCATTTTAATAAATCCTTTTCTAAAAAAACAGCTGAACCCGATCCTAGTTACTTTAGCTATATGAGAAACTATCCTGAGACATCATCCGTTTCGCTAAATATAACAACATCTTTGGTGTCTGATAATATTACCAAACTTAAAGATGATTTTTCGTCCGGCCCTGATGGCCTTCCGGCTGTTGTAATAAAAGAGTGTATTAACCATCTCGGTCCTCCCCTTGCTGCCCTATTTAACTTGTCTGTCTCAACAGGTACTTTCCCTTTCCTATGGAAGGAATCTTACATCATCCCTATTCATAAAAAAGGAAGTAAGGCCGAAGTCGATAATTATAGGCCCATAGCAAAACTCTCTTGCACACCCAAACTTTTTGAAAGCATAGTCTATCAACAACTGCTTCCGTACTGTAGGCCAACTATCTGTACAAATCAGCACGGTTTCATGAAAGGTAAATCAATGACCACTAACCTAACAGAGTTCGTCTCTAGGACGCTTCATGCTTTAGAAGACGGTGATGAAGTCGATTCAATTTCCACTGATTTCAGCAAGGCATTCGATAAAATTTCTCACCAACTTATCATTTTTAAACTAAAAAAACTTGGCTTTTCCCTCATTTTGTGGCATGGACCAAATCCTATTTAGAAGATCGAGAATACAGGGTCATGTTCAGATCTTCAATATCCGACCCAATTAAAGCAACATCTGGTGTCCCTCAGGGTAGTCACCTTGGGCCAATCATCTTTATCCTGACGATTAACGACATAAATCTCATTTTAAAGTATTCTAATCTTTCTATTTTCGCTGATGACATGAGAATTTCCAAATTCATTTCATTGCCTTCTGACTCCCATTGCCTGCAAGATGACTTAAATAAGTTTTCGGTATGGTGCAAGCAAAACTTTTTGGAGCTTAATGTCAGCAAATGCCAAGCGATAACCTATTCCCGCAAACGTTTACCTCCCCCTCCAAGAAACTACTTCATCTGCAATGAGCCTATTCCTTCCACTACCCAAGTACGGGATCTAGGAATAATTTGTGACAGAGAATTGAATTTCGACTCACATATTGACAGCATTATAAATAAAGCTAACTCTGCACTTGGTTTTATCAAAAGCTGGTCGAAAGAATTTTCCAACCCTTACGTTACGAAGTCCCTGTACATTACTTTTGTAAGGCCTCTTCTCGATTATTGCAGCCAAGTTTGGTCACCCTATAAACTAACCCACATTCAAAGCATAGAAGCAGTCCAACGCAGGTTTATCCGTTTTGCACTTCGTGGTCTACCCTAGGCCGGCCCATATGGATTACCCCCTATGAAAATAGGCTGGAACTAATTAGCATGCATACCCTAAAAACACGTCGTGAAGTCGCTGATGTACTTTTTATCCACCAGTTACTGACTGGAAACATCGAGTGCTCGAGAATAACGCAAAATATTGCATTCACTTCCAATCCCCGTTATCTAAGATCTGTCCCACTCTTCCTGATCCGAACTCACCGTACCAAGTACGGTCACTTTGAACCAATATGTAGAATGTTGCGTATAACGAACAACTACGCCGAAGTCTTTGACCTAAATAGCAGCAAACACGAAATGAAAAAAGCACTGCTCAATATGCCACTCCCTTAACTAAATAAAGTTGTCCGGGGTAGACCCGGGCTAATAACAGAAAACTAGTAAGTACACACCGGAACACTTAAAATTTAACTTACATATTGTACAATCACAAGCTACTCAAAAAAAAATTTTAAATCTAACCAAAATCCAAAAACTAAATTGGCAACCTTCGAACATCAATAGCTTGCAATTCGAGCGTTTATTCATTTTACAGAAGTACCTACCAACGTAACCAAACGTTCACCAAACAAGGAGTGCGTCACCCATGCACAGTATCCACATATACCCATAGCTCAAAAACACCACCCATTCGATCTACAGTCTACGATATCTAGATACATACTCATACCCACGTATAAAGTTCAAACCGAATCGACAACCAACGGCCTCTAACACTAGAGTCTACAACCTTTTGGACCACACAAACACACGCACACACACACACGTACACACAATCTAGTTTAGGCCATATTGTGAGGACATACCCTGGAACAGACAACATCACAAGAGTCGTAAAGCTGAAATCACAATAGGGAGAAATCAAACGACCTATAACGAAACTCTGCCATCTGCCAACTAACGCAAACAATCCACTAACAGAAAACTAGTAAGTACAAACCGGAACACATAAAATTTGCCTTACATATTGTACAATCACAAACTACTCAAAAAAAAAATTGTAAGTCTATCCAAAATCCAAAAAATAAATTGGCAACCTTCGAACATCAATAGCTTGCAATTCGAGCGTTTATTCATTTTACAGAAGTACCTACCAGCGTAACCAAACGTTCACCCAAACAAGGAGTGCGTCACCCATGCACAGTATCCACATATACCCATAGCTCAAAAACATCACCCATTCGATCTACAGTCCACGATATCTAGATACAAACTCATACACACGTATAAAGTTCAAACCAAATCCACAACCAACGGCCTCTAACACTAGAGTCTACAACCCTTTAGACCACTCAAACACACGCACACACACACACGTACACACAACCTAGAGTCATTAGCCCTGCTATATCACAGAAATTACACACACCCACTAGTGGCACCAAGACTACTTGTCGCGATTAAAACAGCGACCAAAATGGTTGAAGCCACAGCCACAACTAGAGGTAGGAAACCTGTTTTTTTTTTTTTTTTTTGTATGCATTTTTATTTTCATTCATTAATTAATTCTTATATGCTAGACAAAAAAACGCTTAAAAATTAGCTTAATTAACTTAAAATTATCTTATTCTAGCTTACTGGCCCCATGCGGGCACTCTAAGTTAAACCTAACACTTAAACTATGTCTTTCGACGAATCTTACGTTACACGTTTACACTATCTCTATTCATTATTAAAACTAAGAAAACATTTTTTAACAAAAACTTAGTAACCTGACTTTTTTTTTTTACTATATTATAAAACTTAAAACTAAAATCCTACAAACTACCTAAGAATAAATCTTAATCTACTTAACCTACTTACATCTAATACATAACATACACATACAAATATATATATATACATAATATATATATACGTAATATATAAATATATGCACATATATATACTTTTTTTTTTTTTTTTAATTTTTTAGTTTATTTATTTTTTTTTTTTGTTTTTATGTTTTTTCTTTTTTACTTAAATCTAACCTAATTCTACCTAAAACTATGTAAGCCGGCCATGGCTAAAAAAAAAAAAAAAAAAAAAAACAAATTAGGCTGACCGACTTTGCTTCACAAGAAGCTACCTATTGCTAGAGGAATTCGACGACGAAGTATCCTCTCCCTCAAAAAGCCACCAAAATTGTTGGTGCTGCTGAACAACATCCCTCCTATCGCGACTCCCTACCGCCCTACTGAACCGGAGACGCTCCGCACTGCCGTGTGCGACGTCTCTGTCGTAGTTGAGTCGCCTGTCCGCAGCTATTCGAGCAACGTGGAAGATTAGCGGCACAGCCAATCTGTCCTGGATCAGACCTTTGCTATCAAGGTAGAGGAATGCTTCTGGAGGAACACAGCCGTCAAAGCGAACTCTCTCATGATACATATAATTAGGGTAGTAAGCCCCAGAGATCAGGTTGTTCGACGATGTCATTGCTCTTGCAATGTGCCTTCGAGTCAACTTAATAACAAAATTGTCCACTCTTATTAGGTTCGCCCTATTGTACCAGACCTCATTGCGATAGAATTTTATGTACTCAGACTCTGGTGTTCTGTATAACCGAAGACAAGCCCTAAGGCAAGCCCTCTCAAACACCCGAATCTTTTCCAATAAACTTGCTCTCACGTTGAACCACACGGGACATCCAAACACAAGCATAGGCCGGATAAGGGCCATGTAGCAGATCACCTTCACCCTCGCATCGAGTTGGCTGTTGTAAAACAGTCTCCTTGTAAGGGCAAAAGCACCTCTGGCTCTGGCCAGAGCAACATCTATATGTTTGTTAAAATACAGATATTGATCTAGCCAGATCCCAAGGTATCTGACTACATTTCGACAAGCAAGTGGCTGTCCATGTTGTCCGACGATAGAGAACTTTCGCCAATTCTTTCTGGTATCCCTAGAGGCCCCAGACAAAGGCGTCCTAAACAGAATAGTTTCCGACTTCTGAAAGTTGATTTTCAACTTCCAGTCATCGCAATATTGTTTAATTTTGTCGAAGTCACATTGCAAAAGTGTATTAATGACCTCAATCTTTGGACCTGATCTGTACGCGATTAAGTCGTCTGCGTACGCTATGGCATGGTGAAGCGAACCTATCAGATCACTTGTGTAAATGTTGAATAGGATCGGCGAATTTACCGCACCTTGTTGCAGACCGTTTTTAATGTTAAATATTCCAGCGGAAGTCACATCGCCATTCTTCACGATGAACTGTCTACTGGAGAGCATATCAAAAAGAATATACAGAAGTGGTTTACTAATGCCCAACCTGTCCAGCTTGGAAAAGAGTCCCTCTAACCATACGGTATCGAAGGCTTTTTCCAAGTCAATCAGGCAGGCACCAGTGCACTGTTTCTTGCTTTTGTTCCATTGGATATCAGAAACCAGTTCAGACGCAGCATGAATGATATCATGCCCCGCCTTGAAACCGAATTGATTATCCGGAACGATATGTTTGTCCTCAACCCACTTAGTCAGGACTCTATTGATCACCTTCTCGAAAAACTTACTGATGTTTGGAAAAAGACTGATCGAGCGGAGATATGCCGGATTGGAAGTATCTTTATTCCTTTTGGGAATGGGATGTACCACCGCAGTTTTCCAATGCGCTGGATAATGTGCATTATTCATTGCATTATTAAACAGGGTGGTATAAATGTTCACCGCTTCTAGTGGGAGATGTCGAAGCACAATGTTCGGTATTTCATCGGTTCCCACTGACTTTTTACTTCTGAGTGATTCGAAGATCGTTTGGAGCTCTTCCTTCGAAATGAACGGTGGTAATACCCTTTCGTTGGTGATGACATTATTTGCCATATTCTCGTCACTGAACTGGGTGAAACCCGAGCTCTCGAATCGCCAATTTACAATTTCATTTCGAAGGTAGAAATTGTGCAGAAGGACTCGACTCTCCAGGTCGTGGTTCGGGCCAATGCTGCCATTCGCCTTGTACACTTCCTGGAAAGTCGCGCCTATAGCCTCTACCTTCTCCTGCGGATCCTCGACCACAAAGAAGTTGTCATCATCAACGGCCTCACTTGGATCAATACCTGCTGCTACAAGTATTTGTTCGTTGTTCGTCGTTCGGGCGATTCTAAGACATGGAAGGTCGTTCTGATTATTTCTCCGAAATATTTTATTTATTTGCGGGAACATATTCGGGTTGCTGGTGTTTACAGCCCGAATTTTGTTGTTCCAATACAAACTTACAGAGTTTCTGTAATTTTCCTTTATTAATGTTTGGAGGTTTTTAATCGACGACTTCAATGTCATGATCTCCGGGTTATGTCTGTCAGTAAACTGTCTGTACAAGGTTTTTAGTCTTGACAGCAGCCTACTTTTTTGTCGATGCAGTGCGTCAATAGTTGCATTGCGGAATAAGTCTTCGTCGTCAGTGTGTTGATACCGAGGTATCGTTTTGTCCATTGTTCGTTTAATTGTCTCCTCGTTTGACAGATTTCTATTGGACGGTGGGTAGAGCGAATTCGAGGAGAGTGCTCTCGTCAGTATTCTTGAGAAGTGTGTCCAACGCACCCTACTATAATTGTAGGTATGCCTTTGAACAAACTCATCCAATTCCGCAATTTCGTTGGGAACAGTTATTTCGGTGCTGAGACCGCAATGGTCACCGTCATACACGAAAGTGCGTAGACAGTTTGTAGTTTGTTGGTTAGTGCACGTCAGTTGTATTCGTGAGTCGAGCAGCAGGAGATCCAAATAGGACCCGTGTCTGGGAAACGACGGACTATCTGTCGCTTTGAGGCCGAGTCGATACATCACACTGTGCTGACCCCACCAATTGAATAGTAGGTTCCCTCTAGTATTTGGTGTATTATTTCCCCAATCACTATGTTTGGCGTTGAAATCTCCGCCGATAATAAAGTAATTCTCCTCCAATTCCAGTCTTAGGAATCGAAAAAGTGTCTCGAGCTCCGAGATGAATAAGGTAGATTGAGTAGCCTCAGGTGCATAGATAGACACCACGTACAGCCGCTTTCCACTACGGAGAGGGATATACACGATGCATGCTTCCAGTACCTGGAACCTGCGTACTACACGACTGTATACTCTGTTAAAACGTATTCCTTTTGTTACAAAGATCGCAACGCCTCCTCCCCTAATGGAGTTGGGTCGGTTTCTCCGTACTATTTTATATCTTCTGTGCCTCATTTTATGTTTTTTGGTAAGCTTAGTTTCGCTAACCAAAAGCACATCAGGGGCTTGGTCTTTAAGCAATTTAAATAGTGCGGCTCTTCGTTCGAGCCTAATCAATGAATTAACATTCACTGCAAGGACCTTCAGGGTTTGCTCCGCCATGTACGTACCCATTACGACTGGAGGTGCGTTAGGCCCGGCAGCAGCGCGTATATTTGATCCACCCGCGCGGCCTGTTCAGTTACATGACGTTGGAGCTGAGCCATCTGCCCCTGGATAGAGAGCAAGATAGCTAGCATGTCAGGTACTGGTTCCGGTGCTCTAGGCGCTGGGGCCTGCGAGGCAACCTTCGCTTGCTGTACCGTATTTCCCCTACCTGCCGCCATTTGGGCGTAGGTAACCTGGGGAGTAACGGCTGGAGTTTGTATATGCAAGGGTGGACGTTTAACTTCCACCTTCTGCTGCCGAGCCAGATTTACTCTTTTGATGTATTGGAATTTGGGACATCCCCGATAATTTGCGGTGTGTCCCGTGTTCCTACATAAGGCACAAGAGAGTTGGCTTTTTTCCGACGCTCCGTCCTTACCTAGAGCGCATTCCTCTGACTTGTGGTCCTTTCCACACTTCACGCATCGAGGCTGCATTTCGCAGTTCGACGCGGCGTGCCCGAACCTTTGGCAGCGAACACATTGTAAAATGTTTTCGCTCCTCTTTAATTTTTCCCAGTGTACAACCTGGTAGTCTAGGACTTTGATACTCCTTAGACCATCCAGTTTGCTGTTGGGACTTAGCTGAACCAGGAAGAACGGCAGTTTCCGCTTCTCCCTTTTAGCTCTAGCCGTGACAAACGGCTTAACCCCTACGAATTTGAGCCCTTCGCACTCCTTCTCTTTCAGCAGTGCAAGGAGCTCCTCCGGATCAGTCGACGGCTCTAATCCCCTCAGCAGCATTGTTTGCAGCTTTTCACCCTTAGGGGTGTAGGAGAAGAACTCCGTCGTCGAACCCTTCAATAAACTTTTGATTTTGTGGTAGCGCTCCACTGTGTTACAGTGAATCGCATGCCTATCTACACCTAGTCTTTTAATAAAAAAATTACAGCCTATGGCCGACTTACAGAGTTCGATAGTGTCCTTTAACTCCAATTTAAAGGTGTTAATTGGTGGCACTTTTTGTTTGGTGGCTTTCTGCTCTTGCTGTTGTTGTTGTCTCTGCTGCTGTTGCCTTTGCTTA
This sequence comes from Volucella zonaria, assembly GCA_963966105.1. Taxonomy (NCBI): domain Eukaryota; kingdom Metazoa; phylum Arthropoda; class Insecta; order Diptera; family Syrphidae; genus Volucella; species Volucella zonaria. The sequence continues at coordinate 2,518,425 of CAWYQB010000254.1, read as the reverse complement.
TGTTGTTGTTGATGCTGTTGTTGTTGCTGTTGTTGCTGTTGTTGTTGCTGTTGTTGCTGTTGATGTTGCTGCTGTTGTTGTTGCGGCTTATTCTTCTGTACTTTTTGTTGTTTATGTTTTTGCTGTGCTTGTACATCTGTTTTTGTCAATTCTTGTGCCGGTTTCTGTATTTTTTGTTTTGTCAATGGTTGTTTCTGTTGTTGTTGTTGTGGAAGATCCACGTTTATGTTTTGTTGTCCTTGAGGTTTCTGGAGTAGTTGCTGCTTCTCCATCTCCCTCCTTGCCACTTGCTTGGCTTTTATAGCTAGCACTTTTTGTTGTAGCTGCTTGATGCTACTGTACAGAGCCTCGACCTCCTCCTCTTCGTCATCTGAGTCAGATGCAGCGAGGGATGCAAAGCTGTTTTCTGCTCCCCTGTACTGGCCTTCACCTCCGTCGGAAATAAATGGACAATCATTATTAACCGACTCTTGTCTCGTTTTGTTTTCTGCTGCGCTTGCTGCTATCATCGCAGCCCTCCCCCGCACTCTACCGTGCAGCATTTCCAGCGAAGCTGAATGCGCGCGCGTAATAATATTCGGAGTAGGCTCCAACTTCCTTCTCCTCTTTGTACCAGTGTCTGTTATTGTTGTTGTTGATTTTGCGTGGACTGGCTTCACGGCTTGATCATCAGACGACATCATGCCATCTGCTGACCCCGCTATTGGGATAGCGGACCGCTTAGTTCCACTCATCGAACGTGGTTCACTATTATTGCCACTGATTGTTTTTTCGTGAAATTTAAAAAACAAAAAAAAAAAAAAAAGAACTATGTCCGAGGTTGGGAAGCGAACCCACAACCCCGAGATTTGTTGACCGAGTATTTACCACTTCGGCTACCGAACACTTTTAAAATTGTTGTTTAAAAGTATACTTATTTACTTTTTTTTTATTTACTTTCGACACTTGTACAGCCGAACACAAAATGCTTCTGCTCTCTGCGGAGATCAATGAACGACTGGTAGGAAACCTGTCCTTGATAAAGGATGAACGCCTTCCCCCATCAAAATGGAGTTTAGGCCGTATTGTGAAGACATACCCAGGAACAGAAAACATCACAAGAGTCGCAAAGCTGAAAACACAACAGGGAGAAATCAAACGACCTATAACGAAAATTTGCCCTCTGCCAACTAATTCAAACAAACCACTAACAGAAAACTAGTAAGTACACACCGGAACACTTAAAATTTAACTTACATATTGTACAATTGTAAGATGTTTCGTTGTGTATGGATGGAGATGTAACACTTGTTTGCCAGCAGCGGGTGGCACGCTTGCGGTTGCACGGCGTTCGCTCGTTGAAGGGGTAGGATCTTGCTGCTATTTTTTTACCGAAGCTTACTAAATTTATCGTGCCAATAAAAAAATTGAGTATGAAAACGTATGGTCTATTGTGTTGGGTTAATACAAAAGAAGAAACGCACATGAACTTGACTTAAACTTGAGGTGGTGTTGTAGATGTTATAACACCTGAGGGAACCCACCCACGGCAATTGGCATAGCCATTCGCACCATGACTACCCCTTCCTAGTTTCTGTTGGAATAGTCCCTAACTAGTAAAATTATCGAACTCTTTTCTACGCGATCATTTCAACGTTCTACACGGTCTTAGCACTCTGCCATTTCAAGGGAACCAGTAAAAAAAAGTCATTTATCACAAACGTAGATATTGGTAAAAATCATAAATGCGACTGTTTTAGTTCACTTCATTGCGTACAGGTTTATTTCAATGTATGGTAAATATGAATTATATGAAATATATATATGGATATTAATTTGTATGGATAATACAAAGAATAATTGGATTAAGCTGACTTCAGTACATATGTATATAGATTATAAGATAGATAAGAAAAGGTGTGTATGTTTATATATATACATACATATAAATATATATGTACATATGTATACATATTGAAATAGCTAGGGGTTATTGCATGTGTAATATTTTAGAACTTTAATAGATTAAGTATACAAGTATATGTAGGTACTAATTATTGTTTTGTTGTATGTGTATTCCAAATAGTTAACAGTTGATATTTATTAAATTTTATATTTCAAATTTAGATAATGTAGTAATTAAGATATATGTATGTCCGAAAAGCACGTTTGATATAAGACTCGAGAAAATTTATACATAGAATGTCTAAGGAAATTTAAATGAACTTTTGTACTCAAGATTTTACTCGATGATCCAGTTGAATTTTGTGCACAAATTTCAGCCGATATGATCCAATGTTACCTCTGTTATAATATGTGTTAATATAAATGTATAATGTTTCTCTGGCCTTTATGTTTGACAATATTTTCTGTGGATTGTGGATTAATTAACAATACAACAATACAAAAAAAAGGAATCGAAATATTTAAATATATATATATATGTATATGTAGATGTATATGCACATATATCCATATATGCATATACATGTATATGTACAGAAAATTTTGTATGTAGGAATTTACAGGTGTACGTATAGTTTTTTTTTTTTTTTGATTCAAGTTAAGTTTGAGGTAAAGGCTGGCTGTACACTCGACTTGATTTTGCTGGTATATGGTATATATATCTGTGGCTATTGAGGTTATGTGGGCCGCTTGCTCAACAATTTTGGCGTGGGACTTTTGGTCGTAACGGTGGTGAATTAATTGATAGGTCATTCCCAAGGTGCACATTATCACCCCTTTTCCATAGGTGAACTGGACGTAAGTGGAGCACTAGGACATTGTCCACTAAATTCATCACCTAGCTTGAAAGTATATTGTCACCATTTTGTTCGCATGCTAAGCAAAATGTCTTACCTTGTGGTTTCTTTCTGTTTTTTTTTGATGGCACAAACAGTACGATGCAGAAACAGTTTATTGTATTCTTCTATCACTGTGCCGCGAAAAGGAAAACGAATCTTGAAAAAAACTAAACCCGAAATAAAAAGTTGAATTCACGCACTACGTCGTTTAAGCTACAATATGGTTTTAAATATGTCCGCCAAAATTGCCTCACTTCCGGACCGAATCTACAAGTGGGTGCAAAGCCGAGTAAAAAGAAAGATATGAGCAATTGCACTGCCTTATATAACCTGGAGTGTCGTATGGAAATTGAGCCAATTTGAATCGGTTAAAACTTAATATGGCGATTGGGGTAATGGTTGAGTTCAAGCTAATCAATTAGGTTTGAGTGTTCGGTGTTTTAGCCGATTGCTATATTTTTGGAAAAAAGCGAGTTCAGAAATAAAAAAAAGGAAGCAGATTCAACTAACAATTATTGGATTAATGGATCACGCTACACAATCGTGAATTTCAAAGTCATTTATTGGCTTTGAAAGGCATGAAAAACGTTAATCCTACAATCCTCTGCTCTCAAACAAATCGACCCATGACCCTGCAAAATGCGTACTAAGTACCGAAAGAGTGTTTCAAAATTACTTCCGTAAGTCTTTGGCGTGGTAAACAACAATTATTTTCCCATCTAGATTTTCGACTTCAGACATCGAGTTTCCAACCGATTTGACTATTATGCACCTTATGAATTTTGGACAAAACTTCGAATTAACATGCTTTGATGCACTACTCAACGTAAAGTTCCTTCTATATAAAACTTCTCCGATGCTAAATAATCTCTTGGAGCTGCGCAGATTGTAAGTTTTCGCATTTATTTCATACGCTAGTTTGATATTATCCTTTACTTTTGTTCGTATTAGATCTAATTTATTGCCTGTTGGTAAATATTGTATGTATCCATCTTCAAAAGAATTCAGATTTCGTAACAATTAGTACATATTTCCATGTGTACTCATGTGTTGGCCGCAAAGGCAGAAATAAGGAGTGGTGCCTGTGGATTGATGAACTGAGGTACACAAAGCCTGCTGAATTTCGGTTAGATGTTTATCCCACTCTTTTTGGTCTTTACTGAGGTACATCCTTATTCCAGTCAAAATGGACTAATTTACTCGTTCCGATGCGTTTGCTTGCGGGGAGTAAATGGCATTGTGGATATGAACACATCCGAATTTGGTTAGAAATTGCTGAAAATCTTTTGAAATAAATTGTTGAGCATTATCACTATGGATGAACTCTGGCACACCGAATTGGTGGAAAACGTTTTGCTCAAGATATTCTATAACTGCGCTGGTGTTGGCTTTGCGCATTGCTTTCAGCAGAACAAACTTAGAGAAACCATCTAATACGACAAAAACAAACGCGTTACCTCGCTTCGATCTTGGATAGGGTCCCATGTAATCTACATAAAGTTTTTGAAAAGGGCGAAGAACTTCATGATGAGATCCCATTGGAGGTCTTAATGAAAAATTACACGATTTATTTTCTTTGAATTTTGTACAATTGCGAATGAAGTTGTACACCTGTTTCGTCATATTTGGCCAATAGTAGAGTTCTTGTACTTTTGAAAGTGTTTTCAGCATCCCTCCGTGTGCACAATGTGGAGGTTGGTGACACATTTTTATGGCAGATTGTGTTAAACATTCGGGTACCCACAATTTCCACTGGAATTCTGAGAACAAGTTTTTGCCATCTTTCTGAGTTACTTTCTTATAAACAATTCCATTTCGTATGTCTAGTTCAGGTAAGTTATTTCGATTTTCTTCAATTTTTGTTATCAGATCTCGGTACTCAGGGGTATTGAACTCAGTAGAGTCGATATCGATGCAATAGGAATCAGTTGGAACAATGTAAAGTTCTTCATTGAACGCCCGAGAAAGTGCATCAGGTACAATATTCTGCGCTCCTTTTCTATGTTGGATGTCGAAAGAGAACGCCTGAAGTTTAAGTGACCAACGTGCTAGTCTTCCGCTAAGATCTTTAAGACTCATCAGCCATTTAAGGCTGGCGTGATCAGTCACAAAGGTAAAAGGTGAAAGTTCTACGTATGGTCGAAATTTTTTTACCGCTTGTACCGCCGCATAGCATTCTTGTTCTGTCACGCTATAGTTGCGTTGACAATCGTTAAGTTTTTCAGAAAAGAATGCTATGGGCTTTTCATTATTTTCATCATCATATTGAAAGAGAGCGCCGCCTATCCCATAATTGGACGAGTCACATTGGATAATAAAGCATTTTGAAAAGTCAGGGTTAGATAAAAGGGGAGCAGAAATAAGGGCTGTTTTCAAGGTTTCGAAGGATTCTAGGGCATCGGGAGTCATAGCAAATAGCTTATTCTTTTTCAGAGTGTCCGTAAGTGGACCAGCCATCGCAGCGAAATTCCGTATAAATCTTCGGTACCATCCCCAAAGGCCAAGAAATCTTCGTACCTGCTTCACCGATTTTGGCACTGGGAAATCTTTAATTGCTGACACTTTGCTTGGATCTGGTTTAATATGACCACCTCCCACGATATACCCTAGGTACTTCAACTCTTTGAAACTAAAATCTTGTGAGATGAATGGTTGTCTAAATACAACATCAAGTCCAATTTACACTAATAATTTAGTCTCCCCATTAAATGTTGGATGCCACCCATGGAGCGAAATAACCACTGAGCCCAAAAATCTTTCTCTCTCTCTCTCTATCCAATTTTCCGAAAAACTTAACACGTGCTCCGGCATTTTAAGAGTAGTAATACCCTCTTGAGTGTTAAGTTCTTTTTAAAAAAAAAAAAAAAAAAAAAAAAAAACGAGATTTTTCCACGTTTATTGTTAAGTTTGCTATTCGCAAACACTCCGCAACTCTTTCTAAGATCTCTAGGTGGTTAGCAAAATCCTTGGAAATGACCAACAAATCATCGAGATATACAAAAACTTGTTCTCTAAGTGCGCTGGGGATCACTTTATCCATTAACCGGCACATCCTTTGGGCAGCATTACACAATTAAAATGGCATCACGGTAAATTGATAAAGCGGTCTTCCTGGCACAGTGAAGGCCGTTTTCTCTCTGGACTCTTTCTCCAAAGGAATTTGCCAAAACGCGTCCTTAAGATCCACACTACTGATGAAATGTGTATCTTTGAGACGGCTCAACAAACCTTCTATATGAGGAAGAGGATAGGCGTCTTTCTTTGTGAGTGAGCTCACTTTCCGAGAGTCTAAACAAAGTCGGTTCTTACCGGGTTTCCTGATAAGAACGATTGGTGAACTCCATGAACTCTTACTCTCTTCAATCACTCCTAAGGAAAGCATCCTATCTAATTCGTGGTAGATCATTTCTTGAATTGGTGGTGAGACAGGATAATGACGCTGTTTTACCGGCTCTGCATTGCCTATGTCAATGACATGCATCTCTAGTGACGTTTTCCCCAAACCTTGATCAGAAAAAGAGGGAAATTTTGCTACAATGTGACGAAGTCGTTCAGCGTCAATGTAACTTAAGTTCAGCTCTAATTTGTCCTTTGCAATCTTATTTATTTCCGGTTTCAGAGCTTCGTCTAATTCACTTACGATGTTGGGTGCAATTCTAAATTTATGCCAGAAGTCTATACTTAAATAAAGGGATTGAGACAACGATGGAATGAGGTAGAAGTCTAGCGACTCTCTTCGATTGTTGAAAACAACTTCGGTGTTAATCCTGCCTATGATGGGCTGTTGCCGACCATCTGCAGTTCTGATAAAGGATGAGAACTCCAAAATGGGGATATCAAACTCCAAATGACTCCCGCAGACGCCTAGTTTAGGGGATATAGCCATTTTAGAGTTTTGAATGTTTTTTTTCTTGCGCATAAAATGACCCCCGCAGACGACTAGTTTAGGAGAAATAGCCATTTTAGTGTTTTGAATCTTTTTTTTCTGGTGCATAATATGACCCCGCAGGCCCCTAGTTTAGGATATATAGAAAATTTGGTGTTTTGAATGTTTTTTTCTGGTGCATAAAATGACCCCCGCAGACCCCTAGCTTAGGAGATATAGCCATTTTGGTGTTTTGAATGTTTTTTTCTGGTGCATAATATGACCCCCGCAGACGGCTAGTTTAGGAGATATAGATATTTTAGTGTTTTGAATTTTTTTTTCTAATGCATAAAATGACCCCCGCAGACGCCTAGTTTAGGGGATATAGCCATTTTAGTGTTTTGAATTTTTTTTCTGGTGCATAAAATGATCACCGCAGACGACTAGTTTAGGAGATATAGCCCTTTTTGGTGTTTTGAATGTTTTTTTTCTGGTGCATAATATGACCCCCGGAGACCACCAGTTTAGGAGATATAGATATTTTAGTGTTTTGAATTTTTTTTTCTAATGCATAAAATGACTCCCGCAGATGCCTAGTTTAGGGGACATAGCCATATAAGTGGTTTGAATTTTTTTTTTCTGGGGCATAAAATAACCCCCGCAGACCCATTGTTTAGGAGATATAGCCATTTTAGAGTTTTGAATGTTTTTTTTCTGGTGCTTAATATGACCCTCGCAGACGACTAGTTTACGAGATATAGCCGTTTTAGTGTTTTGAATTTTTTTTTTCTGGTGCAGAATATGACCCCGCAGGCCCCTAGTTTAGGAGATATAGAAAATTTGGTGTTTTGAATGTTTTTTTCTGGTGCATAAAATGACCCCCGCAGACCCCTAGCTTAGGAGATATAGCCATTTTGGTGTTTTGAATGTTTTTTTCTGGTGCATAATATGACCCCCGCAGACGGCTAGTTTAGGAGATATAGATATTTTAGTGTTTTGAATTTGTTTTTCTAATGCATAAAATGACCCCCGCAGACGCCTAGTTTAGGGGATATAGCCATTTTAGTGTTTTGAATGCGTTTTTTCTGACCCCCGAAGACGACTAGTTTAGGAAATATAGCCCTTTTAGTGTTGTGAATTTTTTTTTTTGTGGTGCAAAAAATGACCCCAGCAGACCCCTAGTTTAGGAGATATAGCCCTTTTAGTGTTTTGAATTTTTTTTTCTGTTGCATTACATGACCTCCGCAGACCAGTAGTTTAGGAGATGTAGCCATTTTGGTGTTTTGAATTTTTTTTTCTGGTGGACAAAATGACTCCCGCAGATGCCTAGTTTAGGGGACATAGCCATTTAAGTGGTTTGAATTTTTTTTTTCTGGGGCATAAAATAACCCCCGCAGACCCATAGTTTAGGAGATATAGCCATTTTAGAGTTTTGAATGTTTTTTTTCTGGTGCTTAATATGACCCTCGCAGACGACTAGTTTAGGAGATATAGCCGTTTTAGTGTTTTGAATTTTTTTTTTCTGGTGCATGAAATGACACCCGCAGACGACTGGTTTAGGAGATATTGCCGTTTTAGGGTTTTGAATTGTTTTTTTCCTGCTGCAAAAAATGACCCCCGCAGACGCCTAGTTTAAGGGATATAGCCATTTTAGTGTTTTGAATTTTTTTTTCTAATGCATAAAATGACCCCCGCAGACTCCTAGTTAAGAGGATAGCCATTTTAGTGTTTTGAATGTTTTTTTTCTGACCCCCGTAGACGCCTAGTTTAAGAGAAATAGCCATTTTAGTGTTTTGAATATTTTTTTCTGGTGCATAATATGACTCACGCAGACGCCTAGTTTAGGGGATATAGCCATTTTAGTGTTTTGAATTTTTTTTTTCTGGTGCATGAAATGACACCCGCAGACGACTGGTTTAGGAGATATTGCCGTTTTAGGGTTTTGAATTGTTTTTTTCCTGCTGCAAAAAATGACCCCCGCAGACGCCTAGTTTAAGGGATATAGCCATTTTAGTGTTTTGAATTTTTTTTTCTAATGCATAAAATGACCCCCGCAGACTCCTAGTTAAGAGGATAGCCATTTTAGTGTTTTGAATGTTTTTTTTCTGACCCCCGCAGACGACTAGTTTAGGAAATATAGCCCTTTTAGTGTTGTGAATTTTTTTTTTGTGGTGCACAAAATGACCCCAGCAGACCCCTAGTTTAGAAGATATAGCCTTTTTAGTGTTTTGAATTTTTTTTCCTGATGCATAAAATGACCCCCGCAGACCCCTAGTTTAGGACATATAGCCATTTTAGTGTTTTGAATTTTTTTCTTTTCTGGTGCACAAAATGACTCACTCAGATGCCTAGTTTAGGGGATATAGCCATTTAAGTGTTTCGAATTTTTTTTTTCTGGGGCATAAAATAACCCCCGCAGACCCATAGTTTAGGAGATATAGCTATTTCAGTGTTTTGAATGTTTTTTTTCTGGTGCATAATATAACCCCAGCAGACCCCTAGTTGAGATATATAGCCATTTTAGTGTTTTGAATTGTGTTTTTCCTGCTGCAAAAAATGACCCCAGCAGATGCCTAGTTTAAGGGATATGGCCATTTTAGTGTTTTGAATTTTTTTTCTGGTGCATAAAATGACCCCAGCAGACGACTAGTTTAGGAGATATAGCCCTTTTAGTGTTTTGAATGTTTTTTTTCTGGTGCATAATATAACCCCAGCAGACCCCTAGTTGAGAATATATAGCCATTTTAGTGTTTTGAATGTCTTTTTTCTGGTGCATAATATGACCCCGCAAACGACTAGTTTAGGAGATATACATATTTTAGTGTTTTGAGTTTTTTTAGCTGATGCATCATATGACCCCTGCAGACCTCTAGTTTAGGTGATATAGCCATTTTGGTGTTTTGAATGTTTTTTTCTGGTGCATAATATGACACCCGCAGACCTCCAGTTGAGAATATATAGCCATTTCAGTGTTTTGAATGTTTTTTTTCTGGTGCATAATATGACCCCCGCAGACGACTACTTTAGGAGATATAGATATTTTAGTGTTTTGAGTTTTTTTTTCTGATGCATTAAATGACCCCCGCAGACCACAAGTTTAGGAGATAGACCCATTTTGGTGTTTTACATTTTTTTTTTCTGGTGCACAAAATGACTCCCGCAGACGCCTAGTTTAGGGGATATAGCCATTTTAGTGTTTTGAATATTTTTTTTCTGGTGCATGAAATGACACCCGCAGACGACTGGTTTAGGAGATATTGCCGTTTTAGGGTTTTGAATTGTTTTTTTCCTGCTGCAAAAAATGACCCCCGCAGACGAATAGTTTAAGGGATATAGCCATTTTAGTGTTTTGAATTTTTTTTTCTGGTGCATGAAATGACCCCCGCAGACGCCTAGTTTAGGAGATTTAGAAAATTTAGTGTTTTGAATATTTTTTTCTGGTGCATAATATGAACCCTGTAAACCCCTAGTTTTGGTGATATAGCCATTTTGGTGTTTTGAGTGTTTTATCTTATGCATAAAATGACACCCGCAGACCTCCAGTTGAGAATATATAGCCATTTTAGTGTTTTGAATGTTTTTTTTCTGGTGCATAATATGACCCCCGCAGACGACTAGTTTAGGAGATATAGCCGTTTTAGTGTTTTGAATATTTTTTTCCTGCTGCATAAAATGACCCCCGTAGACGCCTAGTTTAAGAGATATTGCCATTTTAGTGTTTTGAATATTTTTTTCTGGTGCATAATATGACTCACGCAGACGCCTAGTTTAGGGGATATAGCCATTTTAGTGTTTTGAATTTTTTTTTTCTGGTGCATGAAATGACACCCGCAGACGACTGGTTTAGGAGATATTGCCGTTTTAGGGTTTTGAATTGATTTTTTCCTGCTGCAAAAAATGACCCCCGCAGACGAATAGTTTAAGGGATATAGCCATTTTAGTGTTTTGAATTTTTTTTTCTGGTGCATGAAATGACCCCCGCAGACGCCTAGTTTAGGAGATTTAGAAAATTTAGTGTTTTGAATATTTTTTTCTGGTGCATAATATGAACCCTGTAGACCCCTAGTTTTGGTGATATAGCCATTTTGGTGTTTTGAGAGTTTTATCTTATGCATAAAATGACACCCGCAGACCTCCAGTTGAGAATATATAGCCATTTTAGTGTTTTGAATGTTTTTTTTCTGGTGCATAATATGACCCCCGCAGACGACTAGTTTAGGAGATATAGCCGTTTTAGTGTTTTGAATTTTTTTTTCCTGCTGCATAAAATGACCCCCGTAGACGCCTAGTTTAAGAGATATTGCCATTTTAGTATTTTGAATGTTTTTTTTCTGGTGCATAATATGACTCACGCAGACGCCTAGTTTAGGGGATATAGCCAATTTAGTGTTTTGAATTTTTTTTTCTGGTGCATGAAATGACACCCGCAGACGACTAGTTTAGGAGATATAGCCATTTTAGTGTTTTGAATTTTTTTTCTGGTGCATAAAATGACCCCTGCAGACGACTAGTTTAGGAGATAGAGATATTTTAATGTTTTGAGTTTTTTTTTCTGGTGCATAAAAAGACCCCAGCAGACCGCTAGCTTAGGAGCTATAGCCATTTTAGTGTTTTGAATTTTTTTACTGGTGCATAAAATGACCCCCGCAGACGACTAGTTTAGGAGATATAGCCCTTTTAGTGTTTTGAATGTTTTTTTTCTGGTGCATAATATAACCCCAGCAGACCCCTAGTTGAGAATATATAGCCATTTTAGTGTTTCGAATGTTTTTTTTTCTGGTGCATTATATGACTCCCGGAGACCACCAGTTTAGGAGATATAGATATTTTAGTGTTTTGAATATTTTTTTCTGGTGCATAATATGACTCACGCAGACTCCTAGTTTAGGGGATATAGCCATTTTAGTGTTTTGAATTTTTTTTTCTGGTGCATAATATGACCCCCGCAGACCCCTAGTTGAGAATATATAGCCATTTTAGTGTTTTGAATGTTTTTTCTCTGGTCGTTAATGTGACTCACGCAGACGCCTAGTTTAGGGGATATAGCCATTTTAGTGTTTTGAATTTTTTTTTTCTGGTGCATGAAATGACACCCGCAGACGACTGGTTTAGGAGATATTGTCGTTTTAGGGTTTTGAATTGTTTTTTTCCTGCTGCAAAAAATGACCCCCGCAAACGCCTAGTTTAAGGGATATAGCCATTTTAGTGTTTTGCATTTTATTTTCTGGTGCATGAAAGGACGCCCGCAGATGCCTAGTTTAGGAGATTTAGCAAATTTAGTGTTCTGAATATTTTTTTCTGATGCATAATATGACCCACGCAGATCCCAAGTTTAGGAGATATAGTCATTTTAGTGTTTTGAATTTTTTTCTTTTCTATGCAGACGCATAGTTTAGGGGATATGGCCATTTTAGTGTTTTGAATGTTTTTTTTCTTTTGCATAATATAACCCCATCACACCCCTAGTTGAGAATATATAGCCATTTTAGTGTTTTGAATGTCTTTTTTCTGGTGCATAATATGACCCCCGCAGGCGACTAGTTTAGGAGAAATAGATATTTTAGTGTTTTGAGTTTTTTTTTTCTAGTGCATGAAATGATACCCGCAGACTACTAGTTTAAGAGATATAACCGTTTTAGTGTTTTGAATTTTTTTTCCTGCTGCATAAAATGACCCCCGTAGACGCCTAGTTTAACAGATATAGCCATTCTAGTGTTTTGAATATTTTTTTCTGGTGCATAATATGACTCACGCAGACGCCTAGTTTAGGGGATATAGCCATTTTAGTGTTTTGAATTTTTTTTTTCTGGTGCATGTAATGACACCCGCAGACGACTGGTTTAGGAGGTATTGCCGTTTTAGGATTTTGAATTGTTTTTTTGCTGCTGCAAAAAATGACCCCCGCAGACGCCTAGTTTAGGAGATATAGCCATTTTAGTGTTTTGAATTTTTTTCTTTTCTGGTGCACAAAATGACTCCCGCAGCCTAGTTTAGGGGATATGTCCATTTTCGTGTTTTGAATGTTTTTTTTCTTTTGCATAATATTTAACCCCAGCAGACCCCTAGTTGAGAATATATAGCCATTTTAGTGTTTTGAATGCCTTTTTCTGGTTCATAATATGACCCCCGCAGACGACTAGTTTAGGAGAAATAGATATTTTAGTGTTTTGAGTTTTTTTTTTCTAGTGCATGAAATGATACCCGCAGACTACTAGTTTAAGAGATATAACCGTTTTAGTGTTTTGAATTTTTTTTCCTGCTGCATAAAATGACCCCCGTAGACGCCTAGTTTAACAGATATAGCCATTCTAGTGTTTTGAATATTTTTTTCTGGTGCATAATATGACTCACGCAGACGCCTAGTTTAGGGGATATAGCCATTTTAGTGTTTTGAATTTTTTTTTTCTGGTGCATGTAATGACACCCGCAGACGACTGGTTTAGGAGGTATTGCCGTTTTAGGATTTTGAATTGTTTTTTTGCTGCTGCAAAAAATGACCCCCGCAGACGCCTAGTTTAATGTATATAGAAATTTTAGTGTTTTGAATTTTTGTTTCTGATGCATAAAATGACCCCCGCAGACCCCCAGTTTAGGAGATATAGCCATTTTTGTGTTTTGAATTTTTTTTTCTGGTGCATAATATGACCCCCGCAGACCCCTAGTTGAGAATATATAGCCATATTAGTGTTTTGAATGTTTTCTCTCTGGTGCTTAATGTGACTCACGCAGACGCCTATTATATAGGGATATAGCCATTTTTGTGTTTTGAATTTTTTTTTCTGGTGCATAATATGAACCCCGCAGACGACTAGTTTAGGAGATATAGATATTTTAGTGTTTTGAGTTTTTTTTTCTGATGCATAATATAACCCCAGCAGACCCCTAGTTGAGAATATATAGCCATTTTAGTGTTTTAAATATCTTTGTTTTTGGTGCATAATATGACCCCGCAGACGACTAGTTAAGGAGATATAGATATTTTAGTGTTTTGATTTCATTTTTCTGATGCATAAAATGGTCCCCGCAGACCCCTAGCTTAGGAGATATAGCCATTTTAGTGTTTTGAATGTTTGTACTGGTGCATAAAATGACCCCCGCAGACGACTAGTTTAGGGGATATAGCCATTTTAGTGTTTTGAATTATTTTTTCTGGTGCACAAAATGACTCCCGCAGACGCCTAGTGTAGGTGATATAGCCATTTTAGTGTTTTGAGTTTTTTTTTTCTAGTGCATGAAATGATACCCGCAGACGACTAGTTTAGGAGATATTGCCGTTTTAGGGTTTTGAATTGTTTTTTTCCTGCTGCAAAAAATGACCCCCGCAGACGCCTAGTATAAGGGATATAGAAATTTTAGTGTTTTGAATTTTTTTTTCTGGTGCATGAAATGACCCCCGCAGACGCATAGTTTAGGAGATTTAGCCAATTTAGTGTTTTGAATATTTTTTTCTGGTGCATAATATGACCCCCGCAGACGACTAGTTTAGGAGATATAGATATTTTAGTGTTTTTAATTTTTTTTTTCTGATGCATAAAATGACCCCCGCAGACCACCAGCTTTGGGGGTATAGCCATTTTAGTGTTTCGAATTTTTTTTTCTGGTGCATGAAATGACACCCGCAGACGACTGGTTTAGGAGATATTGTCGTTTTAGGGTTTTGAATTGTCTTTTTCCTGCTGCAAAAAATGACTCCCGCAGACGCTTTGTTTAGGGGATATGGCCATTTTAGAGTTTTGAAAGTTTTTTTTCTTTTGCATAATATAACCCCAGCAGACCCCTAGTTGAAAATATATAGCCATTTTAGTGTTTTGAGTGTCTTTTTTCTGGTGCATAAAATGACCCCAGCAGACCCCTAGTTTAGGAGATATAGCCATTTTAGTGTTTTGAATTTTTTTTCTGGTGCATAAAATGACTCCCGCAGACGACTAGTTTAGGAGATATAGATATTTTAGTGTTTTGAGTTTTTTTTTCTGATGCATAATATAACCCCAGCAGACCACTAGTTGAGAATATATAGCCATTTTAGTGTTTTGAATGTCTTTTTTTTTGGTGTATAATATGACCCCGCAGACGACTAGTTTAGGAGATATAGATATTTTAGTGTTTTTTTTTTTTTTCTGATGCATAATATGACCCACGCAGATCACAAGTTTAGGACATATAGCCATTTTAGTGTTTTGAATTTTTTTTCTGATGTATAAATTGACCCCCGCAGACGACTAGTTTAGGAGATATAGATATTTTAGTGTATTGAGTTTTTTTTTTCTGATGCATAAAATGACCCCAGCAGACCCCTAGCTTAGGATATAGCCATTTAAGTGTTTTGAATTTTTGTACTGGTGCATAAAATGACCCCCGCAGACGACTAGTTTAAGAGATATAGCCCTTTTAGTGTTTTGAATGTTTGTTTTTCTGGTGCATAATATAACCCCAGCCGACCCCTAGTTGAGAATATATATGGCCATTTTAGTGTTTTGAAGGTTTTTTTTTCTGGTGCATTATATGACTCCCGGAGACCACCAGTTTAGGAGATATAGATATTTTAGTGTTTTGAATTTTTTTTTCTGGTGCATGAAATGACACCCGCAGACGCTTAGTTTAGGGGATATGGCCATTTTAGTGTTTTGAAAGTTTTTTTTCTTTTGCATAATATAACCCCAGCAGACTCCTAGTTGAGAATATATAGCCATTTTAGTGTTTTGAATGTCTTTTTTCTGGTGCATAATATGACCCCCGCAGACGACTAGTTTAGGAGACATAGATATTTTAGTGTTTTGAGCAATTTTTCTGATGCATAAAATGACCCCAGCAGACCCCTAGTTTAGGAGATATAGCCATTTTAGTGTTTTGAATTTTTTTTCTGGTGCATAAAATGACCCTCGCAGACGACTAGTTTAGGAGATATTGATATTTTAGTGTTTTCAATTTTTTTTTCTAATGCATAAAATGACCCACGCAGGCGCCTATTTTAGGGGATATAGCCATTTTAGTGTTTTGAATGTTGTTTTTCTGACCCCCGCAGACGACTAGTTTAGGAAATATTGCCCATTTAGTGTTTTGAATGTTTTTTTTCTGGTGCATAATATAACCCCAGCAGACCCCTAGTTGAGAATATATAGCCATTTTAGTGTTTTGAATGTTTTTTTTTCTGGTGCATTATATGACTCCCGGAGACCACCAGTTTAGGAGATATAGATATTTTAGTGTTTTGAATTTTTTTTTCTGGTGCATGAAATGACACCCGCAGACGACTGGTTTAGGCGATATTGTCGTTTTATGGTTTTGGATTGTCTTTTTCCTGCTGCGAAAAATAACCCCCGCAGACGCTTAGTTTAGGGGATATGGCCATTTTAGTGTTTTGAAAGTTTTTTTTCTTTTGCATAATATAACCCCAGCACACCACTAGTTGAGAATATATAGCCATTTTAGTGTTTTGAATGTCTTTTTTCTGATGCATAAAATGACCCCAGCAGACCCCTAGTTTAGGAGATGTAGCCATTTTAGTGTTTTAAATGTTTTTTTTCTGATGCATAATATAACCCCAGCAGACCACTAGTTGAGGCGATATAGCCATTTTAGTGTTTTGAATGTTTTTTTTCTGGTGCATAATATGACCGCGCAGACGCCTAGCTTAGGAGATATAGCCATTTTAGTGTTTTGGATGTTTTTTTCTGGTGCATAAAATGACCCCCGCAGACCAATAGTTTAGGAGATATAGCCATTTTATTGTTTTGAGTGTTTTTTTTCTGCTGCATCATAGGACCCCCGCAGACCCCGAGTTTAGGAGATATAGCCAGATTGAATATTTTCTTCTGGTGCATAATATGAGCCCACAGACGACCAGTTTAGGAGACACAGCACTTTTAGTGTTTTGAATTTTTTTTTCTGATGCATAATATGACCGCCGCAGACGCCTAGCTTAGGCGATATAACCATTTTAGTGTTTTGAAATTTTTTTTTTCTGGTGCATAAAAAAACCCTCGCAGACCCCTTGTTTAGGAGATATAGCCATTTTAGTGTTTTGAATTTCTTTTTTCTGGTGCATAAAATGACCCCCGCAGACCAATAGTTTAGGAGATATAACCATTTTATTGTTTTGAATGTTTTTTTTCTGGTGCATTATATGGCCCTTGCAGACGCCTAGTTTAGGAGATATAGCCATTTTAGTGGTTGGATTTTTTTCTTTCTGATTTTGAAAATTTTTTTTTCGGGTGCATAAAATGACCCCCGCAGACCGCTAGTTTAGGGGTATATAGCCATTTTAGTGTTTTGAATGTTTTTTTTCTGGTGCATAATATGACCCCAGCAGACCCCTAGTTGAGGAGGTGTAGCCATTTTAGTGTTTTGAATGTTTTTTTTCTGGTGCATAATATGGCCCACGCAGACGCCAAGCTAAGGAGATATAGCGATTTTAGTGTTTGGATTTTTTTTTTCTTCTGCATAAAATGACTCCGGCAGACGCCTAGTTTAGGGGATATAGCCATTTTAGTGTTTTAAATGTTTTTTTTCTGATGCATAATATAACCCCAGCAGACCACTAGTTGAGGCGATATAGCCATTTTAGTGTTTTGAATGTTTTTTTTGCATAATATGACCACGCAGACGCCTAGCTTAGGAGATATAGCCATTTTAGTGTTTTGGATGTTTTTTTTCTGGTGCATAAAATACCTCGCAGACCCCTTGTTTAGGAGATATAGCCATTTTAGTGTTTTGGATGTTTTTTTTCGGTGCTTAATATGACCCTCGCAGACGACTAGTCCAGGAGATATAGCCGTTTTAGTGTTTTGTATTATTTTTTTTCTGGTGCATAATATGACTGAATTTTGAATTTTTTTTTGCTGCCTAAAATGACCCCCGCAGACCCCTAGTTTAAGAGATATAGCCATTTTATTGTATTGAGTGTTTTTTTCTGGTACATTATATGGCCCTGGCAGACGCCTAGTTTAGGAGATATAGCCATTTTAGTGTATTGAAATTTTTTTTTCGGGTGCTTAAAATGATACCCGCAGACGACTAGTTTAGGAGATATAGCCGTTTTAGTGTTTTGAATTTTTTTTTTTGCTGCATTATATGACCCCCGCAGACCCCTAGCTTAGGAGATATAGCCAGATTGAATATTTTTTTCTGGTGCATAATATGAGCCCACAGACGACCAGTTTAGGAGATATAGCAATGTTAGTGTTTTGAATTTTTTTTTCTGATGCATAATATGACGGCCGCAGTCGCCTAGTTTAGGAGATTTAACCATTTTAGTGTTTTGAATTTTTTTTTTTGCTGGTGCATTATATGACCAACGAAGACGACTAGTTTTAGAGATATAGCCATTTTAGTATTTTTTTTCCTGCTGCATAAAGTGACCCCCGCAGACGCCTAGCCTAGGAGATATAACCATTTTAGTGTTTTGATATTTTTTTTTCTGGTGCATAAAAAGACCCTCGCAGACCACTTGTTAAGGAGATATAGCCATTTTAGTGTTTTGAAAATTTTTTTTCTGATGCATAAAATGACCCCCGCAGACCAACAGTTTAGGAGATATGGCCATTTTAGTGTCTTGAATATTTTTTTTCTGGTGCATTATATGGCCCTTGCAGACGCCTAGTTTAGGAGATATACCCATTTTAGTGTTTTGAATGTTTTTTTTCTGGTGCATAAAATGACCCCCGCCGACGCCTAGCTAAAGAGATATAGCCATTTTAGTGGTTGGATTTTTTTCTTTCTGATTTAGAATTTTTTTTTTTCGTGTGCATAAAATGACCCCCGCAGACCGCTAGTTTAAGGGATATAGCCATTTTAGTGTTTTGAATTTTTTTTCTGGTGCGTAATATGACCCCCGCTGACCCCTAGCTTAGGAGATATAGCCAGATTGAATATTTTTTTCTGGTGCATAATATGAGCCCACAGACGACCAGTTTAGGAGATATAGCAATGTTAGTGTTTTGAATTTTTTTTTTCTGATGCATAATATGACCGCCGCAGTCGCCTAGTTTAGGAGATATAACCATTTTAGTGTTTTGAATTTTTTTTTTTGCTGGTGCATTATATGACCAACGAAGACGACTAGCTTTAGAGATATAGCCATTTTTGTATTTTTTTTCCTGCTGCATAAAGTGACCCCCGCAGACGCCTAGCTTAGGAGATATAACCATTTTAGTGTTTTGAAATTTTTTTTTTCTGGTGCATAAAAAGACCCTCGCAGACCACTTGTTAAGGAGATATAGCCATTTTAGTGTTTTGAAAATTTTTTTTCTGATGCATAAAATGACCCCCGCAGACCAATAGTTTAGGAGATATGGCCATTTTAGTGTTTTGAATATTTTTTTTCTGGTGCATTATATGGCCCTTGCAGACGCCTAGTTTAGGAGATATACCCATTTTAGTGTTTTGAATGTTTTTTTTCTGGTGCATAATATGACGAACGCAGACGCATAGTGAAGGAGATATACCCATTTTAGTGTTATGAATTTTTTTTTCTGGTGCATAAAATGACCCCCGCCGACGCCTAGCTAAGGAGATATAGCCATTTTAGTGGTTGGATTTTTTTCTTTCTGATTTTGAAATTTTTTTTTTCGTGTGCATAAAATGACCCCCGCAGACCGCTAGTTTAGGGGATATAGCCATTTTAGTGTTTTGAATTTTTTTTTCTGGTGCATAATATAACCCCCGCAGACGACTAGTTTAGGAGACATATATATTTTAGTGTTTTGAGTTTTTTTTTCTGATGCATAAAATGACCACAGCAGACCGCTAGTTTAGGAGATATAGCCATTTTAGTGTTTTGAATTTTTTTTCTGGTGCATAATATGACACCCGCAGACGACTAGTTTAGGAGATATAGATATTTTAGTGTTTTGGGTTTTTTTTTCTGATGCATAAAATGACCCCAGCAGACCCCTAGCTTAGGAGATATAGTCATTTTAGTGTTTTGAATTTTTTTACTGGTGCATAAAATGACCCGCGCAGTTTAGGAGATATCGCCCTTTTAGTGTTTTGAATGTTTTTTTTTCTGGTGCATAATATAACCCCAGCAGACCCCTAGTTGAGAATATATAGCCATTTTAGTGTTTTGAAGGTTTTTTTTTCTGGTGCATTATATGACTCCCGGAGACCACCAGTTTAGGAGATATAGATATTTTAGTGTTTTGAATTTTTTTTTCTGGTGCATGAAATGACACCCGCAGACGACTGGTTTAGGAGATATTGTCGTTTTAGGGTTTTGAATTGTCTTTTTCCTGCTGCAAAAAATTATCCCCGCAGACGCTTAGTTTAGGGGATATGGCCATTTTAGTGTTTTGAAAGTTTTTTTTCTGATGCATAATATGACCCACGCAGATCACAAGTTTAGGAGATATAGCCATTTTAGTGTTTTGAATTTTTTTTCTGGTGCATAAAATGACCCTCGCAGACGACTAGTTTAGGAGATATTGATATTTTAGTGTTTTGAATTTTTTTTTCTAATGCATAAAATGACCCACGCAGGCGCCTATTTTAGGGGATATAGCCATTTTAGTGTTTTGAATGTTGTTTTTCTGACCCCCGCAGACGACTAGTTTAGGAAATATTGCCCATTTAGTGTTTTGAATGTTTTTTTTCTGGTGCATAATATAACCCCAGCAGATCCCTAGTTGAGAATATATAGCCATTTTAGTGTTTTGAATGTTTTTTTTTCTGGTGCATTATATGACTCCCGGAGACCACCAGTTTAGGAGATATAGATATTTTAGTGTTTTGAATTTTTTTTTCTGGTGCATGAAATGACACCCGCAGACGACTGGTTTAGGCGATATTGTCGTTTTATGGTTTTGGATTGTCTTTTTCCTTCTGCGAAAAATAACCCCCGCAGACGCTTAGTTTAGGGGATATGGCCATTTTAGTGTTTTGAAAGTTTTTTTTCTTTTGCATAATATAACCCCAGCACACCACTAGTTGAGAATATATAGCCATTTTAGTGTTTTGAATGTCTTTTTTCTGATGCATAAAATGACCCCAGCAGACCCCTAGTTTAGGAGATGTAGCCATTTTAGTGTTTTAAATGTTTTTTTTCTGATGCATAATATAACCCCAGCAGACCACTAGTTGAGGCGATATAGCCATTTTAGTGTTTTGAATGTTTTTTTTCTGGTGCATAATATGACCGCGCAGACGCCTAGCTTAGGAGATATAGCCATTTTAGTGTTTTGGATGTTTTTTTTCTGGTGCATAAAATGACCCCCGCAGACCAATAGTTTAGGAGATATAGCCATTTTATTGTTTTGAGTGTTTTTTTTCTGCTGCATCATAGGACCCCCGCAGACCCCAAGTTTAGGAGATATAGCCAGATTGAATATTTTCTTCTGGTGCATAATATGAGCCCACAGACGACCAGTTTAGGAGACATAGCACTTTTAGTGTTTTGAATTTTTTTTTTCTGATGCATAATATGACCGCCGCAGACGCCTAGCTTAGGAGATATAACCATTTTAGTGTTTTGAAATTTTTTTTTTCTGGTGCATAAAAAGACCCTCGCAGACCCCTTGTTTAGGAGATATAGCCATTTTAGTGTTTTGAATTTTTTTTTTCTGGTGCATAAAATGACCCCGCAGACCAATAGTTTAGGAGATATAACCATTTTATTGTTTTGAATGTTTTTTTTCTGGTGCATCATATGGCCCTTGCAGACGCCTAGTTTAGGAGATATAGCCATTTTAGTGTTTTGAATTTTTTTTTCTGATGCATAAAATGACCCCCGCAGACCAATAGTTTAGGAGATATAACCATTTTATTGTTTTGAATTTTTTTTTTCTGGTGCATAATATGACGAACGAAGACGATTAGTTTTAGATATTAAGTTTTTATAAAAAATAAAAAATTTGTCAATATGCTAAGTTTTTTGTTAAATTCTTTTCTTAGCCTTAAGCATAGAAAATAAGTAATAATAAATAAAATGTAAATAAAGTCGAAAGACATAGATATAAGAATTTAGAGTAGCTTAGAGTGCCTGTGTGGGGCCAGTAAGTTAGTATAAGATTGTTAAGTGATTTTAAGCTAGCATTTAAGCATTTTTTGTTAGTATGTAAGAATTAATGATTTAAAAAATAAAATGCATTTAAGACTAGAGCAGACGATTAGTTTAGGAGATTTAGCCATTTTAGTGTTTTGAATTTTTTTTTCTGGTGCATAAAATGACCCCCGCAGACGGATAGCTAAGGAGATTAGCCATTTTAGTGGTTGGATTTTTTTCTTTCTGATTTTGAAAATTTTTTTTTCGGGTGCATAAAATGACCCCCGCAGACCGCTAGTTTAGGGGATATAGCCATTTTAGTGTTTTGAATGTTTTTTTTCTGGTGCATAATATGACCCCAGCAGACCCCTAGTTGAGGAGATGTAGCCATTTTAGTGTTTTGAATGTTTTTTTTCTGGTGCATAATATGGCCCACGCAGACGCCAAGCTAAGGAGATATAGCGATTTTAGTGTTTGGATTTTTTTTTTCTTCTGCATAAAATGACTCCGGCAGACGCCTAGTTTAGGGGATATAGCCATTTTAGTGTTTTAAATGTTTTTTTTTCTGATGCATAATATAACCCCAGCAGACCACTAGTTGAGGCGATATAGCCATTTTAGTGTTTTGAATGTTTTTTTTGCATAATATGACCACGCAGACGCCTAGCTTAGGAGATATAGCCATTTTAGTGTTTTGGATGTTTTTTTTCTGGTGCATAAAATACCTCGCAGACCCCTTGTTTAGGAGATATAGCCATTTTAGTGTTTTGGATGTTTTTTTTCGGTGCTTAATATGACCCTCGCAGACGACTAGTCTAGGAGATATAGCCGTTTTAGTGTTTTGTATTATTTTTTTTCTGGTGCATAATATGACTGAATTTTGAATTTTTTTTTGCTGCCTAAAATGACCCCCGCAGACCCCTAGTTTAAGAGATATAGCCATTTTATTGTATTTGGTGTTTTTTTCTGGTACATTATATGGCCCTGGCAGACGCCTAGTTTAGGAGATATAGCCATTTTAGTGTATTGAAATTTTTTTTTCGGGTGCTTAAAATGATACCCGCAGACGACTAGTTTAGGAGATATAGCCGTTTTAGTGTTTTGAATTTTTTTTTTTGCTGCATTATATGACCCCCGCAGACCCCTAGCTTAGGAGATATAGCCAGATTGAATATTTTTTTCTGGTGCATAATATGAGCCCACAGACGACCAGTTTAGGAGATATAGCAATGTTAGTGTTTTGAATTTTTTTTTCTGATGCATAATATGACCGCCGCAGTCGCCTAGTTTAGGAGATATAACCATTTTAGTGTTTTGAATTTTTTTTTTTGCTGGTGCATTATATGACCAACGAAGACGACTAGTTTTAGAGATATAGCCATTTTTGTATTTTTTTTCCTGCTGCATAAAGTGACCCCCGCAGACGCCTAGCTTAGGAGATATAACCATTTTAGTGTTTTGAAATTTTTTTTTCTGGTGCATAAAAAGACCCTCGCAGACCACTTGTTAAGGAGATATAGCCATTTTAGTGTTTTGAAAATTTTTTTTCTGATGCATAAAATGACCCCCGCAGACCAACAGTTTAGGAGATATGGCCATTTTAGTGTTTTGAATATTTTTTTTCTGGTGCATTATATGGCCCTTGCAGACGCCTAGTTTAGGAGATATACCCATTTTAGTGTTTTGAATGTTTTTTTTCTGGTGCATAAAATGACCCCCGCCGACGCCTAGCTAAGGAGATATAGCCATTTTAGTGGTTGGATTTTTTTCTTTCTGATTTTGAATTTTTTTTTTTCGTGTGCATAAAATGACCCCCGCAGACCGCTAGTTTAAGGGATATAGCCATTTTAGTGTTTTGAATTTTTTTTTCTGGTGCATAATATAACCCCCGCAGACGACTAGTTTAGGAGACATATATATTTTAATGTTTTGAGTTTTTTTTTCTGATGCATAAAATGACCACAGCAGACCGCTAGTTTAGGAGATATAGCCATTTTAGTGTTTTGAATTTTTTTTTTTGCTGGTGCATTATATGACCAACGAAGACGACTAGCTTTAGAGATATAGCCATTTTTGTATTTTTTTTCCTGCTGCATAAAGTGACCCCCGCAGACGCCTAGCTTAGGAGATATAACCATTTTAGTGTTTTGAAATTTTTTTTTTCTGGTGCATAAAAAGACCCTCGCAGACCACTTGTTAAGGAGATATAGCCATTTTAGTGTTTTGAAATTTTTTTTCTGATGCATAAAATGACCCCCGCAGACCAATAGTTTAGGAGATATGGCCATTTTAGTGTTTTGAATATTTTTTTTCTGGTGCATTATATGGCCCTTGCAGACGCCTAGTTTAGGAGATATACCCATTTTAGTGTTTTGAATGTTTTTTTTCTGGTGCATAATATGACGAACGCAGATGCATAGTGTAGGAGATATACCCATTTTAGTGTTTTGAATTTTTTTTTCTGGTGCATAAAATGACCCCCGCCGACGCCTAGCTAAGGAGATATAGCCATTTTAGTGGTTGGATTTTTTTATTTCTGATTTTGAAATTTTTTTTTTCGTGTGCATAAAATGACCCCCGCAGACCGCTAGTTTAGGGGATATAGCCATTTTAGTGTTTTGAGTTTTTTTTTCTGATGCATAAAATGACCACAGCAGACCGCTAGTTTAGGAGATATAGCCATTTTAGTGTTTTGAATTTTTTTTCTGGTGCATAATATGACACCCGCAGACGACTAGTTTAGGAGATATAGATATTTTAGTGTTTTGAGTTTTTTTTTCTGATGCATAATATTACGAACGCAGACGATTAGTTTAGGAGATATAGCCATTTTAGTGTTTTGAATTTTTTTTTCTGGTGCATAAAATGACCCCCGCAGACGGATAGCTAAGGAGATATAGCCATTTTAGCGGTTGGATTTTTTTCTTTCTGATTTTGAAAATTTTTTTTTCGGGTGCATAAAATGACCCCCGCAGACCGCTAGTTTAGGGGATATAGCCATTTTAGTGTCTTGAATGTTTTTTTTCTGGTGCATAATATGACCCCAGCAGACGCCAAGCTAAGGAGATATAGCCATTTTAGTGTTTGGATTTTTTTTTTCTGGTGCATAAAATGACTCCTGCAGACGCCTAGTTTAGGGGATATAGCCATTTTAGTGTTTTAAATGTTTTTTTTCTGATGCATAATATAACCCCAGCAGACCACTAGTTGAGGCGATAAAGCCATTTTAGTGTTTTGAATGTTTTTTTTTCTGGTGCATAATATAACCACGCAGACGCCTAGCTTAGTAGATATAGCCATTTTAGTGTTTTGGATGTTTTTTTTCTGGTGCATAAAATGACCTCGTAGACCCCTTGTTTAGGAGATATAGCCATTTTAATGTTTTGGATGTTTTTTTTCGGTGCTTAGTATGACCCTCGCAGACGACTAGTCTAGGAGATATAGCCGTTTTAGTGTTTTGTATTATTTTTTTTCTGGTGCATAATATGACTGAATTTTGAATTTTTTTTTGCTGCATAAAATGACCCCCGCAGACCCCTAGTTTAAGAGATATAGCCATTTTATTGTATTGAGTGTTTTTTTCTGGTGCATTATATGGCCCTGGCAGACGCCTAGTTTAGGAGATATAGCCATTTTAGTGTATTGAAATTTTTTTTTCGGGTGCTTAAAATGACACCCGCAGACGACTAGTTTAGGAGATATAGCCGTTTTAGTGTTTTGAATTTTTTTTTTTGCTGGTGCATTATATGACCAACGAAGACGACTAGTTTTAGAGATATAGCCATTTTTGTATTTTTTTTCTTGCTTCATAAAGTGACCCCCGCAGACGCCTTGCTTAGGAGATATAACCATTTTAGTGTTTCGAAATTTTTTTTTTCTGGTGCATAAAAAGACCCTCGCAGACCACTTGTTTAGGAGATATAGCCATTTTAGTGTTTTGAAAATTTTTTTCCTGATGCATAAAATGACCCCCGCAGATCAATAGTTTAGGAGATATGGCCATTTTAGTGTTTTGAATATTTTTTTTCTGGTGCATTATATGGCCCTTGCAGACGCCTAGTTTAGGAGATATACCCATTTTAGTGTTTTGAATGTTTTTTTTCTGGTGCATAATATGACGAACGCAGACGCCTAGTGTAGGAGATATACCCATTTTAGTGTTTTGAATTTTTTTTTCTGGTGCATAAAATGACCCCCGCCGACGCCTAGCTAAGGAGATATAGCCATTTTAGTGGTTGGATTTTTTTCTTTCTGATTATGACATTTTTTTTTTCGTGTGCATAAAATGACCCCCGCAGACCGCTAGTTTAGGGGATATAGCCATTTCAGTGTTTTGAATTTTTTTTTCTGGTGCATAATATAACCCCCGCAGACGACTAGTTTAGGAGACATATATATTTTAGTGTTTTGAGTTTTTTTTTCTGATTCATAAAATGACCACAGCAGACCGCTAGTTTAGGAGATATAGCCATTTTAGTGTTTTGAATTTTTTTTCTGGTGCATAAATTGACCTCCGCAGACCCCTAGTTTAGGAGATGTAGCCATTTTAGTGCTTTGAATGTTTTTTTTCTGGTGCATAATATGACCCCAGCAGACCCCTAGTTTAGGAGATATAGCCATTTTAGTGTTTTGAATGTTTTTTTTCTGGTGCATAATATGGCCCACGCAGATGCCTAGCTAAGGAGATATAGCCATTTTAGTGTTTGGATTTTTTTTTCTGGTGCATAAAATGACCCCCGCAGGCGCCTATTTTAGGGGATATAGCCGTTTTAGTGTTTTGAATGTTTTTTTTCTGACCCCCGCAGACGACTAGTTTAGGAAATATAGCCCATTTAGTGTTGTGAATTTTTTTTTGTGGTGCATAAATTGACCTCCGCAGACCCCTAGTTTAGGAGATGTAGCCATTTTAGTGTTTTGAATGTTTTTTTTCTGGTGCATAATATTTCCCCAGCAGACCCCTAGTTGAGGAGATGTAGCCATTTTAGTGTTTTGAATGTTTTTTTTCTGGTGCATAAAATGACTCCGGCAGACGCCTAATTTAGGGGATATAGCCATTTCAGTGTTTTAAATATTTTTTTTCTGATGCATAATATAACCCCAGCAGACCACTAGTTGAGGCGATACAGCCATTTTAGTGTTTTGAATGTTTTTTTTCTGGTGCATAAAATGACCTCGCAGACCACTTGTTTAGGAGATATAGCCATTTTAGTGTTTTGGATGTTTTTTTTCGGTGCTTAATATGAACCTCGCAGACGACTAGTCTAGGAGATATAGCCGTTTTAGTGTTTTGTATTATTTTTTTTCTGGTGCATAATATGACTGAATTTTGAATTTTTTTTTTGCTGCATAAAATGACCCCCGCAGACCCCTAGTTTAAGAGATATAGCCATTTTATTGTTTTGAGTGTTTTTTTTCTGCTGCATCATAGGACCCCCGCAGACCCCTAGTTTAGGAGATATAGCCATTTTAGTGTTTTGAATTTTTTTTTTTGCTGGTGCATTATATGACCAACAAAGACGACTAGTTTTAGAGATATAGCCATTTTTGTATTTTTTTTTCCTGCTGCATAAAGTGACCCCCGCAGACGCCTAGCTTAGGTGATATAACCATTTTAGTGTTTTGAAATTTTTTTTTTCTGGTGCATAAAAAGACCCTCGCAGACCACTTGTTTGGGAGATATAGCCATTTTAGTGTTTTGAATATTTTTTTTCTGGTGCATTATATGGCCCTTGCAGACGCCTAGTTTAGGAGATATACCCATTTTAGTGTTTTGAATGTTTTTTTTCTGGTGCATAATATGACGAACGCAGACGATTAGTTTAGGAGATATTGCCATTTTAGTGTATTGAATTTTTTCTTCTGGTGCATAATATGACACCCGCAGACGACTAGTTTAGAAGATATAGCCATTTTAGTGGTTGGATTTTTTTATTTCTGATTTTGAAATTTTTTTTTTCGGGTGCATAAAATGACCCCCGCAGACCACTAGTTTAAGAGATACAGCCATTTTAGTGTTTTGATTTTTTTTTCTGGTGCAAAAAATGCCCCCCGCAGACCCCTAGTTTAGGAGATATAACCATTTTAGTGTGCTTAACATAACACCCGCAGACGACTAGTTTAGGAGATATAGCCGTTTTAGTGTTTTGAAGTTTTTTTTTTGCTGCATCATATGACCCCCGCAGACCCCTAGCTCAGGAGATATAGCCAGATTGAATATTTTTTTCTGGTGCATAATATGAGCCCACAGACGACCAGTTTAGGAGATATAGCAATGTTAGTGTTTTGAATTTTTTTTTTTCTGATGCATAATATGACCGCCGCAGTCGCCTAGTTTAGGAGATATAACCATTTTAGTGTTTTGAAATTTTTTTTTTCTGGTGCATAAAAAGACCCTAGCAGACCCCTAGTTTATGAGATATAGCCATTTAAGTGTTTTGAATATTTTTTTCTGGTGCATAATATGACCCCCGCAGACGACTAGTTTAGGAGATGTAGCCATTTAAGTGTTTTGAAATTTTTTTTTCTAAGCATAAAATGACCCACGCAAACCTCTAGTTTAGGAGATATAGCCATTTTAGTGTTTTGATTTTTTTTTCTGGCGCATATTATGACCCCCGCAGACCCCGAGTTTAGGAGATATAGCCATTTAAGTGTTTTGAAATTTTTTTTTTCAGGTGCATAAAAAGACCCTCGCAGACCCCTTGTTTAGGAGATATAGCCATTTTAGTGTTTTGAATTTTTTTTTCTGGTGCATAATATGACACCAGCAGACCCCTAGTTGAGGAGATATAGCGATTTTAGTGTTTTGAATTTTTTTTTTCTGGTGCATAAAATGACCCCCGCAGACGCCTAGTTTAGGAGATATAGCCATTTTAGTGTTTTGAATGTTTTTTTCTGGTGCATAATATGACACCAGCAGACCCCTAGTTGAGGAGATATAGCCATTTTAGTGTTTTGATAGTTTTTTTTCTGGTGCATAAAATAACCCCCGCAGACCACTAGTTTAGGAGATACAGCCATTTTAGTGTTTTGATTTTTTTTTCTGGTGCATAAAATGACCCCCGCAGACCCCCAGTTTTTGAGATATAGCCATTTAAGTGTTTTGAATATTTTTTTCTGGTGCATAATATGACCCCCGCAGACGACTAGTTTAGGAGATATAGCCATTTTAGTGGTTGGATTTTTTTATTTCTGATTTTGAAATTTTTTTTTTCGGGTGCATAAAATGATCCCCGCAGACCACTAGTTTAAGAGATACAGCCATTTTAATGTTTTGATTTTTTTTTCTGGTGCAAAAAATGACCCCCGCAGACCCCTAGTTAAGGAGGTATAACCATTTTAGTGTTTTGAAATTTTTTTTTTCTGGTGCATAAAAAGACCCTAGCAGACCCCTAGTTTATGAGATATAGCCATTTAAGTGTTTTGAATATTTTTTTCTGGTGCATAATATGACCCCCGCAGACGACTAGTTGAGGAGATGTAGATATTTTAGTGTTTTGAATTCTTTTTTCTAAGCATAAAATGACCCACGCAAACCTCTAGTTTAGGAGATATAGCCATTTTAGTGTTTTGATTTTTTTTTCTGGCGCATAATATGACCCCCGCAGACCCCGAGTTTAGGAGATATAGCCATTTAAGTGTTTTGAAATTTTTTTTTTCAGGTGCATAAAAAGACCCCTGCACACCAATAGTTTAGGAGACATAGCCATTTTAGTGTTTTGAATGTTTTTTTTCTGGTGCATTATATGGCACTTGCTGGCGAATAGTTTAGGAGATACAGCCATTTTAGTGTTTTGAATGTTTTTTTCTGGTGCATAATATGACACCAGCAGACCCCTAGTTGAGGAGATATAGCCATTTTAGTGTTTTGAATTTTTTTTTTCTAGTGCATAAAATGACCCCCGCAGACGCCTAGTTTAGGAGATATAGCCATTTTAGTGTTTTGAATGTTTTTTTTCTGGTGCATAATATGACCCCCGCAGACGACTAGTTTAGGAGATATAGCCATTTTAGTGGTTGGATTTTTTTATTTCTGATTTTGAAATTTTTTTTTTCGGGTGCATAAAATGATCCCCGCAGACCACTAGTTTAAGAGATACAGCCATTTTAGTGTTTTGATTTTTTTTTCTGGTGCAAAAAATGACACCAGCAGACCCCTAGTTGAGGAGATATAGCCATTTTAGTGTTTTGATAGTTTTTTTTCTGGTGCATAAAATAACCCCCGCAGACCACTAGTTTAGGAGATACAGCCATTTTAGTGTTTTGATTTTTTTTTCTGGTGCATAAAATGACCCCCGCAGACCCCCAGTTTTTGAGATATAGCCATTTAAGTGTTTTGAATATTTTTTTCTGGTGCATAATATGACCCCCGCAGACGACTAGTTTAGGAGATATAGAAATTTTAGTGTTTTGAATGTTTTTTTCTGGTGCATAATATGACACCAGCAGACCCCTAGTTGAGGAGATATAGCGATTTTAGTGTTTTGAATTTTTTTTTTCTGGTGCATAAAATGACCCCCGCAGACGCCTAGTTTAGGAGATATAGCCATTTTAGTGTTTTGAATGTTTTTTTCTGGTGCATAATATGACACCAGCAGACCCTTAGTTGAGGAGATATATCCATTTTAGTGTTTTGATAGTTTTTTTTCTGGTGCATAAAATAACCCCCGCAGACCCCCAGTTTTTGAGATATAGCCATTTAAGTGTTTTGAATATTTTTTTCTGGTGCATAATATGACCCCCGCAGACGACTAATTTAGGAGATATAGCCATTTTAGTGGTTGGATTTTTTTATTTCTGATTTTGAAATTTTTTTTTTCGGGTGCATAAAATGATCCCCGCAGACCACTAGTTTAAGAGATACAGCCATTTTAGTGTTTTGATTTTTTTTTCTGGTGCAAAAAATGACCCCCGCAGACCCCTAGTTAAGGAGGTATAACCATTTTAGTGTTTTGAAATTTTTTTTTTCTGGTGCATAAAAAGACCCTAGCAGACCCCTAGTTTATGAGATATAGCCATTTAAGTGTTTTGAATATTTTTTTCTGGTGCATAATATGACCCCCGCAGACGACTAGTTTAGGAGATGTAGATATTTTAGTGTTTTGAATTCTTTTTTCTAAGCATAAAATGACCCACGCAAACCTCTAGTTTAGGAGATATAGCCATTTTAGTGTTTTGATTTTTTTTTCTGGCGCATAATATGACCCCCGCAGACCCCGAGTTTAGGAGATATAGCCATTTAAGTGTTTTGAAATTTTTTTTTTCAGGTGCATAAAAAGACCCTCGCAGACCCCTTTTTTAGGAGATATAGCCATTTTAGTGTTTTGAATGTTTTTTTTCTGGTGCATTATATGGCACTTGCTGGCGAATAGTTTAGGAGATACAGCCATTTTAGTGTTTTGAATGTTTTTTTCTGGTGCATAATATGACACCAGCAGACCCCTAGTTGAGGAGATATAGCCATTTTAGTGTTTTGAATTTTTTTTTTCTAGTGCATAAAATGACCCCCGCAGACGCCTAGTTTAGGAGATATAGCCATTTTAGTGTTTTGAATGTTTTTTTTCTGGTGCATAATATGACCCCCGCAGACGACTAGTTTAGGAGATATAGCCATTTTAGTGGTTGGATTTTTTTATTTCTGATTTTGAAATTTTTTTTTTCGGGTGCATAAAATGATCCCCGCAGACCACTAGTTTAAGAGATACAGCCATTTTAGTGTTTTGATTTTTTTTTCTGGTGCAAAAAATGACACCAGCAGACCCCTAGTTGAGGAGATATAGCCATTTTAGTGTTTTGATAGTTTTTTTTCTGGTGCATAAAATAACCCCCGCAGACCACTAGTTTAGGAGATACAGCCATTTTAGTGTTTTGATTTTTTTTTCTGGTGCATAAAATGACCCCCGCAGACCCCCAGTTTTTGAGATATAGCCATTTAAGTGTTTTGAATATTTTTTTCTGGTGCATAATATGACCCCCGCAGACGACTAGTTTAGGAGATATAGAAATTTTAGTGTTTTGAATGTTTTTTTCTGGTGCATAATATGACACCAGCAGACCCCTAGTTGAGGAGATATAGCGATTTTAGTGTTTTGAATTTTTTTTTTCTGGTGCATAAAATGACCCCCGCAGACGCCTAGTTTAGGAGATATAGCCATTTTAGTGTTTTGAATGTTTTTTTCTGGTGCATAATATGACACCAGCAGACCCATAGTTGAGGAGATATAGCCATTTTAGTGTTTTGATAGTTTTTTTTCTGGTGCATAAAATAACCCCCGCAGACCACTAGTTTAGGAGATACAGCCATTTTAGTGTTTTGATTTTTTTTTCTGGTGCATAAAATGACCCCCGCAGACCCCCAGTTTTTGAGATATAGCCATTTAAGTGTTTTGAATATTTTTTTCTGGTGCATAATATGACCCCCGCAGACGACTAGTTTAGGAGATATAGCCATTTTAGTGGTTGGATTTTTTTATTTCTGATTTTGAAATTTTTTTTTTCGGGTGCATAAAATGATCCCCGCAGACCACTAGTTTAAGAGATACAGCCATTTTAGTGTTTTGATTTTTTTTTCTGGTGCAAAAAATGACCCCCGCAGACCCCTAGTTAAGGAGGTATAACCATTTTAGTGTTTTGATCGTTTTTTTTCTGGTGCATAAAATAACCCCCGCAGACCACTAGTTTAGGAGATACAGCCATTTTAGTGTTTTGATTTTTTTTTCTGGTGCATAAAATGACCCCCGCAGACCCCCAGTTTTTGAGATATAGCCATTTAAGTGTTTTGAATATTTTTTTCTGGTGCATAATATGACCCCCGCAGACGACTAGTTTAGGAGATATAGAAATTTTAGTGTTTTGAATGTTTTTTTCTGGTGCATAATATGACACCAGCAGACCCCTAGTTGAGGAGATATAGCGATTTTAGTGTTTTGAATTTTTTTTTTCTGGTGCATAAAATGACCCCCGCAGACGCCTAGTTTAGGAGATATAGCCATTTTAGTGTTTTGAATGTTTTTTTCTGGTGCATAATATGACACCAGCAGACCCATAGTTGAGGAGATATAGCCATTTTAGTGTTTTGATAGTTTTTTTTCTGGTGCATAAAATAACCCCCGCAGACCACTAGTTTAGGAGATACAGCCATTTTAGTGTTTTGATTTTTTTTTCTGGTGCATAAAATGACCCCCGCAGACCCCAAGTTTTTGAGATATAGCCATTTAAGTGTTTTGAATATTTTTTTCTGGTGCATAATATGACCCCCGCAGACGACTAGTTTAGGAGATATAGCCATTTTAGTGGTTGGATTTTTTTATTTCTGATTTTGAAATTTTTTTTTTCTGGTGCATAAAATGACCCCCGCAGACCCCCAGTTTTTGAGATATAGCCATTTAAGTGTTTTGAATATTTTTTTCTGGTGCATAATATGACCCCCGCAGACGACTAGTTTAGGAGATATAGAAATTTTAGTGTTTTGAATGTTTTTTTCTGGTGCATAATATGACACCAGCAGACCCCTAGTTGAGGAGATATAGCGATTTTAGTGTTTTGAATTTTTTTTTTCTGGTGCATAAAATGACCCCCGCAGACGCCTAGTTTAGGAGATATAGCCATTTTAGTGTTTTGATTTTTTTTTCTGGCGCATAATATGACCCCCGCAGACCCCGAGTTTAGGAGATATAGCCATTTAAGTGTTTTGAAATTTTTTTTTTCAGGTGCATAAAAAGACCCTCGCAGACCCCTTGTTTAGGAGATATAGCCATTTTAGTGTTTTGAATTTTTTTTTTCTGGTGCATAAAATGACCCCTGCACACCAATAGTTTAGGAGATATAGCCATTTTAGTGTTTTGAATGTTTTTTTTCTGGTGCATTATATGGCACTTGCTGGCGAATAGTTTAGGAGATACAGCCATTTTAGTGTTTTGAATGTTTTTTTCTGGTGCATAATATGACACCAGCAGACCCCTAGTTGAGGAGATATAGCCATTTTAGTGTTTTGAATTTTTTTTTTCTAGTGCATAAAATGACCCCCGCAGACGCCTAGTTTAGGAGATATAGCCATTTTAGTGTTTTGAATGTTTTTTTTCTGGTGCATAATATGACCCCGCAGACGACTAGTTTAGGAGATATAGCCATTTTAGTGGTTGGATTTTTTTATTTCTGATTTTGAAATTTTTTTTTTCGGGTGCATAAAATGATCCCCGCAGACCACTAGTTTAAGAGATACAGCCATTTTAGTGTTTTGATTTTTTTTCTGGTGCAAAAAATGACACCAGCAGACCCCTAGTTGAGGAGATATAGCCATTTTAGT
Source organism: Volucella zonaria (assembly GCA_963966105.1). Taxonomy (NCBI): domain Eukaryota; kingdom Metazoa; phylum Arthropoda; class Insecta; order Diptera; family Syrphidae; genus Volucella; species Volucella zonaria. The sequence goes on along the minus strand of CAWYQB010000254.1, from coordinate 2,484,496 downwards.
GTTTTGATAGTTTTTTTTCTGGTGCATAAAATAACCCCCGCAGACCACTAGTTTAGGAGATACAGCCATTTTAGTGTTTTGATTTTTTTTTCTGGTGCACAAAATGACCCCCGCAGACCCCCAGTTTTTGAGATATAGCCATTTAAGTGTTTTGAATATTTTTTTCTGGTGCATAATATGACCCCCGCAGACGACTAGTTTAGGAGATATAGAAATTTTAGTGTTTTGAATGTTTTTTTCTGGTGCATAATATGACACCAGCAGACCCCTAGTTGAGGAGATATAGCCATTTTAGTGTTGTGATTGTTTTTTTTCTGGTGCATAAAATGACCCCCGCAGATCACTAGTTTAGGAGATACAGCCATTTTAGTGTTTTGAATGTTTTTTTTCTGGTGCATAAAATGACCCCCGCAGACGTCTAGTTAAGGTGATATAGACATTTTAGTGTTTTGAGTTTTTTTTTCTGGTGCATAATATGACCCCCGCAGACCCCTAGTTTAGGAGATATAGCCATTTAAGTGTTTTGAATATTTTTTTCTGGTGCATAATATGACCCCCGCAGACGACTAGTTTAGGAGATGTAGATATTTTAGTGTTTTGAATTTGTTTTAGTTTTAGTTTTAGTTTTAAATGCATTTTATTATCTTAATCATTAACTCTTACGTCCTAACAAAAAATGCTTAAATGCTAGCTTAACAATCTTACACTAACTTACTGGCCCCACACAGGCACTCTAAGCTACTCTAAATTCTTATATCTATGTCTTTCGACTTTGTTTACATTTTATACTTATATATACTTATTTTCTATGCTTAAGGCTAAGAAAAGAATTTGACAAAAAAACTTAGCATATGGACATATTTTTATAAAAACTTAACATCTAGCTTAAAATAAACCTTAGTCTACCTAACCTACCTACACAATACACACATACACACATAGACACTATTCACAATGACATACATATACTAGTATATACCTATGTATATACTAATATATATATGTATTTCTTAAATACTAACCTAAACCTATGCAAGCCGGCCATTGCTATTCACAGTGCAAATGGATTGGTCAGCTCTGCCCCATTAGTGAGGCTGGTCCGTAATTGACGGAAACGACGACGAAACATCTTCTCCATCATTCAACCACCAGAAATGCTGGTGCTGCCGAACGACATCCCTCTTATCGCGATTCCCCACCGCCCTACTGAACCTGAGACGATCCACACTGCCGGGTGCGACGTCTCTGTTGTAGTTGAGTCGCCTGTCCCCAGCTTTTCGAGCGACATGGAAGATTAACGGAACCGCTGATCTATCCTGGATCAACCCTATCTGATCTAGGTAGAGGAATGCTTCCGGTGGAACGAAGCCGTCAGAGCGCACACTCTCGTGGTAAAGGTAATTGGGGTAGTAAGCCCCAGATATCAGGTTATTCGTCGAGGCCATTGCTCTTGCAATGTGCCTTCGAGTCAGCTTAATTACGAAGTTGTCCACTCGTATTAGGTTCGCTCTGTTATAAAGGACCTCATTACGATAAAAATGTTTGTACTCCGACTCTGGTGTTCTGTACAAGCGAAGGCAAGCCCTAAGGCAAGCCCTCTCAAACACCCGAATCTTTTCCATTAAGCTTGCTCGTACATTGAACCACACGGGGCACCCGAATACCAGCATGGGCCTGATAAGGGCCATGTAGCAGATTACCTTTACCCTCTCATCGAGTTGGCTGCTATAAAACAGTCTCTTTGTAAGGGCAAAAGCGCCTTTAGCTCTGGCCGGAGCAGCATCTACATTTTTATCAAAATACAGAAACCGATCTAGCCAGATCCCAAGGTATCTGACTACATTCCGACAGGCAAGAGGCTGTCCGTGTTGTCCAATGATCGAGAACTTACGCCAATTTTTCCTGGTATCCCTAGAGGCTCCAGACAACGGCGTCCTAAAGAGAATGGTTTCCGACTTCTGAAAGTTGATTTTCAACTTCCAGTCATCGCAAAATCGTCTTATCTTATCGAAGTCACGCTGCAAGAGAGTATTAATGACCTCGATTTTTGGACCTGTTCTGTACGCTATCAAATCGTCTGCGTACGCAATAGTATGGGGAAGTGAACCTATCAAGTCGCTTGTATAAATGTTGAATAGGATCGGCGAATTGACCGCGCCTTGCTGAAGACCATTTTTAATTTGAAATATTCCAACAGAAGTCACATCGCCATTTTTTACGATGAACTGTCTGTTGGTTAGCATATTATAAAGAATGTACAAGAGTGGTTTACTGATCCCCAGCCTAGTCAGCTTATAGAAAAGACCCTCTATGGTGTCGAAGGCCTTCTCCAAGTCAACAAGGCAGGCACCAGTACATTGGTTTTTGCCTTTATTCCATTGGATATCGGACACCAGTTTAGACGCGGCATGTGAGATATCATGTCCCGCCTTAAAACCGAATTGATTATCCGGAACTATATTTTTGTCCTCAACCCACCTAGACAGAGCTCTATTGATTACTTTTTCAAACACCTTACTGATATTCGGAAGGAGACTTATCGACCGAAGATTCGCCGGATTGGATATATCCTTTCCCTTTTTGGGGATAGGTTGCACCACCGCCGTTTTCCAATGCGCTGGATAATGTGCATTATTCATTGCATTATTAAACAGGGTGGTGTAAATGTCCACCGCATCTAGAGGAAGATGTCGAAGCACGATGTTCGGAATAACATCGGTCCCCACTGATTTCTTAGCCCTGATTGTGTCGAAGATCTCATGGAGCTCTTCCTTCGAAATGAACGGGGGTAGGTCACCCTCTCTGGTAATGACATTATTTGCCATATTTTCGTCGCTGAACTGGGTGAAACCAGAGCCCTCCGATCGCCAGTTCTCTATTTCATTTCGAATGTAGAAGTCGTGCACCAAGACGCGATTGTCCAGGTCATAATTAGGGCCAATGGTATCAGTGGCCTTGTATATTTCCTGGAAAGTCGCCCCTATGGCCTCAACCTTCTCCTGTGGATCCTCGATCACAAAAAAGTCGTCATCATCAGCGGCCTCATTTGGATCAATACCTGCTATTGTCAGTAACCGTTCGTTGTCTGTTGTCCGCGCTATTTTAAGACACTGAAGGTCGTTTTGATTTTTTCTCCGAAATAGTTTATTTATTTGAGGGAACATATTCGGGTTGCTGGTGTTTACAGCCCGAACCCTGTTGTTCCAATATGAACTTACAGAAATTCTGTAATTCTCTTTTATTAACGTTTGAATATTTTTAATCGACGACTTCAGTGTCCTAATCTCCGGGTCTTGTCTGTCAGTAAACTGTCTATACAAGTTTTTGAGTCTTGTCAGTAGTCTACTTTTCTGTCGGTGCAGTGCGTCAATAGTAGGATTACGGAACAGGTCTTCGTTAGTCGTATGTCGATATCGCGGTATTGTTGTGTCCATAGTTTGTTTAATTGTCTCGTCCATTTGTTTTAGGTAGTTGTCGATCTCCTCGTTTGACAAATTCCTATTGGACGGTGGGTGGAGCGTATTCGAGGAGAGCGCACTTGTCATGGTTGCGGAGAAGCGTGTCCATCGAGTCTTACTGTAGTTGTAAGAATATCTTTGGACAAACTCCTCCAATTCCGCAATTTCGTTGGGAACTGTAATTTCGGTGCTAAAACCGCAATGGTCACTGTCATACACGAATGTGCGCAGACAGTTTAACGTTTGTAAATTCGTACCTGTCAGTCGTATTCGGTCGTCATACAGCAGTAGGTCCAAATAAGACCCGCCTCTGGTAAACGACGGGTTATCCGTCGCCTTAAGACCGAGTCTGTACATGACATCGTGCTGACCCCACCAATCAAGTAGTAGGTTCCCTCTAGTATTTGGCAAATTATTTCCCCAATCTCTGTGTTTAGCGTTGAAGTCCCCGCCGATTATAAAATAATTCTCCCCCGATTCCAGCCTCAGAAGTCGAAAAAGCGTGTCGAGCTCTGTAATGAATAAAGTGGATTGTGGAGCCTCAGGTGCATAAACAGAGGCCAAGTACAGCCGCTTTCCACTGCGGAGCGGGATATAAATGACGACTGCCTCCAACACCCGGAACCTACGCAACACTCCTTTGTACACTCTGTGAAATTTTATACCTTGTTTAATGAAGATGGCGACACCGCCTCCACGTTCGGATCCGGGCCTGTTTCTCCTTCTAACAATATAATTATTGTACTCCAGTTTGTGCTTATCGGTTAGCTTGGTTTCGCTAGCGAAAAGCACATCAGGAGATTGGTCTTGTAGCAATTTAAACATCGCGGCTCTTCGTTCGATCCTAATCAATGAATTAACATTCACCGCTAGGACCTTCAAAGTTTGCTCCACCATGTGCGTACCCATTACGACATGTGTTGCGTTAGGCCCGGCAGCAGCGCGTAGATCTGGTCCACCCGCTTGGCCTGTTCTTGCACCTGCTTTTGCAGCTGAGCCATCTGCCCTTGGATTGCGAGCAAGATGGCCAGCATGTTAGGTGCAGCTTCCGTTGTTCTCGGCATTGGCGCCGGAGAAACAACAGTCGCTTGCTGTACCGTAGCCCCCCTACCTGACGCCATTTGGGCGTAGGAAATTTGGGGCGTGACGGCTGGTGTTTGAAACCTCACAGGTGAACGTTTGACCTCCACCTTCTGCTGCCGAGCCAGTTTTGCTTTTTTAATGTCAGCGAACTTAGGACAACCCCGATAGTTTGCGGTGTGTCCCACGTTCCCACATAACACGCACGAGAGCTGCGTCCTATCGGATGCTCCGTCCCTACCCAGAGGACACTCCTCTTAACTGTGGTTCTTTTCGCACTTCACGCATCGAGGCTGCATTTGGCAGTTCGACGCGGCGTGCCCGAACCTCTGGCAGCGAACACATTGTAAAATGTTTTCGCTCCTTTTTAATTTTTCCCAGTGAACCACCTGGTAGTCTAGGACCTTGATACTCCTTAGACTATCCAAACGGCTTTCGGGACTGAGCTGCACCAGGAAGAACGGCAGACTCCGTTTCTCCCGCCTGGCTCTAGCTGTGGTAAATGGCTTTACCCCCACAAACTTGAGTCCTTCGCACTCCTTCTCTTTGAGCAGTGCCAGGATCTCCCCAGGATCCGAAGACGGTTCCAACCCCTTCAGCAGCATCGATTGCCGCTTTTCACACTTCGGTGTGAATGAGTAGTGCTCCGTCGTCGTTTCCTTTAGGAGCTCTTTAACTTTCGCGTAGCCCTCCACTGTATTACAGTGGATGGCATGGCGATCATTCCCCAATCTCTTAATATTAAAGTTATTACCAATGACCAACTTACACAGGTCCTTGGTAGCATTTACCTCTAGTTTATAGGTGTTGATAGGAGGCACCTTCTCCTTCTTCTTCTGCTGCTGCTGCTGTTGTTGTTGTTGTTGTTGTTGTTGTTGTTGTTGTTGTTGTTGTTGTTGTTGTTGTTGTTGTTGTTGTTGTTGTTGTTGTTGTTGTTGTTGTTGTTGTTGTTGTTGTTGTTGTTGTTGTTGTTGTTGTTGTTGTTGTTGTTGTTGTTGTTGCTGCTGCTGCTGTTGTTGTTGTTGCTGCTGCTGCTGCTGTTTTTGCTGTTGCCATTTTTGTGGCTGCTGCTGTTTGAGCTGTTGCCTGTGTTGTGACTGTTGTTGTTGTTGTTGTTGCTGGTCTTTCTTAGGCTTTTGTTGGTGTAGCACTTGTGCTATTTTATTAGTTTGGTGTTGTTGTTGTGCCTGCTTTTGAGCAAGCTGCTGTTGTTGGGATTGCTCCTGCTCTTCCTTCTTCCTTCTTACAATTTGCCTTTCTTTTATGGCCAGCACTCTTTGTTGTAGCATTTTGATGCTGCTACTTATGGCCTTCATTTCGTCCTCTTCATCATCAGATTCGCTTGCTGCCAATGAAGCGAAGTTGTTTACCGTTGATAGGGTTGGACGTTTTATCAAATTGGAAGTTGGAAGCTTCCTCCTTCTCTTTGTTTTCGGCGTTTGGCTCGGACCACTCGACGCCTCACCTGACACTTCAGCAGGTCCCGCTATAGGCATAGCGAACCGCTCTTCACAATCCATCACGTGATAGACAACACTTTACCACCAATTAACTTTATTGTTTTTTTTTTGTTTTATTTACTTTTAAAAATAAAAAGATGCAACTGTTTCGGGAATCGAACCCACGACCCCTGTTTTGTCGGTCGGACACCACTGCTGCTGCGCCACCGAAGCACTTGGCCAAAAAGTTTTTAATTGTTTTTTCTAATTTATTTCACTTGCACTTGCAAAGAAGCCGAAACACATCCGTCCTCTATCGAGGTCTATGAACGACTGATTTGAATTTTTTTTTCTAAGCATAAAATGACCCACGCAAACCTCTAGTTTAGGAGATATAGCCATTTTAGTGTGTTGATTTTTTTTTTCTGGTGCATAATATGACCCCCGCAGACCCCGAGTTTAGGAGATATAGCCATTTAAGTGTTTTAAAATTTTTTTTTTCAGGTGCATAAAAAGACCCTCGCAGACCCCTTGTTTAGGAGTTATAGCCATTTTAGTGTTTTGAATTTTTTTTTTCTGGTGCATAAAATGACCCCAGCAGACCCCTGGTTTAGGAGATGTAGCCATTTTAGTGTTTTGAATGTTTTTTTTCTGGTGCATAATATGGCCCACGCAGACGCCTAGCTACGGAGATATAGCCATTTTAGTGTTTGGATTTTTTTTTCTGGTGCATAAAATGACCCCCGCAGACGAATAGTTTAGGAGATATAGCCCTTTTAGTGTTTTGAATGTTTTTTTTCTGGTGCATAATATAACCCCAGCAGACCCCTAGTTGAGAATATATAGCCATTTTAGTGTTTTGAATGTTTTTTTTTCTGGTGCATTATATGACTCCCGGAGACCACTTGTTTAGGAGATATAGATAATTTAGTGTTTTGAATTTTTTTTTCTAATGCATAAAATGACAGCCGCAGGCGCCTATTTTAGTGGATATAGCCATTTTAGTGTTTTGAATGTTTTTTTTCTGACCCCCGCAGACGACTAGTTTAGGAAATATAGCCCATTTAGTGTTGAGAATTTTTTTTTTTGTGGTGCATAAATTGACCTCCGCGGACCCCTAGTTTAGGAGATGTAGCCATTTTAGTGTTTGGAATGTTTTTTTTCTGGTGCATAATATGGCCCACGCAGACGCCTAGCTACGGAGATATAGCCATTTTAGTGTTTGGATTTTTTTTTCTGGTGCATAAAATGACCCCCGCAGACGAATAGTTTAGGAGATATAGCCCTTTTAGTGTTTTGAATGTTTTTTTTCTGGTGCATAATATAACCCCAGCAGACCCCTAGTTGAGAATATATAGCCATTTTAGTGTTTTGAATGTTTTTTTTTCTGGTGCATTATATGACTCCCGGAGACCACTTGTTTAGGAGATATAGATAATTTAGTGTTTTGAATTTTTTTTTCTAATGCATAAAATGACAGCCGCAGGCGCCTATTTTAGTGGATATAGCCATTTTAGTGTTTTGAATGTTTTTTTTCTGACCCCCGCAGACGACTAGTTTAGGAAATATAGCCCATTTAGTGTTGAGAATTTTTTTTTTTGTGGTGCATAAATTGACCTCCGCGGACCCCTAGTTTAGGAGATGTAGCCATTTTAGTGTTTGGAATGTTTTTTTTCTGGTGCATAATATGACCCCAGCAGACCCCTAGTTGAGGAGATGTAGCCCTTTTAGTGTTTTGAATGTTTTTTTCTGGTGCATAATATGGCCCACACAGACCACTAGTTGAGAATATATAGCCATTTTAGTGTTTTGAATGTTTTTTTTTCTGGTGCATTATATGACTCCCGGAGACCACCAGTTTAGCAGATATATATAATTTAGTGTTTTGAATTTTTTTTTCTGGTGCATAAAATGACCCCCGCAGACCGCTAGTTTATGAGATATAGCCATTTAAGTGTTTTGAATATTTTTTTCTGGTGCATAATATGACCCCCGAAGACGACTAGTTTAGGAGATATAGCCATTTTAGTGTTTTGATTTTTTTTTCTGGCGCATAATATGACCCCCGCAGACCACGAGTTTAGGAGATATAGCCATTTAAGTGTTTTGAAAATTTTTTTTTCAGGTGCAAAAAAAGACCCTCGCAGACCCCTTCTTTAGGAGATATAGCCATTTAAGTGTTTTGAATATTTTTTTCGGGTGCATAGTATGACCCCCGCAGACGACTAGTTTAGGAGATACAGCCATTTTAGTGTTTTGATTTTTTTTTCTGGTGCATAAAATGACCCCCGCAGATGCCTAGTTTAGGAGATATAGCCATTTTAGTGTTTTGAATGTTTTTTTCTGGTGCATAATATGACACCAGCAGACCCCTAGTTGAGGAGATATAGCCATTTTAGTGTTTTGATTGTTTTTTTTCTGGTGCATAAAATGACCCCCGCAGACCACTAGTTTAGGAGATACAGCCATTTTAGTGTTTTGATTTTTTTTTCTGGTGCATAAAATGACCCCCGCAGACCCCTAGTTTATGAGATATAGCCATTTAAGTGTTTTGAATATTTTTTTCTGGTGCACAATATGACCCCCGCAGACGACTAGTTTAGGAGATATAGCCATTTTAGTGTTTTGAATGTTTTTTTTCTGGTGCATAAAATGACCCCCGCAGACGTCTAGTTTAGGTGATATAGACATTTTAGTGTTTTGAATTTTTTTTTCTGGTGCATAATATGACCCCCGCAGACTCCTAGGTTAGGAGATATAGCCATTTAAGTGTTTTGAATATTTTTTTCTGGTGCATAATATAACCCCCGCAGACGACTAGTTGAGGAGATGTAGATATTTTAGTGTTTTGAATTTTTTTTTCTAAGCATAAAATGACCCACGCAAACCTCTAGTTTAGGAGATATAGCCATTTTAGTGTTTTGATTTTTTTTTTCTGGCGCATAATATGACCCCCGCAGACCCCGAGTTTAGGAGATATAGCCATTTAAGTGTTGTGAAATTTTTTTTTTCAGGTGCATAAAAAGACCCTCGCAGACCCCTTGTTCAGGAGATATAACCATTTTAGTGTTTTGAATTTTTTTTTTCTGGTGCATATAATGACCCCCGCAGACTAATAGTTTAGGAAATATAGCCCATTTAGTGTTGTGAATTTTTTGTTGTGGTGCATAAAATGACCCCAGCAGACCCCTAGTTTACGAGATGTAGCCATTTTAGTGTTTTGAATGTTTTTTTTCTGGTGCATAATATGGCCCACGCAGACGCTTAGCTACGGAGATATAGCCATTTTAGTGTTTGGTTTTTTTTTTCTGGTGCATAAAATGACTCCTGCAGACGCCTAGTTTAGGGGATATAGCCATTTTAGTGTTTTGAATTTTTTTACTGGTGCATAAAATGACCCCCGCAGACGACTAGTTTAGGAGATATAGCCCTTTTAGTGTTTTGAATGTTTTTTTTCTGGTGCATAAAATGACCCCCGCAGACGTCTAGTTTAGGTGATATAGACATTTTAGTGTTTTGAATTTTTTTTTCTGGTGCATAATATGACCCCCGCAGACTCCTAGGTTAGGAGATATAGCCATTTAAGTGTTTTGAATATTTTTTTCTGGTGCATAATATAACCCCCGCAGACGACTAGTTTAGGAGATGTAGATAATTTAGTGTTTTGAATTTTTTTTTCTAATGCATAAAATGACAGCCGCAAGTGCCTATTTTAGGGGATATAGCCATTTAAGTGTTTTGAAATTTTTTTTTTCAGGTGCATAAAAAGACCCCCGCAGACTAATAGTTTAGGAAATATAGCCCATTTAGTGTTGTGAATTTTTTTTTGTGGTGCATAAAATGACCCCAGCAGACCCCTATTTTAGGAGGTGTAGCCATTTTAGTGTTTTGAATGTTTTTTTTCTGGTGCATAATATGACCCCAGCAGACCCCTAGTTGAGGAGATGTAGCCATTTTAGTGTTTTTAATGTTTTTTTCTGGTGCATAATATGGCCCACGCAGACGCCTAGCTATTGCCATTTTAGTGTTTGGATTTTTTTTTTCTGGTGCATAAAATGACTTTTGCAGACGCCTAGTTTAGGGGATATAGCCATTTCAATGTTTTAAATATTTTTTTTCTGATGCATAATATAACCCCAGCAGACCACTAGTTGAGAATATATAGCCATTTTAGTGTTTTGAATGTTTTTTTTTCTGGTGCATTATATGACTCCCGTAGACCACCAGTTTAGGAGATATATATAATTTAGTGTTTTGAATTTTTTTTTCTGGTGCATAAAATGACCCCCGCAGACCACCAGTTTAGGAGATATAGCCATTTAAGTGTTTTGAATATTTTTTCTGGTGCATAAAATGACCCCCGCAGACGTCTCGTTTAGGAGATATAGACTTTTTAGTGTTTTGAATTTTTTTTCTGGTGCAGAATATGACCCCCGCAGACCACCAGTTTAGGAGATATAGCCATTTAAGTGTTTTGAATATTTTTTTCTGGTGCATAAAATGACACCCGCAGACGCCTAGTTTAGGAGATATAGCCATTTTAGTGTTTTGAATGTTTTTTTTCGGGTGCATAATATGACACCAGCAGACGCCTAGTTAATGAGATATAGCCATTTAAGTGTTTTGAATATTTTTTTCTGGTGCATAATATGACCCCCGCAGACGACTAGTTTAGGAGAGATAGCCATTTTAATGTTTTGAATTTTTTTTTTCTGTTGCAAAAAATGACCCCCGCAGACCAATAGTTTAGGAGATATAGCCATTTTAGTGTTTTGAAAATTTTTTTTCTGATGCATAAAATGACCCCCGCAGACCTATAGTTTAGGAGATATAGCCATTTTAGTGTTTTGAAAATTTTTTTTCTGATGCATAAAATGACCCCCGCAGACCAATAGTTTAGGAGATATAACCATTTTATTGCTTTGAATGTTTTTTTTCTGGTGCATTATATGGCCCTTGCAGACGCCTAGTTTAGAAGATATAGCCATTTTAGTGTTTTGAATTTTTGTTTTCTGGTGTATAAAATGACCCCCGCAGACCAATAGTTTAGGAGATATGGCCATTTTAGTGTTTTGAATGTTTTTTTTCTGCTGCATTATATGGCCCTTGCAGACGCCTAGTTTAGGAGATATTGCCATTTTAGTGTTTTGAATTTTTTTTCCGGTGCATAAAATAACCCCCGCAGACGTCTAGTTTAGCAGATATAGACATTTTAGTGTTTTGAATTTTTTTCTCTGGTGCATAATATGACCCCCGCAGACCCATAGTTTAGGAGATATAGCCATTTATGTGTTTTGAATATTTTTTTCTGGTGCATAATATGACCCCCGCAGACGACTAGTTTAGGAGATATAGCCATTTTAGTGTTTTGAATGTTTTTTTTCTGGTGCATAATATGACCCCCGCAGACGACTAGTTTAGGAGATGTAGATATTTTAATGTTTTGAATTTTTTTTTCTAAGCATAAAATGACCCACGCAAACCTCTAGTTTAAAAGATATAGCCATTTTAGTGTTTTGATTTTTTTTTTCTGGCGCATAATATGACCCCCGCAGACCCCGAGTTTAGGAGATATAGCCATTTAAGTGTTTTGAAATTTTTTTTTTCAGGTGCATAAAAAGACCCTCGCAGACCCCTTGTTTAGGAGATATAGCCATTTTAATGTTTTGAATTTTTTTTTTCTGTTGCAAAAAATGACCCCCGCAGACCAATAGTTTAGGAGATATAGCCATTTTAGTGTTTTGAAAATTTTTTTTCTGATGCATAAAATGACCCCCGCAGACCTATAGTTTAGGAGATATTGCCATTTTAGTGTTTTGAAAATTTTTTTTCTGATGCATAAAATGACCCCCGCAGACCAATAGTTTAGGAGATATAACCATTTTATTGCTTTGAATGTTTTTTTTCTGGTGCATTATATGGCCTTTGCAGACGCCTAGTTTAGAAGATATAGCCATTTTAGTGTTTTGAATTTTTGTTTTCTGGTGTATAAAATGACCCCCGCAGACCAATAGTTTAGGAGATATGGCCATTTTAGTGTTTTGAATGTTTTTTTCTGGTGCATTATATGGCCCTTGCAGACGCCTAGTTTAGGAGATATAGCCATTTTAGTGTTTTGAATGTTTTTTTCTGGTGCATAATATGACGAACGCAGACGATTAGTTTAGGAGATTGTTGCGTGCAAATCACGCCCCAAAAATCCTCCACTCCCTTTTCCATCTGTTGTCTGTTGACCTCTTCTTTTCTCCCCCCCTTCTCGTGTTGTCCCTTCTTTTCTTTCTTCCCGTCATACTCTGGATGCCACGGTACAGGTGGGATTCACTGGATCTTCTGAATTCAGTTCCCTCCCCCGGCCTACCGCTCCAGAGATGACCACATAGGTACCCCTGAGAGAGCCAGGCGGACGGCCTGGAGACTCTAGCGGACGGTCGGTCCGCCCGTTGATGACCCGAGAGATCTACACAATTGGTAATGGCTGCGAGCCCACCGTACCTGACATTGTTTGCCCCAGGATTCTAAATTTGTATAACCCCCCTACCCCAACAAAAAGAACTAAAAACCAAATTGTAAAGGAAAGCCCACAATTCCCCGCGGTCGATACTCGGTTCCCTATGTCTGCCAGAAGGTTTACTGACTCCCCCCCCCCCATTGTAAACCTGGTAAAACAAGTTTTCCTCCCTATCCGGCGGTCTCGATTAAAGCTCTTAACCTTAGCTTTGGTTTCGGGTCAGAGGGCTGGCGTTGAACCAAAGCAATCACTTGGATGACAAAACAAACAGAACGAACAAACATGACCCACAAACATAGAACATCGACTGGTGTGATTGGCTGGGGATTCAGTGAGAAGCTGTTGGAGCTCTGGATGTGATTCCCTTTGCTCTAACAGCTGAATTGGCGGAACCCCATGTGTGTGTGTGCGTATGAGTGGCTGCGATGGCCAAAAAGGCGGATAAGTTCATTCGATAACTTATCGTCTTAAGGGCAGGAGCCAACAAATAAAAAGAAGAGCGAGTACCAAAAAAACAAAAAAAACGACAATAAAAAGAAAAAAAAAGAGAATAGGAACGAGAACAAGAACACGAACAAGAACGCGAACGAGAACAAGAACACGAACGAGAAAAGGAACGAGAACAAGAGCACGAACGAGAACAAGAGCACGAACGAGAACAAGAACGAGAACAAGAATAACGAAGTAAAACAAATCGAGGACGAGAGACAGCTAACGGATACGACCGGACGAAAGTCGGTGATTGTGGCGGAGACGGCTCACCCTCCTCCACCAGCAGAATACCCAGCTAGAGAGCGACCCCGCATAGGCAGGAAAACCCCGTAAAAAAAAAAAAAGAGATAAGTACCCCCCCCTTTTTTTTGAACAACACATATTACATATTTGTGAAATTAATATCGACCATTTTGGCGACAAAACCCGAGTCCGTAAGCCTTCTCACCGTTATCGTGAAACCGTTCGTAAAACGGTTAGATCACTTAATTGCGCGACCCGCTAGCGGTACCGGTGCGACAGCGCGGAACTGTGGGCCTTCCGTTGGCCGACCCGTTAAAATAAAAATTAGCGTAGAATTTTTAAGCAACTTTTTTTCTAATAACCCTTTCGGCATACCCTGTGATCCCCCAAAAGAAAAGAAAAGAAAAATAAACCATAAATTCCCCATCAGGGAAAAGATAAATTGTGCGTTCTTTTTTTCAGTTGTTTTCCCAATTTCGCATTAAAAATTGGGTGGCGCCTACCTGTTGTGTTGTTATCAATTTTTTTTGTTGAGCGATCTTCCCGAACCCCCCCCTTTGCTGAGCAGCTGGTGTGTGCAGCTAACCAACAGCTGCTTGTTGCAATTCCGGTTTTCTGCGATTCCTTCTTGGACTCACATTCGCTTTTGTGCAGTCCACTTCATTCGCTCATCAAGCACCACCTGTGTGGTTGCGGTCGTCATCTCCTCTGTTTTTTTGGTTTATTGTTTTGCCGGCAGTCCGGCATTTCCATTGCATAATAGTTTAAATAATTTAGTTCTCTCTCCCCCGGGATTTGCAACAAATTGACGCCCAGACGTGGGGCTCAAAACAAAAAAAATAGTATTAAAAATAGTTGTACCAAAGTGTTGGATAGTGACTTACGGGAAGTGTCTGTGTTTTTATTTCAAAGTGCAAATAATCGTTGTTGTTTTTTTTTAGATCTGTTGTGGGAAGTAGTTACTGTTTAGAAGTGTCATCGCTGGATTTTTGGAGTCAACGTGTATTTCAAGAAACATCGAAGGAAGTACAGCCGTTCACATACTGTATATATACTCGTATATACATATTTACATCGTTGGAAACGAAAACCTCAGGTCGTATTTACCCTGAGTACCAAGTAGGTTTTCATTTTGTTTGTCTCATTGCCATTTGTCATAAATTGAAATTAATATATATAAAAATATTTTTACATATACATATATGTACATATAGGTATATACATATACACCTACGATCGTATCGAAGAAATTTTTTTATTCACTCGTTTTTCATATTTACATACATATACATAACTATATATATATATATATAATTAATCCATACGTACATATATACCTCGTTATTTTGGAATTTTCTTGCACATTCTATGTTGATTGATTTTGGGGATCTTTGTGCTGATCAGTGTTGCCGTGTGGGAAATAAACTTCCGTACTTGTATTCTTTTCTATTGATTTTATTTTGCGACATAGTATCAGTTTTTTTTGCTTTTGTTGTGCTTTTGTTTCGGTCTTATTTTAATTTAAACGGCTAAAATGGAGATTAATCGGTTGAGTCAGGACGAGCTGGCCTACGAAATCGAGTGTAGGGGCTTGTTACCTGACACCGTTGATAGAATGAGGAAGTCGCTACGAGCTGCAAGGGCGCTTGAGCGACGGGGGTCACTCAAACCAGGTGAGTACCTTTTTTCATTTCCGACCGATAGGGAAGCTATCGAGCGGAAAATTGCAGAGATCGAGAAGTTGCTGGAGAGCCCTCCAGCCAAAAAGTCTTCGGAGTACTGCAAGGTACTCACTAAAATTGAATGGGCCACTTCACGGGTCGAGCGATCCCAGCCCACTACCGACGAGGAAGCGAGTCAGAAGAAGAACCTGAAGACGGATCTGATGCTTCTAATGGCCTCCCTAGAAGATGAAGACGATGAAGAAGTCGACGAACCAGCAGAAGAGGAGCGTAACTTGGTTGGGGAATTCAGAACACCCATTCCCTCCCATAGGTCATCGGTTAGGATCCCTCCCACTCCCCAACCAAGGCAGTTACCAACGGCACCAGAACAACCGGCAGTTGACCGCTGCACGGAGCGAATCGGCAAGTGGGACCTGAAGTTCACTGGAGAACGGTGCGGTTCCTCAGTGAACTCGTTCCTAGAACGGGTCGAGGAGCTTCGAGAGGCGCGCAATGTGTCGGAAGATCACCTATTCCGCTCAGCTGTTGAACTTTTTGATGGGAAGGCGCTTCTGTGGTATAGGGCGGTTAGGAGGACGGTTTCCTCTTGGCAGGGTTTAGTTAGGGAATTGAAGTTGGAGTTCTTGCCTCCAAATTATGACGACGCGCTGTTGGAAGAAATTCGTCGTAGGACCCAAGGGAAGGAAGAGTCGATTGGAGTATATGTAGCGATCATGGAAAACATGTTCGGTAGGTTGACGGAGCAGCTCACAGAGCGACGGAAGCTGGGAATAGTGCAAAGAAACTTGGCACCTTTCTACCAAACTCAATTGGGGTTGGCAGATCCCAAGTCTATCTCAGATTTGGTCGCTCTGGGACGGAAACTGGAGATGGTCCGAGCGAATGTGGAGACATTTGCGCCACCTCCTACTCGGTCACGCCACGCATACGTGGCAGTTGAGGAACCGAGGGCGGCGGAGCCTAGGGTAGTCGAGCCCAGGCCGACTCCAAGACTATCTGTTGTGAGTAGGGAACCTCAGCCGAACAGGCGGTTGAGGTGTTTCAATTGTAACCAGGAGGGTCACATTTCTGCTCGCTGTTCCGCTCCTAGGCGTTGTATAGGGTGTGGTAAGCTAGGGGTTTTAAGAAGGGATTGTACTCAATGTTCGGGAAATGGTCGTCGGACTCTTGCACCAGCAGGGCAAGAGCGCCGGTGAATTTAGATAGGTTGCCTGCTGGCAACCAGCTGGGAGGATTGACGGAAGAGGTTTATTTAGGTTTCACACTTGAGGATAAAGAAGATGATGGTCGCCCTTATTTAGGTGTTAGTGTTTACGGCAATAGTTTAGTAGGGTTATTAGATTCAGGAGCTTCGCGTACCATCATCGGTAGGGACGGGTGGACAATTTTAAAAGAGTTAGGGCTTAAGTTAGGAACAGCTAGGATTAGTAGGGTTTCATTGGCGGATGGGGCCGGAGTAGATGTAGTAGGGAGCGTGAGTCTACCATTTGTTGTGCAAAAGAAATCAGTGGTGCTGGAGTGCCTTGTGATTCCAACGCTTCCCCACGTCCTGATATTAGGGGCCGACTTTTGGGTCCGCGCGGGCGTTGTCCCGGATTTGAGATCAGGCGAGTGGAGGTTTTCGAGCCAAAAGGAGGTGGCTTCGATTTCGGCTCTTAAGGAGAGGACCGAGTTGGATGGTGGAGAAAGCCAGCAGCTAACTGAGGTGCTGGAAAGAGTTTTCCAGGGTATGCCAAAGGGCATTGGGTGCACACATCTGGTAGAACATAAAATTAGGACGGCTTCTGAACCAATAAAGCAGCGATACTACCCGGTATCCCCTGCGGTCCAGACCCATATAGATAGGGAATTAGAAGAGATGCTTAGGGATGACATAGTTGAGAAGTCAAGTAGTCCTTGGGCTTCACCTATTGTCATGATTAAGAAGAAGGACGGATCGTTTAGGTTTTGTGTAGACTACAGGAAGTTGAATAAGGTCACTGAGCGTGATGCTTACCCACTTCCTTACATTTCAGCAACTTTGGACAAACTTCGGGATGCGAAATATCTGTCATCTTTGGATATTAAGTCCGCATATTGGCAGATCCCCGTCGAGGAAAAGTCCCGCAAATACACAGCCTTTACCGTGCCTAATCGGGGACACTTCCAGTTCAAGAGAATGCCTTTCGGGCTACACAACGCCCCAGCAACATGGCAGAGGTTTATTGACACGGTGCTTGGTGCCGATTTGGAACCGCACGTGTTCGTATACCTCGACGACATTGTGATCGTCACGAATAATTTCCAAAAACACCTGGAAATTCTGGAGGAAGTCTTCAAACGATTGAGTACGGCAGGGTTGAAGGTCAGTAAGGAGAAGTGTAACTTCTGTAGATCTACACTGAAATTTTTAGGATACGTAGTGGATAGGAATGGGTTGCACGTGGACCCGGAAAAAGTAGAAAGCATGCTTAGGATTCCTGCACCGAAGAATGTTAGGGAAGTTAGGAGCTTTGTAGGAACGGTATCCTGGTACAGGAGATTTATACCGAATTTTTCAATTCTGGTGAAGCCGTTGACAGACCTTTTGAAGAAAAGTAGGAAGTTTGTCTGGTCTGAGGAGTGCGAGGGGAGCTTCCAGAGGGCAAAGGAGTGCCTGGTAACCGCCCCGATTCTAACCTGTCCGGATTTTGAGCGGCCGTTTGTAGTTCAGACGGATGCATCGGACTATGGGGTTGGAGCAGTACTTACCCAAACTTTCGACGAAGGAGACAAGGTAATTTGCTATCTAAGTAGGTAGTTGAATAGGAATGAAAGGAACTATTCAACCACGGAGAAGGAGTGCTTGGCGGTCCTATGGGCAGTAGAGAAGTTACGAGCATATATCGAAGGGGTTCGGTTTACGGTCGTGACGGATCACTATTCCCTAGTATGGCTGAGTAATCTCAAAGATCCGTGTGGTAGGTTAGCTCGGTGGGCGGTTAGGTTACAGCAATTCGATTTCGAAATCGTACATCGAAAAGGGAAAGATCACGTGGTTCCGGATATGCTCTCTAGGAATGTTGCGGAAGTAGCAGAACTAGTAGACCAAAGTGCAGACCCTTGGATCACCAAGATGATGGCGAAAGTCGAGTCGGATCCTTTAGCTTATCCGTGCTGGAGAATTGAAAATGGACGATTATTTAAGTTTGTTAGGGCTAGACACGTGGTTGTAAATGACAATAGCTTAGAATGGAAAGAAGTAGTGCCGAAAATAGATAGAGGTAGGGTTTTGAGGGAATGTCATTACAACGAGTTAGCAGGACACATGGGGGTTAGGAAAACGTTAGCTAGAGTAGGAGCGAGGTACTACTGGCCGAAGATGAGGTCAGATGTAACCAAGCACGTTAGGAATTGTAAAGTGTGCCAAAGTGTGAAACCGGTAAACGATAAACCAGCTGGTTTAATGGTCGAAAGAAGAGGAATTTCTGTGCCATGGGAAATGATTTGTGTCGATTTAGTTGGTCCGCTTCCAAAATCGAGTAGGGGTTTTATTTACATTTTAACGATCGTTGATTACTTCACCAAGTTCCCTTTGCTTTTCCCCCTTAGGACGGCAACTGCTAGGACCCTTTGTAAGGAGTTGGAAGAGAACGTCTTCCTTTTGTTCGGCGTACCGCGATGGATCGTCTGTGACAACGGTCCCCAGTTCCGCAGTAAGGAATTGGCTGCGCTTACCAAAGCGTACGGGTCACAAATGAAATTCACTGCCCATTATCACCCACAGGCTAATCCTGCAGAAAGGATTAACCAAATCATTAAAACCACCCTTCGGTCTTACGTGTCGGAAAATCATCGGTCTTGGGATACGCAGCTAGCAAAAGTTGGATGCTGTATCCGGACAGCTCAACACGACGTTTTAGGAGTCTCACCGTACTTCGCGAACTTCGGTAGGGACATGATAACCCACGCGAGCGATCGATCCTATACGGTTACGGATAACCCCGCGAATACCTCTGATAATATTAGGGTAAATAGGGAAAATTTAGCTAGGGAAGTTAGGGCAAGCGACAGGGGATTAGGGCAGATATATAGAAACGAAACAGTAGGAGATAGGGAACTGGGGTCAGAAGCTAGGGACTCAGATATAGTACAGGGAACGGAAATGTTCGAGCTAGAGTGTAGGTTTAGACAGCTTAGGGAAGATATTAGTAAAAAGGTAGCGGCGGCGACGGCGAAGGCTTCTAAGTCATACAACTTGCGGAGGAGAGATGTACAATATCTGCCCAACGAGGTTGTGTGGCGTAGGAACTTCATGGTTTCCGAGGCGGCCAATTACTATGCGGCGAAATTGGCACCAAAGTACGTTGGGCCTTTTTCTATAAAAAAGAGGGTTTCCCCCTGGACTTACGTGCTGCAGGACGAAACAGGCAAGGACAGAGGTGTATGGCACGTCAAGGACCTGAAGCCATACCGCGACGACCCCGAAGACCCCGTAGATGATCTTAGTCGCGTAACGAACAAAGATCGTTATGCAAAGAGTTACGGAGAGCGTCAAACCGCTCGATGACGTAACTGAGCCATCATTAGAGATGAATGTTTACCCGTAGTTAGACGATAATCTCCTTTCGTGTTGTCTCTCACCCGTCTCTTTGTATTGGCCTTGGCCACTATTGATGTTGGTAGTTAAGCCCGTAAGCAGAAATGTGAGGGCACATTTCCCAGGAGGTAAGGGTGGGGTTTGTTGCGTGCAAATCACGCCCCAAAAATCCTCCACTCCCTTTTCCATCTGTTGTCTGTTGACCTCTTCTTTTCTCCCCCCCTTCTCGTGTTGTCCCTTCTTTTCTTTCTTCCCGTCATACTCTGGATGCCACGGTACAGGTGGGATTCACTGGATCTTCTGAATCCAGTTCCCGCCCCCGGCCTACCGCTCCAGAGATGACCACATAGGTACCCCTGAGAGAGCCAGGCGGACGGCCTGGAGACTCTAGCGGACGGACGGTCCGCTAGATCACTTAATTGCGCGACCCGCTAGCGGTACCGGTGCGACAGCGCGGAACTGTGGGCCTTCCGTTGGCCGACCCGTTAAAATAAAAATTAGCGTAGAATTTTTAAGCAACTTTTTTTCTAATAACCCTTTCGGCATACCCTGTGATCCCCCAAAAGAAAAGAAAAGAAAAATAAACCATAAATTCCCCATCAGGGAAAAGATAAATTGTGCGTTCTTTTTTTCAGTTGTTTTCCCAATTTCGCATTAAAAATTGGGTGGCGCCTACCTGTTGTGTTGTTATCAATTTTTTTTGTTGAGCGATCTTCCCGAACCCCCCCCTTTGCTGAGCAGCTGGTGTGTGCAGCTAACCAACAGCTGCTTGTTGCAATTCCGGTTTTCTGCGATTCCTTCTTGGACTCACATTCGCTTTTGTGCAGTCCACTTCATTCGCTCATCAAGCACCACCTGTGTGGTTGCGGTCGTCATCTCCTCTGTTTTTTTGGTTTATTGTTTTGCCGGCAGTCCGGCATTTCCATTGCATAATAGTTTAAATAATTTAGTTCTCTCTCCCCCGGGATTTGCAACAAATTGACGCCCAGACGTGGGGCTCAAAACAAAAAAAATAGTATTAAAAATAGTTGTACCAAAGTGTTGGATAGTGACTTACGGGAAGTGTCTGTGTTTTTATTTCAAAGTGCAAATAATCGTTGTTGTTTTTTTTTAGATCTGTTGTGGGAAGTAGTTACTGTTTAGAAGTGTCATCGCTGGATTTTTGGAGTCAACGTGTATTTCAAGAAACATCGAAGGAAGTACAGCCGTTCACATACTGTATATATACTCGTATATACATATTTACATCGTTGGAAACGAAAACCTCAGGTCGTATTTACCCTGAGTACCAAGTAGGTTTTCATTTTGTTTGTCTCATTGCCATTTGTCATAAATTGAAATTAATATATATAAAAATATTTTTACATATACATATATGTACATATAGGTATATACATATACACCTACGATCGTATCGAAGAAATTTTTTTATTCACTCGTTTTTCATATTTACATACATATACATAACTATATATATATATATATAATTAATCCATACGTACATATATACCTCGTTATTTTGGAATTTTCTTGCACATTCTATGTTGATTGATTTTGGGGATCTTTGTGCTGATCAGTGTTGCCGTGTGGGAAATAAACTTCCGTACTTGTATTCTTTTCTATTGATTTTATTTTGCGACATAGTATCAGTTTTTTTTGCTTTTGTTGTGCTTTTGTTTCGGTCTTATTTTAATTTAAACGGCTAAAATGGAGATTAATCGGTTGAGTCAGGACGAGCTGGCCTACGAAATCGAGTGTAGGGGCTTGTTACCTGACACCGTTGATAGAATGAGGAAGTCGCTACGAGCTGCAAGGGCGCTTGAGCGACGGGGGTCACTCAAACCAGGTGAGTACCTTTTTTCATTTCCGACCGATAGGGAAGCTATCGAGCGGAAAATTGCAGAGATCGAGAAGTTGCTGGAGAGCCCTCCAGCCAAAAAGTCTTCGGAGTACTGCAAGGTACTCACTAAAATTGAATGGGCCACTTCACGGGTCGAGCGATCCCAGCCCACTACCGACGAGGAAGCGAGTCAGAAGAAGAACCTGAAGACGGATCTGATGCTTCTAATGGCCTCCCTAGAAGATGAAGACGATGAAGAAGTCGACGAACCAGCAGAAGAGGAGCGTAACTTGGTTGGGGAATTCAGAACACCCATTCCCTCCCATAGGTCATCGGTTAGGATCCCTCCCACTCCCCAACCAAGGCAGTTACCAACGGCACCAGAACAACCGGCAGTTGACCGCTGCACGGAGCGAATCGGCAAGTGGGACCTGAAGTTCACTGGAGAACGGTGCGGTTCCTCAGTGAACTCGTTCCTAGAACGGGTCGAGGAGCTTCGAGAGGCGCGCAATGTGTCGGAAGATCACCTATTCCGCTCAGCTGTTGAACTTTTTGATGGGAAGGCGCTTCTGTGGTATAGGGCGGTTAGGAGGACGGTTTCCTCTTGGCAGGGTTTAGTTAGGGAATTGAAGTTGGAGTTCTTGCCTCCAAATTATGACGACGCGCTGTTGGAAGAAATTCGTCGTAGGACCCAAGGGAAGGAAGAGTCGATTGGAGTATATGTAGCGATCATGGAAAACATGTTCGGTAGGTTGACGGAGCAGCTCACAGAGCGACGGAAGCTGGGAATAGTGCAAAGAAACTTGGCACCTTTCTACCAAACTCAATTGGGGTTGGCAGATCCCAAGTCTATCTCAGATTTGGTCGCTCTGGGACGGAAACTGGAGATGGTCCGAGCGAATGTGGAGACATTTGCGCCACCTCCTACTCGGTCACGCCACGCATACGTGGCAGTTGAGGAACCGAGGGCGGCGGAGCCTAGGGTAGTCGAGCCCAGGCCGACTCCAAGACTATCTGTTGTGAGTAGGGAACCTCAGCCGAACAGGCGGTTGAGGTGTTTCAATTGTAACCAGGAGGGTCACATTTCTGCTCGCTGTTCCGCTCCTAGGCGTTGTATAGGGTGTGGTAAGCTAGGGGTTTTAAGAAGGGATTGTACTCAATGTTCGGGAAATGGTCGTCGGACTCTTGCACCAGCAGGGCAAGAGCGCCGGTGAATTTAGATAGGTTGCCTGCTGGCAACCAGCTGGGAGGATTGACGGAAGAGGTTTATTTAGGTTTCACACTTGAGGATAAAGAAGATGATGGTCGCCCTTATTTAGGTGTTAGTGTTTACGGCAATAGTTTAGTAGGGTTATTAGATTCAGGAGCTTCGCGTACCATCATCGGTAGGGACGGGTGGACAATTTTAAAAGAGTTAGGGCTTAAGTTAGGAACAGCTAGGATTAGTAGGGTTTCATTGGCGGATGGGGCCGGAGTAGATGTAGTAGGGAGCGTGAGTCTACCATTTGTTGTGCAAAAGAAATCAGTGGTGCTGGAGTGCCTTGTGATTCCAACGCTTCCCCACGTCCTGATATTAGGGGCCGACTTTTGGGTCCGCGCGGGCGTTGTCCCGGATTTGAGATCAGGCGAGTGGAGGTTTTCGAGCCAAAAGGAGGTGGCTTCGATTTCGGCTCTTAAGGAGAGGACCGAGTTGGATGGTGGAGAAAGCCAGCAGCTA
The DNA here is from genome assembly GCA_963966105.1 of Volucella zonaria. Taxonomy (NCBI): domain Eukaryota; kingdom Metazoa; phylum Arthropoda; class Insecta; order Diptera; family Syrphidae; genus Volucella; species Volucella zonaria. The sequence continues at coordinate 2,461,476 of CAWYQB010000254.1, read as the reverse complement.
ACTGAGGTGCTGGAAAGAGTTTTCCAGGGTATGCCAAAGGGCATTGGGTGCACACATCTGGTAGAACATAAAATTAGGACGGCTTCTGAACCAATAAAGCAGCGATACTACCCGGTATCCCCTGCGGTCCAGACCCATATAGATAGGGAATTAGAAGAGATGCTTAGGGATGACATAGTTGAGAAGTCAAGTAGTCCTTGGGCTTCACCTATTGTCATGATTAAGAAGAAGGACGGATCGTTTAGGTTTTGTGTAGACTACAGGAAGTTGAATAAGGTCACTGAGCGTGATGCTTACCCACTTCCTTACATTTCAGCAACTTTGGACAAACTTCGGGATGCGAAATATCTGTCATCTTTGGATATTAAGTCCGCATATTGGCAGATCCCCGTCGAGGAAAAGTCCCGCAAATACACAGCCTTTACCGTGCCTAATCGGGGACACTTCCAGTTCAAGAGAATGCCTTTCGGGCTACACAACGCCCCAGCAACATGGCAGAGGTTTATTGACACGGTGCTTGGTGCCGATTTGGAACCGCACGTGTTCGTATACCTCGACGACATTGTGATCGTCACGAATAATTTCCAAAAACACCTGGAAATTCTGGAGGAAGTCTTCAAACGATTGAGTACGGCAGGGTTGAAGGTCAGTAAGGAGAAGTGTAACTTCTGTAGATCTACACTGAAATTTTTAGGATACGTAGTGGATAGGAATGGGTTGCACGTGGACCCGGAAAAAGTAGAAAGCATGCTTAGGATTCCTGCACCGAAGAATGTTAGGGAAGTTAGGAGCTTTGTAGGAACGGTATCCTGGTACAGGAGATTTATACCGAATTTTTCAATTCTGGTGAAGCCGTTGACAGACCTTTTGAAGAAAAGTAGGAAGTTTGTCTGGTCTGAGGAGTGCGAGGGGAGCTTCCAGAGGGCAAAGGAGTGCCTGGTAACCGCCCCGATTCTAACCTGTCCGGATTTTGAGCGGCCGTTTGTAGTTCAGACGGATGCATCGGACTATGGGGTTGGAGCAGTACTTACCCAAACTTTCGACGAAGGAGACAAGGTAATTTGCTATCTAAGTAGGTAGTTGAATAGGAATGAAAGGAACTATTCAACCACGGAGAAGGAGTGCTTGGCGGTCCTATGGGCAGTAGAGAAGTTACGAGCATATATCGAAGGGGTTCGGTTTACGGTCGTGACGGATCACTATTCCCTAGTATGGCTGAGTAATCTCAAAGATCCGTGTGGTAGGTTAGCTCGGTGGGCGGTTAGGTTACAGCAATTCGATTTCGAAATCGTACATCGAAAAGGGAAAGATCACGTGGTTCCGGATATGCTCTCTAGGAATGTTGCGGAAGTAGCAGAACTAGTAGACCAAAGTGCAGACCCTTGGATCACCAAGATGATGGCGAAAGTCGAGTCGGATCCTTTAGCTTATCCGTGCTGGAGAATTGAAAATGGACGATTATTTAAGTTTGTTAGGGCTAGACACGTGGTTGTAAATGACAATAGCTTAGAATGGAAAGAAGTAGTGCCGAAAATAGATAGAGGTAGGGTTTTGAGGGAATGTCATTACAACGAGTTAGCAGGACACATGGGGGTTAGGAAAACGTTAGCTAGAGTAGGAGCGAGGTACTACTGGCCGAAGATGAGGTCAGATGTAACCAAGCACGTTAGGAATTGTAAAGTGTGCCAAAGTGTGAAACCGGTAAACGATAAACCAGCTGGTTTAATGGTCGAAAGAAGAGGAATTTCTGTGCCATGGGAAATGATTTGTGTCGATTTAGTTGGTCCGCTTCCAAAATCGAGTAGGGGTTTTATTTACATTTTAACGATCGTTGATTACTTCACCAAGTTCCCTTTGCTTTTCCCCCTTAGGACGGCAACTGCTAGGACCCTTTGTAAGGAGTTGGAAGAGAACGTCTTCCTTTTGTTCGGCGTACCGCGATGGATCGTCTGTGACAACGGTCCCCAGTTCCGCAGTAAGGAATTGGCTGCGCTTACCAAAGCGTACGGGTCACAAATGAAATTCACTGCCCATTATCACCCACAGGCTAATCCTGCAGAAAGGATTAACCAAATCATTAAAACCACCCTTCGGTCTTACGTGTCGGAAAATCATCGGTCTTGGGATACGCAGCTAGCAAAAGTTGGATGCTGTATCCGGACAGCTCAACACGACGTTTTAGGAGTCTCACCGTACTTCGCGAACTTCGGTAGGGACATGATAACCCACGCGAGCGATCGATCCTATACGGTTACGGATAACCCCGCGAATACCTCTGATAATATTAGGGTAAATAGGGAAAATTTAGCTAGGGAAGTTAGGGCAAGCGACAGGGGATTAGGGCAGATATATAGAAACGAAACAGTAGGAGATAGGGAACTGGGGTCAGAAGCTAGGGACTCAGATATAGTACAGGGAACGGAAATGTTCGAGCTAGAGTGTAGGTTTAGACAGCTTAGGGAAGATATTAGTAAAAAGGTAGCGGCGGCGACGGCGAAGGCTTCTAAGTCATACAACTTGCGGAGGAGAGATGTACAATATCTGCCCAACGAGGTTGTGTGGCGTAGGAACTTCATGGTTTCCGAGGCGGCCAATTACTATGCGGCGAAATTGGCACCAAAGTACGTTGGGCCTTTTTCTATAAAAAAGAGGGTTTCCCCCTGGACTTACGTGCTGCAGGACGAAACAGGCAAGGACAGAGGTGTATGGCACGTCAAGGACCTGAAGCCATACCGCGACGACCCCGAAGACCCCGTAGATGATCTTAGTCGCGTAACGAACAAAGATCGTTATGCAAAGAGTTACGGAGAGCGTCAAACCGCTCGATGACGTAACTGAGCCATCATTAGAGATGAATGTTTACCCGTAGTTAGACGATAATCTCCTTTCGTGTTGTCTCTCACCCGTCTCTTTGTATTGGCCTTGGCCACTATTGATGTTGGTAGTTAAGCCCGTAAGCAGAAATGTGAGGGCACATTTCCCAGGAGGTAAGGGTGGGGTTTGTTGCGTGCAAATCACGCCCCAAAAATCCTCCACTCCCTTTTCCATCTGTTGTCTGTTGACCTCTTCTTTTCTCCCCCCCTTCTCGTGTTGTCCCTTCTTTTCTTTCTTCCCGTCATACTCTGGATGCCACGGTACAGGTGGGATTCACTGGATCTTCTGAATCCAGTTCCCGCCCCCGGCCTACCGCTCCAGAGATGACCACATAGGTACCCCTGAGAGAGCCAGGCGGACGGCCTGGAGACTCTAGCGGACGGACGGTCCGCCCGTTGATGCCCCGAGAGATCTACACAATTGGTAATGGCTGCGAGCCCACCGTACCTGACATTGTTTGCCCCAGGATTCTAAATTTGTATAACCCCCCTACCCCAACAAAAAGAACTAAAAACCAAATTGTAAAGGAAAGCCCACAATTCCCCGCGGTCGATACTCGGCTCCCTATGTCTGCCAGAAGGTTTACTGACTCCCCCCCCCCCATTGTAAACCTGGTAAAACAAGTTTTCCTCCCTATCCGGCGGTCTCGATTAAAGCTCTCAACCTTAGCTTTGGTTTCGGGTCAGAGGGCTGGCTTTGAACCAAAGCAATCACTTGGATGACAAAACAAACAGAACGAACAAACATGACCCACAAACATAGAACATCGACTGGTGTAATTGGCTGGGGATTCAGTGAGAAGCTGTTGGAGCTCTGGATGTGATTCCCTTTGCTCTAACAGCTGAATTGGCGGAACCCCATGTGTGTGTGTGCGTATGAGTGGCGGCGATGGCCAAAAAGGCGGATAAGTTCATTCGATAACTTATCGTCTTAAGGGCAGGAGCCAACAAGTAAAAAGAAGAGCGAGTACCAAAAAAACAAAAAAAACGACAATAAAAAGAAAAAAAAAGAGAATAGGAACGAGAACAAGAACACGAACGAGAAAAGGAACGAGAACAAGAGCATGAACGAGAACAAGAACGAGAACAAGAATAACGAAGTAAAACAAATCGAGGACGAGAGACAGCTAACGGATACGACCGGACGAAAGTCGGTGATTGTGGCGGAGACGGCTCACCCTCCTCCACCAGCAGAATACCCAGCTAGAGAGCGACCCCGCATAGGCAGGAAAACCCCGTAAAAAAAAAAAAAGAGATAAGTACCCCCCCCTTTTTTTTGAACAACACATATTACATATTTGTGAAATTAATATCGACCATTTTGGCGACAAAACCCGAGTCCGTAAGCCTTCTCACCGTTATCGTGAAACCGTTCGTAAAACGGTTAGATCACTTAATTGCGCGACCCGCTAGCGGTACCGGTGCGACAGCGCGGAACTGTGGGCCTTCCGTTGGCCGACCCGTTAAAATAAAAATTAGCGTAGAATTTTTAAGCAACTTTTTTTCTAATAACCCTTTCGGCATACCCTGTGATCCCCCAAAAGAAAAGAAAAGAAAAATAAACCATAAATTCCCCATCAGGGAAAAGATAAATTGTGCGTTCTTTTTTTCAGTTGTTTTCCCAATTTCGCATTAAAAATTGGGTGGCGCCTACCTGTTGTGTTGTTATCAATTTTTTTTGCTGAGCGATCTTCCCGAACCCCCCCCCTTTGCTGAGCAGCCGGTGTGTGCAGCTAACCAACAGCTGCTTGTTGCAATTCCGGTTTTCTGCGATTCCTTCTTGGACTCACATTCGCTTTTGTGCAGTCCACTTCATTCGCTCATCAACCACCACCTGTGTGGTTGCGGTCGTCATCTCCTCTGTTTTTTTGGTTTATTGTTTTGCCGGCAGTCCGGCATTTCCATTGCATAATAGTTTAAATAATTTAGTTCTCTCTCCCCCGGGACTTGCAACAAGATATAGCCCTTTTAGTGTTTTGAATTTTTATTTCTGGTGCATAATATGACACCAGCAGACCCCTAGTTGAGGAGATATAGCCATTTTAGTGTTTTGATTGTTTTTTTTCTGGTGCATAAAATGACCCCCGCAGACTACTAGTTTAGGAGATACAGCCATTTTAGTGGTTGGATTTTGTTCTTTCTGATTTTGAATTTTTTTTTTTCGGGTGCATAAAATGACCCCCGCAGACCACTAGTTTATGAGATATAGCCATTTTAGTGTTTTGATTTTTTTTTCTGATGCTTAAAATGACCCCCGCACACCCCTAGTTTAGGACATACAGCCAATTTAGTATTTTGATTTTTTTTTTCTGGTGCATAAAATGACCCCCGCAAACCCCTAGTTTATGAGATATAGCCATTTAAATGTTTTGAATATTTTTTTCTGGTGCATAAAATGACCCCCGCAGACCACTAGTTTAGGAGATACAGCCATTTTAGTGTTTTGATTTTTTTTTTCTGGTGCATAAAATGACCCCCGCAGACCAATAGTTTATGAGATATAGCCATTTAAGTGTTTTGAATATTTTTTTCTGGTGCATAATATGATCCCCGCAGACGACTCGTTTAGGAGATACAGCCATTTTAGTGTTTTGATTTTTTTTTCTGGTGCATAAAATGACCCCCGCAGACGCCTAGTTTAGGAGATATAGCCATTTTAGTGTTTTGAATGTTTTTTTCTGGTGCATAATATGACACCAGCAGACCCCTAGTTGAGGAGATATAGCCATTTTAGTGTTTTGATTGTTTTTTTTCTGGTGCATAAAATGACCCCCGCAGACTACTAGTTAAGGAGATACAGCCATTTTAGTGGTTGGATTTTTTTCCTTCTGATTTTGAAATTTTTTTTTTCGGGTGCATAAAATGACCCCCGCAGACCACTAGTTTATGAGATATAGCCATTTTAGTGTTTTGATTTTTATTTCTGATGCTTAAAATGACCCCCGCACACCCCTAGTTTAGGAGATACAGCCAATTTAGTATTTTGATTCTTTTTTTCTGGTGCATAAAATGACCCCCGCAGACCACTAGTTTAGGAGATACAGCCATTTTAGTGTTTTGATTTTTTTTTTCTGGTGCATAAAATGACCCCCGCAGACCCCTAGTTTATGAGATATAGCCATTTAAGTGTTTTGAATATTTTTTTCTGGTGCATAATATGACCACCGCTGACGACTAGTTTAGGAGATACAGCCATTTTAGTGTTTTGATTTTTTTTTCTGCTGCATAAAATGACTCCCGCAGATGCCTAGTTTAGGAGATATAGCCATTTTAGTGTTTTGAATGTTTTTTTCTGGTGCATAATATGACACCAGCAGACCCCTAGTTGAGGAGATATAGCCATTTTAGTGTTTTGATTGTTTTTTTCTGGTGCATAAAATGACCCCCGCAGACCACTAGTTTAGGAGATACAGCCATTTTAGTGGTTGGATTTTTTTCTTTCTGATTTTGAAATTTTTTTTTTCGGGTGCATAAAATGACCCCCGCAGACCAATAGTTTAGGAGATATGGCCATTTTAGTGTTTTGATTGTTTTTTTTTCTGGTGCATAAAATGACCCCCGCAGACCACTAGTTTAGCAAATACAGCCATTTTAGTGATTTCATTTTTTTTCTGGTGCATAAAATGACCCCTGAAGACCCCTAGTTTATGAGATATAGCCATTTAAGTGTTTTGAATATTTTGTTCTGGTGCATAATATGACCCCCGCAGACCCCTAGTTTAGGAGATATAGACATTTTTGTGTTCTGAATTTTTTTTTCTGGTGCATAATATGACCCCCGCAGACCCCTAGTTTAGGAGATATAGCCATTTAAGTGTTTTGAATATTTTTTTCTGGTACATAATATGACCCCCGCAGACCACGAGTTTAGGAGATATAGCCATTTAAGTGTTTTGATTGTTTTTTTCTGGTGCATAAAAGGACTGCCGCAGACCACTAGTTTAGGAGATATAGCCATTTTAGTGTTTTGATTTTTTTTTTCTGGCGCATAATATGACCCCCGCAGACCACGAGTTTAGGAGATATAGCCATTTAAGTGTTTTGAAAATTTTTTTTTCAGGTGCATAAAAAGACCCTCGCAGACCCCTTGTTTAGGAGATATAGCCATTTTAGTGTTTTGAAATTTTTTTTTCTGATGCTTAAAATGACCTTCGCAGACCCCTAGGTTAGGAGATACAGCCAATTTAGTGTTTTGATTTTTTTTTTCTGGTGCATAAAATGACCCCCGCAGACCCCTAGTTTATGAGATATAGCCATTTAAGTGTTTTGAATATTTTTTTCTGGTGCATAATATGACCCCCGCAGACGACTAGTTTAGGAGATATAGCCATTTTAGTGATTTGAATGTTTTTTTTCTGGTGCATAAAATGACCCCCGCAGACTCCTAGCTAAGGAGATATAGCCATTTTAGTGGTTGGATTTTTTTCTTTCTGATTTTGAAATTTTTTTTTTCGGGTGCATAATATGACCCCCGCAGACCACTAGTTTAGGAGATACAGCCATTTTAGTGTTTTGATTGTTTTTTTACTGGTGCACAAAATGACCCCCGCAGACCACTAGTTTAGGAGATACAGCCATTTTAGTGTTTTGATTTTTTTTTCTGGTGCATAAAATGACCCCTGCAGACCCCTAGTTTATGAGATATAGCCATTTAAGTGTTTTGAATATTTTGTTCTGGTGCATAATATGACCCCCGCAGACGACTAGTTTAGGATATATAGCCATTTTAGTGTTTTGAATGTTTTTTTTCTGGTGCATAAAATAACCCCCGCAGACGCCTAGCTAAGGAGATATAGCCATTTTAGTGGTTGAATTTTTTTCTTTCTGATTTTGAAATTTTTTTTTTCGGGTGCATAAAATGACCCCCGCAGACCACTAGTTTAGGAGATACAGCCATTTTAGTGTTTTGATTTTTTTTTCTGGTGCAAAAAATGACCCCCGCAGACCACCAATTTAGGAGATACAGCCAATTTAGTGTTTTGATTTTTTTTTCTGGTGCATAAAATAACCCCCGCAGACGCCTAGTTTATGAGATATAGCCATTTAAGTGTTTTGAATATTTTTTTCTGGTGCATAATATGACCCCCGCAGACGACTAGTTTAGGAGATATAGCCATTTTAGTGTTTTGAATGTTTTTCTTCTGGTGCATAAAATGACCCCCCGCAGACGTCTAGTTTAGGAGATATAGACATTTTGGTGTTTTGAATTTTTTTTTCTGGTGCAGAATATGACCCCCGCAGACCACCAGTTTAGGAGATACAGCCATTTTAGTGTTTTGATTTTTTTTTCTGGTGCAAAAAATGACCCCCGCAGACCACCAATTTAGGAGATACAGCCAATTTAGTGTTTTGATTTTTTTTTCTGGTGCATAAAATAACCCCCGCAGACGCCTAGTTTATGAGATATAGCCATTTAAGTGTTTTGAATATTTTTTTCTGGTGCATAATATGACCCCCGCAGACGACTAGTTTAGGAGATATAGCCATTTTAGTGTTTTGAATGTTTTTCTTCTGGTGCATAAAATGACCCCCCGCAGACGTCTAGTTTAGGAGATATAGACATTTTGGTGTTTTGAATTTTTTTTTCTGGTGCAGAATATGACCTCCGCAGACCACCAGTTTAGGAGATATAGCCATTTAAGTGTTGTGAATATTTTTTTCTGGTGCATAAAATGACCCCCGCAAACGCCTAGTTTAGGAGATATAGCCATTTTAGTGTTTTGAATGTTTTTTTTCTGGTGCATAATATGACACCAGCAGACCCCTAGTTGAGGAGATATAGCCATTTTAGTGTTTTGATTGTTTTTTTTCTGGTGCATAAAATGACCCCCGCAGACCACTAGTTTAGGAGATACAGCCATTTTAGTGTTTTGATTTTTTTTTCTGGAGCATAAAATGACCCCCGCAGATGCCTAGTTTAGGAGATATGGCCATTTTAGTGTTTTGAATGTTTTTTTCTGGTGCATAATATGACACCAGCAGACCCCTAGTTGAGAAGATATAGCCATTTTAGTGTTTTGATTGTTTTTTTCCAGGTGCATAAAATGACTCCCGCAGACCACTAGTTTAGGAGATACAGCCATTTTAGTGTTTTGATTTTTTTTTTCTGGTGCATAAAATGACCCCCGCAGACCCCTAGTTTAGGAGATACAGCCATTTTAGTGTTTTGATTTTTTTTTTCTGGTGCATAAAAGGACTGCCGCAGACCACTAGTTTAGGAGATATAGCCATTTTAGTGTTTTGATTTTTTTTTCTGGCGCATAATATGACCCCCGCAGACCACGAGTTTAGGAGATATAGCCATTTAAGTGTTTTGAAATTTTTTTTTTCAGGTGCATAAAAAGACCCTCGCAGACCCCTTGTTTAGGAGATATAGCCATTTTAGTGTTTTGAATTTTTTTTTTCTGGTGCATAAAATGACCCCCGCAGACCAATAGTTTAGGAGATATGGCCATTTTAGTGTTTTGAATGTTTTTTTTCTGGTGCATAATATGACGAACGCAGAAGATTAGTTTAGGAGATATAGCCATTTTAGTGTTTTGATTTTTTTTTTCTGGTGCATTATATGGCCCTTGCAGACGAATAGTTTAGGAGATATAGCCATTTTAGTGTTGTGAAATTTTTTTTTCTGATGCTTAAAATGACCTACGCAGACCCCTAGTTTAGGAGATACAGCCAATTTAGTGTTTTGATTTTTTTTTTCTGGTGCATAAAATGACCCCCGCAGACCCCTAGTTTATGAGATATAGCCATTTAAGTGTTTTGAATATTTTTTTCTGGTGCATAATATGACCCCCGCAGACGACTAGTTTAGGAGATATAGCCATTTTAGTGATTTGAATGTTTTTTTTCTGGTGCATAAAATGACCCCCGCAGACACCTAGCTAAGGAGATATAGCCATTTTAGTGGTTGGATTTTTGACTTTTTGATTTTGAAATTTTTTTTTTCGGGTGCATAATATGACCCCCGCAGACCACTAGTTTAGGAGATACAGCCATTTTAGTGTTTTGATTGTTTTTTTACTGGTGCATAAAATGACCCCCGCAGACCACTAGTTTAGGAGATACAGCCATTTTAGTGTTTTGATTTTTTTTTTTCTGGTGCATAAAATGACCCCTGCAGACCCCTAGTTTATGAGATATAGCCATTTAAGTGTTTTGAATATTTTTTTCTGGTGCATAATATGACCCCCGCAGACCACGAGTGTAGGAGATATAGCCATTTAAGTGTTTTGAATATTTTTTTCTGGTGCATAATATGACCCCCGCTGACGACTAGTTTAGGAGATACAGATATTTTAGTGTTTTGATTTTTTTTTCTGGTGCATAATATGACCCCCGCTGACGACTAGTTTAGGAGATACAGCCATTTTAGTGTTTTGATTTTTTTTTCTGGTGCATAAAATGACTCCCGCAGATGCCTAGTTTAGGAGATATAGCCATTTTAGTGTTTTGAATGTTTTTTTCTGGTGCATAATATGACCCCCGCTGACGACTAGTTTAGGAGATACAGCCATTTTAGTGTTTTGATTTTTTTTTCAGGTGCATAATATAACCCCCGCAGACGACTAGTTTAGGATATATAGCCATTTTAGTGTTTTGAATGTTTTTTTTCTGGTGCATAAAATAACCCCCGCAGACGCCTAGCTAAGGAGATATAGCCATTTTAGTGGTTGAATTTTTTTCTTTCTGATTTTGAAATTTTTTTTTTCGGGTGCATAAAATGACCCCCGCAGACCACTAGTTTATGAGATATAGCCATTTTAGTGTTTTGATTTTTTTTTCTGATGCTTAAAATGACCCCCGCACACCCCTAGTTTAGGAGATACAGCCAATTTAGTATTTTGATTTTTTTTTTCTGGTGCATAAAATGACCCCCGCAGACCACTAGTTTAGGAGATACAGCCATTTTAGTGTTTTGATTTTTTTTTTCTGGTGCATAAAATGACCCCCGCAGACCCCTAGTTTATGAGATATAGCCATTTAAGTGTTTTGAATATTTTTTTCTGGTGCATAATATGACCCCCGCTGACGACTAGTTTAGGAGATACAGCCATTTTAGTGTTTTGATTTTTTTTTCTGGTGCATAAAATGACTCCCGCAGATGCCTAGTTTAGGAGATATAGCCATTTTAGTGTTTTGAATGTTTTTTTCTGGTGCATAATATGACACCAGCAGACCCCTAGTTGAGGAGATATAGCCATTTTAGTGTTTTGATTGTTTTTTTCTGGTGCATAAAATGACCCCCGCAGACCACTAGTTTAGGAGATACAGCCATTTTAGTGGTTGGATTTTTTTCTTTCTGATTTTGAAATTTTTTTTTTCGGGTGCATAAAATGACCCCCGCAGACCAATAGTTTAGGAGATATGGCCATTTTAGTGTTTTGATTGTTTTTTTTTCTGGTGCATAAAATGACCCCCGCAGACCACTAGTTTAGCAGATACAGCCATTTTAGTGTTTTGATTTTTTTTCTGGTGCATAAAATGACCCCTGAAGACCCCTAGTTTATGAGATATAGCCATTTAAGTGTTTTGAATATTTTTTCCTGGTGCATAAAATGACCCCCGCAGACGACTAGTTTAGGAGATATAGACATTTTAGTGTTCTGAATTTTTTTTTCTGGTGCATAATATGACCCCCGCAGACCCCTAGTTTAGGAGATATAGCCATTTAAGTGTTTTGAATATTTTTTTCTGGTGCATAATATGACCCCCGCAGACCACGAGTTTAGGAGATATAGCCATTTAAGTGTTTTGATTGTTTTTTTCTGGTGCATAAAAGGACTGCCGCAGACCACTAGTTTGGGAGATATAGCCATTTTAGTGTTTTGATTTTTTTTTTCTGGCGCATAATATGACCCCCGCAGACCACGAGTTTAGGAGATATAGCCATTTAAGTGTTTTGAAAATTTTTTTTTCAGGTGCACAAAAAGACCCTCGCAGACCCCTTGTTTAGGAGATATAGCCATTTTAGTGTTTTGAAATTTTTTTTTCTGATGCTTAAAATGACCTTCGCAGACCCCTAGGTTAGGAGATACAGCCAATTTGGTGTTTTGATTTTTTTTTTCTGGTGCATAAAATGACCCCCGCAGACCCCTAGTTTATGAGATATAGCCATTTAAGTGTTTTGAATATTTTTTTCTGGTGCATAATATGACCCCCGCAGACGACTAGTTTAGGAGATATAGCCATTTTAGTGATTTGAATGTTTTTTTTCTGGTGCATAAAATGACCCCCGCAGACTCCTAGCTAAGGAGATATAGCCATTTTAGTGGTTGGATTTTTTTCTTTCTGATTTTGAAATTTTTTTTTTCGGGTGCATAATATGACCCCCGCAGACCACTAGTTTAGGAGATACAGCCATTTTAGTGTTTTGATTGTTTTTTTACTGGTGCACAAAATGACCCCCGCAGACCACTAGTTTAGGAGATACAGCCATTTTAGTGTTTTGATTTTTTTTTTCTGGTGCATAAAATGACCCCTGCAGACCCCTAGTTTATGAGATATAGCCATTTAAGTGTTTTGAATATTTTTTTCTGGTGCATAATATGACCCCCGCAGACGACTAGTTTAGTATATATAGCCATTTTAGTGTTTTGAATGTTTTTTTTCTGGTGCATAAAATAACCCCCGCAGACGCCTAGCTAAGGAGATATAGCCATTTTAGTGGTTGAATTTTTTTCTTTCTGATTTTGAAATTTTTTTTTTCGGGTGCATAAAATGACCCCCGCAGACCACTAGTTTAGGAGATACAGCCATTTTAGTGTTTTGATTTTTTTTTCTGGTGCAAAAAATGACCCCCGCAGACCACCAATTTAGGAGATACAGCCAATTTAGTGTTTTGATTTTTTTTTCTGGTGCATAATATGACCCCCGCAGACGACTAGTTTAGGAGATATAGCCATTTTAGTGTTTTGAATGTTTTTCTTCTGGTGCATAAAATGACCCCCCGCAGACGTCTAGTTTAGGAGATATAGACATTTTGGTGTTTTGAATTTTTTTTTCTGGTGCAGAATATGACCCCCGCAGACCACCAGTTTAGGAGATATAGCCATTGAAGTGTTTTGAATATTTTTTTCTGGTGCATAAAATGACCCCCGCAGACCACTAGTTTAGGAGATATAGCCATTTTAGTGTTTTGATTTTTTTTTTCTGGAGCATAAAATGACCCCCGCAGATGCCTAGTTTAGGAGATATGGCCATTTTAGTGTTTTGAATGTTTTTTTCTGGTGCATAATATGACACCAGCAGACCCCTAGTTGAGAAGATATAGCCATTTTAGTGTTTTGATTGTTTTTTTCCAGGTGCATAAAATGACTCCCGCAGACCACTAGTTTAGGAGATACAGCCATTTTAGTGTTTTGATTTTTTTTTTCTGGTGCATAAAATGACCCCCGCAGACCCCTAGTTTAGGAGATACAGCCATTTTAGTGTTTTGATTTTTTTTTTCTGGTGCATAAAATGACCCCCGCAGACCCGCAGACGACTAATTTAGGAGATGTAGATATTTTAGTGTTTTGAATTTTTTTTTCTAAGCATAAAATGACACACGCAAACCTCTAGTTTAGGAGATATAGCCATTTTAGTGTTTTGATTCTTTTTTTACTGGTGCACAAAATGACCCCCGCAGACCACTAGTTTAGGAGATACAGCCATTTTAGTGTTTTGATTTTTTTTTTCTGGTGCATAAAATGACCCCTGCAGACCCCTAGTTTATGAGATATAGCCATTTAAGTGTTTTGAATATTTTTTTCTGGTGCATAAAATGACCCCCGCAGACCCATAGTTTATGAGATATAGCCATTTAAGTGTTTTGAATATTTTTTTCTGGTGCATAATATGACCCCCGCAGACGACTAGTTTAGGAGATATTGACATTTTAGTGTTTTGAATTTTTTTTTTCTATTGCATAATATGACCCCCGCAGACCCCTAGTTTAGGAGATATAGCCATTTAAGTGTTTTGAATATTTTTTTCTGGTGCATAATATGACCCCCGCAGACGACTAATTTAGGAGATGTAGATATTTTAGTGTTTTGAATTTTTTTTTCTAAGCATAAAATGACACACGCAAACCTCTAGTTTAGGAGATACAGCCATTTTAGTGTTTTGATTGTTTTTTTACTGGTGCACAAAATGACCCCCGCAGACCACTAGTTTAGGATATACAGCCATTTTAGTGTTTTGATTTTTTTTTTCTGGTGCATAAAATGACCCCTGCAGACCCCTAGTTTATGAGATATAGCCATTTAAGTGTTTTGAATATTTTTTTCTGGTGCATAATATGACCCCCGCAGACGACTAGTTTAGGATATATAGCCATTTTAGTGTTTTGAATGTTTTTTTTCTGGTGCATAAAATAACCCCCGCAGACGCCTAGCTAAGGAGATATAGCCATTTTAGTGGTTGAATTTTTTTCTTTCTGATTTTGAAATTTTTTTTTTCGGGTGCATAAAATGACCCCCGCAGACCACTAGTTTAAGAGATACAGCCATTTTAGTGTTTTGATTTTTTTTTCTGGTGCAAAAAATGACCCCCGCAGACCACCAATTTAGGAGATACAGCCAATTTAGTGTTTTGATTTTTTTTTCTGGTGCATAATATGACCCCCGCAGACGACTAGTTTAGGAGATATAGCCATTTTAGTGTTTTGAATGTTTTTCTTCTGGTGCATAAAATGACCCCCCGCAGACGTCTAGTTTAGGAGATATAGACATTTTGGTGTTTTGAATTTTTTTTTCTGGTGCAGAATATGACCCCCGCAGACCACCAGTTTAGGAGATATAGCCATTTAAGTGTTTTGAATATTTTTTTCTGGTGCATAAAATGACCCCCGCAGACCACTAGTTTAGGAGATACAGCCATTTTAGTGTTTTGATTTTTTTTTTCTGGAGCATAAAATGACCCCCGCAGATGCCTAGTTTAGGAGATATGGCCATTTTAGTGTTTTGAATGTTTTTTTCTGGTGCATAATATGACACCAGCAGACCCCTAGTTGAGAAGATATAGCCATTTTAGTGTTTTGATTGTTTTTTTCCAGGTGCATAAAATGACTCCCGCAGACCACTAGTTTAGGAGATACAGCCATTTTAGTGTTTTGATTTTTTTTTTCTGGTGCATAAAATGACCCCCGCAGACCCCTAGTTTAGGAGATACAGCCATTTTAGTGTTTTGATTTTTTTTTTCTGGTGCATAAAATGACCCCCGCAGACCCCTAGTTTATGAGATATAGCTATTTAAGTGTTTTGAATATTTTTTTTTGGTGCATAATATGACCCCCGCAGACCCCGAGTTTATGAGATATAGCCATTTAAGTGTTTCGAAATTTTTTTTTTCTGGTGCACAAAAAGACCCTCGCAGACTCCTTGTTTAGGAGATACAGCCATTTTAGTGTTTTGATTTTTTTTCTGGTGCATAAAATGACCCCTGAAGACCCCTAGTTTATGAGATATAGCCATTTAAGTGTTTTGAATATTTTTTTCTGGTGCATAATATGACCCCCGCAGACGACTAGTTTAGGAGATATAGACATTTTAGTGTTTTGAATTTTTTTTTCTGGTGCATAATATGACCCCCGAAGACCCCTAGTTTAGGAGACATAGCCATTTAAGTGTTTTGAATATTTTTTTCTATTGCATAATATGACCCCCGCAGACGACTAGTTTAGGAGATGTAGATATTTTAGTGTTTTGAATTTTTTTTTCTAAGCATAAAATGACACACGCAAACCTCTAGTTTAGGAGATATAGCCATTTTAGTGTTTTGATTGTTTTTTTCTGGTGCATAAAAGGACTGCCGCAGACCACTAGTTTGGGAGATATAGCCATTTTAGTGTTTTGATTTTTTTTTCTGGCGCATAATATGACCCCCGCAGACCACGAGTTTAGGAGATATAGCCATTTAAGTGTTTTGAAAATTTTTTTTTTCAGGTGCATAAAAAGACCCTCGCAGACCCCTTGTTTAGGAGATATAGCCATTTTAGTGTTTTGAATTGTTTTTTTCTGGTGCATAAAATGACCCAAGCAGACCAATAGTTTAGGAGATATGGCCATTTTAGTGTTTTGAATGTCTTTTTTCTGGTGCATAATATGACGAACGCAGAAGATTAGTTTAGGAGATATAGCCATTTTAGTGATTTGAATTTTTTTTTCTGGTGCATTATATGGCCCTTGCAGACGAATAGTTTAGGAGATATAGCCATTTTAGTGTTTTGAAATTTTTTTTTCTGATGCTTAAAATGACCTTCGCAGACCCCTAGTTTAGGAGATACAGCCAATTTAGTGTTTTGATTTTTTTTTTCTGGTGCATAAAATGACCCCCGCAGACCCCTAGTTTATGAGATATAGCCATTTAAGTGTTTTGAATATTTTTTTCTGGTGCATAATATGACCCCCGCAGACGACTAGTTTAGGAGATATAGCCATTTTAGTGATTTGAATGTTTTTTTTCTGGTGCATAAAATGACCCCCGCAGACACCTAGCTAAGGAGATATAGCCATTTTAGTGGTTGGATTTTTTTCTTTTTGATTTTGAAATTTTTTTTTTCGGGTGCATAATATGACCCCCGCAGACCACTAGTTTAGGAGATACAGCCATTTTAGTGTTTTGATTGTTTTTTTACTGGTGCATAAAATGACCCCCGCAGACCACTAGTTTAGGAGATACAGCCATTTTAGTGTCTTGATTTTTTTTTTTCTGGTGCATAAAATGACCCCTGCAGACCCCTAGTTTATGAGATATAGCCATTTAAGTGTTTTGAATACTTTTTTCTGGTGCATAATATGACCCCCGCAGACGACTAGTTTAGGATATATAGCCATTTTAGTGTTTTGAATGTTTTTTTTCTGGTGCATAAAATAACCCCCGCAGACGCCTAGCTAAGGAGATATAGCCATTTTAGTGGTTGAATTTTTTTCTTTCTGATTTTGAAATTTTTTTTTCTGGAGCATAAAATGACCCCCGCAGACGCCTAGTTTAGGAGATATAGCCATTTTAGTGTTTTGAATGTTTTTTTTCTGATGCATAATATGACACCAGCAGACCCCTAGTTGAGGAGATATAGCCATTTTAGTGTTTTGATTTTTTTTTTCTGGTGCATAAAATGACCCCCGCAAACCTCTAGTTTAGGAGATATAGCCATTTTAGTGTTTTGATTGTTTTTTTTCTGGTGCATAAAATGACCCCCGCTGATGCCTAGTTTAGGAGATATGGCCATTTAAGTGTTTCGAAATTTTTTTTTTCAGGTGCACAAAAAGACCCTCGCAGACTCCTTGTTTAGGAGATATAGCCATTTTAGTGTTTTGATTGTTTTTTTTCTGGTGCATAAAATGACTCCCGCAGACCACTAGTTTAGGAGATACAGCCATTTTAGTGTTTTGATTTTTTTTTTCTGGTGCATAAAATGACCCCCGCAGACCCCCAGTTTAGGAGATACAGCCATTTTAGTGTTTTGATTTTTTTTTTCTGGTGCATAAAATGACCCCCGCAGACCCATGGTTTATGAGATATAGCCATTTAAGTGTTTTGAATATTTTTTTCTGGTGCATAATATGACCCCCGCAGACGACTAGTTTAGGAGATATTGACATTTTAGTGTTTTGAATTTTTTTTTTCTATTGCATAATATGACCCCCGCAGACCCCTAGTTTAGGAGATATAGCCATTTAAGTGTTTTGAATATTTTTTTCTAGTGCATAATTTGACCCCCGCAGACGACTAATTTAGGAGATGTAGATATTTTAGTGTTTTGAATTTTTTTTTCTAAGCATAAAATGACACACGCAAACCTCTAGTTTAGGAGATATAGCCATTTTAGTGTTTTGATTGTTTTTTTCTGGTGCATAAAAGGACTGCCGCAGACCACTAGTTTAGGAGATATAGCCATTTTAGTGTTTTGATTTTTTTTTTCTGGCGCATAATATGACCCCCGCAGACCACGAGTTTAGGAGATATAGCCATTTAAGTGTTTTGAAAATTTTTTTTTCAGGTGCATAAAAAGACCCTCGCAGACCCCTTGTTTAGGAGATATAGCCATTTTAGTGTTTTGAATTTTTTTTTTCTGGTGCATAAAATGACCCAAGCAGACCAATAGTTTAGGAGATATGGCCATTTTAGTGTTTTGAATGTTTTTTTTCTGGTGCATAATATGACGAACGCAGAAGATTAGTTTAGGAGATATAGCCATTTTAGTGTTTTGAATTTTTTTTTCTGGTGCATTATATGGCCCTTGCAGACGAATAGTTTAGGAGATATAGCCATTTTAGTGTTTTGAAATTTTTTTTTCTGATGCTTAAAATGACCTTCGCAGACCCCTAGTTTAGGAGATACAGCCAATTTAGTGTTTTGATTTTTTTTTTCTGGTGCATAAAATGACCCCCGCAGACCCATAGTTTATGAGATATAGCCATTTAAGTGTTTTGAATATTTTTTTCTGGTGCATAATATGACCCCCGCAGACGACTAGTTTAGGAGATATAGCCATTTTAGTGATTTGAATGTTTTTTTTCTGGTGCATAAAATGACCCCCGCAGACCACTAGTTTAGGAGATACAGCCATTTTAGTGTTTTGATTTTTTTTTTCTGGTGCATAAAATGACCCCTGCAGACCCCTAGTTTATGAGATATAGCCATTTAAGTGTTTTGAAAATTTTTTTCTGGTGCATAATATGACCCCCGCAGACGACTAGTTTAGGATATATAGCCATTTTAGTGTTTTGAATGTTTTTTTTCTGGTGCATAAAATAACCCCCGCAGACTCCTAGCTAAGGAGATATAGCCATTTTAGTGGTTGGATTTTTTTCTTTCTGATTTTGAAATTTTTTTTTTCGGGTGCATAATATGACCCCCGCAGACCCCTAGTTTAGGAGATACAGCCATTTTAGTGTTTTGATTGTTTTTTTACTGGTGCATAAAATGACCCCCGCAGACCACTAGTTTAGGAGATACAGCCATTTTAGTGTTTTGATTTTTTTTTTCTGGTGCATAAAATGACCCCTGCAGACCCCTAGTTTATGAGATATAGCCATTTAAGTGTTTTGAAAATTTTTTTCTGGTGCATAATATGACCCCCGCAGACGACTAGTTTAGGATATATAGCCATTTTAGTGTTTTGAATGTTTTTTTTCTGGTGCATAAAATAACCCCCGCAGACGCCTAGCTAAGGAGATATAGCCATTTTAGTGGTTGAATTTTTTTCTTTCTGATTTTGAAATTTTTTTTTTCGGGTGCATAAAATGACTCCCGCAGACCACTAGTTTAGGAGATACAGCCATTTTAGTGTTTTGATTTTTTTTTCTGGTGCAAAAAATGACCTCCGCAGACCACCAATTTAGGAGATACAGCCAATTTAGTGTTTTGATTTTTTTTTCTGGTGCATAAAATGACCCCCGCAGACGTCTAGTTTAGGAGATATAGACATTTTGGTGTTTTGAATTTTTTTTTCTGGTGCAGAATATGACCCCCGCAGACCACCAGTTTAGGAGATATAGCCATTTAAGTGTTTTGAATATTTTTTTCTGGTGCATAATATGACCCCCGCAGACGACTAGTTTAGGAGATATAGCTATTTTAGTGTTTTGAATGTTTTTCTTCTGGTGCATAAAATGACCCCCCGCAGACGTCTAGTTTAGGAGATATAGACATTTTGGTGTTTTGAATTTTTTTTTCTGGTGCAGAATATGACCGCCGCAGACCACCAGTTTAGGAGATATAGCCATTTAAGTGTTTTGAATATTTTTTTCTGGTGCATAAAATGACCCCCGCAGACGCCTAGTTTAGGAGATATAGCCATTTTAGTGTTTTGAATGTTTTTTTTCTGGTGCATAATATGACACCAGCAGACCCCTAGTTGAGGAGATATAGCCATTTTAGTGTTTTGATTGTTTTTTTTCTGGTGCATAAAATGACCCCCGCAGACCACTAGTTTAGGAGATACAGCCATTTTAGTGTTTTGATTTTTTTTTTTCTGGTGCATAAAATGACCCCTGCAGACCCCTAGTTTATGAGATATAGCCATTTAAGTGTTTTGAATATTTTTTTCTGGTGCATAATATGACCCCCGCAGACGACTAGTTTAGGATATATAGCCATTTTAGTGTTTTGAATGTTTTTTTTCTGGTGCATAAAATAACCCCCGCAGACGCCTAGCTAAGGAGATATAGCCATTTTAGTGGTTGAATTTTTTTCTTTCTGATTTTGAAATTTTTTTTTTCTGGTGCATAAAATGACCCCCGCAGACGCCTAGTTTAGGAGATATAGCCATTTTAGTGTTTTGATTGTTTTTTTTCTGGTGCATAAAATGACCCCCGCAGATGCCTAGTTTAGGAGATATGGCCATTTAAGTGTTTCGAAATTTTTTTTTTCAGGTGCACAAAAAGACCCTCGCAGACTCCTTGTTTAGGAGATATAGCCATTTTAGTGTTTTGATTGTTTTTTTTCTGGTGCATAAAATGACTCCCGCAGACCACTAGTTTAGGAGATACAGCCATTTTAGTGCTTTGATTTTTTTTTTTCAGGTGCTTAAAATGACCCCCGCAGACCCCCAGTTTAGGAGATACAGCCATTTTAGTGTTTTGATTTTTTTTTTCTGGTGCATAAAATGACCCCCGCAAACCTCTAGTTTAGGAGATATAGCCATTTTAGTGTTTTGATTGTTTTTTTTCTGGTGCATAAAATGACCCCCGCAGATGCCTAGTTTAGGAGATATGGCCATTTAAGTGTTTCGAAATTTTTTTTTTCAGGTGCACAAAAAGACCCTCGCAGACTCCTTGTTTAGGAGATATAGCCATTTTAGTGTTTTGATTGTTTTTTTTCTGGTGCATAAAATGACTCCCGCAGACCACTAGTTTAGGAGATACAGCCATTTTAGTGCTTTGATTTTTTTTTTTCAGGTGCTTAAAATGACCCCCGCAGACCCCCAGTTTAGGAGATACAGCCATTTTAGTGTTTTGATTTTTTTTTTCTGGTGCATAAAATGACCCCCGCAGACCCATAGTTTATGAGATATAGCCATTTAAGTGTTTTGAATATTTTTTTCTGGTGCATAATATGACCCCCGCAGACCCCTAGTTTAGGAGATATAGCCATTTAAGTGTTTCGAATATTTTTTTCTGGTGCATAATATGACCCCCGCAGACGACTAGTTTAGGAGATATAGACATTTTAGTGTTTTGAATTTTTTTTCTGGTGCATAATATGACCCCCGCAGACCCCTAGTTTAGGAGATATAGCCATTTAAGTGTTTTGAATATTTTTTTCTGGTGCATAATATGACCCCCGCAGACGACTAATTTAGGAGATGTAGATATTTTAGTGTTTTGAATTTTTTTTTCTAAGCATAAAATGACACACGCAAACCTCTAGTTTAGGAGATATAGCCATTTTAGTGTTTTGATTTTTTTTTTCTGGCGCATAATATGACCCCCGCAGACCACGAGTTTAGGAGATATAGCCATTTAAGTGTTTTGAAAATTTTTTTTTCAGGTGCATAAAAAGACCCTCGCAGACCCCTTGTTTAGGAGATATAGCCATTTTAGTGTTTTGATTTTTTTTTTCTGGTGCATAAAATGACCCCCGCAGACCAATAGTTTAGGAGATATGGCCATTTTAGTGTTTTGAATGTTTTTTTTCTGGTGCATAATATGACGAACGCAGAAGATTAGTTTAGGAGATATAGCCATTTTAGTGTTTTGAATTTTTTCTTCTGGCGCATTATATGGCCCTTGCAGACGAATAGTTTAGGAGATATAGCCATTTTAGTGTTTTGAAATTTTTTTTTCTGATGCTTAAAATGACCTTCGCAGACCCCTAGTTTAGGAGATACAGCCAATTTAGTGTTTTGATTTTTTTTTTCTGGTGCATAAAATGACCCCCGCAGACCCCTAGTTTATGAGATATAGCCATTTAAGTGTTTTGAATATTTTTTTCTGGTGCATAATATGACCCCCGCAGACGACTAGTTTAGGAGATATAGCCATTTAAGTGTTTCGAAATTTTTTTTTTCAGGTGCACAAAAAGACCCTCGCAGACACCTTGTTTAGGAGATATAGCCATTTTAGTGTTTTGATTGTTTTTTTTCTGGTGCATAAAATGACCCCCGCAGACCCATAGTTTATGAGATATAGCCATTTAAGTGTTTTGAATATTTTTTTCTGGTGCATAATATGACCCCCGCAGACGACTAGTTTAGGAGATATTGACATTTTAGTGTTTTGAATTTTTTTTTTCTATTGCATAATATGACCCCCGCAGACCCCTAGTTTAGGAGATATAGCCATTTAAGTGTTTTGAATATTTTTTTCTGGTGCATAATATGACCCCCGCAGACGACTAATTTAGGAGATGTAGATATTTTAGTGTTTTGAATTTTTTTTTCTAAGCATAAAATGACACACGCAAACCTCTAGTTTAGGAGATATAGCCATTTTAGTGTTTTGATTGTTTTTTTCTGGTGCATAAAAGGACTGCCGCAGACCACTAGTTTAGGAGATATAGCCATTTTAGTGTTTTGATTTTTTTTTTCTGGCGCATAATATGACCCCCGCAGACCACGAGTTTAGGAGATATAGCCATTTAAGTGTTTTGAAAATTTTTTTTTCAGGTGCATAAAAAGACCCTCGCAGACCCCTTGTTTAGGAGATATAGCCATTTTAGTGTTTTGAATTTTTTTTTTCTGGTGCAAAAAATGACCCAAGCAGACCAATAGTTTAGGAGATATGGCCATTTTAGTGTTTTGAATGTTTTTTTTCTGGTGCATAATATGACGAACGCAGAAGATTAGTTTAGGAGATATAGCCATTTTAGTGTTTTAAATTTTTTTTTCTGGTGCATTATATGGCCCTTGCAGACGAATAGTTTAGGAGATATAGCCATTTTAGTGTTTTGAAATTTTTTTTTCTGATGCTTAAAATGACCTTCGCAGACCCCTAGTTTAGGAGATACAGCCAATTTAGTGTTTTGATTTTTTTTTTCTGGTGCATAAAATGACCCCCGCAGACCCATAGTTTATGAGATATAGCCATTTAAGTGTTTTGAATATTTTTTTCTGGTGCATAATATGACCCCCGCAGACGACTAGTTTAGGAGATATAGCCATTTTAGTGATTTGAATGTTTTTTTTCTGGTGCATAAAATGACCCCCGCAGACTCCTAGCTAAGGAGATATAGCCATTTTAGTGGTTGGATTTTTTTCTTTCTGATTTTGAAATTTTTTTTTTCGGGTGCATAATATGACCCCCGCAGACCCCTAGTTTAGGAGATACAGCCATTTTAGTGTTTTGATTGTTTTTTTACTGGTGCATAAAATGACCCCCGCAGACCACTAGTTTAGGAGATACAGCCATTTTAGTGTTTTGATTTTTTTTTTCTGGTGCATAAAATGACCCCTGCAGACCCCTAGTTTATGAGATATAGCCATTTAAGTGTTTTGAAAATTTTTTTCTGGTGCATAATATGACCCCCGCAGACGACTAGTTTAGGATATATAGCCATTTTAGTGTTTTGAATGTTTTTTTTCTGGTGCATAAAATAACCCCCGCAGACGCCTAGCTAAGGAGATATAGCCATTTTAGTGGTTGAATTTTTTTCTTTCTGATTTTGAAATTTTTTTTTTCGGGTGCATAAAATGACTCCCGCAGACCACTAGTTTAGGAGATACAGCCATTTTAGTGTTTTGATTTTTTTTTCTGGTGCAAAAAATGACCTCCGCAGACCACCAATTTAGGAGATACAGCCAATTTAGTTTTTTGATTTTTTTTTCTGGTGCATAAAATGACCCCCGCAGATGCCTAGTTTAGGAGATATGGCCATTTAAGTGTTTCGAAATTTTTTTTTTCAGGTGCACAAAAAGACCCTCGCAGACTCCTTGTTTAGGAGATATAGCCATTTTAGTGTTTTGATTGTTTTTTTTCTGGTGCATAAAATGACTCCCGCAGACCACTAGTTTAGGAGATACAGCCATTTTAGTGCTTTGATTTTTTTTTTTCAGGTGCTTAAAATGACCCCCGCAGACCCCCAGTTTAGGAGATACAGCCATTTTAGTGTTTTGATTTTTTTTTTCTGGTGCATAAAATGACCCCCGCAAACCTCTAGTTTAGGAGATATAGCCATTTTAGTGTTTTGATTGTTTTTTTTCTGGTGCATAAAATGACCCCCGCAGATGCCTAGTTTAGGAGATATGGCCATTTAAGTGTTTCGAAATTTTTTTTTTCAGGTGCACAAAAAGACCCTCGCAGACTCCTTGTTTAGGAGATATAGCCATTTTAGTGTTTTGATTGTTTTTTTTCTGGTGCATAAAATGACTCCCGCAGACCACTAGTTTAGGAGATACAGCCATTTTAGTGCTTTGATTTTTTTTTTTCAGGTGCTTAAAATGACCCCCGCAGACCCCCAGTTTAGGAGATACAGCCATTTTAGTGTTTTGATTTTTTTTTTCTGGTGCATAAAATGACCCCCGCAGACCCATAGTTTATGAGATATAGCCATTTAAGTGTTTTGAATATTTTTTTCTGGTGCATAATATGACCCCCGCAGACCCCTAGTTTAGGAGATATAGCCATTTAAGTGTTTCGAATATTTTTTTCTGGTGCATAATATGACCCCCGCAGACGACTAGTTTAGGAGATATAGACATTTTAGTGTTTTGAATTTTTTTTCTGGTGCATAATATGACCCCCGCAGACCCCTAGTTTAGGAGATATAGCCATTTAAGTGTTTTGAATATTTTTTTCTGGTGCATAATATGACCCCCGCAGACGACTAATTTAGGAGATGTAGATATTTTAGTGTTTTGAATTTTTTTTTCTAAGCATAAAATGACACACGCAAACCTCTAGTTTAGGAGATATAGCCATTTTAGTGTTTTGATTTTTTTTTTCTGGCGCATAATATGACCCCCGCAGACCACGAGTTTAGGAGATATAGCCATTTAAGTGTTTTGAAAATTTTTTTTTCAGGTGCATAAAAAGACCCTCGCAGACCCCTTGTTTAGGAGATATAGCCATTTTAGTGTTTTGATTTTTTTTTTCTGGTGCATAAAATGACCCCCGCAGACCAATAGTTTAGGAGATATGGCCATTTTAGTGTTTTGAATGTTTTTTTTCTGGTGCATAATATGACGAACGCAGAAGATTAGTTTAGGAGATATAGCCATTTTAGTGTTTTGAATTTTTTCTTCTGGCGCATTATATGGCCCTTGCAGACGAATAGTTTAGGAGATATAGCCATTTTAGTGTTTTGAAATTTTTTTTTCTGATGCTTAAAATGACCTTCGCAGACCCCTAGTTTAGGAGATACAGCCAATTTAGTGTTTTGATTTTTTTTTTCTGGTGCATAAAATGACCCCCGCAGACCCCTAGTTTATGAGATATAGCCATTTAAGTGTTTTGAATATTTTTTTCTGGTGCATAATATGACCCCCGCAGACGACTAGTTTAGGAGATATAGCCATTTAAGTGTTTCGAAATTTTTTTTTTCAGGTGCACAAAAAGACCCTCGCAGACACCTTGTTTAGGAGATATAGCCATTTTAGTGTTTTGATTGTTTTTTTTCTGGTGCATAAAATGACCCCCGCAGACCCATAGTTTATGAGATATAGCCATTTAAGTGTTTTGAATATTTTTTTCTGGTGCATAATATGACCCCCGCAGACGACTAGTTTAGGAGATATTGACATTTTAGTGTTTTGAATTTTTTTTTTCTATTGCATAATATGACCCCCGCAGACCCCTAGTTTAGGAGATATAGCCATTTAAGTGTTTTGAATATTTTTTTCTGGTGCATAATATGACCCCCGCAGACGACTAATTTAGGAGATGTAGATATTTTAGTGTTTTGAATTTTTTTTTCTAAGCATAAAATGACACACGCAAACCTCTAGTTTAGGAGATATAGCCATTTTAGTGTTTTGATTGTTTTTTTCTGGTGCATAAAAGGACTGCCGCAGACCACTAGTTTAGGAGATATAGCCATTTTAGTGTTTTGATTTTTTTTTTCTGGCGCATAATATGACCCCCGCAGACCACGAGTTTAGGAGATATAGCCATTTAAGTGTTTTGAAAATTTTTTTTTCAGGTGCATAAAAAGACCCTCGCAGACCCCTTGTTTAGGAGATATAGCCATTTTAGTGTTTTGAATTTTTTTTTTCTGGTGCAAAAAATGACCCAAGCAGACCAATAGTTTAGGAGATATGGCCATTTTAGTGTTTTGAATGTTTTTTTTCTGGTGCATAATATGACGAACGCAGAAGATTAGTTTAGGAGATATAGCCATTTTAGTGTTTTAAATTTTTTTTTCTGGTGCATTATATGGCCCTTGCAGACGAATAGTTTAGGAGATATAGCCATTTTAGTGTTTTGAAATTTTTTTTTCTGATGCTTAAAATGACCTTCGCAGACCCCTAGTTTAGGAGATACAGCCAATTTAGTGTTTTGATTTTTTTTTTCTGGTGCATAAAATGACCCCCGCAGACCCATAGTTTATGAGATATAGCCATTTAAGTGTTTTGAATATTTTTTTCTGGTGCATAATATGACCCCCGCAGACGACTAGTTTAGGAGATATAGCCATTTTAGTGATTTGAATGTTTTTTTTCTGGTGCATAAAATGACCCCCGCAGACTCCTAGCTAAGGAGATATAGCCATTTTAGTGGTTGGATTTTTTTCTTTCTGATTTTGAAATTTTTTTTTTCGGGTGCATAATATGACCCCCGCAGACCCCTAGTTTAGGAGATACAGCCATTTTAGTGTTTTGATTGTTTTTTTACTGGTGCATAAAATGACCCCCGCAGACCACTAGTTTAGGAGATACAGCCATTTTAGTGTTTTGATTTTTTTTTTCTGGTGCATAAAATGACCCCTGCAGACCCCTAGTTTATGAGATATAGCCATTTAAGTGTTTTGAAAATTTTTTTCTGGTGCATAATATGACCCCCGCAGACGACTAGTTTAGGATATATAGCCATTTTAGTGTTTTGAATGTTTTTTTTCTGGTGCATAAAATAACCCCCGCAGACGCCTAGCTAAGGAGATATAGCCATTTTAGTGGTTGAATTTTTTTCTTTCTGATTTTGAAATTTTTTTTTTCGGGTGCATAAAATGACTCCCGCAGACCACTAGTTTAGGAGATACAGCCATTTTAGTGTTTTGATTTTTTTTTCTGGTGCAAAAAATGACCTCCGCAGACCACCAATTTAGGAGATACAGCCAATTTAGTTTTTTGATTTTTTTTTCTGGTGCATAAAATGACCCCCGCAGACGTCTAGTTTAGGAGATATAGACATTTTGGTGTTTTGAATTTTTTTTTCTGGTGCAGAATATGACCCCCGCAGACCACCAGTTTAGGAGATATAGCCATTTAAGTGTTTTGAATATTTTTTTCTGGTGCACAAAATGACCCCCGCAGACGCCTGGTTTAGGAGATATAGCCATTTTAGTGTTTTGAATGTTTTTTTTCTGGTGCATAATATGACACCAGCAGACCCCTAGTTGAGGAGATATAGCCATTTTAGTGTTTTGATTGTTTTTTTTCTGGTGCATAAAATGACCCCCGCAGACCACTAGTTTAGGAGATACAGCCATTTTAGTGTTTTGATTTTTTTTTTCTGGTGCATAAAATGACCCCTGCAGACCCCTAGTTTATGAGATATAGCCATTTAAGTGTTTTGAATATTTTTTTCTGGTGCATAATATGACGAACGCAGAAGATTAGTTTAGGAGATATAGCCATTTTAGTGTTTTAAATTTTTTTTTCTGGTGCATTATATGGCCCTTGCAGACGAATAGTTTAGGAGATATAGCCATTTTAGTGTTTTGAAATTTTTTTTTCTGATGCTTAAAATGACCTTCGCAGACCCCTAGTTTAGGAGATACAGCCAATTTAGTGTTTTGATTTTTTTTTTCTGGTGCATAAAATGACCCCCGCAGACCCATAGTTTATGAGATATAGCCATTTAAGTGTTTTGAATATTTTTTTCTGGTGCATAATATGACCCCCGCAGACGACTAGTTTAGGAGATATAGCCATTTTAGTGATTTGAATGTTTTTTTTCTGGTGCATAAAATGACCCCCGCAGACTCCTAGCTAAGGAGATATAGCCATTTTAGTGGTTGGATTTTTTTCTTTCTGATTTTGAAATTTTTTTTTTCGGGTGCATAATATGACCCCCGCAGACCCCTAGTTTAGGAGATACAGCCATTTTAGTGTTTTGATTGTTTTTTTACTGGTGCATAAAATGACCCCCGCAGACCACTAGTTTAGGAGATACAGCCATTTTAGTGTTTTGATTTTTTTTTTCTGGTGCATAAAATGACCCCTGCAGACCCCTAGTTTATGAGATATAGCCATTTAAGTGTTTTGAAAATTTTTTTCTGGTGCATAATATGACCCCCGCAGACGACTAGTTTAGGATATATAGCCATTTTAGTGTTTTGAATGTTTTTTTTCTGGTGCATAAAATAACCCCCGCAGACGCCTAGCTAAGGAGATATAGCCATTTTAGTGGTTGAATTTTTTTCTTTCTGATTTTGAAATTTTTTTTTTCGGGTGCATAAAATGACTCCCGCAGACCACTAGTTTAGGAGATACAGCCATTTTAGTGTTTTGATTTTTTTTTCTGGTGCAAAAAATGACCTCCGCAGACCACCAATTTAGGAGATACAGCCAATTTAGTGTTTTGATTTTTTTTTCTGGTGCATAAAATGACCCCCGCAGACGTCTAGTTTAGGAGATATAGACATTTTGGTGTTTTGAATTTTTTTTTCTGGTGCAGAATATGACCCCCGCAGACCACCAGTTTAGGAGATATAGCCATTTAAGTGTTTTGAATATTTTTTTCTGGTGCATAAAATGACCCCCGCAGACGCCTAGTTTAGGAGATATAGCCATTTTAGTGTTTTGAATGTTTTTTTTCTGGTGCATAATATGACACCAGCAGACCCCTAGTTGAGGAGATATAGCCATTTTAGTGTTTTGATTGTTTTTTTTCTGGTGCATAAAATGACCCCCGCAGACCACTAGTTTAGGAGATACAGCCATTTTAGTGTTTTGATTTTTTTTTTCTGGTGCATAAAATGACCCCCGCAGACGACTAGTTTAGGATATATAGCCATTTTAGTGTTTTGAATGTTTTTTTTCTGGTGCATAAAATAACCCCCGCAGACGCCTAGCTAAGGAGATATAGCCATTTTAGTGGTTGAATTTTTTTCTTTCTGATTTTGAAATTTTTTTTTTCTGGTGCATAAAATGACCCCCGCAGACGCCTAGTTTAGGAGATATAGCCATTTTAGAGTTTTGAATGTTTTTTTTCTGGTGCATA
Organism: Volucella zonaria; assembly: GCA_963966105.1. Lineage (NCBI taxonomy): Eukaryota > Metazoa > Arthropoda > Insecta > Diptera > Syrphidae > Volucella > Volucella zonaria. The sequence goes on along the minus strand of CAWYQB010000254.1, from coordinate 2,432,294 downwards.
ATATGACACCAGCAGACCCCTAGTTGAGGAGATATAGCCATTTTAGTGTTTTGATTTTTTTTTTCTGGTGCATAAAATGACCCCCGCAAACCTCTAGTTTAGGAGATATAGCCATTTTAGTGTTTTGATTGTTTTTTTTCTGGTGCATAAAATGACCCCCGCAGATGCCTAGTTTAGGAGATATGGCCATTTAAGTGTTTCGAAATTTTTTTTTTCAGGTGCACAAAAAGACCCTCGCAGACTCCTTGTTTAGGAGATATAGCCATTTTAGTGTTTTGATTGTTTTTTTTCTGGTGCATAAAATGACTCCCGCAGACCACTAGTTTAGGAGATACAGCCATTTTAGTGCTTTGATTTTTTTTTTCAGGTGCTTAAAATGACCCCCGCAGACCCCCAGTTTAGGAGATACAGCCATTTTAGTGTTTTGATTTTTTTTTTCTGGTGCATAAAATGACCCCCGCAGACCCATAGTTTATGAGATATAGCCATTTAAGTGTTTTGAATATTTTTTTCTGGTGCATAATATGACCCCCGCAGACGACTAGTTTAGGAGATATAGACATTTTAGTGTTTTGAATTTTTTTTCTGGTGCATAATATGACCCCCGCAGACCCCTAGTTTAGGAGATATAGCCATTTAAATGTTTTGAATATTTTTTTCTGGTGCATAATATGACCCCCGCAGACGACTAATTTAGGAGATGTAGATATTTTAGTGTTTTGAATTTTTTTTTCTAAGCATAAAATGACACACGCAAACATCTAGTTTAGGAGATATAGCCATTTTAGTGTTTTGATTTTTTTTTTCTGGCGCATAATATGACCCCCGCAGACCACGAGTTTAGGAGATATAGCCATTTAAGTGTTTTGAAAATTTTTTTTTCAGGTGCATAAAAAGACCCTCGCAGACCCCTTGTTTAGGAGATATAGCCATTTTAGTGTTTTGATTTTTTTTTTCTGGTGCATAAAATGACCCCCGCAGACCAATAGTTTAGGAGATATGGCCATTTTAGTGTTTTGAATGTTTTTTTTCTGGTGCATAATATGACGAACGCAGAAGATTAGTTTAGGAGATAGAGCCATTTTAGTGTTTTGAATTTTTTCTTCTGGTGCATTATATGGCCCTTGCAGACGAATAGTTTAGGAGATATAGCCATTTTAGTGTTTTGAAATTTTTTTTTCTGATGCTTAAAATGACCTTCGCAGACCCCTAGTTTAGGAGATACAGCCAATTTAGTGTTTTGATTTTTTTTTTCTGGTGCATAAAATGACCCCCGCAGACCCATAGTTTATGAGATATAGCCATTTAAGTGTTTTGAATATTTTTTTCTGGTGCATAATATGACCCCCGCAGACGACTAGTTTAGGAGATATAGCCATTTTAGTGATTTGAATGTTTTTTTTCTGGTGCATAAAATGACCCCCGCAGACTCCTAGCTAAGGAGATATAGCCATTTTAGTGGTTGGATTTTTTTCTTTCTGATTTTGAAATTTTTTTTTTCGGGTGCATAAAATGACCCCCGCAGACCACTAGTTTAGGAGATACAGCCATTTTAGTGTTTTGATTTTTTTTTCTGGTGCATAAAATGACCCCCGCAGACCACTAGTTTAGGAGATACAGCCATTTTTGTGTTTTGATTTTTTTTTCTGGAGCATAAAATGACCCCCGCAGATGCCTAGTTTAGGAGATATGGCCATTTTAGTGTTTTGAATGTTTTTTTCTGGTGCATAAAATGACCCCCGCAGACCAAAAGTTTAGGAGATATGGCCATTTTAGTGTTTTGAATGTTTTTTTTCTGGTGCATAATATGACGAACGCAGAAGATTAGTTTAGGAGATATAGCCATTTTAGTGTTTTGAATTTTTTTTTCTGGTCATTATATGGCCCTTGCAGACGAATAGTTTAGGAGATATAGAAATTTTAGTGTTTTGAAATTTTTTTTTCTGATGCTTAAAATGACCTTCGCAGACCCCTAGTTTAGGAGATACAGCCAATTTAGTGTTTTGATTTTTTTTTCTGGTGCATAAAATGACCCCCGCAGACCCCTAGTTTATGAGATATAGCCATTTAAGTGTTTTGAATATTTTTTTCTGGTGCATAATATGACCCCCGCAGACGACTAGTTTAGGAGATATAGCCATTTTAGTGATTTGAATGTTTTTTTTCTGGTGCATAAAATGACCCCCGCAGACACCTAGCTAAGGAGATATAGCCATTTTAGTGGTTGGATTTTTTTCTTTTTGATTTTGAAATTTTTTTTTTCGGGTGCATAATATGACCCCCGCAGACCACTAGTTTAGGAGATACAGCCATTTTAGTGTTTTGATTGTTTTTTTACTGGTGCATAAAATGACCCCCGCAGACCACTAGTTTAGGAGATACAGCCATATTAGTGTTTTGATTTTTTTTTTTTCTGGTGCATAAAATGACCCCTGCAGACCCCTAGTTTATGAGATATAGCCATTTAAGTGTTTTGAATATTTTTTTCTGGTGCATAATATGACCCCCGCAGACGACTAGTTTAGGATATATAGCCATTTTAGTGTTTTGAATGTTTTTTTTCTGGTGCATAAAATAACCCCCGCAGACGCCTAGCTAAGGAGATATAGCCATTTTAGTGGTTGAATTTTTTTCTTTCTGATTTTGAAATTTTTTTTTTCGGGTGCATAAAATGACCCCCGCAGACCACTAGTTTAGGAGATATAGCCATTTTAGTGTTTTGAATGTTTTTTTTTCTGGTGCATAATATGACACCAGCAGACCCCTAGTTGAGGAGATATAGCCATTTTAGTGTTTTGATTGTTTTTTTTCTGGTGCATAAAATGACTCCCGCAGACCATTAGTTTAGGAGATACAGCCATTTTAGTGTTTTGATTTTTTTTTTCTGGTGCATAAAATGACCCCAGCAGACCCCCAGTTTAGGAGATACAGCCATTTTAGTGTTTTGATTTTTTTTTTCTGGTGCATAAAATGACCCCAGCAGACCCATAGTTTATGAGATATAGCCATTTAAGTGTTTTGAATATTTTTTTCTGGTGCATAATATGACCCCCGCAGACGACTAGTTTAGGAGATATAGACATTTTAGTGTTTTGAATTTTTTTTTCTGGTGCATAATATGACCCCCGCAGACCCCTATTTTAGGAGATATAGCCATTTAAGTGTTTTGAATATTTTTTTCTGGTGCATAATATGACCCCCGCAGACGACTAATTTAGGAGATGTAGATATTTTAGTGTTTTGAATTTTTTTTTCTAAGCATAAAATGACACACGCAAACCTCTAGTTTAGGAGATATAGCCATTTTAGTGTTTTGATTGTTTTTTTCTGGTGCATAAAAGGACTGCCGCAGACCACTAGTTTAGGAGATATAGCCATTTTAGTGTTTTGATTTTTTTTTTCTGGCGCATAATATGACCCCCGCAGACCACGAGTTTAGGAGATATAGCCATTTAAGTGTTTTGAAAATTTTTTTTTCAGGTGCATAAAAAGACCCTCGCAGACCCCTTGTTTAGGAGATATAGCCATTTTAGTGTTTTGAATTTTTTTTTTCTGGTGCATAAAATGACCCCCGCAGACCAATAGTTTAGGAGATATGGCCATTTTAGTGTTTTGAATGTTTTTTTTCTGGTGCATAATATGACGAACGCAGAAGATTAGTTTAGGAGATATAGCCATTTTAGTGTTTTGAATTTTTTTTTCTGGTGCATTATATGGCCCTTGCAGACGAATAGTTTAGGAGATATAGCCATTTTAGTGTTTTGAAATTTTTTTTTCTGATGCTTAAAATGACCTTCGCAGACCCCTAGTTTAGGAGATACAGCCAATTTAGTGTTTTGATTTTTTTTTTCTGGTGCATAAAATGACCCCCGCAGACCCATAGTTTATGAGATATAGCCATTTAAGTGTTTTGAATATTTTTTTCTGGTGCATAATATGACCCCCGCAGACGACTAGTTTAGGAGATATAGCCATTTTAGTGATTTGAATGTTTTTTTTCTGGTGCATAAAATGACCCCCGCAGACTGCTAGCTAAGGAGATATAGCCATTTTAGTGGTTGGATTTTTTTCTTTCTGATTTTGAAATTTTTTTTTTCGGGTGCATAATACGACCCCCGCAGACCACTAGTTTAGGAGATACAGATATTTTAGTGTTTTGATTGTTTTTTTACTGGTGCATAAAATGACCCCCGCAGACCACTAGTTTAGGAGATACAGCCATTTTAGTGTTTTGATTTTTTTTTTCTGGTGCATAAAATGACCCCTGCAGACCCCTAGTTTATGAGATATAGCCATTTAAGTGTTTTGAATATTTTTTTCTGGTGCATAATATGACCCCCGCAGACGACTAGTTTAGGATATATAGCCATTTTAGTGTTTTGAATGTTTTTTTTCTGGTGCATAAAATAACCCCCGCAGACGAATAGCTAAGGAGATATAGCCATTTTAGTGGTTGAATTTTTTTCTTTCTGATTTTGAAATTTTTTTTTTCGGGTGCATAAAATGACCCCCGCAGACCACTAGTTTAGGAGATACAGCCATTTTAGTGTTTTGATTTTTTTTTCTGGTGCAAAAAATGACCCCCGCAGACCACCAATTTAGGAGATACAGCCAATTTAGTGTTTTGATTTTTTTTTCTGGTGCATAAAATGACCCCCGCAGACGTCTAGTTTAGGAGATATAGACATTTTGGTGTTTTGAATTTTTTTTCTGGTGCAGAATATGACCCCCGCAGACCACCAGTTTAGGAGATATAGCCATTTAAGTGTTTTGAATATTTTTTTCTGGTGCATAAAATGACACCCGCAGACGCCTAGTTTAGGAGATATAGCCATTTTAGTGTTTTGAATGTTTTTTTTCTGGTGCATAATATGACACCAGCAGACCCCTAGTTGAGGAGATATAGCCATTTTAGTGTTTTGATTGTTTTTTTTCTGGTGCATAAAATGACCCCCGCAGACCACTAGTTTAGGAGATACAGCCATTTAAGTGTTTTGAATATTTTTTTCTGGTGCATAAAATGACCCCCGCAGACGCCTAGTTTAGGAGATATAGCCATTTTAGTGTTTTGAATGTTTTTTTTCTGGTGCATAATATGACACCAGCAGACCCCTAGTTGAGGAGATATAGCCATTTTAGTGTTTTGATTGTTTTTTTTCTGGTGCATAAAATGACCCCCGCAGACCACTAGTTTAGGAGATATAGCCATTTTAGTGTTTTGAATGTTTTTCTTCTGGTGCATAAAATGACCCCCCGCAGACGTCTAGTTTAGGAGATATAGACATTTTGGTGTTTTGAATTTTTTTTTCTGGTGCAGAATATGACCCCCGCAGACCACCAGTTTAGGAGATATAGCCATTTAAGTGTTTTGAATATTTTTTCTGGTGCATAAAATGACACCCGCAGACGCCTAGTTTAGGAGATATAGCTATTTTAGTGTTTTGAATGTTTTTTTTCTGGTGCATAATATGACACCAGCAGACCCCTAGTTGAGGAGATATAGCCATTTTAGTGTTTTGATTGTTTTTTTTCTGGTGCATAAAATGACCCCCGCAGACCACTAGTTTAGGAGATACAGCCATTTAAGTGTTTTGAATATTTTTTTCTGGTGCATAAAATGACCCCCGCAGACGCCTAGTTTAGGAGATATAGCCATTTTAGTGTTTTGAATGTTTTTTTTCTGGTGCATAATATGACACCAGCAGACCCCTAGTTGAGGAGATATAGCCATTTTAGTGTTTTGATTGTTTTTTTTCTGGTGCATAAAATGACCCCCGCAGACCACTAGTTTAGGAGATATAGCCATTTTAGTGTTTTGAATGTTTTTCTTCTGGTGCATAAAATGACCCCCCGCAGACGTCTAGTTTAGGAGATATAGACATTTTGGTGTTTTGAATTTTTTTTTCTGGTGCAGAATATGACCCCCGCAGACCACCAGTTTAGGAGATATAGCCATTTAAGTGTTTTGAATATTTTTTTCTGGTGCATAATATGACCCCCGCAGACGACTAGTTTAGGAGATATAGCTATTTTAGTGTTTTGATTTTTTTTTTCTGGCGCATAATATGACCCCCGCAGACCCCGAGTTTATGAGATATAGCCATTTAAGTGTTACGAAATTTTTTTTTTCAGGTGCACAACAAGACCCTCGCAGACTCCTTGTTTAGGAGATATAGCCATTTTAGTGTTTTGAATTTTTTTTTTCTGGTGCATAAAATGACCTCCGCAGACCAATAGTTTAGGAGAAATAGCTAGTTAAGTGTTTTGAATATTTTTTTTTGGTGCATAATATGACCCCCGCAGACGACTAGTTTAGGAGATATAGCTATTTTAGTGTTTTGATTTTTTTTTTCTGGCGCATAATATGACACCGCAGACCCCGAGTTTATGAGATATAGCCATTTAAGTGTTTCGAAACTTTTTTTTTCAGGTGCACAAAAAGACCCTCCCAGACTCCTTGTTTAGGAGATATAGCCATTTTAGTGTTTTGAATTTTTTTTTTCTGGTGCATAAAATGACCCCCGCAGACCAATAGTTTAGGAGATATAGCCATGTTAGTGTTTTGAATGTTTTTTTTCTGGTGCATTATATGGCCCTTGCAGACGAATAGTTTAGGAGATATAGCCATTTTAGTATTTTGAAATTTTATTTCTGATGCATAAAATGACCCCCGCAGACGACTAGTTTAGGAGATATAGCCATTTAAGTGTTTTGAATATTTTTTTCTGGTGCATAAAATGACCCCAGCAGACCCCTAGTTGAGGAGATATAGCCATTTTAGTGTTTTGAATTTTTTTTTTCTGGTGCATAAAATGACCCCCGCAGACCAATAGTTTAGGAGATATAGCCATGTTAGTGTTTTGAATTTTTTTTTCTGGTGCATTATATGGCCCTTGCAGACGAATAGTTTAGGAGATATAGCCATTTTAGTGTTTTGAAATTTTTTTTTCTGATGCTTAAAATGACCTTCGCAGACCCCTAGTTTAGGAGATACAGCCAATTTAGTGTTTTGATTTTTTTTTTCTGGTGCATAAAATGACCCCCGCAGACCCATAGTTTATGAGATATAGCCATTTAAGTGTTTTGAATATTTTTTTCTGGTGCATAATATGACCCCCGCAGACGACTAGTTTAGGAGATATAGCCATTTTAGTGATTTGAATGTTTTTTTTCTGGTGCATAAAATGACCCCCGCAGACTGCTAGCTAAGGAGATATAGCCATTTTAGTGGTTGGATTTTTTTCTTTCTGATTTTGAAATTTTTTTTTTCGGGTGCATAATACGACCCCCGCAGACCACTAGTTTAGGAGATACAGATATTTTAGTGTTTTGATTGTTTTTTTACTGGTGCATAAAATGACCCCCGCAGACCACTAGTTTAGGAGATACAGCCATTTTAGTGTTTTGATCTTTTTTTCTGGTGCATAAAATGACCCCTGCAGACCCCTAGTTTATGAGATATAGCCATTTAAGTGTTTTGAATATTTTTTTCTGGTGCATAATATGACCCCCGCAGACGACTAGTTTAGGATATATAGCCATTTTAGTGTTTTGAATGTTTTTTTTCTGGTGCATAAAATAACCCCCGCAGACGCCTAGCTAAGGAGATATAGCCATTTTAGTGGTTGAATTTTTTTCTTTCTGATTTTGAAATTTTTTTTTTCGGGTGCATAAAATGACCCCCGCAGACCACTAGTTTAGGAGATACAGCCATTTTAGTGTTTTGATTTTTTTTTCTGGTGCAAAAAATGACCCCCGCAGACCACCAATTTAGGAGATACAGCCAATTTAGTGTTTTGATTTTTTTTTCTGGTGCATAAAATGACCCCCGCAGACGTCTAGTTTAGGAGATATAGACATTTTGGTGTTTTGAATTTTTTTTCTGGTGCAGAATATGACCCCCGCAGACCACCAGTTTAGGAGATATAGCCATTTAAGTGTTTTGAATATTTTTTTCTGGTGCATAAAATGACACCCGCAGACGCCTAGTTTAGGAGATATAGCCATTTTAGTGTTTTGAATGTTTTTTTTCTGGTGCATAATATGACACCAGCAGACCCCTAGTTGAGGAGATATAGCCATTTTAGTGTTTTGATTGTTTTTTTTCTGGTGCATAAAATGACCCCCGCAGACCACTAGTTTAGGAGATACAGCCATTTAAGTGTTTTGAATATTTTTTTCTGGTGCATAAAATGACCCCCGCAGACGCCTAGTTTAGGAGATATAGCCATTTTAGTGTTTTGAATGTTTTTTTTCTGGTGCATAATATGACACCAGCAGACCCCTAGTTGAGGAGATATAGCCATTTTAGTGTTTTGATTGTTTTTTTTCTGGTGCATAAAATGACCCCCGCAGACCACTAGTTTAGGAGATATAGCCATTTTAGTGTTTTGAATGTTTTTCTTCTGGTGCATAAAATGACCCCCCGCAGACGTCTAGTTTAGGAGATATAGACATTTTGGTGTTTTGAATTTTTTTTTCTGGTGCAGAATATGACCCCCGCAGACCACCAGTTTAGGAGATATAGCCATTTAAGTGTTTTGAATATTTTTTTCTGGTGCATAAAATGACACCCGCAGACGCCTAGTTTAGGAGATATAGCCATTTTAGTGTTTTGAATGTTTTTTTTCTGGTGCATAATATGACACCAGCAGACCCCTAGTTGAGGAGATATAGCCATTTTAGTGTTTTGATTGTTTTTTTTCTGGTGCATAAAATGACCCCCGCAGACCACTAGTTTAGGAGATACAGCCATTTAAGTGTTTTGAATATTTTTTTCTGGTGCATAAAATGACCCCCGCAGACGCCTAGTTTAGGAGATATAGCCATTTTAGTGTTTTGAATGTTTTTTTTCTGGTGCATAATATGACACCAGCAGACCCCTAGTTGAGGAGATATAGCCATTTTAGTGTTTTGATTGTTTTTTTTCTGGTGCATAAAATGACCCCCGCAGACCACTAGTTTAGGAGATATAGCCATTTTAGTGTTTTGAATGTTTTTCTTCTGGTGCATAAAATGACCCCCCGCAGACGTCTAGTTTAGGAGATATAGACATTTTGGTGTTTTGAATTTTTTTTTCTGGTGCAGAATATGACCCCCGCAGACCACCAGTTTAGGAGATATAGCCATTTAAGTGTTTTGAATATTTTTTTCTGGTGCATAATATGACCCCCGCAGACGACTAGTTTAGGAGATATAGCTATTTTAGTGTTTTGATTTTTTTTTTTCTGGCGCATAATATGACCCCCGCAGACCCCGAGTTTATGAGATATAGCCATTTAAGTGTTACGAAATTTTTTTTTTCAGGTGCACAAAAAGACCCTCGCAGACTCCTTGTTTAGGAGATATAGCCATTTTAGTGTTTTGAATTTTTTTTTTCTGGTGCATAAAATGACCTCCGCAGACCAATAGTTTAGGAGAAATAGCTAGTTAAGTGTTTTGAATATTTTTTTTTGGTGCATAATATGACCCCCGCAGACGACTAGTTTAGGAGATATAGCTATTTTAGTGTTTTGATTTTTTTTTTCTGGCGCATAATATGACACCGCAGACCCCGAGTTTATGAGATATAGCCATTTAAGTGTTTCGAAACTTTTTTTTTCAGGTGCACAAAAAGACCCTCCCAGACTCCTTGTTTAGGAGATATAGCCATTTTAGTGTTTTGAATTTTTTTTTTCTGGTGCATAAAATGACCCCCGCAGACCAATAGTTTAGGAGATATAGCCATGTTAGTGTTTTGAATGTTTTTTTTCTGGTGCATTATATGGCCCTTGCAGACGAATAGTTTAGGAGATATAGCCATTTTAGTGTTTTGAAATTTTATTTCTGATGCATAAAATGACCCCCGCAGACGACTAGTTTAGGAGATATAGCCATTTAAGTGTTTTGAATATTTTTTTCTGGTGCATAAAATGACCCCAGCAGACCCCTAGTTGAGGAGATATAGCCATTTTAGTGTTTTGAATTTTTTTTTTCTGGTGCATAAAATGACCCCCGCAGACCAATAGTTTAGGAGATATAGCCATGTTAGTGTTTTGAATTTTTTTTTCTGGTGCATTATATGGCCCTTGCAGACGAATAGTTTAGGAGATATAGCCATTTTAGTGTTTTGAAATTTTTTTTTCTGATGCTTAAAATGACCTTCGCAGACCCCTAGTTTAGGAGATACAGCCAATTTAGTGTTTTGATTTTTTTTTTCTGGTGCATAAAATGACCCCCGCAGACCCATAGTTTATGAGATATAGCCATTTAAGTGTTTTGAATATTTTTTTCTGGTGCATAATATGACCCCCGCAGACGACTAGTTTAGGAGATATAGCCATTTTAGTGATTTGAATGTTTTTTTTCTGGTGCATAAAATGACCCCCGCAGACTGCTAGCTAAGGAGATATAGCCATTTTAGTGGTTGGATTTTTTTCTTTCTGATTTTGAAATTTTTTTTTTCGGGTGCATAATACGACCCCCGCAGACCACTAGTTTAGGAGATACAGATATTTTAGTGTTTTGATTGTTTTTTTACTGGTGCATAAAATGACCCCCGCAGACCACTAGTTTAGGAGATACAGCCATTTTAGTGTTTTGATTTTTTTTTTCTGGTGCATAAAATGACCCCTGCAGACCCCTAGTTTATGAGATATAGCCATTTAAGTGTTTTGAATATTTTTTTCTGGTGCATAATATGACCCCCGCAGACGACTAGTTTAGGATATATAGCCATTTTAGTGTTTTGAATGTTTTTTTTCTGGTGCATAAAATAACCCCCGCAGACGCCTAGCTAAGGAGATATAGCCATTTTAGTGGTTGAATTTTTTTCTTTCTGATTTTGAAATTTTTTTTTTCGGGTGCATAAAATGACCCCCGCAGACCACTAGTTTAGGAGATACAGCCATTTTAGTGTTTTGATTTTTTTTTCTGGTGCAAAAAATGACCCCCGCAGACCACCAATTTAGGAGATACAGCCAATTTAGTGTTTTGATTTTTTTTTCTGGTGCATAAAATGACCCCCGCAGACGTCTAGTTTAGGAGATATAGACATTTTGGTGTTTTGAATTTTTTTTCTGGTGCAGAATATGACCCCCACAGACCACCAGTTTAGGAGATATAGCCATTTAAGTGTTTTGAATATTTTTTTCTGGTGCATAAAATGACACCCGCAGACGCCTAGTTTAGGAGATATAGCCATTTTAGTGTTTTGAATGTTTTTTTTCTGGTGCATAATATGACACCAGCAGACCCCTAGTTGAGGAGATATAGCCATTTTAGTGTTTTGATTGTTTTTTTTCTGGTGCATAAAATGACCCCCGCAGACCACTAGTTTAGGAGATACAGCCATTTAAGAGTTTTGAATATTTTTTTCTGGTGCATAAAATGACCCCCGCAGACGCCTAGTTTAGGAGATATAGCCATTTTAGTGTTTTGAATGTTTTTTTTCTGGTGCATAATATGACACCAGCAGACCCCTAGTTGAGGAGATATAGCCATTTTAGTGTTTTGATTGTTTTTTTTCTGGTGCATAAAATGACCCCCGCAGACCACTAGTTTAGGAGATATAGCCATTTTAGTGTTTTGAATGTTTTTCTTCTGGTGCATAAAATGACCCCCCGCAGACGTCTAGTTTAGGAGATATAGACATTTTGGTGTTTTGAATTTTTTTTTCTGGTGCAGAATATGACCCCCGCAGACCACCAGTTTAGGAGATATAGCCATTTAAGTGTTTTGAATATTTTTTTCTGGTGCATAAAATGACACCCGCAGACGCCTAGTTTAGGAGATATAGCCATTTTAGTGTTTTGAATGTTTTTTTTCTGGTGCATAATATGACACCAGCAGACCCCTAGTTGAGGAGATATAGCCATTTTAGTGTTTTGATTGTTTTTTTTCTGGTGCATAAAATGACCCCCGCAGACCACTAGTTTAGGAGATACAGCCATTTAAGTGTTTTGAATATTTTTTTCTGGTGCATAAAATGACCCCCGCAGACGCCTAGTTTAGGAGATATAGCCATTTTAGTGTTTTGAATGTTTTTTTTCTGGTGCATAATATGACACCAGCAGACCCCTAGTTGAGGAGATATAGCCATTTTAGTGTTTTGATTGTTTTTTTTCTGGTGCATAAAATGACCCCCGCAGACCACTAGTTTAGGAGATATAGCCATTTTAGTGTTTTGAATGTTTTTCTTCTGGTGCATAAAATGACCCCCCGCAGACGTCTAGTTTAGGAGATATAGACATTTTGGTGTTTTGAATTTTTTTTTCTGGTGCAGAATATGACCCCCGCAGACCACCAGTTTAGGAGATATAGCCATTTAAGTGTTTTGAATATTTTTTTCTGGTGCATAATATGACCCCCGCAGACGACTAGTTTAGGAGATATAGCTATTTTAGTGTTTTGATTTTTTTTTTTCTGGCGCATAATATGACCCCCGCAGACCCCGAGTTTATGAGATATAGCCATTTAAGTGTTACGAAATTTTTTTTTTCAGGTGCACAAAAAGACCCTCGCAGACTCCTTGTTTAGGAGATATAGCCATTTTAGTGTTTTGAATTTCTTTTTCTGGTGCATAAAATGACCCCCGCAGACCAATAGTTTAGGAGAAATAGCTAGTTAAGTGTTTTGAATATTTTTTTTTGGTGCATAATATGACCCCCGCAGACGACTAGTTTAGGAGATATAGCTATTTTAGTGTTTTGACTTTTTTTTTCTGGCGCATAATATGACACCGCAGACCCCGAGTTTATGAGATATAGCCATTTAAGTGTTTCGAAACTTTTTTTTTCAGGTGCACAAAAAGACCCTCCCAGACTCCTTGTTTAGGAGATATAGCCATTTTAGTGTTTTGAATTTTTTTTTTCTGGTGCATAAAATGACCCCCGCAGACCAATAGTTTAGGAGATATAGCCATGTTAGTGTTTTGAATGTTTTTTTTCTGGTGCATTATATGGCCCTTGCAGACGAATAGTTTAGGAGATATAGCCATTTTAGTGTTTTGAAATTTTATTTCTGATGCATAAAATGACCCCCGCAGACGACTAGTTTAGGAGATATAGCCATTTAAGTGTTTTGAATATTTTTTTCTGGTGCATAAAATGACCCCAGCCCCTAGTTGAGGAGATATAGCCATTTTAGTGTTTTGATTGTTTTTTTTCTGGTGCATAAAATGACCAGCGCAGACCCATAGTTTAGGAGATACAGCCATTTTAGTGTTTTGAAAATTTTTTTTCTGATGCATAAAATGACCCCCGCAGACCAATAGTTTAGGAGATATAACCATTTTATTGTTTTGAATGATTTTTTTCTGGTGCATTATATGGCCCTTGCAGACGAATAGTTTAGGAGATATAGCCATTTTAGTGTTTTGAATATTTTTTTCTGGTGCATAATATGCCCCCCGCAGACGACTAGTTTAGGAAATATAGACATTTTAGTGTTTTGAATTTTTTTTTTCTGGTACATAATATGACCCCCGCAGACCTCTAGTTTATGAGATATAGCCATTTAAGTGTTTTGAATATTTTTTTCTGGTGCATAATATGACCCCCGCAGACGACAAGTTTAGGAGATATAGCCATTTTAGTGTTTTGATTGTTTTTTTACTGGTGCATAAAATGACCCCCGCAGACCACTAGTTTAGGAGATACAGCCATTTAGGTGTTTTGATTTTTTTTTCTGGTGCAAAAAATGACCCCCGCAGACCCCCAGTTTAGGAGACATAGCCATTTTAGTGTTTTGAATGTTTTTTTTCTGGTGCATAATATGACACCAGCAGACCCCTAGTTGAGGAGATATAGCCATTTTAGTGTTTTGATTGTTTTTTTTCTGGTGCATAAAATGACCCCCGCAGACCACTAGTTTAGGAGATACAGCCATTTTAGTGTTTTGATTTTTTTTCGGGTGCATAAAATGACCCCCGCAGACGCCTAGTTTAGGAGATATGGCCATTTTAGTGTTTTGAATGTTTTTTTCTGGTGCATAATATGACACCAGCAGACCCCTAGTTGAGGAGATACAGCCATTTTAGTGTTTTGATTTTTTTTTTCTAGTGCATAAAATGACCCCCGCAGACCCTTACTTTATGAGATATAGCCATATAAGTGTTTTGAATATTTTTTTCTGGTGCATAATATGACCCCCGCAGACGCCTAGCTAAGGAGATATAGCCATTTTAGTGGTTGGATTTTTTTCTTTCTGATTTTGAATTTTTTTTTTTCGGGTGTATAAAATAACCCCCGCAGACCACTAGTTTAGGAGATACAGCCATTTTAGTGTTTTGATTTTTTTTTCTGCTACATTAAATGACCCCCGCACACGCCTAGTTTAGGAGATATGGCCATTTTAGTGTTATGAATTTTTTTTTCTAAGCATAAAATGACCCACGCAGACCCCAGGTTTAGGAGATATAGCCATTTTAGTGTTTTGATTGTTTTTTTTTTGGTGCATAAAATGACCCCCGCAGACCACTAGTTTAGGAGATACAGCCATTTTAGTGTTTTGATTTTTTTTTCCTGCTACATTAAATGACCCCCGCACACGCCTAGTTTAGGAGATATAGCCATTTTAGTGTTTTGAATGTTTTTTCTGGTGCATGATATGACACCAGCAGACCCCTGGTTTAGGAGATATAGCCATTTTAGTATTTTGATTGTTTCTGTTCTGGTGCATGAAATGACCCCAGCAGACCACTAGTTTAGGAGATTCAGCCATTTTAGTGTTTTGATTTTTTTTTTCTGGTGCATAAAATGACCCCCGCAGACCCCTAGTTTAGGAGATACAGCCATTTTAGTGTTTTGAATATTTTTTTCTGGTGCATAATATGACCCCCGCAGACGACTAGTTTAGGAGATATAGCCATTTTAGTGTTTTGAATATTTTTCTTCTGGTGCATAAAATGACCGCCGCAGACGTCTAGTTTCGGAGATATAGACATTTTAGTGTTTTGAATTTTTTTTTTCTGGTGCATAATATGACCCCCGCAGACTCCTAGTTTAGGAGATATAGAAATTTAAGTGTTTTGAATATTTTTTTCTGGTGCATAATATGACCCCCGCAGACGTCTAGTTTCGGAGATATAGACATTTTAGTGTTTTGAATTTTTTTTTCTGGTGTTTAAAATGGCCCCCGCAGACGCCTAGTTTAGGAGATATAGCCATTTTAGTGTTTTGAATGTTTTTTTTCTGGTGCTTAAAATGACCCCCGCAGACGTCTAGTTTAGGAGATATAGCCATTTTAGTGTTTTGATTGTTTTTTTTCTGGTGCATAAAATGACCCCCGCAGACCACTAGTTTAGGAGATACAGCCATTTTAGTGTTTTGATTTTTTTTTCTGGTGCATAAAATGACCCCCGCAGACGCCTAGTTTAGGAGATATGACCATTTTAGTGTTTTGAATGTTTTTTTCTGGTGCATAATATGACACCAGCAGACCCCTAGTTGAGGAGATATAGCCATTTTAGTGTTTTGATTGTTTTTTTTCTGGTGCATAAAATGACCCCCGCAGACCACTAGTTTAGGAGATACAGCCAATTTAGTGTTTTGATTTTTTTTTCTGGTGCATAATATGACCCCCGCAGACGACTAGTTTAGGAGATATAGCCATTTTAGTGTTTTGAATGTTTTTTTTCTGGTGCATAAAATGACCCCCGCAGACGCCTAGCTAATGAGATATAGCCATTTTAGTGGTTGGATTTTTTTCTTTCTGATTTTGAAATTTTTTTTTTCGGGTGTATAAAATAACCCCCGCAGACCACTAGTTTAGGAGATACAGCCATTTTAGTGTTTTGATTGTTTTTTTTCTGGTGCATAAAATGACCCCCGCAGACCTCTAGTTTATGAGATATAGCCATTTAAGTGTTTTGAATATTTTTTTCTGGTGCATAATATGACCCCCGCAGACGACTAGTTTAGGAGATATAGCCATTTTAGTGTTTTGAATGTTTTTTTTCTGGTGCATAAAATGACTCCCGCAGACGCCTAGCTAAGGAGATATAGCCATTTTAGTGGTTGGATTTTTTTCTTTCTGATTTTGAAATTTTTTTTTTCGGGTGCAGAAAATGACCCCCGCAGACCACTAGTCTAGGAGATACAGCCATTTTAGTGTTTTGATTTTTTTTTCTGGTGCAAAAAATGACCCCCGCAGACCCCCAGTTTAGGAGACATAGCCATTTTAGTGTTTTGAATGTTTTTTTTCTGGTGCATAATATGACACCCGCAGACCCCTAGTTGAGGAGATATAGCCATTTTAGTGTTTTGATTGTTTTTTTTCTGGTGCATAAAATGACCCCCGCAGACCACTAGTTTAGGAGATACAGCCATTTTAGTGTTTTGATTTTTTTTCGGGTGCATAAAATGACCCCCGCAGACGTCTAGTTTAGGAGATATGGCCATTTTAGTGTTTTGAATGTTTTTTTCTGGTGCATAATATGACACCAGCAGACCCCTAGTTGAGGAGATATAGCCATTTTAGTGTTTTGATTGTTTTTTTTCTGGTGCATAAAATGACCCCCGCAGACCACTAGTTTAGGAGATACAGCCATTTTAGTGTTTTGATTTTTTTTTTCTGGTGCATAAAATGACCCCCGCAGACCAATAGTTTAGGAGATATGGCCATTTTAGTGTTATGAATTTTTTTTTTCTAAGCATAAAATGACCCACGCAGGCATCAGGTTTAGGAGATATAGCCATTTTAGTGTTTTGATTGTTTTTTTTCTGGTGCATAAAATGACCCCCGCAGACCACTAGTTTAGGAGATACAGCCATTTTAGTGTTATGAATTTTTTTTTTCTAAGCATAAAATGACCCACGCAGACATCAGGTTTAGGAGATATAGCCATTTTAGTGTTTTGAATGTTTTTTCTGGTGTATAATATGACACCAGCAGACCCCTAGTTGAGGAGATATAGCCATTTTAGTGTTTTGATTGTTTTTTTTCTGGTGCATAAAATGACCCCCGCAGACCACTAGTTTAGGAGATACAGCCATTTTAGTGTTTTGATTTTTTTTTTCTGGTGCATAAAATGACCCCCGCAGACCCTTACTTTATGAGATATAGCCATTTAAATGTTTTGAATATTTTTTTCTGGTGCATAATATGACCCCCGCAGACGCCTAGCTAAGGAGATATAGCCATTTTAGTGGTTGGATTTTTTTCTTTCTGATTTTGAAATTTTTTTTTTCGGGTGCATAAAATGACCCCCGCAGACCCTTACTTTATGAGATATAGCCATTTAAGTGTTTTGAATATTTTTTTCTGGTGCATAATATGACCCCCGCAGACGCCTAGTTTAGGAGATATAGCCATTTAAGTGTTTTGAATATTTTTTTCTGGTGCATAATATGACCCCCGCAGACGACTAGTTTAGGAGATATAGCCATTTTAGTGTTTTGATTTTTATTTTTTTGGCGCATAATATGACACCCGCAGACCCCTAGTTTAGGAGATTCAGCCATTTTAGTGTTTTGATTTTTATTTTTTTTTTTCTGGTGCATAAAATGACCCCCGCAGACCCCTAGTTTAGGAGATACAGCCATTTTAGTGTTTTGAATATTTTTTTCTGGTGCATAATATGACCCCCGCAGACGACTAGTTTAGGAGATATAGCCATTTTAGTGTTTTGAATATTTTTCTTCTGGTGCATAAAATGACCGCCGCAGACGTCTAGTTTCGGAGATATAGACATTTTAGTGTTTTGAATTTTTTTTTCTGGTGCATAATATGACCCCCGCAGACTCCTAGTTTAGGAGATATAGCCATTTAAGTGTTTTGAATTTTTTTTTCTGGTGCTTAAAATGGCCCCCGCAGACGCCTAGTTTAGGAGATATAGCCATTTTAGTGTTTTGAATGTTTTTTTTCTGGTGCTTAAAAGGACCCCCGCAGACGTCTAGTTTAGGAGATATAGACATTTTAGTGTTCTGAATTTTTTTTCTGCTGCATAATATGACTCCCGCTGACGACTAGTTTAGGAGATGTAGATATATTAGTGTTTTGAATTTTTTTTTCTAAGCATAAAATTACCCACGCAAACCTCTAGTTTAGGAGATATAGCCATTTTAGTGTTTTGATTGTTTTTTTTTCTGGTGCATAAAAAGACTGCCGCAGACCACTAGTTTAGGAGATATAGCCATTTTAGTGTTTTGACTTTTTTTTTTTGGCGCATAATATGACACCCGCAGACCCCTAGCTTAGGAGATATAGCCATTTAAGTGTTTTGAATATTTTTTTCTGCTGCATAATATGACTCCCGCTGACGACTAGTTTAGGAGATATAGCCATTTTAGTGTTTTGACTTTTTTTTTTCTGGCGCATAATATGACCCCCGCAGACCGCTAGTTTAGGAGATATAGCCATTTTAGTGTTTTGACTTTTTTTTTTTCTGGCGCATAATATGACCCCCGCAGACCCCTAGTTTAGGAGATATAGCCATTTTAGTGTTTTGAATTTTTTTTTTCTAAGCATAAAATGACCCCCGCAGACCCCTAGTTTAGGAGATATAGCCATTTAAGTGTTTTGAATATTTTTTTCTGGTGCATAATATGACCCCCGCAGACGACTAGTTTAGGAGATATAGCCATTTTAGTGTTTTGAATTTTTTTTTTCTAAGCTTAAAATGACCCCCGCTGACCCCTAGTTTAGGAGATATAGCCATTTTAGTGTTTTGAATTTTTTTTTCTGGTGCATAATATGACCCCCGCAGACCCATAGTTTAGGAGATATAGCCATTTAAGTGTTTTGAATAATTTTTTCTGGTGCATAAAATGACACCCGCAGACCACTAGTTTAGGAGATATAGCCATTTTAGTGTTTTGATTGTTTTTTTTCTGGTGCATAAAATGACCCCCGCAGACCACTAGGTTAGGTGATACAGCCATTTTAGTGTTTTAATTTTTTTTTTCTGGCGCATAATATGACACCCGCAGACCCCTAGCTTAGGAGATATAGCCATTTAAGTGTTTTGAATATTTTTTTCTGCTGCATAATATGACTCCCGCTGACGACTAGTTTAGGAGATATAGACATTTTAGTGTTTTGAATATTTTTTTCTGGTGCTTAAAATGGCCCCCGCAGACGCCTAGTTTAGGAGATGTAGCCATTTTAGTGTTTTGAATGTTTTTTTTCTGGTGCTTAAAATGACCCCCGCAGACGTCTAGTTTAGGAGATATAGACATTTTAGTGTTCTGAATTTTTTTTCTGGTGCATAATATAACCCCCGCAGACCCCTAGTTTAGGAGATATAGCCATTTAAGTGTTTTGAATATTTTTCTTCTGGTGCATAAAATGACCGCCGCAGACGTCTAGTTTCGGAGATATAGACATTTTAGTGTTTTGAATTTTTTTTTCTGGTGCATAATATGACCCCCGGAGACGACTAGTTTAGGAGATGTAGATATATTAGTGTTTTGAATTTTTTTTTCTAAGCATAAAATTACCCACGCAAACCTCTAGTTTAGGAGATATAGCCATTTTAGTGTTTTGATTGCCGCAGACCACTAGTATAGGAGATATAGCCATTTTAGTGTTTTGACTTTTTTTTTTCTGGCGCATAATATGACACCAGCAGACCCCTAGTTGAGGAGATATAGCCATTTTAGTGTTTTGATTGTTTTTTTTCTGGTGCATAAAATGACCCCCGCAGACCACTAGTTTAGGAGATACAGCCATTTTAGTGTTTTGATTTTTTTTTTCTGGTGCATAAAATGACCCCCGCAGACCCTTACTTTATGAGATATAGCCATTTAAATGTTTTGAATATTTTTTTCTGGTGCATAATATGACCCCCGCAGACGCCTAGCTAAGGAGATATAGCCATTTTAGTGGTTGGATTTTTTTCTTTCTGATTTTGAAATTTTTTTTTTCGGGTGCATAAAATGACCCCCGCAGACCCTTACTTTATGAGATATAGCCATTTAAGTGTTTTGAATATTTTTTTCTGGTGCATAATATGACCCCCGCAGACGCCTAGTTTAGGAGATATAGCCATTTAAGTGTTTTGAATATTTTTTTCTGGTGCATAATATGACCCCCGCAGACGACTAGTTTAGGAGATATAGCCATTTTAGTGTTTTGATTTTTATTTTTTTGGCGCATAATATGACACCCGCAGACCCCTAGTTTAGGAGATTCAGCCATTTTAGTGTTTTGATTTTTATTTTTTTTTTCTGGTGCATAAAATGACCCCCGCAGACCCCTAGTTTAGGAGATACAGCCATTTTAGTGTTTTGAATATTTTTTTCTGGTGCATAATATGACCCCCGCAGACGACTAGTTTAGGAGATATAGCCATTTTAGTGTTTTGAATATTTTTCTTCTGGTGCATAAAATGACCGCCGCAGACGTCTAGTTTCGGAGATATAGACATTTTAGTGTTTTGAATTTTTTTTTCTGGTGCATAATATGACCCCCGCAGACTCCTAGTTTAGGAGATATAGCCATTTAAGTGTTTTGAATTTTTTTTTCTGGTGCTTAAAATGGCCCCCGCAGACGCCTAGTTTAGGAGATATAGCCATTTTAGTGTTTTGAATGTTTTTTTTCTGGTGCTTAAAAGGACCCCTGCAGACGTCTAGTTTAGGAGATATAGACATTTTAGTGTTCTGAATTTTTTTTCTGCTGCATAATATGACTCCCGCTGACGACTAGTTTAGGAGATATAGCCATTTTAGTGTTTTGAATTTTTTTTTCTGGTGCATAATATGACCCCGCAGTCGACTAGTTTAATAGATGTAGATATATTAGTGTTTTGAATTTTTTTTTCTAAGCATAAAATTACCCACGCAAACCTCTAGTTTAGGAGATATAGCCATTTTAGTGTTTTGATTGTTTTTTTTTCTGGTGCATAAAAAGACTGCCGCAGACCACTAATTTAGGAGATATAGCCATTTTAGTGTTTTGACTTTTTTTTTTTTGGCGCATAATATGACACCCGCAGACCCCTAGCTTAGGAGATATAGCCATTTAAGTGTTTTGAATATTTTTTTCTGCTGCATAATATGACTCCCGCTGACGACTAGTTTAGGAGATATAGCCATTTTATTGTTTTGACTTTTTTTTTTTCTGGCGCATAATATGACCCCCGCAGACCGCTAGTTTAGGAGATATAGCCATTTTAGTGTTTTGACTTTTTTTTTTTCTGGCGCATAATATGACCCCCGCAGACCCCTAGTTTAGGAGATATAGCCATTTTAGTGTTTTGAATTTTTTTTTTCTAAGCATAAAATGACCCCCGCAGACCCCTAGTTTAGGAGATATAACCATTTAAGTGTTTTGAATATTTTTTTCTGGTGCATAATATGACCCCCGCAGACGACTAGTTTAGGAGATATAGCCATTTTAGTGTTTTGAATTTTTTTTTTCTAAGCTTAAAATGACCCCCGCTGACCCCTAGTTTAGGAGATATAGCCATTTTAGTGTTTTGAATTTTTTTTTCTGGTGCATAATATGACCCCCGCAGACCCCTAGTTTAGGAGATATAGCCATTTAAGTGTTTTGAATATTTTTTTCTGCTGCATAATATGACCCCCGCAGACCCCGTGTTTAGGAGATATAGCCATTTAAGAGCTTTGAATATTTTTTTTTGGTGCATAATATGACCCCCGCAGACGACTAGTTTAGGAGATATAGCCATTTTAGTGTTTTGAATTTTCTTTTTTCTGGTGCATAAAATGACCCCCGCAGAAGCCTAATTTAGGAGATGCAGCCATTTTGGTGTTTTAATTTTTTTTTTCTGGTGCATAAAATGACCCCCGCAGACCCCTAGTTTCGAGTCGTTCATTGACCTCCGCAGAGAGCAGACGCATTTCGTGTTCGGCTTTATAAGTGTCAACAGTGAATTAGTATACTTTTAAGTAATAACTTTACAAGTGTTCAGTGGCCAAAGTGGTAGAGACTCGGTCAGCAAATCTCCGGGTGGTGGGTTCGCTTCCCCACCTCAGATAGTTTTTGTTTTTTTTTTTTTGATTTTTTCATATCACAAAAAGACAATTAGTGTAAGTGATAAAAGAAAAGTTCGATGAGTGGAATTAAGCGGTCCGCTATCCCAATAGCGGGGTCAGCAGTTGGCATGGTGGCATCTGGTGATCAAACCGTTAAGCCAGTACACTCGAAACCTATAACAACAACAACAACAGACTCTGCCACAAAGAGGAGGAGGAAGTTGGAGGAAGTATCGTTACGCGCTCGCATTCAGCTTCGTTAGAAATGCTGCATGGGAGAGTGCGGGGGAGGGCTGCGAGGATAGCAACAAGCGCAGCAGAAAACAAAACGAGACAAGAGTCGGTTAATAATGATTGTCCATTTATTTCCGACGGAGGTGAAGGCCAGTACAGGGGAGCAGAAAACAGCTTTGCATCCCTCGCTGCATCTGACTCAGATGACGAAGAGGAGGAGGTCGAGGCTCTGTACAGTAGCATCAAGCAGCTACAACAAAAAGTGCTAGCTATAAAAGCAAAGCAAGTGGCAAGGAGGGAGATGGAGAAGCAGCATCTACTCCAGAGACCTCAGGGACAACAAAACATAAACGGGGAGCTTCCACAACAACAACAACAACAACAAAAACAACAACAACAACAACTGAAAAAACCACTGCAAAAACATAAACAGCAAAAAGTGCAGAAGAATGAGCTACAACAACAACAGCAGCAACATCAGCAACATCAACAGCAACAACAACAACAGCATCAACAACAACATAAGCAAAAGCAACAGCAGCAGAGACAACAACAACAGCAAGAGCAGAAAGCCACCAAACAAAAAGTGCCACCGATTAACACCTTTAAATTGGAATTAAAGGACACTATCGAACTCTGTAAGTCGGCCATAGGCTGTCATTTTTTTATTAAAAGACTAAGTGTAGATAGGCATGCGATCCACTGTAACACAGTGGAGCGCTACCACAAAATCAAAATTTTATTGAAGGATTCGACGATGGAGTTCTTCTCCTACACCCCTAAGGGTGAAAAGCTGCAAACAATGCTGCTGAGGGGATTGGAACCGTCGACTGATCCGGAGGAGCTCCTTGCACTGCTCAAAGAGAAGGAGTGCGAAGGTCTCAAATTTGTAGGGGTTAAGCCGTTTGTCACGGCTAGAGCTAAAAGGGAGAAGCGGAAACTACCGTTATTCCTGGTTCAGCTAAGTCCCAACAGCAAACTGGATGGTCTAAGGAGCATCAAAGTCCTAGACTACCAGGTTGTACACTGGGAAAAATTAAAGAGGAGCGAAAACATTTTACAATGTGTTCGCTGCCAAAGGTTCGGGCACGCCGCGTCGAACTGCGAAATGCCTCGATGCGTGAAGTGTGGAAAGGACCACAAGTCAGAGGAATGCGCTCTAGGTAAGGACGGAGCGTCGGAAAAAAGCCAACTCTCTTGTGCCTTATGTAGGAACACGGGTCATACCGCAAATTATCGGGGTTGTCCTAAATTCCAATACATAAAAAGAGTAAATCTGGCTCGGCAGCAGAAGGTGGAAGTTAAACGTCCACCCGTGCAAACACAAACACCAGCCGTTACTCCCCAAGTTACCTACGCAGGTAGGGGAAATACGGTACAACAGGCAAAGGTAGCTTCTCAGGCCCCAGCGCCTCGAGCACCAGAACCTGTACCTGACATGCTGGCTATCTTGCTCTCTATTCAGGGACAGATGGCTCAGCTTCAGCGTCAAATACAGGAACAGGCTACACGGGTGGATCAAATATACTCGCTGCTGCCGGGCCTGACGCACCTTCAGTCGTAATGGGTACGTACATGGCGGAGCAAACCCTGAAGGTCCTTGCAGTGAATGTGAATTCATTGATTAGGTTCGAACGACGAGCCACACTGTTTAAGTTGCTTAAAGACCAAGCCCCTGATGTGCTTTTGGTTAGCGAAACTAAGCTTACCAAAAGACATAAAATGAGACACAGAAGATATGAAATATTACGAAGAAATCGACCCAATTCCATTCAAGGAGGAGGTGTTGCGATCTTTGTAAGAAAGGGACTGCGTTTCAAAAGAGTATACAGTCGTGTGGTACGTAGGTTTCGGGTGCTGGAAGCATGCATCATGTACATCCCTCTCCGTAGTGTAAAGCGGCTGTACATGGTGTCTGTCTATGCACATAAGGCTACTCAATCCACCTTATTCATCTCAGAGCTCGAGACACTTTTTCGATTTCTAAGGCTGGAATTGGAAGACAATTATTTTATTATCGGCGGAGATTTCAACGCCAAACATAGAGATTGGGGAAACTATACACGAAATACCAGAGGGAACCTACTATTCAATTGGTGGGGTCAGCACAGTGTGATGTATCGACTCGGCCTCAAAGCGACGGATAGTCCGTCGTTTCCCAGACACGGGTCCTATTTGGATCTCCTGCTGTTCGACTCACGAATACAACTGACGTGCACTAACCAACAAACAACAAACTGTCTACAAACTTTCGTGTATGACAGTGACCAATGCGGTCTTAGCACCGAAATAACTGTTCCCAACGAAACTGCGGAATTGGAAGAGTTTGAGCAAAGGTATTCCTACAATTATAGTAGAGTGCGTTGGACACACTTCTCAAGAATACTGACGAGAGCACTTTCCTCGAATTCGCTCTACCCACCGTCCAATAGAAATCTGTCAAACGAGGAGATTGACAGGTATCTAAAACTAATGGACGAGACAATTAAACGAACAATGGACAAAACGATACCTCGGTATCAACATACTGACAAGGAAGACTTATTCCTCAACGCAACTATTGACGCACTGCACCGACACAAAAGTGGACTGCTGTCAAGACTAAAAACCTTGTACAGACAGTTCACTGACAGACATAACCCGGAGATCATGACATTGAAGTCGTCGATTAAAAACCTCCAAACATTAATAAAGAAAAATTACAGAAACTCTGTAAGTTTGTATTGGAACAACAAAATTCGGGCTGTAAACACCAGCAACCCGAATATGTTCCCGCAAATAAATAAAATATTTCGGAGAAATAATCAGAACGACCTTCCATGTCTTAGAATCGGCCGAACGACGAACAACGAACAAATACTTGTAGCAGCAGGCATTGATCCAAATGAGGCAGTTGATGATGACAACTTCTTTGTGATCGAGGATCCGCAGGAGAAGGTAGAGGCTACAGGCGCGACTTTCCAGGAAGTGTACAAGGCGAATGACATCATTGGCCCGAACCACGACCTGGAGAGTCGAGTCCTTGTGCACAATTCCTGCCTTCGAAATGAAATTGCGAATTGGCGATTCGAGAGTTCGGGTTTCACCCAGTTTAGTGACGAGAATATGGCAAATAATATCATCACCAACGTAAGGGTATTACCACCGTTCATTTCGAAGGAAGAGCTCCAAACGATCTTCGAATCACTTAGAAGTAAGAAATCAGTGGGAACCGATGAAATACCGAACATTGTGCTTCGACATCTCCCACTAGAAGCGGTGAACATTTATACCACCCTGTTTAATAATGCAATGAATAATGCACATTATCCAGCGCATTGGAAAACTGCGGTGGTACATCCCATTCCCAAAAGGAATAAAGATACTTCCAATCCGTCGAATCTCCGCTCGATAAGTCTTCTTCCAAACATCAGTAAGGTTTTCGAGAAGGTAATCAATAGAGTCCTGACTAAGTGGGTTGAGGACAAACATATAGTTCCGGATAATCAATTCGGTTTCAAAGCGGGGCATGATATTATTCATGCTGCGTCTAAACTGGTTTCTGATATCCAATGGAACAAAGGCAAGAAACAGTGCACTGGTGCCTGCCTGATTGACTTGGAAAAGGCATTCGATACCGTATGGTTAGAAGGACTCTTTTTCAAGTTGGAAAGGTTGGGTATTAGTAAACCACTGCTGTATATTCTTTTTGATATGCTCTTCAGTAGACAGTTCATCGTGAAGAATGGCAATGTGACTTCTGCTGGAACATTTAACATTAAAAACGGTCTGCAACAAGGTGCGGTAAATTCGCCGATCCTATTCAACATTTACACAAGTGATCTGATAGGTTCACTTCACTATGCCATAGCGTACGCAGACGACTTAATCGCGTACAGATCAGGTCCAAAGGTTGAGGTCATTAATACACTTTTGCAACGTGACTTCGACAAAATTAAACGATATTGCGATGACTGGAAGTTGAAAATCAACTTTCAGAAGTCGGAAACCATTCTGTTTAGAACGCCTTTGTCTGGGGCCTCTAGGGATACCAGAAAGAATTGGCGAAAGTTCTCTATCGTCGGACAACATGGACAGCCACTTGCTTGTCGAAATGTAGTCAGATACCTTGGGATCTGGCTAGATCAATATCTGTATTTTAACAATCATATAGATGTTGCTCTGACCAGAGCCAGAGGTGCTTCTGCCCTTACAAGGAGACTGTTTTACAACAGCCAACTCGATGCGAGGGTGAAGGTGATCTGCTACATGGCCCTTATCCGGCCTATGCTAGTATTTGGATGTCCCGTGTGGTTCAACGTGAGAGCAAGTTTATTGGAAAAGATTCGGGTGTTTGAGAGGGCTTGCCTTAGGGCTTGTCTTCGGTTATACAGAACACAAGAGTCTGAGTACATAAAATTCTATCGCAATGAGGTCTTGTACAATAGGGCGAACCTAATAAGAGTGGACAATTTTGTTATTAAGTTGACTCGAAGGCACATTGCAAGAGCAATGACATCGTCGAACAACCTGATATCTGGGGCTTACTACCCTAATTATATGTATCATGAGAGAGTTCGCTTTGACGGCTATGTTCCTCCAGAAGCATTCCTCTACCTTGATAGCAAAGGTCTGATCCAGGACAGATTGGCTGTGCCGCTAATCTTCCACGTTGCTCGAACAGCTGCGGACAGGCGACTCAACTACGACAGAGACGTCGCACACGGCAGTGCGGAGCGTTTCCGGTTCAGTTGGGCGGTAGGAAGTCGCGACAGGAGGGATGTTGCTCAGCAGCACCAGCAATTTTGGTGGCTTGTTGAAGGAGAGGATGCGTCCTCGTCGAATTCCTCTAGCAATAGGTAGCTTCATGTGAAGCAAAGTCGGTTAGCCTAATTTTTTGTTTTTTAGCCATGGCCGGCTTACATAATTTTAGGTAGGATTAAGTTAGATTTAAGTATAAAAAAAAAAAAAAATAAAAAATAAAAAAAAAATAAAAAAAAAAAACTAAAAAAAAAGAAGTATATATATGTGCATATATTTATATATTAAGTTTATATATATCATGTATATATATATATTTGTATGTGTATGTTATGTATTAGATGTAAGTAGATTAGATCTTAGGTAGTTTGTAAGTGTTAGTTTTAAGTTTTATAATAAAGTAAAAAAAAAAAGTCAGGTTACTAAGTTTTTGTTAAAAAATGTTTTCTTAGTTTTAATAATGAATAGAGATAGTATAAACATATAACGTAAGATTCGTCGAAAAACATAGCTTAAGTGTTAGGTTTAACTTAGAGTGCCCGCATGGGGCCAGTAAGTTAGAATAAGATAATTTTAAGTTAATTAAGTTAATTAAGCTAATTTTTAAGGGTTTTTTTGTGTAGCATGTAAGAATTAATTAATGAATGAAAATAAATATGCATACAAACTGAAAAAAAAACTGAATGCAGACCCCTAGTTTAGGAGATATAGCCATTTAAGTGTTTTGAATTTTTTTTTCTGGTGCAAAATATGACCCCCGCAGACGACTAGTTTAGGGGATATAGCCATTTTAGTGTTTTGAATTTTTTTTTTCTGGTGCATAATATGACCCCCGCAGACGACTAGTTTAGGAGATGTACATATTTTAGTGATTTGAATTTTTTTTCTTGTGCATAAAATGACCGTCGCAGACGCCTAGTTTAGGAGATATAGATATTTTAGTGTTTTGAATTTTTTTTTTCTAAGCATAAAATGACCCCCACAGACCCCTAGTTTAGGAGATATAGCCATTTTAGTGTTTTGAATTTTTTTTTCTGGTGCATAATATGACCCCCGCAGACCCCTAGTTTTGGAGATATAGCCATTTCAGTGTTTTGAATATTTTTTTCTGGTGCATAATATGATCCCCGCAGACGCCTAATTTAGGAGATATAGCCATTTTTGTGTTTTGAAGGTTTTTTTTCCTGCTGCATTAAATGACCTACGCAGACGACTAGTTTAGGAGATATAGATATTTTAGTGTTTTGAATTTTTTTTTTCTAAGCATAAAATGACCCCCACAGACCCCTAGTTTAGGAGATATAGCCATTTTAGTGTTTTGAATTTTTTTTTCTGGTGCATAATATGACCCCCGCAGACCCCTAGTTTTGGAGATATAGCCATTTCAGTGTTTTGAATATTTTTTCTGGTGCATAATATGATCCCCGCAGACGCCTAATTTAGGAGATATAGCCATTTTTGTGTTTTGAATGTTTTTTTTCCTGCTGCATTAAATGACCCCCGCAGACGCCTAGTTTAGCAGATATAGACATTTTAGTGTTTTGAATTTTTTTTTCTGGTGCATAATATGACCCCCGCAGACCCCTAGTTTAGGAGATATAGCCATTTAAGTGTTTTGAATATTTTTTTCTGGTGCATAATATGACCCCCGCAGACGACTAGTTTAGGAGATATAGCCATTTTAGTGTTTTGAATTTTTTTTTCTGGTGCATAATATGACCCCCGCAGACCCCTAGTTTAGGGGATATAACCATTTTAGTGTTTTGAATTTTTTTTTCTGGTGCATAATATGACCCCCGCAGACCCCTAGTTTAGGAGATATAGCCATTTCAGTGTTTTGAATATTTTTTCTGGTGCATAATATGACCCCCGCAGACGACTAGTTTAGGAGATATAGCCATTTTAGTGTTTTGAATTTTTTTTTCTGGTGCATAATATGACCCCCGCAGACCCCTAGTTTAGGAGATATAGCCATTTTAGTGTTTTGAATTTTTTTTTCTGGTGCATAATATTACCCCCGCAGACGACAAGTTGAGGAGATTTAGATATTTTAGTGTTTTGAATGTTTTTTTTCTGGTGCATAAAATGACCCCCGCAGACGTCTAGTTTAGGAGATATAGCCATTTTAGTGTTTTGATTGATTTTTTTCTGGTGCATAAAATAACCCCCGCAGACCACTAGTTTAGGAGATACAGCCATTTTAGTGTTTTGATTTTTTTTTCTTGTGCACAAAATGACCCCCGCAGACGCCTAGTTTAGGAGATATAGCCATTTTAGTGTTTTGATTTTTTTTTCTTGTGCACAAAATGACCCCCGCAGACGCCTAGTTTAGAAGATATAGCCATTTTGGTGTTTTGAATTTTTTTTTTTGCTGCATAAAATGACCCCCGCAGACGCCTAGTTTAGGAGATATAGCCATTTAAGTGTTTTGAATATTTTTTTCTGGTGCATAATATGACACCAGCAGACCCCTAGTTGAGGAGATATTGCCGTTTTAGTGTTTTGATGGTTTTTTTTTCTGGTGCATAAAATGACCCCCGCAGACCAATAGTTTAGGAGATATAGCCATTTTAGTGTTTTGAAGGTTTTTTTCTGGTGCATAATATGACACCAGCAGACCCCTAGTTGAGGAGATACAGCCATTTTAGTGTTTTGATTTTTTTTTTCTGGTGCATAAAATGACCCCCGCAGACACCTAGTTTAGGAGATACAGCCATTTTAGTGTTTTGATTTTTTTTTTCTGGTGCATAAAATGAACCCCGCAGACCCCTAGCTTAGGAGATATAGCCATTTAAGTGTTTTGAATATTTTTTTCTGGTGCATAATATGACCCCCGCAGACGACTAGTTTAGGAGATGTAGATATTTTAGTGTTTTGAATTTTTTTTTCTTGTGCATAAAATGACGCTCGCAGACGCCTAGTTTAGGAGATATAGCCATTTTTGTGTTTTGAATGTTTTTTTTCCTGCTGCATTAAATGACCCACGCAGACGCCTAGTTTAGGAGATATAGATATTTTAGTGTTTTGAATTTTTTTTTTCTAAGCATAAAATGACCCCCGCAGACGACTAATTTAGGTGATATAGCCATTTTAGAGTTTTGAATTTTTTTTTCTGCTGCATTATATGACCCCCGCAGACGACTAGTTTAGGAGATGTAGATATTTTAGTGTTTTTAATTTTTTTTTTCTAAGCATAAAATGACCCACGCAGACCCCCAGTTTAGGAGATATAGCCGTTTTAGTGTTTTGATTGTTTTTTTTCTGGTGCATAAAATAACCCCCACAGACCACTAGTTTAGGAGATACAGCCATTTTAGTGTTTTGATTTTTTTTTCTAGTGCATAAAATGACCCCCGCAGACGCCTAGTTTAGGAGATATAGCTATTTTGGTGTTTTGAATTTTTTTTTTTGCTGCATAAAATGACCCCCGCAGACGCCTAGTTTAGGAGATATTTCCATTTAAGTGTTTTGAATATTTTTTTCTGGTGCATAATATGACACCAGCAGACCCCTAGTTGAGGAGATATTGCCGTTTTAGTGTTTTGATGGTTTTTTTTCTGGTGCATAAAATGACCCCCGCAGACGCCTAGTTTAGGAGATATAGCCATTTAAGTGTTTTGAATATTTTTTTCTGGTGCATAATACGACCCCCGCAGACGACTAGTTTAGGAGATATAGACATTTCAGTGTTTTGAATATTTTTTTCTGGTGCATAATATGATCCCCGCAGACGCCTAATTTAGGAGATATAGCCATTTTTGTGTTTTGAATGTTTTTTTTCCTGCTGCATTAAATGACCCCCGCAGACGCCTAGTTTAGGAGATATAGACATTTTAGTGTTTTGAATTTTTTTTTCTGGTGCATAATATGACCCCCGCAGACCCCTAGTTTTGGAGATATAGCCATTTCAGTGTTTTGAATATTTTTTTCTGGTGCATAATATGATCCCCGCAGACGACTAATTTAGGAGATATAGCCATTTTTGTGTTTTGAATGTTTTTTTTCCTGCTGCATTAAATGACCCCCGCAGACGCCTAGTTTAGGAGATATAGACATTTTAGTGTTTTGAATTTTTTTTTCTGGTGCATAATATGACCCCCGCAGACCCCTAGTTTAGGAGATATAGCCATTTAAGTGTTTTGAATATTTTTTCCTGCTGCATTAAATGACCCACGCAGACCCCTAGTTTAGGAGATATAGCCATTTTAGTGTTTTGAATTTTTTTTTCTGGTGCATAATATGACCCCCGCAGACCCCTAGTTTTGGAGATATAGCCATTTCAGTGTTTTGAATATTTTTTTCTGGTGCATAATATGATCCCCGCAGACGCCTAATTTAGGAGATATAGCCATTTTTGTGTTTTGAATGTTTTTTTTCCTGCTGCATTAAATGACCCCCGCAGACGCCTAGTTTAGGAGATATAGACATTTTAGTGTTTTGAATTTTTTTTTCTGGTGCATAATATGACCCCCGCAGACCCCTAGTTTAGGAGATATAGCCATTTAAGTGTTTTGAATATTTTTTTCTGGTGCATAATATGACCCCCGCAGACGACTAGTTTAGGAGATATAGCCATTTTAGTGTTTCGAATTTTTTTTTCTGGTGCATAATATGACCCCCGCAGACCCCTAGTTTAGGGGATATAACCATTTTAGTGTTTTGAATTTTTTTTTTCTGGTGCATAATATGACCCCCGCAGACCCCTAGTTTAGGAGATAAAGCCATTTCAGTGTTTTGAATATTTTTTTCTGGTGCATAATATGACCCCCGCAGACGACTAGTTTAGGAGATATAGCCATTTTAGTGTTTTGAATTTTTTTTTCTGGTGCATAATATTACCCCCGCAGACGACTAGTTTAGGAGATTTAGATATTTTAGTGTTTTGAATGTTTTTTTTCTGGTGCATAAAATGACCCCCGCAGACGTCTAGTTTAGGAGATATAGCCATTTTAGTGTTTTGATTGTTTTTTTTCTGGTGCATAAAATAACCCCCGCAGACCACTAGTTTAGGAGATACAGCCATTTTAGTGTTTTGATTTTTTTTTCTTGTGCACAAAATGACCCCCGCAGACGCCTAGTTTAGGAGATATAGCCATTTTGGTGTTTTGAATTTTTTTTTTGCTGCATTATATGGCCCTTGCAGACGCCTAGTTTAGGAGATATAGCCATTTTGGTGTTTTGAATTTTTTTTTTTTGCTGCATAAAATGACCCCCGCAGACGCCTAGTTTAGGAGATATAGCCATTTAAGTGTTTTGAATATTTTTTTCTGGTGCATAATATGACACCAGCAGACCCCTAGTTGAGGAGATATTGCCGTTTTAGTGTTTTGATAGTTTTTTTTCTGGTGCATAAAATGACCCCCGCAGACCAATAGCTTAGGAGATATAGCCATTTTAGTGTTTTGAATGTTTTTTTTCTGGTGCATTACATGGCCCTTGCAGACGCCTAGTGTAGGAGATATAGCCATTTTAGTGTTTTGAATTTTTTTTTCTGTTGCATAAAATGACCCCCGCAGACGCCTAGTTTAGGAGATATAGCCATTTTAGTGTTTTGAAAATTTTTTTTCTGGTGCATAAAATGACCCCCGCAGACCAATAGTTTAGGAGATATAGCCATTTTAGTGTTTTGAATGTTTTTTTCTGGTGCATAATATGACACCAGCAGACCCCTAGTTGCGGAGATATAGCCATTTTAGTGTTTTGATTGTTTTTTTTTCTGGTGCATAAAATGACCCCCGCAGACCACTAGTTTAGGAGATACAGCCATTTTAGTGTTTTGATTTTTTTTTTCTGGTGCATAAAATGACCCCCGCAGACACCTAGTTTAGGAGATACAGCCATTTTAGTGTTTTGATTTTTTTTTTCTGGTGCATAAAATGAACCCCGCAGACCCCTAGCTTAGGAGATATAGCCATTTAAGTGTTTTGAATATTTTTTTCTGGTGCATAATATGACCCCCGCAGACGACTAGTTTAGGAGATGTAGATATTTTAGTGTTTTGAATTTTTTTTTCTTGTGCATAAAATGACGCTCGCAGACGCCTAGTTTAGGAGATATAGCCATTTTTGTGTTTTGAATGTTTTTTTCCTGCTGCATTAAATGACCCACGCAGACGCCTAGTTTAGGAGATATAGATATTTTAGTGTTTTGAATTTTTTTTTTCTAAGCATAAAATGACCCCCGCAGACGACTAGTTTAGGTGATATAGCCATTTTAGAGTTTTGAATTTTTTTTTCTGCTGCATTATATGACCCCCGCAGACGACTAGTTTAGGAGATGTAGATATTTTAGTGTTTTTAATTTTTTTTTTCTAAGCATAAAATGACCCACGCAGACCCCCAGTTTAGGAGATATAGCCGTTTTAGTGTTTTGATTGTTTTTTTTCTGGTGCATAAAATAACCCCCACAGACCACTAGTTTAGGAGATACAGCCATTTTAGTGTTTTGATTTTTTTTTCTAGTGCATAAAATGACCACCGCAGACGCCTAGTTTAGGAGATATAGCCATTTTGGTGTTTTGAATTTTTTTTTTTGCTGCATAAACTGACCCCCGCAGACGCCTAGTTTAGGAGATATAGCCATTTAAGTGTTTTGAATATTTTTTTCTGGTGCATAATATGACACCAGCAGACCCCTAGTTGAGGAGATATTGCCGTTTTAGTGTTTTGATGGTTTTTTTTCTGGTGCATAAAATGACCCCCGCAGACGCCTAGTTTAGGAGATATAGCCATTTAAGTGTTTTGAATATTTTTTTCTGGTGCATAATACGACCCCCGCAGACGACTAGTTTAGGAGATATAGACATTTTAGTGTTTTGAATGTTTTTTTTCTGGTGCATAAAATGACCCCCGCAGACGTCTAGTTTAGGAGATACAGACATTTTAGTGTTTTGAATTTATTTTTCTGGTACATAATATGACCCCCGCAGACCCCTAGTTTAGGAGATACAGCCATTTTAGTGTTTTGATTTTTTTTTTCTGGTGCATAAAATGACCCCCGCAGACCCCCAGCTTAGGAGATATAGCCATTTAAGTGTTTTGAATATTTTTTTCTGGTGCATAATATGACCCCGCCGACGACTAGTTTAGGAGATATAGCCATTTTAGTGTTTTGAATATTTTTTTCTGGTGCATAAAATGACCCCCGCAGACCCCTAGTTTAGGAGATACAGCCATTTTAGTGTTTTGAATATTTTTTTCTGGTGCATAATATGACCCCGCCGACGACTAGTTTAGGAGATATAGCCATTTTAGTGTTTTGAATATTTTTTTCTGGTGCATAAAATGACCCCCGCAGACCCCTAGTTTAGGAGATACAGCCATTTTAGTGTTTTGAATATTTTTTTCTGGTGCATAATATGACCCCGCCGACGACTAGTTTAGGAGATATAGCCATTTTAGTGTTTTGAATGTTTTTTTCTGGTGCATAATATGACACCAGCAGACCCCTAGTTGAGGAGATCTAGCCGTTTTAGTGTTTTGATTGTTTTTTTTCTGGTGCATAAAATGACCCCCGCAGACCACTAGTTTAGGAGATACAGCCATTTTAGTGTTTTGATTTTTTTTTCTGGTGCATAAAATGACTCCCGCAGACCCCTAGTGTAGGAGATACAGCCATTTTAGTGTTTTGATTTTTTTTTCTGGTGCATAAAATGACCCCCGCAGACGTCTAGTTTAGGAGATATAGCAATTTAAGTGTTTTGAATATTTTTTTCTGGTGCATAATATGACCCCCGCAGACGACTAGTTTAGGAGATGTAGATATTTTAGTGTTTTGAATTTTTTTTTCTTGTGCATAAAATGACCCCCGCAGACGCATAGTTTAGGAGATATAGCCATTTTTGTGTTTTGAATGTTTTTTTTCCTGCTGCATTAAATGTCCCCGCAGACGCCTAGTTTCGGAGATGTAGATATTTTAGTGTTTTGAATTTTTTTTTTCTGGCGCATAATATGACCCCCGCAGACCCCCAGTTTAGGAGATATAGCCATTTCAGTGTTTTGAATATTTTTTTCTGGAGCATAATATGACCCCCGCAGACGACTAGTTTAGGAGATGTAGATATTTTAGTGTTTTGAATTTTTTTTTCTGGTGCATAAAATGACCCCCGCAGACCCCCAGTTTAGGAGATATAGCCATCTCAGTGTTTTGAATTTTTTTTTTCTGGTGCATAAAATGACCCACGCAGACCCCTAGTTTAGGAGATATAGCCATTTTAGTGTTTTGACTGTTTCTTTTCTGGTGCATAAAATAACCCCCGCAGACCACTAGTTTAGGAGATGCAGCCATTTTAGTGTTTTGATATTTTTTTCGGGTGCATAAAATGACCCCCGCAGACGCCTGGTTTAGGAGATATAGCCATTTTGGTGTTTTGAATTTTTTCTTTTGCTGCATAAAATGACTCCCGCAGACACCTAGTTTAGGAGATATAGCCATTTTCGTGTTTTGAATTTTTTTTTTTGCTGCATTATATGGCCCACGCAGACGCCTAGTTTAGGAGATATAGCCATTTTATTGTTTTGAATGTTTTTTTTCTGGTGCATTATATGGCCCTTGCAGACGCCTAGTTTAGAAGATATAGCCATTTTAGTGTTTTGAATTTTTTTTTCTGGTGCATAAAATGACCCCCGCAGACCAATAGTTTATCAGATATAGCCATTTTTGTGTTTTGAATGTTTTTTTTCTGGTGCATTACATGGTCAACAGACGACTAGCTAAGGAGATATAGCCATTTTAGTGTTTGGATTTTTTTCTTTCTGATTTTGAAATTTTTTTTTCTGGTGCATTAAATGACCCCGCAGACGCCTAGTTTTGGAGATATAGCCATTTTAGTGCTTTGAATGTTTTTTTCTGGTACAAAAAATGACTCCCGCAGACGCCTAGTTTAGCAGATATAACCATTTAAGTGTTTTGAATATTTTTTTCTGGTGCATAATATGACCCCCGCAGACGCCTAGTTTAGGAGATATAACCATTTAAGTGTTTTGAATATTTTTTTCTGGTGCATAATATGACCCCCGCAGACGACTAGTTTAGGAGATGTAGATATTTTAGTGTTTTGAATTTTTTTTTCTTGTGCATAAAATGACCCCCGCAGACCAATAGTTTATCAGATATAGCCATTTTAGTGTTTTGAATGTTTTTTTTCTGGTGCATTACATGGCCAACAGACGCCTAGCTAAGGAGATATAGCCATTTTAGTGTTTGGATTTTTTTCGTTCTGATTTTGAATTTTTTTTTTTCTGGTGCATTAAATTACCCCGCAGACGCCTAATTTTGGAGATATAGCCATTTAAGTGTTTTGAATATTTTTTTCTGGTGCATAATATGACCCCCGCAGACCCCCAGTTTAGGAGATATAGCCATTTCAGTGTTTTGAATATTTTTTTCTGGTGCATAATATGACTCCCGCAGACGACTAGTTTAGGAGATGTAGATATTTTAGTGTTTTGAATTTTTTTTTCTGGTGCATAAAATGACCCCCGCAGACCCCCAGTGTAGGAGATATAGCCATCTCAGTGTTTTGAATTTTTTTTTTCTGGTGCATAAAATGACCCACGCAGACCCCTAGTTTAGGAGATATAGCCATTTTAGTGTTTTGACTGTTTCTTTTCTGGTGCATAAAATAACCCCCGCAGACCACTAGTTTAGGAGATGCAGCCATTTTAGTGTTTTGATATTTTTTTCGGGTGCATAAAATGACCCCCGCAGACGCCTGGTTTAGGAGATATAGCCATTTTGGTGTTTTGAATTTTTTCTTTTGCTGCATAAAATGACTCCCGCAGACACCTAGTTTAGGAGATATAGCCATTTTCGTGTTTTGAATTTTTTTTTTTGCTGCATTATATGGCCCACGCAGACGCCTAGTTTAGGAGATATAGCCATTTTATTGTTTTGAATGTTTTTTTTCTGTTGCATTATATGGCCCTTGCAGACGCCTAGTTTAGAAGATATAGCCATTTTAGTGTTTTGAATTTTTTTTTCTGGTGCATAAAATGACCCCCGCAGACCAATAGTTTATCAGATATAGCCATTTTAGTGTTTTGAATGTTTTTTTTCTGGTGCATTACATGGCCAACAGACGCCTAGCTAAGGAGATATAGCCATTTTAGTGTTTGGATTTTTTTCTTTCTGATTTTGAAATTTTTTTTTTCTGGTGCATTTAATGACCCCGCAGACGCCTAGTTTTGGAGATATAGCCATTTTAGTGTTTTGAATGTTTTTTTCTGGTGCATAATATGACACCAGCAGACCCCTAGTTGAGGAGATCTAGCCGTTTTAGTGTTTTGATTGTTTCTTTTCTGGTGCATAAAATAACCCCCGCAGACCACTAGTTTAGGAGATGCAGCCATTTTAGTGTTTTGATATTTTTTTCGGGTGCATAAAATGACCCCCGCAGACGCCTGGTTTAGGAGATATAGCCATTTTGGTGTTTTGAATTTTTTCTTTTGCTGCATAAAATGACTCCCGCAGACTCCTAGTTTAGGAGATATAGCCATTTTGGTGTTTTGAATTTTTTTTTTTGCTGCATTATATGGCCCACGCAGACGCTTAGTTTAGGAGGTATAGCCATTTTATTGTTTTGAATGTTTTTTTTCTGGTGCATTATATGGCCCTTGCAGACGCCTAGTTTAGAAGATATAGCCATTTTAGTGTTTTGAATTTTTTTTTCTGGTGCATAAAATGACCCCCGCAGACCAATAGTTTATCAGATATAGCCATTTTAGTGTTTTGAATGTTTTTTTTCTGGTGCATTACATGGCCAACAGACGCCTAGCTAAGGAGATATAGAAATTTTAGTGTTTGGATTTTTTTCTTTCTGATTTTGAAATTTTTTTTTTCTGGTGCATTAAATGACCCCGCAGACGCCTAATTTTGGAGATATAGCCATTTTAGTGCTTTGAATGTTTTTTTCTGGTGCAAAAAATTACCCCCGCAGACGCCTAGGTTAGGAGATATAACCATTTAAGAGTTTTGAATATTTTTTTCTGGTGCATAATATGACCCCGCAGACGCCTAGTTTAGGAGATATAACTATTTAAGTGTTTTGAATATTTTTTTCTGGTGCATAATATGACCCCCGCAGACGACTAGTTTAGGAGATGTAGATATTTTAGTGTTTTGAATTTTTTTTTCTTGTGCATAAAATGACGCCCGCAGACGCCTAGTTTAGGAGATATAGCCATTTTTGTGTTTTGAATGTTTTTTTTCCTGCTGCATTAAATGACCCACGCAGACGCCTAGTTTAGGAGATATAGCCATTTTAGTGTTTTGAATGTTTTTTTCTGGTGCATAATATGACACCAGCAGACCCCTAGTTGAGGAGATCTAGCCGTTTCAGTGTTTTGATTGTTTTTTTTCTGGTGCGTAAAATGACCCCGCAGACCACTAGTTTAGGAGATACAGCCATTTTAGTGTTTTGATTTTTTTTTCTGGTGCATAAAATGACCCCCGCAGACCCCTAGTTTAGGAGATACAGCCATTTTAGTGTTTTGATTTTTTTTTCGGGTGCATAATATGACCCCCGCAGACGTCTAGTTTAGGAGATATAGCCATTTAAGTGTTTTGAATATTTTTTTCTGGTGCATAATATGACCCCCGCAGACGACTAGTTTAGGAGATGTAGATATTTTAGTGTTTTGAATTTTTTTTTCTTGTGCATAAAATGACCCCCGCAGACCCCTAGTTTAGGAGATACAGCCATTTTAGTGTTTTGATTTTTTTTTCTGGTGCATAAAATGACCCCCGCAGACCCCTAGTTTAGGAGATACAGCCATTTTAGTGTTTTGATTTTTTTTTCGGGTGCATAATATGACCCCCGCAGACGTCTAGTTTAGGAGATATAGCCATTTTTGTGTTTTGAATGTTTTTTTTCCTGCTGCATTAAATGTCCCCCGCAGACGCCTAGTTTAGGAGATATAGATATTTTAGTGTTTTGAATTTTTTTTTTCTGCCGCATAATATGACCCCCGCAGACCCCTAGTTTTGGAGATATAGCCATTTTAGTGTTTTGAATTTTTTTTTCTGGTGCATAATATGACCCGCGCAGACCCCCAGTTTAGGAGATATAACCATTTCAGTGTTTTGAATATTTTTTTCTGGTGCATAATATGACCCCCGTAGACGACTAGTTTAGGAGATGTAGTTATTTTAGTGGTTTGAATTTTTTTTTCTGGTGCATAAAATGACCCCCGCAGACCCCCAGTTTAGGAGATATAGCCATCTCAGTGTTTTGAATTTTTTTTTTCTGGTGCATAAAATGACCCACGCAGACCCCTAGTTTAGGAGATATAGCCATTTTAGTGTTTTGATTGTTTCTTTTCTGGTGCATAAAATAACCCCCGCAGACCACTAGTTTAGGAGATGCAGCCATTTTAGTGTTTTGATATTTTTTTCGGGTGCATAAAATGACCCCCGCAGACGCCTGGTTTAGGAGATATAGCCATTTTGGTGTTTTGAATTTTTTCTTTTGCTGCATAAAATGACTCCCGCAGACACCTAGTTTAGGAGATATAGCCATTTTGGTGTTTTGAATTTTTTTTTTTGCTGCATTATATGGCCCACGCAGACGCCTAGTTTAGGAGATATAGCCATTTTATTGTTTTGAATGTTTTTTTTCTGGTGCATTATATGGCCCTTGCAGACGCCTAGTTTAGAAGATATAGCCATTTTAGTGTTTTTAATTTTTTTTTCTGGTGCATAAAATGACCCCCGCAGACCAATAGTTTATCAGATATAGCCATTTTAGTGTTTTGAATGTTTTTTTTCTGGTGCATTACATGGCCAACAGACGCCTAGCTAAGGAGATATAGCCATTTTAGTGTTTGGATTTTTTTCTTTCTGATTTTGAAAATTTTTTTTTCTGGTGCATTAAATGACCCCGCAGACGCCTAGTTTTGGAGATATAGCCATTTTAGTGCTTTGAATGTTTTTTTCTGGTGCAAAAAATGACCCCCGCAGACGCCTAGTTTAGGAGATATAACCATTTAAGTGTTTTGAATATTTTTTTCTGGTGCATAATATGACCCCCGCAGACGCCTAGCTAAGGAGATATAGCCATTTTAGTGTTTGGATTTTTTTCTTTCTGATTTTGAAATTTATTTTTTCGGGTGCATAAAATGACGCTCGCAGACGCCTAGTTTAGGAGATATAGCCATTTTTGTGTTTTGAATGTTTTTTTCCTGCTGCATTAAATGACCCACGCAGACGCCTAGTTTAGGAGATATAGATATTTTAGTGTTTTGAATTTTTTTTTTCTAAGCATAAAATGACCCCCGCAGACGACTAGTTTAGGAGATATAGCCATTTTAGAGTTTTGAATTTTTTTTTCTGCTGCATAATATGACCCCCGCAGACGACTAGTTTAGGAGATGTAGATATTTTAGTGTTTTTAATTTTTTTTTTCTAAGCATAAAATGACCCACGCAGACCCCCAGTTTAGGAGATATAGCCGTTTTAGTGTTTTGATTGTTTTTTTTCTGGTGCATAAAATAACCCCCACAGACCACTAGTTTAGGAGATACAGCCATTTTAGTGTTTTGATTTTTTTTTCTAGTGCATAAAATGACCCCCGCAGACGCCCAGTTTAGGAGATATAGCCATTTTGGTGTTTTGAATTTTTTTTTTTGCTGCATAAAATGACCCCCGCAGACGCCTAGTTTAGGAGATATAGCCATTTAAGTGTTTTGAATATTTTTTTCTGGTGCATAATATGACACCAGCAGACCCCTAGTTGAGGAGATATAGCCGTTTTAGTGTTTTGATGGTTTTTTTTCTGGTGCATAAAATGACCCCCGCAGACGCCTAGTTTAGGAGATATAGCCATTTAAGTGTTTTGAATATTTTTTTTCTGGTGCATAATACGACCCCCGCAGACGACTAGTTTAGGAGATATAGACATTTTAGTGTTTTGAATGTTTTTTTTCTGGTGCATAAAATGACCCCCGCAGACGTCTAGTTTAGGAGATATAGACATTTTAGTGTTTTGAATTTATTTTTCTGGTACACAATATGACCCCCGCGGACGTCTAGTTTAGGAGATATAGCCATTTAAGTGTTTTGAATATTTTTTTCTGGTGCATAATATGACCCCGCCGACGACTAGTTTAGGAGATATAGCCATTTTAGTGTTTTGAATATTTTTTTCTGGTGCATAATATGACCCCCGCAGACCAATAGTTTAGGAGATACAGCCATTTTAGTGTTTTGAATGTTTTTTTCTGGTGCATAATATGACACCAGCAGACCCCTAGTTGAGGAGATCTAGCCGTTTTAGTGTTTTGATTGTTTTTTTTCTGGAGCATAAAATGACCCCCGCAGACCACTAGTTTAGGAGATACAGCCATTTTAGTGTTTTGATTTTTTTTTCTGGTGCTTAAAATGACCCCCGCAGACGTCTAGTTTAGGAGATATAGCAATTTAAGTGTTTTGAATATTTTTTTCTGGTGCATAATATGACCCCCGCAGACGACTAGTTTAGGAGATGTAGATATTTTAGTGTTTTTAATTTTTTTTTCTTGTGC
The DNA here is from genome assembly GCA_963966105.1 of Volucella zonaria. Lineage (NCBI taxonomy): Eukaryota > Metazoa > Arthropoda > Insecta > Diptera > Syrphidae > Volucella > Volucella zonaria. Next base: position 2,390,884 of record CAWYQB010000254.1, on the reverse strand, counting down.
ATAAAATGACCCCCGCAGACGCATAGTTTAGGAGATATAGCCATTTTTGTGTTTTGAATGTTTTTTTTCCTGCTGCATTAAATGTCCCCGCAGACGCCTAGTTTCGGAGATGTAGATATTTTAGTGTTTTGAATTTTTTTTTTCTGGCGCATAATATGACCCCCGCAGACCACCAGTTTAGGAGATATAGCCATTTCAGTGTTTTGAATATTTTTTTCTGGAGCATAATATGACCCCCGCAGACGACTAGTTTAGGAGATGTAGATATTTTAGTGTTTTGAATTTTTTTTTCTGGTGCATAAAATGACCCCCGCAGACCCCCAGTTTAGGAGATATAGCCATCTCAGTGTTTTGAATTTTTTTTTCTGGTGCATAAAATGACCCACGCAGACCCCTAGTTTAGGAGATATAGCCATTTTAGTGTTTTGACTGTTTCTTTTCTGGTGCATAAAATAACCCCCGCAGACCACTAGTTTAGGAGATTCAGCCATTTTAGTGTTTTGATTTTTTTTTCGGGTGCATAATATGACCCCCGCAGACGTCTAGTTTAGGAGATATAGCCATTTAAGTGTTTTGAATATTTTTTTCTGGTGCATAATATGACCCCCGCAGACGACTAGTTTAGGAGATGTAGATATTTTAGTGTTTTGAATTTTTTTTTCTTGTGCATAAAATGACCCCCGCAGACGCATAGTTTAGGAGATATAGCCATTTTTGTGTTTTGAATGTTTTTTTTCCTGCTGCATTAAATGTCCCCCGCAGACGCCTAGTTTAGGAGATATAGATATTTTAGTGTTTTGAATTTTTTTTTTCTGCCGCATAATATGACCCCCGCAGACCCCTAGTTTTGGAGATATAGCCATTTCAGTGTTTTGAATATTTTTTTCTGGTGCATAATATGACCCCCGTAGACGACTAGTTTAGGAGATGTAGTTATTTTAGTGGTTTGAATTTTTTTTTCTGGTGCATAAAATGACCCCCGCAGACCCCCAGTTTAGGAGATATAGCCATCTCAGTGTTTTGAATTTTTTTTTTCTGGTGCATAAAATGACCCACGCAGACCCCTAGTTTAGGAGATATAGCCATTTTAGTGTTTTGATTGTTTCTTTTCTGGTGCATAAAATAACCCCCGCAGACCACTAGTTTAGGAGATGCAGCCATTTTAGTGTTTTGATATTTTTTTCGGGTGCATAAAATGACCCCCGCAGACGCCTGGTTTAGGAGATATAGCCATTTTGGTGTTTTGAATTTTTTCTTTTGCTGCATAAAATGACTCCCGCAGACACCTAGTTTAGGAGATATAGCCATTTTGGTGTTTTGAATTTTTTTTTTTGCTGCATTATATGGCCCACGCAGACGCCTAGTTTAGGAGATATAGCCATTTTATTGTTTTGAATGTTTTTTCTCTGGTGCATTATATGGCCCTTGCAGACGCCTAGTTTAGAAGATATAGCCATTTTAGTGTTTTTAATTTTTTTTTCTGGTGCATAAAATGACCCCCGCAGACCAATAGTTTATCAGATATAGCCATTTTAGTGTTTTGAATGTTTTTTTTCTGGTGCATTACATGGCCAACAGACGCCTAGCTAAGGAGATATAGCCATTTTAGTGTTTGGATTTTTTTCTTTCTGATTTTGAAAATTTTTTTTTCTGGTGCATTAAATGACCCCGCAGACGCCTAGTTTTGGAGATATAGCCATTTTAGTGCTTTGAATGTTTTTTTCTGGTGCAAAAAATGACCCCCGCAGACGCCTAGTTTAGGAGATATAACCATTTAAGTGTTTTGAATATTTTTTTCTGGTGCATAATATGACCCCCGCAGACGCCTAGCTAAGGAGATATAGCCATTTTAGTGTTTGGATTTTTTTCTTTCTGATTTTGAAATTTATTTTTTCGGGTGCATAAAATGACGCTCGCAGACGCCTAGTTTAGGAGATATAGCCATTTTTGTGTTTTGAATGTTTTTTTCCTGCTGCATTAAATGACCCCCGCAGACGCCTAGTTTAGGAGATATAGCCATTTAAGTGTTTTGAATATTTTTTTTCTGGTGCATAATACGACCCCCGCAGACGACTAGTTTAGGAGATATAGACATTTTAGTGTTTTGAATGTTTTTTTTCTGGTGCATAAAATGACCCCCGCAGACGTCTAGTTTAGGAGATATAGACATTTTAGTGTTTTGAATTTATTTTTCTGGTACACAATATGACCCCCGCGGACGTCTAGTTTAGGAGATATAGCCATTTAAGTGTTTTGAATATTTTTTTCTGGTGCATAATATGACCCCGCCGACGACTAGTTTAGGAGATATAGCCATTTTAGTGTTTTGAATATTTTTTTCTGGTGCATAATATGACCCCCGCAGACCAATAGTTTAGGAGATACTGCCATTTTAGTGTTTTGAATGTTTTTTTCTGGTGCATAATATGACACCAGCAGACCCCTAGTTGAGGAGATCTAGCCGTTTTAGTGTTTTGATTGTTTTTTTTCTGGAGCATAAAATGACCCCCGCAGACCACTAGTTTAGGAGATACAGCCATTTTAGTGTTTTGATTTTTTTTTCTGGTGCTTAAAATGACCCCCGCAGACCCCTAGTTTAGGAGATACAGCCATTTTAGTGTTTTGATTTTTTTTTCGGGTGCTTAATATGACCCCCGCAGACGTCTAGTTTAGGAGATATAGCCATTTAAGTGTTTTGAATATTTTTTTCTGGTGCATAATATGACCCCCGCAGACGACTAGTTTAGGAGATGTAGATATTTTAGTGTTTTGAATTTTTTTTTCTTGTGCATAAAATAACCCCCGCAGACGCATAGTTTAGGAGATATAGCCATTTTTGTGTTTTGAATGTTTTTTTTCCTGCTGCATTAAATGTCCCCCGCAGACCCCTAGTTTAGGAGATATAGATATTTTAGTGTTTTGAATTTTTTTTTTCTGGCGCATAATATGACCCCCGCAGACCCCTAGTTTTGGAGATATAGCCATTTTAGTGTTTTGAATTTTTCTTTCTGGCGCATAAAATGACCCACGCAGACCCCTAGTTTAGGAGATATAGCCATTTTAGTGTTTTGATTGTTTCTTTTCTGGTGCATAAAATAACCCCCGCAGACCACTAGTTTAGGAGATGCAGCCATTTTAGTGTTTTGATATTTTTTTCGGGTGCATAAAATGACTCCCGCAGACACCTAGTTTAGGAGATATAGCCATTTTGGTGTTTTGAATTTTTTTTTTGCTGCATTATATGGCCCACGCAGACGCCTAGTTTAGGAGATATAGCCATTTTATTGTTTTGAATGTTTTTTTTCTGGTGCATTATATGGCCCTTGCAGACACCTAGTTTAGAAGATATAGCCATTTTAGTTTGAATTTTTTTTTCTGGTGCATAAAATGACCCCCGCAGACCAATAGTTTATCAGATATAGCCATTTTAGTGTTTTGAATGTTTTTTTTCTGGTGCATTACATGGCCATCAGACGCCTAGCTAAGGAGATATAGCCATTTTAGTGTTTGGATTTTTTTCTTTCTGATTTTGAATATTTTTTTTTTCTGGTGCATTAAATGACCCCGCAGACGCCTAGTTTTGGAGATTTAGCCATTTTAGTGCTTTGAATGTTTTTTTCTGGTGCAAAAAATGACCCCCGCAGACGCCTAGTTTAGGAGATATAACCATTTAAGTGTTTTGAATATTTTTTTCTGGTGCATAATATGACCCCCGCAGACGCCTAGTTTAGGAGATATAACCATTTAAGTGTTTTGAATATTTTTTTCTGGTGCATAATATGACCCCCGCAGACGACTAGTTTAGGAGATGTAGATATTTTAGTGTTTTGAATTTTTTTTTCTGGTGCATAATATGACCCCCGCAGACGACTAGTTTAGGAGATGTAGATATTTTAGTGTTTTGAATTTTTTTTTCTTGTGCATAAAATGACCCAGGCAGACGCATAGTTTAGGAGATATAGCCATTTTTGTGTTTTGAATGTTTTTTTTCCTGCTGCATTAAATGTCCCCCGCAGACGCCTAGTTTAGGAGATATAGATATTTTAGTGTTTTGAATTTTTTTTTTCTGGCGCATAATATGACACCAGCAGACCCCTAGTTGAGGAGATCTAGCCGTTTTAGTGTTTTGATTGTTTTTTTTCTGGTGCATAAAATGACCCCCGCAGACCACTAGTTTAGGAGATACAGCCATTTTAGTGTTTTGATTTTTTTTTCTGGTGCATAAAATGACCCCCGCAGACCCCTAGTTTAGGAGATACAGCCATTTTAGTGTTTTGATTTTTTTTTCGGGTGCATATTATGACCCCCGCAGACGTCTAGTTTAGGAGATATAGCCATTTAAGTGTTTTGAATATTTTTTTCTGGTGCATAATATGACCCCCGCAGACGACTAGTTTAGGAGATGTAGATATTTTAGTGTTTTGAATTTTTTTTTCTTGTGCATAAAATGACCCAGGCAGACGCATAGTTTAGGAGATATAGCCATTTTTGTGTTTTGAATGTTTTTTTTCCTGCTGCATTAAATGTCCCCCGCAGACGCCTAGTTTAGGAGATATAGATATTTTAGTGTTTTGAATTTTTTTTTTCTGGCGCATAATATGACCCCCGCAGACCCCTAGTTTTGGAGATATAGCCATTTTAGTGTTTTGGATTTTTTTTTCTGGTGCATAATATGACCCCCGCAGACCCCCAGTTTAGGAGATATAGCCATTTCAGTGTTTTGAATATTTTTTTCTGGTGCATAATATGACCCCCGCAGACGACTAGTTTAGGAGATGTAGATATTTTAGTGTTTTGAATTTTTTTTTCTGATGCATAAAATGACCCCCGCAGACCCCCAGTTTAGGAGATATAACCATCTCAGTGTTTTGAATATTTTTTTTCTGGTGCATAAAATGACCCACGCAGACCCCTAGTTTAGGCGATATAGCCATTTTAGTGTTGTGATTGTTTCTTTTCTGGTGCATAAAATAACCCCCGCAGACCACTAGTTTAGGAGATGCAGCCATTTTAGTGTTTTGATATTTTTTTCAGGTGCATAAAATGACCCCCGCAGACGCCTGGTTTAGGAGATATAGCCATTTTGGTGTTTTGAATTTTTTTTTTTGCTGCATTATATGGCCCACGCAGACGCCTAGTTTAGGAGATATAGCCATTTTATTGTTTTGAATGTTTTTTTTCTGGTGCATTATATGGCCCTTGCAGACGCCTAGTTTAGAAGATATAGCCATTTTAGTGTTTTGAATTTTTTTTTCTGGTGCATAAAATGACCCCCGCAGACCAAGAGTTTATCAGATATAGCCATTTTAGTGTTTTGAATGTTTTTTTTCTGGTGCATTGCATGGCCAACAGACGCCTAGCTAAGGAGATATAGCCATTTTAGTGTTTGGATTTTTTTCTTTCTGATTTTGAAATTTTTTTTTTCTGGTGCATTAAATGACCCCGCAGACGCCTAGTTTAGGAGATATAACCATTAAAGTGTTTTGAATATTTTTTTCTGGTGCATAATATGACCCCCGCAGACGCCTAGCTAAGGAGATATAGCCATTTTAGTGTTTGGATTTTTTTCTTTCTGATTTTGAAATTTATTTTTTCGGGTGCATAAAATGACCCACGCAGACCCCTAGTTTAGGAGATACAGAAATTTTAGTGTTTTGATTTTTTTTTTCTGGTGCAAAAAATGACCCCCGCAGACCCCTAGTTTAGGAGATACAGCCATTTTAGTGTTTTGATTTTTTTTTTCTGGTGCATAAAATGACCCCCGCATACCCCCAGCTTAGGAGATATAGCCATTTAAATGTTTTGAATATTTTTTTCTGGTGCATAATATGACCCCCGCAGACGACTAGTTTAGGAGATGTAGATATTTTAGTGTTTTTTGATTTTTTTTTTATTGTGCATAAAATGACGCCCGCAGACGCCTAGTTTAGGAGATATAGCCATTTTTGGGTTTTGAATGTTTTTTTTCCTGCTGAATTAAATGACCCACGCAGACGCCTAGTTTAGTAGATATAGATATTTTAGTGTTTTGAATTTTTTTTTTCTAAGCATAAAATGACCCCCGCAGACGACTAGTTTAGGAGATATAGCCATTTTAGAGTTTTGTATTTTTTTTTCTGCTGCATAATATGACCCCCGCAGACGACTAGTTTAGGAGATGTAGATATTTTAGTGTTTTTAATTTTTTTTTTCTAAGCATAAAATGACCCACGCAGACCCCCAGTTTAGGAGATATAGCCATTTTAGTGTTTTGATTGTTTTTTTTCTGGTGCATAAAACAACCCCCGCAGACCACTAGTTTAGGAGATACAGCCATTTTAGTGTTTTGATTTTTTTTTCTAGTGCATAAAATGGCCCCCGCAGACGCCTAGTTTAGGAGATATAGCCATTTTGGTGTTTTGAATTTTTTTTTTTTGCTGCATAAAATGACCCCCGCAGACGCCTAGTTTAGGAGATAGAGCCATTTCAGTGTTTTGAATATTTTTTTCTGGTGCATAATATGACCCCCGCAGACGACTAGTTTAGGAGATGTAGATATTTTAGTGTTTTGAATTTTTTTTTCTGATGCATAAAATGACCCCCGCAGACCCCCAGTTTAGGAGATATAACCATCTCAGTGTTTTGAATTTTTTTTTTCTGGTGCATAAAATGACCCACGCAGACCCCTAGTTTAGGCGATATAGCCATTTTAGTGTTTTGATTGTTTCTTTTCTGGTGCATAAAATAACCCCCGCAGACCACTAGTTTAGGAGATGCAGCCATTTTAGTGTTCTGATATTTTTTTCAGGTGCATAAAATGACCCCCGCAGACGCCTGGTTTAGGAGATATAGCCATTTAGGTGTTTTGAAGTTTTTTTTTTTGCTGCATTATATGGCCCACGCAGACGCCTAGTTTAGGAGATATAGCCATTTTATTGTTTTGAATGTTTTTTTTCTGGTGCATTATATGGCCCTTGCAGACGCCTAGTTTAGAAGATATAGCCATTTTAGTGTTTTGAATTTTTTTTTCTGGTGCATAAAATGACCCCCGCAGACCAATAGTTTATCAGATATAGCCATTTTAGTGTTTTGAATGTTTTTTTTCTGGTGCATTGCATGGCCAACAGACGCCTAGCTAAGGAGATATAGCCATTTTAGTGTTTGGATTTTTTTCTTTCTGATTTTGAAATTTTTTTTTTCTGGTGCATTAAATGACCCCGCAGACGCCTAGTTTAGGAGATATAACCATTAAAGTGTTTTGAATATTTTTTTCTGGTGCATAATATGACCCCCGCAGACGCCTAGCTAAGGAGATATAGCCATTTTAGTGTTTGGATTTTTTTCTTTCTGATTTTGAAATTTATTTTTTCGGGTGCATAAAATGACCCACGCAGACCCCTAGTTTAGGAGATACAGAAATTTTAGTGTTTTGATTTTTTTTTTCTGGTGCAAAAAATGACCCCCGCAGACCCCTAGTTTAGGAGATACAGCCATTTTAGTGTTTTGATTTTTTTTTTCTGGTGCATAAAATGACCCCCGCAGACCCCCAGCTTAGGAGATATAGCCATCTAAGTGTTTTGAATATTTTTTTCTATTGCATAATATGACCCCCGCAGACGACTAGTTTAGGAGATGTAGATATTTTAGTGTTTTTTGATTTTTTTTTTATTGTGCATAAAATGACGCCCGCAGACGCCTAGTTTAGGAGATATAGCCATTTTTGTGTTTTGAATGATTTTTTTCCTGCTGCATTAAATGACCCACGCAGACGCCTAGTTTAGTAGATATAGATATTTTAGTGTTTTGAATTTTTTTTTTCTAAGCATAAAATGACCCCCGCAGACGACTAGTTTAGGAGATATAGCCATTTTAGAGTTTTGTATTTTTTTTTCTGCTGCATAATATGACCCCCGCAGACGACTAGTTTAGGAGATGTAGATATTTTAGTGTTTTTAATTTTTTTTTTCTAAGCATAAAATGACCCACGCAGACCCCCAGTTTAGGAGATATAGCCATTTTAGTGTTTTGATTGTTTTTTTTCTGGTGCATAAAACAACCCCCGCAGACCACTAGTTTAGGAGATACAGCCATTTTAGTGTTTTGATTTTTTTTTCTAGTGCATAAAATGACCCCCGCAGACGCCTAGTTTAGGAGATATAGCCATTTTGGTGTTTTGAATTTTTTTTTTTTGCTGCATAAAATGACCCCCGCAGACGCCTAGTTTAGGAGATATAGCCATTTAAGTGTTTTGAATATTTTTTTCTGGTGCATAATATGACACCAGCAGACCCCTAGTTGAGGAGATATAGCCGTTTTAGTGTTTTGATGGTTTTTTTTCTGGTGCATAAAATGACCCCCGCAGACGCCTAGTTTAGGAGATAGAGCCATTTAAGTATTTTGAATATTTTTTTCTGGTGCATAATACGACCCCCGCAGACGACTAGTTTAGGAGATATAGACATTTTAGTGTTTTAAATGTTTTTTTTCTGGTGCATAAAATGACCCCCGCAGACGTCTAGTTTAGGAGATATAGACATTTTAGTGTTTTGAATTTATTTTTCTGGTGCATAATATGACCCACGCAGACGTCTAGTTTAGGAGATATAGCCATTTAAGTGTTTTGAATATTTTTTTCTGGTGCATAATATGACCCCGCCGACGACTAGTTCAGGAGATATAGCCATTTTAGTGTTTTGAATATTTTTTTCTGGTGCATAATATGACCCCCGCAGACCAATAGTTTAGGAGATACAGCCATTTTATTGTTTTGAATGTTTTTTTCTGGTGCATAATATGACACCAGCAGACCCCTAGTTGAGGAGATCTAGCCGTTTTAGTGTTTTGATTGTTTTTTTTCTGGTGCATAAAATGACCCCCGCAGACCACTAGTTTAGGAGATACAGCCATTTTAGGGTTTTGATGTTTTTTTCTGTTGCATAAAATGACCCCCGCAGACCCCTAGTTTAGGAGATACAGCCATTTTAGTGTTTTGATTTTTTTTTCGGGTGCATAATATGACCCCCGCAGACGTCTAGTTTAGGAGATATAGCCATTTAAGTGTTTTGAATATTTTTTTCTGGTGCATAATATGACCCCGCTGACGACTAGTTTAGGAGATATAGCCATTTTAGTGTTTTGAATATTTTTTTCTGGTGCATAATATGACCCCCGCAGACGACTAGTTTAGGAGATGTAGATATTTTTGTGTTTTGAATTTTTTTTTCTTGTGCATAAAATGACCACCGCAGACGCCTAGTTTAGGAGATATAGATATTTTAGTGTTTTGAATTTTTTTTTTCTGGCGCATAATATGACCCCCGCAGACCCCTAGTTTTGGAGATATAGCCATTTTAGTGTTTCGATTTTTTTTTTCTGGTGCATAATATGACCCCCGTAGACCCCCAGTTTAGGAGATATAGCCATTTCAGTGTTTTGAATATTTTTTTCTGGTGCATAATATGACCCCCGCAGACGACTAGTTTAGGAGATGTAGATATTTTAGTGTTTTGAATTTTTTTTTCTGGTGCATAAAATGACCCCCGCAGACCCCCAGTTTAGGAGATATAGCCATTTCAGTGTTTTGAATTTTTTTTTTCTGGCGCATAATATGACCCACGCAGACCCCTAGTTTACGAGATATAGCCATTTTAGTGTTTTGATTGTTTCTTTTCTGGTGCATAAAATAACCCCCGCAGACCACTAGTTTAGGAGATGCAGCCATTTTAGTGTTTTAATATTTTTTTCGGGTGCATAAAATGACCCCCGCAGACGCCTGGTTTAGGAGATATAGCCATTTTGGTGTTTTGAATTTTTTATTTTGCTGCACAAAATGACTCCCGCAGACACCTAGTTTAGGAGATATAGCCATTTTGGTGTATTGAATTTTTTTTTTGCTGCATTATATGGCCCACGCAGACGCCTAGTTTAGGAGATATAGCCATTTTATTGTTTTGAATGTTTTTTTTCTGGTGCATTATATGGCCCTTGCAGACGCCTAGTTTAGAAGATATAGCCATTTTAGTGTTTTGAATTTTTTTTTCTGGTGCATAAAATGACCCCCGCAGACCAATAGTTTATCAGATATAGCCATTTTAGTGTTTTGAATGTTTTTTTTCTGGTGCATTGCATGGCCAACAGACGCCTAGCTAAGGAGATATAGCCATTTTATTGTTTGGATTTTTTTCTTTCTGATTTTGAAATTTTTTTTTTCTGGTGCATTAAATGACCCCGCAGACGCCTAGTTTAGGAGATATAACCATTAAAGTGTTTTGAATATTTTTTTCTGGTGCATAATATGACCCCCGCAGACGCCTAGCTAAGGAGATATAGCCATTTTAGTGTTTGGATTTTTTTCTTTCTGATTTTGAAATTTATTTTTTCGGGTGCATAAAATGACCCACGCAGACCCCTAGTTTAGGAGATACAGAAATTTTAGTGTTTTGATTTTTTTTTCTGGTGCAAAAAATGACCCCCGCAGACCCCTAGTTTAGGAGATACAGCCATTTTAGTGTTTTGATTTTTTTTTTCTGGTGCATAAAATGACTCCCGCAGACCCCCAGCTTAGGAGATATAGCCATTTAAGTGTTTTGAATATTTTTTTCTGGTGCATAATATGACCCCCGCAGACGACTAGTTTAGGAGATGTAGATATTTTAGTGTTTTTTGATTTTTTTTTTATTGTGCATAAAATGACGCCCGCAGACGCCTAGTTTAGGAGATATAGCCATTTTTGTGTTTTGAATGTTTTTTTTCCTGCTGCATTAAATGACCCACGCAGACGCCTAGTTTAGTAGATATAGATATTTTAGTGTTTTGAATTTTTTTTTTCTAAGCATAAAATGACCCCCGCAGACGACTAGTTTAGGAGATATAGCCATTTTAGAGTTTTGTATTTTTTTTTCTGCTGCATAATATGACCCCCGCAGACGACTAGTTTAGGAGATGTAGATATTTTAGAGTTTTTAATTTTTTTTTTCTAAGCATAAAATGACCCACGCAAACCCCCAGTTTAGGAGAAATAGCCATTTTAGTGTTTTGATTGTTTTTTTTCTGGTGCATAAAACAACCCCCGCAGACCACTAGTTTAGGAGATACAGCCATTTTAGTGTTTTGTTTTTTTTTTCTAGTGCATAAAATGACCCCCGCAGACGCCTAGTTTAGGAGATATAGCCATTTTGGTGTTTCGAATTTTTTTTTTTGCTGCATAAAATGACCCCCGCAGACGCCTAGTTTAGGAGATATAGCCATTTAAGTGTTTTGAATATTTTTTTCTGGTGCATAATATGACACCAGCAGACCCCTAGTTGAGGAGATATAGCCGTTTTAGTGTTTTGATGGTTTTTTTTCTGGTGCATAAAATGACCCCCGCAGACGCCTAGTTTAGGAGATAGAGCCATTTAAGTATTTTGAATATTTTTTTCTGGTGCATAATACGACCCCCGCAGACGACTAGTTTAGGAGATATAGACATTTTAGTGTTTTGAATGTTTTTTTTCTGGTGCATAAAATGACCCCCGCAGACGTCTAGTTTAGGAGATATAGACATTTAGTGTTTTGAATTTATTTTTCTGGTGCATAATATGACCCCCGCAGACGTCTAGTTTAGGAGATATAGCCATTTAAGTGTTTTGAATATTTTTTTCTGGTGCATAATATGACCCCGCCGACGACTAGTTCAGGAGATATAGCCATTTTAGTGTTTTGAATATTTTTTTCTGGTGCATAATATGACCCCCGCAGACCAATAGTTTAGGAGATACAGCCATTTTATTGTTTTGAATGTTTTTTTCTGGTGCATAATATGACACCAGCAGACCCTTAGTTGAGGAGATCTAGCCGTTTTAGTGTTTTGATTGTTTTTTTTCTGGTGCATAAAATGACCCCCGCAGACCACTAGTTTAGGAGATACAGCCAGTTTAGGGTTTTGATGTTTTTTTCTGTTGCATAAAATGACCCCCGCAGACCCCTAGTTTAGGAGATACTGCCATTTTAGTGTTTTGATTTTTTTTTCGGGTGCATAATATGACCCCCGCAGACGTCTAGTTTAGGAGATATAGCCATTTTAGTGTTTTGAATATTTTTTTCTGGTGCATAATATGACCCCCGCAGACGACTAGTTTAGGAGATGTAGATATTTTTGTGTTTTGAATTTTTTTTTCTTGTGCATAAAATGACCACCGCAGACGCCTAGTTTAGGAGATATAGATATTTTAGTGTTTTGAATTTTTTTTTTCTGGCGCATAATATGACCCCCGCAGACCCCTAGTTTTGGAGATATAGCCATTCTAGTGTTTTGAATTTTTTTTTCTGGTGCATAATATGACCCTCGCAGACCCCCAGTTTAGGAGATATAGCCATTTCAGTGTTTTGAATATTTTTTTCTGGTGCATAATATGAACCCCGCAGACGACTAGTTTAGGAGATGTAGATATTTTAGTGTTTTGAATTTTTTTTTCTGGTGCATAAAATGACCCCCGCAGACCCCCAGTTTAGGAGATATAGCCATTTCAGTGTTTTGAATTTTTTTTTTCTGGTGCATAAAATGACCCACGCAGACCAATAGTTTACGAGATATAGCCATTTTAGTGTTTTGATTGTTTCTTTTCTGGTGCATAAAATAACCCCCGCAGACCACTAGTTTAGGAGATGCAGCCATTTTAGTGTTTTAATATTTTTTTCGGGTGCATAAAATGACCCCCGCAGACGCCTGGTTTAGGAGATATAGCCATTTTGGTGTATTGAATTTTTTTTTTCTGGCGCATAATATGACCCCCGCAGACCCCTAGTTTTGGAGATATAGCCATTTTAGTGTTTTGAATTTTTTTTTCTGGTGCATAATATGACCCCCGCAGACCCCCAGTTTAGGAGATATAGCCATTTCAGTGTTTTGAATATTTTTTTCTGGTGCATAAAATTACCCCCGCAGACCACTAGTTTAGGAGATACAGCCATTTTAGGGTTTTGATGTTTTTTTCTGTTGCATAAAATGACCCCCGCAGACCCCTAGTTTAGGAGATACAGCCATTTAAGTGTTTTGAATATTTTTTTCTGGTGCATAATATGACCCCGCTGACGACTAGTTTAGGAGATATAGCCATTTTAGTGTTTTGAATATTTTTTTCTGGTGCATAATATGACCCCCGCAGACGACTAGTTTAGGAGATGTAGATATTTTTGTGTTTTGAATTTTTTTTTCTTGTGCATAAAATGACCACCGCAGACGCCTAGTTTAGGAGATATAGAGATTTTAGTGTTTTGAATTTTTTTTTTCTGGCGCATAATATGACCCCCGCAGACCCCTAGTTTTGGAGATATAGCCATTTTAGTGTTTTGAATTTTTTTTTCTGGTGCATAATATGACCCCCGCAGACCCCCAGTTTAGGAGATATAGCCATTTCAGTGTTTTGAATATTTTTTTCTGGTGCATAATATGACCCCCGCAGACGACTAGTTTAGGAGATGTAGATATTTTAGTGTTTTGAATTTTTTTTTCTGGTGCATAAAATGACCCCCGCAGACCCCCAGTTTAGGAGATATAGCCATTTCAGTGTTTTGAATTTTTTTTTTCTGGTGCATAAAATGACCCACGCAGACCCCTAGTTTACGAGATATAGCCATTTTAGTGTTTTGATTGTTTCTTTTCTGGTGCATAAAATAACCCCCGCAGACCACTAGTTTAGGAGATGCAGCCATTTTAGTGTTTTAATATTTTTTTCGGGTGCATAAAATGACCCCCGCAGACGCCTGGTTTAGGAGATATAGCCATTTTGGTGTTTTGAATTTTTTATTTTGCTGCACAAAATGACTCCCGCAGACACCTAGTTTAGGAGATATAGCCATTTTGGTGTATTGAATTTTTTTTTTGGCTGCATTATATGGCCCACGCAGACGCCTAGTTTAGGAGATATAGCCATTTTATTGTTTTGAATGTTTTTTTTCTGGTGCATTATATGGCCCTTGCAGACGCCTAGTTTAGAAGATATAGCCATTTTATTGTTTTGAATTTTTTTTTCTGGTGCATAAAATGACCCCCGCAGACCAATAGTTTATCAGATATAGCCATTTTAGTGTTTTGAATGTTTTTTTTCTGGTGCATTACATGGCCAACAGACGCCTAGCTAAGGAGATATAGCCATTTTAGTGTTTGGATTTTTTTCTTTCTGATTTTGAAATTTTTTTTTTCTGGTGCATTAAATGACCCCGCAGACGCCTAGTTTTGGAGATATAGCCATTTTAGTGCTTTGAATGTTTTTTTCTGGTGCAAAAAATGACCCCCGCAGACGCCTAGTTTAGGAGATATAACCATTGAAGTGTTTTGAATATTTTTTTCTGGTGCATAATATGACCCCCGCAGACGCCTGGTTTAGGAGATGTAACCATTTAAGTGTTTTGAATATTTTTTGCTGGTGCATAATATGACCCCCGCAGACGCCTAGCTAAGGAGATATAGCCATTTTAGTGTTTGGATTTTTTTCTTTCTGATTTTGAAATTTTTTTTTTCGGGTGCATAAAATGACCCACGCAGACCCCTAGTTTAGGAGATACAGAAATTTTAGTGTTTTGATTTTTTTTTTTCTGGTGCAAAAAATGACCCCCGCAGACCCCTAGTTTAGGAGATACAGCCATTTTAGTGTTTTGATTTTTTTTTTCTGGTGCATAAAATAACCCCCGCAGACCCCTAGCTTAGGAGATATAGCCATTTAAGTGTTTTGAATATTTTTTTCTGGTGCATAATATGACCCCCGCAGACGCCTAGCTAAGGAGATATAGCCATTTTAGTGTTTGGATTTTTTTCTTTCTGATTTTGAAATTTATTTTTTCGGGTGCATAAAATGACCCACGCAGACCCCTAGTTTAGGAGATACAGAAATTTTAGTGTTTTGATTTTTTTTTTCTGGTGCAAAAAATGACCCCCTCAGACCCCTAGTTTAGGAGATACAGCCATTTTAGTGTTTTGATTTTTTTTTTCTGGTGCATAAAATGACCCCCGCAGACCCCTAGCTTAGGAGATATAGCCATTTAAGTGTTTTGAATATTTTTTTCTGGTGCATAATATGACCCCCGCAGACGCCTAGTTTTGGAGATATAGCCAGTTTAGTGCTTTGAATTTTTTTTTCTTGTGCATTAAATGACCCCCGCAGACGCCTAGTTTAGGAGATATAGATATTTTAGTGTTTTGAATTTTTTTTTTTCTAAGCATAAAATGACCCCCGCAGACGACTAGTTTAGGAGATATAGCCATTTTAGAGTTTTGTATTTTTTTTTCTGGTGCATAAAATGACACACGCAGACCACTAGTTTAGGAGATACAGCCATTTTAGTGTTTTGATTTTTTTTTCTAGTGCATAAAATGACCCCCCAGACGCCTAGTTTAGGAGATAGAGCCATTTAAGTATTTTGAATATTTTTTTCTGGTGCATAATACGACCCCCGCAGACGACTAGTTTAGGAGATATAGACATTTTAGTGTTTTGAATGTTTTTTTTCTGGTGCATAATATGACCCCGCCGACGACTAGTTTAGGAGATATAGCCATTTTAGTGTTTTGAATATTTTTTTCTGGTGCATAATATGACCCCCGCAGACCAATAGTTTAGGAGATACAGCGTTTTTAGTGTTTTGAATGTTTTTTTCTGGTGCATAATATGACACCAGCAGACCACTAGTTGAGGAGATCTTGCCGTTTTAGTGTTTTGATTGTTTTTTTTTCTGGTGCATAAAATGACCCCCGCAGACCACTAGTTTAGGAGATACAGCCATTTTAGTGTTTTGAATATTTTTTTCTGGTGCATAATATGACCCCCGCAGACCAATAGTTTAGGAGATACAGCCATTTTAGTGTTTTGAATGTTTTTTTCTGGTGCATAATATGACACCAGCAGACCCCTAGTTGAGGAGATCTTGCCGTTTTAGTGTTTTGATTGTTTTTTTTCTGGTGCATAAAATGACCCCCGCAGACCACTAGTTTAGGAGATACAGCCATTTTAGTGTTTTGATTTTTTTTTCTGGTGCATAAAATGACCCCGCAGACCCCTAGTTTAGGAGATACAGCCATTTTAGTGTTTTTTTATTTTTTTTTCGGGTGCATAATATGACCCCCGCAGACGTCTAGTTTAGGAGATATAGCCATTTAAGTGTTTTGAATATTTTTTTCTGGTGCATAATATGACCCCGCTGACGACTAGTTTAGGAGATATAGCCATTTTAGTGTTTTGAATATTTTTTTCTGGTGCATAATATGACCCCCGCAGACGACTAGTTTAGGAGATGTAGATATTTTAGTGTTTTGAATTTTTTTTTCTGGTGCATAAAATGACCCCCGCAGACCCCTAGTTTAGGAGGTGTAGCCATTTAAGTGTTTTGAATATTTTTTTCTGGTGCATAATATGACCCCCGCAGACCAATAGTTTAGGAGATACAGCCATTTTAGTGTTTTGAATGTTTTTTTCTGGTGCATAATATGACACCAGCAGACCCCTAGTTGAGGAGATCTTGCCGTTTTAGTGTTTTGATTGTTTTTTTTCTGGTGCATAAAATGACCCCCGCAGACCACTAGTTTAGGAGATACAGCCATTTTAGTGTTTTGATTTTTTTTTCTGGTGCATAAAATGACCCCGCAGACCCCTAGTTTAGGAGATACAGCCATTTTAGTGTTTTTTTATTTTTTTTTCGGGTGCATAATATGACCCCCGCAGACGTCTAGTTTAGGAGATATAGCCATTTAAGTGTTTTGAATATTTTTTTCTGGTGCATAATATGACCCCGCTGACGACTAGTTTAGGAGATATAGCCATTTTAGTGTTTTGAATATTTTTTTCTGGTGCATAATATGACCCCCGCAGACGACTAGTTTAGGAGATGTAGATATTTTAGTGTTTTGAATTTTTTTTTCTGGTGCATAAAATGACCCCCGCAGACCCCTAGTTTAGGAGGTATAGCCATTTAAGTGTTTTGAATATTTTTTTCTGGTGCTTAATATGACCCAAGGAGACGACTAGTTTAGGAGATATAGCCATTTTAGTGTTTTGAATGTTTTTTTCTGGTGCATAATATGACACCAGCAGACCCCTAGTTGAGGAGATCTTGCCGTTTTAGTGTTTTGATTGTTTTTTTTCTGGTGCATAAAATGACCCCCGCAGACCACTAGTTTAGGAGATACAGCCATTTTAGTGTTTTGATTTTTTTTTCTGGTGCTTAAAATGACCCCGCAGACCCCTAGTTTAGGAGATACAGCCATTTTAGTGTTTTGATTTTTTTTTCGGGTGCATAATATGACCCCCGCAGACGTCTAGTTTAGGAGATATAGCCATTTAAGTGTTTTGATTATTTTTTTCTGGTGCATAATATGACCCCGCTGACGACTAGTTTAGGAGATATATCCATTTTAGTGTTTTGAATATTTTTTTCTGGTGCATAATATGACCCCCGCAGACGACTAGTTTAGGAGATGTAGATATTTTAGTGTTTTGAATTTTTTTTTCTTGTGCAAAAAATGACCACCGCAGACGCCTAGTTTAGGAGATATAGCCATTTTTGTGTTTTGAATGTTTTTTTTCCTGCTGCATTAAATGTCCCCCGCAGACGCCTAGTTTAGGAGATGTAGATATTTTAGTGTTTTGAATTTTTTTTTTCTGGCGCATAATATGACCCCCGCAGACCCCTAGTTTTGGCGATATAGCCATTTTAGTGTTTTGAATTTTTTTTCTGGTGCATAATATGAACCGCGCAGACCCCCAGTTTAGGAGATATAGCCATTTCAGTGTTTTCAATATTTTTTTCTGGTGCATAATATGACCCCCGCAGACGACTAGTTTAGGAGATGTAGATATTTTAGTGTTTTGAATTTTTTTTTCTGGTGCATAAAATGACCCCCGCAGACCCCCAGTTTAGGAGATATAGCCATTTCAGTGTTTTGAATTTTTTTTTTTCTGGTGCTTAAAATGACCCACGCAGACCCCTAGTTTAGGAGATATAGCCATTTTAGTGTTTCGATTGTTTCTTTTCTGGTGCATAAAATAACCCCCGAAGACCACTAGTTTAGGAGATGCAGCCATTTTAGTGATTTGATATTTTTTTCGGGTGCATAAAATGACCCCCGCAGACGGCTGGTTTAGGAGATATAGCCATTTTGGTGTTTTGAATTTTTTCTTTTGCTGCATAAAATGACCCCCGCAGACACCTAGTTTAGGAGATATAGCCATTTTGGTGTTTTGAATTTTTTTTTTTGCTGCATTATATGGCCCACGCAGACGCCTAGTTTAGGAGATATAGCCATTTTATTGTTTTGAATGTTTTTTTTCTGGTGCATTATATGGCCCTTGCAGACGCCTAGTTTAGAAGATATAGCCATTTTAGTGTTTTGAATTTTTTTTTCTGGTGCATAAAATGACCCCCGCAGACCAATAGTTTATCAGATATAGCCATTTTAGTGTTTTGAATGTTTTTTTTCTGGTGCATTACATGGCCAACAGACGCCTAGCTAAGGAGATATAGCCATTTTAGTGTTTGGATTTTTTTCTTTCTGATTTTGAAAATTTTTTTTTCTGGTGCATTAAATGACCCCGCAGACGCCTAGTTTTGGAGATATAGCCATTTTAGTGGTTTGAATGTTTTTTTCTGGTGCAAAAAATGACCCCCGCAGACGCCTAGTTTAGGAGATATATCCATTTAAGTGTTTTGAATATTTTTTTCTGGTGCATAATATGACCCCCGCAGACGCCTAGTTTAGGAGATATAACCATTTAAGTGTTTTGAATATTTTTTTCTGGTGCATAATATGACTCCCGCAGACGCCTAGCTAAGGAGATATAGCCATTTTAGTGTTTGGATTTTTTTCTTTCTGATTTTGAAATTTTTTTTTTCGGGTGCATAAAATGACCCCCGCAGACGACTAGTTTAGGAGATGTAGATATTTTAGTGTTTTGATTTTTTTTTTCTAGTGCAAAAAATGACCCCCGCAGACCCCTAGTTTAGGAGGTATAGCCATTTAAGTGTTTTGAATATTTTTTTCTGGTGCTTAATATGACCCAAGGAGACGACTAGTTTAGGAGATATAGCCATTTTAGTGTATTGAATGTTTTTTTTCTAGTGCATAAAATGACCCAAGCAGACGCCTAGTTTAGGAGATATAGACATTGTAGAGTTTTGAATTTTTTTTTCTGGTGCATAATATGACCCCCGCAGACGCCTAGTTTAGGAGATATAACCATTTACGTGTTTTGAATTTTTTTTTCTGGTGCATAATATGACCCCCGTAGACGCCTATTTTAGGAGATATAGCCATTTTAGTGTTTTGAATTTTTTTTTTCTGGTGCATAAAATGACCCCCGCAGACGCTTAGCTAAGGAGATATAGCCATTTTAGTGTTTGGATTTTTTTCTTTCTGATTTTGGAATTTTTTTTTTCGGGTGCATAAAATGACCCCCGCAGACCCCTAGTTTAGGAGATACAGCCATTTTAGTGTTTTGATTTTTTTTTCTGGTGCATAAAATGACCCCCGCAGACGTCTAGTTTAGGAGATATAGCCATTTAAGTGTTTTGAATATTTTTTTCTGGTGCATAATATGACCCCGCTGACGACTAGTTTAGGAGATATAGCCATTTTAGTGTTTTGAATATTTTTTTCTGGTGCATAATATGACCCCCGCAGACTACTAGTTTAGGAGATGTAGATATTTTAGTGTTTTGAATTTTTTTTTCTGGTGCATAAAATGACCCCCGCAAACCCCTAGTTAAGGAGGTATAGCCATTTAAGTGTTTTGAATATTTTTTTCTGGTGCTTAATATGACCCAAGGAGACGACTAGTTTAGGAGATATAGCCATTTTAGTGTTTTGAATGTTTTTTTCTGGTGCATAATATGACACCAGCAGACCCCTAGTTGAGGAGATCTTGCCGTTTTAGTGTTTTGATTGTTTTTTTTCTGGTGCATAAAATGACCCCCGCAGACCACTAGTTTAGGAGATACAGCCATTTTAGTGTTTTGATTTTTTTTTCTGGTGCATAAAATGACCCCGCAGACCCCTAGTTTAGGAGATACAGCCATTTTAGTGTTTTGATTTTTTTTTCGGGTGCATAATATGACCCCCGCAGACGTCTAGTTTAGGAGATATAGCCATTTAAGTGTTTTGAATATTTTTTTCTGGTGCATAATATGACCCCGCTGACGACTAGTTTAGGAGATATATCCATTTTAGTGTTTTGAATATTTTTTTCTGGTGCATAATATGACCCCCGCAGACGACTAGTTTAGGAGATGTAGATATTTTAGTGTTTTGAATTTTTTTTTCTTGTGCAAAAAATGTCCACCGCAGACGCCTAGTTTAGGAGATATAGCCATTTTTGTGTTTTGAATGTTTTTTTTCCTGCTGCATTAAATGTCCCCCGCAGACGCCTAGTTTAGGAGATGTAGATATTTTAGTGTTTTGAATTTTTTTTTTCTGGCGCATAATATGACCCCCGCAGACCCCTAGTTTTGGAGATATAGCCATTTTAGTGTTTTGAATTTTTTTTTCTGGTGCATAATATGAACCCCGCAGACCCCCAGTTTAGGAGATATAGCCATTTCAGTGTTTTGAATATTTTTTTCTGGTGCATAATATGACCCCCGCAGACGCCTAGTTTAGGGGATATAGCCATTTTAGTGTTTTGATTGTTTTTTTTCTGGTGCATAAAATGACCCCCGCAGACCCCCAATTTAGGAGATATAGCCATTTCAGTGTTTTGAATTTTTTTTTTCTGGTGCATAAAATGACCCACGCAGACCCCTAGTTTAGGAGATATAGCCATTTTAGTGTTTCGATTGTTTCTTTTCTGGTGCATAAAATAACCCCCGAAGACCACTAGTTTAGGAGATGCAGCCATTTTAGTGTTTTGATATTTTTTCGGGTGCATAAAATGACCACCGCAGACGCCTGGTTTAGGAGATATAGCCATTTTGGTGTTTTGAATTTTTTCTTTTGCTGCATAAAATGACCCCCGCAGACACCTAGTTTAGGAGATATAGCCATTTTGGTGTTTTGAATTTTTTTTTTTGCTGCATTATATGGCCCACGCAGACGCCTAGTTTAGGAGATATAGCCATTTTATTGTTTTGAATGTTTTTTTTCTGGTGCAAAAAATGACCCCCGTAGACGCCTAGTTTAGGAGATATATCCATTTAAGTGTTTTGAATATTTTTTTCTGGTGCATAATATGACCCCCGCAGGCGCCTAGTTTAGGAGATATAGACATTGTAGAGTTTTGAATTTTTTTTTCTGGTGCATAATATGACCCCCGCAGACGCCTAGTTTAGGAGATATAACCATTTATGTGTTTTGAATATTTTTTTCTGGTGCATAATATGACCCCCGTAGACGCCTATTTTAGGAGATATAGCCATTTTAGTGTTTTGATTTTTTTTTTTCTGGTGCATAATATGACTCCCGCAGACTCCTAGCTAAGGAGATATAGCCATTTTAGTGTTTGGATTTTTTTCTTTCTGATTTTGGAATTTTTTTTTTCGGTTGCATAAAATGACCCCCGCAGACCCCTAGTTTAGGAGATACAGCCATTTTAGTGTTTTGATTTTTTTTTCTGGTGCATAAAATGACCCCCGCAGACGCCTAGTTTAGGAGATATAGCCATTTTTTTGTTTTGAATTTTTTTTTCCTGCTGCATTAAATGACCCCCGCAGACCACTATTTTTGGAGATATAGCCATTTTAGTGTTTTGATTTTCTTTTTCTGGCGCATAATATGACCCCCGCAGATCCCGAGTTTAGGAGATATAGCCATTTAAGTGTTTTGAATATTTTTTTCTGGTGCATAATATGACCCCCGCAGACGCCTAGTTTAGGGGATATAGCCATTTTAGTGTTTTGATTGTTTTTTTTCTGGTGCATAAAATGACCCCCGCAGACCACTAGTTTAGGAGATATAGCCATTTTAGTGTTTTGATTGTTTTTTTTCTGGTGCATAATATGACACCAGCAGACCCCTAGTTTAGGAGATACAGCCATTTTCGTGTTTTGATTTTTTTTTCTGGTGCATAAAATGACCCCCGCAGACGCCTAGTTTAGGAGATATAGCCATTTTAGTGTTTTGAATGTTTTTTTCTGGTGCATATATTACACCAGCAGACCCCTAGTTGAGGAGATATAGCCATTTTAGTGTTTTGATTGTTTTTTTTCTGGTGCATAAAATGAGCCCCGCAGACCACTAGTTTAGGAGATACAGCCATTTTAGTGTTTTGATTTTTTTTTTCTGGTGCATAAAATGACCCCCGCAGACCGCTAGTTTAGGAGATACAGCCATTTTAGTGTTTTGATTTTTTTTTTCTGGTGCATAAAATGACCCCTGCAGACCCCTAGTTTAGGAGATATAGCCATTTAAGTGTTTTGAATATTTTTTTCTGGTGCATAATATGACCCCCGCAGACGACCAGTTTAGGGGATATAGCCATTTTAGTGTTTTGAATGTTTTTTTTCTGGTGCATAAAATGACCCCCGCAGACGTCTAGTTTAGGAGATATAGACATTTTAGTGTTTTGAATATTTTTTTCTGGTGCATAATATGACCCCCGCAGACGACAAGTTTATTAGATGTAGATATTTTAGTGTTTTGAATTTTTTTTTCTTGTGCATTAAATGACCCCCGCAGACGCCAAGTTTAGGAGATATAGATATTTTAGTGTTTTGAATTTTTTTTTTCTAAGCATAAAATGACCCCCGCAGACCCCTAGTTTAGGAGATATAGCCATTTTAGTGTTTTGAATTTTTTTTTTCTGGTGCATTATATGACCCCCGCAGAACCCTAGTTTTGGAGATATAGCCATTTTAGTGTTTTGAATTTTTTTTTCTTGTGCATTAAATGACCCCCGCAGACGCCTAGTTTAGGAGATATAGATATTTTAGTGTTTTGAATTTTTTTTTCTAAACATAAAATGACCCCCGCAGACCCCTAGTTTAGGAGATATAGCCATTTTAGTGTTTTGAATTTTTTTTTTCTGGTGCATAATATGACCCCCGCAGACCCCCAGTTTAGGAGATGTAGATATTTTAGTGTTTTGAATTTTTTTTTCTTGTGCATTAAATGACCCCCGCAGACGCCTAGTGTAGGAGATACAGATATTTTAGTGTTTTGAATTTTTTTTTTCTAAGCATAAAATTACCCCCGCAGACCACTAGTTTAGGAGATACAGCCATTTTAGTGTTTTGATATTTTTTTCGGGTGCATAAAATGACCCCCGCAGACGCCTAGTTTGGGAGATATAGCCATTTTAGTGTTTTGAATTTTTTTTACTGGTGCATAATATGACCCCCGCAGACCCCTAGTTTAGGAGATATAGCCATTTTAGTGTTTTGAATGTTTTTTTTCTGGTGCATTACATGGCCAACAGACGCCTAGCTAAGGAGATATAGCCATTTTAGTGTTTTGAATGTTTTTTTCTGGTGCAAAAAATGACCCTCGCAGACCCCTAGTTTAGGAGGTATAGCCATTTTAGTGTTTTGAATGTTTTTTTTCTGGTGCATTATATGGCCCTTGCAGACGCCTAGTTTAGAAGATCTAGCCATTTTAGTGTTTTGAATTTTTTTTTCTGGTGCATAAAATGACCCCCGCAGACCAATAGTTTATCAGATATAGCCATTTTAGTGTTTTGAATGTTTTTTTTCTGGTGCATTACATGCCAACAGACGCCTAGCTAAGGAGATATAGCCATTTTAGTGTTTGGATTTTTTTCTTTCTGATTTTTAAATTTTTTTTTTCTGGTGCATTAAATGACCCCGCAGACGCCTAGTTTTGGAGATATAGCCATTTTAGTGGTTTGAATGTTTTTTTCTGGTGCAAAAAATGACCCCCGCAGACGCCTAGTTTAGGAGATATATCCATTTAAGTGTTTTGAATATTTTTTTCTGGTGCATAATATGACCCCCGCAGACGCCTAGTTTAGGAGATATAACCATTTAAGTGTTCTGAATATTTTTTTCTGGTGCATAATATGACTCCCGCAGACGCCTAGCTAAGGAGATATAGCCATTTTAGTGTTTGGATTTTTTTCTTTCTGATTTTGAAATTTTTTTTTTCGGGTGCATAAAATGACCCACGCAGACCCCTAGTTTAGGAGATACAGAAATTTTAGTGTTTTGATTTTTTTTTTCTAGTGCAAAAAATGACCCCCGCAGACCCCTAGTTTAGGAGGTATAGCCATTTAAGTGTTTTGAATATTTTTTTCTGGTGCTTAATATGACCCAAGGAGACGACTAGTTTAGGATATATAGCCATTTTAGTGTTTTGAATGTTTTTTTTCTAGTGCATAAAATGACCCCCGCAGACGCCTAGTTTAGGAGATATAGACATTGTAGAGTTTTGAATTTTTTTTTCTGGTGCATAAAATGACCCCCGCAGACGCTTAGCTAAGGAGATATAGCCATTTTAGTGTTTGGATTTTTTTCTTTCTGATTTTGGAATTTTTTTTTTCGGGTGCATAAAATGACCCCCGCAGACCCCTAGTTTAGGAGATACAGCCATTTTAGTGTTTTGATTTTTTTTTCTGGTGCATAAAATGACCCTCGCAGACGCCTAGTTTAGGAGATATAGCCATTTTTTTGTTTTGAATTTTTTTTTCCTGCTGCATTAAATGACCCCCGCAGACCACTATTTTTGGAGATATAGCCATTTTAGTGTTTTGATTTCCTTTTTTTTGGCGCATAATATGACCCCCGCAGATCCCGAGTTTAAGAGATATAGCCATTTAAGTGTTTTGAATATTTTTTTCTGGTGCATAATATGACCCCCGCAGACGCCTAGTTTAGGGGATACAGCCATTTTAGTGTTTTGATTGTTTTTTTTCTCGTGCATAAAATGACCCCCGCAGACCACTAGTTTAGGAGATATAGCCATTTTAGTGTTTTGATTGTTTTTTTTCTGGTGCATAATATGACACCAGCAGACCCCTAGTTTAGGAGATACAGCCATTTTAGTGTTTTGATTTTTTTTTCTGGTGCATAAAATGACCCCCGCAGACGCCTAGTTTAGGAGATATAGCCATTTTAGTGTTTTGAATGTTTTTTTCTGGTGCATAGTATGACACCA
Source organism: Volucella zonaria (assembly GCA_963966105.1). NCBI lineage: Eukaryota > Metazoa > Arthropoda > Insecta > Diptera > Syrphidae > Volucella > Volucella zonaria. Next base: position 2,365,836 of record CAWYQB010000254.1, on the reverse strand, counting down.
GCAGACCCCTAGTTGAGGAGATATAGCCATTTTAGTGTTTTGATTGTTTTTTTTCTGGTGCATAAAATGAGCCCCGCAGACCACTAGTTTAGGAGATACAGCCATTTTAGTGTTTTGATTTTTTTTTTCTGGTGCATAAAATGACCCCCGCAGACCGCTAGTTTAAGAGATAAAGCCATTTTAGTGTTTTTTTTTTCTGGTGCATAAAATGACCCCTGCAGACCCCTAGTTTAGGAGATATAGCCATTTACGTGTTTTGAATATTTTTTTCTGGTGCATAATATGACCCCCGCAGACGACTAGTTTAGGAGATATAGCCATTTTAGTGTTTTGAATGTTTTTTTTCTGGTGCATAAAATGACCCCCGCAGACGTCTAGTTTAGGAGATATAGACATTTTAGTGTTTTGAATTTTTTTTTCTGGTGCATAATATGACCCCCGCAGACGACAAGTTTATTAGATGTAGATATTTTAGTGTTTTGAATTTTTTTTTCTTGTGCATTAAATGACCCCCGCAGACGCCAAGTTTAGGAGATATAGATATTTTAGTGTTTTGAATTTTTTTTTTCTAAGCATAAAATGACCCCCGCAGACCCCTAATTTAGGAGATATAGCCATTTTAGTGTTTTGAATTTTTTTTTTCTGGTGCATAATATGACCCCCGCAGAACCCTAGTTTTGGAGATATAGCCATTTTAGTGTTTTGAATTTTTTTTTCTGGTGCATAATATGACCCCCGCAGACCCCTAGCTAAGGAGATATAGCCATTTTAGTGTTTTGAATATTTTTTTCTGGAGCATAATATGACCCCCGCAGATGACTAGTTTAGGAGATGTAGATATTTTAGTGTTTTGAATTTTTTTTTCTTGTGCCTTAAATGACCCCCGCAGACGCCTAGTTTAGGAGATATAGCCATTTTAGTGTTTTGAATTTTTTTTACTGGTGCATAATATGACCCCCGTAGACCCCTAGTTTAGGAGATATAGCCATTTCAGTGTTTTGAATTTTTTTTTCCTGCTGCATTAAATGACCCCCGCAGACCACTATTTTAGGAGATATAGCCATTTAAGTGTTTTGAATATTTTTTTCTGGTGCATAATATGACCCCCGCAGACGACAAGTTTAGGAGATGTAGATATTTTAGTGTTTTGAATTTTTTTTTCTTGTGCATAAAATGACCCCCGCAGACGCCTAGTTTAGGAGATCTAGCCACTTTTGTGTTTTGAATGTTTTTTTTCCTGCTGTATTAAATGACCCCCGCAGACGCCTAGTTTAGGAGATATAGATATTTTAGTGTTTTGAATTTTTTTTTCTAAGCATAAAATGACCCCCGCAGACACCTAGTTAAGGAGATTTTTTTTTTTTTTTTTATATAATTTACGCGCGCCTAAGGGGTTATGAATACCCTTACTCTGTCGCCAGGGCGCGGGCGGAAAGGTAGAAGGAGGAGAAAGGAAAGTTTGTGATGTAGTGGTTTGAAACTCGGGTGTTTTTGGTGTTTTTGGTTTCGATATTGACTCTCCAGGGGTGGGAGTCCGAATAGGACGGAGAGATTTTCTTCACTAGGAATGGTGAGGTTGTGAATTTTGACGGTTGTTTTTGTGTTTGAAAACCCTACAACAGCCAAATCTACATGTCAGTGTTATGCCTTCACACGCAGATTTTTCTGACTGAGTTCCAATTACACAAATGAAAACTTGTTGTGGCTAGGATTCGAACCTTGACCTTCCGAGTGAGAAGCGATAGCTAGTACCACTACACCACGCCCACCCCATTTTAGTGTTTTGAATTTTTTTTTCTGGTGCATAATATGACCCCCGCAGACCCCTAGTTTAAGAGATATAGCCATTTCAGTGTTTTGAATATTTTTTTCTGGTGCATAATATGACAGCCGCAGATCCCGAGTTTAGGAGATATAGCCATTTAAGTGTTTTGAATATTTTTTTCTGGTGCATAAAATGACCCCCGCAGACCACTAGTTTAGGAGATATAGCCATTTTAGTGTTTTGATTGTTTTTTTTCTGGTGCATAATATGACACCAGCAGACCCCTAGTTTAGGAGATACAGCCACTTTAGTGTTTTGATTTTTTTTTCTGGTGCATAAAATGACCCCCGCAGACGCCTAGTTTAGGAGATATAGCCATTTTAGTGTTTTGAATGTTTTTTTCTGGTGCATAATATGACACCAGCAGACCCCTAGTTGAGGAGATATAGCCATTTTAGTGTTTTGATTGTTTTTTTTTCTGGTGCATAAAATGAGCCCGCAGACCACTAGTTTAGGTGATACAGCCATTTTAGTGTTTTGATTTTTTTTTTCTGGTGCATAAAATGACCCCCGCAGACCCCTAGTTTAGGAGATACAGCCATTTTAGTGTTTTGATTTTTTTTTCTGGTGCATAAAATGACCCCTGCAGACCCCTAGTTTAGGAGATATAGCCATTTAAGTGTTTTGAATATTTTTTTCTGGTGCATAATATGACCCCCGCAGACGACTAGTTTAGGAGATATAGCCATTTTAGTGTTTGGAATGTTTTTTTTCTGGTGCATAAAATGACCCCCGCAGACGTCTAGTTTAGGAGATATAGACATTTTAGTGTTTTGAATTTTTTTTTCTGGTGCATAATATGACCCCCGCAGACCCCTAGTTTAGGAGATATAGCCATTTAAGTGTTTTGAATATTTTTTTCTGGTGCATAATATGACCCCCGTAGACGCCTAGTTTAGGAGATATAGCCATTTTAGTGTTTTGAATATTTTTTTCTGGTGCATAATATGACCCCCGCAGACGACAAGTTTAGGAGATGTAGATATTTTAGTGTTTTGAATTTTTTTTTCTTGTGCATTAAATGACCCCCGCAGACGCCTACTTTAGGAGATATAGATATTTTAGTGTTTTGAATTTTTTTTTTCTAAGCATAAAATGACCCCCGCAGACCCCTAGTTTAGGAGATATAGCCATTTTAGTGTTTTGAATTTTTTTTTTCTGGCGCATAATATGACCCCCGCAGAGCCCTAGTTTTGGAGATATAGCCATTTTAGTGTTTTGAATTTTTTTTTCTGGTGCATTATATGACCCCCGCAGAACCCTAGTTTTGGAGATATAGCCATTTTAGTGTTTTGAATATTTTTTTCTGGAGCATAATATGACCCCCGCAGATGACTAGTTTAGGAGATATAGATATTTTAGTGTTTTGAATTTTTTTTTTCTAAGCATAAAATGACCCCCGCAGACCCCTAGTTTAGGAGATATAGCCATTTTAGTGTTTTGAATTTTTTTTTTCTGGTGCATAATATGACCCCCGCAGACCCCCAGTTTAGGAGATATAGCCATTTTAGTGTTTTGAATGTTTTTTTCTGGTGCATAATATGACACCAGCAGACCCCTAGTTGAGGAGATATAGCTATTTTAGTGTTTTGATTGTTTTTTTTTCTGGTGCATAAAATGAGCCCGCAGACCACTAGTTTAGGTGATACAGCCATTTTAGTGTTTTGATTTTTTTTTCTGGTGCATAAAATGACCCCCGCAGACCCCTAGTTTAGGAGATACAGCCATTTTAGTGTTTTGATTTTTTTTTTCTGGTGCATAAAATGACCCCTGCAGACCCCTAGTTTAGGAGATATAGCCATTTAAGTGTTTTGAATATTTTTTTCTGGTGCATAATATGAACCCCGCAGACGACTAGTTTAGGAGATATAGCCATTTTAGTGTTTTGAATGTTTTTTTTCATAATGACATGTGCATAAAATGACCCCCGCAGACGTCTAGTTTAGGAGATATAGACATTTTAGTGTTTTGAATTTTTTTTTCTGGTGCATAATATGACCCCCGCAGACCCCTAGTTTAGGAGATATAGCCATTTAAGTGTTTTGAATATTTTTTTCTGGTGCATAATATGACACCCGCAGACGACTAGTTTAGGAGATATAGCCATTTTAGTGTTTTGAATATTTTTTTCTGGTGCATAATATGACCCCCGCAGACGACAAGTTTAGGAGATGTAGATATTTTAGTGTTTTGAATTTTTTTTTCTTGTGCATTAAATGACCCCCGCAGACGCCTAGTTTAGGAGATATAGATATTTTAGTGTTTTGATTTTTTTTTTTCTAAGCATAAAATGACCCCCGCAGACCCCTAGTTTAGGAGATATAGCCATTTTAGTGTTTTGAATTTTTTTTTTTCTGGCGCATAATATGACCCCCGCAGAGCCCTAGTTTTGGAGATATAGCCATTTTAGTGTTTTGAATTTTTTTTTCTGGTGCATTATATGACCCCCGCAGAACCCTAGTTTTGGAGATATAGCCATTTTAGTGTTTTGAATATTTTTTTCTGGAGCATAATATGACCCCCGCAGATGACTAGTTTAGGAGATATAGATATTTTAGTGTTTTGAATTTTTTTTTTCTAAGCATAAAATGACCCCCGCAGCCCCCTAGTTTAGGAGATATAGCCATTTTAGTGTTTTGATATTTTTTTCTGGAGCATAATATGACCCCCGCAGATGACTAGTTTAGGAGATATAGCCATTTTAGTGTTTTGAATTTTTTTTTCTGGTGCATTATATGACCCCCGCAGAACCCTAGTTTTGGAGATATAGCCATTTTAGTGTTTTGAATATTTTTTTCTGGAGCATAATATGACCCCCGCAGATGACTAGTTTAGGAGATATAGATATTTTAGTGTTTTGAATATTTTTTTCTAAGCATAAAATTACCCCCGCAGACCACTAGTTTAGGAGATACAGCCAATTTAGTGTTTTGATATTTTTTTCGGGTGCATAAAATGACCCCCGCAGACGCCTAGTTTAGGAGATATAGCCATTTTAGTGTTTTGAATTTTTTTTACTGGTGCATAATATGACCCCCGCAGACCCCTAGTTTAGGAGATATAGCCATTTCAGTGTTTTGAATATTTTTTTCTGGTGCATAATATGACCCCCGCACACGACTAGTTTAGGAGATATAGCCATTTTAGTGTTTTGAATGTTTTTTTTTCTGGTGCATTACATGGCCAACAGACGCCTAGCTAAGGAGATATAGCCATTTTAGTGTTTGGATTTTTTTCTTTCTGATTTTGAAATTTTTTTTTTCTGGTGCAATAAATGACCCCCGCAGACGTCTAGTTTAGGAGATATAGCCATTTTAGTGTTTTGAATGTTTTTTTCTGGTGCAAAAAATGACCCCCGCAGACCCCTAGTTTAGGAGGTATAGCCATTTAAGTGTTTTGAATATTTTTTTCTGGTGCATAATATGACCCCCGCAGACGACTAGTTTAGGAGATATAGCCATTTTAGTGTTTTGAATATTTTTTTCTGGTGCATAATATGACCCCCGCAGACGACGAGTTTAGGAGATGTAGATATTTTAGTGTTTTGAATTTTTTTTTCTTGTGCATTAAATGACCCCCGGAGACGCCTAGTTTAGGAGATATAGATATTTTAGTGTTTTGAATTTTTTTTTCTAAGCATAAAATGACCCCCGCAGACCCCTAGTTTAGGAGATATAGCCATTTTAGCGTTTTGAATTTTTTTTTTCTGGCGCATAATATGACCCCCGCAGAGCCCTAGTTTTGGAGATATAGACATTTCAGTGTTTTGAATTTTTTTTTCTGGTGCATAATATAACACCCGCAGACGCCTAGTTTAGGAGATATAACCATTTAAGTGTTTTGAATATTTTTTCCTGGTGCATAATATGACCCCCGTAGACGCCTAGTTTAGGAGATATAGCCATTTTAGTGTTTTGAATTTTTTTTTCTGGTGCATAATATGACCGTCGCAGACCACTAGTTTAGGAGATATAGCCATTTAAGTGTTTTGAATATTTTTTTCTGGTGCATAATATGACCCCCACAGACGACTAGTTTAGGAGATATAGCCATTTTAGTGTTTTGAATATTTTTTTCTGGTGCATAATATGACCCCCGCTGACGACGAGTTTAGGAGATGTAGATATTTTAGTGTTTTGAATTTTTTTTTCTTGTGCATTAAATGACCCCCGCAGACGCCTAGTTTAGGAGATATAGATATTTTAGTGTTTTGAATTTTTTTTTTCTAAGCATAAAATGACCCCCGCAGACCCCTAGTTTAGGAGATATAGCCATTTTAGTGTTTTGAATTTTTTTTTTCTGGCGCATAATATGACCCCCGCAGAGCCCTAGTTTTGGAGATATAGCCATTTTAGTGTTTTGAATTTTTTTTTCTGGTGCATAATATGTCCCCCGCAGACCCCTAGTTTAGGAGATATAGCCATTTTAGTGTTTTGAATATTTTCTTCTGGAGCATAATATGACCCCCGCAGATGACTAGTTTAGGAGATGTAGATATTTTAGTGTTTTGAAGTTTTTTTTTCTTAGCATAAAATGACCCACGCAGACCCCTAGTTTAGGAGATATAGCCATTTTAGTGTTTTGATTGTTTTTTTTCTGGAGCATAATATGACCCCCGCAGATGACTAGTTTAGGAGATGTAGATATTTTAGTGTTTTGAATTTTTTTTTCTTGTGCATTAATGACCCCCGCAGACGCCTAGTTTAGGAGATATAGATATTTTAGTGTTTTGAATTTTTTTTTTCTAAGCATAAAATGACCCCCGCAGACCCTTAGTTTAGGAGATATAGCCATTTTAGTGTTTTGAATTTTTTTTTTCTGGTGCATAATATGACCCCCGCAGACCCCCAGTTTAGGAGATATAGCCATTTTAGTGTTTTGAATATTTTTTTCTGGAGCATAATATGACCCCTGCAGATGACTAGTTTAGGAGATATACTCGTAGATATTTTAGTGTTTTGAATTTTTTTTTTCTAAGCATAAAATTACCCCCGCAGACCACTAGTTTAGGAGATACAGCCATTTTAGTGTTTTGATATTTTTTTCGGGTGCAGACGCCTAGTTTAGGAGATATAGCCATTTTAGTGTTTTGAATTTTTTTTACTGGTGCATAATATGACCCCCGCAGACCCCAAGTTTAGGAGATATAGCCATTTCAGTGTTTTGAATATTTTTTTCTGGTGCATAATATGACGACCGCAGACGATTAGTTTAGGAGAAATAGCCATTTTAGTGTTTTGAATGTTTTTTTTCTGGTGCATTACATGGCCAACAGACGCCTAGCTAAGGAGATATAGCCATTTTAGTGTTTGGATTTTTTTCTTTCTGATTTTGAAATTTTTTTTTTCTGGTGCAATAAATGACCCCCGTAGACGTCTAGTTTAGGAGATATAGCCATTTTAGTGTTTTGAATGTTTTTTTCTGGTGCAAAAAATGACCCCCGCAGACCCCTAGTTTAGGAGGTATAGCCATTTAAGTGTTTTGAATATTTTTTTCTGGTGCTTAATATGACCCCCGCAGACGAATAGTTTAGGAGATATAGCCATTTTAGTGTTTTGAATGTTTTTTTTTCTGGTGCATTAAATGACCTCCGCAGACGCCTAGTTTAGGAGATATAGACATTTTAGTGTTTTGAATTTTTTTTTCTGGTGCATAATATAACACCCGCTGACGCCTAGTTTAGGAGATATAACCATTTAAGTGTTTTGAATATTTTTTCCTGGTGCATAATATGACCCCCGTAGACGCCTAGTTTAGGAGATATAGCCATTTTAGGGTTTTGAATTTTTTTTTCTGGTGCATAAAATGACCCCCGCAGACGCCTAGCTAAGGAGATATAGTCATTTTAGTGTTTGGATTTTTTTTTTGGTGCATAATATGACGACCGCAGACGATTAGTTTAGGAGAAATAGCCATTTTAGTGTTTTGAATGTTTTTTTTCTGGTGCATTACATGGCCAACAGACGCCTAGCTAAGGAGATATAGCCATTTTAGTGTTTGGATTTTTTTCTTTCTGATTTTGAAATTTTTTTTTTCTGGTGCAATAAATGACCCCCGTAGACGTCTAGTTTAGGAGATATAGCCATTTTAGTGTTTTGAATGTTTTTTTCTGGTGCAAAAAATGACCCCAGCAGACCCCTAGTTTAGGAGGTATAGCCATTTAAGTGTTTTGAATATTTTTTTCTGGTGCTTAATATGACCCCCGCAGACGACTAGTTTAGGAGATATAGCCATTTAGTGTTTTGAATGTTTTTTTTCTGGTGCATAAAATGACCTCCGCAGACGCCTAGTTTAGGAGATATAGACATTTTAGTGTTTTGAATTTTTTTTTCTGGTGCATAATATAACACCCGCAGACGCCTAGTTTAGGAGATATAACCATTTAAGTGTTTTGAATATTTTTTCCTGGTGCATAATATGACCCCCGTAGACGCCTAGTTTAGGAGATATAGCCATTTTAGGGTTTTGAATTTTTTTTTTCTGGTGCATAAAATGACCCCCGCAGACGCCTAGCTAAGGAGATATAGTCATTTTAGTGTTTGGATTTTTTTTTTGGTGCATAATATGACGACCGCAGACGATTAGTTTAGGAGAAATAGCCATTTTAGTGTTTTGAATGTTTTTTTTCTGGTGCATTACATGGCCAACAGACGCCTAGCTAAGGAGATATAGCCATTTTAGTGTTTGGATTTTTTTCTTTCTGATTTTGAAATTTTTTTTTTCTGGTGCAATAAATGACCCCCGCAGACGTCTAGTTTAGGAGATATAGCCATTTTAGTGTTTTGATTGTTTTTTTTCTGGAGCATAATATGACCCCCGCAGATGACTAGTTTAGGAGATGTAGATATTTTAGTGTTTTGAATTTTTTTTTCTTGTGCATTAAATGACCCCCGCAGACGCCTAGTTTAGGAGATATAGATATTTTAGTGTTTTGAATTTTTTTTTTCTAAGCATAAAATGACCCCCGCAGACCCCTAGTATAGGAGATATAGCCATTTTAGTGTTTTGAATTTTTTTTTTCTGGTGCATAATATGACCCCCGCAGACCCCCAGTTTAGGAGATATAGCCATTTTAGTGTTTTGAATATTTTTTTCTGGAGCATAATATGACCCCTGCAGATGACTAGTTTAGGAGATATACTCGTAGATATTTTCGTGTTTTGAATTTTTTTTTTCTAAGCATAAAATTACCCCCGCAGACCACTAGTTTAGGAGATACAGCCATTTTAGTGTTTTGATATTTTTTTCGGGTGCAGACGCCTAGTTTAGGAGATATAGCCATTTTAGTGTTTTGAATTTTTTTACTGGTGCATAATATGACCCCCGCAGACCCCTAGTTCAGGAGATATAGCCATTTCAGTGTTTTGAATATTTTTTTCTGTTGCATAATATGACCCCCGCACACGACTAGTTTAGAAGATATAGCCATTTTAGTGTTTTGAATGTTTTTCTTCTGGTGCATTACATGGCCAACAGACGCCTAGCTATGGAAATATAGCCATTTTAGTGTTTGGATTTTTTTCTTTCTGATTTTGAAATTTTTTTTTTCTGGTGCAATAAATGACCCCCGTAGACGCCTAGTTTAGGAGATATAGCCATTTTAGTGTTTTGAATGTTTTTTTCTGGTGCAAAAAATAACCCCCGCAGACCCCTAGTTTAGGAGGTATAGCCATTTAAGTGTTTTGAATATTTTTTTCTGGTGCTTAATATGACCCCCGCAGACGACTAGTTTAGGAGATATAGCCATTTTAGTGTTTTGAATGTTTTTTTCTGGTGCAAAAAATGACCCCCGCAGACCCCTAGTTTAGGAGGTATAGCCATTTATGTGTTTTGAATATTTTTTTCTGGTGCTTAGTATGACCCCCGCAGACGACTAGTTTAGGAGATATGGCCATTTTAGTGTTTTTTTTCTGGTGCATAAAATGACCTCCGCAGACGCCTAGTTTAGGAGATATAGACATTTTAGTGTTTTGAATTTTTTTTTCTGGTGCATAATATAACACCCGCAGACGCCTAGTTTAGGAGATATAACCATTTAAGTGTTTTGAATATTTTTTCCTGGTGCATAATATGACCCCCGCATACGACTAGTTTAGGAGATATAGCCATTTTAGTGTTTTGAATATTTTTTTCTGGTGCATAATATGACCCCCGCTGACGACAAGTTTAGGAGATGTAGATGTTTTAGTGTTTTGAATTTTTTTTTCTTGTGCATTAAATGACCCCCGCAGACGCCTAGTTTAGGAGATATAGATATTTTAGTGTTTTGAATTTTTTTTTTCTAAGCATAAAATGACCCCCGCAGACCCCTAGTTTAGGAGATATAGCCATTTTAGTGTTTTGAATTTTTTTTTTCTGGCGCATAATATGACCCCCGCAAAGCTCTAGTTTTGGAGATATAGCCATTTTAGTGTTTTGAATTTTTTTTTCTGGTGCATAATATGACCCCGCAGAGCCCTAGTTTAGGAGATATAGCCATTTTAGGGTTTTGATTGTTTTTTTTCTGGAGCATAATATGACCCCCGCAGATGACTAGTTTAGGAGATATGGATATTTTAGTGTTTTGAATTTTTTTTTCTAAGCATAAAATTACCCCCGCAGACCACTAGTTTAGGAGATACAGCCATTTTAGTGTTTTGATATTTTTTTCGGGTGCAGACGCCTAGTTTAGGAGATATAGCCATTTTAGTGTTTTGAATTTTTTTTACTGGTGCATAATATGACCCCCGCAGACCCCTAGTTTAGGAGATATAGCCATTTCAGTGTTTTGAATATTTTTTTCTGATGCATAATATGACCCCCGCACACGACTAGTTTAGAAGATATAGCCATTTTAGTGTTTTGAATGTTTTTTTTCTGGTGCATTACATGGCCAACAGACGCCTAGCTAAGGAGATATAGCCATTTTAGTGTTTGGATTTTTTTCTTTCTGATGTTGAAATTTTTTTTTTCTGGTGCAATAAATGACCCCCGCAGGCCCCTAGTTTAGGAGGTATAGCCATTTAAGTGTTTTGAATATTTTTTTCTGGTGCTTAATATGACCCCCGCAGACGACTAGTTTAGGAGATATAGCCATTTTAGTGTTTTGAATGTTTTTTTTCTGGTGCATAAAATGACCTCCGCAGACGCCTAGTTTAGGAGATATAACCATTTAAGTGTTTTGAATATTTTTTCCTGGTGCATAATATGACCCCCGTAGACGCCTAGTTTAGGAGATATAGCCATTTTAGGGTTTTGAATTTTTTTTTTCTGGTGCATAAAATGACCCCCGCAGACGCCTAGCTAAGGAGATATAGTCATTTTAGTGTTTGGATTTTTTTTTTTGGTGCATAATATGACGACCGCAGACGATTAGTTTAGGAGAAATAGCCATTTTAGTGTTTTGAATGTTTTTTTTTCTGGTGCATTACATGGCCAACAGACGCCTAGCTAAGGAGATATAGCCATTTTAGTGTTTGGATTTTTTTCTTTCTGATTTTGAAATTTTTTTTTTCTGGTGCAATAAATGACCCCCGCAGACGTCTAGTTTAGGAGATATAGCCATTTTAGTGTTTTGAATGTTTTTTTCTGGTGCAAAAAATGACCCCCGCAGACCCCTAGTTTAGGAGGTATAGCCATTTAATTGTTTTGAATATTTTTTTCTGGTGCTTAATATGACCCCCGCAGACGACTAGTTTAGGAGATATAGCCATTTTAGTGTTTTGAATGTTTTTTTTCTGGTGCATAAAATGACCTCCGCAGACGCCTAGTTTAGGAGATATAGACATTTTAGTGTTTTGAATTTTTTTTTCTGGTGCATAATATAACACCCGCAGACGCCTAGTTTAGGAGATATAACCATTTAAGTGTTTTGAATATTTTTTCCTGGTGCATAATATGACCCCCGTAGACGCCTAGTTTAGGAGATATAGCCATTTTAGTGTTTTGAATTTTTTTTTCTGGTGCATAATATGACCCCCGCAGACCCCTAGTTAAGGAGATATAGCCATTTAAGTGTTTTGAATATTTTTTTCTGGTGCATAATATGACCCCCGCAGACGACTAGTTTAGGAGATATAGCCATTTTAGTGTTTTGAATATTTTTTTCTGGTGCATAATATGACCCCCGCAGACGACAAGTTTAGGAGATGTAGATATTTTAGTGTTTTGAATTTTTTTTTCTTGTGCATAAAATGACCCCCGCAGACGCCTAGTTTAGGAGATATAGATATTTTAGTGTTTTGAATTTTTTTTTTCTAAGCATAAAATGACCCCCGCAGACCCCTAGTTTAGGAGATATAGCCATTTTAGTGTTTTGAATTTTTTTTTTCTGGCGCATAATATGACCCCCGCAAAGCCCTAGTTTTGGAGATATAGCCATTTTAGTGTTTTGAATTTTTTTTTCTGGTGCATAATATGACCAACGCAGACCCCTAGTTTAGGAGATATAGCCATTTTAGTGTTTTGAATATTTTTTTCTGGAGCATAATATGACCCCCGCAGATGACTAGTTTAGGAGATGTAGATATTTTAGTGTGTTGAATTTTTTTTTTCTAAGCATAAAATGACCCACGCAGACCCCTAGTTTAGGAGATATAGCCATTTTAGTGTTTTGATTGTTTTTTTTCTGGAGCATAATATGACCCCCGCAGATGACTAGTTTAGGAGATATAGATATTTTAGTGTTTTGAATTTTTTTTTTCTAAGCATAAAATTACCCCCGCAGACCAATAGTTTAGGAGATACAGCCATTTTAGTGTTTTGATATTTTTTTCGGGTGCTTAAAATGACCCCCGCAGACGCCTAGTTTAGGAGATATAGCCATTTTAGTGTTTTGAATTTTTTTTACTGGTGCATAATATGACCCCCGCAGACCCCTAGTTTAGGAGATATAGCCATTTCAGTGTTTTGAATATTTTTTTCTGGTGCATAATATGACCCCCGCACACGACTAGTTTAGAAGATATAGCCATTTTAGTGTTTTGAATGTTTTTTTTCTGGTGCATTACATGGCCAACAGACGCCTAGCTAAGGAGATATAGCCATTTTAGTGTTTGGATTTTTTTCTTTCTGATTTTGAAATTTTTTTTTCTGGTGCAATAAATGACCCCCGCAGACGTCTAGTTTAGGAGATATAGCCATTTTAGTGTTTTGAATGTTTTTTTCTGGTGCAAAAAATGACCCCCGCAGACCCCTAGTTTAGGAGGTATAGCCATTTTGAATATTGAATATTTTTTTCTAGTGCTTAATATGACCCCCGCAGACGACTAGTTTAGGAGATATAGCCATTTTAGTGTTTTGAATATTTTTTTCTGTAGCATAATATGACCCCCGCAGATGACTAGTTTAGGAGATATAGATATTTTAGTGTTTTGAATTTTTTTTTTCTAAGCATAAAATTACCCCCGCAGACCACTTGTTTAGGAGATACAGCCATTTTAGTGTTTTGAAATTTTTTTCGGGTGCAGACGCCTAGTTTAGGAGATATAGCCATTTTAGTGTTTTGAATTTTTTTTACTGGTGCATAATATGACCCCCGCAGACCCCTAGTTTAGGAGATATAGCCATTTCAGTGTTTTGAATATTTTTTTCTGGTGCATAATATGACCCCCGCACACGACTAGTTTAGAAGATATAGCCATTTTAGTGTTTTGAATGTTTTTTTTCTAGTGCATTACATGGCCAACAGACGCCTAGCTAAGGAGATATAGCCATTTTAGTGTTTGGATTTTTTTCTTTCTGATTTTGAAATTTTTTTTTCTGGTGCAATAAATGACCCCCGCAGACGTCTAGTTTAGGAGATATAGCCATTTTAGTGTTTTGAATGTTTTTTTCTGGTGCAAAAAATGACCCCCGCAGACCCCTAGTTTAGGAGGTATAGCCATTTTGAATATTGAATATTTTTTTCTAGTGCTTAATATGACCCCCGCAGACGACTAGTTTAGGAGATATAGCCATTTAAGTGTTTTGAATATTTTTTTCTGTAGCATAATATGACCCTCGCAGATGACTAGTTTAGGAGATATAGATATTTTAGTGTTTTGAATTTTTTTTTTCTAAGCATAAAATTACCCCCGCAGACCACTAGGTTAGGAGATACTGCCATTTTAGTGTTTTGATATTTTTTTCGGGTGCATAAAATGACCCCCGCAGACGCCTAGTTTAGGAGATATAGCCATTTTAGTGTTTTGAATTTTTTTTACTGGTGCATAATATGACCCCCGCAGACCCCTAGTTTAGGAGATATAGCCATTTCAGTGTTTTGAATATTTTTTTCTGGTGCATAATATGACCCCCGCACACGACTAGTTTAGGAGATATAGCCATTTTAGTGTTTTGAATGTTTTTTTTCTGGTGCATTACATGGCCAACAGACGCCTAGCTAAGGAGATATAGCCATTTTAGTGTTTGGATTTTTTTCTTTCTGATTTTGAAATTTTTTTTTCCTGGTGCAATAAATGACCCCCGCAGACGTCTAGTTTAGGAGATATAGCCATTTTAGTGTTTTGAATGTTTTTTTCTGGTGCAAAAAATGACCCCCGCAGACCCCTAGTTTAGGAGGTATAGCCATTTAAGTGTTTTGAATATTTTTTTCTGGTGCTTAATATGACCCCCGCACACGACTAGTTTAGGAGATATAGCCATTTTAGTGTTTTGAAAGTTTTTTTTCTGGTGCATAATATGACCCCCGTAGACGCCTAGTTTAGGAGATATAGACATTTTAGTGTTTTGAATTTTTTTTTCCTGCTGCATTAAATGACCCTCGCGGACCACTATTTTAGGAGATATAGCCATTTTAGTGTTTTGATTTTTTTTTTCTGGCGCATAATATGACCCCCGCAGATCCCGAGTTTAGGAGATATAGCCATTTAAGTGTTTTGAATATTTTTTTCTGGTGCAAAAAATGACCCCGCAGACCCCTAGTTTAGGAGGTATAGCCATTTAAGTGTTTTGAATATTTTTTTCTGGTGCATAATATAACACCCGCAGACGCCTAGTTTAGGAGATATAACCATTTAAGTGTTTTGAATATTTTTTTCTGGTGCATAATATGACCCCCGAAGACGCCTAGTTTAGGAGATATAGCCATTTTAGTGTTTTGAATTTTTTTTTTCTGGTGCATAATATGACCCCCGTAGACGACTAGTTTAGGAGATATAGACATTTTAGTGTTTTGAATGTTTTTTTTCTGGTGCATAATATGACCCCCGTAGACGCCTAGTTTAGGAGATATAGACATTTTAGTGTTTTGAATTTTTTTTTCCTGCTGCATTAAATGACCCCCGCAGACCACTATTTTAGGAGATATAGCCATTTTAGTGTTTTGATTTTTTTTTTCTGGCGCATAATATGACCCCCGCAGATCGCGAGTTTAGGAGATATAGCCATTTAAGTGTTTTGAATATTTTTTTCTGGTGCAAAAAATGACCCCCGCAGACCCCTAGTTTAGGAGGTATAGCCATTTAAGTGTTTTGAATATTTTTTTCTGGAGCATAATATAACACCCGCAGACGCCTAGTTTAGGAGATATAACCATTTAAGTGTTTTGAATATTTTTTTCTGGTGCTTAATATGACCCCCGCAGATGACTAGTTTAGGAGATATAGACATTTTAGTGTTTTGAATGTTTTTTTTCTGGTGCATAATATGACCCCCGTAGACGCCTAGTTTAGGAGATATAGACATTTTAGTGTTTTGAATTTTTTTTTCCTGCTGCATAAAATGACCCCCGCAGACCACTATTTTAGGAGATATAGAAATTTTAGTGTTTTGATTTTTTTTTTCTGGCGCATAATATGACCCCCGCAGATCCCGAGTTTAGGAGATATAGCCGTTTAAGTGTTTTGAATATTTTTTTCTGGTGCAATAAATGACCCCCGCAGACGTCTAGTTTAGGAGATATAGCCATTTTAGTGTTTTGAATGTTTTTTTCTGGTGCTTAATATGACCCCCGCAGACGACTAGTTTAGGAGATATAGCCATTTTAGTGTTTTGAATGTTTTTTTTCTGGTGCATAATATGACCACCGTAGACGCCTAGTTTAGGAGATATAGATATTTTAGTGTTTTGAATTTTTTTTTCTGGTGCATAATATAACACCCGCAGGCGCCTAGCTTAGGAGATATAACCATTTAAGTGTTTTGAATATTTTTTTCTGGTGCATAATATGACCCCCGCAGACGACTAGTTGAGGAGATATAGCAATTTTAGTGTTTTGAATATTTTTTTCTGGTGCATAATATGACCCCCGCAGACGACAAGTTTAGGAGATGTAGATATTTTAGTGTTTTGCATTTTTTTTTCTTGTGCATAAAATGACCCCCGCAGACGCCTAGTTTAGGAGATCTAGCCATTTTTGTGTTTTGAATGTTTTTTTTCCTGCTGTATTAAATGACCCCCGCAGACGCCTAGTTTAGGAGATATAGATATTTTAGTGTTTTGAATTTTTTTTTCTAAGCATAAAATGACCCCCGCAGACCCCTAGTTAAGGAGATTTTTTTATAATTTACGCGCTCCTAAGGGGTTATGAATACCCTTACTCTGTCGCCAGGGCGCGGGCGGAAAGGTGGAAGGAGGAGAAAGGAAAGTTTGTGATGTAGTGGTTTGAAACTCGGGTGTTTTTGGTGTTTTTGGTTTCGATATTGACTCTCCAGGGGTGGGAGTCCGAATAGGACGGAGAGATTTTCTTCACTAGGAGTGGTGAGGTTGTGAATTTTGACGGTTGTTTTTGTGTTTGAAAACCCTACAACAGCCAAATCTACATGTCAGTGTTATGCCTTCACACGCAGATTTTTCTGACTGAGTTCCAATTACACAAATGAAAACTTGTTGTGGCTAGGATTCGAACCTTGACCTTCCGAGTGAGAAGCGATAGCTAGTACCACTACACCACGCCCACCCCATTTTAGTGTTTTGAATTTTTTTTTCTGGTGCATAATATGACCCCCGCAGACCCCTAGTTTAGGAGATATAGCCATTTCAGTGTTTTGAATATTTTTTTCTGGTGCATAATATGACCCCCGCAGATCCCGAGCTTAGGAGATATAGCCATTTAAGTGTTTTGAATATTTTTTTCTGGTGCATAAAATGACCCCCGCAGACCACTAGTTTAGGAGATATAGCCATTTTAGTGTTTTGAATATTTTTTTCTGGTGCATAATATGACCCCCGCAGACCCCTAGTTTAGGAGATATAGCGATTTCTGTGTTTTGAATATTTTTTTCTGGTGCATAATATGACCCCCGCAGATCCCGAGTTTAGGAGATATAGCCATTTAAGTGTTTTGAATATTTTTTTCTGGTGCATAAAATGACCCCCGCAGACCACTAGTTTAGGAGATACAGCCATTTTAGTGTTTTGATTTTTTTTTCTGGTGCATAAAATGACACCCGTAGACGCCTAGTTTAGGAGATATAGACATTTTAGTGTTTTGAATATTTTTTTCTGGTGCATAATATGACCCCCGCAGACGACAAGTTTAGGAGATGTAGATATTTTAGTGTTTTGCATTTTTTTTTCTTGTGCATAAAATGACCCCCGCAGACGCCTAGTTTAGGAGATCTAGCCATTTTTGTGTTTTGAATATTTTTTTTCCTGCTGTATTAAATGACCCCCGCAGACGCCTAGTTTAGGAGATATAGATATTTTAGTGTTTTGAATTTTTTTTTCTAAGCATAAAATGACCCCCGCAGACCCCTAGTTAAGGAGATTTTTTTATAATTTACGCGCTCCTAAGGGGTTATGAATACCCTTACTCTGTCGCCAGGGCGCGGGCGGAAAGGTGGAAGGAGGAGAAAGGAAAGTTTGTGATGTAGTGGTTTGAAACTCGGGTGTTTTTGGTGTTTTTGGTTTCGATATTGACTCTCCAGGGGTGGGAGTCCGAATAGGACGGAGAGATTTTCTTCACTAGGAGTGGTGAGGTTGTGAATTTTGACGGTTGTTTTTGTGTTTGAAAACCCTACAACAGCCAAATCTACATGTCAGTGTTATGCCTTCACACGCAGATTTTTCTGACTGAGTTCCAATTACACAAATGAAAACTTGTTGTGGCTAGGATTCGAACCTTGACCTTCCGAGTGAGAAGCGATAGCTAGTACCACTACACCACGCCCACCCCATTTTAGTGTTTTGAATTTTTTTTTCTGGTGCATAATATGACCCCCGCAGACCCCTAGTTTAGGAGATATAGCCATTTCAGTGTTTTGAATATTTTTTTCTGGTGCATAATATGACCCCCGCAGATCCCGAGCTTAGGAGATATAGCCATTTAAGTGTTTTGAATATTTTTTTCTGGTGCATAAAATGACCCCCGCAGACCACTAGTTTAGGAGATATAGCCATTTTAGTGTTTTGAATATTTTTTTCTGGTGCATAATATGACCCCCGCAGACCCCTAGTTTAGGAGATATAGCCATTTCAGTGTTTTGAATATTTTTTTCTGGTGCATAATATGACCCCCGCAGATCCCGAGTTTAGGAGATATAGCCATTTAAGTGTTTTGAATATTTTTTTCTGGTGCATAAAATGACCCCCGCAGACCACTAGTTTAGGAGATACAGCCATTTTAGTGTTTTGATTTTTTTTTCTGGTGCATAAAATGACACCCGCAGACGCCTAGTTTAGGAGATATAGCCATTTTAGTGTTTTGAATGTTTTTTTCTGGTGCATAATATGACACCAGCAGACCCCTAGTTGAGGAGATATAGCCATTTTAGTGTTTTGATTGTTTTTTTTTCTGGTGCATAAAATGAGCCCGCAGACCACTAGTTTAGGAGATACAGCCATTTTAGTGTTTTGATTTTTTTTTTCTGGTGCATAAAATGACCCCCGCAGACCCCCAGTTTAGGAGATACAGCCATTTTAGAGTTTTGATTTTTTTTTCTGGTGCATAAAATGACCCCCGCAGACGCCTAGTTTAGGAGATATAGATATTTTAGTGTTTTGAATTTTTTTTTTCTAAGCATAAAATGACCCCCGCAGACCCCTAGTTTAGGAGATATAGCCATTTTAGTGTTTTGAATTTTTTTTTTCTGGCGCATAATATGACCCCCGCAGAGCCCTAGTTTTGGAGATATAGCCATTTTAGTGTTTTGAATTTTTTTTTCTGGTGCATAATATGACCCCCGCAGACTCCTAGTTTAGGAGATATAGCCATTTTAGTGTTTTGAATATTTTTTTCTGGAGCATAATATGACCCCCGCAGGTGACTAGTTTAGGAGATGTAGATATTTTAGTGTTTTGAATTTTTTTTTTCTAAGCATAAAATGACCCACGCAGACCCCTAGTTTAGGAGATATAGCCATTTTAGTGTTTTGATTGTTTTTTTTCTGGAGCATAATATGACCCCCGCAGATGACTAGTTTAGGAGATGTAGATATTTTAGTGTTTTGAATTTTTTTTTCTTGTGCATTAAATGACCCCCCGCAGACGCCTAGTTTAGGAGATATAGATATTTTAGTGTTTTGAATTTTTTTTTTCTAAGCATAAAATGACCCCCGCAGACTCCTAGATTAGGAGATATAGCCATTTTAGTGTTTTGAATTTTTTTTTCTGGTGCATAATATGACCCCCGCAGACCCCCAGTTTAGGAGATATAGCCATTTTAGTGTTTTGAATATTTTTTTCTGAAGCATAATATGACAACCGCAGATAACTAGTTTAGGAGATATAGATATTTTAGTGTTCTGAATTTTTTTTTTCTAAGCATAAAATTACCCCCGCAGACCACTAGTTTAGGAGATACAGCCATTTTAGTGTTTTGATATTTTTTTCGGGTGCATAAAATGACCCCGGCAGACGCCTAGTTTAGGAGATATAGCCATTTTAGTGTTTTGAATTTTTTTTACTGGTGCATAATATGACCCCCGCAGACCCCTAGTTTAGGAGATATAGCCATTTCAGTGTTTTGAATATTTTTTTCTGGTGCATAATATGACCCCCGCACACGACTAGTTTAGGAGATATAGCCATTTTAGTGTTTTGAATGTTTTTTTTCTGGTGCATTACATGGCCAACAGACGCCTAGCTAAGGAGATATAGCCATTATAGTGTTTGGATTTTTTTCTTTCTGATTTTGAATTTTTTTTTTTCTGGTGCAATAAATGACCCCCGCAGACGTCTAGTTTAGGAGATATAGCCATTCTAGTGTTTTGAATGTTTTTTTCTGGTGCAAAAAATGACCCCCGCAGACCCCTAGTTTAGGAGGTATAGCCATTTAAGTGTTTTGAATATTTTTTTCTGGTGCTTAATATGACCCCCGCAGACGACTAGTTTAGGAGATATAACCATTTAAGTGTTTTGAATATTTTTTTCTGGTGCATAATATGACCCCCGTAGACGCCTAGTTTAGGAGATATAGCCATTTCAGTGTTTTGAATTTTTTTTTCTGGTGCATAAAATGACCCCCGCAGACGCCTAGCTAAGGAGATATAGCCATTTTAGTGATTTGAATTTTTTTTTCTGGTGCATAAAATGACCCCCCGCAGACGCCTAGTTTAGGAGGTATAACCATTTAAGTGTTTTGAATATTTTTTTCTGGTGCATAATATGACCCCCGCAGACCCCTAGTTTAGGAGATATAGCCATTTTAGTGTTTTGATATTTTTTTCGGGTGCATAAAATGACCCCGGCAGACGCCTAGTTTAGGAGATATAGCCATTTTAGTGTTTTGAATTTTTTTTACTGGTGCATAATATGACCCCCGCAGACCCCTAGTTTAGGAGATATAGCCATTTTAGTGTTTTGATTTTTTTTCTGGTGCATAAAATGACCCCCGCAGACGCCTAGTTTAGGAGATCTAGCCATTTTTGTGTTTTGAATGTTTTTTTTCCTGCTGTATTAAATGACCCCCGCAGACGCCTAGTTTAGGAGATATAGATATTTTAGTGTTTTGAATTTTTTTTTCTAAGCATAAAATGACCCCCGCAGACCCCTAGTTAAGGAGATTTTTTTTTTTTTTTTTTATAATTTACGCGCGCCTAAGGGGTTATGAATACCCTTACTCTGTCGCCCGGGCGCGGGCGGAAAGGTAGAAGGAGGAGAAAGGAAAGTTTGTGATGTAGTGGTTTGAAACTCGGGTGTTTTTGGTGTTTTTGGTTTGGATATTGACTCTCCAGGGGTGGGAGTCCGAATAGGACGGAGAGATTTTCTTCACTAGGAGTGGTGAGGTTGTGAATTTTGACGGTTGTTTTTGTGTTTGAAAACCCTACAACAGCCAAATCTACATGTCAGTGTTATGCCTTCACACGCAGATTTTTCTGACTGAGTTCCAATTACACAAATGCAAACTTGTTGTGGCTAGGATTCGAACCTTGACCTTCCGAGTGAGAAGCGATAGCTAGTACCACTACTCCACGCCCACCCCATTTTAGTGTTTCGAATTTTTTTTTCTGGTGCATAATATGACCCCCGCAAACCCCTAGTTTAGGAGATATAGCCATTTCAGTGTTTTGAATATTTTTTTCTGGTGCATAATATGACCCCCGCAGATCCCGAGTTTAGGAGATATAGCCATTTAAGTGTTTTGAATATTTTTTTCTGGCGCATAAAATGACCCCCGCAGACCACTAGTTTAGGAGATATAGCCATTTTAGTGTTTTGAATTTTTTTTTCTGGTGCATAATATGACCCCCGCAGATGACTAGTTTAGGAGATACAGCCATTTTAGTGTTTTAATTTTTTTTTTCTGGTGCAAAAAATGACCCCCGCAGACCCCTAGTTTAGGAGGTATAGCCATTTAAATGTTTTGAATATTTTTTTCTGGTGCTTAATATGACCCCCGCAGACGACTAGTTTAGGAGATATAGCCATTTTAGTGTTTTGAATGTTTTTTTTCTGGTGCATAAAATGACCTCCGCAGACGCCTAGTTTAGGAGATATAGCCATTTTAGTGCTTTGATTGTTTTTTTTCTGGTGCATAAAATGACCCCGCAGACCCCTAGTTTAGGAGGTATAGCCATTTAAATGTTTTGAATATTTTTTTCTGGTGCTTAATATGACCCCCGCAGACGACTAGTTTAGGAGATATAGCCATTTTAGTGTTTTGAATGTTTTTTTTCTGGTGCATAAAATGACCTCCGCAGACGCCTAGTTTAGGAGATATAGCCATTTTAGTGCTTTGATTGTTTTTTTTCTGGTGCATAAAATGACCCCCGCAGACCACTAGTTTAGGAGATATAGCCATTTCAGTGTTTTGAATATTTTTTTCTGGTACATAATATGACCCCCGCAGACGACTTGTTTAGGAGATATAGCCATTTTGGTGTTTTGAATTTTTTTTTTTGCTGCATTATATGGCTCACGCAGACGCCTAGTTTAGGAGATATAGCCATTTCAGTGTTTTGAAAATTTTTTTTCTGATGCATAAAATGACCCCCGCAGACCAATAGTTTAGGAGATATATCCATTTTATTGTTTTGAATGTTTTTTTTCTGGTGCATTATATGGCCATTGCAGACGCCTAGTTTAGAAGATATAGCCATTTTAGGGTTTTGAATTTTTTTTTTCGGGTGCATAAAATGACCCCCGCAGACCAATAGTTTAGGAGATACAGCCATTTTAGTGTTTTGATATTTTTTTCGGGTGCATAAAATAATCTCCGCAGACACCTGGTTTAGAAGATATAGCCATTTTGGTGTTTTGAATTTTTTTTTTGCTGCATAAAATGACCCCCGCAGACGCCTAGTTTAGGAGATATAGCCATTTTGGTGTTTTGAATTTTTTTTTTTGCTGCATTATATGGCCCACGAAGACGCCTAGTTTAGGAGATATAGCCATTTTAGTGTTTTGAAAATTTTTTTTCTGATGCATAAAATGACCCCGCAGACCAATAGTTTAGGAGATACCACCATTTTATTGTTTTGAATGTTTTTGTTCTGGTGCATTATATGGCCCTTGCAGACGCCTAGTTTAGAAGATATAGCCATTTTAGTGTTTTGAATTTTTTTTTCTGGTGCATAATATGACCCTTGCACACGACTAGTTTAGGAGATATAGCCATTTTAGTGTTTTGAATGTTTTTTTTCTAAGCATAAAATGACCCACGCAGACCCCTAGTTTAGGAGATATAGCCATTTTAGTGTTTTGATTGTTTTCTTTCTGGTGCATAAAGTTACCCCCGCAGACCACTAGTTTAGGAGATACAGCCATTTTAGTGTTTTGATATTTTTTTCGGGTGCATAAAATAACCTCCGCAGACACCTTGTTTAGGATATATAGCCATTTTGGTGTTTTGAATTTTTTTTTTGCTGCATAAAATGACCCCCGCAGACGCCTAGTTTAGGAGATATAGCCATTTTGGGGTTTTGAATTTTTTTTTTGCTGCATTATATGGCCCACGCAGACGCCTAGTTTAGGAGGTATAGCCATTTAAATGTTTTGAATATTTTTTTCTGGTGCTTAATATGACCCCCGCAGACGACTAGTTTAGGAGATATAGCCATTTTAGTGTTTTGAATGTTTTTTTTCTGGTGCATAAAATGACCTCCGCAGACGCCTAGTTTAGGAGATATAGCCATTTTAGGTTTTGATTGTTTTTTTTCTGGTGCATAAAATGACCCCCGCAGACCACTAGTTTAGGAGATATAGCCATTTTAGTGTTTTGAATTTTTTTTACTGGTGCATAATATGACCCCCGCAGACCCCTAGTTTAGGAGATATAGCCATTTCAGTGTTTTGAATATTTTTTTCTGGTGCATAATATGACCCTCGCACACGACTAGTTTAGGAGATATAGCCATTTTAGTGTTTTGAATGTTTTTTTTCTGGTGCATTACATGGCCAACAGACGCCGAGCTAAGGAGATATAGCCATTTTAGTGTTTGGATTTTTTTCTTTCTGATTTTGAAATTTTTTTTTTCTGGTGCAATAAATGACCCCCGCAGACGTCTGGTTTAGGAGATATAGCCATTTTAGTGTTTTGAATGTTTTTTTCTGGTTCAAAAAATGACCCCCGCAGACCCCTAGTTTAGGAGGTATAGCTATTTAAGTGTTTTGAATATTTTTTTCTGGTGCTTAATATGACCCCCGCAGACCACTAGTTTAGGAGATATAGCCATTTTAGTGTTTTGAATTTTTTTTACTGGTGCATAATACGACCCCCGCAGGCCCCTAGTTTAGGAGATATAGCCATTTCAGTGTTTTGAATATTTTTTTCTGGAGCATAATATGACCCTCGCACACGACTAGTTTAGGAGATATAGCCATTTTAGTGTTTTGAATGTTTTTCTTCTGGTGCATAAAATGACCTCCGCAGACGCCTAGTTTAGGAGATATAGACATTTTAGTGTTTTGAATTTTTTTTTCTGGTGCATAATAGAACACCCGCAGACGCCTAGTTTAGGAGATATAACCATTTAAGTGTTTTGAATATTTTTTTCTGGTGCATAATATGACCCCCGTAGACGCCTAGTTTAGGAGATATAACCATTTAAGTGTTTTGAATATTTTTTTCTGGTGCATAATATGACCCCCGCAAACGACTAGGTTAGGAGATGTAGATATTTTAGTGTTTTGAATTTTTTTTTTTCTGATGCATAAAATGACCCCCGCAGACGCCTAGATAAGGAGTTATAGCCATTTTAAGATTTTGAATTTTCTTTTTTCTGGTGCATGATATGACCCCCGCAGACGCTTAGTTAAGGAGTTATAGCGATTTTAAGATTTTGAATTTTCTTTTTTCTGGTGCATGATATGACCCCCGCAGACGCCTAGTTTAGGAGTTATAGCCGTTTTAAGATTTTGAATTTTTTTTTTCTGGTGCATGATATGACCCCCGCAGACGCCTAGTTAAGGAGTTATAGCCATTTTAAGATTTTGAATTTTCTCTTTTCTGGTGCATAATATGACCACCGCAGACGCCTAGTTTAGGAGTTATAGCCATTTTAAGATTTTGAATTTTTTTTTTGGTGCATAATATGACCCCCGCAGACGCCTAGTTTAGAAGTTATAGCCATTTTAAGATTTTGAATTTTCTTTTTTCTGGTGCATAATATGACCCCCGCAGACGCCTAGTTTAGGAGTTATAGCCGTTTTAAGATTTTGAATTTTCTTTTTTCTGGTGCATGATATGACCCCCGCAGACGCCTAGTTTAGGAGTTATAGCCATTTTAAGATTTTGAATTTTCTTTTTTCTGGTGCATAATATGACCCCCGCATTCGCCTAGTTTGAGAGCTATAGCCATTTTAAGATTTTGATTTATTTTTTTTGGTGCATAATATGACCCCCGCAGACGCCTAGCTTAGGAGTTATAGCCATTTTAAGATTTTGAATTTTTTTTTTTCTGGTGCATAATATGACCCCCGCAGACGCCTAGTTGAGGAGTTATAGCCATTTTAAAATTTTGAATTTTTTTTTCTGGTGCATAATATGACCCCCGCAGACGCCTAGTTTAGGAGTTATAGCCATTTTAAGATTTTGAATTTTCTTTTTTCTGGTGCATAATATGACCCCCGCAGACGCCTAGTTTAGGAGTTATAGCCGTTTTAAGATTTTGAATTTTCTTTTTTCTGGTGCATGATATGACCCCCGCAGACGCCTAGTTTAGGAGTTATAGCCATTTTAAGATTTTGAATTTTTTTTTTTGTTGCATAATATGACCCCCGCAGACGCCTAGTATAGGAGTTATAACCATTTTAAGATTTTGAATTTTCTTTTTTCTGGTGCATGATATGACCCCCGCAGACGCCTAGTTTAGGAGTTATAGCCATTTTAAGATTTTGAATTTTCTTTTTTCTGGTGCATAATATGACCCCCGCAGACGCCTAGTTTAGGAGTTATAGCCATTTTAAGATTTTGAATTTTTTTTTTTGGTGCATAATATGACCCCCGCAGACGCCTAGTTTAGGAGTTATAACCATTTTAAGATTTTGAATTTTCTTTTTTCTGGTGCATAATATGACCCCCGCAGACGCCTAGTTTTGGAGATATAGCCATTTTAGTGCTTTGAATTTTTTTTTCTTGTGCATTAAATGACCCCCGCAGACGCCTAGTTTAGGAGATATAGATATTTTAGTGTTTTGAATTTTTTTTTTTTCTAAGCATAAAATGACCCCCGCAGACGACTAGTTTACGAGATATAGCCATTTTAGAGTTTTGTATTTTTTTTTCTGGTGCATAAAATGACACACGCAGACCACTAGTTTAGGAGATACAGCCATTTTAGTGTTTTGATTTTTTTTTCTAGTGCATAAAATGACCTCCCAGACGCCTAGTTTAGGAGATAGAGCCATTTAAGTATTTTGAATATTTTTTTCTGGTGCATAATACGACCCCCGCAGACGACTAGTTTAGGAGATATAGCCATTTTAGTGTTTTGAAAATTTTTTTTCGGATGCATAAAATGACCCCGCAGACCAATAGTTTAGGAGATACCACCATTTTATTGTTTTGAATGTTTTTTTTCTGGTGCATTATATGGCCCTTGCAGACGCCTAGTTTAGAAGATATAGCCATTTTAGTGTTTTGAATTTTTTTTTCTGGTGCATAATATGACCCTCGCACACGACTAGTTTAGGAGATATAGCCATTTTGGGGTTTTGAATTTTTTTTTTTGCTGCATTATATGGCCCACGCAGACGCCTAGTTTAGGAGGTATAGCCATTTAAATGTTTTGAATATTTTTTTCTGGTGCTTAATATGACCCCCGCAGACGACTAGTTTAGGAGATATAGCCATTTTAGTGTTTTGAATGTTTTTTTTCTGGTGCATAAAATGACCTCCGCAGACGCCTAGTTTAGGAGATATAGCCATTTTAGGTTTTGATTGTTTTTTTTCTGGTGCATAAAATGACCCCCGCAGACCACTAGTTTAATAGATATAGCCATTTTAGTGTTTTGAATTTTTTTTTACTGGTGCATAATATGACCCCCGCAGACCCCTAGTTTAGGAGATATAGCCATTTCAGTGTTTTGAATATTTTTTTCTGGTGCATAATATGACCCTCGCACACGACTAGTTTAGGAGATATAGCCATTTTAGTGTTTTGAATGTTTTTTTTCTGGTGCATTACATGGCCAACAGACGCCGAGCTAAGGAGATATAGCCATTTTAGTGTTTGGATTTTTTTCTTTCTGATTTTGAAATTTTTTTTTTCTGGTGCAATAAATGACCCCCGCAGACGTCTGGTTTAGGAGATATAGCCATTTTAGTGTTTTGAATGTTTTTTTCTGGTGCAAAAAATGACCCCCGCAGACCCCTAGTTTAGGAGGTATAGCTATTTAAGTGTTTTGAATATTTTTTTCTGGTGCTTAATATGACCCCCGCAGACCACTAGTTTAGGAGATATAGCCATTTTAGTGTTTTGAATTTTTTTTACTGGTGCATAATACGACCCCCGCAGGCCCCTAGTTTAGGAGATATAGCCATTTCAGTGTTTTGAATATTTTTTTCTGGTGCATAATATGACCCTCGCACACGACTAGTTTAGGAGATATAGCCATTTTAGTGTTTTGAATGTTTTTCTTCTGGTGCATAAAATGACCTCCGCAGACGCCTAGTTTAGGAGATATAGACATTTTAGTGTTTTGAATTTTTTTTTCTGGTGCATAATAGAACACCCGCAGACGCCTAGTTTAGGAGATATAACCATTTAAGTGTTTTGAATATTTTTTTCTGGTGCATAATAGAACACCCGCAGACGCCTAGTTTAGGAGATTTAACCATTTAAGTGTTTTGAATATTTTTTTCTGGTGCATAATATGACCCCCGCAGACGCCTAGTTAAGGAGTTATAGCCATTTTAAGATTTTGAATTTTCTTTTTTCTGGTGCATAATATGACCCCCGCAGACGCCTAGTTTAGGAGTTATAGCCATTTTAAGATTTTGAATTTTCTTTTTTCTGGTGCATAATATGACCCCCGTAGACGCCTAGTTTAGGAGATATAGCCATTTTGGTGTTTTGAATTTTTTTTTCCTGCTGCATTAAATGACCCCCGCAGACCACTATTTTAGGAGATATAGCCATTTTAGTGTTATGATTTTTTTTTTCTGGCGCATAATATGACCCCCACAGACCCCGAGTTTAGGAGATATAGCCATTTAAGTGTTTTGAATATTTTTATCTGGTGCATAATATGACCCCCGCAGACGCCTAGTTTAGGGGATATAGCCATTTTAGTGTTTTGATTGTTTTTTTTCTGGTGCATAAAATGACCCCCGCAGACCACTAGTTTAGGAGATATAGCCATTTTAGTGTTTTGATTGTTTTTTTTCTAGCGCATAAAATGACCCCCGCAGACGCCTAGTTTAGGAGATATAACCATTTAAGTGTTTTGAATATTTTTTTCTGGTGTATAATATGACCCCCGTAGACGCCTAGTTTAGGAGATATAGCCATTTTAGTGTTTTGAATTTTTTTTTTTCTGATGCATAAAATGACCCCCGCAGACGCCTAGTTTAAGAGATATAACCATTTAAGTGTTTTGAATATTTTTTTCTGGTTCATAATATGAACCCCGTAGACGCCTAGTTTAGGAGATATAGCCATTTTAGTGTTTTGAATTTTTTTTCTCTGGTGCAAAATATGACCCCCGCAAACGACTAGGTTAGAAGATGTAGATATTTTAGTGTTTTGAATTTTTTTTTTTCTGATGCATAAAATGACCCCCGCAGACGCCTAGTTAAGGAGTTATAGCCATTTTAAGATTTTGAATTTTCTTTTTTCTGGTGCATGATATGACCCCCGCAGACGCTTAGTTAAGGAGTTATAGCGATTTTAAGATTTTGAATTTTCTTTTTTCTGGTGCATGATATGACCCCCGCAGACGCCTAGTTAAGGAGTTATAGCCATTTTAAGATTTTGAATTTTCTCTTTTCTGGTGCATAATATGACCCCCGCAGACGCCTAGTTTAGGAGTTATAGCCATTTTAAGATTTTGAATTTTTTTTTTGGTGCATAATATGACCCCCGCAGACGCCTAGTTTAGGAGTTATAACCATTTTAAGATTTTGAATTTTTTTTTTTGGTGCATAATATGACCCCCGCAGACGCCTAGTTTAGAAGTTATAGCCATTTTAAGATTTTGAATTTTCTTTTTTCTGGTGCATAATATGACCCCCGCAGACGCCTAGTTTAGGAGTTATAGCCGTTTTAAGATTTTGAATTTTCTTTTTTCTGGTGCATGATATGACCCCCGCAGACGCCTAGTTTAGGAGTTATAGCCATTTTAAGATTTTGAATTTTCTTTTTTCTGGTGCATAATATGACCCCCGCATTCGCCTAGTTTGAGAGTTATAGCCATTTTAAGATTTTGATTTTTTTTTTTTGGTGCATAATATGACCCCCGCAGACGCCTAGCTTAGGAGTTATAGCCATTTTAAGATTTTGAATTTTTTTTTTTGGTGCATAATATGACCCCCGCAGACGCCTAGTTTAGGAGTTCTAGCCATTTTAAGATTTTGAATTTTCTTTTTTCTGGTGCATAATATGACCCCCGCAGACGCCTAGTTTAGGAGTTATAGCCATTTTAAGATTTTGAATTTTCTTTTTTCTGGTGCATAATATGACCCCCGCAGACGCCTAGTTTAGGAGTTATAGCCGTTTTAAGATTTTGAATTTTCTTTTTTCTGGTGCATGATATGACCCCCGCAGACGCCTAGTTTAGGAGTTATAGCCATTTTAAGATTTTGAATTTTTTTTTTTGGTGCATAATATGACCCCCGCAGACGCCTAGTTTAGGAGTTATAACCATTTTAAGATTTTGAATTTTCTTTTTTCTGGTGCATGATATGACCCCCGCAGACGCCTAGTTTAGGAGTTATAGCCATTTTAAGATTTTGAATTTTCTTTTTTCTGGTGCATAATATGACCTCAGCAGACGCCTTGTTTAGGAGTTATAGCCATTTTAAGATTGTGAATTTTTTTTTTGGTGCATAATATGACCCCCGCAGACGCCTAGTTTAGGAGTTATAGCCATTTTAAGATTTTGAATTTTTTTTTTTGGTGCATAATATGACCCCCGCAGACGCCTAGTTTAGGAGTTATAGCCATTTTAAGATATTGAATTTTTTTTTTCTGTTGTATGATATGACCCCCGCAGACGCCTAGTTAAGGAGTTATAGCCATTTTAAGATTTTGAATTTTTTTTTTCTAGTGGATAATATGACCCCCGCAGACGCCTAGTTTAGGAGTTATAGCCATTTTAAGATTTTGAATTTTCTTTTTTCTGGTGCATAATATGACCCCCGCAGACGCCTAGTTTAGGAGTTATAGCCATTTCAAGATTTTGAATTTTTTTTGTTGGTGCATAATATGACCCCCACAGACGCCTAGTTATGGAGTTATAGCCATTTTAAGATTTTGAATTTTCTTTTTTCTGGTGCATAATATGACCCCCGCAGACGCCTAGTTTAGGAGTTATAGCCATTTTAAGATTTTAAGATTTTGAATTTTCCTTTTTCTGGTGCATAATATGACCCCCGCACACGCCTAGTTTAGGAGTTATAGCCATTTTAAGATTTTGAATTTTCTTTTTTCTGGTGCATGATATGACCCCCGTAGACGCCTAGTTTAGGAGTTATAGCCATTTTAAGATTTTGAATTTTCTTTTTTCTGGTGCATAAAATGATCCCCGCAGACGCCTAGTTTAGGAGTTATAGCCATTTTAAGATTTTGAATTTTTTTTTCTGGTGCATAATATGACCCCCGCAGACGCCTAGTTAAGGAGTTATAGCCATTTTAAGATTTTGAATTTTCTTTTTTCTGGTGCTTAATATGACCCCCGCAGACGCATAGTTTAGGAGTTATAGCCATTTTAAGATTTTGATTTATTTTTTTTGGTGCATAATATGACCCCCGCGGACGCCTAGTTTAGGAGTTATAGCCATTTTAAGATTTTGAATTTTCTTTTTTCTGGTGCATAATATGACCCCCGCAGACGCCTAGTTAAGGAGTTATAGCCATTTTAAGATTTTGAATTTTCTTTTTTCTGGTGCTTAATATGACCCCCGCAGACGCATAGTTTAGGAGTTATAGCCATTTTAAGATTTTGATTTATTTTTTTTGGTGCATAATATGACCCCCGCGGACGCCTAGTTTAGGAGTTATAGCCATTTTAAGATTTTGAATTTTTTTTTCTGGTGCATAATATGACCCCCGCACACGCCTAGTTTAGGAGTTATAGCCATTTTAAGATTTTGAATTTTTTTTTTTGGTGCATAATATGACCCCCGCAGACGCCTAGTTTAGGAGTTATAGCCATTTTAAGATTTTAAGATTTTGAATTTTCCTTTTTCTGGTGCATAATATGACCCCCGCACACGCCTAGTTTAGAAGTTATAGCCATTTTAAGATTTAGAATTTTTTTTTTGGTGCATAGTATGACCCCCGCAGACGCCTAGTTTTGCGGACAGGCGACTCAACTACGACAGAGACGTCGCACACGGGAGTGCGGAGCGCCTCCGGTTCAGTAGGGCGGTAGGGAGTCGCGACAGGAGGGATGTTGCTCAGCAGCACCAGCAATTTTGGTGGCTTGTTGAAGGAGAGGATGCGTCGTCGTCGAATTCCTCTAGCAATAGGTAGCTTCATGTGAAGCAAAGTCGGTTAGCCTAATTTTTTGTTTTTTAGCCATGGCCGGCTTGCATAATTTTAGGTAGGATTAAGTTAGATTTAAGTATAAAAAAAAAAAAAAATAAAAAAAAACAAAAAAAAAAAATAAAAACTAAAAAAAAAAGAAGTATATATATGTGCATATATTTATATATTAAGTATATATATATCATGTATATATATATATTTGTATGTGTATGTTATGTATTAGATGTAAGTAGATTAGATCTTAGGTAGTTTGTAAGTGTTAGTTTTAAGTTTTATAATAAAGTAAAAAAAAAAAGTCAGGTTACTAAGTTTTTGTTAAAAAATGTTTTCTTAGTTTTAATAATGAATAGAGATAGTATAAACATATAACGTAAGATTCGTCGAAAGACATAGTTTAAGTGTTAGGTTTAACTTACAGTGCCTGCATGGGGCCAGTAAGTTAGAATAAGATAATTTTAAGTTAATTAAGCTAATTTTTAAGCGTTTTATTTGTCTAGCATGTAAGAATTAATTAATGAATGAAAATAAAAATGCATACAAACTGACTGAACTGCAGCCGCCTAGTTTAGGAGTTATAGCCATTTTAAGATTTTGAATTTTCTTTTTTCTGGTGCATAATATGACCCCCGCAGACGCCTCGTTAAGGAGTTATAGCCATTTTAAGATTTTGAATTTTCTTTTTTCTGGTGCATGATATGACCCCCGCAGACGCTTAGTTAAGGAGTTATAGCCATTTTAAGATTTTGAATTTTCTTTTTTCTGGTGCATGATATGACCCCCGCAGACGCCTAGTTAAGGAGTTATAGCCATTTTAAGATTTTGAATTTTCTTTTTTCTGGTGCATAATATGACCCCCGCAGACGCCTAGTTTAGGAGTTATAGCCATTTCAAGATTTTGAATTTTCTTTTTTCTGGTGCATAATATGACCCCCACAGACGCCTAGTTATGGAGTTATAGCCATTTTAAGATTTTGCATTTTCTTTTTTCTGGTGCATAATATGACCCCCGCAGACCCCGAGTTAAGGAGATATAGCCATTTAAGTGTTTTGAATATTTTTTTCTGGTGCATAATATGACCCCCGCAGACGCCTAGTTTAGGGGATATAGCCATTTTAGTGTTTTGATTGTTTTTTTTCTGGTGCATAAAATGACCCCCGCAGAGCACTAGTTTAGGAGATATAGCCATTTTAGTGTTTTGATTGTTTTTTTTTCTAGTGCATAAAATGACCCCCGCAGACGCCTAGTTTAGGAGATATAACCATTTAAGTGTTTTGAATATTTTTTTCTGGTGTATAATATGACCCCCGTAGACGCCTAGTTTAGGAGATATAGCCATTTTAGTGTTTTGAATTTTTTTTTTTCTGATGCATAAAATGAGCCCCGCAGACGCCTAGTTTAAGAGATATAACCATTTAAGTGTTTTGAATATTTTTTTATGGTTCATAATATGACCCCCGTAGACGCCTAGTTTAGGAGATATAGCCATTTTAGTGTTTTGAATTTTTTTTTTCTGGTGCAAAATATGACCCCCGCAAACGACTAGGTTAGGAGATGTAGATATTTTAGTGTTTTCAATTTTTTTTTTTCTGATGCATAAAATGACCCCCGCAGACGCCTAGCTAAGGAGTTATAGCCATTTTAAGATTTTGAATTTTCTTTTTTCTGGTGCATGATATGACCCCCGCAGACGCCTAGTTAAGGAGTTATAGCCATTTTAAGATTTTGAATTTTCTCTTTTCTGGTGCATAATATGACCCCCGCAGACGCCTAGTTTAGGAGTTATAGCCATTTTAAGATTTTGAATTTTTTTTTTGGTGCATAATATGACCCCCGCAGACGCCTAGTTTAGGAGTTATAACCATTTTAAGATTTTAATTTCTTTTTTTTGGTGCATAATATGACCCCCGCAGACGCCTAGTTTAGGAGTTATAGCCATTTTAAGATTTCGAATTTTCTTTTTTCTGGTGCATAATATGACCCCCGCAGACGCCTAGTTTAGGAGTTATAGCAATTTTAAGATTTTGAATTTTTTTTTTGGTGCATAATATGACCCCCGCAGACGCCTAGTTTAGGAGTTATAACCATTTTAAGATTTTAATTTCTTTTTTTTGGTGCATAATATGACCCCCGCAGACGCCTAGTTTAGGAGTTATAGCCATTTTAAGATTTCGAATTTTCTTTTTTCTGGTGCATGATATGACCCCCGCAGACGCCTAGTTAAGGAGTTATAGCCATTTTAAGATTTTGAATTTTCTCTTTTCTGGTGCATAATATGACCCCCGCAGACGCCTAGTTTAGGAGTTATAGCCATTTTAAGATTTTGAATTTTTTTTTTGGTGCATAATATGACCCCCGCAGACGCCTAGTTTAGGAGTTATAACCATTTTAAGATTTTAATTTCTTTTTTTTGGTGCATAATATGACCCCCGCAGACGCCTAGTTTAGGAGTTATAGCCATTTTAAGATTTCGAATTTTCTTTTTTCTGGTGCATAATATGACCCCCGCAGACGCCTAGTTTAGGAGTTATAGCCATTTTAAGATTTTGAATTTTTTTTTTTGGTGCATAATATGACCCCCTCAGACGCCTAGTTTAGGAGTTCTTGCCATTTTAAGATTTTGAATTTTCTTTTTTCTGGTGCATAATATGACCCCCGCAGACGCCTAGTTTAGGAGTTATAGCCATTTTAAGATTTTGAATTTTCTTTTTTCTGGTGCATAAAATGACCCCCGCAGACCACTAGTTTAGGTGATATAGCCATTTTAGTGTTTTGATTGTTTTTTTTCTAGTGCATAAAATGACCCCCGCAGACGCCTAGTTTAGGAGATATAACCATTTAAGTGTTTTGAATATTTTTTTCTGGTGTATAATATGACCCCCGTAGACGCCTAGTTTAGGAGATATAGCCCTTTTAGTGTTTTGAATTTTTTTTTTCTGATGCATAAAATGACCCCCGCAGACGTCTAGTTTAAGAGATATAACCATTTAAGTGTTTTGAATATTTTTTTCTGGTTCATAATATGACCCCCGTAGACGCCTAGTTTAGGAGATATATCCATTTTAGTGTTTTGAATTTTTTTTTTCTGGTGCAAAATATGACCCCCGCAAACGACTAGGTTAGGAGATGTAGATATTTTAGTGTTTTGAATTTTTTTTTTCTGATGCATAAAATGACCCCCGCAGACGCCTAGTTATGGAGTTATAGCCATTTTAAGATTTTGAATTTTCTTTTTTCTGGTGCATGATATGACCCCCGCAGACGCTTAGTTAAGGAGTTATAGCCATTTTAAGATTTTGAATTTTCTTTTTTCTGGTGCATGATATGACCCCCGCAGACGCCTAGTTTAGGAGTTATAACCATTTTAAGATTTTGAATTTTTTTTTTCTGGTGCATGATATGACCCCCGCAGACGCCTAGTTTAGGAGTTATAGCCATTTTAAGATTTTGAATTTTCTCTTTTCTGGTGCATAATATGACCCCCGCAGACGCCTAGTTTAGGAGTTATAGCCATTTTAAGATTTTGAATTTTTTTTTTTGGTGTATAATATGACCCCCGCAGACGCCTAGTTTAGGAGTTATAACCATTTTAAAATTTTGAATTTTTTTTTTTGGTGCATAATATGACCCCCGCAGACGCCTAGTTTAGGAGTTATAGCCATTTTAAGATTTTGAATTTTCCTTTTTCTGGTTCATAATATGACCCCCGCAGACGCCTAGTTTAGGAGTTATAGCCATTTTAAGATTTTGAATTTTTTTTTTTGGTGCATAATATGACCCCCGCAGACGCCTAGTTTAGGAGTTCTAGCCATTTTAAGATTTTGAATTTTCTTTTTTCTGGTGCATAATATGACCCCCGCAGACGCCTAGTTTAGGAGTTATAGCCATTTTAAGATTTTGAATTTTCTTTTTTCTGGTGCATAATATGACCCCCGCAGACGCCTAGTTTAGGAGTTATAACCATTTTAAGATTTTGAATTTTCTTTTTTCTGGTGCATGATATGACCCCCGAAGACGCCTAGTTTAGGAGTTATAGCCATTTTAAGATTTTGAATTTTCTTTTTTCTGGTGCATAATATGACCCCCGCAGACGCCTAGTTTAGGAGTTATAGCCATTTTAAGATTTTGAATTTTTTTTTTTGGTGCATAATATGACCCCCGCAGACGCCTAGTTTAGGAGTTATAACCATTTTAAGATTTTGAATTTTCTTTTTTCTGGTGCATGATATGACCCCCGCAGACGCCTAGTTTAGGAGTTATAGCCATTTTAAGATTTTGAATTTTCTTTTTTCTGGTGCATAATATGACCCCCGCAGACGCCTAGTTTAGGAGTTATAGCCATTTTAAGATTTTGAATGTTTTTTTTTTGGTTATTAATATGACCCCCGCAGACGCCTAGTTTAGGAGTTATAACCATTTTAAGATTTTGAATTTTCTTTTTTCTGGTGCATGATATGACCCCCGCAGACGCCTAGTTTAGGAGTTATAGCCATTTTAAGATTTTGAATTTTCTTTTTTCTGGTGCATAATATGACCCCCGCAGACGCCTAGTTTAGGAGTTATAGCCATTTTAAGATTTTGAATTTTTTTTTTTGGTGCATAATATGACCCCCGCAGACGCCTAGTTTAGGAGTTATAACCATTTTAAGATTTTGAATTTTCTTTTTTCTGGTCCATGATATGACCCCCGCAGACGCCTAGTTTAGGAGTTATAGCCATTTTAAGATTTTGAATTTTTTTTTTTGGTGCATAATACGACCCCCGCAGACGCCTAGTTTAGGAGTTATAGCCATTTTAAGATATTGAATTTTTTTTTTCTGGTGCATGATATGACCACCGCAGACGCCTAGTTTACGAGTTATAGCCATTTTAAGATTTTGAATTTTCTTTTTTCTGGTGCATAATATGACCCCCGCAGACGCCTAGTTTAGGAGTTATAGCCATTTCAAGATTTTGAATTTTTTTTGTTGGTGCATAATATGACCCCCACAGACGCCTAGTTATGGAGTTATAGCCATTTTAAGATTTTGAATTTTCTTTTTTCTGGTGCATAATATGACCCCCGCAGACGCCTAGTTTAGGAGTTATAGCCATTTTAAGATTTTAAGATTTTGAATTTTCCTTTTTCTGGTGCATAATATGACCCCCGCACACGCCTAGTTTAGGAGTTATAGCCATTTTAAGATCTTGAATTTTTTTTTTTGGTGCATAATATGACCCCCGCAGACGCCTAGTTTAGGAGTTATAGCCATTTTAAGATTTTGAATTTTCTTTTTTCTGGTGCATGATATGACCCCCGTAGACGCCTAGTTTAGGAGTTATAGCCATTTTAAGATTTTGAATTTTCTTTTTTCTGGTGCATAATATGACCCCCGCAGACGCCTAGTTAAGGAGTTATAGCCATTTTAAGATTTTGAATTTTCTTTTTTCTGGTGCTTAATATGACCCCCGCAGACGCATAGTTTAGGAGTTATAGCCATTTTAAGATTTTGATTTTTTTTTTTTGGTGCATAATATGACCCCCGCGGACGCCTAGTTGAGGAGTTATAGCCATTTTAAGATTTTGAATTTTTTTTTTTCTGGTGCATGATATGACCCCCGCAGACGCCTAGTTTAGGAGTTATAGCCATTTTAAGATTTTGAATTTTCTTTTTTCTGGTGCATAATATGACCCCCGCAGACGCCTAGTTTAGGAGTTATAGCCATTTTAAGATTTTGAATTTTTTTTTCTGGTGCATAATATGACCCCCGCACACGCCTAGTTTAGGAGTTATACCCATTTTAAGATTTTGAATTTTTTTTTTTGGTGCATAATATGACCCCCGCAGACGCCTAGTTTAGGAGTTATAGCCATTTTAAGATTTTAAGATTTTGAATTTTCCTTTTTCTGGTGCATAATATGACCCCCGCACACGCCTAGTTTAGGAGTTATAGCCATTTTAAGATTTTGAATTTTTTTTTTTGGTGCATAGTATGACCCCCGCAGACGCCTAGTTTTGCGGACAGGCGACTCAACTACGACAGAGACGTCGCACACGGGAGTGCGGAGCGCCTCCGGTTCAGTAGGGCGGTAGGGAGTCGCCACAGGAGGGATGTTGCTCAGCAGCACCAGCAATTTTGGTTACTTGTTAAAGGAGAGGATGCGTCGTCGTCGAATTCCTCTAGCAATAGGTAGCTTCATGTGAAGCAAAGTCGGTTAGCCTAATTTTTTGTTTTTTAGCCATGGCCGGCTTGCATAATTTTAGGTAGGATTAAGTTAGATTTAAGTATAAAAAAAAAAAAAATAAAAAAAAACAAAAAAAAAACAAAAAAAAAACTAAAAAAAAAAGAAGTATATATATGTGCATATATTTATATATTAAGTATATATATATCATGTATATATATATATTTGTATGTGTATGTTATGTATTAGATGTAAGTAGATTAGATCTTAGGTAGTTTGTAAGTGTTAGTTTTAAGTTTTATAATAAAGTAAAAAAAAAAAGTCAGGTTACTAAGTTTTTGTTAAAAAATGTTTTCTTAGTTTTAATAATGAATAGAGATAGTATAAACATATAACGTAAGATTCGTCAAAAGACATAGTATAAGTGTTAGGTTTAACTTAGAGTGCCCGCATGGGGCCAGTAAGTTAGAATAAGACAATTTTAAGTTAATTAAGCTAATTTTTAAGCGTTTTTTTTGTCTAGCATGTAAGAATTAATTAATGAATGAAAATAAAAATGCATACAAACTGACTGAACTGCAGACGCCTAGTTTAGGAGTTATAGCCATTTTAAGATTTTGAATTTTCTTTTTTCTGGTGCATAATATGACCCCCGCAGACGCCTAGTTGAGGAGTTATAGCCATTTTAAAATTTTGAATTTTTTTTTCTGGTGCATAATATGACCCCCGCAGACGCCTAGTTTAGGAGTTATAGCCATTTTAAGATTTTGAATTTTTTTTTCTGGTGCATAATATGACCCCCGCAGACGCCTAGTTAAGGAGTTATAGCCATTTTAAGATTTTGAATTTTCTTTTTTCTGGTGCATGATATGACCCCCGCAGACGCCTAGTTTAGGAGTTATAGCCATTTTAAGATTTTGAATTTTCTTTTTTCTGGTGCATAATATGACCCCAGCAGACGCCTAGTTTAGGAGTTATCGCCATTTTAAGATTTTGATTTTTTTTATTTGGTGCATAATATGACCCCCGCGGACGCCTAGTTTAGGAGTTATAGCCATTTTAAGATTTTGAATTTTCTTTTTTCTGGTGCATAATATGACCCCCGCAGACGCCTAGTTTAGGAGTTATAGCCATTTTAAGATTTTGAATTTTCTTTTTTCTGGTGCATAATATGACCCCCACAGACGCCTAGTTTAGGAGTTATAGCCATTTTAAGATTTTGAGTTTTTTTTTTCTGGTGCATAATATGACCCCAGCAGGCGCCTAGTTTAGGAGTTATAGCCATTTTAAGATTTTGAATTTTCTTTTTTCTGGTGCATGATATGACCCCCGCAGACGCCTAGTTTAGGAGTTATAACCATTTTAAGATTTTGAATTTTCTTTTTTCTGGTGCATAATATGACCCCCGCAGACGCCTAGTTTAGGAATTATAGCCATTTTAAGATTTTGAATTTTCTTTTTTCTGGTGCATGATATGACCCCCGCAGACGCCTAGTTTAGGAGTTATAGCCATTTTAAGATTTTGAATTTTCTTTTTTCTGGTGCATAATATGACCCCCGCAGACGCCTAGTTTAGGAGTTATAGCCATTTTAAGATTTTGAATTTTTTTTTCTGGTCATAATATGACCCCCGCAGACGCCTAGTTTAGGAGTTATAGCCATTTTAAGATTTTGAATTTTCTTTTTTCTGGTGGATGATATGACCCCCGCAGACGCCTAGTTTAGGAGTTATAGCCATTTTAAGATTTTGAATTTTCTTTTTTCTGGTGCATAATATGACCCCCGCAGACGCCTAGTTTAGGAGTTATAGCCATTTAAAGATTTTGAATTTTCTTTTTTCTGGTGCATGATATGACCCCCGCAGACGCCTAGTTTAGGAGTTATAGCCATTTTAAGATTTTGAATTTTCTTTTTTCTGGTGCATAATATGACCCCCGCAGACGCCTAGTTTAGGAGTTATAGCCATTTTAAGATTTTGAATTTTTTTTTCTGGTCATAATATGACCCCCGCAGACGCCTAGTTTAGGAGTTATAGCCATTTTAAGATTTTGAATTTTTTTTTTCTAGTGCATAATATGACCCCCGCAGACGCCTAGTTTAGGAATTATAGCCATTTTAAGATTTTGAATTTTCTTTTTTCTGGTGCATGATATGACCCCCGCAGACGACTAGTTTAGGAGTTATAGCCATTTTAAGATTTTGAATTTTCTTTTTTCTGGTGCATAATATGACCCCCGCAGACGCCTAGTTTAGGAGTTATAGCCATTTTAAGATTTTGAATTTTTTTTTCTGGTTCATAATATGACCCCCGCAGACGCCTAGTTTAGGAGTTATAGCCATTTTAAGATTTTGAATTTTTTTTTTGGTGCATAAAATGACCCCCGCAGACGCCTAGTTTAGGAGTTATAGCCATTTTAAGATTTTGAATTTTTTTTTTCTGGTGCATAATATGACCCCCGCAGACGCCTAGTTTAGGAGTTATAGCCATTTTAAGATTTTGAATTTTTTTTTCTGGTGCATAATATGACCCCCGCAGACGCCTAGTTTAGGAGTTATAGCCATTTTAAGATTTTGAATTTTTTTTTTGGTGCATAAAATGACCCCCGCAGACGCCTAGTTTAGGAGTTATAGCCATTTTAAGATTTTGAATTTTCTTTTTTCTGGTGCATAATATGACGCCCGCAGACGCCTAGTTTAGGAGTTATAGCCATTTTAAGATTTTGAATTTTTTTTTCTGGTCATAATATGACCCCCGCAGACGCCTAGTTAAGGAGTTATAGCCTTTTTAAGATTTTGAATTTTCTTTTTTCTGGTGCATGATATGACCCCCGCAGACGCCTAGTTTAGGAGTTATAGCCATTTTAAGATTTTGAATTTTCTTTTTTCTGGTGCATGATATGACCCCCGCAGACGCCTAGTTTAGGAGTTATAGCCATTTTAAGATTTTGAATTTTCTTTTTTCTGGTGCATAATATGACCCCCGCAGACGCCTAGTTTAGGAGTTATAGCCATTTTAAAATTTTGAATTTTTTTTTTCTGGTGCATAATATGACCCCAGCAGGCGCCTAGTTTAGGAGTTATAGCCATTTTAAGATTTTGAATTTTCTTTTTTCTGGTGCATGATATGACCCCCGCAGATGCCTAGTTTAGGAGTTATAGCCATTTTAAGATTTTGAATTTTCTTTTTTCTGGTGCATAATATGACCCCCGCAGACGCCTAGTTTAGGAATTATAGCCATTTTAAGATTTTGAATTTTCTTTTTTCTGGTGCATGATATGACCCCCGCAGACGCCTAGTTTAGGAGTTATAGCCATTTTAAGATTTTGAATTTTCTTTTTTCTGGTGCATAATATGACCCCCGCAGACGCCTAGTTTAGGAGTTATAGCCATTTTAAGATTTTGAATTTTTTTTTCTGGTCATAATATGACCCCCGCAGACGCCTAGGTTAGGAGTTATAGCCATTTTAAGATTTTGAATTTTCTTTTTTCTGGTGCATAATATGACCCCCGCAGACGCCTAGTTTAGGAGTTATAGCCATTTTAAAATTTTGAATTTTTTTTTTTCTGGTGCATAATATGACCCCAGCAGGCGCCTAGTTTAGGAGTTATAGCCATTTTAAGATTTTGAATTTTCTTTTTTCTGGTGCATGATATGACCCCCGCAGACGCCTAGTTTAGGAGTTATAGCCATTTTAAGATTTTGAATTTTCTTTTTTCTGGTGCATAATATGACACCCGCAGACGCCTAGTTTAGGAATTATAGCCATTTTAAGATTTTGAATTTTCTTTTTTCTGGTGCATGATATGACCCCCGCAGACGCCTAGTTTAGGAGTTATAGCCATTTTAAGATTTTGAATTTTCTTTTTTCTGGTGCATAATATGACCCCCGCAGACGCCTAGTTTAGGAGTTATATCCATTTTAAGATTTTGAATTTTTTTTTCTGGTCATAATATGACCCCGCAGACGCCTAGTTTAGGAGTTATAGCCATTTTAAGATTTTGAATTTTCTTTTTTCTGGTGCATAATATGACCCCCGCAGACGCCTAGTTTAGGAGTTATAGCCATTTTAAGATTTTGAATTTTTTTTTCTGGTCATAATATGACCCCCGCAGACGCCTAGTTTAGGAGTTATAGCCATTTTAAGATTTTGAATTTTTTTTTTTCTAGTGCATAATATGACCCCCGCAGACGCCTAGTTTAGGAATTATAGCCATTTTAAGATTTTGAATTTTCTTTTTTCTGGTGCATGATATGACCCCCGCAGACGACTAGTTTAGGAGTTATAGCCATTTTAAGATTTTGAATTTTCTTTTTTCTGGTGCATAATATGACCCCCGCAGACGCCTAGTTTAGGAGTTATAGCCATTTTAAGATTTTGAATTTTTTTTTCTGGTGCATAATATGACCCCCGCACACGCCTAGTTTAGGAGTTATACCCATTTTAAGATTTTGAATTTTTTTTTTTGGTGCATAATATGACCCCCGCAGACGCCTAGTTTAGGAGTTATAGCCATTTTAAGATTTTAAGATTTTGAATTTTCCTTTTTCTGGTGCATAATATGACCCCCGCACACGCCTAGTTTAGGAGTTATAGCCATTTTAAGATTTTGAATTTTTTTTTTTGGTGCATAGTATGACCCCCGCAGACGCCTAGTTTTGCGGACAGGCGACTCAACTACGACAGAGACGTCGCACACGGGAGTGCGGAGCGCCTCCGGTTCAGTAGGGCGGTAGGGAGTCGCCACAGGAGGGATGTTGCTCAGCAGCACCAGCAATTTTGGTTACTTGTTAAAGGAGAGGATGCGTCGTCGTCGAATTCCTCTAGCAATAGGTAGCTTCATGTGAAGCAAAGTCGGTTAGCCTAATTTTTTGTTTTTTAGCCATGGCCGGCTTGCATAATTTTAGGTAGGATTAAGTTAGATTTAAGTATAAAAAAAAAAAAAATAAAAAAAAACAAAAAAAAAACAAAAAAAAAACTAAAAAAAAAAGAAGTATATATATGTGCATATATTTATATATTAAGTATATATATATCATGTATATATATATATTTGTATGTGTATGTTATGTATTAGATGTAAGTAGATTAGATCTTAGGTAGTTTGTAAGTGTTAGTTTTAAGTTTTATAATAAAGTAAAAAAAAAAGTCAGGTTACTAAGTTTTTGTTAAAAAATGTTTTCTTAGTTTTAATAATGAATAGAGATAGTATAAACATATAACGTAAGATTCGTCAAAAGACATAGTTTAAGTGTTAGGTTTAACTTAGAGTGCCCGCATGGGGCCAGTAAGTTAGAATAAGACAATTTTAAGTTAATTAAGCTAATTTTTAAGCGTTTTTTTTGTCTAGCATGTAAGAATTAATTAATGAATGAAAATAAAAATGCATACAAACTGACTGAACTGCAGACGCCTAGTTTAGGAGTTATAGCCATTTTAAGATTTTGAATTTTCTTTTTTCTGGTGCATAATATGACCCCCGCAGACGCCTAGTTGAGGAGTTATAGCCATTTTAAAATTTTGAATTTTTTTTTCTGGTGCATAATATGACCCCCGCAGACGCCTAGTTTAGGAGTTATAGCCATTTTAAGATTTTGAATTTTTTTTTCTGGTGCATAATATGACCCCCGCAGACGCCTAGTTAAGGAGTTATAGCCATTTTAAGATTTTGAATTTTCTTTTTTCTGGTGCATGATATGACCCCCGCAGACGCCTAGTTTAGGAGTTATAGCCATTTTAAGATTTTGAATTTTCTTTTTTCTGGTGCATAATATGACCCCAGCAGACGCCTAGTTTAGGAGTTATCGCCATTTTAAGATTTTGATTTTTTTTATTTGGTGCATAATATGACCCCCGCGGACGCCTAGTTTAGGAGTTATAGCCATTTTAAGATTTTGAATTTTCTTTTTTCTGGTGCATAATATGACCCCCGCAGACGCCTAGTTTAGGAGTTATAGCCATTTTAAGATTTTGAGTTTTTTTTTTCTGGTGCATAATATGACCCCAGCAGGCGCCTAGTTTAGGAGTTATAGCCATTTTAAGATTTTGAATTTTCTTTTTTCTGGTGCATGATATGATCCCCGCAGACGCCTAGTTTAGGAGTTATAACCATTTTAAGATTTTGAATTTTCTTTTTTCTGGTGCATAATATGACCCCCGCAGACGCCTAGTTTAGGAGTTATAGCCATTTTAAGATTTTGAATTTTCTTTTTTCTGGTGCATAATATGACCCCCGCAGACGCCTAGTTTAGGAGTTATAGCCATTTTAAGATTTTGAATTTTTTTTTCTGGTCATAATATGACCCCCGCAGACGCCTAGTTTAGGAGTTATAGCCATTTTAAGATTTTGAATTTTCTTTTTTCTGGTGGATGATATGACCCCCGCAGACGCCTAGTT
Source organism: Volucella zonaria (assembly GCA_963966105.1). Taxonomy (NCBI): domain Eukaryota; kingdom Metazoa; phylum Arthropoda; class Insecta; order Diptera; family Syrphidae; genus Volucella; species Volucella zonaria. The sequence goes on along the minus strand of CAWYQB010000254.1, from coordinate 2,321,939 downwards.
TAGGAGTTATAGCCATTTTAAGATTTTGAATTTTCTTTTTTCTGGTGCATAATATGACCCCCGCAGACGCCTAGTTTAGGAGTTATAGCCATTTTAAGATTTTGAATTTTCTTTTTTCTGGTGCATGATATGACCCCCGCAGACGCCTAGTTTAGGAGTTATAGCCATTTTAAGATTTTGAATTTTCTTTTTTCTGGTGCATAATATGACCCCCGCAGACGCCTAGTTTAGGAGTTATAGCCATTTTAAGATTTTGAATTTTCTTTTTTCTGGTGCATGATATGACCCCCGCAGACGCCTAGTTTAGGAGTTATAGCCATTTTAAGATTTTGAATTTTCTTTTTTCTGGTGCATAATATGACCCCCGCAGACGCCTAGTTTAGGAGTTATAGCCATTTTAAGATTTTGAATTTTTTTTTCTGGTCATAATATGACCCCCGCAGACGCCTAGTTTAGGAGTTATAGCCATTTTAAGATTTTGAATTTTCTTTTTTCTGGTGGATGATATGACCCCCGCAGACGCCTAGTTTAGGAGTTATAGCCATTTTAAGATTTTGAATTTTCTTTTTTCTGGTGCATAATATGACCCCCGCAGACGCCTAGTTTAGGAGTTATAGCCATTTTAAGATTTTGAATTTTCTTTTTTCTGGTGCATGATATGACCCCCGCAGACGCCTAGTTTAGGAGTTATAGCCATTTTAAGATTTTGAATTTTCTTTTTTCTGGTGCATAATATGACCCCCGCAGACGCCTAGTTTAGGAGTTATAGCCATTTTAAGATTTTGAATTTTTTTTTCTGGTCATAATATGACCCCCGCAGACGCCTAGTTTAGGAGTTATAGCCATTTTAAGATTTTGAATTTTTTTTTTCTAGTGCATAATATGACCCCCGCAGACGCCTAGTTTAGGAATTATAGCCATTTTAAGATTTTGAATTTTCTTTTTTCTGGTGCATGATATGACCCCCGCAGACGACTAGTTTAGGAGTTATAGCCATTTTAAGATTTTGAATTTTCTTTTTTCTGGTGCATAATATGACCCCCGCAGACGCCTAGTTTAGGAGTTATAGCCATTTTAAGATTTTGAATTTTTTTTTCTGGTTCATAATATGACCCCCGCAGACGCCTAGTTTAGGAGTTATAGCCATTTTAAGATTTTGAATTTTTTTTTTGGTGCATAAAATGACCCCCGCAGACGCCTAGTTTAGGAGTTATAGCCATTTTAAGATTTTGAATTTTTTTTTTCTGGTGCATAATATGACCCCCGCAGACGCCTGGTTTAGGAGTTATAGCCATTTTAAGATTTTGAATTTTTTTTTCTGGTGCATAATATGACCCCCGCAGACGCCTAGTTTAGGAGTTATAGCCATTTTAAGATTTTGAATTTTTTTTTTGGTGCATAAAATGACCCCCGCAGACGCCTAGTTTAGGAGTTATAGCCATTTTAAGATTTTGAATTTTCTTTTTTCTGGTGCATAATATGACGCCCGCAGACGCCTAGTTTAGGAGTTATAGCCATTTTAAGATTTTGAATTTTTTTTTCTGGTCATAATATGACCCCCGCAGACGCCTAGTTAAGGAGTTATAGCCATTTTAAGATTTTGAATTTTCTTTTTTCTGGTGCATGATATGACCCCCGCAGACGCCTAGTTTAGGAGTTATAGCCATTTTAAGATTTTGAATTTTCTTTTTTCTGGTGCATGATATGACCCCCGCAGACGCCTAGTTTAGGAGTTATAGCCATTTTAAGATTTTGAATTTTCTTTTTTCTGGTGCATAATATGACCCCCGCAGATGCCTAGTTTAGGAGTTATAGCCATTTTAAAATTTTGAATTTTTTTTTTCTGGTGCATAATATGACCCCAGCAGGCGCCTAGTTTAGGAGTTATAGCCATTTTAAGATTTTGAATTTTCTTTTTTCTGGTGCATGATATGACCCCCGCAGATGCCTAGTTTAGGAGTTATAGCCATTTTAAGATTTTGAATTTTCTTTTTTCTGGTGCATAATATGACCCCCGCAGACGCCTAGTTTAGGAATTATAGCCATTTTAAGATTTTGAATTTTCTTTTTTCTGGTGCATGATATGACCCCCGCAGACGCCTAGTTTAGGAGTTATAGCCATTTTAAGATTTTGAATTTTCTTTTTTCTGGTGCATAATATGACCCCCGCAGACGCCTAGTTTAGGAGTTATAGCCATTTTAAGATTTTGAATTTTTTTTTCTGGTCATAATATGACCCCCGCAGACGCCTAGGTTAGGAGTTATAGCCATTTTAAGATTTTGAATTTTCTTTTTTCTGGTGCATAATATGACCCCCGCAGACGCCTAGTTTAGGAGTTATAGCCATTTTAAAATTTTGAATTTTTTTTTTTCTGGTGCATAATATGACCCCAGCAGGCGCCTAGTTTAGGAGTTATAGCCATTTTAAGATTTTGAATTTTCTTTTTTCTGGTGCATGATATGACCCCCGCAGACGCCTAGTTTAGGAGTTATAGCCATTTTAAGATTTTGAATTTTCTTTTTTCTGGTGCATAATATGACACCCGCAGACGCCTAGTTTAGGAATTATAGCCATTTTAAGATTTTGAATTTTCTTTTTTCTGCTGCATGATATGACCCCCGCAGACGCCTAGTTTAGGAGTTATAGCCATTTTAAGATTTTGAATTTTCTTTTTTCTGGTGCATAATATGACACCCGCAGACGCCTAGTTTAGGAATTATAGCCATTTTAAGATTTTGAATTTTCTTTTTTCTGGTGCATAATATGACCCCCGCAGACGCCTAGTTTAGGAGTTATATCCATTTTAAGATTTTGAATTTTTTTTTCTGGTCATAATATGACCCCGCAGACGCCTAGTTTAGGAGTTATAGCCATTTTAAGATTTTGAATTTTCTTTTTTCTGGTGCATAATATGACCCCCGCAGACGCCTAGTTTAGGAGTTATAGCCATTTTAAGATTTTGAATTTTTTTTTCTGGTCATAATATGACCCCCGCAGACGCCTAGTTTAGGAGTTATAGCCATTTTAAGATTTTGAATTTTTTTTTTTCTAGTGCATAATATGACCCCCGCAGACGCCTAGTTTAGGAATTATAGCCATTTTAAGATTTTGAATTTTCTTTTTTCTGGTGCATGATATGACCCCCGCAGACGACTAGTTTAGGAGTTATAGCCATTTTAAGATTTTGAATTTTCTTTTTTCTGGTGCATAATATGACCCCCGCAGACGCCTAGTTTAGGAGTTATAGCCATTTTAAGATTTTGAATTTTTTTTTCTGGTCATAATATGACCCCCGCAGACGCCTAGTTTAGGAGTTATAGCCATTTTAAGATTTTGAATTTTCTTTTTTCTGGTGGATGATATGACCCCCGCAGACGCCTAGTCTAGGAGTTATAGCCATTGTAAGATTTTGAATTTTCTTTTTTCTGGTGCATAATATGACCCCCGCAGACGCCTAGTTTTGGAGTTATAGCCATTTTAAGATTTTGAATTTTTTTTTCTGGTTCATAAAATGACCCCCGCAGACGCCTAGTTCAGGAGTTATAGCCATTTTAAGATTTTGAATTTTTTTTTTTGGTGCATAAAATGACCCCCGCAGACGCCTAGTTTAGGAGTTATAGCCATTTTAAGATTTTGAATTTTTTTTTTCTGGTGCATAATATGACCCCCGCAGACGCCTAGTTTAGGAGTTATAGCCATTTTAAGATTTTGAATTTTTTTTTCTGGTGCATAATATGACCCCCGCAGACGCCTAGTTTAGGAGTTATAGCCATTTTAAGATTTTGAATTTTTTTTTTGGTGCATAAAATGACCCCCGTAGACGCCTAGTTTAGGAGTTATAGCCATTTTAAGATTTTGAATTTTCTTTTTTCTGGTGCATAATATGACCCCCGCAGACGCCTAGTTTAGGAGTTATAGAAATTTTAAGATTTTGAATTTTCTTTTTTCTGGTGCATGATATGACCCCCGCAGACGCCTAGTTTAGGAGTTATAGCCATTTTAAGATTTTGAATTTTCTTTTTTCTGGTGCATAATATGACCCCCGCAGACGCCTAGTTTAGGAGTTATAGCCATTTTAAGATTTTGAATTTTTTTTTCTGGTCATAATATGACCCCCGCAGACGCCTAGTTTAGGAGTTATAGCCATTTTAAAATTTTGAATTTTTTTTTTCTGGTGCATAATATGATCCCCGCAGACGACTAGTTTAGGAGTTATAGCCATTTTAAGATTTTGAATTTTCTTTTTTCTGGTGCATAATATGACCCCCGCAGACGCCTAGTTTAGGAATTATAGCCATTTTAAGATTTTGAATTTTCTTTTTTCTGGTGCATGATATGACCCCCGCAGACGACTAGTTTAGGAGTTATAGCCATTTTAAGATTTTGAATTTTCTTTTTTCTGGTGCATAATATGACCCCCGCAGACGCCTAGTTTAGGAGTTATAGCCATTTTAAGATTTTGAATTTTCTTTTTTCTGGTGCATGATATGACCCCCGCAGACGCCTAGTTTAGGAGTTATAGCCATTTTAAGATTTTGAATTTTCTTTTTTCTGGTGCATAATATGACCCCCGCAGACGCCTAGTTTAGGAGTTATAGCCATTTTAAGATTTTGAATTTTTTTTTTCTGGTGCATCATATGACCCCAGCAGGCGCCTAGTTTAGGAGTTATAGCCATTTTAAGATTTTGAATTTTCTTTTTTCTGGTGCATGATATGACCCCCGCAGACGCCTAGTTTAGGAGTTATAGAAATTTTAAGATTTTGAATTTTCTTTTTTCTGGTGCATAATATGACCCCCGCAGACGCCTAGTTTAGGAATTATAGCCATTTTAAGATTTTGAATTTTCTTTTTTCTGGTGCATGATATGACCCCCGCAGAAGCCTAGTTTAGGAGTTATAGCCATTTTAAGATTTTGAATTTTCTTTTTTCTGGTGCATAATATGACCCCCGCAGACGCCTAGTTTAGGAGTTATAGCCATTTTAAGATTTTGAATTTTCTTTTTTCTGGTGCATAATATTACCCCCACAGACGCCTAGTTTAGGAGTTATAGCCATTTTAAGATTTTGAATTTTTTTTTTGGTGCATAATATGACCCCCGCAGACGCCTAGTTTAGGAGTTATAGCTATTTTAAGATTTTGAATTTTTTTTTCTGGTCATAATATGACCCCCGCAGACGCCTAGTTTAGGAGTTATAGCCATTTTAAGATTTTGAATTTTCTTTTTCCTGGTGGATGATATGACCCCCGCAGACGCCTAGTCTAGGAGTTATAGCCATTGTAAGATTGTAAGATTTTGAATTTTCTTTTTTCTGGTGCATAATATGACCCCCGCAGACGCCTAGTTTAGGAGTTATAGCCATTTTAAGATTTTGAATTTTTTTTTCTGGTTCGTAAAATGACCCCCGCAGACGCCTAGTTTAGGAGTTATAGCCATTTTAAGATTTTGAATTTTTTTTTTGGTGCATAAAATGACCCCCGCAGACGCCTAGTTTAGGAGTTATAGCCATTTTAAGATTTTGAATTTTTTTTTTCTGGTGCATAATATGACCCCCGCAGACGCCTAGTTTAGGAGTTATAGCCATTTTAAGATTTTGAATTTTTTTTTCTGGTGCATAATATGACCCCCGCAGACGCCTAGTTTAGGAGTTATAGCCATTTTAAGATTTTGAATTTTTTTTTTGGTGCATAAAATGACCCCCGCAGACGCCTAGTTTAGGAGTTATAGCCATTTTAAGATTTTGAATTTTTTTTTCTGGTCATAATATGACCCCCGCAGACGCCTAGTTTAGGAGTTATAGCCATTTTAAGATTTTGAATTTTCTTTTTTCTGGTGCATAATATGACCCCCGCAGACGCCTAGTTTGGGAGTTATAGCCATTTTAAGATTTTGAATTTTTTCTTTGGTGCATAATATGATCCCCGCAGACGCCTAGTTTAGGAGTTATAGCCATTTTAAGATTTTGAATTTTTTTTTTCTGGTGCATAATATGACCCCAGCAGGCGCCTAGTTTAGGAGTTATAGCCATTTTAAGATTTTGAATTTTCTTTTTTCTGGTGCATGATATGACCCCCGCAGACGCCTAGTTTAGGAGTTATAGCCATTTTAAGATTTTGAATTTTCTTTTTTCTGGTGCATAATATGACCCCCGCAGACGCCTAGTTTAGGAGTTATAGCCATTTTAAGATTTTGAATTTTTTTTTCTGGTGCATAATATGATCCCCGCAGACGACTAGTTTAGGAGTTATAGCCATTTTAAGATTTTGAATTTTCTTTTTTCTGGTGCATAATATGACCCCCGCAGACGCATAGTTCAGGAATTATAGCCATTTTAAGATTTTGAATTTTCTTTTTTCTGGTGCATGATATGACCCCCGCAGACGACTAGTTTAGGAGTTATAGCCATTTTAAGATTTTGAATTTTCTTTTTTCTGGTACTTAATATGACCCCCGCAGACGCCTAGTTTAGGAGTTATAGCCATTTTAAGATTTTGAATTTTCTTTTTTCTGGTGCATGATATGACCCCCGCAGACGCCTAGTTTAGGAGTTATAGCCATTTTAAGATTTTGAATTTTCTTTTTTCTGGTGCATAATATGACCCCCGCAGACGCCTAGTTTAGGAGTTATAGCCATTTTAAGATTTTGAATTTTTTTTTTCTGGGGCATCATATGACCCCAGCAGGCGCCTAGTTTAGGAGTTATAGCCATTTTAAGATTTTGAATTTTCTTTTTTCTGGTGCATGATATGACCCCCGCAGACGCCTAGTTTAGGAGTTATAGAAATTTTAAGATTTTGAATTTTCTTTTTTCTGGTGCATAATATGACCCCCGCAGACGCCTAGTTTAGGAATTATAGCCATTTTAAGATTTTGAATTTTCTTTTTTCTGGTGCATGATATGACCCCCGCAGAAGCCTAGTTTAGGAGTTATAGCCATTTTAAGATTTTGAATTTTCTTTTTTCTGGTGCATAATATGACCCCCGCAGACGCCTAGTTTAGGAGTTATAGCCATTTTAAGATTTTGAATTTTCTTTTTTCTGGTGCATAATATTACCCCCACAGACGCCTAGTTTAGGAGTTATAGCCATTTTAAGATTTTGAATTTTTTTTTTGGTGCATAATATGACCCCCGCAGACGCCTAGTTTAGGAGTTATAGCTATTTTAAGATTTTGAATTTTCTTTTTTCTGGTGCATAATATGACCCCAGCAGGCGCCTAGTTTAGGAGTTATAGCCATTTTAAGATTTTGAATTTTCTTTTTTCTGGTGCATGATATGACCCCCGCAGACGCCTAGTTTAGGAGTTATAGCCATTTTAAGATTTTGAATTTTCTTTTTTCTGGTGCATGATATGACCCCCGCAGACGCCTAGTTTAGGAGTTATAGCCATTTTAAGATTTTGAATTTTCTTTTTTCTGGTGCATAATATGACCCCTGCAGACGCCTAGTTTAGGAGTTATAGCCATTTTAAGATTTTGAATTTTCTTTTTTCTGGTGCATAATATGACCCCAGCAGGCGCCTAGTTTAGGAGTTATAGCCATTTTAAGATTTTGAATTTTCTTTTTTCTGGTGCATGATATGACCCCCGCAGACGCCTAGTTTAGGAGTTATAGCCATTTTAAGATTTTGAATTTTCTTTTTTCTGGTGCATAATATGACCCCCGCAGACGCCTAGTTTAGGAGTTATAGCCATTTTAAGATTTTGAATTTTCTTTTTTCTGGTGCATAATATGACCCCTGCAGACGCCTAGTTTAGGAGTTATAGCCATTTTAAGATTTTGAATTTTCTTTTTTCTGGTGCATAATATGACACCCGCAGACGCCTAGCTAAGGAGTTATAGCCATTTTAAGATTTTGAATTTTCTTTTTTCTGGTGCATGATATGACCCCCGCAGACGCTTAGTTAAGGAGTTATAGCCATTTTAAGATTTTGAATTTTCTTTTTTCTGGTGCGTGATATGACCCCCGCAGACGCCTAGTTTAGGAGTTATAGCCATTTTAAAATTTTGAATTTTCTTTTTTCTGGTGCATAATATGACCCCCGCAGACGCCTAGTTTAGGAGTTATAGCCATTTTAAGATTTTGAATTTTCTTTTTTCTGGTGCGTGATATGACCCCCGCAGACGCCTAGTTTAGGAGTTATAGCCATTTTAAAATTTTGAATTTTCTTTTTTCTGGTGCATGATATGACCTCCGCAGACGCTTAGGTAAGGAGTTATAGCCATTTTAAGATTTTGAATTTTCTTTTTTCTGGTGCATGATATGACCCCCGCAGACGCCTAGTTTAGGAGTTATAGCCATTTTAAGATTTTGAATTTTCTTTTTTTTGGTGTATAATATGACCCCCGCAGACCCCTAGTTTAGGAGTTATAGCCATTTTAAGATTTTGAATTTTCTTTTTTCTGGTGCATAATATGACCCCCGCAGACGCCTAGTTATGGAGTTATAGCCATTTTAAGATTTTGAATTTTCTTTTTTCTGGTGCATAATATGACCACCGCTGACGCCTAGTTAAGGAGTTATAGCCTTTTTAAGATTTTGAATTTTTTTTTCTGGTGCATAATATGACCCCCGCAGACGCCTAGTTTAGGAGTTATAGCCATTTTAAGATATTGAATTTTTTTTTTCTGGTGTATGATATGACCCCCGCAGACGCCTAGTTAAGGAGTTATAGCCATTTTAAGATTTTGAATTTTTTTTTTCTAGTGCATAATATGACCACCGCAGACGCCTAGTTTAGGAGTTATAGCCATTTTAAGATTTTGAATTTTTTTTTTCTGGTGCATAATATGACCCCCGCAGACGCCTAGTTTAGGAGTTATCGCCATTTTAAGATTTTAAGATTTTGAATTTTCCTTTTTCTGGTGCATAATATGACCCCCGCAGACGCCTAGTTTAGGAGTTATAGCCATTTTAAGATTTTGAATTTTTTTTTTTGGTGCATAATATGACCCCCGCATACGCCTAGTTTAGGAGTTATAGCCATTTTAAGATTTTGAATTTTCTTTTTTCTGGTGCATGATATGACCCCCGTAGACGCCTAGTTTAGGAGTTATAGCCATTTTAAGATTTTGAATTTTCTTTTTTCTGGTGCATAATATGACCCCCGCAGACGCCTAGTTTAGGAGTTATAGCCATTTTAAGATTTTGAATTTTTTTTTTCTGGTGCATAATATGACCTCCGCCGACGCCTAGTTAAGGAGTTATAGCCATTTTAAGATTTTGAATTTTCTTTTTTCTGGTGCATGATATGACCCCCGCAGACGCCTAGTTTACGAGTTATAGCCATTTTAAGATTTTGAATTTTCTTTTTTCTGGTGCATAATATGACCCCCGCAGACGCCTAGTTTAGGAGTTATAGCCATTTTAAGATTTTGATTTTTTTTTTTTGGTGCATAATATGACCCCCGCGGACGCCTAGTTTAGGAGTTATAGCCATTTTAAGATTTTGAATTTTCTTTTTTGTGGTGCATGATATGACCCCCGCAGACGCCTAGTTTAGGAGTTATAGCCATTTTAAGATTTTGAATTATCTTTTTTCTGGTGCACAATATGACCCCCGCAGACGCCTAGTTTAGGAGTTATAGCCATTTTAAGATTTTGAATTTTTTTTTCTGGTGCATAATATGACCCCCGCAGACGCCTAGTTTAGGAGTTATAGCCATTTTAAGATTTTGAATTTTTTTTTTTGGTGCATAATATGACCCCCGCATACGCCTAGTTTAGGAGTTATAGCCATTTTAAGATTTTGAATTTTCTTTTTTCTGGTGCATGATATGACCCCCGCAGACGCCTAGTTTAGGAGTTATAGCCATTTTAAAATTTTGAATTTTCTTTTTTCTGGTGCATAATATGACCCCCGCAGACGCCTAGTTTAGGAGTTATAGCCATTTTAAGATTTTGAATTTTCTTTTTTCTGGTGCGTGATATGACCCCCGCAGACGCCTAGTTTAGGAGTTATAGCCATTTTAAAATTTTGAATTTTCTTTTTTCTGGTGCATGATATGACCTCCGCAGACGCTTAGGTAAGGAGTTATAGCCATTTTAAGATTTTGAATTTTCTTTTTTCTGGTGCATGATATGACCCCCGCAGACGCCTAGTTTAGGAGTTATAGCCATTTTAAGATTTTGAATTTTCTTTTTTTTGGTGTATAATATGACCCCCGCAGACCCCTAGTTTAGGAGTTATAGCCATTTTAAGATTTTGAATTTTCTTTTTTCTGGTGCATAATATGACCCCCGCAGACGCCTAGTTATGGAGTTATAGCCATTTTAAGATTTTGAATTTTCTTTTTTCTGGTGCATAATATGACCACCGCTGACGCCTAGTTAAGGAGTTATAGCCTTTTTAAGATTTTGAATTTTTTTTTCTGGTGCATAATATGACCCCCGCAGACGCCTAGTTTAGGAGTTATAGCCATTTTAAGATATTGAATTTTTTTTTTCTGGTGTATGATATGACCCCCGCAGACGCCTAGTTAAGGAGTTATAGCCATTTTAAGATTTTGAATTTTTTTTTTCTAGTGCATAATATGACCACCGCAGACGCCTAGTTTAGGAGTTATAGCCATTTTAAGATTTTGAATTTTTTTTTTCTGGTGCATAATATGACCCCCGCAGACGCCTAGTTTAGGAGTTATCGCCATTTTAAGATTTTAAGATTTTGAATTTTCCTTTTTCTGGTGCATAATATGACCCCCGCAGACGCCTAGTTTAGGAGTTATAGCCATTTTAAGATTTTGAATTTTTTTTTTTGGTGCATAATATGACCCCCGCATACGCCTAGTTTAGGAGTTATAGCCATTTTAAGATTTTGAATTTTCTTTTTTCTGGTGCATGATATGACCCCCGTAGACGCCTAGTTTAGGAGTTATAGCCATTTTAAGATTTTGAATTTTCTTTTTTCTGGTGCATAATATGACCCCCGCAGACGCCTAGTTTAGGAGTTATAGCCATTTTAAGATTTTGAATTTTTTTTTTCTGGTGCATAATATGACCTCCGCCGACGCCTAGTTAAGGAGTTATAGCCATTTTAAGATTTTGAATTTTCTTTTTTCTGGTGCATGATATGACCCCCGCAGACGCCTAGTTTACGAGTTATAGCCATTTTAAGATTTTGAATTTTCTTTTTTCTGGTGCATAATATGACCCCCGCAGACGCCTAGTTTAGGAGTTATAGCCATTTTAAGATTTTGATTTTTTTTTTTTGGTGCATAATATGACCCCCGCGGACGCCTAGTTTAGGAGTTATAGCCATTTTAAGATTTTGAATTTTCTTTTTTGTGGTGCATGATATGACCCCCGCAGACGCCTAGTTTAGGAGTTATAGCCATTTTAAGATTTTGAATTATCTTTTTTCTGGTGCACAATATGACCCCCGCAGACGCCTAGTTTAGGAGTTATAGCCATTTTAAGATTTTGAATTTTTTTTTCTGGTGCATAATATGACCCCCGCAGACGCCTAGTTTAGGAGTTATAGCCATTTTAAGATTTTGAATTTTTTTTTTTGGTGCATAATTTGACCCCCGCAGACGCCTAGTTTAGGAGTTATAGCCATTATAAGATTTTGAATTTTTTTTTTGGTGCATAATATGACCCCCGCAGACGCCTAGTTTAGGAGTTATAGCCATTTTAAGATTTTAAGATTTTGAATTTTCCTTTTTCTGGTGCATAATATGACCCCCGCACACGCCTAGTTTAGGAGTTATAGCCATTTTAAGATTTTGAATTTTTTTTTTTTGGTGCATAATATGACCCCCGCAGACGCCTAGTTTTGCGGACAGGCGACTCAACTACGACAGAGACGTCGCACACGGGAGTGCGGAGCGCCTCCGGTTCAGTAGGGCGGTAGGGAGTGGCGACAGGAGGGATGTTGCTCAGCAGCACCAGCAATTTTGGTGGCTTGTTGAAGGAGAGGATGCGTCGTCGTCGAATTCCTCTAGCAATAGGTAGCTTCATGTGAAGCAAAGTCGGTTAGCCTAATTTTTTGTTTTTTAGCCATGGCCGGCTTACATAATTTTAGGTAGGATTAAGTTAGATTTAAGTATAAAAAAAAAAAAATAAAAAATAAAAAAAAATAAAAAAAAAAAAAATAAAAAAAAAGAAGTATATATATGTGCATATATTTATATATTAAGTTTATATATATCATGTATATATATATATTTGTATGTGTATGTTATGTATTAGATGTAAGTAGATTAGATCTTAGGTAGTTTGTAAGTGTTAGTTTTAAGTTTTATAATAAAGTAAAAAAAAAAGTCAGGTTACTAAGTTTTTGTTAAAAAATGTTTTCTTAGTTTTAATAATGAATAGAGATAGTATAAACATATAACGTAAGATTCGTCGAAAGACATAGTTTAAGTGTTAGGTTTAACTTAGAGTGCCCGCATGGGGCCAGTAAGTTAGAATAAGATAATTTTAAGTTAATTAAGCTAATTTTTAAGCGTTTTTTTTGTCTAGCATGTAAGAATTAATTAATGAATGAAAATAAAAATGCATACAAACTGACTGAACTGCAGACGCCTAGTTTAGGAGTTATAGCCATTTTAAGATTTTGAATTTTCTTTTTTCTGGTGCATAATATGACCCCCGCAGACGCCTAGTTGAGGAGTTATAGCCATTTTAAGATTTTGAATTTTTTTTTCTGGTGCATAATATGACCCCCGCAGACGCCTAGTTTAGGAGTTATAGCCATTTTAAGATTTTGAATTTTTTTTTTTTCTGGTGCATAATATGACCCCCGCAGACGCCTAGTTTAGGAGTTATAGCCATTTTAAGATTTTGAATTTTCTTTTCTCTGGTGCATAATATGACCCCCGCAGACGCCTAGTTTAGGAGTTATAGCCATTTTAAGATTTTGAATTTTCTTTTTTCTGGTGCATAATATGACCCCCGCAGACGCCTAGTTTAGGAGTTATAGCCATTTTAAGATTTTGAATTTTTTTTTTTGGTGCATAATATGACCCCCCCAGACGCCTAGTTTAGGAGTTATAGCCATTTTAAGATTTTGAATTTTCTTTTTTCTGGTGCATATTATGACCCCCGCAGACGCCTAGTTTAGGAGTTATAGCCATTTTAAGATTTTGAATTTTCTTTTTTCTGGTGCATAATATGACCCCCGCAGACGCCTAGTTTAGGAGTTATAGCCATTTTAAGATTTTGAATTTTTTTTTCTGGTGCATGATATGACCCCCGCAGACGCCTAGTTTAGGAGTTATAGCCATTTTAAGATTTTGAATTTTCTTTTTTCTGGTGCATATTATGACCCCCGCAGACGCCTAGTTTAGGAGTTATAGCCATTTTAAGATTTTGAATTTTTTTTCCTGGTGCATAATATGACTCCCGCAGACGCCTAGTTAAGGAGTTATAGCCATTTTAAGATTTTGAATTTTCTTTTTTCTGGTGCATGATATGACCCCCGCAGACGCCTAGTTTAGGAGTTATAGCCATTTTAAGATTTTGAATTTTTTTTTCTGGTGCATAATATGACCCCCGCAGACGCCTAGTTTAGGAGTTATAGCCATTTTAAGATTTTAAATTTTTTTTTTTCTGGTGCATAATATGACCCCCGCAGACGCCTAGTTTAGGAGTTATAGCCATTTTAAGATTTTGAATTTTCTTTTCTCTGGTGCATAATATGACCCCCGCAGACGCCTAGTTTAGGAGTTATAGCCATTTTAAGATTTTGAATTTTCTTTTTTCTGGTGCATAATATGACCCCCGCAGACGCCTAGTTTAGGAGTTATAGCCATTTTAAGATTTTGAATTTTTTTTTCTGGTGCATGATATGACCCCCGCAGACGCCTAGTTTAGGAGTTATAGCCATTTTAAGATTTTGAATTATCTTTTTTCTGGTGCATAATATGACCCCCGCAGACGCCTAGTTTAGGAGTTATAGCCATTTTAAGATTTTGAATTTTTTTTTTTGGTGCATAATATGACCCCCCCTGACGCCTAGTTTAGGAGTTATAGCCATTTTAAGATTTTGAATTTTCTTTTTTCTGGTGCATGATATGACCCCCGCAGACGCCTAGTTTAGGAGTTATAGCCATTTTAAGATTTTGAATTTTCTTTTTTCTGGTGCATAATATGACCCCCGCAGACGCCTAGTTTAGGAGTTATAGCCATTTTAAGATTTTGAATTTTTTTTTTGGTGCATAATATGACCCCCGCAGACGCCTAGTTTAGGAGTTATAGCCATTTTAAGATTTTGAATTTTCTTTTTTCTGGTGCATAACATGACCCCCGCAGACGCCTAGTTTAGGAGTTATAGCCATTTTAAGATTTTGATTTTTTTTGTTTGGTTCATAATATGACCCCCGCGGACGCCTAGTTTAGGAGTTATAGCCATTTTAAGATTTTGAATTTTCTTTTTTCTGGTGCATAATATGACCCCCGCAGACGCCTAGTTTAGGAGTTATAGCCATTTTAAGATTTTGAATTTTTTTTTTGGTGCATAATATGACCCCCGCAGACGCCTAGTTTAGGAGTTATAGCCATTTTAAGATTTTGAATTTTCTTTTTTCTGGTGCATGATATGACCCCCGCAGACGCCTAGTTTAGGAGTTATAGCCATTTTAAGATTTTGAATTTTCTTTTTTCTGGTGCATAATATGACCCCCGCAGACGCCTAGTTTAGGAGTTATAGCCATTTTAAGATTTTGAATTTTCTTTTTTCTGGTGCATGATATGACCCCCGCAGACGCCTAGTTTAGGAGTTATAGCCATTTTAAGATTTTGAATTTTCTTTTTTCTGGTGCATAATATGACCCCCGCAGACGCCTAGTTTAGGAGTTATAGCCATTTTAAGGTTTTGATTTTTTTTTGTTGGTGCATAATATGACCCCCGCGGACGCCTAGTTTAGGAGTTATAGCCATTTTAAGATTTTGAATTTTCTTTTTTCTGGTGCATGATATGACCCCCGCAGACGCCTAGTTTAGGAGTTATAGCCATTTTAAGATTTTGAATTATCTTTTTTCTGGTGCATAATATGACCCCCGCAGACGCCTAGTTTAGGAGTTATAGCCATTTTAAGATTTTGAATTTTTTTTTCTGGTGCATAATATGACCCCCGCACACGCCTAGTTTAGGAGTTATAGCCATTTTAAGATTTTGAATTTTTTTTTTTGGTGCATAATTTGACCCCCGCAGACGCCTAGTTTAGGAGTTATAGCCATTTTAAGATTTTGAATTTTCTTTTTTCTGGTGCATAATATGACCCCCCCAGACGCCTAGTTTAGGAGTTATAGCCATTTTAAGATTTTGAATTTTTTTTTTGGTGCATAATATGACCCCCGCAGACGCCTAGTTTAGGAGTTATAGCCATTTTAAAATTTTGAATTTTCTTTTTTCTGGTGCATGATATGACCCCCGCAGACGCCTAGTTTAGGAGTTATAGCCATTTTAAGATTTTGAATTTTCTTTTTTCTGGTGCATAATATGACCCCCGCAGACGCCTAGTTAAGGAGTTATAGCCATTTTAAGATTTTGAATTTTCTTTTTTCTATTGCATGATATGACCCCCGCAGACGCCTAGTTTAGGAGTTATAGACATTTTAAGATTTTGAATTTTCTTTTTTCTGGTGCATGATATGACCCCCGCAGACGCCTAGTTTAGGAGTTATAGCCATTTTAACATTTTGAATTATCTTTTTTCTGGTGCATAATATGACCCCCGCAGACGCCTAGTTGAGGAGTTATAGCCATTTTAAGATTTTGAATTTTTTTTTCTGGTGCATAATATGACCCCCGCAGACGCCTAGTTTAGGAGTTATAGCTATTTTAAGATTTTGAATTTTTTTTTTTCTGGTGCATAATATGACCCCCGCAGACGCCTAGTTTAGGAGTTATAGCCATTTTAAGATTTTGAATTTTCTTTTCTCTGGTGCATAATATGACCCCCGCAGACGCCTAGTTTAGGAGTTATAGCCATTTTAAGATTTTGAATTTTTTTTTTTGGTGCATAATATGACCCCCCCAGACGCCTAGTTTAGGAGTTATAGCCATTTTAAGATTTTGAATTTTCTTTTTTTTGGTGCATGATATGACCCCCGCAGACGCCTAGTTTAGGAGTTATAGCCATTTTAAGATTTTGAATTTTCTTTTTTCTGGTGCATAATATGACCCCCGCAGACGCCTAGTTTAGGAGTTATAGCCATTTTCAGATTTTGAATTTTCTTTTTTCTGGTGCATAATATGACCCCCGCAGACGCCTAGTTTAGGAGTTATAGCCATTTTAAGATTTTGAATTTTTTTTTCTGGTGCATAATATGACCCCCGCAGACGCCTAGTTAAGGAGTTATAGCCATTTTAAGATTTTGAATTTTCTTTTTTCTGGTGCATGATATGACCCCCGCAGACTCCTAGTTTAGGAGTTATAGCCATTTTAAGATTTTGAATTTTCTTTTTTCTGGTGCATGATATAACCCCCGCAGACGCCTAGTTTGGGAGTTATAGCCATTTTAAGATTTTGAATTTACTTTTTTCTGGTGCATAATATGACCCCCGCAGACGCCTAGTTTAGGAGTTATAGCCATTTTAAGATTTTGAATTTTTTTTTTTCTGGTGCATAATATGACCCCCGCAGACGCCTAGTTAAGGAGTTATAGCCATTTTAAGATTTTGAATTTTCTTTTTTCTGGTGCATAATATGACCCCCGCAGACTCCTAGTTTAGGAGTTATAGCCATTTTAAGATTTTGAATTTTTTTTTTCTGGTGCATAATATGACCCCCGCAGACGCCTAGTTAAGGAGTTATAGCCATTTTAAGATTTTGAATTTTCTTTTTTCTATTGCATGATATGACCCCCGCAGACGCCTAGTTTAGGAGTTATAGCCATTTTAAGATTTTGAATTTTCTTTTTTCTGGTGCATATTATGACCCCCGCAGACGCCTAGTTTAGGAGTTATAGCCATTTTAAGATTTTGAATTATCTTTTTTCTGGTGCATAATATGACCCCCGCAGACGCCTAGTTGAGGAGTTATAGCCATTTTAAGATTTTGAATTTTTTTTTCTGGTGCATAATATGACCCCCGCAGACGCCTAGTTTAGGAGTTATAGCTATTTTAAGATTTTGAATTTTTTTTTTTCTGGTGCATAATATGACCCCCGCAGACGCCTAGTTTAGGAGTTATAGCCATTTTCAGATTTTGAATTTTCTTTTTTCTGGTGCATAATATGACCCCCGCAGACTCCTAGTTTAGGAGTTATAGCCATTTTAAGATTTTGAATTTTTTTTTTTCTGGTGCATAATATGACCCCCGCAGACGCCTAGTTAAGGAGTTATAGCCATTTTAAGATTTTGAATTTTCTTTTTTCTATTGCATGATATGACCCCCGCAGACGCCTAGTTTAGGAGTTATAGCCATTTTAAGATTTTGAATTTTCTTTTTTCTGGTGCATGATATGACCCCCGCAGACGCCTAGTTTAGGAGTTATAGCCATTTTAAGATTTTGAATTATCTTTTTTCTGGTGCATAATATGACCCCCGCAGACGCCTAGTTGAGGAGTTATAGCCATTTTAAGATTTTGAATTTTTTTTTCTGGTGCATAATATGACCCCCGCAGACGCCTAGTTTAGGAGTTATAGCTATTTTAAGATTTTGAATTTTTTTTTTTCTGGTGCATAATATGACCCCCGCAGACGCCTAGTTTAGGAGTTATAGCCATTTTAAGATTTTGAATTTTCTTTTCTCTGGTGCATAATATGACCCCCGCAGACGCCTAGTTTAGGAGTTATAGCCATTTTAAGATTTTGAATTTTTTTTTTTGGTGCATAATATGACCCCCCCAGACGCCTAGTTTAGGAGTTATAGCCATTTTAAGATTTTGAATTTTCTTTTTTTTGGTGCATGATATGACCCCCGCAGACGCCTAGTTTAGGAGTTATAGCCATTTTAAGATTTTGAATTTTCTTTTTTCTGGTGCATAATGACCCCCGCAGACGCCTAGTTTAGGAGTTATAGCCATTTTCAGATTTTGAATTTTCTTTTTTCTGGTGCATAATATGACCCCCGCAGACGCCTAGTTTAGGAGTTATAGCCATTTTAAGATTTTGAATTTTTTTTTCTGGTGCATAATATGACCCCCGCAGACGCCTAGTTAAGGAGTTATAGCCATTTTAAGATTTTGAATTTTCTTTTTTCTGGTGCATGATATGACCCCCGCAGACTCCTAGTTTAGGAGTTATAGCCATTTTAAGATTTTGAATTTTCTTTTTTCTGGTGCATGATATGACCCCCGCAGACGCCTAGTTTGGGAGTTATAGCCATTTTAAGATTTTGAATTTACTTTTTTCTGGTGCATAATATGACCCCCGCAGACGCCTAGTTTAGGAGTTATAGCCATTTTAAGACTTTGAATTTTCTTTTCTCTGGTGCATAATATGACCCCCGCAGACGCCTAGTTTAGGAGTTATAGCCATTTTAAGATTTTGAATTTTCTTTTTTCTGGTGCATGATATGACCCCCGCAGACGCCTAGTTTAGGAGTTATAGCCATTTTAAAATTTTGAATTTTCTCTTTTCTTGTGCATAATATGACCCCCGCAGACGCCTAGTTAAGGAGTTATAGCCATTTTAAGATTTTGAATTTTTTTTTTTGGTGCATAATATGACCCCCCCAGACGCCTAGTTTAGGAGTTATAGCCATTTTAAGATTTTGAATTTTCTTTTTTCTGGTGCATGATATGACCCCCGCAGACGCCTAGTTTAGGAGTTATAGCCATTTTAAGATTTTGAATTTT
Source organism: Volucella zonaria (assembly GCA_963966105.1). NCBI lineage: Eukaryota > Metazoa > Arthropoda > Insecta > Diptera > Syrphidae > Volucella > Volucella zonaria. Next base: position 2,303,188 of record CAWYQB010000254.1, on the reverse strand, counting down.
CTTTTTTCTGGTGCATAATATGACCCCCGCAGACGCCTAGTTTAGGAGTTATAGCCATTTTAAGATTTTGAATTTTCTTTTTTCTGGTGCATAATATGACCCCCGCAGACGCCTAGTTTAGGAGTTATAGCCATTTTAAGATTTTGAATTTTTTTTTTGGTGCATAATATGACCCCCGCAGACGCCTAGTTTAGGAGTTATAGCCATTTTAAGATTTTGAATTTTTTTTTTCTGGTGCATAATATGACCCCAGCAGGCGCCTAGTTTAGAAGTTATAGCCATTTTAAGATTTTGAATTTTCTTTTTTCTGGTGCATGATATGACCCCCGCAGACGCCTAGTTTAGGAGTTATAGCCATTTTAAGATTTTGAATTTTCTTTTTTCTGGTGCATAATATGACCCCCGCAGACGCCTAGTTTAGGAGTTATAGCCATTTTAAGATTTTGAATTTTTTTTTCTGGTGCATAATATGACCCCCGCAGACGCCTAGTTTAGGAGTTAAAGCCATTTTAAGATTTTGAATTTTTTTTTTGGTGCATAAAATGACCCCCGCAGACACCTAGTTTAGGAGTTATAGCCATTTTAAGATTTTGAATTTTCTTTTTTCTGGTGCATAATATGACCCCCGCAGACGCCTAGTTTAGGAGTTATAGCCATTTTAAGATTTTGATTTTTTTTTTTGGTGCATAAAATGACCCCCGCAGACGCCTAGTTTAGGAGTTATCGCCATTTTAAGATTTTGATTTTTTTTGTTTGGTGCATAATATGACCCCCGCGGACGCCTAGTTTAGGAGTTATAGCCATTTTGAGATTTTGAATTTTCTTTTTTCTGGTGCATAATATGACCATCGCAGACGCCTAGTTTAGGAATTATAGCCATTTTAAGATTTTGAATTTTCTTTTTTCTGGTGCATGATATGACCCCCGCAGACGCCTAGTTTAGGAGTTATAGCCATTTTAAGATTTTGAATTTTCTTTTTTCTGGTGCATAATATGACCCCCGCAGACGCCTAGTTTAGGAGTTATAGGTATTTTAAGATTTTGAATTCTCTTTTTTATGCTGTATAATATGACCCCCGCAGACGCCTAGTTTAGGAGTTATAGCCATTTTAAGATTTTGAATTTTTTTTTTTGGTCATAATATGACCCCCGCAGACGCCTAGTTTAGGAGTTATAGCCATTTTAAGATTTTGAATTTTTTTTTTCTGGTGCATAATATGACCCCCGCAGACGCCTAGTTTAGGAATTATACCCATTTTAAGATTTTGAATTTTCTTTTTTCTGGTGCATGATATGACCCCCGCAGACGCCTAGTTTAGGAGTTATAGCCATTTTAAGATTTTGAATTTTCTTTTTTCTGGTGCATGATATGACCCCCGCAGACGCCAAGTTTAGGAGTTATAGCCATTTTAAGATTTTGAATTTTCTTTTTTCTGGTGCATAATATGACCCCCGCAGACGCCTAGTTTAGGAGTTATAGCCCTTTTTAAGATTTTGAATTTTTTTTTTCTGGTGCATGATATGACCCCCGCAGACGCCTAGTTTAGGAGTTATAGCCATTTTAAGATTTTGAATTTTCTTTTTTCTGGTGCATAATATGACCCCCGCAGACGCCTAGTTTAGGAGTTATAGCCATTTTAAGATTTTGAATTTTCTTTTTTCTGGTGCATAATATGACCCCCGCAGACGCCTAGTTTAGGAGTTATAGCCATTTTAAGATTTTGAATTTTTTTTTTGGTGCATAATATGACCTCCGCAGACGCCTAGTTTAGGAGTTATAGCCATTTTAAGATTTTGAATTTTCTTTTTTCTGGTGCATAATATGACCCCCGCAGACGCCTAGTTTAGGAGTTATAGCCATTTTAAGATTTTGAATTTTTTTTTTTTATTTCTTAATATGACCCCCGCAGACGCCTAGTTTAGGAGTTATAGCCATTTTAAGATTTTGAATTTTCTTTTTTCTGGTGCATAATATGACCCCCGCAGACGACTAGTTTAGGAATTACAGCCATTTTAAGATTTTGAATTTTCTTTTTTCTGGTGCATGATATGACCCCCGCAGACGCCTAGTTTAGGAGTTATAGCCATTTTAAGATTTTGAATTTTCTTTTTTCTGGTGCATAATATGACCCCCGCAGACGCCTAGTTAAGGAGTTATAGCTATTTTAAGATTTTGAATTTTCTTTTTTCTGGTGCATGATATGACCCCCGCAGACGCTTAGTTAAGGAGTTATAGCCATTTTAAGATTTTGAATTTTCTTTTTTCTGGTGCATGAAATGACCCCCGCAGACGCCTAGTTTAGGAGTTATAGCCATTTTAAGATTTTGAATTTTCTTTTTTCTGGTGCATAATATGACCCCCGCAGACGCCTAGTTTAGGAGTTATAGCCATTTTAAGATTTTGAATTTTCTTTTTTCTGGTGCATAATATGACCCCCGCAGACGCCTAGTTTAGGAGTTATAGCCATTTTAAGATTTTGAATTTTTTTTTTGGTGCATAAAATGACCCCCGCAGACACCTAGTTTAGGAGTTATAGCCATTTTAAGATTTTGAATTTTTTTTTTCTGGTGCATAATATGACCCTCGCAGACGCCTAGTTTAGGAATTATAGCCATTTTAAGATTTTGAATTTTCTTTTTTCTGGTGCATGATATGACCCCCGCAGACGCCTAGTTTAGGAGTTATAGCCATTTTAAGATTTTGAATTTTCTTTTTTCTGGTGCATAATATGACCCCCGCAGACGCCTAGTTTAGGAGTTATAGCTATTTTAAGATTTTGAATTCTCTTTTTTATGGTGTATAATATGACCCCCGCAGACGCCTAGTTTAGGAGTTATAGTCATTTTAAGATTTTGAATTTTTTTTTCTGGTCATAATATGACCCCCGCAGGCGCCTAGTTTAGGAGTTATAGCCATTTTAAGATTTTGAATTTTCTTTTTTCTGGTGCATGATATGACCCCCGCAGACGCCTAGTTTAGGAGTTATAGCCATTTTAAGATTTTGAATTTTCTTTTTTCTGGTGCATAATATGACCCCCGCAGACGCCTAGTTTAGGAGTTATAGCCATTTTAAGATTTTGAATTTTTTTTTCTGGTGCATAATATGACCCCCGCAGACGCCTAGTTTAGGAGTTATAGCCATTTTAAGATTTTGAATTTTTTTTTTGGTGCATAAAATGACCCCCGCAGACGCCTAGTTTAGGACTTATAGCCATTTTAAGATTTTGAATTTTTTTTTTCTGGTGCATAATATGACCCCCGCAGACGCCTAGTTTAGGAATTATAGCCATTTTAAGATTTTGAATTTTCTTTTTTCTGGTGCATGATATGACCCCCGCAGACGCCTAGTTTAGGAGTTATAGCCATTTTAAGATTTTGAATTTTCTTTTTTCTGGTGCATAATATGACCCCCGCAGACGACTAGTTTAGGAGTTATAGCTATTTTAAGATTTTGAATTCTCTTTTTTATGGTGTATAATATGACCCCCGCAGACGCCTAGTTTAGGAGTTATAGCCATTTTAAGATTTTGAATTTTCTTTTTTCTGGTGCATAATATGACCCCCGCAGACGCCTAGTTTAGGAGTTATAGCCATTTTAAGATTTTGAATTTTGTTTTTTGGTGCATAATATGACCTCCGCAGACGCCTAGTTTAGGAGTTATAGCCATTTTAAGATTTTGAATTTTCTTTTTTCTGGTGCATAATATGACCCCCGCAGACGCCTAGTTTAGGAGTTATAGCCATTTTAAGATTTTGAATTTTCTTTTTTCTGGTGCATAATATGACCCCCGCAGACGCCTAGTTTAGGAGTTATAGCCATTTTAAGATTTTGAATTTTCTTTTTTCTGGTGCATAATATGACCCCCGCAGACGCCTAGTTTAGGAGTTAAAGCCATTTAAAGATTTTGAGTTTTTTTTTTTGGTTCTTAATATGACCCCCGCAGACGCCTAGTTTAGGAGTTATAGCCATTTTAAGATTTTGAATTTTCTTTTTTCTGGTGCATAATATGACCCCCGCAGACGCCTAGTTTAGGAATTATAGCCATTTTAAGATTTTGAATTTTCTTTTTTCTGGTGCATGATATGACCCCCGCAGACGCCTAGTTTAGGAGTTATAGCCATTTTAAGATTTTGAATTTTCTTTTTTCTGGTGCATAATATGACCCCTGCAGACGCCTAGTTTAGGAGTTATAGCCATTTTAAGATTTTGAATTTTCTTTTATCTGGTGCATAATATGACCCACGCAGACGCCTAGTTTAGGAGTTATAGCCATTTTAAAATTTTGAATTTTCTTTTTTCTGGTGCATGATATGACCCCCGCAGACGCTTAGTTAAGGAGTTATACCCATTTTAAGATTTTGAATTTTCTTTTTTCTGGTGCATGATATGACCCCCGCAGACGCCTAGTTTAGGAGTTATAGCCATTTTAAGATTTTGAATTTTCTTTTTTCTGGTGCATAATATGACCCCCGCAGACGCCTAGTTTAGGAGTTATAGCCATTTTAAGATTTTGAATTTTCTTTTTTCTGGTGCATAATATGACCCCCGCAGACGCCTAGTTTGGGAGTTATAGCCATTTTAAGATTTTGAATTTTTTCTTTGGTGCATAATATGATCCCCGCAGACGCCTAGTTTAGGAGTTATAGCCATTTTAAGATTTTGAATTTTTTTTTTCTGGTGCATAATATGACCCCAGCAGGCGCCTAGTTTAGGAGTTATAGCCATTTTAAGATTTTGAATTTTCTTTTTTCTGGTGCATGATATGACCCCCGCAGACGCCTAGTTTAGGAGTTATAGCCATTTTAAGATTTTGAATTTTCTTTTTTCTGGTGCATAATATGACCCCCGCAGACGCCTAGTTTAGGAGTTATAGCCATTTTAAGATTTTGAATTTTTTTTTCTGGTGCATAATATGACCCCCGCAGACGCCTAGTTTAGGAGTTATAGCCTTTTAAGATTTTGAATTTTTTTTTTTGGTTCTTAATATGACCCCCGCAGACGCCTAGTTTAGGAGTTATAGCCATTTTAAGATTTTGAATTTTCTTTTTTCTGGTGCATAAAATGATCCCCGTAGACGCCTAGTTTAGGAGTTATAGCCATTTTAAGATTTTGAATTTTTTTTTTCTGGTCATAATATGACCCCAGCAGGCGCCTAGTTTAGGAGTTATAGCCATTTTAAGATTTTGAATTTTCTTTTTTCTGGTGCATAATATGACCCCCGCAGACGCCTAGTTTGGGAGTTATAGCCATTTTAAGATTTTGAATTTTTTCTTTGGTGCATAATATGATCCCCGCAGACGCCTAGTTTAGGAGTTATAGCCATTTTAAGATTTTGAATTTTTTTTTTCTGGTGCATAAAATGACCCCCGCAGACGCCTAGTTTAGGAGTTATAGCCATTTTAAGATTTTGAATTTTCTTTTTTCTGGTGCATAAAATGACCCCCGCAGACGCCTAGTTTAGGAATTACAGCCATTTTAAGATTTTGAATTTTCTTTTTTCTGGTGCATAATATGACCCCCGCAGACGCGTAGTTTAGGAGTTATAGCCATTTTAAGATTTTGAATTTTCTTTTTTCTGGTGCTTAATTTGACCCCCGCAGACGCCTAGTTTAGGAGTTATAGCCATTTTAAGATTGTGAATTTTTTTTTTTGGTTCTTAATATGACCCCCGCAGACGCCTAGTTTAGGAGTTATAGCCATTTTAAGATTTTGAATTTTCTTTTTTCTGGTGCATAAAATGATCCCCGTAGACGCCTAGTTTAGGAGTTATAGCCATTTTAAGATTTTGAATTTTTTTTTTTGGTGCATAATATGACCCCCGCAGACGCTTAGTTTAGGAGTTATAGCCATTTTAAGATTTTGAATTTTCTTTTTTCTGGTGCATAATATGACACCCGCAGACGCCTAGTTTAGGAGTTATAGCCAATTTAAGATTTTGAATTTTCTTTTCTCTGGTGCATAATATGACCCCCGCAGACGCCTAGTTTAGGAGTTATAGCCATTTTAAGATTTTGAATTTTCTTTTTTCTGGTGCATAATATGACCCCCGCAGACGCCTAGTTAAGGAGTTATAGCCATTTTAAGATTTTGAATTTTCTTTTTTCTGGTGCATGATATGACCCCCGCAGACGCCTAGTTTAGGAGTTATAGTCATTTTAAGATTTTGAATTTTTTTTTCTGGTCATAATATGACCCCCGCAGGCGCCTAGTTTAGGAGTTATAGCCATTTTAAGATTTTGAATTTTCTTTTTTCTGGTGCATGATATGACCCCCGCAGACGCCTAGTTTAGGAGTTATAGCCATTTTAAGATTTTGAATTTTCTTTTTTCTGGTGCATAATATGACACCCGCAGACGCCTAGTTTAGGAGTTATAGCCAATTTAAGATTTTGAATTTTCTTTTCTCTGGTGCATAATATGACCCCCGCAGACGCCTAGTTTAGGAGTTATAGCCATTTTAAGATTTTGAATTTTCTTTTTTCTGGTGCATAATATGACCCCCGCAGACGCCTAGTTAAGGAGTTATAGCTATTTTAAGATTTTGAATTCTCTTTTTTATGGTGTATAATATGACCCCCGCAGACGCCTAGTTTAGGAGTTATAGTCATTTTAAGATTTTGAATTTTTTTTTCTGGTCATAATATGACCCCCGCAGGCGCCTAGTTTAGGAGTTATAGCCATTTTAAGATTTTGAATTTTCTTTTTTCTGGTGCATGATATGACCCCCGCAGACGCCTAGTTTAGGAGTTATAGCCATTTTAAGATTTTGAATTTTCTTTTTTCTGGTGCATAATATGACCCCCGCAGACGCCTAGTTTAGGAGTTATAGCCATTTTAAGATTTTGAATTTTTTTTTCTGGTGCATAATATGACCCCCGCAGACGCCTAGTTTAGGAGTTATAGCCATTTTAAGATTTTGAATTTTTTTTTTGGTGCATAAAATGACCCCCGCAGACGCCTAGTTTAGGACTTATAGCCATTTTAAGATTTTGAATTTTTTTTTTCTGGTGCATAATATGACCCCCGCAGACGCCTAGTTTAGGAATTATAGCCATTTTAAGATTTTGAATTTTCTTTTTTCTGGTGCATGATATGACCCCCGCAGACGCCTAGTTTAGGAGTTATAGCCATTTTAAGATTTTGAATTTTCTTTTTTCTGGTGCATAATATGACCCCCGCAGACGACTAGTTTAGGAGTTATAGCTATTTTAAGATTTTGAATTCTCTTTTTTATGGTGTATAATATGACCCCCGCAGACGCCTAGTTTAGGAGTTATAGCCATTTTAAGATTTTGAATTTTCTTTTTTCTGGTGCATAATATGACCCCCGCAGACGCCTAGTTTAGGAGTTATAGCCATTTTAAGATTTTGAATTTTGTTTTTTGGTGCATAATATGACCTCCGCAGACGCCTAGTTTAGGAGTTATAGCCATTTTAAGATTTTGAATTTTCTTTTTTCTGGTGCATAATATGACCCCCGCAGACGCCTAGTTTAGGAGTTATAGCCATTTTAAGATTTTGAATTTTCTTTTTTCTGGTGCATAATATGACCCCCGCAGACGCCTAGTTTAGGAGTTATAGCCATTTTAAGATTTTGAATTTTCTTTTTTCTGGTGCATAATATGACCCCCGCAGACGCCTAGTTTAGGAGTTAAAGCCATTTAAAGATTTTGAGTTTTTTTTTTTGGTTCTTAATATGACCCCCGCAGACGCCTAGTTTAGGAGTTATAGCCATTTTAAGATTTTGAATTTTCTTTTTTCTGGTGCATAATATGACCCCCGCAGACGCCTAGTTTAGGAATTATAGCCATTTTAAGATTTTGAATTTTCTTTTTTCTGGTGCATGATATGACCCCCGCAGACGCCTAGTTTAGGAGTTATAGCCATTTTAAGATTTTGAATTTTCTTTTTTCTGGTGCATAATATGACCCCTGCAGACGCCTAGTTTAGGAGTTATAGCCATTTTAAGATTTTGAATTTTCTTTTATCTGGTGCATAATATGACCCACGCAGACGCCTAGTTTAGGAGTTATAGCCATTTTAAAATTTTGAATTTTCTTTTTTCTGGTGCATGATATGACCCCCGCAGACGCTTAGTTAAGGAGTTATACCCATTTTAAGATTTTGAATTTTCTTTTTTCTGGTGCATGATATGACCCCCGCAGACGCCTAGTTTAGGAGTTATAGCCATTTTAAGATTTTGAATTTTCTTTTTTCTGGTGCATAATATGACCCCCGCAGACGCCTAGTTTAGGAGTTATAGCCATTTTAAGATTTTGAATTTTCTTTTTTCTGGTGCATAATATGACCCCCGCAGACGCCTAGTTTGGGAGTTATAGCCATTTTAAGATTTTGAATTTTTTCTTTGGTGCATAATATGATCCCCGCAGACGCCTAGTTTAGGAGTTATAGCCATTTTAAGATTTTGAATTTTTTTTTTCTGGTGCATAATATGACCCCAGCAGGCGCCTAGTTTAGGAGTTATAGCCATTTTAAGATTTTGAATTTTCTTTTTTCTGGTGCATGATATGACCCCCGCAGACGCCTAGTTTAGGAGTTATAGCCATTTTAAGATTTTGAATTTTCTTTTTTCTGGTGCATAATATGACCCCCGCAGACGCCTAGTTTAGGAGTTATAGCCATTTTAAGATTTTGAATTTTTTTTTCTGGTGCATAATATGACCCCCGCAGACGCCTAGTTTAGGAGTTATAGCCTTTTAAGATTTTGAATTTTTTTTTTTGGTTCTTAATATGACCCCCGCAGACGCCTAGTTTAGGAGTTATAGCCATTTTAAGATTTTGAATTTTCTTTTTTCTGGTGCATAAAATGATCCCCGTAGACGCCTAGTTTAGGAGTTATAGCCATTTTAAGATTTTGAATTTTTTTTTTCTGGTCATAATATGACCCCAGCAGGCGCCTAGTTTAGGAGTTATAGCCATTTTAAGATTTTGAATTTTCTTTTTTCTGGTGCATAATATGACCCCCGCAGACGCCTAGTTTGGGAGTTATAGCCATTTTAAGATTTTGAATTTTTTCTTTGGTGCATAATATGATCCCCGCAGACGCCTAGTTTAGGAGTTATAGCCATTTTAAGATTTTGAATTTTTTTTTTCTGGTGCATAAAATGACCCCCGCAGACGCCTAGTTTAGGAGTTATAGCCATTTTAAGATTTTGAATTTTCTTTTTTCTGGTGCATAAAATGACCCCCGCAGACGCCTAGTTTAGGAATTACAGCCATTTTAAGATTTTGAATTTTCTTTTTTCTGGTGCATAATATGACCCCCGCAGACGCGTAGTTTAGGAGTTATAGCCATTTTAAGATTTTGAATTTTCTTTTTTCTGGTGCTTAATTTGACCCCCGCAGACGCCTAGTTTAGGAGTTATAGCCATTTTAAGATTGTGAATTTTTTTTTTTGGTTCTTAATATGACCCCCGCAGACGCCTAGTTTAGGAGTTATAGCCATTTTAAGATTTTGAATTTTCTTTTTTCTGGTGCATAAAATGATCCCCGTAGACGCCTAGTTTAGGAGTTATAGCCATTTTAAGATTTTGAATTTTTTTTTTCTGGTCATAATATGACCCCAGCAGGCGCCTAGTTTAGGAGTTATAGCCATTTTAAGATTTTGAATTTTCTTTTTTCTGGTGCATGATATGACCCCCGCAGACGCCTAGTTTAGGAGTTATAGCCATTTTAAGATTTTGAATTTTCTTTTTTCTGCTGCATAATATGACCCCCGCAGACGCCTAGTTTAGGAGTTATAGCCATTTTAAGATTTTGAGTTTTTTTTTTTGGTTCTTAATATGACCCCCGCAGACGCCTAGTTTAGGAGTTATAGCCATTTTAAGATTTTGAATTTTCTTTTTTCTGGTGCATAATATGTCCCCCGCAGACGCCTAGTTTAGGAATTACAGCCATTTTAAGATTTTGAATTTTCTTTTTTCTGGTGCATGATATGACCCCCGCAGACGCCTAGTTTAGGAGTTATAGCCATTTTAAGATTTTGAATTTTCTTTTTTCTGCTGCATAATATGACCCCCGCAGACGCCTAGTTTAGGAGTTATAGCCATTTTAAGATTTTGAGTTTTTTTTTTTGGTTCTTAATATGACCCCCGCAGACGCCTAGTTTAGGAGTTATAGCCATTTTAAGATTTTGAATTTTCTTTTTTCTGGTGCATAATATGACCCCCGCAGACGCCTAGTTTAGGAGTTATAGCCATTTTAAGATTTTGAATTTTCTTTTTTCTGCTGCATAATATGACCCCCGCAGACGCCTAGTTTAGGAGTTATAGCCATTTTAAGATTTTGAGTTTTTTTTTTTGGTTCTTAATATGACCCCCGCAGACGCCTAGTTTAGGAGTTATAGCCATTTTAAGATTTTGAATTTTCTTTTTTCTGGTGCATAATATGTCCCCCGCAGACGCCTAGTTTAGGAATTACAGCCATTTTAAGATTTTGAATTTTCTTTTTTCTGGTGCATGATATGACCCCCGCAGACGCCTAGTTTAGGAGTTATAGCCATTTTAAGATTTTGAATTTTCTTTTTTCTGGTGCATAATATGACCCCTGCAGACGCCTAGTTTAGGAGTTATAGCCATTTTAAGATTTTGAATTTTCTTTTATCTGGTGCATAATATGACCCACGCAGACGCCTAGTTTAGGAGTTATAGCCATTTTAAAATTTTGAATTTTCTTTTTTCTGGTGCATGATATGACCCCCGCAGACGCTTAGTTAAGGAGTTATACCCATTTTAAGATTTTGAATTTTCTTTTTTCTGGTGCATGATATGACCCCCGCAGACGCCTAGTTTAGGAGTTATAGCCATTTTAAGATTTTGAATTTTCTTTTTTCTGGTGCATAATATGACCCCCGCAGACGCCTAGTTTAGGAGTTATAGCCATTTTAAGATTTTGAATTTTCTTTTTTCTGGTGCATAATATGACCCCCGCAGACGCCTAGTTTGGGAGTTATAGCCATTTTAAGATTTTGAATTTTTTTTTTGGTGCATAATATGATCCCCGCAGACGCCTAGTTTAGGAGTTATAGCCATTTTAAGATTTTGAATTTTCTTTTTTCTGGTGCATAATATGACCCCCGCAGACGCCTAGTTTAGGAGTTATAGCCATTTTAAGATTTTGAATTTTTTTTTCTGGTGCATAATATGACCCCCGCAGACGCCTAGTTTAGGAGTTATAGCCATTTTAAGATTTTGAATTTTTTTTTTGGTGCATAAAATGACCCCCGCAGACGCCTAGTTTAGGAGTTTATAGCCATTTTAAGATTTTGAATTTTCTTTTTTCTGGTGCATAAAATGACCCCCGCAGACGCCTAGTTTAGGAATTACAGCCATTTTAAGATTTTGAATTTTCTTTTTTCTGGTGCATAATATGACCCCCGCAGACGCGTAGTTTAGGAGTTATAGCCATTTTAAGATTTTGAATTTTCTTTTTTCTGGTGCATAATTTGACCCCCGCAGACGCCTAGTTTAGGAGTTATAGCCATTTTAAGATTGTGAATTTTTTTTTTTGGTTCTTAATATGACCCCCGCAGACGCCTAGTTTAGGAGTTATAGCCATTTTAAGATTTTGAATTTTCTTTTTTCTGGTGCATAATATGACCCCGCAGACGCCTAGTTTAGGAATTACAGCCATTTTAAGATTTTGAATTTTCTTTTTTCTGGTGCATGATATGACCCCCGCAGACGCCTAGTTTAGGAGTTATAGCCATTTTAAGATTTTGAATTTTCTTTTTTCTGGTGCATAATATGACCCCCGCAGACGCCTAGTGTAGGAGTTATAGCCATTTTAAGATTTTGAATTTTCTTTTTTCTGGTGCATAATATGACCCCCGCAGACGCCTAGTTTAGGAGTTATAGCCATTTTAAGATTTTGAATTTTCTTTTTTCTGGTGCATAATATGATCCCCGTAGACGCCTAGTTTAGGAGTTATAGCCATTTTAAGATTTTGAATTTTTTTTTTCTGGTGCATAATATGACCCCAGCAGGCGCCTAGTTTAGGAGTTATAGCCATTTTAAGATTTTGAATTTTCTTTTTTCTGGTGCATGATATGACCCCCGCAGACGCCTAGTTTAGGAGTTATAGCCATTTTAAGATTTTGAATTTTTTTTTCTGGTGCATAATATGACCCCCGCAGACGCCTAGTTTAGGAGTTATAGCCATTTTAAGATTTTGAATTTTTTTTTCTGGTGCATAATATGACCCCCGCAGACGCCTAGTTTAGGAGTTATAGCCATTTTAAGATTTTGAATTTTTTTTTTGGTGCATAAAATGACCCCCGCAGACGCCTAGTTTAGGAGTTATAGCCATTTTAAGATTGTGCATTTTTTTTTTTGGTTCTTAATATGACCCCCGCAGACGCCTAGTTTAGGAGTTATAGCCATTTTAAGATTTTGAATTTTCTTTTTTCTGGTGCATAATATGACCCCCGCAGACGCCTAGTTTAGGAATTACAGCCATTTTAAGATTTTGAATTTTCTTTTTTCTGGTGCATGATATGACCCCCGCAGACGCCTAGTTTAGGAGTTATAGCCATTTTAAGATTTTGAATTTTTTTTTCTGGTCATAATATAACCCCCGCAGACGCCTAGTTTAGGAGTTATAGCCATTTTAAGATTTTGAATTTTCGTTTTTCTGGTGCATAATATGACCCCCGCAGACGCCTAGTTTAGGAATTACAGCCATTTTAAGATTTTGAATTTTCTTTTTTCTGGTGCATAATATGACCCCCGCACACGCTAGTTTAGGAGTTATAGCCATTTTAAGATTTTGAATTTTTTTTTTGGTGCATAATATGACCCCCGCAGACGCCTAGTTTTGCGGACAGGCGACTCAACTACGACAGAGACGTCGCACACGGGAGTGCGGAGCGCCTCCGGTTCAGTAGGGTGGTAGGGAGTGGCGATAGGAGGGATGTTGCTCAGCAGCACCAGCAATTTTGGTGGCTTGTTGAAGGAGAGGATGCGTCCTCGTCGAATTCCTCTAGCAATAGGTAGCTTCATGTGAAGCAAAGTCGGTTAGCCTAATTTTTTGTTTTTTAGCCATGGCCGGCTTACATAATTTTAGGTACGATTAAGTTAGATTTAAGTATAAAAAAAAAAAAAAATAAAAAATAAAAAAAAAATAAAAAAAAAAAACTAAAAAAAAAGAAGTATATATATGTGCATATATTTATATATTAAGTTTATATATATCATGTATATATATATATTTGTATGTGTATGTTATGTATTAGATGTAAGTAGATTAGATCTTAGGTAGTTTGTAAGTGTTAGTTTTAAGTTTTATAATAAAGTAAAAAAAAAAGTCAGGTTACTAAGTTTTTGTTAAAAAATGTTTTCTTAGTTTTAATAATGAATAGAGATAGTATAAACATATAACGTAAGATTCGTCGAAAGACATAGTTTAAGTGTTAGGTTTAACTTAGAGTGCCCGCATGGGGCCAGTAAGTTAGAATAAGATAATTTTAAGTTAATTAAGCTAATTTTTAAGCGTTTTATTTGTCTAGCATGTAAGAATTAATTAATGAATGAAAATAAAAATGCATACAAACTGACTGAACTGCAGACGCCTAGTTTAGGAGTTATAGCCATTTTAAGATTTTGAATTTTCTTTTTTCTGGTGCATAATATGACCCCCGCAGACGCCTAGTTTAGGAGTTATAGCCATTTTAAGATTTTGAATTTTTTTTTTTGGTTCTTAATATGACCCCCGCAGACGCCTAGTTTAGGAGTTATAGCCATTTTAAGATTTTGAATTTTCTTTTTTCTGGTGCATAATATGACCCCCGCAGACGCCTAGTTAAGGAGTTATAGCCATTTTAAGATTTTGAATTTTCTTTTTTCTGGTGCATAATATGACCCCCGAAGACGCCTAGTTTAGGAGTTATAGCCATTTTAAGATTTTGAATTTTCTTTTTTCTGGTGCATAATATGACCCCCGCAGACGCCTAGTTTAGGAATTACAGCCATTTTAAGATTTTGAATTTTCTTTTTTCTGGTGCATGATATGACCCCCGCAGACGCCTAGTTTAGGAGTTATAGCCATTTTAAGATTTTGAATTTTCTTTTTTCTGGTGCATAATATGACCCCTGCAGACGCCTAGTTTAGGAGTTATAGCCATTTTAAGATTTTGACTTTTCTTTTATCTGGTGCATAATATAACCCCCGCAGACGCCTACTTTAGGAGTTATAGCCATTTTAAAATTTTGAATTTTCTTTTTTCTGGTGCATGATATGACCCCCGCAGACGCTTAGTTAAGGAGTTATACCCATTTTAAGATTTTGAATTTTCTTTTTTCTGGTGCATGATATGACCCCCGCAGACGCCTAGTTTAGGAGTTATAGCCATTTTAAGATTTTGAATTTTCTTTTTTCTGGTGCATGATATGACCCCCGCAGACGCCTTGTTTAGGAGTTATAGCCATTTTAAGATTTTGAATTTTCTTTTTTCTGGTGCATAATATGACCCCCGCAGACGCCTAGTTAAGGAGTTATAGCCATTTTAAGATTTTGAATTTTCTTTTTTCTGGTGCATGATATGACCCCCGCAGACGCCTAGTTTAGGAGTTATAGCCATTTTAAGATTTTGAATTTTCTTTTTTCTGGTGCATAATATGACCCCCGCAGACGCCTAGTTTAGGAGTTATCGCCATTTTAAGATTTTGATTTTTTTTGTTTGGTGCATAATATGACCCCCGCGGACGCCTAGTTTAGGAGTTATAGCCATTTTAAGATTTTGAATTTTCTTTTTTCTGGTGCATAATATGACCCCCGCAGACGCCTAGTTTAGGAGTTATAGCCATTTTAAAATTTTGAATTTTTTTTTCTGGTGCATAATATGACCCCCGCACACGCCTAGTTTAGGAGTTATAGCCATTTTAAGATTTTGAAGTTTTTTTTTTGATGCATAATATGACCCCCGCAGACGCTTAGTTTAGGAGTTATAGCCATTTTAAGATTTTGAATTTTCTTTTTTCTGGTGCATAATATGACCCCCGCAGACGCCTAGTTTAGGAGTTATAGCCATTTTAAGATTTTGAATTTTTTTTTTGGTGCATAATATGACCCCCGCAGACGCCTAGTTTAGGAGTTATAGCCATTTTAAAATTTTGAATTTTATTTTTTCTGGTGCATGATATGACCCCCGCAGACGCCTAGTTTAGGAGTTATAGCCATTTTAAGATTTTGAATTTTCTTTTTTCTGGTGCATAATATGACCCCCGCAGACACCTAGTTTAGGAGTTATAGCCATTTTAAGATTTTGAATTTTTTTTTCTGGTGCATAATATGACCCCCGCAGACGCCTAGTTTAGGAGTTATAGCCATTTTAAGATTTTGAATTTTTTTTTTGGTGCATAAAATGACCCCCGCAGACGCCTAGTTTAGGAGTTATAGCCATTTTAAGATTTTGAATTTTCTTTTTTCTGGTGCATAATACGACCCCCGCAGACGCCTAGTTTAGGAATTATAGCCATTTTAAGATTTTGAATTTTCTTTTTTCTGGTGCATGATATGACCCCCGCAGACGCCTAGTTTAGGAGTTATAGCCATTTTAAGATTTTGAATTTTCTTTTTTCTGGTGCATAATATGACCCCCGCAGACGCCTAGTTTAGGAGTTATAGCTATTTTAAGATTTTGAATTCTCTTTTTTATGGTGTATAATATGACCCCCGCAGACGCCTAGTTTAGGAGTTATAGCCATTTTAAGATTTTGAATTTTCTTTTTTCTGGTGCATGATATGACCCCCGCAGACGCCTAGTTTAGGAATTATAGCCATTTTAAGATTTTGAACTTTCTTTTTTCTGGTGCATGATATGACCCCCGCAGACGCCTAGTTTAGGAGTTATAGCCATTTTAAGATTTTGAATTTTCTTTTTTCTGGTGCATAATATGACCCCCGCAGACGCCTAGTTTAGGAGTTATAGCCATTTTAAGATTTTGAATTTTTTTTTCTGGTCATAATATGACCCCCGCAGACGCCTAGTTTAGGAGTTATAGCCATTTTAAGATTTTGAATTTTCTTTTTTCTGGTGCATGATATGACCCCCGCAGACGCCTAGTTTAGGAGTTATAGCCATTTTAAGATTTTGAATTTTCTTTTTTCTGGTGCATAATATGACCCCCGCAGACGCCTAGTTTAGGAGTTATAGCCATTTTAAGATTTTGAATTTTTTTTTTGGTGCATAAAATGACCCCCGCAGACGCCTAGTTTAGGAGTTATAGCCATTTTAAGATTTTGAATTTTTTTTTTCTGGTGCATGATATGACCCCCGCAGACGCCTAGTTTAGGAGTTATAGCCATTTTAAGATTTTGAATTTTCTTTTTTTTTAGTTTTAGTTTTAAATGAATTTTTATTTTCTAAATCATTAACTCTTACATACTAACAAAAAATGCTTAAATGCTAGCTTAAAATTACTTAACAAACTTATACTAACTTACTGGCCCCACACAGGCACTCTAAGCTACTCTAAACTCTTATATATATGTCTTTCGACTTTGTTTACATTTTATTTATTAATACTTATTTTCTATGCTTAAGGCTAAGAAAAAATTTAACAAAAAACTTAGCATATGGACATAATTTTTTATTTCTTATAAAAACTTAATATCTAACTTAAAATAAACCTTAGTCTACCTAACCTATATACACAATACACACATACACACATATAGATATTATACACAATACATACATATACCAGTATATACCTTTATATATACTAATATATATATGTATTCCTTAAATGCTAACCTAAACCTATGCAAGCTGGCCATCGCTATTTACAGAACAAATAGACTGGTCAGCTCTGCCTCATTAGTGAGGCTGGTCTGTAATTGACGGAAACGACGACATAACATCTTCTCCATCATTCAACCACCAGAAATGCTGGTGCTGCTGAACGACATCCCTCTTATCGCTATTCCCCACCGCCCTACTGAACCTGAGACGATCCACACTGCCGTGTGCGACGTCTCTGTTGTAGTTGAGTCGCCTGTCCCCAGCTTTCCGAGCGACATGGAAGATTAACGGGACCGCTGATCTATCCTGGATCAACCCTATCTGATCTAGGTAGAGGAATGCTTCCGGTGGAACGTAGCCGTCAGAACGCACTCTCTCTTGGTAAAGGTAGTTGGGGTAGTAAGCCCCATATATCAGGTTATTCGTCGAGTTCATTGCTCTTGCAATGTACCTTCGAGTCAGCTTAATTACGAAGTTGTCCACTCGTATTAGGTTCGCCCTGTTGTAAAGGACCTCATTACGATAAAATTTTTTGTACTCCGACTCTGGTGTTCTGTACAAGCGAAGGCAAGCCCTAAGGCAAGCCCTCTCAAACACCCGAATCTTTTCCATTAAGCTTGCTCGCACATTGAACCACACGGGGCACCCGAATACCAGCATGGGCCTGATAAGGGCCATGTAGCAGATTACCTTTACCCTCTCATCGAGTTGGCTGCTATAAAACAGTCTCTTTGTAAGGGCAAAAGCGCCTTTAGCTCTGGCCGGAGCAGCATCTACATTTTTATCAAAATACAGAAACCGATCTAGCCAGATCCCAAGGTATCTGACTACATTCCGACAGGCAAGAGGCTGTCCGTGTTGTCCAATGATCGAGAACTTACGCCAATTTTTCCTGGTATCCCTAGAGGCTCCAGACAACGGCGTCCTAAAGAGAATGGTTTCCGACTTCTGAAAGTTGATTTTCAACTTCCAGTCATCGCAAAATCGTCTTATCTTATCGAAGTCACACTGCAAGAGAGTATTAATGACCTCGATTTTTGGACCTGTTCTGTACGCTATCAAATCGTCTGCGTACGCAATAGTATGGGGAAGTGAACCAATCAAGTCGCTTGTATAAATGTTGAATAGGATCGGCGAATTGACCGCGCCTTGCTGAAGACCATTTTTAATTTGAAATATTCCAACAGAAGTCACATCGCCATTTTTCACGATGAACTGTCTGTTGGTTAGCATATTAAAAAGAATGTACAAGAGTGGTTTACTGATCCCCAGCCTAGTCAGCTTATAGAAAAGACCCTCTAACCATACAGTGTCGAAGGCCTTCTCCAAGTCAACAAGGCAGGCACCAGTGCATTGGTTTTTGCCTTTATTCCATTGGATATCGGACACCAGTTTAGACGCGGCATGTGAGATATCATGTCCCGCCTTAAAACCGAATTGATTATCCGGAACTATATTTTTGTCCTCAACCCACCTAGACAGAGCTCTATTGATTGCTTTTTCAAACACCTTACTGATATTCGGAAGGAGGCTTATCGACCGGAGATTCGCCGGATTGGATATATCCTTTCCCTTTTTGGGGATAGGTTGCACCACCGCCGTTTTCCAATGCGCTGGATAATGTGCATTATTCATTGCATTATTAAACAGGGTGGTGTAAATGTCCACCGCTTCTAGAGGAAGATGTCGAAGCACGATGTTCGGAATACCATCGGTCCCCACTGATTTCTTAGCCCTGATTGTGTCGAAGATCTCACGGAGCTCTTCCTTCGAAATGAACGGAGGTAGGTCACCCTCTCTGGTAATGACATTATTTGCCATATTTTCGTCGCTGAACCGGGTGAAACCAGAGCCCTCGGATCGCCAGTTCTCTACTTCATTTCGAATGAAGAAGTCGTGCACCAAGACGCGATTGTCCAGGTCATAACTAGGTCCAATGGTATCAGTGGCCTTGTATATTTCCTGGAAAGTCGCCCCTATGGCTTCAACCTTCTCCTGTGGATCCTCGATCACAAAGAAGTCGTCGTCATCAGCGGCCTCATTTGGATCAATACCTGCTATTGTCAGTAACCGTTCGTTGTCTGTTGTCCGGGCTATTTTAAGACACTGAAGGTCGTTTTGATTTTTTCTCCGAAATAGTTTATTTATTTGCGGGAACATATTCGGGTTGCTGGTGTTTACAGCCCGAACTCTGTTGTTCCAATACGAACTTACAGAAATTCTGTAATTCTCTTTTATTAACGTTTGAATATTTTTAATCGACGACTTCAGTGTCCTAATCTCCGGGTCTTGTCTGTCAATTAACTGCCTGTACAAGTTTTTGAGTCTTGACAGAAGTCTACTTTTCTGTCGGTGCAGTGCGTCAATAGTAGGATTGCGGAACAGGTCTTCGTTAGTCGTATGTCGATAGCGCGGTATTGTAGCGTCCATAGTTTGTTTAATTGTCTCGTCCATCTGTTTTAGATACTTGTCGATCTCCTCGTTTGACAAATTCCTATTGGACGGCGGGCGGTGGAGCGTGTTTGAGGCGAGTGCTCTTGTCAATGTTGCGGAGAAGCGTGTCCATCGAGTCTTACTGTAGTTGTAAGAATATCTTTGGACAAACTCCTCCAATTCCGCAATTTCGTTGGGAACTGTAATTTCGGTGCTAAAACCGCAATGGTCACTGTCATACACGAATGTGCGCAGACAGTTTAACGTTTGTAAATTCGTACCTGTCAGTCGTATTCGTTCGTCATACAGCAGTAGGTCCAAATAAGACCCGCCTCTGGGAAACGACGGGTTATCCGTCGCCTTAAGACCGAGTCTGTACATGACATCGTGCTGACCCCACCAATCAAGTAGTAGGTTCCCTCTAGTATTTGGCAAATTATTTCCCCAATCTCTGTGTTTAGCGTTGAAGTCCCCGCCGATTATAAAATAATTCTCCCCCGATTCCAGCCTCAGAAGTCGAAAAAGCGTGTCGAGCTCTGTAATGAATAAAGTGGATTGTGGAGCCTCAGGTGCACAAACAGAGGCCAAGTACAGCCGCTTTCCACTGCGGAGCGGGATATAAATGACGACTGCCTCCAACACCCGGAACCTACGCAACCCTCCCTTGTACACTCTGTGAAATTTTATACCTTGTTTAATGAAGATGGCGACACCGCCTCCACGTTCGGATCCGGGCCTGTTTCTCCTTCTAACAATATAATTATTGTACTCCAGTTTGTGCTTATCGGTTAGCTTGGTTTCGCTAGCGAAAAGCACATCAGGAGATTGGTCTTGTAGCAATTTAAACATCGCGGCTCTTCGTTCGATCCTAATCAGTGAATTAACATTCACCGCAAGGACCTTCAAAGTTTGCTCCACCATGTGCGTACCCATTACGACATGTGTTGCGTTAGGCCCGGCAGCAGCGCGTAGATCTGGTCCACCCGCTTGGCCTGTTCTTGCACCTGCTTTTGCAGCTGAGCCATCTGCCCTTGGATTGCGAGCAAGATGGCCAGCATGTTAGGTGCAGCTTCCGTTGTTCTCGGCATTGGCGCCGGAGAAACAACAGTCGCTTGCTGTACCGTAGCCCCCCTACCTGACGCCATTTGGGCGTAGGAAATTTGGGGCGTGACGGCTGGTGTTTGAAACCTCACAGGTGAACGTTTGACCTCCACCTTCTGCTGCCGAGCCAGTTTTGCTTTTTTAATGTCAGCGAACTTAGGACAACCCCGATAGTTTGCGGTGTGTCCCACGTTCCCACATAACACGCACGAGAGCTGCGCCCTATCGGATACTCCGTCCCTACCCAGAGAACACTCCTCGGAACTGTGGTTCTTTGCGCACTTCACGCATCGAGGCTGCATTTGGCAGTTCGACGCGGCGTGCCCGAACCTCTGGCAGCGAACGCATTGTATAACGCCTTCGCTCCTTTTTAATTTTTCCCAGTGAACCACATGGTAGTCTAGGACATTGATACTCCTTAGACTATCCAGACGGCTTTCGGGACTGAGCTGCACCAGGAAGAACGGCAGACTCCGTTTCTCCCGCCTGGCTCTAGCTGTAGTAAATGGCTTTACCCCCACAAACTTGAGTCCTTCGCACTTCTTCTCTTTGAGCAGTGCCAGGATCTCTTCAGGATCAGAAGACGGTTCCAACCCCTTCAGCAGCATCGATTGCCGCTTTTCACACTTCGGTGTGAATGAGTAGTGCTCCGTCGTCGTTTCCTTTAGGAGCTCTTTGACTTTCGCGTAGCCCTCCACTGTATTACAGTGGATGGCATGACGATCGTTCCCCAATCTCTTTATGTTAAAATTATTACCAATGACCAACTTACAAAGGTCCTTAGTAGCATTTACCTCTAGTTTATAGGTGTTGATAGGAGGCACCTTCTCCTTCTTCTTCTGCTGATGCTGCTGCTGTTGTTGTTGTTGCTGCTGCTGTTGTTGTTGTTGTTGCTGCTGCTGCTGCTGTTTTTGCTGTTGCCGTTTTTGTGACTGCTCTTGTTGTTGTTGCTGGTATTTATTAACCTTTTGTTGTTGTAGCACTTGTGCTATTTTATTTGTTTGGTGTTGTTGTTGTGCCTACTTTTGAGCATGCTGATGTTGTTGGGATTGCTGCTGCTCTTCCCTCTTTCTTCTGACCATTTGCTTTTCTTTTATGGCCAGCACTCTTTGTTGTAGCATTTTGATGCTACTACTAATCGCCTCCATCTCTTCCTCTTCATCATCGGATTCACTTGCTGCCAATGAAGCGAAGTTGTTCCCTTCCCTCACCCCGCCAAGCAGCTTTACAGTGGCCGTTGGTAGGGTGGGACGTTTTTCTAAGTTAGAAGGTGGACTAAGCTTCCTCCTTCTCTTTGTTTTTGGTGTTTGGCTCGAACTACTCGAAGCCTCACCTGATACTTCAGCAGATCCCGCTGTTAACATAGCGGACCGCTCTCCACAATCCATCACGTGATGGACAACACTTAATACCACTTGTTTTTAAATTTATTTTAAATGAACATAACAAAAAAAAAAAAAAAAAATGTGTAGAGTCCCACTGGGATTCGAACCCACGACCTATGATATGCCGGCCGACCACACTGCCACTCTGCTAATTGGAGCCTATAGCAATTTCCTCAAATGTCTCTTTCTTATTGTTATCACTGTTATTCAAGCCGAAACACGTGTATTCTCCACGGAGATATGTCAACGACTGAATTTTCTTTTTTCTGCTGCATAATATGACCCCCGCAGACGCCTAGTTTAGGAGTTATAGCCATTTTAAGATTTTGAATTTTCTTTTTTCTGGTGCATAATATGACCCCCGCAGACGCCTAGTTTAGGAGTTATAGCCATTTTAAGATTTTGAATTTTTTTTTTGGTGCATAATATGACCTCCGCAGACGCCTAGTTTAGGAGTTATAGCCATTTTAAGATTTTGAATTTTCTTTTTTCTGGTGCATAATATGACCCCCGCAGACGCCTAGTTTAGGAGTTATAGCCATTTTAAGATTTTGAATTTTCTTTTTTCTGGTGCATAATATGACCCCCGCAGACGCCTAGTTTAGGAGTTATAGCCATTTTAAGATTTTGAATTTTCTTTTTTCTGGTGCATAATATGACCCCCGCAGACGCCTAGTTTAGGAGTTATAGCCATTTTAAGATTTTGAATTTTTTTTTTCTGCTGCATAATATGACCCTCGCAGACGCCTAGTTTAGGAATTATAGCCATTTTAAGATTTTGAATTTTCTTTTTTCTGGTGCATGATATGACCCCCGCAGACGCCTAGTTTAGGAGTTATAGCCATTTTAAGATTTTGAATTTTCTTTTTTCTGGTGCATAATATGACCCCCGCAGACGCCTAGTTTAGGAGTTATAGCCATTTTAAGATTTTGAATTTTTTTTTCTGGTCATAATATGACCCCCGCAGACGCCTAGTTTAGGAGTTATAGCCATTTTAAGATTTTGAATTTTCTTTTTTCTGGTGCATAATATGACCCCCGCAGACGCCTAGTTTAGGAGTTATAGCCATTTTAAGATTTTGAATTTTTTTTTCTGGTGCATAATATGACCCCCGCAGACGCCTAGTTTAGGTGTTATAGCCATTTTAAGATTTTGAATTTTTTTTTTGGTGCATAAAATGACCCCCGCAGACGCCTAGTTTAGGAGTTATAGCCATTTTAAGATTTTGAATTTTTTTTTCTGGTGCATAATATGACCCCCGCAGACGCCTAGTTTAGGAATTATAGCCATTTTAAGATTTTGAATTTTCTTTTTTCTGGTGCATGATATGACCCCTCCAGACGCCTAGTTTAGGAGTTATAGCCATTTTAAGATTTTGAATTTTCTTTTTTCTGGTGCATAAAATGACCCCCGCAGACGCCTAGTTTAGGAGTTATAGCCATTTTAAGATTTTGAATTTTTTTTTCTGGTGCATAATATGACCCCCGCAGACGCCTAGTTTAGGAATTATAGCCACTTTAAGATTTTGAATTTTCTTTTTTCTGGTGCATGATATGACCCCCGCAGACGCCTAGTTTAGGAGTTATAGCCATTTTAAGATTTTGAATTTTCTTTTTTCTGGTGCATAATATGACCCCTGCAGACGCCTAGTTTAGGAGTTATAGCCATTTTAAGATTTTGAATTTTCTTTTTTCTGGTGCATAATATGACCCCCGCAGACGCCTAGTTAAGGAGTTATAGCCATTTTAAAATTTTGAATTTTCTTTTTTCTGGTGCATGATATGACCCCCGCAGACGCTTAGTTAAGGAATTATAGCCATTTTAAGATTTTGAATTTTCTTTTTTCTGGTGCATGATATGACCCCCGCAGACGCCTAGTTTAGGAGTTATAGCCATTTTAAGATTTTGAATTTTCTTTTTTCTGGTGCATAATATGACCCCCGCAGACGCCTAGTTTAGGAGTTATAGCCATTTTAAGATTTTGAATTTTCTTTTTTCTGGTGCATAATATGACCCCCGCCGACGCCTAGTTTAGGAGTTATAGCCATTTTAAGATTTTGAATTTTTTTTTTGGTGCATAATATGACCCCCGCAGACGCCTAGTTTAGGAGTTATAGCCATTTTAAGATTTTGAATTTTTTTTTTCTGGTGCATAATATGACCCCAGCAGGCGCCTAGTTTAGGAGTTATAGCCATTTTAAGATTTTGAATTTTCTTTTTTCTGGTGCATGATATGACCCCCGCAGACGCCTAGTTTAGGAGTTATAGCCATTTTAAGATTTTGAATTTTCTTTTTTCTGGTGCATAATATGACCCCCGCAGACGCCTAGTTTAGGAGTTATAGTCATTTTAAGATTTTGAATTTTTTTTTCTGGTGCATAATATGACCCCCGCAGACGCCTAGTTTAGGAATTATAGCCATTTTAAGATTTTGAATTTTCTTTTTTCTGGTGCATGATATGACCCCCGCAGACGCCTAGTTTAGGAGTTATAGCCATTTTAAGATTTTGAATTTTCTTTTTTCTGGTGCATAATATGACCCCCGCAGACGCCTAGTTTAGGAGTTATAGCCATTTTAAGATTTTGAATTTTCTTTTTTCTGGTGCATAATATGACCCCCGCAGACGCCTAGTTAAGGAGTTATAGCCATTTTAAAATTTTGAATTTTCTTTTTTCTGGTGCATGATATGACCCCCGCAGACGCTTAGTTAAGGAGTTATAGCCATTTTAAGATTTTGAGTTTTCTTTTTTCTGGTGCATGATATGACCCCCGCAGACGCCTAGTTTAGGAGTTATAGCCATTTTAAGATTTTGAATTTTCTTTTTTCTGGTGCATAATATGACCCCCGCAGACGCCTAGTTTAGGAGTTATAGCCATTTTAAGATTTTGAATTTTCTTTTTTCTGGTGCATAATATGACCCCCGCCGACGCCTAGTTTAGGAGTTATAGCCATTTTAAGATTTTGAATTTTTTTTTTGGTGCATAATATGACCCCCGCAGACGCCTAGTTTAGGAGTTATAGCCATTTTAAGATTGTGAATTTTTTTTTTTGGTTCTTAATATGACCCCCGCAGACGCCTAGTTTAGGAGTTATAGCCATTTTAAGATTTTGAATTTTCTTTTTTCTGGTGCATGATATGACCCCCGCAGACGCCTAGTTTAGGAGTTATAGCCATTTTAAGATTTTGAATTTTCTTTTTTCTGGTGCATAATATGACCCCTGCAGACGCCTAGTTTAGGAATTACAGCCATTTTAAGATTTTGAATTTTCTTTTTTCTGGTGCATGATATGACCCCCGCAGACGCCTAGTTTAGGAGTTATAGCCATTTTAAGATTTTGAATTTTCTTTTTTCTGGTGCATAATATGACCCCTGCAGACGCCTAGTTTAGGAATTACAGCCATTTTAAGATTTTGAATTTTCTTTTTTCTGGTGCATGATATGACCCCCGCAGACGCCTAGTTTAGGAGTTATAGCCATTTTAAGATTTTGAATTTTCTTTTTTCTGGTGCATAATATGACCCCCGCAGACGCCTAGTTTAGGAGTTATAGCCATTTTAAGATTGTGAATTTTTTTTTTTGGTTCTTAATATGACCCCCGCAGACGCCTAGTTTAGGAGTTATAGCCATTTTAAGATTTTGAATTTTCTTTTTTCTGGTGCATAATATGACCCCCGCAGACGCCTAGTTTAGGAATTACAGCCATTTTAAGATTTTGAATTTTCTTTTTTCTGGTGCATGATATGACCCCCGCAGACGCCTAGTTTAGGAGTTGTAGCCATTTTAAGATTTTGAATTTTCTTTTTTCTGGTGCATAATATGACCCCTGCAGACGCCTAGTTTTGGAGTTATAGCCATTTTAAGATTTTGAATTTTCTTTTTTCTGGTGCTTAATATGACCCCCGCAGACGCCTAGTTAAGGAGTTATAGCCATTTTAAAATTTTGAATTTTCTTTTTTCTGGTGCATGATATGACCCCCGCAGACGCTTAGTTAAGGAGTTATAGCCATTTTAAGATTTTGAATTTTCTTTTTTCTGGTGCATGATATGACCCCCGCAGACGCCTAGTTTAGGAGTTATAGCCATTTTAAGATTTTGAATTTTCTTTTTTCTGGTGCATAATATGACCCCCGCAGACGCCTAGTTTAGGAGTTATAGCCATTTTAAGATTTTGAATTTTTTTTTTGTGGTCATAATATGACCCCCGAAGACGCCTAGTTTAGGAGTTATAGCCATTTTAAGATTTTGAATTTTCTTTTTTCTGGTGCTTAATATGACCCCCGCAGACGCCTAGTTAAGGAGTTATAGCCATTTTAAGATTTTGAATTTTCTTTTTTCTGGTGCATGATATGACCCCCGCAGACGCCTAGTTTAGGAGTTATAGCCATTTTAAGATTTTGAATTTTCTTTTTTCTGGTGCATAATATGACCCCCGCTGACGCCTAGTTTAGGAGTTATAGCCATTTTAAGATTTTGAATTTTTTTTTCTGGTGCATAATATGACCCCCGCAGACGCCTAGTTTAGGAGTTATAGCCATTTTAAGATTTTGAATTTTTTTTTGGTGCATAAAATGACCCCCGCAGACGCCTAGTTTAGGAGTTATAGCCATTTTAAGATTTTGAATTTTTTTTTCTGGTCATAATATGACCCCCGCAGACGCCTAGTTTAGGAGTTATAGCCATTTTAAGATTTTGAATTTTTTTTTTGTGGTCATAATATGACCCCCGAAGACGCCTAGTTTAGGAGTTATAGCCATTTTAAGATTTTGAATTTTCTTTTTTCTGGTGCTTAATATGACCCCCGCAGACGCCTAGTTTAGGAGTTATAGCCATTTTAAGATTTTGAATTTTTTTTTGGTGCATAAAATGACCCCCGCAGACGCCTAGTTTAGGAATTATAGCCATTTTAAGATTTTGAATTTTCTTTTTTCTGGTGCATGATATGACCCCCGCAGACGCCTAGTTTAGGAGTTATAGCCATTTTAAGATTTTGAATTTTCTTTTTTCTGGTGCATAATATGACCCCCGCAGACGCCTAGTTTAGGAGTTATAGCCATTTTAAGATTTTGAATTTTTTTTTTTGGTCATAATATGACCCCCGCAGACGCCTAGTTTAGGAGTTATAGCCTTTTAAGATTTTGAATTTTCTTTTTCTGGTGCATAATATGACCCCCGCAGACGCCTAGTTTAGGAGTTATAGCCATTTTAAGATTTTGAATTTTTTTTTGGTGCATAAAATGACCCCCGCAGACGCCTAGTTTAGGAGTTATAGCCATTTTAAGATTTTGAATTTTTTTTTCTGGTGCATAATATGACCCCCGCAGACGCCTAGTTTAGGAATTATAGCCATTTTAAGATTTTGAATTTTCTTTTTTCTGGTGCATGATATGACCCCCGCAGACGCCTAGTTTAGGAGTTATAGCCATTTTAAGATTTTGAATTTTCTTTTTTCTGGTGCATAATATGACCCCCGCAGACGCCTAGTTTAGGAGTTATAGCCATTTTAAGATTTTGAATTTTTTTTTTTGGTCATAATATGACCCCCGCAGACGCCTAGTTTAGGAGTTATAGCCTTTTAAGATTTTGAATTTTCTTTTTCTGGTGCATAATATGACCCCCGCAGACGCCTAGTTTAGGAATTACAGCCATTTTAAGATTTTGAATTTTCTTTTTTCTGGTGCATGATATGACCCCCGCAGACGAATAGTTTAGGAGTTATAGCCATTTTAAGATTTTGAATTTTCTTTTTTCTGGTGCATAATATGACCCCCGCAGACGCCTAGTTTGGGAATTACAGCCATTTTAAGATTTTGAATTTTCTTTTTTCTGGTGCATGATATGACCCCCGCAGACGCCTAGTTTAGGAGTTATAGCCATTTTAAGATTTTGAATTTTCTTTTTTCTGGTGCATAATATGACCCCTGCAGACGCCTAGTTTTGGAGTTATAGCCATTTTAAGATTTTGAATTTTCTTTTTTCTGGTGCTTAATATGACCCCCGCAGACGCCTAGTTAAGGAGTTATAGCCATTTTAAAATTTTGAATTTTCTTTTTTCTGGTGCATGATATGACCCCCGCAGACGCTTAGTTAAGGAGTTATAGCCATTTTAAGATTTTGAATTTTCTTTTTTCTGGTGCATGATATGACCCCCGCAGACGCCTAGTTTAGGAGTTATAGCCATTTTAAGATTTTGAATTTTCTTTTTTCTGGTGCATGATATGACCCCCGCAGACGCCTAGTTTAGGAGTTATAGCCATTTTAAGATTGTGAATTTTTTTTTTTGGTTCTTAATATGACCCCCGCAGACGCCTAGTTTAGGAGTTATAGCCATTTTAAGATTTTGAATTTTCTTTTTTCTGGTGCATAATATGACCCCCGCAGACGCCTAGTTAAGGAGTTATAGCTATTTTAAAATTTTGAATTTTCTTTTTTCTGGTGCATGATATGACCCCCGCAGACGCTTAGTTAAGGAGTTATAGCCATTTTAAGATTTTGAATTTTCTTTTTTCTGGTGCATGATATGACCCCCGCAGACGCCTACTTTAGGAATTACAGCCATTTTAAGATTTTGAATTTTCTTTTTTCTGGTGCATAATATGACCCCCGCAGACGCCTAGTTTAGGAGTTGTAGCCATTTTAAGATTTTGAATTTTCTTTTTTCTGGTGCATGATATGACCCCCGCAGACGCCTAGTTTAGGAGTTATAGCCATTTTAAGATTGTGAATTTTTTTTTTTGGTTCTTAATATGACCCCCGCAGACGCCTAGTTTAGGAGTTATAGCCATTTTAAGATTTTGAATTTTCTTTTTTCTGGTGCATAATATGACCCCCGCAGACGCCTAGTTTAGGAATTACAGCCATTTTAAGATTTTGAATTTTCTTTTTTCTGGTGCATGATATGACCCCCGCAGACGCCTAGTTTAGGAGTTATAGCCATTTTAAGATTTTGAATTTTTTTTTTCTGGTGCATAATATGACCCCTGCAGACGCCTTGTTTTGGAGTTATAGCCATATTAAGATTTTGAATTTTCTTTTTTCTGGTGCATAATATGACCCCTGCAGACGCCTAGTTTTGGAGTTATAGCCATTTTAAGATTTTGAATTTTCTTTTTTCTGGTGCTTAATATGACCCCCGCAGACGCCTAGTTAAGGAGTTATAGCCATTTTAAAATTTTGAATTTTCTTTTTTCTGGTGCATGATATGACCCCCGCAGACGCTTAGTTAAGGAGTTATAGCCATTTTAAGATTTTGAATTTTCTTTTTTCTGGTGCATGATATGACCCCCGCAGACGCCTAGTTAAGGAGTTATAGCCATTTTAAGATTTTGAATTTACTTTTTTCTGGTGCATGATATGACCCCCGCAGACGCCTAGTTTAGGGATTACAGCCATTTTAAGATTTTGAATTTTCTTTTTTCTGGTGCATAATATGACCCCCGCAGACGCCTAGTTTAGGAGTTATAGCCATTTTAAAATTTTGAATTTTCTTTTTTCTGGTGCATAATATGACCCCCGCAGACGCCTAGTTTAGGAATTACAGCCATTTTAAGATTTTGAATTTTCTTTTTTCTGGTGCATGATATGACCCCCGCAGACGCCTACTTTAGGAATTACAGCCATTTTAAGATTTTGAATTTTCTTTTTTCTGGTGCATAATATGACCCCCGCAGACGCCTAGTTTAGGAGTTATAGCCATTTTAAGATTTTGAATTTTTTTTTTCTGGTGCATAATATGACCCCCGCAGACGCCTAGTTTAGGAGTTATAGCCATCTTAAGATTTTGAATTTTCTTTTTTCTGGTGCATGATATGACCCCCGCAGACGCCTACTTTAGGAATTACAGCCATTTTAAGATTTCGAATTTTCTTTTCTCTGGTGCATAATATGACCCCCGAAGACGCCTAGTTTAGGAGTTGTAGCCATTTTAAGATTTTGAATTTTCTTTTTTCTGGTGCATGATATGACCCCCGCAGACGCCTAGTTTAGGAGTTATAGCCATTTTAAGATTGTGAATTTTTTTTTTTGGTTCTTAATATGACCCCCGCAGACGCCTAGTTTAGGAGTTATAGCCATATTAAGATTTTGAATTTTCTTTTTTCTGGTGCATAATATGACCCCTGCAGACGCCTAGTTTTGGAGTTATAGCCATTTTAAGATTTTGAATTTTCTTTTTTCTGGTGCATAATATGACCCCCGCAGACGCCTAGTTTAGGAGTTATAGCCATTTTAAGATTTTGAATTTTTTTTTTCTGGTGCATAATATGACCCCAGCAGGCGCCTAGTTTAGGAGTTATAGCCATATTAAGATTTTGAATTTTCTTTTTTCTGGTGCATGATGTGACCCCCGCAGACGCCTAGTTTAGGAATTACAGCCATTTTAAGATTTTGAATTTTCTTTTTTCTGGTGCATGATATGACCCCCGCAGACGCCTAGTTTAGGAGTTATAGCCATTTTAAGATTTTGAATTTTTTTTTTCTGGTGCATAATATGACCCCTGCAGACGCCTAGTTTAGGAATTACAGCCATTTTAAGATTTTGAATTTTCTTTTTTCTGGTGCATGATATGACCCCCGCAGACGCCTAGTTTAGGAGTTATAGCCATTTTAAGATTTTGAATTTTTTTTTTCTGGTGCATAATATGACCCCTGCAGACGCCTAGTTTTGGAGTTATAGCCATATTAAGATTTTGAATTTTCTTTTTTCTGGTGCATAATATGACCCCTGCAGACGCCTAGTTTTGGAGTTATAGCCATTTTAAGATTTTGAATTTTCTTTTTTCTGGTGCATAATATGACCCCCGCAGACGCCTAGTTTAGGAGTTATAGCCATTTTAAGATTTTGAATTTTTTTTTTCTGGTGCATAATATGACCCCAGCAGGCGCCTAGTTTAGGAGTTATAGCCATATTAAGATTTTGAATTTTCTTTTTTCTGGTGCATGATGTGACCTCCGCAGACTCCTAGTTTAGGAGTTATAGCCATTTTAAGATTTTGAATTTTCTTTTTTCTGGTGCATGATATGACCCCCGCAGACGCCTAGTTTAGGAGTTATAGCCATTTTAAGATTGTGAATTTTTTTTTTTGGTTCTTAATATGACCCCCGCAGACGCCTAGTTTAGGAGTTATAGCCATTTTAAGATTTTGAATTTTCTTTTTTCTGGTGCATAATATGACCCCCGCAGACGAATAGTTTAGGAATTACAGCCATTTTAAGATTTTGAATTTTCTTTTTTCTGGTGCATAATATGACCCCCGCAGACGACTAGTTTAGGAGTTATAGCCATTTTAAAATTTTGAATTTTCTTTTTTCTGGTGCATAATATGACCCCCGCAGACGCCTAGTTTAGGAATTACAGCCATTTTAAGATTTTGAATTTTCTTTTTTCTGGTGCATGATAAGACCCCCGCAGACGCCTACTTTAGGAATTACAGCCATTTTAAGATTTTGAATTTTCTTTTTTCTGGTGCATAATATGACCCCCGCAGACGCCTAGTTTAGGAGTTATAGCCATTTTAAGATTTTGAATTTTTTTTTTCTGGTGCATAATATGACCCCAGCAGGCGCCTAGTTTAGGAGTTATAGCCATATTAAGATTTTGAATTTTCTTTTTTCTGGTGCATGATGTGACCCCCGCAGACTCCTAGTTTAGGAGATATAGCCATTTTAAGATTTTGAATTTTCTTTTTTCTGGTGCATAATATGACCCCCGCAGACGCCTAGTTTAGGAGTTATAGCCATTTTAAGATTTTGAATTTTTTTTTCTGGTGCATTATATGACTCCCGCAGACGCCTAGTTTAGGAGTTATAGCCATTTTAAGATTTTGAATTTTCTTTTTTCTGGTGCATGATATGACCCCCGCAGACGCCTAGTTTAGGAGTTATAGCCATTTTAAGATTGTGAATTTTTTTTTTTGGTTCTTAATATGACCCCCGCAGACGCCTAGTTTCGGAGTTATAGCCATTTTAAGATTTTGAATTTTCTTTTTTCTGGTGCATAATATGACCCCCGCAGACGCCTAGTTAAGGAGTTATAGCCATTTTAAAATTTTGAATTTTCTTTTTTCTGGTGCATGATATGACCCCCGCAGACGCTTAGTTAAGGAGTTATAGCCATTTTAAGATTTTGAATTTTCTTTTTTCTGGTGCATGATATGACCCCCGCAGACGCCTACTTTAGGAATTACAGCCATTTTAAGATTTTGAATTTTCTTTTTTCTGGTGCATAATATGACCCCCGCAGACGCCTAGTTTAGGAGTTGTAGCCATTTTAAGATTTTGAATTTTCTTTTTTCTGGTGCATGATATGACCCCCGCAGACGCCTAGTTTAGGAGTTATAGCCATTTTAAGATTGTGAATTTTTTTTTTTGGTTCTTAATATGACCCCCGCAGACGCCTAGTTTAGGAGTTATAGCCATTTTAAGATTTTGAATTTTCTTTTTTCTGGTGCATAATATGACCCCCGCAGACGCCTAGTTTAGGAATTACAGCCATTTTAAGATTTTGAATTTTCTTTTTTCTGGTGCATGATATGACCCCCGCAGACGCCTAGTTTAGGAGTTATAGCCATTTTAAGATTTTGAATTTTTTTTTTCTGGTGCATAATATGACCCCTGCAGACGCCTAGTTTTGGAGTTATAGCCATATTAAGATTTTGAATTTTCTTTTTTCTGGTGCATAATATGACCCCTGCAGACGCCTAGTTTTGGAGTTATAGCCATTTTAAAATTTTGAATTTTCTTTTTTCTGGTGCATGATATGACCCCCGCAGACGCTTAGTTAAGGAGTTATAGCCATTTTAAGATTTTGAATTTTCTTTTTTCTGGTGCATGATATGACCCCCGCAGACGCCTACTTTAGGAATTACAGCCATTTTAAGATTTTGAATTTTCTTTTTTCTGGTGCATAATATGACCCCCGCAGACGCCTAGTTTAGGAGTTGTAGCCATTTTAAGATTTTGAATTTTCTTTTTTCTGGTGCATGATATGACCCCCGCAGACGCCTAGTTTAGGAGTTATAGCCATTTTAAGATTGTGAATTTTTTTTTTTGGTTCTTTTTTCTTTTTTTGGACGCCTAGTTTCGGAGTTATAGCCATTTTAAGATTTTGAATTTTCTATTTTCTGGTGCATAATATGACCCCCGCAGACGCCTAGTTAAGGAGTTATAGCCATTTTAAAATTTTGAATTTTCTTTTTTCTGGTGCATGATATGACCCCCGCAGACGCTTAGTTAAGGAGTTATAGCCATTTTAAGATTTTGAATTTTCTTTTTTCTGGTGCATGATATGACCCCCGCAGACGCCTAGTTTAGGAGTTATAGCCATTTTAAGATTGTGAATTTTTTTTTTTGGTTCTTAATATGACCCCCGCAGACGCCTAGTTTCGGAGTTATAGCCATTTTAAGATTTTGAATTTTCTTTTTTCTGGTGCATAATATGACCCCCGCAGACGAATAGTTTAGGAATTACAGCCATTTTAAGATTTTGAATTTTCTTTTTTCTGGTGCATAATATGACCCCCGCAGACGCCTACTTTAGGAATTACAGCCATTTTAAGATTTTGAATTTTCTTTTTTCTGGTGCATAATATGACCCCCGCAGACGCCTAGTTTAGGAGTTATAGCCATTTTAAGATTTTGAATTTTTTTTTTCTGGTGCATAATATGACCCCAGCAGGCGCCTAGTTTAGGAGTTATAGCCATTTTAAGATTTTGAATTTTCTTTTTTCTGGTGCATGATATGACCCCCGCAGACGCCTAGTTTAGGAGTTATAGCCATTTTAAGATTGTGAATTTTTTTTTTTGGTTCTTAATATGACCCCCGCAGACGCCTAGTTTAGGAGTTATAGCCATTTTAAGATTTTGAATTTTCTTTTTTCTGGTGCATAATATGACCCCCGCAGACGAATAGTTTAGGAATTACAGCCATTTTAAGATTTTGAATTTTCTTTTTTCTGGTGCATAATATGACCCCCGCAGACGCCTACTTTAGGAATTACAGCCATTTTAAGATTTTGAATTTTCTTTTTTCTGGTGCATAATATGACCCCCGCAGACGCCTAGTTTAGGAGTTATAGCCATTTTAAGATTTTGAATTTTTTTTTTCTGGTGCATAATATGACCCCAGCAGGCGCCTAGTTTAGGAGTTATAGCCATATTAAGATTTTGAATTTTCTTTTTTCTGGTGCATGATGTGACCCCCGCAGACTCCTAGTTTAGGAGATATAGCCATTTTAAGATTTTGAATTTTCTTTTTTCTGGTGCATAATATGACCCCCGCAGACGCCTAGTTTAGGAGTTATAGCCATTTTAAGATTTTGAATTTTTTTTTCTGGTGCATTATATGACTCCCGCAGACGCCTAGTTTAGGAGTTATAGCCATTTTAAGATTTTGAATTTTCTTTTTTCTGGTGCATGATATGACCCCCGCAGACGCCTAGTTTAGGAGTTATAGCCATTTTAAGATTGTGAATTTTTTTTTTTGGTTCTTAATATGACCCCCGCAGACGCCTAGTTTCGGAGTTATAGCCATTTTAAGATTTTGAATTTTCTATTTTCTGGTGCATAATATGACCCCCGCAGACGCCTAGTTAAGGAGTTATAGCCATTTTAAAATTTTGAATTTTCTTTTTTCTGGTGCATGATATGACCCCCGCAGACGCTTAGTTAAGGAGTTATAGCCATTTTAAGATTTTGAATTTTCTTTTTTCTGGTGCATGATATGACCCCCGCAGACGCCTACTTTAGGAATTACAGCCATTTTAAGATTTTGAATTTTCTTTTTTCTGGTGCATAATATGACCCCCGCAGACGCCTAGTTTAGGAGTTGTAGCCATTTTAAGATTTTGAATTTTCTTTTTTCTGGTGCATGATATGACCCCCGCAGACGCCTAGTTTAGGAGTTATAGCCATTTTAAGATTGTGAATTTTTTTTTTGGTTCTTAATATGACCCCCGCAGACGCCTAGTTTAGGAGTTATAGCCATTTTAAGATTTTGAATTTTTTTTTCTGGTGCATTATATGACTCCCGCAGACGCCTAGTTTAGGAGTTATAGCCATTTTAAGATTTTGAATTTTCTTTTTTCTGGTGCATGATATGACCCCCGCAGACGCCTAGTTTAGGAGTTATAGCCATTTTAAGATTGTGAATTTTTTTTTTTGGTTCTTAATATGACCCCCGCAGACGCCTAGTTTCGGAGTTATAGCCATTTTAAGATTTTGAATTTTCTTTTTTCTGGTGCATAATATGACCCCCGCAGACGCCTAGTTAAGGAGTTATAGCCATTTTAAAATTTTGAATTTTCTTTTTTCTGGTGCATGATATGACCCCCGCAGACGCTTAGTTAAGGAGTTATAGCCATTTTAAGATTTTGAATTTTCTTTTTTCTGGTGCATGATATGACCCCCGCAGACGCCTACTTTAGGAATTACAGCCATTTTAAGATTTTGAATTTTCTTTTTTCTGGTGCATAATATGACCCCCGCAGACGCCTAGTTTAGGAGTTGTAGCCATTTTAAGATTTTGAATTTTCTTTTTTCTGGTGCATGATATGACCCCCGCAGACGCCTAGTTTAGGAGTTATAGCCATTTTAAGATTGTGAATTTTTTTTTTTGGTTCTTAATATGACCCCCGCAGACGCCTAGTTTAGGAGTTATAGCCATTTTAAGATTTTGAATTTTCTTTTTTCTGGTGCATAATATGACCCCCGCAGACGCCTAGTTTGGGAATTACAGCCATTTTAAGATTTTGAATTTTCTTTTTTCTGGTGCGTGATATGACCCCCGCAGACGCCTAGTTTAGGAGTTATAGCCATTTTAAGATTTTGAATTTTTTTTTTCCGGTGCATAATATGACCCCTGCAGACGCCTAGTTTTGGAGTTATAGCCATTTTAAGATTTTGAATTTTCTTTTTTCTGGTGCATGATATGACCCCCGCAGACGCCTACTTTAGGAATTACAGCCATTTTAAGAATTTGAATTTTCTTTTTTCTGGTGCATAATATGACCCCCGCAGACGCCTAGTTTAGGAGTTATAGCCATTTTAAGATTTTGAATTTTTTTTTTCTGGTGCATAATATGACCCCAGCAGGCGCCTAGTTTAGGAGTTATAGCCATATTAAGATTTTGAATTTTCTTTTTTCTGGTACATGATGTGACCCCCGCAGACGCCTAGTTTAGGAGATATAGCCATTTTAAGATTTTGAATTTTCTTTTTTCTGGTGCATAATATGACCCCCGCAGACGCCTAGTTTAGGAGTTATAGCCATTTTAAGATTTTGAATTTTTTTTTCTGGTGCATTATATGACTCCCGCAGACGCCTAGTTTAGGAGTTATAGCCATTTTAAGATTTTGAATTTTTTTTTTGGTGCATAAAATGACCCCCGCAGACGCCTAGTTTAGGAGTTATAGCCATTTTAAGATTTTGAATTTTTTTTTTCTGGTGCATAATATGACCCCCGCAGACGCCTAGTTTAGGAATTATAGCCATTTTAAGATTTTGAATTTTCTTTTTTCTGGTGCATGATATGACCCCCGCAGACGCCTAGTTTAGGAGTTATAGCCATTTTAAGATTTTGAATTTTTTTTTCTGGTCATAATATGACCCCCGCAGACGCCTAGTTTAGGAGTTATAGCCATTTTAAAATTTTGAATTTTCTTTTTTCTGGTGCATGATATGACCCCCGCAGACGCCTAGTTTAGGAGTTATAGCCATTTTAAGATTTTGAATTTTCTTTTTTCTGGTGCATAATATGACCCCCGCAGACGCCTAGTTTAGGAGTTATAGCCATTTTAAGATTTTGAATTTTTTTTTCTGGTCATAATATGACCCCGCAGACGCCTAGTTTAGGAGTTATAGCCATTTTAAAATTTTGAATTTTCTTTTTTCTGGTGCATGATATGACCCCCGCAGACGCCTAGTTTAGGAGTTATAGCCATTTTAAGATTTTGAATTTTTTTTTCTGGTCATAATATGACCCCCGCAGACGCCTAGTTTAGGAGTTATAGCCATTTTAAGATTTTGAATTTTTTTTTCTGGTCATAATATGACCCCCGCAGACGCCTAGTTTAGGAGTTATAGCCATTTTAAAATTTTGAATTTTCTTTTTTCTGGTGCATGATATGACCCCCGCAGACGCCTAGTTTAGGAGTTATAGCCATTTTAAGATTTTGAATTTTCTTTTTTCTGTTGCATAATATGACCCCCGCAGACGCCTAGTTTAGGAGTTATAGCCATTTTAAGATTTTGAATTTTTTTTTCTGGTGCATAATATGACCCCCGCAGACGCCTAGTTTAGGAGTTATAGCCATTTTAAGATTTTGAATTTTTTTTTTGGTGCATAAAATGACCCCCGCAGACGCCTAGTTTAGGAGTTATAGCCATTTTAAGATTTTGAATTTTTTTTTTTCTGGTGCATAATATGACCCCCGCAGACGCCTAGTTTAGGAATTATAGCCATTTTAAGATTTTGAATTTTCTTTTTTCTGGTGCATGATATGACCCCCGCAGACGCCTAGTTTAGGAGTTATAGCCATTTTAAGATTTTGAATTTTCTTTTTTCTGGTGCATAATATGACCCCCGCAGACGCCTAGGTAAGGAGTTATAGCTATTTTAAGATTTTGAATTCTATTTTTTATGGTGTATAATATGACCCCCGCAGACGCCTAGTTTAGGAGTTATAGCCATTTTAAGATTTTGAATTTTCTTTTTTCTGGTGCATGATATGACCCCCGCAGACGCCTAGTTTAGGAGTTATAGCCATTTTAAGATTTTGAATTTTCTTTTTTCTGGTGCATAATATGACCCCCGCAGACGCCTAGTTTAGGAGTTATAGCCATTTTAAGATTTTGAATTTTTTTTTTCTGGTGCATGATATGACCCCCGCAGACGCCTAGTTTAGGAGTTATAGCCATTTTAAGATTTTGAATTTTCTTTTTTCTGGTGCATAATATGACCCCCGCAGACGCCTAGTTTAGGAGTTATAGCCATTTTAAGATTTTGAATTTTCTTTTTTCTGGTGCATAATATGACCCCCGCAGACGCCTAGTTTAGGAGTTATAGCCATTTTAAGATTTTGAATTTTCTTTTTTCTGGTGCATAATATGACCCCCGCAGACGCCTAGTTTAGGAGTTATAGCCATTTTAAGATTTTGAATTTTCTTTTTTCTGGTGCATAATATGACCCCTGCAGACGCCTAGTTTAGGAGTTATAGCCATTTTAAGATTTTGAATTTTCTTTTTTCTGGTGCATAATATGACCCCCGCAGACGCCTAGTTTAGGAGTTATAGCCATTTTAAGATTTTGAATTTTCTTTTTTCTGGTGCATAATATGACCCCCGCAGACGCCTATTTTAGGAGTTATAGCCATTTTAAGATTTTGAATTTTTTTTTTGGTGCATAAAATGACCCCTCAGACGCCTAGTTTAGGAGTTATAGCCATTTTAAGATTTTGAATTTTTTTTTTCTGGTGCATAATATGACCCCCGCAGACGCCTAGTTTAGGAATTATAGCCATTTTAAGATTTTGAATTTTCTTTTTTCTGGTGCATGATATGACCCCCGCAGACGCCTAGTTTAGGAGTTATAGCCATTTTAAGATTTTGAATTTTCTTTTTTCTGGTGCATAATATGACCCCTGCAGACGCCTAGTTTAGGAGTTATAGCCATTTTAAGATTTTGAATTTTCTTTTTTCTGGTGCATAATATGACCCCCGCAGACGCCTAGTTAAGGAGTTATAGCCATTTTAAGATTTTGAATTTTCTTTTTTCTGGTGCATAATATGACCCCCGCAGACGCCTAGTTTAGGAGTTATAGCCATTTTAAGATTTTGAATTTTTTTTTTCTGGTGCATAATATGACCCCCGCAGACGCCTAGTTTAGGAGTTATAGCCATTTTAAGATTTTGAATTTTTTTTTTCTGTTGTATAATATGACCCCCGCAGACGCCTAGTTTAGGAGTTATAGCCATTTTAAGATTTTGAATTTTCTTTTTTCTGGTGCATGATATGACCCCCGCAGACGCCTAGTTTAGGAATTATAGCCATTTTAAGATTTTGAATTTATTTTTTTGGTGCATAATATGACCCCCGCAGACGCCTAGTTTAGGAGTTATAGCCATTTTAAGATTTTGAATTGTCTTCTTTCTGGTGCATAATATGACCCCCGCAGACGCCTAGTTTAGGAGTTATAGCCATTTTAAGATTTTGAATTTTCTTTTTTCTGGTGCATGATATGACCCCCGCAGACGCCTAGTTTAGGAGTTATAGTAATTTTAAGATTTTGAATTTTCTTTTTTCTGGTGCATAATATGACCCCCGGAGACGCCTAGTTTAGGAGTTATAGCCATTTTAAGATTTTGAATTTTCTTTTTTCTGGTGCATAATATGACCCCCGCAGACGCCTAGTTAAGGAGTTATAGCCATTTAAAGATTTTGAATTTTCTTTTTTCTGGTGCATGATATGACCCCCGCAGACGCCTAGTTTAGGAGTTATAGCCATTTTAAGATTTTGAATTTTCTTTTTTCTGGTGCATGATATGACCCCCGCAGACGCCTAGTTTAGGAGTTATAGCCATTTTAAGATTTTGAATTTTCTTTTTTCTGGTGCATAATATGACCCCCGCAGACGCCTAGTTTAGGAGTTATAGCCATTTTAAGATTTTGAATTTTCTTATTTCTGGTGCATGATATGACCCCCGCAGACGCCTAGTTTAGGAATTATAGCCATTTTAAGATTTTGAATTTTTTTTTTTGGTGCATAATATGACCCCCGCAGACGCCTAGTTTAGGAGTTATAGCCATTTTAAGATTTTGAATTGTCTTCTTTCTGGTGCATAATATGACCCCCGCAGACGCCTAGTTTAGGAGTTATAGCCATTTTAAGATTTTGAATTTTCTTTTTTCTGGTGCATGATATGACCCCCGCAGACGCCTAGTTTAGGAGTTATAGCCATTTTAAGATTTTGAATTTTCTTTTTTCTGGTGCATAATATGACCCCCGCAGACGCCTAGTTTAGGAGTTATAGCCATTTTAAGATTTTGAATTTTCTTTTTTCTGGTGCATAATATGACCCCCGCAGACGCCTAGTTTAGGAGTTATAGCCATTTTAAGATTTTGAATTTTCTTTTTTCTGGTGCATAATATGACCCCCGCAGACGCCTAGTTAAGGAGTTATAGCCATTTTAAGATTTTGAATTTTCTTTTTTCTGGTGCATAATATGACCCCCGCAGACGCCTAGTTTAGGAGTTATAGCCATTTGAAGATTTTGAATTTTTTTTTTGGTGCATAATATGACCCCCGCAGACGCCTAGTTTAGGAGTTATAGCGATTTTAAGATTTTGAATTTTCTTTTTTCTGGTGCATAATATGACCCCCGCAGACGCCTAGTTTAGGAGTTATAGCCATTTTAAGA
Organism: Volucella zonaria; assembly: GCA_963966105.1. Classification (NCBI taxonomy): domain Eukaryota; kingdom Metazoa; phylum Arthropoda; class Insecta; order Diptera; family Syrphidae; genus Volucella; species Volucella zonaria. The sequence continues at coordinate 2,263,089 of CAWYQB010000254.1, read as the reverse complement.
TTTTGAATTTTCATTTTTCTGGTGCATGATATGACCCCCGAAGACGCCTTGTTTAGGAGTTATAGCCATTTTAAGATTTTGAATTTTTTTTTTTCTGGTGCATAATATGACCCCCGCAGACGCCTAGTTTAGGAGTTATAGCCATTTTAAGATTTGGAATTTTTTTTTTTGGTGCATAATATGACCCCCGCAGACGCCTAGTTTAGGAGTTATAGCCATTTTAAGATTTTGAATTTTCTTTTTTCTGGTGCATAATATGACCCCCGCAGACGCCTAGTTTAGGAGTTATAGCCATTTTAAAATTTTGAATTTTCTTTTTTCTTGTGCATGATATGACCCCCGCAGACGCCTAGTTTAGGAGTTATAGCCATTTTAAGATTTTGAATTTTCTTTTTTCTGGTGCATAATATGACCCCCGGAGACGCCTAGTTTAGGAGTTATAGCCATTTTAAGATTTTGAATTTTCTTTTTTCTGGTGCATAATATGACCCCCGCAGACGCCTAGTTTAGGAATTAAAGCCATTTTAAGATTTTGAATTTATTTTTTTGGTGCATAATATGACCCCCGCAGACGCCTAGTTTAGGAGTTATAGCCATTTTAAGATTTTGAATTGTCTTCTTTCTGGTGCATAATATGACCCCCGCAGACGCCTAGTTTAGGAGTTATAGCCATTTTAAGATTTTGAATTTTCTTTTTTCTGGTGCATGATATGACCCCCGCAGACGCCTAGTTTAGGAGTTATAGCCATTTTAAGATTTTGAATTTTCTTTTTTCTGGTGCATAATATGACCCCCGGAGACGCCTAGTTTAGGAGTTATAGCCATTTTAAGATTTTGAATTTTCTTTTTTCTGGTGCATAATATGACCCCCGCAGACGCCTAGTTAAGGAGTTATAGCCATTTTAAGATTTTGAATTTTCTTTTTTCTGGTGCATGATATGACCCCCGCAGACGCCTAGTTTAGGAGTTATAGCCATTTTAAGATTTTGAATTTTCTTTTTTCTGGTGCATGATATGACACCCGCAGACGCCTAATTTAGGAGTTATAGCCATTTTAAGATTTTGAATTTTCTTTTTTCTGGTGCATAATATGACCCCCGCAGACGCCTAGTTTAGGAGTTATAGCCATTTCAAGATTTTGAATTTTTTTTTTTGGTGCATAATATGACCCCCACAGACGCCTAGTTATGGAGTTATAGCCATTTTAAGATTTTGAATTTTCTTTTTTCTGGTGCATAATATGACCCCCGCAGACGCCTAGTTTAGGAGTTATAGCCATTTTAAGATTTTGAATTTTTTTTTTTGGTGCATAATATGACCCCCGCAGACGCCTAGTTTAGGAGTTATAGCCATTTTAAGATATTGAATTTTTTTTTCTGGTGTATGATATGACCCCCGCAGACGCCTAGTTAAGGAGTTATAGCCATTTTAAGATTTTGAATTTTTTTTTTCTAGTGCATAATATGACCCCCGCAGACGCCTAGTTTAGGAGTTATAGCCATTTTAAGATTTTGAATTTTTTTTTTCTGGTGCATAATATGACCCCCGCAGACGCCTAGTTTAGGAGTTATAGCCATTTTATGATTTTGAATTTTCTTTTTTCTGGTGCATAATATGACCCCCGCAGACGCCTAGTTGAGGAGTTATAGCCATTTTAAGATTTTGAATTTTTTTTTTCTGGTGCATAATATGACCCCCGCAGACGCCTAGTTTAGGAGTTATAGCCATTTTAAGATTTTGAATTTTCTTTTTTGGTGCATAATATGACCCCCGCAGACGCCTAGTTTAGGAGTTATAGCCATTTTAAGATTTTGAATTCTCTTTTTTATGGTGCATAATATGACCCCCGCAGACGCCTAGTTTAGGAGTTATAGCCATTTTAAGATTTTGAATTTTTTTTTTCTGGTGCATAATATGACCCCCGCAGACGCCTAGTTTAGGAGTTATAGCCATTTTAAGATTTTGAATTTTTTTTTTCTGTTGCATAATAAGACCCCCGCAGACGCCTAGTTTAGGAGTTATAGCCATTTTAATATTTTGAATTTTCTTTTTTCTGGTGCATGATATGACCCCCGCAGACGCCTAGTTTAGGAATTATAGCCATTTTAAGATTTTGAATTTATTTTTTTGGTGCATAATATGACCCCCGCAGACGCCTAGTTTAGGAGTTATAGCCATTTTAAGATTTTGAATTGTCTTCTTTCTGGTGCATAATATGACCCCCGCAGACGCCTAGTTTAGGAGTTATAGCCATTTTAAGATTTTGAATTTTCTTTTTTCTTGTGCATGATATGACCCCCGCAGACGCCTAGTTTAGGAGTTATAGCCATTTTAAGATTTTGAATTTTCTTTTTTCTGGTGCATAATATGACCCCCGGAGACGCCTAGTTTAGGAGTTATAGCCATTTTAAGATTTTGAATTTTCTTTTTTCTGGTGCATAATATGACCCCCGCAGACGCCTAGTTAAGGAGTTATAGCCATTTTAAGATTTTGAATTTTCTTTTTTCTGGTGCATGATATGACCCCCGCAGACGCCTAGTTTAGGAGTTATAGCCATTTTAAGATTTTGAATTTTCTTTTTTCTGGTGCATGATATGACCCCCGCAGACGCCTAGTTTAGGAGTTATAGCCATTTTAAGATTTTGAATTTTCTTTTTTCTGGTGCATAATATGACCCCCGCAGACGCCTAGTTTAGGAGTTATAGCCATTTTAAGATTTTGAATTTTCTTTTTTCTGGTGCATGATATGACCCCCGCAGACGCCTAGTTTAGGAGTTATAGCCATTTTAAGATTTTGAATTTTCTTTTTTCTGGTGCATAATATGACCCCCGCAGACGCCTAGTTTAGGAGTTATAGCCATTTTAAGATTTTGAATTTTCTTTTTTCTGGTGCATAATATGACCCCCGCAGACGCCTAGTTTAGGAGTTATAGCCATTTTAAGATTTTGAATTTTCTTTTTTCTGGTGCATGATATGACCCCCGAAGACGCCTTGTTTAGGAGTTATAGCCATTTTAAGATTTTGAATTTTCTTTTTTCTGGTGCATAATATGACCCCCGCAGACGCCTAGTTTAGGAATTAAAGCCATTTTAAGATTTTGAATTTATTTTTTTGGTGCATAATATGACCCCCGCAGACGCCTAGTTTAGGAGTTATAGCCATTTTAAGATTTTGAATTGTCTTCTTTCTGGTGCATAATATGACCCCCGCAGACGCCTAGTTTAGGAGTTATAGCCATTTTAAGATTTTGAATTTTCTTTTTTCTGGTGCATGATATGACCCCCGCAGACGCCTAGTTTAGGAGTTATAGCCATTTTAAGATTTTGAATTTTCTTTTTTCTGGTGCATAATATGACCCCCGGAGACGCCTAGTTTAGGAGTTATAGCCATTTTAAGATTTTGAATTTTCTTTTTTCTGGTGCATAATATGACCCCCGCAGACGCCTAGTTAAGGAGTTATAGCCATTTTAAGATTTTGAATTTTCTTTTTTCTGGTGCATGATATGACCCCCGCAGACGCCTAGTTTAGGAGTTATAGCCATTTTAAGATTTTGAATTTTCTTTTTTCTGGTGCATGATATGACCCCCGCAGACGCCTAGTTTAGGAGTTATAGCCATTTTAAGATTTTGAATTTTCTTTTTTCTGGTGCATAATATGACCCCCGCAGACGCCTAGTTTAGGAGTTATAGCCATTTTAAGATTTTGAATTTTTTTTTTTGGTGCATAATATGACCCCCGCAGACGCCTAGTTTAGGAGTTATAGCCATTTTAAGATTTTGAATTTTCTTTTTTCTGGTGCATAATATGACCCCCGCAGACGCCTAGTTTAGGAGTTATAGCCATTTTAAGATTTTGAATTTTCTTTTTTCTGGTGCATAATATGACCCCCGCAGACGCCTAGTTTAGGAGTTATAGCCATTTTAAAATTTTGAATTTTCTTTTTTCTGGTGCATGATATGACCCCCGAAGACGCCTTGTTTAGGAGTTATAGCCATTTTAAGATTTTGAATTTTCTTTTTTCTGGTGCATAATATGACCCCCGCAGACGCCTAGTTTAGGAGTTATAGCCATTTTAAGATTTTGAATTTTCTTGTTTCTGGTGCATGATATGACCCCCGCAGACGCCTAGTTTAGGAATTATAGCCATTTTAAGATTTAGAATTTTTTTTTTTGGTGCATAATATGACCCCCGCAGACGCCTAGTTTAGGAGTTATAGCCATTTTAAGATTTTGAATTGTCTTCTTTCTGGTGCATAATATGACCCCCGCAGACGCCTAGTTTAGGAGTTATAGCCATTTTAAGATTTTGAATTTTCTTTTTTCTGGTGCATGATATGACCCCCGCAGACGCCTAGTTTAGGAGTTATAGCCATTTTAAGATTTTGAATTTTCTTTTTTCTGGTGCATAATATGACCCCCGCAGACGCCTAGTTTAGGAGTTATAGCCATTTTAAGATTTTGAATTTTCTTTTTTCTGGTGCATAATATGACCCCCGCAGACGCCTAGTTAAGGAGTTATAGCCATTTTAAGATTTTGAATTTTCTTTTTTCTGGTGCATGATATGACCCCCGCAGACGCCTAGTTAAGGAGTTATAGCCATTGTAAGATTTTGAATTTTCTTTTTTCTGGTGCATGATATGACCCCCGCAGACGCCTAGTTTAGGAGTTATAGCCATTTTAAGATTTTGAATTTTCTTTTTTCTGGTGCATAATATGACCCCCGCAGACGCCTAGTTTAGGAGTTATAGCCATTTTAAGATTTTGAATTTTTTTTTTCTGGTGCATAATATGACCCCCGCAGACGCCTAGTTTAGGAGTTATAGCCATTTTAAGATTTTGAATTTTCTTTTTTCGTGCATAATATGACCCCCGCAGACGCCTAGTTTAGGAGTTATAGCCATTTTAAGATTTTGAATTTTTTTTTTCTGGTGCATAATATGACCCCCGCAGACGCCTAGTTTAGGAGTTATAGCCATTTTAAGATTTTGAATTTTTTTTTTCTGTTGCATAATATGACCCCCGCAGACGCCTAGTTTAGGAGTTATAACCATTTTAAGATTTTGAATTTTCTTTTTTCTGGTGCATGATATGACCCCCGCAGACGCCTAGTTTAGGAATTATAGCCATTTTAAGATTTTGAATTTATTTTTTTGGTGCATAATATGACCCCCGCAGCCGCCTAGTTTAGGAGTTATAGCCATTTTAAGATTTTGAATTGTCTTCTTTCTGGTGCATAATATGACCCCCGCAGACGCCTAGTTTAGGAGTTATAGCCATTTTAAGATTTTGAATTTTCTTTTTTCTGGTGCATGATATGACCCCCGCAGACGCCTAGTTTAGGAGTTATAGCCATTTTAAGATTTTGAATTTTCTTTTTTCTGGTGCATAATATGACCCCCGCAGACGCCTAGTTAAGGAGTTATAGCCATTTTAAGATTTTGAATTTTCTTTTTTCTGGTGCATGATATGACCCCCGCAGACGCCTAGTTTAGGAGTTATAGCCATTTTAAGATTTTGAATTTTCTTTTTTCTGGTGCATGATATGACCCCCGCAGACGCCTAGTTTAGGAGTTATAGCCATTTTAAGATTTTGAATTTTCTTTTTTCTGGTGCATAATATGACCCCCGCAGACGCCTAGTTTAGGAGTTATAGCCATTTTAAGATTTTGAATTTTTTTTTTTGGTGCATAATATGACCCCCGCAGACGCCTAGTTTAGGAGTTATAGCCATTTTAAGATTTTGAATTTTCTTTTTTCTGGTGCATAATATGACCCCCGCAGACGCCTAGTTTAGGAGTTATAGCCATTTTAAGATTTTGAATTTTCTTTTTTCTGGTGCATAATATGACCCCCGCAGACGCCTAGTTTAGGAGTTATAGCCATTTTAAGATTTTGAATTTTCTTTTTTCTGGTGCATGATATGACCCCCGAAGACGCCTTGTTTAGGAGTTATAGCCATTTTAAGATTTTGAATTTTCTTTTTTCTGGTGCATAATATGACCCCCGCAGACGCCTAGTTTAGGAATTATAGCCATTTTAAGATTTTGAATTTATTTTTTTGGTGCATAATATGACCCCCGCAGACGCCTAGTTTAGGAGTTATAGCCATTTTAAGATTTTGAATTGTCTTCTTTCTGGTGCATAATATGACCCCCGCAGACGCCTAGTTTAGGAGTTATAGCCATTTTAAGATTTTGAATTTTATTTTTTCTGTCGCATGATATGACCCCCGCAGACGCCTAGTTTAGGAGTTATAGCCATTTTAAGATTTTGAATTTTCCTTTTTCTGGTGCATAATATGACCCCCGGAGACGCCTAGTTTAGGAGTTATAGCCATTTTAAGATTTTGAATTTTCTTTTTTCTGGTGCATAATATGACCCCCGCAGACGCCTAGTTAAGGAGTTATAGCCATTTTAAGATTTTGAATTTTCTTTTTTCTGGTGCATGATATGACCCCCGCAGACGCCTAGTTTAGGAGTTATAGCCATTTTAAGATTTTGAATTTTCTTTTTTCTGGTGCATGATATGACCCCCGCAGACGCCTAGTTTAGGAGTTATAGCCATTTTAAGATTTTGAATTTTCTTTTTTCTGGTGCATAATATGACCCCCGCAGACGCCTAGTTTAGGAGTTATAGCCATTTTAAGATTTTGAATTTTTTTTTTTGGTGCATTATATGACCCCCGCAGACGCCTAGTTTAGGAGTTATAGCCATTTTAAGATTTTGAATTTTCTTTTTTCTGGTGCATAATATGACCCCCGCAGACGCCTAGTTTAGGAGTTATAGCCATTTTAAGATTTTGAATTTTCTTTTTTCTGGTGCATAATATGACCCCCGCAGACGCCTAGTTTAGGAGTTATAGCCATTTTAAGATTTTGAATTTTCTTTTTTCTGGTGCATGATATGACCCCCGAAGACGCCTTGTTTAGGAGTTATAGCCATTTTAAGATTTTGAATTTTCTTTTTTCTGGTGCATAATATGACCCCCGCAGACGCCTAGTTAAGGAGTTATAGCCATTTTAAGATTTTGAATTTTCTTTTTTCTGGTGCATGATATGACCCCCGCAGACGCCTAGTTAAGGAGTTATAGCCATTGTAAGATTTTGAATTTTCTTTTTTCTGGTGCATGATATGACCCCCGCAGACGCCTAGTTTAGGAGTTATAGCCATTTTAAGATTTTGAATTTTCTTTTTTCTTGTGCATAATATGACCCCCGCAGACGCCTAGTTTAGGAGTTATAGCCATTTTAAGATTTTGAATTTTTTTTTGGTGCATAATATGACCCCCGCAGACGCCTAGTTTAGGAGTTATAGCCATTTTATTGTTTTGAATGTTTTTTTTCTGGTGCATTATATGGCCCTTGCAGACGCCTAGTTTAGGAATTATAGCCATTTTAAGATTTTGAATTTTCTTTTTTCTGGTGCATGATATGACCCCCGCAGACGCCTAGTTTAGGAGTTATAGCCATTTTAAGATTTTGAATTTTCTTATTTCTGGTGCATGATATGACCCCCGCAGACGCCTAGTTTAGGAATTATAGCCATTTTAAGATTTTGAATTTTTTTTTTTGGTGCATAATATGACCCCCGCAGACGCCTAGTTTAGGAGTTATAACCATTTTAAGATTTTGAATTGTCTTCTTTCTGGTGCATAATATGACCCCCGCAGACGCCTAGTTTAGGAGTTATAGCCATTTTAAGATTTTGAATTTTCTTTTTTCTGGTGCATGATATGACCCCCGCAGACGCCTAGTTTAGGAGTTATAGCCATTTTAAGATTTTGAATTTTCTTTTTTCTGGTGCATAATATGACCCCCGGCGACGCCTAGTTTAGGAGTTATAGCCATTTTAAGATTTTGAATTTTCTTTTTTCTGGTGCATAATATGACCCCCGCAGACGCCTAGTTAAGGAGTTATAGCCATTTTAAGATTTTGAATTTTCTTTTTTCTGGTGCATGATATGACCCCCGCAGACGCCTAGTTAAGGAGTTATAGCCATTGTAAGATTTTGAATTTTCTTTTTTCTGGTGCATGATATGACCCCCGCAGACGCCTAGTTTAGGAGTTATAGCCATTTTAAGATTTTGAATTTTCTTTTTTCTGGTGCATAATATGACCCCCGCAGACGCCTAGTTTAGGAGTTATAGCCATTTTAAGATTTTGAATTTTTTTTTTGGTGCATAATATGACCCCCGCAGACGACTAGTTTAGGAGTTATAGCCATTTTATTGTTTTGAATGTTTTTTTTCTGGTGCATTATATGGCCCTTGCAGACGCCTAGTTTAGGAATTATAGCCATTTTAAGATTTTGAATTTTTTTTTTTGGTGCATAATATGACCCCCGCAGACGCCTAGTTTAGGAGTTATAGCCATTTTAAGATTTTGAATTGTCTTCTTTCTGGTGCATAATATGACCCCCGCAGACGCCTAGTTTAGGAGTTATAGCCATTTTAAGATTTTGAATTTTCTTTTTTCTGGTGCATGATATGACCCCCGCAGACGCCTAGTTTAGGAGTTATAGCCATTTTAAGATTTTGAATTTTCTTTTTTCTGGTGCATAATATGACCCCCGCAGACGCCTAGTTTAGGAGTTATAGCCATTTTAAGATTTTGAATTTTTTTTTTTGGTGCATAATATGACCCCCGCAGACGCCTAGTTTAGGAGTTATAGCCATTTTAAGATTTTGAATTTTCTTTTTTCTGGTGCATAATATGACCCCCGCAGACGCCTAGTTTAGGAGTTATAGCCATTTTAAGATTTTGAATTTTCTTTTTTCTGGTGCATAATATGACCCCCGCAGACGCCTAGTTTAGGAGTTATAGCCATTTTAAGATTTTGAATTTTCTTTTTTCTGGTGCATGATATGACCCCCGAAGACGCCTTGTTTAGGAGTTATAGCCATTTTAAGATTTTGAATTTTCTTTTTTCTGGTGCATAATATGACCCCCGCAGACGCCTAGTTAAGGAGTTATAGCCATTTTAAGATTTTGAATTTTCTTTTTTCTGGTGCATGATATGACCCCCGCAGACGCCTAGTTAAGGAGTTATAGCCATTGTAAGATTTTGAATTTTCTTTTTTCTGGTGCATGATATGACCCCCGCAGACGCCTAGTTTAGGAGTTATAGCCATTTTAAGATTTTGAATTTTCTTTTTTCTGGTGCATAATATGACCCCCGCAGACGCCTAGTTTAGGAGTTATAGCCATTTTAAGATTTTGAATTTTTTTTTTGGTGCATAATATGACCCCCGCAGACCCCTAGTTTAGGAGTTATAGCCATTTTATTGTTTTGAATGTTTTTTTTCTGGTGCATTATATGGCCCTTGCAGACGCCTAGTTTAGGAATTATAGCCATTTTAAGATTTTGAATTTTCTTTTTTCTGGTGCATGATATGACCCCCGCAGACGCCTAGTTTAGGAGTTATAGCCATTTTAAGATTTTGAATTTTCTTATTTCTGGTGCATGATATGACCCCCGCAGACGCCTAGTTTAGGAATTATAGCCATTTTAAGATTTTGAATTTTTTTTTTGGTGCATAATATGACCCCCGCAGACGCCTAGTTTAGGAGTTATAGCCATTTTAAGATTTTGAATTGTCTTCTTTCTGGTGCATAATATGACCCCCGCAGACGCCTAGTTTAGGAGTTATAGCCATTTTAAGATTTTGAATTTTCTTTTTTCTGGTGCATGATATGACCCCCGCAGACGCCTAGTTTAGGAGTTATAGCCATTTTAAGATTTTGAATTTTCTTTTTTCTGGTGCATAATATGACCCCCGCAGACGCCTAGTTTAGGAGTTATAGCCATTTTAAGATTTTGAATTTTCTTTTTTCTGGTGCATAATATGACCCCCGCAGACGCCTAGTTAAGGAGTTATAGCCATTTTAAGATTTTGAATTTTCTTTTTTCTGGTGCATGATATGACCCCCGCAGACGCCTAGTTAAGGAGTTATAGCCATTGTAAGATTTTGAATTTTCTTTTTTCTGGTGCATGATATGACCCCCGCAGACGCCTAGTTTAGGAGTTATAGCCATTTTAAGATTTTGAATTTTCTTTTTTCTGGTGCATAATATGACCCCCGCAGACGCCTAGTTTAGGAGTTATAGCCATTTTAAGATTTTGAATTTTTTTTTTGGTGCATAATATGACCCCCGCAGACGCCTAGTTTAGGAGTTATAGCCATTTTAAGATTTTGAATTTTCTTTTTTCTGGTGCATAATATGACCCCCGCAGACGCCTAGTTTAGGAGTTATAGCCATTTTAAGATTTTGAATTTTCATTTTTCTGGTGCATAATATGACCCCCGCAGACGCTTAGTTTAGGAGTTATAGCCATTTTAAGATTTTGAATTTTCTTTTTTCTGGTGCATAATATGACCCCCGCAGACGCCTAGTTTAGGAGTTATAGCCATTTTAAGATTTTGAATTTTTTTTTTCTGGTGCATGATATGACCCCCGCAGACGCCTAGTTTAGGAGTTATAGCCATTTTAAGATTTTGAATTTTTTTTTTCTGGTGCATAATATGACCCCCGCAGACGCCTAGTTTAGGAGTTATAGCCATTTTAAGATTTTGAATTGTCTTCTTTCTGGTGCATAATATGACCCCCGCAGACGCCTAGTTTAGGAGTTATAGCCATTTTAAGATTTTGAATTTTCTTTTTTCTTGTGCATGATATGACCCCCGCAGACGCCTAGTTTAGGAGTTATAGCCATTTTAAGATTTTGAATTTTCTTTTTTGGTGCATAATATGACCCCCGCAGACGCCTAGTTTAGGAGTTATAGCCATTTTAAGATTTTGAATTCTCTTTTTTATGGTGCATAATATGACCCCCGCAGACGCCTAGTTTAGGAGTTATAGCCATTTTAAGATTTTGAATTTTTTTTTTCTGGTGCATAATATGACCCCCGCAGACGCCTAGTTTAGGAGTTATAGCCATTTTAAGATTTTGAATTTTTTTTTTCTGTTGCATAATAAGACCCCCGCAGACGCCTAGTTTAGGAGTTATAGCCATTTTAAGATTTTGAATTTTCTTTTTTCTGGTGCATGATATGACCCCCGCAGACGCCTAGTTTAGGAATTATAGCCATTTTAAGATTTTGAATTTATTTTTTTGGTGCATAATATGACCCCCGCAGACGCCTAGTTTAGGAGTTATAGCCATTTTAAGATTTTGAATTGTCTTCTTTCTGGTGCATAATATGACCCCCGCAGACGCCTAGTTTAGGAGTTATAGCCATTTTAAGATTTTGAATTTTCTTTTTTCTTGTGCATGATATGACCCCCGCAGACGCCTAGTTTAGGAGTTATAGCCATTTTAAGATTTTGAATTTTCTTTTTTCTGGTGCATAATATGACCCCCGGAGACGCCTAGTTTAGGAGTTATAGCCATTTTAAGATTTTGAATTTTCTTTTTTCTGGTGCATAATATGACCCCCGCAGACGCCTAGTTAAGGAGTTATAGCCATTTTAAGATTTTGAATTTTCTTTTTTCTGGTGCATGATATGACCCCCGCAGACGCCTAGTTTAGGAGTTATAGCCATTTTAAGATTTTGAATTTTCTTTTTTCTGGTGCATGATATGACCCCCGCAGACGCCTAGTTTAGGAGTTATAGCCATTTTAAGATTTTGAATTTTCTTTTTTCTGGTGCATAATATGACCCCCGCAGACGCCTAGTTTAGGAGTTATAGCCATTTTAAGATTTTGAATTTTCTTTTTTCTGGTGCATGATATGACCCCCGCAGACGCCTAGTTTAGGAGTTATAGCCATTTTAAGATTTTGAATTTTCTTTTTTCTGGTGCATAATATGACCCCCGCAGACGCCTAGTTTAGGAGTTATAGCCATTTTAAGATTTTGAATTTTCTTTTTTCTGGTGCATAATATGACCCCCGCAGACGCCTAGTTTAGGAGTTATAGCCATTTTAAGATTTTGAATTTTCTTTTTTCTGGTGCATGATATGACCCCCGAAGACGCCTTGTTTAGGAGTTATAGCCATTTTAAGATTTTGAATTTTCTTTTTTCTGGTGCATAATATGACCCCCGCAGACGCCTAGTTTAGGAATTAAAGCCATTTTAAGATTTTGAATTTATTTTTTTGGTGCATAATATGACCCCCGCAGACGCCTAGTTTAGGAGTTATAGCCATTTTAAGATTTTGAATTGTTTTCTTTCTGGTGCATAATATGACCCCCGCAGACGCCTAGTTTAGGAGTTATAGCCATTTTAAGATTTTGAATTTTCTTTTTTCTGGTGCATGATATGACCCCCGCAGACGCCTAGTTTAGGAGTTATAGCCATTTTAAGATTTTGAATTTTCTTTTTTCTGGTGCATAATATGACCCCCGGAGACGCCTAGTTTAGGAGTTATAGCCATTTTAAGATTTTTAATTTTCTTTTTTCTGGTGCATAATATGACCCCCGCAGACGCCTAGTTAAGGAGTTATAGCCATTTTAAGATTTTGAATTTTCTTTTTTCTGGTGCATGATATGACCCCCGCAGACGCCTAGTTTAGGAGTTATAGCCATTTTAAGATTTTGAATTTTCTTTTTTCTGGTGCATGATATGACCCCCGCAGACGCCTAGTTTAGGAGTTATAGCCATTTTAAGATTTTGAATTTTCTTTTTTCTGGTGCATAATATGACCCCCGCAGACGCCTAGTTTAGGAGTTATAGCCATTTTAAGATTTTGAATTTTTTTTTTTGGTGCATAATATGACCCCCGCAGACGCCTAGTTTAGGAGTTATAGCCATTTTAAGATTTTGAATTTTCTTTTTTCTGGTGCATAATATGACCCCCGCAGACGCCTAGTTTAGGAGTTATAGCCATTTTAAGATTTTGAATTTTCTTTTTTCTGGTGCATAATATGACCCCCGCAGACGCCTAGTTTAGGAGTTATAGCCATTTTAAGATTTTGAATTTTCTTTTTTCTGGTGCATGATATGACCCCCGAAGACGCCTTGTTTAGGAGTTATAGCCATTTTAAGATTTTGAATTTTCTTTTTTCTGGTGCATAATATGACCCCCGCAGACGCATAGTTTAGGAGTTATAGCCATTTTAAGATTTTGAATTTTCTTATTTCTGGTGCATGATATGACCCCCGCAGACGCCTAGTTTAGGAATTATAGCCATTTTAAGATTTAGAATTTTTTTTTTTGGTGCATAATATGACCCCCGCAGACGCCTAGTTTAGGAGTTATAGCCATTTTAAGATTTTGAATTGTCTTCTTTCTGGTGCATAATATGACCCCCGCAGACGCCTAGTTTAGGAGTTATAGCCATTTTAAGATTTTGAATTTTCTTTTTTCTGGTGCATGATATGACCCCCGCAGACGCCTAGTTTAGGAGTTATAGCCATTTTAAGATTTTGAATTTTCTTTTTTCTGGTGCATAATATGACCCCCGCAGACGCCTAGTTTAGGAGTTATAGCCATTTTAAGATTTTGAATTTTCTTTTTTCTGGTGCATAATATGACCCCCGCAGACGCCTAGTTAAGGAGTTATAGCCATTTTAAGATTTTGAATTTTCTTTTTTCTGGTGCATGATATGACCCCCGCAGACGCCTAGTTAAGGAGTTATAGCCATTGTAAGATTTTGAATTTTCTTTTTTCTGGTGCATGATATGACCCCCGCAGACGCCTAGTTTAGGAGTTATAGCCATTTTAAGATTTTGAATTTTCTTTTTTCTGGTGCATAATATGACCCCCGCAGACGCCTAGTTTAGGAGTTATAGCCATTTTAAGATTTTGAATTTTTTTTTTCTGGTGCATAATATGACCCCCGCAGACGCCTAGTTTAGGAGTTATAGCCATTTTAAGATTTTGAATTTTTTTTTTCTGGTGCATAATATGACCCCCGCAGACGCCTAGTTTAGGAGTTATAGCCATTTTAAGATTTTGAATTTTTTTTTTCTGGTGCATAATATGACCCCCGCAGACGCCTAGTTTAGGAGTTATAGCCATTTTAAGATTTTGAATTTTTTTTTTCTGTTGCATAATATGACCCCCGCAGACGCCTAGTTCAGGAGTTATAGCCATTTTAAGATTTTGAATTTTCTTTTTTCTGGTGCATGATATGACCCCCGCAGACGCCTAGTTTAGGAATTATAGCCATTTTAAGATTTTGAATTTATTTTTTTGGTGCATAATATGACCCCCGCAGCCGCCTAGTTTAGGAGTTATAGCCATTTTAAGATTTTGAATTGTCTTCTTTCTGGTGCATAATATGACCCCCGCAGACGCCTAGTTTAGGAGTTATAGCCATTTTAAGATTTTGAATTTTCTTTTTTCTGGTGCATGATATGACCCCCGCAGACGCCTAGTTTAGGAGTTATAGCCATTTTAAGATTTTGAATTTTCTTTTTTCTGGTGCATAATATGACCCCCGCAGACGCCTAGTTAAGGAGTTATAGCCATTTTAAGATTTTGAATTTTCTTTTTTCTGGTGCATGATATGACCCCCGCAGACGCCTAGTTTAGGAGTTATAGCCATTTTAAGATTTTGAATTTTCTTTTTTCTGGTGCATGATATGACCCCCGCAGACGCCTAGTTTAGGAGTTATAGCCATTTTAAGATTTTGAATTTTCTTTTTTCTGGTGCATAATATGACCCCCGCAGACGCCTAGTTTAGGAGTTATAGCCATTTTAAGATTTTGAATTTTTTTTTTTGGTGCATAATATGACCCCCGCAGACGCCTAGTTTAGGAGTTATAGCCATTTTAAGATTTTGAATTTTCTTTTTTCTGGTGCATAATATGACCCCCGCAGACGCCTAGTTTAGGAGTTATAGCCATTTTAAGATTTTGAATTTTCTTTTTTCTGGTGCATAATATGACCCCCGCAGACGCCTAGTTTAGGAGTTATAGCCATTTTAAGATTTTGAATTTTCTTTTTTCTGGTGCATGATATGACCCCCGAAGACGCCTTGTTTAGGAGTTATAGCCATTTTAAGATTTTGAATTTTCTTTTTTCTGGTGCATAATATGACCCCCGCAGACGCCTAGTTTAGGAATTATAGCCATTTTAAGATTTTGAATTTATTTTTTTGGTGCATAATATGACCCCCGCAGACGCCTAGTTTAGGAGTTATAGCCATTTTAAGATTTTGAATTGTCTTCTTTCTGGTGCATAATATGACCCCCGCAGACGCCTAGTTTAGGAGTTATAGCCATTTTAAGATTTTGAATTTTATTTTTTCTGGCGCATGATATGACCCCCGCAGACGCCTAGTTTAGGAGTTATAGCCATTTTAAGATTTTGAATTTTCTTTTTTCTGGTGCATAATATGACCCCCGGAGACGCCTAGTTTAGGAGTTATAGCCATTTTAAGATTTTGAATTTTCTTTTTTCTGGTGCATAATATGACCCCCGCAGACGCCTAGTTAAGGAGTTATAGCCATTTTAAGATTTTGAATTTTCTTTTTTCTGGTGCATGATATGACCCCCGCAGACGCCTAGTTTAGGAGTTATAGCCATTTTAAGATTTTGAATTTTCTTTTTTCTGGTGCATGATATGACCCCCGCAGACGCCTAGTTTAGGAGTTATAGCCATTTTAAGATTTTGAATTTTCTTTTTTCTGGTGCATAATATGACCCCCGCAGACGCCTAGTTTAGGAGTTATAGCCATTTTAAGATTTTGAATTTTTTTTTTTGGTGCATTATATGACCCCCGCAGACGCCTAGTTTAGGAGTTATAGCCATTTTAAGATTTTGAATTTTCTTTTTTCTGGTGCATAATATGACCCCCGCAGACGCCTAGTTTAGGAGTTATAGCCATTTTAAGATTTTGAATTTTCTTTTTTCTGGTGCATAATATGACCCCCGCAGACGCCTAGTTTAGGAGTTATAGCCATTTTAAGATTTTGAATTTTCTTTTTTCTGGTGCATGATATGACCCCCGAAGACGCCTTGTTTAGGAGTTATAGCCATTTTAAGATTTTGAATTTTCTTTTTTCTGGTGCATAATATGACCCCCGCAGACGCCTAGTTAAGGAGTTATAGCCATTTTAAGATTTTGAATTTTCTTTTTTCTGGTGCATGATATGACCCCCGCAGACGCCTAGTTAAGGAGTTATAGCCATTGTAAGATTTTGAATTTTCTTTTTTCTGGTGCATGTATTGACCCCCGCAGACGCCTAGTTTAGGAGTTATAGCCATTTTAAGATTTTGAATTTTCTTTTTTCTGGTGCATAATATGACCCCCGCAGACGCCTAGTTTAGGAGTTATAGCCATTTTAAGATTTTGAATTTTTTTTTTGGTGCATAATATGACCCCCGCAGACGCCTAGTTTAGGAGTTATAGCCATTTTATTGTTTTGAATGTTTTTTTTCTGGTGCATTATATGGCCCTTGCAGACGCCTAGTTAAGGAGTTATAGCCATTGTAAGATTTTGAATTTTCTTTTTTCTGGTGCATGATATGACCCCCGCAGACGCCTAGTTTAGGAGTTATAGCCATTTTAAGATTTTGAATTTTCTTTTTTCTGGTGCATGATATGACCCCCGCAGACGCCTAGTTTAGGAGTTATAGCCATTTTAAGATTTTGAATTTTCTTATTTCTGGTGCATGATATGACCCCCGCAGACGCCTAGTTTAGGAATTATAGCCATTTTAAGATTTTGAATTTTTTTTTTTGGTGCATAATATGACCCCCGCAGACGCCTAGTTTAGGAGTTATAACCATTTTAAGATTTTGAATTGTCTTCTTTCTGGTGCATAATATGACCCCCGCAGACGCCTAGTTTAGGAGTTATAGCCATTTTAAGATTTTGAATTTTCTTTTTTCTGGTGCATGATATGACCCCCGCAGACGCCTAGTTTAGGAGTTATAGCCATTTTAAGATTTTGAATTTTCTTTTTTCTGGTGCATAATATGACCCCCGGAGACGCCTAGTTTAGGAGTTATAGCCATTTTAAGATTTTGAATTTTCTTTTTTCTGGTGCATAATATGACCCCCGCAGACGCCTAGTTAAGGAGTTATAGCCATTTTAAGATTTTGAATTTTCTTTTTTCTGGTGCATGATATGACCCCCGCAGACGCCTAGTTAAGGAGTTATAGCCATTGTAAGATTTTGAATTTTCTTTTTTCTGGTGCATGATATGACCCCCGCAGACGCCTAGTTTAGGAGTTATAGCCATTTTAAGATTTTGAATTTTCTTTTTTCTTGTGCATAATATGACCCCCGCAGACGCCTAGTTTAGGAGTTATAGCCATTTTAAGATTTTGAATTTTTTTTTTGGTGCATAATATGACCCCCGCAGACGCCTAGTTTAGGAGCTATAGCCATTTTATTGTTTTGAATGTTTTTTTTCTGGTGCATTATATGGCCCTTGCAGACGCCTAGTTTAGGAATTATAGCCATTTTAAGATTTTGAATTTTTTTTTTTGGTGCATAATATGACCCCCGCAGACGCCTAGTTTAGGAGTTATAGCCATTTTAAGATTTTGAATTGTCTTCTTTCTGGTGCATAATATGACCCCCGCAGACGCCTAGTTTAGGAGTTATAGCCATTTTAAGATTTTGAATTTTCTTTTTTCTGGTGCATGATATGACCCCCGCAGACGCCTAGTTTAGGAGTTATAGCCATTTTAAGATTTTGAATTTTCTTTTTTCTGGTGCATAATATGACCCCCGCAGACGCCTAGTTTAGGAGTTATAGCCATTTTAAGATTTTGAATTTTTTTTTTTGGTGCATAATATGACCCCCGCAGACGCCTAGTTTAGGAGTTATAGCCATTTTAAGATTTTGAATTTTCTTTTTTCTGGTGCATAATATGACCCCCGCAGACGCCTAGTTTAGGAGTTATAGCCATTTTAAGATTTTGAATTTTCTTTTTTCTGGTGCATAATATGACCCCCGCAGACGCCTAGTTTAGGAGTTATAGCCATTTTAAGATTTTGAATTTTTTTTTTTGGTGCATAATATGACCCCCGCAGACGCCTAGTTTAGGAGTTATAGCCATTTTAAGATTTTGAATTTTCTTTTTTCTGGTGCATAATATGACCCCCGCAGACGCCTAGTTTAGGAGTTATAGCCATTTTAAGATTTTGAATTTTCTTTTTTCTGGTGCATAATATGACCCCCGCAGACGCCTAGTTTAGGAGTTATAGCCATTTTAAGATTTTGAATTTTCTTTTTTCTGGTGCATAATATGACCCCCGCAGACGCCTAGTTAAGGAGTTATAGCCATTTTAAGATTTTGAATTTTCTTTTTTCTGGTGCATGATATGACCCCCGCAGACGCCTAGTTAAGGAGTTATAGCCATTGTAAGATTTTGAATTTTCTTTTTTCTGGTGCATGATATGACCCCCGCAGACGCCTAGTTTAGGAGTTATAGCCATTTTAAGATTTTGAATTTTCTTTTTTCTGGTGCATAATATGACCCCCGCAGACGCCTAGTTTAGGAGTTATAGCCATTTTAAGATTTTGAATTTTTTTTTTGGTGCATAATATGACCCCCGCAGACCCCTAGTTTAGGAGTTATAGCCATTTTATTGTTTTGAATGTTTTTTTTCTGGTGCATTATATGGCCCTTGCAGACGCCTAGTTTAGGAATTATAGCCATTTTAAGATTTTGAATTTTCTTTTTTCTGGTGCATGATATGACCCCCGCAGACGCCTAGTTTAGGAGTTATAGCCATTTTAAGATTTTGAATTTTCTTATTTCTGGTGCATGATATGACCCCCGCAGACGCCTAGTTTAGGAATTATAGCCATTTTAAGATTTTGAATTTTTTTTTTGGTGCATAATATGACCCCCGCAGACGCCTAGTTTAGGAGTTATAGCCATTTTAAGATTTTGAATTGTCTTCTTTCTGGTGCATAATATGACCCCCGCAGACGCCTAGTTTAGGAGTTATAGCCATTTTAAGATTTTGAATTTTCTTTTTTCTGGTGCATGATATGACCCCCGCAGACGCCTAGTTTAGGAGTTATAGCCATTTTAAGATTTTGAATTTTCTTTTTTCTGGTGCATAATATGACCCCCGCAGACGCCTAGTTTAGGAGTTATAGCCATTTTAAGATTTTGAATTTTCTTTTTTCTGGTGCATAATATGACCCCCGCAGACGCCTAGTTAAGGAGTTATAGCCATTTTAAGATTTTGAATTTTCTTTTTTCTGGTGCATGATATGACCCCCGCAGACGCCTAGTTAAGGAGTTATAGCCATTGTAAGATTTTGAATTTTCTTTTTTCTGGTGCATGATATGACCCCCGCAGACGCCTAGTTTAGGAGTTATAGCCATTTTAAGATTTTGAATTTTCTTTTTTCTGGTGCATAATATGACCCCCGCAGACGCCTAGTTTAGGAGTTATAGCCATTTTAAGATTTTGAATTTTTTTTTTGGTGCATAATATGACCCCCGCAGACGCCTAGTTTAGGAGTTATAGCCATTTTAAGATTTTGAATTTTCTTTTTTCTGGTGCATAATATGACCCCCGCAGACGCTTAGTTTAGGAGTTATAGCCATTTTAAGATTTTGAATTTTCTTTTTTCTGGTGCATAATATGACCCCCGCAGACGCCTAGTTTAGGAGTTATAGCCATTTTAAGATTTTGAATTTTTTTTTTCTGGTGCATGATATGACCCCCGCAGACGCCTAGTTTAGGAGTTATAGCCATTTTAAGATTTTGAATTTTTTTTTTCTGGTGCATAATATGACCCCCGCAGACGCCTAGTTTAGGAGTTATAGCCATTTTATTGTTTTGAATGTTTTTTTTCTGGTGCATTATATGGCCCTTGCAGACGCCTAGTTAAGGAGTTATAGCCATTGTAAGATTTTGAATTTTCTTTTTTCTGGTGCATGATATGACCCCCGCAGACGCCTAGTTTAGGAGTTATAGCCATTTTAAGATTTTGAATTTTCTTTTTTCTGGTGCATGATATGACCCCCGCAGACGCCTAGTTTAGGAGTTATAGCCATTTTAAGATTTTGAATTTTCTTATTTCTGGTGCATGATATGACCCCCGCAGACGCCTAGTTTAGGAATTATAGCCATTTTAAGATTTTGAATTTTTTTTTTTGGTGCATAATATGACCCCCGCAGACGCCTAGTTTAGGAGTTATAACCATTTTAAGATTTTGAATTGTCTTCTTTCTGGTGCATAATATGACCCCCGCAGACGCCTAGTTTAGGAGTTATAGCCATTTTAAGATTTTGAATTTTCTTTTTTCTGGTGCATGATATGACCCCCGCAGACGCCTAGTTTAGGAGTTATAGCCATTTTAAGATTTTGAATTTTCTTTTTTCTGGTGCATAATATGACCCCCGGAGACGCCTAGTTTAGGAGTTATAGCCATTTTAAGATTTTGAATTTTCTTTTTTCTGGTGCATAATATGACCCCCGCAGACGCCTAGTTAAGGAGTTATAGCCATTTTAAGATTTTGAATTTTCTTTTTTCTGGTGCATGATATGACCCCCGCAGACGCCTAGTTAAGGAGTTATAGCCATTGTAAGATTTTGAATTTTCTTTTTTCTGGTGCATGATATGACCCCCGCAGACGCCTAGTTTAGGAGTTATAGCCATTTTAAGATTTTGAATTTTCTTTTTTCTTGTGCATAATATGACCCCCGCAGACGCCTAGTTTAGGAGTTATAGCCATTTTAAGATTTTGAATTTTTTTTTTGGTGCATAATATGACCCCCGCAGACGCCTAGTTTAGGAGCTATAGCCATTTTATTGTTTTGAATGTTTTTTTTCTGGTGCATTATATGGCCCTTGCAGACGCCTAGTTTAGGAATTATAGCCATTTTAAGATTTTGAATTTTTTTTTTTGGTGCATAATATGACCCCCGCAGACGCCTAGTTTAGGAGTTATAGCCATTTTAAGATTTTGAATTGTCTTCTTTCTGGTGCATAATATGACCCCCGCAGACGCCTAGTTTAGGAGTTATAGCCATTTTAAGATTTTGAATTTTCTTTTTTCTGGTGCATGATATGACCCCCGCAGACGCCTAGTTTAGGAGTTATAGCCATTTTAAGATTTTGAATTTTCTTTTTTCTGGTGCATAATATGACCCCCGCAGACGCCTAGTTTAGGAGTTATAGCCATTTTAAGATTTTGAATTTTTTTTTTTGGTGCATAATATGACCCCCGCAGACGCCTAGTTTAGGAGTTATAGCCATTTTAAGATTTTGAATTTTCTTTTTTCTGGTGCATAATATGACCCCCGCAGACGCCTAGTTTAGGAGTTATAGCCATTTTAAGATTTTGAATTTTCTTTTTTCTGGTGCATAATATGACCCCCGCAGACGCCTAGTTTAGGAGTTATAGCCATTTTAAGATTTTGAATTTTTTTTTTTGGTGCATAATATGACCCCCGCAGACGCCTAGTTTAGGAGTTATAGCCATTTTAAGATTTTGAATTTTCTTTTTTCTGGTGCATAATATGACCCCCGCAGACGCCTAGTTTAGGAGTTATAGCCATTTTAAGATTTTGAATTTTCTTTTTTCTGGTGCATAATATGACCCCCGCAGACGCCTAGTTTAGGAGTTATAGCCATTTTAAGATTTTGAATTTTCTTTTTTCTGGTGCATAATATGACCCCCGCAGACGCCTAGTTAAGGAGTTATAGCCATTTTAAGATTTTGAATTTTCTTTTTTCTGGTGCATGATATGACCCCCGCAGACGCCTAGTTAAGGAGTTATAGCCATTGTAAGATTTTGAATTTTCTTTTTTCTGGTGCATGATATGACCCCCGCAGACGCCTAGTTTAGGAGTTATAGCCATTTTAAGATTTTGAATTTTCTTTTTTCTGGTGCATAATATGACCCCCGCAGACGCCTAGTTTAGGAGTTATAGCCATTTTAAGATTTTGAATTTTTTTTTTGGTGCATAATATGACCCCCGCAGACCCCTAGTTTAGGAGTTATAGCCATTTTATTGTTTTGAATGTTTTTTTTCTGGTGCATTATATGGCCCTTGCAGACGCCTAGTTTAGGAATTATAGCCATTTTAAGATTTTGAATTTTCTTTTTTCTGGTGCATGATATGACCCCCGCAGACGCCTAGTTTAGGAGTTATAGCCATTTTAAGATTTTGAATTTTCTTATTTCTGGTGCATGATATGACCCCCGCAGACGCCTAGTTTAGGAATTATAGCCATTTTAAGATTTTGAATTTTTTTTTTGGTGCATAATATGACCCCCGCAGACGCCTAGTTTAGGAGTTATAGCCATTTTAAGATTTTGAATTGTCTTCTTTCTGGTGCATAATATGACCCCCGCAGACGCCTAGTTTAGGAGTTATAGCCATTTTAAGATTTTGAATTTTCTTTTTTCTGGTGCATGATATGACCCCCGCAGACGCCTAGTTTAGGAGTTATAGCCATTTTAAGATTTTGAATTTTCTTTTTTCTGGTGCATAATATGACCCCCGCAGACGCCTAGTTTAGGAGTTATAGCCATTTTAAGATTTTGAATTTTCTTTTTTCTGGTGCATAATATGACCCCCGCAGACGCCTAGTTAAGGAGTTATAGCCATTTTAAGATTTTGAATTTTCTTTTTTCTGGTGCATGATATGACCCCCGCAGACGCCTAGTTAAGGAGTTATAGCCATTGTAAGATTTTGAATTTTCTTTTTTCTGGTGCATGATATGACCCCCGCAGACGCCTAGTTTAGGAGTTATAGCCATTTTAAGATTTTGAATTTTCTTTTTTCTGGTGCATAATATGACCCCCGCAGACGCCTAGTTTAGGAGTTATAGCCATTTTAAGATTTTGAATTTTTTTTTTGGTGCATAATATGACCCCCGCAGACGCCTAGTTTAGGAGTTATAGCCATTTTAAGATTTTGAATTTTCTTTTTTCTGGTGCATAATATGACCCCCGCAGACGCTTAGTTTAGGAGTTATAGCCATTTTAAGATTTTGAATTTTCTTTTTTCTGGTGCATAATATGACCCCCGCAGACGCCTAGTTTAGGAGTTATAGCCATTTTAAGATTTTGAATTTTTTTTTTCTGGTGCATGATATGACCCCCGCAGACGCCTAGTTTAGGAGTTATAGCCATTTTAAGATTTTGAATTTTTTTTTTCTGGTGCATAATATGACCCCCGCAGACGCCTAGTTTAGGAGTTATAGCCATTTTAAGATTTTGAATTTTCTTTTTTCTGGTGCATGATATGACCCCCGCAGACGCCTAGTTTAGGAATTATAGCCATTTTAAGATTTTGAATTTTTTTTTTTGGTGCATAATATGACCCCCGCAGACGCCTAGTTTAGGAGTTATAGCCATTTTAAGATTTTGAATTGTCGTCTTTCTGGTGCATAATATGACCCCCGTAGACGCCTAGTTTAGGAGTTATAGCCATTTTAAGATTTTGAATTTTCTTTTTTCTGGTGCATGATATGACCCCCGCAGACGCCTAGTTTAGGAGTTATAGCCATTTTAAGATTTTGAATTTTCTTTTTTCTGGTGCATAATATGACCCCCGCAGACGCCTAGTTTAGGAGTTATAGCCATTTTAAGATTTTGAATTTTCTTTTTTCTGGTGCATGATATGACCCCCGCAGACGCCTAGTTTAGGAATTATAGCCATTTTAAGATTTTGAATTTTCATTTTTCTGGTGCATGATATGACCCCCGAAGACGCCTTGTTTAGGAGTTATAGCCATTTTAAGATTTTGAATTTTCTTTTTTCTGGTGCATAATATGACCCCCGCAGACGCCTAGTTTAGGAGTTATAGCCATTTTAAGATTTGGAATTTTTTTTTTGGTGCATAATATGACCCCCGCAGACGCCTAGTTTAGGAGTTATAGCCATTTTAAGATTTTGAATTTTCTTTTTTCTGGTGCATAATATGACCCCCGCAGACGCCTAGTTTAGGAGTTATAGCCATTTTAAGATTTTGAATTTTCTTTTTTCTGGTGCATGATATGACCCCCGCAGACGCCTAGTTTAGGAGTTATGGCCATTTTAAGATTTTGAATTTTCTTTTTTCTGGTGCATAATATGACCCCCGCAGACGCCTAGTTTAGGAGTTATAGCCATTTTAAGATTTTGAATTTTTTTTTTCTGGTGCATGATATGACCCCCGCAGACGCCTAGTTAAGGAGTTATAGCCATTTTAAAATTTTCAATTTTTTTTTTAAGATTTTGAATTTTCTTTTTTCTGGTGCATAATATGACCCCCGCAGACGCCTAGTTTAGGAGTTATAGCCATTTTAGGATTTTGAATTTTCTTTTTTCTGGTGCATAATATGACCCCCGCAGACGCCTAGTTTAGGAGTTATAGCCATTTTAAGATTTTGAATTTTCTTTTTTCTGGTGCATAATATGACCCCCGCAGACGCCTAGTTTAGGAGTTGTAGCCATTTTAAGATTTGGAATTTTTTTTTCTGGTGCATAATATGACCCCCGCAGACGCCTAGTTTAGGAGTTATAGCCATTTTAAGATTTTGAATTTTCTTTTTTCTGGTGCATGATATGACCCCCGCAGACGCTTAGTTTAGGAGTTACAGCCATTTTAAGATTTTGAATTTTCTTTTTTCTGGTGCATAATATGACCCCCGCAGACGCCTAGTTTAGGAGTTATAGCCATTTTAAGATTTTGAATTTTTTTTTTCTGGTGCATGAAATGACCCCCGCAGACGCCTAGTTAAGGAGTTATAGCCATTTTAAGATTTTGAATTTTTTTTTTCTAGTGCATAATATGACCCCCGCAGACGCCTAGTTTAGGAGTTATAGCCATTTTAAGAATTTGAATTTTTTTTTTCTGGTGCATAATATGACCCCGCAGACGCCTAGTTTAGGAGTTATAGCCATTTTAAGATTTTGAATTTTCTTTTTTCTGGTGCATAATATGACCCCCGCAGACGCCTAGTTTAGGAGTTATAGCCGTTTTAGGATTTTGAATTTTCTTTTTTCTGGTGCATAATATGACCCCCGCAGACGCCTAGTTTAGGAGTTACAGCCATTTTAAGATTTTGAATTTTCTTTTTTCTGGTGCATAATATGACCCCCGCAGACGCCTAGTTTAGGAGTTATAGCCATTTTAAGATTTTGAATTTTCTTTTTTGGTGCATAATATGACCCCCGCAGACGCCTAGTTTAGGAGTTATAGCCATTTTAAGATTTTGAGATTTGGAATTTTTTTTTTTGGTGCATAATATGACCCCCGCAGACGCCTAGTTTAGGAGTTATAGCCATTTTAAGATTTTGAATTTTCTTTTTTCTGGTGCATGATATGACCCCCGCAGACGCCTAGTTTAGGAGTTATAGCCATTTTAAGATTTTGAATTTTTTTTTGGTGCATAATATGACCCCCGCAGACGCCTAGTTTAGGAGTTATAGCCATTTTAAGATTTTGAATTTTCTTTTTTCTGGTGCATAATATGACCCCCGCAGACGCCTAGTTTAGGAGTTATAGCCATTTTAAGATTTTGAATTTTCATTTTTCTGGTGCATGATATGACCCCGAAGACGCCTAGTTTAGGAGTTATAGCCATTGTAAGATTTTGAATTTTCTTTTTTCTGGTGCATCATATGACCCCCGCAGACGCCTAGTTTAGGAGTTATAGCCATTTTAAGATTTTGAATTTTCTTTTATCTGGTGCATGATATGACCCCCGCAGACGCCTAGTTAAGGAGTTATAGCCATTGTAAGATTTTGAATTTTCTTTTTTCTGGTGCATCATATGACCCCCGCAGACGCCTAGTTTAGGAGTTATAGCCATTTTAAGATTTTGAATTTTCTTTTTTCTGGTGCATAATATGACCCCCGCAGACGCCTAGTTTAGGAGTTATAGCCATTTTAAGATTTTGAATTTTTTTTTGGTGCATAATATGACCCCCGCAGACGCCTAGTTTAGGAGTTATAGCCATTTTAAGATTTTGAATTTTCTTTTTTCTGGTGCATAATATGACCCCCGCAGACGCCTAGTTTAGGAGTTATAGCCATTTTAAGATTTTGAATTTTCATTTTTCTGGTGCATGATATGACCCCCGAAGACGCCTTGTTTAGGAGTTATAGCCATTTTAAGATTTTGAATTTTCTTTTTTCTGGTGCATAATATGACCCCCGCAGACGCCTAGTTTAGGAGTTATAGCCATTTTAAGATTTGGAATTTTTTTTTTTGGTGCATAATATGACCCCCGCAGACGCCTAGTTTAGGAGTTATAGCCATTTTAAGATTTTGAATTTTCTTTTTTCTGGTGCATAATATGACCCCCGCAGACGCCTAGTTTAGGAGTTATAGCCATTTTAAGATTTTGAATTTTCTTTTTTCTGGTGCATGATATGACCCCCGCAGACGCCTAGTTTAGGAGTTATAGCCATTTTAAGATTTTGAATTTTCATTTTTCTGGTGCATAATATGACCCCCGCAGACGCCTAGTTTAGGAGTTATAGCCATTTTAAGATTTTGAATTTTTTTTTTTCTGGTGCATGATATGACCCCCGCAGACGCCTAGTTAAGGAGTTATAGCCATTTTAAGATTTTCAATTTTTTTTTTAAGATTTTGAATTTTCTTTTTTCTGGTGCATAATATGACCCCCGCAGACGCCTAGTTTAGGAGTTATAGCCATTTTAGGATTTTGAATTTTCTTTTTTCTGGTGCATAATATGACCCCCGCAGACGCCTAGTTTAGGAGTTATAGCCATTTTAAGATTTTGAATTTTCTTTTTTCTGGTGCATAATATGACCCCCGCAGACGCCTAGTTTAGGAGTTATAGCCATTTTAAGATTTGGAATTTTTTTTTTTGGTGCATAATATGACCCCCGTAGACGCCTAGTTTAGGAGTTATAGCCATTTTAAGATTTTGAATTTTCTTTTTTCTGGTGCATGATATGACCCCCGCAGACGCTTAGTTTAGGAGTTATAGCCATTTTAAGATTTTGAATTTTCTTTTTTCTGGTGCATAATATGACCCCCGCAGACGCCTAGTTTAGGAGTTATAGCCATTTTAAGATTTTGAATTTTCTTTTTTCTGGTGCATGATATGACCCCCGCAGACGCTTAGTTTAGGAGTTATAGCCATTTTAAGATTTTGAATTTTTTTTTTCTAGTGCATAATATGACCCCCGCAGACGCCTAGTTTAGGAGTTATAGCCATTTTAATATTTTGAATTTTTTTTTTCTGGTGCATAATATGACCCCGCAGACGCCTAGTTTAGGAGTTATAGCCATTTTAAGATTTTGAATTTTCTTTTTTCTGGTGCATGATATGACCCCCGCAGGCGCTTATTTTAGGAGTTATAGCCATTTTAAGATTTTGAATTTTCTTTTTTCTGGTGCATAATATGACCCCCGCAGACGCCTAGTTTAGGAGTTATAGCCATTTTAAGATTTTGAATTTTTTTTTTCTGGTGCATGATATGACCCCCCCAGACGTCTAGTTAAGGAGTTATAGCCATTTTAAGATTTTGAATTTTTTTTTTCTGGTGCATAATATGACCCCGCAGACGCCTAGTTTAGGAGTTATAGCCATTTTAAGATTTTGAATTTTCTTTTTTGGTGCATAATATGACCCCCGCAGACGCCTAGTTTAGGAGTTATAGCCATTTTAAGATTTTGAATTTTCTTTTTTCTGGTGCATGATATGACCCCCGCAGACGCCTTGTTTAGGAGTTATAGCCATTTTAAGATTTTGAATATTTTTTTTTGGAGCATAATATGACACCCGCAGACGCCTAGTTTAGGAGTTATAGCCATTTTAAGATTTTGAATTTTCTTTTTTCTGGTGCATAATATGACCCCCGCAGACGCCTAGTTTAGGAGTTATAGCCATTTTAAGATTTTGAATTTTTTTTTTTGGTGCATAATATGACCCCCGCAGACGTCTAGTTTAGGAGTTATAGTCATTTTAAGATTTTGAATTTTAATTTTTCTGGTGCATAATATGACCCCCGCAGACGCCTAGTTTAGGAGTTATAGCCATTTTAAGATTTTGAATTTCCTTTTTTCTGGTGCATGATATGACCCCCGCAGACGCCTAGTTTTGGAGTTATAGCCATTTTAAGATTTTGAATTTTCTTTTTTCTGGGACATAATATGACCTCCGCAGACGCCTAGTTTAGGAGTTATAGCCATTTTAAGATTTTGAATTTTCTTTTTTCTGGTGAATAATATGACCCCCGCAGACGCCTAGTTAAGGAGTTATAGCCATTTTAAGATTTTGAATTTTCTTTTTTCTGGTGCATGATATGACCCCCGCAGACGCCTAGTTAAGGAGTTATAGCCATTTTAAGATTTTGAGTTTTCTTTTTTCTGGTGCTTGATATGACCCCCGCAGACGCCTAGTTTAGGAGTTATAGCCATTTTAAGATTTTGAATTTTCTTTTTTCTGGTGCATAATATGACCCCCGCAGACGCCTAGTTTAGGAGTTATAGCCATTTTAAGATTTTGAATTTTTTTTTTTGGTGCATAATATGACCCCCGCAGACGCCTAGTTTAGGAGTTATAGCCATTTTAAGATTTTGAATTTTCTTTTTTCTGGTGCATAATATGACCCCCGCAGACGCCTAGTTTAGGAGTTATAGCCATTTTAAGATTTTGAATTTTCTTTTTTCTGGTGCATGATATGACCCCCGCAGACGACTAGTTTAGGAGTTATAGCCATTTTAAGATTTTGAATTTTCTTTTTTCTGGTGCATAATATGACCCCGCAGACGCCTAGTTTAGGAGTTATAGCCGTTTTAAGATTTTGAATTATCTTTTTTCTGGTGCATAATATGACCCCCGCAGACGCCTAGTTTAGGAGTTATAGCCATTTTAAGATTTTGAATTATCTTTTTTCTGGTGCATAATATGACCCCCGCAGACGCCTAGTTTAGGAGTTATAGCCATTTTAAGATTTTGAATTTTTTTTTTTGGTGCATAATATGACCCCCGCAGACGCCTAGTTAAGGAGTCATAGCCATTTTAAAATTTTGAATTTTCTTTTTTCTGGTGCATAATATGACCCCCGCAGACGCCTAGTTTAGGAGTTATAGCCATTTTAAGATTTTGAATTTTCTTTTTTCTGGTGCATGATATGACCCCCGCAGACGACTAGTTTAGGAGTTATAGCCATTTTAAGATTTTGAATTTTCTTTTTTCTGGTGCATAATATGACCCCGCAGACGCCTAGTTTAGGAGTTATAGCCGTTTTAAGATTTTGAATTATCTTTTTTCTGGTGCATAATATGACCCCCGCAGACGCCTAGTTTAGGAGTTATAGCCATTTTAAGATTTTGAATTATCTTTTTTCTGGTGCATAATATGACCCCCGCAGACGCCTAGTTTAGGAGTTATAGCCATTTTAAGATTTTGAATTTTCTTTTTTCTGGTGCATGATATGACCCCCGCAGACGACTAGTTTAGGAGTTATAGCCATTTTAAGATTTTGAATTTTCTTTTTTCTGGTGCATAATATGACCCCCGCAGACGCCTAGTTTAGGAGTTATAGCCGTTTTAAGATTTTGAATTATCTTTTTTCTGGTGCATAATATGACCCCCGCAGATGCCTAGTTTAGGAGTTATAGCCATTTTAAGATTTTGAATTATCTTTTTTCTGGTGCATAATATGACCCCCGCAGACGCCTAGTTTAGGAGTTATAGCCATTTTAAGATTTTGAATTTTTTTTTTTGGTGCATAATATGACCCCCGCAGACGCCTAGTTAAGGAGTTATAGCCATTTTAAGATTTTGAATTTTCTTTTTTCTGGTGCATAATATGACCCCCCAGACGCCTAGTTTAGGAGTTATAGCCATTTTAAGATTTTGAATTTTCTTTTTTCTGGTGCATAATATGACCCCCGCAGACGCCTAGTTTAGGAGCTATAGCCATTTTAAGATTTGGAATTTTTTTTTTTGGTGCATAATATGACCCCCGCAGACGCCTAGTTTAGGAGTTATAGCCATTTTAAGATTTTGAATTTTCTTTTTTCTGGTGCATAATATGACCCCCGCAGACGCCTAGTTTAGGAGCTATAGCCATTTTAAGATTTGGAATTTTTTTTTTTGGTGCATAATATGACCCCCGCAGACGCCTAGTTTAGGAGTTATAGCCATTTTAAGATTTTGAATTTTCTTTTTCCTGGTGCATAATATGACCCCCGCAGACGCCTAGTTTAGGAGTTATAGCCATTTTAAGATTTTGAATTTTCTTTTTTCTGGTGCATGATATGACCCCCGCAGACGCCTAGTTTAGGAGTTATAGCCATTTTAAGATTTTGAATTATCTTTTTTCTGGTGCATAATATGACCCCCGCAGGCGCCTAGTTTAGGAGTTATAGCCATTTTAAAATTTAGAATTTTTTTTTTCTGGTGCAAAATATGACCCCCGCAGACGCCTAGTTTAGGAGTTGTAGCCATTTTAAGATTTTGAATTTTTTTTTTTGGTGCATAATATGACCCCCGCAGACGCCTAGTTTAGGAGTTATAGCCATTTTAAGATTTTGAATTTTCTTTTTTCTGGTGCATAACATGACCCCCGCAGACGCCTAGTTTAGGAGTTATAGCCATTTTAAGATTTGGAAGTTTTTTTTTTTGGTGCATAAAATGACCCCCGCAGACGCCTAGTTTAGGAGTTATAGCCATTTTAAGATTTTGAATTTTCTTTTTTCTGGTGCATAATATGACCCCCGCAGACGCCTAGTTTAGGAGCTATAGCCATTTTAAGATTTGGAATTTTTTTTTTTGGTGCATAATATGACCCCCGCAGACGCCTAGTTTAGGAGTTATAGCCATTTTAAGATTTTGAATTTTCTTTTTTCTGGTGCATAATATGACCCCCGCAGACGCCTAGTTTAGGAGTTATAGCCATTTTAAGATTTTGAATTTTCTCTTTTCTGGTGCATAATATGACCATCGCAGACGCCTAGTTAAGGAGTTGTAGCCATTTTAAGATTTTGAATTTTTTTTTTCTGGTGTATAATATGACCCCCGCAGACGCCTAGTTTAGGAGTTATAGCCATTTTAAGATTTTGAATTTTCTTTTTTGGTGCATAATATGACCCCCGCAGACGCCTAGTTTAGGAGTTATAGCCATTTTAAGATTTTGAATTTTCTTTTTTATGGTGCATAATATGACCCTAGCAGACGCCTAGTTTAGGAGTTATAGCCATTTTAAGATTTTGAATTTTCTTTTTTCTGGTGCATAACATGACCCCCGCAGACGCCTAGTTTAGGAGTTATAGCCATTTTAAGATTTGGAAGTTTTTTTTTTTGGTGCATAAAATGACCCCCGCAGACGCCTAGTTTAGGAGTTATAGCCATTTTAAGATTTTGAATTTTCTTTTTTCTGGTGCATAATATGACCCCCGCAGACGCCTAGTTTTGGAGTTATAGCCATTTTAAGATTTTGAATTTTTTTTTCTGGTGCATAATATGACCCCCGCAGACGCCTAGTTTAGGAGTTATAGCCATTTTAAGATTTTGAATTTTTTTTTTTGGTGCATAATATGACCCCCGCAGACGCCTAGTTTAGGAGTTATAGCCATTTTAAGATTTTGAATTTTCTTTTTTCTGGTGCATAATATGACCCCCGCAGACGCCTAGTTTAGGAGTTATAGCCATTTTAAGATTTGGAATTTTCTTTTTTCTGGTGCATAATATGACCCCCGCAGACGCCTAGTTTAGGAGTTATAGCCATTTTAAGATTTGGAATTTTTGTTTTGGTGCATAATATGACCCCGCAGACGCCTAGTTTAGGAGTTATAGCCATTTTAAGATTTTGAATTTTCTTTTTTCTGGTGCATAATATGACCCCCGCAGACGCCTAGTTTAGGAGTTATAGAAATTTTAAGATTTTGAATTCTCTTTTTTCTGGTGCATAATATGACCCCCGCAGACGCCTAGTTTAGGAGTTATAGCCATTTTAAGATTTTGAATTTTCTTTTTTCTGGTGCATAATATGACCCCCGCAGACGCCTAGTTTAGGAGTTATAACCATTTTAAGATTTTGAATTTTCTTTTTTCTGGTGCATGATATGACCCCCGCAGACGCCTAGTTTAGGAGTTATAGCCATTTTAAGATTTTGAATTATCTTTTTTCTGGTGCATAATATGACCCCCGCAGACGCCTAGTTTAGGAGTTATAGCCATTTTAAAATTTTGAATTTTTTTTTTCTGGTGCAAAATATGACCCCCGCAGACGCCTAGTTTAGGAGTTATAGCCATTTTAAGATTTTGAATTTTCTTTTTTATGGTGCATAATATGACCCCCGCAGACGCCTAGTTTAGGAGTTATAGCCATTTTAAGTTTTTGAATTTTCTTTTTTCTGGTGCATAACATGACCCCCGCAGACGCCTAGTTTAGGAGTTATAGCCATTTTAAAATTTTGAATTTTCTCTTTTCTGGTGCATAATATGACCCCCGCAGACGCCTAGTTAAGGAGTTGTAGCCATTTTAAGATTTTGAATTTTTTTTTTCTGGTGCATAATATGACCCCCGCAGACGCCTAGTTTAGGAGTTATAGCCATTTTAAGATTTTGAATTTTCTTTTTTGGTGCATAATATGACCCCCGCAGACGCCTAGTTTAGGAGTTATAGCCATTTTAAGATTTTGAATTTTCTTTTTTATGGTGCATAATATGACCCCCGCAGACGCCTAGTTTAGGAGTTATAGCCATTTTAAGTTTTTGAATTTTCTTTTTTCTGGTGCATAACATGACCCCCGCAGACGCCTAGTTTAGGAGTTATAGCCATTTTAAAATTTTGAATTTTTTTTTTCTGGTGCAAAATATGACCCCCGCAGACGCCTAGTTTAGGAGTTATAGCCATTTTAAGATTTTGAATTTTCTCTTTTCTGGTGCATAATATGACCCCCGCAGACGCCTAGTTAAGGAGTTGTAGCCATTTTAAGATTTTGAATTTTTTTTTTCTGGTGCATAATATGACCCCCGCAGACGCCTAGTTTAGGAGTTATAGCCATTTTAAGATTTTGAATTTTCTTTTTTGGTGCATAATATGACCCCCGCAGACGCCTAGTTTAGGAGTTATAGCCATTTTAAGATTTTGAATTTTCTTTTTTATGGTGCATAATATGACCCCCGCAGACGCCTAGTTTAGGAGTTATAGCCATTTTAAGTTTTTGAATTTTCTTTTTTCTGGTGCATAACATGACCCCCGCAGACGCCTAGTTTAGGAGTTATAGCCATTTTAAGATTTGGAATTTTTTTTTTTGGTGCATAATATGACCCCCGCAGACGCCTAGTTTAGGAGTTATAGCCATTTTAAGATTTTGAATTTTCTTTTTTCTGGTGCATGATATGACCCCCGCAGACGCCTAGTTTAGGAGTTATAGCCATTTTAAGATTTTGAATTATCTTTTTTCTGGTGCATAATATGACCCCCGCAGACGCCTATTTTAGGAGTTATAGCCATTTTAAAATTTTGAATTTTTTTTTTCTGGTGCAAAATATGACCCCCGCAGACGCCTAGTTTAGGAGTTATAGCCATTTTAAGATTTTGAATTTTCTCTTTTCTGGTGCATAATATGACCCCCGCAGACGCCTAGTTAAGGAGTTGTAGCCATTTTAAGATTTTGAATTTTTTTTTTCTGGTGCATAATATGACCCCCGCAGACGCCTAGTTTAGGAGTTATAGCCATTTTAAGATTTTGAATTTTCTTTTTTGGTGCATAATATGACCCCCGCAGACGCCTAGTTTAGGAGTTATAGCCATTTTAAGATTTTGAATTTTTTTTTCTGGTGCATAATATGACCCCCGCAGACGCCTAGTTTAGGAGTTATAGCCATTTTAAGATTTTGAATTTTTTTTTTTGGTGCATAATATGACCCCCGCAGACGCCTAGTTTAGGAGTTATAGCCATTTTAAGATTTTGAATTTTTTTTTTTGGTGCATAATATGACCCCCGCAGACGCCTAGTTTAGGAGTTATAGCCATTTTAAGATTTTGAATTTTCTTTTTTCTGGTGCATAATATGACCCCCGCAGACGCCTAGTTTAGGAGTTATTGCCATTTTAAGATTTTGAATTTTCTTTTTTGGTGCATAATATGACCCCCGCAGACGCCTAGTTTAGGAGTTATAGCCATTTTAAGATTTTGAATTTTCTTTTTTCTGGTGCATAATATGACCCCCGCAGACGCCTAGTTTAGGAGTTATAGCCATTTTAAGATTTTGAATTTTCTTTTTTCTGGTGCATAATATGAACCCCGCAGACGCCTAGTTTAGGAGTTATAGCCATTTTAAGATTTGGAATTTTTGTTTTGGTGCATAATATGACCCCCGCAGACGCCTAGTTTAGGAGTTATAGCCATTTTAAGATTTTGAATTTTCTTTTTTCTGGTGCATAATATGACCCCCGCAGACGCCTAGTTTAGGAGTTATAGCCATTTTAAGATTTTGAATTCTCTTTTTTCTGGTGCATGATATGACCCCCGCAGACGCCTAGTTTAGGAGTTATAGCCATTTTAAGATTTTGAATTCTCTTTTTTATGGTGCATAATATGACCCCCACAGACGCCTAGTTTAGGAGTTATAGCCATTTTAAGATTTTGAATTTTCTATTTTCTGGTGCATAATATGACCCCCGCAGACGCCTAGTTAAGGAGTTATAGCCATTTTAAGATTTTAAATTTTTTTTTCTGGTGCATAATATGACCCCCGCAGACGCCTAGTTTAGGAGTTATAGCCATTTTAAGATTTTGAATTTTCTTTTTTGGTGCATAATATGACCCCCGCAGACGCCTAGTTTACTAGTTATAGCCATTTTAAGATTTTGAATTCTCTTTTTTATGGTGCATAATATGACCCCCGCAGACGCCTAGTTTAGGAGTTATAGCCATTTTAAAATTTTGATTTTTTTTTTTCTGGTGCATAATATGACCCCCGCAGACGCCTAGTTTAGGAGTTTTAGCCATTTTAAGATTTTGAATTTTTTTTGTTGGTGCATAATATGACCCCCGCAGACGCCTAGTTTAGGAGTTATAGCCATTTTAAGATTTTGAATTTTCTTTTTTCTGGTGCATAATATGACCCCCGCAGACGCCTAGTTTAGGAGTTATAGCCATTTTAAGATTTTGAATTTTCTTTTTTCTGGTGCATGATATGACCCCCGCTGACGCCTTGTTAAGGAGTTATAGCCAATTTAAGATTTTGAATTTTCTTTTTTCTGGTGCATGATATGACCCCCGCTGACGCCTAGTTAAGGAGTTATAGCCATTTTAAGATTTTGAATTTTCTTTTTTCTGGTGCATAATATGACCCCCGCAGACTCCTAGTTCAGGAGTTATAGCCATTTTAAGATTTTGAATTTTTTTTTTTGGTGCGTAATATGACCCCCGCAGGCGTCTAGTTAAGGAGTTATAGCCATTTTAAGATTTTGAATTTTTTTTTTCTGGTGCATAATATGACCCCCGCAGACGCCTAGTTTAGGAGTTATAGCCATTTTAAGATTTTGAATTTTCTTTTTTGGTGCATAATATGACCCCCGCAGACGCCTAGTTTAGGAGTTATAGCCATTTTAAAATTTTGAATTTTTTTTTTCTGGTGCAAAATATGACCCCCGCGGACGCCTAGTTTAGGAGTTATAGCCATTTTGAGATTTTGAATTTTCTCTTTTCTGGTGCATAATATGACCCCCGCAGACGCCTAGTTAAGGAGTTGTAGCCATTTTAAGATTTTGAATTTTTTTTTTCTGGTGCATAATATGACCCCCGCAGACGCCTAGTTTAGGAGTTATAGCCATTTTAAGATTTTGAATTCTCTTTTTTCTGGTGCATGATATGACCCCCGCAGACGCCTAGTTTAGGAGTTATAGCCATTTTAAGATTTTGAATTCTCTTTTTTGTGGTGCATAATATGACCCCCGCAGACGCCTAGTTTAGGAGTTATAGCCATTTTAAGATTTTGAATTTTCTCTTTTCTGGTGCATAATATGACCCCCGCAGACGCCTAGTTAAGGAGTTATAGCCATTTTAAGATTTTAAATTTTTTTTTCTGGTGCATAATATGACCCCCGCAGACGCCTAGTTTAGGAGTTATAGCCATTTTAAGATTTTGAATTTTCTTTTTTGGTGCATAATATGACCCCCGCAGACGCCTAGTTTACTAGTTATAGCCATTTTAAGATTTTGAATTCTCTTTTTTATGGTGCATAATATGACCCCCGCAGACGCCTAGTTTAGGAGTTATAGCCATTTTAAAATTTTGATTTTTTTTTTTCTGGTGCATAATATGACCCCCGCAGACGCCTAGTTTAGGAGTTATAGCCATTTTAAGATTTTGAATTTTTTTTGTTGGTGCATAATATGACCCCCGCAGACGCCTAGTTTAGGAGTTATAGCCATTTTAAGATTTTGAATTTTCTTTTTTCTGGTGCATAATATGACCCCCGCAGACGCCTAGTTTAGGAGTTATAGCCATTTTAAGATTTTGAATTTTCTTTTTCCTGGAGCATGATATGACCCCCGCTGACGCCTAGTTAAGGAGTTATAGCCATTTTAAGATTTTGAATTTTCTTTTTTCTGGTGCATAATATGACCCCCGCAGACGCCTAGTTAAGGAGTTATAGCCATTTTAAGATTTTGAATTTTTTTTTTCTGGTGCATAATATGACCCCCGCTGACGCCTAGTTTAGGAGTTATAGCCATTTTAAGATTTTGAATTTTCTTTTTTCTGGTGCATAATATGACCCCCGCAGACGCCTAGTTTAGGAGTTATAGCCATTTTAAGATTTTGAATTTTTTTTTTGGTGCGTAATATGACCCCCGCAGGCGTCTAGTTAAGGAGTTATAGCCATTTTAAGATTTTGAATTTTTTTTTCCTGGTGCATAATATAACCCCCGCAGACGCCTAGTTTAGGAGTTATAGCCATTTTAAGATTTTGAATTTTCTTTTTTGGTGCATAATATGACCCACGCAGACGCCTAGTTTAGGAGTTATAGCCATTTTAAGATTTTGAATTTTTTTTTTCTGGTGCATAATATGACCCCCGCAGACGCCTAGTTTAGGAGTTATAGCCATTTTAAGATTTTGAATTTTCTCTTTTCTGGTGCATAATATGACCCCCGCAGACGCCTAGTTTAGGAGTTATAGCCATTTTAAGATTTTGAATTTTTTTTTTCTGGTGCATAATATGACCCCCGCAGACGCCTAGTTTAGGAGTTATAGCCATTTTAAGATTTTGAGTTTTCTTTTTTGGTGCATAATATGACCCCCGCAGACGCCTAGTTTAGGAGTTATAGCCATTTTAAGATTTTGAATTTTCTTTTTTATGGTGCATAATATGACCCCCGCAGACGCCTAGTTTAGGAGTTATAACCATTTTAAGATTTTGAATTTTTTTTTTTTGGTGCATAATATGACCCCCGCAGGCGTCTAGTAAGGAGTTATAGCCATTTTAAGATTTTGAATTTTTTTTTTCTGGTGCATAATATGACCCCCGCAGACGCCTAGTTTAGGAGTTATAGCCATTTTAAGATTTTGAATTTTCTTTTATCTGGTGCATAATATGACCCCCGCAGACGCCTAGTTTAGGAGTTATAGCCATTTTAAGATTTTGAATTTTTTGTTTTGGTGCTTAATATGACCCCCGCAGACGCCTAGTTTAGGAGTTATAGCCATTTTAAGATTTTGAATTTTCTTTTTTCTGGTGCATAATATGACCCCCGCAGACGCCTAGTTAAGGAGTTATAGCCATTTTAAGATTTTGAATTTTTTTTTTCTGGTGCATAATATGACCCCCGCAGACGCCTAGTTTAGGAGTTATAGCCATTTTAAGATTTTGAATTTTCTTTTTTGCATAATATGACCCCCGCAGACGCCTAGTTTAGGAGATATAGCCATTTTAAGATTTTGAATTCTCTTTTTATGGTGCATAATATGCCCCCGCAGACGCCTAGTTTAGGAGTTAAAGCCATTTTAAGATTTTGAATTTTCTTTTTTCTGGTGCATAATATGACCCCCGCAGACGCCTAGTTTAGGAGTTATAGCCATTTTAAGATTTTGAATTTTTTGTTTTGGTGCTTAATATGACCCCCGCAGACGCCTAGTTTAGGAGTTATAGCCATTTTAAGATTTTGAATTTTTTTTTTTCTGGTGCATAATATGACCCCCGCAGACGCCTAGTTTAGGAGTTATAGCCATTTTAAGATTTTGAATTTTTTTTTTCTGTTGCATAATATGACCCCCGCAGACGCCTAGTTTAGGAGTTATAGCCATTTTAAGATTTTGAATTTTTTTTTCTGGTCATAATATGACCCCCGCAGACGCCTAGTTTAGGAGTTATAGCCATTTTAAGATTTTGAATTTTTTTTTCTGGTCATAATATGACCCCCGCAGACGCCTAGTTTAGGAGTTATAGCCATTTTAAAATTTTGAATTTTCTTTTTTCTGGTGCATGATATGACCCCCGCAGACGCCTAGTTTAGGAGTTATAGCCATTTTAAGATTTTGAATTTTCTTTTTTCTGTTGCATAATATGACCCCCGCAGACGCCTAGTTTAGGAGTTATAGCCATTTTAAGATTTTGAATTTTCTTTTTTCTGGTGCATAATATGACCCCCGCAGACGCCTAGTTTAGGAGTTATAGCCATTTTAAGATTTTGAATTTTTTTTTTCTGTTGCATAATATGACCCCCGCAGACGCCTAGTTTAGGAGTTATAGCCATTTTAAGATTATGAATTTTCTTTTTTCTGGTGCATGATATGACCCCCGCAGACGCCTAGTTTAGGAGTTATAGCCATTTTAAGATTTTGAATTTTCTTTTTTCTGGTGCATAATATGACCCCCGCAGACGCCTAGTTTAGGAGTTATAGCCATTTTAAGATTTTGAATTTTTTTTTTCTGGTGCATAATATGACCCCCGCAGACGCCTAGTTTAGGAGTTATAGCCATTTTAAGATTTTGAATTTTCTTTTATCTGGTGCATAATATGACCCCCGCAGACGCCTAGTTTAGGAGTTATAGCCATTTTAAGATTTTGAATTTTTTGTTTTGGTGCTTAATATGACCCCCGCAGACGCCTAGTTTAGGAGTTATAGCCATTTTAAGATTTTGAATTTTCTTTTTTCTGGTGCATAATATGACCCCCGCAGACGCCTAGTTTAGGAGTTATAGCCATTTTAAGATTTTGAATTTTTTTTTTCTGTTGCATAATATGACCCCCGCAGACGCCTAGTTTAGGAGTTATAGCCATTTTAAGATTATGAATTTTCTTTTTTCTGGTGCATGATATGACCCCCGCAGACGCCTAGTTTAGGAGTTATAGCCATTTTAAGATTTTGAATTTTCTTTTTTCTGGTGCATAATATGACCCCCGCAGACGCCTAGTTTAGGAGTTATAGCCATTTTAAGATTTTGAATTTTTTTTTTTGGTGCATAATATGACCCCCGCAGACGTCTAGTTTAGGAGTTATAGCCATTTTAAGATTTTGAATTTTATTTTTTCTGGTGCATAATATGACCCCGGCAGACGCCTAGTTTAGGAGTTATAGCCATTTTAAGATTTTGAATTTTCTTTTTTCTGGTGCATGATATGACCCCCGCAGACGCCTAGTTTTGGAGTTATAGCCATTTTAAGATTTTGAATTTTCTTTTTTCTGGTGCATAATATGACCCCCGCAGACGCCTAGTTTAGGAGTTATAGCCATTTTAAGATTTTGAATTTTCTTTTTTCTGGTGCATAATATGACCCCCGCAGGCGTCTAGTAAGGAGTTATAGCCATTTTAAGATTTTGAATTTTTTTTTTCTGGTGCATAATATGACCCCCGCAGACGCCTAGTTTAGGAGTTATAGCCATTTTAAGATTTTGAATTTTATTTTTTCTGGTGCATGATATGACCCCCGCAGACGCCTAGTTAAGGAGTTATAGCCATTTTAAGATTTTGAATTTTCTTTTTTCTGGTGATTGATATGACCCCCGCAGACGCCTAGTTTAGGAGTTATAGCCATTTTAAGATTTTGAATTTTCTTTTTTCTGGTGCATAATATGACCCCCGCAGACGCCTAGTTTAGGAGTTATAGCCATTTTAAGATTTTGAATTTTTGTTTTTGGTGCATAATATGACCCCCGCAGACGTCTAGTTTAGGAGTTATAGCCATTTTAAGATTTAGAATTTTCTTTTTTCTGGTGCATAATATGACCCCTGCAGACGCCTAGTTTCGGAGTTATAGCCCTTTTAAGATTTTGAATTTTCTTTTTTCTGGTGCATGATATGACCCCCGCAGACGCCTAGTTTTGGAGTTATAGCCATTTTAAGATTTTGAATTTTCTTTTTTCTGGTGCATAATATGACCCCCGCAGACGCCTAGTTTAGGAGTTATAGCCATTTTAAGATTTTGAATTTTCTTTTTGGTGCATAATATGACCCCCGCAGACGCCTAGTTTAGGAGTTATAGCCATTTTAAGATTTTGAATTCTCTTTTTTATGGTGCATAATATGACCCCCGCAGACGCCTAGTTTAGGAGTTATAGCCATTTTAAGATTTTGAATTCTCTTTTTTCTGGTGCATAATATGACCCCCGCAGACGCCTAGTTTAGGAGTTATAACCATTTTAAGATTTTGAATTTTTTTTTTTGGTGCATAATATGACCCCCGCAGACGCCTAGTTTAGGAGTTATAGCCATTTTAAGATTTTGAATTTTCTTTTTTCTGGTGTATAATATGACCCCCG
Organism: Volucella zonaria; assembly: GCA_963966105.1. Lineage (NCBI taxonomy): Eukaryota > Metazoa > Arthropoda > Insecta > Diptera > Syrphidae > Volucella > Volucella zonaria. The sequence goes on along the minus strand of CAWYQB010000254.1, from coordinate 2,222,496 downwards.
CAGACGCCTAGTTTAGGAGTTATAGCCATTTTAAGATTTTGAATTTTCTTTTTTCTGGTGCATAATATGACCCCCGCAGACGCCTAGTTTAGGAGTTATAGCCATTTTAAGATTTGGAATTTTTTTTTTGGTGCATAATATGACCCCCGCAGACGCCTAGTTTAGGAGTTATAGCCATTTTAAGATTTTGAATTTTTTTTTCTGGTGCATAATATGACCCCCGCAGACGCCTAGTTTAGGAGTTATAACCATTTTAAGATTTTGAATTTTTTTTTTTGGTGCATAATATGACCCCCGCAGACGCCTAGTTTAGGAGTTATAGCCATTTTAAGATTTTGAATTTTCTTTTTTCTGGTGCATAATATGACCTCCGCAGACGCCTAGTTTAGGAGTTATAGCCATTTTAAGATTTTGAATTTTCTTTTTTCTGGTGCATAATATGACCCCCGCAGACGCCTAGTTTAGGAGTTATAGCCATTTTAAGATTTGGAATTTTTTTTTTGGTGCATAATATGACCCCGCAGACGCCTAGTTTAGGAGTTATAGCCATTTTAAGATTTTGAATTTTTTTTTTCTGGTGCATAATATGACCCCCGCAGACGCCTAGTTTAGGAGTTATAGCCATTTAAAGATTTTGAATTTTCTCTTTTCTGGTGCATAATATGACCCCCGCAGACGCCTAGTTTAGGAGTTATAACCATTTTAAGATTTTGAATTTTTTTTTTTGGTGCATAATATGACCCCCGCAGACGCCTAGTTAAGGAGTTATTGCCATTTTAAGATTTTGAATTTTCTTTTTTCTGGTGCATAATATGACCCCCGCAGACGCCTAGTTTAGGAGTTATAGCCATTTTAAGATTTTGAATTCTCTTTTTTCTGGTGCATGATATGACCCCCGCAGACGCCTAGTTTAGGAGTTATAGCCATTTTAAGATTTTGAATTCACTTTTTTTTTTTGGTGCGTAATATGACCCCCGCAGGCGTCTAGTTTAGGAGTTATAGCCATTTTAAGATTTTGAATTTTTTTTTTCTGGTGCATAATATGACCCCCGCAGACGCCTAGTTTAGGAGTTATAGCCATTTAAAGATTTTGAATTTTCTCTTTTCTGGTGCATAATATGACCCCCGCAGACGCCTAGTTAAGGAGTTATAGCCATTTTAAGATTTTGAATTTTTTTTTTCTGGTGCATAATATGACCCCCGCAGACGCCTAGTTTAGGAGTTATAGCCATTTTAAGATTTTGAATTTTTTTTTTTGGTGCTTAATATGACCCCCGCAGACGCCTAGTTTAGGAGTTATAGCCATTTTAAGATTTTGAATTTTCTTTTTTCTGGTGCATAATATGACCCCCGCAGACGCCTAGTTTAGGAGTTATAGCCATTTTAAGATTTTGAATTTTTTTTCTGGTGCATAATATGACCCCCGCAGACGCCTAGTTCAGGAGTTATAGCCATTTTAAGATTTTGAATTTTCTTTTTTCTGGTGCATGATATGACCCCCGCAGACGCCTAGTTTAGGAGTTATAGCCATTTTAAAATTTTGAATTTTCTCTTTTCTGGTGCATAAAATGACCCCCGCAGACGCCTAGTTAAGGAGTTATAGCCATTTTAAGATTTTGAATTTGTTTTTTCTGGTGCATAATATGACCCCCGCAGACGCCTAGTTTCGGAGTTATAGCCATTTTAAGATTTTGAATTTTCTTTTTGGTGCATAATATGAATCCCGCAGACGCCTATTTTAGGAGTTATAGCCATTTTAAAATTTTGAATTCTCTTTTTTATGGTGCATAATATGACCCCCGCAGACGCCTTGTTTAGGAGTTATAGCCATTTTAAGATTTTGAATTTTTTTTTTTCTGGTGCATATTATGACCCCCGCAGACGCCTAGTTTAGGAGTTATAGCCATTTTAAGATTTTGAATTTTTTTTTTCTGGTGCATAATATGACCCCCGCAGACGCCTAGTTAAGGAGTTATAGCCATTTTAAGATTTTGAATTTTCTTTTTTCTGGTGCATGATATGACCTCCGCAGACGCCTAGTTTAGGAGTTATAGCCATTTTAAGATTTTGAATTTTCTTTTTTCTGGTGCATAATATGACCCCCGCAGACGCCTAGTTTAGGAGTTATAGCCATTTTAAGATTTTGAATTTTTTTTTCTGGTGCATAATATGACCCCCGCAGACGCCTAGTTTAGGAGTTATAACCATTTTAAGATTTTGAATTTTTTTTTTTGGTGCATAAAATGACCTCCGCAGACGCCTAGTTTAGGAGTTATAGCCATTTTAAGATTTTGAATTTTTTTTTCTGGTGCATAATATGACCCCCGCAGACGCCTAGTTTAGGAGTTATAACCATTTTAAGATTTTGAATTTTTTTTTTTGGTGCATAATATGACCCCCGCAGACGCCTAGTTTAGGAGTTATAGCCATTTTAAGATTTTGAATTTTCTTTTTTCTGGTGCATAATATGACCCCCGCAGACGCCTAGTTAAGGAGTTATAGCCATTTTAAGAATTTGAATTTTTTTTTTCTGGTGCATAATATGACCCCCGCAGACGCCTAGTTTCGGAGTTATAGCCATTTTAAGATTTTGAATTTTCTTTTTTGGTGCATAATATGACCCCCGCAGACGCCTAGTTTAGGAGTTATAGCCATTTTAAAATTTTGAATTTTCTCTTTTCTGGTGCATAATATGACCCCCGCAGACGCCTAGTTAAGGAGTTATAGCCATTTTAAGATTTTGAATTTTCTTTTTTGGTGCATAATATGACCCCCGCAGACGCCTAGTTTAGGAGTTATAGCCATTTTAAGATTTTGAATTTTTTTTTCTGGTGCATAATATGACCCCCGCAGACGCCTAGTTTAGGAGTTATAACCATTTTAAGATTTTGAATTTTTTTTTTTTGGTGCATAATATGACCCCCGCAGACGCCTAGTTTAGGAGTTATAGCCATTTTAAGATTTTGAATTTTCTCTTTTCTGGTGCATAATATGACCCCCGCAGACGCCTAGTTAAGGAGTTATAGCCATTTTAAGATTTTGAATTTTCTTTTTTCTGGTGCATGATATGACCCCCGCAGACGCCTAGTTTAGGAGTTATAGCCATTTTAAGATTTTGAATTTTCTTTTTTCTGGTGCATAATATGACCCCCGCAGACGCCTAGTTCAGGAGTTATAGCCATTTTAAGATTTTGAATTTTTTTTTCTGGTGCATAATATGACCCCCGCAGACGCCTAGTTCAGGAGTTATAGCCATTTTAAGATTTTGAATTTTCTTTTTTCTGGTGCATGATATGACCCCCGCAGACGCCTAGTTTAGGAGTTATAGCCATTTTAAAATTTTGAATTTTCTCTTTTCTTGTGCATAATATGACCCCCGCAGACGCCTAGTTTAGGAGTTATAGCCATTTTAAGATTTTGAATTCTCTTTTTTATGGTGCATAATATGACCCCCGCAGACGCCTAGTTTAGGAGTTATAGCCATTTTAAGATTTTGAATTTTCTTTTTTCTGGTGCATAATATGACCCCCACAGACGCATAGTTTAAGAGTTATAGCCATTTTAAGATTTTGAATTTTCTTTTTTGGTGCATAATATGACCCCCGCAGACGCCTAGTTTAGGAGTTATAGCCATTTTAAGATTTTGAATTTTCTTTTTTCTGGTGCATAATATGACCCCCGCAGACGCCTAGTTAAGGAGTTATAGCCATTTTAAGATTTTGAATTTTCTTTTTTCTGGTGCATGATATGACCCCCGCAGACGCCTAGTTTAAGAGTTATAGCCATTTTAAGATTTTGAATTTTCTTTTTTCTGATGCATAATATGACCCCCGCAGACGCCTAGTTTAGGAGTTATAGCCATTTTAAGATTTTGAATTTTTTTTTCTGGTGCATAATATGACCCCCGCAGACGCCTAGTTTAGGAGTTATAACCATTTTAAGATTTTGAATTTTTTTTTTTGGTGCATAAAATGACCCCCGCAGACGCCTAGTTTAGGAGTTATAGCCATTTTAAGATTTTGAATTTTTTTTTCTGGTGCATAATATGACCCCCGCAGACGCCTAGTTTAGGAGTTATAGCCATTTTAAGATTTTGAATTTTTTTTCTGGTGCATAATATGACCCCCGCAGACGCCTAGTTTAGGAGTTATAACCATTTTAAGATTTTGAATTTTTTTTTTTGGTGCATAATATGACCCCCGCAGACGCCTAGTTTAGGAGTTATAGCCATTTTAAGATTTTGAATTTTCTTTTTTCTGGTGCATAATATGACCCCCGCAGACGCCTAGTTTCGGAGTTATAGCCATTTTAAGATTTTGAATTTTCTTTTTTGGTGCATAATATGACCCCCGCAGACGCCTAGTTAAGGAGTTATAGCCATTTTAAGATTTTGAATTTTCTTTTTTCTGGTGCATGATATGACCCCCGCAGACGCCTAGTTTAGGAGTTATAGCCATTTTAAGATTTTGAATTTTCTTTTTTCTGGTGCATAATATGACCCCCGCAGACGCCTAGTTTAGGAGTTATAGCCATTTTAAGATATTGAATTTTTTTTTCTGGTGCATAATATGACCCCCGCAGACGCCTAGTTTAGGAGTTATAGCCATTTTAAGATTTTGAATTTTTTTTTCTGGTGCATAATATGACCCCCGCAGACGCCTAGTTTAGGAGTTATAACCATTTTAAGATTTTGAATTTTTTTTTTTGGTGCATAAAATGACCCCCGCAGACGCCTAGTTAAGGAGTTATAGCCATTTTAAGATTTTGAATTTTCTTTTTTCTGGTGCATAATATGACCCCCGCAGACGCCTAGTTTAGGAGTTATAGCCATTTTAAGATTTTGAATTTTTTTTTCTGGTGCATAATATGACCCCCGCAGACGCCTAGTTTAGGAGTTATAGCCATTTTAAGATTTTGAATTTTTTTTTCTGGTGCATAATATGACCCCCGCAGACGCCTAGTTTAGGAGTTATAGCCATTTTAAGATTTTGAATTTTCTTTTTTCTGGTGCATAATATGACCCCCGCAGACGCCTAGTTTAGGAGTTATAGCCATTTTAAGATTTGGAATTTTTTTTTTGGTGCATAATATGACCCCGCAGACGCCTAGTTTAGGAGTTATAGCCATTTTAAGATTTTGAATTTTTTTTTTCTGGTGCATAATATGACCCCCGCAGACGCCTAGTTTAGGAGTTATAGCCATTTAAAGATTTTGAATTTTCTCTTTTCTGGTGCATAATATGACCCCCGCAGACGCCTAGTTTAGGAGTTATAACCATTTTAAGATTTTGAATTTTTTTTTTTGGTGCATAATATGACCCCCGCAGACGCCTAGTTTAGGAGTTATTGCCATTTTAAGATTTTGAATTTTCTTTTTTCTGGTGCATAATATGACCCCCGCAGACGCCTAGTTTAGGAGTTATAGCCATTTTAAGATTTTGAATTCTCTTTTTTCTGGTGCATGATATGACCCCCGCAGACGCCTAGTTTAGGAGTTATAGCCATTTTAAGATTTTGAATTCACTTTTTTTTTTTGGTGCGTAATATGACCCCCGCAGGCGTCTAGTTTAGGAGTTATAGCCATTTTAAGATTTTGAATTTTTTTTTTCTGGTGCATAATATGACCCCCGCAGACGCCTAGTTTAGGAGTTATAGCCATTTAAAGATTTTGAATTTTCTCTTTTCTGGTGCATAATATGACCCCCGCAGACGCCTAGTTAAGGAGTTATAGCCATTTTAAGATTTTGAATTTTTTTTTTCTGGTGCATAATATGACCCCCGCAGACGCCTAGTTTAGGAGTTATAGCCATTTTAAGATTTTGAATTTTTTTTTTTGGTGCTTAATATGACCCCCGCAGACGCCTAGTTTAGGAGTTATAGCCATTTTAAGATTTTGAATTTTCTTTTTTCTGGTGCATAATATGACCCCCGCAGACGCCTAGTTTAGGAGTTATAGCCATTTTAAGATTTTGAATTTTTTTTCTGGTGCATAATATGACCCCCGCAGACGCCTAGTTCAGGAGTTATAGCCATTTTAAGATTTTGAATTTTCTTTTTTCTGGTGCATGATATGACCCCCGCAGACGCCTAGTTTAGGAGTTATAGCCATTTTAAAATTTTGAATTTTCTCTTTTCTGGTGCATAAAATGACCCCCGCAGACGCCTAGTTAAGGAGTTATAGCCATTTTAAGATTTTGAATTTTTTTTTTCTGGTGCATAATATGACCCCCGCAGACGCCTAGTTTCGGAGTTATAGCCATTTTAAGATTTTGAATTTTCTTTTTGGTGCATAATATGAATCCCGCAGACGCCTAGTTTAGGAGTTATAGCCATTTTAAAATTTTGAATTCTCTTTTTTATGGTGCATAATATGACCCCCGCAGACGCCTAGTTTAGGAGTTATAGCCATTTTAAGATTTTGAATTTTTTTTTTTCTGGTGCATATTATGACCCCCGCAGACGCCTAGTTTAGGAGTTATAGCCATTTTAAGATTTTGAATTTTTTTTTTCTGGTGCATAATATGACCCCCGCAGACGCCTAGTTAAGGAGTTATAGCCATTTTAAGATTTTGAATTTTCTTTTTTCTGGTGCATGATATGACCTCCGCAGACGCCTAGTTTAGGAGTTATAGCCATTTTAAGATTTTGAATTTTCTTTTTTCTGGTGCATAATATGACCCCCGCAGACGCCTAGTTTAGGAGTTATAGCCATTTTAAGATTTTGAATTTTTTTTTCTGGTGCATAATATGACCCCCGCAGACGCCTAGTTTAGGAGTTATAACCATTTTAAGATTTTGAATTTTTTTTTTTGGTGCATAAAATGACCTCCGCAGACGCCTAGTTTAGGAGTTATAGCCATTTTAAGATTTTGAATTTTTTTTTCTGGTGCATAATATGACCCCCGCAGACGCCTAGTTTAGGAGTTATAACCATTTTAAGATTTTGAATTTTTTTTTTTGGTGCATAATATGACCCCCGCAGACGCCTAGTTTAGGAGTTATAGCCATTTTAAGATTTTGAATTTTCTTTTTTCTGGTGCATAATATGACCCCCGCAGACGCCTAGTTAAGGAGTTATAGCCATTTTAAGAATTTGAATTTTTTTTTTCTGGTGCATAATATGACCCCCGCAGACGCCTAGTTTCGGAGTTATAGCCATTTTAAGATTTTGAATTTTCTTTTTTGGTGCATAATATGACCCCCGCAGACGCCTAGTTTAGGAGTTATAGCCATTTTAAAATTTTGAATTTTCTCTTTTCTGGTGCATAATATGACCCCCGCAGACGCCTAGTTAAGGAGTTATAGCCATTTTAAGATTTTGAATTTTCTTTTTTGGTGCATAATATGACCCCCGCAGACGCCTAGTTTAGGAGTTATAGCCATTTTAAGATTTTGAATTTTTTTTTCTGGTGCATAATATGACCCCCGCAGACGCCTAGTTTAGGAGTTATAACCATTTTAAGATTTTGAATTTTTTTTTTTTGGTGCATAATATGACCCCCGCAGACGCCTAGTTTAGGAGTTATAGCCATTTTAAGATTTTGAATTTTCTCTTTTCTGGTGCATAATATGACCCCCGCAGACGCCTAGTTAAGGAGTTATAGCCATTTTAAGATTTTGAATTTTCTTTTTTCTGGTGCATGATATGACCCCCGCAGACGCCTAGTTTAGGAGTTATAGCCATTTTAAGATTTTGAATTTTCTTTTTTCTGGTGCATAATATGACCCCCGCAGACGCCTAGTTCAGGAGTTATAGCCATTTTAAGATTTTGAATTTTTTTTTCTGGTGCATAATATGACCCCCGCAGACGCCTAGTTCAGGAGTTATAGCCATTTTAAGATTTTGAATTTTCTCTTTTCTTGTGCATAATATGACCCCCGCAGACGCCTAGTTAAGGAGTTATAGCCATTTTAAGATTTTGAATTTTTTTTTTCTGGTGCATAATATGACCCCCGCAGACGCCTAGTTTCGGAGTTATAGCCATTTTAAGATTTTGAATTTTCTTTTTTGGTGCATAATATGACCCCCGCAGACGCCTAGTTTAGGAGTTATAGCCATTTTAAGATTTTGAATTCTCTTTTTTATGGTGCATAATATGACCCCCGCAGACGCCTAGTTTAGGAGTTATAGCCATTTTAAGATTTTGAATTTTCTTTTTTCTGGTGCATATTATGACAACCGCAGACGCCTAGTTTAGGAGTTATAGCCATTTTAAGATTTTGAATTTTTTTTTTCTGGTGCATAATATGACCCCCGCAGACGCCTAGTTAAGGAGTTATAGCCATTTTAAGATTTTGAATTTTCTTTTTTCTGGTGCATGATATGACCCCCGCAGACGCCTAGTTTAAGAGTTATAGCCATTTTAAGATTTTGAATTTTCTTTTTTCTGGTGCATAATATGACCCCCGCAGACGCCTAGTTTAGGAGTTATAGCCATTTTAAGATTTTGAATTTTTTTTTCTGGTGCATAATATGACCCCCGCAGACGCCTAGTTTAGGAGTTATAACCATTTTAAGATTTTGAATTTTTTTTTTTGGTGCATAAAATGACCCCCGCAGACGCCTAGTTTAGGAGTTATAGCCATTTTAAGATTTTGAATTTTTTTTTCTGGTGCATAATATGACCCCCGCAGACGCCTAGTTTAGGAGTTATAGCCATTTTAAGATTTTGAATTTTTTTTCTGGTGCATAATATGACCCCCGCAGACGCCTAGTTTAGGAGTTATAACCATTTTAAGATTTTGAATTTTTTTTTTTGGTGCATAATATGACCCCCGCAGACGCCTAGTTTAGGAGTTATAGCCATTTTAAGATTTTGAATTTTCTTTTTTCTGGTGCATAATATGACCCCCGCAGACGCCTAGTTTCGGAGTTATAGCCATTTTAAGATTTTGAATTTTCTTTTTTGGTGCATAATATGACCCCCGCAGACGCCTAGTTAAGGAGTTATAGCCATTTTAAGATTTTGAATTTTCTTTTTTCTGGTGCATGATATGACCCCCGCAGACGCCTAGTTTAGGAGTTATAGCCATTTTAAGATTTTGAATTTTCTTTTTTCTGGTGCATAATATGACCCCCGCAGACGCCTAGTTTAGGAGTTATAGCCATTTTAAGATTTTGAATTTTTTTTTCTGGTGCATAATATGACCCCCGCAGACGCCTAGTTTAGGAGTTATAGCCATTTTAAGATTTTGAATTTTTTTTTCTGGTGCATAATATGACCCCCGCAGACGCCTAGTTTAGGAGTTATAACCATTTTAAGATTTTGAATTTTTTTTTTTGGTGCATAAAATGACCCCCGCAGACGCCTAGTTTAGGAGTTATAGCCATTTTAAGATTTTGAATTTTTTTTTCTGGTGCATAATATGACCCCCGCAGACGCCTAGTTTAGGAGTTATAGCCATTTTAAGATTTTGAATTTTCTTTTTTCTGGTGCATAATATGACCCCCGCAGACGCCTAGTTTCGGAGTTATAGCCATTTTAAGATTTTGAATTTTCTTTTTTGGTGCATAATATGACCCCCGCAGACGCCTAGTTAAGGAGTTATAGCCATTTTAAGATTTTGAATTTTCTTTTTTCTGGTGCATGATATGACCCCCGCAGACGCCTAGTTTAGGAGTTATAGCCATTTTAAGATTTTGAATTTTCTTTTTTCTGGTGCATAATATGACCCCCGCAGACGCCTAGTTTAGGAGTTATAGCCATTTTAAGATTTTGAATTTTTTTTTCTGGTGCATAATATGACCCCCGCAGACGCCTAGTTTAGGAGTTATAACCATTTTAAGATTTTGAATTTTTTTTTTTGGTGCATAAAATGACCTCCGCAGACGCCTAGTTTAGGAGTTATAGCCATTTTAAGATTTTGAATTTTTTTTTCTGGTGGATAATATGACCCCCGCAGACGCCTAGTTTAGGAGTTATAACCATTTTAAGATTTTGAATTTTTTTTTTTGGTGCATAATATGACCCCCGCAGACGCCTAGTTTAGGAGTTATAGCCATTTTAAGATTTTGAATTTTCTTTTTTCTGGTGCATAATATGACCCCCGCAGACGCCTAGTTAAGGAGTTATAGCCATTTTAAGAATTTGAATTTTTTTTTTCTGGTGCATAATATGACCCCCGCAGACGCCTAGTTTCGGAGTTATAGCCATTTTAAGATTTTGAATTTTCTTTTTTGGTGCATAATATGACCCCCGCAGACGCCTAGTTTAGGAGTTATAGCCATTTTAAAATTTTGAATTTTCTCTTTTCTGGTGCATAATATGACCCCCGCAGACGCCTAGTTAAGGAGTTATAGCCATTTTAAGATTTTGAATTTTCTTTTTTGGTGCATAATATGACCCCCGCAGACGCCTAGTTTAGGAGTTATAGCCATTTTAAGATTTTGAATTTTTTTTTCTGGTGCATAATATGACCCCCGCAGACGCCTAGTTTAGGAGTTATAACCATTTTAAGATTTTGAATTTTTTTTTTTTGGTGCATAATATGACCCCCGCAGACGCCTAGTTTAGGAGTTATAGCCATTTTAAAATTTTGAATTTTCTCTTTTCTGGTGCATAATATGACCCCCGCAGACGCCTAGTTAAGGAGTTATAGCCATTTTAAGATTTTGAATTTTCTTTTTTCTGGTGCATGATATGACCCCCGCAGACGCCTAGTTTAGGAGTTATAGCCATTTTAAGATTTTGAATTTTCTTTTTTCTGGTGCATAATATGACCCCCGCAGACGCCTAGTTTAGGAGTTATAGCCATTTTAAGATTTTGAATTTTTTTTTCTGGTGCATAATATGACCCCCGCAGACGCCTAGTTCAGGAGTTATAGCAATTTTAAGATTTTGAATTTTCTTTTTTCTGGTGCATAATATAACCCCCGCAGACGCCTAGTTAAGGAGTTATAGCCATTTTAAGATTTTGAATTTTCTTTTTTCTGGTGCATAATATGACCCCCGCAGACGCCTAGTTTAGGAGTTATGGCCATTTTAAGATTTTGAATTTTTTTTTCTGGTGCATAATATGACCCCCGCAGACGCCTAGTTTAGGAGTTATAGCCATTTTAAGATTTTGAATTTTTTTTTCTGGTGCATAATATGACCCCCGCAGACGCCTAGTTTAGGAGTTATAACCATTTTAAGATTTTGAATTTTTTTTTTTGGTGCATAAAATGACCCCCGCAGACGCCTAGTTTAGGAGTTATAGCCATTTTAAGATTTTGAATTTTTTTTTCTGGTGCATAATATGACCCCCGCAGACGCCTAGTTTAGGAGTTATAGCCATTTTAAGATTTTGAATTTTCTTTTTTCTGGTGCATAATATGACCCCCGCAGACGCCTAGTTTCGGAGTTATAGCCATTTTAAGATTTTGAATTTTCTTTTTTGGTGCATAATATGACCCCCGCAGACGCCTAGTTAAGGAGTTATAGCCATTTTAAGATTTTGAATTTTCTTTTTTCTGGTGCATGATATGACCCCCGCAGACGCCTAGTTTAGGAGTTATAGCCATTTTAAGATTTTGAATTTTCTTTTTTCTGGTGCATAATATGACCCCCGCAGACGCCTAGTTTAGGAGTTATAGCCATTTTAAGATTTTGAATTTTTTTTTCTGGTGCATAATATGACCCCCGCAGACGCCTAGTTTAGGAGTTATAACCATTTTAAGATTTTGAATTTTTTTTTTTGGTGCATAAAATGACCTCCGCAGACGCCTAGTTTAGGAGTTATAGCCATTTTAAGATTTTGAATTTTTTTTTCTGGTGCATAATATGACCCCCGCAGACGCCTAGTTTAGGAGTTATAACCATTTTAAGATTTTGAATTTTTTTTTTTGGTGCATAATATGACCCCCGCAGACGCCTAGTTTAGGAGTTATAGCCATTTTAAGATTTTGAATTTTCTTTTTTCTGGTGCATAATATGACCCCCGCAGACGCCTAGTTAAGGAGTTATAGCCATTTTAAGAATTTGAATTTTTTTTTTCTGGTGCATAATATGACCCCCGCAGACGCCTAGTTTCGGAGTTATAGCCATTTTAAGATTTTGAATTTTCTTTTTTGGTGCATAATATGACCCCCGCAGACGCCTAGTTTAGGAGTTATAGCCATTTTAAAATTTTGAATTTTCTCTTTTCTGGTGCATAATATGACCCCCGCAGACGCCTAGTTAAGGAGTTATAGCCATTTTAAGATTTTGAATTTTCTTTTTTGGTGCATAATATGACCCCCGCAGACGCCTAGTTTAGGAGTTATAGCCATTTTAAGATTTTGAATTTTTTTTTCTGGTGCATAATATGACCCCCGCAGACGCCTAGTTTAGGAGTTATAACCATTTTAAGATTTTGAATTTTTTTTTTTGGTGCATAATATGACCCCCGCAGACGCCTAGTTTAGGAGTTATAGCCATTTTAAGATTTTGAATTTTCTCTTTTCTGGTGCATAATATGACCCCCGCAGACGCCTAGTTAAGGAGTTATAGCCATTTTAAGATTTTGAATTTTCTTTTTTCTGGTGCATGATATGACCCCCGCAGACGCCTAGTTTAGGAGTTATAGCCATTTTAAGATTTTGAATTTTCTTTTTTCTGGTGCATAATATGACCCCCGCAGACGCCTAGTTTAGGAGTTATAGCCATTTTAAGATTTTGAATTTTTTTTTCTGGTGCATAATATGACCCCCGCAGACGCCTAGTTCAGGAGTTATAGCCATTTTAAGATTTTGAATTTTCTTTTTTCTGGTGCATGATATGACCCCCGCAGACGCCTAGTTTAGGAGTTATAGCCATTTTAAAATTTTGAATTTTCTCTTTTCTTGTGCATAATATGACCCCCGCAGACGCCTAGTTTAGGAGTTATAGCCATTTTAAGATTTTGAATTTTCTTTTTTCTGGTGCATATTATGACAACCGCAGACGCCTAGTTAAGGAGTTATAGCCATTTTAAGATTTTGAATTTTTTTTTTCTGGTGCATAATATGACCCCCGCAGACGCCTAGTTAAGGAGTTATAGCTATTTTAAGATTTTGAATTTTCTTTTTTCTGGTGCATGATATGACCCCCGCAGACGCCTAGTTTAGGAGTTATAGCCATTTTAAGATTTTGAATTTTTTTTTCTGGTGCATAATATGACCCCCGCAGACGCCTAGTTTAGGAGTTATAGCCATTTTAAGATTTTGAATTTTTTTTTCTGGTGCATAATATGACCCCCGCAGACGCCTAGTTTAGGAGTTATAGCCATTTTAAGATTTTGAATTTTTTTTTCTGGTGCATAATATGACCCCCGCAGACGCCTAGTTTAGGAGTTATAACCATTTTAAGATTTTGAATTTTTTTTTTTGGTGCATAAAATGACCCCCGCAGACGCCTAGTTTAGGAGTTATAGCCATTTTAAGATTTTGAATTTTTTTTTCTGGTGCATAATATGACCCCCGCAGACGCCTAGTTTAGGAGTTATAGCCATTTTAAGATTTTGAATTTTCTTTTTTCTGGTGCATAATATGACCCCCGCAGACGCCTAGTTTCGGAGTTATAGCCATTTTAAGATTTTGAATTTTCTTTTTTGGTGCATAATATGACCCCCGCAGACGCCTAGTTAAGGAGTTATAGCCATTTTAAGATTTTGAATTTTCTTTTTTCTGGTGCATGATATGACCCCCGCAGACGCCTAGTTTAGGAGTTATAGCCATTTTAAGATTTTGAATTTTCTTTTTTCTGGTGCATAATATGACCCCCGCAGACGCCTAGTTTAGGAGTTATAGCCATTTTAAGATTTTGAATTTTTTTTTCTGGTGCATAATATGACCCCCGCAGACGCCTAGTTTAGGAGTTATAACCATTTTAAGATTTTGAATTTTTTTTTTTGGTGCATAAAATGACCTCCGCAGACGCCTAGTTTAGGAGTTATAGCCATTTTAAGATTTTGAATTTTTTTTTCTGGTGCATAATATGACCCCCGCAGACGCCTAGTTTAGGAGTTATAACCATTTTAAGATTTTGAATTTTTTTTTTTGGTGCATAATATGACCCCCGCAGACGCCTAGTTTAGGAGTTATAGCCATTTTAAGATTTTGAATTTTCTTTTTTCTGGTGCATAATATGACCCCCGCAGACGCCTAGTTAAGGAGTTATAGCCATTTTAAGAATTTGAATTTTTTTTTTCTGGTGCATAATATGACCCCCGCAGACGCCTAGTTTCGGAGTTATAGCCATTTTAAGATTTTGAATTTTCTTTTTTGGTGCATAATATGACCCCCGCAGACGCCTAGTTTAGGAGTTATAGCCATTTTAAAATTTTGAATTTTCTCTTTTCTGGTGCATAATATGACCCCCGCAGACGCCTAGTTAAGGAGTTATAGCCATTTTAAGATTTTGAATTTTCTTTTTTGGTGCATAATATGACCCCCGCAGACGCCTAGTTTAGGAGTTATAGCCATTTTAAGATTTTGAATTTTTTTTTCTGGTGCATAATATGACCCCCGCAGACGCCTAGTTTAGGAGTTATAACCATTTTAAGATTTTGAATTTTTTTTTTTTGGTGCATAATATGACCCCCGCAGACGCCTAGTTTAGGAGTTATAGCCATTTTAAGATTTTGAATTTTCTCTTTTCTGGTGCATAATATGACCCCCGCAGACGCCTAGTTAAGGAGTTATAGCCATTTTAAGATTTTGAATTTTCTTTTTTCTGGTGCATGATATGACCCCCGCAGACGCCTAGTTTAGGAGTTATAGCCATTTTAAGATTTTGAATTTTCTTTTTTCTGGTGCATAATATGACCCCCGCAGACGCCTAGTTTAGGAGTTATAGCCATTTTAAGATTTTGAATTTTTTTTTCTGGTGCATAATATGACCCCCGCAGACGCCTAGTTCAGGAGTTATAGCCATTTTAAGATTTTGAATTTTCTTTTTTCTGGTGCATGATATGACCCCCGCAGCCGCCTAGTTTAGGAGTTATAGCCATTTTAAAATTTTGAATTTTCTCTTTTCTTGTGCATAATATGACCCCCGCAGACGCCTAGTTAAGGAGTTATAGCCATTTTAAGATTTTGAATTTTTTTTTTCTGGTGCATAATATGACCCCCGCAGACGCCTAGTTTCGGAGTTATAGCCATTTTAAGATTTTGAATTTTCTTTTTTGGTGCATAATATGACCCCCGCAGACGCCTAGTTTAGGAGTTATAGCCATTTTATGATTTTGAATTCTCTTTTTTATGGTGCATAATATGACCCCCGCAGACGCCTAGTTTAGGAGTTATAGCCATTTTAAGATTTTGAATTTTCTTTTTTCTGGTGCATATTATGACAACCGCAGACGCCTAGTTTAGGAGTTATAGCCATTTTAAGATTTTGAATTTTTTTTTTCTGGTGCATAATATGACCCCCGCAGACGCCTAGTTAAGGAGTTATAGCCATTTTAAGATTTTGAATTTTCTTTTTTCTGGTGCATGATATGACCCCCGCAGACGCCTAGTTTAGGAGTTATAGCCATTTTAAGATTTTGAATTTTCTTTTTTCTGGTGCATAATATGACCCCCGCAGACGCCTAGTTTAGGAGTTATAGCCATTTTAAGATTTTGAATTTTTTTTTCTGGTGCATAATATGACCCCCGCAGACGCCTAGTTTAGGAGTTATAACCATTTTAAGATTTTGAATTTTTTTTTTTGGTGCATAAAATGACCCCCGCAGACGCCTAGTTTAGGAGTTATAGCCATTTTAAGATTTTGAATTTTTTTTTCTGGTGCATAATATGACCCCCGCAGACGCCTAGTTTAGGAGTTATAGCCATTTTAAGATTTTGAATTTTTTTTCTGGTGCATAATATGACCCCCGCAGACGCCTAGTTTAGGAGTTATAACCATTTTAAGATTTTGAATTTTTTTTTTTGGTGCATAATATGACCCCCGCAGACGCCTAGTTTAGGAGTTATAGCCATTTTAAGATTTTGAATTTTCTTTTTTCTGGTGCATAATATGACCCCCGCAGACGCCTAGTTTCGGAGTTATAGCCATTTTAAGATTTTGAATTTTCTTTTTTGGTGCATAATATGACCCCCGCAGACGCCTAGTTAAGGAGTTATAGCCATTTTAAGATTTTGAATTTTCTTTTTTCTGGTGCATGATATGACCCCCGCAGACGCCTAGTTTAGGAGTTATAGCCATTTTAAGATTTTGAATTTTCTTTTTTCTGGTGCATAATATGACCCCCGCAGACGCCTAGTTTAGGAGTTATAGCCATTTTAAGATTTTGAATTTTTTTTTCTGGTGCATAATATGACCCCCGCAGACGCCTAGTTTAGGAGTTATAGCCATTTTAAGATTTTGAATTTTTTTTCTGGTGCATAATATGACCCCCGCAGACGCCTAGTTTAGGAGTTATAACCATTTTAAGATTTTGAATTTTTTTTTTTGGTGCATAATATGACCCCCGCAGACGCCTAGTTTAGGAGTTATAACCATTTTAAGATTTTGAATTTTTTTTTTTGGTGCATAAAATGACCCCCGCAGACGCCTAGTTTAGGAGTTATAGCCATTTTAAGATTTTGAATTTTTTTTCTGGTGCATAATATGACCCCCGCAGACGCCTAGTTTAGGAGTTATAACCATTTTAAGATTTTGAATTTTTTTTTTTGGTGCATAATATGACCCCCGCAGACGCCTAGTTTAGGAGTTATAGCCATTTTAAGATTTTGAATTTTCTTTTTTCTGGTGCATAATATGACCCCCGCAGACGCCTAGTTTCGGAGTTATAGCCATTTTAAGATTTTGAATTTTCTTTTTTGGTGCATAATATGACCCCCGCAGACGCCTAGTTAAGGAGTTATAGCCATTTTAAGATTTTGAATTTTTTTTTTCTGGTGCATAATATGACCCCCGCTGACGCCTACTTTCGGAGTTATAGCCATTTTAAGATTTTGAATTTTCTTTTCTGGTGCATAATATGACCCCCGCAGACGCCTAGTTAAGGAGTTATAGCCATTTTAAGATTTTGAATTTTTTTTTTCTGGTGCATAATATGACCCCCGCAGACGCCTAGTTTAGGAGTTATAGCCATTTTAAGATTTTGAATTTTTTTTTCTGGTGCATAATATGACCCCCGCAGACGCCTAGTTTAGGAGTTATAACCATTTTAAGATTTTGAATTTTTTTTTTTGGTGCATAATATGACCCCCGCAGACGCCTAGTTTAGGAGTTATAGCCATTTTAAGATTTTGAATTTTCGTTTTTCTGGTGCATAATATGACCCCCGCAGACGCCTAGTTAAGGAGTTATAGCCATTTTAAGATTTTGAATTTTCTTTTTTCTGGTGCATAATATGACCCCCGCAGACGCCTAGTTAAGGAGTTATAACCATTTTAAGATTTTGAATTTTTTTTTTCTGGTGCATAATATGACCCCCGCAGACGCCTAGTTTCGGAGTTATAGCCATTTTAAGATTTTGAATTTTCTTTTTTGGTGCATAATATGATCCCCGCAGACGCCTAGTTTAGGAGTTATAGCCATTTTAAGATTTTGAATTTTTTTTTCTGGTGCATAATATGACCCCCGCAGACGCCTAGTTTAGGAGTTATAGCCATTTTAAGATTTTGAATTTTTTTTTCTGGTGCATAATATGACCCCCGCAGACGCCAAGTTCGGAGTTATAGCCATTTTAAGATTTTGAATTTTCTTTTTTCTGGTGCATGATATGACCCCCGCAGACGCCTAGTTTAGGAGTTATAGCCCTTTTAAAATTTTGAATTTTCTCTTTTCTGGTGCATAATATGACCCCCGCAGACGCCTAGTTAAGGAGTTATAGCCATTTTAAGATTTTGAATTTTTTTTTTCTGGTGCATAATATGACCCCCGCAGACGCCTAGTTTCGGAGTTATAGTCATTTTAAGATTTTGAATTTTCTTTTTTGGTGCATAATATGACCCCCGCAGACGCCTAGTTTAGGAGTTATAGCCATTTTAAGATTTTGAATTCTCTTTTTTATGGTGCATAACATGACCCCCGCAGACACCTAGTTTAGGAGTTATAGCCATTTTAAGATTTTGAATTTTCTTTTTTCTGGTTCATGATATGACCCCCGCAGACGCCTAGTTTAGGAGTTATAGCCATTTTAAGATTTTGAATTAACTTTTTTCTGGTGCATAATATGACCCCCGCAGACGCCTAGTTTAGGAGTTATAGCCATTTTAAGATTTTGAATTCTCTTTTTTCTGGTTCATGATATGACCCCCGCAGACGCCTAGTTTAGGAGTTATAGCCATTTTAAGATTTTGAATTAACTTTTTTCTGGTGCATAATATGACCCCCGCAGACGCCTAGATTTGGAGTTATAGCCATTTTAAGATTTTGAATTTTTTTTTCTGGTGCATAATATGACCCCCGCAGACGCCTAGTTTAGGAGTTATAGCCCTTTTAAAATTTTGAATTTTCTCTTTTCTGGTGCATAATATGACCCCCGCAGACGCCTAGTTAAGGAGTTATAGCCATTTTAAGATTTTGAATTTTTTTTTTCTGGTGCATAATATGACCCCCGCAGACGCCTAGTTTCGGAGTTATAGCCATTTTAAGATTTTGAATTTTCTTTTTTGGTGCATAATATGACCCCCGCAGACGCCTAGTTTAGGAGTTATAGCCGTTTTAAGATTTTGAATTCTCTTTTTTATGGTGCATAACATGACCCCCGCAGACGCCTAGTTTAGGAGTTATAGCCATTTTAAGATTTTGAATTTTCTTTTTTCTGGTGCATAATATGACCCCCGCAGACGCCTAGTTTAGGAGTTATAGCCATTTTAAGATTTTGAATTTTCTTTTTTCTGGTGCATGATATGACCCCCGTAGACGCCTAGTTTAGGAGATATAGCCATTATAAGATTTTGAATTATCTTTTTTCTGGTGCATAATATGACCCCCGCAGACGCCTAGTTTTGGAGTTATAGCCATTTTAAGATTTTGAATTTTTTTTTCTGGTGCATAATATGACCCCCGCAGACGCCTAGTTTAGGAGTTATAGCCATTTTAAGATTTCGAATTTTTTTTTTTTGGTGCATAATATGACCCCCGCAGACGCCTAGTTTAGGAGTTATAGCCATTTTAAGATTTTGAATTTTTTTTTTCTGGTGCATAATATGACCCCCGCAGACGCCTAGTTTAGGAGTTATAGCCATTTTATGATTTTGAATTTTCTTTTTTCTGGTGCATAATATGACCCCCGCAGACGCCTAGTTTAGGAGTTATAGCCATTTTAAGATTTGGAATTTTTTTTTTGGTGCATAATATGACCCCCGCAGACGCCTAGTTTAGGAGTTATAGCCATTTTAATATTTTGAATTTTCTTTTTTGGTGCATAATATGACCCCCGCAGACGCCTAGTTTAGGAGTTATAGCCATTTTAAGATTTTGAATTCTCTTTTTTATGGTGCATAATATGACCCCCGCAGACGCCTAGTTTAGGAGTTATAGCCATTTTAAGATTTTGAATTTTCTTTTTTCTGGTGCATATTATGACCCCCGCAGACGCCTAGTTTAGGAGTTATAGCCATTTTAAGATTTTGAATTTTTTTTTGTCTGGTGCATAATATGACCCCCGCAGACGCCTAGTTAAGGAGTTATAGCCATTTTAAGATTTTGAATTTTCTTTTTTCTGGTGCATGATATGACCCCCGCAGACGCCTAGTTTAGGAGTTATAGCCATTTTAAGATTTTGAATTTTCTTTTTTCTGGTGCATAATATGACCCCCGCAGACGCCTAGTTTAGGAGTTATAGCCATTTTAAGATTTTGAATTCTCTTTTTTATGGTGCATAATATGACCCCCGCAGACGCCTAGTTTAGGAGTTATAGCCATTTTAAGATTTTGAATTTTTTTTTTTTGGTGCATAATATGACCCCCGCAGGCGTCTAGTTAAGGAGTTATAGCCATTTTAAGATTTTGAATTTTTTTTTTCTGGTGCATAATATGACCCCCGCAGACGCCTAGTTTAGGAGTTATAGCCATTTTAAGATTTTGAATTTTCTTTTTTCTGGTGCATGATATGACCCCCGTAGACGCCTAGTTTAGGAGTTATAGCCATTTTAAGATTTTGAATTTTCTTTTTTCTGGTGCATAATATGACCCCCGCAGACGCCTAGTTTAGGAGTTATAGCCATTATAAGATTTTGAATTATCTTTTTTCTGGTGCATAATATGACCCCCGCAGACGCCTAGTTTTGGAGTTATAGCCATTTTAAGATTTTGAATTTTTTTTCTGGTGCATAATATGACCCCCGCAGACGCCTAGTTTAGGAGTTATAGCCATTTTAAGATTTTGAATTTTCTTTTTTCTGGTGCATGATATGACCCCCGTAGACGCCTAGTTTAGGAGTTATAGCCATTTTAAGATTTTGAATTTTCTTTTTTCTGGTGCATAATATGACCCCCGCAGACGCCTAGTTTAGGAGTTATAGCCATTTTAAGATTTTGAATTTTCTTTTTTTGGTGCATAATATGACCCCCGCAGACGCCTTGTTTAGGAGTTATAGCCATTTTAAGATTTTGATTTCTCTTTTTTATGGTGCATAATATGACCCCCGCAGACGCCTAGTTTAGGAGTTATAGCCATTTTAAGATTTTGAATTTTTTTTTTTGGTGCATAATATGACCCCCGCAGGCGTCTAGTTAAGGAGTTATAGCCATTTTAAGATTTTGAATTTTCTTTTTTCTGGTGCATAATATGACCCCCGCAGACGCCTAGTTTAGGAGTTATAGCCATTATAAGATTTTGAATTATCTTTTTTCTGGTGCATAATATCACCCCCGCAGACGCCTAGTTTAGGAGTTATAGCCATTTTAAGATTTTGAATTTTTTTTTCTGGTGCATAATATGACCCCCGCAGACGCCTAGTTTAGGAGTTATAGCCATTTTAAGATTTTGAATTTTTTTTTCTGGTGCATAATATGACCCCCGCAGACGCCAAGTTCGGAGTTATAGCCATTTTAAGATTTTGAATTTTCTTTTTTCTGGTGCATGATATGACCCCCGCAGACGCCTAGTTTAGGAGTTATAGCCCTTTTAAAATTTTGAATTTTCTCTTTTCTGGTGCATAATATGACCCCCGCAGACGCCTAGTTAAGGAGTTATAGCCATTTTAAGATTTTGAATTTTTTTTTTCTGGTGCATAATATGACCCCCGCAGACGCCTAGTTTCGGAGTTATAGTCATTTTAAGATTTTGAATTTTCTTTTTTGGTGCATAATATGACCCCCGCAGACGCCTAGTTTAGGAGTTATAGCCATTTTAAGATTTTGAATTCTCTTTTTTATGGTGCATAACATGACCCCCGCAGACACCTAGTTTAGGAGTTATAGCCATTTTAAGATTTTGAATTTTCTTTTTTCTGGTTCATGATATGACCCCCGCAGACGCCTAGTTTAGGAGTTATAGCCATTTTAAGATTTTGAATTAACTTTTTTCTGGTGCATAATATGACCCCCGCAGACGCCTAGTTTAGGAGTTATAGCCATTTTAAGATTTTGAATTCTCTTTTTTCTGGTTCATGATATGACCCCCGCAGACGCCTAGTTTAGGAGTTATAGCCATTTTAAGATTTTGAATTAACTTTTTTCTGGTGCATAATATGACCCCCGCAGACGCCTAGATTTGGAGTTATAGCCATTTTAAGATTTTGAATTTTTTTTTCTGGTGCATAATATGACCCCCGCAGACGCCTAGTTTAGGAGTTATAGCCCTTTTAAAATTTTGAATTTTCTCTTTTCTGGTGCATAATATGACCCCCGCAGACGCCTAGTTAAGGAGTTATAGCCATTTTAAGATTTTGAATTTTTTTTTTCTGGTGCATAATATGACCCCCGCAGACGCCTAGTTTCGGAGTTATAGCCATTTTAAGATTTTGAATTTTCTTTTTTGGTGCATAATATGACCCCCGCAGACGCCTAGTTTAGGAGTTATAGCCGTTTTAAGATTTTGAATTCTCTTTTTTATGGTGCATAACATGACCCCCGCAGACGCCTAGTTTAGGAGTTATAGCCATTTTAAGATTTTGAATTTTCTTTTTTCTGGTGCATAATATGACCCCCGCAGACGCCTAGTTTAGGAGTTATAGCCATTTTAAGATTTTGAATTTTCTTTTTTCTGGTGCATGATATGACCCCCGTAGACGCCTAGTTTAGGAGATATAGCCATTATAAGATTTTGAATTATCTTTTTTCTGGTGCATAATATGACCCCCGCAGACGCCTAGTTTTGGAGTTATAGCCATTTTAAGATTTTGAATTTTTTTTTCTGGTGCATAATATGACCCCCGCAGACGCCTAGTTTAGGAGTTATAGCCATTTTAAGATTTCGAATTTTTTTTTTTTGGTGCATAATATGACCCCCGCAGACGCCTAGTTTAGGAGTTATAGCCATTTTAAGATTTTGAATTTTTTTTTTCTGGTGCATAATATGACCCCCGCAGACGCCTAGTTTAGGAGTTATAGCCATTTTATGATTTTGAATTTTCTTTTTTCTGGTGCATAATATGACCCCCGCAGACGCCTAGTTTAGGAGTTATAGCCATTTTAAGATTTGGAATTTTTTTTTTGGTGCATAATATGACCCCCGCAGACGCCTAGTTTAGGAGTTATAGCCATTTTAATATTTTGAATTTTCTTTTTTGGTGCATAATATGACCCCCGCAGACGCCTAGTTTAGGAGTTATAGCCATTTTAAGATTTTGAATTCTCTTTTTTATGGTGCATAATATGACCCCCGCAGACGCCTAGTTTAGGAGTTATAGCCATTTTAAGATTTTGAATTTTCTTTTTTCTGGTGCATATTATGACCCCCGCAGACGCCTAGTTTAGGAGTTATAGCCATTTTAAGATTTTGAATTTTTTTTTGTCTGGTGCATAATATGACCCCCGCAGACGCCTAGTTAAGGAGTTATAGCCATTTTAAGATTTTGAATTTTCTTTTTTCTGGTGCATGATATGACCCCCGCAGACGCCTAGTTTAGGAGTTATAGCCATTTTAAGATTTTGAATTTTCTTTTTTCTGGTGCATAATATGACCCCCGCAGACGCCTAGTTTAGGAGTTATAGCCATTTTAAGATTTTGAATTCTCTTTTTTATGGTGCATAATATGACCCCCGCAGACGCCTAGTTTAGGAGTTATAGCCATTTTAAGATTTTGAATTTTTTTTTTTTGGTGCATAATATGACCCCCGCAGGCGTCTAGTTAAGGAGTTATAGCCATTTTAAGATTTTGAATTTTTTTTTTCTGGTGCATAATATGACCCCCGCAGACGCCTAGTTTAGGAGTTATAGCCATTTTAAGATTTTGAATTTTCTTTTTTCTGGTGCATGATATGACCCCCGTAGACGCCTAGTTTAGGAGTTATAGCCATTTTAAGATTTTGAATTTTCTTTTTTCTGGTGCATAATATGACCCCCGCAGACGCCTAGTTTAGGAGTTATAGCCATTATAAGATTTTGAATTATCTTTTTTCTGGTGCATAATATGACCCCCGCAGACGCCTAGTTTTGGAGTTATAGCCATTTTAAGATTTTGAATTTTTTTTCTGGTGCATAATATGACCCCCGCAGACGCCTAGTTTAGGAGTTATAGCCATTTTAAGATTTTGAATTTTCTTTTTTCTGGTGCATGATATGACCCCCGTAGACGCCTAGTTTAGGAGTTATAGCCATTTTAAGATTTTGAATTTTCTTTTTTCTGGTGCATAATATGACCCCCGCAGACGCCTAGTTTAGGAGTTATAGCCATTTTAAGATTTTGAATTTTCTTTTTTTGGTGCATAATATGACCCCCGCAGACGCCTTGTTTAGGAGTTATAGCCATTTTAAGATTTTGATTTCTCTTTTTTATGGTGCATAATATGACCCCCGCAGACGCCTAGTTTAGGAGTTATAGCCATTTTAAGATTTTGAATTTTTTTTTTTGGTGCATAATATGACCCCCGCAGGCGTCTAGTTAAGGAGTTATAGCCATTTTAAGATTTTGAATTTTCTTTTTTCTGGTGCATAATATGACCCCCGCAGACGCCTAGTTTAGGAGTTATAGCCATTATAAGATTTTGAATTATCTTTTTTCTGGTGCATAATATCACCCCCGCAGACGCCTAGTTTTGGAGTTATAGCCATTTTAAGATTTTGAATTTTTTTTTCTGGTGCATAATATGACCCCCGCAGACGCCTAGTTTAGGAGTTATAGCCATTTTAAGATTTTGAATTTTTTTTTTTGGTGCATAATATGACCCCCGCAGACGCCTAGTTTAGGAGTTATAGCCATTTTAAGATTTTGAATTTTCTTTTTTCTGGTGCATAATATGACCCCCGCAGACGCCTAGTTTAGGAGTTATAGCCATTTTAAGATTTTGAATTTTCTTTTTTCTGGTGCATAATATGACCCCCGCAGACGCCTAGTTTAGGAGTTATAGCCATTTTAAGATTTTGAATTCTCTTTTTTTTTTGGTGCGTAATATGACCCCCGCAGGCGTCTAGTTTAGGAGTTATAGCCATTTTAAGATTTTGAATTTTTTTTTCTGGTGCATAATATGACCCCCGCAGACGCCTAGTTTAGGAGTTATAGCCATTTTAAGATTTTGAATTCTCTTTTTTATGGTGCATAATATGACCCCCGCAGACGCCTAGTTTAGGAGTTATAGCCATTTTAAGATTTTGAATTTTCTCTTCTCTGGTGCATAATATGACCCCCGCAGACGCCTAGTTAAGGAGTTATAGCCATTTTAAGATTTTGAATTTTTTTTTTCTGGTGCATAATATGACCCCCGTAGACGCCTAGTTTAGGAGTTATAGCCATTTTAAGATTTTGAATTTTCTTTTTTGGTGCATAATATGACCCCCGCAGACGCCTAGTTTAGGAGTTATAGCCATTTTAAGATTTTGAATTCTCTTTTCTATGGTGCATAATATGACCCCCGCAGACGACTAGTTTAGGAGTTATAGCCATTTTAAGATTTTGAATTTGTTTTTTTTTGGTGCATAATATGACCCCAGCAGGCGTCTAGTTAAGGAGTTATAGCCATTTTAAGATTTTGAATTTTTTTTTTCTGGTGCATAATATGACCCCCGCAGGCGCCTAGTTTAGGAGTTATAGCCATTTTAAGATTTTGAATTTTTTTTTCTGGTGCATAATATGACCCCCGCAGACGCCTAGTTTAGGAGTTATAGCCATTTTAAGATTTTGAATTTTTTTTTTTGGTGCTTAATATGACCCCCGCAGACGCCTAGTTTAGGAGTTATAGCCATTTTAAGATTTTGTATTTTCTTTTTTCTGGTGCATAATATGACCCCCGCAGACGCCTAGTTTAGGAGTTATAGCCATTTTAAGATTTTGAATTTTTTTTTCTGGTGCATAATATGACCCCCGCAGACGCCTAGTTCAGGAGTTATAGCCATTTTAAGATTTTGAATTTTCTTTTTTCTGGTGCATGATATGACCCCCGCAGACGCCTAGTTAAGGAGTTATAGCCATTTTAAGATTTTGAATTTTTTTTTTCTGGTGCATAATATGACCCCCGCAGACGCCTAGTTTCGGAGTTATAGCCATTTTAAGATTTTGAATTGTTTTTTTTGGTGCATAATATGACCCCCGCAGACGCCTAGTTTAGGAGTTATAGCCATTTTAAGATTTTGAGTTTTCTTTTTTCTGGTGCATATTATGACCCCCGCAGACGCCTAGTTTAGGAGTTATAGCCATTTTAAGATTTTGAATTTTTTTTTTCTGGTGCATAATATGACCCCCGCAGACGCCTAGTTAAGGAGTTATAGCCGTTTTAAGATTTTGAATTTTCTTTTTTCTGGTGCATGATATGACCCCCGCAGACGCCTAGTTTAGGAGTTATAGCCATTTTAAGATTTTGAATTTTCTTTTTTCTGGTGCATAATATGACCCCCGCAGACACCTAGTTTAGGAGTTATAGCCATTTTAAGATTTTGAATTTTTTTTTCTGGTGCATAATATGACCCCAGCAGACGCCTAGTTTAGGAGTTATAGCCATTTTAAGATTTTGAATTTTCTTTTTTCTGGTGCATAATATGACCCCCGCAGACGCCTAGTTTAGGAGTTATAACCATTTTAAGATTTTGAATTTTCTTTTTTCTGGTGCATGATATGACCCCCGCAGACGCCTAGTTTAGGAGTTATAGCCATTTTAAGATTTTGAATTTTCTTTTTTCTGGTGCATGATATGACCCCCGCAGACGCCTAGTTTAGGAGTTATAGCCGTTTTAAGATTTTGAATTTTTTTTTTTTGGTGCATAATATGACCCCCGCAGACGCGTAGTTTAGGAGTTATTGCCAGTTTAAGATTTTGAATTTTTTTTTCTGGTGCATAATATGACCCCCGCAGACGCCTAGTTTAGGAGTTATAGCCATTTTAAGATTTTGAATTTTCTTTTTTCTGGTGCATGATATGACCCCCGCAGACGCCTAGTTTAGGAGTTATAGCCATTTTAAGATTTTGAATTTCCTTTTTTCTGGTGCATAATATGACCCCCGCAGACGCCTAGTTTAGGAGTTATAGCCATTTTAAGATTTTGAATTTTTTTTTCTGGTGCATAATATGACCCCCGCAGACGCCTAGTTTAGGAGTTATAGCCATTTTAAGATTTTGAATTTTTTTTTTTTGGTGCATAATATGACCCCCGCAGACGCCTAGTTTAGGAGTTATAGCCATTTTAAGATTTTGAATTTTCTTTTTTCTGGTGCATGAAATGACCCCCGCAGACGCCTAGTTTAGGAGTTATAGCCATTTTAAGATTTTGAATTTTCTTTTTTCTGATGCATAATATGACCCCCGCAGACGCCTAGTTTAGGAGTTATAGCCATTTTAAGATTTTGAATTTTTTTTTTCTGGTGCATAATATGACCCCGCAGACGCCTAGTTTAGGAGTTATAGCCATTTTAAGATTTTGAATTTTCTTTTTTCTGGTGCATAATATGACCCCCGCAGCCGCCTTGTTTAGGAGTTATAGCCATTTTAAGATTTTGAATTTTTTTTTCTGGTGCATAATATGACCCCCGCAGACGCCTAGTTTAGGAGTTATAGCCATTTTAAGATTTTGAATTTTCTTTTTTCTGGTGCATGATATGACCCCCGCAGACGCCTAGTTTAGGAGTTATAGCCATTTTAAGATTTTGAATTTTTTTTTTTGGTGCATAATATGACCCCCGCAGACGCCTAGTTTAGGAGTTATAGCCATTTTAAGATTTTGAATTTTCTTTTTTCTGGTGCATAATATGACCCCCGCAGACGCCTAGTTTAGGAGTTATAGCCATTTTAAGATTTTGAATTTTTTTTTTTGGTGCATAATATGACCCCCGCAGACGCCTAGTTTAGGAGTTATAGCCATTTTAAGATTTTGAATTTTTTTTTCTGGTGCATAATATGACCCCCGCAGACGCCTAGTTTAGGAGTTATAGCCATTTTAAGATTTTGAATTTTCTTTTTTCTGGTGCATGATATGACCCCCGCAGACGCCTAGTTTAGGAGTTATAGCCATTTTAAGATTTTGAATTTTCTTTTTTCTGGTGCATAATATGACCCCCGCAGACGCCTAGTTTAGGAGTTATAGCCATTTTAAGATTTTGAATTTTTTTTTCTGGTGCATAAAATGACCCCCGCAGACGCCTAGTTTAGGAGTTATAGCCATTTTAAGATTTTGAATTTTTTTTTTTGGTGCATAATATGACCCCCGCGGACGCCTAGTTTAGGAGTTATAGCCATTTTAAGATTTAGAATTTTTTTTTTCTGGTGCATTATATGACCCCCGCAGACGCCTAGTTTAGGAGTTATAGCCATTTTAAGATTTTGAATTTTCTTTTTTCTGGTGCATAATATGACCCCCGCAGACGCCTAGTTTAGGAGTTATAGCCATTTTAAAATTTTGAATTTTTTTTTTCTGGTGAATAATATGACCCCCGCAGACGCCTAGTTTAGGAGTTATAGCCATTTTAAGATTTTGAATTTTCTTTTTTCTGGTGCATGATATAACCCCCGCAGACGCCTAGTTTAGGAGTTATAGCCATTTTAAGATTTTGAATTTCCTTTTTTCTGGTGCATGATATGACCCCCGCAGACGCCTAGTTTAGGAGTTATAGCCATTTTAAGATTTTGAATTTTCTTTTTTCTGGTGCATGATATGACCCCCGCAGACGCCTAGTTTAGGAGTTATAGCCATTTTAAGATTTTGAATTTTCTTTTTTCTGGTGCATGAAATGACCCCCGCAGACGCCTAGTTTAGGAGTTATAGCCATTTTAAGATTTTGAATTTTCTTTTTTCTGGTGCATAATATGACCCCCGCAGACGCCTAGTTTAGGAGTTATAGCCATTTTAAGATTTTGAATTTTTTTTTTCTGGTGCATAATATGACCCCGCAGACGCCTAGTTTAGGAGTTATAGCCATTTTAAGATTTTGAATTTTCTTTTTTCTGGTGCATAATATGACCCCCGCAGACGCCTTGTTTAGGAGTTATTGCCATTTTAAGATTTTGAATTTTTTTTTCTGGTGCATAATATGACCCCCGCAGACGCCTAGTTTAGGAGTTATAGCCATTTTAAGATTTTGAATTTTCTTTTTTCTGGTGCATGATATGACCCCCGCAGACGCCTAGTTTAGGAGTTATAGCCATTTTAAGATTTTGAATTTTTTTTTTTGGTGCATAATATGACCCCCGCAGACGCCTAGTTTAGGAGTTATAGCCATTTTAAGATTTTGAATTTTCTTTTTTCTGGTGCATAATATGACCCCCGCAGACGCCTAGTTTAGGAGTTATAGCCATTTTAAGATTTTGAATTTTTTTTTTTTGTGCATAATATGACCCCCGCAGACGCCTAGTTTAGGAGTTATAGCCATTTTAAGATTTTGAATTTTTTTTTCTGGTGCATACTATGACCCCCGCAGACGCCTAGTTTAGGAGTTATAGCCATTTTAAGATTTTGAATTTTCTTTTTTCTGGTGCATGATATGACCCCCGCAGACGCCTAGTTTAGGAGTTATAGCCATTTTAAGATTTTGAATTTTCTTTTTTCTGGTGCATAATATGACCCCCGCAGACGCCTAGTTTAGGAGTTATAGCCATTTTAAGATTTTGAATTTTTTTTTCTGGTGCATAATATGACCCCCGCGGACGCCTAGTTTAGGAGTTATAGCCATTTTAACATTTTGAATTTTTTTTTTCTGGTGCATTATATGACCCCCGCAGACGCCTAGTTTAGGAGTTATAGCCATTTTAAGATTTTGAATTTTCTTTTTTCTGGTGCATAATATGACCCCCGCAGACGCCTAGTTTAGGAGTTATAGCCATTTTAAAATTTTGAATTTTTTTTTTCTGGTGAATAATATGACCCCCGCAGACGCCTAGTTTAGGAGTTATAGCCATTTTAAGATTTTGAATTTTCTTTTTTCTGGTGCATGATATAACCCCCGCAGACGCCTAGTTTAGGAGTTATAGCCATTTTAAGATTTTGAATTTCCTTTTTTCTGGTGCATGATATGACCCCCGCAGACGCCTAGTTTAGGAGTTATAGCCATTTTAAGATTTTGAATTTTCTTTTTTCTGGTGCATGATATGACCCCCGCAGACGCCTAGTTTAGGAGTTATAGCAATTTTAAGATTTTGAATTTCCTTTTTTCTGGTGCATAATATGACCCCCGCAGACGCCTAGTTTAGGAGTTATAGCCATTTTAAGATTTTGAATTCTCTTTTTTATGGTGCATAATATGACCCCCGCAGACGCCTAGTTTAGGAGTTATAGCCATTTTGAGATTTTGAATTTTCTTTTTTCTGGTGCATAATATGACCCCCGCAGACGCCTAGTTTAGGAGTTATAGCCATTTTAAGACTTTGAATTTTTTTTTGTGGTGCATAATATGACCCCCGCAGACGCCTAGTTTAGGAGTTATAGCCATTTTAAGATTTTGAATTTTCTTTTTTCTGGTGCATGATATGACCCCCGCAGACGCCTAGTTTAGGAGTTATAGCCATTTCAAGATTTTGAATTTTCTTTTTTCTGGTGCATAATATGACCCCCACAGACGCCTAGTTTAGGAGTTATACCCATTTTAAGATTTTGAATTTTTTTTTTCTGGTGCATAATATGACCCCCGCAGACGCCTAGTTTAGGAGTTATAGCCATTCTAAGATTTTGAATTTTCTTTTTTCTGGTGCATGATATGACCCCCGCAGACGCCTAGTTTAGGAGTTATAGCCATTTTAAGATTTTGAATTTTCTTTTGTCTGGTGCATAATATGACCCCCGCAGACGCCTAGTTTAGGAGTTATAGCCATTTTAAGATTTTGAATTTTTTTTTTCTGGTGCATAATATGACCCCCGCAGACGCCTAGTTTAGGAGTTATAGCCATTTTAAGATTTTGAATTTTCTTTTTCTGGTGCATGATATGACCCCCGCAGACGACTAGTTTACGAGTTATAGCCATTTTAAGATTTTGAATTTTCTTTTTTCTGGTGCATAATATGACCCCCGCAGACGCCTTGTTTAGGAGTTATAGCCATTTTAAGATTTTGAATTTTTTTTTTCTGGTGCATAATATGACCCCCGCAGACGCTTAGTTTAGGAGTTATAGCCATTTTAAGACTTTGAATTTTCTTTTTTCTGGTGCATGATATGACCCCCGCAGACGCCTAGTTTAGGAGTTACAGCCATTTTAAGATTTTGAATTTTTTTTTTCTGGTGCATAATATGACCCCCGCAGACGCTTAGTTTAGGAGTTATAGCCATTTTAAGACTTTGAATTTTCTTTTTTCTGGTGCATGATATGACCCCCGCAGACGCCTAGTTTAGGAGTTATAGCCATTTTAAGATTTTGAATTTTCTTTTTTCTGGTGCATAATATGACCCCCGCAGACGCCTAGTTTAGGAGTTATAGCCATTTAAAGATTTTGAATTTTCTTTTTTCTGGTGCATGATATGACCCCCGCAGACGCCTAGTTTAGGAGTTATAGCCATTTTAAGATTTTGGATTTTTTTTTTCTGGTGCATAATATGACCCCCACAGACGCCTAGTTTAGGAGTTATAGCCATTTTAAGATTTTGAATTTTCTTTTTTCTGGTGCATGATATGACCCCCGCAGACGCCTAGTTTAGGAGTTATAGCCATTTTAAGATTTTGGATTTTTTTTTTCTGGTGCATAATATGACCCCCGCAGACGCCTAGTTTAGGAGTTATAGCCATTTTAAGATTTTGAATTTTTTTTTTCTGGTGCATAATATGACCCCCGCAGACGCCTAGTTTAGGAGTTATAGCCATTTTAAGATTTTGAATTTTTTTTTTCTGGTGCATAATATGACCCCCGCAGACGCCTAGTTTAGGAGTTATAGCCATTTTAAGATTTTGAATTTTCTTTTTTCTGGTGCATGATATGAACCCCGCAGACGCCTAGTTTAGGAGTTATAGCCATTTTAAGATTTTGAATTTTTTTTTCTGGTGCATAAAATGACCCCCGCAGACGCCTAGTTTAGGAGTTATAGCCATTTTAAGATTTTGAATTTTCTTTTTTGGTGCATAATATGACCCCCGCAGACGCCAAGTTTAGGAGTTATAGCCATTTTAAGATTTTGAATTCTCTTTTTTATGGTGCATAATATGACCCCCGCAGACTCCTAGTTTAGGAGTTATAGCCATTTTAAGATTTTGAATTCTCTTTTTTATGGTGCATAATATGACCCCCGCAGACGCCTAGTTTAGGAGTTATAGAAATTTTAAGATTTTGAATTTTCTTTTTTCTGGTGCATGATATGACCCCCGCAGACGCCTAGTTTAGGAGTTATAGCCATTTTAAGATTTTGAATTTTTTTTTCTGGTGCATAATATGACCCCCGCAGACGCCTAGTTTAGGAGTTATAGCCATTTTAAGATTTTGAATTTTCTTTTTTCTGGTGCATAATATGACCCCCGCAGACGCCTAGTTTAGGAGTTATAGCCATTTTAAGATTTTGAATTTTCTTTTTTCTGGTGCATGATATGACCCCCGCAGACGCCTAGTTTAGGAGTTATAGCCATTTTAAGATTTTGGATTTTTTTTTTCTGGTGCATAATATGACCCCCGCAGACGCCTAGTTTAGGAGTTATAGCCATTTTAAGATTTTGAATTTTCTTTTTTCTGGTGCATGATATGACCCCCGCAGACGCCTAGTTTAGGAGTTATAGCCATTTTAAGATTTTGGATTTTTTTTTTCTGGTGCATAATATGACCCCCGCAGACGCCTAGTTTAGGAGTTATAGCCATTTTAAGATTTTGAATTTTTTTTTTCTGGTGCATAATATGACCCCCGCAGACGCCTAGTTTAGGAGTTATAGCCATTTTAAGATTTTGAATTTTTTTTTTCTGGTGCATAATATGACCCCCGCAGACGCCTAGTTTAGGAGTTATAGCCATTTTAAGATTTTGAATTTTCTTTTTTCTGGTGCATGATATGACCCCCGCAGACGCCTAGTTTAGGAGTTATAGCCATTTTAAGATTTTGAATTTTTTTTTCTGGTGCATAAAATGACCCCCGCAGACGCCTAGTTTAGGAGTTATAGCCATTTTAAGATTTTGAATTTTCTTTTTTGGTGCATAATATGACCCCCGCAGACGCCAAGTTTAGGAGTTATAGCCATTTTAAGATTTTGAATTTTTTTTTCTGGTGCATAAAATGACCCCCGCAGACGCCTAGTTTAGGAGTTATAGCCATTTTAAGATTTTGAATTTTCTTTTTTGGTGCATAATATGACCCCCGCAGACGCCAAGTTTAGGAGTTATAGCCATTTTAAGATTTTGAATTCTCTTTTTTATGGTGCATAATATGACCCCCGCAGACTCCTAGTTTAGGAGTTATAGCCATTTTAAGATTTTGAATTCTCTTTTTTATGGTGCATAATATGACCCCCGCAGACGCCTAGTTTAGGAGTTATAGCCATTTTAAGACTTTGAATTTTTTTTTTCTGGTGCATAATATGACCCCCGCAGACGCCTAGTTTAGGAGTTATAGCCATTTCAAGATTTTGAATTTTCTTTTTTCTGGTGCATAATATGACCCCCGCAGACGCCTAGTTTAGGAGTTATAGCCATTTTAAGATTTTGAATTTTTTTTTTCTGGTGCATAATATGACCCCCGCAGACGCCTAGTTTAGGAGTTATAGCCATTCTAAGATTTTGAATTTTCTTTTTTCTGGTGCATGATATGACCCCCGCAGACGCCTAGTTTAGGAGTTATAGCCATTTTAAGATTTTGAATTTTCTTTTGTCTGGTGCATAATATGACCCCCGCAGACGCCTAGTTTAGGAGTTATAGCCATTTTAAGATTTTGAATTTTTTTTTTCTGGTGCATAATATGACCCCCGCAGACGCCTAGTTTAGGAGTTATAGCCATTTTAAGATTTTGAACTTTCTTTTTTTTGGTGCATAATATGACCATCGCAGACGCCTTGTTTAGGAGTTATAGCCATTTTAAGATTTTGAATTTTTTTTTTCTGGTGCATAATATGACCCCCGCAGACGCTTAGTTTAGGAGTTATAGCCATTTTAAGATTTTGAATTTTCTTTTTTCTGGTGCATGATATGACCCCCGCAGACGCCTAGTTTAGGAGTTATAGCCATTTTAAGATTTTGAATTTTTTTTTTCTGGTGCATAATATGACCCCCGCAGACGCCTAGTTTAGGAGTTATAGCCATTTTAAGATTTTGAACTTTCTTTTTTTTGGTGCATAATATGACCCCCGCAGACGCCTAGTTTAGGAGTTATAGCCATTTTAAGATTTTGAATTTTCTTTTTTCTGGTGCATAATATGACCCCCGCAGACGCCTAGTTTAGGAGTTATAGCCATTTTAAGATGTTGATTTTTTTTTTCTGGTGCATAATATGACCCCCGTAGACGCCTAGTTTAGGAGTTATAGCCATTTTAAGATTTTGAATTTTCTTTTTTCTGGTGCATGATATGACCCCCGCAGACGCCTAGTTTAGGAGTTATAGCCATTTTAAGATTTTGAATTTTTTTTTTCTGGTGCATAATATGACCCCCGCAGACGCCTAGTTAAGGAGTTATAGCCATTTTAAGATTTTGAACTTTCTTTTTTTTGGTGCATAATATGACCCCCGCAGACGCCTAGTTTAGGAGTTATAGCCATTTTAAGATTTTGAATTTTCTTTTTTCTGGTGCATAATATGACCCCCGCAGACGCCTAGTTTAGGAGTTATAGCCATTTTAAGATGTTGATTTTTTTTTTTCTGGTGCATAATATGACCCCCGCAGACGCCTAGTTTAGGAGTTATAGCCATTTTAAGATTTTGAATTTTTTTTTTCTGGTGCATAATATGACCCCCGCAGACGCCTAGTTTAGGAGTTATAGCCATTTTAAGATTTTGAACTTTCTTTTTTTTGGTGCATAATATGAACTTCGCAGACGCCTTGTTTAGGAGTTATAGCCATTTTAAGATTTTGAATTTTTTTTTTCTGGTGCATAATATGACCCCCGCAGACGCCTAGTTTAGGAGTTATAGCCATTTTAAGATTTTGAACTTTCTTTTTTTTGGTGCATAATATGACCATCGCAGACGCCTTGTTTAGGAGTTATAGCCATTTTAAGATTTTGAATTTTTTTTTTCTGGTGCATAATATGACCCCCGCAGACGCCTAGTTTAGGAGTTATAGCCATTTTAAGATTTTGAATTTTCTTTTTTCTGGTGCATGATATGACCCCCCGCAGACGCCTAGTTTAGGAGTTATAGCCATTTTAAGATTTTGAGTTTTTTTTTCTGGTGCATAATATGACCCCCGCAGACGCCTAGTTTAGGAGTTATAGCTATTTTAAGATTTTGAATTTTCTTTTTTTTGGTGCATAATATGACCCCCGCAGACGCCTAGTTTAGAAGTTATAGCCATTTTAAGATTTTGAATTTTCTTTTTTCTGGTGCATAATATGACCCCCGCAGACGCCTAGTTTAGGAGTTATAGCCATTTTAAGATTTTGAATTTTTTTTTTTGGTGCATAATATGACCCCCGCAGACGCCTAGTTTAGGAGTTATAGCCATTTTAAGATTTTGAATTTTTTTTTTCTGGTGCATTAAATGACCCCCGCAGACGCCTAGTTTAGGAGTTATAGCCATTTTAATATTTTGAATTTTCTTTTTTCTGGTGCATGATATGACCCCCGCAGACGCCTAGTTTAGGAGTTATAGCCATTTTAAGATTTTGAATTTTCTTTTTTCTGGTGCATAATATTACCCCCGCAGACGCCTAGTTTAGGAGTTATAGCCATTTTAAGATTTTGAATTTTTTTTTTCTGGTGCATAATATGACCCCCGCAGACGCCTAGTTTAGGAGTTATAGCCATTTTAAGATTTTGAATTTTCTTTTTTCTGGTGCATGATATGACCCCCGCAGACGCCTAGTTTAGGAGTTATAGCCATTTTAAGATTTTGAATTTTCTTTTTTCTGGTGCATAATATGACCCCCGCAGACGCCTAGTTTAGGAGTTATAGCCATTTTAAAATTTTGAATTTTTTTTTTCTGGTGAATAATATGACCCCCGCAGACGCCTAGTTTAGGAGTTATAGCCATTTTAAGATTTTGAATTTTCTTTTTTCTGGTGCATGATATGACCCCCGCAGACGCATAGTTTAGGAGTTATAGCCATTTTAAGATTTTGAATTTTCGTTTTTCTGGTGCATAATATGACCCCCGCAGACGCCTAGTTTAGGAGTTATAGCCATTTTAAGATTTTGAACTTTCTTTTTTTTGGTGCATAATATGACCATCGCAGACGCCTTGTTTAGGAGTTATAGCCATTTTAAGATTTTGAATTTTTTTTTTCTGGTGCATAATATGACCCCCGCAGACGCTTAGTTTAGGAGTTATAGCCATTTTAAGATTTTGAATTTTCTTTTTTCTGGTGCATGATATGACCCCCGCAGACGCCTAGTTTAGGAGTTATAGCCATTTTAAGATTTTGAATTTTTTTTTTCTGGTGCATAATATGACCCCCGCAGACGCCTAGTTTAGGAGTTATAGCCATTTTAAGATTTTGAACTTTCTTTTTTTTGGTGCATAATATGACCCCCGCAGACGCCTAGTTTAGGAGTTATAGCCATTTTAAGATTTTGAATTTTCTTTTTTCTGGTGCATAATATGACCCCCGCAGACGCCTAGTTTAGGAGTTATAGCCATTTTAAGATTTTGAATTTTTTTTTTTGGTGCATAATATGACCCCCGCAGACGCCTAGTTTAGGAGTTATAGCCATTTTAAGATTTTGAATTTTTTTTTTCTGGTGCATAATATGACCCCCGCAGACGCCTAGTTTAGGAGTTATAGCCATTTTAAGATTTTGAATTTTCTTTTTTCTGGTGCATGATATGACCCCCCGCAGACGCCTAGTTTAGGAGTTATAGCCATTTTAAGATTTTGAATTTTTTTTTCTGGTGCATAATATGACCCCCGCAGACGCCTAGTTTAGGAGTTATAGCTATTTTAAGATTTTGAATTTTCTTTTTTTTGGTGCATAATATGACCCCCGCAGACGCCTAGTTTAGAAGTTATAGCCATTTTAAGATTTTGAATTTTCTTTTTTCTGGTGCATAATATGACCCCCGCAGACGCCTAGTTTAGGAGTTATAGCCATTTTAAGATTTTGAATTTTTTTTTTTGGTGCATAATATGACCCCCGCAGACGCCTAGTTTAGGAGTTATAGCCATTTTAAGATTTTGAATTTTTTTTTTCTGGTGCATTAAATGACCCCCGCAGACGCCTAGTTTAGGAGTTATAGCCATTTTAATATTTTGAATTTTCTTTTTTCTGGTGCATGATATGACCCCCGCAGACGCCTAGTTTAGGAGTTATAGCCATTTTAAGATTTTGAATTTTCTTTTTTCTGGTGCATAATATTACCCCCGCAGACGCCTAGTTTAGGAGTTATAGCCATTTTAAGATTTTGAATTTTTTTTTTCTGGTGCATAATATGACCCCCGCAGACGCCTAGTTTAGGAGTTATAGCCATTTTAAGATTTTGAATTTTCTTTTTTCTGGTGCATGATATGACCCCCGCAGACGCCTAGTTTAGGAGTTATAGCCATTTTAAGATTTTGAATTTTCTTTTTTCTGGTGCATAATATGACCCCCGCAGACGCCTAGTTTAGGAGTTATAGCCATTTTAAAATTTTGAATTTTTTTTTTCTGGTGAATAATATGACCCCCGCAGACGCCTAGTTTAGGAGTTATAGCCATTTTAAGATTTTGAATTTTCTTTTTTCTGGTGCATGATATGACCCCCGCAGACGCATAGTTTAGGAGTTATAGCCATTTTAAGATTTTGAATTTTCGTTTTTCTGGTGCATAATATGACCCCCGCAGACGCCTAGTTTAGGAGTTATAGCTATTTTAAGATTTTGAATTTTCTTTTTTCTGGTGCATAATATGACCCCCGCAGACGCCTAGTTTAGGAGTTATAGCCATTTTAAGATTTTGAATTTTCGTTTTTCTGGTGCATAATATGACCCCCGCAGACGCCTAGTTTAGGAGTTATAGCTATTTTAAGATTTTGAATTTTCTTTTTTCTGGTGCATAATATGACCCCCGCAGACGCCTAGTTTAGGAGTTATAGCCATTTTAAGATTTTGAATTTTTTTTTCTGTTGCATAATATGACCCCCGCAGACGCCTAGTTTAGGAGTTATAGCTATTTTAAGATTTTGAATTTTCTTTTTTCTGGTGCATAATATGACCCCCGCAGACGCCTAGTTTAGGAGTTATAGCCATTTTAAGATTTTGAATTTTCGTTTTTCTGGTGCATAATATGACCCCCGCAGACGCCTAGTTTAGGAGTTATAGCTATTTTAAGATTTTGAATTTTCTTTTTTCTGGTGCATAATATGACCCCCGCAGACGCCTAGTTTAGGAGTTATAGCCATTTTAAGATTTTGAATTTTTTTTTCTGTTGCATAATATGACCCCCGCAGACGCCTAGTTTAGGAGTTATAGCCATTTTAAGATTTTGAATTTTCTTTTTTGGTGCATAATATGACCCCCGCAGACGCCTAGTTTAGGAGTTATAGCCATTTTAAGATTTTGAATTCTCTTTTTTATGGTGCATAATATGACCCCCGCAGACGCCGAGTTTAGGAGTTATAGCCATTTTAAGATTTTGAATTTTCTTTTTTCTGGTGCATGATATGACCCCCGCAGACGCCTAGTGTAGGAGTTATAGCCATTTTAAGATTTTGAATTTTCTTTTTTCTGGTGCATAATATGACCCCCGCAGACGCCTAGTTTAGGAGTTATAGCCATTTTAAGATTTTGAATTCTCTTTTTTATGGTGCATAATATGACCCCCGCAGACGCCTAGTTTAGGAGTTATAGCCATTTTAAGATTTTGAATTTTCTCTTTTCATAATATGACCCCCGCAGACGCTTAGTTTAGGAGTTATAGCCATTTTAAGATTTTGAATTTTCTTTTTTCTGGTGCATGATATAACCCCCGCAGACGCCTAGTTTAGGAGTTATAGCCATTTTAAGATTTTGAATTTACTTTTTTCTGCTGCATAATATGAACCCCGCAGACGCCTAGTTTAGGAGTTATAGCCATTTTAAGATTCTGAATTTTCTTTTTTCTGGTGCATGATATGACCCCCGCAGA
Source organism: Volucella zonaria (assembly GCA_963966105.1). Taxonomy (NCBI): domain Eukaryota; kingdom Metazoa; phylum Arthropoda; class Insecta; order Diptera; family Syrphidae; genus Volucella; species Volucella zonaria. The sequence continues at coordinate 2,183,863 of CAWYQB010000254.1, read as the reverse complement.
CGCCTAGTTTAGGAGTTATAGCCATTTTAAGATTTTGAATTTTCTTTTTTGTGGTGCATAATATGACCCCCGCAGACGCCTAGTTTAGGAGTTATAGCCATTTTAAGATTTTGAATTTTTTTTTCTGGTGCATAATATGACTACCGCAGACGCCTAGTTTAGGAGTTATAGCCATTTTAAGATTTTGAATTTTCTTTTTTGGTGCATAATATGACCCCCGCAGACGCCAAGTTTAGGAGTTATAGCCATTTTAAGATTTTGAATTTTCTTTTTTCTGGTGCATAATATGACCCCCGCAGACGCCTAGTTTAGGAGTTATAGCCATTTTAAGATTTTGAATTCTCTTTTTTATGGTGCATAATATGACCCCCGCAGACGCCTAGTTTAGGAGTAATAGCCATTTTAAGATTTTGAATTTTCTTTTTTCTGGTGAATAATATGACCCCCGCAGACGCCTAGTTTAGGAGTTATAGTCATTTTAAGACTTCGAATTTTTTTTTTCTTGTGCATAATATGACCCCCGCAGACGCCTAGTTTAGAAGTTATAGCCATTTTAAGACTTTGAATTTTTTTTTTCTGGTGCATAATATGACCCCCGCAGACGCTTAGTTTAGGAGTTATAGCCATTTTAAGATTTTGAATTTTCTTTTTTCTGGTGCATGATATGACCCCCGCAGACGCCTAGTTTAGGAGTTATAGCCATTTTAAGATTTTGAATTTTTTTTTTCTGGTGCATAATATGACCCCCGCAGACGCCTAGTTTAGGAGTTATAGCCATTTTAAGATTTTGAACTTTCTTTTTTTTGGTGCATAATATGACCCCCGCAGACGCCTAGTTTAGGAGTTATAGCCATTTTAAGATTTTGAATTTTCTTTTTTCTGGTGCATAATATGACCCCCGCAGACGCCTAGTTTAGGAGTTATAGCCATTTTAAGATTTTGAATTTTTTTTTTTGGTGCATAATATGACCCCCGCAGACGCCTAGTTTAGGAGTTATAGCCATTTTAAGATTTTGAATTTTTTTTTTCTGGTGCATAATATGACCCCCGCAGACGCCTAGTTTAGGAGTTATAGCCATTTTAAGATTTTGAATTTTCTTTTTTCTGGTGCATGATATGACCCCCCGCAGACGCCTAGTTTAGGAGTTATAGCCATTTTAAGATTTTGAATTTTTTTTTCTGGTGCATAATATGACCCCCGCAGACGCCTAGTTTAGGAGTTATAGCTATTTTAAGATTTTGAATTTTCTTTTTTTTGGTGCATAATATGACCCCCGCAGACGCCTAGTTTAGAAGTTATAGCCATTTTAAGATTTTGAATTTTCTTTTTTCTGGTGCATAATATGACCCCCGCAGACGCCTAGTTTAGGAGTTATAGCCATTTTAAGATTTTGAATTTTTTTTTTTGGTGCATAATATGACCCCCGCAGACGCCTAGTTTAGGAGTTATAGCCATTTTAAGATTTTGAATTTTTTTTTTCTGGTGCATTAAATGACCCCCGCAGACGCCTAGTTTAGGAGTTATAGCCATTTTAATATTTTGAATTTTCTTTTTTCTGGTGCATGATATGACCCCCGCAGACGCCTAGTTTAGGAGTTATAGCCATTTTAAGATTTTGAATTTTCTTTTTTCTGGTGCATAATATTACCCCCGCAGACGCCTAGTTTAGGAGTTATAGCCATTTTAAGATTTTGAATTTTTTTTTTCTGGTGCATAATATGACCCCCGCAGACGCCTAGTTTAGGAGTTATAGCCATTTTAAGATTTTGAATTTTCTTTTTTCTGGTGCATGATATGACCCCCGCAGACGCCTAGTTTAGGAGTTATAGCCATTTTAAGATTTTGAATTTTCTTTTTTCTGGTGCATAATATGACCCCCGCAGACGCCTAGTTTAGGAGTTATAGCCATTTTAAAATTTTGAATTTTTTTTTTCTGGTGAATAATATGACCCCCGCAGACGCCTAGTTTAGGAGTTATAGCCATTTTAAGATTTTGAATTTTCTTTTTTCTGGTGCATGATATGACCCCCGCAGACGCATAGTTTAGGAGTTATAGCCATTTTAAGATTTTGAATTTTCGTTTTTCTGGTGCATAATATGACCCCCGCAGACGCCTAGTTTAGGAGTTATAGCCATTTTAAGATTTTGAACTTTCTTTTTTTTGGTGCATAATATGACCATCGCAGACGCCTTGTTTAGGAGTTATAGCCATTTTAAGATTTTGAATTTTTTTTTTCTGGTGCATAATATGACCCCCGCAGACGCTTAGTTTAGGAGTTATAGCCATTTTAAGATTTTGAATTTTCTTTTTTCTGGTGCATGATATGACCCCCGCAGACGCCTAGTTTAGGAGTTATAGCCATTTTAAGATTTTGAATTTTTTTTTTCTGGTGCATAATATGACCCCCGCAGACGCCTAGTTTAGGAGTTATAGCCATTTTAAGATTTTGAACTTTCTTTTTTTTGGTGCATAATATGACCCCCGCAGACGCCTAGTTTAGGAGTTATAGCCATTTTAAGATTTTGAATTTTCTTTTTTCTGGTGCATAATATGACCCCCGCAGACGCCTAGTTTAGGAGTTATAGCCATTTTAAGATTTTGAGTTTTTTTTTCTGGTGCATAATATGACCCCCGCAGACGCCTAGTTTAGGAGTTATAGCCATTTTAAGATTTTGAATTTTCTTTTTTCTGGTGCATGATATGACCCCCCGCAGACGCCTAGTTTAGGAGTTATAGCCATTTTAAGATTTTGAGTTTTTTTTTCTGGTGCATAATATGACCCCCGCAGACGCCTAGTTTAGGAGTTATAGCTATTTTAAGATTTTGAATTTTCTTTTTTTTGGTGCATAATATGACCCCCGCAGACGCCTAGTTTAGAAGTTATAGCCATTTTAAGATTTTGAATTTTCTTTTTTCTGGTGCATAATATGACCCCCGCAGACGCCTAGTTTAGGAGTTATAGCCATTTTAAGATTTTGAATTTTTTTTTTTGGTGCATAATATGACCCCCGCAGACGCCTAGTTTAGGAGTTATAGCCATTTTAAGATTTTGAATTTTTTTTTTCTGGTGCATTAAATGACCCCCGCAGACGCCTAGTTTAGGAGTTATAGCCATTTTAATATTTTGAATTTTCTTTTTTCTGGTGCATGATATGACCCCCGCAGACGCCTAGTTTAGGAGTTATAGCCATTTTAAGATTTTGAATTTTCTTTTTTCTGGTGCATAATATTACCCCCGCAGACGCCTAGTTTAGGAGTTATAGCCATTTTAAGATTTTGAATTTTTTTTTTCTGGTGCATAATATGACCCCCGCAGACGCCTAGTTTAGGAGTTATAGCCATTTTAAGATTTTGAATTTTCTTTTTTCTGGTGCATGATATGACCCCCGCAGACGCCTAGTTTAGGAGTTATAGCCATTTTAAGATTTTGAATTTTCTTTTTTCTGGTGCATAATATGACCCCCGCAGACGCCTAGTTTAGGAGTTATAGCCATTTTAAAATTTTGAATTTTTTTTTTCTGGTGAATAATATGACCCCCGCAGACGCCTAGTTTAGGAGTTATAGCCATTTTAAGATTTTGAATTTTCTTTTTTCTGGTGCATGATATGACCCCCGCAGACGCATAGTTTAGGAGTTATAGCCATTTTAAGATTTTGAATTTTCGTTTTTCTGGTGCATAATATGACCCCCGCAGACGCCTAGTTTAGGAGTTATAGCTATTTTAAGATTTTGAATTTTCTTTTTTCTGGTGCATAATATGACCCCCGCAGACGCCTAGTTTAGGAGTTATAGCCATTTTAAGATTTTGAATTTTCGTTTTTCTGGTGCATAATATGACCCCCGCAGACGCCTAGTTTAGGAGTTATAGCTATTTTAAGATTTTGAATTTTCTTTTTTCTGGTGCATAATATGACCCCCGCAGACGCCTAGTTTAGGAGTTATAGCCATTTTAAGATTTTGAATTTTTTTTTCTGTTGCATAATATGACCCCCGCAGACGCCTAGTTTAGGAGTTATAGCTATTTTAAGATTTTGAATTTTCTTTTTTCTGGTGCATAATATGACCCCCGCAGACGCCTAGTTTAGGAGTTATAGCCATTTTAAGATTTTGAATTTTCGTTTTTCTGGTGCATAATATGACCCCCGCAGACGCCTAGTTTAGGAGTTATAGCTATTTTAAGATTTTGAATTTTCTTTTTTCTGGTGCATAATATGACCCCCGCAGACGCCTAGTTTAGGAGTTATAGCCATTTTAAGATTTTGAATTTTTTTTTCTGTTGCATAATATGACCCCCGCAGACGCCTAGTTTAGGAGTTATAGCCATTTTAAGATTTTGAATTTTCTTTTTTGGTGCATAATATGACCCCCGCAGACGCCTAGTTTAGGAGTTATAGCCATTTTAAGATTTTGAATTCTCTTTTTTATGGTGCATAATATGACCCCCGCAGACGCCGAGTTTAGGAGTTATAGCCATTTTAAGATTTTGAATTTTCTTTTTTCTGGTGCATGATATGACCCCCGCAGACGCCTAGTGTAGGAGTTATAGCCATTTTAAGATTTTGAATTTTCTTTTTTCTGGTGCATAATATGACCCCCGCAGACGCCTAGTTTAGGAGTTATAGCCATTTTAAGATTTTGAATTCTCTTTTTTATGGTGCATAATATGACCCCCGCAGACGCCTAGTTTAGGAGTTATAGCCATTTTAAGATTTTGAATTTTCTCTTTTCATAATATGACCCCCGCAGACGCTTAGTTTAGGAGTTATAGCCATTTTAAGATTTTGAATTTTCTTTTTTCTGGTGCATGATATAACCCCCGCAGACGCCTAGTTTAGGAGTTATAGCCATTTTAAGATTTTGAATTTACTTTTTTCTGCTGCATAATATGAACCCCGCAGACGCCTAGTTTAGGAGTTATAGCCATTTTAAGATTCTGAATTTTCTTTTTTCTGGTGCATGATATGACCCCCGCAGACGCCTAGTTTAGGAGTTATAGCCATTTTAAGATTTTGAATTTTCTTTTTTGTGGTGCATAATATGACCCCCGCAGACGCCTAGTTTAGGAGTTATAGCCATTTTAAGATTTTGAATTTTTTTTTCTGGTGCATAATATGACTACCGCAGACGCCTAGTTTAGGAGTTATAGCCATTTTAAGATTTTGAATTTTCTTTTTTGGTGCATAATATGACCCCCGCAGACGCCAAGTTTAGGAGTTATAGCCATTTTAAGATTTTGAATTCTCTTTTTGATGGTGCATACTATGACCCCCGCAGACGCCTAGTTTAGGAGTTAAAGCCATTTTAAGATTTTGAATTTTCTTTTTTCTGGTGCATGATATGACCCCCGCAGACGCCTAGTTTAGGAGTTATAGCAATTTTAAGATTTTGAATTTTCTTTTTTCTGGTGCATAATATGACCCCCGCAGACGCCTAGTTTAGGAGTTATAGCCATTTTAAGATTTTGAATTCTCTTTTTTATGGTGCATAATATGACCCCCGCAGACGCCTAGTTTAGGAGTAATAGCCATTTTAAGATTTTGAATTTTCTTTTTTCTGGTGAATAATATGACCCCCGCAGACGCCTAGTTTAGGAGTTATAGTCATTTTAAGACTTCGAATTTTTTTTTTCTTGTGCATAATATGACCCCCGCAGACGCCTAGTTTAGAAGTTATAGCCATTTTAAGACTTTGAATTTTTTTTTTCTGGTGCATAATATGACCCCCGCAGACGCCAAGTTTAGGAGTTATAGCCATTTTAAGATTTTGAATTCTCTTTTTTATGGTGCATAATATGACCCCCGCAGACGACTAATTTAGGAGTTATAGCCATTTTAAGATTTTGAATTCTCTTTTTTATGGTGCATAATATGACCCCCGCAGAGGCCTAGTTTAGGAGTTATAGCCATTTTAAGATTTTGAATTTTCTTTTTTCTGGTGCATGATATGACCCCCGCAGACGCCTAGTTTAGGAGTTATAGCAATTTTAAGATTTTGAATTTTCTTTTTTCTGGTGCATAATATGACCCCCGCAGACGCCCAGTTTAGGAGTTTTAGCCATTTTAAGATTTTGAATTCTCTTTTTTATGGTGCATAATATGACCCCCGCAGACGCCTAGTTTAGGAGTTATAGCCATTTTAAGATTTTGAATTTTCTTTTTTGGTGCATAATATGACCCCCGCAGACGCCAAGTTTAGGAGTTATAGCCATTTTAAGATTTTGAATTCTCTTTTTGATGGTGCATACCATGACCCCCGCAGACGCCTAGTTTACGAGTTATAGCCATTTTAAGATTTTGAATTTTCTTTTTGCTGGTGCATGATATGACCCCCGCAGACGCCTAGTTTAGGAGTTATAGCAATTTTAAGATTTTGAATTTTCTTTTTTCTGGTGCATAATATGACCCCCGCAGACGCCTAGTTTAGGAGTTATAGCCATTTTAAGATTTTGAATTCTCTTTTTGATGGTGCATACTATGACCCCCGCAGACGCCTAGTTTAGGAGTTATAGCCATTTTAAGATTTTGAATTTTCTTTTTTCTGGTGCATAATATGACCCCCGCAGACGCCCAGTTTAGGAGTTATAGAAATTTTAAGATTTTGAATTTTCTTTTTTCTGGTGCATGATATGACCCCCGCAGACGCCTAGTTTAGGAGCTATAGCCATTTTAAGATTTTGAATTTTCTTTTTTGGTGCATAATATGACCCCCGCAGACGCCAAGTTTAGGAGTTATAGCCATTTTAAGATTTTGAATTCTCTTTTTGATGGTGCATACTATGACCCCCGCAGACGCCTAGTTTAGGAGTTATAGCCATTTTAAGATTTTGAATTTTCTTTTTTCTGGTGCATGATATGACCCCCGCAGACGAATAGTTTAGGAGTTATAGCAATTTTAAGATTTTGAATTTTCTTTTTTCTGGTGCATAATATGACCCCCGCAGACGCCTAGTTTAGGAGTTATAGCCATTTTAAGATTTTGAATTCTCTTTTTTCTGGTGCATAATATGACCCCCGCAGACGCCTAGTTTAGGAGTTATAGCCATTTTAAGATTTTGAATTTTCTTTTTTTCTTTTGCATAATATGACCCCCGCAGACGCCTAGTTTAGGAGTTATAGCCATTTTAAGAGTTTGTATTTTCTTTTTTCTGGTGCATAATATGACCCCCGCAGACGCCTAGTTTAGGAGTTATAGCCATTTTAAGATTTTGAATTTTCTTTTTTGGTGCATAATATGACCCCCGCAGACGCCAAGTTTAGGAGTTATAGCCATTTTAAGATTTTGAATTCTCTTTTTGATGGTGCATACTATGACCCCCGCAGACGCCTAGTTTAGGAGTTAAAGCCATTTTAAGATTTTGAATTTTCTTTTTTCTGGTGCATGATATGACCCCCGCAGACGCCTAGTTTAGGAGTTATAGCAATTTTAAGATTTTGAATTTTCTTTTTTCTGGTGCATAATATGACCCCCGCAGACGCCTAGTTTAGGAGTTATAGCCATTTTAAGATTTTGAATTCTCTTTTTTATGGTGCATAATATGACCCCCGCAGACGCCTAGTTTAGGAGTAATAGCCATTTTAAGATTTTGAATTTTCTTTTTTCTGGTGAATAATATGACCCCCGCAGACGCCTAGTTTAGGAGTTATAGTCATTTTAAGACTTCGAATTTTTTTTTTCTTGTGCATAATATGACCCCCGCAGACGCCTAGTTTAGAAGTTATAGCCATTTTAAGACTTTGAATTTTTTTTTTCTGGTGCATAATATGACCCCCGCAGACGCCAAGTTTAGGAGTTATAGCCATTTTAAGATTTTGAATTCTCTTTTTTATGGTGCATAATATGACCCCCGCAGACGACTAATTTAGGAGTTATAGCCATTTTAAGATTTTGAATTCTCTTTTTTATGGTGCATAATATGACCCCCGCAGAGGCCTAGTTTAGGAGTTATAGCCATTTTAAGATTTTGAATTTTCTTTTTTCTGGTGCATGATATGACCCCCGCAGACGCCTAGTTTAGGAGTTATAGCAATTTTAAGATTTTGAATTTTCTTTTTTCTGGTGCATAATATGACCCCCGCAGACGCCCAGTTTAGGAGTTTTAGCCATTTTAAGATTTTGAATTCTCTTTTTTATGGTGCATAATATGACCCCCGCAGACGCCTAGTTTAGGAGTTATAGCCATTTTAAGATTTTGAATTTTCTTTTTTGGTGCATAATATGACCCCCGCAGACGCCAAGTTTAGGAGTTATAGCCATTTTAAGATTTTGAATTCTCTTTTTGATGGTGCATACCATGACCCCCGCAGACGCCTAGTTTACGAGTTATAGCCATTTTAAGATTTTGAATTTTCTTTTTGCTGGTGCATGATATGACCCCCGCAGACGCCTAGTTTAGGAGTTATAGCAATTTTAAGATTTTGAATTTTCTTTTTTCTGGTGCATAATATGACCCCCGCAGACGCCTAGTTTAGGAGTTATAGCCATTTTAAGATTTTGAATTCTCTTTTTGATGGTGCATACTATGACCCCCGCAGACGCCTAGTTTAGGAGTTATAGCCATTTTAAGATTTTGAATTTTCTTTTTTCTGGTGCATAATATGACCCCCGCAGACGCCCAGTTTAGGAGTTATAGAAATTTTAAGATTTTGAATTTTCTTTTTTCTGGTGCATGATATGACCCCCGCAGACGCCTAGTTTAGGAGCTATAGCCATTTTAAGATTTTGAATTTTCTTTTTTGGTGCATAATATGACCCCCGCAGACGCCAAGTTTAGGAGTTATAGCCATTTTAAGATTTTGAATTCTCTTTTTGATGGTGCATACTATGACCCCCGCAGACGCCTAGTTTAGGAGTTATAGCCATTTTAAGATTTTGAATTTTCTTTTTTCTGGTGCATGATATGACCCCCGCAGACGAATAGTTTAGGAGTTATAGCAATTTTAAGATTTTGAATTTTCTTTTTTCTGGTGCATAATATGACCCCCGCAGACGCCTAGTTTAGGAGTTATAGCCATTTTAAGATTTTGAATTCTCTTTTTTCTGGTGCATAATATGACCCCCGCAGACGCCTAGTTTAGGAGTTATAGCCATTTTAAGATTTTGAATTTTCTTTTTTTCTTTTGCATAATATGACCCCCGCAGACGCCTAGTTTAGGAGTTATAGCCATTTTAAGAGTTTGTATTTTCTTTTTTCTGGTGCATAATATGACCCCCGCAGACGCCTAGTTTAGGAGTTATAGCCATTTTAAGATTTTGAATTTTTTTTTCTGGTGCATAATATGACCTCCGCAGACGCCTAGTTTAGGAGTTATAGCCATTTTAAGATTTTGAATTTTCGTTTTTCTGGTGCCTAATATGACCCCCGCAGACGCCTAGTTTAGGAGTTATAGCCATTTTAAGACTTTGAATTTTTTTTTTCTGGTGCATAATATGACCCCCGCAGACGCCTAGTTTAGGAGTTATAGCCATTTTAAGACTTTGAATTTTTTTTTTCTGGTGCATAATATGACCCCCGCAGACGCCAAGTTTAGGAGTTATAGCCATTTTAAGATTTTGAATTCTCTTTTTTATGGTGCATAATATGACCCCCGCAGACGCCTAGTTTAGGAGTTATAGCCATTTTAAGATTTTGAATTTTTTTTTTCTGGTGCATAATATGACCCCCGCAGACGCCTAGTTTAGGAGTTATAGCCATTTTAAGATTTTGAATTTTCTTTTTTCTGGTACATGATATGACCCCCGCAGACGCCTAGTTTAGGAGTTATAGCCATTTTAAAATTTTGAATTTTTTTTTTCTGGTGAATAATATGACCCCCGCAGACGCCTAGTTTAGGAGTTATAGCCATTTTAAGACTTTGAATTTTTTTTTTTATTTTGCATAATATGACCCCCGCAGACGCCTAGTTTAGGAGTTATAGCCATTTTAAGATTTTGAATTTTCTTTTTTCTGGTGCATAATATGACCCCCGCAGACGCCTAGCTTAGGAGTTACAGCCATTTTAAAATTTTGAATTTTTTTTTTTCTGGTGAATAATATGACCCCCGCAGACGCCTAGTTTAGGAGTTATAGCCATTTTAAGATTTTGAATTTTTTTTTTTCTGGTGCATGATATGACCCCCGCAGACGCCTAGTTTAGGAGTTATAGCCATTTTAAGATTTTGAATTTTCTTTTTTCTGGTGCATAATATGACCCCCGCAGACGCCTAGTTTAGGAGTTATAGCCATTTTAAGATTTTGAATTTTCTTTTTTCTGGTGCATAATATGACCCCCGCAGACGCCTAGTTTAGGAGTTATAGCCATTTTAAGATTTTGAATTCTCTTTTTTATGGTGCATAATATGACCCCCGCAGACGCCTAGTTTAGGAGTTATAGCCATTTTAAGATTTTGAATTTTCTTTTCTCTGGTGCATAATATGACCCCCGCAGACGCCTAGTTTAGAAGTTATAGCCATTTTAAGACTTTGAATTTTTTTTTCTGGTGCATAATATGACCCCCGCAGACGCCTAGTTTAGGAGTTATTGCCATTTTAAGATTTTGAATTTTCTTTTTTCTGGTGCATAATATGACCCCCGCAGACGCCTAGTTTAGGAGTTATAGCCATTTTAAGATTTTGAATTTTTTTTTTCTGGTGCATAATATGACCCCCGCAGACGCCTAGTTTAGGAGTTATAGCCATTTTAAGATTTTGAATTTTCTTTTTTCTGGTGCATGATATGACCCCCGCAGACGCCTAGTTTAGGAGTTATAGCCATTTTAAGATTTTGAATTTTCTTTTTTCTGGTGCATGATATGACCCCCGCAGACGCCTAGTTTAGGAGTTATAGCCATTTTAAGATTTTGAATTTTTTTTTCTGGTGAATAGTATGACCCCCGCAGACGCCTAGTTTAGGAGTTATAGCCATTTTAAAATTTTGAATTTTCTTTTTTCTGGTGCATAATATGACCCCCGCAGACGCCTAGTTTAGGAGTTATAGCCATTTTAAGATTTAGAATTTTTTTTTCTGGTGCATAATATGACCCCCGCAGACGCCTAGTTTAGGAGTTATAGCCATTTTAAAATTTTGAATTTTCTTTTTTGGTGCATAATATGACCCCCGCAGACGCCTAGTTAAGGAGTTATAGCCATTTTAAGATTTTGAATTTTCTTTTTTCTGGTGCATGATATGACCCCCGCAGACGCCTAGTTTAGGAGTTATAGCCATTTTAAGATTTTGAATTTTCTTTTTTCTGGTGCATAATATGACCCCCGCAGACGCCTAGTTTAGGAGTTATAGCCATTTTAAGATTTTGAATTTTTTTTTCTGGTGAATAGTATGACCCCCGCAGACGCCTAGTTTAGGAGTTATAGCCATTTTAAAATTTTGAATTTTCTTTTTTCTGGTGCATAATATGACCCCCGCAGACGCCTAGTTTAGGAGTTATAGCCATTTTAAAATTTTGAATTTTTTTTTTCTGGTGCATAATATGACCCCCGCAGACGCCTAGTTTAGGAGTTATAGCCATTTTAAGATTTTGAATTTTCTTTTTTCTGGTGCATAATATGACCCCCGCAGACGCCTAGTTTAGGAGTTATAGCCATTTTAAGATTTTGAATTTTTTTTTCTGGTGCATAATATGACCCCGCAGACGCCTAGTTTAGGAGTTATAGCCATTTTAAGATTTTGAATTTTCTTTTTTCTGGTGCATAATATGACCCCCGCAGACGCCTAGTTTAGGAGTTATAGCCATTTTAAGATTTTAAATTTTTTTTTTTGGTGCAAAATATGACCCCCGCAGACGCCTAGTTTAGGAGTTATAGCCATTTTAAGATTTTGAATTTTCTTTTTTCTGGTGCATAATATGACCCCCGCAGACGCTTAGTTTAGGAGTTATAGCCATTTTAAGATTTTGAATTTTTTTTTTTGGTGCATAATATGACCCCCGCAGACGCCTGGTTTAGGAGTTATAGCCATTTTAAGATTTTGAATTTTCTTTTTTCTGGTGCACAATATGACCCCCGCAGACGCCTAGTTTAGGAGTTATAGCCATTTTAAAATTTTGAATTTTCTTTTTTCTGGTGCATAATATGACCCCCGCAGACGCCTAGTTTAGGAGTTATAGCCATTTTAAGATTTTGAATTTGTTTTTTTTCGTGCATAATATGACCCCCGCAGACGCCTGGTTTAGGAGTTATAGCCATTTTAAGATTTTGAATTTTCTTTTTTCTGGTGCATGATATGACCCCCGCAGACGCCTAGTTTAGGAGTTATAGCCATTTTAAGATTTAGAATTTTTTTTTCTGGTGCATAATATGACCCCCGCAGACGCCTAGTTTAGGAGTTATAGCCATTTTAAGATTTTGAATTTTTTTTTCTGGTGCGTAATATGACCCCCGCAGACGCCTAGTTTAGGAGTTATAGCCATTTTAAGATTTTGAATTTTTTTTTCTGGTGCATAATATGACCCCCGCAGACGCCTAGTTAAGGAGTTATAGCCATTTTAAGATTTTGAATTTTCTTTTTTCTAGTGCATAATATGACCCCCGCAGACGCCTAGTTTAGGAGTTATAGCCATTTTAAGATTTTGAATTTTTTTTTTTGGTGCATAATATGACCCCCGCAGACGCCTAGTTTAGCAGTTATAGCCATTTTAAGATTTTGAATTTTTTTTTTTGGTGCATAATATGACCCCCGCAGACGCCTAGTTTAGGAGTTATAGCCATTTTAAGATTTTGAATTTTCTTTTTTGGTGCATAATATGACCCCCGCAGACGCCTAGTTAAGGAGTTATAGCCATTTTAAGATTTTGAATTTTCTTTTTTCTGGTGCATAATATGACCCCCGCAGACGCCTAGTTTAGCAGTTATAGCCATTTTAAGATTTTGAATTTTTTTTTTTGGTGCATAATATGACCCCCGCAGACGCCTAGTTAAGGAGTTATAGCCATTTTAAGATTTTGAATTTTCTTTTTTCTGGTGCATGATATGACCCCCGCAGACGCCTAGTTTAGGAGTTATAGCCATTTTAAGATTTTGAATTTTCTTTTTTCTGGTGCATAATATGACCCCCGCAGACGCTTAGTTTAGGAGTTATAGCCATTTTAAGATTTTGAATTTTTTTTTTTGGTGCATAATATGACCCCCGCAGACGCCTGGTTTAGGAGTTATAGCCATTTTAAGATTTTGAATTTTCTTTTTTCTGGTGCACAATATGACCCCCGCAGACGCCTAGTTTAGGAGTTATAGCCATTTTAAAATTTTGAATTTTCTTTTTTCTGGTGCATAATATGACCCCCGCAGACGCCTAGTTTAGGAGTTATAGCCATTTTAAGATTTTGAATTTGTTTTTTTTCGTGCATAATATGACCCCCGCAGACGCCTGGTTTAGGAGTTATAGCCATTTTAAGATTTTGAATTTTCTTTTTTCTGGTGCATGATATGACCCCCGCAGACGCCTAGTTTAGGAGTTATAGCCATTTTAAGATTTAGAATTTTTTTTTTTGGTGCATAATATGACCCCCGCAGACGCCTAGTTTAGGAGTTATAGCCATTTTAAGATTTTGAATTTTCTTTTTTGGTGCATAATATGACCCCCGCAGACGCCTAGTTAAGGAGTTATAGCCATTTTAAGATTTTGAATTTTCTTTTTTCTAGTGCATAATATGACCCCCGCAGACGCCTAGTTTAGGAGTTATAGCCATTTTAAGATTTTGAATTTTTTTTTTTGGTGCATAATATGACCCCCGCAGACGCCTAGTTTAGGAGTTATAGCCATTTTAAGATTTTGAATTTTTTTTTCTGGTGCGTAATATGACCCCCGCAGACGCCTAGTTTAGGAGTTATAGCCATTTTAAGATTTTGAATTTTTTTTTCTGGTGCATAATATGACCCCCGCAGACGCCTAGTTAAGGAGTTATAGCCATTTTAAGATTTTGAATTTTCTTTTTTCTAGTGCATAATATGACCCCCGCAGACGCCTAGTTTAGCAGTTATAGCCATTTTAAGATTTTGAATTTTTTTTTTTGGTGCATAATATGACCCCCGCAGACGCCTAGTTTAGGAGTTATAGCCATTTTAAGATTTTGAATTTTCTTTTTTGGTGCATAATATGACCCCCGCAGACGCCTAGTTAAGGAGTTATAGCCATTTTAAGATTTTGAATTTTCTTTTTTCTGGTGCATGATATGACCCCCGCAGACGCCTAGTTTAGGAGTTATAGCCATTTTAAGATTTTGAATTTTCTTTTTTGGTGCATAATATGACCCCCGCAGACGCCTAGTTAAGGAGTTATAGCCATTTTAAGATTTTGAATTTTCTTTTTTCTGGTGCATGATATGACCCCCGCAGAAGCCTAGTTTAGGAGTTATAGCCATTTTAAGATTTTGAATTTTTTTTTCTGGTGCATAGTATGACCCCCGCAGACGCCTAGTTTAGGAGTTATAGCCATTTTAAAATTTTGAATTTTCTTTTTTCTGGTGCATAATATGACCCCCGCAGACGCCTAGTTTAGGAGTTATAGCCATTTTAAGATTTTGAATTTTTTTTTCTGGTGCATAATATGACCCCCGCAGACGCCTAGTTTAGGAGTTATAGCCATTTTAAGATTTTGAATTTTTTTTTCTGGTGCATAATATGACCCCCGCATACGCCTAGTTAAGGAGTTATAGCCATTTTAAGATTTTGAATTTTCTTTTTTCTGGTGCATAATATGACCCCCGCAGACGCCTAGTTTAGGAGTTATAGCCATTTTAAGATTTTGAATTTTCTTTTTTCTGGTGCATAATATGACCCCCGCAGACGCCTAGTTTAGGAGTTATACCCATTTTAAGATTTTGAATTTTCTTTTTTCTGGTGCATAATATGACCCCCGCAGACGCCTAGTTTAGGAGTTATAGCCATTTTAAGATTTTGATTTTTTTTTTTTTTTGGTGCATAATATGACCCCCGCAGACGCCTAGTTTAGGAGTTATAGCCATTTTAAGATTTATAATTTTTTTTTCTGGTGCATAATATGACCCCCGCAGACGCCTAGTTTAGGAGTTATAGCCATTTTAAGATTTTGAATTTTCTTTTTTCTGGTGCATGATATGACCCCCGCAGACGCCTAGTTTAGGAGTTATAGCCGTTTTAAGATTTTGAATTTTCTTTTTTCTGGTGCATAATATGACCCCCGCAGGCGCCTAGTTTAGGAGTTATAGCCATTTTAAGATTTTGAATTTTCTTTTTTCTGGTGCATAATATAACCCCCGCAGACGCCTAGTTAAGGAGTTATAGCCATTTTAAGATTTTGAATTTTCTTTTTTCTGGTGCATAATATGACCCCCGCAGACGCCTAGTTAAGGAGTTATAGCCATTTTAAGATTTTGAATTTTCTTTTTTCTAGTGCATAATATGACCCCCGCAGACGCCTAGTTTAGGAGTTATAGCCATTTTAAGATTTTGAATTTTTTTTTTTGGTGCATAATATGACCCCCGCAGACGCCTGGTTTAGGAGTTATAGCCATTTTAAGATTTTGAATTTTCTTTTTTCTGGTGCATAATATGACCCCCGCAGACGCCTAGTTTAGGAGTTATAGCCATTTTAAGATTTTGAATTTTTTTTTTTGGTGCATAATATGACCCCCGCAGACGCTTAGTTTAGGAGTTATAGCCATTTTAAGATTTTGAATTTTCTTTTTTCTGGTGCATAATATGACACCCGCAGACGCCTAGTTTAGGAGTTATAGCCATTTTAAGATTTTGAATTTTCTTTTCTCTGGTGCATAATATGACCCCCGCAGACGCCTAGTTTAGGAGTTATAGCCATTTTAAGATTTTGAATTTTCTTTTTTCTGGTGCATAATATGACCCCCGCAGACGCCTAGTTAAGGAGTTATAGCCATTTTAAGATTTTGAATTTTCTTTTTTCTGGTGCATAATATGACCCCCGCAGACGCCTAGTTTAGGAGTTATAGCCATTTTAAGATTTTGAATTTTCTTTTTTCCCTTGCATAATATGACCCCCGCAGACGCCTAGTTTAGGAGTTATAGCCATTTTAAGATTTTGAATTTTCTTTTTTCTGGTGCATAATATGACCCCCGCAGACGCCTAGTTTAGGAGTTATAGCCATTTTAAGATTTTGAATTTTCTTTTTTCTGGTGCATAATATGACCCCCGCAGACGCCTAGTTTAGGAGTTATAGCCATTTTAAGAATTTAATTTTTTTTTTTTTGGTGCATAATATGACCCCCGCAGACGCCTAGTTTAGGAGTTATAGCCATTTTAAGATTTTGAATTTTCTTTTTTCTGGTGCATAATATAACCCCCGCAGACGCCTAGTTAAGGAGTTATAGCCATTTTAAGATTTTGAATTTTCTTTTTTCTGGTGCATGATATGACCCCCGCAGACGCCTAGTATAGGAGTTATAGCCATTTTAAGATTTTGAATTTTCTTTTTTCTGGTGCATAATATGACCCCCGCAGACGCCTAGTTTAGGAGTTATAGCCATTTTAAAATTTTGAATTTTCTTTTTTCTGGTGCATAGTATGACCCCCGCAGACGCCTAGTTTAGGCGTTATAGCCTTTTTAAGATTTTGAATTTTTTTTTCTGGTGCATAATATGACCCCCGCAGACGCCTAGTTAAGGAGTTATAACCATTTTAAGATTTTGAATTTTCTTTTTTCTGGTGCATAATATGACCCCCGCAGACGCCTAGTTTAGGAGTTATAGCCATTTTAAGATTTTGAATTTTCTTTTTTCTGGTGCATGATATGACCCCCGTAGACGCCTAGTTAAGGAGTTATAGCCATTTTAAGATTTTGAATTTTCTTTTTTCTGGTGCATAATATGACCCCCGCAGACGCCTAGTTAAGGAGTTATAGCCATTTTAAGATTTTGAATTTTCTTTTTTCTGGTGCATAATATGACCCCCGCAGACGCCTAGTTTAGGAGTTATAGCCATTTTAAGATTTTGAATTTTCTTTTTTCTGGTGCATAATATGACCCCCGCAGACGCCTAGTTTAGGAGTTATAGCCATTTTAAGATTTTGAATTTTCTTTTTTCCCTTGCATAATATGACCCCCGCAGACGCCTAGTTTAGGAGTTATAGCCATTTTAAGATTTTGATTTTTTTTTTTTTGGTGCACAATATGACCCCCGCAGACGCCTAGTTTAGGAGTTATAGCCATTTTAAGATTTAGAATTTTTTTTTCTGGTGCATAATATGACCCCCGCAGACGCCTAGTTTAGGAGTTATAGCCATTTTAAGATTTTGAATTTTCTTTTTTCTGGTGCATAATATGACCCCCGCAGACGCCTAGTTTAGGAGTTATAGCCATTTTAAGATTTTGAATTTTCTTTTGTCTGGTGCATAATATGACCCCCGCAGACGCCTAGTTTAGGAGTTATAGCCATTTTAAGATTTTGAATTTTCTTTTTTCTGGTGCATGATATGACCCCCGCAGACGCCTAGTTTAGGAGTTATAGCCAATTTAAGATTTAGAATTTTTTTTCTGGTGCATAATATGACCCCCGCAGACGCCTAGTTTAGGAGTTATAGCCATTTTAAGATTTTGAATTTTCTTTTTTGGTGCATAATATGACCCCCGCAGACGCCTAGTTAAGGAGTTATAGCCTTTTTAAGATTTTGAATTTTCTTTTTTCTGGTGCATGATATGACCCCCGCAGACGCCTAGTTTAGGAGTTATAGCCATTTTAAGATTTTGAATTTTCTTTTTTCTGGTTCATAATATGACCCCCGCAGACGCCTAGTTTAGGAGTTATAGCCATTTTAAGATTTTGAATTTTTTTTTCTGGTGCATAGTATGACCCCCGCAGACGCCTAGTTTAGGAGTTATAGCCATTTTAAAATTTTGAATTTTCTTTTTTCTGGTGCATAATATGACCCCCGCAGACGCCTAGTTTAGGAGTTATAGCCATTTTAAGATTTTGAATTTTTTTTTCTGGTGCATAATATGACCCCCGCAGACGCCTAGTTTAGGAGTTATAGCCATTTTAAGATTTTGAATTTTTTTTTCTGGTGCATAATATGACTCCCGCAGACGCCTAGTTAAGGAGTTATAGCCATTTTAAGATTTTGAATTTTCTTTTTTCTGGTGCATAATATGACCCCCGCAGACGCCTAGTTTAGGAGTTATAGCCATTTTAAGATTTTGAATTTTCTTTTTTCTGGTGCATAATATGACCCCCGCAGACGCCTAGTTTAGGAGTTATAGCCATTTTAAGATTTTGAATTTTCTTTTTTCCCTTGCATAATATGACCCCCGCAGACGCCTAGTTTAGGAGTTATAGCCATTTTAAGATTTTGAATTTTCTTTTTTCTGGTGCATAATATGACCCCCGCAGACGCCTAGTTTAGGAGTTATAGCCATTTTAAGATTTTGAATTTTCTTTTTTCCCTTGCATAATATGACCCCCGCAGACGCCTAGTTTAGGAGTTATAGCCATTTTAAGATTTTGAATTTTCTTTTTTCTGGTGCATAATATGACCCCCGCAGACGCCTAGTTTAGGAGTTATAGCCATTTTAAGATTTTGAATTTTCTTTTTTCCCTTGCATAATATGACCCCCGCAGACGCCTAGTTTAGGAGTTATAGCCATTTTAAGATTTTGAATTTTCTTTTTTCTGGTGCATAATATGACCCCCGCAGACGCCTAGTTTAGGAGTTATAGCCATTTTAAGATTTTGAATTTTCTTTTTTCTGGTGCATAATATGACCCCCGCAGACGCCTAGTTTAGGAGTTATAGCCATTTTAAGATTTTGATTTTTTTTTTTTTGGTGCATAATATGACCCCCGCAGACGCCTAGTTTAGGAGTTATAGCCATTTTAAGATTTTGAATTTTCTTTTTTCTGGTGCATAATATAACCCCCGCAGACGCCTAGTTAAGGAGTTATAGCCATTTTAAGATTTTGAATTTTCTTTTTTCTGGTGCATGATATGACCCCCGCAGACGCCTAGTATAGGAGTTATAGCCATTTTAAGATTTTGAATTTTCTTTTTTCTGGTGCATAATATGACCCCCGCAGACGCCTAGTTTAGGAGTTATAGCCATTTTAAAATTTTGAATTTTCTTTTTTCTGGTGCATAGTATGACCCCCGCAGACGCCTAGTTTAGGCGTTATAGCCTTTTTAAGATTTTGAATTTTTTTTTCTGGTGCATAATATGACCCCCGCAGACGCCTAGTTAAGGAGTTATAACCATTTTAAGATTTTGAATTTTCTTTTTTCTGGTGCATAATATGACCCCCGCAGACGCCTAGTTTAGGAGTTATAGCCATTTTAAGATTTTGAATTTTCTTTTTTCTGGTGCATGATATGACCCCCGTAGACGCCTAGTTAAGGAGTTATAGCCATTTTAAGATTTTGAATTTTCTTTTTTCTGGTGCATAATATGACCCCCGCAGACGCCTAGTTAAGGAGTTATAGCCATTTTAAGATTTTGAATTTTCTTTTTTCTGGTGCATAATATGACCCCCGCAGACGCCTAGTTTAGGAGTTATAGCCATTTTAAGATTTTGAATTTTCTTTTTTCTGGTGCATAATATGACCCCCGCAGACGCCTAGTTTAGGAGTTATAGCCATTTTAAGATTTTGAATTTTCTTTTTTCCCTTGCATAATATGACCCCCGCAGACGCCTAGTTTAGGAGTTATAGCCATTTTAAGATTTTGATTTTTTTTTTTTTTGGTGCATAATATGACCCCCGCAGACGCCTAGTTTAGGAGTTATAGCCATTTTAAGATTTAGAATTTTTTTTTCTGGTGCATAATATTACCCCCGCAGACGCCTAGTTTAGGAGTTATAGCCATTTTAAGATTTTGAATTTTCTTTTTTCTGGTGCATAATATGACCCCCGCAGACGCCTAGTTTAGGAGTTATAGCCATTTTAAGATTTTGAATTTTCTTTTGTCTGGTGCATAATATGACCCCCGCAGACGCCTAGTTTAGGAGTTATAGCCATTTTAAGATTTTGAATTTTCTTTTTTCTGGTGCATGATATGACCCCCGCAGACGCCTAGTTTAGGAGTTATAGCCATTTTAAGATTTAGAATTTTTTTTTCTGGTGCATAATATGACCCCCGCAGACGCCTAGTTTAGGAGTTATAGCCATTTTAAGATTTTGAATTTTCTTTTTTGGTGCATAATATGACCCCCGCAGACGCCTAGTTAAGGAGTTATAGCCATTTTAAGATTTTGAATTTTCTTTTTTCTGGTGCATGATATGACCCCCGCAGACGCCTAGTTTAGGAGTTATAGCCATTTTAAGATTTTGAATTTTCTTTTTTCTGGTTCATAATATGACCCCCGCAGACGCCTAGTTTAGGAGTTATAGCCATTTTAAGATTTTGAATTTTTTTTTCTGGTGCATAGTATGACCCCCGCAGACGCCTAGTTTAGGAGTTATAGCCATTTTAAAATTTTGAATTTTCTTTTTTCTGGTGCATAATATGACCCCCGCAGACGCCTAGTTTAGGAGTTATAGCCATTTTAAGATTTTGAATTTTTTTTTCTGGTGCATAATATGACCCCCGCAGACGCCTAGTTTAGGAGTTATAGCCATTTTAAGATTTTGAATTTTTTTTTCTGGTGCATAATATGACTCCCGCAGACGCCTAGTTAAGGAGTTATAGCCATTTTAAGATTTTGAATTTTCTTTTTTCTGGTGCATAATATGACCCCCGCAGACGCCTAGTTTAGGAGTTATAGCCATTTTAAGATTTTGAATTTTCTTTTTTCTGGTGCATGATATGACCCCCGCAGACGCCTAGTTTAGGAGTTATAGCCATTTTTATATTTAGAATTTTTTTTTCTGGTGCATAATATGACCCCCGCAGACGCCTAGTTTAGGAGTTATAGCCATTTTAAGATTTTGAATTTTCTTTTTTGGTGCATAATATGACCCCCGCAGACGCCTAGTTAAGGAGTTATAGCCATTTTAAGATTTCGAATTTTCTTTTTTCTGGTGCATGATATGACCCCCGCAGACGCGTAGTTTAGGAGTTATAGCCATTTTAAGATTTTGAATTTTCTTTTTTCTGGTGCATAATATGACCCCCGCAGAAGCCTAGTTTAGGAGTTATAGCCATTTTAAGATTTTGAATTTTTTTTTCTGGTGCATAGTATGACCCCCGCAGACGCCTAGTTTAGGAGTTATAGCCATTTTAAAATTTTGAATTTTCTTTTTTCTGGTGCATAATATGACCCCCGCAGACGCCTAGTTTAGGAGTTATAGCCATTTTAAGATTTTGAATTTTTTTTTCTGGTGCATAATATGACCCCCGCAGACGCCTAGTTTAGGAGTTATAGCCATTTTAAGATTTTGAATTTTTTTTTCTGGTGCATAATATGACCCCCGCAGACGCCTAGTTAAGGAGTTATAGCCATTTTAAGATTTTGAATTTTCTTTTTTCTGGTGCATAATATGACCCCCGCAGACGCCTAGTTTAGGAGTTATAGCCATTTTAAGATTTATAATTTTTTTTTCTGGTGCATAATATGACCCCCGCAGACGCCTAGTTTAGGAGTTATAGCCATTTTAAGATTTTGAATTTTCTTTTTTCTGGTGCATGATATGACCCCCGCAGACGCCTAGTTTAGGAGTTATAGCCGTTTTAAGATTTTGAATTTTCTTTTTTCTAGTGCATAATATGACCCCCGCAGACGCCTAGTTTAGGAGTTATAGCCATTTTAAGATTTTGAATTTTTTTTTTGGTGCATAATATGACCCCCGCAGACGCCTGGTTTAGGAGTTATAGCCATTTTAAGATTTTGAATTTTCTTTTTTCTGGTGCATAATATGACCCCCGCAGACGCCTAGTTTAGGAGTTATAGCCATTTTAAGATTTTGAATTTTCTTTTTTCTGGTGCATAATATGACCCCCGCAGACGCCTAGTTAAGGAGTTATAGCCATTTTAAGGTTTTGAATTTTCTTTTTTCTAGTGCATAATATGACCCCCGCAGACGCCTAGTTTAGGAGTTATAGCCATTTTAAGATTTTGAATTTTTTTTTGGTGCATAATATGACCCCCGCAGACGCCTGGTTTAGGAGTTATAGCCATTTTAAGATTTTGAATTTTCTTTTTTCTGGTGCATAATATGACCCCCGCAGACGCCTAGTTTAGGAGTTATAGCCATTTTAAGATTTTGAATTTTTTTTTTTGGTGCATAATATGACCCCCGCAGACGCTTAGTTTAGGAGTTATAGCCATTTTAAGATTTTGAATTTTCTTTTTTCTGGTGCATAATATGACACCCGCAGACGCCTAGTTTAGGAGTTATAGCCATTTTAAGATTTTGAATTTTCTTTTCTCTGGTGCATAATATGACCCCCGCACACGCCTAGTGTAGGAGTTATAGCCATTTTAAGATTTTGAATTTTCTTTTTTCTGGTGCATAATATGACCCCCGCAGACGCCTAGTTTAGGAGTTATAGCCATTTTAAGATTTTGAATTTTTTTTTCTGGTGCATAATATGACCCCCGCAGACGCCTAGTTAAGGAGTTATAGCCATTTTAAGATTTTGAATTTTCTTTTTTCTGGTGCATAATATGACCCCCGCAGACGCCTAGTTTAGGAGTTATAGCCATTTTAAGATTTTGAATTTTCTTTTTTCTGGTGCATAATATGACCCCCGCAGACGCCTAGTTTAGGAGTTATAGCCATTTTAAGATTTTGAATTTTCTTTTTTCTGGTGCATAATATGACCCCCGCAGACGCTTAGTTTAGGAGTTATAGCCATTTTAAGATTTTGAATTTTCTTTTTTCTGGTGCATAATATGACACCCGCAGACGCCTAGTTTAGGAGTTATAGCCATTTTAAGATTTTGAATTTTCTTTTCTCTGGTGCATAATATGACCCCCGCAGACGCCTAGTGTAGGAGTTATAGCCGTTTTAAGATTTTGAATTTTCTTTTTTCTGGTGCATAATATGACCCCCGCAGACGCCTAGTTTAGGAGTTATAGCCATTTTAAGATTTTGAATTTTTTTTTCTGGTGCATAATATGACCCCCGCAGACGCCTAGTTAAGGAGTTATAGCCATTTTAAGATTTTGAATTTTCTTTTTTCTGGTGCATAATATGACCCCCGCAGACGCCTAGTTTAGGAGTTATAGCCATTTTAAGATTTTGAATTTTCTTTTTTCTGGTGCATAATATGACCCCCGCAGACGCCTAGTTTAGGAGTTATAGCCATTTTAAGATTTTGAATTTTCTTTTTTCTGGTGCATAATATGACCCCCGCATACGCCTAGTTTAGGAGTTATAGCCATTTTAAGATTTTGAATTTTCTTTTTTCTGGTGCATAATATGACCCCCGCAGACGCCTAGTTTAGGAGTTATAGCCATTTTAAGATTTTGATTTTTTTTTTTTTGGTGCATAATATGACCCCCGCAGACGCCTAGTTAAGGAGTTATAGCCATTTTAAGATTTTGAATTTTCTTTTTTCTGGTGCATAATATGACCCCCGCAGACGCCTAGTTTAGGAGTTATAGCCATTTTAAGATTTTGAATTTTCTTTTTTCTGGTGCATAATATGACCCCCGCAGACGCCTAGTTTAGGAGTTATAGCCATTTTAAGATTTTGAATTTTCTTTTTTCTGGTGCATAATATGACCCCCGCAGACGCCTAGTTTAGGAGTTATAGCCATTTTAAGATTTTGATTTTTTTTTTTTTTTGGTGCATAATATGACCCCCGCAGACGCCTAGTTTAGGAGTTATAGCCATTTTAAGATTTTGAATTTTCTTTTCTGGTGCATATTATGACCCCCGCAGACGCCTAGTTTAGGAGTTATAGCCATTTTAAGATTTTGAATTTTCTTTTTTCTGGTGCATAATATGACCCCCGCAGACGCCTAGTTTAGGAGTTATAGCCATTTTAAGATTTTGAATTTTTTTTTCTGGTGCATAATATGACCCCCGCAGACGCCTAGTTAAGGAGTTATAGCCATTTTAAGATTTTGAATTTTCTTTTTTCTGGTGCATAATATGACCCCCGCAGACGCCTAGTTTAGGAGTTATAGCCATTTTAAGATTTTGAATTTTCTTTTTTCTGGTGCATAATATGACCCCCGCAGACGCCTAGTTTAGGAGTTATAGCCATTTTAAGATTTTGAATTTTCTTTTTTCTGGTGCATAATATGACCCCCGCAGACGCCTAGTTTAGGAGTTATAGCCATTTTAAGATTTTGAATTTTCTTTTTTCTGGTGCATAATATGACCCCCGCAGACGCCTAGTTTAGGAGTTATAGCTATTTTAAGATTTTGAATTTTCTTTTTTCTGGTGCATAATATGACCCCCGCAGACGCCTAGTTTAGGAGTTATAGCCATTTTAAGATTTTGATTTTTTTTTTTTTGGTGCATAATATGACCCCCGCAGACGCCTAGTTTAGGAGTTATAGCCATTTTAAGATTTTGATTTTTTTTTTTTTGGTGCATAATATGACCCCCGCAGACGCCTAGTTAAGGAGTTATAGCCATTTTAAGATTTTGAATTTTCTTTTTTCTGGTGCATAATATGACCCCCGCAGACGCCTAGTTTAGGAGTTATAGCCATTTTAAGATTTTGAATTTTCTTTTTTCTGGTGCATAATATGACCCCCGCAGACGCCTAGTTTAGGAGTTATAGCCATTTTAAGATTTTGAATTTTCTTTTTTCTGGTGCATGATATGACCCCCGCAGACGCCTAGTTTAGGAGTTATAGCCGTTTTAAGATTTTGAATTTTCTTTTTTCTGGTGCATAATATGACCCCCGCAGACGCCTAGTTTAGGAGTTATAGCCATTTTAAGATTTTGAATTTTCTTTTTTCTGGT
The DNA here is from genome assembly GCA_963966105.1 of Volucella zonaria. NCBI lineage: Eukaryota > Metazoa > Arthropoda > Insecta > Diptera > Syrphidae > Volucella > Volucella zonaria. Next base: position 2,159,067 of record CAWYQB010000254.1, on the reverse strand, counting down.
GCATAATATGACTCCCGCAGACGCCTAGTTTAGGAGTTATAGCCATTTTAAGATTTTGAATTTTCTTTTTTCTGGTGCATAATATGACCCCCGCAGACGCCTAGTTTAGGAGTTATAGCCATTTTAAGATTTTGAATTTTCTTTTTTCTGGTGCATAATATGACACCCGCAGACGCCTAGTTTAGGAGTTATAGCCATTTTAAGATTTTGAATTTTCTTTTCTCTGGTGCATAATATGACCCCCGCAGACGCCTAGTTTAGGAGTTATAGCCATTTTAAGATTTTGAATTTTCTTTTTTCTGGTGCATAATATGACCCCCGCAGACGCCTAGTTTAGGAGTTATAGCCATTTTAAGATTTTGAATTTTTTTTTCTGGTGCATGATATGACCCCCGCAGACGCCTAGTTAAGGAGTTATAGCCATTTTAAGATTTTGAATTTTCTTTTTTCTGGTGCATAATATGACTCCCGCAGACGCCTAGTTTAGGAGTTATAGCCATTTTAAGATTTTGAATTTTCTTTTTTCTGGTGCATAATATGACCCCCGCAGACGCCTAGTTTAGGAGTTATAGCCATTTTAAGATTTTGAATTTTCTTTTTTCTGGTGCATAATATGACCCCCGCAGACGCCTAGTTTAGGAGTTATAGCCATTTTAAGATTTTGAATTTTCTTTTTTCTGGTGCATAATACGACCCCCGCAGACGCCTAGTTTAGGAGTTATAGCCATTTTAAAATTTTGAATTTTCTTTTTTCTGGTGCATAATATGACCCCCGCAGACGCCTAGTTTAGGAGTTATAGCCATTTTAAGATTTTGAATTTTCTTTTTTCTGGTGCATAATATAACCCCCGCAGACGCCTAGTTAAGGAGTTATAGCCATTTTAAGATTTTGAATTTTCTTTTTTCTGGTGCATGATATGACCCCCGCAGACGCCTAGTTTAGGAGTTATAGCCATTTTAAGATTTTGAATTTTCTTTTTTCTGGTGCATAATATGACCCCCGCAGACGCCTAGTTTAGGAGTTATAGCCATTTTAAAATTTTGAATTTTCTTTTTTCTGGTGCATAGTATGACCCCCGCAGACGCCTAGTTTAGGCGTTATAGCCTTTTTAAGATTTTGAATTTTTTTTTCTGGTGCATAATATGACCCCCGCAGACGCCTAGTTAAGGAGTTATAACCATTTTAAGATTTTGAATTTTCTTTTTTCTGGTGCATAATATGACCCCCGCAGACGCCTAGTTTAGGAGTTATAGCCATTTTAAGATTTTGATTTTTTTTTTTTTGGTGCATAATATGACCCCCGCAGACGCCTAGTTTAGGAGTTATAGCCATTTTAAGATTTAGAATTTTTTTTTCTGGTGCATAATATGACCCCCGCAGACGCCTAGTTTAGGAGTTATAGCCATTTTAAGATTTTGAATTTTCTTTTTTCTGGTGCATAATATGACCCCCGCAGACGCCTAGTTTAGGAGTTATAGCCATTTTAAGATTTTGAATTTTCTTTTGTCTGGTGCATAATATGACCCCCGCAGACGCCTAGTTTAGGAGTTATAGCCATTTTAAGATTTTGAATTTTCTTTTTTCTGGTGCATGATATGACCCCCGCAGACGCCTAGTTTAGGAGTTATAGCCATTTTAAGATTTAGAATTTTTTTTTCTGGTGCATAATATGACCCCCGCAGACGCCTAGTTTAGGAGTTATAGCCATTTTAAGATTTTGAATTTTCTTTTTTGGTGCATAATATGACCCCCGCAGACGCCTAGTTAAGGAGTTATAGCCATTTTAAGATTTTGAATTTTCTTTTTTCTGGTGCATGATATGACCCCGCAGACGCCTAGTTTAGGAGTTATAGCCATTTTAAGATTTTGAATTTCCTTTTTTCTGGTGCATAATATGACCCCCGCAGACGCCTAGTTTAGGAGTTATAGCCATTTTCAGATTTTGAATTTTTTTTTCTGGTGCATAGTATGACCCCCGCAGACGCCTAGTTTAGGAGTTATAGCCATTTTAAAATTTTGAATTTTCTTTTTTCTGGTGCATAATATGACCCCCGCTGACGCCTAGTTTAGGAGTTATAGCCATTTTAAGATTTTGAATTTTTTTTTCTGGTGCATAATATGACCCCCGCAGACGCCTAGTTTAGGAGTTATAGCCATTTTAAGATTTTGAATTTTTTTTTCTGGTGCATAATATGACCCCCGCAGACGCCTAGTTTAGGAGTTATAGCCATTTTAAGATTTTGAATTTTCTTTTTTCTGGTGCATAATATGACCCCCGCAGACGCCTAGTTTAGGAGTTATAGCCATTTTAAGATTTTGAATTTTCTTTTTTCTGGTGCATAATATAACCCCCGCAGACGCCTAGTTAAGGAGTTATAGCCATTTTAAGATTTTGAATTTTCTTTTTTCTGGTGCATAATATGACCCCCGCAGACGCCTAGTTAAGGAGTTATAGCCATTTTAAGATTTTGAATTTTCTTTTTTCGAGTGCATAATATGACCCCCGCAGACGCCTAGTTTAGGAGTTATAGCCATTTTAAGATTTTGAATTTTTTTTTTTGGTGCATAATATGACCCCCGCAGACGCTTAGTTTAGGAGTTATAGCCATTTTAAGATTTTGAATTTTCTTTTTTCTGGTGCATAATATGACACCCGCAGACGCCTAGTTTAGGAGTTATAGCCATTTTAAGATTTTGAATTTTCTTTTCTCTGGTGCATAATATGACCCCCGCAGACGCCTAGTTTAGGAGTTATAGCCATTTTAAGATTTTGAATTTTCTTTTTTCTGGTGCATGATATGACCCCCGCAGACGCCTAGTTTAGGAGTTATAGCCATTTTGAGATTTAGAATTTTTTTTTCTGGTGCATAATATGACCCCCGCAGACGCCTGGTTTAGGAGTTATAGCCATTTTAAGATTTTGAATTTTCTTTTTTCTGGTGCATAATATGACCCCCGCAGACGCCTAGTTTAGGAGTTATAGCCATTTTAAGATTTTGAATTTTTTTTTTTGGTGCATAATATGACCCCCGCAGACGCTTAGTTTAGGAGTTATAGCCATTTTAAGATTTTGAATTTTCTTTTTTCTGGTGCATAATATGACACCCGCAGACGCCTAGTTTAGGAGTTATAGCCATTTTAAGATTTTGAATTTTCTTTTCTCTGGTGCATAATATGACCCCCGCAGACGCCTAGTTTAGGAGTTATAGCCATTTTAAGATTTTGAATTTTCTTTTTTCTGGTGCATAATATGACCCCCGCAGACGCCTAGTTTAGGAGTTATAGCCATTTTAAGATTTTGAATTTTTTTTTTTGGTGCATAATATGACCCCCGCAGACGCTTAGTTTAGGAGTTATAGCCATTTTAAGATTTTGAATTTTCTTTTTTCTGGTGCATAATATGACACCCGCAGACGCCTAGTTTAGGAGTTATAGCCATTTTAAGATTTTGAATTTTCTTTTCTCTGGTGCATAATATGACCCCCGCAGACGCCTAGTGTAGGAGTTATAGCCATTTTAAGATTTTGAATTTTCTTTTTTCTGGTGCATAATATGACCCCCGCAGACGCCTAGTTTAGGAGTTATAGCCATTTTAAGATTTTGAATTTTTTTTTCTGGTGCATAATATGACCCCCGCAGACGCCTAGTTAAGGAGTTATAGCCATTTTAAGATTTTGAATTTTCTTTTTTCTGGTGCATAATATGACCCCCGCAGACGCCTAGTTTAGGAGTTATAGCCATTTTAAGATTTTGAATTTTCTTTTTTCTGGTGCATAATATGACCCCCGCAGACGCCTAGTTTAGGAGTTATAGCCATTTTAAGATTTTGAATTTTCTTTTTTCTGGTGCATAATATGACCCCCGCAGACGCTTAGTTTAGGAGTTATAGTCATTTTAAGATTTTGAATTTTCTTTTTTCTGGTGCATAATATGACACCCGCAGACGCCTAGTTTAGGAGTTATAGCCATTTTAAGATTTTGAATTTTCTTTTCTCTGGTGCATAATATGACCCCCGCAGACGCCTAGTGTAGGAGTTATAGCCATTTTAAGATTTTGAATTTTCTTTTTTCTGGTGCATAATATGACCCCCGCAGACGCCTAGTTTAGGAGTTATAGCCATTTTAAGATTTTGAATTTTTTTTTCTGGTGCATAATATGACCCCCGCAGACGCCTAGTTAAGGAGTTATAGCCATTTTAAGATTTTGAATTTTCTTTTTTCTGGTGCATAATATGACCCCCGCAGACGCCTAGTTTAGGAGTTATAGCCATTTTAAGATTTTGAATTTTCTTTTTTCTGGTGCATAATATGACCCCCGCAGACGCCTAGTTTAGGAGTTATAGCCATTTTAAGATTTTGATTTTTTTGTTTTTGGTGCATAATATGACCCCCGCAGACGCCTAGTTAAGGAGTTATAGCCATTTTAAGATTTTGAATTTTCTTTTTTCTGGTGCATAATATGACCCCCGCAGACGCCTAGTTTAGGAGTTATAGCCATTTTAAGATTTTGAATTTTCTTTTTTCTGGTGCATAATATGACCCCCGCAGACGCCTAGTTTAGGAGTTATAGCCATTTTAAGATTTTGAATTTTCTTTTTTCTGGTGCATAATATGACCCCCGCAGACGCCTAGTTTAGGAGTTATAGCCATTTTAAGATTTTGATTTTTTTTTTTTTTTGGTGCATAATATGACCCCCGCAGACGCCTAGTTTAGGAGTTATAGCCATTTTAAGATTTTGAATTTTCTTTTCTGGTGCATAATATGACCCCCGCAGACGCCTAGTTTAGGAGTTATAGCCATTTTAAGATTTTGAATTTTCTTTTTTCTGGTGCATGATATGACCCCCGCAGACGCCTAGTTTAGGAGTTATAGCCGTTTTAAGATTTTGAATTTTCTTTTTTCTGGTGCATAATATGACCCCCGCAGACGCCTAGTTTAGGAGTTATAGCCATTTTAAGATTTTGAATTTTCTTTTCTCTGGTGCATAATATAACCCCCGCAGACGCCTAGTTAAGGAGTTATAGCCATTTTAAGATTTTGAATTTTCTTTTTTCTGGTGCTTAATATGACCCCCGCAGACGCCTAGTTAAGGAGTTATAGCCATTTTAAGATTTTGAATTTTCTTTTTTCTAGTGCATAATATGACCCCCGCAGACGCCTAGTTTAGGAGTTATAGCCATTTTAAGATTTTGAATTTTCTTTTTTCTGGTGCATAATATGACTCCCGCAGACGCCTAGTTTAGGAGTTATAGCCATTTTAAGATTTTGAATTTTCTTTTTTCTGGTGCATAATATGACCCCCGCAGACGCCTAGTTTAGGAGTTATAGCCATTTTAAGATTTTGAATTTTCTTTTTTCTGGTGCATAATATGACACCCGCAGACGCCTAGTTTAGGAGTTATAGCCATTTTAAGATTTTGAATTTTCTTTTCTCTGGTGCATAATATGACCCCCGCAGACGCCTAGTTTAGGAGTTATAGCCATTTTAAGATTTTGAATTTTCTTTTTTCTGGTGCATAATATGACCCCCGCAGACGCCTAGTTTAGGAGTTATAGCCATTTTAAGATTTTGAATTTTTTTTTCTGGTGCATGATATGACCCCCGCAGACGCCTAGTTAAGGAGTTATAGCCATTTTAAGATTTTGAATTTTCTTTTTTCTGGTGCATAATATGACTCCCGCAGACGCCTAGTTTAGGAGTTATAGCCATTTTAAGATTTTGAATTTTCTTTTTTCTGGTGCATAATATGACCCCCGCAGACGCCTAGTTTAGGAGTTATAGCCATTTTAAGATTTTGAATTTTCTTTTTTCTGGTGCATAATATGACCCCCGCAGACGCCTAGTTTAGGAGTTATAGCCATTTTAAGATTTTGAATTTTCTTTTTTCTGGTGCATAATATGACCCCCGCAGACGCCTAGTTTAGGAGTTATAGCCATTTTAAGATTTTGATTTTTTTTTTTTTGGTGCATAATATGACCCCCGCAGACGCCTAGTTTAGGAGTTATAGCCATTTTAAGATTTTGAATTTTCTTTTTTCTGGTGCATAATATAACCCCCGCAGACGCCTAGTTAAGGAGTTATAGCCATTTTAAGATTTTGAATTTTCTTTTTTCTGGTGCATGATATGACCCCCGCAGACGCCTAGTTTAGGAGTTATAGCCATTTTAAGATTTTGAATTTTCTTTTTTCTGGTGCATAATATGACCCCCGCAGACGCCTAGTTTAGGAGTTATAGCCATTTTAAAATTTTGAATTTTCTTTTTTCTGGTGCATAGTATGACCCCCGCAGACGCCTAGTTTAGGCGTTATAGCCTTTTTAAGATTTTGAATTTTTTTTTCTGGTGCATAATATGACCCCCGCAGACGCCTAGTTAAGGAGTTATAACCATTTTAAGATTTTGAATTTTCTTTTTTCTGGTGCATAATATGACCCCCGCAGACGCCTAGTTTAGGAGTTATAGCCATTTTAAGATTTTGAATTTTCTTTTTTCTGGTGCATGATATGACCCCCGTAGACGCCTAGTTAAGGAGTTATAGCCATTTTAAGATTTTGAATTTTCTTTTTTCTGGTGCATAATATGACCCCCGCAGACGCCTAGTTAAGGAGTTATAGCCATTTTAAGATTTTGAATTTTCTTTTTTCTGGTGCATAATATGACCCCCGCAGACGCCTAGTTTAGGAGTTATAGCCATTTTAAGATTTTGAATTTTCTTTTTTCTGGTGCATAATATGACCCCCGCAGACGCCTAGTTTAGGAGTTATAGCCATTTTAAGATTTTGAATTTTCTTTTTTCTGGTGCATAATATGACCCCCGCAGACGCCTAGTTTAGGAGTTATAGCCATTTTAAGATTTTGATTTTTTTTTTTTTGGTGCATAATATGACCCCCGCAGACGCCTAGTTTAGGAGTTATAGCCATTTTAAGATTTAGAATTTTTTTTTCTGGTGCATAATATGACCCCCGCAGACGCCTAGTTTAGGAGTTATAGCCATTTTAAGATTTTGAATTTTCTTTTTTCTGGTGCATAATATGACCCCCGCAGACGCCTAGTTTAGGAGTTATAGCCATTTTAAGATTTTGAATTTTCTTTTGTCTGGTGCATAATATGACCCCCGCAGACGCCTAGTTTAGGAGTTATAGCCATTTTAAGATTTTGAATTTTCTTTTTTCTGGTGCATGATATGACCCCCGCAGACGCCTAGTTTAGGAGTTATAGCCATTTTAAGATTTAGAATTTTTTTTTCTGGTGCATAATATGACCCCCGCAGACGCCTAGTTTAGGAGTTATAGCCATTTTAAGATTTTGAATTTTCTTTTTTGGTGCATAATATGACCCCCGCAGACGCCTAGTTAAGGAGTTATAGCCATTTTAAGATTTTGAATTTTCTTTTTTCTGGTGCATGATATGACCCCGCAGACGCCTAGTTTAGGAGTTATAGCCATTTTAAGATTTTGAATTTTCTTTTTTCTGGTGCATAATATGACCCCCGCAGACGCCTAGTTTAGGAGTTATAGCCATTTTCAGATTTTGAATTTTTTTTTCTGGTGCATAGTATGACCCCCGCAGACGCCTAGTTTAGGAGTTATAGCCATTTTAAAATTTTGAATTTTCTTTTTTCTGGTGCATAATATGACCCCCGCTGACGCCTAGTTTAGGAGTTATAGCCATTTTAAGATTTTGAATTTTTTTTTCTGGTGCATAATATGACCCCCGCAGACGCCTAGTTTAGGAGTTATAGCCATTTTAAGATTTTGAATTTTTTTTTCTGGTGCATAATATGACCCCCGCAGACGCCTAGTTTAGGAGTTATAGCCATTTTAAGATTTTGAATTTTCTTTTTTCTGGTGCATAATATGACCCCCGCAGACGCCTAGTTTAGGAGTTATAGCCATTTTAAGATTTTGAATTTTCTTTTTTCTGGTGCATAATATAACCCCCGCAGACGCCTAGTTAAGGAGTTATAGCCATTTTAAGATTTTGAATTTTCTTTTTTCTGGTGCATAATATGACCCCCGCAGACGCCTAGTTAAGGAGTTATAGCCATTTTAAGATTTTGAATTTTCTTTTTTCTAGTGCATAATATGACCCCCGCAGACGCCTAGTTTAGGAGTTATAGCCATTTTAAGATTTTGAATTTTTTTTTTTGGTGCATAATATGACCCCCGCAGACGCTTAGTTTAGGAGTTATAGCCATTTTAAGATTTTGAATTTTCTTTTTTCTGGTGCATAATATGACACCCGCAGACGCCTAGTTTAGGAGTTATAGCCATTTTAAGATTTTGAATTTTCTTTTCTCTGGTGCATAATATGACCCCCGCAGACGCCTAGTTTAGGAGTTATAGCCATTTTAAGATTTTGAATTTTCTTTTTTCTGGTGCATGATATGACCCCCGCAGACGCCTAGTTTAGGAGTTATAGCCATTTTGAGATTTAGAATTTTTTTTTCTGGTGCATAATATGACCCCCGCAGACGCCTGGTTTAGGAGTTATAGCCATTTTAAGATTTTGAATTTTCTTTTTTCTGGTGCATAATATGACCCCCGCAGACGCCTAGTTTAGGAGTTATAGCCATTTTAAGATTTTGAATTTTTTTTTTTGGTGCATAATATGACCCCCGCAGACGCTTAGTTTAGGAGTTATAGCCATTTTAAGATTTTGAATTTTCTTTTTTCTGGTGCATAATATGACACCCGCAGACGCCTAGTTTAGGAGTTATAGCCATTTTAAGATTTTGAATTTTCTTTTCTCTGGTGCATAATATGACCCCCGCAGACGCCTAGTTTAGGAGTTATAGCCATTTTAAGATTTTGAATTTTCTTTTTTCTGGTGCATAATATGACCCCCGCAGACGCCTAGTTTAGGAGTTATAGCCATTTTAAGATTTTGAATTTTTTTTTCTGGTGCATAATATGACCCCCGCAGACGCCTAGTTAAGGAGTTATAGCCATTTTAAGATTTTGAATTTTCTTTTCTCTGGTGCATAATATGACCCCCGCAGACGCCTAGTTAAGGAGTTATAGCCATTTTAAGATTTTGAATTTTCTTTTTTCTGGTGCATAATATGACCCCCGCAGACGCCTAGTTTAGGAGTTATAGCCATTTTAAGATTTTGAATTTTCTTTTTTCTGGTGCATAATATGACCCCCGCAGACGCCTAGTTTAGGAGTTATAGCCATTTTAAGATTTTGATTTTTTTTTTTTTGGTGCATAATATGACCCCCGCAGACGCCTAGTTTAGGAGTTATAGCCATTTTAAGATTTTGAATTTTCTTTTTTCTGGTGCATAATATAACCCCCGCAGACGCCTAGTTAAGCAGTTATAGCCATTTTAAGATTTTGAATTTTCTTTTTTCTGGTGCATGATATGACCCCCGCAGACGCCTAGTTTAGGAGTTATAGCCATTTTAAGATTTTGAATTTTCTTTTTTCTGGTGCATAATATGACCCCCGCAGACGCCTAGTTTAGGAGTTATAGCCATTTTAAAATTTTGAATTTTCTTTTTTCTGGTGCATAGTATGACCCCGCAGACGCCTAGTTTAGGCGTTATAGCCATTTTAAGATTTTGAATTTTTTTTTCTGGTGCATAATATGACCCCCGCAGACGCCTAGTTAAGGAGTTATAACCATTTTAAGATTTTGAATTTTCTTTTTTCTGGTGCATAATATGACCCCCGCAGACGCCTAGTTTAGGAGTTATAGCCATTTTAAGATTTTGAATTTTCTTTTTTCTGGTGCATGATATGACCCCCGTAGACGCCTAGTTAAGGAGTTATAGCCATTTTAAGATTTTGAATTTTCTTTTTTCTGGTGCATAATATGACCCACGCAGACGCCTAGTTAAGGAGTTATAGCCATTTTAAGATTTTGAATTTTCTTTTTTCTGGTGCATAATATGACCCCCGCAGACGCCTAGTTTAGGAGTTATAGCCATTTTAAGATTTTGAATTTTCGTTTTTCTGGTGCATAATATGACCCCCGCAGACGCCTAGTTTAGGAGTTATAGCCATTTTAAGATTTTGAATTTTCTTTTTTCTGGTGCATGATATGACCCGCAGACGCCTAGTTTAGGAGTTATAGCCATTTTAAGATTTAGAATTTTTTTTTCTGGTGCATAATATGACCCCCGCAGACGCCTAGTTTAGGAGTTATAGCCATTTTAAAATTTTGAATTTTCTTTTTTGGTGCATAATATGACCCCCGCAGACGCCTAGTTAAGGAGTTATAGCCATTTTAAGATTTTGAATTTTCTTTTTTCTGGTGCATGATATGACCCCCGCAGACGCCTAGTTTAGGAGTTATAGCCATTTTAAGATTTTGAATTTTCTTTTTTCTGGTGCATAATATGACCCCCGCAGACGCCTAGTTTAGGAGTTATAGCCATTTTAAGATTTTGAATTTTCTTTTTTCTGGTGCATGATATGACCCCCGCAGACGCCTAGTTTAGGAGTTATAGCCATTTTAAAATTTTGAATTTTCTTTTTTCTGGTGCATAATATGACCCCCGCAGACGCCTAGTTTAGGAGTTATAGCCATTTTAAAATTTTGAATTTTTTTTGTCTGGTGCATAATATGACCCCCGCAGACGCCTAGTTTAGGAGTTATAGCCATTTTAAGATTTTGAATTTTCTTTTTTCTGGTGCATAATATGACCCCCGCAGACGCCTAGTTAAGGAGTTATAGCCATTTTAAGATTTTGAATTTTCTTTTTTCTGGTGCATAATATGACCCACGCAGACGCCTAGTTAAGGAGTTATAGCCATTTTAAGATTTTGAATTTTCTTTTTTCTGGTGCATAATATGACCCCCGCAGACGCCTAGTTTAGGAGTTATAGCCATTTTAAGATTTTGAATTTTCGTTTTTCTGGTGCATAATATGACCCCCGCAGACGCCTAGTTTAGGAGTTATAGCCATTTTAAGATTTTGAATTTTCTTTTTTCTGGTGCATGATATGACCCCCGCAGACGCCTAGTTTAGGAGTTATAGCCATTTTAAGATTTAGAATTTTTTTTTCTGGTGCATAATATGACCCCCGCAGACGCCTAGTTTAGGAGTTATAGCCATTTTAAAATTTTGAATTTTCTTTTTTGGTGCATAATATGACCCCCGCAGACGCCTAGTTAAGGAGTTATAGCCATTTTAAGATTTTGAATTTTCTTTTTTCTGGTGCATAATATGACCCCCGCAGACGCCTAGTTTAGGAGTTATAGCCATTTTAAGATTTTGAATTTTCGTTTTTCTGGTGCATAATATGACCCCCGCAGACGCCTAGTTTAGGAGTTATAGCCATTTTAAGATTTTGAATTTTCTTTTTTCTGGTGCATGATATGACCCCCGCAGACGCCTAGTTTAGGAGTTATAGCCATTTTAAGATTTAGAATTTTTTTTTCTGGTGCATAATATGACCCCCGCAGACGCCTAGTTTAGGAGTTATAGCCATTTTAAAATTTTGAATTTTCTTTTTTGGTGCATAATATGACCCCCGCAGACGCCTAGTTAAGGAGTTATAGCCATTTTAAGATTTTGAATTTTCTTTTTTCTGGTGCATAATATGACCCCCGCAGACGCCTAGTTTAGGAGTTATAGCCATTTTAAGATTTTGAATTTTCGTTTTTCTGGTGCATAATATGACCCCCGCAGACGCCTAGTTTAGGAGTTATAGCCATTTTAAGATTTTGAATTTTCTTTTTTCTGGTGCATGATATGACCCCCGCAGACGCCTAGTTTAGGAGTTATAGCCATTTTAAGATTTAGAATTTTTTTTTCTGGTGCATAATATGACCCCCGCAGACGCCTAGTTTAGGAGTTATAGCCATTTTAAAATTTTGAATTTTCTTTTTTGGTGCATAATATGACCCCCGCAGACGCCTAGTTAAGGAGTTATAGCCATTTTAAGATTTTGAATTTTCTTTTTTCTGGTGCATAATATGACCCCCGCAGACGCCTAGTTTAGGAGTTATAGCCATTTTAAGATTTTGAATTTTCTTTTTTCTGGTGCATGATATGACCCCCGCAGACGCCTAGTTTAGGAGTTATAGCCATTTTAAGATTTTGAATTTTCTTTTTTCTGGTGCATAATATGACCCCCGCAGACGCCTAGTTTAGGAGTTATAGCCATTTTAAGATTTTGAATTTTCTTTTTTCTGGTGCATGATATGACCCCCGCAGACGCCTAGTTTAGGAGTTATAGCCATTTTAAAATTTTGAATTTTCTTTTTTCTGGTGCATAATATGACCCCCGCAGACGCCTAGTTTAGGAGTTATAGCCATTTTAAAATTTTGAATTTTTTTTGTCTGGTGCATAATATGACCCCCGCAGACGCCTAGTTTAGGAGTTATAGCCATTTTAAGATTTTGAATTTTCTTTTTTCTGGTGCATAATATGACCCCCGCAGACGCCTAGTTTAGGAGTTATAGCCATTTTAAGATTTTGAATTTTTTTTTCTGGTGCATAATATGACCCCCGCAGACGCCTAGTTTAGGAGTTATAGCCATTTTAAGATTTTGAATTTTCTTTTTTCTGGTGCATAATATGACCCCCGCAGACGCCTAGTTTAGGAGTTATAGCCATTTTAAGATTTTGAATTTTTTTTTCTGGTGCATAATATGACCCCCGCAGACGCCTAGTTAAGGAGTTATAGCCATTTTAAGATTTTGAATTTTCGTTTTTCTGGTGCATAATATGACCCCCGCAGACGCCTAGTTTAGGAGTTATAGCCATTTTAAGATTTTAATTTTCTTTTTTCTGGTGCACAATATGACCCCCGCAGACGCCTAGTTAAGGAGTTATAGCCATTTTAAGATTTTGAATTTTCGTTTTTCTGGTGCATAATATGACCCCCGCAGACGCCTAGTTAAGGAGTTATAGCCATTTTAAGATTTTGAATTTTCGTTTTTCTGGTGCATAATATGACCCCCGCAGACGCCTAGTTTAGGAGTTATAGCCATTTTAAGATTTTGAATTTTTTTTTTTGGTGCATAATATGACCCCCGCAGACGCCTAGTTAAGGAGTTATAGCCATTTTAAGATTTTGAATTTTCTTTTTTCTGGTGCATGATATGACCCCCGTAGACACCTAGTTAAGGAGTTATAGCCATTTTAAGATTTTGAATTTTCTTTTTTCTGGTGCATGATATGACCCCCGCAGACGCCTAGTTTAGGAGTTATAGCCATTTTAAGATTTTGAATTTTCTTTTTTCTGGTGCATAATATGACCCCCGCAGACGCCTAGTTTAGGAGTTATAGCCATTTTAAAATTTTGAATTTTCTTTTTTCTGGTGCATGATATGACCCCCGTAGACGCCTAGTTAAGGAGTTATAGCCATTTTAAGATTTTGAATTTTCTTTTTTCTGGTGCATGATATGACCCCCGCAGACGCCTAGTTTAGGAGTTATAGCCATTTTAAAATTTTGAATTTTCTTTTTTCTGGTGCATAATATGACCCCCGCAGACGCCTAGTTTAGGAGTTATAGCCATTTTAAAATTTTGAATTTTTTTTGTCTGGTGCATAATATGACCCCCGCAGACGCCTAGTTTAGGAGTTATAGCCATTTTAAGATTTTGAATTTTCTTTTTTCTGGTGCATAATATGACCCCCGCAGACGCCTAGTTTAGGAGTTATAGCAATTTTAAGATTTTGAATTTTTTTTTCTGGTGCATAATATGACCCCCGCAGACGCCTAGTTTAGGAGTTATAGCCATTTTAAGATTTTGAATTTTTTTTTTTGGTGCAAAATATGACCCCCGCAGACGCCTAGTTTAGGAGTTATAGCCATTTTAAGATTTTGAATTTTTTTTTTTGGTGCATAATATGACCCCCGCAGACGCCTGGTTTAGGAGTTATAGCCATTTTAAGATTTTGAATTTTCTTTTTTCTGGTGCACAATATGACCCCCGCAGACGCCTAGTTTAGGAGTTATAGCCATTTTAAAATTTTGAATTTTCTTTTTTCTGGTGCATAATATGACCTAGTTTAGGAGTTATAGCCATTTTAAAATTTTGAATTTTCTTTTTTCTGGTGCATAATATGACCCCCGCAGACGCCTAGTTTAGGAGTTATAGCCATTTTAAGATTTTGAATTTTTTTTTCTGGTGCATAATATGACCCCCGCAGACGCCTAGTTTAGGAGTTATAGCCATTTTAAGATTTTGAATTTTTTTTTTGGTGCATAATATGACCCCCGCAGACGCCTGGTTTAGGAGTTATAGCCATTTTAAGATTTTGAATTTTCTTTTTTCTGGTGCATAATATGACCCCCGCAGACGCCTAGTTTAGGAGTTATAGCCATTTTAAGATTTTGAATTTTTTTTTTTGGTGCATAATATGACCCCCGCAGACGCTTATTTTAGGAGTTATAGCCATTTTAAGATTTTGAATTTTTTTTTCTAGTGCATAATATGACCCCCGCAGACGCCTAGTTTAGGAGTTATAGTCATTTTAAGATTTTGAATTTTTTTTTTTTGGTGCATAATATGACCCCCGCAGACGCCTGGTTTAGGAGTTATAGCCATTTTAAGATTTTGAATTTTCTTTTTTCTGGTGCATAATATGACCCCCGCAGACGCCTAGTTTAGGAGTTATAGCCATTTTAAGATTTAGAATTTTTTTTTTTGGTGCATAATATGACCCCCGCAGACGCTTAGTTTAGGAGTTATAGCCATTTTAAGATTTTGAATTTTCTTTTTTCTGGTGCATAATATGACACCCGCAGACGCCTAGTTTAGGAGTTATAGCCATTTTAAGATTTTGAATTTTCTTTTCTCTGGTGCATAATATGACCCCCGCAGACGCCTAGTTTAGGAGTTATAGCCATTTTAAAATTTTGAATTTTCTTTTTTCTGGTGCATAATATGACCCCCGCAGACGCCTAGTTTAGGAGTTATAGCCATTTTAAGATTTTGAATTTTCTTTTGTCTGGTGCATAATATGACCCCCGCAGACGCCTAGTTTAGGAGTTATAGAAATTTTAAGATTTTGAATTTTTTTTTCTGGTGCATAATATGACCCCCGCAGACGCCTAGTTAAGGAGTTATAGCCATTTTAAGATTTTGAATTTTCTTCTTTACTGCTGCATAATATGACCCCCGCAGACGCCTAGTTAAGGAGTTATAGCCATTTTAAGATTTTGAATTTTCTTTTTTCTGGTGCATAATATGACAACCGCAGACGCCTAGTTTAGGAGTTATAGCCATTTTAAGATTTTGAATTTTCTTTTTTCTGGTGCATAATATGACCCCCGCAGACGCCTAGTTTAGGAGTTATAGCCATTTTAAGATTTTGAATTTTCTTTTGTCTGGTGCATAATATGACCCCCGCAGACGCCTAGTTTAGGAGTTATAGCCATTTTAAGATTTTGAATTTTCTTTTTTCTGGTGCATGATATGACCCCCGCAGACGCCTAGTTTAGGAGTTATAGCCATTTTAAGATTTAGAATTTTTTTTTCTGGTGCATAATATGACCCCCGCAGACGCCTAGTTTAGGAGTTATAGCCATTTTAAGATTTTGAATTTTCTTTTTTGGTGCATAATATGACCCCCGCAGACGCCTAGTTAAGGAGTTATAGCCATTTTAAGATTTTGAATTTTCTTTTTTCTGGTGCATGATATGACCCCCGCAGACGCTTAGTTTAGGAGTTATAGCCATTTTAAGATTTTGAATTTTCTTTTTTCTGGTGCATAATATGACCCCAGCAGAAGCCTAGCTTAGGAGTTATAGCCATTTTAAGATTTTGAATTTTCTTTTTTCTGGTGCATAATATGACCCCCGCAGACGCCTAGTTTAGGAGTTATAGCCATTTTAAGATTTTGAATTTTCTTTTTTCTGGTGCATAAAATGACCCCCGCAGACGCCTAGTTTAGGAGTTATAGCCATTTTAAGATTTTGAATTTTCTTTTTTCTGGTGCATAATATGACCCCCGCAGACGCCTAGTTTAGGAGTTATAGCCATTTTAAGATTTTGAGTTTTTTTTTTTTTTGGTGCATAATATGACCCCCGCAGACGCCTAGTTTAGGAGTTATAGCCATTTTAAGATTTTGAATTTTCTTTTTTCTGGTGCATAATATGACCCCCGCAGACGCCTAGTTTAGGAGTTATAGCCATTTTAAGATTTTGAATTTTCTTTTTTCTGGTGCATAATATGACCCCCGCAGACGCCTAGTTTAGGAGTTATAGCCATTTTAAGATTTTGAATTTTCTTTTTTCTGGTGCATAATATGACCCCCGCAGACGCCTAGTTTAGGAGTTATAGCCATTTTAAGATTTTGAATTTTCTTTTTTCTGGTGCATAATATGACCCCCGCAGACGCCTAGTTTAGGAGTTATGGCCATTTTAAGATTTTGATTTTTTTTTTTTTGGTGCATAATATGACCCCCGCAGACGCCTAGTTTAGGAGTTATAGCCATTTTAAGATTTTGAATTTTCTTTTTTCTGGTGCATAATATAACCCCCGCAGACGCCTAGTTAAGGAGTTATAGAAATTTTAAGATTTTGAATTTTCTTTTTTCTGGTGCATGATATGACCCCCTCAGACGCCTAGTTTAGGAGTTATAGCCATTTTAAGATTTTGAATTTTCTTTTTTCTGGTGCATAATATGACCCCCGCAGACGCCTAGTTTAGGAGTTATAGCCATTTTAAAATTTTGAATTTTCTTTTTTCTGGTGCATAGTATGACCCCCGCAGACGCCTAGTTTAGGCGTTATAGCCTTTTTAAGATTTTGAATTTTTTTTTCTGGTGCATAATATGACCCCCGCAGACGCCTAGTTAAGGAGTTATAACCATTTTAAGATTTTGAATTTTCTTTTTTCTGGTGCATAATATGACCCCCGCAGACGCCTAGTTTAGGAGTTATAGCCATTTTAAGATTTTGAATTTTCTTTTTTCTGGTGCATGATATGACCCCCGTAGACGCCTAGTTAAGGAGTTATAGCCATTTTAAGATTTTGAATTTTCTTTTTTCTGGTGCATAATATGACCCCCGCAGACGCCTAGTTAAGGAGTTATAGCCATTTTAAGATTTTGAATTTTCTTTTTTCTGGTGCATAATATGACCCCCGCAGACGCCTAGTTTAGGAGTTATAGCCATTTTAAGATTTTGAATTTTCTTTTTTCTGGTGCATAATATGACCCCCGCAGACGCCTAGTTTAGGAGTTATAGCCATTTTAAGATTTTGAATTTTCTTTTTTCTGGTGCATAATATGACCCCCGCAGACGCCTAGTTTAGGAGTTATAGCCATTTTTAGATTTTGAATTTTTTTTTTTGGTGCATAATATGACCTCCGCAGACGCCTAGTTTAGGAGTTATAGCCATTTTAAGATTTTGAATTTTCTTTTTTGGTGCATAATATGACCCCCGCAGACGCCTAGTTAAGGAGTTATAGCCATTTTAAGATTTTGAATTTTCTTTTTTCTGGTGCATAATATGACCCCCGCAGACGCCTAGTTTAGGAGTTATAGCCATTTTAAGATTTTGAATTTTCTTTTTTCTGGTGCATGATATGACCCCCGCAGACGCCTAGTTTAGGAGTTATAGCCATTTTGAGATTTAGAATTTTTTTTTCTGGTGCATAATATAACCCCCGCAGACGCCTAGTTTATGAGTTATAGCCATTTTAAGATTATGAATTTTCTTTTTTGGTGCATAATATGACCCCCGCAGACGATTAGTTAAGGAGTTATAGCCATTTTAAGATTTTGAATTTTCTTTTTTCTGGTGCATGATGTGACCCCCGCAGACGCCTAGTTTAGGAGTTATAGCCATTTTAAGATTTTGAATTTTCTTTTTTCTGGTGCATAATATGACCCCCGCAGACGCCTAGTTTAGGAGTTATAGCCATTTTAAGATTTTGAATTTTCTTTTTTCTGGTGCATAATATGACCCCCGCAGACGCCTAGTTTAGGAGTTATAGCCACTTTAAGATTTTGAATTTTCTTTTTTCTGGTGCATAATATGACCCCCGCAGACGCCGCCTAGTGTAGGAGTTATAGCCATTTTAAGATTTTGAGTTTTTTTTTTTTGGTGCATAATATGACCCCCGCAGACGCCTAGTTTAGGAGTTATAGCCATTGTAAGATTTTGAATTTTCTTTTTTCTGGTGCATAATATGACCCCCGCAGACGCCTAGTTTAGGAGTTATAGCCATTTTAAGATTTTGAATTTTCTTTTTTCTGGTGCATGATATGACCCCCGCAGACGCCTAGTTTAGGAGTTATAGCCATTTTAAGATTTTGAATTTTCTTTTTTCTGGTGCATGATATGACCCCCGCAGACGCCTAGTTTAGGAGTTATAGCCATTTTAAGATTTAGGATTTTTTTTTCTGGTGCATAATATGACCCCCGCACACGCCTAGTTTAGGAGTTATAGCCATTTTAAGATTATGAATTTTCTTTTTTGGTGCATAATATGACCCCCGCAGACGCCTAGTTAAGGAGTTATAGCCATTTTAA
Organism: Volucella zonaria; assembly: GCA_963966105.1. NCBI lineage: Eukaryota > Metazoa > Arthropoda > Insecta > Diptera > Syrphidae > Volucella > Volucella zonaria. The sequence goes on along the minus strand of CAWYQB010000254.1, from coordinate 2,140,610 downwards.
GATTTTGAATTTTCTTTTTTCTGGTGCATGATATGACCCCCGCAGACGCCTAGTTTAGGAGTTATAGCCATTTTAAGATTTTGAATTTTCTTTTTTCTGGTGCATAATATGACCCCCGCAGACGCCTAGTTTAGGAGTTATAGCCATTTTAAGATTTTGAATTTTCTTTTTTCTGGTGCATAATATGACCCCCGCAGACGCCTAGTTTAGGAGTTATAGCCATTTTAAGATTTTGAATTTTCTTTTTTCTGGTGCATAATATGACCCCCGCAGACGCCTAGTTTAGGAGTTATAGCCATTTCAAGATTTTGAATTTTTTTTTTTCTAGTGCATAATATGACCCCCGCAGACGCCTAGTTTAGGAGTTATAGCCATTTTTAGATTTTGAATTTTTTTTTTGGTGCATAATATGACCTCCGCAGACGCCTAGTTTAGGAGTTATAGCCATTTTAAGATTTTGAATTTTCTTTTTTGGTGCATAATATGACCCCCGCAGACGCCTAGTTAAGGAGTTATAGCCATTTTAAGATTTTGAATTTTCTTTTTTCTGGTGCATAATATGACCCCCGCAGACGCCTAGTTTAGGAGTTATAGCCATTTTAAGATTTTGAATTTTCTTTTTTCTATTGCATGATATGACCCCCGCAGACGCCTAGTTTAGGAGTTATAGCCATTTTAAGATTTAGAATTTTTTTTTCTGGTGCATAATATGACCCCCGCAGACGCCTAGTTTAGGAGTTATAGCCATTTTAAGATTATGAATTTTCTTTTTTGGTGCATAATATGACCCCCGCAGACGCCTAGTTAAGGAGTTATAGCCATTTTAAGATTTTGAATTTTCTTTTTTCTGGTGCATGATATGACCCCCGCAGACGCCTAGTTTAGGAGTTATAGCCATTTTAAGATTTTGAATTTTCTTTTTTCTGGTGCATAATATGACCCCCGCAGACGCCTAGTTTAGGAGTTATAGCCATTTTAAGATTTTGAATTTTCTTTTTTCTGGTGCATAATATGACCCCCGCAGACGCCTAGTTTAGGAGTTATAGCCATTTTAAGATTTTGAATTTTCTTTTTTCTGGTGCATAATATGACCCCCGCAGACGCCTAGTTTAGGAGTTATAGCCATTTTAAGATTTTGAATTTTCTTTTTTCTGGTGCATGATATGACCCCCGCAGACGCCTAGTTTAGGAGTTATAGCCATTTTAAGATTTTGAATTTTCTTTTTTCTGGTGCATAATATGACCCCCGCAGACGCCTAGTTTATGAGTTATAGCCATTTTAAGATTTTGAATTTTCTTTTTTCTGGTGCATAATATGACCCCCGCAGACGCCTAGTTTAGGAGTTATAGCCATTTTAAGATTTTGAATTTTCTTTTTTCTGGTGCATGATATGACCCCCGCAGACGCCTAGTTTAGGAGTTATAGCCATTTTAAGATTTAGAATTTTTTTTTCTGGTGCATAATATGACCCCCGCAGACGCCTAGTTTAGGAGTTATAGCCATTTTAAGATTATGAATTTTCTTTTTTGGTGCATAATATGACCCCCGCAGACGCCTAGTTAAGGAGTTATAGCCATTTTAAGATTTTGAATTTTCTTTTTTCTGGTGCATGATATGACCCCCGCAGACGCCTAGTTTAGGAGTTATAGCCATTTTAAGATTTTGAATTTTCTTTTTTCTGGTGCATAATATGACCCCCGCAGACGCCTAGTTTAGGAGTTATAGCCATTTTAAGATTTTGAATTTTCTTTTTTCTGGTGCATAATATGACCCATGCAGACGCCTAGTTTAGGAGTTATAGCCATTTTAAGATTTTGAATTTTCTTTTTTCTGGTGCATAATATGACCCCCGCAGACGCCTAGTTTAGGAGTTATAGCCATTTTAAGATTTTGATTTTTTTTTTTTTGGTGCATAATATGACCCCCGCAGACGCCTAGTTTAGGAGTTATAGCCATTTTAAGATTTTGAATTTTCTTTTTTCTGGTGCATAATATAACCCCCGCAGACGCCTAGTTAAGCAGTTATAGCCATTTTAAGATTTTGAATTTTCTTTTTTCTGGTGCATGATATGACCCCCGCCGACGCCTAGTTTAGGAGTTATAGCCATTTTAAGATTTTGAATTTTCTTTTTTCTGGTGCATAATATGACCCCCGCAGACGCCTAGTTTAGGAGTTATAGCCATTTTAAAATTTTGAATTTTCTTTTTTCTGGTGCATAGTATGACCCCCGCAGACGCCTAGTTTAGGCGTTATAGCCATTTTAAGATTTTGAATTTTTTTTTCTGGTGCATAATATGACCCCCGCAGACGCCTAGTTAAGGAGTTATAACCATTTTAAGATTTTGAATTTTCTTTTTTCTGGTGCATAATATGACCCCCGCAGACGCCTAGTTTAGGAGTTATAGCCATTTTAAGATTTTGAATTTTCTTTTTTCTGGTGCATAATATGACCCCCGCAGACGCCTAGTTTAGGAGTTATAGCCATTTTAAGATTTTGAATTTTCTTTTTTCTGGTGCATAATATGACCCATGCAGACGCCTAGTTTAGGAGTTATAGCCATTTTAAGATTTTGAATTTTCTTTTTTCTGGTGCATGATATGACCCCCGTAGACGCCTAGTTAAGGAGTTATAGCCATTTTAAGATTTTGAATTTTCTTTTTTCTGGTGCATAATATGACCCCCGCAGACGCCTAGTTAAGGAGTTATAGCCATTTTAAGATTTTGAATTTTCTTTTTTCTGGTGCATAATATGACCCCCGCAGACGCCTAGTTTAGGAGTTATAGCCATTTTAAGATTTTGAATTTTCGTTTTTCTGGTGCATAATATGACCCCCGCAGACGCCTAGTTTAGGAGTTATAGCCATTTTAAGATTTTGAATTTTCTTTTTTCTGGTGCATAATATGACCCCCGCAGACGCCTAGTTTAGGAGTTATAGCCATTTTAAGATTTTGATTTTTTTTTTTTTGGTGCATAATATGACCCCCGCAGACGCCTAGTTTAGGAGTTATAGCCATTTTAAGATTTAGAATTTTTTTTTCTGGTGCATAATATGACCCCCGCAGACGCCTAGTTTAGGAGTTATAGCCATTTTAAGATTTTGAATTTTCTTTTGTCTGGTGCATAATATGACCCCCGCAGACGCCTAGTTTAGGAGTTATAGCCATTTTAAGATTTTGAATTTTCTTTTTTCTGGTGCATAATATGACCCCCGCAGACGCCTAGTTTAGGAGTTATAGCCATTTTAAAATTTTGAATTTTCTTTTTTCTGGTGCATAATAAGACCCCCGCAGACGCCTAGTTTAGGAGTTATAGCCATTTTAAAATTTTGAATTTTCTTTTTTCTGGTGCATAATATGACCCCCGCAGACGCCTAGTTAAGGAGTTATAACCATTTTAAGATTTTGAATTTTCTTTTTTCTGGTGCATAATATGACCCCCGCAGACGCCTAGTTTAGGAGTTATAGCCATTTTAAAATTTTGAATTTTCTTTTTTCTGGTGCATAGTATGACCCCCGCAGACGCCTAGTTTAGGCGTTATAGCCATTTTAAGATTTTGAATTTTTTTTTCTGGTGCATAATATGACCCCCGCAGACGCCTAGTTAAGGAGTTATAGCCATTTTAAGATTTTGAATTTTCTTTTTTCTGGTGCATAATATGACCCCCGCAGACGCCTAGTTTAGGAGTTATAGCCATTTTAAGATTTTGAATTTTCGTTTTTCTGGTGCATAATATGACCCCCGCAGACGCCTAGTTTAGGAGTTATAGCCATTTTAAGATTTTGAATTTTCTTTTTTCTGGTGCATAATATGACCCCCGCAGACGCCTAGTTTAGGAGTTATAGCCATTTTAAGATTTTGATTTTTTTTTTTTTGGTGCATAATATGACCCCCGCAGACGCCTAGTTTAGGAGTTATAGCCATTTTAAGATTTAGAATTTTTTTTTCTGGTGCATAATATGACCCCCGCAGACGCCTAGTTTAGGAGTTATAGCCATTTTAAGATTTTGAATTTTCTTTTTTCTGATGCATGATATGACCCCCGCAGACGCCTAGTTAAGGAGTTACAGCCATTTTAAGATTTTGAATTTTCTTTTTTCTGGTGCATGATATGACCCCCGCAGACGCCTAGTTTAGGAGTTATAGCCATTTTAAGATTTTGAATTTTCTTTTTTCTGGTGCATAATATGACCCCCGCAGACGCCTAGATTAGGAGTTATAGCCATTTTAAGATTTTGAATTTTTTTTTCTGGTGCATAGTATGACCCCCGCAGACGCCTAGTTTAGGAGTTATAGCCATTTTAAAATTTTGAATTTTCTTTTTTCTGGTGCATAATATGACCCCCGCAGACGCCTAGTTTAGGAGTTATAGCCATTTTAAGATTTTGAATTTTTTTTTCTGGTGCATAATATGACCCCCGCAGACGCCTAGTTTAGGAGTTATAGCCATTTTAAGATTTTGAATTTTTTTTTCTGGTGCATAATATGACCCCCGCAGACGCCTAGTTAAGGAGTTATAGCCATTTTAAGATTTTGAATTTTCTTTTTTCTGGTGCATAATATGACCCCCGCAGACGCCTTGTTTAGGAGTTATAGCCATTTTAAGATTTTGAATTTTCTTTTTTCTGGTGCATAATATGACCCCCGCAGACGCCTAGTTTAGGAGTTATAGCCATTTTAAGATTTTGAATTTTCTTTTTTCTGGTGCATAATATGACCCCCGCAGACGCCTAGTTTAGGAGTTATAGCCATTTTAAGATTTTGATTTTTTTTTTTTGGTGCATAATATGACCCCCGCAGACGCATAGTTTAGGAGTTATAGCCATTTTAAGATTTAGAATTTTTTTTTCTGGTGCATAATATGACCCCCGCAGACGCCTAGTTTAGGAGTTATAGCCATTTTAAGATTTTGAATTTTCTTTTTTGGTGCATAATATGACCCCCGCAGACGCCTAGTTAAGGAGTTATAGCTATTTTAAGATTTTGAATTTTCTTTTTTCTGGTGCATGATATGACCCCCGCAGACGCCTAGTTTAGGAGTTATAGCCATTTTAAGATTTTGAATTTTCTTTTTTCTGGTGCATAATATGACCCCCGCAGACGCCTAGTTTAGGAGTTATAGCCATTTTAAAATTTTGAATTTTCTTTTTTCTGGTGCATAGTATGACCCCCGCAGACGCCTAGTTTAGGCGTTATAGCCATTTTAAGATTTTGAATTTTTTTTTCTGGTGCCCCCGCAGACGCCTAGTTAAGGAGTTATAACCATTTTAAGATTTTGAATTTTCTTTTTTCTGGTGCATAATATGACCCCCGCAGACGCCTAGTTTAGGAGTTATAGCCATTTTAAGATTTTGAATTTTTTTTTCTGGTGCATGATATGACCCCCGCAGACGCCTAGTTTAGGAGTTATAGCCATTTTAAGATTTTGAATTTTCTTTTTTCTGGTGCATAATATGACCCCAGCTGACGCCTAGTTTAAGAGTTATAGCCATTTTAAGATTTTGAATTTTTTTTTCTGGTGCATAATATGACCCCCGCAGACGCCTAGTTAAGGAGTTATAGCCATTTTAAGATTTTGAATTTTCTTTTTTCTGGTGCATGATATGACCCCCGCAGACGCCTAGTTAAGGAGTTATAGCCATTTTAAGATTTTGAATTTTCTTTTTTCTGGTGCATAATATGGCCCCCGCAGACGCCTAGTTTAGGAGTTATAGCCATTTTAAGATTTTGAATTTTCTTTTTTCTGGTGCATAATATGACCCCCGCAGACGCCTAGTTTAGGAGTTATAGCCATTTTAAGATTTTGAATTTTCTTTTTTCTGGTGCATAATATGACCCCCGCAGACGCCGAGTTTAGGAGTTACAGCCATTTTTAGATTTCGAATTTTTTTTTTTTGGTGCATAATATGACCCCCGCAGACGCCTAGTTTAGGAGTTATAGCCATTTTAAGATTTAGAATTTTTTTTTCTGATGCATAATATGACCCCCGCAGACGCCTAGTTTAGGAGTTATAGCCATTTTAAGATTTTGAATTTTCTTTTTTGGTGCATAATATGACCCCCGCAGACGCCTAGTTAAGGAGTTATAGCTATTTTAAGATTTTGAATTTTCTTTTTTCTGGTGCATAATATAACCCCCGCAGACGCCTAGTTAAGGAGTTATAGCCATTTTAAGATTTGGATTTTCTTTTTTCTGGTGCATGATATGACCCCCGCAGACGCCTAGTTTAGGAGTTATAGCCATTTTAAGATTTTGAATTTTCTTTTTTCTGGTGCATAATATGACCCCCGCAGACGCCTAGTTTAGGAGTTATAGCCATTTTAAAATTTTGAATTTTCTTTTTTCTGGTGCATAGTATGACCCCCGCAGACGCCTAGTTTAGGCGTTATAGCCATTTTAAGATTTTGAATTTTTTTTTCTGGTGCATAATATGACCCCCGCAGACGCCTAGTTAAGGAGTTATAACCATTTTAAGATTTTGAATTTTCTTTTTTCTGGTGCATAATATGACCCCCGCAGACGCCTAGTTTAGGAGTTATAGCCATTTTAAGATATTGAATTTTCTTTTTTCTGGTGCATAATATGATCCCCGCAGACGCCTAGTTTAGGAGTTATAGCCATTTTAAAATTTTGAATTTTCTTTTTTCTGGTGCATAGTATGACCCCCGCAGACGCCTGGTTTAGGCGTTATAGCCATTTTAAGATTTTGAATTTTTTTTTCTGGTGCATAATATGACCCCCGCAGACGCCTAGTTAAGGAGTTATAACCATTTTAAGATTTTGAATTTTCTTTTTTCTGGTGCATAATATGACCCCCGCAGACGCCTAGTTTAGGAGTTATAGCCATTTTAAGATTTTAAGATTTTGAATTTTCCTTTTTCTGGTGCATAATATGACCCCCGCACACGCCTAGTTTAGGAGTTATAGCCATTTAAAGATTTTGAATTTTCTTTTTTCTGGTGCATAATATGACCCCCGCAGACGCCTAGTTTAGGAGTTATAGCCATTTTAAGATATTGAATTTTCTTTTTTCTGGTGCATAATATGACCCCCGCAGACGCCTAGTTTAGGAGTTATAGCCATTTAAAGATTTTGAATTTTCTTTTTTCTGGTGCATAATATGACCCCCGCAGACGCCTAGTTTAGGAGTTATAGCCATTTTAAGATTTTGAATTTTCTTTTTTCTGGTGCATAATATGACCCCAGCTGACGCCTAGTTTAAGAGTTATAGCCATTTTAAGATTTTGAATTTTTTTTTCTGGTGCATAATATGACCCCCGCAGACGCCTAGTTAAGGAGTTATAGCCATTTTAAGATTTTGAATTTTCTTTTTTCTGGTGCATGATATGACCCCCGCAGACGCCTAGTTAAGGAGTTATAGCCATTTTAAGATTTTGAATTTTCTTTTTTCTGATGCATAATATGACCCCCGCAGACGCCTAGTTTAGGAGTTATAGCCATTTTAAGATTTTGAATTTTCTTTTTTCTGGTGCATAATATGACCCCCGCAGACGCCTAGTTTAGGAGTTATAGCCATTTTAAGATTTTGAATTTTCTTTTTTCTGGTGCATAATATGACCCCCGCAGACGCCTAGTTTAGGAGTTATAGCCATTTTAAGATTTTGAATTTTCTTTTTTGGTGCATAATATGACCCCCGCAGACGCCTAGTTAAGGAGTTATAGCTATTTTAAGATTTTGAATTTTCTTTTTTCTGGTGCATAATATAACCCCCGCAGACGCCTAGTTTAGGAGTTATAGCCATTTTAAGATTTTGAATTTTCTTTTTTCTGGTGCATAATATGACCCCCGCAGACGCCTAGTTTAGGAGTTATAGCCATTTTAAGATTTTGAATTTTCTTTTTTCTGGTGCATAATATGACCCCCGCAGACGCCTAGTTTAGGAGTTATAGCCATTTTAAGATTTTGAATTTTCTTTTTTCTGGTGCATAATATGACCCCCGCAGACGCCTAGTTTAGGAGTTATAGCCATTTTAAAATTTTGAATTTTCTTTTTTCTGGTGCATAGTATGACCCCCGCAGACGCCTAGTTTAGGCGTTATAGCCATTTTAAGATTTTGAATTTTTTTTTCTGGTGCATAATATGACCCCCGCAGACGCCTAGTTAAGGAGTTATAACCATTTTAAGATTTTGAATTTTCTTTTTTCTGGTGCATAATATGACCCCCGCAGACGCCTAGTTTAGGAGTTATAGCCATTTTAAGATATTGAATTTTCTTTTTTCTGGTGCATAATATGACCCCCGCAGACGCCTAGTTTAGGAGTTATAGCCATTTTAAAATTTTGAATTTTCTTTTTTCTGGTGCATAGTATGACCCCCGCAGACGCCTGGTTTAGGCGTTATAGCCATTTTAAGATTTTGAATTTTTTTTTCTGGTGCATAATATGACCCCCGCAGACGCCTAGTTAAGGAGTTATAACCATTTTAAGATTTTGAATTTTCTTTTTTCTGGTGCATAATATGACCCCCGCAGACGCCTAGTTTAGGAGTTATAGCCATTTTAAGATTTTAAGATTTTGAATTTTCCTTTTTCTGGTGCATAATATGACCCCCGCACACGCCTAGTTTAGGAGTTATAGCCATTTAAAGATTTTGAATTTTCTTTTTTCTGGTGCATAATATGACCCCCGCAGACGCCTAGTTTAGGAGTTATAGCCATTTTAAGATATTGAATTTTCTTTTTTCTGGTGCATAATATGACCCCCGCAGACGCCTAGTTTAGGAGTTATAGCCATTTAAAGATTTTGAATTTTCTTTTTTCTGGTGCATAATATGACCCCCGCAGACGCCTAGTTTAGGAGTTATAGCCATTTTAAGATTTTGAATTTTCTTTTTTCTGGTGCATAATATGACCCCAGCTGACGCCTAGTTTAAGAGTTATAGCCATTTTAAGATTTTGAATTTTTTTTTCTGGTGCATAATATGACCCCCGCAGACGCCTAGTTAAGGAGTTATAGCCATTTTAAGATTTTGAATTTTCTTTTTTCTGGTGCACGATATGACCCCCGCAGACGCCTAGTTAAGGAGTTATAGCCATTTTAAGATTTTGAATTTTCTTTTTTCTGATGCATAATATGACCCCCGCAGACGCCTAGTTTAGGAGTTATAGCCATTTTAAGATTTTGAATTTTCTTTTTTCTGGTGCATAATATGACCCCCGCAGACGCCTAGTTTAGGAGTTATAGCCATTTTAAGATTTTGAATTTTCTTTTTTCTGGTGCATAATATGACCCCCGCAGACGCCTAGTTTAGGAGTTATAGCCATTTTAAGATTTTGAATTTTCTTTTTTGGTGCATAATATGACCCCCGCAGACGCCTAGTTAAGGAGTTATAGCTATTTTAAGATTTTGAATTTTCTTTTTTCTGGTGCATAATATAACCCCCGCAGACGCCTAGTTTAGGAGTTATAGCCATTTTAAGATTTTGAATTTTCTTTTTTCTGGTGCATGATATGACCCCCGCAGACGCCTAGTTTAGGAGTTATAGCCATTTTAAGATTTTGAATTTTCTTTTTTCTGGTGCATAATATGACCCCAGCTGACGCCTAGTTTAAGAGTTATAGCCATTTTAAGATTTTGAATTTTTTTTTCTTTTGCATAATATGACCCCCGCAGACGCCTAGTTAAGGAGTTATAGCCATTTTAAGATTTTGAATTTTCTTTTTTCTGGTGCATGATATGACCCCCGCAGACGCCTAGTTAAGGAGTTATAGCCATTTTAAGATTTTGAATTTTCTTTTTTCTGATGCATAATATGACCCCCGCAGACGCCTAGTTTAGGAGTTATAGCCATTTTAAGATTTTGAATTTTCTTTTTTCTGGTGCATGATATGACCCCCGCAGACGCCTAGTTTAGGAGTTATAGCCATTTTAAGATTTTGAATTTTCTTTTTTCTGGTGCATGATATGACCCCCGCAGACGCCTAGTTTAGGAGTTATAGCCATTTTAAGATTTTGAATTTTCTTTTTTCTGGTGCATAATATGACCCCCGCAGACGCCTAGTTTAGGAGTTATAGCCATTTTAAGATTTTGAATTTTCTTTTTTCTGGTGCATAATATGACCCCCGCAGACGCCTAGTTTAGGAGTTATAGCCATTTTAAGATTTTGAATTTTCTTTTTTGGTGCATAATATGACCCCCGCAGACGCCTAGTTAAGGAGTTATAGCTATTTTAAGATTTTGAATTTTCTTTTTTCTGGTGCATAATATAACCCCCGCAGACGCCTAGTTTAGGAGTTATAGCCATTTTAAGATTTTGAATTTTCTTTTTTCTGGTGCATGATATGACCCCCGCAGACGCCTAGTTTAGGAGTTATAGCCATTTTAAGATTTAGAATTTTTTTTTCTGGTGCATAATATGACCCCCGCAGACGCCTAGTTTAGGAGTTATAGCCATTTTAAGATTTTGAATTTTCTTTTTTCTGATGCATGATATGACCCCCGCAGACGCCTAGTTAAGGAGTTACAGCCATTTTAAGATTTTGAATTTTCTTTTTTCTGGTGCATGATATGACCCCCGCAGACGCCTAGTTTAGGAGTTATAGCCATTTTAAGATTTTGAATTTTCTTTTTTCTGGTGCATAATATGACCCCCGCAGACGCCTAGATTAGGAGTTATAGCCATTTTAAGATTTTGAATTTTTTTTTCTGGTGCATAGTATGACCCCCGCAGACGCCTAGTTTAGGAGTTATAGCCATTTTAAAATTTTGAATTTTCTTTTTTCTGGTGCATAATATGACCCCCGCAGACGCCTAGTTTAGGAGTTATAGCCATTTTAAGATTTTGAATTTTTTTTTCTGGTGCATAATATGACCCCCGCAGACGCCTAGTTTAGGAGTTATAGCCATTTTAAGATTTTGAATTTTTTTTTCTGGTGCATAATATGACCCCCGCAGACGCCTAGTTAAGGAGTTATAGCCATTTTAAGATTTTGAATTTTCTTTTTTCTGGTGCATAATATGACCCCCGCAGACGCCTTGTTTAGGAGTTATAGCCATTTTAAGATTTTGAATTTTCTTTTTTCTGGTGCATAATATGACCCCCGCAGACGCCTAGTTTAGGAGTTATAGCCATTTTAAGATTTTGATTTTTTTTTTTTGGTGCATAATATGACCCCCGCAGACGCATAGTTTAGGAGTTATAGCCATTTTAAGATTTAGAATTTTTTTTTCTGGTGCATAATATGACCCCCGCAGACGCCTAGTTTAGGAGTTATAGCCATTTTAAGATTTTGAATTTTCTTTTTTGGTGCATAATATGACCCCCGCAGACGCCTAGTTAAGGAGTTATAGCTATTTTAAGATTTTGAATTTTCTTTTTTCTGGTGCATGATATGACCCCCGCAGACGCCTAGTTTAGGAGTTATAGCCATTTTAAGATTTTGAATTTTCTTTTTTCTGGTGCATAATATGACCCCCGCAGACGCCTAGTTTAGGAGTTATAGCCATTTTAAAATTTTGAATTTTCTTTTTTCTGGTGCATAGTATGACCCCCGCAGACGCCTAGTTTAGGCGTTATAGCCATTTTAAGATTTTGAATTTTTTTTTCTGGTGCCCCCGCAGACGCCTAGTTAAGGAGTTATAACCATTTTAAGATTTTGAATTTTCTTTTTTCTGGTGCATAATATGACCCCCGCAGACGCCTAGTTTAGGAGTTATAGCCATTTTAAGATTTTGAATTTTTTTTTCTGGTGCATGATATGACCCCCGCAGACGCCTAGTTTAGGAGTTATAGCCATTTTAAGATTTTGAATTTTCTTTTTTCTGGTGCATAATATGACCCCAGCTGACGCCTAGTTTAAGAGTTATAGCCATTTTAAGATTTTGAATTTTTTTTTCTGGTGCATAATATGACCCCCGCAGACGCCTAGTTAAGGAGTTATAGCCATTTTAAGATTTTGAATTTTCTTTTTTCTGGTGCATGATATGACCCCCGCAGACGCCTAGTTAAGGAGTTATAGCCATTTTAAGATTTTGAATTTTCTTTTTTCTGGTGCATAATATGGCCCCCGCAGACGCCTAGTTTAGGAGTTATAGCCATTTTAAGATTTTGAATTTTCTTTTTTCTGGTGCATAATATGACCCCCGCAGACGCCTAGTTTAGGAGTTATAGCCATTTTAAGATTTTGAATTTTCTTTTTTCTGGTGCATAATATGACCCCCGCAGACGCCGAGTTTAGGAGTTATAGCCATTTTAAGATTTTGAATTTTCTTTTTTCTGGTGCATAATATAACCCCCGCAGACGCCTAGTTAAGGAGTTATAGCCATTTTAAGATTTTGAATTTTCTTTTTTCTGGTGCATAATATGGCCCCCGCAGACGCCTAGTTTAGGAGTTATAGCCATTTTAAGATTTTGAATTTTCTTTTTTCTGGTGCATAATATAACCCCCGCAGACGCCTAGTTAAGGAGTTATAGCCATTTTTAGATTTTGAATTTTCTTTTTTCTGGTGCATAGTATGACCCCCGCAGACGCCTAGTTAAGGAGTTATAGCCATTTTAAGATTTTGAATTTTCTTTTTTCTGGTGCATGATATGACCCCCGCAGACGCCTAGTTAAGGAGTTATAGCCATTTTAAGATTTTGAATTTTCTTTTTTCTGGTGCATAATATGGCCCCCGCAGACGCCTAGTTAAGGAGTTATAGCCATTTTAAGATTTTGAATTTTCTTTTTTCTGGTGCATGATATGACCCCCGCAGACGCCTAGTTAAGGAGTTATAGCCATTTTAAGATTTTGAATTTTCTTTTTTCTGGTGCATAATATGGCCCCCGCAGACGCCTAGTTTAGGAGTTATAGCCATTTTAAGATTTTGAATTTTCTTTTTTCTGGTGCATAATATGACCCCCGCAGACGCCTAGTTTAGGAGTTATAGCCATTTTAAGATTTTGAATTTTCTTTTTTCTGGTGCATAATATGACCCCCGCAGACGCCGAGTTTAGGAGTTATAGCCATTTTAAGATTTTGAATTTTCTTTTTTCTGGTGCATAATATGACCCCAGCTGACGCCTAGTTTAAGAGTTATAGCCATTTTAAGATTTTGAATTTTTTTTTCTGGTGCATAATATGACCCCCGCAGACGCCTAGTTAAGGAGTTATAGCCATTTTAAGATTTTGAATTTTCTTTTTTCTGGTGCATGATATGACCCCCGCAGACGCCTAGTTAAGGAGTTATAGCCATTTTAAGATTTTGAATTTTCTTTTTTCTGGTGCATAATATGGCCCCCGCAGACGCCTAGTTTAGGAGTTATAGCCATTTTAAGATTTTGAATTTTCTTTTTTCTGGTGCATAATATGGCCCCCGCAGACGCCTAGTTTAGGAGTTATAGCCATTTTAAGATTTTGAATTTTCTTTTTTCTGGTGCATAATATGACCCCCGCAGACGCCTAGTTTAGGAGTTATAGCCATTTTAAGATTTTGAATTTTCTTTTTTCTGGTGCATAATATAACCCCCGCAGACGCCTAGTTAAGGAGTTATAGCCATTTTTAGATTTCGAATTTTTTTTTTTTGGTGCATAATATGACCCCCGCAGACGCCTAGTTTAGGAGTTATAGCCATTTTAAGATTTAGAATTTTTTTTTCTGATGCATAATATGACCCCCGCAGACGCCTAGTTTAGGAGTTATAGCCATTTTAAGATTTTGAATTTTCTTTTTTGGTGCATAATATGACCCCCGCAGACGCCTAGTTAAGGAGTTATAGCTATTTTAAGATTTTGAATTTTCTTTTTTCTGGTGCATAATATAACCCCCGCAGACGCCTAGTTAAGGAGTTATAGCCATTTTAAGATTTTGAATTTTCTTTTTTCTGGTGCATGATATGACCCCCGCAGACGCCTAGTTTAGGAGTTATAGCCATTTTAAGATTTTGAATTTTCTTTTTTCTGGTGCATAATATGACCCCCGCAGACGCCTAGTTTAGGAGTTATAGCCATTTTAAAATTTTGAATTTTCTTTTTTCTGGTGCATAGTATGACCCCCGCAGACGCCTAGTTTAGGCGTTATAGCCATTTTAAGATTTTGAATTTTTTTTTCTGGTGCATAATATGACCCCCGCAGACGCCTAGTTAAGGAGTTATAACCATTTTAAGATTTTGAATTTTCTTTTTTCTGGTGCATAATATGACCCCCGCAGACGCCTAGTTTAGGAGTTATAGCCATTTTAAGATATTGAATTTTCTTTTTTCTGGTGCATAATATGACCCCCGCAGACGCCTAGTTTAGGAGTTATAGCCATTTTAAAATTTTGAATTTTCTTTTTTCTGGTGCATAGTATGACCCCCGCAGACGCCTGGTTTAGGCGTTATAGCCATTTTAAGATTTTGAATTTTTTTTTCTGGTGCATAATATGACCCCCGCAGACGCCTAGTTAAGGAGTTATAACCATTTTAAGATTTTGAATTTTCTTTTTTCTGGTGCATAATATGACCCCCGCAGACGCCTAGTTTAGGAGTTATAGCCATTTTAAGATTTTGATTTTTTTTTTTTGGTGCATAATATGACCCCCGCAGACGCATAGTTTAGGAGTTATAGCCATTTTAAGATTTAGAATTTTTTTTTCTGGTGCATAATATGACCCCCGCAGACGCCTAGTTTAGGAGTTATAGCCATTTTAAGATTTTGAATTTTCTTTTTTGGTGCATAATATGACCCCCGCAGACGCCTAGTTAAGGAGTTATAGCTATTTTAAGATTTTGAATTTTCTTTTTTCTGGTGCATGATATGACCCCCGCAGACGCCTAGTTTAGGAGTTATAGCCATTTTAAGATTTTGAATTTTCTTTTTTCTGGTGCATGATATGACCCCCGCAGACGCCTAGTTTAGGAGTTATAGCCATTTTAAGATTTTGAATTTTCTTTTTTCTGGTGCATAATATGACCCCAGCTGACGCCTAGTTTAAGAGTTATAGCCATTTTAAGATTTTGAATTTTTTTTTCTGGTGCATAATATGACCCCCGCAGACGCCTAGTTAAGGAGTTATAGCCATTTTAAGATTTTGAATTTTCTTTTTTCTGGTGCATGATATGACCCCCGCAGACGCCTAGTTAAGGAGTTATAGCCATTTTAAGATTTTGAATTTTCTTTTTTCTGGTGCATAATATGGCCCCCGCAGACGCCTAGTTTAGGAGTTATAGCCATTTTAAGATTTTGAATTTTCTTTTTTCTGGTGCATAATATGACCCCCGCAGACGCCTAGTTTAGGAGTTATAGCCATTTTAAGATTTTGAATTTTCTTTTTTCTGGTGCATAATATGACCCCCGCAGACGCCGAGTTTAGGAGTTACAGCCATTTTTAGATTTCGAATTTTTTTTTTTTGGTGCATAATATGACCCCCGCAGACGCCTAGTTTAGGAGTTATAGCCATTTTAAGATTTAGAATTTTTTTTTCTGATGCATAATATGACCCCCGCAGACGCCTAGTTTAGGAGTTATAGCCATTTTAAGATTTTGAATTTTCTTTTTTGGTGCATAATATGACCCCCGCAGACGCCTAGTTAAGGAGTTATAGCTATTTTAAGATTTTGAATTTTCTTTTTTCTGGTGCATAATATAACCCCCGCAGACGCCTAGTTAAGGAGTTATAGCCATTTTAAGATTTTGAATTTTCTTTTTTCTGGTGCATGATATGACCCCCGCAGACGCCTAGTTTAGGAGTTATAGCCATTTTAAGATTTTGAATTTTCTTTTTTCTGGTGCATAATATGACCCCCGCAGACGCCTAGTTTAGGAGTTATAGCCATTTTAAAATTTTGAATTTTCTTTTTTCTGGTGCATAGTATGACCCCCGCAGACGCCTAGTTTAGGCGTTATAGCCATTTTAAGATTTTGAATTTTTTTTTCTGGTGCATAATATGACCCCCGCAGACGCCTAGTTAAGGAGTTATAACCATTTTAAGATTTTGAATTTTCTTTTTTCTGGTGCATAATATGACCCCCGCAGACGCCTAGTTTAGGAGTTATAGCCATTTTAAGATATTGAATTTTCTTTTTTCTGGTGCATAATATGACCCCCGCAGACGCCTAGTTTAGGAGTTATAGCCATTTTAAAATTTTGAATTTTCTTTTTTCTGGTGCATAGTATGACCCCCGCAGACGCCTGGTTTAGGCGTTATAGCCATTTTAAGATTTTGAATTTTTTTTTCTGGTGCATAATATGACCCCCGCAGACGCCTAGTTAAGGAGTTATAACCATTTTAAGATTTTGAATTTTCTTTTTTCTGGTGCATAATATGACCCCCGCAGACGCCTAGTTTAGGAGTTATAGCCATTTTAAGATTTTAAGATTTTGAATTTTCCTTTTTCTGGTGCATAATATGACCCCCGCACACGCCTAGTTTAGGAGTTATAGCCATTTAAAGATTTTGAATTTTCTTTTTTCTGGTGCATAATATGACCCCCGCAGACGCCTAGTTTAGGAGTTATAGCCATTTTAAGATATTGAATTTTCTTTTTTCTGGTGCATAATATGACCCCCGCAGACGCCTAGTTTAGGAGTTATAGCCATTTAAAGATTTTGAATTTTCTTTTTTCTGGTGCATAATATGACCCCCGCAGACGCCTAGTTTAGGAGTTATAGCCATTTTAAGATTTTGAATTTTCTTTTTTCTGGTGCATAATATGACCCCAGCTGACGCCTAGTTTAAGAGTTATAGCCATTTTAAGATTTTGAATTTTTTTTTCTGGTGCATAATATGACCCCCGCAGACGCCTAGTTAAGGAGTTATAGCCATTTTAAGATTTTGAATTTTCTTTTTTCTGGTGCATGATATGACCCCCGCAGACGCCTAGTTAAGGAGTTATAGCCATTTTAAGATTTTGAATTTTCTTTTTTCTGATGCATAATATGACCCCCGCAGACGCCTAGTTTAGGAGTTATAGCCATTTTAAGATTTTGAATTTTCTTTTTTCTGGTGCATAATATGACCCCCGCAGACGCCTAGTTTAGGAGTTATAGCCATTTTAAGATTTTGAATTTTCTTTTTTCTGGTGCATAATATGACCCCCGCAGACGCCTAGTTTAGGAGTTATAGCCATTTTAAGATTTTGAATTTTCTTTTTTGGTGCATAATATGACCCCCGCAGACGCCTAGTTAAGGAGTTATAGCTATTTTAAGATTTTGAATTTTCTTTTTTCTGGTGCATAATATAACCCCCGCAGACGCCTAGTTTAGGAGTTATAGCCATTTTAAGATTTTGAATTTTCTTTTTTCTGGTGCATGATATGACCCCCGCAGACGCCTAGTTTAGGAGTTATAGCCATTTTAAGATTTTGAATTTTCTTTTTTCTGGTGCATAATATGACCCCCGCAGACGCCTAGTTTAGGAGTTATAGCCATTTTAAAATTTTGAATTTTCTTTTTTCTGGTGCATAGTATGACCCCCGCAGACGCCTAGTTTAGGCGTTATAGCCATTTTAAGATTTTGAATTTTTTTTTCTGGTGCATAATATGACCCCCGCAGACGCCTAGTTAAGGAGTTATAACCATTTTAAGATTTTGAATTTTCTTTTTTCTGGTGCATAATATGACCCCCGCAGACGCCTAGTTTAGGAGTTATAGCCATTTTAAGATATTGAATTTTCTTTTTTCTGGTGCATAATATGACCCCCGCAGACGCCTAGTTTAGGAGTTATAGCCATTTTAAAATTTTGAATTTTCTTTTTTCTGGTGCATAGTATGACCCCCGCAGACGCCTGGTTTAGGCGTTATAGCCATTTTAAGATTTTGAATTTTTTTTTCTGGTGCATAATATGACCCCCGCAGACGCCTAGTTAAGGAGTTATAACCATTTTAAGATTTTGAATTTTCTTTTTTCTGGTGCATAATATGACCCCCGCAGACGCCTAGTTTAGGAGTTATAGCCATTTTAAGATTTTAAGATTTTGAATTTTCCTTTTTCTGGTGCATAATATGACCCCCGCACACGCCTAGTTTAGGAGTTATAGCCATTTAAAGATTTTGAATTTTCTTTTTTCTGGTGCATAATATGACCCCCGCAGACGCCTAGTTTAGGAGTTATAGCCATTTTAAGATATTGAATTTTCTTTTTTCTGGTGCATAATATGACCCCCGCAGACGCCTAGTTTAGGAGTTATAGCCATTTAAAGATTTTGAATTTTCTTTTTTCTGGTGCATAATATGACCCCCGCAGACGCCTAGTTTAGGAGTTATAGCCATTTTAAGATTTTGAATTTTCTTTTTTCTGGTGCATAATATGACCCCAGCTGACGCCTAGTTTAAGAGTTATAGCCATTTTAAGATTTTGAATTTTTTTTTCTGGTGCATAATATGACCCCCGCAGACGCCTAGTTAAGGAGTTATAGCCATTTTAAGATTTTGAATTTTCTTTTTTCTGGTGCATGATATGACCCCCGCAGACGCCTAGTTAAGGAGTTATAGCCATTTTAAGATTTTGAATTTTCTTTTTTCTGATGCATAATATGACCCCCGCAGACGCCTAGTTTAGGAGTTATAGCCATTTTAAGATTTTGAATTTTCTTTTTTCTGGTGCATAATATGACCCCCGCAGACGCCTAGTTTAGGAGTTATAGCCATTTTAAGATTTTGAATTTTCTTTTTTCTGGTGCATAATATGACCCCCGCAGACGCCTAGTTTAGGAGTTATAGCCATTTTAAGATTTTGAATTTTCTTTTTTGGTGCATAATATGACCCCCGCAGACGCCTAGTTAAGGAGTTATAGCTATTTTAAGATTTTGAATTTCCTTTTTTCTGGTGCATAATATAACCCCCGCAGACGCCTAGTTTAGGAGTTATAGCCATTTTAAGATTTTGAATTTTCTTTTTTCTGGTGCATGATATGACCCCCGCAGACGCCTAGTTTAGGAGTTATAGCCATTTTAAGATTTTGAATTTTCTTTTTTCTGGTGCATAATATGACCCCAGCTGACGCCTAGTTTAAGAGTTATAGCCATTTTAAGATTTTGAATTTTTTTTTCTGGTGCATAATATGACCCCCGCAGACGCCTAGTTAAGGAGTTATAGCCATTTTAAGATTTTGAATTTTCTTTTTTCTGGTGCATGATATGACCCCCGCAGACGCCTAGTTAAGGAGTTATAGCCATTTTAAGATTTTGAATTTTCTTTTTTCTGATGCATAATATGACCCCCGCAGACGCCTAGTTTAGGAGTTATAGCCATTTTAAGATTTTGAATTTTCTTTTTTCTGGTGCATGATATGACCCCCGCAGACGCCTAGTTTAGGAGTTATAGCCATTTTAAGATTTTGAATTTTCTTTTTTCTGGTGCATGATATGACCCCCGCAGACGCCTAGTTTAGGAGTTATAGCCATTTTAAGATTTTGAATTTTCTTTTTTCTGGTGCATAATATGACCCCCGCAGACGCCTAGTTTAGGAGTTATAGCCATTTTAAGATTTTGAATTTTCTTTTTTCTGGTGCATAATATGACCCCCGCAGACGCCTAGTTTAGGAGTTATAGCCATTTTAAGATTTTGAATTTTCTTTTTTGGTGCATAATATGACCCCCGCAGACGCCTAGTTAAGGAGTTATAGCTATTTTAAGATTTTGAATTTTCTTTTTTCTGGTGCATAATATAACCCCCGCAGACGCCTAGTTTAGGAGTTATAGCCATTTTAAGATTTTGAATTTTCTTTTTTCTGGTGCATGATATGACCCCCGCAGACGCCTAGTTTAGGAGTTATAGCCATTTTAAGATTTAGAATTTTTTTTTCTGGTGCATAATATGACCCCCGCAGACGCCTAGTTTAGGAGTTATAGCCATTTTAAGATTTTGAATTTTCTTTTTTCTGATGCATGATATGACCCCCGCAGACGCCTAGTTAAGGAGTTACAGCCATTTTAAGATTTTGAATTTTCTTTTTTCTGGTGCATGATATGACCCCCGCAGACGCCTAGTTTAGGAGTTATAGCCATTTTAAGATTTTGAATTTTCTTTTTTCTGGTGCATAATATGACCCCCGCAGACGCCTAGGTTAGGAGTTATAGCCATTTTAAGATTTTGAATTTTTTTTTCTGGTGCATAGTATGACCCCCGCAGACGCCTAGTTTAGGAGTTATAGCCATTTTAAAATTTTGAATTTTCTTTTTTCTGGTGCATAATATGACCCCCGCAGACGCCTAGTTTAGGAGTTATAGCCATTTTAAGATTTTGAATTTTTTTTTCTGGTGCATAATATGACCCCCGCAGACGCCTAGTTTAGGAGTTATAGCCATTTTAAGATTTTGAATTTTTTTTTCTGGTGCATAATATGACCCCCGCAGACGCCTAGTTAAGGAGTTATAGCCATTTTAAGATTTTGAATTTTCTTTTTTCTGGTGCATAATATGACCCCCGCAGACGCCTTGTTTAGGAGTTATAGCCATTTTAAGATTTTGAATTTTCTTTTTTCTGGTGCATAATATGACCCCCGCAGACGCCTAGTTTAGGAGTTATAGCCATTTTAAGATTTTGAATTTTCTTTTTTCTGGTGCATAATATGACCCCCGCAGACGCCTAGTTTAGGAGTTATAGCCATTTTAAGATTTTGATTTTTTTTTTTTGGTGCATAATATGACCCCCGCAGACGCATAGTTTAGGAGTTATAGCCATTTTAAGATTTAGAATTTTTTTTTCTGGTGCATAATATGACCCCCGCAGACGCCTAGTTTAGGAGTTATAGCCATTTTAAGATTTTGAATTTTCTTTTTTGGTGCATAATATGACCCCCGCAGACGCCTAGTTAAGGAGTTATAGCTATTTTAAGATTTTGAATTTTCTTTTTTCTGGTGCATGATATGACCCCCGCAGACGCCTAGTTTAGGAGTTATAGCCATTTTAAGATTTTGAATTTTCTTTTTTCTGGTGCATAATATGACCCCCGCAGACGCCTAGTTTAGGAGTTATAGCCATTTTAAAATTTTGAATTTTCTTTTTTCTGGTGCATAGTATGACCCCCGCAGACGCCTAGTTTAGGCGTTATAGCCATTTTAAGATTTTGAATTTTTTTTTCTGGTGCCCCCGCAGACGCCTAGTTAAGGAGTTATAACCATTTTAAGATTTTGAATTTTCTCTTTTCTGGTGCATAATATGACCCCCGCAGACGCCTAGTTTAGGAGTTATAGCCATTTTAAGATTTTGAATTTTTTTTTCTGGTGCATGATATGACCCCCGCAGACGCCTAGTTTAGGAGTTATAGCCATTTTAAGATTTTGAATTTTCTTTTTTCTGGTGCATAATATGACCCCAGCTGACGCCTAGTTTAAGAGTTATAGCCATTTTAAGATTTTGAATTTTTTTTTCTGGTGCATAATATGACCCCCGCAGACGCCTAGTTAAGGAGTTATAGCCATTTTAAGATTTTGAATTTTCTTTTTTCTGGTGCATGATATGACCCCCGCAGACGCCTAGTTAAGGAGTTATAGCCATTTTAAGATTTTGAATTTTCTTTTTTCTGGTGCATAATATGGCCCCCGCAGACGCCTAGTTTAGGAGTTATAGCCATTTTAAGATTTTGAATTTTCTTTTTTCTGGTGCATAATATGACCCCCGCAGACTCCTAGTTTAGGAGTTATAGCCATTTTAAGATTTTGAATTTTCTTTTTTCTGGTGCATAATATGACCCCCGCAGACGCCGAGTTTAGGAGTTATAACCATTTTAAGATTTTGAATTTTCTTTTTTCTGGTGCATAATATAACCCCCGCAGACGCCTAGTTAAGGAGTTATAGCCATTTTAAGATTTTGAATTTTCTTTTTTCTGGTGCATAATATGGCCCCCGCAGACGCCTAGTTTAGGAGTTATAGCCATTTTAAGATTTTGAATTTTCTTTTTTCTGGTGCATAATATAACCCCCGCAGACGCCTAGTTAAGGAGTTATAGCCATTTTTAGATTTTGAATTTTCTTTTTTCTGGTGCATAGTATGACCCCCGCAGACGCCTAGTTAAGGAGTTATAGCCATTTTAAGATTTTGAATTTTCTTTTTTCTGGTGCATGATATGACCCCCGCAGACGCCTAGTTAAGGAGTTATAGCCATTTTAAAATTTTGAATTTTCTTTTTTCTGGTGCATAATATGGCCCCCGCAGACGCCTAGTTAAGGAGTTATAGCCATTTTAAGATTTTGAATTTTCTTTTTTCTGGTGCATGATATGACCCCCGCAGACGCCTAGTTAAGGAGTTATAGCCATTTTAAGATTTTGAATTTTCTTTTTTCTGGTGCATAATATGGCCCCCGCAGACGCCTAGTTTAGGAGTTATAGCCATTTTAAGATTTTGAATTTTCTTTTTTCTGGTGCATAATATGACCCCCGCAGACGCCTAGTTTAGGAGTTATAGCCATTTTAAGATTTTGAATTTTCTTTTTTCTGGTGCATAATATGACCCCCGCAGACGCCGAGTTTAGGAGTTATAGCCATTTTAAGATTTTGAATTTTCTTTTTTCTGGTGCATAATATGACCCCAGCTGACGCCTAGTTTAAGAGTTATAGCCATTTTAAGATTTTGAATTTTTTTTTCTGGTGCATAATATGACCCCCGCAGACGCCTAGTTAAGGAGTTATAGCCATTTTAAGATTTTGAATTTTCTTTTTTCTGGTGCATGATATGACCCCCGCAGACGCCTAGTTAAGGAGTTATAGCCATTTTAAGATTTTGAATTTTCTTTTTTCTGGTGCATAATATGGCCCCCGCAGACGCCTAGTTTAGGAGTTATAGCCATTTTAAGATTTTGAATTTTCTTTTTTCTGGTGCATAATATGGCCCCCGCAGACGCCTAGTTTAGGAGTTATAGCCATTTTAAGATTTTGAATTTTCTTTTTTCTGGTGCATAATATGACCCCCGCAGACGCCTAGTTTAGGAGTTATAGCCATTTTAAGATTTTGAATTTTCTTTTTTCTGGTGCATAATATAACCCCCGCAGACGCCTAGTTAAGGAGTTATAGCCATTTTTAGATTTCGAATTTTTTTTTTTTGGTGCATAATATGACCCCCGCAGACGCCTAGTTTAGGAGTTATAGCCATTTTAAGATTTAGAATTTTTTTTTCTGATGCATAATATGACCCCCGCAGACGCCTAGTTTAGGAGTTATAGCCATTTTAAGATTTTGAATTTTCTTTTTTGGTGCATAATATGACCCCCGCAGACGCCTAGTTAAGGAGTTATAGCTATTTTAAGATTTTGAATTTTCTTTTTTCTGGTGCATAATATAACCCCCGCAGACGCCTAGTTAAGGAGTTATAGCCATTTTAAGATTTTGAATTTTCTTTTTTCTGGTGCATGATATGACCCCCGCAGACGCCTAGTTTAGGAGTTATAGCCATTTTAAGATTTTGAATTTTCTTTTTTCTGGTGCATAATATGACCCCCGCAGACGCCTAGTTTAGGAGTTATAGCCATTTTAAAATTTTGAATTTTCTTTTTTCTGGTGCATAGTATGACCCCCGCAGACGCCTAGTTTAGGCGTTATAGCCATTTTAAGATTTTGAATTTTTTTTTCTGGTGCATAATATGACCCCCGCAGACGCCTAGTTAAGGAGTTATAACCATTTTAAGATTTTGAATTTTCTTTTTTCTGGTGCATAATATGACCCCCGCAGACGCCTAGTTTAGGAGTTATAGCCATTTTAAGATATTGAATTTTCTTTTTTCTGGTGCATAATATGACCCCCGCAGACGCCTAGTTTAGGAGTTATAGCCATTTTAAAATTTTGAATTTTCTTTTTTCTGGTGCATAGTATGACCCCCGCAGACGCCTGGTTTAGGCGTTATAGCCATTTTAAGATTTTGAATTTTTTTTTCTGGTGCATAATATGACCCCCGCAGACGCCTAGTTAAGGAGTTATAACCATTTTAAGATTTTGAATTTTCTTTTTTCTGGTGCATAATATGACCCCCGCAGACGCCTAGTTTAGGAGTTATAGCCATTTTAAGATTTTAAGATTTTGAATTTTCCTTTTTCTGGTGCATAATATGACCCCCGCACACGCCTAGTTTAGGAGTTATAGCCATTTAAAGATTTTGAATTTTCTTTTTTCTGGTGCATAATATGACCCCCGCAGACGCCTAGTTTAGGAGTTATAGCCATTTTAAGATATTGAATTTTCTTTTTTCTGGTGCATAATATGACCCCCGCAGACGCCTAGTTTAGGAGTTATAGCCATTTAAAGATTTTGAATTTTCTTTTTTCTGGTGCATAATATGACCCCCGCAGACGCCTAGTTTAGGAGTTATAGCCATTTTAAGATTTTGAATTTTCTTTTTTCTGGTGCATAATATGACCCCAGCTGACGCCTAGTTTAAGAGTTATAGCCATTTTAAGATTTTGAATTTTTTTTTCTGGTGCATAATATGACCCCCGCAGACGCCTAGTTAAGGAGTTATAGCCATTTTAAGATTTTGAATTTTCTTTTTTCTGGTGCATGATATGACCCCCGCAGACGCCTAGTTAAGGAGTTATAGCCATTTTAAGATTTTGAATTTTCTTTTTTCTGATGCATAATATGACCCCCGCAGACGCCTAGTTTAGGAGTTATAGCCATTTTAAGATTTTGAATTTTCTTTTTTCTGGTGCATAATATGACCCCCGCAGACGCCTAGTTTAGGAGTTATAGCCATTTTAAGATTTTGAATTTTCTTTTTTCTGGTGCATAATATGACCCCCGCAGACGCCTAGTTTAGGAGTTATAGCCATTTTAAGATTTTGAATTTTCTTTTTTGGTGCATAATATGACCCCCGCAGACGCCTAGTTAAGGAGTTATAGCTATTTTAAGATTTTGAATTTTCTTTTTTCTGGTGCATAATATAACCCCCGCAGACGCCTAGTTTAGGAGTTATAGCCATTTTAAGATTTTGAATTTTCTTTTTTCTGGTGCATGATATGACCCCCGCAGACGCCTAGTTTAGGAGTTATAGCCATTTTAAGATTTTGAATTTTCTTTTTTCTGGTGCATAATATGACCCCCGCAGACGCCTAGTTTAGGAGTTATAGCCATTTTAAAATTTTGAATTTTCTTTTTTCTGGTGCATAGTATGACCCCCGCAGACGCCTAGTTTAGGCGTTATAGCCATTTTAAGATTTTGAATTTTTTTTTCTGGTGCATAATATGACCCCCGCAGACGCCTAGTTAAGGAGTTATAACCATTTTAAGATTTTGAATTTTCTTTTTTCTGGTGCATAATATGACCCCCGCAGACGTCTAGTTTAGGAGTTATAGCCATTTTAAGATATTGAATTTTCTTTTTTCTGGTGCATAATATGACCCCCGCAGACGCCTAGTTTAGGAGTTATAGCCATTTTAAAATTTTGAATTTTCTTTTTTCTGGTGCATAGTATGACCCCCGCAGACGCCTAGTTAAGGAGTTATAACCATTTTAAGATTTTGAATTTTCTTTTTTCTGGTGCATAATATGACCCCCGCAGACGCCTAGTTTAGGAGTTATAGCCATTTTAAGATTTTAAGATTTTGAATTTTCCTTTTTCTGGTGCATAATATGACCCCCGCACACGCCTAGTTTAGGAGTTATAGCCATTTAAAGATTTTGAATTTTCTTTTTTCTGGTGCATAATATGACCCCCGCAGACGCCTAGTTTAGGAGTTATAGCCATTTTAAGATATTGAATTTTCTTTTTTCTGGTGCATAATATGACCCCCGCAGACGCCTAGTTTAGGAGTTATAGCCATTTAAAGATTTTGAATTTTCTTTTTTCTGGTGCATAATATGACCCCCGCAGACGCCTAGTTTAGGAGTTATAGCCATTTTAAGATTTTGAATTTTCTTTTTTCTGGTGCATAATATGACCCCAGCTGACGCCTAGTTTAAGAGTTATAGCCATTTTAAGATTTTGAATTTTTTTTTCTGGTGCATAATATGACCCCCGCAGACGCCTAGTTAAGGAGTTATAGCCATTTTAAGATTTTGAATTTTCTTTTTTCTGGTGCATGATATGACCCCCGCAGACGCCTAGTTAAGGAGTTATAGCCATTTTAAGATTTTGAATTTTCTTTTTTCTGATGCATAATATGACCCCCGCAGACGCCTAGTTTAGGAGTTATAGCCATTTTAAGATTTTGAATTTTCTTTTTTCTGGTGCATAATATGACCCCCGCAGACGCCTAGTTTAGGAGTTATAGCCATTTTAAGATTTTGAATTTTCTTTTTTCTGGTGCATAATATGACCCCCGCAGACGCCTAGTTTAGGAGTTATAGCCATTTTAAGATTTTGAATTTTCTTTTTTGGTGCATAATATGACCCCCGCAGACGCCTAGTTAAGGAGTTATAGCTATTTTAAGATTTTGAATTTTCTTTTTTCTGGTGCATAATATAACCCCCGCAGACGCCTAGTTTAGGAGTTATAGCCATTTTAAGATTTTGAATTTTCTTTTTTCTGGTGCATGATATGACCCCCGCAGACGCCTAGTTTAGGAGTTATAGCCATTTTAAGATTTTGAATTTTCTTTTTTCTGGTGCATAATATGACCCCCGCAGACGCCTAGTTTAGGAGTTATAGCCATTTTAAAATTTTGAATTTTCTTTTTTCTGGTGCATAGTATGACCCCCGCAGACGCCTAGTTGGCTAGATCAATATCTATATTTTAACAAACATATAGATGTTGCTCTGGCCAGAGCCAGAGGTGCTTTTGCCCTTACAAGGAGACTGTTTTATAACAGCCAACTCGATGCGAGGGTGAAGGTGATCTGCTACATGGCCCTTATCAGGCCCATGCTTGTATTTGGATGCCCGGTGTGGTTCAACGTGAGAGCACGTTTATTGGAAAAGATTCGGGTGTTTGAGAGGGCTTGCCTTAGGGCTTGTCTTCGGTTATACAGAACACCAGAATCTGAGTACATAAAATTCTATCGCAATGAGGTCTTGTACGATAGGGCGAACCTAATAAGAGTGGACAATTTTGTTATTAAGTTGACTCGAAGGCACATTGCAAGAGCAATGACATCGTCGAACAACCTGATCTCTGGGGCTTACTACCCTAATTATATGTATCATGAGAGAGTTCGCTTTGACGGCTATGTTCCTCCAGAAGCGTTCCTCTACCTTGATAGCAAAGGTCTGATCCAGGACAGATTGGCTGTGCCGCTAATCTTCCACGTTGCTCGAACAGCTGCGGACAGGCGACTCAACTACGACAGAGACGTCGCACACGGCAGTGCGCAGCGTCTCCGGTTCAGTAGGGCGGTAGGGAGTCGCGACATAAGGGATGTTGCTCGGCAGCACCA
The DNA here is from genome assembly GCA_963966105.1 of Volucella zonaria. Classification (NCBI taxonomy): domain Eukaryota; kingdom Metazoa; phylum Arthropoda; class Insecta; order Diptera; family Syrphidae; genus Volucella; species Volucella zonaria. The sequence goes on along the minus strand of CAWYQB010000254.1, from coordinate 2,113,373 downwards.
ACAATTTTGGTGGCTAGTTGAAGGAAGGGAGAGTTCGTCGTCGAATTCCTCCAATAATTGGTAGCTTCATGTGAAGCAAAGTGGGTCGCCTAAGTTTTGTTTAGCCATGGCCGGCTAACATAGTTTAAAGTAGTTTTAAGTAGTTTTAAGTAGTTTTAAGTAGGAGTAAGTTAGATTTAAGAAAAAAAAATATATAAAAACCAAAAAAAAAAAATTAATAAAAATAAAAAATTAAAAAAAAAAGAACATACATCTATATATATATATACATATATTTATATATTAAGTATATATATATTATGTATATATATATATATATATGTATGTACTAGATGTAAGTAGATTAAGACTTATTTTTAGGTAGTTTTTAGGATTTTAGTTTTAAGTTTTATAATAAAATATAAAAAAAGTCATGTTACTAAGTTTTTTTTTTTGTAAAAAATGTTTTCTTAGTTTTAATTATAAGGAATAGAAATAGTATATTATAGTAGTAAGGTACGTCGAAAGACATAATTTAAGTGTTAGGTTTAACTTAGAGTGCCCGTATGGGGCCAGTAAGCTAGAATAAGATACGAGTAATTTTAAGTTAATTAAGCTAATTTTTAAGCATTTTTGTCTAGCAAGTAAGAGTAAATTAAGTAATACAATAAAAATGCATATAAACTGACTGAACTGCAGACGCCTAGTTTAGGCGTTATAGCCATTTTAAGATTTTGAATTTTTTTTTCTGGTGCATAATATGACCCCCGCAGACGCCTAGTTAAGGAGTTATAACCATTTTAAGATTTTGAATTTTCTTTTTTCTGGTGCATAATATGACCCCCGCAGACGCTTAGTTTAGGAGTTATAGCCATTTTAAGATTTTGAATTTTTTTTTTGGTGCATGATATGACCCCCGCAGACGCGTAGTTTAGGAGTTATAGCCATTTTAAGATTTTGAATTTTCTTTTTTCTGGTGCATAATATGACCCCCGCAGACGCCTAGTTTAGGAGTTATAACCATTTTAAGATTTTGAATTTTCTTTTTTGGTGCATAATATGACCCCCGCAGACGCCTAGTTAAGGAGTTATAGCTATTTTAAGATTTTGAATTTTCTTTTTTCTGGTGCATAATATAACTCCCGCAGACGCCTAGTTAAGGAGTTATAGCCATTTTAAGATTTTGAATTTTCTTTTTTCTGGTGCATGATATGACCCCCGCAGACGCCTAGTTTAGGAGTTATAGCCATTTTAAGATTTTGAATTTTCTTTTTTCTGGTGCATAATATGACCCCCGCAGACGCCTAGTTTAGGAGTTATAGCCATTTTAAAATTTTGAATTTTCTTTTTTCTGGTGCATAGTATGACCCCCGCAGACGCCTAGTTTAGGCGTTATAGCCATTTTAAGATTTTGAATTTTTTTTTCTGGTGCATAATATGACCCCCGCAGACGCCTAGTTAAGGAGTTATAACCATTTTAAGATTTTGAATTTTCTTTTTTCTGGTGCATAATATGACCCCCGCAGACGCCTAGTTTAGGAGTTATAGCCATTTTAAGATTTTGAATTTTTTTTTTTGGTGCATGATATGACCCCCGCAGACGCCTAGTTTAGGAGTTATAGCCATTTTAAGATTTTGAATTTTCTTTTTTCTGGTGCATAATATGACCCCCGCAGACGCCTAGTTTAGGAGTTATAGCCATTTTAAGATTTTGAATTTTTTTTTTTCTGGTGCATAATATGACCCCAGCTGACGCCTAGTTTCAGAGTTATAGCCATTTTAAGATTTTGAATTTTTTTTTCTGGTGCATAATATGACCCCCGCAGACGCCTAGTTAAGGAGTTATAACCATTTTAGGATTTTGAATTTTCTTTTTTCTGGTGCATGATATGATCCCCGCAGACGCCTAGTTAAGGAGTTATAGCCATTTTAAGATTTTGAATTTTCTTTTTTCTGATGCATAATATGACCCCCGCAGACGCCTAGTTTAGGAGTTATAGCCATTTTAAGATTTTGAATTTTCTTTTTTCTGGTGCATAATATGACCCCCGCAGACGCCTAGTTTAGGAGTTATAGCCATTTTAAGATTTTGAATTTTCTTTTTTGGTGCATAATATGACCCCCGCAGACGCCTAGTTAAGGAGTTATAGCTATTTTAAGATTTTGAATTTTTTTTTTTCTGGTGCATAATATAACCCCCGCAGACGCCTAGTTAAGGAGTTATAGCCATTTTAAGATTTTGAATTTTCTTTTTTCTGGTGCATGATATGACCCCCGCAGACGCCTAGTTTAGGAGCTATAGCCATTTTAAGATTTTGAAATTTCTTTTTTCTGGTGCATAATATGACCCCCGCAGACGCCTAGTTTAGGAGTTATAGCCATTTTAAAATTTTGAATTTTCTTTTTTCTGGTGCATAGTATGACCCCCGCAGACGCCTAGTTTAGGCGTTATAGCCATTTTAAGATTTTGAATTTTTTTTTCTGGTGCATAATATGACCCCCGCAGACGCCTAGTTAAGGAGTTATAACCATTTTAAGATTTTGAATTTTCTTTTTTCTGGTGCATAATATGACCCCCGCAGACGCTTAGTTTAGGAGTTATAGCCATTTTAAGATTTTGAATTTTTTTTTTTGGTGCATGATATGACCCCCGCAGACGCGTAGTTTATGAGTTATAGCCATTTTAAGATTTTGAATTTTCTTTTTTCTGGTGCATATTATGACCCCCGCAGACGCCTAGTTTAGGAGTTATAGCCATTTTAAGATTTTGAATTTTCTTTTTTTTGGTGCATGATATGACCCCCGCAGACGCCTAGTTAAGGAGTTATAGCCATTTTAAGATTTTGAATTTTCTTTTTTCTGGTGCATAATATGATCCCCGCAGACGCCTAGTTTAGGAGTTATAGCCATTTTAAGATTTTGAATTTTCTTTTTTCTGGTGCATAATATGACCCCCGCAGACGCCTAGTTTAGGAGTTATAGCCATTTTAAGATTTTGAATTTTCTTTTTTCTGTTGCATAATATGACCCCCGCAGACGCCTAGTTTAGGAGTTATAGCCATTTTAAGATTTTTAATTTTCTATTTTGGTGCATAATATGACCCCCGCAGACGCCTAGTTAAGGAGTTATAGCTATTTTAAGATTTTGAATTTTCTTTTTTCTGGTGCATAATATAACCCCCGCAGACGCCTAGTTAAGGTGTTATAGCCATTTTAAGATTTTGAATTTTCTTTTTTCTGGTGCATGATATGACCCCCGCAGACGCCTAGTTTAGGAGTTATAGCCATTTTAAGATTTTGAATTTTCTTTTTTCTGGTGCATAATATGACCCCCGCAGACGCCTAGTTTAGGAGTTATAGCCATTTTAAAATTTTGAATTTTCTTTTTTCTGGTGCATAGTATGACCCCCGCAGACGCCTAGTTTAGGCGTTATAGCCATTTTAAGATTTTGAATTTTTTTTTCTGGTGCATAATATGACCCCCGCAGACGCCTAGTTAAGGAGTTATAACCATTTTAAGATTTTGAATTTTCTTTTTTCTGGTGCATAATATGACCCCCGCAGACGCCTAGTTTAGGAGTTATAGCCATTTTAAGATTTTGAATTTTTTTTTTTGGTGCATGATATGACCCCCGCAGACGCCTAGTTTAGGAGTTATAGCCATTTTAAGATTTTGAATTTTCTTTTTTCTGGTGCATAATATGACCCCCGCAGACGCCTAGTTTAGGAGTTATAGCCATTTTAAGATTTTGAATTTTCTTTTTTCTGGTGCATAATATGACCCCAGCTGACGCCTAGTTTAAGAGTTATAGCCATTTTAAGATTTTGAATTTTTTTTTCTGGTGCATAATATGACCCCCGCAGACGCCTAGTTAAGGAGTTATAGCCATTTTAAGATTTTGAATTTTCTTTTTTCTGGTGCATGATATGACCCCCGCAGACGCCTAGTTAAGGAGTTATAGCCATTTTAAGATTTTGAATTTTCTTTTTTCTGGTGCATAATATGACCCCCGCAGACGCCTAGTTTAGGAGTTATAGCCATTTTAAGATTTTGAATTTTCTTTTTTCTGGTGCATAATATGACCCCCGCAGACGCCTAGTTTAGGAGTTATAGCCATTTTAAGATTTTGAATTTTTTTTTTTGGTGCATAATATGACCCCCGCAGACGCCTAGTTTAGGAGTTATAGCCATTTTAAGATTTAGAATTTTTTTTTCTGGTGCATAATATGACCCCCGCAGACGCCTAGGTTAGGAGTTATAGCCATTTTAAGATTTTGAATTTTCTTTTTTGGTGCATAATATGACCCCCGCAGACGCCTAGTTAAGGAGTTATAGCTATTTTAAGATTTTGAATTTTCTTTTTTCTGGTGCATAATATAACCCCCGCAGACGCCTAGTTAAGGAGTTATAGCCATTTTAAGATTTTGAATTTTCTTTTTTCTGGTGCATGATATGACCCCCGCAGACGCCTAGTTTAGGAGTTATAGCCATTTTAAGATTTTGAATTTTCTTTTTTCTGGTGCATAATATGACCCCCGCAGACGCCTAGTTTAGGAGTTATAGCCATTTTAAAATTTTGAATTTTCTTTTTTCTGGTGCACAGTATGACCCCCGCAGACGCCTAGTATAGGCGTTATAGCCATTTTAAGATTTTGAATTTTTTTTTCTGGTGCATAATATGACCCCCGCAGACGCCTAGTTAAGGAGTTATAACCATTTTAAGATTTTGAATTTTCTTTTTTCTGGTGCATAATATGACCACCGCAGACGCCTAGTTTAGGAGTTATAGCCATTTTAAGATTTTGAATTTTTTTTTTTGGTGCATGATATGACCCCCGCAGACGCCTAGTTAAGGAGTTATAACCATTTTAAGATTTTGAATTTTCTTTTTTCTGGTGCATAATATGACCCCCGCAGACGCCTAGTTTAGGAGTTATAGCCATTTTAAGATTTTGAATTTTTTTTTTTGGTGCATGATATGACCCCCGCAGACGCCTAGTTTAGGAGTTATAGCCATTTTAAGATTTTGAATTTTCTTTTTTCTGGTGCATAATATGACCCCCGCAGACGCCTAGTTTAGGAGTTATAGCCATTTTAAGATTTTGAATTTTCTTTTTTCTGTTGCATAATATGACCCCCGCAGACGCCTAGTTTAGGAGTTATAGCCATTTTAAGATTTTTAATTTTCTATTTTGGTGCATAATATGACCCCCGCAGACGCCTAGTTAAGGAGTTATAGCTATTTTAAGATTTTGAATTTTCTTTTTTCTGGTGCATAATATAACCCCCGCAGACGCCTAGTTAAGGTGTTATAGCCATTTTAAGATTTTGAATTTTCTTTTTTCTGGTGCATAATATGACCCCCGCAGACGCCTAGTTAAGGAGTTATAGCCATTTTAAGATTTTGAATTTTCTTTTTTCTGTTGCATAATATGACCCCCGCAGACGCCTAGTTTAGGAGTTATAGCCATTTTAAGATTTTTAATTTTCTATTTTGGTGCATAATATGACCCCCGCAGACGCCTAGTTAAGGAGTTATAACCATTTTAAGATTTTGAATTTTCTTTTTTCTGGTGCATGATATGACCCCCGCAGACGCCTAGTTAAGGAGTTATAGCCATTTTAAGATTTTGAATTTTCTTTTTTCTGATGCATAATATGACCCCCGCAGACGCGTAGTTTAGGAGTTATAGCCATTTTAAGATTTTGATTTTTTTTTTTCTGGTGCATATTATGACCCCCGCAGACGCCTAGTTTAGGAGTTATAGCCATTTTAAGATTTTGAATTTTCTTTTTTTTGGTGCATGATATGACCCCCGCAGACGCCTAGTTAAGGAGTTATAGCCATTTTAAGATTTTGAATTTTCTTTTTTCTGGTGCATAATATGACCCCCGCAGACGCCTAGTTTAGGAGTTATAGCCATTTTAAGATTTTGAATTTTCTTTTTTCTGGTGCATATTATGACCCCCGCAGACGCGTAGTTTAGGAGTTATAGCCATTTTAAGATTTTGAATTTTCTTTTTTCTGGTGCATATTATGACCCCCGCAGACGCCTAGTTTAGGAGTTATAGCCATTTTAAGATTTTGAATTTTCTTTTTTTTGGTGCATGATATGACCCCCGCAGACGCCTAGTTAAGGAGTTATAACCATTTTAAGATTTTGAATTTTCTTTTTTCTGGTGCATAATATGACCACCGCAGACGCCTAGTTTAGGAGTTATAGCCATTTTAAGATTTTGAATTTTTTTTTCTGGTGCATGCTATGACCCCCGCAGACGCCTAGTTTAGGAGTTATAGCCATTTTAAGATTTTGAATTTTCTTTTTTCTGGTGCATAATATGACCCCCGCAGACGCCTAGTTTAGGAGTTATAGCCATTTTAAGATTTTGAATTTTCTTTTTTCTGGTGCATAATATGACCCCCGCAGACGCCTAGTTAAGGAGTTATAGCCATTTTAAGATTTTGAATTTTCTTTTTTCTGTTGCATAATATGACCCCCGCAGACGCCTAGTTTAGGAGTTATAGCCATTTTAAGATTTTTAATTTTCTATTTTGGTGCATAATATGACCCCCGCAGACGCCTAGTTAAGGAGTTATAACCATTTTAAGATTTTGAATTTTCTTTTTTCTGGTGCATGATATGACCCCCGCAGACGCCTAGTTAAGGAGTTATAGCCATTTTAAGATTTTGAATTTTCTTTTTTCTGATGCATAATATGACCCCCGCAGACGCGTAGTTTAGGAGTTATAGCCATTTTAAGATTTTGAATTTTCTTTTTTCTGGTGCATATTATGACCCCCGCAGACGCCTAGTTTAGGAGTTATAGCCATTTTAAGATTTTGAATTTTCTTTTTTTTGGTGCATGATATGACCCCCGCAGACGCCTAGTTAAGGAGTTATAGCCATTTTAAGATTTTGAATTTTCTTTTTTCTGGTGCATAATATGACCCCCGCAGACGCCTAGTTTAGGAGTTATAGCCATTTTAAGATTTTGAATTTTCTTTTTTCTGGTGCATAATATGACCCCCGCAGACGCCTAGTTTAGGAGTTATAGCCATTTTAAGATTTTGAATTTTCTTTTTTCTGTTGCATAATATGACCCCCGCAGACGCCTAGTTTAGGAGTTATAGCCATTTTAAGATTTTTAATTTTGTATTTTGGTGCATAATATGACCCCCGCAGACTCCTAGTTAAGGAGTTATAGCTATTTTAAGATTTTGAATTTTCTTTTTTCTGGTGCATAATATAACCCCCGCAGACGCCTAGTTAAGGTGTTATAGCCATTTTAAGATTTTGAATTTTCTTTTTTCTGGTGCATGATATGACCCCCGCAGACGCCTAGTTTAGGAGTTATAGCCATTTTAAGATTTTGAATTTTCTTTTTTCTGGTGCATAATATGACCCCCGCAGACGCCTAGTTTAGGAGTTATAGCCATTTTAAAATTTTGAATTTTCTTTTTTCTGGTGCATAGTATGACCCCCGCAGACGCCTAGTTTAGGCGTTATAGCCATTTTAAGATTTTGAATTTTTTTTTCTGGTGCATAATATGACCCCCGCAGACGCCTAGTTAAGGAGTTATAACCATTTTAAGATTTTGAATTTTCTTTTTTCTGGTGCATAATATGACCCCCGCAGACGCCTAGTTTAGGAGTTATAGCCATTTTAAGATTTTGAATTTTTTTTTTTGGTGCATGATATGACCCCCGCAGACGCCTAGTTTAGGAGTTATAGCCATTTTAAGATTTTGAATTTTCTTTTTTCTGGTGCATAATATGACCCCCGCAGACGCCTAGTTTAGGAGTTATAGCCATTTTAAGATTTTGAATTTTCTTTTTTCTGGTGCATAATATGACAACAGCTGACGCCTAGTTTAAGAGTTATAGCCATTTTAAGATTTTGAATTTTTTTTTCTGGTGCATAATATGACCCCCGCAGACGCCTAGTTAAGGAGTTATAGCCATTTTAAGATTTTGAATTTTCTTTTTTCTGGTGCATGATATGACCCCCGCAGACGCCTAGTTAAGGAGTTATAGCCATTTTAAGATTTTGAATTTTCTTTTTTCTGGTGCATAATATGACCCCCGCAGACGCCTAGTTTAGGAGTTATAGCCATTTTAAGATTTTGAATTTTCTTTTTTCTGGTGCATAATATGACCCCCGCAGACGCCTAGTTTAGGAGTTATAGCCATTTTAAGATTTTGAATTTTTTTTTTTGGTGCATAATATGACCCCCGCAGACGCCTAGTTTAGGAGTTATAGCCATTTTAAGATTTAGAATTTTTTTTTCTGGTGCATAATATGACCCCCGCAGACGCCTAGGTTAGGAGTTATAGCCATTTTAAGATTTTGAATTTTCTTTTTTGGTGCATAATATGACCCCCGCAGACGCCTAGTTAAGGAGTTATAGCTATTTTAAGATTTTGAATTTTCTTTTTTCTGGTGCATAATATAACCAACGCAGACGCCTAGTTAAGGAGTTATAGCCATTTTAAGATTTTGAATTTTCTTTTTTCTGGTGCATGATATGACCCCCGCAGACGCCGAGTTTAGGAGTTATAGCCATTTTAAGATTTTGAATTTTCTTTTTTCTGGTGCATAATATGACCCCCGCAGACGCCTAGTTTAGGAGTTATAGCCATTTTAAAATTTTGAATTTTCTTTTTTCTGGTGCATAGTATGACCCCCGCAGACGCCTAGTTTAGGCGTTATAGCCATTTTAAGATTTTGAATTTTTTTTTCTGGTGCATAATATGACCCCCGCAGACGCCTAGTTAAGGAGTTATAACCATTTTAAGATTTTGAATTTTCTTTTTTCTAGTGCATAATATGACCCCCGCAGACGCCTAGTTTAGGAGTTATAGCCATTTTAAGATTTGGAATTTTTTTTTTTGGTGCATGATATGACCCCCGCAGACGCCTAGTTAAGGAGTTATAACCATTTTAAGATTTTGAATTTTCTTTTTTCTGGTGCATAATATGACCCCCGCAGACGACTAGTTTAGGAGTTATAGCCATTTTAAGATTTTGAATTTTTTTTTTTGGTGCATGATATGACCCCCGCAGACGCCTAGTTTAGGAGTTATAGCCATTTTAAGATTTTGAATTTTCTTTTTTCTGGTGCATAATATGACCCCCGCAGACGCCTAGTTTAGGAGTTATAGCCATTTTAAGATTTTGAATTTTCTTTTTTGGTGCATAATATGACCCCCGCAGACGCCTAGTTAAGGAGTTATAGCTATTTTAAGATTTTGAATTTTCTTTTTTCTGGTGCATAATATAACCCCCGCAGACGCCTAGTTAAGGAGTTATAGCCATTTTAAGATTTTGAATCTTTTTTTCTGGTGCATAATATGACCCCCGCAGACGCCTAGTTTAGGAGTTATAGCCATTTTAAGATTTTGAATTTTCTTTTTTCTGGTGCATAATATGACCAACGCAGACGCCTAGTTTAGGAGTTATAGCCATTTTAAGATTTTGAATTTTCTTTTTTCTGGTGCATAATATGACCCCCGCAGACGCCTAGTTTAGGAGTTATAGCCATTTTAAGATTTTGCATTTTCTTTTTTGGTGCATAATATGACCCCCGCAGACGCCTAGTTTAGGAGTTATAGCCATTTTAAGATTTTGAATTTTTTTTTCTGGTGCATAATATGACCCCCGCAGACGCCTAGTTTAGGAGTTATAGCCATTTTAAGATTTTGAATTTTTTTTTCTGGTGCATAATATGAACCCCGCAGACGCCTAGTTTAGGAGTTATAGCCATTTTAAGATTTTGAATTTTCTTTTTTCTGGTGCTTAATTTGACCGCCGCAGACGCCTAGTTTAGGAGTTATAGCCATTTTAAGATTTTGAATTTTATTTTCTGGTGCATAATATGACCCCCGCAGACGCCTAGTTTAGGAGTTATAGCCATTTTAAGATTTTGAATTTTCTTTTTTCTGGTGCATAATATGACCAACGCAGACGCCTAGTTTAGGAGTTATAGCCATTTTAAGATTTTAAATTTTCTTTTTTCTGGTGCTTAATATGACCGCCGTAGACGCCTAGTTTAGGAGTTATAGCCATTTTAAGATTTTGAATTTTATTTTCTGGTGCATAATATGACCCCCGCAGACGCCTAGTTTAGGAGTTATAGCCATTTTAAGATTTTGAATTTTCTTTTTTCTGGTGCATAATATGACCAACGCAGACGCCTAGTTTAGGAGTTATAGCCATTTTAAGATTTTGAATTTTCTTTTTTCTGGTGCTTAATATGACCGCCGCAGACGCCTAGTTTAGGAGTTATAGCCATTTTAAGATTTTGAATTTTATTTTCTGGTGCATAATATGACCCCCGCAGACGCCTAGCTTAGGAGTAATAGCCATTTTAAGATTTTGAATTTTCTTTTTTCTGGTACATAATATGACTCCCGCAGACGCCTAGTTTAGGAGTTATAGCCATTTTAAGATTTTGCATTTTCTTTTTTGGTGCATAATATGACCCCCGCAGACGAATAGTTTAGGAGTTATAGCCATTTTAAGATTTTGAATTTTTTTTTCTGGTGCATAATATGACCCCCGCAGACGCCTAGCTTAGGAGTTATAGCCATTTTAAGATTTTGAATTTTCTTTTTTCTGGTACATAATATGACCCCCGCAGACGCCTAGTTTAGGAGTTATAGCCATTTTAAGATTTTGCATTTTCTTTTTTGGTGCATAATATGACCCCCGCAGACGCCTAGTTTAGGAGTTATATCCATTTTAAGATTTTGAATTTTATTTTTTGGTGCATAATAGGACCCCCGCAGACGCCTAGTAGCCATTTTAAGATTTTGAATTTTCTTTTTTGGTGCATAATATGACCGCCGCAGACGCCTAGTTTAGGAGTTATAGCCATTTTAAGATTTTGAATTTTCTTTTTTCTGGTGCTTAATATGACCGCCGCAGACGCCTAGTTTAGGAGTTATAGCCATTTTAAGATTTTGAATTTTATTTTCTGGTGCATAATATGACCCCCGCAGACGCCTAGCTTAGGAGTTATAGCCATTTTAAGATTTTGAATTTTCTTTTTTCTGGTACATAATATGACCCCCGCAGACGCCTAGTTTAGGAGTTATAGCCATTTTAAGATTTTGCATTTTCTTTTTTGGTGCATAATATGACCCCTGCAGACGAATAGTTTAGGAGTTATAGCCATTTTAAGATTTTGAATTTTTTTTTCTGGTGCATAATATGACCCCCGCAGACGCCTAGCTTAGGAGTTATAGCCATTTTAAGATTTTGAATTTTCTTTTTTCTGGTACATAATATGACCCCCGCAGACGCCTAGTTTAGGAGTTATAGCCATTTTAAGATTTTGCATTTTCTTTTTTGGTGCATAATATGACCCCCGCAGACGCCTAGTTTAGGAGTTATAGCCATTTTAAGATTTTGAATTTTCTTTTTTCTGGTACATAATATGACCCCAGCAGACGCCTAGTTAAGGAGTTATAGCCATTTTAAGATTTTGAATTTTTTTTCTGGTGCATAATATGACCCCCGCAGACGCCTAGTTTAGGAGTTATAGCCATTTTAAGATTTTGAATTTTCTTTTTTCTGGTGCATAATATGACCCCCGCAGACGCCTAGTTTAGGAGTTATAGCCATTTTAAGATTTTGAATTTTCTTTTTTCCGGTGCATAATATGACCCCCGCAGACGCCTAGTTAAGGAGTTATAGCCATTTTAAGATTTCGCATTTTCTTTTTTGGTGCATAATATGACCCCCGCAGACGCCTAGTTTAGGAGTTATAGCCATTTTAAGATTTTGAATTTTTTTTTTTGGTGCACAATATGACCCCCGCAGACGCCTAGTTTAGGAGTTATAGCCATTTTAAGATTTTGAATTTTCTTTTTTCTGTTGCATAATATGACCCCCGCAGACGCCTAGTTTAGGAGTTATAGCCATTTTAAGATTTTGAATTTTCTCTTTTCTGGTGCATAATATGACCCCCGCAGACGCCTAGTTAAGGAGTTATAGCCATTTTAAGATTTTGAATTTTTTTTTTCTGGTGCATAATATGACCCCCGCTCACGCCTAGTTAAGGAGTTATAGCCATTTTAAGATCTTGAATTTTCTTTTTTAGGAGTTATAGCCATTTTAAGATTTTGAATTTTCTTTTTTCTGGTGCATAATATGACCCCCGCAGACGCCTAGTTAAGGAGTTATAGCCATTTTAAGATTTTGAATTTTCTTTTTTCTGGTGCACAATATGACCCCCGCAGACGCCTTGTTAAGGAGTTATAGCCATTTTAAGGTTTTGAATTTTCTTTTTTCAGGTGCATAATATGACCCCCGCAGACGCCTAGTTAAGGAGTTATAGCCATTTTAAGATTTTGAATTTTCTTTTTTCTGGTGCATAATATGACCCCCGCAGACGCCTAGTTTAGGAGTTATAGCCATTTTAAGATTTTGAATTTTCTTTTTTCTGGTGCATGATATGACCCCCGCAGACGCCTAGTTAAGGAGTTATAGCCATTTTAAGATTTTGAATTTTCTTTTTTCTGGTGCATAATATGACCCCCGCAGACGCCTAGTTTAGGAGTTATAGCCATTTTAAGATTTTGAATTTTCTTTTTTCTGGTGCATAATATGACCCCCGCAGACGCCTAGTTTAGGAGTTATAGCCATTTTAAGAGTTTGAATTTTCTTTTTTCTGGTGCATAATATGACCCCCGCAGACGCCTAGTTTAGGAGTTATAGCCATTTTAAGATTTTGAATTTTTTTTTTTGGTGCATAATATGACCCCCGCAGACGCCTAGTTTAGGAGTTATAGCCATTTTAAGATTTTGAATTTTTTTTTTTGGTGCATGATATGACCCCCGCAGACGCCTAGTTTAGGAGTTATAGCCATTTTAAGATTTTGAATTTTCTTTTTTCTGGTGCATAATATAACCCCCGCAGACGCCTAGTTAAGGAGTTATAGCCATTTTAAGATTTTGAATTTTCTTTTTTCTGGAGCACAATATGACCCCCGCAGACGCCTTGTTAAGGAGTTATAGCCATTTTAAGGTTTTGAATTTTCTTTTTTCTGGTGCATAATATGACCCCCGCAGACGCCTAGTTAAGGAGTTATAGCCATTTTAAGATTTTGAATTTTCTTTTTTCTGGTGCATAATATGACCCCCGCTCACGCCTAGTTAGGGAGTTATAGCCATTTTAAGATTTTGAATTTTCTTTTTTCTGGTGCATGATATGACCCCCGCAGACGCCTAGTTAAGGAGTTATAGCCATTTTAAGATTTAGAATTTTTTTTTCTGGTGCATAATATGACCCCCGCAGCCGCCTAGTTTAGGAGTTATAGCCATTTTAAGATTTTGAATTTTATTTTTTGGTGCATAATAGGACCCCCGCAGACGCCTAGTAGCCATTTTAAGATTTTGAATTTTCTTTTTTGGTGCATAATATGACCGCCGCAGACGCCTAGTTTAGGAGTTATAGCCATTTTAAGATTTTGAATTTTCTTTTTTCTGGTGCTTAATATGACCGCCGCAGACGCCTAGTTTAGGAGTTATAGCCATTTTAAGATTTAGAATTTTATTTTCTGGTGCATAATATGACCCCCGCAGACGCCTAGCTTAGGAGTTATAGCCATTTTAAGATTTTGAATTTTCTTTTTTCTGGTACATAATATGACCCCCGCAGACGCCTAGTTTAGGAGTTATAGCCATTTTAAGATTTTGCATTTTCTTTTTTGGTGCATAATATGACCCCCGCAGACGCCTAGTAGCCATTTTAAGATTTTGAATTTTCTTTTTTGGTGCATAATATGACCGCCGCAGACGCCTAGTTTAGGAGTTATAGCCATTTTAAGATTTTGAATTTTATTATTTATTATTATTATTATAATCTTTATTGTTATGTAAGTAAATTACAAGAACAATATTTGCTTAGCCATAGCTACCAGGACTATCAGCTAATATATATACATATATAATACATGGATAATTATATAGATAGTGTTAATGAAGTTATAATTGTGGGGGTTATAATATTAAACAAAATAATATACATAATTGTTTAGATGTCATTAACAAAATTTAAATACTTAAGCAGCATAAAAGTTTTCTTGATGTTGGTTTCTGATGGTGTCATTAGCAGTTCTTTAAGTGAAAGAGAGCAAGATGTGCTTGTGAGTGCGTCCTTAATCTTCTGGCAGTCGAGGAGATGTTGCATGGATTGTGGTGTATTGTTGCAGCATAGTTGACAGTTGGATGGTGTGGTTTTGTTTAGGAGGTACCCATGAGTAATTTGGGTATGTCCCATTCGGAGACGCAGAAAACATGTTAGCATTTTTTTTGAACAGCTGGATGGGTATATTGTCGAAAGGCCTCCGGGGTTGATAGATGAGTAGTGATGTGTGTAGTCTTTCCAAAGTGTTTGCCTTTTAGCTTCAAAAAGTCTTTTGATTTCCCTCTGAAGATCTATTCTGTTGAGGCAGTTGAACATTTGAAGTGGTTCTTTAATCGCCAATTTCGCTACTTGATCAGCGTTCTCGTTTCCTAGAATTCCCATGTGCCCAGGTACCCAAAGAAGTTTTAATGAATTTTTGTATTGTATCAGTTTGTCCCTGATGGCTTCGATAATTTCACAATCATTGTTGATGTTTTTTAAAGCTTCTAAGGTAGATAAGCTATCTGTACAAATAAGTGTAGTTTTTTCCCCGGCAACAATTGTAGCTTGAAGTATCGCTCTAGCTTCAGCGGTGAAGATTGAAGCGAAATGAGGCAACAAACCCTTTGTGAGGACCCTGTTGTTTTCATTGACAACTGCAAATGAAGTGCAGTGTTCTGTCTTAGAAGCGTCTGTAAAAACAAGTTTCCAATTTTGGTTCTTGAATTGGTTGGATATTTCAAAGAACAATGCTTTGTATATGTCGCTATGTGTCGAGTTTTTTTGGAATGCATGTAGATCAGTAATTATAGATTCTGGGTCTAATTGCCATGGTGGGTGGGTCGGTGTCCTGTGGGTATGAAGGTTGAAGGAGATGTTGAAGTCTTTGGCTGCGGAGATTGCGTTGCACATAGTTGACGGTCGTTTTGAAATCCTTTTACGGGATAATATTTTTTTAGCGTCGGATGTTATTGGCGATTTTTGTGATGATAAGATCTTCGGTAAGAGGAGTGCGGTTAGATAGTCGATCCGTTGTTCGATCGATAGAAGACCACCTTCTGTTAACATATTTTTTATGGGAGTGGTTCTGAAAGCTTTAAGGGCGCATCTGACAGCTGCATGATATTCAGGTTTAATTGTAGAGAGCGAAGATTTACTGCATTTACTGTAGATAACAAGGCCGTAGTCGATTTTTGACAAAATTATAGACTTAACTACTCTTATAATACTGTTTGCATGGGAATAACCATTTGGTGATGATAAATACTTAATTACATTTAGTCTGGTAGCTAAGCTTTTTTTTAATGATTTACAATGTTCATTAAAACTAAATTTAGAGTCAAATATAACTCCTAATATACTTAATGTGTTAACGCTCTTTATGGCTCTATTATTAAAACTAAAGTTCAGCAGATTTTGGCAGCTTGTTTTTTTGCAAATATGCAAAGCTTTAGTTTTGTCAAACGAGACTTTTGCCCCGGATAGTTTGCACCATTTAACTATGTCGGACAAAATGCTGAAAAAGCAGGTCTTAACTTTATTTAAATCTTTGCATTTAGATAATATATACAAGTCGTCTGCATAAAGAGAATGTCGGATTATTTTAAATTTTATTAAAATTGCGCTTAACTCGTGAAAAGCTATTATGAATAAAATTACTGAGAGTGGTGATCCTTGTGGAATACCGTTCTCAATGTTGTAGATTCCGGAGTAGAAGTTATTATGTTTTACGCGAAATTTCCTTTTTAATAAAAATGATTTTACATATTTTAGGATTTTTGGACCGATTCGCCATTCAAAAAGTCTATTTAAAATTATGTGTATTCCGATTCTTTCAAAGGCTTTTTCAAAATCGACTGACAGAATAGACACATGATTTTTTGTAGACAGTGCGGAAGCGATGAAATCGTCTATGTGTAAAAGCGCATCTATTGTAGATCGGCCGTGTTTAAAAGCGACTTGGTTTTCGTCTATAAAATTGTTTTTTTCTATGTACCAAAGCAGTCGATTAGATATTATTTTTTCTAAAATTTTTCCTGTGCAGGGCAGGAGAGAAATTGGTCTGTAACTGTTAATATCTGTTGGTGATTTTTTTGGTTTCGGAATCGGCGTAACACTAGCTGTTTTCCATATCTGAGGGATGTATCCAGATTCGAAAATTTGATTGTATAGGGCAAGCAGGCGAGTTTTGAACGCAGGTGGTGTGTTTTTTAACATGGGATAGGAGATGCGGTCTATGCCCGGCGTTTTTCCCTTTACCTTGCTAAGACAGCTTTCCAGCTCTAATAAATTAATGGGTGATTCGATGGTTTTGGCTGATGGCGAGATGCTATATTCTTGTGGAATGTTATTTATTAGGGAGTATTTTGCTTCGATAAACTCGCAGGGGAAGTTAGAGTCCTTAGTGTAATCAGACCAAGTTAGTCCAATTAGGTTAGCGATCTCAGAAGGGTCGGAAAGAGTTTTATTGTCCGTTTTAATAACTTTAATGCCTCGTTGAATATAATTTCCTGTAAGGGTACGAATGTCAGACCAGATTTTCTTCGAGGAGGCTTTTGGGTTTATATTAGCGGTAAAGTTCTTGAAGGTTTCTTGTTTCGCAACTTTAGCTGCACGTCGGAAGGCGGCATTTGCTTTTTTGTACAAAACAAGGTTTGTAGGGTTTGGGTGTTTTTTGTAAATTTGCCATGCTTTTTGCTTAACTTGACGAAGGTAGCCTAACTCCCTGTTCCACCATGGCACATGTTTTTTTGCTATTATGTTATTCGTTTGTGGAATAGATAAGTTGGCTGCTGATCGGATGGTTTTGGTAAGTACGGCTGCCTCTTTGTTTATATTCGTTGTGGCTGATTTTTTGTCTAGGATTCTACATAGGGTGCTTTGGAATAGTGTCCAGTCTGCTTTATCGGTTACAAATTTGGGCAAGTTTTTGGCGGGTGGTGTTTGGTTACCCATATTGAGTGTGGTTATGATAGGAAAGTGGTCACTACCATGAAGATCAGTAAGTGCGAACCACGATGCAGTTGGATAGATAGTGGCTGAAATAAGAGATAGGTCGACTCTGGTGAAGGTACCATGTGTGGAAAAGTGTGTAGGACTACCGTCGTTAAGCACAATAAAATTAGAGTTGGTGAGAAAATTTTCTATTATTTTACCTCTAGAGTTGGAAAGACTTGAACCCCAAAGTGCGCTCCATGAATTGAAATCACCCGTAACTATAACAGGGGTTGTTATTCCGTTTGTTAAGCTTTCAATGTCTGAGACATTAAAATTTTGATCGGGCGGAATATATACTGAGAGCACAGTAAATTTGCGTTCTAACTCTATCTCAACACCAATGGCGGAAATTGTAGAGTTTATAAAAAAAAAATTATGAGGGATTGACTTGTGAACAAGGAGAGCTATTCCCTGTTTTGAAGTTGTGTTGGTAGGGAGATTATAAAAAAAGGGATTGTATTGTTTTGGGGAAAAAGCTGAAGTTTTATAGGGGATATGAGTTTCTTGTAAGGAGATTATTAGAGGTTTTATTTCATTAATTAGTAGCTGTAGCTCATGAAAATTATTATAATAACCATCAAGGTTCCACTGGAGAATTTTAACTGATGGTGTTGATTTTTTGTGTGCGTTACACACAATATATCTTTGTTTATATTGTGCAAAGCCAAAAAAATTCGGAAAACGTTTTGAAGTTGAGGGTGACTTGTAGACAGTATAATCTGTCTTGTACTGTGTAAAGTCGGGTTGCAAAAGTTTTAAGTTGCTCGATCTTGAATTCAGTGATACAGGCGGCGAATCAATCGAGCTCCCAGGAGAGCTCCTAAGAGAGCTCGATTGATTCAGCATCTGAACCGCAGAGTCGGTGTTTTTAGTTAAACTGCCATTTTTATATGGCATTGTCATCATTGTTCGGCGAGATTAGGTGGTATTGGTTACTCTGAGGGAGATTATTTGATTGATAGGTAAGAGAAGTACGTGCGTTGTATGGGTTTTCTGTGAGTTTTGTATTTAATGTGTTTTGTGTGTGTAAATGACTGTGAGAAAGAGGTTCGATTGAGTTGCTTTTATTTAGTTGAGTTTCTGGCTTGTTTGAGTTGTGCGAATTGGCTAGACCTGGAGTGGCTGATGTGTTATGAGAGAGTTGAGTGTTTTTTTTATGTTGTGTATGTGTGTTTTGGGTGTTGGCTGCTTTATTGAGTGATTCAAAAGCACTCAAGTTTTGACAATTTCCGTCGTTTGCAACATGCGAGTGAGAGGAACTGGCTGTGTGTACAGATGCGGTGTTATTATTTTTTTTTAGAACTGCATATGTTTCTGGTGCTTTCTGTCTAACCAAAGTCAATGGTTCGATTTTGCGGGAGTATGCGGGTGAAGCGGTGTTGGAACGTATTTGGCTAGTTTGAGGGGGAAGTGCGCGAGAATAGGCAGTGGGGGCATTTTCGGTCTGAGCTGGAGTTCTGACAACAGTAGAATAACTGGTAGTAAGTGCTGGAGCAGGGTTTTGCTTACCAAAAATCCGCTTAGCCTCCGCCATACTGCACTTTCTAATAGTTTTTATTTTTAATATTTCCTTTGCTTGCAAATATCGTTTGCACATTCTTGACGATGATGGGTGTGCCTCGTGACAGTTTGCGCAGAAAGTGCGCGTGCAGCTTTCAGGGTTGTGAGGTGGTAGGTTGCAAGACTCACATGAAGCATTTCCATTGCATCGTTTAGCTGTGTGTCCAAGCAGCTGACAATTGCGGCAGCGCATTGGATTAGGGAAATATTCTTCGACTTTCACATCAAACCAGCCGATATCAAGTGATGGTGGAGGGCGGAAGAGATCGAAGGTAAAGAGACAAAGTCCTGTGGCACGTTGATTACCGTCGGCGTGTTTTTTAAATTTAAATACATCGACAACACCTTGGGATTTAAGTTCTTCAATTATTTCACTTTCGGGTATATTTATAAGGCACGGGGCATAAGCGGTACCCTTTGACGAGTTAAGGTTGTCGTGGAGTTTGACGGAGATCGGACAAAGGTTCGATAGAACTTTTTTTGATAGAAACCGCTCTGCGACCTGCTGCGATTTGGTTAGAATCAAAAGATTACCGTCGCGGAGCTGAGTAACAGATTCGTACGCTGTACTTATGCTGTCAATCGCTTTCTTAAGCGCAAATACACTAAAAGATGTGAGGGGTTTGTCCTCGCATGTTGGGGCTATAATAACGAACTTCGGGTTACGGGAGGTTGATTGTGACGGAAGAAAAGTGTTTATGTCAACAGGTGAGAAATTAGGTTTCTTTCTTTTATTATTTTTGGGTTCGGCCAGCGCATCTTCATCAAGAGCGCTAAACCGATTGCCCGTAGACACACGTGGCCCAGGGGCCATGGAAATTGTCACTGTATCACTATTGAATTAGGTTTGTTTCTTGCACTGAAAGGGCGACAAATATAAAATTAAGTGGGAACAGTGGCTATAAAAATAGCGGGGAAAGACACCAACTGAAAAAATACCGAGCAATGGATAAGATCTGACAGAACGATGTAACCAGCTCGAAGGATAGTCGGTGACTGAGATTTTGAATTTTATTTTTTGGTGCATAATAGGACCCCCGCAGACGCCTAGTTAAGGAGTTATAGCCATTTTAAGATTTTGAATTTTCTTTTTTCTGGTGCATAATATGACCCCCGCAGACGCCTAGTTTAGGAGTTATAGCCATTTTAAGATTTTGAATTTTCTTTTTTCTGGTGCATGATATGACCCCCGCAGACGCCTAGTTAAGGAGTTATAGCCATTTTAAGATTTTGAATTTTCTTTTTTCTGGTGCATAATATGACCCCCGCAGACGCCTAGTTAAGGAGTTATAGCCATTTTAAGATTTTGAATTTTCTTTTTTCTGGTGCATAATATGACCCCCGCAGACGCCTAGTTTAGGAGTTATAGCCATTTTAAGATTTTGAATTTTCTTTTTTCTGGTGCACAATATGACCCCCGCAGACGCCTTGTTAAGGAGTTATAGCCATTTTAAGGTTTTGAATTTTCTTTTTTCAGGTGCATAATATGACCCCCGCAGACGCCTAGTTAAGGAGTTATAGCCATTTTAAGATTTTGAATTTTCTTTTTTCTGGTGCATAATATGACCCCCGCAGACGCCTAGTTTAGGAGTTATAGCCATTTTAAGATTTTGAATTTTCTTTTTTCTGGTGCATGATATGACCCCCGCAGACGCCTAGTTAAGGAGTTATAGCCATTTTAAGATTTTGAATTTTCTTTTTTCTGGTGCATAATATGACCCCCGCAGACGCCTAGTTTAGGAGTTATAGCCATTTTAAGATTTTGAATTTTCTTTTTTCTGGTGCATAATATGACCCCCGCAGACGCCTAGTTTAGGAGTTATAGCCATTTTAAGAGTTTGAATTTTCTTTTTTCTGGTGCATAATATGACCCCCGCAGACGCCTAGTTTAGGAGTTATAGCCATTTTAAGATTTTGAATTTTTTTTTTTGGTGCATAATATGACCCCCGCAGACGCCTAGTTTAGGAGTTATAGCCATTTTAAGATTTTGAATTTTTTTTTTTGGTGCATGATATGACCCCCGCAGACGCCTAGTTTAGGAGTTATAGCCATTTTAAGATTTTGAATTTTCTTTTTTCTGGTGCATAATATGACCCCCGCAGACGCCTAGTTTAGGAGTTATAGCCATTTTAAGAGTTTGAATTTTCTTTTTTCTGGTGCATAATATGACCCCCGCAGACGCCTAGTTTAGGAGTTATAGCCATTTTAAGATTTTGAATTTTTTTTTTTGGTGCATAATATGACCCCCGCAGACGCCTAGTTTAGGAGTTATAGCCATTTTAAGATTTTGAATTTTTTTTTTTGGTGCATGATATGACCCCCGCAGACGCCTAGTTTAGGAGTTATAGCCATTTTAAGATTTTGAATTTTCTTTTTTCTGGTGCATAATATGACCGCCGCAGACGCCTAGTTTAGGAGTTATAGCCATTTTAAGATTTAGAATTTTATTTTCTGGTGCATAATATGACCCCCGCAGACGCCTAGCTTAGGAGTTATAGCCATTTTAAGATTTTGAATTTTCTTTTTTCTGGTACATAATATGACCCCCGCAGACGCCTAGTTTAGGAGTTATAGCCATTTTAAGATTTTGCATTTTCTTTTTTGGTGCATAATATGACCCCCGCAGACGCCTAGTAGCCATTTTAAGATTTTGAATTTTCTTTTTTGGTGCATAATATGACCGCCGCAGACGCCTAGTTTAGGAGTTATAGCCATTTTAAGATTTTGAATTTTCTTTTTTCTGGTGCTTAATATGACCGCCGCAGACGCCTAGTTTAGGAGTTATAGCCATTTTAAGATTTAGAATTTTATTTTCTGGTGCATAATATGACCCCCGCAGACGCCTAGCTTAGGAGTTATAGCCATTTTAAGATTTTGAATTTTCTTTTTTCTGGTACATAATATGACCCCCGCAGACGCCTAGTTTAGGAGTTATAGCCATTTTAAGATTTTGCATTTTCTTTTTTGGTGCATAATATGACCCCCGCAGACGCCTAGTAGCCATTTTAAGATTTTGAATTTTCTTTTTTGGTGCATAATATGACCGCCGCAGACGCCTAGTTTAGGAGTTATAGCCATTTTAAGATTTTGAATTTTATTTTTTGGTGCATAATAGGACCCCCGCAGACGCCTAGTTAAGGAGTTATAGCCATTTTAAGATTTTGAATTTTCTTTTTTCTGGTGCATAATATGACCCCCGCAGACGCCTAGTTTAGGAGTTATAGCCATTTTAAGATTTTGAATTTTCTTTTTTGGTGCATAATATGACCGCCGCAGACGCCTAGTTTAGGAGTTATAGCCATTTTAAGATTTTGAATTTTATTTTTTGGTGCATAATAGGACCCCCGCAGACGCCTAGTTAAGGAGTTATAGCCATTTTAAGATTTTGAATTTTCTTTTTTCTGGTGCATAATATGACCCCCGCAGACGCCTAGTTTAGGAGTTATAGCCATTTTAAGATTTTGAATTTTCTTTTTTCTGGTGCACAATATGACCCCCGCAGACGCCTTGTTAAGGAGTTATAGCCATTTTAAGGTTTTGAATTTTCTTTTTTCAGGTGCATAATATGACCCCCGCAGACGCCTAGTTAAGGAGTTATAGCCATTTTAAGATTTTGAATTTTCTTTTTTCTGGTGCATAATATGACCCCCGCAGACGCCTAGTTTAGGAGTTATAGCCATTTTAAGATTTTGAATTTTCTTTTTTCTGGTGCATGATATGACCCCCGCAGACGCCTAGTTAAGGAGTTATAGCCATTTTAAGATTTTGAATTTTCTTTTTTCTGGTGCATAATATGACCCCCGCAGACGCCTAGTTTAGGAGTTATAGCCATTTTAAGATTTTGAATTTTCTTTTTTCTGGTGCATAATATGACCCCCGCAGACGCCTAGTTTAGGAGTTATAGCCATTTTAAGAGTTTGAATTTTCTTTTTTCTGGTGCATAATATGACCCCCGCAGACGCCTAGTTTAGGAGTTATAGCCATTTTAAGATTTTGAATTTTTTTTTTTGGTGCATAATATGACCCCCGCAGACGCCTAGTTTAGGAGTTATAGCCATTTTAAGATTTTGAATTTTTTTTTTTGGTGCATGATATGACCCCCGCAGACGCCTAGTTTAGGAGTTATAGCCATTTTAAGATTTTGAATTTTCTTTTTTCTGGTGCATAATATAACCCCCGCAGACGCCTAGTTAAGGAGTTATAGCCATTTTAAGATTTTGAATTTTCTTTTTTCTGGAGCACAATATGACCCCCGCAGACGCCTTGTTAAGGAGTTATAGCCATTTTAAGGTTTTGAATTTTCTTTTTTCTGGTGCATAATATGACCCCCGCAGACGCCTAGTTAAGGAGTTATAGCCATTTTAAGATTTTGAATTTTCTTTTTTCTGGTGCATAATATGACCCCCGCTCACGCCTAGTTAGGGAGTTATAGCCATTTTAAGATTTTGAATTTTCTTTTTTCTGGTGCATGATATGACCCCCGCAGACGCCTAGTTAAGGAGTTATAGCCATTTTAAGATTTAGAATTTTTTTTTCTGGTGCATAATATGACCCCCGCAGCCGCCTAGTTTAGGAGTTATAGCCATTTTAAGATTTTGAATTTTATTTTTTGGTGCATAATAGGACCCCCGCAGACGCCTAGTAGCCATTTTAAGATTTTGAATTTTCTTTTTTGGTGCATAATATGACCGCCGCAGACGCCTAGTTTAGGAGTTATAGCCATTTTAAGATTTTGAATTTTCTTTTTTCTGGTGCTTAATATGACCGCCGCAGACGCCTAGTTTAGGAGTTATAGCCATTTTAAGATTTAGAATTTTATTTTCTGGTGCATAATATGACCCCCGCAGACGCCTAGCTTAGGAGTTATAGCCATTTTAAGATTTTGAATTTTCTTTTTTCTGGTACATAATATGACCCCCGCAGACGCCTAGTTTAGGAGTTATAGCCATTTTAAGATTTTGCATTTTCTTTTTTGGTGCATAATATGACCCCCGCAGACGCCTAGTAGCCATTTTAAGATTTTGAATTTTCTTTTTTGGTGCATAATATGACCGCCGCAGACGCCTAGTTTAGGAGTTATAGCCATTTTAAGATTTTGAATTTTATTTTTTGGTGCATAATAGGACCCCCGCAGACGCCTAGTAGCCATTTTAAGATTTTGAATTTTCTTTTTTGGTGCATAATATGACCGCCGCAGACGCCTAGTTTAGGAGTTATAGCCATTTTAAGATTTTGAATTTTCTTTTTTCTGGTGCTTAATATGACCGCCGCAGACGCCTAGTTTAGGAGTTATAGCCATTTTAAGATTTTGAATTTTATTTTCTGGTGCATAATATGACCCCCGCAGACGCCTAGCTTAGGAGTTATAGCCATTTTAAGATTTTGAATTTTCTTTTTTCTGGTACATAATATGACCCCCGCAGACGCCTAGTTTAGGAGTTATAGCCATTTTAAGATTTTGCATTTTCTTTTTTGGTGCATAATATGACCCCTGCAGACGAATAGTTTAGGAGTTATAGCCATTTTAAGATTTTGAATTTTTTTTTCTGGTGCATAATATGACCCCCGCAGACGCCTAGCTTAGGAGTTATAGCCATTTTAAGATTTTGAATTTTCTTTTTTCTGGTACATAATATGACCCCCGCAGACGCCTAGTTTAGGAGTTATAGCCATTTTAAGATTTTGCATTTTCTTTTTTGGTGCATAATATGACCCCCGCAGACGCCTAGTTTAGGAGTTATAGCCATTTTAAGATTTTGAATTTTCTTTTTTCTGGTACATAATATGACCCCAGCAGACGCCTAGTTAAGGAGTTATAGCCATTTTAAGATTTTGAATTTTTTTTTCTGGTGCATAATATGACCCCCGCAGACGCCTAGTTTAGGAGTTATAGCCATTTTAAGATTTTGAATTTTCTTTTTTCTGGTGCATAATATGACCCCCGCAGACGCCTAGTTTAGGAGTTATAGCCATTTTAAGATTTTGAATTTTCTTTTTTCCGGTGCATAATATGACCCCCGCAGACGCCTAGTTAAGGAGTTATAGCCATTTTAAGATTTCGCATTTTCTTTTTTGGTGCATAATATGACCCCCGCAGACGCCTAGTTTAGGAGTTATAGCCATTTTAAGATTTTGAATTTTTTTTTTTGGTGCACAATATGACCCCCGCAGACGCCTAGTTTAGGAGTTATAGCCATTTTAAGATTTTGAATTTTCTTTTTTCTGTTGCATAATATGACCCCCGCAGACGCCTAGTTTAGGAGTTATAGCCATTTTAAGATTTTGAATTTTCTCTTTTCTGGTGCATAATATGACCCCCGCAGACGCCTAGTTAAGGAGTTATAGCCATTTTAAGATTTTGAATTTTTTTTTTCTGGTGCATAATATGACCCCCGCTCACGCCTAGTTAAGGAGTTATAGCCATTTTAAGATCTTGAATTTTCTTTTTTAGGAGTTATAGCCATTTTAAGATTTTGAATTTTCTTTTTTCTGGTGCATAATATGACCCCCGCAGACGCCTAGTTAAGGAGTTATAGCCATTTTAAGATTTTGAATTTTCTTTTTTCTGGTGCACAATATGACCCCCGCAGACGCCTTGTTAAGGAGTTATAGCCATTTTAAGGTTTTGAATTTTCTTTTTTCTGGTGCATAATATGACCCCCGCAGACGCCTAGTTAAGGAGTTATAGCCATTTTAAGATTTTGAATTTTCTTTTTTCTGGTGCATAATATGACCCCCGCAGACGCCTAGTTTAGGAGTTATAGCCATTTTAAGATTTTGAATTTTCTTTTTTCTGGTGCATGATATGACCCCCGCAGACGCCTAGTTAAGGAGTTATAGCCATTTTAAGATTTTGAATTTTCTTTTTTCTGGTGCATAATATGACCCCCGCAGACGCCTAGTTTAGGAGTTATAGCCATTTTAAGATTTTGAATTTTCTTTTTTCTGGTGCATAATATGACCCCCGCAGACGCCTAGTTTAGGAGTTATAGCCATTTTAAGAGTTTGAATTTTCTTTTTTCTGGTGCATAATATGACCCCCGCAGACGCCTAGTTTAGGAGTTATAGCCATTTTAAGATTTTGAATTTTTTTTTTTGGTGCATAATATGACCCCCGCAGACGCCTAGTTTAGGAGTTATAGCCATTTTAATATTTTGAATTTTTTTTTTTGGTGCATGATATGACCCCCGCAGACGCCTAGTTTAGGAGTTATAGCCATTTTAAGATTTTGAATTTTCTTTTTTCTGGTGCATAATATGACCCCCGCAGACGCCTAGTTAAGGAGTTATAGCCATTTTAAGATTTTGAATTTTCTTTTTTCTGGAGCACAATATGACCCCCGCAGACGCCCTGTTAAGGAGTTATAGCCATTTTAAGGTTTTGAATTTTCTTTTTTCTGGTGCATAATATGACCCCCGCAGACGCCTAGTTAAGGAGTTATAGCCATTTTAAGATTTTGAATTTTCTTTTTTCTGGTGCATAATATGACCCCCGCTCACGCCTAGTTAAGGAGTTATAGCCATTTTAAGATTTTGAATTTTCTTTTTTCTGGTGCATGATATGACCCCCGCAGACGCCTAGTTAAGGAGTTATAGCCATTTTAAGATTTTGAATTTTCTTTTTTCTGGTG
This sequence comes from Volucella zonaria, assembly GCA_963966105.1. NCBI lineage: Eukaryota > Metazoa > Arthropoda > Insecta > Diptera > Syrphidae > Volucella > Volucella zonaria. The sequence continues at coordinate 2,087,070 of CAWYQB010000254.1, read as the reverse complement.
CATAATATGACCCCCGCAGACGCCTAGTTTAGGAGTTATAGCCATTTTAAGATTTTGAATTTTCTTTTTTCTGGTGCATAATATGACCCCCGCAGACGCCTAGTTTAGGAGTTATAGCCATTTTAAGATTTTGAATTTTTTTTTTTGGTGCATAATATGACCCCCGCAGACGCCTAGTTTAGGAGTTATAGCCATTTTAAGATTTAGAATTTTTTTTTCTGGTGCATAATATGACCCCCGCAGACGCCTAGGTTAGGAGTTATAGCCATTTTAAGATTTTGAATTTTCTTTTTTGGTGCATAATATGACCCCCGCAGACGCCTAGTTAAGGAGTTATAGCTATTTTAAGATTTTGAATTTTCTTTTTTCTGGTGCATAATATAACCCCCGCAGACGCCTAGTTAAGGAGTTATAGCTATTTTAAGATTTTGAATTTTCTTTTTTCTGGTGCATGATATGACCCCCGCAGACGCCTTGTTTAGGAGTTATAGCCATTTTAAGATTTTGAATTTTCTTTTTTCTGGTGCATAATATGACCCCGCAGACGCCTAGTTTAGGAGTTATAGCCATTTTAAGATTTTGCATTTTCTTTTTTGGTGCATAATATGACCCCCGCAGACGCCTAGTTTAGGAGTTATAGCCATTTTAAGATTTTGAATTTTCTTTTTTCTGGTACATAATATGACCCCAGCAGACGCCTAGTTAAGGAGTTATAGCCATTTTAAGATTTTGAATTTTTTTTTCTGGTGCATAATATGACCCCCGCAGACGCCTAGTTTAGGAGTTATAGCCATTTTAAGATTTTGAATTTTCTTTTTTCTGGTGCATAATATGACCCCCGCAGACGCCTAGTTTAGGAGTTATAGCCATTTTAAGATTTTGAATTTTCTTTTTTCCGGTGCATAATATGACCCCCGCAGACGCCTAGTTAAGGAGTTATAGCCATTTTAAGATTTCGCATTTTCTTTTTTGGTGCATAATATGACCCCCGCAGACGCCTAGTTTAGGAGTTATAGCCATTTTAAGATTTTGAATTTTTTTTTTGGTGCACAATATGACCCCCGCAGACGCCTAGTTTAGGAGTTATAGCCATTTTAAGATTTTGAATTTTCTTTTTTCTGTTGCATAATATGACCCCCGCAGACGCCTAGTTTAGGAGTTATAGCCATTTTAAGATTTTGAATTTTCTCTTTTCTGGTGCATAATATGACCCCCGCAGACGCCTAGTTAAGGAGTTATAGCCATTTTAAGATTTTGAATTTTTTTTTTCTGGTGCATAATATGACCCCCGCTCACGCCTAGTTAAGGAGTTATAGCCATTTTAAGATCTTGAATTTTCTTTTTTAGGAGTTATAGCCATTTTAAGATTTTGAATTTTCTTTTTTCTGGTGCATAATATGACCCCCGCAGACGCCTAGTTAAGGAGTTATAGCCATTTTAAGATTTTGAATTTTCTTTTTTCTGGTGCACAATATGACCCCCGCAGACGCCTAGTTTAGGAGTTATAGCCATTTTAAGAGTTTGAATTTTCTTTTTTCTGGTGCATAATATGACCCCCGCAGACGCCTAGTTTAGGAGTTATAGCCATTTTAAGATTTTGAATTTTCTTTTTTCTGGTGCATAATATGACCCAAGCTGACGCCTAGTTTAGGAGTTATAGCCATTTTAAGATTTTGAATTTTCTTTTTTCTGGTGCATAATATGACCCCCGCAGACGCCTAGTTTAGGAGTTATAGCCATTTTAAGATTTTGAATTTTCTTTTTTCTGTTGCATAATATGACCCCCGCAGACGCCTAGTTTAGGAGTTATAGCCATTTTAAGATTTTGAATTTTCTCTTTTCTGGTGCATAATATGACCCCCGCAGACGCCTAGTTAAGGAGTTATAGCCATTTTAAGATTTTGAATTTTTTTTTTCTGGTGCATAATATGACCCCCGCTCACGCCTAGTTAAGGAGTTATAGCCATTTTAAGATCTTGAATTTTCTTTTTTAGGAGTTATAGCCATTTTAAGATTTTGAATTTTCTTTTTTCTGGTGCATAATATGACCCCCGCTCACGCCTAGTTAAGGAGTTATAGCCATTTTAAGATCTTGAATTTTCTTTTTTAGGAGTTATAGCCATTTTAAGATTTTGAATTTTCTTTTTTCTGGTGCATAATATGACCCCCGCAGACGCCTAGTTTAGGAGTTATAGCCATTTTAAGATTTTGAATTTTCTTTTTTCTGGTGCATAATATGACCCCCGCAGACGCCTAGTTTAGGAGTTATAGCCATTTTAAGAGTTTGAATTTTCTTTTTTCTGGTGCATAATATGACCCCCGCAGACGCCTAGTTTAGGAGTTATAGCCATTTTAAGATTTTGAATTTTTTTTTTTGGTGCATAATATGACCCCCGCAGACGCCTAGTTTAGGGGTTATAGCCATTTTAAGATTTTGAATTTTTTTTTTTGGTGCATGATATGACCCCCGCAGACGCCTAGTTTAGGAGTTATAGCCATTTTAAGATTTTGAATTTTCTTTTTTCTGGTGCTTAATATGACCGCCGCAGACGCCTAGTTTAGGAGTTATAGCCATTTTAAGATTTTGAATTTTATTTTCTGGTGCATAATATGACCCCCGCAGACGCCTAGTTTAGGAGTTATAGCCATTTTAAGATTTTGAATTTTCTTTTTTCTGGTGCATAATATGACCAACGCAGACGCCTAGTTTAGGAGTTATAGCCATTTTAAGATTTTAAATTTTCTTTTTTCTGGTGCTTAATATGACCGCCGTAGACGCCTAGTTTAGGAGTTATAGCCATTTTAAGATTTTGAATTTTATTTTCTGGTGCATAATATGACCCCCGCAGACGCCTAGTTTAGGAGTTATAGCCATTTTAAGATTTTGAATTTTCTTTTTTCTGGTGCATAATATGACCAACGCAGACGCCTAGTTTAGGAGTTATAGCCATTTTAAGATTTTGAATTTTCTTTTTTCTGGTGCTTAATATGACCGCCGCAGACGCCTAGTTTAGGAGTTATAGCCATTTTAAGATTTTGAATTTTATTTTCTGGTGCATAATATGACCCCCGCAGACGCCTAGCTTAGGAGTAATAGCCATTTTAAGATTTTGAATTTTCTTTTTTCTGGTACATAATATGACTCCCGCAGACGCCTAGTTTAGGAGTTATAGCCATTTTAAGATTTTGCATTTTCTTTTTTGGTGCATAATATGACCCCCGCAGACGAATAGTTTAGGAGTTATAGCCATTTTAAGATTTTGAATTTTTTTTTCTGGTGCATAATATGACCCCCGCAGACGCCTAGCTTAGGAGTTATAGCCATTTTAAGATTTTGAATTTTCTTTTTTCTGGTGCTTAATATGACCGCCGTAGACGCCTAGTTTAGGAGTTATAGCCATTTTAAGATTTTGAATTTTATTTTCTGGTGCATAATATGACCCCCGCAGACGCCTAGTTTAGGAGTTATAGCCATTTTAAGATTTTGAATTTTCTTTTTTCTGGTGCATAATATGACCAACGCAGACGCCTAGTTTAGGAGTTATAGCCATTTTAAGATTTTGAATTTTCTTTTTTCTGGTGCTTAATATGACCGCCGCAGACGCCTAGTTTAGGAGTTATAGCCATTTTAAGATTTTGAATTTTATTTTCTGGTGCATAATATGACCCCCGCAGACGCCTAGTTTAGGAGTTATAGCCATTTTAAGATTTTGAATTTTCTTTTTTCTGGTGCATAATATGACCAACGCAGACGCCTAGTTTAGGAGTTATAGCCATTTTAAGATTTTAAATTTTCTTTTTTCTGGTGCTTAATATGACCGCCGTAGACGCCTAGTTTAGGAGTTATAGCCATTTTAAGATTTTGAATTTTATTTTCTGGTGCATAATATGACCCCCGCAGACGCCTAGTTTAGGAGTTATAGCCATTTTAAGATTTTGAATTTTCTTTTTTCTGGTGCATAATATGACCAACGCAGACGCCTAGTTTAGGAGTTATAGCCATTTTAAGATTTTGAATTTTCTTTTTTCTGGTGCTTAATATGACCGCCGCAGACGCCTAGTTTAGGAGTTATAGCCATTTTAAGATTTTGAATTTTATTTTCTGGTGCATAATATGACCCCCGCAGACGCCTAGCTTAGGAGTAATAGCCATTTTAAGATTTTGAATTTTCTTTTTTCTGGTACATAATATGACCCCAGCAGACGCCTAGTTAAGGAGTTATAGCCATTTTAAGATTTTGAATTTTTTTTTCTGGTGCATAATATGACCCCCGCAGACGCCTAGTTTAGGAGTTATAGCCATTTTAAGATTTTGAATTTTCTTTTTTCTGGTGCATAATATGACCCCCGCAGACGCCTAGTTTAGGAGTTATAGCCATTTTAAGATTTTGAATTTTCTTTTTTCCGGTGCATAATATGACCCCCGCAGACGCCTAGTTAAGGAGTTATAGCCATTTTAAGATTTCGCATTTTCTTTTTTGGTGCATAATATGACCCCCGCAGACGCCTAGTTTAGGAGTTATAGCCATTTTAAGATTTTGAATTTTTTTTTTTGGTGCACAATATGACCCCCGCAGACGCCTAGTTTAGGAGTTATAGCCATTTTAAGATTTTGAATTTTCTTTTTTCTGTTGCATAATATGACCCCCGCAGACGCCTAGTTTAGGAGTTATAGCCATTTTAAGATTTTGAATTTTCTCTTTTCTGGTGCATAATATGACCCCCGCAGACGCCTAGTTAAGGAGTTATAGCCATTTTAAGATTTTGAATTTTTTTTTTCTGGTGCATAATATGACCCCCGCTCACGCCTAGTTAAGGAGTTATAGCCATTTTAAGATCTTGAATTTTCTTTTTTAGGAGTTATAGCCATTTTAAGATTTTGAATTTTCTTTTTTCTGGTGCATAATATGACCCCCGCAGACGCCTAGTTAAGGAGTTATAGCCATTTTAAGATTTTGAATTTTCTTTTTTCTGGTGCACAATATGACCCCCGCAGACGCCTAGTTTAGGAGTTATAGCCATTTTAAGAGTTTGAATTTTCTTTTTTCTGGTGCATAATATGACCCCCGCAGACGCCTAGTTTAGGAGTTATAGCCATTTTAAGATTTTGAATTTTCTTTTTTCTGGTGCATAATATGACCCAAGCTGACGCCTAGTTTAGGAGTTATAGCCATTTTAAGATTTTGAATTTTCTTTTTTCTGGTGCATAATATGACCCCCGCAGACGCCTAGTTTAGGAGTTATAGCCATTTTAAGATTTTGAATTTTCTTTTTTCTGTTGCATAATATGACCCCCGCAGACGCCTAGTTTAGGAGTTATAGCCATTTTAAAATTTTGAATTTTCTCTTTTCTGGTGCATAATATGACCCCCGCAGACGCCTAGTTAAGGAGTTATAGCCATTTTAAGATTTTGAATTTTTTTTTCTGGTGCATAATATGACCCCCGCTCACGCCTAGTTAAGGAGTTATAGCCATTTTAAGATCTTGAATTTTCTTTTTTAGGAGTTATAGCCATTTTAAGATTTTGAATTTTCTTTTTTCTGGTGCATAATATGACCCCCGCTCACGCCTAGTTAAGGAGTTATAGCCATTTTAAGATCTTGAATTTTCTTTTTTAGGAGTTATAGCCATTTTAAGATTTTGAATTTTCTTTTTTCTGGTGCATAATATGACCCCCGCAGACGCCTAGTTTAGGAGTTATAGCCATTTTAAGATTTTGAATTTTCTTTTTTCTGGTGCATAATATGACCCCCGCAGACGCCTAGTTTAGGAGTTATAGCCATTTTAAGAGTTTGAATTTTCTTTTTTCTGGTGCATAATATGACCCCCGCAGACGCCTAGTTTAGGAGTTATAGCCATTTTAAGATTTTGAATTTTTTTTTTTGGTGCATAATATGACCCCCGCAGACGCCTAGTTTAGGAGTTATAGCCATTTTAAGATTTTGAATTTTTTTTTTTGGTGCATGATATGACCCCCGCAGACGCCTAGTTTAGGAGTTATAGCCATTTTAAGATTTTGAATTTTCTTTTTTCTGGTGCTTAATATGACCGCCGCAGACGCCTAGTTTAGGAGTTATAGCCATTTTAAGATTTTGAATTTTATTTTCTGGTGCATAATATGACCCCCGCAGACGCCTAGTTTAGGAGTTATAGCCATTTTAAGATTTTGAATTTTCTTTTTTCTGGTGCATAATATGACCAACGCAGACGCCTAGTTTAGGAGTTATAGCCATTTTAAGATTTTAAATTTTCTTTTTTCTGGTGCATAATATGACCAACGCAGACGCCTAGTTTAGGAGTTATAGCCATTTTACGATTTTGCATTTTCTTTTTTGGTGCATAATATGACCAACGCAGACGCCTAGTTTAGGAGTTATAGCCATTTTAAGATTTTAAATTTTCTTTTTTCTGGTGCTTAATATGACCGCCGTAGACGCCTAGTTTAGGAGTTATAGCCATTTTAAGATTTTGAATTTTATTTTCTGGTGCATAATATGACCCCCGCAGACGCCTAGTTTAGGAGTTATAGCCATTTTAAGATTTTGAATTTTCTTTTTTCTGGTATATAATATGACCCCCGCAGACGCCTAGTTTAGGAGTTATAGCCATTTTAAGATTTTGCATTTTCTTTTTTGGTGCATAATATGACCCCCGCAGACGCCTAGTTTAGGAGTTATAGCCATTTTAAGATTTTGAATTTTATTTTTTGGTGCATAATAGGACCCCCGCAGACGCCTAGTAGCCATTTTAAGATTTTGAATTTTCTTTTTTGGTGCATAATATGACCGCCGCAGACGCCTAGTTTAGGAGTTATAGCCATTTTAAGATTTTGAATTTTCTTTTTTCTGGTGCTTAATATGACCGCCGCAGACGCCTAGTTTAGGAGTTATAGCCATTTTAAGATTTTGAATTTTATTTTCTGGTGCATAATATGACCCCCGCAGACGCCTAGCTTAGGAGTTATAGCCATTTTAAGATTTTGAATTTTCTTTTTTCTGGTACATAATATGACCCCCGCAGACGCCTAGTTTAGGAGTTATAGCCATTTTAAGATTTTGCATTTTCTTTTTTGGTGCATAATATGACCCCTGCAGACGAATAGTTTAGGAGTTATAGCCATTTTAAGATTTTGATTTTTTTTTTCTGGTGCATAATATGACCCCCGCAGACGCCTAGCTTAGGAGTTATAGCCATTTTAAGATTTTGAATTTTCTTTTTTCTGGTACATAATATGACCCCCGCAGACGCCTAGTTTAGGAGTTATAGCCATTTTAAGATTTTGCATTTTCTTTTTTGGTGCATAATATGACCCCCGCAGACGCCTAGTTTAGGAGTTATAGCCATTTTAAGATTTTGAATTTTCTTTTTTCTGGTACATAATATGACCCCAGCAGACGCCTAGTTAAGGAGTTATAGCCATTTTAAGATTTTGAATTTTTTTTTCTGGTGCATAATATGACCCCCGCAGACGCCTAGTTTAGGAGTTATAGCCATTTTAAGATTTTGAATTTTCTTTTTTCTGGTGCATAATATGAACCCCGCAGACGCCTAGTTTAGGAGTTATAGCCATTATAAGATTTTGAATTTTCTTTTTTCCGGTGCATAATATGACCCCCGCAGACGCCTAGTTAAGGAGTTATAGCCATTTTAAGATTTCGCATTTTCTTTTTTGGTGCATAATATGACCCCCGCAGACGCCTAGTTTAGGAGTTATAGCCATTTTAAGATTTTGAATTTTTTTTTTTGGTGCACAATATGACCCCCGCAGACGCCTAGTTTAGGAGTTATAGCCATTTTAAGATTTTGAATTTCCTTTTTTCTGTTGCATAATATGACCCCCGCAGACGCCTAGTTTAGGAGTTATAGCCATTTTAAGATTTTGAATTTTCTCTTTTCTGGTGCATAATATGACCCCCGCAGACGCCTAGTTAAGGAGTTATAGCCATTTTAAGATTTTGAATTTTTTTTTTCTGGTGCATAATATGACCCCCGCTCACGCCTAGTTAAGGAGTTATAGCCATTTTAAGATCTTGAATTTTCTTTTTTAGGAGTTATAGCCATTTTAAGATTTTGAATTTTCTTTTTTCTGGTGCATAATATGACCCCCGCAGACGCCTAGTTAAGGAGTTATAGCCATTTTAAGATTTTGAATTTTCTTTTTTCTGGTGCACAATATGACCCCCGCAGACGCCTTGTTAAGGAGTTATAGCCATTTTAAGGTTTTGAATTTTCTTTTTTCTGGTGCATAATATGACCCCCGCAGACGCCTAGTTAAGGAGTTATAGCCATTTTAAGATTTTGAATTTTCTTTTTTCTGGTGCATAATATGACCCCCGCAGACGCCTAGTTTAGGAGTTATAGCCATTTTAAGATTTTGAATTTTCTTTTTTCTGGTGCATGATATGACCCCCGCAGACGCCTAGTTAAGGAGTTATAGCCATTTTAAGATTTTGAATTTTCTTTTTTCTGGTGCATAATATGACCCCCGCAGACGCCTAGTTTAGGAGTTATAGCCATTTTAAGATTTTGAATTTTCTTTTTTCTGGTGCATAATATGACCCCCGCAGACGCCTAGTTTAGGAGTTATAGCCATTTTAAGAGTTTGAATTTTCTTTTTTCTGGTGCATAATATGACCCCCGCAGACGCCTAGTTTAGGAGTTATAGCCATTTTAAGATTTTGAATTTTTTTTTTTGGTGCATAATATGACCCCCGCAGACGCCTAGTTTAGGAGTTATAGCCATTTTAAGATTTTGAATTTTCTTTTTTCTGGTGCATAATATGACCCCCGCAGACGCCTAGTTAAGGAGTTATAGCCATTTTAAGATTTTGAATTTTCTTTTTTCTGGAGCACAATATGACCCCCGCAGACGCCTTGTTAAGGAGTTATAGCCATTTTAAGATTTTGAATTTTCTTTTTTCTGGTGCATGATATGACCCCCGCAGACGCCTAGTTAAGGAGTTATAGCCATTTTAAGATTTTGAATTTTCTTTTTTCTGGTGCATAATATGACCCCCGCAGACGCCTAGTTTAGGAGTTATAGCCATTTTAAGATTTTGAATTTTCTTTTTTCTGGTGCATAATATGACTCCCGCAGACGCCTAGTTTAGGAGTTATAGCCATTTTAAGATTTTGAATTTTTTTTTTTGGTGCATAATATGACCCCCGCAGACGCCTAGTTTAGGAGTTATAGCCATTTTAAGATTTAGAATTTTTTTTTCTGGTGCATAATATGACCCCCGCAGACGCCTAGGTTAGGAGTTATAGCCATTTTAAGATTTAGAATTTTCTTTTTTGGTGCATAATATGACCCCCGCAGACGCCTAGTTAAGGAGTTATAGCTATTTTAAGATTTTGAATTTTCTTTTTTCTGGTGCATAATATAACCCCCGCAGACGCCTAGTTAAGGAGTTATAGCCATTTTAAGATTTTGAATTTTCTTTTTTCTGGTGCATGATATGACCCCCGCAGACGCCTAGTATAGGAGTTATAGCCATTTTAAGATTTTGAATTTTCTTTTTTCTGGTGCATAATATGACCCCCGCAGACGCCTAGTTTAGGAGTTATAGCCATTTTAAAATTTTGAATTTTCTTTTTTCTGGTGCATAGTATGACCCCCGCAGACGCCTAGTTTAGGCGTTATAGCCATTTTAAGATTTTGAATTTTTTTTTCTGGTGCATAATCTGACCCCCGCAGACGCCTAGTTAAGGAGTTATAACCATTTTAAGATTTTGAATTTTCTTTTTTCTGGTGCATAATATGACCCCCGCAGACGCCTAGTTTAGGAGTTATAGCCATTTTAAGATTTTGAATTTTTTTTTTTGGTGCATGATATGACCCCCGCAGACGCCTAGTTTAGGAGTTATAGCCATTTTAAGATTTTAAATTTTCTTTTTTCTGGTGCATAATATGACCCCCGCAGACGCCTAGTTTAGGAGTTATAGCCATTTTAAGATTTTGAATTTTCTTTTTTCTGGTGCATAATATGACCCAAGCTGACGCCTAGTTTAGGAGTTATAGCCATTTTAAGATTTTGAATTTTCTTTTTTCTGGTGCATAATATGACCCCCGCAGACGCCTAGTTTAGGAGTTATAGCCATTTTAAGATTTTGAATTTTCTTTTTTCTGGTGCATAATATGACCCCCGCAGACGCCTAGTTTATGAGTTATAGCCATTTTAAGATTTTGAATTTTTTTTTTTTGGTGCATAATATGACCCCCGCAGACGCCTAGTTTAGGAGTTATAGCCATTTTAAGATTTAGAATTTTTTTTTCTGGTGCATAATATGACCCCCGCAGACGCCTAGTTTAGGAGTTATAGCCATTTTAAGATTTTGAATTTTCTTTTTTGGTGCATAATATGACCCCCGCAGACGCCTAGTTAAGGAGTTATAGCTATTTTAAGATTTTGAATTTTCTTTTTTCTGGTGCATAATATAACCCCCGCAGACGCCTAGTTAAGGAGTTATAGCCATTTTAAGATTTTGAATCTTTTTTTCTGGTGCATAATATGACCCCCGCAGACGCCTAGTTTAGGAGTTATAGCCATTTTAAGATTTTGAATTTTCTTTTTTCTGGTGCATAATATGACCAACGCAGACGCCTAGTTTAGGAGTTATAGCCATTTTAAGATTTTGAATTTTCTTTTTTCTGGTGCATAATATGACCCCCGCAGACGCCTAGTTTAGGAGTTATAGCCATTTTAAGATTTTGCATTTTCTTTTTTGGTGCATAATATGACCCCCGCAGACGCCTAGTTTAGGAGTTATAGCCATTTTAAGATTTTGAATTTTTTTTTCTGGTGCATAATATGACCCCCGCAGACGCCTAGTTTAGGAGTTATAGCCATTTTAAGACTTTGAATTTTTTTTTCTGGTGCATAATATGAACCCCGCAGACGCCTAGTTTAGGAGTTATAGCCATTTTAAGATTTTGAATTTTCTTTTTTCTGGTGCTTAATATGACCGCCGCAGACGCCTAGTTTAGGAGTTATAGCCATTTTAAGATTTTGAATTTTATTTTCTGGTGCATAATATGACCCCCGCAGACGCCTAGCTTAGGAGTAATAGCCATTTTAAGATTTTGAATTTTCTTTTTTCTGGTACATAATATGACCCCCGCAGACGCCTAGTTTAGGAGTTATAGCCATTTTAAGATTTTGAATTTTCTTTTTTAGGAGTTATAGCCATTTTAAGATTTTGAATTTTCTTTTTTCTGGTGCATAATATGACCCCCGCAGACGCCTAGTTAAGGAGTTATAGCCATTTTAAGATTTTGAATTTTCTTTTTTCTGGTGCACAATATGACCCCCGCAGACGCCTTGTTAAGGAGTTATAGCCATTTTAAGGTTTTGAATTTTCTTTTTTCTGGTGCATAATATGACCCCCGCAGACGCCTAGTTAAGGAGTTATAGCCATTTTAAGATTTTGAATTTTCTTTTTTCTGGTGCATAATATGACCCCCGCAGACGCCTAGTTTAGGAGTTATAGCCATTTTAAGATTTTGAATTTTCTTTTTTCTGGTGCATGATATGACCCCCGCAGACGCCTAGTTAAGGAGTTATAGCCATTTTAAGATTTTGAATTTTCTTTTTTCTGGTGCATAATATGACCCCCGCAGACGCCTAGTTTAGGAGTTATAGCCATTTTAAGATTTTGAATTTTCTTTTTTCTGGTGCATAATATGACCCCCGCAGACGCCTAGTTTAGGAGTTATAGCCATTTTAAGAGTTTGAATTTTCTTTTTTCTGGTGCATAATATGACCCCCGCAGACGCCTAGTTTAGGAGTTATAGCCATTTTAAGATTTTGAATTTTTTTTTTTGGTGCATAATATGACCCCCGCAGACGCCTAGTTTAGGAGTTATAGCCATTTTAAGATTTTGAATTTTTTTTTTTGGTGCATGATATGACCCCCGCAGACGCCTAGTTTAGGAGTTATAGCCATTTTAAGATTTTGAATTTTCTTTTTTCTGGTGCATAATATGACCCCCGCAGACGCCTAGTTAAGGAGTTATAGCCATTTTAAGATTTTGAATTTTCTTTTTTCTGGAGCACAATATGACCCCCGCAGACGCCTTGTTAAGGAGTTATAGCCATTTTAAGGTTTTGAATTTTCTTTTTTCTGGTGCATAATATGACCCCCGCAGACGCCTAGTTAAGGAGTTATAGCCATTTTAAGATTTTGAATTTTCTTTTTTCTGGTGCATAATATGACCCCCGCTCACGCCTAGTTAAGGAGTTATAGCCATTTTAAGATTTTGAATTTTCTTTTTTCTGGTGCATGATATGACCCCCGCAGACGCCTAGTTAAGGAGTTATAGCCATTTTAAGATTTTGAATTTTCTTTTTTCTGGTGCATAATATGACCCCGCAGACGCCTAGTTTAGGAGTTATAGCCATTTTAAGATTTTGAATTTTCTTTTTTCTGGTGCATAATATGACCCCCGCAGACGCCTAGTTTAGGAGTTATAGCCATTTTAAGATTTTGAATTTTTTTTTTTGGTGCATAATATGACCCCCGCAGACGCCTAGTTTAGGAGTTATAGCCATTTGAAGATTTAGAATTTTTTTTTCTGGTGCATAATATGACCCCCGCAGACGCCTAGGTTAGGAGTTATAGCCATTTTAAGATTTAGAATTTTCTTTTTTGGTGCATAATATGACCCCCGCAGACGCCTAGTTAAGGAGTTATAGCTATTTTAAGATTTTGAATTTTCTTTTTTCTGGTGCATAATATAACCCCCGCAGACGCCTAGTTAAGGAGTTATAGCCATTTTAAGATTTTGAATTTTCTTTTTTCTGGTGCATGATATGACCCCCGCAGACGCCTAGTTTAGGAGTTATAGCCATTTTAAGATTTTGAATTTTCTTTTTTCTGGTGCATAATATGACCCCCGCAGACGCCTAGTTTAGGAGTTATAGCCATTTTAAAATTTTGAATTTTCTTTTTTCTGGTGCATAATATGACCCCCGCAGACGCCTAGTTTAGGAGTTATAGCCATTTTAAGATTTTGAATTTTTTTTTTTGGTGCATGATATGACCCCCGCAGACGCCTAGTTTAGGAGTTATAGCCATTTTAAGATTTTGAATTTTCTTTTTTCTGGTGCATAATATGACCCCCGCAGACGCCTAGTTAAGGAGTTATAACCATTTTAAGATTTTGAATTTTCTTTTTTCTGGTGCATAATATGACCCCCGCAGACGCCTAGTTTAGGAGTTATAGCCATTTTAAGATTTTGAATTTTTTTTTTTGGTGCATGATATGACCCCCGCAGACGCCTAGTTTAGGAGTTATAGCCATTTTAAGATTTTAAATTTTCTTTTTTCTGGTGCATAATATGACCCCCGCAGACGCCTAGTTTAGGAGTTATAGCCATTTTAAGATTTTGAATTTTCTTTTTTCTGGTGCATAATATGACCCAAGCTGACGCCTAGTTTAGGAGTTATAGCCATTTTAAGATTTTGAATTTTCTTTTTTCTGGTGCATAATATGACCCCCGCAGACGCCTAGTTTAGGAGTTATAGCCATTTTAAGATTTTGAATTTTCTTTTTTCTGGTGCATAATATGACCCAAGCAGACGCCTAGTTTATGAGTTATAGCCATTTTAAGATTTTGAATTTTTTTTTTTTGGTGCATAATATGACCCCCGCAGACGCCTAGTTTAGGAGTTATAGCCATTTTAAGATTTAGAATTTTTTTTTCTGGTGCATAATATGACCCCCGCAGACGCCTAGTTTAGGAGTTATAGCCATTTTAAGATTTTGAATTTTCTTTTTTGGTGCATAATATGACCCCCGCAGACGCCTAGTTAAGGAGTTATAGCTATTTTAAGATTTTGAATTTTCTTTTTTCTGGTGCATAATATAACCCCCGCAGACGCCTAGTTAAGGAGTTATAGCCATTTTAAGATTTTGAATCTTTTTTTCTGGTGCATAATATGACCCCCGCAGACGCCTAGTTTAGGAGTTATAGCCATTTTAAGATTTTGAATTTTCTTTTTTCTGGTGCATAATATGACCAACGCAGACGCCTAGTTTAGGAGTTATAGCCATTTTAAGATTTTGAATTTTCTTTTTTCTGGTGCATAATATGACCCCCGCAGACGCCTAGTTTAGGAGTTATAGCCATTTTAAGATTTTGCATTTTCTTTTTTGGTGCATAATATGACCCCCGCAGACGCCTAGTTTAGGAGTTATAGCCATTTTAAGATTTTGAATTTTTTTTTCTGGTGCATAATATGACCCCCGCAGACGCCTAGTTTAGGAGTTATAGCCATTTTAAGACTTTGAATTTTTTTTTCTGGTGCATAATATGAACCCCGCAGACGCCTAGTTTAGGAGTTATAGCCATTTTAAGATTTTGAATTTTCTTTTTTCTGGTGCTTAATATGACCGCCGCAGACGCCTAGTTTAGGAGTTATAGCCATTTTAAGATTTTGAATTTTATTTTCTGGTGCATAATATGACCCCCGCAGACGCCTAGCTTAGGAGTAATAGCCATTTTAAGATTTTGAATTTTCTTTTTTCTGGTACATAATATGACCCCCGCAGACGCCTAGTTTAGGAGTTATAGCCATTTTAAGATTTTGAATTTTCTTTTTTAGGAGTTATAGCCATTTTAAGATTTTGAATTTTCTTTTTTCTGGTGCATAATATGACCCCCGCAGACGCCTAGTTAAGGAGTTATAGCCATTTTAAGATTTTGAATTTTCTTTTTTCTGGTGCACAATATGACCCCCGCAGACGCCTTGTTAAGGAGTTATAGCCATTTTAAGGTTTTGAATTTTCTTTTTTCTGGTGCATAATATGACCCCCGCAGACGCCTAGTTAAGGAGTTATAGCCATTTTAAGATTTTGAATTTTCTTTTTTCTGGTGCATAATATGACCCCCGCAGACGCCTAGTTTATGAGTTATAGCCATTTTAAGATTTTGAATTTTTTTTTTTTGGTGCATAATATGACCCCCGCAGACGCCTAGTTTAGGAGTTATAGCCATTTTAAGATTTAGAATTTTTTTTTCTGGTGCATAATATGACCCCCGCAGACGCCTAGTTTAGGAGTTATAGCCATTTTAAGATTTTGAATTTTCTTTTTTGGTGCATAATATGACCCCCGCAGACGCCTAGTTAAGGAGTTATAGCTATTTTAAGATTTTGAATTTTCTTTTTTCTGGTGCATAATATAACCCCCGCAGACGCCTAGTTAAGGAGTTATAGCCATTTTAAGATTTTGAATCTTTTTTTCTGGTGCATAATATGACCCCCGCAGACGCCTAGTTTAGGAGTTATAGCCATTTTAAGATTTTGAATTTTCTTTTTTCTGGTGCATAATATGACCAACGCAGACGCCTAGTTTAGGAGTTATAGCCATTTTAAGATTTTGAATTTTCTTTTTTCTGGTGCATAATATGACCCCCGCAGACGCCTAGTTTAGGAGTTATAGCCATTTTAAGATTTTGCATTTTCTTTTTTGGTGCATAATATGACCCCCGCAGACGCCTAGTTTAGGAGTTATAGCCATTTTAAGATTTTGAATTTTTTTTTCTGGTGCATAATATGACCCCCGCAGACGCCTAGTTTAGGAGTTATAGCCATTTTAAGACTTTGAATTTTTTTTTCTGGTGCATAATATGAACCCCGCAGACGCCTAGTTTAGGAGTTATAGCCATTTTAAGATTTTGAATTTTCTTTTTTCTGGTGCTTAATATGACCGCCGCAGACGCCTAGTTTAGGAGTTATAGCCATTTTAAGATTTTGAATTTTATTTTCTGGTGCATAATATGACCCCCGCAGACGCCTAGCTTAGGAGTAATAGCCATTTTAAGATTTTGAATTTTCTTTTTTCTGGTACATAATATGACCCCCGCAGACGCCTAGTTTAGGAGTTATAGCCATTTTAAGATTTTGAATTTTCTTTTTTAGGAGTTATAGCCATTTTAAGATTTTGAATTTTCTTTTTTCTGGTGCATAATATGACCCCCGCAGACGCCTAGTTAAGGAGTTATAGCCATTTTAAGATTTTGAATTTTCTTTTTTCTGGTGCACAATATGACCCCCGAAGACGCCTTGTTAAGGAGTTATAGCCATTTTAAGGTTTTGAATTTTCTTTTTTCTGGTGCATAATATGACCCCCGCAGACGCCTAGTTAAGGAGTTATAGCCATTTTAAGATTTTGAATTTTCTTTTTTCTGGTGCATAATATGACCCCCGCAGACGCCTAGTTTAGGAGTTATAGCCATTTTAAGATTTTGAATTTTCTTTTTTCTGGTGCATGATATGACCCCCGCAGACGCCTAGTTAAGGAGTTATAGCCATTTTAAGATTTTGAATTTTCTTTTTTCTGGTGCATAATATGACCCCCGCAGACGCCTAGTTTAGGAGTTATAGCCATTTTAAGATTTTGAATTTTCTTTTTTCTGGTGCATAATATGACCCCCGCAGACGCCTAGTTTAGGAGTTATAGCCATTTTAAGAGTTTGAATTTTCTTTTTTCTGGTGCATAATATGACCCCCGCAGACGCCTAGTTTAGGAGTTATAGCCATTTTAAGATTTTGAATTTTTTTTTTTGGTGCATAATATGACCCCCGCAGACGCCTAGTTTAGGAGTTATAGCCATTTTAAGATTTTGAATTTTTTTTTTTGGTGCATGATATGACCCCCGCAGACGCCTAGTTTAGGAGTTATAGCCATTTTAAGATTTTGAATTTTCTTTTTTCTGGTGCATAATATGACCCCCGCAGACGCCTAGTTAAGGAGTTATAGCCATTTTAAGATTTTGAATTTTCTTTTTTCTGGAGCACAATATGACCCCCGCAGACGCCTTGTTAAGGAGTTATAGCCATTTTAAGGTTTTGAATTTTCTTTTTTCTGGTGCATAATATGACCCCCGCAGACGCCTAGTTAAGGAGTTATAGCCATTTTAAGATTTTGAATTTTCTTTTTTCTGGTGCATAATATGACCCCCGCTCACGCCTAGTTAAGGAGTTATAGCCATTTTAAGATTTTGAATTTTCTTTTTTCTGGTGCATGATATGACCCCCGCAGACGCCTAGTTAAGGAGTTATAGAAATTTTAAGATTTTGAATTTTCTTTTTTCTGGTGCATAATATGACCCCGCAGACGCCTAGTTTAGGAGTTATAGCCATTTTAAGATTTTGAATTTTCTTTTTTCTGGTGCATAATATGACCCCCGCAGACGCCTAGTTTAGGAGTTATAGCCATTTTAAGATTTTGAATTTTTTTTTTTGGTGCATAATATGACCCCCGCAGACGCCTAGTTTAGGAGTTATAGCCATTTGAAGATTTAGAATTTTTTTTTCTGGTGCATAATATGACCCCCGCAGACGCCTAGGTTAGGAGTTATAGCCATTTTAAGATTTAGAATTTTCTTTTTTGGTGCATAATATGACCCCCGCAGACGCCTAGTTAAGGAGTTATAGCTATTTTAAGATTTTGAATTTTCTTTTTTCTGGTGCATAATATAACCCCCGCAGACGCCTAGTTAAGGAGTTATAGCCATTTTAAGATTTTGAATTTTCTTTTTTCTGGTGCATGATATGACCCCCGCAGACGCCTAGTTTAGGAGTTATAGCCATTTTAAGATTTTGAATTTTCTTTTTTCTGGTGCATAATATGACCCCCGCAGACGCCTAGTTTAGGAGTTATAGCCATTTTAAAATTTTGAATTTTCTTTTTTCTGGTGCATAGTATGACCCCCGCGGACGCCTAGTTTAGGCGTTATAGCCATTTTAAGATTTTGAATTTTTTTTTCTGGTGCATAATATGACCCCCGCAGACGCCTAGTTAAGGAGTTATAACCATTTTAAGATTTTGAATTTTCTTTTTTCTGGTGCATAATATGACCCCCGCAGACGCCTAGTTTAGGAGTTATAGCCATTTTAAGATTTTGAATTTTTTTTTTTGGTGCATGATATGACCCCCGCAGACGCCTAGTTTAGGAGTTATAGCCATTTTAAGATTTTAAATTTTCTTTTTTCTGGTGCATAATATGACCCCCGCAGACGCCTAGTTTAGGAGTTATAGCCATTTTAAGATTTTGAATTTTCTTTTTTCTGGTGCATAATATGACCCAAGCTGACGCCTAGTTTAGGAGTTATAGCCATTTTAAGATTTTGAATTTTCTTTTTTCTGGTGCATAATATGACCCCCGCAGACGCCTAGTTTAGGAGTTATAGCCATTTTAAGATTTTGAATTTTCTTTTTTCTGGTGCATAATATGACCCAAGCAGACGCCTAGTTTATGAGTTATAGCCATTTTAAGATTTTGAATTTTTTTTTTTTGGTGCATAATATGACCCCCGCAGACGCCTAGTTTAGGAGTTATAGCCATTTTAAGATTTAGAATTTTTTTTTCTGGTGCATAATATGACCCCCGCAGACGCCTAGTTTAGGAGTTATAGCCATTTTAAGATTTTGAATTTTCTTTTTTGGTGCATAATATGACCCCCGCAGACGCCTAGTTAAGGAGTTATAGCTATTTTAAGATTTTGAATTTTCTTTTTTCTGGTGCATAATATAACCCCCGCAGACGCCTAGTTAAGGAGTTATAGCCATTTTAAGATTTTGAATCTTTTTTTCTGGTGCATAATATGACCCCCGCAGACGCCTAGTTTAGGAGTTATAGCCATTTTAAGATTTTGAATTTTCTTTTTTCTGGTGCATAATATGACCAACGCAGACGCCTAGTTTAGGAGTTATAGCCATTTTAAGATTTTGAATTTTCTTTTTTCTGGTGCATAATATGACCCCCGCAGACGCCTAGTTTAGGAGTTATAGCCATTTTAAGATTTTGCATTTTCTTTTTTGGTGCATAATATGACCCCCGCAGACGCCTAGTTTAGGAGTTATAGCCATTTTAAGATTTTGAATTTTTTTTTCTGGTGCATAATATGACCCCCGCAGACGCCTAGTTTAGGAGTTATAGCCATTTTAAGACTTTGAATTTTTTTTTCTGGTGCATAATATGAACCCCGCAGACGCCTAGTTTAGGAGTTATAGCCATTTTAAGATTTTGAATTTTCTTTTTTCTGGTGCTTAATATGACCGCCGCAGACGCCTAGTTTAGGAGTTATAGCCATTTTAAGATTTTGAATTTTATTTTCTGGTGCATAATATGACCCCCGCAGACGCCTAGCTTAGGAGTAATAGCCATTTTAAGATTTTGAATTTTCTTTTTTCTGGTACATAATATGACCCCCGCAGACGCCTAGTTTAGGAGTTATAGCCATTTTAAGATTTTAAATTTTTTTTTCTGGTGCATAATATGACCCCCGCAGACGCCTAGTTTAGGAGTTATAGCCATTTTAAGATTTTGAATTTTCTTTTTTCTGGTGCATAATATGACCCCCGCAGACGCCTAGTTTAGGAGTTATAGCCATTTTAAGATTTTGAACTTTCTTTTTTTTGGTGCATAATATGACCCTCGCAGACGCCTAGTTTAGGAGTTATAGCCATTTTAAGATTTTGAATTTTTTTTTCTGGTGCATAATATGACCCCCGCAGACGCCTAGTTTAGGAGTTATAGCCATTTTAAGATTTTGAATTTTCTTTTTTCTGGTGCATAATATGACCAACGCAGACGCCTAGTTTAGGAGTTATAGCCATTTTAAGATTTTAAATTTTCTTTTTTCTGGTGCTTTATATGACCGCCGTAGACGCCTAGTTTAGGAGTTATAGCCATTTTAAGACTTTGAATTTTATTTTCTGGTGCATAATATGACCCCCGCAGACGCCTAGTTTAGGAGTTATAGCCATTTTAAGATTTTGAATTTTCTTTTTTCTGGTGCATAATATGACCAACGCAGACGCCTAGTTTAGGAGTTATAGCCATTTTAAGATTTTGAATTTTCTTTTTTCTGGTGCTTAATATGACCGCCGCAGACGCCTAGTTTAGGAGTTATAGCCATTTTAAGATTTTGAATTTTATTTTCTGGTGCATAATATGACCCCCGCAGACGCCTAGCTTAGGAGTTATAGCCATTTTAAGATTTTGAATTTTCTTTTTTCTGGTACATAATATGACCCCCGCAGACGCCTAGTTTAGGAGTTATAGCCATTTTAAGATTTTGCATTTTCTTTTTTGGTGCATAATATGACCCCCGCAGACGAATAGTTTAGGAGTTATAGAAATTTTAAGATTTTGAATTTTTTTTTCTGGTGCATAATATGACCCCCGCAGACGCCTAGTTTAGGAGTTATAGCCATTTTAAGATTTTGAATTTTATTTTTTGGTGCATAATAGGACCCCCGCAGACGCCTAGTAGCCATTTTAAGATTTTGAATTTTCTTTTTTGGTGCATAATATGACCCCAGCAGACGCCTAGTTAAGGAGTTATAGCCATTTTAAGATTTTGAATTTTTTTTTCTGGTGCATAATATGACCCCCGCAGACGCCTAGTTTAGGAGTTATAGCCATTTTAAGATTTTGAATTTTCTTCTTTCTGGTGCATAATATGACCCCCGCAGACGCCTAGTTTAGGAGTTATAGCCATTTTAAGATTTTGAATTTTCTTTTTTCCGGTGCATAATATGACCCCCGCAGACGCCTAGTTAAGGAGTTATAGCCATTTTAAGATTTTGAATTTTTTTTTTTGGTGCACAATATGACCCCCGCAGACGCCTAGTGTAGGAGTTATAGCCATTTTAAGATTTTGAATTTTCTTTTTTCTGTTGCATAATATGACCCCCGTAGACGCCTAGTTTAGGAGTTATAGCCATTTTAAAATTTTGAATTTTCTCTTTTCTGGTGCATAATATGACCCCCGCAGACGCCTAGTTAAGGAGTTATAGCCATTTTAAGATTTTGAATTTTTTTTTTCTGGTGCATAATATGACCCCCGCTCACGCCTAGTTAAGGAGTTTTAGCCATTTTAAGATCTTGAATTTTCTTTTTTCTGGTGCATGATATGACCCCCGCAGACGCCTAGTTTAGGAGTTATAGCCGTTTTAAGATTTTGAATTTTCTTTTTTCTGGTGCATAATATGACCCCCGCAGACGCCTAGTTAAGGAGTTATAGCCATTTTAAGATTTTGAATTTTCTTTTTTCTGGTGCACAATATGACCCCCGCAGACGCCTTGTTAAGGAGTTATAGCCATTTTAAGGTTTTGAATTTTCTTTTTTCTGGTGCATAATATGACCCCCGCAGACGGCTCGTTAAGGAGTTATAGCCATTTTAAGATTTTGAATTTTCTTTTTTCTGGTGCATAATATGACCCCCGCAGACGCCTAGTTAAGGAGTTATAGCCATTTTAAGATTTTGAATTTTCTTTTTTCTGGTGCATAATTTGACCCCCACAGACGCATAGTTTAAGAGTTATAGCCATTTTAAGATTTTGAATTTTCTTTTTTGGTGCATAATATGACCCCCGCAGACGCCTAGTTTAGGAGTTATAGCCATTTTAAGATTTTGAATTTTCTTTTTTCTGGTGCATAATATGACCCCCGCAGACGCCTAGTTTAGGAGTTATAGCCATTTTAAGATTTTGAATTTTATTTTTTCTGGTGCATAATATGACCCCCGCAGACGCCTAGTTAAGGAGTTATAGCCATTTTAAGATTTTGAATTTTCTTTTTTCTGGTGCATAATATGACCCCCGCAGACGCCTAGTTTAGGAGTTATAGCCATTTTAAGATTTTGAATTTTCTTTTTTGGTGCATAATATGACCCCCGCAGACGCCTAGTTAAGGAGTTATAGCCATTTTAAGATTATGAATTTTCTTTTTTTTGGTGCATAATATGACCCCCGCGGACGCCTAGTTTAGGAGTTATAGCCATTTTAAGATTTTGAAGTTTTTTTTCTAGTGCATAATATGACCCCCGCAGACGCCTAGTTTAGGAGTTATAGCCATTTTAAGATTTTGAATTTTATTTTTTCTGGTGCATAATATGACCCCCGCAGACGCCTAGTTAAGGAGTTATAGCCATTTTAAGATTTTGAATTTTCTTTTTTCTGGTGCATAATATGACCCCCGCAGACGCCTAGTTTAGGAGTTATAGCCATTTTAAGATTTTGAATTTTTTTTTTTGGTGCACAATATGACCCCCGCAGACGCCTAGTTTAGGAATTATAGCCATTTTAAGATTTTGAATTTTCTTTTTTCTGGTGCATAATATGACCCCCGCAGGCGCCTAGTTTAGGAGTTATAGCCATTTTAAGATTTTGAATTTTTTTTTCTAGTGCATAATATGACCCCCGCAGACGCCTAGTTTAGGAGTTATAGCCATTTTAAGATTTTGAATTTTCTTTTTTCTGGTGCATAATATGACCCCCGCAGACGCCTAGTTTAGGAGTTATAGCCATTTTAAGATTTTGAATTTCCTTTTTTGGTGCATAATATAACCCCCGCAGACGCCTAGTTAAGGAGTTATAGCCATTTTAAGATTTTGAATTTTCTTTTTTTTGGTGCATAAAATGACCCCCGCAGACGCCTAGTTTAGGAGTTATAGCCATTTTAAGATTTTGAATTTTTTTTTTTGGTGCACAATATGACCCCCGCAGACGCCTAGTTTAGGAGTTATAGCCATTTTAAGATTTTGAATTTTCTTTTTTCTGGTGCATAATATGACCCCCGCAGACGCCTAGTTAAGGAGTTATAGCCATTTTAAGATTTTGAATTTTCTTTTTTCTGGTGCATAATATGACCCCCGCAGACGCCTAGTTTAGGAGTTATATCCATTTTAAGATTTTGAATTATCTTTTTTCTGGTGCATAATATGACCCCCGCAGACGCCTAGTTAAGGAGTTATAGCCATTTTAAGATTTAGAATTTTCTTTTTTCTGGTGCACAATATGACCCCCGCAGACGCCTAGTTAAGGAGTTATAGCCATTTTAAGATTTTGAATTTTCTTTTTTCTGGTGCATAATATGACCCCCGCAGACGCCTAGTTAAGGAGTTATAGCCATTTAAGATTTTGAATTTTCTTTTTTCTGGTGCATAATATGACCCCCGCAGACGCCTAGTTTAGGAGTTATAGCCATTTTAAGATTTTGAATTTCCTTTTTTGTGGTGCATAATATGACCCCGCAGACGCCTAGTTAAGGAGTTATAGCCATTTTAAGATTTGGAATTTTCTTTTTTCTGGTGCATAATATGACCCCCGCAGACGCCTAGTTTAAGAGTTATAGCCATTTTAATATTTTGAATTTTCTTTTTTGGAGCATAATATGACCCCCGCAGACGCCTGGTTAAGGAGTTATAGCCATTTTAAGATTTTGAATTTTCTTTTTTCTGGTGCATAATATGACCCAAGCAGACTCCTAGTTTAGGAGTTATAGCCATTTTAAGATTTTGAATTTTTTTTTCTGGTGCATAATATGACCCCCGCAGACGCCTAGTTAAGGAGTTATAGCCATTTTAAGATTATGAATTTTCTTTTTTCTGGTGCATAATATGACCCCCGCAGACGCCTAGTTTAGGAGTTATAGCCATTTTAAGATTTTGAATTTTTTTTTCTGGTGCATAATATGACCCCCGCAGACGCCTAGCTTAGGAGTTATAGCCATTTTAAGATTTTGAATTTTCTTTTTTCTGGTACATAATATGACCCCCGCAGACGCCTAGTTTAGGAGTCATAGCCATTTTAAGATTTTGAATTTTTTTTTCTGGTGCATAATATGACCCCCGCAGACGCCTAGTTTAGGAGTTATAGCCATTTTAAGATTTTGAATTTTCTTTTTTGGTGCATAATATGACCCCCGCAGACGCCTAGTAGCCATTTTAAGATTTTGAATTTTTTTTTTTGGTGCACAATATGACCCCCGCAGACGCCTAGTTTAGGAGTTATAGCCATTTTAAGATTTTGAATTTTCTTTTTTCTGTTGCATAATATCACCCCCGCAGACGCCTAGTTTAGGAGTTATAGCCATTTTAAGATTTTGAATTTTCTCTTTTCTGGTGCATAATATGACCCCCGCAGACGCCTAGTTAAGGAGTTATAGCCATTTTAAGATTTTGAATTTTTTTTTTCTGGTGCATAATATGACCCCCGCTCACGCCTAGCTAAGGAGTTATAGCCATTTTAAGATTTTGAATTTTCTTTTTTCTGGTGCATGATATGACCCCCGCAGACGCCTAGTTTAGGAGTTATAGCCATTTTAGGATTTTGAATTTTCTTTTTTCTGGTGCATAATATGACCCCCGCAGACGCCTAGCTTAGGAGTTATAGCCATTTTAAGATTTTGAATTTCCTTTTTTGTGGTGCATAATATGACCCCCGCAGACGCCTAGTTAAGGAGTTATAGCCATTTTAAGATTTTGAATTTTCTTTTTTCTGGTGCATAATATGACCCCCGCAGACGCCTAGTTAAGGAGTTATAGCCATTTTAAGATTTTGAATTTTCTTTTTTCTGGTGCACAATATGACCCCCGCAGACGCCTTGTTAAGGAGTTATAGCCATTTTAAGGTTTTGAATTTTCTTTTTTCTGGTGCATAATATGACCCCCGCAGACGCCTAGTTAAGGAGTTATAGCCATTTTAAGATTTTGAATTTTCTTTTTTCTGGTGCATAATATGACCCCCGCAGACGCCTAGTTAAGGAGTTATAGCCATTTTAAGATTTTGAATTTTCTTTTTTCTGGTGCATAATATGACCCCCACAGACGCATAGTTTAAGAGTTATAGCCATTTTAAGATTTTGAATTTTCTTTTTTGGTGCATAATATGACCCCCGCAGACGCCTAGTTTAGGAGTTATAGCCATTTTAAGATTTTGAATTTTCTTTTTTCTGGTGCATAATATGACCCCCGCAGACGCCTAGTTAAGGAGTTATAGCCATTTTAAGATTTTGAATTTTTTTTTTCTGGTGCATAATATGACCCCCGCTCACGCCTAGCTAAGGAGTTATAGCCATTTTAAGATTTTGAATTTTCTTTTTTCTGGTGCATGATATGACCCCCGCAGACGCCTAGTTTAGGAGTTATAGCCATTTTAGGATTTTGAATTTTCTTTTTTCTGGTGCATAATATGACCCCCGCAGACGCCTAGTTTAGGAGTTATAGCCATTTTAAGATTTTGAATTTCCTTTTTTGTGGTGCATAATATGACCCCCGCAGACGCCTAGTTAAGGAGTTATAGCCATTTTAAGATTTTGAATTTTCTTTTTTCTGGTGCATAATATGACCCCCGCAGACGCCTAGTTAAGGGGTTATAGCCATTTTAAGATTTTGAATTTTCTTTTTTGGTGCATAATATGACCCCCGCAGACGCCTAGTTTAGGAGTTATAGCCATTTTAAGATTTTGAATTTTCTTTTTTCTGGTGCATAATATGACCCCCGCAGACGCCTAGTTTAGGAGTTATAGCCATTTTAAGATTTTGAATTTTCTTTTTTCTGGTGCATAATATGACCCCCGCAGACGCCTAGTTTAAGAGTTATAGCCATTTTAAGATTTTGAATTTTCTTTTTTGGTGCACAATATGACCCCCGCAGACGCCTTGTTAAGGAGTTATAGCCATTTTAAGATTTTTAATTTTCTTTTTTGGTGCATAATATGACCCCCGCAGACGCCTAGTTTAGGAGTTATAGCCATTTTAAGATTTTTAATTTTCTTTTTTGGTGCATAATATGACCCCCGCAGACGCCTAGTTAAGGAGTTATAGCCATTTTAAGATTTTGAATTTTCTTTTTTCTGGTGCATAATATGACCCCCGCAGACGCCTAGTTTAGGAGTTATAGCCATTTTAAGATTTTGAATTTCCTTTTTTGTGGTGCATAATATGACCCCCGCAGACGCCTAGTTAAGGAGTTATAGCCATTTTAAGATTTTGAATTTTCTTTTTTCTGGTGCATAATATGACCGTCGCAGACGCCTAGTTTAAGAGTTATAGCCATTTTAAGATTTTGAATTTTCTTTTTTGGTGCATAATATGACCCCCGCAGACGCCTAGTTTAGGAGTTATAGCCATTTTAAGATTTTGAATTTTCTTTTTTCTGGTGCATAATATGACCCCCGCAGACGCCTAGTTTAGGAGTTATAGCCATTTTAAGATTTTGAATTTTTTTTTTTGGTGCATGATATGACCCCCGCAGACGCCTAGTTTAGGAGTTATAGCCATTTTAAGATTTTAAATTTTCTTTTTTCTGGTGCATAATATGACCCCCGCAGACGCCTAGTTTAGGAGTTATAGCCATTTTAAGATTTTGAATTTTCTTTTTTCTGGTGCATAATATGACCCAAGCTGACGCCTAGTTTAGGAGTTATAGCCATTTTAAGATTTTGAATTTTCTTTTTTCTGGTGCATAATATGACCCCCGCAGACGCCTAGTTTAGGAGTTATAGCCATTTTAAGATTTTGAATTTTCTTTTTTCTGGTGCATAATATAACCCCCGCAGACGCCTAGTTAAGGAGTTATAGCCATTTTAAGATTTTGAATCTTTTTTTCTGGTGCATAATATGACCCCCGCAGACGCCTAGTTTAGGAGTTATAGCCATTTTAAGATTTTGAATTTTCTTTTTTCTGGTGCATAATATGACCAACGCAGACGCCTAGTTTAGGAGTTATAGCCATTTTAAGATTTTGAATTTTCTTTTTTCTGGTGCATAATATGACCCCCGCAGACGCCTAGTTTAGGAGTTATAGCCATTTTAAGATTTTGCATTTTCTTTTTTGGTGCATAATATGACCCCCGCAGACGCCTAGTTTAGGAGTTATAGCCATTTTAAGATTTTGAATTTTTTTTTCTGGTGCATAATATGACCCCCGCAGACGCCTAGTTTAGGAGTTATAGCCATTTTAAGACTTTGAATTTTTTTTTCTGGTGCATAATATGAACCCCGCAGACGCCTAGTTTAGGAGTTATAGCCATTTTAAGATTTTGAATTTTCTTTTTTCTGGTGCTTAATATGACCGCCGCAGACGCCTAGTTTAGGAGTTATAGCCATTTTAAGATTTTGAATTTTATTTTCTGGTGCATAATATGACCCCCGCAGACGCCTAGCTTAGGAGTAATAGCCATTTTAAGATTTTGAATTTTCTTTTTTCTGGTACATAATATGACCCCCGCAGACGCCTAGTTTAGGAGTTATAGCCATTTTAAGATTTTGAATTTTCTTTTTTCTGTTGCATAATATGACCCCCGCAGACGCCTAGTTTAGGAGTTATAGCCATTTTAAGATTTTGAATTTTCTCTTTTCTGGTGCATAATATGACCCCCGCAGACGCCTAGTTAAGGAGTTATAGCCATTTTAAGATTTTGAATTTTTTTTTTCTGGTGCATAATATGACCCCCGCTCACGCCTAGTTAAGGAGTTATAGCCATTTTAAGATTTTGAATTTTCTTTTTTAGGAGTTATAGCCATTTTAAGATTTTGAATTTTCTTTTTTCTGGTGCATAATATGACCCCCGCAGACGCCTAGTTAAGGAGTTATAGCCATTTTAAGATTTTGAATTTTCTTTTTTCTGGTGCACAATATGACCCCCGCAGACGCCTTGTTAAGGAGTTATAGCCATTTTAAGGTTTTGAATTTTCTTTTTTCTGGTGCATAATATGACCCCCGCAGACGCCTAGTTAAGGAGTTATAGCCATTTTAAGATTTTGAATTTTCTTTTTTCTGGTGCATAATATGACCCCCGCAGACGCCTAGTTTAGGAGTTATAGCCATTTTAAGATTTTGAATTTTCTTTTTTCTGGTGCATGATATGACCCCCGCAGACGCCTAGTTAAGGAGTTATAGCCATTTTAAGATTTTGAATTTTCTTTTTTCTGGTGCATAATATGACCCCCGCAGACGCCTAGTTTAGGAGTTATAGCCATTTTAAGATTTTGAATTTTCTTTTCTCTGGTGCATAATATGACCCCCGCAGACGCCTAGTTTAGGAGTTATAGCCATTTTAAGAGTTTGAATTTTCTTTTTTCTGGTGCATAATATGACCCCCGCAGACGCCTAGTTTAGGAGTTATAGCCATTTTAAGATTTTGAATTTTTTTTTTTGGTGCATAATATGACCCCCGCAGACGCCTAGTTTAGGAGTTATAGCCATTTTAAGATTTTGAATTTTTTTTTTTGGTGCATGATATGACCCCCGCAGACGCCTAGTTTAGGAGTTATAGCCATTTTAAGATTTTGAATTTTCTTTTTTCTGGTGCATAATATGACCCCCGCAGACGCCTAGTTAAGGAGTTATAGCCATTTTAAGATTTTGAATTTTCTTTTTTCTGGAGCACAATATGACCCCCGCAGACGCCTTGTTAAGGAGTTACAGCCATTTTAAGGTTTTGAATTTTCTTTTTTCTGGTGCATAATATGACCCCCGCAGACGCCTAGTTAAGGAGTTATAGCCATTTTAAGATTTTGAATTTTCTTTTTTCTGGTGCATAATATGACCCCCGTTCACGCCTAGTTAAGGAGTTATAGCCATTTTAAGATTTTGAATTTTCTTTTTTCTGGTGCATGATATGACCCCCGCAGACGCCTAGTTAAGGAGTTATAGCCATTTTAAGATTTTGAATTTTCTTTTTTCTGGTGCATAATATGACCCCGCAGACGCCTAGTTTAGGAGTTATAGCCATTTTAAGATTTTGAATTTTCTTTTTTCTGGTGCATAATATGACCCCCGCAGACGCCTAGTTTAGGAGTTATAGCCATTTTAAGATTTTGAATTTTTTTTTTTGGTGCATAATATGACCCCCGCAGACGCCTAGTTTAGGAGTTATAGCCATTTGAAGATTTAGAATTTTTTTTTCTGGTGCATAATATGACCCCCGCAGACGCCTAGGTTAGGAGTTATAGCCATTTTAAGATTTAGAATTTTCTTTTTTGGTGCATAATATGACCCCCGCAGACGCCTAGTTAAGGAGTTATAGCTATTTTAAGATTTTGAATTTTCTTTTTTCTGGTGCATAATATAACCCCCGCAGACGCCTAGTTAAGGAGTTATAGCCATTTTAAGATTTTGAATTTTCTTTTTTCTGGTGCATGATATGACCCCCGCAGACGCCTAGTTTAGGAGTTATAGCCATTTTAAGATTTTGAATTTTCTTTTTTCTGGTGCATAATATGACCCCCGCAGACGCCTAGTTTAGGAGTTATAGCCATTTTAAAATTTTGAATTTTCTTTTTTCTGGTGCATAGTATGACCCCCGCGGACGCCTAGTTTAGGCGTTATAGCCATTTTAAGATTTTGAATTTTTTTTTCTGGTGCATAATATGACCCCCGCAGACGCCTAGTTAAGGAGTTATAACCATTTTAAGATTTTGAATTTTCTTTTTTCTGGTGCATAATATGACCCCCGCAGACGCCTAGTTTAGGAGTTATAGCCATTTTAAGATTTTGAATTTTTTTTTTTGGTGCATGATATGACCCCCGCAGACGCCTAGTTTAGGAGTTATAGCCATTTTAAGATTTTAAATTTTCTTTTTTCTGGTGCATAATATGACCCCCGCAGACGCCTAGTTTAGGAGTTATAGCCATTTTAAGATTTTGAATTTTCTTTTTTCTGGTGCATAATATGACCCAAGCTGACGCCTAGTTTAGGAGTTATAGCCATTTTAAGATTTTGAATTTTCTTTTTTCTGGTGCATAATATGACCCCCGCAGACGCCTAGTTTAGGAGTTATAGCCATTTTAAGATTTTGAATTTTCTTTTTTCTGGTGCATAATATGACCCAAGCAGACGCCTAGTTTATGAGTTATAGCCATTTTAAGATTTTGAATTTTTTTTTTTTGGTGCATAATATGACCCCCGCAGACGCCTAGTTTAGGAGTTATAGCCATTTTAAGATTTAGAATTTTTTTTTCTGGTGCATAATATGACCCCCGCAGACGCCTAGTTTAGGAGTTATAGCCATTTTAAGATTTTGAATTTTCTTTTTTGGTGCATAATATGACCCCCGCAGACGCCTAGTTAAGGAGTTATAGCTATTTTAAGATTTTGAATTTTCTTTTTTCTGGTGCATAATATAACCCCCGCAGACGCCTAGTTAAGGAGTTATAGCCATTTTAAGATTTTGAATCTTTTTTTCTGGTGCATAATATGACCCCCGCAGACGCCTAGTTTAGGAGTTATAGCCATTTTAAGATTTTGAATTTTCTTTTTTCTGGTGCATAATATGACCAACGCAGACGCCTAGTTTAGGAGTTATAGCCATTTTAAGATTTTGAATTTTCTTTTTTCTGGTGCATAATATGACCCCCGCAGACGCCTAGTTTAGGAGTTATAGCCATTTTAAGATTTTGCATTTTCTTTTTTGGTGCATAATATGACCCCCGCAGACGCCTAGTTTAGGAGTTATAGCCATTTTAAGATTTTGAATTTTTTTTTCTGGTGCATAATATGACCCCCGCAGACGCCTAGTTTAGGAGTTATAGCCATTTTAAGACTTTGAATTTTTTTTTCTGGTGCATAATATGAACCCCGCAGACGCCTAGTTTAGGAGTTATAGCCATTTTAAGATTTTGAATTTTCTTTTTTCTGGTGCTTAATATGACCGCCGCAGACGCCTAGTTTAGGAGTTATAGCCATTTTAAGATTTTGAATTTTATTTTCTGGTGCATAATATGACCCCCGCAGACGCCTAGCTTAGGAGTAATAGCCATTTTAAGATTTTGAATTTTCTTTTTTCTGGTACATAATATGACCCCCGCAGACGCCTAGTTTAGGAGTTATAGCCATTTTAAGATTTTAAATTTTTTTTTCTGGTGCATAATATGACCCCCGCAGACGCCTAGTTTAGGAGTTATAGCCATTTTAAGATTTTGAATTTTCTTTTTTCTGGTGCATAATATGACCCCCGCAGACGCCTAGTTTAGGAGTTATAGCCATTTTAAGATTTTGAACTTTCTTTTTTTTTGGTGCATAATATGACCCTCGCAGACGCCTAGTTTAGGAGTTATAGCCATTTTAAGATTTTGAATTTTTTTTTCTGGTGCATAATATGACCCCCGCAGACGCCTAGTTTAGGAGTTATAGCCATTTTAAGATTTTGAATTTTCTTTTTTCTGGTGCATAATATGACCAACGCAGACGCCTAGTTTAGGAGTTATAGCCATTTTAAGATTTTAAATTTTCTTTTTTCTGGTGCTTTATATGACCGCCGTAGACGCCTAGTTTAGGAGTTATAGCCATTTTAAGACTTTGAATTTTATTTTCTGGTGCATAATATGACCCCCGCAGACGCCTAGTTTAGGAGTTATAGCCATTTTAAGATTTTGAATTTTCTTTTTTCTGGTGCATAATATGACCAACGCAGACGCCTAGTTTAGGAGTTATAGCCATTTTAAGATTTTGAATTTTCTTTTTTCTGGTGCTTAATATGACCGCCGCAGACGCCTAGTTTAGGAGTTATAGCCATTTTAAGATTTTGAATTTTATTTTCTGGTGCATAATATGACCCCCGCAGACGCCTAGCTTAGGAGTTATAGCCATTTTAAGATTTTGAATTTTCTTTTTTCTGGTACATAATATGACCCCCGCAGACGCCTAGTTTAGGAGTTATAGCCATTTTAAGATTTTGCATTTTCTTTTTTGGTGCATAATATGACCCCCGCAGACGAATAGTTTAGGAGTTATAGAAATTTTAAGATTTTGAATTTTTTTTTCTGGTGCATAATATGACCCCCGCAGACGCCTAGTTTAGGAGTTATAGCCATTTTAAGATTTTGAATTTTATTTTTTGGTGCATAATAGGACCCCCGCAGACGCCTAGTAGCCATTTTAAGATTTTGAATTTTCTTTTTTGGTGCATAATATGACCCCAGCAGACGCCTAGTTAAGGAGTTATAGCCATTTTAAGATTTTGAATTTTTTTTTCTGGTGCATAATATGACCCCCGCAGACGCCTAGTTTAGGAGTTATAGCCATTTTAAGATTTTGAATTTTCTTCTTTCTGGTGCATAATATGACCCCCGCAGACGCCTAGTTTAGGAGTTATAGCCATTTTAAGATTTTGAATTTTCTTTTTTCTGGTGCATAATATGACCCCCGCAGACGCCTAGTTAAGGAGTTATAGCCATTTTAAGATTTCGCATTTTCTTTTTTGGTGCATAATATGACCCCCGCAGACGCCTAGTTTAGGAGTTATAGCCATTTTAAGATTTTGAATTTTTTTTTTTGGTGCACAATATGACCCCCGCAGACGCCTAGTTTAGGAGTTATAGCCATTTTAAGATTTTGAATTTTCTTTTTTCTGTTGCATAATATGACCCCCGCAGACGCCTAGTTTAGGAGTTATAGCCATTTTAAAATTTTGAATTTTCTCTTTTCTGGTGCATAATATGACCCCCGCAGACGCCTAGTTAAGGAGTTATAGCCATTTTAAGATTTTGAATTTTTTTTTTCTGGTGCATAATATGACCCCCGCTCACGCCTAGTTAAGGAGTTTTAGCCATTTTAAGATCTTGAATTTTCTTTTTTCTGGTGCATGATATGACCCCCGCAGACGCCTAGTTTAGGAGTTATAGCCGTTTTAAGATTTTGAATTTTCTTTTTTCTGGTGCATAATATGACCCCCGCAGACGCCTAGTTAAGGAGTTATAGCCATTTTAAGATTTTGAATTTTCTTTTTTCTGGTGCACAATATGACCCCCGCAGACGCCTTGTTAAGGAGTTATAGCCATTTTAAGGTTTTGAATTTTCTTTTTTCTGGTGCATAATATGACCCCCGCAGACGCCTAGTTAAGGAGTTATAGCCATTTTAAGATTTTGAATTTTCTTTTTTCTGGTGCATAATATGACCCCCGCAGACGCCTAGTTAAGGAGTTATAGCCATTTTAAGATTTTGAATTTTCTTTTTTCTGGTGCATAATTTGACCCCCACAGACGCATAGTTTAAGAGTTATAGCCATTTTAAGATTTTGAATTTTCTTTTTTGGTGCATAATATGACCCCCGCAGACGCCTAGTTTAGGAGTTATAGCCATTTTAAGATTTTGAATTTTCTTTTTTCTGGTGCATAATATGACCCCCGCAGACGCCTAGTTTAGGAGTTATAGCCATTTTAAGATTTTGAATTTTATTTTTTCTGGTGCATAATATGACCCCCGCAGACGCCTAGTTAAGGAGTTATAGCCATTTTAAGATTTTGAATTTTCTTTTTTCTGGTGCATAATATGACCCCCGCAGACGCCTAGTTTAGGAGTTATAGCCATTTTAAGATTTTGAATTTTCTTTTTTGGTGCATAATATGACCCCCGCAGACGCCTAGTTAAGGAGTTATAGCCATTTTAAGATTTTGAATTTTCTTTTTTTTGGTGCATAATATGACCCCCGCGGACGCCTAGTTTAGGAGTTATAGCCATTTTAAGATTTTGAATTTTTTTTTCTAGTGCATAATATGACCCCCGCAGACGCCTAGTTTAGGAGTTATAGCCATTTTAAGATTTTGAATTTTATTTTTTCTGGTGCATAATATGACCCCCGCAGACGCCTAGTTAAGGAGTTATAGCCATTTTAAGATTTTGAATTTTCTTTTTTCTGGTGCATAATATGACCCCCGCAGACGCCTAGTTTAGGAGTTATAGCCATTTTAAGATTTTGAATTTTTTTTTTTGGTGCACAATATGACCCCCGCAGACGCCTAGTTTAGGAATTATAGCCATTTTAAGATTTTGAATTTTCTTTTTTCTGGTGCATAATATGACCCCCGCAGGCGCCTAGTTTAGGAGTTATAGCCATTTTAAGATTTTGAATTTTTTTTTCTAGTGCATAATATGACCCCCGCAGACGCCTAGTTTAGGAGTTATAGCCATTTTAAGATTTTGAATTTTCTTTTTTCTGGTGCATAATATGACCCCCGCAGACGCCTAGTTTAGGAGTTATAGCCATTTTAAGATTTTGAATTTCCTTTTTTGGTGCATAATATAACCCCCGCAGACGCCTAGTTAAGGAGTTATAGCCATTTTAAGATTTTGAATTTTCTTTTTTTTGGTGCATAAAATGACCCCCGCAGACGCCTAGTTTAGGAGTTATAGCCATTTTAAGATTTTGAATTTTTTTTTTTGGTGCACAATATGACCCCCGCAGACGCCTAGTTTAGGAGTTATAGCCATTTTAAGATTTTGAATTTTCTTTTTTCTGGTGCATAATATGACCCCCGCAGACGCCTAGTTAAGGAGTTATAGCCATTTTAAGATTTTGAATTTTCTTTTTTCTGGTGCATAATATGACCCCCGCAGACGCCTAGTTTAGGAGTTATATCCATTTTAAGATTTTGAATTATCTTTTTTCTGGTGCATAATATGACCCCCGCAGACGCCTAGTTAAGGAGTTATAGCCATTTTAAGATTTCGAATTTTCTTTTTTCTGGTGCACAATATGACCCCCGCAGACGCCTAGTTAAGGAGTTATAGCCATTTTAAGATTTTGAATTTTCTTTTTTCTGGTGCATAATATGACCCCCGCAGACGCCTAGTTAAGGAGTTATAGCCATTTAAGATTTTGAATTTTCTTTTTTCTGGTGCATAATATGACCCCCGCAGACGCCTAGTTTAGGAGTTATAGCCATTTTAAGATTTTGAATTTCCTTTTTTGTGGTGCATAATATGACCCCGCAGACGCCTAGTTAAGGAGTTATAGCCATTTTAAGATTTCGAATTTTCTTTTTTCTGGTGCATAATATGACCCCCGCAGACGCCTAGTTTAAGAGTTATAGCCATTTTAATATTTTGAATTTTCTTTTTTGGAGCATAATATGACCCCCGCAGACGCCTGGTTAAGGAGTTATAGCCATTTTAAGATTTTGAATTTTCTTTTTTCTGGTGCATAATATGACCCAAGCAGACTCCTAGTTTAGGAGTTATAGCCATTTTAAGATTTTGAATTTTTTTTTCTGGTGCATAATATGACCCCCGCAGACGCCTAGTTAAGGAGTTATAGCCATTTTAAGATTATGAATTTTCTTTTTTCTGGTGCATAATATGACCCCCGCAGACGCCTAGTTTAGGAGTTATAGCCATTTTAAGATTTTGAATTTTTTTTTCTGGTGCATAATATGACCCCCGCAGACGCCTAGCTTAGGAGTTATAGCCATTTTAAGATTTTGAATTTTCTTTTTTCTGGTACATAATATGACCCCCGCAGACGCCTAGTTTAGGAGTTATAGCCATTTTAAGATTTTGCATTTTCTTTTTTGGTGCATAATATGACCCCCGCAGACGCCTAGTTTAGGAGTTATAGCCATTTTCAGATTTTGAATTTTTTTTTCTGGTGCATAATATGACCCCCGCAGACGCCTAGTTTAGGAGTTATAGCCATTTTAAGATTTTGAATTTTCTTTTTTGGTGCATAATATGACCCCCGCAGACGCCTAGTAGCCATTTTAAGATTTTGAATTTTATTTTTTCTGGTACATAATATGACCCCCGCAGACGCCTAGTTTAGGAGTTATAGCCATTTTAAGATTTTGAATTTTTTTTTTTGGTGCACAATATGACCCCCGCAGACGCCTAGTTTAGGAGTTATAGCCATTTTAAGATTTTGAATTTTCTTTTTTCTGTTGCATAATATCACCCCCGCAGACGCCTAGTTTAGGAGTTATAGCCATTTTAAGATTTTGAATTTTCTCTTTTCTGGTGCATAATATGACCCCCGCAGACGCCTAGTTAAGGAGTTATAGCCATTTTAAGATTTTGAATTTTTTTTTTCTGGTGCATAATATGACCCCCGCTCACGCCTAGTTTAGGAGTTATAGCCATTTTAGGATTTTGAATTTTCTTTTTTCTGGTGCATAATATGACCCCAGCAGACGCCTAGTTAAGGAGTTATAGCCATTTTAATATTTTGAATTTTCTTTTTTGGAGCATAATATGACCCCCGCAGACGCCTGGTTAAGGAGTTATAGCCATTTTAAGATTTTGAATTTTCTTTTTTCTGGTGCATAATATGACCCAAGCAGACTCCTAGCTTAGGAGTTATAGCCATTTTAAGATTTTGAATTTCCTTTTTTGTGGTGCATAATATGACCCCCGCAGACGCCTAGTTAAGGAGTTATAGCCATTTTAAGATTTTGAATTTTCTTTTTTCTGGTGCATAATATGACCCCCGCAGACGCCTAGTTAAGGAGTTATAGCCATTTTAAGATTTTGAATTTTCTTTTTTCTGGTGCACAATATGACCCCCGCAGACGCCTTGTTAAGGAGTTA
Source organism: Volucella zonaria (assembly GCA_963966105.1). Lineage (NCBI taxonomy): Eukaryota > Metazoa > Arthropoda > Insecta > Diptera > Syrphidae > Volucella > Volucella zonaria. The sequence continues at coordinate 2,050,966 of CAWYQB010000254.1, read as the reverse complement.
TAGCCATTTTAAGGTTTTGAATTTTCTTTTTTCTGGTGCATAATATGACCCCCGCAGACGCCTAGTTAAGGAGTTATAGCCATTTTAAGATTTTGAATTTTCTTTTTTCTGGTGCATAATATGACCCCCGCAGACGCCTAGTTAAGGAGTTATAGCCATTTTAAGATTTTGAATTTTCTTTTTTCTGGTGCATAATATGACCCCCACAGACGCATAGTTTAAGAGTTATAGCCATTTTAAGATTTTGAATTTTCTTTTTTGGTGCATAATATGACCCCCGCAGACGCCTAGTTTAGGAGTTATAGCCATTTTAAGATTTTGAATTTTCTTTTTTCTGGTGCATAATATGACCCCCGCAGACGCCTAGTTTAGGAGTTATAGCCATTTTAAGATTTTGAATTTTATTTTTTCTGGTGCATAATATGACCCCCGCAGACGCCTAGTTAAGGAGTTATAGCCATTTTAAGATTTTGAATTTTCTTTTTTCTGGTGCATAATATGACCCCCGCAGACGCCTAGTTTAGGAGTTATAGCCATTTTAAGATTTTGAATTTTCTTTTTTGGTGCATAATATGACCCCCGCAGACGCCTAGTTAAGGAGTTATAGCCATTTTAAGATTTTGAATTTTCTTTTTTGGTGCACAATATGACCCCCGCAGACGCCTAGTTTAGGAGTTATAGCCATTTTAAGATTTTGAATTTTCTTTTTTCTGTTGCATAATATCACCCCCGCAGACGCCTAGTTTAGGAGTTATAGCCATTTTAAGATTTTGAATTTTCTCTTTTCTGGTGCATAATATGACCCCCGCAGACGCCTATTTAAGGAGTTATAGCCATTTTAAGATTTTGAATTTTTTTTTTCTGGTGCATAATATGACCCCCGCTCACGCCTAGCTAAGGAGTTATAGCCATTTTAAGATTTTGAATTTTCTTTTTTCTGGTGCATGATATGACCCCCGCAGACGCCTAGTTTAGGAGTTATAGCCATTTTAGGATTTTGAATTTTCTTTTTTCTGGTGCATAATATGACCCCCGCAGACGCCTAGTTTAGGAGTTATAGCCATTTTAAAATTTTGAATTTCCTTTTTTGTGGTGCATAATATGACCCCCGCAGACGCCTAGTTAAGGAGTTATAGCCATTTTAAGATTTTGAATTTTCTTTTTTCTGGTGCATAATATGACCCCCGCAGACGCCTAGTTAAGGGGTTATAGCCATTTTAAGATTTTGAATTTTCTTTTTTGGTGCATAATATGACCCCCGCAGACGCCTAGTTTAGGAGTTATAGCCATTTTAAGATTTTGAATTTTCTTTTTTCTGGTGCATAATATGACCCCCGCAGACGCCTAGTTTAGGAGTTATAGCCATTTTAAGATTTTGAATTTTCTTTTTTCTGGTGCATAATATGACCCCCGCAGACGCCTAGTTTAAGAGTTATAGCCATTTTAAGATTTTGAATTTTCTTTTTTGGTGCACAATATGACCCCCGCAGACGCCTTGTTAAGGAGTTATAGCCATTTTAAGATTTTCAATTTTCTTTTTTGGTGCATAATATGACCCCCGCAGACGCCTAGTTTAGGAGTTATAGCCATTTTAAGATTTTTAATTTTCTTTTTTGGTGCATAATATGACCCCCGCAGACGCCTAGTTAAGGAGTTATAGCCATTTTAAGATTTTGAATTTTCTTTTTTCTGGTGCATAATATGACCCCCGCAGACGCCTAGTTTAGGAGTTATAGCCATTTTAAGATTTTGAATTTCCTTTTTTGTGGTGCATAATATGACCCCCGCAGACGCCTAGTTAAGGAGTTACAGCCATTTTAAGATTTTGAATTTTCTTTTTTCTGGTGCATAATATGACCGTCGCAGACGCCTAGTTTAAGAGTTATAGCCATTTTAAGATTTTGAATTTTCTTTTTTGGTGCATAATATGACCCCCGCAGACGCCTAGTTTAGGAGTTATAGCCATTTTAAGATTTTGAATTTTCTTTTTTCTGGTGCATAATATGACCCCCGCAGACGCCTAGTTTAGGAGTTATAGCCATTTTAAGATTTTGAATTTTCTTTTTTCTGGTGCATAATATGACCCCCGCAGACGCCTAGTTAAGGAGTTATAGCCATTTTAAGATTTTGAATTTTCTTTTTTCTGGTGCATAATATGACCCCCGCAGACGCCTACTTTAGGAGTTATAGCCATTTTAAGATTTTGAATGTTCTTTTTTCTGGTGCATAATATGACCCCCGCAGACGCCTAGTTTAGGAGTTATAGCCATTTTAAGATTTTGAATTTTCTTTTTTGGTGCATAATATGACCCCCGCAGACGCCTAGTTAAGGAGTTATAGCCATTTTAAGATTTTGAATTTTCTTTTTTTTGGTGCATAATATGACCCCCGCAGACGCCTAGTTTAGGAGTTATAGCCATTTTAAGATTTTGAATTTTTTTTTTTGGTGCACAATATGACCCCCGCAGACGCCTAGTTTAGGAGTTATAGCCATTTTATGATTTTGAATTTTCTTTTTTCTGGTGCATATATGACCCCCGCAGACGCCTAGTTTAGGAGTTATAGCCATTTTAAGATTTTGAATTTTCTTTTTTCTGGTGCATAATATGACCCCCGCAGACGCCTAGTTAAGGAGTTATAGCCATTTTAAGATTTTGAATTTTCTTTTTTTTGGTGCATAATATGACCCCCGCAGACGCCTAGTTTAGGAGTTATAGCCATTTTAAGATTTTGAATTTTTTTTTTGGTGCACAATATGACCCCCGCAGACGCCTAGTTTAGGAGTTATAGCCATTTTAAGATTTTGAATTTTCTTTTTTTTGGTGCATAATATGACCCCCGCAGACGCCTAGTTTAGGAGTTATAGCCATTTTAAGATTTTGAATTTTTTTTTTTGGTGCACAATATGACCCCCGCAGACGCCTAGTTTAGGAGTTATAGCCATTTTAAGATTTTGAAGTTTCTTTTTTCTGGTGGATAATATGACCCCCGCAGACGCCTAGTTAAGGAGTTATAGCCATTTTAAGATTTTGAATTTTCTTTTTTCTGGTGCATAATATGACCCCCGCAGACGCCTAGTTTAGGAGTTATAGTCATTTTAAGATTTTGAATTTTCTTTTTTCTGGTGCATAATATGACCCCCGCAGACGCCTAGTTAAGGAGTTATAGCCATTTTAAGATTTTGAATTTTCTTTTTTCTGGTGCACAATATGACCCCCGCAGACGCCTAGTTAAGGAGTTATAGCCATTTTAAGATTTTGAATTTTCTTTTTTCTGGTGCATAATATGACCCCCGCAGACGCCTAGTTAAGGAGTTATAGCCATTTAAGATTTTGAATTTTCTTTTTTCTGGTGCATAATATGACCCCCGCAGACGCCTGGTTTAGGAGTTATAGCCATATTAAGATTTTGAATTTCCTTTTTTGTGGTGCATAATATGACCCCGCAGACGCCTAGTTAAGGAGTTATAGCCATTTTAAGGTTTTGAATTTTCTTTTTTCTGGTGCATAATATGACCCCCGCAGACGCCTGGTTTAAGAGTTATAGCCATTTTAAGATTTTGAATTTTCTTTTTTGGTGCATAATATGACCCCCGCAGACGCCTAGTTAAGGAGTTATAGCCATTTTAAGATTTTGAATTTTCTTTTTTCTGGTGCATAATATGACCCCCGCAGACGCCTAGTTTAGGAGTTATAGCCATTTTAAGATTTTGAATTTTCTTTTTTCTGGTGCATAATATGACCCCCGCAGACGACTAGTTAAGGAGTTATAGCCATTTTAAGATTTTGAATTTTCTTTTTTCTGGTGCATAAGATGACCCCCGCAGACGCCTAGTTTAGGAGTTATAGCCATTTTAAGATTTTGAATTTTCTTTTTTCTGGTGCATAATATGACCCCCGCAGACGCCTAGTTTGGGAGTTATAGCCATTTTAAGATTTTGAATTTTTTTTTTTGGTGCATAATATGACCCCCGCAGACGCCTAGTTTAGGAGTTATAGCCATTTTAAGATTTTGAATTTTCTTTTTTCTGGTGCATAATATGACCCCCGCAGACGCCTAGTTTAGGAGTTATAGCCATTTTAAGATTTTGAATTTTCTTTTTTCTGGTGCTTAATATGACTCCCACAGACGCCTAGTTTAGGAGTTATAGCCATTTTAAGATTTTGAATTTTTTTTTCTGGTGCATAATATGACCCCCGCAGACGCCTAGTTTAGGAGTTATAGCCATTTTAAGATTTTGAATTTTCTTTTTTCTGGTGCATAATATGACCCCCGCAGACGCCTAGTTTAGGAGTTATAGCCATTTTAAAATTTTGAATTTTCTTTTTTGGTGCATAATATGACCCCCGCAGACGCCTAGTTAAGGAGTTATAGCCATTTTAAGATTTTGAATTTTCTTTTTTCTGGTGCATGATATGACCCCCGCAGACGCCTAGTTAAGGAGTTATAGCCATTTTAAGATTTTGAATTTTCTTTTTTCTGGTGCATAATATGACCCCCGCAGACGCCTAGTTTAGGAGTTATAGCCATTTTAAGATTTTGAATTTTCTTTTTTCTGGTGCATAATATGACCCCCGCAGACGCCTAGTTTAGGAGTTATAGCCATTTTAAGATTTTGAATTTTCTTTTTTCTGGTGCATAATATGACCCCCGCAGACGCCTAGTTTAGGAGTTATAGCCATTTTAAGATTTTGAATTTTCTTTTTTGGTGCATAATATGACCCCCGCAGACGCCTAGTTTAGGAGTTATAGCCATTTTAAGATTTTGAATTTTCTTTTTTCTGGTGCACAATATGACCCCCGCAGACGCCTAGTTAAGGAGTTATAGCCATTTTAAGATTTTGAATTTTCTTTTTTCTGGTGCATAAGATGAACCCCGCAGACGCCTAGTTTAGGAGTTATAGCCATTTTAAGATTTTGAATTTTCTTTTTTGTGGTGCATAATATGACCCCGCAGACGCCTAGTTAAGGAGTTATAGCCATTTTAAGGTTTTGAATTTTCTTTTTTCTGGTGCATAATATGACCCCCGCAGACGCCTAGTTTAAGAGTTATAGCCATTTTAAGATTTTGAATTTTCTTTTTTGGTGCATAATATGACCCCCGCAGACGCCTAGTTAAGGAGTTATAGCCATTTTAGGATTTTGAATTTTCTTTTTTCTGGTGCATAATATGACCCCCGCAGACGCCTAGTTTAGGAGTTATAGCCATTTTAAGATTTTGAATTTTCTTTTTTCTGGTGCATAATATGACCCCCGCAGACGCCTAGTTAAGGAGTTATAGCCATTTTAAGATTTTGAATTTTCTTTTTTCTGGTGCATAAGATGAACCCCGCAGACGCCTAGTTTAGGAGTTATAGCCATTTTAAGATTTTGAATTTTCTTTTTTCTGGTGCATAATATGACCCCCGCAGACGCCTAGTTTGGGAGTTATAGCCATTTTAAGATTTTGAATTTTTTTTTTTGGTGCATAATATGACCCCCGCAGACGCCTAGTTTAGGAGTTATAGACATTTTAAGATTTTGAATTTTCTTTTTTCTGGTGCATAATATGACCCCCGCAGACGCCTAGTTTAGGAGTTATAGCCATTTTAAGATTTTGAATTTTCTTTTTTCTGGTGCATAATATGACTCCCACAGACGCCTAGTTTAGGAGTTATAGCCATTTTAAGATTTTGAATTTTTTTTTCTGGTGCATAATATGACCCCCGCAGACGCCTAGTTTAGGAGTTATAGCCATTTTAAGATTTTGAATTTTCTTTTTTCTGGTGCATAATATGACCCCCGCAGACGCCTAGTTTAGGAGTTATAGCCATTCTAAAATTTTGAATTTTCTTTTTTGGTGCATAATATGACCCCCGCAGACGCCTAGTTAAGGAGTTATAGCCATTTTAAGATTTTGAATTTTCTTTTTTCTGGTGCATGATATGACCCCCGCAGACGCCTAGTTAAGGAGTTATAGCCATTTTAAGATTTTGAATTTTCTTTTTTCTGGTGCATAATATGACCCCCGCAGACGCCTAGTTTAGGAGTTATAGCCATTTCAAGATTTTGAATTTTCTTTTTTCTGGTGCATGATATGACCCCCGCAGACGCCTAGTTTAAGAGTTATAGCCATTTTAAGATTTTGAATTTTCTTTTTTGGTGCATAATATGACCCCCGCAGACGCCTAGTTTAGGAGTTATAGCCATTTTAAGATTTTGAATTTTCTTTTTTCTGGTGCATAATATGACCCCCGCAGACGCCTTGTTTAGGAGTTATAGCCATTTTAAGATTTTGAATTTTTTTTTTGGTGCATAATATGACCCCCGCAGACGCCTAGTTTAGGAGTTATAGCCATTTTAAGATTTTGAATTTTCTTTTTTCTGGTGCATGATATGACCCCCGCAGACGACTAGTTTAGGAGTTATAGCCATTTTAAGATTTTGAATTTTCTCTTTTCTGGTGCATAATATGACCCCCGCAGACGCCTAGTTAAGGAGTTATAGCCATTTTAAGATTTTGAATTTTTTTTTTCTGGTGCATAATATGACCCCCGCTCACGCCTAGTTAAGGAGTTATAGCCATTTTAAGATTTTGAATTTTCTTTTTTCTGGTGCATGATATGACCCCCGCAGACGCCTAGTTTAGGAGTTATAGCCATTTTAAGATTTTGAATTTTCTCTTTTCTGGTGCATAATATGACCCCCGCAGACGCCTAGTTAAGGAGTTATAGCCATTTTAAGATTTTGAATTTTCTTTTTTCTGGGGCACAATATGACCCCCGCAGACGCCTAGTTAAGGAGTTATAGCCATTTCAAGATTTTGAATTTTCTTTTTTCTGGTGCATAATATGACCCCCGCAGACGCCTAGTTTAGGAGTTATAGCCATTTTAAGATTTTGAATTTTCTTTTTTCTGGTGCATAATATGACCCCCGCAGACGCCTAGTTTAGGAGTTATAGCCATTTTAAGATTTTGAGTTTTTTTTTTTGGTGCATAATATGACCCCCACAGACGCCTAGTTTAGGAGTTATAGCCATTTTAAGATTTTGAATTTTTTTTTTTGGTGCACAATATGACCCCCGCAGACGCCTAGTTTAGGAGTTATAGCCATTTTAAGATTTTGAATTTTCTTTTTTCTGTTGCATAATATGACCCAAGCAGACGCCTAGTTTAGGAGTTATATCCATTTTAAGATTTTGAATTTTCTTTTTTGGTGCATAATATGACCCCTGCAGACGCCTAGTTTTGGAGTTATAGCCATTTTAAGATTTTGAATTTTCTTTTTTCTGGTGCATGATATGACCCCCGCAGACGCCTAGTTTAGGAGTTATAGCCATTTTAAGATTTTGAATTTTTTTTTTTCTGGTGCATAATATGACCCCCGCAGACACCTAGTTAAGGAGTTATAGCCATTTTAAGATTTTGAATTTTTTTTTTCTGGTGCATAATATGACCCCCGCTCACGCCTAGTTAAGGAGTTATAGCCATTTTAAGATTTTAATTTTCTTTTTTCTGGTGCATAATATGACCCCCGCAGACGCCTAGTTAAGGAGTTATAGCCATTTTAAGATTTTGAATTTTCTTTTTTCTGGTGCACAATATGACCCCCGCAGACGCCTAGTTAAGGAGTTATATCCATTTTAAGATTTTGAATTTTTTTTTTCTGGTGAATAATATGACCCCCGCAGACGGTTTAGGAGTTATAGCCATTTTAAGATCTTGAATTTTCTTTTTTCTGGTGCATAATATGACCCCCGCAGACGCCTAGTTTAGGAGTTATAGCCATTTTAAGATTTTGAATTTTCTTTTTTCTGGTGCATAATATGACCCCCGCAGACGCCTAGTTTAGGAGTTATAGCCATTTTAAGATTTTGAATTTTCTTTTTTCTGGTGCATAATATGACCCCCGCAGACGCCTAGTTTAGGAGTTATAGCCATTTTAAGATTTTGAATTTTCTTTTTTCTGGTGCATAATATGACCCCCGCAGACGCCTAGTTTAGGAGTTATAGCCATTTTAAGATTTTGAATTTTCTTTTTTCTGGTGCATAATATGGCCCCCGCAGACGCCTAGTTTAGGAGTTATAGCCATTTTAAGATTTTGAATTTTCTTTTTTCTGGTGCACAATATGACCCCCGCAGACGCCTAGTTAAGGAGTTATAGCCATTTTAAGATTTTGAATTTTCTTTTTTCTGGTGCATAATATGACCCCCGCAGACGCCTAGTTTAGGAGTTACAGCCATTTTAAGATTTTGAATTTTCTTTTTTCTGGTGCATAATATGACCCCCGCAGACGCCTAGTTTGGGAGTTATAGCCATTTTAAGATTTTGAATTTTTTTTTTTGGTGCATAATATGACCCCCGCAGACGCCTAGTTTAGGAGTTATAGCCATTTTAAGATTTTGAATTTTCTTTTTTCTGGTGCATAATATGACCCCCGCAGACGCCTAGTTTAGGAGTTATAGCCATTTTAAGATTTTGAATTTTCTTTTTTCTGGTGCATAATATGACCCCCGCAGACGCCTAGTTTAGGAGTTATAGCCATTTTAAGATTTTGAATTTTCTTTTTTCTGGTGCATAATATGACCCCCGCAGACGCCTAGTTAAGGAGTTATAGCCATTTTAAGATTTTGAATTTTCTTTTTTCTGGTGCATAATATGACCCCCGCAGACGCTTAGTTTAGGAGTTATAGCCATTTTAAGATTTTGAATTTTCTTTTTTCTGGTGCACAATATGACCCCCGCAGACGCCTAGTTTAGGAGTTATAGCCATTTTAAGATTTTGAATTTTCTTTTTTCTGGTGCATAATGTGACCCCCGCAGACGCCTAGTTAAGGAGTTATAGCCATTTTAAGATTTTGAATTTTCTTTTTTCTGGTGCATAATATGACTCCCGCAGACACCTAGTTTAGAAGTTATAGCCATTTTAAGATTTTGAATTTTCTTTTTTCTGGTGCATAATATGACCCCCGCAGACGCCTAGTTAAGGAGTTATAGCCATTTTAAGATTTTGAATTTTCTTTTTTCTGGTGCACAATATGACCCCCGCAGACGCCTAGTTAAGGAGTTATAGCCATTTTAAGATTTTGAATTTTCTTTTTTCTGGTGCATAATATGACCCCCGCAGACGCCTAGTTTAAGAGTTATAGCCATTTTAAGATTTTGAATTTTCTTTTTTGGTGCATAATATGACCCCCGCAGACGCCTAGTTTAGGAGTTATAGCCATTTTAAGATTTTGAATTTTCTTTTTTCTGTTGCATAATATGACCCCCGCAGACGCCTAGTTTAGGAGTTATAGCCATTTTAAGATTTTGAATTTTCTTTTTTTTGGTGCATAATATGACCCCCGCAGACGCCTAGTTTAGGAGTTATAGCCATTTTAAGATTTTGAATTTTTTTTTTTGGTGCACAATATGACCCCCGCAGACGCCTAGTTTAGGAGTTATAGGCATTTTAAGATTTTGAATTTTCTTTTTTCTGGTGCATAATATGACCCCCGCAGACGCCTAGTTAAGGAGTTATAGCCATTTTAAGATTTTGAATTTTCTTTTTTCTGGTGCATAATATGACTCCCGCAGACGCCTAGTTTAGAAGTTATAGCCATTTTAAGATTTTGAATTTTCTTTTTTCTGGTGCATAATATGACCCCCGCAGACGCCTAGTTAAGGAGTTATAGCCATTTTAAGATTTTGAATTTTCTTTTTTCTGGTGCACAATATGACCCCCGCAGACGCCTAGTTAAGGAGTTATAGCCATTTTAAGATTTTGAATTTTCTTTTTTCTGGTGCATAATATGACCCCCGCAGACGCCTAGTTAAGGAGTTATAGCCATTTTAAGATTTTGAATTTTCTTTTTTCTGGTGCATAATATGACCCCCGCAGACGCCTAGTTTAGGAGTTATAGCCATTTTAAGATTTTGAATTTCCTTTTTTGTGGTGCATAATATGACCCCCGCAGACGCCTAGTTTGGGAGTTATAGCCATTTTAAGATTTTGAATTTTTTTTTTTGGTGCATAATATGACCCCCGCAGACGCCTAGTTTAGGAGTTAAAGCCATTTTAAGATTTTGAATTTTCTTTTTTCTGGTGCATAATTTGACCCCCGCAGACGCCTAGTTAAGAAGTTATAGCCATTTTAAGATTTTGAATTTTCTTTTTTCTGGTGCATAATATGACCCCCGCAGACGCCTAGTTTAGGAGTTATAGCCATTTTAAGATTTTGAATTTTTTTTTTTTGGTGCATAATATGACCCCCGCAGACGCCTAGTTTAGCAGTTATAGCCATTTTAAGATTTTGAATTTTCTTTTTTCTGGTGCATAATATGACCCCCGCAGACGCCTAGTTTAGGAGTTAGAGCCATTTTAAGATTTTGAATTTTTTTTTCTGGTGCATAATATGACCCCCGCAGACGCCTAGTTTAGGAGTTATAGCCATTTTAAGATTTTGAATTTTCTTTTTTCTGTTGCATAATATGACCCCCGCAGACGCCTAGTTTAGGAGTTATAGCCATTTTAGGATTTTGCATTTTCTTTTATGGTGCATAATATGACCCCCGCAGACGCCTAGTTTAGGAGTTATAGCCATTTTAAGATTTTGAATTTTCTTTTTTGGTGCATGATATGACCCCCGCAGACGCCTAGTTTAGGAGTTACAGCCATTTTAAGATTTTGAATTTTCTTTTTTCTGGTGCATAATATGACCCCCGCAGACGCCTAGTTAAGGAGTTATAGCCATTTTAAGATTTTGCATTTTCTTTTCTGGTGCATAATATGACCCCCGCAGACGCCTAGTTTAGGAGTTATAGCCATTTTAAGATTTTGAATTTTCTTTTTTCTGGTGCACAATATGACCCCCGCAGACGCCTAGTTAAGGAGTTATAGCCATTTTAAGATTTTGAATTTTCTTTTTTCTGTTGCATAATATGACCCCCGCAGACGCCTAGTTAAGGAGTTATAGCCATTTTAAGATTTTGAATTTTCTTTTTTCTCGTGCATAATATGACCCCCGCAGACGCCTAGTTTAGGAGTTATAGCCATTTTAAGATTTTGAATTTTTTTTTTTGGTGCATAATATGACCCCCGCAGACGCCTAGTTAAGGAGTTATAGCCATTTTAAGATTTTGAATTTTCTTTTCTCTGGTGCACAATATGACCCCCGCAGACGCCTAGTTAAGGAGTTATAGCCATTTTAAGATTTTGAATTTTCTGTTTTCTGGTGCATAATATGACCCCCGCAGACGCCTAGTTAAGGAGTTATAGCCATTTTAAGATTTTGAATTTTCTTTTTTCTGGTGCATAATATGACCCCCGCAGACGCCTAGTTTAGGAGTTATAGCCATTTTAAGATTTTGAATTTCCTTTTTTGTGGTGCATAATAAGACCCCCGCAGACGCCTAGTTAAGGAGTTATAGCCATTTTAAGATTTTGAATTTTCTTTTTTCTGGTGCATAATATGACCCCCGCAGACGCCTAGTTTAAGAGTTATAGCCATTTTAAGATTTTGAATTTTCTTTTTTGGTGCATAATATGACCCCCGCAGACGCCTAGTTTAGGAGTTATAGCCATTTTAAGATTTTGAATTTTCTTTTTTCTGTTGCATAATATGACCCCCGCAGACGCCTAGTTTAGGAGTTATAGCCATTTTAAGATTTTGAATTTTCTTTTTTTTGGTGCATAATATGACCCCCGCAGACGCCTAGTTTAGGAGTTATAGCCATTTTAAGACTTTGAATTTTTTTTTTTGGTGCACAATATGACCCCCGCAGACGCCTAGTTTAGGAGTTATAGCCATTTTAAGATTTTGAATTTTCTTTTTTCTGGTGCATAATATGACCCCCGCAGACGCCTAGTTAAGGAGTTATAGCCATTTTAAGATTTTGAATTTTCTTTTTTCTGGTGCATAATATGACTCCCGCAGACGCCTAGTTTAGAAGTTATAGCCATTTTAAGATTTTGAATTTTCTTTTTTCTGGTGCATAATATGACCCCCGCAGACGCCTAGTTAAGGAGTTATAGCCATTTTAAGATTTTGAATTTTCTTTTTTCTGGTGCACAATATGACCCCCGCAGACGCCTAGTTAAGGAGTTATAGCCATTTTAAGATTTTGAATTTTCTTTTTTCTGGTGCATAATATGACCCCCGCAGACGCCTAGTTAAGGAGTTATAGCCATTTTAAGATTTTGAATTTTCTTTTTTCTGGTGCATAATATGACCCCCGCAGACGCCTAGTTTAGGAGTTATAGCCATTTTAAGATTTTGAATTTCCTTTTTTGTGGTGCATAATATGACCCCCGCAGACGCCTAGTTAAGGAGTTATAGCCATTTTAAGATTTTGAATTTTCTTTTTTCTGGTGCATAATATGACCCCCGCAGACGCCTAGTTTAAGAGTTATAGCCATTTTAAGATTTTGAATTTTCTTTTTTGGTGCATAATATGACCCCCGCAGACGCCTAGTTTAGGAGTTATAGCCATTTTAAGATTTTGAATTTTCTTTTTTCTGGTGCATAATATGACCCCCGCAGACGCCTAGTTTGGGAGTTATAGCCATTTTAAGATTTTGAATTTTTTTTTTTGGTGCATAATATGACCCCCGCAGACGCCTAGTTTAGGAGTTAAAGCCATTTTAAGATTTTGAATTTTCTTTTTTCTGGTGCATAATTTGACCCCCGCAGACGCCTAGTTAAGGAGTTATAGCCATTTTAAAATTTTGAATTTTCTTTTTTCTGGTGCATAATATGACCCCCGCAGACGCCTAGTTTAGGAGTTATAGCCATTTTAAGATTTTGAATTTTTTTTTTTTGGTGCATAATATGACCCCCGCAGACGCCTAGTTTAGGAGTTATAGCCATTTTAAGATTTTGAATTTTTTTTTTTTGGTGCACAATATGACCCCCGCAGACGCCTAGTTTAGGAGTTATAGGCATTTTAAGATTTTGAATTTTCTTTTTTCTGGTGCATAATATGACCCCCGCAGACGCCTAGTTAAGGAGTTATAGCCTTTTTAAGATTTTGAATTTTCTTTTTTCTGGTGCATAATATGACTCCCGCAGACGCCTAGTTTAGAAGTTATAGCCATTTTAAGATTTTGAATTTTCTTTTTTCTGGTGCATAATATGACCCCCGCAGACGCCTAGTTAAGGAGTTATAGCCATTTTAAGATTTTGAATTTTCTTTTTTCTGGTGCACAATATGTCCCCCGCAGACGCCTAGTTAAGGAGTTATAGCCATTTTAAGATTTTGAATTTTCTTTTTTCTGGTGCATAATATGACCCCCGCAGACGCCTAGTTTGGGAGTTATAGCCATTTTAAGATTTTGAATTTTTTTTTTTGGTGCATAATATGACCCCCGCAGACGCCTAGTTTAGGAGTTAAAGCCATTTTAAGATTTTGAATTTTCTTTTTTCTGGTGCATAATTTGACCCCCGCAGACGCCTAGTTAAGAAGTTATAGCCATTTTAAGATTTTGAATTTTCTTTTTTCTGGTGCATAATATGACCCCCGCAGACGCCTAGTTTAGGAGTTATAGCCATTTTAATATTTTGAATTTTTTTTTTTTGGTGCATAATATGACCCCCGCAGACGCCTAGTTTAGCAGTTATAGCCATTTTAAGATTTTGAATTTTCTTTTTTCTGGTGCATAATATGACCCCCGCAGACGCCTAGTTTAGGAGTTAGAGCCATTTTAAGATTTTGAATTTTTTTTTCTGGTGCATAATATGACCCCCGCAGACGCCTAGTTTAGGAGTTATAGCCATTTTAAGATTTTGAATTTTTTTTTTTGGTGCATAATATGACCCCCGCAGACGCCTAGTTAAGGAGTTATAGCCATTTTAAGATTTTGAATTTTCTGTTTTCTGGTGCATAATATGACCCCCGCAGACGCCTAGTTTAGGAGTTATAGCCATTTTAAGATTTTGAATTTTTTTTTTTTGGTGCATAATATGACCCCCGCAGACGCCTAGTTAAGGAGTTATAGCCATTTTAAGATTTTGAATTTTCTTTTTTCTGGTGCATAATATGACCCCCGCAGACGCCTAGTTTAGGAGTTATAGCCATTTTAAGATTTTGAATTTCCTTTTTTGTGGTGCATAATATGACCCCCGCAGACGCCTAGTTAAGGAGTTATAGCCATTTTAAGATTTTGAATTTTCTTTTTTCTGGTGCATAATATGACCCCCGCAGACGCCTAGTTTAAGAGTTATAGCCATTTTAAGATTTTGAATTTTCTTTTTTGGTGCATAATATGACCCCCGCAGACGCCTAGTTTAGGAGTTATAGCCATTTTAAGATTTTGAATTTTCTTTTTTCTGGTGCATAATATGACCCCCGCAGACGCCTAGTTTAGGAGTTATAGCCATTTTAAGATTTTGAATTTTTTTTTTTTGGTGCATAATATGACCCCCGCAGACGCCTAGTTTAGGAGTTATAGCCATTTTAAGATTTTGAATTTTTTTTTTTTGGTGCACAATATGACCCCCGCAGACGCCTAGTTTAGGAGTTATAGGCATTTTAAGATTTTGAATTTTCTTTTTTCTGGTGCATAATATGACAACCGCAGACGCCTAGTTTAGGAGTTATAGCCATTTTAAGATTTTGAATTTTCTTTTTTTTGGTGCATAATATGACCCCCGCAGACGCCTAGTTTAGGAGTTATAGCCATTTTAAGATTTTGAATTTTTTTTTTTGGTGCACAATATGACCCCCGCAGACGCCTAGTTTAGGAGTTATAGCCATTTTAAGATTTTGAATTTTCTTTTTTCTGGTGCATAATATGACCCCCGCAGACGCCTAGTTAAGGAGTTATAGCCATTTTAAGATTTTGAATTTTCTTTTTTCTGGTGCATAATATGACTCCCGCAGACGCCTAGTTTAGAAGTTATAGCCATTTTAAGATTTTGAATTTTCTTTTTTCTGGTGCATAATATGACCCCCGCAGACGCCTAGTTAAGGAGTTATAGCCATTTTAAGATTTTGAATTTTCTTTTTTCTGGTGCACAATATGACCCCCGCAGACGCCTAGTTAAGGAGTTATAGCCATTTTAAGATTTTGAATTTTCTTTTTTCTGGTGCATAATATGACCCCCGCAGACGCCTAGTTAAGGAGTTATAGCCATTTTAAGATTTTGAATTTTCTTTTTTCTGGTGCATAATATGACCCCCGCAGACGCCTAGTTTAGGAGTTATAGCCATTTTAAGATTTTGAATTTCCTTTTTTGTGGTGCATAATATGACCCCCGCAGACGCCTAGTTAAGGAGTTATAGCCATTTTAAGATTTTGAATTTTCTTTTTTCTGGTGCATAATATGACCCCCGCAGACGCCTAGTTTAAGAGTTATAGCCATTTTAAGATTTTGAATTTTCTTTTTTGGTGCATAATATGACCCCCGCAGACGCCTAGTTTAGGAGTTATAGCCATTTTAAGATTTTGAATTTTCTTTTTTCTGGTGCATAATATGACCCCCGCAGACGCCTAGTTTGGGAGTTATAGCCATTTTAAGATTTTGAATTTTTTTTTTTGGTGCATAATATGACCCCCGCTGACGCCTAGTTTAGGAGTTAAAGCCATTTTAAGATTTTGAATTTTCTTTTTTCTGGTGCATAATTTGACCCCCGCAGACGCCTAGTTAAGGAGTTATAGCCATTTTAAGATTTTGAATTTTCTTTTTTCTGGTGCATAATATGACCCCCGCAGACGCCTAGTTTAGGAGTTATAGCCATTTTAAGATTTTGAATTTTTTTTTTTTGGTGCATAATATGACCCCCGCAGACGCCTAGTTTAGCAGTTATAGCCATTTTAAGATTTTGAATTTTCTTTTTTCTGGTGCATAATATGACCCCCGCAGACGCCTAGTTTAGGAGTTAGAGCCATTTTAAGATTTTGAATTTTTTTTTCTGGTGCATAATATGACCCCCGCAGACGCCTAGTTTAGGAGTTATAGCCATTTTAAGATTTTGAATTTTCTTTTTTCTGTTGCATAATATGACCCCCGCAGACGCCTAGTTTAGGAGTTATAGCCATTTTAGGATTTTGCATTTTCTTTTATGGTGCATAATACGACCCCCGCAGACGCCTAGTTTAGGAGTTATAGCCATTTTAAGATTTTGAATTTTCTTTTTTGGTGCATGATATGACCCCCGCAGACGCCTAGTTTAGGAGTTACAGCCATTTTAAGATTTTGAATTTTCTTTTTTCTGGTGCATAATATGACCCCCGCAGACGCCTAGTTAATTAGTTATAGCCATTTTAAGATTTTGCATTTTCTTTTCTGGTGCATAATATGACCCCCGCAGACGCCTAGTTTAGGAGTTATAGCCATTTTAAGATTTTGAATTTTCTTTTTTCTGGTGCACAATATGACCCCCGCAGACGCCTAGTTAAGGAGTTATAGCCATTTTAAGATTTTGAATTTTTTTTTTTCTCGTGCATAATATGACCCCCGCAGACGCCTAGTTTAGGAGTTATAGCCATTTTAAGATTTTGAATTTTTTTTTTTGGTGCATAATATGACCCCCGCAAACGCCTAGTTTAGGAGTTATAGCCATTTTAAGATTTTGAATTTTTTTTTTTGGTGCATAATATGACCCCCGCAGACGCCTAGTTTAGGAGTTATAGCCATTTTAAGATTTCGAATTTTCTTTTTTGGTGCATAATATGACCCCCGCAGACGCCTAGTTAAGGAGTTATAGCCATTTTAAGATTTTGAATTTTCTTTTTTCTGGTGCATAATATGACCCCCGCAGACGCCTAGTTAAGGAGTTATAGCCATTTTAAGATTTTGAATTTTCTTTTTTCTGGTGCATAATATGACCCCCGCAGACGCCTAGTTTAGGAGTTATAGCCATTTTAAGATTTCGAATTTTCTTTTTTGGTGCATAATATGACCCCCGCAGACGCCTGGTTTAGGAGTTATAGCCATTTTAAGATTTTGAATTTTCTTTTTTGGTGCATAATATGACCACCGCAGACGCCTAGTTAAGGAGTTATAGCCATTTTAAGATTTTGAATTTTCTTTTTTTCTGGTGCATAATATGACCCCCGCAGACGCCTAGTTAAGGAGTTATAGCCATTTTAAGATTTTGAATTTTCTTTTTTCTGGTGCATAATATGACCCCCGCAGACGCCTAGTTTAGGAGTTATAGCCATTTTAAGATTTTGAATTTTTTTTTTTGGTCCATAATATGACCCCCGCAGACGCCTAGTTTAGGAGTTATAGCCATTTTAAGATTTTGAATTTTTTTTTTGGGTGCATAATATGACCCCAGCAGACGCCTAGTTTAGGAGTTAAAGCCATTTTAAGATTTTGAATTTTCTTTTTTGGTGCATAATATGACCCCCGCAGACGCCTAGTTTAGGAGTTATAGCCATTTTAAGATTTTGAATTCTCTTTTCTATGGTGCATAATATGACTCCCGCAGACGCCTAGTTTAGGAGTTATAGCCATTTTAAGATTTTGAATTTTCTTTTTTCTGGTGCATAATATGACCACCGCAGACGCCTAGTTTAGGAGTTATAGCCATTTTAAGATTTTGAATTTTCTTTTTTCTGGTGCATAATATGACCCCCGCAGACGCCTAGTTTAGGAGTTATAGCCATTTTAAGATTTTGAATTTTCTTTTTTGGTGCATAATATGACCCCCGCAGACGCCTAGTTAAGGAGTTATAGCCATTTTAAGATTTTGAATTTTCTTTTTTCTGGTGCATAATATGACCCCCGCAGACGCCTAGTTAAGGAGTTATAGCCATTTTAAGATTTTGAATTTTCTTTTTTCAGGTGCATAATATGACACCCGCAGACGCCTAGTTTAGGAGTTATAGTCATTTTAAGATTTTGAATTTTCTTTTTTCTGGTGCATAATATGACACCCGCAGACGCCTAGTTAAGGAGTTATAGCCATTTTAAGATTTTGAATTTTTTTTTTCTGCTGCATAATATGACCCCCGCAGACGCCTAGTTTAGGAGTTATAGCCATTTTAAGATTTTGAATTTTCTTTTTTCTGGTGCATAATATGACCCCCGCAGACGCCTAGTTTAGGAGTTATAGCCATTTTAAGATTTTGAATTTTCTTTTTTTCTGGTGCATGATATGACCCCCGCCGACGCCTAGTTTAGGAGTTATAGCCATTTTAAAATTTTGAATTTTCTTTTTTCTGGTGCATGATATGACCCCCGCAGACGCCTAGTTTAGGAGTTATAGCCATTTTAAGATTTTGAATTTTTTTTTCTGGTGCATAATATGACACCCGCAGATGCCTAGTTTAGGAGTTATAGCCATTTTAAGATTTTGAATTTTCTTTTTTCTGGTGCATAATATGACCCCCGCAGACGCCTAGTTTAGGAGTTATAGCCATTTTAAGATTTTGAATTTTTTTTTTTCTGGTGCATAATATGACCCCCGCAGACGCCTAGTTAAGGAGTTATAGCCATTTTAAGATTTTGAATTTTCTTTTTTCTGGTGCATAATATGAGCCCCGCAGACGCCTAGTTTAGGAGTTATAGCCATTTTAAGATTTTGAATTTTCTTTTTTCTCGTGCATAATATGACCCCCGCAGACGCCTAGTTTAGGAGTTATAGCCATTTTAAGATTTTGAATTTTTTTTTCTGGTGCATAATATGACCCCCGCAGACGCCTAGTTTAGGAGTTATAGCCATTTTAAGATTTTGAATTTTCTTTTTTTCTGGTGCATGATATGACCCCCGCCGACGCCTAGTTTAGGAGTTATAGCCATTTTAAAATTTTGAATTTTCTTTTTTCTGGTGCATGATATGACCCCCGCAGACGCCTAGTTTAGGAGTTATAGCCATTTTAAGATTTTGAATTTTTTTTTCTGGTGCATAATATGACACCCGCAGATGCCTAGTTTAGGAGTTATAGCCATTTTAAGATTTTGAATTTTCTTTTTTCTGGTGCATAATATGACCCCCGCAGACGCCTAGTTTAGGAGTTATAGCCATTTTAAGATTTTGAATTTTTTTTTTTCTGGTGCATAATATGACCCCCGCAGACGCCTAGTTAAGGAGTTATAGCCATTTTAAGATTTTGAATTTTCTTTTTTCTGGTGCATAATATGAGCCCCGCAGACGCCTAGTTTAGGAGTTATAGCCATTTTAAGATTTTGAATTTTCTTTTTTCTCGTGCATAATATGACCCCCGCAGACGCCTAGTTTAGGAGTTATAGCCATTTTAAGATTTTGAATTTTTTTTTTTGGTGCATAATATGACCCCCGCAAACGCCTAGTTTAGGAGTTATAGCCATTTTAAGATTTTGAATTTTCTTTTTTTTGGTGCATAATATGACCCCCGCAGACGCCTAGTTTAGGAGTTATAGCCATTTTAAGATTTTGAATTTTCTTTTTTCTGGTGCATAATATGACCCCCGCAGACGCCTAGTTTAGGAGTTATAGCCATTTTAAGATTTTGAATTTTCTTTTTTCTGGTGCCCAATATGACCCCCGCAGACGCCTAGTTTAGGAGTTATAGCCATTTTAAGATTTTGAATTTTTTTTTTTGGTGCATAATATGACCCCCGCAGACGCCTAGTTTAGGAGTTATAGCCATTTTAAGATTTTGAATTTTCTTTTTTTTGGTGCTTAATATGACCCCCGCAGACGCCTAGTTTAGGAGTTATAGCCATTTTAAGATTTTGAATTTTTTTTTTTGGTGCACAATATGACCCCCGCAGGCGCCTAGTTTAGGAGTTATAGCCATTTTAAGATTTTGAATTTTCTTTTTTCTGGTGCATAATATGACCCCCGCAGACGCCTAGCTAAGGAGTTATATCCATTTTAAGATTTTGAATTTTCTTTTTTCTGGTGCATAATATGACTCCCGCAGACGCCTAGTTTAGGAGTTATAGCCATTTTAAGATTTTGAATTTTCTTTTTTCTGGTGCATAATATGACCCCCGCAGACGCCTAGTTAAGGAGTTATAGCCATTTTAAGATTTTGAATTTTCTTTTTTCTGGTGCACAATATGACCCCCGCAGACGCCTAGTTACGGAGTTATAGCCATTTTAAGATTTTGAATTTTCTTTTTTCTGGTGCATAATATGACCCCCGCAGACGCCTAGTTTAAGAGTTATAGCCATTTTAAGATTTTGAATTTTCTTTTTTGGTGCATAATATGACCCCCGCAGACGCCTAGTTTAGGAGTTATAGCCATTTTAAGATTTTGAATTTTCTTTTTTCTGGTGCATAATATGACCCCCGCAGACGCCTAGTTTGGGAGTTATAGCCATTTTAAGATTTGAAGTTTTTTTTTTGGTGCATAATATGACCCCCGCAGACGCCTAGTTTAGGAGTGATAGCCATTTTAAGATTTTGAATTTTCTTTTTTCTGGCGCATAATTTGACCCCCGCAGACGCCTAGTTAAGGAGTTATAGCCATTTTAAGATTTTGAATTTTCTTTTTTCTGGTGCATAATATGACCCCCGCAGACGCCTAGTTTAGGAGTTATAGCCATTTTAAGATTTTGAATTTTCTTTTTTCTGGTGCATAATATGACCCCCGCAGACGCCTAGTTTGGGAGTTATAGCCATTTTAAGATTTTGAATTTTTTTTTTTTGGTGCGTAATATGACCCCCGCAGACGCCTAGTTTAGGAGTTATAGCCATTTTAAGATTTTGAATTTTCTTTTTTTTGGTGCATAATATGACCCCCGCAGACGCCTAGTTTAGGAGTTATAGCCATTTTAAGATTTTGAATTTTCTTTTTTGGTGCATAATATGACTCCCGCAGACGCCTAGTTTAGGAGTTATAGCCATTTTAAGATTTTGAATTTTTTTTTCTTGTGCATAATATGACCCCCGCAGACGCCTAGTTTAGCAGTTATAGCCATTTTAAGATTTTGAATTTTCTTTTTTCTGATGCATAATATGACCCCCGCAGACGCCTAGTTTAGGAGTTAGAGCCATTTTAAGATTTTGAATTTTCTTTTTTGGTGCATAATATGACCCCCGCAGACGCCTAGTTAAGGAGTTATAGCCATTTTAAGATTTTGAATTTTCTTTTTTTTGGTGCATAATATGACCCCCGCAGACGCCTAGTTTAGGAGTTATAGCCATTTTAAGATTTTGAATTATTTTTTTTGTGCACAATATGACCCCCGCAGACGCCTAGTTTAGGAGTTATAGCCATTTTAAGATTTTGAATTTTCTTTTTTCTGTTGCATAATATGACCCCCGCAGACGCCTAGTTTAGGAGTTATAGCCATTTTAGGATTTTGCATTTTCTTTTATGGTGCATAATATGACCCCCGCTGACGCCTAGTTTAGGAGTTATAGCCATTTTAAGATTTTGAATTTTCTTTTTTGGTGCATGACATGACCCCCGCAGACGCCTAGTTTAGGAGTTACAGCCATTTTAAGATTTTGAATTTTCTTTTTTCTGGTGCATAATATGACCCCCGCAGACGCCTAGTTAAGGAATTATAGCCATTTTAAGATTTTGCATTTTCTTTTCTGGTGCATAATATGACCCCCGCAGACGCCTAGTTTAGGAGTTATAGCCATTTTAAGATTTTGAATTTTCTTTTTTCTGGTGCTTAATATGAGCCCCGCAGACGCCTAGTTTAGGAGTTATAGCCATTTTAAGATTTTGAATTTTCTTTTTTCTCGTGCATAATATGACCCCCGCAGACGCCTAGTTTAGGAGTTATAGCCATTTTAAAATTTTGAATTTTCTTTTTTCTGGTGCATGATATGACCCCCGCAGACGCCTAGTTTAGGAGTTATAGCCATTTTAAGATTTTGAATTTTTTTTTCTGGTGCATAATATGACACCCGCAGATGCCTAGTTTAGGAGTTATAGCCATTTTAAGATTTTGAATTTTCTTTTTTCTGGTGCATAATATGACCCCCGCAGACGCCTAGTTTAGGAGTTATAGCCATTTTAAGATTTTGAATTTTCTTTTTTCTCGTGCATAATATGACCCCCGCAGACGCCTAGTTTAGGAGTTATAGCCATTTTAAGATTTTGAATTTTTTTTTTTGGTGCATAATATGACCCCCGCAAACGCCTAGTTTAGGAGTTATAGCCATTTTAAGATTTTGAATTTTCTTTTTTCTGGTGCACAATATGACCCCCGCAGACGCCTAGTTTAGGAGTTATAGCCATTTTAAGATTTTGAATTTTCTTTTTTTTGGTGCATAATATGACCCCCGCAGACGCCTAGTTTAGGAGTTATAGCCATTTTAAGATTTTGAATTTTCTTTTTTCTGGTGCATAATATGACCCCCGCAGACGCCTAGTTTAGGAGTTATAGCCATTTTAAGATTTTGAATTTTTTTTTCTGGTGCATAATATGACACCCGCAGATGCCTAGTTTAGGAGTTATAGCCATTTTAAGATTTTGAATTTTCTTTTTTCTGGTGCATAATATGACCCCCGCAGACGCCTAGTTAAGGAATTATAGCCATTTTAAGATTTTGAATTTTCTTTTTTGGTGCATGATATGACCCCCGCCGACGCCTAGTTTAGGAGTTATAGCCATTTTAAAATTTTGAATTTTCTTTTTTCTGGTGCATGATATGACCCCCGCAGACGCCTAGTTTAGGAGTTATAGCCATTTTAAGATTTTGAATTTTTTTTTCTGGTGCATTATATGACACCCGCAGATGCCTAGTTTAGGAGTTATAGCCATTTTAAGATTTTGAATTTTCTTTTTTCTGGTGCATAATATGACCCCCGCAGACGCCTAGTTTAGGAGTTATAGCCATTTTAAGATTTTGAATTTTTTTTTTTCTGGTGCATAATATGACCCCCGCAGACGCCTAGTTAAGGAGTTATAGCCATTTTAAGATTTTGAATTTTCTTTTTTTTGGTGCTTAATATGACCCCCGCAGACGCCTAGTTTAGGAGTTATAGCCATTTTAAGATTTTGAATTTTTTTTTTTGGTGCATAATATGACCCCCGCAGACGCCTAGTTAAGGAGTTATAGCCATTTTAAGATTTTGAATTTTCTTTTTTTTGGTGCATAATATGAGCCCCGCAGACGCCTAGTTTAGGAGTTATAGCCATTTTAAGATTTTGAATTTTCTTTTTTCTGGTGCATGATATGACCCCCGCAGACGCCTAGTTTAGGAGTTATAGCCATTTTAAGATTTTGAATTTTTTTTTTTGGTGCATAATATGACCCCCGCAGACGCCTAGTTAAGGAGTTATAGCCATTTTAAGATTTTGAATTTTTTTTTTTCTGGTGCATAATATGACCCCCGCAGACGCCTAGTTAAGGAGTTATAGCCATTTTAAGATTTTGAATTTTCTTTTTTCTGGTGCATAATATGAGCCCCGCAGACGCCTAGTTTAGGAGTTATAGCCATTTTAAGATTTTGAATTTTCTTTTTTTTGGTGCATTATATGACACCCGCAGATGCCTAGTTTAGGAGTTATAGCCATTTTAAGATTTTGAATTTTCTTTTTTCTGGTGCATAATATGACCCCCGCAGACGCCTAGTTTAGGAGTTATAGCCATTTTAAGATTTTGAATTTTTTTTTTTCTGGTGCATAATATGACCCCCGCAGACGCCTAGTTAAGGAGTTATAGCCATTTTAAGATTTTGAATTTTCTTTTTTTTGGTGCTTAATATGACCCCCGCAGACGCCTAGTTTAGGAGTTATAGCCATTTTAAGATTTTGAATTTTTTTTTTTGGTGCCTAATATGACCCCCGCAGACGCCTAGTTAAGGAGTTATAGCCATTTTAAGATTTTGAATTTTCTTTTTTCTCGTGCATAATATGACCCCCGCAGACGCCTAGTTTAGGAGTTATAGCCATTTTAAAATTTTGAATTTTCTTTTTTCTGGTGCATGATATGACCCCCGCAGACGCCTAGTTTAGGAGTTATAGCCATTTTAAGATTTTGAATTTTTTTTTTTGGTGCATAATATGACCCCCGCAGACGCCTAGTTAAGGAGTTATAGCCATTTTAAAATTTTGAATTTTTTTTTTTCTGGTGCATAATATGACCCCCGCAGACGCCTAGTTAAGGAGTTATAGCCATTTTAAGATTTTGAATTTTCTTTTTTCTGGTGCATAATATGAGCCCCGCAGACGCCTAGTTTAGGAGTTATAGCCATTTTAAGATTTTGAATTTTCTTTTTTCTCGTGCATAATATGACCCCCGCAGGCGCCTAGTTTAGGAGTTATAGCCATTTTAAGATTTTGAATTTTTTTTTTTGGTGCATAATATGACCCCCGCAAACGCCTAGTTTAGGAGTTATAGCCATTTTAAGATTTTGAATTTTCTTTTTTCTGGTGCACAATATGACCCCCGCAGACGCCTAGTTTAGGAGTTATAACCATTTTAAGATTTTGAATTTTCTTTTTTTTGGTGCATAATATGACCCCCGCAGACGCCTAGTTTAGGAGTTATAGCCATTTTAAGATTTTGAATTTTCTTTTTTCTGGTGCATAATATGACCCCCGCAGACGCCTAGTTTAGGAGTTATAGCCATTTTAAGATTTTGAATTTTCTTTTTTCTGTTGCCCAATATGACCTCCGCAGACGCCTAGTTTAGGAGTTATAGCCATTTTAAGATTTTGAATTTTTTTTTTTGGTGCATAATATGACCCCCGCAGACGCCTAGTTTAGGAGTTATAGCCATTTTAAGATTTTGAATTTTCTTTTTTTTGGTGCTTAATATGACCCCCGCAGACGCCTAGTTTAGGAGTTATAGCCATTTTAAGATTTTGAATTTTTTTTTTTGGTGCACAATATGACCCCCGCAGACGCCTAGCTAAGGAGTTATAGCCATTTTAAGATTTTGAATTTTCTTTTTTCTGGTGCATAATATGACTCCCGCAGACGCCTAGTTTAGGAGTTATAGCCATTTTAAGATTTTGAATTTTCTTTTTTCTGGTGCATAATATGACCCCCGCAGACGCCTAGTTAAGGAGTTATAGCCATTTTAAGATTTTGAATTTTCTTTTTTCTGGTGCACAATATGACCCCCGCAGACGCCTAGTTACGGAGTTATAGCCATTTTAAGATTTTGAATTTTCTTTTTTCTGGTGCATAATATGACCCCCGCAGACGCCTAGCTAAGGAGTTATAGCCATTTTAAGATTTTGAATTTTCTTTTTTCTGGTGCATAATATGACTCCCGCAGACGCCTAGTTTAGGAGTTATAGCCATTTTAAGATTTTGAATTTTCTTTTTTCTGGTGCATAATATGACCCCCGCAGACGCCTAGTTAAGGAGTTATAGCCATTTTAAGATTTTGAATTTTCTTTTTTCTGGTGCACAATATGACCCCCGCAGACGCCTAGTTACGGAGTTATAGCCATTTTAAGATTTTGAATTTTCTTTTTTCTGGTGCATAATATGACCCCCGCAGACGCCTAGTTAAGGAGTTATAGCCATTTTAAGATTTTGAATTTTCTTTTTTCTGGTGCATAATATGACTCCCGCAGACGCCTAGTTTAGGAGTTATAGCCATTTTAAGATTTTGAATTTTCTTTTTTTTGGTGCTTAATATGACCCCCGCAGACGCCTAGTTTAGGAGTTATAGCCATTTTAAGATTTTGAATTTTCTTTTTTCTGGTGCATAATATGACCCCCGCAGACGCCTAGCTAAGGAGTTATAGCCATTTTAAGATTTTGAATTTTCTTTTTTCTGGTGCATAATATGACTCCCGCAGACGCCTAGTTTAGGAGTTATAGCCATTTTAAGATTTTGAATTTTCTTTTTTCTGGTGCATAATATGACCCCCGCAGACGCCTAGTTAAGGAGTTATAGCCATTTTAAGATTTTGAATTTTCTTTTTTCTGGTGCACAATATGACCCCCGCAGACGCCTAGTTACGGAGTTATAGCCATTTTAAGATTTTGAATTTTCTTTTTTCTGGTGCATAATATGACCCCCGCAGACGCCTAGTTAAGGAGTTATAGCCATTTTAAGATTTTGAATTTTCTTTTTTCTGGTGCATAATATGACTCCCGCAGACGCCTAGTTTAGGAGTTATAGCCATTTTAAGATTTTGAATTTTCTTTTTTCTGGTGCATAATATGACCCCCGCAGACGCCTAGTTAAGGAGTTATAGCCATTTTAAGATTTTGAATTTTCTTTTTTCTGGTGCATAATATGACTCCCGCAGACGCCTAGTTTAGGAGTTATAGCCATTTTAAGATTTTGAATTTTCTTTTTTCTGGTGCATAATATGACCCCCGCAGACGCCTAGTTAAGGAGTTATAGCCATTTTAAGATTTTGAATTTTCTTTTTTCTGGTGCATAATATGACCCCCGCAGACGCCTAGTTTAGGAGTTATAGCCATTTTAAGATTTTGAATTTCCTTTTTGTGGTGCATAATATGACCCCCGCAGACGCCTAGTTAAGGAGTTATAGCCATTTTAAGATTTTGAATTTTCTTTTTTCTGGTGCATAATATGACCCCCGCAGACGCCTAGTTTAAGAGTTATAGCCATTTTAAGATTTTGAATTTTCTTTTTTGGTGCATAATATGACCCCCGCAGACGCCTAGTTTAGGAGTTATAGCCATTTTAAGATTTTGAATTTTCTTTTTTCTGGTACATAATATGACCCCCGCAGACGCCTAGTTTGGGAGTTATAGCCATTTTAAGATTTTGAATTTTTTTTTTTGGTGCATAATATGACCCCCGCAGACGCCTAGTTTAGGAGTTATAGCCATTTTAAGATTTTGAATTTTCTTTTTTCTGGCGCATAATTTGACCCCCGCAGACGCCTAGTTAAGGAGTTATAGCCATTTTAAGATTTTGAATTTTCTTTTTTCTGGTGCATAATATGACCCCCGCAGACGCCTAGTTTAGGAGTTATAGCCATTTTAAGATTTTGAATTTTCTTTTTTCTGGTGCATAATATGACCCCCGCAGACGCCTAGTTTGGGAGTTATAGCCATTTTTAGATTTTGAATTTTTTTTTTTTGGTGCGTAATATGACCCCCGCAGACGCCTAGTTTAGGAGTTATAGCCATTTTAAGATTTTGAATTTTCTTTTTTTTGGTGCATAATATGACCCCCGCAGACGCCTAGTTTAGGAGTTATAGCCATTTTAAGATTTTGAATTTTCTTTTTTGGTGCATAATATGACCCCCGCAAACGCCTAGTTTAGGAGTTATAGCCATTTTAAGATTTTGAATTTTCTTTTTTCTGGTGCACAATATGACCCCCGCAGACGCCTAGTTTAGGAGTTATAGCCATTTTAAGATTTTGAATTTTCTTTTTTTTGGTGCATAATATGACCCCCGCAGACGCCTAGTTTGGGAGTTATAGCCATTTTAAGATTTTGAATTTTTTTTTTTGGTGCATAATATGACCCCCGCAGACGCCTAGTTTAGGAGTTATAGCCATTTTAAGATTTTGAATTTTCTTTTTTCTGGCGCATAATATGACCCCCGCAGACGCCTAGTTTAGGAGTTATAGCCATTTTAAGATTTTGAATTTTCTTTTTTGGTGCATAATATGACCCCCGCAAACGCCTAGTTTAGGAGTTATAGCCATTTTAAGATTTTGAATTTTCTTTTTTCTGGTACATAATATGACCCCCGCAGACGCCTAGTTTGGGAGTTATAGCCATTTTAAGATTTTGAATTTTTTTTTTTGGTGCATAATATGACCCCCGCAGACGCCTAGTTTAGGAGTTATAGCCATTTTAAGATTTTGAATTTTCTTTTTTCTGGCGCATAATTTGACCCCCGCAGACGCCTAGTTAAGGAGTTATAGCCATTTTAAGATTTTGAATTTTCTTTTTTCTGGTGCATAATATGACCCCCGCAGACGCCTAGTTTAGGAGTTATAGCCATTTTAAGATTTTGAATTTTCTTTTTTCTGGTGCATAATATGACCCCCGCAGACGCCTAGTTTGGGAGTTATAGCCATTTTTAGATTTTGAATTTTTTTTTTTTGGTGCGTAATATGACCCCCGCAGACGCCTAGTTTAGGAGTTATAGCCATTTTAAGATTTTGAATTTTTTTTTTTGTGCACAATATGACCCCCGCAGACGCCTAGTTTAGGAGTTATAGCCATTTTAAGATTTTGAATTTTCTTTTTTCTGTTGCATAATATGACCCCCGCAGACGCCTAGTTTAGGAGTTATAGCCATTTTAGGATTTTGCATTTTCTTTTATGGTGCATAATATGACCCCCGCTGACGCCTAGTTTAGGAGTTATAGCCATTTTAAGATTTTGAATTTTCTTTTTTGGTGCATGACATGACCCCCGCAGACGCCTAGTTTAGGAGTTACAGCCATTTTAAGATTTTGAATTTTCTTTTTTCTGGTGCATAATATGACCCCCGCAGACGCCTAGTTAAGGAATTATAGCCATTTTAAGATTTTGCATTTTCTTTTCTGGTGCATAATATGACCCCCGCAGACGCCTAGTTTAGGAGTTATAGCCATTTTAAGATTTTGAATTTTCTTTTTTCTGGTGCTTAATATGAGCCCCGCAGACGCCTAGTTTAGGAGTTATAGCCATTTTAAGATTTTGAATTTTCTTTTTTCTCGTGCATAATATGACCCCCGCAGACGCCTAGTTTAGGAGTTATAGCCATTTTAAGATTTTGAATTTTTTTTTCTGGTGCATAATATGACACCCGCAGATGCCTAGTTTAGGAGTTATAGCCATTTTAAGATTTTGAATTTTCTTTTTTCTGGTGCATAATATGACCCCCGCAGACGCCTAGTTTAGGAGTTATAGCCATTTTAAGATTTTGAATTTTCTTTTTCTCGTGCATAATATGACCCCCGCAGACGCCTAGTTTAGGAGTTATAGCCATTTTAAGATTTTGAATTTTCTTTTTTCTCGTGCATAATATGACCCCCGCAGACGCCTAGTTTAGGAGTTATAGCCATTTTAAGATTTTGAATTTTTTTTTTTGTTGCATAATATGACCCCCGCAAACGCCTAGTTTAGGAGTTATAGCCATTTTAAGATTTTGAATTTTCTTTTTTCTGGTGCACAATATGACCCCCGCAGACGCCTAGTTTAGGAGTTATAGCCATTTTAAGATTTTGAATTTTCTTTTTTCTGGTGCATAATATGACCCCCGCAGACGCCTAGTTTAGGAGTTATAGCCATTTTAAGATTTTGAATTTTTTTTTTTCTGGTGCATAATATGACCCCCGCAGACGCCTAGTTAAGGAGTTATAGCCATTTTAAGATTTTGAATTTTCTTTTTTCTGGTGCATAATATGAGCCCCGCAGACGCCTAGTTTAGGAGTTATAGCCATTTTAAGATTTTGAATTTTCTTTTTTCTCGTGCATAATATGACCCCCGCAGGCGCCTAGTTTAGGAGTTATAGCCATTTTAAGATTTTGAATTTTTTTTTTTGGTGCATAATATGACCCCCGCAAACGCCTAGTTTAGGAGTTATAGCCATTTTAAGATTTTGAATTTTCTTTTTTCTGGTGCACAATATGACCCCCGCAGACGCCTAGTTTAGGAGTTATAGCCATTTTAAGATTTTGAATTTTCTTTTTTTTGGTGCATAATATGACCCCCGCAGACGCCTAGTTTAGGAGTTATAGCCATTTTAAGATTTTGAATTTTCTTTTTTCTGGTGCATAATATGACCCCCGCAGACGCCTAGTTTAGGAGTTATAGCCATTTTAAGATTTTGAATTTTCTTTTTTCTGTTGCCCAATATGACCCCCGCAGACGCCTAGTTTAGGAGTTATAGCCATTTTAAGATTTTGAATTTTTTTTTTTGGTGCATAATATGACCCCCGCAGACGCCTAGTTTAGGAGTTATAGCCATTTTAAGATTTTGAATTTTCTTTTTTTTGGTGCTTAATATGACCCCCGCAGACGCCTAGTTTAGGAGTTATAGCCATTTTAAGATTTTGAATTTTTTTTTTTGGTGCACAATATGACCCCCGCAGACGCCTAGTTTAGGAGTTATAGCCATTTTAAGATTTTGAATTTTCTTTTTTCTGGTGCATAATATGACCCCCGCAGACGCCTAGCTAAGGAGTTATAGCCATTTTAAGATTTTGAATTTTCTTTTTTCTGGTGCATAATATGACTCCCGCAGACGCCTAGTTTAGGAGTTATAGCCATTTTAAGATTTTGAATTTTCTTTTTTCTGGTGCATAATATGACCCCCGCAGACGCCTAGTTAAGGAGTTATAGCCATTTTAAGATTTTGAATTTTCTTTTTTCTGGTGCACAATATGACCCCCGCAGACGCCTAGTTACGGAGTTATAGCCATTTTAAGATTTTGAATTTTCTTTTTTCTGGTGCATAATATGACCCCCGCAGACGCCTAGTTTAGGAGTTATAGCCATTTTAAGATTTTGAATTTCCTTTTTTGTGGTGCATAATATGACCCCCGCAGACGCCTAGTTAAGGAGTTATAGCCATTTTAAGATTTTGAATTTTCTTTTTTCTGGTGCATAATATGACCCCCGCAGACGCCTAGTTTAAGAGTTATAGCCATTTTAAGATTTTGAATTTTCTTTTTTGGTGCATAATATGACCCCCGCAGACGCCTAGTTTAGGAGTTATAGCCATTTTAAGATTTTGAATTTTCTTTTTTCTGGTACATAATATGACCCCCGCAGACGCCTAGTTTGGGAGTTATAGCCATTTTAAGATTTTGAATTTTTTTTTTTGGTGCATAATATGACCCCCGCAGACGCCTAGTTTAGGAGTTATAGCCATTTTAAGATTTTGAATTTTCTTTTTTCTGGCGCATAATTTGACCCCCGCAGACGCCTAGTTAAGGAGTTATAGCCATTTTAAGATTTTGAATTTTCTTTTTTCTGGTGCATAATATGACCCCCGCAGACGCCTAGTTTAGGAGTTATAGCCATTTTAAGATTTTGAATTTTCTTTTTTCTGGTGCATAATATGACCCCCGCAGACGCCTAGTTTGGGAGTTATAGCCATTTTTAGATTTTGAATTTTTTTTTTTTGGTGCGTAATATGACCCCCGCAGACGCCTAGTTTAGGAGTTATAGCCATTTTAAGATTTTGAATTTTCTTTTTTTTGGTGCATAATATGACCCCCGCAGACGCCTAGTTTAGGAGTTATAGCCATTTTAAGATTTTGAATTTTCTTTTTTGGTGCATAATATGACTCCCGCAGACGCCTAGTTTAGGAGTTATAGCCATTTTAAGATTTTGAATTTTCTTTTTTGGTGCATGACATGACCCCCGCAGACGCCTAGTTTAGGAGTTACAGCCATTTTAAGATTTTGAATTTTCTTTTTTCTGGTGCATAATATGACCCCCGCAGACGCCTAGTTAAGGAATTATAGCCATTTTAAGATTTTGAATTTTCTTTTTTCTGGTGCATAATATGACCCCCGCAGACGCCTAGTTAAGGAGTTACAGCCATTTTAAGATTTTGAATTTTCTTTTTTTTGGTGCATAATATGACCCCCGCAGACGCCTAGTTTAGGAGTTATAGCCATTTTAAGATTTTGAATTTTCTTTTTTCTGGTGCATAATATGACCCCCGCAGACGCCTAGTTATGGAGTTATAGCCATTTTAAGATTTTGAATTTTTTTTTTCTGGTGCACAATATGACCCCCGCAGACGCCTAGCTAAGGAGTTATAGCCATTTTAAGATTTTGAATTTTCTTTTTTCTGGTGCATAATATGACTCCCGCAGACGCCTAGTTTAGGAGTTATAGCCATTTTAAGATTTTGAATTTTCTTTTTTCTGGTGCATAATATGACCCCCGCAGACGCCTAGTTAAGGAGTTATAGCCATTTTAAGATTTTGAATTTTCTTTTTTCTGGTGCACAATATGACCCCCGCAGACGCCTAGTTAAGGAGTTATAGCCATTTTAAGATTTTGAATTTTCTTTTTTCTGGTGCATAATATGACCCCCGCAGGCGCCTAGTTTAGGAGTTATAGCCATTTTAAGATTTTGAATTTCTTTTTTTGTGGTGCATAATATGACCCCCGCAGACGCCTAGTTAAGGAGTTATAGCCATTTTAAGATTTTGAATTTTCTTTTTTCTGGTGCATAATATGACCCCCGCAGACGCCTAGTTTAAGAGTTATAGCCATTTTAAGATTTTGAATTTTCTTTTTTGGTGCATAATATGACCCCCGCAGACGCCTAGTTTAGGAGTTATAGCCATTTTAAGATTTTGAATTTTCTTTTTTCTGGTGCATAATATGACCCCCGCAGACGCCTAGTTTGGGAGTTATAGCCATTTTAAGATTTTGAATTTTTTTTTTTGGTGCATAATATGACCCCCGCAGACGCCTAGTTTAGGAGTTATAGCCATTTTAAGATTTTGAATTTTCTTTTTTCTGGCGCATAATTTGACCCCCGCAGACGCCTAGTTAAGGAGTTATAGCCATTTTAAGATTTTGAATTTTCTTTTTTCTGGTGCATAATATGACCCCCGCAGACGCCTAGTTTAGGAGTTATAGCCATTTTAAGATTTTGAATTTTCTTTTTTCTGGTGCATAATATGACCCCCGCAAACGCCTAGTTTGGGAGTTATAGCCATTTTAAGATTTTGAATTTTTTTTTTTTGGTGCGTAATATGACCCCCGCAGACGCCTAGTTTAGGAGTTATAGCCATTTTAAGATTTTGAATTTTCTTTTTTTTGGTGCATAATATGACCCCCGCAGACGCCTAGTTTAGGAGTTATAGCCATTTTAAGATTTTGAATTTTCTTTTTTCTGGTGCATAATATGACTCCCGCAGACGCCTAGTTTAGGAGTTATAGCCATTTTAAGATTTTGAATTTTTTTTTCTGGTGCATAATATGACCCCCGCAGACGCCTAGTTTAGCAGTTATAGCCATTTTAAGATTTTGAATTTTCTTTTTTCTGATGCATAATATGACCCCCGCAGACGCCTAGTTTAGGAGTTAGAGCCATTTTAAGATTTTGAATTTTCTTTTTTGGTGCATAATATGACCCCCGCAGACGCCTAGTTAAGGAGTTATAGCCATTTTAAGATTTTGAATTTTCTTTTTTTTGGTGCATAATATGACCCCCGCAGACGCCTAGTTTAGGAGTTATAGCCATTTTAAGATTTTGAATTTTTTTTTTTTGTGCACAATATGACCCCCGCAGACGCCTAGTTTAGGAGTTATAGCCATTTTAAGATTTTGAATTTTCTTTTTTCTGGTGCATAATATGACCCCCGCAGACGCCTAGTTTAGGAGTTATAGCCATTTTAGGATTTTGCATTTTCTTTTCTGGTGCATAATATGA
Organism: Volucella zonaria; assembly: GCA_963966105.1. Lineage (NCBI taxonomy): Eukaryota > Metazoa > Arthropoda > Insecta > Diptera > Syrphidae > Volucella > Volucella zonaria. The sequence continues at coordinate 2,017,808 of CAWYQB010000254.1, read as the reverse complement.
CCCCCGCAGACGCCTAGTTTGGGAGTTATAGCCATTTTAAGATTTTGGATTTTTTTTTTTTTGGTGCGTAATATGACCCCCGCAGACGCCTAGTTTAGGAGTTATAGCCATTTTAAGATTTTGAATTTTCTTTTTTGGTGCATGACATGACCCCCGCAGACGCCTAGTTTAGGAGTTACAGCCATTTTAAGATTTTGAATTTTCTTTTTTCTGGTGCATAATATGACCCCCGCAGACGCCTAGTTAAGGAGTTATAGCCATTTTAAGATTTTGCATTTTCTTTTCTGGTGCATAATATGACCCCCGCAGACGCCTAGTTTAGGAGTTATAGCCATTTTAAGATTTTGAATTTTCTTTTTTCTGGTGCACAATATGACCCCCGCAGACGCCTAGTTAAGGAGTTATAGCCATTTTAAGATTTTGAATTTTCTTTTTTCTGGTGCATAATATGACACCCGCAGACGCCTAGTTAAGGAGTTATAGCCATTTTAAGATTTTGAATTTTTTTTTTCTGCTGCATAATATGACCCCCGCAGACGCCTAGTTAAGGAGTTATAGCCATTTTAAGATTTTGAATTTTCTTTTTTTCTGGTGCATGATATGACCCCCGCCGACGCCTAGTTTAGGAGTTATAGCCATTTTAAAATTTTGAATTTTCTTTTTTCTGGTGCATGATATGACCCCCGCAGACGCCTAGTTTAGGAGTTATAGCCATTTTAAGATTTTGAATTTTCTTTTTTCTGGTGCATAATATGACCCCGCAGACGCCTAGTTTAGGAGTTATAGCCATTTTAAGATTTTGAATATTTTTTTTTCTGGTGCATAATATGACCCCCGCAGACGCCTAGTTAAGGAGTTATAGCCATTTTAAGATTTTGAATTTTCTTTTTTCTGGTGCATAATATGACCCCCGCAGACGCCTAGTTTAGGAGTTATAGCCATTTTAAGATTTTGAATTTTCTTTTTTCTCGTGCATAATATGACCCCCGCAGACGCCTAGTTTAGGAGTTATAGCCATTTTAAGATTTTGTATTTTTTTTTTGTGCATAATATGACCCCCGCAAACGCCTAGTTTAGGAGTTATAGCCATTTTAAGATTTTGAATTTTCTTTTTTCTGGTGCATAATATGACCCCCGCAGACGCCTAGTTTAGGAGTTATAGCCATTTTAAGATTTTGAATTTTTTTTTTTGGTGCATAATATGACCCCCGCAAACGCCTAGTTTAGGAGTTATAGCCATTTTAAATATTTTGAATTTTCTTTTTTCTGTTGCATAATATGACCCCCGCAGACGCCTAGTTTAGGAGTTATAGCCATTTTAAGATTTTGAATTTTCTTTTTTCTGGTGCATAATATGACCCCGCAGACGCCTAGTTTAGGAGTTATAGCCATTTTAAGATTTTGAATTTTTTTTTTTCTGGTGCATAATATGACCCCCGCAGACGCCTAGTTAAGGAGTTATAGCCATTTTAAGATTTTGAATTTTTTTTTTCTGGTGCATAATATGACCCCCGCAGACGCCTAGTTTAGGAGTTATAGCCATTTTAAGATTTTGAATTTTTTTTTTTTGGTGCATAATATGACCCCCGCAGACGCCTAGTTTAGGAGTTATAGCCATTTTAAGATTTTGTATTTTTTTTTTTGTGCATAATATGACCCCCGCAAACGCCTAGTTTAGGAGTTATAGCCATTTTAAGATTTTGAATTTTCTTTTTTCTGGTGCATAATATGACCCCCGCAGACGCCTAGTTTAGGAGTTATAGCCATTTTAAGATTTTGAATTTTCTTTTTTCTGGTGCATAATATGACCCCCGCAGACGCCTAGTTTAGGAGTTATAGCCATTTTAAGATTTTGAATTTTCTTTTTTCTGGTGCATAATATGACCCCCGCAGACGCCTAGTTTAGGATTTCTAGCCATTTTAAGATTTTGAATTTTCTTTTTTCTGGTGCATAATATGACCCCCGCAGACGCCTAGTTTAGGAGTTATAGCCATTTTAAATATTTTGAATTTTCTCTTTTCTGGTGCATAATATGACCCCCGCAGATGCCTAGTTTAGGAGTAATAGCCATTTTAAGATTTTGAATTTTCTTTTTTCTGGTGCATAATATGACCCCCGCAGACGCCTAGTTTAGGAGTTATAGCCATTTTAAGATTTTGAATTTTTTTTTTTGGTGCATAGTATGACCCCCGCAGACGCCTAGTTTAGGAGTTATAGCCATTTTAAGATTTTGAATATTCTTTTTTCTGGTGCATAATATGACCCCCGCAGACGCCTAGTTTAGGAGTTATAGCCATTTTAAAATTTTGAATTTTCTTTTTTCTGGTGCATAATATGACCACCGCAGACGCCTAGTTTAGGAGTTAATAGCCATTTTAAGATTTTGAATTTTCTTTTTTCTGGTGCATAATATGACCCCCGCAGACGCCTAGTTTAGGAGTTATAGCCATTTTAAGATTTTGAATTTTCTTTTTTCTGGTGCATAATATGACCCCCGCAGACGCCTAGTTTAGGAGTTATAGCCATTTTAAGATTTTGAATTTTCTTTTTTCTGGTGCATAATATGACCCCCGCAGACTGCTAGTTTAGGAGTTATAGCCATTTTAAGATTTTGAATTTTCTTTTTTGGTGCATAATATGACCCCCGCAGACGCCTAGTTAAGGAGTTATAGCCATTTTAGGATTTTGAATTTTCTTTTTTGGTGCATAATATGACCCCCGCAGACGCCTAGTTAAGGAGTTATAGCCATTTTAGGATTTTGAATTTTCTTTTTTCTGGTGCATAATATGACCCCCGCAGACGCCTAGTTTAGGAGTTATAGCCATTTTAAGATTTTGAATTTTCTTTTTTGGTGCATAATATGACCCCCGCAGACGCCTAGTTTAGCAGTTATAGCCATTTTAAGATTTTGAATTTTCTTTTTTCTGATGCATAATATGACCCCCGCAGACGCCTAGTTTAGGAGTTAGAGCCATTTTAAGATTTTGAATTTTCTTTTTTGGTGCATAATATGACCCCCGCAGACGCCTAGTTAAGGAGTTATAGCCATTTTAAGATTTTGAATTTTCTTTTTTTTGGTGCATAATATGACCCCCGCAGACGCCTAGTTTAGGAGTTATAGCCATTTTAAGATTTTGAATTTTTTTTTTTTGTGCACAATATGACCCCCGCAGACGCCTAGTTTAGGAGTTATAGCCATTTTAAGATTTTGAATTTTCTTTTTTCTGGTGCATAATATGACCCCCGCAGACGCCTAGTTTAGGAGTTATAGCCATTTTAGGATTTTGCATTTTCTTTTCTGGTGCATAATATGACCCCCGCAGACGCCTAGTTTGGGAGTTATAGCCATTTTAAGATTTTGGATTTTTTTTTTTTTGGTGCGTAATATGACCCCCGCAGACGCCTAGTTTAGGAGTTATAGCCATTTTAAGATTTTGAATTTTCTTTTTTGGTGCATGACATGACCCCCGCAGACGCCTAGTTTAGGAGTTACAGCCATTTTAAGATTTTGAATTTTCTTTTTTCTGGTGCATAATATGACCCCCGCAGACGCCTAGTTAAGGAGTTATAGCCATTTTAAGATTTTGCATTTTCTTTTCTGGTGCATAATATGACCCCCGCAGACGCCTAGTTTAGGAGTTATAGCCATTTTAAGATTTTGAATTTTCTTTTTTCTGGTGCACAATATGACCCCCGCAGACGCCTAGTTAAGGAGTTATAGCCATTTTAAGATTTTGAATTTTCTTTTTTCTGGTGCATAATATGACACCCGCAGACGCCTAGTTAAGGAGTTATAGCCATTTTAAGATTTTGAATTTTTTTTTTCTGCTGCATAATATGACCCCCGCAGACGCCTAGTTAAGGAGTTATAGCCATTTTAAGATTTTGAATTTTCTTTTTTTCTGGTGCATGATATGACCCCCGCCGACGCCTAGTTTAGGAGTTATAGCCATTTTAAAATTTTGAATTTTCTTTTTTCTGGTGCATGATATGACCCCCGCAGACGCCTAGTTTAGGAGTTATAGCCATTTTAAGATTTTGAATTTTCTTTTTTCTGGTGCATAATATGACCCCGCAGACGCCTAGTTTAGGAGTTATAGCCATTTTAAGATTTTGAATATTTTTTTTTCTGGTGCATAATATGACCCCCGCAGACGCCTAGTTAAGGAGTTATAGCCATTTTAAGATTTTGAATTTTCTTTTTTCTGGTGCATAATATGACCCCCGCAGACGCCTAGTTTAGGAGTTATAGCCATTTTAAGATTTTGAATTTTCTTTTTTCTCGTGCATAATATGACCCCCGCAGACGCCTAGTTTAGGAGTTATAGCCATTTTAAGATTTTGTATTTTTTTTTTGTGCATAATATGACCCCCGCAAACGCCTAGTTTAGGAGTTATAGCCATTTTAAGATTTTGAATTTTCTTTTTTCTGGTGCATAATATGACCCCCGCAGACGCCTAGTTTAGGAGTTATAGCCATTTTAAGATTTTGAATTTTTTTTTTTGGTGCATAATATGACCCCCGCAAACGCCTAGTTTAGGAGTTATAGCCATTTTAAATATTTTGAATTTTCTTTTTTCTGTTGCATAATATGACCCCCGCAGACGCCTAGTTTAGGAGTTATAGCCATTTTAAGATTTTGAATTTTCTTTTTTCTGGTGCATAATATGACCCCGCAGACGCCTAGTTTAGGAGTTATAGCCATTTTAAGATTTTGAATTTTTTTTTTTCTGGTGCATAATATGACCCCCGCAGACGCCTAGTTAAGGAGTTATAGCCATTTTAAGATTTTGAATTTTTTTTTTCTGGTGCATAATATGACCCCCGCAGACGCCTAGTTTAGGAGTTATAGCCATTTTAAGATTTTGAATTTTTTTTTTTTGGTGCATAATATGACCCCCGCAGACGCCTAGTTTAGGAGTTATAGCCATTTTAAGATTTTGTATTTTTTTTTTTTGTGCATAATATGACCCCCGCAAACGCCTAGTTTAGGAGTTATAGCCATTTTAAGATTTTGAATTTTCTTTTTTCTGGTGCATAATATGACCCCCGCAGACGCCTAGTTTAGGAGTTATAGCCATTTTAAGATTTTGAATTTTCTTTTTTCTGGTGCATAATATGACCCCCGCAGACGCCTAGTTTAGGAGTAATAGCCATTTTAAGATTTTGAATTTTCTTTTTTCTGGTGCATAATATGACCCCCGCAGACGCCTAGTTTAGGATTTCTAGCCATTTTAAGATTTTGAATTTTCTTTTTTCTGGTGCATAATATGACCCCCGCAGACGCCTAGTTTAGGAGTTATAGCCATTTTAAATATTTTGAATTTTCTCTTTTCTGGTGCATAATATGACCCCCGCAGATGCCTAGTTTAGGAGTAATAGCCATTTTAAGATTTTGAATTTTCTTTTTTCTGGTGCATAATATGACCCCCGCAGACGCCTAGTTTAGGAGTTATAGCCATTTTAAGATTTTGAATTTTTTTTTTTGGTGCATAGTATGACCCCCGCAGACGCCTAGTTTAGGAGTTATAGCCATTTTAAGATTTTGAATATTCTTTTTTCTGGTGCATAATATGACCCCCGCAGACGCCTAGTTTAGGAGTTATAGCCATTTTAAAATTTTGAATTTTCTTTTTTCTGGTGCATAATATGACCACCGCAGACGCCTAGTTTAGGAGTTATAGCCATTTTAAGATTTTGAATTTTCTTTTTTCTGGTGCATAATATGACCCCCGCAGACGCCTAGTTTAGGAGTTATAGCCATTTTAAGATTTTGAATTTTCTTTTTTCTGGTGCATAATATGACCCCCGCAGACGCCTAGTTTAGGAGTTATAGCCATTTTAAGATTTTGAATTTTCTTTTTTCTGGTGCATAATATGACCCCCGCAGACTGCTAGTTTAGGAGTTATAGCCATTTTAAGATTTTGAATTTTCTTTTTTGGTGCATAATATGACCCCCGCAGACGCCTAGTTAAGGAGTTATAGCCATTTTAGGATTTTGAATTTTCTTTTTTCTGGTGCATAATATGACCCCCGCAGACGCCTAGTTTAGGAGTTATAGCCATTTTAAGATTTTGAATTTTCTTTTTTGGTGCATAATATGACCCTAGCAGACGCCTAGTTTAGGAGTTTTAGCCATTTTAAGATTTTGAATTCTCTTTTCTATGGTGCATAATATGACTCCCGCAGACGCCTAGTTTAGGAGTTATAGCCATTTTAAGATTTTGAATTTTCTTTTTTCTGGTGCATAATATGACCCCCGCAGACGCCTAGTTTAGGAGTTATAGCCATTTTAAGATTTTGAATTTTCTTTTTTGGTGCATAATATGACCCTAGCAGACGCCTAGTTTAGGAGTTTTAGCCATTTTAAGATTTTGAATTCTCTTTTCTATGGTGCATAATATGACTCCCGCAGACGCCTAGTTTAGGAGTTATAGCCATTTTAAGATTTTGAATTTTCTTTTTTCTGGTGCATAATATGACCACCGCAGACGCCTAGTTTAGGAGTTATAGCCATTTTAAGATTTTGAATTTTCTTTTTTCTGGTGCATAATATGACCCCCGCAGACGCCTAGTTTAGGAGTTATAGCCATTTTAAGATTTTGAATTTTCTTTTTTCTGGTGCATAATATGACCCCCGCAGACGCCTAGTTAAGGAGTTATAGCCATTTTAAGATTTTGAATTTTTTTTTCTGGTGCATAATATGACCCCCGCAGACGCCTAGTTTAGGAGTTATAACCATTTTAAGATTTTGAATTTTCTTTTTTCTGGTGCATAATATGACCCCCGCAGACGCCTAGTTAAGGAGTTATAGCCATTTTAAGATTTTGAATTTTCTTTTTTCTGGTGCATAATATGACCCCCGCAGACGCCTAGTTTAGGAGTTATAGCCATTTTAAGATTTTGAATTTTCTTTTTTGGTGCATAATATGACCACCGCAGACGCCTAGTTAAGGAGTTATAGCCATTTTAAGATTTTGAATTTTCTTTTTTCTGGTGCATAATATGACCCCCGCAGACGCCTAGTTAAGGAGTTATAGCCATTTTAAGATTTTGAATTTTCTCTTTTCTGGTGCATAATATGACCCCCGCAGACGCCTAGTTAAGGAGTTATAGCCATTTTAAGATTTTGAATTTTCTTTTTTCTGGTGCATAATATGACCCCCGCAGACGCCTAGTTTAGGAGTTATAGCCATTTTAAGATTTTGAATTTTCTTTTTTGGTGCATAATATGACCCTAGCAGACGCCTAGTTTAGGAGTTTTAGCCATTTTAAGATTTTGAATTCTCTTTTCTATGGTGCATAATATGACTCCCGCAGACGCCTAGTTTAGGAGTTATAGCCATTTTAAGATTTTGAATTTTCTCTTTTCTGGTGCATAATATGACCCCCGCAGACGCCTAGTTAAGGAGTTATAGCCATTTTAATATTTTGAATTTTTTTTTCTGGTGCATAATATGACCCCCGCAGACGCCTAGTTTAGGAGTTATAACCATTTTAAGATTTTGAATTTTCTTTTTTCTGGTGCATAATATGACCCCCGCAGACGCCTAGTTAAGGAGTTATAGCCATTTTAAGATTTTGAATTTTCTTTTTTCTGGTGCATAATATGACCCCCGCAGACGCCTAGTTTAGGAGTTATAGCCATTTTAAGATTTTGAATTTTCTTTTTTGGTGCATAATATGACCACCGCAGACGCCTAGTTAAGGAGTTATAGCCATTTTAAGATTTTGAATTTTCTTTTTTCTGGTGCATAATATGACCCCCGCAGACGCCTAGTTAAGGAGTTATAGCCATTTTAAGATTTTGAATTTTCTTTTTTCTGGTGCATAATATGACCCCCGCAGACGCCTAGTTTAGGAGTTATAGCCATTTTAAGATTTTGAATTTTTTTTTTTGGTGCATAATATGACCCCCGCAGACGCCTAGTTTAGGAGTTATAGCCATTTTAAGATTTTGAATTTTTTTTTTTGGTGCATAATATGACCCCCGCAGACGCCTAGTTTAGGAGTTTTAGCCATTTTAAGATTTTGAATTTTTTTTTCTGGTGCATAATATGACCCCCGCAGACGCCTAGTTTAGGAGTTATAACCATTTTAAGATTTTGAATTTTCTTTTTTCTAGTGCATAATATGACCCCCGCAGACGCCTAGTTAAGGAGTTATAGCCATTTTAAGATTTTGAATTTTCTTTTTTCTGGTGCATAATATGACCCCCGCAGACGCCTAGTTTAGGAGTTATAGCCATTTTAAGATTTTGAATTTTCTTTTTTGGTGCATAATATGACCCTAGCAGACGCCTAGTTTAGGAGTTTTAGCCATTTTAAGATTTTGAATTCTCTTTTCTATGGTGCATAATATGACTCCCGCAGACGCCTAGTTTAGGAGTTATAGCCATTTTAAGATTTTGAATTTTCTTTTTTCTGGTGCATAATATGACCACCGCAGACGCCTAGTTTAGGAGTTATAGCCATTTTAAGATTTTGAATTTTCTTTTTTCTGGTGCATAATATGACCCCCGCAGACGCCTAGTTTAGGAGTTATAGCCATTTTAAGATTTTGAATTTTCTTTTTTGGTGCATAATATGACCCCCGCGGACGCCTAGTTTAGGAGTTATAGCCATTTTAAGATTTTGAATTTTCTTTTTTGGTGCATAATATGACCCCCGCAGACGCCTAGTTAAGGAGTTATAGCTATTTTAAGATTTTGAATTTTCTTTTTTCTGGTGCATGATATGACCCCCGCAGACGCCTAGTTTAGGGGTTATAGCCATTTTAAGATTTTGAATTTTCTTTTTTGGTGCATAATATGACCCCTGCAGACGCCTAGTTAAGGAGTTATAGCCATTTTAAGATTTTGAATTTTTTTTTTTGGTGCATAATATGAGACCCGCAGACTGCTAGTTTAGGAGTTATAGCCATTTTAAGATTTTGAATTTTCTTTTTTGGTGCATAATATGACCCCCGCAGACGCCTAGTTAAGGAGTTATAGCCATTTTAAGATTTTGAATTTTCTTTTTTCTGGTGCATAATATGACCCCCGCAGACGCCTAGTTTAGGAGTTATAGCCATTTTAAGATTTTGAATTTTCTCTTTTCTGGTGCATAATATGACCCCCGCAGACGCCTAGTTAAGGAGTTATAGCCATTTTAAGATTTTGAATTTTTTTTTCTGGTGCATAATATGACCCCCGCAGACGCCTAGTTTAGGAGTTATAGCCATTTTAAGATTTTGAATTTTCTCTTTTCTGGTGCATAATATGACCCCCGCAGACGCCTAGTTAATTAGTTATAGCCATTTTAAGATTTTGAATTTTTTTTTCTGGTGCATAATATGACCCCCGCAGACGCCTAGTTAAGGAGTTATAGCCATTTTAAGATTTTGAATTTTCTTTTTTCTGGTGCATAATATGACCCACGCAGACGCCTAGTTAAGGAGTTATAGCTATTTTAAGATTTTGAATTTTCTTTTTTCTGGTGCATAATATGATTCCCCCAGACGCCTAGTTTAAGAGTTATAGCCATTTTAAGATTTTGAATTTTCTTTTTTTTGGTGCATAATATGACCCCCGCAGACGCCTAGTTTAGGAGTTATAGCCATTTTAAGATTTTGAATTTTTTTTTTTGGTGCATAATATGAGACCCGCAGACTGCTAGTTTAGGAGTTATAGCCATTTTAAGATTTTGAATTTTCTTTTTTGGTGCATAATATGACCCCCGCAGACGCCTAGTTAAGGAGTTATAGCCATTTTAAGATTTTGAATTTTCTTTTTTCTGGTGCATAATATGACCCCCGCAGACGCCTAGTTTAGGAGTTATAGCCATTTTAAGATTTTGAATTTTCTCTTTTCTGGTGCATAATATGACCCCCGCAGACGCCTAGTTAAGGAGTTATAGCCATTTTAAGATTTTGAATTTTTTTTTCTGGTGCATAATATGACCCCCGCAGACGCCTAGTTTAGGAGTTATAGCCATTTTAAGATTTTGAATTTTCTCTTTTCTGGTGCATAATATGACCCCCGCAGACGACTAATTAATTAGTTATAGCCATTTTAAGATTTTGAATTTTTTTTTCTGGTGCATAATATGACCCCCGCAGACGCCTAGTTAAGGAGTTATAGCCATTTTAAGATTTTGAATTTTCTTTTTTCTGGTGCATAATATGACCCACGCAGACGCCTAGTTTAGGGGTTATAGCCATTTTAAGATTTTGAATTTTCTTTTTTGGTGCATAATATGACCCCTGCAGACGCCTAGTTAAGGAGTTATAGCCATTTTAAGATTTTGAATTTTCTTTTTTCTGGTGCATAATATGATTCCCCCAGACGCCTAGTTTAAGAGTTATAGCCATTTTAAGATTTTGAATTTTCTTTTTTTTGGTGCATAATATGACCCCCGCAGACGCCTAGTTTAGGAGTTATAGCCATTTTAAGATTTTGAATTTTTTTTTTTGGTGCATAATATGACCCCCGCAGACTGCTAGTTTAGGAGTTATAGCCATTTTAAGATTTTGAATTTTCTTTTTTGGTGCATAATATGACCCCTGCAGACGCCTAGTTAAGGAGTTATAGCCATTTTAAGATTTTGAATTTTCTTTTTTCTGGTGCATAATATGACCCCCGCAGACGCCTAGTTTAGGAGTTATAGCCATTTTAAGATTTTGATTTTCTTTTTTCTGGTGCATAATATGACCCCCGCAGACGCCTAGTTTAGGAGTTATAGCCATTTTAAGATTTTGAATTTTTTTTTTTGGTGCATAATATGACCCCCGCAGACTGCTAGTTTAGGAGTTATAGCCATTTTAAGATTTTGAATTTTCTTTTTTGGTGCATAATATGACCCCCGCAGACGCCTAGTTAAGGAGTTATAGCCATTTTAAGATTTTGAATTTTCTTTTTTCTGGTGCACAATATGACCCCCGCAGACGCCTAGTTTAGGAGTTATAGCCATTTTAAGATTTTGAATTTTCTCTTTTCTGGTGCATAATATGACCCCCGCAGACGCCTAGTTAAGGAGTTATAGCCATTTTAAGATTTTGAATTTTTTTTTCTGGTGCATAATATGACCCCTGCAGACGCCTAGTTTAGGAGCTATAACCATTTTAAGATTTTGAATTTTCTTTTTTCTGGTGCATAATATGACCCCCGCAGACGCCTAGTTAAGGAGTTATAGCCATTTAAAGATTTTGAATTTTCTTTTTTCTGGTGCATAATATGACCCCCGCAGACGCCTAGTTTAGGAGTTATAGCCATTTTAAGATTTTGAATTTTCTTTTTTGGTGCATAATATGACCCCCGCAGACGCCTAGCTTAGGAGTTATAGCCATTTTAAGATTTTGAATTTTCTCTTTTCTGGTGCATAATATGACCCCCGCAGACGCCTAGTTAAGGAGTTATAGCCATTTTGAGATTTTGAATTTTTTTTTCTGGTGCATAATATGACCCCCGCAGACGCCTAGTTTAGGAGTTATAGCCATTTTAAGATTTTGAATTTTCTTTTTTCTGGTGCATAATATGACCCCCGCAGACGCCTAGTTTAGGAGTTATAGCCATTTTAAGATTTTGAATTTTTTTTTTTGGTGCATAATATGACCCCCGCAGACTGCTAGTTTAGGAGTTATAGCCATTTTAAGATTTTGAATTTTCTTTTTTGGTGCATAATATGACCCCCGCAGACGCCTAGTTAAGGAGTTATAGCCATTTTAAGATTTTGAATTTTCTTTTTTCTGGTGCATAATATGACCCCCGCAGACGCCTAGTTAAGGAGTTATAGCCATTTTAAGATTTTGAATTTTCTTTTTTCTGGTGCATAATATGACCCCCGCAGACGCCTAGTTTAGGAGTTTTAGCCATTTTAAGATTTTGAATTCTCTTTTCTATGGTGCATAATATGACTCCCGCAGACGCCTAATTTAGGAGTTATAGCCATTTTAAGATTTTGAATTTTCTTTTTTCTGGTGCATAATATGACCACCGCAGACGCCTAGTTTAGGAGTTATAGCCATTTTAAGATTTTGAATTTTCTTTTTTCTGGTGCATAATATGACCCCCGCAGACGCCTAGTTTAGGAGTTATAGCCATTTTAAGATTTTGAATTTTCTTTTTTGGTGCATAATATGACCCCCGCAGACGCCTAGTTTAGGAGTTATAGCCATTTTAAGATTTTGAATTTTCTTTTTTGGTGCATAATATGACCCCCGCAGACGCCTAGTTAAGGAGTTATAGCTATTTTAAGATTTTGAATTTTCTTTTTTCTGGTGCATGATATGACCCCCGCAGACGCCTAGTTTAGGGGTTATAGCCATTTTAAGATTTTGAATTTTCTTTTTTGGTGCATAATATGACCCCTGCAGACGCCTAGTTAAGGAGTTATAGCCATTTTAAGATTTTGAATTTTCTTTTTTCTGGTGCATGATATGACCCCCGCAGACGCCTAGTTTAGGAGTTATAGCCATTTTAAGATTTTGAATTTTCTCTTTTCTGGTGCATAATATGACCCCCGCAGACGCCTAGTTAAGGAGTTATAGCCATTTTAAGATTTTGAATTTTTTTTTCTGCTGCATAATATGACCCCCGCAGACGCCTAGTTAAGGAGTTATAGCCATTTTAAGATTTTGAATTTTCTTTTTTTCTGGTGCATGATATGACTCCCGCCGACGCCTAGTTTAGGAGTTATAGCCATTTTAAAATTTTGAATTTTCTTTTTTCTGGTGCATGATATGACCCCCGCAGACGCCTAGTTTAGGAGTTATAGCCATTTTAAGATTTTGAATTTTCTCTTTTCTGGTGCATAATATGACCCCCGCAGACGCCTAGTTAAGGAGTTATAGCCATTTTAAGATTTTGAATTTTTTTTTCTGCTGCATAATATGACCCCCGCAGACGCCTAGTTAAGGAGTTATAGCCATTTTAAGATTTTGAATTTTCTTTTTTTCTGGTGCATGATATGACCCCCGCCGACGCCTAGTTTAGGAGTTATAGCCATTTTAAAATTTTGAATTTTCTTTTTTCTGGTGCATGATATGACCCCCGCAGACGCCTAGTTTAGGAGTTATAGCCATTTTAAGATTTTGAATTTTCTTTTTTCTGGTGCATAATATGACCCCCGCAGACGCCTAGTTTAGGAGTTATAGCCATTTTAAGATTTTGAATTTTTTTTTTCTGGTGCATAATATGACCCCCGCAGACGCCTAGTTAAGGAGTTATAGCCATTTTAAGATTTTGAAATTTCTTTTTTCTGGTGCATAATATGACCCCCGCAGACGCCTAGTTTAGGAGTTATAGCCATTTTAAGATTTTGAATTTTCTTTTTTGGTGCATAATATGACCACCGCAGACGCCTAGCTAAGGAGTTATAGCCGTTTTAAGATTTTGAATTTTCTTTTTTCTGGTGCATAATATGACCCCCGCAGACGCCTAGTTAAGGAGTTATAGCCATTTTAAGATTTTGAATTTTTTTTTTTGGTGCATAATATGACCCCCGCAGACGCCTAGTTTAGGAGTTATAGCCATTTTAAGATTTTGAATTTTTTTTTTTGGTGCATAATATGACCCCCGCAGACGCCTAGTTAAGGAGTTATAGCCATTTTAAGATTTTGAAATTTCTTTTTTCTGGTGCATAATATGACCCCCGCAGACGCCTAGTTTAGGAGTTATAGCCATTTTAAGATTTTGAATTTTTTTTTTGTTGCATAATATGACCCCCGCAGACGCCTAGTTTAGGAGTTATAGCCATTTTAAGATTTTGAATTTTTTTTTTTTGGTGCATAATATGACCCCCGCAGACGCCTAGTTTAGGAGTTATAGCCATTTTAAGATTTTGAATTCCCTTTTCTATGGTGCATAATATGACCCCCGCAGACGCCTAGTTTAGGAGTTATAGCCATTTTAAGATTTTGAATTTTCTTTTTTCTGGTGCATAATATGACCACCGCAGACGCCTAGTTTAGGAGTTATAGCCATTTTAAGATTTTGAATTTTCTTTTTTGGTGCATAATATGACCCCCGCAGACGCCTAGTTAAGGAGTTATAGCCATTTTAAGATTTTGAATTTTCTTTTTTGGTGCATAATATGACCCCCGCAGACGCCTAGTTAAGGAGTTATAGCCATTTTAAGATTTTGAATTTTCTTTTTTGGTGCATAATATGACCACCGCAGACGCCTAGTTTAGGAGTTATAGCCATTTTAAGATTTTGAATTTTCTTTTCTGGTGCATAATATGACCCCCGCAGACGCCTAGTTAAGGAGTTATAGCCATTTTAAGATTTTGAATTTTCTTTTTTCTGGTGCATAATATGACCCCCGCAGACGCCTAGTTTCGGAGTTATAGCCATTTTAAGATTTTGAATTTTCTTTTTTGGTGCATAATATGACCACCGCTGACGCCTAGTTAAGGAGTTATAGCCATTTTAAGATTTTGAATTTTCTTTTTTCTGGTGCATAATATGACCCCCGCAGACGCCTAGTTAAGGAGTTATAGCCATTTTAAGATTTTGAATTTTCTTTTTTCTGGTGCATAATATGACCCCCGCAGACGCCTAGTTTAGGAGTTATAGCCATTTTAAGATTTTGAATTTTTTTTTTTGGTGCATAATATGACCCCCGCAGACGCCTAGTTTAGGAGTTATAGCCATTTTAAGATTTTGAATTTTTTTTTTTGGTGCATAATATGACCCCCGCAGACGCCTAGTTTAGGAGTTATAGCCATTTTAAGATTTTGAATTTTCTTTTTTGGTGCATAATATGACCCCCGCAGACGCCTAGTTTAGGAGTTTTAGCCATTTTAAGATTTTGAATTCTCTTTTCTATGGTGCATAATATGACTCCCGCAGACGCCTAGTTTAGGAGTTATAGCCATTTTAAGATTTTGAATTTTCTTTTTTCTGGTGCATAATATGACCACCGCAGACGCCTAGTTTAGGAGTTATAGCCATTTTAAGATTTTGAATTTTCTTTTTTCTGGTGCATAATATGACCCCCGCAGACGCCTAGTTTAGGAGTTATAGCCATTTTAAGATTTTGAATTTTCTTTTTTGGTGCATAATATGACCCCCGCAGACGCCTAGTTTAGGAGTTATAGCCATTTTAAGATTTTGAATTTTCTTTTTTGGTGCATAATATGACCCCCGCAGACGCCTAGTTAAGGAGTTATAGCTATTTTAAGATTTTGAATTTTCTTTTTTCTGGTGCATGATATGACCCCCGCAGACGCCTAGTTTAGGGGTTATAGCCATTTTAAGATTTTGAATTTTCTTTTTTGGTGCATAATATGACCCCTGCAGACGCCTAGTTAAGGAGTTATAGCCATTTTAAGATTTTGAATTTTCTTTTTTCTGGTGCATGATATGACCCCCGCAGACGCCTAGTTTAGGAGTTATAGCCATTTTAAGATTTTGAATTTTCTCTTTTCTGGTGCATAATATGACCCCCGCAGACGCCTAGTTAAGGAGTTATAGCCATTTTAAGATTTTGAATTTTTTTTTCTGCTGCATAATATGACCCCCGCAGACGCCTAGTTAAGGAGTTATAGCCATTTTAAGATTTTGAATTTTCTTTTTTTCTGGTGCATGATATGACTCCCGCCGACGCCTAGTTTAGGAGTTATAGCCATTTTAAAATTTTGAATTTTCTTTTTTCTGGTGCATGATATGACCCCCGCAGACGCCTAGTTTAGGAGTTATAGCCATTTTAAGATTTTGAATTTTCTCTTTTCTGGTGCATAATATGACCCCCGCAGACGCCTAGTTAAGGAGTTATAGCCATTTTAAGATTTTGAATTTTTTTTTCTGCTGCATAATATGACCCCCGCAGACGCCTAGTTAAGGAGTTATAGCCATTTTAAGATTTTGAATTTTCTTTTTTTCTGGTGCATGATATGACCCCCGCCGACGCCTAGTTTAGGAGTTGTAGCCATTTTAAAATTTTGAATTTTCTTTTTTCTGGTGCATGATATGACCCCCGCAGACGCCTAGTTTAGGAGTTATAGCCATTTTAAGATTTTGAATTTTCTTTTTTCTGGTGCATAATATGACCCCCGCAGACGCCTAGTTTAGGAGTTATAGCCATTTTAAGATTTTGAATTTTTTTTTTCTGGTGCATAATATGACCCCCGCAGACGCCTAGTTAAGGAGTTATAGCCATTTTAAGATTTTGAAATTTCTTTTTTCTGGTGCATAATATGACCCCCGCAGACGCCTAGTTTAGGAGTTATAGCCATTTTAAGATTTTGAATTTTCTTTTTTGGTGCATAATATGACCACCGCAGACGCCTAGCTAAGGAGTTATAGCCGTTTTAAGATTTTGAATTTTCTTTTTTCTGGTGCATAATATGACCCCCGCAGACGCCTAGTTAAGGAGTTATAGCCATTTTAAGATTTTGAATTTTTTTTTTTGGTGCATAATATGACCCCCGCAGACGCCTAGTTTAGGAGTTATAGCCATTTTAAGATTTTGAATTTTTTTTTTTGGTGCATAATATGACCCCCGCAGACGCCTAGTTAAGGAGTTATAGCCATTTTAAGATTTTGAAATTTCTTTTTTCTGGTGCATAATATGACCCCCGCAGACGCCTAGTTTAGGAGTTATAGCCATTTTAAGATTTTGAATTTTTTTTTTGTTGCATAATATGACCCCCGCAGACGCCTAGTTTAGGAGTTATAGCCATTTTAAGATTTTGAATTTTTTTTTTTTGGTGCATAATATGACCCCCGCAGACGCCTAGTTTAGGAGTTATAGCCATTTTAAGATTTTGAATTCCCTTTTCTATGGTGCATAATATGACCCCCGCAGACGCCTAGTTTAGGAGTTATAGCCATTTTAAGATTTTGAATTTTCTTTTTTCTGGTGCATAATATGACCACCGCAGACGCCTAGTTTAGGAGTTATAGCCATTTTAAGATTTTGAATTTTCTTTTTTGGTGCATAATATGACCCCCGCAGACGCCTAGTTAAGGAGTTATAGCCATTTTAAGATTTTGAATTTTCTTTTTTGGTGCATAATATGACCCCCGCAGACGCCTAGTTAAGGAGTTATAGCCATTTTAAGATTTTGATTTTTCTTTTTTCTGGTGCATAATATGACCCCCGCAGACGCCTAGTTTAGGAGTTATAGCCATTTTAAGATTTTGAATTTTCTTTTTTCTGGTGCATAATATGACCCCCGCAGACGCCTAGTTAAGGAGTTAGAGCCATTTTAAGATTTTGAATTTTCTTGTTTCTGGTGCATGATATGACCCCCGCAGACTCCTAGTTTAGGAGTTACAGCCATTTTAAGATTTTGAATTTTCTTTTTTGGTGCATAATATGACCCCCGCAGACGCCTAGTTAAGGAGTTAGAGCCATTTTAAGATTTTGAATTTTCTTTTTTCTGGTGCATAATATGATCCCCGCAGACGCCTAGTTTAAGAGTTATAGCCATTTTAAGATTTTGAATTTTCTTTTTTTTGGTGCATAATATGACCCCCGCAGACGCCTAGCTTAGGAGTTATAGCCATTTTAAGATTTTGAATTTTCTTTTTTCTGGTGCATGATATGACCCCCGCAGACGCCTAGTTTAGGAGTTATAGAAATTTTAAGATTTTGAATTTTCCCTTTTCTGGTGCATAATATGACCCCCGCAGACGCCTAGTTGAGGAGTTATAGCCATTTTAAGATTTTGAATTTTTTTTTTCTGGTGCATAATATGACCCCCGCAGACGCCTAGTTAAATAGTTATTGCCATTTTAAGATTTTGAATTTTCTTTTTTTCTGGTGCAGGATATGACCCCCGCAGACGCCTAGTTTAGGAGTTATAGCCATTTTAAGATTTTGAATTTTTTTTTTTGGTGCATAATATGACCCCCGCAGACGCCTAGTTTAGGAGTTATAGCCATTTTAAGATTTTGAATTTTCTTTTTTCTGGGGCATAATATGACCCCCGCAGACACCTAGTTTAGGAGTTATAGCCATTTTAAGATTTTGAATTTTCTTTTTTTTTGGTGCATAACATGACCCCCGCAGACGCCTAGTTAAGGAGTTATAGCCATTTTAAGATTTTGAATTTTCTTTTTTCTGGTGCATAATATGACCCCCGCAGACGCCAAGTTTAGGAGTTATAGCCATTTTAAGATTTTGAATTTTTTTTTTTGGTGCATAATATGACCCCCGCAGACGCCTAGTTTAGGAGTTATAGCCATTTTAAGATTTTGAATTTTCGTTTTTGGTGCATAATATGACCCCCGCAGACGCCTAGTTTAGGAGTTATAGCCATTTTAAGATTTTGAATTCTCTTTTCTATGGTGCATAATATGATCCCCGCAGACGATTAGTTTAGGAGTTATAGCCATTTTAAGATTTTGAATTTTCTTTTTTCTGGTGCATAATATGACCACCGCAGACGCCTAGTTTAGGAGTTATAGCCATTTTAAGATTTTGAATTTTCTTTTTTGGTGCATAATATGACCCCCGCAGACGCCTAGTTAAGGAGTTATAGCCATTTTAAGATTTTGAATTTTCTTTTTTGGTGCATAATATGACCCCCGCAGACGCCTAGTTAAGGAGTTATAGCCATTTTAAGATTTTGAATTTTTTTTTCTGGTGCATAATATGAACCCCGCAGACGCCTAGTTAAGGAGTTATAGCCATTTTAAGATTTTGAATTTTCTTTTTTCTGGTGCATAATATGACCCCCGCAGACGCCTAGTTAAGGAGTTATAGCCATTTGGTGCATAATATGACCCCCGCAGACGCCTAGTTAAGGAGTTATAGCCATTTTAAGATTTTGAATTTTCTTTTTTCTGGTGCATAATATGACCCCCGCAGACGCCTAGTTAAGGAGTTATAGCCATTTTAAGATTTTGATTTTTCTTTTTTCTGGTGCATAATATGACCCCCGCAGACGCCTAGTTTAGGAGTTATAGCCATTTTAAGATTTTGAATTTTCTTTTTTCTGATGCATAATATGACCCCCGCAGACGCCTAGTTTAGGAGTTATAGCCATTTTAAGATTTTGAATTTTCTTTTTTCTGGTGCATGATATGACCCCCGCAGACGCCTAGTTTAGGAGTTATAGCCATTTTAAGATTTTGAATTTTCTTTTTTGGTGCATAATATGACCCCCGCAGACGCCTAGTTAAGGAGTTATAGCCATTTTAAGATTTTGAATTTTCTTTTTTCTGGTGCATAATATGACCCCCGCAGACGCCTAGTTTAGGAGTTATAGCCATTTTAAGATTTTGAATTTTCTTTTTTCTGGTGCATGATATGACAACCGCAGACGCCTAGTTTAGGAGTTATAGCCATTTTAAGATTTTGAATTTTCTTTTTTCTGGTGCATAATATGACCCCCGCAGACGCCTAGTTTAGGAGTTATAGCCATTTTAAGATTTTGAATTTTTTTTTCTGGTGCATAATATGAACCCCGCAGACGCCTAGTTAAGGAGTTATAGCCATTTTAAGATTTTGAATTTTCTTTTTTCAGGTGCATAATATGACCCCCGCAGACGCCTAGTTTAGGAGTTATAGCCATTTTAAGATTTTGAATTTTCTTTTTTCTGGTGCATGATATGACAACCGCAGACGCCTAGTTTAGGAGTTATAGCCATTTTAAGATTTTGAATTTTCTTTTTTCTGGTGCATAATATGACCCCCGCAGACGCCTAGTTTAGGAGTTATAGCCATTTTAAGATTTTGAATTTTTTTTTCTGGTGCATAATATGAACCCCGCAGACGCCTAGTTAAGGAGTTATAGCCATTTTAAGATTTTGAATTTTCTTTTTTCTGGTGCACAATATGACCCCCGCAGACGCCTAGTTACGGAGTTATAGCCATTTTAAGATTTTGAATTTTCTTTTTTCTGGTGCATAATATGACCCCCGCAGACGCCT
Source organism: Volucella zonaria (assembly GCA_963966105.1). Lineage (NCBI taxonomy): Eukaryota > Metazoa > Arthropoda > Insecta > Diptera > Syrphidae > Volucella > Volucella zonaria. The sequence goes on along the minus strand of CAWYQB010000254.1, from coordinate 1,997,942 downwards.
AGTTTAGGAGTTATAGCCATTTTAAGATTTTGAATTTCCTTTTTTGTGGTGCATAATATGACCCCCGCAGACGCCTAGTTAAGGAGTTATAGCCATTTTAAGATTTTGAATTTTCTTTTTTCTGGTGCATAATATGACCCCCGCAGACGCCTAGTTTAAGAGTTATAGCCATTTTAAGATTTTGAATTTTCTTTTTTGGTGCATAATATGACCCCCGCAGACGCCTAGTTTAGGAGTTATAGCCATTTTAAGATTTTGAATTTTCTTTTTTCTGGTACATAATATGACCCCCGCAGACGCCTAGTTTGGGAGTTATAGCCATTTTAAGATTTTGAATTTTTTTTTTTGGTGCATAATATGACCCCCGCAGACGCCTAGTTTAGGAGTTATAGCCATTTTAAGATTTTGAATTTTCTTTTTTCTGGCGCATAATTTGACCCCCGCAGACGCCTAGTTAAGGAGTTATAGCCATTTTAAGATTTTGAATTTTCTTTTTTCTGGTGCATAATATGACCCCCGCAGACGCCTAGTTAAGGAGTTAGAGCCATTTTAAGATTTTGAATTTTCTTGTTTCTGGTGCATGATATGACCCCCGCAGACTCCTAGTTTAGGAGTTACAGCCATTTTAAGATTTTGAATTTTCTTTTTTGGTGCATAATATGACCCCCGCAGACGCCTAGTTAAGGAGTTAGAGCCATTTTAAGATTTTGAATTTTCTTTTTTCTGGTGCATAATATGATCCCCGCAGACGCCTAGTTTAAGAGTTATAGCCATTTTAAGATTTTGAATTTTCTTTTTTTTGGTGCATAATATGACCCCCGCAGACGCCTAGCTTAGGAGTTATAGCCATTTTAAGATTTTGAATTTTCTTTTTTCTGGTGCATGATATGACCCCCGCAGACGCCTAGTTTAGGAGTTATAGAAATTTTAAGATTTTGAATTTTCCCTTTTCTGGTGCATAATATGACCCCCGCAGACGCCTAGTTGAGGAGTTATAGCCATTTTAAGATTTTGAATTTTTTTTTTCTGGTGCATAATATGACCCCCGCAGACGCCTAGTTAAATAGTTATTGCCATTTTAAGATTTTGAATTTTCTTTTTTTCTGGTGCAGGATATGACCCCCGCAGACGCCTAGTTTAGGAGTTATAGCCATTTTAAGATTTTGAATTTTTTTTTTTGGTGCATAATATGACCCCCGCAGACGCCTAGTTTAGGAGTTATAGCCATTTTAAGATTTTGAATTTTCTTTTTTCTGGGGCATAATATGACCCCCGCAGACACCTAGTTTAGGAGTTATAGCCATTTTAAGATTTTGAATTTTCTTTTTTTTTGGTGCATAACATGACCCCCGCAGACGCCTAGTTAAGGAGTTATAGCCATTTTAAGATTTTGAATTTTCTTTTTTCTGGTGCATAATATGACCCCCGCAGACGCCAAGTTTAGGAGTTATAGCCATTTAAAGATTTTGAATTTTTTTTTTTGGTGCATAATATGACCCCCGCAGACGCCTAGTTTAGGAGTTATAGCCATTTTAAGATTTTGAATTTTCGTTTTTGGTGCATAATATGACCCCCGCAGACGCCTAGTTTAGGAGTTATAGCCATTTTAAGATTTTGAATTCTCTTTTCTATGGTGCATAATATGATCCCCGCAGACGATTAGTTTAGGAGTTATAGCCATTTTAAGATTTTGAATTTTCTTTTTTCTGGTGCATAATATGACCACCGCAGACGCCTAGTTTAGGAGTTATAGCCATTTTAAGATTTTGAATTTTCTTTTTTGGTGCATAATATGACCCCCGCAGACGCCTAGTTAAGGAGTTATAGCCATTTTAAGATTTTGAATTTTCTTTTTTGGTGCATAATATGACCCCCGCAGACGCCTAGTTAAGGAGTTATAGCCATTTTAAGATTTTGAATTTTTTTTTCTGGTGCATAATATGAACCCCGCAGACGCCTAGTTAAGGAGTTATAGCCATTTTAAGATTTTGAATTTTCTTTTTTCTGGTGCATAATATGACCCCCGCAGACGCCTAGTTAAGGAGTTATAGCCATTTGGTGCATAATATGACCCCCGCAGACGCCTAGTTAAGGAGTTATAGCCATTTTAAGATTTTGAATTTTCTTTTTTCTGGTGCATAATATGACCCCCGCAGACGCCTAGTTAAGGAGTTATAGCCATTTTAAGATTTTGATTTTTCTTTTTTCTGGTGCATAATATGACCCCCGCAGACGCCTAGTTTAGGAGTTATAGCCATTTTAAGATTTTGAATTTTCTTTTTTCTGATGCATAATATGACCCCCGCAGACGCCTAGTTTAGGAGTTATAGCCATTTTAAGATTTTGAATTTTCTTTTTTCTGGTGCATGATATGACCCCCGCAGACGCCTAGTTTAGGAGTTATAGCCATTTTAAGATTTTGAATTTTCTTTTTTGGTGCATAATATGACCCCCGCAGACGCCTAGTTAAGGAGTTATAGCCATTTTAAGATTTTGAATTTTCTTTTTTCTGGTGCATAATATGACCCCCGCAGACGCCTAGTTTAGGAGTTATAGCCATTTTAAGATTTTGAATTTTCTTTTTTCTGGTGCATGATATGACAACCGCAGACGCCTAGTTTAGGAGTTATAGCCATTTTAAGATTTTGAATTTTCTTTTTTCTGGTGCATAATATGACCCCCGCAGACGCCTAGTTTAGGAGTTATAGCCATTTTAAGATTTTGAATTTTTTTTTCTGGTGCATAATATGAACCCCGCAGACGCCTAGTTAAGGAGTTATAGCCATTTTAAGATTTTGAATTTTCTTTTTTCAGGTGCATAATATGACCCCCGCAGACGCCTAGTTTAGGAGTTATAGCCATTTTAAGATTTTGAATTTTCTTTTTTCTGGTGCATGATATGACAACCGCAGACGCCTAGTTTAGGAGTTATAGCCATTTTAAGATTTTGAATTTTCTTTTTTCTGGTGCATAATATGACCCCCGCAGACGCCTAGTTTAGGAGTTATAGCCATTTTAAGATTTTGAATTTTTTTTTCTGGTGCATAATATGAACCCCGCAGACGCCTAGTTAAGGAGTTATAGCCATTTTAAGATTTTGAATTTTCTTTTTTCTGGTGCACAATATGACCCCCGCAGACGCCTAGTTACGGAGTTATAGCCATTTTAAGATTTTGAATTTTCTTTTTTCTGGTGCATAATATGACCCCCGCAGACGCCTAGTTTAGGAGTTATAGCCATTTTAAGATTTTGAATTTCCTTTTTTGTGGTGCATAATATGACCCCCGCAGACGCCTAGTTAAGGAGTTATAGCCATTTTAAGATTTTGAATTTTCTTTTTTCTGGTGCATAATATGACCCCCGCAGACGCCTAGTTTAAGAGTTATAGCCATTTTAAGATTTTGAATTTTCTTTTTTGGTGCATAATATGACCCCCGCAGACGCCTAGTTTAGGAGTTATAGCCATTTTAAGATTTTGAATTTTCTTTTTTCTGGTACATAATATGACCCCCGCAGACGCCTAGTTTGGGAGTTATAGCCATTTTAAGATTTTGAATTTTTTTTTTTGGTGCATAATATGACCCCCGCAGACGCCTAGTTTAGGAGTTATAGCCATTTTAAGATTTTGAATTTTCTTTTTTCTGGCGCATAATTTGACCCCCGCAGACGCCTAGTTAAGGAGTTATAGCCATTTTAAGATTTTGAATTTTCTTTTTTCTGGTGCATAATATGACCCCCGCAGACGCCTAGTTTAGGAGTTATAGCCATTTTAAGATTTTGAATTTTCTTTTTTCTGGTGCATAATATGACCCCCGCAGACGCCTAGTTTGGGAGTTATAGCCATTTTTAGATTTTGAATTTTTTTTTTTTGGTGCGTAATATGACCCCCGCAGACGCCTAGTTTAGGAGTTATAGCCATTTTAAGATTTTGAATTTTCTTTTTTTTGGTGCATAATATGACCCCCGCAGACGCCTAGTTTAGGAGTTATAGCCATTTTAAGATTTTGAATTTTCTTTTTTGGTGCATAATATGACTCCCGCAGACGCCTAGTTTAGGAGTTATAGCCATTTTAAGATTTTGAATTTTTTTTTCTGGTGCATAATATGACCCCCGCAGACGCCTAGTTTAGCAGTTATAGCCATTTTAAGATTTTGAATTTTCTTTTTTCTGGTGCATAATATGACCCCCGCAGACGCCTAGTTTAGGAGTTAGAGCCATTTTAAGATTTTGAATTTTCTTTTTTGGTGCATAATATGACCCCCGCAGACGCCTAGTTAAGGAGTTATAGCCATTTTAAGATTTTGAATTTTCTTTTTTTTGGTGCATAATATGACCCCCGCAGACGCCTAGTTTAGGAGTTATAGCCATTTTAAGATTTTGAATTTTTTTTTTTTGTGCACAATATGACCCCCGCAGACGCCTAGTTTAGGAGTTATAGCCATTTTAAGATTTTGAATTTTCTTTTTTCTGTTGCATAATATGACCCCCGCAGACGCCTAGTTTAGGAGTTATAGCCATTTTAGGATTTTGCATTTTCTTTTATGGTGCATAATATGACCCCCGCAGACGCCTAGTTTAGGAGTTATAGCCATTTTAAGATTTTGAATTTTCTTTTTTGGTGCATGACATGACCCCCGCAGACGCCTAGTTTAGGAGTTACAGCCATTTTAAGATTTTGAATTTTCTTTTTTCTGGTGCATAATATGACCCCCGCAGACGCCTAGTTAAGGAATTATAGCCATTTTAAGATTTTGCATTTTCTTTTCTGGTGCATAATATGACCCCCGCAGACGCCTAGTTTAGGAGTTATAGCCATTTTAAGATTTTGAATTTTCTTTTTTTTGGTGCATAATATGACCCCCGCAGACGCCTAGTTTAGGAGTTATAGCCATTTTAAGATTTTGAATTTTCTTTTTTCTGGTGCATAATATGACCCCCGCAGACGCCTAGTTAAGGAGTTACAGCCATTTTAAGATTTTGAATTTTCTTTTTTTTGGTGCATAATATGACCCCCGCAGACGCCTAGTTTAGGAGTTATAGCCATTTTAAGATTTTGAATTTTCTTTTTTCTGGTGCATAATATGACCCCCGCAGACGCCTAGTTATGGAGTTATAGCCATTTTAAGATTTTGAATTTTTTTTTTCTGGTGCACAATATGACCCCCGCAGACGCCTAGCTAAGGAGTTATAGCCATTTTAAGATTTTGAATTTTCTTTTTTCTGGTGCATAATATGACTCCCGCAGACGCCTAGTTTAGGAGTTATAGCCATTTTAAGATTTTGAATTTTCTTTTTTCTGGTGCACAATATGACCCCCGCAGACGCCTAGTTAAGGAGTTATAGCCATTTTAAGATTTTGAATTTTCTTTTTTCTGGTGCATAATATGACCCCCGCAGGCGCCTAGTTTAGGAGTTATAGCCATTTTAAGATTTTGAATTTTTTTTTTCTGGTGCACAATATGACCCCCGCAGACGCCTAGCTAAGGAGTTATAGCCATTTTAAGATTTTGCATTTTCTTTTCTGGTGCATAATATGACCCCCGCAGACGCCTAGTTAAGGAGTTATAGCCATTTTAAGATTTTGAATTTTCTTTTTTCTGGTGCACAATATGACCCCCGCAGACGCCTAGTTAAGGAGTTATAGCCATTTTAAGATTTTGAATTTTCTTTTTTCTGGTGCATAATATGACCCCCGCAGGCGCCTAGTTTAGGAGTTATAGCCATTTTAAGATTTTGAATTTCTTTTTTTGTGGTGCATAATATGACCCCCGCAGACGCCTAGTTAAGGAGTTATAGCCATTTTAAGATTTTGAATTTTCTTTTTTCTGGTGCATAATATGACCCCCGCAGACGCCTAGTTTAAGAGTTATAGCCATTTTAAGATTTTGAATTTTCTTTTTTGGTGCATAATATGACCCCCGCAGACGCCTAGTTTAGGAGTTATAGCCATTTTAAGATTTTGAATTTTCTTTTTTCTGGTGCATAATATGACCCCCGCAGACGCCTAGTTTGGGAGTTATAGCCATTTTAAGATTTTGAATTTTTTTTTTTGGTGCATAATATGACCCCCGCAGACGCCTAGTTTAGGAGTTATAGCCATTTTAAGATTTTGAATTTTCTTTTTTCTGGCGCATAATTTGACCCCCGCAGACGCCTAGTTAAGGAGTTATAGCCATTTTAAGATTTTGAATTTTCTTTTTTCTGGTGCATAATATGACCCCCGCAGACGCCTAGTTTAGGAGTTATAGCCATTTTAAGATTTTGAATTTTCTTTTTTCTGGTGCATAATATGACCCCCGCAAACGCCTAGTTTGGGAGTTATAGCCATTTTAAGATTTTGAATTTTTTTTTTTTGGTGCGTAATATGACCCCCGCAGACGCCTAGTTTAGGAGTTATAGCCATTTTAAGATTTTGAATTTTCTTTTTTTTGGTGCATAATATGACCCCCGCAGACGCCTAGTTTAGGAGTTATAGCCATTTTAAGATTTTGAATTTTCTTTTTTCTGGTGCATAATATGACTCCCGCAGACGCCTAGTTTAGGAGGTATAGCCATTTTAAGATTTTGAATTTTTTTTTCTGGTGCATAATATGACCCCCGCAGACGCCTAGTTTAGCAGTTATAGCCATTTTAAGATTTTGAATTTTCTTTTTTCTGATGCATAATATGACCCCCGCAGACGCCTAGTTTAGGAGTTAGAGCCATTTTAAGATTTTGAATTTTCTTTTTTGGTGCATAATATGACCCCCGCAGACGCCTAGTTAAGGAGTTATAGCCATTTTAAGATTTTGAATTTTCTTTTTTTTGGTGCATAATATGACCCCCGCAGACGCCTAGTTTAGGAGTTATAGCCATTTTAAGATTTTGAATTTTTTTTTTTTGTGCACAATATGACCCCCGCAGACGCCTAGTTTAGGAGTTATAGCCATTTTAGGATTTTGCATTTTCTTTTCTGGTGCATGATATGACCCCCGCAGACGCCTAGTTTGGGAGTTATAGCCATTTTAAGATTTTGGATTTTTTTTTTTTTGGTGCGTAATATGACCCCCGCAGACGCCTAGTTTAGGAGTTATAGCCATTTTAAGATTTTGAATTTTCTTTTTTGGTGCATGACATGACCCCCGCAGACGCCTAGTTTAGGAGTTACAGCCATTTTAAGATTTTGAATTTTCTTTTTTCTGGTGCATAATATGACCACCGCAGACGCCTAGTTAAGGAGTTATAGCCATTTTAAGATTTTGCATTTTCTTTTCTGGTGCATAATATGACCCCCGCAGACGCCTAGTTTAGGAGTTATAGCCATTTTAAGATTTTGAATTTTCTTTTTTCTGGTGCACAATATGACCCCCGCAGACGCCTAGTTAAGGAGTTATAGCCATTTTAAGATTTTGAATTTTCTTTTTTCTGGTGCATAATATGACACCCGCAGACGCCTAGTTAAGGAGTTATAGCCATTTTAAGATTTTGAATTTTTTTTTTCTGCTGCATAATATGACCCCCGCAGACGCCTAGTTAAGGAGTTATAGCCATTTTAAGATTTTGAATTTTCTTTTTTTCTGGTGCATGATATGACCCCCGCCGACGCCTAGTTTAGGAGTTATAGCCATTTTAAAATTTTGAATTTTCTTTTTTCTGGTGCATGATATGACCCCCGCAGACGCCTAGTTTAGGAGTTATAGCCATTTTAAGATTTTGAATTTTCTTTTTTCTGGTGCATAATATGACCTCGCAGACGCCTAGTTTAGGAGTTATAGCCATTTTAAGATTTTGAATATTTTTTTTTCTGGTGCATAATATGACCCCCGCAGACGCCTAGTTAAGGAGTTATAGCCATTTTAAGATTTTGAATTTTCTTTTTTCTGGTGCATAATATGACCCCCGCAGACGCCTAGTTTAGGAGTTATAGCCATTTTAAGATTTTGAATTTTCTTTTTTCTCGTGCATAATATGACCCCCGCAGACGCCTAGTTTAGGAGTTATAGCCATTTTAAGATTTTGTATTTTTTTTTTGTGCATAATATGACCCCCGCAAACGCCTAGTTTAGGAGTTATAGCCATTTTAAGATTTTGAATTTTCTTTTTTCTGGTGCATAATATGACCCCCGCAGACGCCAAGTTTAGGAGTTATAGCCATTTTAAGATTTTGAATTTTTTTTTTTGGTGCATAATATGACCCCCGCAAACGCCTAGTTTAGGAGTTATAGCCATTTTAAATATTTTGAATTTTCTTTTTTCTGTTGCATAATATGACCCCCGCAGACGCCTAGTTTAGGAGTTATAGCCATTTTAAGATTTTGAATTTTCTTTTTTCTGGTGCATAATATGACCCCGCAGACGCCTAGTTTAGGAGTTATAGCCATTTTAAGATTTTGAATTTTTTTTTTTCTGGTGCATAATATGACCCCCGCAGACGCCTAGTTTAGGAGTTATAGCCATTTTAAGATTTTGAATTTTTTTTTTTTGGTGCATAATATGACCCCCGCAGACGCCTAGTTTAGGAGTTATAGCCATTTTAAGATTTTGTATTTTTTTTTTTGTGCATAATATGACCCCCGCAAACGCCTAGTTTAGGAGTTATAGCCATTTTAAGATTTTGAATTTTCTTTTTTCTGGTGCATAATATGACCCCCGCAGACGCCTAGTTTAGGAGTTATAGCCATTTTAAGATTTTGAATTTTTTTTTTTGGTGCATAATATGACCCCCGCAAACGCCTAGTTTAGGAGTTATAGCCATTTTAAATATTTTGAATTTTCTTTTTTCTGTTGCATAATATGACCCCCGCAGACGCCTAGTTTAGGAGTTATAGCCATTTTAAGATTTTGAATTTTCTTTTTTCTGGTGCATAATATGACCCCCGCAGACGCCTAGTTTAGGAGTTATAGCCATTTTAAGATTTTGAATTTTCTTTTTTCTGGTGCATAATATGACCCCCGCAGACGCCTAGTTTAGGATTTCTAGCCATTTTAAGATTTTGAATTTTCTTTTTTCTGGTGCATAATATGACCCCCGCAGACGCCTAGTTTAGGAGTTATAGCCATTTTAAATATTTTGAATTTTCTCTTTTCTGGTGCATAATATGACCCCCGCAGATGCCTAGTTTAGGAGTAATAGCCATTTTAAGATTTTGAATTTTCTTTTTTCTGGTGCATAATATGACCCCCGCAGACGCCTAGTTTAGGAGTTATAGCCATTTTAAGATTTTGAATTTTTTTTTTTGGTGCATAGTATGACCCCCGCAGACGCCTAGTTTAGGAGTTATAGCCATTTTAAGATTTTGAATATTCTTTTTTCTGGTGCATAATATGACCCCCGCAGACGCCTAGTTTAGGAGTTATAGCCATTTTAAAATTTTGAATTTTCTTTTTTCTGGTGCATAATATGACCACCGCAGACGCCTAGTTTAGGAGTTATAGCCATTTTAAAATTTTGAATTTTCTTTTTTCTGGTGCATAATATGACCCCCGCAGACGCCTAGTTTAGGAGTTATAGCCATTTTAAGATTTTGAATTTTCTTTTTTCTGGTGCATAATATGACCCCCGCAGACGCCTAGTTTAGGAGTTATAGCCATTTTAAGATTTTGAATTTTCTTTTTTCTGGTGCATAATATGACCCCCGCAGACTGCTAGTTTAGGAGTTATAGCCATTTTAAGATTTTGAATTTTCTTTTTTGGTGCATAATATGACCCCCGCAGACGCCTAGTTAAGGAGTTATAGCCATTTTAGGATTTTGAATTTTCTTTTTTCTGGTGCATAATATGACCCCCGCAGACGCCTAGTTTAGGAGTTATAGCCATTTTAAGATTTTGAATTTTCTCTTTTCTGGTGCATAATATGACCCCCGCAGACGCCTAGTTAAGGAGTTATAGCCATTTTAAGATTTTGAATTTTTTTTTCTGGTGCATAATATGACCCCCGCAGACGCCTAGTTTAGGAGTTATAACCATTTTAAGATTTTGAATTTTCTTTTTTCTGGTGCATAATATGACCCCCGCAGACGCCTAGTTAAGGAGTTATAGCCATTTTAAGATTTTGAATTTTCTTTTTTCTGGTGCATAATATGACCCCCGCAGACGCCTAGTTTAGGAGTTATAGCCATTTTAAGATTTTGAATTTTCTTTTTTGGTGCATAATATGACCACCGCAGACGCCTAGTTAAGGAGTTATAGCCATTTTAAGATTTTGAATTTTCTTTTTTCTGGTGCATAATATGACCCCCGCAGACGCCTAGTTAAGGAGTTATAGCCATTTTAAGATTTTGAATTTTCTTTTTTCTGGTGCATAATATGACCCCCGCAGACGCCTAGTTTAGGAGTTATAGCCATTTTAAGATTTTGAATTTTTTTTTTTGGTGCATAATATGACCCCCGCAGACGCCTAGTTTAGGAGTTATAGCCATTTTAAGATTTTGAATTTTTTTTTTTGGTGCATAATATGACCCCCGCAGACGCCTAGTTTAGGAGTTTTAGCCATTTTAAGATTTTGAATTTTTTTTTCTGGTGCATAATATGACCCCCGCAGACGCCTAGTTTAGGAGTTATAACCATTTTAAGATTTTGAATTTTCTTTTTTCTGGTGCATAATATGACCCCCGCAGACGCCTAGTTAAGGAGTTATAGCCATTTTAAGATTTTGAATTTTCTTTTTTCTGGTGCATAATATGACCCCCGCAGACGCCTAGTTTAGGAGTTATAGCCATTTTAAGATTTTGAATTTTCTTTTTTGGTGCATAATATGACCCTAGCAGACGCCTAGTTTAGGAGTTTTAGCCATTTTAAGATTTTGAATTCTCTTTTCTATGGTGCATAATATGACTCCCGCAGACGCCTAGTTTAGGAGTTATAGCCATTTTAAGATTTTGAATTTTCTTTTTTCTGGTGCATAATATGACCACCGCAGACGCCTAGTTTAGGAGTTATAGCCATTTTAAGATTTTGAATTTTCTTTTTTCTGGTGCATAATATGACCCCCGCAGACGCCTAGTTTAGGAGTTATAGCCATTTTAAGATTTTGAATTTTCTTTTTTGGTGCATAATATGACCCCCGCGGACGCCTAGTTTAGGAGTTATAGCCATTTTAAGATTTTGAATTTTCTTTTTTGGTGCATAATATGACCCCCGCAGACGCCTAGTTAAGGAGTTATAGCTATTTTAAGATTTTGAATTTTCTTTTTTCTGGTGCATGATATGACCCCCGCAGACGCCTAGTTTAGGGGTTATAGCCATTTTAAGATTTTGAATTTTCTTTTTTGGTGCATAATATGACCCCTGCAGACGCCTAGTTAAGGAGTTATAGCCATTTTAAGATTTTGAATTTTTTTTTTTGGTGCATAATATGAGACCCGCAGACTGCTAGTTTAGGAGTTATAGCCATTTTAAGATTTTGAATTTTCTTTTTTGGTGCATAATATGACCCCCGCAGACGCCTAGTTAAGGAGTTATAGCCATTTTAAGATTTTGAATTTTCTTTTTTCTGGTGCATAATATGACCCCCGCAGACGCCTAGTTTAGGAGTTATAGCCATTTTAAGATTTTGAATTTTCTCTTTTCTGGTGCATAATATGACCCCCGCAGACGCCTAGTTAAGGAGTTATAGCCATTTTAAGATTTTGAATTTTTTTTTCTGGTGCATAATATGACCCCCGCAGACGCCTAGTTTAGGAGTTATAGCCATTTTAAGATTTTGAATTTTCTCTTTTCTGGTGCATAATATGACCCCCGCAGACGCCTAGTTAATTAGTTATAGCCATTTTAAGATTTTGAATTTTTTTTTCTGGTGCATAATATGACCCCCGCAGACGCCTAGTTAAGGAGTTATAGCCATTTTAAGATTTTGAATTTTCTTTTTTCTGGTGCATAATATGACCCACGCAGACGCCTAGTTAAGGAGTTATAGCTATTTTAAGATTTTGAATTTTCTTTTTTCTGGTGCATAATATGATTCCCCCAGACGCCTAGTTTAAGAGTTATAGCCATTTTAAGATTTTGAATTTTCTTTTTTTTGGTGCATATTATGACCCCCGCAGACGCCTAGTTTAGGAGTTATAGCCATTTTAAGATTTTGAATTTTTTTTTTTGGTGCATAATATGAGACCCGCAGACTGCTAGTTTAGGAGTTATAGCCATTTTAAGATTTTGAATTTTCTTTTTTGGTGCATAATATGACCCCCGCAGACGCCTAGTTAAGGAGTTATAGCCATTTTAAGATTTTGAATTTTCTTTTTTCTGGTGCATAATATGACCCCCGCAGACGCCTAGTTTAGGAGTTATAGCCATTTTAAGATTTTGAATTTTCTCTTTTCTGGTGCATAATATGACCCCCGCAGACGCCTAGTTAAGGAGTTATAGCCATTTTAAGATTTTGAATTTTTTTTTCTGGTGCATAATATGACCCCCGCAGACGCCTAGTTTAGGAGTTATAGCCATTTTAAGATTTTGAATTTTCTCTTTTCTGGTGCATAATATGACCCCCGCAGACGCCTAATTAATTAGTTATAGCCATTTTAAGATTTTGAATTTTTTTTTCTGGTGCATAATATGACCCCCGCAGACGCCTAGTTAAGGAGTTATAGCCATTTTAAGATTTTGAATTTTCTTTTTTCTGGTGCATAATATGACCCACGCAGACGCCTAGTTTAGGGGTTAAAGCCATTTTAAGATTTTGAATTTTCTTTTTTGGTGCATAATATGACCCCTGCAGACGCCTAGTTAAGGAGTTATAGCCATTTTAAGATTTTGAATTTTCTTTTTTCTGGTGCATAATATGATTCCCCCAGACGCCTAGTTTAAGAGTTATAGCCATTTTAAGATTTTGAATTTTCTTTTTTTTGGTGCATAATATGACCCCCGCAGACGCCTAGTTTAGGAGTTATAGCCATTTTAAGATTTTGAATTTTTTTTTTTGGTGCATAATATGACCCCCGCAGACTGCTAGTTTAGGAGTTATAGCCATTTTAAGATTTTGAATTTTCTTTTTTGGTGCATAATATGACCCCTGCAGACGCCTAGTTAAGGAGTTATAGCCATTTTAAGATTTTGAATTTTCTTTTTTCTGGTGCATAATATGACCCCCGCAGACGCCTAGTTTAGGAGTTATAGCCATTTTAAGATTTTGATTTTCTTTTTTCTGGTGCATAATATGACCCCCGCAGACGCCTAGTTTAGGAGTTATAGCCATTTTAAGATTTTGAATTTTTTTTTTTGGTGCATAATATGACCCCCGCAGACTGCTAGTTTAGGAGTTATAGCCATTTTAAGATTTTGAATTTTCTTTTTTCTGGTGCACAATATGACCCCCGCAGACGCCTAGTTTAGGAGTTATAGCCATTTTAAGATTTTGAATTTTCTCTTTTCTGGTGCATAATATGACCCCCGCAGACGCCTAGTTAAGGAGTTATAGCCATTTTAAGATTTTGAATTTTTTTTTCTGGTGCATAATATGACCCCTGCAGACGCCTAGTTTAGGAGCTATAACCATTTTAAGATTTTGAATTTTCTTTTTTCTGGTGCATAATATGACCCCCGCAGACGCCTAGTTAAGGAGTTATAGCCATTTAAAGATTTTGAATTTTCTTTTTTCTGGTGCATAATATGACCCCCGCAGACGCCTAGTTTAGGAGTTATAGCCATTTTAAGATTTTGAATTTTCTTTTTTGGTGCATAATATGACCCCCGCAGACGCCTAGCTTAGGAGTTATAGCCATTTTAAGATTTTGAATTTTCTCTTTTCTGGTGCATAATATGACCCCCGCAGACGCCTAGTTAAGGAGTTATAGCCATTTTAAGATTTTGAATTTTTTTTTCTGGTGCATAATATGACCCCCGCAGACGCCTAGTTTAGGAGTTATAGCCATTTTAAGATTTTGAATTTTCTTTTTTCTGGTGCATAATATGACCCCCGCAGACGCCTAGTTTAGGAGTTATAGCCATTTTAAGATTTTGAATTTTTTTTTTTGGTGCATAATATGACCCCCGCAGACTGCTAGTTTAGGAGTTATAGCCATTTTAAGATTTTGAATTTTCTTTTTTGGTGCATAATATGACCCCCGCAGACGCCTAGTTAAGGAGTTATAGCCATTTTAAGATTTTGAATTTTCTTTTTTCTGGTGCATAATATGACCCCCGCAGACGCCTAGTTAAGGAGTTATAGCCATTTTAAGATTTTGAATTTTCTTTTTTCTGGTGCATAATATGACCCCCGCAGACGCCTAGTTTCAGAGTTATAGCCATTTTAAGATTTTGAGTTTTCTTTTTTGGTGCATAATATGACCACCGCAGACGCCTAGTTAAGGAGTTATAGCCATTTTAAGATTTTGAATTTTCTTTTTTCTGGTGCATAATATGACCCCCGCAGACGCCTAGTTAAGGAGTTATAGCCATTTTAAGATTTTGAATTTTCTTTTTTCTGGTGCATAATATGACCCCCGCAGACGCCTAGTTTAGGAGTTATAGCCATTTTAAGATTTTGAATTTTTTTTTTTGGTGCATAATATGACCCCCGCAGACGCCTAGTTTAGGAGTTATAGCCATTTTAAGATTTTGAATTTTTTTTTTTGGTGCATAATATGACCCCCGCAGACGCCTAGTTTAGGAGTTATAGCCATTTTAAGATTTTGAATTTTCTTTTTTGGTGCATAATATGACCCCCGCAGACGCCTAGTTTAGGAGTTTTAGCCATTTTAAGATTTTGAATTCTCTTTTCTATGGTGCATAATATGACTCCCGCAGACGCCTAGTTTAGGAGTTATAGCCATTTTAAGATTTTGAATTTTCTTTTTTCTGGTGCATAATATGACCACCGCAGACGCCTAGTTTAGGAGTTATAGCCATTTTAAGATTTTGAATTTTCTTTTTTCTGGTGCATAATATGACCCCCGCAGACGCCTAGTTTAGGAGTTATAGCCATTTTAAGATTTTGAATTTTCTTTTTTGGTGCATAATATGACCCCCGCAGACGCCTAGTTAAGGAGTTATAGCTATTTTAAGATTTTGAATTTTCTTTTTTCTGGTGCATGATATGACCCCCGCAGACGCCTAGTTTAGGGGTTATAGCCATTTTAAGATTTTGAATTTTCTTTTTTGGTGCATAATATGACCCCTGCAGACGCCTAGTTAAGGAGTTATAGCCATTTTAAGATTTTGAATTTTCTTTTTTCTGGTGCATGATATGACCCCCGCAGACGCCTAGTTTAGGAGTTATAGCCATTTTAAGATTTTGAATTTTCTTTTTTCTGGTGCATAATATGACCACCGCAGACGCCTAGTTTAGGAGTTATAGCCATTTTAAGATTTTGAATTTTCTTTTTTCTGGTGCATAATATGACCCCCGCAGACGCCTAGTTTAGGAGTTATAGCCATTTTAAGATTTTGAATTTTCTTTTTTGGTGCATAATATGACCCCCGCAGACGCCTAGTTAAGGAGTTATAGCTATTTTAAGATTTTGAATTTTCTTTTTTCTGGTGCATGATATGACCCCCGCAGACGCCTAGTTTAGGGGTTATAGCCATTTTAAGATTTTGAATTTTCTTTTTTGGTGCATAATATGACCCCTGCAGACGCCTAGTTAAGGAGTTATAGCCATTTTAAGATTTTGAATTTTCTTTTTTCTGGTGCATGATATGACCCCCGCAGACGCCTAGTTTAGGAGTTATAGCCATTTTAAGATTTTGAATTTTCTCTTTTCTGGTGCATAATATGACCCCCGCAGACGCCTAGTTAAGGAGTTATAGCCATTTTAAGATTTTGAATTTTTTTTTCTGCTGCATAATATGACCCCCGCAGACGCCTAGTTAAGGAGTTATAGCCATTTTAAGATTTTGAATTTTCTTTTTTTCTGGTGCATGATATGACTCCCGCCGACGCCTAGTTTAGGAGTTATAGCCATTTTAAAATTTTGAATTTTCTTTTTTCTGGTGCATGATATGACCCCCGCAGACGCCTAGTTTAGGAGTTATAGCCATTTTAAGATTTTGAATTTTCTCTTTTCTGGTGCATAATATGACCCCCGCAGACGCCTAGTTAAGGAGTTATAGCCATTTTAAGATTTTGAATTTTTTTTTCTGCTGCATAATATGACCCCCGCAGACGCCTAGTTAAGGAGTTATAGCCATTTTAAGATTTTGAATTTTCTTTTTTTCTGGTGCATGATATGACCCCCGCCGACGCCTAGTTTAGGAGTTATAGCCATTTTAAAATTTTGAATTTTCTTTTTTCTGGTGCATGATATGACCCCCGCAGACGCCTAGTTTAGGAGTTATAGCCATTTTAAGATTTTGAATTTTCTTTTTTCTGGTGCATAATATGACCCCCGCAGACGCCTAGTTTAGGAGTTATAGCCATTTTAAGATTTTGAATTTTTTTTTTCTGGTGCATAATATGACCCCCGCAGACGCCTAGTTAAGGAGTTATAGCCATTTTAAGATTTTGAAATTTCTTTTTTCTGGTGCATAATATGACCCCCGCAGACGCCTAGTTTAGGAGTTATAGCCATTTTAAGATTTTGAATTTTCTTTTTTCTGGTGCATTATATGACCCCCGCAGACGCCTAGTTTTGGAGTTATAGCCATTTTAAGATTTTGAATTTTCTTTTTTCTGGTGCATAATATGACCCCCGCAGACGCCTAGTTAAGGAGTTATAGCCATTTTAAGATTTTGAATTTTTTTTTTTGGTGCATAATATGACCCCCGCAGACGCCTAGTTTAGGAGTTATAGCCATTTTAAGATTTTGAATTTTTTTTTTTGGTGCATAATATGACCCCCGCAGACGCCTAGTTAAGGAGTTATAGCCATTTTAAGATTTTGAAATTTCTTTTTTCTGGTGCATAATATGACCCCCGCAGACGCCTAGCTAAGGAGTTATAGCCGTTTTAAGATTTTGAATTTTCTTTTTTCTGGTGCATTATATGACCCCCGCAGACGCCTAGTTTTGGAGTTATAGCCATTTTAAGATTTTGAATTTTCTTTTTTCTGGTGCATAATATGACCCCCGCAGACGCCTAGTTAAGGAGTTATAGCCATTTTAAGATTTTGAATTTTTTTTTTTGGTGCATGATATGACCCCCGCAGACGCCTAGTTTAGGAGTTATAGCCATTTTAAGATTTTGAATTTTCTTTTTTCTGGTGCATAATATGACCCCCGCAGACGCCTAGTTTAGGAGTTATAGCCATTTTAAGATTTTGAATTTTTTTTTTCTGGTGCATAATATGACCCCCGCAGACGCCTAGTTAAGGAGTTATAGCCATTTTAAGATTTTGAAATTTCTTTTTTCTGGTGCATAATATGACCCCCGCAGACGCCTTGTTTAGGAGTTATAGCCATTTTAAGATTTTGAATTTTCTTTTTTCTGGTGCATTATATGACCCCCGCAGACGCCTAGTTTTGGAGTTATAGCCATTTTAAGATTTTGAATTTTCTTTTTTCTGGTGCATAATATGACCCCCGCAGACGCCTAGTTAAGGAGTTATAGCCATTTTAAGATTTTGAATTTTTTTTTTTGGTGCATGATATGACCCCCGCAGACGCCTAGTTTAGGAGTTATAGCCATTTTAAGATTTTGAATTTTCTTTTTTCTGGTGCATAATATGACCCCCGCAGACGCCTAGTTTAGGAGTTATAGCCATTTTAAGATTTTGAATTTTTTTTTTCTGGTGCATAATATGACCCCCGCAGACGCCTAGTTAAGGAGTTATAGCCATTTTAAGATTTTGAAATTTCTTTTTTCTGGTGCATAATATGACCCCCGCAGACGCCTAGTTTAGGAGTTATAGCCATTTTAAGATTTTGAATTTTCTTTTTTCTGGTGCATTATATGACCCCCGCAGACGCCTAGTTTTGGAGTTATAGCCATTTTAAGATTTTGAATTTTCTTTTTTCTGGTGCATAATATGACCCCCGCAGACGCCTAGTTAAGGAGTTATAGCCATTTTAAGATTTTGAATTTTTTTTTTTGGTGCATAATATGACCCCCGCAGACGCCTAGTTTAGGAGTTATAGCCATTTTAAGATTTTGAATTTTTTTTTTTGGTGCATAATATGACCCCCGCAGACGCCTAGTTAAGGAGTTATAGCCATTTTAAGATTTTGAAATTTCTTTTTTCTGGTGCATAATATGACCCCCGCAGACGCCTAGCTAAGGAGTTATAGCCGTTTTAAGATTTTGAATTTTCTTTTTTCTGGTGCATAATATGACCCCCGCAGACGCCTAGTTAAGGAGTTATAGCCATTTTAAGATTTTGAATTTTTTTTTTTGGTGCATAATATGACCCCCGCAGACGCCTAGTTTAGGAGTTATAGCCATTTTAAGATTTTGAATTTTTTTTTTTGGTGCATAATATGACCCCCGCAGACGCCTAGTTAAGGAGTTATAGCCATTTTAAGATTTTGAAATTTCTTTTTTCTGGTGCATAATATGACCCCCGCAGACGCCTAGTTTAGGAGTTATAGCCATTTTAAGATTTTGAATTTTTTTTTTGTTGCATAATATGACCCCCGCAGACGCCTAGTTTAGGAGTTATAGCCATTTTAAGATTTTGAATTTTTTTTTTTTGGTGCATAATATGACCCCCGCAGACGCCTAGTTTAGGAGTTATAGCCATTTTAAGATTTTGAATTCCTTTTTCTATGGTGCATAATATGACCCCCGCAGACGCCTAGTTTAGGAGTTATAGCCATTTTAAGATTTTGAATTTTCTTTTTTCTGGTGCATAATATGACCACCGCAGACGCCTAGTTTAGGAGTTATAGCCATTTTAAGATTTTGAATTTTCTTTTTTGGTGCATAATATGACCCCCGCAGACGCCTAGTTAAGGAGTTATAGCCATTTTAAGATTTTGAATTTTCTTTTTTGGTGCATAATATGACCCCCGCAGACGCCTAGTTAAGGAGTTATAGCCATTTTAAGATTTTGATTTTTCTTTTTTCTGGTGCATAATATGACCCCCGCAGACGCCTAGTTTAGGAGTTATAGCCATTTTAAGATTTTGAATTTTCTTTTTTCTGGTGCATAATATGACCCCCGCAGACGCCTAGTTAAGGAGTTAGAGCCATTTTAAGATTTTGAATTTTCTTGTTTCTGGTGCATGATATGACCCCCGCAGACTCCTAGTTTAGGAGTTACAGCCATTTTAAGATTTTGAATTTTCTTTTTTGGTGCATAATATGACCCCCGCAGACGCCTAGTTAAGGAGTTAGAGCCATTTTAAGATTTTGAATTTTCTTTTTTCTGGTGCATAATATGATCCCCGCAGACGCCTAGTTTAAGAGTTATAGCCATTTTAAGATTTTGAATTTTCTTTTTTTTGGTGCATAATATGACCCCCGCAGACGCCTAGCTTAGGAGTTATAGCCATTTTAAGATTTTGAATTTTCTTTTTTCTGGTGCATGATATGACCCCCGCAGACGCCTAGTTTAGGAGTTATAGAAATTTTAAGATTTTGAATTTTCCCTTTTCTGGTGCATAATATGACCCCCGCAGACGCCTAGTTGAGGAGTTATAGCCATTTTAAGATTTTGAATTTTTTTTTTCTGGTGCATAATATGACCCCCGCAGACGCCTAGTTAAGGAGTTATTGCCATTTTAAGATTTTGAATTTTCTTTTTTTCTGGTGCAGGATATGACCCCCGCAGACGCCTAGTTTAGGAGTTATAGCCATTTTAAGATTTTGAATTTTTTTTTTTGGTGCATAATATGACCCCCGCAGACGCCTAGTTTAGGAGTTATAGCCATTTTAAGATTTTGAATTTTCTTTTTTCTGGGGCATAATATGACCCCCGCAGACACCTAGTTTAGGAGTTATAGCCAGTTTAAGATTTTGAATTTTCTTTTTTTTTGGTGCATAACATGACCCCCGCAGACGCCTAGTTAAGGAGTTATAGCCATTTTAAGATTTTGAATTTTCTTTTTTCTGGTGCATAATATGACCCCCGCAGACGCCAAGTTTAGGAGTTATAGCCATTTTAAGATTTTGAATTTTTTTTTTTGGTGCATAATATGACCCCCGCAGACGCCTAGTTTAGGAGTTATAGCCATTTTAAGATTTTGAATTTTCTTTTTTGGTGCATAATATGACCCCCGCAGACGCCTAGTTTAGGAGTTATAGCCATTTTAAGATTTTGAATTCTCTTTTCTATGGTGCATAATATGATCCCCGCAGACGATTAGTTTAGGAGTTATAGCCATTTTAAGATTTTGAATTTTCTTTTTTCTGGTGCATAATATGACCCCCGCAGACGCCTAGTTTAGGAGTTATAGCCATTTTAAGATTTTGAATTTTCTTTTTTCTGGTGCATGATATGACAACCGCAGACGCCTAGTTTAGGAGTTATAGCCATTTTAAGATTTTGAATTTTCTTTTTTCTGGTGCATAATATGACCCCCGCAGACGCCTAGTTTAGGAGTTATAGCCATTTTAAGATTTTGAATTTTTTTTTCTGGTGCATAATATGAACCCCGCAGACGCCTAGTTAAGGAGTTATAGCCATTTTAAGATTTTGAATTTTCTTTTTTCTGGTGCATAATATGACCCCCGCAGACGCCTAGTTAAGGAGTTATAGCCATTTGGTGCATAATATGACCCCCGCAGACGCCTAGTTAAGGAGTTATAGCCATTTTAAGATTTTGAATTTTCTTTTTTCTGGTGCATAATATGACCCCCGCAGACGCCTAGTTAAGGAGTTATAGCCATTTTAAGATTTTGATTTTTCTTTTTTCTGGTGCATAATATGACCCCCGCAGACGCCTAGTTTAGGAGTTATAGCCATTTTAAGATTTTGAATTTTCTTTTTTCTGATGCATAATATGACCCCCGCAGACGCCTAGTTTAGGAGTTATAGCCATTTTAAGATTTTGAATTTTCTTTTTTCTGGTGCATGATAGACCCCCGCAGACGCCTAGTTTAGGAGTTATAGCCATTTTAAGATTTTGAATTTTCTTTTTTGGTGCATAATATGACCCCCGCAGACGCCTAGTTAAGGAGTTATAGCCATTTTAAGATTTTGAATTTTCTTTTTTCTGGTGCATAATATGACCCCCGCAGACGCCTAGTTTAGGAGTTATAGCCATTTTAAGATTTTGAATTTTCTTTTTTCTGGTGCATGATATGACAACCGCAGACGCCTAGTTTAGGAGTTATAGCCATTTTAAGATTTTGAATTTTCTTTTTTCTGGTGCATAATATGACCCCCGCAGACGCCTAGTTTAGGAGTTATAGCCATTTTAAGATTTTGAATTTTTTTTTCTGGTGCATAATATGAACCCCGCAGACGCCTAGTTAAGGAGTTATAGCAATTTTAATATTTTGAATTTTCTTTTTTCAGGTGCATAATATGACCCCCGCAGACGCCTAGTTTAGGAGTTATAGCCATTTTAAGATTTTGAATTTTTTTTTCTGGTGCTTAATATGACCCCCACAGACGCGTAGTTTAGGAGTTATAGCCATTTTAAGATTTTGAATTTTTTTTTTTCTGGTGCATAATATGACCCCCGCAGACGCCTAGTTAAGGAGTTATAGCCATTTTAAGATTTTGAATTTCCTTTTTTCTGGTGCATAATATGACCCCCGCAGACGCCTAGTTTAGGAGTTATAGCCATTTTAAGATTTTGAATTTTCTTTTTTCTGGTGCATGATATGGCCCCCGCAGACGCCTAGTTTAGGAGTTATAGCCATTTTAAGATTTTGAATTTTCTTTTTTGGTGCATAATATGACCCCCGCAGACGCCTAGTTAAGGAGTTATAGCCATTTTAAGATTTTGAATTTTCTTTTTTCTGGTGCATAATATGATCCCCGTAGACGCCTAGTTTAAGTGTTATAGCCGTTTTAAGATTTTGAATTTTCTTTTTTTTGGTGCATAATATGACCCCCGCAGACGCCTAGCTTAGGAGTTATAGCCATTTTAAGATTTTGAATTTTCTTTTTTCTGGTGCATAATATGACCCCCGCAGACGCCTAGCTTAGGAGTTATAGCCATTTTAAGATTTTGAATTCTCTTTTCTATGGTGCATAATATGACCCCCGCAGACGATTAGTTTAGGAGTTATAGCCATTTTAAGATTTTGAATTTTCTTTTTTCTGGTGCATAATATGACCCCCGCAGACGCCTAGTTTAGGAGTTATAGCCATTTTAAGATTTTGAATTTTTTTTTCTGGTGCATAATATGACCCCCGCAGACGCCTAGTTTAGGAGTTATAGCCATTTTAAGATTTTGAATTTTCTTTTTTCTGGTGCATAATATAATCCCCGTAGACGCCTAGTTTAAGTGTTATAGCCATTTTAAGATTTTGAATTTTCTTTTTTTTGGTGCATAATATGACCCCCGCAGACGCCTAGTTAAGGAGTTATAGCCATTTTAAGATTTTGATTTTTCTTTTTTCTGGTGCATAATATGACCCCCGCAGACGCCTAGTTTAGGAGTTATAGCCATATTAAGATTTTGAATTTTTTTTTCTGGTGCATAATATGACCCCCGCAGACGCCTAGTTAAGGAGTTATAGCCATTTTAAGATTTTGAATTTTCTTTTTTCTGGTGCATAATATGACCCCCGCAGACGCCTAGTTTAGGAGTTATAGCCATTTTAAGATTTTGAATTTTTTTTTTTGGTGCATAATATGACCCCCGCAGACGCCTAGTTTAGGAGTTATAGCCATTTTAAGATTTTGAATTTTTTTTTTTGGTGCATAATATGACCCCCGCAGACGCCTAGTTAAGGAGTTATAGCCATTTTAAGATTTTGAATTTTCTTTTTTCTGGTGCATAATATGACCCCCGCAGACGCCTAGTTAAGGAGTTATAGCCATTTTAAGATTTTGAATTTTCTTTTTTCTGGTGCATAATATGACCCCCGCAGACGCCTAGTTAAGGAGTTATAGCCATTTTAAGATTTTGAATTTTCTTTTTTCTGGTGCATAATATGACCCCCGCAGACGCCTAGTTTAGGAGTTATAGCCATTTTAAGATTTTGAATTTTTTTTTCTGGTGCATAATATGACCCCCGCAGACGCCTAGTTAAGGAGTTATAGCCATTTTAAGATTTTGAATTTTCTTTTTTCTGGTGCATAATATGACCCCCGCAGACGCCTAGTTTAGGAGTTATAGCCATTTTAAGATTTTGAATTTTTTTTTCTGGTGCATAATATGACCCCCGCAGACGCCTAGTTTAGGAGTTATAGCCATTTTAAGATTTTGAATTTTTTTTTCTGGTGCATAATATGAACCCCGCAGACGCCTAGTTAAGGAGTTATAGCAATTTTAATATTTTGAATTTTCTTTTTTCAGGTGCATAATATGACCCCCGCAGACGCCTAGTTTAGGAGTTATAGCCATTTTAAGATTTTGAATTTTTTTTTCTGGTGCTTAATATGACCCCCACAGACGCGTAGTTTAGGAGTTATAGCCATTTTAAGATTTTGAATTTTTTTTTTTCTGGTGCATAATATGACCCCCGCAGACGCCTAGTTAAGGAGTTATAGCCATTTTAAGATTTTGAATTTCCTTTTTTCTGGTGCATAATATGACCCCCGCAGACGCCTAGTTTAGGAGTTATAGCCATTTTAAGATTTTGAATTTTCTTTTTTCTGGTGCATGATATGGCCCCCGCAGACGCCTAGTTTAGGAGTTATAGCCATTTTAAGATTTTGAATTTTCTTTTTTGGTGCATAATATGACCCCCGCAGACGCCTAGTTAAGGAGTTATAGCCATTTTAAGATTTTGAATTTTCTTTTTTCTGGTGCATAATATGATCCCCGTAGACGCCTAGTTTAAGTGTTATAGCCGTTTTAAGATTTTGAATTTTCTTTTTTTTGGTGCATAATATGACCCCCGCAGACGCCTAGCTTAGGAGTTATAGCCATTTTAAGATTTTGAATTTTCTTTTTTCTGGTGCATAATATGACCCCCGCAGACGCCTAGCTTAGGAGTTATAGCCATTTTAAGATTTTGAATTCTCTTTTCTATGGTGCATAATATGACCCCCGCAGACGATTAGTTTAGGAGTTATAGCCATTTTAAGATTTTGAATTTTCTTTTTTCTGGTGCATAATATGACCCCCGCAGACGCCTAGTTTAGGAGTTATAGCCATTTTAAGATTTTGAATTTTTTTTTCTGGTGCATAATATGACCCCCGCAGACGCCTAGTTTAGGAGTTATAGCCATTTTAAGATTTTGAATTTTCTTTTTTCTGGTGCATAATATAATCCCCGTAGACGCCTAGTTTAAGTGTTATAGCCATTTTAAGATTTTGAATTTTCTTTTTTTTGGTGCATAATATGACCCCCGCAGACGCCTAGTTAAGGAGTTATAGCCATTTTAAGATTTTGATTTTTCTTTTTTCTGGTGCATAATATGACCCCCGCAGACGCCTAGTTTAGGAGTTATAGCCATATTAAGATTTTGAATTTTTTTTTCTGGTGCATAATATGACCCCCGCAGACGCCTAGTTAAGGAGTTATAGCCATTTTAAGATTTTGAATTTTCTTTTTTCTGGTGCATAATATGACCCCCGCAGACGCCTAGTTTAGGAGTTATAGCCATTTTAAGATTTTGAATTTTTTTTTTTGGTGCATAATATGACCCCCGCAGACGCCTAGTTTAGGAGTTATAGCCATTTTAAGATTTTGAATTTTTTTTTTTGGTGCATAATATGACCCCCGCAGACGCCTAGTTAAGGAGTTATAGCCATTTTAAGATTTTGAATTTTCTTTTTTCTGGTGCATAATATGACCCCCGCAGACGCCTAGTTAAGGAGTTATAGCCATTTTAAGATTTTGAATTTTCTTTTTTCTGGTGCATAATATGACCCCCGCAGACGCCTAGTTAAGGAGTTATAGCCATTTTAAGATTTTGAATTTTCTTTTTTCTGGTGCATAATATGACCCCCGCAGACGCCTAGTTTAGGAGTTATAGCCATTTTAAGATTTTGAATTTTTTTTTCTGGTGCATAATATGACCCCCGCAGACGCCTAGTTAAGGAGTTATAGCCATTTTAAGATTTTGAATTTTCTTTTTTCTGGTGCATAATATGACCCCCGCAGACGCCTAGTTTAGGAGTTATAGCCATTTTAAGATTTTGAATTTTTTTTTTTGGTGCATAATATGACCCCCGCAGACGCCTAGTTTAGGAGTTATAGCCATTTTAAGATTTTGAATTTTCTTTTTTTTGGTGCATAATATGACCCCCGCAGACGCCTAGTTAAGGAGTTATAGCCATTTTAAGATTTTGAATTTTCTTTTTTCTGGTGCATAATATGACCCCCGCAGACGCCTAGTTAAGGAGTTATAGCCATTTTAAGATTTTGATTTTTCTTTTTTCTGGTGCATAATATGACCCCCGCAGACGCCTAGTTTAGGAGTTATAGCCATATTAAGATTTTGAATTTTTTTTTCTGGTGCATAATATGACCCCCGCAGACGCCTAGTTAAGGAGTTATAGCCATTTTAAGATTTTGAATTTTCTTTTTTCTGGTGCATAATATGACCCCCGCAGACGCCTAGTTTAGGAGTTATAGCCATTTTAAGATTTTGAATTTTTTTTTTTGGTGCATAATATGACCCCCGCAGACGCCTAGTTTAGGAGTTATAGCCATTTTAAGATTTTGAATTTTTTTTTTTGGTGCATTATATGACCCCCGCAGACGCCTAGTTTAGGAGTTATAGCCATTTTAAGATTTTGAATTCCCTTTTCTATGGTGCATAATATGACCCCCGCAGACGCCTAGTTTAGGAGTTATAGCCATTTTAAGATTTAGAATTTTCTTTTTTCTGGTGCATAATATGACCCCCGCAGATGCCTAGTTTAGGAGTTATAGCCATTTTAAGATTTTGAATTTTCTTTTTTGGTGCATAATATGACCCCCGCAGACGCCTAGTTAAGGAGTTATAGCCATTTTAAGATTTTGAATTTTCTTTTTTCTGGTGCATAATATGACCCCCGCAGACGCCTTGTTAAGGAGTTATAGCCATTTTAAGATTTTGAATTTCCTTTTTTCTGGTGCATAATATGATCCCCGCAGACGCCTAGTTTAGGAGTTATAGCCATTTTAAGATTTTGAATTTTCTTTTTTCTGGTGCATGATATGACCCCCGCAGACGCCTAGTTTAGGAGTTATAGCCATTTTAAGATTTTGAATTTTCTTTTTTGGTGCATAATATGACCCCCGCAGACGCCCAGTTAAGGAGTTATAGCCATTTTAAGATTTTGAATTTTCTTTTTTCTGGTGCATAATATGATCCCCGTAGACGCCTAGTTTAAGTGTTATAGCCATTTTAAGATTTTGAATTTTCTTTTTTTTGGTGCATAATATGACCCCCGCAGACGCCTAGCTTAGGAGTTATAGCCATTTTAAGATTTTGAATTTTCTTTTTTCTGGTGCATGATATGACCCCCGCAGACGCCTAGTTTAGGAGTTATAGAAATTTTAAGATTTTGAATTTTCCCTTTTCTGGTGCATAATATGACCCCCGCAGACGCCTAGTTAAGGAGTTATAGCCATTTTAAGATTTTGAATTTTCTTTTTTTCTGGTGCATGATATGACCCCCGCAGACGCCTAGTTTAGGAGTTATAGCCATTTTAAGATTTAGAATTTTTTTTTTTGGTGCATAATATGACCCCCGCAGACGACTAGTTTAGGAGTTATAGCCATTTTAAGATTTTGAATTTTCTTTTTTCTGGGGCATAATATGACCCCCGCAGACGCCTAGTTTAGGAGTTATAGCCATTTTAAGATTTTGAATTTTCTTTTTTTTGGTGCATAATATGACCCCCGCAGACGCCTAGTTAAGGAGTTATAGCCATTTTAAGATTTTGAATTTTCTTTTTTCTGGTGCATAATATGACCCCCGCAGACGCCAAGTTTAGGAGTTACAGCCATTTTAAGATTTTGAATTTTTTTTTTTTGGTGCATAATATGACCCCCGCAGACGCCTAGTTTAGGAGTTATAGCCATTTTAAGATTTTGAATTTTCTTTTTTGGTGCATAATATGACCCCCGCAGACGCCTAGTTTAGGAGTTATAGCCATTTTAAGATTTTGAATTCTCTTTTCTATGGTGCATAATATGACCCCCGCAGACGATTAGTTTAGGAGTTATAGCCATTTTAAGATTTTGAATTTTCTTTTTTCTGGTGCATAATATGACCCCCGCAGACGCCTAGTTTAGGAGTTATAGCCATTTTAAGATTTTGAATTTTTTTTTCTGGTGCATAATATGACCCCCGCAGACGCCTAGTTTAGGAGTTATAGCCATTTTAAGATTTTGAATTTTCTTTTTTTTGGTGCATAATATGACCCCCGCAGACGCCTAGTTAAGGAGTTATAGCCATTTTAAGATTTTGAATTTTCTTTTTTCTGGTGCATAATATGACCCCCGCAGACGCCAAGTTTAGGAGTTACAGCCATTTTAAGATTTTGAATTTTTTTTTTTGGTGCATAATATGACCCCCGCAGACGCCTAGTTTAGGAGTTATAGCCATTTTAAGATTTTGAATTTTCTTTTTTGGTGCATAATATGACCCCCGCAGACGCCTAGTTTAAGTGTTATAGCCATTTTAAGATTTTGAATTTTCTTTTTTTTGGTGCATAATATGACCCCCGCAGACGCCTAGTTAAGGAGTTATAGCCATTTTAAGATTTTGATTTTTCTTTTTTCTGGTGCATAATATGACCCCCGCAGACGCCTAGTTTAGGAGTTATAGCCATATTAAGATTTTGAATTTTTTTTTCTGGTGCATAATATGACCCCCGCAGACGCCTAGTTAAGGAGTTATAGCCATTTTAAGATTTTGAATTTTCTTTTTTCTGGTGCATAATATGACCCCCGCAGACGCCTAGTTTAGGAGTTATAGCCATTTTAAGATTTTGAATTTTTTTTTTTGGTGCATAATATGACCCCCGCAGACGCCTAGTTTAGGAGTTATAGCCATTTTAAGATTTTGAATTTTTTTTTTTGGTGCATAATATGACCCCCGCAGACGCCTAGTTAAGGAGTTATAGCCATTTTAAGATTTTGAATTTTCTTTTTTCTGGTGCATAATATGACCCCCGCAGACGCCTAGTTAAGGAGTTATAGCCATTTTAAGATTTTGAATTTTCTTTTTTCTGGTGCATAATATGACCCCCGCAGACGCCTAGTTAAGGAGTTATAGCCATTTTAAGATTTTGAATTTTCTTTTTTCTGGTGCATAATATGACCCCCGCAGACGCCTAGTTTAGGAGTTATAGCCATTTTAAGATTTTGAATTTTTTTTTCTGGTGCATAATATGACCCCCGCAGACGCCTAGTTAAGGAGTTATAGCCATTTTAAGATTTTGAATTTTCTTTTTTCTGGTGCATAATATGACCCCCGCAGACGCCTAGTTTAGGAGTTATAGCCATTTTAAGATTTTGAATTTTTTTTTTTGGTGCATAATATGACCCCCGCAGACGCCTAGTTTAGGAGTTATAGCCATTTTAAGATTTTGAATTTTCTTTTTTTTGGTGCATAATATGACCCCCGCAGACGCCTAGTTAAGGAGTTATAGCCATTTTAAGATTTTGAATTTTCTTTTTTCTGGTGCATAATATAACCCCCGCAGACGCCTAGTTAAGGAGTTATAGCCATTTTAAGATTTTGATTTTTCTTTTTTCTGGTGCATAATATGACCCCCGCAGACGCCTAGTTTAGGAGTTATAGCCATATTAAGATTTTGAATTTTTTTTTCTGGTGCATAATATGACCCCCGCAGACGCCTAGTTAAGGAGTTATAGCCATTTTAAGATTTTGAATTTTCTTTTTTCTGGTGCATAATATGACCCCCGCAGACGCCTAGTTTAGGAGTTATAGCCATTTTAAGATTTTGAATTTTTTTTTTTGGTGCATAATATGACCCCCGCAGACGCCTAGTTTAGGAGTTATAGCCATTTTAAGATTTTGAATTTTTTTTTTTGGTGCATTATATGACCCCCGCAGACGCCTAGTTTAGGAGTTATAGCCATTTTAAGATTTTGAATTCCCTTTTCTATGGTGCATAATATGACCCCCGCAGACGCCTAGTTTAGGAGTTATAGCCATTTTAAGATTTAGAATTTTCTTTTTTCTGGTGCATAATATGACCCCCGCAGATGCCTAGTTTAGGAGTTATAGCCATTTTAAGATTTTGAATTTTCTTTTTTGGTGCATAATATGACCCCCGCAGACGCCTAGTTAAGGAGTTATAGCCATTTTAAGATTTTGAATTTTCTTTTTTCTGGTGCATAATATGACCCCCGCAGACGCCTTGTTAAGGAGTTATAGCCATTTTAAGATTTTGAATTTCCTTTTTTCTGGTGCATAATATGATCCCCGCAGACGCCTAGTTTAGGAGTTATAGCCATTTTAAGATTTTGAATTTTCTTTTTTCTGGTGCATGATATGACCCCCGCAGACGCCTAGTTTAGGAGTTATAGCCATTTTAAGATTTTGAATTTTCTTTTTTGGTGCATAATATGACCCCCGCAGACGCCCAGTTAAGGAGTTATAGCCATTTTAAGATTTTGAATTTTCTTTTTTCTGGTGCATAATATGATCCCCGTAGACGCCTAGTTTAAGTGTTATAGCCATTTTAAGATTTTGAATTTTCTTTTTTTTGGTGCATAATATGACCCCCGCAGACGCCTAGCTTAGGAGTTATAGCCATTTTAAGATTTTGAATTTTCTTTTTTCTGGTGCATGATATGACCCCCGCAGACGCCTAGTTTAGGAGTTATAGAAATTTTAAGATTTTGAATTTTCCCTTTTCTGGTGCATAATATGACCCCCGCAGACGCCTAGTTAAGGAGTTATAGCCATTTTAAGATTTTGAATTTTCTTTTTTTCTGGTGCATAATATGACCCCCGCAGACGCCTAGTTTAGGAGTTATAGCCATTTTAAGATTTAGAATTTTTTTTTTTGGTGCATAATATGACCCCCGCAGACGACTAGTTTAGGAGTTATAGCCATTTTAAGATTTTGAATTTTCTTTTTTCTGGGGCATAATATGACCCCCGCAGACGCCTAGTTTAGGAGTTATAGCCATTTTAAGATTTTGAATTTTCTTTTTTTTGGTGCATAATATGACCCCCGCAGACGCCTAGTTAAGGAGTTATAGCCATTTTAAGATTTTGAATTTTCTTTTTTCTGGTGCATAATATGACCCCCGCAGACGCCAAGTTTAGGAGTTACAGCCATTTTAAGATTTTGAATTTTTTTTTTTGGTGCATAATATGACCCCCGCAGACGCCTAGTTTAGGAGTTATAGCCATTTTAAGATTTTGAATTTTCTTTTTTGGTGCATAATATGACCCCCGCAGACGCCTAGTTTAGGAGTTATAGCCATTTTAAGATTTTGAATTCTCTTTTCTATGGTGCATAATATGACCCCCGCAGACGATTAGTTTAGGAGTTATAGCCATTTTAAGATTTTGAATTTTCTTTTTTCTGGTGCATAATATGACCCCCGCAGACGCCTAGTTTAGGAGTTATAGCCATTTTAAGATTTTGAATTTTTTTTTCTGGTGCATAATATGACCCCCGCAGACGCCTAGTTTAGGAGTTATAGCCATTTTAAGATTTTGAATTTTCTTTTTTTTGGTGCATAATATGACCCCCGCAGACGCCTAGTTAAGGAGTTATAGCCATTTTAAGATTTTGAATTTTCTTTTTTCTGGTGCATAATATGACCCCCGCAGACGCCAAGTTTAGGAGTTACAGCCATTTTAAGATTTTGAATTTTTTTTTTTGGTGCATAATATGACCCCCGCAGACGCCTAGTTTAGGAGTTATAGCCATTTTAAGATTTTGAATTTTCTTTTTTGGTGCATAATATGACCCCCGCAGACGCCTAGTTTAGGAGTTATAGCCATTTTAAGATTTTGAATTCTCTTTTCTATGGTGCATAATATGACCCCCGCAGACGATTAGTTTAGGAGTTATAGCCATTTTAAGATTTTGAATTTTCTTTTTTCTGGTGCATAATATGACCCCCGCAGACGCCTAGTTTAGGAGTTATAGCCATTTTAAGATTTTGAATTTTTTTTTCTGGTGCATAATATGACCCCCGCAGACGCCTAGTTTAGGAGTTATAGCCATTTTAAGATTTTGAATTTTCTTTTTTTTGGTGCATAATATGACCCCCGCAGACGCCTAGTTAAGGAGTTATAGCCATTTTAAAATTTTGAATTTTCTTTTTTCTGGTGCATAATATGACCCCCGCAGACGCCAAGTTTAGGAGTTACAGCCATTTTAAGATTTTGAATTTTTTTTTTTGGTGCATAATATGACCCCCGCAGACGCCTAGTTTAGGAGTTATAGCCATTTTAAGATTTTGAATTTTCTTTTTTGGTGCATAATATGACCCCCGCAGACGCCTAGTTTAGGAGTTATAGCCATTTTAAGATTTTGAATTCTCTTTTCTATGGTGCATAATATGACCCCCGCAGACGATTAGTTTAGGAGTTATAGCCATTTTAAGATTTTGAATTTTCTTTTCTGGTGCATAATATGACCCCCGCAGACGCCTAGTTTAGGAGTTATAGCCATTTTAAGATTTTGAATTTTCTTTTTTCTGGTGCATGATATGACAACCGCAGACGCCTAGTTTAGGAGTTATAGCCATTTTAAGATTTTGAATTTTCTTTTTTCTGGTGCATAATATGACCCCCGCAGACGCCTAGTTTAGGAGTTATAGCCATTTTAAGATTTTGAATTTTTTTTTCTGGTGCATAATATGAACCCCGCAGACGCCTAGTTAAGGAGTTATAGCCATTTGAAGATTTTGAATTTTCTTTTTTCAGGTGCATAATATGACCCCCGCAGACGCCTAGTTTAGGAGTTATAGCCATTTTAAGATTTTGAATTTTTTTTTCTGGTGCATAATATGACCCCCGCAGACGCCTAGTTAAGGAGTTATAGCCATTTTAAGATTTTGAATTTTCTTTTTTCTGGTGCATAATAAGACCCCCGCAGACGCCTAGTTTAGGAGTTATAGCCATTTTAAGATTTTGAATTTTCTTTTTTCTGGTGCATAATATGACCCCCGCAGACGCCTAGTTTAGGAGTTATAGCCATTTTAAGATTTTGAATTTTCTTTTTTGGTGCATAATATGACCCCCGCAGACGCCTATTTTAGGAGTTATAGCCATTTTAAGATTTTGAATTTTCTTTTTTCTGGTGCATAATATGACCCCCGCAGACGCCTAGTTAAGGAGTTATAGCCATTTTAAGATTTTGAATTTTCTTTTTTTCTTGTGCATGATATGACCCCCGCAGACGCCTAGTTTAGGAGTTATAGCCATTTTAAAATTTTGAATTTTCTTTTTTCTGGTGCATGATATGACCCCCGCAGACGCCTAGTTTAGGAGTTATAGGAATTGTAAGATTTTGAATTTTCTTTTTTCTGGTGCATAATATGACCCCCGCAGACGCCTAGTTTAGGAGTTATAGCCATTTTAAGATTTTGAATTTTCTTTTTTCTGGCGCATAATATGACCCCCGCAGACGCCTAGTTTAGGAGTTATAGCCATTTTAAGATTTTGATTTTTTTTTTTTGGTGCATAATATGACCCCCGCAGACGCCTAGTTTAGGAGTTATAGCCATTTCAAGATTTTGAATTTTTTTTTTGGTGCATAAAGTGACCCCCGCAGACGCCTAGTTTAGGAGTTATAGCCATTTTAAGATTTTAAATTTTCTTTTTTCTGGTGCATAATATGACCCCCTAAGACGCCTAGTTAAGGAGTTATAGCCATTTTAAGATTTTGAATTTTCTTTTTTTTGGTGCATAATATGACCCCCGCAGACGCCTAGTTTAGGAGTTATAGCCATTTTAAGATTTTGAATTTTCTTTTTTCTGGTGCATAATATGACCCCCGCAGACGCCTAGTTTAGGAGTTATAGCCATTTTAAGATTTTGAATTTTCTTTTTTTTGGTGCATAATATGACCCCCGCAGACGCCTAGTTTAGGAGTTATAGCCATTTTAAGATTTTGAATTTTCTTTTTTCTGGTGCAAAATATGACCCCCGCAGACGCCAAGTTTAGGAGTTATAGCCATTTTAAGATTTTGAATTTTCTTTTTTGGTGCATAATATGACCCCCGCAGACGCCTAGTTTAGGAGTTATAGCCATTTGAAGATTTTGAATTTTCTTTTTTGGTGCATAATATGACCCCCGCAGACGCCTAGTTTAGGAGTTATAGCCATTGTAAGATTTTGAATTTTCTTTTTTCTGGTGCATAATATGACCCCCGCAGACGCCTAGTTAAGGAGTTATAGCCATTTTAAGATTTTGAATTTTCTTTTTTTCTGGTGCATGATATGACCCCCGCAGACGCCTAGTTTAGGAGTTATAGCCATTGTAAGATTTTGAATTTTCTTTTGTCTGGTGCATAATATGACCCCCGCAGACGCCTAGTTTAGGAGTTATAGCCATTTTAAGATTTTGAATTTTCTTTTTTCTGGCGCATAATATGACCTCCGCACACGCCTAGTTTAGGAGTTATAGCCATTTTAAGATTTTGATTTTTTTTTTTTGGTGCATAATATGACCCCCGCAGACGCCTAGTTTAGGAGTTATAGCCATTTTAAGATTTTGAATTTTTTTTTTGGTGCATAATATGACCCCCGCAGACGCCTAGTTTAGGAGTTATAGCCATTTTAAGATTTTGAATTTTCTTTTTTCTGGTGCATAATATGACCCCCGTAGAAGCCTAGTTTAGGAGTTATAGCCATTTTAAGATTTTGAATTTTCTTTTTTTTGGTGCATAATATGACCCCCGCAGACGCCTAGTTAAGGAGTTATAGCCGTTTTAAGATTTTGAATTTTCTTTTTTCTGGTGCATAATATGACCCCCGCAGACGCCTAGTTTAGGAGTTATCGCCATTTTAAGATTTTGATTTTTTTTTTTTGGTGCATAATATGACCCCCGCAGACGCCTAGTTTAGGAGTTATAGCCATTTTAAGATTTTGAATTTTTTTTTTGTGGTGTATAATATGACCCCCGCAGACGCCTAGTTTAGGAGTTATAGCCATTTTAAGATTTTGAATTTTCTTTTTTGGTGCATAATATGACCCCCACAGACGCCTAGTTTAGGAGTTATAGCCATTTTAAGATTTTGAATTTTTTTTTTCTGGTGCATAATATGACCCCCGCAGACGCCTAGTTTAGGAGTTATAGCCATTTTAAGATTTTGAATTTTCTTTTTCCTGGTGCATGATATGACCCCCGCAGACGCCTAGTTTAGGAGTTATAGCCATTTTAAGATTTTGAACTTTCTTTTTTCTGGTGCATAATATGACCCCCGCAGACGCTTAGTTTAGGAGTTATAGCCATTTTAAGATTTTGAATTTTCTTTTTTCTGGTGCATAATATGACCCCCGCAGACGCCTAGTTTAGGAGTTATAGCCATTTTAAGATTTTGAATTTTTTTTTCTCGTGCATAATATGACCCCCGCAGACGCCTAGTTTAGGAGTTATAGCCATTTTAAGATTTTGAATTTTCTTTTTTCTGGTGCATTATATGACCCCCGCAGACGCCTAGTTTTGGAGTTATAGCCATTTTAAGATTTTGAATTTTCTTTTTTCTGGTGCATAATATGACCCCCGCAGACGCCTAGTTTAGGAGTTATTGCCGTTTTAAGATTTTGAATTTTCTTTTTTCTGGTGCATGATATGACCCCCGCAGACGTCTAGTTTAGGAGTTATAGCCATTTTAAGATTTTGAATTTTCTTTTTTCTGGTGCATAATATGACCCCCGCAGACGCCTAGTTTAGGAGTTATAGCCATTTTAAGATTTTGAATTTTCTTTTTTCTGGTGCATAATATGACCCCCGCAGACGCCTAGTTTAGGAGTTATAGCCATTTTAAGATTTTGAATTTTCTTTTTTGGTGCATAATATGACCCCCGCAGACGCCTAGTTTAGGAGTTATAGCCATTTTAAGATTTTGAATTCTCTTTTTTATGGTGCATAATATGATCCCCTCAGGCGCCTAGTTTAGGAGTTATAGCAATTTTAAGATTTTGAATTTTTTTTTGGTGCATAATATGACCCCCGCAGACGCCTAGTTTAGGAGTTATAGCCATTTTAAGATTTTGTATTTTTTTTTTTGGTGCATAATATGACCCCCGCAGACGCCTAGTTTAGGAGTTACAGCCATTTTAAGATTTTGAATTTTCTTTTTTCTGGTGAATTGATATGACCCCCGCAGACGCCAAGTTTAGGAGTTATAGCCATTTTAAGATTTTGAATTTTCTTTTTTCTGGTGCATGATATGACCCCCGCAGACGCCTAGTTTAGGAGTTATAGCCATTTTAAGATTTTGAATTTTCTTTTTTCTGGTGCATAATATGACCCCCGCAGACGCCAAGTTTAGGAGTTATAGCCATTTTAAGATTTTGAATTTTCTTTTTTGGTGCATAATATGACCCCCGCAGACGCCTAGTTTAGGAGTTATAGCCATTTGAAGATTTTGAATTTTCTTTTTTGGTGCATAATATGACCCCCGCAGACGCCTAGTTTAGGAGTTATAGCCATTGTAAGATTTTGAATTTTCTTTTTTCTGGTGCATAATATGACCCCCGCAGACGCCTAGTTAAGGAGTTATAGCCATTTTAAGATTTTGAATTTTCTTTTTTTCTGGTGCATGATATGACCCCCGCAGACGCCTAGTTTAGGAGTTATAGCCATTGTAAGATTTTGAATTTTCTTTTTTCTGGTGCATAATATGACCCCCGCAGACGCCTAGTTTAGGAGTTATAGCCATTTTAAGATTTTGAATATTCTTTTTTCTGGCGCATAATATGACCTCCGCACACGCCTAGTTTAGGAGTTATAGCCATTTTAAGATTTTGATTTTTTTTTTTTGGTGCATAATATGACCCCCGCAGACGCCTAGTTTAGGAGTTATAGCCATTTTAAGATTTTGAATTTTTTTTTTTGGTGCATAATATGACCCCCGCAGACGCCTAGTTTAGGAGTTATAGCCATTTTAAGATTTTGAATTTTCTTTTTTCTGGTGCATAATATGACCCCCGTAGAAGCCTAGTTTAGGAGTTATAGCCATTTTAAGATTTTGAATTTTCTTTTTTTTGGTGCATAATATGACCCCCGCAGACGCCTAGTTAAGGAGTTATAGCCGTTTTAAGATTTTGAATTTTCTTTTTTCTGGTGCA
Source organism: Volucella zonaria (assembly GCA_963966105.1). Lineage (NCBI taxonomy): Eukaryota > Metazoa > Arthropoda > Insecta > Diptera > Syrphidae > Volucella > Volucella zonaria. The sequence continues at coordinate 1,961,782 of CAWYQB010000254.1, read as the reverse complement.
TAATATGACCCCCGCAGACGCCTAGTTTAGGAGTTATAGCCATTTTAAGATTTTGATTTTTTTTTTTTGGTGCATAATATGACCCCCGCAGACGCCTAGTTTAGGAGTTATAGCCATTTTAAGATTTTGAATTTTTTTTTTGTGGTATATAATATGACCCCCGCAGACGCCTAGTTTAGGAGTTATAGCCATTTTAAGATTTTGAATTTTCTTTTTTGGTGCATAATATGACCCCCACAGACGCCTAGTTTAGGAGTTATAGCCATTTTAAGATTTTGAATTTTTTTTTTCTGGTGCATAATATGACCCCCGCAGACGCCTAGTTTAGGAGTTATAGCCATTTTAAGATTTTGAATTTTCTTTTTCCTGGTGCATGATATGACCCCCGCAGACGCCTAGTTTAGGAGTTATAGCCATTTTAAGATTTTGAACTTTCTTTTTTCTGGTGCATAATATGACCCCCGCAGACGCCTAGTTTAGGAGTTATAGCCATTTTAAGATTTTGAATTTTTTTTTCTGGTGCATAATATGACCCCCGCAGACGCCTAGTTTAGGAGTTATAGCCATTTTAAGATTTTGAATTTTCTTTTTTCTGGTGCATTATATGACCCCCGCAGACGCCTAGTTTTGGAGTTATAGCCATTTTAAGATTTTGAATTTTCTTTTTTCTGGTGCATAATATGACCCCCGCAGACGCCTAGTTTAGGAGTTATTGCCGTTTTAAGATTTTGAATTTTCTTTTTTCTGGTGCATGATATGACCCCCGCAGACGCCTAGTTTAGGAGTTATAGCCATTTTAAGATTTTGAATTTTCTTTTTTCTGGTGCATAATATGACCCCCGCAGACGCCTAGTTTAGGAGTTATAGCCATTTTAAGATTTTGAATTTTCTTTTTTCTGGTGCATAATATGACCCCCGCAGACGCCTAGTTTAGGAGTTATAGCCATTTTAAGATTTTGAATTTTCTTTTTTGGTGCATAATATGACCCCCGCAGACGCCTAGTTTAGGAGTTATAGCCATTTTAAGATTTTGAATTCTCTTTTTTATGGTGCATAATATGATCCCCTCAGGCGCCTAGTTTAGGAGTTATAGCAATTTTAAGATTTTGAATTTTTTTTTGGTGCATAATATGACCCCCGCAGACGCCTAGTTTAGGAGTTATAGCCATTTTAAGATTTTGTATTTTTTTTTTTGGTGCATAATATGACCCCCGCAGACGCCTAGTTTAGGAGTTACAGCCATTTTAAGATTTTGAATTTTCTTTTTTCTGGTGCATGATATGACCCCCGCAGACGCCTAGTTTAGGAGTTATAGCCATTTTAAGATTTTGAATTTTCTTTTTTCTGGTGCATAATATGACCCCCGCAGACGCCTAGTTTAGGAGTTATAGCCATTTTAAGATTTTGAATTCTCTTTTTTATGGTGCATAATATGATCCCCTCAGGCGCCTAGTTTAGGAGTTATAGCCATTTTAAGATTTTGAATTTTCTTTTTTCTGGTGCATAATATGACCCCCGCAGACGCCTAGTTTAGGAGTTATAGCCATTTTAAGATTTTGTATTTTTTTTTTTGGTGCATAATATGACCCCCGCAGACGCCTAGTTTAGGAGTTACAGCCATTTTAAGATTTTGAATTTTCTTTTTTCTGGTGCATGATATGACCCCCGCAGACGCCTAGTTTAGGAGTTATAGCCATTTTAAGATTTTGAATTTTCTTTTTTCTGATGCATAATATTACCCCCGCAGACGCCTAGTTAAGGAGTAATAGCCATTTTAAGATTTTGCATTTTCTTTTTTCTGGTGCATGATATGACCCCCGCAGACGCCTAGTTTAGGAGTTATAGCCATTTTAAGATTTTGAATTTTTTTTTTGTGGTGTATAATATGACCCCCGCAGACGCCTAGTTTAGGAGTTATAGCCATTTTAAGATTTTGAATTTTCTTTTTTGGTGCATAATATGACCCCCACAGACGCCTAGTTTAGGAGTTATAGCCATTTTAAGATTTTGAATTTTTTTTTCTGGTGCATAATATGACCCCCGCAGACGCCTAGTTAAGGAGTTATAGCCATTTTAAGATTTTGAACTTTCTTTTTTCTGGTGCATAATATGACCCCCGCAGACGCTTAGTTTAGGAGTTATAGCCATTTTAAGATTTTGAATTTTCTTTTTTCTGGTGCATAATATGACCCACGGAGACGCCTAGTTTAGGAGTTATAGCCATTTTAAGATTTTGAATTTTTTTTTCTGGTGCATAATATGACCCCCGCAGACACCTAGTTTAGGAGTTATAGCCATTTTAAGATTTTGAATTTTCTTTTTTCTGGTGCATAATATGACCCCCGCAGACGCCTAGTTTAGGAGTTATAGCCATTTTAAGATTTTGAATTTTTTTTTTCTGGTGCATGATATGACCCCCGCAGACGCCTAGTTTAGGAGTTATAGCCATTTTAAGATTTTGAATTTTCTTTTTTGGTGCATAATATGACCCCCGCAGACGCCTAGTTTAGAAGTTATAGCCATTTTAAGATTTTGAATTTTCTTTTTTCTGGTGCATAATATGACCCCCGCAGACGCCTAGTTTAGGAGTTATAGCCATTTTAAGATTTTGAATTTTTTTTTTCTGGTGCATGATATGACCCCCGCAGACGCCTAGTTTAGGAGTTATAGCCATTTTAAGATTTTGTATTTTTTTTTTGGGTGCATAATATGACCCCCGCAGACGCCTAGTTTAGGAGTTACAGCCATTTTAAGATTTTGAATTTTCTTTTTTCTGGTGCATGATATGACCCCCGCAGACGCCTAGTTTAGGAGTTATAGCCATTTTAAGATTTTGAATTTTCTTTTTTCTGGTGCATAATATGACCCCCGCAGACGCCTAGTTTAGAAGTTATAGCCATTTTAAGATTTTGAATTTTCTTTTTTCTGGTGCATAATATGACCCCCGCAGACGCCTAGTTTAGGAGTTATAGCCATTTTAAGATTTTGAATTTTTTTTTTCTGGTGCATGATATGACCCCCGCAGACGCCTAGTTTAGGAGTTATAGCCATTTTAAGATTTTGAATTTTTTTTTCTGGTGCATAATATGACCCCCGCAGACGCCTAGTTTAGGAGTTATAGCCATTTTAAGATTTTGAATTTTCTTTTTTCTGGTGCATAATATGACCCCCGCAGACGCCTAGTTTAGGAGTTATAGCCATTTTAAGATTTTGAATTTTCTTTTTTCTGGTGCATGATATGACCCCCGCAGACACCTAGTTTAGGAGTTATAGCCATTTTAAGATTTTGAATTTTCTTTTTTCTGGTGCATAATATGACCCCCGCAGACGCCTAGTTTAGAAGTTATAGCCATTTTAAGATTTTGAATTTTCTTTTTTCTGGTGCATAATATGACCCCCGCAGACGCCTAGTTTAGGAGTTATAGCCATTTTAAGATTTTGATTTTTTTTTTTTGGTGCATAATATGACCCCCGCAGACGCCTAGTTTAGGAGTTATAGCCATTTTAAGATTTTGAATTTTTTTTTTGGTGCATAATATGACCCCCGCAGACGCCTAGTTTAGGAGTTATAGCCATTTTAAGATTTTGAATTTTCTTTTTTCTGGTGCATAATATGACCCCCGTAGAAGCCTAGTTTAGGAGTTATAGCCATTTTAAGATTTTGAATTTTCTTTTTTTTGGTGCATAATATGACCCCCGCAGACGCCTAGTTAAGGAGTTATAGCCGATTTAAGATTTTGAATTTTCTTTTTTCTGGTGCATAATATGACCCCCGCAGACGCCTAGTTTAGGAGTTATAGCCATTTTAAGATTTTGATTTTTTTTTTTTGGTGCATAATATGACCCCCGCAGACGCCTAGTTTAGGAGTTATAGCCATTTTAAGATTTTGAATTTTTTTTTTGTGGTGTATAATATGACCCCCGCAGACGCCTAGTTTAGGAGTTATAGCCATTTTAAGATTTTGAATTTTCTTTTTTGGTGCATAATATGACCCCCACAGACGCCTAGTTTAGGAGTTATAGCCATTTTAAGATTTTGAATTTTTTTTTCTGGTGCATAATATGACCCCCGCAGACGCCTAGTTTAGGAGTTATAGCCATTTTAAGATTTTGAATTTTCTTTTTCCTGGTGCATGATATGACCCCCGCAGACGCCTAGTTTAGGAGTTATAGCCATTTTAAGATTTTGAACTTTCTTTTTTCTGGTGCATAATATGACCCCCGCAGACGCTTAGTTTAGGAGTTATAGCCATTTTAAGATTTTGAATTTTCTTTTTTCTGGTGCATAATATGACCCCCGCAGACGCCTAGCTTAGGAGTTATAGCCATTTTAAGATTTTGAATTTTTTTTTCTGGTGCATAATATTACCCCCGCAGACGCCTAGTTTAGGAGTTATAGCCATTTTAAGATTTTGAATTTTCTTTTTTCTGGTGCATTATATGACCCCCGCAGACGCCTAGTTTTGGAGTTATAGCCATTTTAAGAATTTGAATTTTCTTTTTTCTGGTGCATAATATGACCCCCGCAGACGCCTAGTTTAGGAGTTATTGCCGTTTTAAGATTTTGAATTTTCTTTTTTCTGGTGCATGATATGACCCCCGCAGACGCCTAGTTTAGGAGTTATAGCCATTTTAAGATTTTGAATTTTCTTTTTTCTGGTGCATAATATGACCCCCGCAGACGCCTAGTTTAGGAGTTATAGCCATTTTAAGATTTTGAATTTTCTTTTTTCTGGTGCATAATATGACCCCCGCAGACGCCTAGTTTAGGAGTTATAGCCATTTTAAGATTTTGAATTTTCTTTTTTGGTGCATAATATGACCCCCGCAGACGCCTAGTTTAGGAGTTATAGCCATTTTAAGATTTTGAATTCTCTTTTTTATGGTGCATAATATGATCCCCTCAGGCGCCTAGTTTAGGAGTTATAGCAATTTTAAGATTTTGAATTTTTTTTTGGTGGATAATATGACCCCCGCAGACGCCTAGTTTAGGAGTTATAGCCATTTTAAGATTTTGTATTTTTTTTTTTGGTGCATAATATGACCCCTGCAGACGCCTAGTTTAGGAGTTACAGCCATTTTAAGATTTTGAATTTTCTTTTTTCTGGTGCATGATATGACCCCCGCAGACGCCTAGTTTAGGAGTTATAGCCATTTTAAGATTTTGAATTTTCTTTTTTCTGGTGCATAATATGACCCCCGCAGACGCCTAGTTTAGGAGTTATAGCCATTTTAAGATTTTGAATTTTCTTTTTTCTTGTGCATAATATTACCCCCGCAGACGCCTAGTTAAGGAGTAATAGCCATTTTAAGATTTTGCATTTTCTTTTTTCTGGTGCATGATATGACCCCCGCAGACGCCTAGTTTAGGAGTTATAGCCATTTTAAGATTTTGAATTTTTTTTTTGTGGTGTATAATATGACCCCCGCAGACGCCTAGTTTAGGAGTTATAGCCATTTTAAGATTTTGAATTTTCTTTTTTGGTGCATAATATGACCCCCACAGACGCCTAGTTTAGGAGTTATAGCCATTTTAAGATTTTGAATTTTTTTTTCTGGTGCATAATATGACCCCCGCAGACGCCTAGTTAAGGAGTTATAGCCATTTTAAGATTTTGAACTTTCTTTTTTCTGGTGCATAATATGACCCCCGCAGACGCTTAGTTTAGGAGTTATAGCCATTTTAAGATTTTGAATTTTCTTTTTTCTGGTGCATAATATGACCCACGGAGACGCCTAGTTTAGGAGTTATAGCCATTTTAAGATTTTGAATTTTCTTTTTTGGTGCTTAATATGACCTCCGCAGACGCCTAGTTTAGGAGTTATAGCCATTTTAAGATTTTGAATTTTCTTTTTTCTGGTGCATGATATGACCCCCGCAGACACCTAGTTTAGGAGTTATAGCCATTTTAAGATTTTGAATTTTCTTTTTTCTGGTGCATAATATGACCCCCGCAGACGCCTAGTTTAGAAGTTATAGCCATTTTAAGATTTTGAATTTTCTTTTTTCTGGTGCATAATATGACCCCCGCAGACGCCTAGTTTAGGAGTTATAGCCATTTTAAGATTTTGAATTTTTTTTTTCTGGTGCATGATATGACCCCCGCAGACGCCTAGTTTAGGAGTTATAGCCATTTTAAGATTTTGAATTTTTTTTTCTGGTGCATAATATGACCCCCGCAGACGCCTAGTTTAGGAGTTATAGCCATTTTAAGATTTTGAATTTTCTTTTTTCTGGTGCATAATATGACCCCCGCAGACGCCTAGTTTAGGAGTTATAGCCATTTTAAGATTTTGAATTTTCTTTTTTCTGGTGCATGATATGACCCCCGCAGACACCTAGTTTTGGAGTTATAGCCATTTTAAGATTTTGAATTTTCTTTTTTCTGGTGCATAATATGACCCCCGCAGACGCCTAGTTTAGAAGTTATAGCCATTTTAAGATTTTGAATTTTCTTTTTTCTGGTGCATAATATGACCCCCGCAGACGCCTAGTTTAGGAGTTATAGCCATTTTAAGATTTTGAATTTTTTTTTTCTGGTGCATGATATGACCCCCGCAGACGCCTAGTTTAGGAGTTATAGCCATTTTAAGATTTTGAATTTTTTTTTCTGGTGCATAATATGACCCCCGCAGACGCCTAGTTTAGGAGTTATAGCCATTTTAAGATTTTGAATTTTCTTTTTTCTGGTGCATAATATGACCCCCGCAGACGCCTAGTTTAGGAGTTATTGCCATTTTAAGATTTTGAATTTTCTTTTTTCTGGTGCATGATATGACCCCCGCAGACGCCTAGTTTAGGAGTTATAGCCATTTTAAGATTTTGAATTTGCTTTTTTCTGGTGCATAATATGACCCCCGCTGACGCCTAGTTTAGGAGTTATAGCCATTTTAAGATTTTGAATTTTCTTTTTTCTGTGCATAATATGACCCCCGCAGACGCCTAGTTTAGGAGTTATAGCCATTTTAAGATTTTGAATTTTCTTTTTTCTGGTGCATAATATGACCCCCGCAGACGCCTAGTTTAGGAGTTATAGCCATTTAAGATTTTGAATTTTCTTTTTTCTGGTGCATAATATGACCCCCGCAGACGCCTAGTTTAGGAGTTATAGCCATTTTAAGGTTTTGAATTTTTTTTTTCTGGTGCATAATATGACCCCCGCAGACGCCTAGTTTAGGAGTTATAGCCATTTTAAGATTTTGAATTTTCTTTTTTCTGGTGCATAATATGACCCCCGCAGACGCCTAGTTTAGGAGTTATAGCCATTTCAAGATTTTGAATTTTTTTTTTCTGGTGCATAATATGACCCCCGCAGACGCCTAGTTAAGGAGTTATAGCCATTTTAAGATTTCGAATTTTCTTTTTTCTGGTGCATAATATGACACCCGCAGACGCCTAGTTTAGGAGTTATAGCCATTTTAAGATTTTGAATTTTCTTTTTTTTGGTGCATAATATGACCCCCGCAGACGCCTAGTTAAGGAGTTATAGCCATTTTAAGATTTTGAATTTTCTTTTTTGTGGTGCCTAATATGACCCCCGCAGACGCCTAGTTTAAGAGTTATAGCCATTTTAAGATTTTGAATTTTCTTTTTTCTGGTGCATAATATGACCCCCGCAGACGCCTAGTTTAGGAGTTATAGCCATTTTAAGATTTTGAATTTTCTTTTTTCTGGTGGATAATATGACCCCCGCAGACGCCTAGTTTAGGAGTTATAGCCATTTTAAGATTTTGAATTTTCTTTTTTCTGGTGCATATTATGACCCCCGCAGACGCCTAGTTTAGGAGTTATAGCCATTTCAAGATTTTGAATTTTTTTTTTTCTAGTGCATAATATGACCCCCGCAGACGCCTAGTTTAGGAGTTATAGCCATTTTAAGATTTTGAATTTTTTTTTCTGGTGCATAATATGACCCCCGCAGACGCCTAGTTTAGGAGTTATAGCCATTTTAAGATTTTGAATTTTCTTTTTTCTGGTGCATAATATGACCCCCGCAGACGCCTAGTTTAGGAGTTATTGCCATTTTAAGATTTTGAATTTTCTTTTTTCTGTGCATAATATGACCCCCGCAGACGCCAAGTTTAGGAGTTATAGCCATTTTAAGATTTTGAATTTTCTTTTTTTTGGTGCATAATATAACCCCCGCAGACGCCTAGTTAAGGAGTTATAGCCATTTTAAGATTTTGAATTTTCTTTTTTCTGGTGCATAATATGACCCCCGCAGACGCCTAGTTTAGGAGTTATAGCCATTTAAGATTTTGAATTTTCTTTTTTCTGGTGCATAATATGACCCCCGCAGACGCCTAGTTTAGGAGTTATAGCCATTTTAAGATTTTGAATTTTCTTTTTTCTGGTGCATAATATGACCCCCGCAGACGCCTAGTTTAGGAGTTATAGCCATTTCAAGATTTTGAATTTTCTTTTTTCTGGTGCATAATATGACCCCCGCAGACGCCTAGTTTAGGAGTTATAGCCATTTCAAGATTTTGAATTTTTTTTTTCTGGTGCATAATATGACCCCCGCAGACGCCTAGTTAAGGAGTTATAGCCATTTTAAGATTTTGAATTTTCTTTTTTCTGGTGCATAATATGACACCCGCAGACGCCTAGTTTAGGAGTTATAGCCATTTTAAGATTTTGAATTTTCTTTTTTCTGGTGCATAATATGACCCCCGCAGACGCCTAGTTTAGGAGTTATAGCCATTTCAAGATTTTGAATTTTTTTTTTCTGGTGCATAATATGACCCCCGCAGACGCCTAGTTAAGGAGTTATAGCCATTTTAAGATTTTGAATTTTCTTTTTTCTGGTGCATAATATGACCCCCGCAGACGCCTAGTTTAGGAGTTATAGCCATTTTAAGATTTTGAATTTTTTTTTCTGGTGCATAATATGACCCCCGCAGACGCCTAGTTTAGGAGTTATAGCCATTTTAAGATTTTGAATTTTCTTTTTTCTGGTGCATTATATGACCCCCGCAGACGCCTAGTTTTGGAGTTATAGCCATTTTAAGATTTTGAATTTTCTTTTTTCTGGTGCATAATATGACCCCCACAGACGCCTAGTTTAGGAGTTATTGCCATTTTAAGATTTTGAATTTTCTTTTTTCTGGTGCATGATATGACCCCCGCAGACGCCTAGTTTAGGAGTTATAGCCATTTTAAGATTTTGAATTTTCTTTTTTCTGGTGAATAATATGATCCCCGCAGACGCCTAGTTTAGGAGTTATAGCCATTTTAAGATTTTGAATTTTCTTTTTTCTGGTGCATAATATGACCCCCGCAGACGCCTAGTTTAGGAGTTATAGCCATTTTAAGATTTTGAATTTTCTTTTTTGGTGCATAATATGACCCCCGCAGACGCCTAGTTTAGGAGTTATAGCCATTTTAAGATTTTGAATTCTCTTTTTTATGGTGCATAATATGACCCCCTCAGACGCCTAGTTTAGGAGTTATAGCAATTTTAAGATTTTGAGTTTTCTTTTGGTGCATAATATGACCCCCGCAGACGCCTAGTTTAGGAGTTATAGCCATTTTAAGATTTTGTATTTTTTTTTTGGTGCATAATATGACCCCCGCAGACGCCTAGTTTAGGAGTTACAGCCATTTTAAGATTTTGAATTTTCTTTTTTCTGGTGCATGATATGACCCCCGCAGACGCCTAGTTTAGGAGTTATAGCCATTTTAAGATTTTGAATTTTCTTTTTTCTGGTGCATAATATGACCCCCGCAGACGCCTAGTTTAGGAGTTATAGCCATTTTAAGATTTTGAATTTTTTTTTCTGGTGCATAATATTACCCCCGCAGACGCCTAGTTAAGGAGTAATAGCCATTTTAAGATTTTGCATTTTCTTTTTTCTGGTGCATGATATGACCCCCGCAGACGCCTAGTTTAGGAGTTATAGCCATTTTAAGATTTTGAATTTTTTTTTCTGGTGCATGATATGACCCCCGCAGACGCCTAGTTTAGGAGTTATAGCCATTTTAAGAATTTGAATTTTTTTTTTCTGGTGCATAATATGACCCCCGCAGACGCCTAGTTAAGGAGTTATAGCCATTTTAAGATTTTGAATTTTCTTTTTTCTGGTGCATAATATGACCCCCGCAGACGCCTAGTTTAGGAGTTATAGCCATTTTAAGATTTTGAATTTTCTTTTTTTTGGTGCATAATATGACCCCCGCAGACGCCTAGTTAAGGAGTTATAGCCATTTTAAGATTTTGAATTTTCTTTTTTCTGGTGCCTAATATGACCCCCGCAGACGCCTAGTTCAGGAGTTATAGCCATTTTAAGATTTTGAATTTTCTTTTTTCTGGTGCATAACATGACCCCCGCAGACGCCTAGTTTAGGAGTTATAGCCATTTTAAGATTTTGAATTTTCTTTTTTCTGGTGCATAATATGACCCCCGCTGACGCCTAGTTTAGGAGTTATAGCCATTTTAAGATTTTGAATTTTCTTTTTTTTGGTGCATAATATGACCCCCGCAGACGCCTAGTTAAGTAGTTATAGCCATTTTAAGATTTTGAATTTTTTTTTTCTGGTGCCTAATATGACCCCCGCAGACGCCTAGTTTAGGAGTTATAGCCATTTTAAGATTTTGAATTTTCTTTTTTCTGGTGCATAATATGACCCCCGCAGACGACTAGTTTAGGAGTTATAGCCATTTTAAGATTTTGAATTTTCTTTTTTCTGGTGCATAATATGACCCCCGCAGACGCCTAGTTTAGGAGTTATAGCCATTTAAGATTTTGAATTTTCTTTTTTCTGGTGCATAATATGACCCCCGCAGACGCCTAGTTTAGGAGTTATAGCCATTTTAAGGTTTTGAATTTTTTTTTTCTGGTGCATAATATGACCCCCGCAGACGCCTAGTTTAGGAGTTATAGCCATTTTAAGATTTTGAATTTTCTTTTTTCTGGTGCATAATATGACCCCCGCAGACGCCTAGTTTAGGAGTTATAGCCATTTCAAGATTTTGAATTTTTTTTTTCTGGTGCATAATATGACACCCGCAGACGCCTAGTTTAGGAGTTATAGCCATTTTAAGATTTTGAATTTTCTTTTTTCTGGTGCCTAATATGACCCCCGCAGACGCCTAGTTTAAGAGTTATAGCCATTTTAAGATTTTGAATTTTCTTTTTTCTGGTGCATAATATGACCCCCGCAGACGCCTAGTTTAGGAGTTATAGCCATTTTAAGATTTTGAATTTTCTTTTTTCTGGTGGATAATATGACCCCCGCAGACGCCTAGTTTAGGAGTTATAGCCATTTTAAGATTTTGAATTTTCTTTTTTCTGGTGCATATTATGACCCCCGCAGACGCCTAGTTTAGGAGTTATAGCCATTTTAATATTTTGAATTTTTTGTTTTGGTGCATAATATGACCCCCGCAGACGCCTAGTTTAGGAGTTATAGCCATTTTAAGATTTTGAATTTTCTTTTTTCTGGTGCATAATATGACCCCCGCAGACGCCTAGTTTAGGAGTTATAGCCATTCTAAGATTTTGAATTTTCTTTTTTTTGGTGCATAATATGACCCCCGCAGACGCCTAGTTTAGGAGTTATAGCCATTTTAAGATTTTGAATTTTTTTTTCTGGTGCATAATATGACCCCCGCTGACGCCTAGTTAAGGAGTTAAAGCCATTTTAAGATTTTGAATTTTCTTTTTTCTGGTGCATAATATGACCCCCGCAGAGGCCTAGTTTAGGAGTTATAGCCATTTTAAGATTTTGATTCTTTTTTTTGGTGCATAATATGACCCCCGTAGAGGCCTAGTTTAGGAGTTGTAGCCATTTTAAAATTTTGGATTTTCTTTTTTCTGGTGCATGATATGACCCCCGCAGACGCCTAGTTTAGGAGTTGTAGCCATTTTAAGATTTTGAATTTTCTTTTCTCTGGTGCATAATATGACCCCCGCAGACGCCTAGTTTAGGAGTTATACCCATTTTAAGATTTTGAATTTTCTTTTTTCTGGTGCATAATATGAAACCCGCAGACGCCTAGTTTAGGAGTTATAGCTATTTTAAGATTTTGAATTTTTTTTTCTGGTGCATAATATGACCCCCGCAGACGCCTAGTTTAGGAGTTATGGCCATTTTAAGATTTTGAATTTTTTTTTTTGGTGCATAATATGACCCCTGCAGACGCCTAGTTTAGGAGTTATAGCCATTTTAAGATTTTGAATTTTTTTTTTGTGGTGTATAATATGACCCCCGCAGACGCCTAGTTTAGGAGTTATAGCCATTTTAAGATTTTGAATTTTCTTTTTTGGTGGATAATATGACCCCCGCAGACGCCTAGTTTAGGAGTTATAGCCATTTTAAGATTTTGAATTCTCTTTTCTATGGTGCATAATATGACCCCCGCAGACGCCTAGTTTAGGAGTTATAGCCATTTTAAGATTTTGAATTTTCTTTTTTCTGGTGCATAATATGACCCCCGCAGTCGCCTAGTTTAGGAGTTATAGCCATTTTAAGATTTTGAATTTTCTTTTTTCTGGTGCATAATATGACCCCCGCAGACGCCTAGTTTAGGAGTTATAGCCATTTTAAGATTTTGAATTTCCTTTTTTCTGGTGCATAATATTACCCCCGCAGACGCCTAGTTTAGGAGTTATAGCCATTTTAAGATTTTGAATTTTCTTTTTTCTGGTGCATAATATGACCCCCGCAGACGCCTAGTTTAGGAGTTATAGCCATTTTAAGATTTTGAATTTTTTTTTTTCTGGTGCATAATATGACCCCCGCAGACGCCTAGTTTAGGAGTTATAGACATTTTAAGATTTTGAATTTTTTTTTCTGGTGCATAATATGACCCCCGCAGACGCCTAGTTTAGGAGTTATAGCCATTTTAAGATTTTGAATTTTTTTTTTTGGTGCATAATATGACCCCTGCAGACGCCTAGTTAAGGAGTTATAGCCATTTTAGGATTTTGAATTTTTTTTTTCTGGTGCATAATATGACCCCCGCAGACGCCTAGTTTAGGAGTTATAGCCATTTTATGATTTTGAATTTTCTTTTTTGGTGCATAATATGACCCCCGCAGACGCCTAGTTTAGGAGTTATAGCCATTTTAAGATTTTGAATTTTTTTTTGGTGCATAATATGACCCCCGCAGACGCCTAGTTTAGGAGTTGTAGCCATTTTAAGATTTTGGATTTTCTTTTTTCTGGTGCATAATATGACCCCCGCAGAAGCCTAGTTTAGGAGTTATAGCCATTTTAAGATTTTGAATTTTCTTTTTTTTGGTGCATAATATGACCCCCGCAGACGCCTAGTTAAGGAGTTATAGCCATTTTAAGATTTTGAATTTTCTTTTTTCTGGTGCATAATATGACCCCCGCAGAGGCCTAGTTTAGGAGTTATAGCCATTTTAAGATTTTGATTCTTTTTTTTGGTGCATAATATGACCCCCGTAGAGGCCTAGTTTAGGAGTTGTAGCCATTTTAAAATTTTGGATTTTCTTTTTTTTGGTGCATGATATGACCCCCGCAGACGCCTAGTTTAGGAGTTATAGCCATTTTAAGATTTTGAATTTTCTTTTCTCTGGTGCATAATATGACCCCCGCAGACGCCTAGTTTAGGAGTTATACCCATTTTAAGATTTTGAATTTTCTTTTTTCTGGTGCATAATATGAAACCCGCAGACGCCTAGTTTAGGAGTTATAGCCATTTTAAGATTTTGAATTTTTTTTTCTGGTGCATAATATGACCCCCGCAGACGCCTAGTTTAGGAGTTATGGCCATTTTAAGATTTTGAATTTTTTTTTTTGGTGCATAATATGACCCCTGCAGACGCCTAGTTAAGGAGTTATAGCCATTTTAGGATTTTGAATTTTTTTTTTCTGGTGCATAATATGACCCCCCCACACGCCTAGTTTATGAGTTATAGCCATTTTAAGATTTTGAATTTTTTTTTCTGGTGCAAAATATGACCACCGCAGACGCCTAGTTTAGGAGTTATAGCCATTTTAAGATTTTGAATTTTCTTTTCTCTGGTGCATAATATGACCCCCGCAGACGCCTAGTTTAGGAGTTATAGCCATTTTAAGATTTTGAATTTTTTTTTTCTGGTGCATAATATGACCCCCGCAGACGCCTAGTTTAGGAGTTATAGCCATTTTAAGATTTTGAATTTTTTTTTTTGGTGCATAATATGACCCCTGCAGACGCCTAGTTAAGGTGTTATAGCCATTTTAGGATTTTGAATTTTTTTTTTCTGGTGCATAATATGACCCCCGCAGACGCCTAGTTTAGGAGTTATAGCCATTTTAAGATTTTGAATTCTTTTTTTATGGTGCATAATATGACCCCCGCAGACGCCTAGTTTAGGAGTTATAGCCATTTTAAGATTTTGAATTTTTTTTTTTGCTGCATAATATGACCCCCGCAGACGCCTAGTTTAGGAGTTATAGCCATTTTAAGATTCTGAATTTTCTCTTCTCTGGTGCATAATATGACCCCCGCAGACGCCTAGTTAAGGAGTTATAGCCATTTTAAGATTTTGAATTTTTTTTTTTCTGGTGCATAATATGACTCCCGCAGACGCCTAGTTTAGGAGTTATAGCCATTTTAAGATTTTGAATTTTCTTTTTTGGTGCATAATATGACCCCCGCAGCCGCCTAGTTTAGGAGTTATAGCCATTTTAAGATTTTGAATTCTCTTTTTTATGGTGCATAATATGACCCCGCAGACGCCTAGTTTAGGAGTTATAGCCATTTTAAGATTTTGAATTTTCTTTTTTCTGGTGCATAATATGACCCCCGCAGACGCCTAGTTTAGGAGTTATAGCCATTTTAAGATTTTGAATTTTTTTTTTTGGTGCATAATATGACCCCTGCAGACGCCTAGTTTAGGAGTTATAGCCATTTTAAGATTCTGAATTTTCTCTTCTCTGGTGCATAATACGACCCCCGCAGACGCCTAGTGTAGGAGTTATAGCCATTTTAAGATTTTGAATTCTCTTTTTTATGGTGCATAATATGACCCCCGCAGACGCCTAGTTTAGGAGTTATAGCCATTTTAAGATTTTGAATTTTTTTTTTTGGTGCATAATATGACCCCTGCAGACGCCTAGTTAAGGTGTTATAGCCATTTTAGGATTTTGAATTTTTTTTTTCTGGTGCATAATATGACCCCCGCAGACGCCTAGTTTAGGAGTTATAGCCATTTTCAGATTTTGAATTTTTTTTTTTGGTGCATAATATGACCCCTGCAGACGCCTAGTTAAGGTGTTATAGCCATTTTAGGATTTTGAATTTTTTTTTTCTGGTGCATAATATGACCCCCGCAGACGCCTAGTTTAGGAGTTATAGCCATTTTAAGATTTTGAATTCTTTTTTTATGGTGCATAATATGACCCCGCAGACGCCTAGTTTAGGAGTTATAGCCATTTTACGATTTTGAATTTTTTTTTTCTGGTGCATAATATGACCCCCGCAGACGCCTAGTTTAGGAGTTATAGCCATGTTAAGATTTTGAATTTTTTTTTTTTGGTGCATAATATGACCCACGCAGACGCCTAGTTTAGGAGTTATAGCCATTTTAAGATTTTGAATTTTTATTTTTTGGTGCATAATATGACCCCCGCAGACGCCTAGTTTAGGAGTTACAGATATTTTAAGATTTTGAATTTTTTTTTTTGGTGCATAATATGACCCCCGCAGACGCCTAGTTTAGGAGTTATAGCCATTTTAAGATTTTGAATTTTTTTTTTCTGGTGCATAATATGACCCCCGCAGACGCCTAGTTTAGGAGTTATAGCCATTTTAAGATTTTGAATTTTTTTTTTCTGGTGCATAATATGACCCCCGCAGTCGCCTAGTTTAGGAGTTATAGCCATTTTAAGATTTTGAATTTTCTTTTTTCTGGTGCATAATATGACCCCCGCAGACGCTTAGTTTAGGAGTTATAGCCATTTTAAGATTTTGAATTTTCTTTTTTCTGGTGCATAATATGACCCCCGCAGACGCCTAGTTTAGGAGTTATAGCCATTTTAAGATCTTGAATTTTCTTTTTTCTGGTGCATAATATGACCCCCGCAGACGCCTAGTTTAGGAGTTATAGCCATTTTAAGATTTTGAATTTTCTTTTTTGGTGCATAATATGACCCCCGCAGACGCTTAGTTTAGGAGTTATAGCCATTTTAAGATTTTGAATTCTCTTTTCTATGGTGCATAATATGACCCCCGCAGACGCCTAGTTTAGGAGTTATAGCCATTTTAAGATTTTGAATTCTCTTTTCTATGGTGCATAATATGACCCCCGCAGTCGCCTAGTTTAGGAGTTATAGCCATTTTAAGATTTTGAATTTTTTTTTTTCTGGTGCATAATATGACCCCTGCAGACGCCTAGTTAAGGAGTTATAGCCATTTTAAGATTTTGAATTTTTTTTTTGTGGTGTATAATATGACCCCCGCAGACGCCTAGTTTAGGAGTTATAGCCATTTTAAGATTTTGAATTTTTTTTTTGTGGTGTATAATATGACCCCCGCAGACGCCTAGTTTAGGAGTTATAGCCATTTTAAGATTTTGAATTTTCTTTTTTGGTGCATAATATGACCCCCGCAGACGCTTAGTTTAGGAGTTATAGCCATTTTAAGATTTTGAATTCTCTTTTCTATGGTGCATAATATGACCCCCGCAGACGCCTAGTTTAGGAGTTATAGCCATTTTAAGATTTTGAATTTTTTTTTTCTGGTGCATAATATGACCCCCGCAGTCGCCTAGTTTAGGAGTTATAGCCATTTTAAGATTTTGAATTTTCTTTTTTCTGGTGCATAATATGACCCCCGCAGACGCCTAGTTTAGGAGTTATAGCCATTTTAAGATCTTGAATTTTCTTTTTTCTGGTGCATAATATGACCCCCGCAGACGCCTAGTTTAGGAGTTATAGCCATTTTAAGATTTTGAATTTTCTTTTTTCTGGTGCATAATATGACCCCCGCAGACGCCTAGTTTAGGAGTTATAGCCATTTTAAGATTTTGAATTTTTTTTTTCTGGTGCATAATATGACCCCCGCAGACGCCTAGTTTAGGAGTTATAGCCATTTTAAGATTTTGAATTTTTTTTTCTTTTGCATAATATGACCCCCGCAGACGCCTAGTTTAGGAGTTATAGCCATTTTAAGATTTTGAATTTTTTTTTTTTGGTGCATAATATGACCCCTGCAGACGCCTAGTTAAGGAGTTATAGCCATTTTAGGATTTTGAATTTTTTTTTTCTGGTGCATAATATGACCCCCGCAGACGCCTAGTTTAGGAGTTATAGCCATTTCAAGATTTTGAATTTTCTTTTTTGGTGCATAATATGACCCTTGCAGACGCCTAGTTTAGGAGTTATAGCCATTTTAAGATTTTGAATTTTTTTTTGGTGCATAATATGACCCCCGCAGACGCCTAGTTTAGGAGTTGTAGCCATTTTAAGATTTTGGATTTTCTTTTTTCTGGTGCATAATATGACCCCCGCAGAAGCCTAGTTTAGGAGTTATAGCCATTTTAAGATTTTGAATTTTCTCTTCTCTGGTGCATAATACGACCCCCGCAGACGCCTAGTGTAGGAGATATAGTCATTTTAAGATTTTGAATTCTCTTTTTTATGGTGCATAATATGACCCCCGCAGACGCCTAGTTTAGGAGTTATAGCCATTTTAAGATTTTGATTCTTTTTTTTGGTGCATAATATGACCCCCGCAGAGGCCTAGTTTAGGAGTTATAGCCATTTTAAGATTTTGAATTTTTTTTTGGTGCATAATATGACCCCCGCAGACGCCTAGTTTAGGAGTTGTAGCCATTTTAAGATTTTGGATTTTCTTTTTTCTGGTGCGTGATATGACCCCCGCAGACGCCTAGTTTAGGAGTTATAGCCATTTTAAGATTTTGAATTTTCTTTTCTCTGGTGCATAATATGACCCCCGCAGACGCCTAGTTTAGGAGTTATAGCCATTTTAAGATTTTGAATTTTCTTTTTTCTGGTGCATAATATGACCCCCGCTGACGCCTAGTTTAGGAGTTATAGCCATTTTAAGATTTTGAATTTTTTTTTCTGGTGCATAATATGACCCCCGCAGACGCCTAGTTTAGGAGTTATAGCCATTTTAAGATTTTGAATTTTTTTGTTTGGTGCATAATATGACCCCTGCAGACGTCTAGTTAAGGAGTTATAGCCATTTTAGGATTTTGAATTTTTTTTTTCTGGTGCATAATATGACCCCAGCAGACGCCTAGTTTAGGAGTTATAGCCATTTTATGATTTTGAATTCTTTTTTTATGGTGCATAATATGACCCCCGCAGACGCCTAGTTTAGGAGTTATAGCCATTTTAAGATTTTGAATTTTTTTTTTTGGTGCATAATATGACCCCCGCAGACGCCTAGTTTAGGAGTTATAGCCATTTTAAGATTCTGAATTTTCTCTTCTCTGGTGCATAATATGACCCCCGCAGACGCCTAGTTAAGGAGTTATAGCCATTTTAAGATTTTGAATTTTTTTTTTTCTGGTGCATAATATGACTCCCGCAGACGCCTAGTTTAGGAGTTATAGCCATTTTAAGATTTTGAATTTTCTTTTTTGGTGCATAATATGACCCCCGCAGACGCCTAGTTTAGGAGTTATAGCAATTTTAAGATTTTGAATTCTCTTTTTTATGGTGCATAATATGACCCCGCAGACGCCTAGTTTAGGAGTTATAGCCATTTTAAGATTTTGAATTTTCTTTTTTCTGGTGCATAATATGACCCCCGCAGACGCCTAGTTTAGGAGTTATGGCCATTTTAAGATTTTGAATTTTTTTTTTTGGTGCATAATATGACCCCTGCAGACGCCTAGTTAAGGAGTTATAGCCATTTTAGGATTTTGAATTTTTTTTTTCTGGTGCATAATATGACCCCCCCACACGCCTAGTTTATGAGTTATAGCCATTTTAAGATTTTGAATTTTTTTTTCTGGTGCAAAATATGACCACCGCAGACGCCTAGTTTAGGAGTTATAGCCATTTTAAGATTTTGAATTTTCTTTTCTCTGGTGCATAATATGACCCCCGCAGACGCCTAGTTTAGGAGTTATAGCCATTTTAAGATTTTGAATTTTTTTTTTCTGGTGCATAATATGACCCCCGCAGACGCCTAGTTTAGGAGTTATAGCCATTTTAAGATTTTGAATTTTTTTTTTTGGTGCATAATATGACCCCTGCAGACGCCTAGTTAAGGTGTTATAGCCATTTTAGGATTTTGAATTTTTTTTTTCTGGTGCATAATATGACCCCCGCAGACGCCTAGTTTAGGAGTTATAGCCATTTTAAGATTTTGAATTCTTTTTTTATGGTGCATAATATGACCCCCGCAGACGCCTAGTTTAGGAGTTATAGCCATTTTAAGATTTTGAATTTTTTTTTTTGCTGCATAATATGACCCCCGCAGACGCCTAGTTTAGGAGTTATAGCCATTTTAAGATTCTGAATTTTCTCTTCTCTGGTGCATAATATGACCCCCGCAGACGCCTAGTTAAGGAGTTATAGCCATTTTAAGATTTTGAATTTTTTTTTTTCTGGTGCATAATATGACTCCCGCAGACGCCTAGTTTAGGAGTTATAGCCATTTTAAGATTTTGAATTTTCTTTTTTGGTGCATAATATGACCCCCGCAGCCGCCTAGTTTAGGAGTTATAGCCATTTTAAGATTTTGAATTCTCTTTTTTATGGTGCATAATATGACCCCGCAGACGCCTAGTTTAGGAGTTATAGCCATTTTAAGATTTTGAATTTTCTTTTTTCTGGTGCATAATATGACCCCCGCAGACGCCTAGTTTAGGAGTTATAGCCATTTTAAGATTTTGAATTTTTTTTTTTGGTGCATAATATGACCCCTGCAGACGCCTAGTTTAGGAGTTATAGCCATTTTAAGATTCTGAATTTTCTCTTCTCTGGTGCATAATACGACCCCCGCAGACGCCTAGTGTAGGAGTTATAGCCATTTTAAGATTTTGAATTCTCTTTTTTATGGTGCATAATATGACCCCCGCAGACGCCTAGTTTAGGAGTTATAGCCATTTTAAGATTTTGAATTTTTTTTTTTGGTGCATAATATGACCCCTGCAGACGCCTAGTTAAGGTGTTATAGCCATTTTAGGATTTTGAATTTTTTTTTTCTGGTGCATAATATGACCCCCGCAGACGCCTAGTTTAGGAGTTATAGCCATTTTCAGATTTTGAATTTTTTTTTTTGGTGCATAATATGACCCCTGCAGACGCCTAGTTAAGGTGTTATAGCCATTTTAGGATTTTGAATTTTTTTTTTCTGGTGCATAATATGACCCCCGCAGACGCCTAGTTTAGGAGTTATAGCCATTTTAAGATTTTGAATTCTTTTTTTATGGTGCATAATATGACCCCGCAGACGCCTAGTTTAGGAGTTATAGCCATTTTACGATTTTGAATTTTTTTTTTCTGGTGCATAATATGACCCCCGCAGACGCCTAGTTTAGGAGTTATAGCCATGTTAAGATTTTGAATTTTTTTTTTTTGGTGCATAATATGACCCACGCAGACGCCTAGTTTAGGAGTTATAGCCATTTTAAGATTTTGAATTTTTATTTTTTGGTGCATAATATGACCCCCGCAGACGCCTAGTTTAGGAGTTACAGATATTTTAAGATTTTGAATTTTTTTTTTTGGTGCATAATATGACCCCCGCAGACGCCTAGTTTAGGAGTTATAGCCATTTTAAGATTTTGAATTTTTTTTTTCTGGTGCATAATATGACCCCCGCAGACGCCTAGTTTAGGAGTTATAGCCATTTTAAGATTTTGAATTTTTTTTTTCTGGTGCATAATATGACCCCCGCAGTCGCCTAGTTTAGGAGTTATAGCCATTTTAAGATTTTGAATTTTCTTTTTTCTGGTGCATAATATGACCCCCGCAGACGCTTAGTTTAGGAGTTATAGCCATTTTAAGATTTTGAATTTTCTTTTTTCTGGTGCATAATATGACCCCCGCAGACGCCTAGTTTAGGAGTTATAGCCATTTTAAGATCTTGAATTTTCTTTTTTCTGGTGCATAATATGACCCCCGCAGACGCCTAGTTTAGGAGTTATAGCCATTTTAAGATTTTGAATTTTCTTTTTTGGTGCATAATATGACCCCCGCAGACGCTTAGTTTAGGAGTTATAGCCATTTTAAGATTTTGAATTCTCTTTTCTATGGTGCATAATATGACCCCCGCAGACGCCTAGTTTAGGAGTTATAGCCATTTTAAGATTTTGAATTCTCTTTTCTATGGTGCATAATATGACCCCCGCAGTCGCCTAGTTTAGGAGTTATAGCCATTTTAAGATTTTGAATTTTTTTTTTCTGGTGCATAATATGACCCCTGCAGACGCCTAGTTAAGGAGTTATAGCCATTTTAAGATTTTGAATTTTTTTTTTGTGGTGTATAATATGACCCCCGCAGACGCCTAGTTTAGGAGTTATAGCCATTTTAAGATTTTGAATTTTTTTTTTGTGGTGTATAATATGACCCCCGCAGACGCCTAGTTTAGGAGTTATAGCCATTTTAAGATTTTGAATTTTCTTTTTTGGTGCATAATATGACCCCCGCAGACGCTTAGTTTAGGAGTTATAGCCATTTTAAGATTTTGAATTCTCTTTTCTATGGTGCATAATATGACCCCCGCAGACGCCTAGTTTAGGAGTTATAGCCATTTTAAGATTTTGAATTTTTTTTTTCTGGTGCATAATATGACCCCCGCAGTCGCCTAGTTTAGGAGTTATAGCCATTTTAAGATTTTGAATTTTCTTTTTTCTGGTGCATAATATGACCCCCGCAGACGCCTAGTTTAGGAGTTATAGCCATTTTAAGATCTTGAATTTTCTTTTTTCTGGTGCATAATATGACCCCCGCAGACGCCTAGTTTAGGAGTTATAGCCATTTTAAGATTTTGAATTTTCTTTTTTCTGGTGCATAATATGACCCCCGCAGACGCCTAGTTTAGGAGTTATAGCCATTTTAAGATTTTGAATTTTTTTTTTCTGGTGCATAATATGACCCCCGCAGACGCCTAGTTTAGGAGTTATAGCCATTTTAAGATTTTGAATTTTTTTTTCTTTTGCATAATATGACCCCCGCAGACGCCTAGTTTAGGAGTTATAGCCATTTTAAGATTTTGAATTTTTTTTTTTTGGTGCATAATATGACCCCTGCAGACGCCTAGTTAAGGAGTTATAGCCATTTTAGGATTTTGAATTTTTTTTTTCTGGTGCATAATATGACCCCCGCAGACGCCTAGTTTAGGAGTTATAGCCATTTCAAGATTTTGAATTTTCTTTTTTGGTGCATAATATGACCCTTGCAGACGCCTAGTTTAGGAGTTATAGCCATTTTAAGATTTTGAATTTTTTTTTGGTGCATAATATGACCCCCGCAGACGCCTAGTTTAGGAGTTGTAGCCATTTTAAGATTTTGGATTTTCTTTTTTCTGGTGCATAATATGACCCCCGCAGAAGCCTAGTTTAGGAGTTATAGCCATTTTAAGATTTTGAATTTTCTCTTCTCTGGTGCATAATACGACCCCCGCAGACGCCTAGTGTAGGAGATATAGTCATTTTAAGATTTTGAATTCTCTTTTTTATGGTGCATAATATGACCCCCGCAGACGCCTAGTTTAGGAGTTATAGCCATTTTAAGATTTTGATTCTTTTTTTTGGTGCATAATATGACCCCCGCAGAGGCCTAGTTTAGGAGTTATAGCCATTTTAAGATTTTGAATTTTTTTTTGGTGCATAATATGACCCCCGCAGACGCCTAGTTTAGGAGTTGTAGCCATTTTAAGATTTTGGATTTTCTTTTTTCTGGTGCGTGATATGACCCCCGCAGACGCCTAGTTTAGGAGTTATAGCCATTTTAAGATTTTGAATTTTCTTTTCTCTGGTGCATAATATGACCCCCGCAGACGCCTAGTTTAGGAGTTATAGCCATTTTAAGATTTTGAATTTTCTTTTTTCTGGTGCATAATATGACCCCCGCTGACGCCTAGTTTAGGAGTTATAGCCATTTTAAGATTTTGAATTTTTTTTTCTGGTGCATAATATGACCCCCGCAGACGCCTAGTTTAGGAGTTATAGCCATTTTAAGATTTTGAATTTTTTTGTTTGGTGCATAATATGACCCCTGCAGACGTCTAGTTAAGGAGTTATAGCCATTTTAGGATTTTGAATTTTTTTTTTCTGGTGCATAATATGACCCCAGCAGACGCCTAGTTTAGGAGTTATAGCCATTTTATGATTTTGAATTCTTTTTTTATGGTGCATAATATGACCCCCGCAGACGCCTAGTTTAGGAGTTATAGCCATTTTAAGATTTTGAATTTTTTTTTTTGGTGCATAATATGACCCCCGCAGACGCCTAGTTTAGGAGTTATAGCCATTTTAAGATTCTGAATTTTCTCTTCTCTGGTGCATAATATGACCCCCGCAGACGCCTAGTTAAGGAGTTATAGCCATTTTAAGATTTTGAATTTTTTTTTTTCTGGTGCATAATATGACTCCCGCAGACGACTAGTTTAGGAGTTATAGCCATTTTAAGATTTTGAATTTTCTTTTTTGGTGCATAATATGACCCCCGCAGACGCCTAGTTTAGGAGTTATAGCAATTTTAAGATTTTGAATTCTCTTTTTTATGGTGCATAATATGACCCCGCAGACGCCTAGTTTAGGAGTTATAGCCATTTTAAGATTTTGAATTTTCTTTTTTCTGGTGCATAATATGACCCCCGCAGACGCCTAGTTTAGGAGTTATAGCCATTTTAAGATTTTGAATTTTTTTTTTTGGTGCATAATATGACCCCCGCAGACGCCTAGTTTAGGAGTTATAGCCATTTTAAGATTCTGAATTTTCTCTTCTCTGGTGCATAATACGACCCCCGCAGACGCCTAGTGTAGGAGTTATAGCCATTTTAAGATTTTGAATTCTCTTTTTTATGGTGCATAATATGACCCCCGCAGACGCCTAGTTTAGGAGTTATAGCCATCTTAAGATTTTGAATTTTCTTTTTTCTTTTGCATAATATGACCCCCGCAGACGCCTAGTTTAGGAGTTATAGCCATTTTACGATTTTGAATTTTTTTTTTCTGGTGCATAATATGACCCCCGCAGACGCCTAGTTTAGGAGTTATAGCCATTTTAAGATTTTGAATTTTTTTTTTTGGTGCATAATATGACCCACGCAGACGCCTAGTTTAGGAGTTATAGCCATTTTAAGATTTTGAATTTTTTTTTTTTGGTGCATAATATGACCCCCGCAGACGCCTAGTTTAGGAGTTACAGATATTTTAAGATTTTGAATTTTTTTTTTGGTGCATAATATGACCCCCGCAGACGCCTAGTTTAGGAGTTATAGCCATTTTAAGATTTTGAATTTTTTTTTTTTGGTGCATAATATGACCCCTGCAGACGCCTAGTTAAGGTGTTATAGCCATTTTAGGATTTTGAATTTTTTTTTTCTGGTGCATAATATGACCCCCGCAGACGCCTAGTTTAGGAGTTATAGCCATTTTAAGATTTTGAATTCTTTTTTTATGGTGCATAATATGACCCCGCAGACGCCTAGTTTAGGAGTTATAGAAATTTTACGATTTTGAATTTTTTTTTTCTGGTGCATAATATGACCCCCGCAGACGCCTAGTTTAGGAGTTATAGCCATGTTAAGATTTTGAATTTTTTTTTTTTGGTGCATAATATGACCCACGCAGACGCCTAGTTTAGGAGTTATAGCCATTTTAAGATTTTGAATTTTTATTTTTTGGTGCATAATATGACCCCCGCAGACGCCTAGTTTAGGAGTTACAGATATTTTAAGATTTTGAATTTTTTTTTTTGGTGCATAATATGACCCCCGCAGACGCCTAGTTTAGGAGTTATAGCCATTTTAAGATTTTGAATTTTTTTTTTGTGGTGTATAATATGACCCCCGCAGACGCCTAGTTTAGGAGTTATAGCCATTTTAAGATTTTGAATTTTCTTTTTTGGTGCATAATATGACCCCCGCAGACGCCTAGTTTAGGAGTTATAGCCATTTTAAGATTTTGAATTCTCTTTTCTATGGTGCATAATATGACCCCCGCAGACGCCTAGTTTAGGAGTTATAGCCATTTTAAGATTTTGAATTTTCTTTTTTCTGGTGCATAATATGACCCCCGCAGTCGCCTAGTTTAGGAGTTATAGCCATTTTAAGATTTTGAATTTTCTTTTTTCTGGTGCATAATATGACCCCCGCAGACGCCTAGTTTAGGAGTTATAGCCATTTTAAGATCTTGAATTTTCTTTTTTCTGGTGCATAATATGACCCCCGCAGACGCCTAGTTTAGGAGTTATAGCCATTTTAAGATTTTGAATTTTCTTTTTTCTGGTGCATAATATGACCCCCGCAGACGCCTAGTTTAGGAGTTATAGCCATTTTAAGATTTTGAATTTTTTTTTTCTGGTGCATAATATGACCCCCGCAGACGCCTAGTTTAGGAGTTATAGCCATTTTAAGATTTTGAATTTTTTTTTCTGGTGCATAATATGACCCCCGCAGACGCCTAGTTTAGGAGTTATAGCCATTTTAAGATTTTGAATTTTTTTTTTTGGTGCATAATATGACCCCTGCAGACGCCTAGTTAAGGAGTTATAGCCATTTTAGGATTTTGAATTTTTTTTTTCTGGTGCATAATATGACCCCCGCAGACGCCTAGTTTAGGAGTTATAGCCATTTTAAGATTTTGAATTTTCTTTTTTGGTGCATAATATGACCCCCGCAGACGCCTAGTTTAGGAGTTATAGCCATTTTAAGATTTTGAATTTTTTTTTGGTGCATAATATGACCCCCGCAGACGCCTAGTTTAGGAGTTGTAGCCATTTTAAGATTTTGGATTTTCTTTTTTCTGGTGCATAATATGACCCCCGCAGAAGCCTAGTTTAGGAGTTATAGCCATTTTAAGATTTTGAATTTTCTCTTCTCTGGTGCATAATACGACCCCCGCAGACGCCTAGTGTAGGAGTTATAGCCATTTTAAGATTTTGAATTCTCTTTTTTATGGTGCATAATATGACCCCCGCAGACGCCTAGTTTAGGAGTTATAGCCATTTTAAGATTTTGATTCTTTTTTTTGGTGCATAATATGACCCCCGCAGAGGCCTAGTTTAGGAATTATAGCCATTTTAAGATTTTGAATTTTTTTTTGGTGCATAATATGACCCCCGCAGACGCCTAGTTTAGGAGTTGTAGCCATTTTAAGATTTTGGATTTTCTTTTTTCTGGTGCGTGATATGACCCCCGCAGACGCCTAGTTTAGGAGTTATAGCCATTTTAAGATTTTGAATTTTCTTTTCTCTGGTGCATAATATGACCCCCGCAGACGCCTAGTTTAGGAGTTATAGCCATTTTAAGATTTTGAATTTTCTTTTTTCTGGTGCATAATATGACCCCCGCAGACGCCTAGTTTAGGAGTTATAGCCATTTTAAGATTTTGAATTCTTTTTTTCTGGTGCATAATATGACCCCCGCAGACGCCTAGTTTAGGAGTTATAGCCATTTTAAGATTTTGAATTTTTTTGTTTGGTGCATAATATGACCCCTGCAGACGCCTAGTTAAGGAGTTATAGCCATTTTAGGATTTTGAATTTTTTTTTTCTGGTGCATAATATGACCCCCGCAGACGCCTAGTTTAGGAGTTATAGCCAATTTATGATTTTGAATTCTTTTTTTATGGTGCATAATATGACCCCCGCAGAGGCCTAGTTTAGGAGTTATAGCCATTTTAAGATTTTGAATTTTCTTTTCTCTGGTGCATAATATGACCCCCGCAGACGCCTAGTTTAGGAGTTATAGCCATTTTAAGATTTTGAATTTTCTTTTTTCTGGTGCATAATATGACCCCCGCAGACGCCTAGTTTAGGAGTTATAGCCATTTTAAGATTTTGAATTTTTTTTTCTGGTGCATAATATGACCCCCGCAGACGCCTAGTTTAGGAGTTATAGCCATTTTAAGATTTTGATTCTTTTTTTTGGTGCATTATATGACCCCCGCAGAGGCCTAGTTTAGGAGTTATAGCCATTTTAAGATTTTGAATTTTTTTTTGGTGCATAATATGACCCCCGCAGACGCCTAGTTTAGGAGTTGTAGCCATTTTAAGATTTTGGATTTTCTTTTTTCTGGTGCGTGATATGACCCTCGCAGACGCCTAGTTTAGGAGTTATAGCCATTTTAAGATTTTGAATTTTCTTTTCTCTGGTGCATAATATGACCCCCGCAGACGCCTAGTTTAGGAGTTGTAGCCATTTTAAGATTTTGGATTTTCTTTTTTCTGGTGCGTGATATGACCCCCGCAGACGCCTAGTTTAGGAGTTACAGATATTTTAAGATTTTGAATTTTTTTGTTTGGTGCATAATATGACCCCTGCAGACGTCTAGTTAAGGAGTTATAGCCATTTTAGGATTTTGAATTTTTTTTTTCTGGTGCATAATATGACCCCAGCAGACGCCTAGTTTAGGAGTTATAGCCATTTTATGATTTTGAATTCTTTTTTTATGGTGCATATTATGACCCCCGCAGACGCCTAGTTTAGGAGTTATAGCCATTTTAAGATTTTGAATTTTTTTTTTTGGTGCTTAATATGACCCCCGCAGACGCCTAGTTTAGGAGTTATAGCCATTTTAAGATTCTGAATTTTCTCTTCTCTGGTGCATAATATGACCCCCGCAGACGCCTAGTTAAGGAGTTATAGCCATTTTAAGATTTTGAATTTTTTTTTTTCTGGTGCATAATATGACTCCCGCAGACGCCTAGTTTAGGAGTTATAGCCATTTTAAGATTTTGAATTTTCTTTTTTGGTGCATAATATGACCCCCGCAGACGCCTAGTTTAGGAGTTATAGCCATTTTAAGATTTTGAATTCTCTTTTTTATGGTGCATAATATGACCCCGCAGACGCCTAGTTTAGGAGTTATAGCCATTTTAAGATTTTGAATTTTCTTTTTTCTGGTGCATAATATGACCCCCGCAGACGCCTAGTTTAGGAGTTATAGCCATTTTAAGATTCTGAATTTTCTCTTCTCTGGTGCATAATACGACCCCCGCAGACGCCTAGTGTAGGAGTTATAGCCATTTTAAGATTTTGAATTCTCTTTTTTATGGTGCATAATATGACCCCCGCAGACGCCTAGTTTAGGAGTTATAGCCATCTTAAGATTTTGAATTTTCTTTTTTCTGGTGCATAATATGACCCCCGCAGACGCCTAGTTTAGGAGTTATAGCCATTTTACGATTTTGAATTTTTTTTTTCTGGTGCATAATATGACCCCCGCAGACGCCTAGTTTAGGAGTTATAGCCATTTTAAGATTTTGAATTTTTTTTTTTGGTGCATAATATGACCCACGCAGACGCCTAGTTTAGGAGTTATAGCCATTTTAAGATTTTGAATTTTTTTTTTTTGGTGCATAATATGACCCCCGCAGACGCCTAGTTTAGGAGTTACAGATATTTTAAGATTTTGAATTTTTTTTTTTGGTGCATAATATGACCCCCGCAGACGCCTAGTTTAGGAGTTATAGCCATTTTAAGATTTTGAATTTTTTTTTTTTGGTGCATAATATGACCCCTGCAGACGCCTAGTTAAGGTGTTATAGCCATTTTAGGATTTTGAATTTTTTTTTTCTGGTGCATAATATGACCCCCGCAGACGCCTAGTTTAGGAGTTATAGCCATTTTAAGATTTTGAATTCTTTTTTTATGGTGCATAATATGACCCCGCAGACGCCTAGTTTAGGAGTTATAGAAATTTTACGATTTTGAATTTTTTTTTTCTGGTGCATAATATGACCCCCGCAGACGCCTAGTTTAGGAGTTATAGCCATGTTAAGATTTTGAATTTTTTTTTTTTGGTGCATAATATGACCCACGCAGACGCCTAGTTTAGGAGTTATAGCCATTTTAAGATTTTGAATTTTTATTTTTTGGTGCATAATATGACCCCCGCAGACGCCTAGTTTAGGAGTTACAGATATTTTAAGATTTAGAATTTTTTTTTTTGGTGCATAATATGACCCCCGCAGACGCCTAGTTTAGGAGTTATAGCCATTTTAAGATTTTGAATTTTTTTTTTGGTGCATAATATGACCCCCGCAGACGCCTAGTTTAGGAGTTATAGCCATTTTAAGATTTTGAATTCTCTTTTCTATGGTGCATAATATGACCCCCGCAGACGCCTAGTTTAGGAGTTATAGCCATTTTAAGATTTTGAATTTTCTTTTTTCTGGTGCATAATATGACCCCCGCAGTCGCCTAGTTTAGGAGTTATAGCCATTTTAAGATTTTGAATTTTCTTTTTTCTGGTGCATAATATGACCCCCGCAGACGCCTAGTTTAGGAGTTATAGCCATTTTAAGATCTTGAATTTTCTTTTTTCTGGTGCATAATATGACCCCCGCAGACGCCTAGTTTAGGAGTTATAGCCATTTTAAGATTTTGAATTTTCTTTTTTCTGGTGCATAATATGACCCCCGCAGACGCCTAGTTTAGGAGTTATAGCCATTTTAAGATTTTGAATTTTTTTTTTCTGGTGCATAATATGACCCCCGCAGACGCCTAGTTTAGGAGTTATAGCCATTTTAAGATTTTGAATTTTTTTTTCTGGTGCATAATATAACCCCCGCAGACGCCTAGTTTAGGAGTTATAGCCATTTTAAGATTTTGAATTTTTTTTTTCTGGTGCATAATATGACCCCCGCAGACGCCTAGTTTAGGAGTTATAGCCATTTTAAGATTTTGAATTTTTTTTCTGGTGCATAATATGACCCCCGCAGACGCCTAGTTTAGGAGTTATAGCCATTTTAAGATCTTGAATTTTCTTTTTTCTGGTGCATAATATGACCCCCGCAGAAGCCTAGTTTAGGAGTTATAGCCATTTTAAGATTTTGAATTTTCTCTTCTCTGGTGCATAATACGACCCCCGCAGACGCCTAGTGTAGGAGTTATAGCCATTTTAAGATTTTGAATTCTCTTTTTTATGGTGCATAATATGACCCCCGCAGACGCCTAGTTTAGGAGTTATAGCCATTTTAAGATTTTGATTCTTTTTTTTGGTGCATAATATGACCCCCGCAGAGGCCTAGTTTAGGAGTTATAGCCATTTTAAGATTTTGAATTTTTTTTTGGTGCATAATATGACCCCCGCAGACGCCTAGTTTAGGAGTTGTAGCCATTTTAAGATTTTGGATTTTCTTTTTTCTGGTGCGTGATATGACCCCCGCAGACGCCTAGTTTAGGAGTTATAGCCATTTTAAGATTTTGAATTTTCTTTTCTCTGGTGCATAATATGACCCCCGCAGACGCCTAGTTTAGGAGTTATAGCCATTTTAAGATTTTGAATTTTCTTTTTTCTGGTGCATAATATGACCCCCGCAGACGCCTAGTTTAGGAGTTATAGCCATTTTAAGATTTTGAATTTTTTTTTCTGGTGCATAATATGACCCCCGCAGACGCCTAGTTTAGGAGTTATAGCCATTTTAAGATTTTGAATTTTTTGTTTGGTGCATAATATGACCCCTGCAGACGCCTAGTTAAGGAGTTATAGCCATTTTAGGATTTTGAATTTTTTTTTCTGGTGCATAATATGACCCCCGCAGACGCCTAGTTTAGGAGTTATAGCCATTTTAAGATTTTGAATTTTTTTTTTTGGTGCATAATATGACCCCCGCAGACGCCTAGTTTAGGAGTTATAGCCATTTTAAGATTCTGAATTTTCTCTTCTCTGGTGCATAATATGACCCCCGCAGACGCCTAGTTAAGGAGTTATAGCCATTTTAAGATTTTGAATTTTTTTTTTTCTGGTGCATAATATGGCTCCCGCAGACGCCTAGTTTAGGAGTTATAGCCATTTTAAGATTTTGAATTTTCTTTTTTGGTGCATAATATGACCCCCGCAGACGCCTAGTTTAGGAGTTATAGCCATTTTAAGATTTTGAATTCTCTTTTTTATGGTGCATAATACGACCCCGCAGACGCCTAGTTTAGGAGTTATAGCCATTTTAAGATTTTGAATTTTCTTTTTTCTGGTGCACAATATGACTCCCGCAGACGCCTAGTTTAGGAGTTATAGCCATTTTAAGATTTTGAATTTTTTTTTTTGGTGCATAATATGACCCCCGCAGACGCCTAGTTTAGGAGTTATAGCCATTTTAAGATTCTGAATTTTCTCTTCTCTGGTGCATAATACGACCCCCGCAGACGCCTAGTGTAGGAGTTATAGCCATTTTAAGATTTTGAATTCTCTTTTTTATGGTGCATAATATGACCCCCGCAGACGCCTAGTTTAGGAGTTATAGCCATCTTAAGATTTTGAATTTTCTTTTTTCTGGTGCATAATATGACCCCCGCAGACGCCTAGTTTAGGAGTTATAGCCATTTTACGATTTTGAATTTTTTTTTTCTGGTGCATAATATGACCCCCGCAGACGCCTAGTTTAGGAGTTATAGCCATTTTAAGATTTTGAATTTTTTTTTTTTGGTGCATAATATGACCCACGCAGACGCCTAGTTTAGGAGTTATAGCCATTTTAAGATTTTGAATTTTTTTTTTTTGGTGCATAATATGACCCCCGCAGACGCCTAGTTTAGGAGTTATAGCCATTTTAAGATTTTGAATTTTCTTTTTTGGTGCATAATATGACCCCCGCAGACGCCTAGTTTAGGAGTTATAGCCATTTTAAGATTTTGAATTTTTTTTTTGTGGTGTATAATATGACCCCCGCAGACGCCTAGTTTAGGAGTTATAGCCATTTTAAGATTTTGAATTTTCTTTTTTGGTGCATAATATGACCCCCGCAGACGCCTAGTTTAGGAGTTATAGCCATTTTACGATTTTGAATTTTTTTTTTCTGGTGCATAATATGACCCCCGCAGACGCCTAGTTTAGGAGTTATAGCCATTTTAAGATTTTGAATTCTTTTTTTATGGTGCATAATATGACCCCCGCAGACGCCTAGTTTAGGAGTTATAGCCATTTTAAGATTTTGAATTCTTTTTTTATGGTGCATAATATGACCCCCGCAGTCGCCTAGTTTAGGAGTTATAGCCATTTTAAGATTTTGAATTTTCTTTTTTCTGGTGCATAATATGACCCCCGCAGACGCCTAGTTTAGGAGTTATAGCCATTTTAAGATTTTGAATTTTCTTTTTTCTGGTGCATAATATGACCCCCGCAGACGCCTAGTTTAGGAGTTATAGCCATCTTAAGATTTTGAATTTTCTTTTTTCTGGTGCATAATATGACCCCCGCAGACGCCTAGTTTAGGAGTTATAGCCATTTTACGATTTTGAATTTTTTTTTTCTGGTGCATATTATGACCCCCGCAGACGCCTAGTTTAGGAGTTATAGCCATTTTAAGATTTTGAATTTTTTTTTTTTGGTGCATAATATGACCCACGCAGACGCCTAGTTTAGGAGTTATAGCCATTTTAAGATTTTGAATTTTTTTTTTGTGGTGTATAATATGACCCCCGCAGACGCCTAGTTTAGGAGTTATAGCCATTTTAAGATTTTGAATTTTCTTTTTTGGTGCATAATATGACCCCCGCAGACGCCTAGTTTAGGAGTTATAGCCATTTTAAGATTTTGAATTCTCTTTTCTATGGTGCATAATATGACCCCCGCAGACGCCTAGTTTAGGAGTTATAGCCATTTTAAGATTTTGAATTTTCTTTTTTCTGGTGCATAATATGACCCCCGCAGTCGCCTAGTTTAGGAGTTATAGCCATTTTAAGATTTTGAATTTTCTTTTTTCTGGTGCATAATATGACCCCCGCAGACGCCTAGTTTAGGAGTTATAGCCATTTTAAGATCTTGAATTTTCTTTTTTCTGGTGCATAATATGACCCCCGCAGACGCCTAGTTTAGGAGTTATAGCCATTTTAAGATTTTGAATTTTCTTTTTTCTGGTGCATAATATGACCCCCGCAGACGCATAGTTTAGGAGTTATAGCCATTTTAAGATTTTGAATTTTTTTTTTCTGGTGCATAATATGACCCCCGCAGACGCCTAGTTTAGGAGTTATAGCCATTTTAAGATTTTGAATTTTTTTTTCTGGTGCATAATATGACCCCCGCAGACGCCTAGTTTAGGAGTTATAGCCATTTTAAGATTTTGAATTTTTTTTTTTGGTGCATAATATGACCCCTGCAGACGCCTAGTTAAGGAGTTATAGCCATTTTAGGATTTTGAATTTTTTTTTTCTGGTGCATAATATGACCCCCGCAGACGCCTAGTTTAGGAGTTATAGCCATTTTAAGATTTTGAATTTTCTTTTTTGGTGCATAATATGACCCCCGCAGACGCCTAGTTTAGGAGTTATAGCCATTTTAAGATTTTGATTCTTTTTTTTGGTGCATAATATGACCCCCGCAGACGCCTAGTTTAGGAGTTGTAGCCATTTTAAGATTTTGGATTTTCTTTTTTCTGGTGCATAATATGACCCCCGCAGAAGCCTAGTTTAGGAGTTATAGCCATTTTAAGATTTTGAATTTTCTCTTCTCTGGTGCATAATACGACCCCCGCAGACGCCTAGTGTAGGAGTTATAGCCATTTTAAGATTTTGAATTCTCTTTTTTATGGTGCATAATATGACCCCCGCAGACGCCTAGTTTAGGAGTTATAGCCATTTTAAGATTTTGATTCTTTTTTTTGGTGCATAATATGACCCCCGCAGAGGCCTAGTTTAGGAGTTATAGCCATTTTAAGATTTTGAATTTTTTTTTGGTGCATAATATGACCCCCGCAGACGCCTAGTTTAGGAGTTGTAGCCATTTTAAGATTTTGGATTTTCTTTTTTCTGGTGCGTGATATGACCCCCGCAGACGATTAGTTTAGGAGTTATAGCCATTTTAAGATTTTGAATTTTCTTTTCTCTGGTGCATAATATGACCCCCGCAGACGCCTAGTTTAGGAGTTATAGCCATTTTAAGATTTTGAATTTTCTTTTTTCTGGTGCATAATATGACCCCCGCAGACGCCTAGTTTAGGAGTTATAGCCATTTTAAGATTTTGAATTTTTTTTTCTGGTGCATAATATGACCCCCGCAGACGCCTAGTTTAGGAGTTATAGCCATTTTATGATTTTGAATTCTTTTTTTATGGTGCATAATATGACCCCCGCAGACGCCTAGTTTAGGAGTTATAGCCATTTTAAGATTTTGAATTTTTTTTTTTGGTGCATAATATGACCCCCGCAGACGCCTAGTTTAGGAGTTATAGCCATTTTATGATTTTGAATTCTTTTTTTATGGTGCATAATATGACCCCCGCAGACGCCTAGTTTAGGAGTTATAGCCATTTTAAGATTTTGAATTCTCTTTTTTATGGTGCATAATATGACCCCGCAGACGCCTAGTTTAGGAGTCATAGCCATTTTAAGATTTTGAATTTTCTTTTTTCTGGTGCACAATATGACTCCCGCAGACGCCTAGTTTAGGAGTTATAGCCATTTTAAGATTTTGAATTTTTTTTTTTGGTGCATAATATGACCCCCGCAGACGCCTAGTTTAGGAGTTATAGCCATTTTATGATTTTGAATTCTTTTTTTATGGTGCATAATATGACCCCCGCAGACGCCTAGTTTAGGAGTTATAGCCATTTTATGATTTTGAATTCTTTTTTTATGGTGCATAATATGACCCCCGCAGACGCCTAGTTTAGGAGTTATAGCCATTTTAAGATTTTGAATTTTTTTTTTTGGTGCATAATATGACCCCCGCAGACGCCTAGTTTAGGAGTTATAGCCATTTTAAGATTCTGAATTTTCTCTTCTCTGGTGCATAATATGACCCCCGCAGACGCCTAGTTAAGGAGTTATAGCCATTTTAAGATTTTGAATTTTTTTTTTTCTGGTGCATAATATGACTCCCGCAGCCGCCTAGTTTAGGAGTTATAGCCATTTTAAGATTTTGAATTTTCTTTTTTGGTGCATAATATGACCCCCGCAGACGCCTAGTTTAGGAGTTATAGCCATTTTAAGATTTTGAATTCTCTTTTTTATGGTGCATAATATGACCCCGCAGACGCCTAGTTTAGGAGTTATAGCCATTTTAAGATTTTGAATTTTCTTTTTTCTGGTGCACAATATGACTCCCGCAGACGCCTAGTTTAGGAGTTATAGCCATTTTAAGATTTTGAATTTTTTTTTTTGGTGCATAATATGACCCCCGCAGACGCCTAGTTTAGGAGTTATAGCCATTTTAAGATTCTGAATTTTCTCTTCTCTGGTGCATAATACGACCCCCGCAGACGCCTAGTGTAGGAGTTATAGCCATTTTAAGATTTTGAATTCTCTTTTTTATGGTGCATAATATGACCCCCGCAGACGCCTAGTTTAGGAGTTATAGCCATCTTAAGATTTTGAATTTTCTTTTTTCTGGTGCATAATATGACCCCCGCAGACGCCTAGTTTAGGAGTTATAGCCATTTTACGATTTTGAATTTTTTTTTTCTGGTGCATAATATGACCCCCGCAGACGCCTAGTTTAGGAGTTATAGCCATTTTAAGATTTTGAATTTTTTTTTTTGGTGCATAATATGACCCACGCAGACGCCTAGTTTAGGAGTTATAGCCATTTTAAGATTTTGAATTTTTTTTTTTTGGTGCATAATATGACCCCCGCAGACGCCTAGTTTAGGAGTTACAGATATTTTAAGATTTTGAAATTTTTTTTTTGGTGCATAATATGACCCCCGCAGACGCCTAGTTTAGGAGTTATAGCCATTTTAAGATTTTGAATTTTTTTTTTTTGGTGCATAATATGACCCCCGCAGACGCCTAGTTTAGGAGTTATAGCCATTTTAAGATTTTGAATTTTTTTTTCTGGTGCATAATATGACCCCGCAGACGCCTAGTTTAGGAGTTATAGCCATTTTAAGATTTTGAATTTTCTTTTTTCTGGTGCATGATATGACCCCCGCAGACGCCTAGTTTAGGAGTTATAGCCATTTTAATATTTTGAATTTTCTTTTTTCTGGTGCATGATATGACCCCCGCAGACGCCTAGTTTAGGAGTTACAGCCATTTTAAGATTTTGAATTTTCTTTTTTCTGGTGCATGATATGACCCCCGCAGACGCCTAGTTAAGGAGTTATAGCCATTTTAAGATTTTGAATTTTTTTTTCTGGTGCATAATATGACCCCGCAGACGCCTAGTTTAGGAGTTATAGCCATTTTATGATTTTGAATTCTTTTTTTATGGTGCATAATATGACCCCCGCAGACGCCTAGTTTAGGAGTTATAGCCATTTTAAGATTTTGAATTTTTTTTTTTGGTGCATAATATGACCCCCGCAGACGCCTAGTTTAGGAGTTATAGCCATTTTAAGATTCTGAATTTTCTCTTCTCTGGTGCATAATATGACCCCCGCAGACGCCTAGTTAAGGAGTTATAGCCATTTTAAGATTTTGAATTTTTTTTTTTCTGGTGCATAATATGACTCCCGCAGACGCCTAGTTTAGGAGTTATAGCCATTTTAAGATTTTGAATTTTCTTTTTTGGTGCATAATATGACCCCCGCAGACGCCTAGTTTAGGAGTTATAGCCATTTTAAGATTTTGAATTCTCTTTTTTATGGTGCATAATATGACCCCGCAGACGCCTAGTTTAGGAGTTATAGCCATTTTAAGATTTTGAATTTTCTTTTTTCTGGTGCACAATATGACTCCCGCAGACGCCTAGTTTAGGAGTTATAGCCATTTTAAGATTTTGAATTTTTTTTTTTGGTGCATAATATGACCCCCGCAGACGCCTAGTTTAGGAGTTAAAGCCATTTTAATATTTTGAATTTTCTTTTTCTGGTGCATGATATGACCCCCGCAGACGCCTAGTTTAGGAGTTATAGCCATTTTAAGATTTTGAATTTTCTTTTTTCTGGTGCATAATATGACCCCCGCAGACGCCTAGTTTAGGAGTTATAGCCATCTTAAGATTTTGAATTTTCTTTTTTCTGGTGCATGATATGACCCCCGCCGACGCCTAGTTTAGGAGTTATAGCCATTTTAAGATTTTGAATTTTCTTTTTTCTGGTGCATAATATGACCCCCGCAGACGCCTAGTTTAGGAGTTATAGCCATTTTAAGATTTTGAATTTTTTTTTTTGGTGCATATATTGACCCCCGCAGACGCATAGTTTAGGAGTTATAGCCATTTTAAGATTTTGAATTTTTTTTTTCTGGTGCATAATATGACCCCCGCAGACGCCTAGTTTAGGAGTTATAGCCATTTTAAGATTTTGAATTTTTTTTTTTTGGTGCATAATATGACCCCCGCAGACGCCTAGTTTAGGAGTTATAGCCATTGTAAGATTTTGAATTTTTTTTTCTGGTGCATAATATGACCCCGCAGACGCCTAGTTTAGGAGTTATAGCCATTTTAAGATTATGAATTTTCTTTTTTCTGGTGCATGATATGACCCCCGCAGACGCCTAGTTTAGGAGTTATAGCCATTTTAATATTTTGAATTTTCTTTTTTCTGGTGCATGATATGACCCCCGCAGACGCCTAGTTTAGGAGTTACAGCCATTTTAAGATTTTGAATTTTCTTTTTTCTGGTGCATGATATGACCCCCGCAGACGCCTAGTTTAGGAGTTATAGCCAATTTAATATTTTGAATTTTCTTTTTTCTGGTGCATGATATAACCCCCGCAGACGCCTAGTTTAGGAGTTATAGCCATTTTAATATTTTGAATTTTCTTTTTTCTGGTGCATAATATGACCCCCGCAGACGCCTAGTTTAGGAGTTAAAGCCATTTTAATATTTTGAATTTTCTTTTTCTGGTGCATGATATGACCCCTGCAGACGCCTAGTTTAGGAGTTATAGCCATTTTAAGATTTTGAATTTTCTTTTTTCTGGTGCATAATATGACCCCCGCAGACGCCTAGTTTAGGAGTTATAGCCATCTTAAGATTTTGAATTTTCTTTTTTCTGGTGCATGATATGACCCCCGCCGACGCCTAGTTTAGGAGTTATAGCCATTTTAAGATTTTGAATTTTCTTTTTTCTGGTGCATAATATGACCCCCGCAGACGCCTAGTTTAGGAGTTATAGCCACTTTAAGATTTTGAATTTTTTGTTCTGGTGCATAATATGACCCCAGCAGACGATTAGTTTAGGAGTTATAGACATTTTAAGATTTTGAATTTTTTTTTTTGGTGCATAATATGACCCCTGCAGACGCCTAGTTAAGGAGTTACAGCCATTTTAGGATTTTGAATTTTTTTTTTCTGGTGCATAATATGACCCCCGCAGACGCCTAGTTTAGGAGTTATAGCCATTTTAAGATTTTGAATTCTTTTTTTATGGTGCATAATATGACCCCCGCAGACACCTAGTTTAGGAGTTATAGCCATTTTAAGATTTTGAATTTTTTTTTTTGGTGCATAATATGACCCCCGCAGACGCCTAGTTTAGGAGTTATAGCCATTTTAAGATTCTGAATTTTCTCTTCTCTGGTGCATAATATGACTCCCGCAGACGCCTAGTTTAGGAGTTATAGCCATTTTAAGATTTTGAATTTTCTTTTTTGGTGCATAATATGACCCCCGCAGACGCCTAGTTTAGGAGTTATAGCCATTTTAAGAATTTGAATTTTTTTTTGGTGCATAATATGACCCCCGCAGACGCCTAGTTTAGGAGTTGTAGCCATTTTAAGATTTTGGATTTTCTTTTTTCTGGTGCATAATATGACCCCCGCAGAAGCCTAGTTTAGGAGTTATAGCCATTTTAAGATTTTGAATTTTCTTTTTTGGTGCATAATATGACCCCCGCAGACGCCTAGTTTAGGAGTTATAGCCATTTTAAGATTTTGAATTTTTTTTTGGTGCTTAATATGACCCCCGCAGACGCCTAGTTTAGGAGTTGTAGCCATTTTAAGATTTTGGATTTTCTTTTTTCTGGTGCATTATATGACCCCCGCAGAAGCCTAGTTTAGGAGTTATAGTCATTTTAAGATTTTGAATTTTCTTTTTTTTGGTGCATAATATGACCCCCGCAGACGCCTAGTTAAGGAGTTATAGCCATTTTAAGATTTTGAATTTTCTTTTTTCTGGTGCATAATATGACCCCCGCAGACGCCTAGTTTAGGAGTTATAGCCATTTTAAGATTTTGATTCTTTTTTTTGGTGCATAATATGACCCCCGCAGAGGCCTAGTTTAGGAGTTATAGCCATTTTAAGATTTTGAATTTTTTTTTGGTGCATAATATGACCCCCGCAGACGCCTAGTTTAGGAGTTGTAGCCATTTTAAGATTTTGGATTTTCTTTTTTCTGGTGCGTGATATGACCCCCGCAGACGCCTAGTTTAGGAGTTATAGCCATTTTAAGATTTTGAATTTTCTTTTCTCTGGTGCATAATATGACCCCCGCAGACGCCTAGTTTAGGAGTTATAGCCATTTTAAGATTTTGAATTTTCTTTTTTCTGGTGCATGATATGACCCCCGCAGACGCCTAGTTTAGGAGTTATAGCCATTTTAAGATTTTGAATTTTTTTTTCTGGTGCATAATATGACCCCCGCAGACGCCTAGTTTAGGAGTTATAGCCATTTTAAGATTTTGAATTTTTTTGTTTGGTGCATAATATGACCCCTGCAGACGCCTAGTTAAGGAGTTATAGCCATTTTAGGATTTTGAATTTTTTTTTTCTGGTGCATAATATGACCCCCGCAGACGCCTAGTTTAGGAGTTATAGCCATTTTAAGATTTTGAATTCTTTTTTTATGGTGCATAATATGACCCCCGCAGACGCCTAGTTTAGGAGTTATAGCCGTTTTAAGATTTTGAATTTTTTTTTTTGGTGCATAATATGACCCCCGCAGACGCCTAGTTTAGGAGTTATAGCCATTTTAAGATTCTGAATTTTCTCTTCTCTGGTGCATAATATGACCCCCGCAGACGCCTAGTTAAGGAGTTATAGCCATTTTAAGATTTTGAATTTTTTTTTTTCTGGTGCATAATATCACTCCCGCAGACGCCTAGTTTAGGAGTTATAGCCATTTTAAGATTTTGAATTTTCTTTTTTGGTGCATAATATGACCCCCGCAGACGCCTAGTTTAGGAGTTATAGCCATTTTAAGATTTTGAATTCTCTTTTTTATGGTGCATAATATGACCCCGCAGACGTCTAGTTTAGGAGTTATAGCCATTTTAAGATTCTGAATTTTCTCTTCTCTGGTGCATAATATGACCCCCGCAGACGCCTAGTTAAGGAGTTATAGCCATTTTAAGATTTTGAAATTTTTTTTTTCTGGTGCATAATATGACTCCCGCAGACGCCTAGTTTAGGAGTTATAGCCATTTTAAGATTTTGAATTTTCTTTTTTGGTGCATAATATGACCCCCGCAGACGCCTAGTTTAGGAGTTATAGCCATTTTAAGATTTTGAATTTTTTTTTTTGGTGCATAATATGACCCCCGCAGACGCCTAGTTTAGGAGTTATAGCCATTTTAAGATTCTGAATTTTCTCTTCTCTGGTGCATAATACGACCCCCGCAGACGCCTAGTGTAGGAGTTATAGCCATTTTAAGATTTTGAATTCTCTTTTTTATGGTGCATAATATGACCCCCGCAGACGCCTAGTTTAGGAGTTATAGCCATCTTAAGATTTTGAATTTTCTTTTTTCTGGTGCATAATATGACCCCCGCAGACGCCTAGTTTAGGAGTTATAGCCATCTTAAGATTTTGAATTTTCTTTTTTCTGGTGCATAATATGACCCCCGCAGACGCCTAGTGTAGGAGTTATAGCCATTTTAAGATTTTGAATTCTCTTTTTTATGGTGCATAATATGACCCCCGCAGACGCCTAGTTTAGGAGTTATAGCCATCTTAAGATTTTGAATTTTCTTTTTTTTGGTGCATAATATGACCCCCGCAGACGCCTAGTTTAGGAGTTGTAGCCATTTTAAGATTTTGGATTTTCTTTTTTCTGGTGCGTGATATGACCCCCGCAGACGCCTAGTTTAGGAGTTATAGCCATTTTAATATTTTGAATTTTCTTTTCTCTGGTGCATAATATGACCCCCGCAGACGCCTAGTTTAGGAGTTATAGCCATTTTAAGATTTTGAATTTTCTTTTTTCTGGTGCATAATATGACCCCCGCAGACGCCTAGTTTAGGAGTTATAGCCATTTTAAGATTTTGAATTTTTTTTTCTGGTGCATAATATGACCCCCGCAGACGCCTAGTTTAGGAGTTATAGCCATTTTAAGATTTTGAATTTTTTTGTTTGGTGCATAATATGAGCCCTGCAGACGCCTAGTTAAGGAGTTATAGCCATTTTAGGATTTTGAATTTTTTTTTTCTGGTGCATAATATGACCCCCGCAGACGCCTAGTTTAGGAGTTATAGCCATTTTAAGATTTTGAATTCTTTTTTTATGGTGCATAATATGACCCCCGCAGACGCCTAGTTTAGGAGTTATAGCCATTTTAAGATTTTGAATTTTTTTTTTTGGTGCATAATATGACCCCCGCAGACGCCTAGTTTAGGAGTTATAGCCATTTTAAGATTCTGAATTTTCTCTTCTCTGGTGCATAATATGACCCCCGCAGACGCCTAGTTAAGGAGTTATAGCCATTTTAAGATTTTGAATTTTTTTTTTTCTGGTGCATAATATGACTCCCGCAGACGCCTA
Organism: Volucella zonaria; assembly: GCA_963966105.1. NCBI lineage: Eukaryota > Metazoa > Arthropoda > Insecta > Diptera > Syrphidae > Volucella > Volucella zonaria. The sequence continues at coordinate 1,920,085 of CAWYQB010000254.1, read as the reverse complement.
GTTTAGGAGTTATAGCCATTTTAAGATTTTGAATTTTCTTTTTTGGTGCATAATATGACCCCGCAGACGCCTAGTTTAGGAGTTATAGCCATTTTAAGATTTTGAATTTTCTTTTTTCTGGTGCATGATATGACCCCCGCAGACGCCTAGTTTAGGAGTTATAGCCATTTTAAGATTTTGAATTTTTTTTTTCTGGTGCATAATATGACCCCCGCAGACGCCTAGTTTAGGAGTTATAGTCATTTTAAGATTTTGAATTTTTTTGTTTGGTGCATAATATGACCCCTGCAGACGCCTAGTTAAGGAGTTATAGCCATTTTAGGATTTTGAATTTTTTTTTTCTGGTGCATAATATGACCCCCGCAGACGCCTAGTTTAGGAGTTATAGCCATTTTAAGATTTTGAATTCTTTTTTTATGGTGCATAATATGACCCCCGCAGACGCCTAGTTTAGGAGTTATAGCCATTTTAAGATTTTGAATTTTTTTTTTTGGTGCATAATATGACCCCCGCAGACGCCTAGTTTAGGAGTTATAGCCATTTTAAGATTCTGAATTTTCTCTTCTCTGGTGCATAATATGACCCCCGCAGACGCCTAGTTAAGGAGTTATAGCCATTTTAAGATTTTGAATTTTTTTTTTTCTGGTGCATAATATAACTCCCGCAGACGCCTAGTTTAGGAGTTATAGCCATTTTAAGATTTTGCATTTTCTTTTTTGGTGCTTAATATGACCCCCGCAGACGCCTAGTTTAGGAGTTATAGCCATTTTAAGATTTTGAATTCTCTTTTTTATGGTGCATAATATGACCCCGCAGACGCCTAGTTTAGGAGTTATAGCCATTTTAAGATTTTGAATTTTCTTTTTTCTGGTGCATAATATGACCCCCGCAGACGCCTAGTTTAGGAGTTATAGCCATTTTAAGATTTTGAATGTTTTTTTTTGGTGCATAATATGACCCCCGCAGACGCCTAGTTTAGGAGTTATAGCCATTTTAAGATTCTGAATTTTCTCTTCTCTGGTGCATAATACGACCCCGCAGACGCCTAGTGTAGGAGTTATAGCCATTTTAAGATTTTGAATTCTCTTTTTTATGGTGCATAATATGACCCCCGCAGACGCCTAGTTTAGGAGTTATAGCCATCTTAAGATTTTGAATTTTCTTTTTTCTGGTGCATAATATGACCCCCGCAGACGCCTAGTTTAGGAGTTATAGCCATTTTACGATTTTGAATTTTTTTTTTCTGGTGCATAATATGACCCCCGCAGACGCCTAGTTTAGGAGTTATAGCCATTTTAAGATTTTGAATTTTTTTTTTTTGGTGCATAATATGACCCACGCAGACGCCTAGTTTAGGAGTTATAGCCATTTTAAGATTTTGAATTTTCTTTTTTGGTGCATAATATGACCCCCGCAGACGCCTAGTTTAGGAGTTATAGCCATTTTAAGATTTTGAATTTTTTTTTGGTGCATAATATGACCCCCGCAGACGCCTAGTTTAGGAGTTGTAGCCATGTTAAGATTTTGGACTTTCTTTTTTCTGGTGCATAATATGACCCCCGCAGAAGCCTAGTTTTGGAGTTATAGCCATTTTAAGATTTTGAATTTTCTTTTTTTTGGTGCATAATATGACCCCCGCAGACGCATAGTTAAGGAGTTATAGCCATTTTAAGATTTTGAATTTTCTTTTTTCTGGTGCATAATATGACCCCCGCAGACGCCTAGTTTAGGAGTTATAGCCATTTTAAGATTTTGAATTTTTTTTTCTGGTGCATAATATGACCCCCGCAGAAGCCTAGTTTAGGAGTTATAGCCATTTTAAGATTTTGATTCTTTTTTTTGGTGCATAATATGACCCCCGCAGAGGCCTAGTTTAGGAGTTATAGCCATTTTAAGATTTTGAATTTTTTTTTGGTGCATAATATGACCCCCGCAGACGCCTAGTTTAGGAGTTGTAGCCATTTTAAGATTTTGGATTTTCTTTTTTCTGGTGCGTGATATGACCCCCGCAGACGCCTAGTTTAGGAGTTATAGCCATTTTAATATTTTGAATTTTCTTTTCTCTGGTGCATAATATGACCCCCGCAGACGCCTAGTTTAGGAGTTATAGCCATTTTAAGATTTTGAATTTTCTTTTTTCTGGTGCATAATATGACCCCCGCAGACGCCTAGTTTAGGAGTTATAGCCATTTTACGATTTTGAATTTTTTTTTCTGGTGCATAATATGACCCCCGCAGACGCCTAGTTTAGGAGTTATAGCCATTTTAAGATTTTGAATTTTTTTTTTTTGGTGCATAATATGACCCACGCAGACGCCTAGTTTAGGAGTTATAGCCATTTTAAGATTTTGAATTTTCTTTTTTGGTGCATAATATGACCCCCGCAGACGCCTAGTTTAGGAGTTATAGCCATTTTAAGATTTTGAATTTTTTTTTGGTGCATAATATGACCCCCGCAGACGCCTAGTTTAGGAGTTGTAGCCATTTTAAGATTTTGGATTTTCTTTTTTCTGGTGCATAATATGACCCCCGCAGAAGCCTAGTTTAGGAGTTATAGCCATTTTAAGATTTTGAATTTTCTTTTTTTTGGTGCATAATATGACCCCCGCAGACGCATAGTTAAGGAGTTATAGCCATTTTAAGATTTTGAATTTTCTTTTTTCTGGTGCATAATATGACCCCCGCAGACGCCTAGTTTAGGAGTTATAGCCATTTTAAGATTTTGAATTTTTTTTTCTGGTGCATAATATGACCCCCGCAGAAGCCTAGTTTAGGAGTTATAGCCATTTTAAGATTTTGATTCTTTTTTTTGGTGCATAATATGACCCCCGCAGAGGCCTAGTTTAGGAGTTATAGCCATTTTAAGATTTTGAATTTTTTTTTGGTGCATAATATGACCCCCGCAGACGCCTAGTTTAGGAGTTGTAGCCATTTTAAGATTTTGGATTTTCTTTTTTCTGGTGCGTGATATGACCCCCGCAGACGCCTAGTTTAGGAGTTATAGCCATTTTAAGATTTTGAATTTTCTTTTTTCTGGTGCATAATATGACCCCCGCAGACGCCTAGTTTAGGAGTTATAGCCATTTTAAGATTTTGAATTTTCTTTTTTCTGGTGCATAATATGACCCTCGCAGACGCCTAGTTTAGGAGTTATAGCCATTTTAAGATTTTGAATTTTCTTTTTTCTGGTGCACAATATGACCCCCGCAGACGCCTAGTTTAGGAGTTATAGCCATTTTAAGATTTTGAATTTTCTTTTTTCTGGTGCATAATATGACCCCCGCAGACGCCTAGTTTAGGAGTTATAGCCATTTTAAGATTTTGAATTTTCTTTTTTGTGGTGCATAATATGACCCCCGCAGACGCCTAGTTTAGGAGTTAAAGCCATTTTAAGATTTTGAATTTTCTTTTTTCTGGTGCATAATATGACCCCCGCAGACGCCTAGTTTAGGAGTTATAGCCATTTTAAGATTTTGAATTTTCTTTTTTCTGGTGCATAATATGACCCCCGCAGAAGCCTAGTTTAGGAGTTATAGCCATTTTAAGATTTTGAATTTTCTTTTTTTTGGTGCATAATATGACCCCCGCAGACGCATAGTTAAGGAGTTATAGCCATTTTAAGATTTTGAATTTTCTTTTTTCTGGTGCATAATATGACCCCCGCAGACGCCTAGTTTAGGAGTTATAGCCATTTTAAGATTTTGAATTTTCTTTTTTCTGGTGCATAATATGACCCTCGCAGACGCCTAGTTTAGGAGTTATAGCCATTTTAAGATTTTGAATTTTCTTTTTTCTGGTGCATAATATGACCCCCGCAGACGCCTAGTTTAGGAGTTATAGCCATTTTAAGATTTTGAATTTTCTTTTTTCTGGTGCATAATATGACCCCCGCAGAAGCCTAGTTTAGGAGTTATAGCCATTTTAAGATTTTGAATTTTCTTTTTTCTGGTGCATAATATGACCCCCGCAGACGCCTAGTTTAGGAGTTAAAGCCATTTTAAGATTTTGAATTTTCTTTTTTCTGGTGCATAATATGACCCCCGCAGACGCCTAGTTTAGGAGTTATAGCCATTTTAAGATTTTGAATTTTTTTTTTCTGGTGCATAATATGACCCCCGCAGACGCCTAGTTTAGGAGTTATAGTCATTTTAAGATTTTGAATTTTTTTGTTTGGTGCATAATATGACCCCCGCAGAAGCCTAGTTTAGGAGTTATAGCCATTTTAAGATTTTGAATTTTCTTTTTTCTGGTGCATAATATGACCCCCGCAGACGCCTAGTTTAGGAGTTAAAGCCATTTTAAGATTTTGAATTTTCTTTTTTCTGGTGCATAATATGACCCCCGCAGACGCCTAGTTTAGGAGTTATAGCCATTTTAAGATTTTGAATTTTCTTTTTTCTGGTGCATAATATGACCCCCGCAGACGCCTAGTTTAGGAGTTATAGCCATTTTAAGATTTTGAATTTTTTTTTTCTGGTGCATAATATGACCCCCGCAGACGCCTAGTTTAGGAGTTATAGCCATTTTAAGATTTTGAATTTTTTTTTGGTGCATAATATGACCCCCGCAGACGCCTAGTTTAGGAGTTGTAGCCATTTTAAGATTTTGGATTTTCTTTTTTCTGGTGCATAATATGACCCCCGCAGAAGCCTAGTTTAGGAGTTATAGCCATTTTAAGATTTTGAATTTTCTTTTTTTTGGTGCATAATATGACCCCCGCAGACGCATAGTTAAGGAGTTATAGCCATTTTAAGATTTTGAATTTTCTTTTTTCTGGTGCATAATATGACCCCCGCAGACGCCTAGTTTAGGAGTTATAGCCATTTTAAGATTTTGAATTTTTTTTTCTGGTGCATAATATGACCCCCGCAGAAGCCTAGTTTAGGAGTTATAGCCATTTTAAGATTTTGATTCTTTTTTTTGGTGCATAATATGACCCCCGCAGAGGCCTAGTTTAGGAGTTATAGCCATTTTAAGATTTTGAATTTTTTTTTGGTGCATAATATGACCCCCGCAGACGCCTAGTTTAGGAGTTGTAGCCATTTTAAGATTTTGGATTTTCTTTTTTCTGGTGCGTGATATGACCCCCGCAGACGCCTAGTTTAGGAGTTATAGCCATTTTAAGATTTTGAATTTTCTTTTTTCTGGTGCATAATATGACCCCCGCAGACGCCTAGTTTAGGAGTTATAGCCATTTTAAGATTTTGAATTTTCTTTTTTCTGGTGCATAATATGACCCTCGCAGACGCCTAGTTTAGGAGTTATAGCCATTTTAAGATTTTGAATTTTCTTTTTTCTGGTGCACAATATGACCCCCGCAGACGCCTAGTTTAGGAGTTATAGCCATTTTAAGATTTTGAATTTTCTTTTTTCTGGTGCATAATATGACCCCCGCAGACGCCTAGTTTAGGAGTTATAGCCATTTTAAGATTTTGAATTTTCTTTTTTCTGGTGCATAATATGACCCCCGCAGACGCCTAGTTTAGGAGTTAAAGCCATTTTAAGATTTTGAATTTTCTTTTTTCTGGTGCATAATATGACCCCCGCAGACGCCTAGTTTAGGAGTTATAGCCATTTTAAGATTTTGAATTTTCTTTTTTCTGGTGCATAATATGACCCCCGCAGACGCCCAGTTTAGGAGTTATAGCCATTTTAAGATTTTGAATTTTCTTTTTTCTGGTGCATAATATGACCCCCGCAGACGCCTAGTTTAGGAGTTATAGCCATTTTAAGATTTTGAATTTTCTTTTTTCTGGTGCATAATATGACCCCCGCAGACGCCTAGTTTAGGAGTTAAAGCCATTTTAAGATTTTGAATTTTCTTTTTTCTGGTGCATAATATGACCCCCGCAGACGCCTAGTTTAGGAGTTATAGCCATTTTAAGATTTTGAATTTTCTTTTTTGGTGCATAATATGACCCCCGCAGACGCCTAGTTTAGGAGTTATAGCCATTTTAAGATTTTGAATTTTTTTTTGGTGCATAATATGACCCCCGCAGACGCCTAGTTTAGGAGTTGTAGCCATGTTAAGATTTTGGACTTTCTTTTTTCTGGTGCATAATATGACCCCCGCAGAAGCCTAGTTTTGGAGTTATAGCCATTTTAAGATTTTGAATTTTCTTTTTTTTGGTGCATAATATGACCCCCGCAGACGCATAGTTAAGGAGTTATAGCCATTTTAAGATTTTGAATTTTCTTTTTTCTGGTGCATAATATGACCCCCGCAGAAGCCTAGTTTAGGAGTTATAGCCATTTTAAGATTTTGATTCTTTTTTTTGGTGCATAATATGACCCCCGCAGAGGCCTAGTTTAGGAGTTATAGCCATTTTAAGATTTTGAATTTTTTTTTGGTGCATAATATGACCCCCGCAGACGCCTAGTTTAGGAGTTGTAGCCATTTTAAGATTTTGGATTTTCTTTTTTCTGGTGCGTGATATGACCCCCGCAGACGCCTAGTTTAGGAGTTATAGCCATTTTAATATTTTGAATTTTCTTTTCTCTGGTGCATAATATGACCCCCGCAGACGCCTAGTTTAGGAGTTATAGCCATTTTAAGATTTTGAATTTTCTTTTTTCTGGTGCATAATATGACCCCCGCAGACGCCTAGTTTAGGAGTTATAGCCATTTTACGATTTTGAATTTTTTTTTCTGGTGCATAATATGACCCCCGCAGACGCCTAGTTTAGGAGTTATAGCCATTTTAAGATTTTGAATTTTTTTTTTTTGGTGCATAATATGACCCACGCAGACGCCTAGTTTAGGAGTTATAGCCATTTTAAGATTTTGAATTTTCTTTTTTGGTGCATAATATGACCCCCGCAGACGCCTAGTTTAGGAGTTATAGCCATTTTAAGATTTTGAATTTTTTTTTGGTGCATAATATGACCCCCGCAGACGCCTAGTTTAGGAGTTGTAGCCATTTTAAGATTTTGGATTTTCTTTTTTCTGGTGCATAATATGACCCCCGCAGAAGCCTAGTTTAGGAGTTATAGCCATTTTAAGATTTTGAATTTTCTTTTTTTTGGTGCATAATATGACCCCCGCAGACGCATAGTTAAGGAGTTATAGCCATTTTAAGATTTTGAATTTTCTTTTTTCTGGTGCATAATATGACCCCCGCAGAAGCCTAGTTTAGGAGTTATAGCCATTTTAAGATTTTGATTCTTTTTTTTGGTGCATAATATGACCCCCGCAGAGGCCTAGTTTAGGAGTTATAGCCATTTTAAGATTTTGAATTTTTTTTTGGTGCATAATATGACCCCCGCAGACGCCTAGTTTAGGAGTTGTAGCCATTTTAAGATTTTGGATTTTCTTTTTTCTGGTGCGTGATATGACCCCCGCAGACGCCTAGTTTAGGAGTTATAGCCATTTTAAGATTTTGAATTTTCTTTTTTCTGGTGCATAATATGACCCCCGCAGACGCCTAGTTTAGGAGTTATAGCCATTTTAAGATTTTGAATTTTCTTTTTTCTGGTGCATAATATGACCCTCGCAGACGCCTAGTTTAGGAGTTATAGCCATTTTAAGATTTTGAATTTTCTTTTTTCTGGTGCACAATATGACCCCCGCAGACGCCTAGTTTAGGAGTTATAGCCATTTTAAGATTTTGAATTTTCTTTTTTCTGGTGCATAATATGACCCCCGCAGACGCCTAGTTTAGGAGTTATAGCCATTTTAAGATTTTGAATTTTCTTTTTTCTGGTGCATAATATGACCCCCGCAGACGCCTAGTTTAGGAGTTAAAGGAATTTTAAGATTTTGAATTTTCTTTTTTCTGGTGCATAATATGACCCCCGCAGACGCCTAGTTTAGGAGTTATAGCCATTTTAAGATTTTGAATTTTCTTTTTTCTGGTGCATAATATGACCCCCGCAGAAGCCTAGTTTAGGAGTTATAGCCATTTTAAGATTTTGAATTTTCTTTTTTTTGGTGCATAATATGACCCCCGCAGACGCATAGTTAAGGAGTTATAGCCATTTTAAGATTTTGAATTTTCTTTTTTCTGGTGCATAATATGACCCCCGCAGACGCCTAGTTTAGGAGTTATAGCCATTTTAAGATTTTGAATTTTCTTTTTTCTGGTGCATAATATGACCCTCGCAGACGCCTAGTTTAGGAGTTATAGCCATTTTAAGATTTTGAATTTTCTTTTTTCTGGTGCATAATATGACCCCCGCAGACGCCTAGTTTAGGAGTTATAGCCATTTTAAGATTTTGAATTTTCTTTTTTCTGGTGCATAATATGACCCCCGCAGACGCCTAGTTTAGGAGTTATAGCCATTTTAAGATTTTGAATTTTCTTTTTTCTGGTGCATAATATGACCCCCGCAGACGCCTAGTTTAGGAGTTAAAGCCATTTTAAGATTTTGAATTTTCTTTTTTCTGGTGCATAATATGACCCCCGCAGACGCCTAGTTTAGGAGTTATAGCCATTTTAAGATTTTGAATTTTTTTTTTCTGGTGCATAATATGACCCCCGCAGACGCCTAGTTTAGGAGTTATAGTCATTTTAAGATTTTGAATTTTTTTGTTTGGTGCATAATATGACCCCTGCAGACGCCTAGTTAAGGAGTTATAGCCATTTTAGGATTTTGATTTTTTTTTTTCTGGTGCATAATATGACCCCCGCAGACGCCTAGTTTAGGAGTTATAGCCATTTTAAGATTTTGAATTCTTTTTTTATGGTGCATAATATGACCCCCGCAGACGCCTAGTTTAGGAGTTATAGCCATTTTAAGATTTTGAATTTTTTTTTTTGGTGCATAATATGACCCCCGCAGACGCCTAGTTTAGGAGTTATAGCCATTTTAAGATTCTGAATTTTCTCTTCTCTGGTGCATAATATGACCCCCGCAGACGCCTAGTTAAGGAGATATAGCCATTTTAAGATTTTGAATTTTTTTTTTTCTGGTGCATAATATAACTCCCGCAGACGCCTAGTTTAGGAGTTATAGCCATTTTAAGATTTTGCATTTTCTTTTTTGGTGCTTAATATGACCCCCGCAGACGCCTAGTTTAGGAGTTATAGCCATTTTAAGATTTTGAATTCTCTTTTTTATGGTGCATAATATGACCCCGCAGACGCCTAGTTTAGGAGTTATAGCCATTTTAAGATTTTGAATTTTCTTTTTTCTGGTGCATAATATGACCCCCGCAGACGCCTAGTTTAGGAGTTATAGCCATTTTAAGATTTTGAATGTTTTTTTTTGGTGCATAATATGACCCCCGCAGACGCCTAGTTTAGGAGTTATAGCCATTTTAAGATTCTGAATTTTCTCTTCTCTGGTGCATAATACGACCCCGCAGACGCCTAGTGTAGGAGTTATAGCCATTTTAAGATTTTGAATTCTCTTTTTTATGGTGCATAATTTGACCCCCGCAGACGCCTAGTTTAGGAGTTATAGCCATCTTAAGATTTTGAATTTTCTTTTTTCTGGTGCATAATATGACCCCCGCAGACGCCTAGTTTAGGAGTTATAGCCATTTTACGATTTTGAATTTTATTTTTCTGGTGCATAATATGACCCCCGCAGACGCCTAGTTTAGGAGTTATAGCCATTTTAAGATTTTGAATTTTTTTTTTTGGTGCATAATATGACCCACGCAGACGCCTAGTTTAGGAGTTATAGCCATTTTAAGATTTTGAATTTTCTTTTTTGGTGCATAATATGACCCCCGCAGACGCCTAGTTTAGGAGTTATAGCCATTTTAAGATTTTGAATTTTTTTTTGGTGCATAATATGACCCCCGCAGACGCCTAGTTTAGGAGTTGTAGCCATTTTAAGATTTTGGATTTTCTTTTTTCTGGTGCATAATATGACCCCCGCAGAAGCCTAGTTTTGGAGTTATAGCCATTTTAAGATTTTGAATTTTCTTTTTTTTGGTGCATAATATGACCCCCGCAGACGCATAGTTAAGGAGTTATAGCCATTTTAAGATTTTGAATTTTTTTCTGGTGCATAATATGACCCCCGCAGACGCCTAGTTTAGGAGTTGTAGCCATTTTAAGATTTTGGATTTTCTTTTTTCTGGTGCATAATATGACCCCCGCAGAAGCCTAGTTTAGGAGTTATAGCCATTTTAAGATTTTGAATTTTCTTTTTTTTGGTGCATAATATGACCCCCGCAGACGCATAGTTAAGGAGTTATAGCCATTTTAAGATTTTGAATTTTCTTTTTTCTGGTGCATGATATGACCCCCGCCGACGCCTAGTTTATGAGTTATACCCATTTTAAGATTTTGAATTTTCTTTTTTCTGGTGCATAATATGACCCCCGCAGACGCCTAGTTTAGGAGTTATAGCCATTTTAAGATATTGAATTTTCTTTTTTCTGGTGCATGATATGACCCCCGCCGACGCCTAGTTTAGGAGTTATAGCCATTTTAAGATTTTGAATTTTTTTTTTCTTGTGCATAATATGACCCCCGCAGACGCCTAGTTTAGGAGTTATAGCCATTTTAAGATTCTGAATTTTCTTTTTTCTGGTGCATAATATGACCCCCGCAGACGCCTAGTTTAGGAGTTATAGCCATTTTAATATTTTGAATTTTCTTTTTTCTGGTGCATAATATGACCCCCGCAGACGCCTAGTTTAGGAGTTATAGCCATTTTAATATTTTGAATTTTCTTTTTCTGGTGCATGATATGACCCCCGCAGACGCCTAGTTTAGGAGTTATAGCCATTTTAAGATTTTGAATTTTTTTTTTCTGGTGCATGATATGACCCCCGCAGACGCCTAGTTTAGGAGTTATAGCCATTTTAAGATTTTGAATTTTCTTTTTTCTGGTGCATGATATGACCCCCGCCGACGCCTAGTTTAGGAGTTATAGCCATTTTAAGATTTTGAATTTTTTTTTTCTGGTGCATAATATGACCCCCGCAGACGCCTAGTTAAGGAGTTATAGCCATTTTGAATTTTCTTTTTTCTGGTGCATGATATGACCCCCGCAGACGCTTAGTTTAGGAGTTATAGCCATTTTAAGATTTTGAATTTTTTTTTTGGTGCATAATATGACCCCCGCAGACGCCTAGTTTAGGAGTTATAGCCATTTTAAGATTTTGAATTTTTTTTTTCTGGTGCATAATATGACCCCCGCAGACGCCTAGTTTAGGAGTTATAGCCATTTTAAGATTTTGAATTTTCTTTTTTGGTGCATAATATGACCCCCGCAGACGCCTAGTTTAGGAGTTATAGCCATTTTAAGATTTTGAATTTTCTTTTTTCTGGTGCATAATATGACCCCCGCAGACGCCTAGTTTAGGAGTTATAGCCATTTTAAGATTTTGATTTTTCTTTTTTCTGGTGCATAATATGACCCCCGCAGACGCCAAGTTTAGGAGTTATAGCCATTTTAAGATTTTGAATTTTCTTTTTTCTGGTGCATGATATGACCCCCGCAGACGCCTAGTTTAGGAGTTATAGCCATTTTAAGATTTTGAATTTTTTTTTTTGGTGCATAATATGACCCCCGCAGACGCCTAGTTTAGGAGTTATAGCCATTTTAAGATTTTGAATTTTTTTTTCTGGTGCATAATATGACCCCCGCAGACGCCTAGTTTAGGAGTTATTGCCATTTTAAGGTTTTGAATTTTCTTTTTTCTGGTGCATGATATGACCCCCGCAGACGCCTAGTTTAGGAGTTATAGCCATTTTAAGATTTTGAATTTTTTTTTCTGGTGCATAATATGACCCCCGCAGACGCCTAGTTTAGGAGTTATAGCCATTTTAGAATTTTGATTTTTTTTTTTTGGTGCATAATATGACCCCCGCAGACGCCTAGTTTAGGAGTTATAGCCATTTTAAGAATTTGAATTTTTTTTTTCTGGTGCATAATATGACCCCGGAGACGCCTAGTTTAGGAGTTATAGCCATTTTAAGATTTTGAATTTTCTTTTTTCTGGTGCATAATATGACCCCCGCAGACGCCTAGGTTAGGAGTTATTGCCATTTTAAGATTTTGAATTTTCTTTTTTCTGGTGCATAATATGACCCCCGCAGACGCCTAGTTTAGGAGTTATAGCCATTTTAAGATTTTGAATTTTTTTTTTTGGTGCATAATATGACCCCCGCAGACGCCTAGTTTAGGAGTTATAGCCATTTTAAGATTTTGAATTTTTTTTTTTGTGCATAATATGACCCCCGCAGACGCCTAGTTTAGGAGTTACAGCCATTTTAAAATTTTGAATTTTTTTTTCTGGTGCATAATATGACCCCCGCAGACGCCTAGTTGAGGAGTTATAGCCATATTAAGATTTTGAATTTTTTTTTTTCTGGTGCATGATATGACCCCCGCAGACGCCTAGTTTAGGAGTTATAGCCATTTAAACATTTTGAATTTTCTTTTTTTCTGGTGCATGATATGACCCCCGCAGACGCTTAGTTTAGGAGTTATAGCAATTTTAATATTTTGAATTTTCTTTTTTCTGGTGCATAATATGACCCCAGCAGACGCCTAGTTTAGGAGTTACAGCCATTTTAAGATTTTGAATTTTCTTTTTTCTGGTGCATGATATGACCCCCGCAGACGCCTAGTTTAGGAGTTATAGCCATTTTAATATTTTGAATTTTCTTTTTTCTGGTGCATGATATAACCCCCGCAGACGCCTAGTTAAGGAGTTATAGCCATTTAAATATTTTGAATTTTCTTTTTTCTGGTGCATAATACGATCCCCGCAGACGCCTAGTTTAGGAGTTGTAGCCATTTTAAGATTTTGAATTTTCTTTTTTCTGGTGCATAATATGACCCCCGCCGACGCCTAGTTTAGGAGTTATAGCCATTTTAAGATTTTGATTTTTTTTTTTTGGTGCATAATATGACCCCCGCAGACGCCTAGTTTAGGAGTTATAGCCATTTTAAGATTTTGAATTTTTTTTTTCTGGTGCATAATATGACCCCGGAGACGCCTAGTTTAGGAGTTATAGCCATTTTAAGATTTTGAATTTTCTTTTTTCTGGTGCATAATATGACCCCCGCAGACGCCTAGTTTAGGAGTTATAGCCATTTTAAGATTTTGAATTTTCTTTTTTCTGGTGCATAATATGACTCCCGCAGACGCCTAGTTAAGGAGTTATAGCCATTTTAAGATTTTGAATTTTCTTTTTTCTGGTGCATAATATGACCCCCGCAGACGCCTAGTTTAGGAGTTATAGCCATTTTAAGATTTTGAATTTTCTTTTTTCTGGTGCATGATATGACCCCCGCCGACGCCTAGTTTAGGAGTTGTAGCCATTTTAAGATTTTGAATTTTCTTTTTTCTGGTGCATAATATGACCCCCGCAGACGCCTAGTTTAGGAGTTATAGCCATTTTAAGATTTGGAATTTTCTTTTTTGGTGCATAATATGACCCCCGCAGACGCCTAGTTTAGAAGTTATAGCCATTTTAAGATTTTGAATTTTTTTTTTTGGTGCATAATATGACCCCCGCAGACGCCTAGTGAAGGAGTTATAGCCATTTTAAGATTTTGAATTTTTTTTTGTTGGTGCACAATATGACCCCGGAGACGCCTAGTTAAGGAGTTATAGCCATTTTAAGATTTTGAATTTTTTTTTTTGGTGCGTAATCTGACCCCCGCAGACGCCTAGTTTAGGAGTTATAGCCATTTTAAGATTTTGAATTTTCTTTCTTCTGGTGCATAATATGACCCCCGCAGACGCCTAGTTTAGGAGTTATAGCCATTTTAAGATTTTGATTTTTCTTTTTTCTGGTGCATAATATGACCCCCGCAGACGCCAAGTTTAGGAGTTATAGCCATTTTAAGATTTTGAATTTTCTTTTTTCTGGTGCATGATATGACCCCCGCAGACGCCTAGTTTAGGAGTTATAGCCATTTTAAGATTTTGAATTTTTTTTTTTGGTGCATAATATGACCCCCGCAGACGCCTAGTTTAGGAGTTATAGCCATTTTAAGATTTTGAATTTTTTTTTCTGGTGCATAATATGACCCCCGCAGACGCCTAGTTTAGGAGTTATTGCCATTTTAAGGTTTTGAATTTTCTTTTTTCTGGTGCATGATATGACCCCCGCAGACGCCTAGTTTAGGAGTTATAGCCAATTTAAGATTTTGAATTTTTTTTTCTGGTGCATAATATGACCCCCGCAGACGCCTAGTTTAGGAGTTATAGCCATTTTAAGATTTTGATTTTTTTTTTTTGGTGCATAATATGACCCCCGCAGACGCCTAGTTTAGGAGTTATAGCCATTTTAAGATTTTGAATTTTTTTTTTCTGGTGCATAATATGACCCCGGAGACGCCTAGTTTAGGAGTTATAGCCATTTTAAGATTTTGAATTTTCTTTTTTCTGGTGCATAATATGACCCCCGCAGACGCCTACGTTAGGAGTTATTGCCATTTTAAGATTTTGAATTTTCTTTTTTCTGGTGCATAATATGACCCCCGCAGACGCCTAGTTTAGGAGTTATAGCCATTTTAAGATTTTGAATTTTTTTGTTTGGTGCATAATATGACCCCCGCAGACGCCTAGTTTAGGAGTTATAGCCATTTTAAGATTTTGAATTTTTTTTTTTGTGCATAATATGACCCCCGCAGACGCCTAGTTTAGGAGTTACAGCCATTTTAAGATTTTGAATTTTTTTTCTGGTGCATAATATGACCCCCGCAGACGCCTAGTTGAGGAGTTATAGCCATATTAAGATTTTGAATTTTCTTTTTTCTGGTGCATGATATGACCCCCGCAGACGCCTAGTTTAGGAGTTATAGCCATTTAAATATTTTGAATTTTCTTTTTTTCTGGTGCATGATATGACCCCCGCAGACGCTTAGTTTAGGAGTTATAGCAATTTTAATATTTTGAATTTTCTTTTTTCTGGTGCATAATATGACCCCAGCAGACGCCTAGTTTAGGAGTTACAGCCATTTTAAGATTTTGAATTTTCTTTTTTCTGGTGCATGATATGACCCCCGCAGACGCCTAGTTTAGGAGTTATAGCCATTTTAATATTTTGAATTTTCTTTTTTCTGGTGCATGATATAACCCCCGTAGACGCCTAGTTAAGGAGTTATAGCCATTTAAATATTTTGAATTTTCTTTTTTCTGGTGCATAATACGATCCCCGCAGACGCCTAGTTTAGGAGTTGTAGCCATTTTAAGATTTTGAATTTTCTTTTTTCTGGTGCATAATATGACCCCCGCCGACGCCTAGTTTAGGAGTTATAGCCATTTTAAGATTTTGAATTTTCTTTTTTCTGGTGCATGATATGACCCCCGCCGACGCCTAGTTTAGGAGTTATAGCCATTTTAAGATTTTGAATTTTCTTTTTTCTGGTGCATAATATGACCCCCGCAGACGCCTACGTTAGGAGTTATTGCCATTTTAAGATTTTGAATTTTCTTTTTTCTGGTGCATAATATGACCCCCGCAGACGCCTAGTTTAGGAGTTATAGCCATTTTAAGATTTTGAATTTTTTTGTTTGGTGCATAATATGACCCCCGCAGACGCCTAGTTTAGGAGTTATAGCCATTTTAAGATTTTGAATTTTTTTTTTTGTGCATAATATGACCCCCGCAGACGCCTAGTTTAGGAGTTATAGCCATTTTAAGATTTTGAATTTTTTTTCTGGTGCATAATATGACCCCCGCAGACGCCTAGTTGAGGAGTTATAGCCATATTAAGATTTTGAATTTTCTTTTTTCTGGTGCATGATATGACCCCCGCAGACGCCTAGTTTAGGAGTTATAGCCATTTAAATATTTTGAATTTTCTTTTTTTCTGGTGCATGATATGACCCCCGCAGACGCTTAGTTTAGGAGTTATAGCAATTTTAATATTTTGAATTTTCTTTTTTCTGGTGCATAATATGACCCCAGCAGACGCCTAGTTTAGGAGTTACAGCCATTTTAAGATTTTGAATTTTCTTTTTTCTGGTGCATGATATGACCCCCGCAGACGCCTAGTTTAGGAGTTATAGCCATTTTAATATTTTGAATTTTCTTTTTCTGGTGCATGATATAACCCCCGTAGACGCCTAGTTAAGGAGTTATAGCTATTTAAATATTTTGAATTTTCTTTTTTCTGGTGCATAATACGATCCCCGCAGACGCCTAGTTTAGGAGTTGTAGCCATTTTAAGATTTTGAATTTTCTTTTTTCTGGTGCATAATATGACCCCCGCCGACGCCTAGTTTAGGAGTTATAGCCATTTTAAGATTTTGAATTTTCTTTTTTCTGGTGCATGATATGACCCCCGCCGACGCCTAGTTAAGGAGTTATAGCCATTTTAAGATTTTGAATTTTCTTTTTTCTGGTGCATGATATGACCCCGCAGACGCCTAGTTTAGGAGTTATAGCCATTTTAAGATTTTGAATTTTTTTTTTTGGTGCATAATATGACCCCCGCAGACGCCTAGTTTAGGAGTTATAGCCATTTTAAGATTTTAAATTTTCTTTTTTTTGGTGCATAATATGACCCCGGAGACGCCTAGTTAAGGAGTTATAGCTATTTTAAGATTTTGAATTTTTTTTTTTGGTGCGTAATCTGACCCCCGCAGACGCCTAGTTTAGGAGTTATAGCCATTTTAAGATTCTGAATTTTCTTTTTTCTGGTGCATAATATGACCCCCGCAGACGCCTAGTTTAGGAGTTATAGCCATTTTAAGATTTGGAATTTTCTTTTTTGGTGCATAATATGACAACCGCAGACGCCTAGTTACGGAGTTATAGCCATTTTAAGATTTTGAATTTTCTTTTTTTTGGTGCATAATATGACCCCGGAGACGCCTAGTTAAGGAGTTATAGCTATTTTAAGATTTTGAATTTTTTTTTTTGGTGCGTAATCTGACCCCCGCAGACGCCTAGTTTAGGAGTTATAGCCATTTTAAGATTCTGAATTTTCTTTTTTCTGGTGCATAATATGACCCCCGCAGACGCCTAGTTTAGGAGTTATAGCCATTTTAAGATTTTGAATTTTCTTTTTTTTGGTGCATAATATGACCCCGGAGACGCCTAGTTAAGGAGTTATAGCTATTTTAAGATTTTGAATTTTTTTTTTGGTGCGTAATATGACCCCCGCAGACGCCTAGTTTAGGAGTTATAGCCATTTTAAGATTCTGAATTTTCTTTTTTCTGGTGCATAATATGACCCCCGCAGACGCCTAGTTTAGGAGTTATAGCCATTTTAAGATTTGGAATTTTCTTTTTTGGTGCATAATATGACCCCCGCAGACGCCTAGTTTAGGAGTTATAGCCATTTTAAGATTTTGAATTTTTTTTTTGGTGCATAATATGACCCCCGCAGACGCCTAGTTACGGAGTTATAGCCATTTTAAGATTTTGAATTTTCTTTTTTTTGGTGCATAATATGACCCCGGAGACGCCTAGTTTAGGAGTTATAGCCATTTTAAGATTTTGAATTTTTTTTTTTGGTGCATAATATGACCCCCGCAGACGCCTAGTTTAGGAGTTATAGCCATTTTAAGATTTTGAATTTTTTTTTTCTGGTGCATAATATGACCCCCGCAGACGCCTAGTTTAGGAGTTATAGCCATTTTAAGATTTGGAATTTTCTTTTTTGGTGCATAATATGACCCCCGCAGACGCCTAGTTACGGAGTTATAGCCATTTTAAGATTTTGAATTTTCTTTTTTTTGGTGCATAATATGACCCCGGAGACGCCTAGTTAAGGAGTTACAGCTATTTTAAGATTTTGAATTTTCTTTTTTCTGGTGCGTAATCTGACCCCCGCAGACGCCTAGTTTAGGAGTTATAGCCATTTTAAGATTGTGAATTTTCTTTTTTCTGGTGCATAATATGACCCCCGCAGACGCCTAGTTTAGGAGTTATAGCCATTTTAAGATTTGGAATTTTCTTTTTTGGTGCATAATATGACCCCCGCAGACGCCTAGTTTAGGAGTTATAGCCATTTTAAGATTTTGAATTTTTTTTTGTTGGTGCACAATATGACCCCGGAGACGCCTAGTTAAGGAGTTATAGCCATTTTAAGATTTTGAATTTTTTTTTTTGGTGCGTAATCTGACCCCCGCAGACGCCTAGTTTAGGAGTTATAGCCATTTTAAGATTTTGAATTTTCTTTCTTCTGGTGCATAATATGACCCCCGCAGACGCCTAGTTTAGGAGTTATAGCCATTTTAAGATTTTGATTTTTCTTTTTTCTGGTGCATAATATGACCCCCGCAGACGCCAAGTTTAGGAGTTATAGCCATTTTAAGATTTTGAATTTTCTTTTTTCTGGTGCATGATATGACCCCCGCAGACGCCTAGTTTAGGAGTTATAGCCATTTTAAGATTTTGAATTTTTTTTTTTGGTGCATAATATGACCCCCGCAGACGCCTAGTTTAGGAGTTATAGCCATTTTAAGATTTTGAATTTTTTTTTCTGGTGCATAATATGACCCCCGCAGACGCCTAGTTTAGGAGTTATTGCCATTTTAAGGTTTTGAATTTTCTTTTTTCTGGTGCATGATATGACCCCCGCAGACGCCTAGTTTAGGAGTTATAGCCAATTTAAGATTTTGAATTTTTTTTTCTGGTGCATAATATGACCCCCGCAGACGCCTAGTTTAGGAGTTATAGCCATTTTAAGATTTTGATTTTTTTTTTTTGGTGCATAATATGACCCCCGCAGACGCCTAGTTTAGGAGTTATAGCCATTTTAAGATTTTGAATTTTTTTTTTCTGGTGCATAATATGACCCCGGAGACGCCTAGTTTAGGAGTTATAGCCATTTTAAGATTTTGAATTTTCTTTTTTCTGGTGCATAATATGACCCCCGCAGACGCCTACGTTAGGAGTTATTGCCATTTTAAGATTTTGAATTTTCTTTTTTCTGGTGCATAATATGACCCCCGCAGACGCCTAGTTTAGGAGTTATAGCCATTTTAAGATTTTGAATTTTTTTGTTTGGTGCATAATATGACCCCCGCAGACGCCTAGTTTAGGAGTTATAGCCATTTTAAGATTTTGAATTTTTTTTTTTGTGCATAATATGACCCCCGCAGACGCCTAGTTTAGGAGTTACAGCCATTTTAAGATTTTGAATTTTTTTTCTGGTGCATAATATGACCCCCGCAGACGCCTAGTTGAGGAGTTATAGCCATATTAAGATTTTGAATTTTCTTTTTTCTGGTGCATGATATGACCCCCGCAGACGCCTAGTTTAGGAGTTATAGCCATTTAAATATTTTGAATTTTCTTTTTTTCTGGTGCATGATATGACCCCCGCAGACGCTTAGTTTAGGAGTTATAGCAATTTTAATATTTTGAATTTTCTTTTTTCTGGTGCATAATATGACCCCAGCAGACGCCTAGTTTAGGAGTTACAGCCATTTTAAGATTTTGAATTTTCTTTTTTCTGGTGCATGATATGACCCCCGCAGACGCCTAGTTTAGGAGTTATAGCCATTTTAATATTTTGAATTTTCTTTTTTCTGGTGCATGATATAACCCCCGTAGACGCCTAGTTAAGGAGTTATAGCCATTTAAATATTTTGAATTTTCTTTTTTCTGGTGCATAATACGATCCCCGCAGACGCCTAGTTTAGGAGTTGTAGCCATTTTAAGATTTTGAATTTTCTTTTTTCTGGTGCATAATATGACCCCCGCCGACGCCTAGTTTAGGAGTTATAGCCATTTTAAGATTTTGAATTTTCTTTTTTCTGGTGCATGATATGACCCCCGCCGACGCCTAGTTTAGGAGTTATAGCCATTTTAAGATTTTGAATTTTCTTTTTTCTGGTGCATAATATGACCCCCGCAGACGCCTACGTTAGGAGTTATTGCCATTTTAAGATTTTGAATTTTCTTTTTTCTGGTGCATAATATGACCCCCGCAGACGCCTAGTTTAGGAGTTATAGCCATTTTAAGATTTTGAATTTTTTTGTTTGGTGCATAATATGACCCCCGCAGACGCCTA
Source organism: Volucella zonaria (assembly GCA_963966105.1). NCBI lineage: Eukaryota > Metazoa > Arthropoda > Insecta > Diptera > Syrphidae > Volucella > Volucella zonaria. Next base: position 1,900,191 of record CAWYQB010000254.1, on the reverse strand, counting down.
GTTTAGGAGTTATAGCCATTTTAAGATTTTGAATTTTTTTTTTTGTGCATAATATGACCCCCGCAGACGCCTAGTTTAGGAGTTATAGCCATTTTAAGATTTTGAATTTTTTTTCTGGTGCATAATATGACCCCCGCAGACGCCTAGTTGAGGAGTTATAGCCATATTAAGATTTTGAATTTTCTTTTTTCTGGTGCATGATATGACCCCCGCAGACGCCTAGTTTAGGAGTTATAGCCATTTAAATATTTTGAATTTTCTTTTTTTCTGGTGCATGATATGACCCCCGCAGACGCTTAGTTTAGGAGTTATAGCAATTTTAATATTTTGAATTTTCTTTTTTCTGGTGCATAATATGACCCCAGCAGACGCCTAGTTTAGGAGTTACAGCCATTTTAAGATTTTGAATTTTCTTTTTTCTGGTGCATGATATGACCCCCGCAGACGCCTAGTTTAGGAGTTATAGCCATTTTAATATTTTGAATTTTCTTTTTCTGGTGCATGATATAACCCCCGTAGACGCCTAGTTAAGGAGTTATAGCTATTTAAATATTTTGAATTTTCTTTTTTCTGGTGCATAATACGATCCCCGCAGACGCCTAGTTTAGGAGTTGTAGCCATTTTAAGATTTTGAATTTTCTTTTTTCTGGTGCATAATATGACCCCCGCCGACGCCTAGTTTAGGAGTTATAGCCATTTTAAGATTTTGAATTTTCTTTTTTCTGGTGCATGATATGACCCCCGCCGACGCCTAGTTAAGGAGTTATAGCCATTTTAAGATTTTGAATTTTCTTTTTTCTGGTGCATGATATGACCCCGCAGACGCCTAGTTTAGGAGTTATAGCCATTTTAAGATTTTGAATTTTTTTTTTTGGTGCATAATATGACCCCCGCAGACGCCTAGTTTAGGAGTTATAGCCATTTTAAGATTTTAAATTTTCTTTTTTTTGGTGCATAATATGACCCCGGAGACGCCTAGTTAAGGAGTTATAGCTATTTTAAGATTTTGAATTTTTTTTTTTGGTGCGTAATCTGACCCCCGCAGACGCCTAGTTTAGGAGTTATAGCCATTTTAAGATTCTGAATTTTCTTTTTTCTGGTGCATAATATGACCCCCGCAGACGCCTAGTTTAGGAGTTATAGCCATTTTAAGATTTGGAATTTTCTTTTTTGGTGCATAATATGACAACCGCAGACGCCTAGTTACGGAGTTATAGCCATTTTAAGATTTTGAATTTTCTTTTTTTTGGTGCATAATATGACCCCGGAGACGCCTAGTTAAGGAGTTATAGCTATTTTAAGATTTTGAATTTTTTTTTTTGGTGCGTAATCTGACCCCCGCAGACGCCTAGTGTAGGAGTTATAGCCATTTTAAGATTCTGAATTTTCTTTTTTCTGGTGCATAATATGACCCCCGCAGACGCCTAGTTTAGGAGTTATAGCCATTTTAAGATTTTGAATTTTCTTTTTTTTGGTGCATAATATGACCCCGGAGACGCCTAGTTAAGGAGTTATAGCTATTTTAAGATTTTGAATTTTTTTTTTGGTGCGTAATATGACCCCCGCAGACGCCTAGTTTAGGAGTTATAGCCATTTTAAGATTCTGAATTTTCTTTTTTCTGGTGCATAATATGACCCCCGCAGACGCCTAGTTTAGGAGTTATAGCCATTTTAAGATTTGGAATTTTCTTTTTTGGTGCATAATATGACCCCCGCAGACGCCTAGTTTAGGAGTTATAGCCATTTTAAGATTTTGAATTTTTTTTTTGGTGCATAATATGACCCCCGCAGACGCCTAGTTACGGAGTTATAGCCATTTTAAGATTTTGAATTTTCTTTTTTTTGGTGCATAATATGACCCCGGAGACGCCTAGTTTAGGAGTTATAGCCATTTTAAGATTTTGAATTTTTTTTTTTGGTGCATAATATGACCCCCGCAGACGCCTAGTTTAGGAGTTATAGCCATTTTAAGATTTTGAATTTTTTTTTTCTGGTGCATAATATGACCCCCGCAGACGCCTAGTTTAGGAGTTATAGCCATTTTAAGATTTGGAATTTTCTTTTTTGGTGCATAATATGACCCCCGCAGACGCCTAGTTACGGAGTTATAGCCATTTTAAGATTTTGAATTTTCTTTTTTTTGGTGCATAATATGACCCCGGAGACGCCTAGTTAAGGAGTTACAGCTATTTTAAGATTTTGAATTTTCTTTTTTCTGGTGCGTAATCTGACCCCCGCAGACGCCTAGTTTAGGAGTTATAGCCATTTTAAGATTGTGAATTTTCTTTTTTCTGGTGCATAATATGACCCCCGCAGACGCCTAGTTTAGGAGTTATAGCCATTTTAAGATTTGGAATTTTCTTTTTTGGTGCATAATATGACCCCCGCAGACGCCTAGTTTAGGAGTTATAGCCATTTTAAGATTTTGAATTTTTTTTTTTGGTGCATAATATGACCCCCGCAGACGCCTAGTTACGGAGTTATAGCCATTTTAAGATTTTGAATTTTCTTTTTTTTGGTGCATAATATGACCCCGGAGACGCCTAGTTAAGGAGTTATAGCTATTTTAAGATTTTGAATTTTTTTTTTTGGTGCGTAATCTGACCCCCGCAGACGCCTAGTTTAGGAGTTATAGCCATTTTAAGATTCTGAATTTTCTTTTTTCTGGTGCATAATATGACCCCCGCAGACGCCTAGTTTAGGAGTTATAGCCATTTTAAGATTTGGAATTTTCTTTTTTGGTGCATAATATGACCCCCGCAGACGCCTAGTTACGGAGTTATAGCCATTTTAAGATTTTGAATTTTCTTTTTTTTGGTGCATAATATGACCCCGGAGACGCCTAGTTAAGGAGTTACAGCTATTTTAAGATTTTGAATTTTCTTTTTTCTGGTGCGTAATCTGACCCCCGCAGACGCCTAGTTTAGGAGTTATAGCCATTTTAAGATTGTGAATTTTCTTTTTTCTGGTGCATAATATGACCCTCGCAGACGCCTAGTTTAGGAGTTATAGCCATTTTAAGATTTGGAATTTTCTTTTTTGGTGCATAATATGACCCCCGCAGACGCCTAGTTTAGGAGTTATAGCCATTTTAAGATTTTGAATTTTTTTTTTTGGTGCATAATATGACCCCCGCAGACGCCTAGTTACGGAGTTATAGCCATTTTAAGATTTTGAATTTTCTTTTTTTTGGTGCATAATATGACCCCGGAGACGCCTAGTTAAGGAGTTATAGCTATTTTAAGATTTTGAATTTTTTTTTTTGGTGCGTAATCTGACCCCCGCAGACGCCTAGTTTAGGAGTTATAGCCATTTTAAGATTTTGAATTTTCTTTTTTCTGGTGCATGATATAACCCCCGCAGACGGATAGTTAAGGAGTTATAGCCATTTAAATATTTTGAATTTTCTTTTTTCTGGTGCATAATATGACCCCCGCATTCGCCTGGTTTAGGAGTTATAGCCATTTTAAGATTTTGAATTTTCTTTTTTTTGGTGCATAATATGACCCCGGAGACGCCTAGTTAAGGAGTTATAGCTATTTTAAGATTTTGAATTTTTTTTTTGGTGCGTAATCTGACCCCCGCAGACGCCTAGTTTTAGAGTTATAGCCATTTTAAGATTTTGAATTTTCTTTTTTCTGGTGCATAATATGACCCCCGCAGACGCCTAGTTTAGGAGTTATAGCCATTTTAATATTTTGAATTTTCTTTTTTCTGGTGCATGATATAACCCCCGCAGACGGATAGTTAAGGAGTTATAGCCATTTAAATATTTTGAATTTTCTTTTTTCTGGTGCATAATACGATCCCCGCAGACGCCTAGTTTATGAGTTGTAGCCATTTTAAGATTTGGAATTTTCTTTTTTGGTGCATAATATGACCCCCGCAGACGCCTAGTTTAGGAGTTATAGCCATTTTAAGATTTTGAATTTTTTTTTTTGGTGCATAATATGACCCCCGCAGACGCCTAGTTACGGAGTTATAGCCATTTTAAGATTTTGAATTTTCTTTTTTTTGGTGCATAATATGACCCCGGAGACGCCTAGTTAAGGAGTTATAGCTATTTTAAGATTTTGAATTTTTTTTTGGTGCGTAATCTGACCCCCGCAGACGCCTAGTTTAGGAGTTATAGCCATTTTAAGATTCTGAATTTTCTTTTTTCTGGTGCATAATATGACCCCCGCAGACGCCTAGTTTAGGAGTTATAGCCATTTTAAGATTTGGAATTTTCTTTTTTGGTGCATAATATGACCCCCGCAGACGCCTAGTTTAGGAGTTATAGCCATTTTAAGATTTTGAATTTTTTTTTTTGGTGCATAATATGACCCCCGCAGACGCCTAGTTACGGAGTTATAGCCATTTTAAGATTTTGAATTCTCTTTTTTTTGGTGCATAATATGACCCCGGAGACGCCTAGTTAAGGAGTTATAGCTATTTTAAAATTTTGAATTTTTTTTTTGGTGCGTAATCTGACCCCCGCAGACGCCTAGTTTTAGAGTTATAGCCATTTTAAGATTTTGAATTTTCTTTTTTCTGGTGCATAATATGACCCCCGCAGACGCCTAGTTTAGGAGTTATAGCCATTTTAATATTTTGAATTTTCTTTTTTCTGGTGCATGATATAACCCCCGCAGACGCCTAGTTAAGGAGTTATAGCCATTTAAATATTTTGAATTTTCTTTTTTCTGGTGCATAATACGATCCCCGCAGACGCCTAGTTTATGAGTTGTAGCCATTTTAAGATTTTGAATTTTCTTTTTTCTGGTGCATAATATGACCCCCGCCGACGCCTAGTTTAGGAGTTATAGCCATTTTAAGATTTTGAATTTTCTTTTTTCTGGTGCATGATATGACCCCCGCCGACGCCTAGTTTAGGAGTTATAGCCATTTTACGATTTTGAATTTTCTTTTTTCTGGTGCATAATATGACTCCCGCAGACGCCTAGTTAAGGAGTTATAGCCATTTTAAGATTTTGAATTTTCTTTTTTCTGGTGCATGATATGACCCCCGCAGACGCCTGGTTTAGGAGTTATAGCCATTTTAAGATTTTGAATTTTTTTTTTTGGTGCATAATATGACCCCCGCAGACGCCTAGTTTAGGAGTTATAGCCATTTTAAGATTTTGAATTTTCTTTTTTCTGGTGCATAATATGACTCCCGCAGACGCCTAGTTAAGGAGTTATAGCCATTTTAAGATTTTGAATTTTCTTTTTTCTGGTGCATGATATGACCCCCGCAGACGCCTAGTTTAGGAGTTATAGCCATTTTAAGATTTTGAATTTTTTTTTTGGTGCATAATATGACCCCCGCAGACGCCTAGTTTAGGAGTTATAGCCATTTTAAGATTTTGAATTTTTTTTTTCTGGTGCATAATATGACCCCCGCAGACGCCTAGTTTAGGAGTTATAGCCATTTTAAGATTTGGAATTTTCTTTTTTGGTGCATAATATGACCCCCGCAGACGCCTAGTTTAGGAGTTATAGCCATTTTAAGATTTTGAATTTTTTTTTTTTGGTGCATAATATGACCCCCGCAGACGCCTAGTTACGGAGTTATAGCCATTTTAAGATTTTGAATTTTCTTTTTTTTGGTGCATAATATGACCCCGGAGACGCCTAGTTAAGGAGTTATAGCTATTTTAAGATTTTGAATTTTTTTTTTTGGTGCGTAATCTGACCCCCGCAGACGCCTAGTTTAGGAGTTATAGCCATTTTAAGATTTTGAATTTTCTTTTTTCTGGTGCATAATATGACCCCCGCAGACGCCTAGTTTAGGAGTTATAGCCATTTTAAGATTTGGAATTTTCTTTTTTGGTGCATAATATGACCCCCGCAGACGCCTAGTTTAGGAGTTATAGCCATTTTAAGATTTAGAATTTTTTTTTTTGGTGCATAATATGACCCCCGCAGACGCCTAGTTACGGAGTTATAGCCATTTTAAGATTTTGAATTTTCTTTTTTTTGGTGCATAATATGACCCCGGAGACGCCTAGTTAAGGAGTTATAGCTATTTTAAGATTTTGAATTTTTTTTTTGGTGCGTAATCTGACCCCCGCAGACGCCTAGTTTTAGAGTTATAGCCATTTTAAGATTTTGAATTTTCTTTTTTCTGGTGCATAATATGACCCCCGCAGACGCCTAGTTTAGGAGTTATAGCCATTTTAAGATTTTGAATTTTCTTTTTTCTGGTGCATAATATGACCCCCGCAGACGCCTAGTTTAGGAGTTATAGCCATTTTAAGATTTTGAATTTTCTCTTTTCTGGTGCATGATATGACCCCCGCAGACGCCTAGTTTAGGAGTTATAGCCATTTTAAGATTTTGAATTTTTTTTTTTGGTGCATAATATGACCCCCGCAGACGCCTAGTTTAGGAGTTATAGCCATTTTAAGATTTTGAATTTTTTTTTTTGGTGCATAATATGACCCCCGCAGACGCCTAGTTTAGGAGTTATAGCCATTTTAAGATTTTGAATTTTCTTTTTTCTGGTGCATAATATGACCCCCGCAGACGCCTAGTTTAGGAGTTATAGCCATTTTAAGATTTTGAATTTTTTTTTTTGGTGCATAATATGACACCCGCAGACGCCTAGTTTAGGAGTTATAGCCATTTTAAGATTTTGAATTTTTTTTTCTGGTGCATAATATGACCCCCGCAGACGCCTAGTTTAGGAGTTATTGCCATTTTAAGGTTTTGAATTTTCTTTTTTCTGGTGCATGATATGACCCCCGCAGACGCCTAGTTTAGGAGTTATAGCCATTTTAATATTTGGAATTTTTTTTTCTGGTGCATAATATGACCCCCGCAGACGCCTAGTTTAGGAGTTATAGCCATTTTAAGATTTTGAATTTTTTTTTTTGGTGCATAATATGACCCCCGCAGACGCCTAGTTTAGGAGTTATAGCCATTTTAAGATTTTGAATTTTTTTTTCTGGTGCATAATATGACCCCGGAGACGCCTAGTTTAGGAGTTATAGCCATTTTAAGATTTTGAATTTTCTTTTTTCTGGTGCATAATATGACCCCCGCAGACGCCTAGTTTAGGAGTTATTGCCATTTTAAGATTTTGAATTTTCTTTTTTCTGGTGCATAATATGACCCCCGCAGACGCCTAGTTTAGGAGTTATAGCCATTTTAAGATTTTGAATTTTCTTTTTTCTGGTGCATAATATGCTCCCCGCAGACGCCTAGTTTAGGAGTTATAGCCATTTTAAGATTTTGAATTTTCTTTTTTCTGGTGCATGATATGACCCCCGCAGACGCCTAGTTTAGGAGTTATCGCCATTTTAAGATTTTGAATGTTTTTTTTTGGTGCTTAATATGACATCCGCAGACGCCTAGTTTAGGAGTTATAGATATTTTAAGATTTTGAATTTTTTATTTTGGTGCATAATATGACCCCCGCAGACGCCTACTTTAGGAGTTATAGCCATTTTAAGATTTTGAATTTTCTTTTTTCTGGTGCATAATATGACCCCCGCAGACGCCTAGTTTAGGAGTTATAGCCATTTTAAGATTTTGAATTTTTTTTTTTGGTGCATAATATGACACCCGCAGACGCCTAGTTTAGGAGTTATAGCCATTTTAAGATTTTGAATTTTTTTTTCTGGTGCATAATATGACCCCCGCAGACGCCTAGTTTAGGAGTTATTGCCATTTTAAGATTTTGAATTTTTTTTTTTGGTGCATAATATGACCCCCGCAGACGCCTAGTTTAGGAGTTATAGCCATTTTAAGATTTTGAATTTTTTTTTTTGGTGCATAATATGACCCCCGCAGACGCCTAGTTTAGGAGTTATAGCCATTTTAAGATTTTGAATTTTTTTTTTCTGGTGCATAATATGACCCCGGAGACGCCTAGTTTAGGAGTTATAGCCATTTTAAGATTTTGAATTTTCTTTTTTGGTGCATAATATGACACCCGCAGACGCCTAGTTTAGGAGTTATAGCCATTTTAAGATTTTGAATTTCTTTTTCTGGTGCATAATATGACCACCGCAGACGCCTAGTTTAGGAGTTATTGCCATTTTAAGGTTTTGAATTTTCTTTTTTCTGGTGCATGATATGACCCCCGCAGACGCCTAGTTTAGGAGTTATAGCCATTTTAAGATTTTGAATTTTTTTTTCTGGTGCATAATATGACCCCCGCAGACGCCTAGTTTAGGAGTTATAGCCATTTTAAGATTTTGAATTTTTTTTTTCTGGTGCATAATATGACCCCCGCAGACGCCTAGTTTAGGAGTTATAGCCATTTTAAGATTTTGAATTTTTTTTTTTTGGTGCATAATTTGACCCCCGCAGACGCCTAGTTTAGGAGTTATAGCCATATTAAGATTTTGAATTTTCTTTTTTCTGGTGCATGATATGACCCCCGCAGACGCCTAGTTTAGGAGTTATAGCCATTTAAATATTTTGAATCTTCTTTTTTTCTGGTGCATGATATGACCCCCGCAGACGCCTAGTTTAGGAATTATAGCAATTTTAATATTTTGAATTTTCTTTTTTCTGGTGCATAATATGACCCCAGTAGACGCCTAGTTTAGTAGTTACAGCCATTTTAAGATTTTGAATTTTCTTTTTTCTGGTGCATGATATGACCCCCGCAGACGCCTAGTTTAGGAGTTATAGCCATTTTAATATTTTGAATTTTCTTTTTTCTGGTGCATGATATAACCCCCGCAGACGCCTAGTTAAGGAGTTATAGCCATTTTAATATTTTGAATTTTCTTTTTTCTGGTGCATAATATGACCCCCGCAGACGCCTAGTTTAGGAGTTATAGCCATTTTAAGATTTTGAATTTTCTTTTTTCTGGTGCATAATATGACCCCCGCAGACGCCTAGTTTAGGAGTTATAGCCATTTTAAGATTTTGAATTTTCTCTTTTCTGGTGCATGATATGACCCCCGCAGACGCCTAGTTTAGGAGTTATAGCCATTTTAAGATTTTGAATTTTTTTTTTTTGGTGCATAATTTGACCCCCGCAGACGCCTAGTTTAGGAGTTATAGCCATATTAAGATTTTGAATTTTCTTTTTTCTGGTGCATGATATGACCCCCGCAGACGCCTAGTTTAGGAGTTATAGCCATTTAAATATTTTGAATCTTCTTTTTTTCTGGTGCATGATATGACCCCCGCAGACGCCTAGTTTAGGAGTTATAGCAATTTTAATATTTTGAATTTTCTTTTTTCTGGTGCATAATATGACCCCAGTAGACGCCTAGTTTAGGAGTTACAGCCATTTTAAGATTTTGAATTTTCTTTTTTCTGGTGTATGATATGACCCCCGCAGACGCCTAGTTTAGGAGTTATAGCCATTTTAATATTTTGAATTTTCTTTTTTCTGGTGCATGATATAACCCCCGCAGACGCCTAGTTAAGGAGTTATAGCCATTTTAATATTTTGAATTTTCTTTTTTCTGGTGCATAATATGACCCCCGCAGACGCCTAGTTTAGGAGTTATAGCCATTTTAAGATTTTGAATTTTCTTTTTTCTGGTGCATAATATGACCCCCGCAGACGCCTAGTTTAGGAGTTATAGCCATTTTAAGATTTTGAATTTTCTCTTTTCTGGTGCATGATATGACCCCCGCAGACGCCTAGTTTAGGAGTTATAGCCATTTTAATATTTTGAATTTTCTTTTTTCTGGTGCATGATATAACCCCCGCAGACGCCTAGTTAAGGAGTTATAGCCATTTTAATATTTTGAATTTTCTTTTTTCTGGTGCATGATATAACCCCCGCAGACGCCTAGTTAAGGAGTTATAGCCATTTTAATATTTTGAATTTTCTTTTTTCTGGTGCATAATATGACCCCGGAGACGCCTAGTTAAGGAGTTATAGCTATTTTAAGATTTTGAATTTTCTTTTTTGGTGCATAATATGACACCCGCAGACGCCTAGTTTAGGAGTTATAGCCATTTTAAGATTTGGAATTTTCTTTTTTGGTGCATAATATGACCCCCGCAGACGCCTAGTTTAGGAGTTATAGCCATTTTAAGATTTAGAATTTTTTTTTTTGGTGCATAATATGACCCCCGCAGACGCCTAGTTACGGAGTTATAGCCATTTTAAGATTTTGAATTTTCTTTTTTTTGGTGCATAATATGACCCCGGAGACGCCTAGTTAAGGAGTTATAGCTATTTTAAGATTTTGAATTTTTTTTTTGGTGCGTAATCTGACCCCCGCAGACGCCTAGTTTTAGAGTTATAGCCATTTTAAGATTTTGAATTTTCTTTTTCTGGTGCATAATATGACCCCCGCAGACGCCTAGTTTAGGAGTTATAGCCATTTTAAGATTTTGAATTTTCTTTTTTCTGGTGCATAATATGACCCCCGCAGACGCCTAGTTTAGGAGTTATAGCCATTTTAAGATTTTGAATTTTCTCTTTTCTGGTGCATGATATGACCCCCGCAGACGCCTAGTTTAGGAGTTATAGCCATTTTAAGATTTTGAATTTTTTTTTTTGGTGCATAATATGACCCCCGCAGACGCCTAGTTTAGGAGTTATAGCCATTTTAAGATTTTGAATTTTTTTTTTTGGTGCATAATATGACCCCCGCAGACGCCTAGTTTAGGAGTTATAGCCATTTTAAGATTTTGAATTTTCTTTTTTCTGGTGCATAATATGACCCCCGTAGACGCCTAGTTTAGGAGTTATAGCCATTTTAAGATTTTGAATTTTTTTTTTTGGTGCATAATATGACACCCGCAGACGCCTAGTTTAGGAGTTATAGCCATTTTAAGATTTTGAATTTTTTTTTCTGGTGCATAATATGACCCCCGCAGACGCCTAGTTTAGGAGTTATTGCCATTTTAAGGTTTTGAATTTTCTTTTTTCTGGTGCATGATATGACCCCCGCAGACGCCTAGTTTAGGAGTTATAGCCATTTTAATATTTGGAATTTTTTTTTCTGGTGCATAATATGACCCCCGCAGACGCCTAGTTTAGGAGTTATAGCCATTTTAAGATTTTGAATTTTTTTTTTTGGTGCATAATATGACCCCCGCAGACGCCTAGTTTAGGAGTTATAGCCATTTTAAGATTTTGAATTTTTTTTTCTGGTGCATAATATGACCCCGGAGACGCCTAGTTTAGGAGTTATAGCCATTTTAATATTTTGAATTTTCTTTTTTCTGGTGCATGATATAACCCCCGCAGACGCCTAGTTAAGGAGTTATAGCCATTTTAATATTTTGAATTTTCTTTTTTCTGGTGCATAATATGACCCCGGAGACGCCTAGTTAAGGAGTTATAGCTATTTTAAGATTTTGAATTTTCTTTTTTGGTGCATAATATGACACCCGCAGACGCCTAGTTTAGGAGTTATAGCCATTTTAAGATTTGGAATTTTTTTTTTTGGTGCATAATATGACCCCCGCAGACGCCTAGTTTAGGAGTTATAGCCATTTTAAGATTTTGAATTTTCTTTTTTTTGGTGCATAATATGACCCCGGAGACGCCTAGTTAAGGAGTTATAGCTATTTTAAGATTTTGAATTTTTTTTTTGGTGCGTAATCTGACCCCCGCAGACGCCTAGTTTTAGAGTTATAGCCATTTTAAGATTTTGAATTTTCTTTTTTCTGGTGCATAATATGACCCCCGCAGACGCCTAGTTTAGGAGTTATAGCCATTTTAAGATTTTGAATTTTCTTTTTTCTGGTGCATAATATGACCCCCGCAGACGCCTAGTTTAGGAGTTATAGCCATTTTAAGATTTTGAATTTTCTCTTTTCTGGTGCATGATATGACCCCCGCAGACGCCTAGTTTAGGAGTTATAGCCATTTTAAGATTTTGAATTTTTTTTTTTGGTGCATAATATGACCCCCGCAGACGCCTAGTTTAGGAGTTATAGCCATTTTAAGATTTTGAATTTTTTTTTTTGGTGCATAATATGACCCCCGCAGACGCCTAGTTTAGGAGTTATAGCCATTTTAAGATTTTGAATTTTCTTTTTTCTGGTGCATAATATGACCCCCGTAGACGCCTAGTTTAGGAGTTATAGCCATTTTAAGATTTTGAATTTTTTTTTTTGGTGCATAATATGACACCCGCAGACGCCTAGTTTAGGAGTTATAGCCATTTTAAGATTTTGAATTTTTTTTTCTGGTGCATAATATGACCCCCGCAGACGCCTAGTTTAGGAGTTATTGCCATTTTAAGGTTTTGAATTTTCTTTTTTCTGGTGCATGATATGACCCCCGCAGACGCCCAGTTTAGGAGTTATAGCCATTTTAATATTTGGAATTTTTTTTTCTGGTGCATAATATGACCCCCGCAGACGCCTAGTTTAGGAGTTATAGCCATTTTAAGATTTTGAATTTTTTTTTTTGGTGCATAATATGACCCCCGCAGACGCCTAGTTTAGGAGTTATAGCCATTTTAAGATTTTGAATTTTTTTTTCTGGTGCATAATATGACCCCGGAGACGCCTAGTTTAGGAGTTATAGCCATTTTAAGATTTTGAATTTTCTTTTTTCTGGTGCATAATATGACCCCCGCAGACGCCTAGTTTAGGAGTTATTGCCATTTTAAGATTTTGAATTTTCTTTTTTCTGGTGCATAATATGACCCCCGCAGACGCCTAGTTTAGGAGTTATAGCCATTTTAAGATTTTGAATTTTCTTTTTTCTGGTGCATAATATGCTCCCCGCAGACGCCTAGTTTAGGAGTTAAAGCCATTTTAAGATTTTGAATTTTCTTTTTTCTGGTGCATGATATGACCCCCGCAGACGCCTAGTTTAGGAGTTATCGCCATTTTAAGATTTTGAATGTTTTTTTTTGGTGCTTAATATGACATCCGCAGACGCCTAGTTTAGGAGTTATAGATATTTTAAGATTTTGAATTTTTTATTTTGGTGCATAATATGACCCCCGCAGACGCCTACTTTAGGAGTTATAGCCATTTTAAGATTTTGAATTTTCTTTTTTCTGGTGCATAATATGACCCCCGCAGACGCCTAGTATAGGAGTTATAGCCATTTTAAGATTTTGAATTTTTTTTTTTGGTGCATAATATGACACCCGCAGACGCCTAGTTTAGGAGTTATAGCCATTTTAAGATTTTGAATTTTTTTTTCTGGTGCATAATATGACCCCCGCAGACGCCTAGTTTAGGAGTTATTGCCATTTTAAGATTTTGAATTTTTTTTTTTGGTGCATAATATGACCCCCGCAGACGCCTAGTTTAGGAGTTATAGCCATTTTAAGATTTTGAATTTTTTTTTTTGGTGCATAATATGACCCCCGCAGACGCCTAGTTTAGGAGTTATAGCCATTTTAAGATTTTGAATTTTTTTTTTCTGGTGCATAATATGACCCCGGAGACGCCTAGTTTAGGAGTTATAGCCATTTTAAGATTTTGAATTTTCTTTTTTGGTGCATAATATGACACCCGCAGACGCCTAGTTTAGGAGTTATAGCCATTTTAAGATTTTGAATTTCTTTTTCTGGTGCATAATATGACCACCGCAGACGCCTAGTTTAGGAGTTATTGCCATTTTAAGGTTTTGAATTTTCTTTTTTCTGGTGCATGATATGACCCCCGCAGACGCCTAGTTTAGGAGTTATAGCCATTTTAAGATTTTGAATTTTTTTTTCTGGTGCATAATATGACCCCCGCAGACGCCTAGTTTAGGAGTTATAGCCATTTTAAGATTTTGAATTTTTTTTTTCTGGTGCATAATATGACCCCCGCAGACGCCTAGTTTAGGAGTTATAGCCATTTTAAGATTTTGAATTTTTTTTTTTTGGTGCATAATTTGACCCCCGCAGACGCCTAGTTTAGGAGTTATAGCCATATTAAGATTTTGAATTTTCTTTTTTCTGGTGCATGATATGACCCCCGCAGACGCCTAGTTTAGGAGTTATAGCCATTTAAATATTTTGAATCTTCTTTTTTTCTGGTGCATGATATGACCCCCGCAGACGCCTAGTTTAGGAGTTATAGCAATTTTAATATTTTGAATTTTCTTTTTTCTGGTGCATAATATGACCCCAGTAGACGCCTAGTTTAGGAGTTACAGCCATTTTAAGATTTTGAATTTTCTTTTTTCTGGTGCATGATATGACCCCCGCAGACGCCTAGTTTAGGAGTTATAGCCATTTTAATATTTTGAATTTTCTTTTTTCTGGTGCATGATATAACCCCCGCAGACGCCTAGTTAAGGAGTTATAGCCATTTTAATATTTTGAATTTTCTTTTTTCTGGTGCATAATATGACCCCCGCAGACGCCTAGTTTAGGAGTTATAGCCATTTTAAGATTTTGAATTTTCTTTTTTCTGGTGCATAATATGACCCCCGCAGACGCCTAGTTTAGGAGTTATAGCCATTTTAAGATTTTGAATTTTCTCTTTTCTGGTGCATGATATGACCCCCGCAGACGCCTAGTTTAGGAGTTATAGCCATTTTAAGATTTTGAATTTTTTTTTTTGGTGCATAATATGACCCCCGCAGACGCCTAGTTTAGGAGTTATAGCCATTTTAAGATTTTGAATTTTTTTTTTTGGTGCTTAATATGACCCCCGCAGACGCCTAGTTTAGGAGTTATAGCCATTTTAAGATTTTGAATTTTGTTTTTTCTGGTGTATAATATGACCCCCGCAGACGCCTAGTTTAGGAGTTATAGCCATTTTAAGATTTTGAATTTTTTTTTTTGGTGCATAATATGACACCCGCAGACGCCTAGTTTAGGAGTTATAGCCATTTTAAGATTTTGAATTTTTTTTTCTGGTGCATAATATGACCCCCGCAGACGCCTAGTTTAGGAGTTATTGCCATTTTAAGGTTTTGAATTTTCTTTTTTCTGGTGCATGATATGACCCCCGCAGACGCCTAGTTTAGGAGTTATAGCCATTTTAATATTTGGAATTTTTTTTTCTGGTGCATAATATGACCCCCGCAGACGCCTAGTTTAGGAGTTATAGCCATTTTAAGATTTTGAATTTTTTTTTGGTGCATAATATGACCCCCGCAGACGCGTAGTTTAGGAGTTATAGCCATTTTAAGATTTTGAATTTTTTTTTTCTGGTGCATAATATGACCCCGGAGACGCCTAGTTTAGGAGTTATAGCCATTTTAAGATTTTGAATTTTCTTTTTTCTGGTGCATAATATGACCCCCGCAGACGCCTAGTTTAGGAGTTATTGCCATTTTAAGATTTTGAATTTTCTTTTTTCTGGTGCATAATATGACCCCCGCAGACGCCTAGTTTAGGAGTTATAGCCATTTTAAGATTTTGAATTTTCTTTTTTCTGGTGCATGATATGACCCCCGCAGACGCCTAGTTTAGGAGTTATAGCCATTTTAAGATTGTGAATTTTTTTTTTTGGTGCATAATATGACCCCCGCAGACGCCTAGTTTAGGAGTTATAGCCATTTTAAGATTTTGAATTTTTTATTTTGGTGCATAATATGACCCCCGCAGACGCCTACTTTAGGAGTTATAGCCATTTTAAGATTTTGAATTTTCTTTTTTCTGGTGCATAATATGACCCCCGCAGACGCCTAGTTTAGGAGTTATAGCCATTTTAAGATTTAGAATTTTTTTTTTGGTGCATAATATGACACCCGCAGACGCCTAGTTTAGGAGTTCTAGCCATTTTAAGATTTTGAATTTTTTTTTCTGGTCCATAATATGACCCCCGCAGACGCCTAGTTCAGGAGTTATTGACATTTTAAGATTTTGAATTTTTTTTTCTGGTCCATAATATGACCCCCGCAGACGCCTAGTTTAGGAGCTATAGCCATTTTAAGATTTTGAATTTTTTTTTTTGGTGCATAATATGACCCCCGCAGACGCCTAGTTTAGGAGTTATAGCCATTTTAAGATTTTGAATTTTTTTTTCTGGTCCATAATATGACACCCGCAGACGCCTAGTTTAGGAGCTATAGCCATTTTAAGATTTTGAATTTTTTTTTTTGGTGCATAATATGACCCCCGCAGACGCCTAGTTTAGGAGTTATAGCCATTTTAAGATTTTGAATTTTTTTTTTCTGGTGCATAATATGACCCCGGAGACGCCTAGTTTAGGAGTTATAGCCATTTTAAGATTTTGAATTTTCTTTTTTGGTGCATAATATGACACCCGCAGACGCCTAGTTTAGGAGTTATAGCCATTTTAAGATTTTGAATTTTTTTTTCTGGTGCATAATATGACCATCGCAGACGCCTAGTTTAGGAGTTATTGCCATTTTAAGGTTTTGAATTTTCTTTTTTCTGGTGCATGATATGACCCCCGCAGACGCCTAGTTTAGGAGTTATAGCCATTTTAAGATTTTGAATTTTTTTTTCTGGTGCATAATCTGACCCCCGCAGACGCCTCGTTTAGGAGTTATAGCCATTTTAAGATTTTGAATTTTTTTTTTCTGGTGCATAATATGACCCCGGAGACGCCTAGTTTAGGAGTTATAGCCATTTTAAGATTTTGAATTTTCTTTTTTGGTGCATAATATGACACCCGCAGACGCCTAGTTTAGGAGTTATAGCCATTTTAAGATTTTGAATTTTTTTTTCTGGTGCATAATATGACCATCGCAGACGCCTAGTTTAGGAGTTATTGCCATTTTAAGGTTTTGAATTTTCTTTTTTCTGGTGCATGATATGACCCCCGCAGACGCCTAGTTTAGGAGTTATAGCCATTTTAAGATTTTGAATTTTTTTTTCTGGTGCATAATATGACCCCCGCAGACGCCTCGTTTAGGAGTTATAGCCATTTTAAGATTTTGAATTTTTTTTTTCTGGTGCATAATATGACCCCGGAGACGCCTAGTTTAGGAGTTATAGCCATTTTAAGATTTTGAATTTTCTTTTTTGGTGCATAATATGACACCCGCAGACGCCTAGTTTAGGAGTTATAGCCATTTTAAGATTTTGAATTTTTTATTTTGGTGCATAATATGACCCCCGCAGACGCCTACTTTAGGAGTTATAGCCATTTTAAGATTTTGAATTTTTTTTTCTGGTGCATAATATGACCCCCGCAGACGCCTAGTTTAGGAGTTATAGCCATTTTAAGATTTTGAATTTTTTTTTTTGGTGCATAATATGACACCCGCAGACGCCTAGTTTAGGAGTTATAGCCATTTTAAGATTTTGAATATTTTTTCTGGTCCATAATATGACCCCCGCAAACGCCTACATTCAGGAGTTATTGACATCTTAAGATTTTGAATTTTTTTTTCTGGTCCATAATATAACCCCCGCAGACGCCTAGTTTAGGAGCTATAGCCATTTTAAGATTTTGAATTTTTTTTTTTGGTGCATAATATGACCCCCGCAGACGCCTAGTTTAGGAGTTATAGCCATTTTAAGATTTTGAATTTTTTTTTCTGGTCCATAATATGACCCCCGCAGACGCCTAGTTTAGGAGTTATAGCCATTTTAAGATTTTGAATTTTTTTTTCTGGCCCATAATATGACCCCCGCAGACGCCTAGTTTAGGAGCTATAGCCATTTTAAGATTTTGAATTTTTTTTTTTGGTGCATAATATGACCCCCGCAGACGCCTAGTTTAGGAGTTATAGCCATTTTAAGATTTTGAATTTTTTTTTTCTGGTGCATAATATGACCCCGGAGACGCCTAGTTTAGGAGTTATAGCCATTTTAAGATTTTGAATTTTCTTTTTTGGTGCATAATATGACACCCGCAGACGCCTAGTTTAGGAGTTATAGCCATTTTAAGATTTTGAATTTTTTTTTTCTGGTGCATAATATGACCACCGCAGACGCCTAGTTTAGGAGTTATTGCCATTTTAAGGTTTTGAATTTTCTTTTTTCTGGTGCATGATATGACCCCCGCAGACGCGTAGTTTAGGAGTTATAGCCATTTTAAGATTTTGAATTTTTTTTTCTGGTGCATAATATGACCCCCGCAGACGCCTCGTTTAGGAGTTATAGCCATTTTAAGATTTAGAATTTTTTTTTTCTGGTGCATAATATGACCCCCGCAGACGCCTAGTTTAGGAGTTATAGCCATTTTAAGAATTTGAATTTTTTTTTTGGTGCATAATATGACCCCAGCAGACGCCTAGTTTAGGAGTTATAGCCATTTTAAGATTTTGAATTTTCTTTTTTCTGGTGCATGAAATGACCCCCGCAGACGCCTAGTTTAGGAGTTATAGCCATTTTAAGATTTTGAATTTTTTTTTTCTGGTGCATAATATGACCCCCGCAGACGCCTAGTTTAGGAGTTATAGCCATTTTAAGATTTTGAATTTTTTTTTTTGGTGCATAATATGACCCCCGCAGACGCCTAGTTTAGGAGTTATAGCCATTTTAAGATTTTGAATTTTTTTTTCTGGTGCATAATATGACCCCCGCAGACGCCTAGTTTAGGAGTTATAGCCATATTAAGATTTTGAATTTTCTTTTTTCTGGTGCATGATATGACCCCCGCAGACGCCTAGTTTAGGAGTTATAGCCATTTAAATATTTTGAATTTTCTTTTTTTCTGGTGCATGATATGACCCCCGCAGACGCCTAGTTTAGGAGTTATAGCAATTTTGATATTTTGAATTTTCTTTTTTCTGGTGCATAATATGACCCCAGCAGACGCCTAGTTTAGGAGTTACAGCCATTTTAAGATTTTGAATTTTCTTTTTTCTGGTGCATGATATGACCCCCGCAGACGCCTAGTTTAGGAGTTATAGCCGTTTTAATATTTTGAATTTTCTTTTTTCTGGTGCATGATATAACCCCCGCAGACGCCTAGTTAAGGAGTTATAGCCATTTTAATATTTTGAATTTTCTTTTTTCTGGTGCATAAAATGACCCCCGCAGACGCCTAGTTTAGGAGTTATAGCCATTTTAAGATTTTGAATTTTCTTTTTTCTTGTGCATGATATGACCCCCGCCGACGCCTAGTTTAGGAGTTATAGCCATTTTAAGATTTGGAATTTTCTTTTTTGGTGCATAATATGACCCCCGCAGACGCCTAGTTAAGGAGTTATAGCCATTTTAAGATTTTGAACTTTCTTTTTTTTGGTGCATAATATGACCCTGGAGACGCCTAGTTTAGGAGTTATAGCCATTTTAAGATTTTGAATTTTCTTTTTTCTGGTGCATAATATGATCCCCGCAGACGCCTAGTTTAGGAGTTATAGCCATTTTAAGATTTTGAATTTTCTCTTTTCTGGTGCATGATATGACCCCCGCCGACGCCTAGTTTAGGAGTTATAGCCATTTTAAAATTTTGAATTTTCTTTTTTCTGGTGCATGATATGACCCCCGCAGACGCCTAGTTTAGGAGTTATAGCCATTTTAAGATTTTGAATTTTTTTTTCTGGTGCATAATATGACCCCCGCAGACGCCTCGTTTAGGAGTTATAGCCATTTTAAGATTTTGAATTTTTTTTTTCTGGTGCATGATATGACCCCCGCCGACGCCTGGTTTAGGAGTTATAGCCATTTTAAGATTTGGAATTTTCTTTTTTGGTGCATAATATGACCCCCGCAGACGCCTAGTTAAGGAGTTATAGCCATTTTAAGATTTTGAACTTTCTTTTTTTTGGTGCATAATATGACCCTGGAGACGCCTAGTTTAGGAGTTATAGCCATTTTAAGATTTTGAATTTTCTTTTTTCTGGTGCATAATATGACCCCCGCAGACGCCTAGTTTAGGAGTTATAGCCATTTTAAGATTTTGAATTTTCTTTTTTCTGGTGCATGATATGACCCCCGCCGACGCCTAGTTTAGGAGTTATAGCCATTTTAAGATTTAGAATTTTTTTTTTGGTGCATAATATGACCCCCGCAGACGCCTAGTTTAGGAGTTATAGCCATTTTAAGATTTTGAATTTTTTTTTTCTGGTGGATAATATGACCCCCGCAGACGCCTAGTTTAGGAGTTATAGCCATTTTAAGATTTTGAATTTTTTTTTTCTGGTGCATAATATGACCCCCGCAGACGCCTAGTTTAGGAGTTATAGCCATTTTAAGATTTAGGATTTTTTTTTTTGGTGCATAATATGACCCCCGCAGACGCCTAGTTTAGGAGTTAAAGCCATTTTAAGATTTAGAATTTTTTTTTTCTGGTGGATAATATGACCCCCGCAGACGCCTAGTTTAGGAGTTATAGCCATTTTAAGATTTGGAATTTTCTTTTTTGGTGCATAATATGACCCCCGCAGACGCCTAGTTAAGGAGTTATAGCCATTTTAAGATTTTGAACTTTCTTTTTTTTGGTGCATAATATGACCCTGGAGACGCCTAGTTAAGGAGTTATAGCTATTTTAAGATTTTGAATTTTTTTTTTTGGTGCGTAATCTGACCCCCGCAGACGCCTAGTTTAGGAGTTATAGCCATTTTAAGATTTTGAATTTTCTTTTTTCTGGTGCATATTATGACCCCCGCAGACGCCTAGTTTAGGAGTTATAGCCATTTTAAGATTTTGAATTTTCTTTTTTCTGGTGCATAATATGACCCCCGCAGACGCCTAGTTTAGGAGTTATAGCCATTTTAAGATTTTGAATTTTCTCTTTTCTGGTGCATGATATGACCCCCGCAGACGCCTAGTTTAGGAGTTATAGCCATTTTAAGATTTTGAATTTTTTTTTTTCTGGTGCATAATATGACCCCCGCAGACGCCTAGTTTAGGAGTTATAGCCATTTTAAGATTTTGAATTTTTTTTTTTGGTGCATAATATGACACCCGCAGACGCCTAGTTTAGGAGTTATAGCCATTTTAAGGTTTTGAATTTTTTTTTCTGGTGCATAATATGACCCCCGCAGACGCCTAGTTTAGGAGTTATTGCCACTTTAAGGTTTTGAATTTTCTTTTTTCTGGTGCATGATATGACCCCGCAGACGCCTAGTTTAGGAGTTAAAGCCATTTTAAGATTTTGAATTTTTTTTCTGGTGCATAATATGACCCCCGCAGGCGCCTAGTTTAGGAGTTATAGCCATTTTAAGATTTTGAATTTTTTTTTTTGGTGCATAATATGACCCCCGCAGACGCCTAGTTTAGGAGTTATAACCATTTTAAGATTTTGAATTTTTTTTTTCTGGTGCATAATATGACCCCGGAGACGCCTAGTTTAGGAGTTATTGCCATTTTAAGATTTTGAATTATCTTTTTTCTGGTGCATAATATGACCCACGCAGACGCCTAGTTTAGGAGTTATAGCCATTTTAAGATTTTGAATTTTCTTTTTTCTGGTGCATAATATGACCCCCGCAGACGCCTACTTTAGGAGTTATAGCCATTTTAAGATTTTGAATTTTTTTTTCTGGTGCATAATATGACCCCCGCAGACGCCTAGTTTAGGAGTTATTGCCATTTTAAGATTTTGAATTTTTTTTTTTGGTGCATAATATGACCCCCGCAGACGCCTAGTTTAGGAGTTATAGCCATTTTAAGATTTTGAATTTTTTTTTTTGGTGCATAATATGACCCCCGCAGACGCCTAGTTTAGGAGTTATAGCCATTTTAAGATTTTGAATTTTTTTTTTCTGGTGCATAATATGACCCCGGAGACGCCTAGTTTAGGAGTTATAGCCATTTTAAGATTTTGAATTTTTTTTTCTGGTGCATAATATGACCCCCGCAGACGCCTAGTTTAGGAGTTATTGCCATTTTAAGATTTTGAATTTTTTTTTTGGTGCATAATATGACCCCCGCAGACGCCTAGTTTAGGAGTTATAGCCATTTTAAGATTTTGAATTTTTTTTTTTGGTGCATAATATGACCCCCGCAGACGCCTAGTTTAGGAGTTATAGCCATTTTAAGATTTTGAATTTTTTTTTCTGGTGCATAATATGACCACCGCAGGCGCCTAGTTTAGGAGTTATTGCCATTTTAAGGTTTTGAATTTTCTTTTTTCTGGTGCATGATATGACCCCCGCAGACGCCTAGTTTAGGAGTTATAGCCATTTTAAGATTTTGAATTTTTTTTCTGGTGCATAATATGACCCCCGCAGGCACCTAGTTTAGGAGTTATAGCCATTTTAAGATTTTGAATTTTCTTTTTTCTTGTGCATGATATGACCCCCGCCGACGCCTAGTTTAGGAGTTATAGCCATTTTAAGATTTGGAATTTTCTTTTTTGGTGCATAATATGACCCCCGCAGACGCCTAGTTAAGGAGTTATAGCCATTTTAAGATTTTGAACTTTCTTTTTTTTGGTGCATAATATGACCCTGGAGACGCCTAGTTTAGGAGTTATAGCCATTTTAAGATTTTGAATTTTCTTTTTTCTGGTGCATAATATGACCCCCGCAGACGCCTAGTTTAGGAGTTATAGCCATTTTAAGATTTTGAATTTTCTTTTTTCTTGTGCATGATATGACCCCCGCCGACGCCTAGTTTAGGAGTTATAGCCATTTTAAGATTTGGAATTTTCTTTTTTGGTGCATAATATGACCCCCGCAGACGCCTAGTTAAGGAGTTATAGCCATTTTAAGATTTTGAACTTTCTTTTTTTTGGTGCATAATATGACCCTGGAGACGCCTAGTTTAGGAGTTATAGCCATTTTAAGATTTTGAATTTTCTTTTTTCTGGTGCATAATATGACCCCCGCAGACGCCTAGTTTAGGAGTTATAGCCATTTTAAGATTTTGAATTTTCTCTTTTCTGGTGCATGATATGACCCCCGCAGACGCCTAGTTTAGGAGTTATAGCCATTTTAAGATTTTGAATTTTTTTTTTCTGGTGCATGATATGACCCCCGCCGACGCCTAGTTTAGGAGTTATAGCCATTTTAAGATTTTGAATTTTTTTTCTGGTGCATAATATGACCCCCGCAGGCGCCTAGTTTAGGAGTTATAGCCATTTTAAGATTTTGAATTTTCTTTTTTCTTGTGCATGATATGACCCCCGCCGACGCCTAGTTTAGGAGTTATAGCCATTTTAAGATTTTGAATTTTTTTTCTGGTGCATAATATGACCACCGCAGGCGCCTAGTTTAGGAGTTATTGCCATTTTAAGGTTTTGAATTTTCTTTTTTCTGGTGCATGATATGACCCCCGCAGACGCCTAGTTTAGGAGTTATAGCCATTTTAAGATTTTGAATTTTTTTTCTGGTGCATAATATGACCCCCGCAGGCGCCTAGTTTAGGAGTTATAGCCATTTTAAGATTTTGAATTTTCTTTTTTCTTGTGCATGATATGACCCCCGCCGACGCCTAGTTTAGGAGTTATAGCCATTTTAAGATTTGGAATTTTCTTTTTTGGTGCATAATATGACCCCCGCAGACGCCTAGCTTAGGAGTTATAGCCATTTTAAGATTTTGAATTTTTTTTCTGGTGCATAATATGACCCCCGCAGGCGCCTAGTTTAGGAATTATAGCCATTTTAAGATTTTGAATTTTCTTTTTTCTTGTGCATGATATGACCCCCGCCGACGCCTAGTTTAGGAGTTATAGCCATTTTAAGATTTTGAATTTTTTTTTCTGGTGCATAATATGACCCCCGCAGACGCCTCGTTTAGGAGTTATAGCCATTTTAAGATTTTGAATTTTCTTTTTTCTGGTGCATAATATGACCCCCGCAGACGCCTAGTTTAGGAGTTATAGCCATTTTAAGATTTTGAATTTTCTCTTTTCTGGTGCATGATATGACCCCCGCAGACGCCTAGTTTAGGAGTTATAGCCATTTTAAGATTTTGAATTTTTTTTCTGGTGCATAATATGACCCCCGCAGGCGCCTAGTTTAGGAGTTATAGCCATTTTAAGATTTTGAATTTTCTTTTTTCTTGTGCATGATATGACCCCCGCCGACGCCTAGTTTAGGAGTTATAGCCATTTTAAGATTTTGAATTTTTTTTCTGGTGCATAATATGACCACCGCAGGCGCCTAGTTTAGGAGTTATTGCCATTTTAAGGTTTTGAATTTTCTTTTTTCTGGTGCATGATATGACCCCCGCAGACGCCTAGTTTAGGAGTTATAGCCATTTTAAGATTTTGAATTTTTTTTCTGGTGCATAATATGACCCCCGCAGGCGCCTAGTTTAGGAGTTATAGCCATTTTAAGATTTTGAATTTTCTTTTTTCTTGTGCATGATATGACCCCCGCCGACGCCTAGTTTAGGAGTTATAGCCATTTTAAGATTTTGAATTTTTTTTTCTGGTGCATAATATGACCCCCGCAGACGCCTCGTTTAGGAGTTATAGCCATTTTAAGATTTTGAATTTTTTTTTTCTGGTGCATGATATGACCCCCGCCGACGCCTAGTTTAGGAGTTATAGCCATTTTAAGATTTGGAATTTTCTTTTTTGGTGCATAATATGACCCCCGCAGACGCCTAGTTAAGGAGTTATAGCCATTTTAAGATTTTGAACTTTCTTTTTTTTGGTGCATAATATGACCCTGGAGACGCCTAGTTTAGGAGTTATAGCCATTTTAAGATTTTGAATTTTCTTTTTTCTGGTGCATAATATGACCCCCGCAGACGCCTAGTTTAGGAGTTATAACCATTGTAAGATTTTGAATTTTCTTTTTTCTGGTGCATGATATGACCCCCGCCGACGCCTAGTTTAGGAGTTATAGCCATTTTAAGATTTTGAATTTTTTTTTTCTGGTGCATAATATGACCCCCGCAGACGCCTAGTTTAGGAGTTATAGCCATTTTAAGATTTAGAATTTTTTTTTTGGTGCATAATATGACCCCCGCAGACGCCTAGTTTAGGAGTTATAGCCATTTTAAGATTTTGAATTTTTTTTTTCTGGTGGATAATATGACCCCCGCAGACGCCTAGTTAAGGAGTTATAGCCATTTTAAGATTTGGAATTTTCTTTTTTGGTGCATAATATGACCCCCGCAGACGCCTAGTTAAGGAGTTATAGCCATTTTAAGATTTTGAACTTTCTTTTTTTTGGTGCATAATATGACCCTGGAGACGCCTAGTTAAGGAGTTATAGCTATTTTAAGATTTTGAATTTTTCTTTTTGGTGCGTAATCTGACCCCCGCAGACGCCTAGTTTAGGAGTTATAGCCATTTTAAGATTTTGAATTTTCTTTTTTCTGGTGCATAATATGACCCCCGCAGACGCCTAGTTTAGGAGTTATAGCCATTTTAAGATTTTGAATTTTCTTTTTTCTGGTGCATAATATGACCCCCGCAGACGCCTAGTTTAGGAGTTATAGCCATTTTAAGATTTTGAATTTTCTCCTTTCTGGTGCATGATATGACCCCCGCAGACGCCTAGTTTAGGAGTTATAGCCATTTTAAGATTTTGATTTTTTTTTTTCTGGTGCATAATATGACCCCCGCAGACGCCTAGTTTAGGAGTTATAGCCATTTTAAGATTTTGAATTTTTTTTTTTGGTGCATAATATGACACCCGCAGACGCCTAGTTTAGGAGTTATAGCCATTTTAAGATTTTGAATTTTTTTTTCTGGTGCATAATATGACCCCCGCAGACGCCTAGTTTAGGAGTTATTGCCACTTTAAGGTTTTGAATTTTCTTTTTTCTGGTGCATGATATGACCCCCGCAGACGCCTAGTTTAGGAGTTAAAGCCATTTTAAGATTTTGAATTTTTTTTCTGGTGCATAATATGACCCCCGCAGGCGCCTAGTTTAGGAGTTATAGCCATTTTAAGATTTTGAATTTTTTTTTTTGGTGTATAATATGACCCCCGCAGACGCCTAGTTTAGGAGTTATAACCATTTTAAGATTTTGAATTTTTTTTTCTGGTGCATAATATGACCCCGGAGACGCCTAGTTTAAGGGTTATAGCCATTTTAAGATTTTGAATTTTCTTTTTTCTGGTGCATAATATGACCCCCGTAGACGCCTAGTTTAGGAGTTATTGCCGTTTTAAGATTTTGAATTTTCTTTTTTCTGGTGCATAATATGACCCCCGCAGACGCCTAGTTTAGGAGTTATAGCCATTTTAAGATTTTGAATTTTTTTTCTGGTGCATAATATGACCCCCGCAGGCGCCTAGTTTAGGAGTTATAGCCATTTTAAGATTTTGAATTTTCTTTTTTCTTGTGCATGATATGACCCCCGCCGACGCCTAGTTTAGGAGTTATAGCCATTTTAAGATTTTGAATTTTTTTTTCTGGTGCATAATATGACCCCCGCAGACGCCTCGTTTAGGAGTTATAGCCATTTTAAGATTTTGAATTTTCTTTTTTCTGGTGCATAATATGACCCCCGCAGGCGCCTAGTTTAGGAGTTATAGCCATTTTAAGATTTTGAATTTTCTTTTTTCTTGTGCATGATATGACCCCCGCCGACGCCTAGTTTAGGAGTTATAGCCATTTTAAGATTTTGAATTTTTTTTTCTGGTGCATAATATGACCCCCGCAGACGCCTCGTTTAGGAGTTATAGCCATTTTAAGATTTTGAATTTTCTTTTTTCTGGTGCATAATATGACCCCCGCAGACGCCTAGTTTAGGAGTTATAGCCATTTTAAGATTTTGAATTTTCTCTTTTCTGGTGCATGATATGACCCCCGCAGACGCCTAGTTTAGGAGTTATAGCCATTTTAAGATTTTGAATTTTTTTTCTGGTGCATAATATGACCCCCGCAGGCGCCTAGTTTAGGAGTTATAGCCATTTTAAGATTTTGAATTTTCTTCTTTCTTGTGCATGATATGACCCCCGCCGACGCCTAGTTTAGGAGTTATAGCCATTTTAAGATTTTGAATTTTTTTTCTGGTGCATAATATGACCACCGCAGGCGCCTAGTTTAGGAGTTATTGCCATTTTAAGGTTTTGAATTTTCTTTTTTCTGGTGCATGATATGACCCCCGCAGACGCCTAGTTTAGGAGTTATAGCCATTTTAAGATTTTGAATTTTTTTTCTGGTGCATAATATGACCCCCGCAGGCGCCTAGTTTAGGAGTTATAGCCATTTTAAGATTTTGAATTTTCTTTTTTCTTGTGCATGATATGACCCCCGCCGACGCCTAGTTTAGGAGTTATAGCCATTTTAAGATTTTGAATTTTTTTTTCTGGTGCATAATATGACCCCCGCAGACGCCTCGTTTAGGAGTTATAGCCATTTTAAGATTTTGAATTTTTTTTTTCTGGTGCATGATATGACCCCCGCCGACGCCTAGTTTAGGAGTTATAGCCATTTTAAGATTTGGAATTTTCTTTTTTGGTGCATAATATGACCCCCGCAGACGCCTAGTTAAGGAGTTATAGCCATTTTAAGATTTTGAACTTTCTTTTTTTTGGTGCATAATATGACCCTGGAGACGCCTAGTTTAGGAGTTATAGCCATTTTAAGATTTTGAATTTTCTTTTTTCTGGTGCATAATATGACCCCCGCAGACGCCTAGTTTAGGAGTTATAACCATTGTAAGATTTTGAATTTTCTTTTTTCTGGTGCATGATATGACCCCCGCCGACGCCTAGTTTAGGAGTTATAGCCATTTTAAGATTTTGAATTTTTTTTTTCTGGTGCATAATATGACCCCCGCAGACGCCTAGTTTAGGAGTTATAGCCATTTTAAGATTTAGAATTTTTTTTTTGGTGCATAATATGACCCCCGCAGACGCCTAGTTTAGGAGTTATAGCCATTTTAAGATTTTGAATTTTTTTTTTCTGGTGGATAATA
The DNA here is from genome assembly GCA_963966105.1 of Volucella zonaria. Lineage (NCBI taxonomy): Eukaryota > Metazoa > Arthropoda > Insecta > Diptera > Syrphidae > Volucella > Volucella zonaria. The sequence goes on along the minus strand of CAWYQB010000254.1, from coordinate 1,872,669 downwards.
TGACCCCCGCAGACGCCTAGTTAAGGAGTTATAGCCATTTTAAGATTTGGAATTTTCTTTTTTGGTGCATAATATGACCCCCGCAGACGCCTAGTTAAGGAGTTATAGCCATTTTAAGATTTTGAACTTTCTTTTTTTTGGTGCATAATATGACCCTGGAGACGCCTAGTTAAGGAGTTATAGCTATTTTAAGATTTTGAATTTTTCTTTTTGGTGCGTAATCTGACCCCCGCAGACGCCTAGTTTAGGAGTTATAGCCATTTTAAGATTTTGAATTTTTTTTTTTCTGGTGCATAATATGACCCCCGCAGACGCCTAGTTTAGGAGTTATAGCCATTTTAAGATTTTGAATTTTCTTTTTTCTGGTGCATAATATGACCCCCGCAGACGCCTAGTTTAGGAGTTATAGCCATTTTAAGATTTTGAATTTTCTCTTTTCTGGTGCATGATATGACCCCCGCAGACGCCTAGTTTAGGAGTTATAGCCATTTTAAGATTTTGATTTTTTTTTTTCTGGTGCATAATATGACCCCCGCAGACGCCTAGTTTAGGAGTTATAGCCATTTTAAGATTTTGAATTTTTTTTTTTGGTGCATAATATGACACCCGCAGACGCCTAGTTTAGGAGTTATAGCCATTTTAAGATTTTGAATTTTTTTTTCTGGTGCATAATATGACCCCCGCAGACGCCTAGTTTAGGAGTTATTGCCACTTTAAGGTTTTGAATTTTCTTTTTTCTGGTGCATGATATGACCCCCGCAGACGCCTAGTTTAGGAGTTAAAGCCATTTTAAGATTTTGAATTTTTTTTCTGGTGCATAATATGACCCCCGCAGGCGCCTAGTTTAGGAGTTATAGCCATTTTAAGATTTTGAATTTTTTTTTTTGGTGCATAATATGACCCCCGCAGACGCCTAGTTTAGGAGTTATAACCATTTTAAGATTTTGAATTTTTTTTTCTGGTGCATAATATGACCCCGGAGACGCCTAGTTTAAGGGTTATAGCCATTTTAAGATTTTGAATTTTCTTTTTTCTGGTGCATAATATGACCCCCGTAGACGCCTAGTTTAGGAGTTATTGCCATTTTAAGATTTTGAATTTTCTTTTTTCTGGTGCATAATATGACCCCCGCAGACGCCTAGTTTAGGAGTTATAGCCATTTTAAGATTTTGAATTTTCTTTTTTCTGGTGCATAATATGACCCCCGCAGACGCCTAGTTTAGGAGTTATAGCCATTTTAAGATTTTGAATTTTCTTTTTTCTGGTGCATGATACGACCCCGCAGACGCATAGTTTAGGAGTTATAGCCATTTTAAGACTTTGAATTTTTTTTTTTGGTGCATAATATGACCCCCGCAGACGCCTAGTTTAGGAGTTATAGCCATTTTAAGATTTTGAATTTTTTTTTTGGTGCATAATATGACCCCCGCAGACGCCTACTTTAGGAGTTATAGCCATTTTAAGATTTTGAATTTTTTTTTCTGGTGCATAATATGACCCCCGCAGACGCCTAGTTTAGGAGTTATTGCCATTTTAAGATTTTGAATTTTTTTTTTTGGTGCATAATATGACCCCCGCAGACGCCTAGTTTAGGAGTTATAGCCATTTTAAGATTTTGAATTTTTTTTTTTGGTGCATAATATGACCCCCGCAGACGCCTAGTTTAGGAGTTATAGCCATTTTAAGATTTTGAATTTTTTTTTTCTGGTGCATAATATGACCCCGGAGACGCCTAGTTTAGGAGTTATAGCCATTTTAAGATTTTGAATTTTTTTTTCTGGTGCATAATATGACCCCCGCAGACGCCTAGTTTAGGAGTTATTGCCATTTTAAGATTTTGAATTTTTTTTTTGGTGCATAATATGACCCCCGCAGACGCCTAGTTTAGGAGTTATAGCCATTTTAAGATTTTGAATTTTTTTTTTTGGTGCATAATATGACCCCCGCAGACGCCTAGTTTAGGAGTTATAGCCATTTTAAGATTTTGAATTTTTTTTTCTGGTGCATAATATGACCACCGCAGGCGCCTAGTTTATTAGTTATTGCCATTTTAAGGTTTTGAATTTTCTTTTTTCTGGTGCATGATATGACCCCCGCAGACGCCTAGTTTAGGAGTTATAGCCATTTTGAGATTTTGAATTTTTTTTTCTGGTGCATAATATGACCCCCGCAGACGCCTAGTTTAGGAGTTATAGCCATTTTAAGATTTTGAATTTTTTTTTTCTGGTGCATAATATGACCCCCGCAGACGCTTAGTTTAGGAGTTATAGCCATTTTAAGATTTTGAATTTTTTTTTTTCTGGTGCATAATATGACCCCCGCAGACGCCTAGTTTAGGAGTTATAGCCATTTTAAGAATTTGAATTTTTTTTTGGTGCATAATATGACCCCAGCAGACGCCTAGTTTAGGAGTTATAGCCATTTTAAGATTTTGAATTTTCTTTTTATGGTGCATAATATGACCCCCGCAGACGCCTAGTTTAGGAGTTATAGCCATTTTAAGATTTTGAATTTTCGTTTTTCTGGTGCATGATATGACCCCCGCAGACGCCTAGTTTAGGAGTTATAGCCGTTTTAATATTTTGAATTTTATTTTTTCTGGTGCGTGATATGACCCCCGCAGACGCCTAGTTTAGGAGTTATAGCCGTTTTAATATTTTGAATTTTCTTTTTTCTGGTGCGTGATATGACCCCCGCAGACGCCTAGTTTAGGAGTTATAGCCATTTTAATATTTTGCATTTTCTTTTTTCTGGTGCATAATATGACCCCCGCAGACGCCTAGTTTAGGAGTTATAGCCATTTTAAGATTTTGAATTTTTTTTTCTGGTGCATAATATGACCAACGCAGACGCCTAGTTTAGGAGTTATTGCCATTGTAAGGTTTTGAATTTTCTTTTTTCTGGTGCATAATATGACCCCGGAGACGCCTAGTTTAGGAGTTATAGCCATTTTAAGATTTTGAAGTTTTTTTTTTGGTGCATAATATGACCCCCGCAGACGCCTAGTTTAGGAGTTATAGCCATTTTAAGATTTTGAATTTTTTTTTTTGGTGCATAATATGACCCCCGCAGACGCCTAGTTTAGGAGTTATAGCCATTTTAAGATTTTGAATTTTTTTTTTCTGGTGCATAATATGACCCCGGAGACGCCTAGTTTAGGAGTTATAGCCATTTTAAGATTTTGAATTTTCTTTTTTGGTGCATAATATGACACCCGCAGACGCATAGTTTGGGAGTTATAGCCATTTTAAGATTTTGAATTTTTTTTCTGGTGCATAATATGACCACCGCAGACGCCTAGTTTAGGAGTTATTGCCATTTTAAGGTTTTGAATTTTCTTTTTTCTGGTGCATGATATGACCCCCGCAGACGCCTAGTTTAGGAGTTATAGCCATTTTAAGATTTTGAATTTTTTTTTCTGGTGCATAATATGACCCCCGCAGACGCCTAGTTTAGGAGTTATAGCCATTTTAAGATTTTGAATTTTTTTTTTCTGGTGCATAATATGACCCCCGCAGACGCCTAGTTTAGGAGTTATAGCCATTTTAAGATTTTGAATTTTTTTTTTTCTGGTGCATAATATGACCCCCGCAGACGCCTAGTTTAGGAGTTATAGCCATTTTAAGAATTTGAATTTTTTTTTGGTGCATAATATGACCCCAGCAGACGCCTAGTTTAGGAGTTATAGCCATTTTAAGATTTTGAATTTTTTTTTCTGGTGCATAATATGACCCCCGCAGACGCCTAGTTTAGGAGTTATAGCCACTTTAAGATTTTGAATTTTCGTTTTTCTGGTGCATGATATGACCCCCGCAGACGCCTAGTTTAGGAGTTATAGCCGTTTTAATATTTTGAATTTTCTTTTTTCTGGTGCGTGATATGACCCCCGCAGACGCCTAGTTTAGGAGTTATAGCCGTTTTAATATTTTGAATTTTCTTTTTTCTGGTGCGTGATGTGACCCCCGCAGACGCCTAGTTTAGGAGTTATAGCCATTTTAATATTTTGCATTTTCTTTTTTCTGGTGCATAATATGACCCCCGCAGACGCCTAGTTTAGGAGTTATAGCCATTTTAAGATTTTGAATTTTTTTTTCTGGTGCATAATATGACCACCGCAGACGCCTAGTTTAGGAGTTATTGCCATTGTAAGGTTTTGAATTTTCTTTTTTCTGGTGCATAATATGACCCCGGAGACGCCTAGTTTAGGAGTTATAGCCATTTTAAGATTTTGAATTTTTTTTTTTGGTGCATAATATGACCCCCGCAGACGCCTAGTTTAGGAGTTATAGCCATTTTAAGATTTTGAATTTTTTTTTTGGTGCATAATATGACCCCCGCAGACGCCTAGTTTAGGAGTTATAGCCATTTTAAGATTTTGAATTTTTTTTTTCTGGTGCATAATATGACCCCGGAGACGCCTAGTTTAGGAGTTATAGCCATTTTAAGATTTTGAATTTTCTTTTTTGGTGCATAATATGACACCCGCAGACGCATAGTTTAGGAGTTATAGCCATTTTAAGATTTTGAATTTTTTTTTCTGCTGCATAATATGACCACCGCAGACGCCTAGTTTAGGAGTTATTGCCATTTTAAGGTTTTGAATTTTCTTTTTTCTGGTGCATGATATGACCCCCGCAGACGCCTAGTTTAGGAGTTATAGCCATTTTAAGATTTTGAATTTTTTTTTCTGGTGCATAATATGACCCCCGCAGACGCCTAGTTTAGGAGTTATAGCCATTTTAAGATTTTGAATTTTTTTTTCTGGTGCATAATATGACCCCCGCAGACGCCTAGTTTAGGAGTTATAGCCATTTTAAGATTTTGAATTTTTTTTTTCTGGTGCATAATATGACCCCCGCAGACGTCTAGTTTAGGAGTTATAGCCATTTTAAGATTTTGAATTTTTTTTCTGGTGCGTGATATGACCCCCGCAGACGCCTAGTTTAGGAGTTATAGCCATTTTAATATTTTGCATTTTCTTTTTTTCTGGTGCATAATATGACCCCCGCAGACGCCTAGTTTAGGAGTTATAGCCATTTTAAGATTTCGAATTTTCTTTTTTCTGGTGCATGATATGACCCCCGCAGACGCCTAGTTTTGGAGTTATAGCCATTTTAAGATTTTGAATTTTCTTTTTTCTGGTGCATAATATGACCCCCGCAGACGCCTAGTTTCGGAGGTATAGCCATTTTAAGATTTTGAATTTTCTTGTTTCTGGTGCGTGATATGACCCCCGCAGACGCCTAGTTTAGGAGTTATAGCCATTTTAAGATTTTGAATTTTCTTTTTTCTGGTGCATGATATGACCCCCGCAGACGCCTAGTTTAGGAGTTATAGCCATTTTAAGATTTTGAATTTTCTTTTTTCTGGTGCATAATATGACCCCCGCAGACGCCTAGTTTAGGAGTTATAGCCATTTTAAGATTTTGAATTTTCTTTTTTCTGGTGCACGATATGACCCCCGCAGACGCTTAGTTTAGGAGTTATAGCCATTTTAAGATTTTGAATTTTTTTTTTTGGTGCATAATATGACCCCCGCAGACGCCTAGTTTAGGAGTTATAGCCATTTTAAAATTTTGAATTTTTTTTTTCTAGTGCATAATATAACCCCCGCAGGCGCCTAGTTTAGGAGTTGTAGCCATTTTAAGATTTTGAATTTTCTTTTTTGGTGCATAATATGACCCCCGCAGACGCCTAGTTTAGGAGTTATAGCCATTTTAAGATTTTGAATTTTTTTTTTTGGTGCATAATATGACCCCCGCAGACGCCTAGTTTAGGAGTTATAGCCATTTTAAAATTTTGAATTTTTTTTTTCTAGTGCATAATATAACCCCCGCAGGCGCCTAGTTTAGGAGTTGTAGCCATTTTAAGATTTTGAATTTTCTTTTTTGGTGCATAATATGACCCCCGCAGACGCCTAGTTTAGGAGTTATAGATATTTTAAGATTTTGAATTTTCTTTTTTCTGGTGCACAATATGACCCCCGCAGACGCCTAGTTTAGGAGTTATAGCCATTTTAAGATTTTGAATTTTCTTTTTTCTGGTGCATGATATGACCCCCGCAGACGCCTAGTTTAGGAGTTATAGCCATTTTAAGATTTTGAATTTTCTTTTTTCTGGTGCATAATATGACCACCGCAGACGCCTAGTTTAGGAGTTATAGCCATTTTAAGATTTTGAATTTTCTTTTTTCTGGTGCATAATACGACCCCCGCAGACGCCTAGTCAAGGAGTTATAGCCATTTTAAGATTTTGAATTTTTTTTTTCTGGTGCATAATATGACGCCCGCAGACGCCAAGTTTAGGAGTTATAGCCATTTTAAGATTTTGAATTTTCTTTTTTCTGGTGCATGATATGACCCCCGCAGACGCATAGTTTAGGAGTTATAGCCATTTTAAGATTTTGAATTTTTTATTCTGGTGCATAATATGACACCCGCAGACGCCTAGTTTAGGAGTTATAGCCATTTTAAGATTTTGAATTTTTTTTTTTGGTGCATAATATGACCCCCGCAGACGCCTAGTTTAGGAGTTAAAGCCATTTTAAGATTTTGAATTTTTTTTTTCTGGTGCATAATATGACCACCGCAGACGCCTAGTTTAGGAGTTATAGCCATTTTAAGATTTTAAGATTTTGAATTTTCTTTTTTCTGGTGCATGATATGACCCCCGCAGACGCCTAGTTTAGGAGTTATAGCCATTTTAAGATTTTGAATTTTCTTTTTTCTGGTGCATAATATGACCCCCGCAGACGCCTAGTTTAGGAGTTATAGCCATTTTAAGATTTTGAATTTTCTTTTTTCTGGTGCATGATATGACCCCCGCAGACGCCTAGTTTAGGAGTTATAGCCATTTTAAAATTTTGAATTTTCTTTTTCCTGGTGCATAGTATGACCCCCGCAAACGCCTAGTTTAGGAGTTATAGCCATTTTAACATTTTGAATTCTCTTTTTTATGGTGCATAATATGACCCCCGCAGACGCCTAGTTTAGGAGTTATAGCTATTTTAAGATTTTGAATTTTCTTTTTTCTTTTGCATAATATGACCCCCGCAGACGCCTAGTTTAGGAGTTATAGCCATTTTAAGATTTTGAATTTTTTTTTTCTGGTGCATAATATGACCCCCGCAGACGCCTAGTTTAGGAGTTATAGCCATTTTAAGATTTTGAATTTTTTTTTTTGGTGCATAATATGACCCCCGCAGACGCCTAGTTTAGGAGTTATAGCCATTTTAAGATTTTGAATTTTCTTTTTTCTGGTGCATGATATGACCCCGCAGACGCCTAGTTTAGGAGTTATAGCCATTTTAAGATTTTGAATTTTCTTTTTTCTGGTGCATAATATGACCCCCGCAGACGCCTAGTTTAGGAGTTATAGCCATTTTAAGAGTTTTGAATTTTCTTTTTTCTGGTGGATAATATGACCCCCGCAGACGCCTAGTTTAGGAGTTATAGCCATTTTAAGATTTTGAATTTTTTTTTTGGTGTATAATATGACCCCCGCAGACGCCTAGTTTAGGAGTTATAGCCAATCTAAGATTTTGAATTTTCTTTTTTCTGGTGCATAATATGCCCCCGCAGACGCCTAGTTTAGGAGTTATAGCCATTTTAAGATTTTGAATTTTCTTTTTTCTGGTGCATGATATGACCCCCGCAGACGCCTAGTTTAGGAGTTATAGCCATTTTACGATTTTGAATTTTTTTTTTCTGGTGCATAATATGACCCCCGCAGACGCCTAGTTAAGGAGTTATAGCCATTTTAAGATTTTGAACTTTCTTTTTTCTGGTGCATGATATGACCCCCGCAGACGCCTAGTTAAGGAGTTATAGCCATTTTAAGATTTTGAATTTTCTTTTTTCTGGTGCACGATATGACCCCCGCAGACGCCTAGTTTAGGAGTTATAGCCATTTTAAGATTTTGAATTTTCTTTTTTCTGGTGCATAATATGACCCCCGCAGACGCCTAGTTTAGGAGTTATAGCCATTTTAAGATTTTGAATTTTTTTTTTTGGTGCATTATATGACCCCCGCAGACGCCTAGTTAAGGAGTTATAGCCATTTTAAGAGTTTTGAATTTTCTTTTTTCTGGTGGATAATATGACCCCCGCAGACGCCTAGTTTAGGAGTTATAGCCATTTTAAGATTTTGAATTTTCTTTTTTCTGGTGCATAATATGACCCCCGCAGACGCCTAGTTTAGGAGTTATAGCCATTTTAAGATTTTGAATTTTCTTTTTTCTGGTGCATAATATGACCCACGCAGACGCCTAGTTTAGGAGTTATAGCCATTTTAAGATTTTAAGATTTTGAATTTTCTTTTTTTTGGTGCATGATATGACCCCCGCAGACGCCTAGTTTAGGAGTTATAGCCATTTTAAGATTTTGAATTTTCTTTTTTCTGGTGCATAATATGACCCCCGCAGACGCCTAGTTTAGGAGTTATAACCATTTTAAGATTTTGAATTTTCTTTTTTCTGGTGCATGATATGAACCCCGCAGACGCCTAGTTTAGGAGTTATAGCCATTTTAAAATATTGAATTTTCTTTTTTCTGGTGCATAGTATGACCCCCGCAGACGCCTAGTTTAGGAGTTATAGCCATTTTAAGATTTTGAATTCTCTTTTTTATGGTGCATAATATGACCCCCGCAGACGCCTAGTTTAGGAGTTATAGCTATTTTAAGATTTTGAATTTTCTTTTTTCTGGTGCATAATATGACCCCCGCAGACGCCTAGTTTAGGAGTTATAGCCATTTTAAGATTTTTAATTTTTTTTTTCTGGTGCATAATATGACCCCCGCAGACGCCTAGTTTAGGAGTTATAGAAATTTTAAGATTTTGAATTTTTTTTTGGTGCATAATATGACCCCCGCAGACGCCTAGTTTAGGAGTTATAGCCATTTTAAGATTTTGAATTTTCTTTTTTCTGGTGCATGATATGACCCCGCAGACGCCTAGTTTAGGAGTTATAGCCATTTTAAGATTTTGAATTTTCTTTTTTCTGGTGCATAATATGACCCCCGCAGACGCCTAGTTTAGGAGTTATAGCCATTTTAAGAGTTTTGAATTTTCTTTTTTCTGGTGGATAATATGACCCCCGCAGACGCCTAGTTTAGGAGTTATAGCCATTTTAAGATTTTGAATTTTTTTTTTGGTGTATAATATGACCCCCGCAGACGCCTAGTTTAGGAGTTATAGCCAATTTAAGATTTTGAATTTTCTTTTTTCTGGTGCATAATATGACCCCCGCAGACGCCTAGTTTAGGAGTTATAGCCATTTTAAGATTTTGAATTTTCTTTTTTCTGGTGCATGATATGACCCCCTCAGACGCCTAGTTTAGGAGTTATAGCCATTTTAAGATTTTGAATTTTTTTTTTCTGGTGCATAATAAGACCCCCGCAGACGCCTAGTTTAGGAGTTATAGCCATTTTAAGATTTTGAATTTTTTTTTTTGGTGCATAATATGACCCCCGCAGACGCCTAGTTTAGGAGTTATAGCCATTTTAAGATTTTGAATTTTCTTTTTTCTGGTGCATGATATGACCCCGGCAGACGCCTAGTTTAGGAGTTATAGCGATTTTAAGATTTTGAATTTTCTTTTTTCTGGTGCATAATATGACCCCCGCAGACGCCTAGTTTAGGAGTTATAGCCATTTTACGATTTTGAATTTTCTTTTTTCTGGTGCACAATATGACCCCCGCAGACGCCTAGTTAAGGAGTTATAGCCATTTTAAGATTTTGAACTTTCTTTTTTCTGGTGTATGATATGACCCCCGCAGACGCCTAGTTAAGGAGTTATAGCCATTTTAAGATTTTGAATTTTCTTTTTTCTGGTGCATGATATGACCCCCGCAGACGCCTAGTTTAGGAGTTATAGCCATTTTAAGATTTTGAATTTTCTTTTTTCTGGTGCATAATATGACCCCAGCAGACGCCTAGTTTAGGAGTTATAGCCATTTTAAGATTTTGAATTTTTTTTTTTGGTGCATTATATGACCCCCGCAGACACCTAGTTTAGGAGTTATAGCCATTTTAAGATTTTGAATTTTCTTTTTTCTGGTGCATAATATGACCCCCGCAGACGCCTAGTTTAGGAGTTATAGCCATTTTAAGATTTTGAATTTTCTTTTTTCTGGTGCATAATATGACCCACGCAGACGCCTAGTTTAGGAGTTATAGCCATTTTAAGATTTTGAATTTTTTTTTCTGGTACATAATATGACCCCCGCAGACGCCTAGTTAAGGAGTTATAGCCATTTTAAGATTTTGAATTTTCTTTTTTCTGGTGCATGATATGACCCCCACAGACGCCTAGTTTAGGAGTTATAGCCATTTTAAGATTTTGAATTTTCTTTTTTCTGGTGCATAATATGACCCCCGCAGACGCCTAGTTTAGGAGTTATAGCCATTTTAAGATTTTTAATTTTCTTTTTTGGTGCATAATATGACCCCCGCAGACGCCTAGTTAAGGAGTTATAGCCATTTTAAGATTTTGAATTTTTTTTTCTGGTGCATAATATGACCCCCGCAGACGCCTAATTTAGGAGTTATAGCTATTTTAAGATTTTGAATTTTCTTTTTTATGGTGCATAATATGACCCCCGCAGACGCCTAGTTTAGGAGTTATAGCCATTTTAAGATTTTGAATTTTCTTTTTTCTGGTGCATAAAATGACCCCCGCAGACGCCTAGTTTAGGAGTTATAGCCATTTTAAGATTTTGAATTTTTTTTTTTGGTGCATAATATGACCCCCGCAGACGACTAGTTTAGGAGTTATAGCCATTTTAAGATTTTGAATTTTCTTTTTTGGTGCATAATATGACCCCCGCAGACGCCTAGTTTAGGAGTTATAGCCATTTTAAGATTTTGAATTTTCTTTTTTCTGGTGCATAAAATGACCCCCGCAGACGCCTAGTTTAGGAGTTATAGCCATTTTAAAATTTTGAATTTTCTCTTTTCTGGTGCATAATATGACCCCCGCAGACGCCTAGTTAAGGAGTTATAGCCATTTTAAGATTTTGAATTTTTTTTTTCTGGTGCATAATATGACCCCCGCAGACGCCTAGTTTAGGAGTTATAGCCATTTTAAGATTTTGAATTTTCTTTTTTGGTGCATAATATGACCCCCGCAGACGCCTAGTTTAGGAGTTATAGCCATTTTAAGATTTTGAATTCTCTTTTTTATGGTGCATAATATGACCCCCGCAGACGCCTAGTTTAGGAGTTATAGCCATTTTAAGATTTTGAATTTTCTTTTTTCTGGTGCATAATATGACCCCCGCAGACGCCTAGTTTAGGAGTTATAGCCATTTTAAGATTTTGAATTTTCTTTTTACTGGTGCATAATATGACCCCCGCAGACGCCTAGTTTAGGAGTTATAGCCATTTTAAGATTTTGAATTTTTTTTTTCTGGTGCATTATATGACCCCCGCAGACGCCTAGTTTAGGAGTTATAGCCAATTTAAGATTTTGAATTTTTTTTTCTGGTGCATAATATGACCCCCGCAGACGCCTAGTTTAGGAGTTATAGCCATTTTAAGATTTTAAATTTTTTTTTTTGGTGAATAATATGACCCCCGCAGACGCCTAGTTTAGGAGTTATAGCCATTTTAAGATTTTGAATTTTTTTTTTGGTGCATAATATGACCCCCGCAGACGCCTAGTTTAGGAGTTATAGCCATTTTAAGATTTTGAATTTTCTTTTTTCTGGTGCATAATATGACCCCCGCAGACGCCTAGTTTAGGAGTTATAGCCATTTTAAGATTTAGAATTTTTTTTTTTAGTGCATAATATGACCCCCGCAGACGCCTAGTTTAGGAGTTATAGCCATTTTATGACCCCCGCAGACGCCTAGTTTAGGAGTTATAGCCATTTTAAGATTTTGAATTCTCTTTTTTATGGTGCATAATATGACCCCCGCAGATGCCTAGTTTAGGAGTTATAGCCATTTTAAGATTTTGAATTTTCTTTTTTCTGGTGCATAATATGACCCCCGCAGACACCTAGTTTAGGAGTTATAGCCATTTTAAGATTTTGAATTTTTTTTTTTGGTGCATAATATGACCCCCGCAGACGCCTAGTTTAGGAGTTATAGCCATTTTAAGATTTAGAATTTTCTTTTTTCTGGTGCATAATATGACCCCCGCAGACGCCTAGTTTAGGAGTTATAGCCATTTTAAGATTTTGAATTTTTTTTTCTGGTGCATAATATGACCCCCGCAGACGCCTAGTTAAGGAGTTATAGCCATTTTAAAATTTTGAATTTTCTTTTTTCTGGTGCATGATATGACCCCCGCAGACGCCTAGTTGAGGAGTTATAGCCATTTTAAGATTTTGAATTTTTTTTTTTGGTGCATAATATGACCCCCGCAGACGCCTAGTTTAGGAGCTATAGCCATTTTAAGATTTTGAATTTTCTTTTTTGGTGCATAATATGACCCCCGCAGACGCCTAGTTTAGGAGTTATAGCCATTTTAAGATTTTGAATTTTCTTTTTTCTGGTGCATAATATGACCCCCGCAGACGCCTAGTTTAGGAGTTATAGCCATTTTAAGATTTTGAATTTTCTTTTTTCTGGTGCATAATATGACCCCCGCAGACGCCTAGTTTTGGAGTTATAGCCATTTTAAGATTTTGAATTTTTTTTTTTGGTGCATAATATGAGCCCCGCAGACGCCTAGTTTAGGAGTTATAGCCATTTTAAGATTTTGAATTTTCTTTTTTCTGGTGCATAATATGACCCCCGCAGACGCCTAGTTTAGGAGTTATAGCCATTTTAAGATTTTGAATTTTTTTTTTTGGTGCATAATATGACCCCCGCAGACGCCTAGTTTAGGAGTTATAGCCATTTTAAGATTTTGAATTTTCTTTTTTGGTGCATAATATGACCCCCGCAGACGCCTAGTTTAGGAGTTATAGCCATTTTAAGATTTTGAATTCTTTTTTTGTGGTGCATAATAAGACCCCCGCAGACGCCTAGTTTAGGAGTTATAGCCATTTTAAGATTTTGAATTTTCTTTTTTCTGGTGCATGATATGACCCCCGCAGACGCCTAGTTTAGGAGTTATAGCCATTTTACGATTTTGAATTTTCTTTTTTCTGGTGCATGATATGACCCCCGCAGACGCCTAGTTAAGGAGTTATAGCCATTTTAAGATTTTGAACTTTCTTTTTTCTGGTGCATGATATGACCCCCGCAGACGCCTAGTTAAGGAGTTATAGCCATTTTAAGATTTTGAATTTTCTTTTTTCTGGTGCATGATATGACCCCCGCAGACGCCTAGTTTAGGAGTTAAAGCCATTTTAAGATTTTGAATTTTTTTTTTCTGGTGCATAATATGACCCCCGCAGACGCCTAGTTTAGGAGTTATAGCCATTTTAAGATTTTGAATTGTTTTTTTTGGTGCATAATATGACCCCCGCAGACGCCTAGTTTAGGAGTTATAGAAATTTTAAGATTTTGAATTTTCTTTTTTCTGGTGCATAATATGACCCCCGCAGCCTAGTTTAGGAGTTATAGCCATTTTAAGATTTTGAATTTTCTTTTTTCTGGTGCATAATATGACCCACGCAGACGCCTAGTTTAGGAGTTATAGCCATTTTAAGATTTTGAATTTTTTTTTCTGGTGCCTAATATGACCCCCGCAGACGCCTAGTTTAGGAGTTATAGCCATTTTAAGATTTTGAATTTTCTTTTTTGGTGCATAATATGACCCCCGCAGACGCCTAGTTTAGGAGTTATAGCCATTTTAAGATTTTGAATTCTTTTTTTGTGGTGCATAATAAGACCCCCGCAGACGCCTAGTTTAGGAGTTATAGCCATTTTAAGATTTTGAATTTTCTTTTTTCTGGTGCATAATATGACCCCCGCAGACGCCTAGTTTAGGAGTTATAGCCATTTTAAGATATTGAATTATCTTTTTTCTGGTGCATGATATGACCCCCGCAGACGCCTAGTTTAGGAGTTATAGCCATTTTACGATTTTGAATTTTCTTTTTTCTGGTGCATGATATGACCCCCGCAGACGCCTAGTTAAGGAGTTATAGCCATTTTAAGATTTTGAACTTTCTTTTTTCTGGTGCATGATATGACCCCCGCAGACGCCTAGTTAAGGAGTTATAGCCATTTTAAGATTTTGAATTTTCTTTTTTCTGGTGCATGATATGACCCCCGCAGACGCCTAGTTTAGGAGTTAAAGCCATTTTAAGATTTTGAATTTTTTTTTTCTGGTGCATAATATGACCCCCGCAGACGCCTAGTTTAGGAGTTATAGCCATTTTAAGATTTTGAATTTTTTTTTTTGGTGCATAATATGACCCCCGCAGACGCCTAGTTTAGGAGTTATAGAAATTTTAAGATTTTGAATTTTCTTTTTTCTGGTGCATAATATGACCCCCGCAGCCTAGTTTAGGAGTTATAGCCATTTTAAGATTTTGAATTTTCTTTTTTCTGGTGCATAATATGACCCACGCAGACGCCTAGTTTAGGAGTTATAGCCATTTTAAGATTTTGAATTTTTTTTTCTGGTGCCTAATATGACCCCCGCAGACGCCTAGTTTAGGAGTTATAGCCATTTTAAGATTTTGAATTTTCTTTTTTCTGGTGCATAATATGACCCCCGCAGACGCCTAGTTTAGGAGTTATAGCCATTTTAAGATTTTGAATTTTCTTTTTTCTGGTGCATGATATGACCCCCGCAGACGCCTAGTTTAGGAGTTATAGCCATTTTAAGATTTTGAACTTTCTTTTTTCTGGTGCATGATATGACCCCCGCAGACGCCTAGTTAAGGAGTTATAGCCATTTTAAGATTTTGAATTTTCTTTTTCTGGTGCATGATATGACCCCCGCAGACGCCTAGTTTAGGAGTTATAGCCATTTTAAGATTTTGAATTTTTTTTTCCTGGTGCATAATATGACCCCCGCAGACGCCTAGTTTAGGAGTTATAGCCATTTTAAGATTTTGAATTTTTTTTTTTGGTGCATAATATGACCCCCGCAGACGCCTAGTTTAGGAGTTATAGCCATTTTAAGATTTTGAATTTTCTTTTTTCTGGTGCATAATATGACCCCCGCAGCCTAGTTTAGGAGTTATAGCCATTTTAAGATTTTGAATTTTCTTTTTTCTGGTGCATAATATGACCCACGCAGACGCCTAGTTTAGGAGTTATAGCCATTTTAAGATTTTGAATTTTTTTTTCTGGTGCATAATATGACCCCCGCAGACGCCTAGTTTAGGAGTTATAGCCATTTTAAGATTTTGAATTTTCTTTTTTCTGGTGCATAATATGACCCCCGCAGACGCCTAGTTTAGGAGTTATAGCCATTTTAAGATTTTGAATTTTCTTTTTTCTGGTGCATGATATGACCCCCGCAGACGCCTAGTTTAGGAGTTATAGCCATTTTACGATTTTGAATTTTCTTTTTTCTGGTGCATGATATGACCCCCGCAGACGCCTAGTTAAGGAGTTATAGCCATTTTAAGATTTTGAACTTTCTTTTTTCTGGTGCATGATATGACCCCCGCAGACGCCTAGTTAAGGAGTTATAGCCATTTTAAGATTTTGAATTTTCTTTTTCTGGTGCATGATATGACCCCCGCAGACGCCTAGTTTAGGAGTTATAGCCATTTTAAGATTTTGAATTTTTTTTTCCTGGTGCATAATATGACCCCCGCAGACGCCTAGTTTAGGAGTTATAGCCATTTTAAGATTTTGAATTTTTTTTTTTGGTGCATAATATGACCCCCGCAGACGCCTAGTTTAGGAGTTATAGCCATTTTAAGATTTTGAATTTTCTTTTTTCTGGTGCATAATATGACCCCCGCAGCCTAGTTTAGGAGTTATAGCCATTTTAAGATTTTGAATTTTCTTTTTTCTGGTGCATAATATGACCCACGCAGACGCCTAGTTTAGGAGTTATAGCCATTTTAAAATTTTGAATTCTCTTTTTTGTGGTGCATAATATGACCCCCGCAGACGCCTAGTTAAGGAGTTATAGCCATTTTAACATTTTGAATTTTTTTTTTCTGGTGCATAATATGACCCCCGCAGACGCCTAGTTTAGGAGTTATAGCCATTTTAAGATTTTTAATTTTCTTTTTTGGTGCATAATATGACCCCCGCAGACGCCTAGTTAAGGAGTTATAGCCATTTCAAGATTTTGAATTTTTTTTTCTGGTGCATAATATGACCCCCGCAGACGCCTAATTTAGGAGTTATAGCTATTTTAAGATTTTGAATTTTCTTTTTTATGGTGCATAATATGACCCCCGCAGACGCCTAGTTTAGGAGTTATAGCCATTTTAAGATTTTGAATTTTCTTTTTTCTGGTGCATAATATGACCCCCGCAGACGCCTAGTTTAGGAGTTATAGCCATTTTAAGATTTTGAATTTTCTTTTTTCTGGTGCATGATATGACCCCCGCAGACGCCTAGTTTAGGAGTTATAGCCATTTTACGATTTTGAATTTTCTTTTTTCTGGTGCATGATATGACCCCCGCAGACGCCTAGTTAAGGAGTTATAGCCATTTTAAGATTTTGAACTTTCTTTTTTCTGGTGCATAATATGACCCACGCAGACGCCTAGTTTAGGAGTTATAGCCATTTTAAGATTTTGAATTTTTTTTTTTGGTGCATAATATGACCCCCGCAGACGCCTAGTTTAGGAGTTATAGCCATTTTAAGATTTTGAATTTTCTTTTTTCTGGTGCATAATATGACCCCCGCAGCCTAGTTTAGGAGTTATAGCCATTTTAAGATTTTGAATTTTCTTTTTTCTGGTGCATAATATGACCCACGCAGACGCCTAGTTTAGGAGTTATAGCCATTTTAAGATTTTGAATTTTCTTTTTTCTGGTGCATGATATGACCCCCGCAGACGCCTAGTTTAGGAGTTATAGCCATTTTACGATTTTGAATTTTCTTTTTTCTGGTGCATAATATGACCCACGCAGACGCCTAGTTTAGGAGTTATAGCCATTTTAAGATTTTGAATTTTTTTTTCTGGTGCATAATATCACCCCCGCAGACGCCTAGTTTAGGAGTTATAGCCATTTTAAGATTTTGAATTTTCTTTTTTCTGGTGCATGATATGACCCCCGCAGACGCCTAGTTTAGGAGTTATAGCCATTTTACGATTTTGAATTTTCTTTTTTCTGGTGCATGATATGACCCCCGCAGACGCCTAGTTAAGGAGTTATAGCCATTTTAAGATTTTGAACTTTCTTTTTTCTGGTGCATGATATGACCCCCGCAGACGCCTAGTTAAGGAGTTATAGCCATTTTAAGATTTGGAATTTTCTTTTTTCTGGTGCATGATATGACCCCCGCAGACGCCTAGTTTAGGAGTTATAGCCATTTTAAGATTTTGAATTTTTTTTTTCTGGTGCATAATATGACCCCCGCAGACGCCTAGTTTAGGAGTTATAGCCATTTTAAGATTTTGAATTTTTTTTTTTGGTGCATAATATGACCCCCGCAGACGCCTAGTGTAGGAGTTATAGCCATTTTAAGATTTTGAATTTTCTTTTTTCTGGTGCATAATATGACCCCCGCAGCCTAGTTTAGGAGTTATAGCCAATTTAAGATTTTGAATTTTCTTTTTTCTGGTGCATAAAATGACCCACGCAGACGCCTAGTTTAGGAGTTATAGCCATTTTAAGATTTTGAATTTTTTTTTCTGGTGCATAATATGACCCCCGCAGACGCCTAGTTTAGGAGTTATAGCCATTTTAAGATTTTGAATTTTCTTTTTTCTGGTGCATAATATGACCCCCGCAGACGCCTAGTTTAGGAGTTATAGCCATTTTAAGATTTTGAATTTTCTTTTTTCTGGTGCATGATATGACCCCCGCAGACGCATAGTTTAGGAGTTATAGCCATTTTACGATTTTGAATTTTCTTTTTTCTGGTGCATAATATGACCCACGCAGACGCCTAGTTTAGGAGTTATAGCCATTTTAAGATTTTGAATTTTTTTTTCTGGTGCATAATATGACCCCCGCAGACGCCTAGTTTAGGAGTTATAGCCATTTTACGATTCTGAATTTTCTTTTTTCTGGTGCATGATATGACCCCCGCAGACGCCTAGTTAAGGAGTTATAGCCATTTTAAGATTTTGAACTTTCTTTTTTCTGGTGCATGATATGACCCCCGCAGACGCCTAGTTAAGGAGTTATAGCCATTTTAAGATTTTGAATTTTCTTTTTTCTGGTGCATGATATGACCCCCGCAGACGCCTAGTTTAGGAGTTATAGCCATTTTAAGATTTTGAATTTTTTTTTTCTGGTGCATAATATGACCCCCGCAGACGCCTAGTTTAGGAGTTATAGCCATTTTAAGATTTTGAATTTTTTTTTTGGTGCATAATATGACCCCCGCAGACGCCTAGTGTAGGAGTTATAGCCATTTTAAGATTTTGAATTTTCTTTTTTCTGGTGCATAATATGACCCCCGCAGCCTAGTTTAGGAGTTATAGCCATTTTAAGATTTTGAATTTTCTTTTTTCTGGTGCATAATATGACCCACGCAGACGCCTAGTTTAGGAGTTATAGCCATTTTAAGATTTTGAATTTTTTTTTCTGGTGCATAATATGACCCCCGCAGACGCCTAGTTTAGGAGTTATAGCCATTTTAAGATTTTGAATTTTCTTTTTTCTGGTGCATAATATGACCCCCGCAGACGCCTAGTTTAGGAGTTATAGCCATTTTAAGATTTTGAATTTTCTTTTTTCTGGTGCATGATATGACCCCCGCAGACGCCTAGTTTAGGAGTTATAGCCATTTTACGATTTTGAATTTTCTTTTTTCTGGTGCATGATATGACACCCGCAGACGCCTAGTTAAGGAGTTATAGCCATTTTAAGATTTTGAACTTTCTTTTTTCTGGTGCATGATATGACCCCCGCAGACGCCTAGTTAAGGAGTTATAGCCATTTTAAGATTTTGAATTTTCTTTTTTCTGGTGCATGATATGACCCCCGCAGACGCCTAGTTTAGGAGTTATAGCCATTTTAAGATTTTGAATTTTTTTTTTCTGGTGCATAATATGACCCCCGCAGACGCCTAGTTTAGGAGTTATAGCCATTTTAAGATTTTGAATTTTTTTTTTTGGTGCATAATATGACCCCCGCAGACGCCTAGTTTAGGAGTTATAGCCATTTTAAGATTTTGAATTTTCTTTTTTCTGGTGCATAATATGACCCCCGCAGCCTAGTTTAGGAGTTATAGCCATTTTAAGATTTTGAATTTTCTTTTTTCTGGTGCATAATATGACCCACGCAGACGCCTAGTTTAGGAGTTATAGCCATTTTAAGATTTTGAATTTTTTTTTCTGGTGCATAATATGACCCCCGCAGACGCCTAGTTAAGGAGTTATAGCCATTTTAACATTTTGAATTTTTTTTTTTCTGGTGCATAATATGACCCCCGCAGACGCCTAGTTTAGGAGTTATAGCCATTTTAAGATTTTTAATTTTCTTTTTTGGTGCATAATATGACCCCCGCAGACGCCTAATATAGGAGTTATAGCTATTTTAAGATTTTGAATTTTCTTTTTTATGGTGCATAATATGACCCCGCAGACGCCTAGTTAAGGATTTATAGCCATTTTAAGATTTTGAATTTTCTTTTTTCTGGTGCATGATATGACCCCCGCAGACGCCTAGTTTAGGAGTTGTAGCCATTTTACGATTTTGAATTTTCTTTTTTCTGGTGCATATATGACCCCCGCAGACGCCTAATTTAGGAGTTATAGCTATTTTAAGATTTTGAATTTTCTTTTTTCTGGTGCATAATATGACCCCCGCAGACGCCTAGTTTAGGAGTTATAGCCATTTTAAGATTTTTAATTTTCTTTTTTGGTGCATAATATGACCCCCGCAGACGCCTAGTTAAGGAGTTATAGCCATTTCAAGATTTTGAATTTTTTTTTCTGGTGCATAATATGACCCCCGCAGACGCCTAATTTAGGAGTTATAGCTATTTTAAGATTTTGAATTTTCTTTTTTATGGTGCATAATATGACCCCCGCAGACGCCTAGTTTAGGAGTTATAGCCATTTTAAGATTTTGAATTTTCTTTTTTCTGGTGCATGATATGACCCCCGCAGACGCCTAGTTTAGGAGTTGTAGCCATTTTACGATTTTGAATTTTCTTTTTTCTGGTGCATGATATGACCCCCGCAGACGCCTAGTTAAGGAGTTATAGCCATTTTAAGATTTTGAACTTTCTTTTTTCTGGTGCATGATATGACCCCCGCAGACGCCTAGTTAAGGATTTATAGCCATTTTAAGATTTTGAATTTTCTTTTTTCTGGTGCATGATATGACCCCCGCAGACGCCTAGTTTAGGAGTTATAGCCATTTTAAGATTTTGAATTTTTTTTTTCTGGTGCATAATATGACCCCCTCAGACGCCTAGTTTAGGAGTTATAGCCATTTTAAGATTTTGAATTTTTTTTTTTGGTGCATAATATGACCCCCGCAGACGCCTAGTTTAGGAGTTATAGCCATTTTAAGATTTTGAATTTTCTTTTTTCTGGTGCATAATATGACCCCCGCAGCCTAGTTTAGGAGTTATAGCCATTTTAACATTTTGAATTTTCTTTTTTCTGGTGCATAATATGACCCACGCAGACGCCTAGTTTAGGAGTTATAGCCATTTTAAGATTTTGAATTTTTTTTTCTGGTGCATAATATGACCCCCGCAGACGCCTAGTTAAGGAGTTATAGCCATTTTAACATTTTGAATTTTGTTTTTCTGGTGCATAATATGACCCCCGCAGACGCCTAGTTTAGGAGTTATAGCCATTTTAAGATTTTTAATTTTCTTTTTTGGTGCATAATATGACCCCCGCAGACGCCTAGTTAAGGAGTTATAGCCATTTCAAGATTTTGAATTTTTTTTTCTGGTGCATAATATGACCCCCGCAGACGCCTAATTTAGGAGTTATAGCTATTTTAAGATTTTGAATTTTCTTTTTTATGGTGCATAATATGACCCCCGCAGACGCCTAGTTTAGGAGTTATAGCCATTTTAAGATTTTGAATTTTCTTTATTCTGGTGCATAAAATGACCCCCGCAGACGCCTAGTTTAGGAGTTATAGCCATTTTAAGATTTTAAAATTTTTTTTTTGGTGCATAATATGACACCCGCAGACGCCTAGTTTAGGAGTTATAGCCATTTTAAAATTTTGAATTTTCTCTTTTCTGGTGCATAATATGACCCCCGCAGACGCCTAGTTAAGGAGTTATAGCCATTTTAAGATTTTGAATTTTTTTTTTCTGGTGCATAATATGACCCCCGCAGACGCCTAGTTTAGGAGTTATAGCCATTTTAAGATTTTTAATTTTCTTTTTTGGTGCATAATATGACCCCCGCAGACGCCTGGTTTAGGAGTTATAGCCATTTTACGATTTTGAATTTTCTTTTTTCTGGTGCATGATATGACCCCCGCAGACGCCTAGTTAAGGAGTTATAGCCATTTTAAGATTTTGAACTTTCTTTTTTCTGGTGCATGATATGACCCCCGCAGACGCCTAGTTAAGGATTTATAGCCATTTTAAGATTTTGAATTTTCTTTTTTCTGGTGCATGATATGACCCCCGCAGACGCCTAGTTTAGGAGTTATAGCCATTTTAAGATTTTGAATTTTTTTTTTCTGGTGCATAATATGACCCCCTCAGACGCCTAGTTTAGGAGTTATAGCCATTTTAAGATTTTGAATTTTTTTTTTTGGTGCATAATATGACCCCCGCAGACGCCTAGTTTAGGAGTTATAGCCATTTTAAGATTTTGAATTTTCTTTTTTCTGGTGCATAATATGACCCCCGCAGCCTAGTTTAGGAGTTATAGCCATTTTAACATTTTGAATTTTCTTTTTTCTGGTGCATAATATGACCCACGCAGACGCCTAGTTTAGGAGTTATAGCCATTTTAAGATTTTGAATTTTTTTTTCTGGTGCATAATATGACCCCCGCAGACGCCTAGTTAAGGAGTTATAGCCATTTTAACATTTTGAATTTTGTTTTTCTGGTGCATAATATGACCCCCGCAGACGCCTAGTTTAGGAGTTATAGCCATTTTAAGATTTTTAATTTTCTTTTTTGGTGCATAATATGACCCCCGCAGACGCCTAGTTAAGGAGTTATAGCCATTTCAAGATTTTGAATTTTTTTTTCTGGTGCATAATATGACCCCCGCAGACGCCTAATTTAGGAGTTATAGCTATTTTAAGATTTTGAATTTTCTTTTTTATGGTGCATAATATGACCCCCGCAGACGCCTAGTTTAGGAGTTATAGCCATTTTAAGATTTTGAATTTTCTTTATTCTGGTGCATAAAATGACCCCCGCAGACGCCTAGTTTAGGAGTTATAGCCATTTTAAGATTTTAAAATTTTTTTTTTGGTGCATAATATGACACCCGCAGACGCCTAGTTTAGGAGTTATAGCCATTTTAAAATTTTGAATTTTCTCTTTTCTGGTGCATAATATGACCCCCGCAGACGCCTAGTTAAGGAGTTATAGCCATTTTAAGATTTTGAATTTTTTTTTTCTGGTGCATAATATGACCCCCGCAGACGCCTAGTTTAGGAGTTATAGCCATTTTAAGATTTTTAATTTTCTTTTTTGGTGCATAATATGACCCCCGCAGACGCCTAGTTTAGGAGTTATAGCCATTTTAAGATTTTGAATTCTCTTTTTTATGGTGCATAATATGACCCCCGCAGACGCCTAGTTTAGGAATTATAGCCATTTTAAGATTTTGAATTTTCTTTTTTCTGGTGCATAATATGACCCCCGCAGACGCCTAGTTTAGGAGTTATAGCCATTTTAAGATTTTGAATTTTCTTTCTTCTGGTGCATAATATGACCCCCGCAGATGCCTAGTTTAGGAGTTATAGCCATTTTAAGATTTTGAATTTTTTTTTTCTGGTGCATAATATGACCCCCGCAGACGCCTAGTTTAGGAGTTATAGCCATTTTAAGATTTTGAATTTTCTTTTTTGGTGCATAATATGACCCCCGCAGACGCCTAGTTTAGGAGTTATAGCCATTTTAAGATTTTGAACTTTCTTTTTTCTGGTGCATGATATGACCCCCGCAGACGCCTAGTTAAGGATTTATAGCCATTTTAAGATTTTGAATTTTCTTTTTTCTGGTGCATGATATGACCCGCGCAGACGCCTAGTTAAGGATTTATAGCCATTTTAAGATTTTGAATTTTCTTTTTTCTGGTGCATGATATGACCCCCGCAGACGCCTAGTTTAGGAGTTATAGCCATTTTAAGATTTTGAATTTTTTTTTTCTGGTGCATAATATGACCCCCTCAGACGCCTAGTTTAGGAGTTATAGCCATTTTAAGATTTTGAATTTTTTTTTTTGGTGCATAATATGACCCCCGCAGACGCCTAGTTTAGGAGTTATAGCCATTTTAAGATTTTGAATTTTCTTTTTTCTGGTGCATAATATGACCCCCGCAGCCTAGTTTAGGAGTTATAGCCATTTTAAGATTTTTAATTTTCTTTTTTGGTGCATAATATGACCCCCGCAGACGCCTAGTTTAGGAGTTATAGCCATTTTAAGATTTTGAATTCTCTTTTTTATGGTGCATAATATGACCCCCGCAGACGCCTAGTTTAGGAGTTATAGCCATTTTAAGATTTTGAATTTTCTTTTTTCTGGTGCATAATATGACCCCCGCAGACGCCTAGTTTAGGAGTTATAGCCATTTTAAGATTTTGAATTTTCTTTCTTCTGGTGCATAATATGACCCCCGCAGACGCCTAGTTTAGGAGTTATAGCCATTTTAAGATTTTGAATTTTTTTTTTCTGGTGCATAATATGACCCCCGCAGACGCCTAGTTTAGGAGTTATAGCCATTTTAAGATTTTGAATTTTCTTTTTTGGTGCATAATATGACCCCCGCAGACGCCTAGTTTAGGAGTTATAGCCATTTTAAGATTTTGAACTTTCTTTTTTCTGGTGCATGATATGACCCCCGCAGACGCCTAGTTAAGGATTTATAGCCATTTTAAGATTTTGAATTTTCTTTTTTCTGGTGCATGATATGACCCCCGCAGACGCCTAGTTAAGGATTTATAGCCATTTTAAGATTTTGAATTTTCTTTTTTCTGGTGCATGATATGACCCCCGCAGACGCCTAGTTTAGGAGTTATAGCCATTTTAAGATTTTGAATTTTTTTTTTCTGGTGCATAATATGACCCCCTCAGACGCCTAGTTTAGGAGTTATAGCCATTTTAAGATTTTGAATTTTTTTTTTTGGTGCATAATATGACCCCCGCAGACGCCTAGTTTAGGAGTTATAGCCATTTTAAGATTTTGAATTTTCTTTTTTCTGGTGCATAATATGACCCCCGCAGCCTAGTTTAGGAGTTATAGCCATTTTAAGATTTTGAATTTTCTTTTTTCTGGTGCATAATATGACCCACGCAGACGCCTAGTTTAGGAGTTATAGCCATTTTAAGATTTTGAATTTTTTTTTCTGGTGCATAATATGACCCCCGCAGACGCCTAGTTAAGGAGTTATAGCCATTTTAAGATTTTGAATTCTCTTTTTTATGGTGCATAATATGACCCCCGCAGACGCCTAGTTTAGGAGTTGTAGCCATTTTACGATTTTGAATTTTCTTTTTTCTGGTGCATGATATGACCCCCGCAGACGCCTAGTTAAGGAGTTATAGCCATTTTAAGATTTTGAACTTTCTTTTTTCTGGTGCATGATATGACCCCCGCAGACGCCTAGTTAAGGATTTATAGCCATTTTAAGATTTTGAATTTTCTTTTTTCTGGTGCATGATATGACCCCCGCAGACGCCTAGTTTAGGAGTTATAGCCATTTTAAGATTTTGAATTTTTTTTTTCTGGTGCATAATATGACCCCCTCAGACGCCTAGTTTAGGAGTTATAGCCATTTTAAGATTTTGAATTTTTTTTTTTGGTGCATAATATGACCCCCGCAGACGCCTAGTTTAGGAGTTATAGCCATTTTAAGATTTTGAATTTTCTTTTTTCTGGTGCATAATATGACCCCCGCAGCCTAGTTTAGGAGTTATAGCCATTTTAAGATTTTGAATTTTCTTTTTTCTGGTGCATAATATGACCCACGCAGACGCCTAGTTTAGGAGTTATAGCCATTTTAAGATTTTGAATTTTTTTTTCTGGTGCATAATATGACCCCCGCAGACGCCTAGTTAAGGAGTTATAGCCATTTTAACATTTTGAATTTTTTTTTTCTGGTGCATAATATGATCCCCGCAGACGCCTAGTTTAGGAGTTATAGCCATTTTAAGATTTTTAATTTTCTTTTTTGGTGCATAATATGACCCCCGCAGACGCCTAGTTAAGGAGTTATAGCCATTTCAAGATTTTGAATTTTTTTTTCTGGTGCATAATATGACCCCCGCAGACGCCTAATTTAGGAGTTATAGCTATTTTAAGATTTTGAATTTTCTTTTTTATGGTGCATAATATGACCCCCGCAGACGCCTAGTTTAGGAGTTATAGCCATTTTAAGATTTTGAATTTTCTTTTTTCTGGTGCATAAAATGACCCCCGCAGACGCCTAGTTTAGGAGTTATAGCCATTTTAAGATTTTAAAATTTTTTTTTTGGTGCATAATATGACCCCCGCAGACGCCTAGTTTAGGAGTTATAGCCATTTTAAAATTTTGAATTTTCTCTTTTCTGGTGCATAATATGACCCCCGCAGACGCCTAGTTAAGGAGTTATAGCCATTTTAAGATTTTGAATTTTTTTTTTCTGGTGCATAATATGACCCCCGCAGACGCCTAGTTTAGGAGTTATAGCCATTTTAAGATTTTTAATTTTCTTTTTTGGTGCATAATATGACCCCCGCAGACGCCTAGTTTAGGAGTTATAGCCATTTTAAGATTTTGAATTCTCTTTTTTATGGTGCATAATATGACCCCCGCAGACGCCTAGTTTAGGAGTTATAGCCATTTTAAGATTTTGAATTTTCTTTTTTCTGGTGCATAATATGACCCCCGCAGACGCCTAGTTTAGGAGTTATAGCCATTTTAAGATTTTGAATTTTCTTTCTTCTGGTGCATAATATGACCCCCGCAGACGCCTAGTTTAGGAGTTATAGCCATTTTAAGATTTTGAATTTTTTTTTTCTGGTGCATAATATGACCCCCGCAGACGCCTAGTTTAGGAGTTATAGCCATTTTAAGATTTTGAATTTTCTTTTTTGGTGCATAATATGACCCCCGCAGACGCCTAGTTTAGGAGTTATAGCCATTTTAAGATTTTGAATTCTCTTTTTTATGGTGCATAATATGACCCCCGCAGACGCCTAGTTTAGGAGTTATAGCCATTTTAAGATTTTGAATTTTCTTTTTTCTGGTGCATAATATGACCCCCGCAGACGCCTAGTTTAGGAGTTATAGCCATTTTAAGATTTTGAATTTTCTTTCTTCTGGTGCATAATATGACCCCCGCAGACGCCTAGTTTAGGAGTTATAGCCATTTTAAGATTTTGAATTTTTTTTTTCTGGTGCATTATATGACCCCCGCAGACGAATAGTTTAGGAGTTATAGCCATTTTCTTTTTTCTGGTGCATAATATGACCCCCGCAGACGCCTAGTTTAGGAGTTATAGCCATTTTAAGATTTTGAATTTTTTTTTCTGGTGCATAATATATCCCCCGCAGACGCCTAGTTTAGGAGTTATAGCCATTTTAAGATTTTAAATTTTTTGTTTTGGTGAATAATATGACCCCCGCAGACGCCTAGTTTAGGAGTTATAGCCATTTTAAGATTTTGAATTTTCTTTTTTCTGGTGCATAATATGACCCCCGCAGACGCCTAGTTAAGGAGTTATAGCCATTTTAAGATTTTGAATTTTTTTTTTCTGGTGCATAATATGACCCCCGCAGACGCCTAGTTTAGGAGTTATAGCCATTTTAAGATTTAAGACGCCTAGTTTAGGAGTTATAGCCATTTTAAGATTTTGAATTTTTTTTTCTGGGGCATAATATGACCCCCGCAGACGCCTAGTTTAGGAGTTATAGCCATTTTAAGATTTTGAATTTTTTTTTTGGTGCATAATATGACCCCCGCAGACGCCTAGTTTAGGAGTTATAGCCATTTTAAGATTTTGAATTTTCTTTTTTCTGGTGCATAATATGACCCCCGCAGACGCCTAGTTTAGAAGTTATAGCCATTTTAAAATTTAGAATTTTTTTTTTTGGTGCATAATATGACCCACGCAGACGCCTAGTTTAGGAGTTATAGCCATTTTATGACCCCCGCAGACGCCTAGTTTAGGAGTTATAGCCATTTTAAGATTTTGAATTTTCTTTTTTCTGGTGCATAATATGACCCCCGCAGACGCCTAGTTTAGGAGTTATAGCCATTTTAAGATTTTGAATTTTCTTTTTTCTGGTGCATAATATGACCCCCGCAGACGCCTAGTTTAGAAGTTATAGCCATTTTAAAATTTAGAATTTTTTTTTTTTGGTGCATAATATGACCCACGCAGACGCCTAGTTTAGGAGTTATAGCCATTTTATGACCCCCGCAGACGCCTAGTTTAGGAGTTATAGCCATTTTAAGATTTTGAATTTTCTTTTTTCTGGTGCATAATATATCCCCCGCAGACGCCTAGTTTAGGAGTTATAGCCATTTTAAGATTTTAAATTTTTTGTTTTGGTGAATAATATGACCCCCGCAGACGCCTAGTTTAGGAGTTATAGCCATTTTAAGATTTTGAATTTTCTTTTTTCTGGTGCATAATATGACCCCCGCAGACGCCTAGTTAAGGAGTTATAGCCATTTTAAGATTTTGAATTTTTTTTTTCTGGTGCATAATATGACCCCCGCAGACGCCTAGTTTAGGAGTTATAGCCATTTTAAGATTTAAGACGCCTAGTTTAGGAGTTATAGCCATTTTAAGATTTTGAATTTTTTTTTCTGGGGCATAATATGACCCCCGCAGACGCCTAGTTTAGGAGTTATAGCCATTTTAAGATTTTGAATTTTTTTTTTGGTGCATAATATGACCCCCGCAGACGCCTAGTTTAGGAGTTATAGCCATTTTAAGATTTTGAATTTTCTTTTTTCTGGTGCATAATATGACCCCCGCAGACGCCTAGTTTAGAAGTTATAGCCATTTTAAAATTTAGAATTTTTTTTTTTGGTGCATAATATGACCCACGCAGACGCCTAGTTTAGGAGTTATAGCCATTTTATGACCCCCGAAAGACGCCTAGTTTAGGAGTTATAGCCATTTTAAGATTTTGAATTCTCTTTTTTAAGGTGCATAATATGACCCCCGCAGATGCCTAGTTTAGGAGTTATAGCCATTTTAAAATTTTGAATTTTCTTTTTTCTGGTGCATAATATGACCCCCGCAGACACCTAGTTTAGGAGTTATAGCCATTTTAAGATTTTGAATTTTTTTTTTTGGTGCATAATATGACCCCCGCAGACGCCTAGTTTAGGAGTTATAGCCATTTTAAGATTTAGAATTTTCTTTTTTCTGGTGCATAATATGACCCCCGCAGACGCCTAGTTTAGGAGTTATAGCCATTTTAAGATTTCGAATTTTTTTTTCTGGTGCATAATATGACCCCCGCAGACGCCTAGTTAAGGAGTTATAGCCATTTTAAAATTTTGAATTTTCTTTTTTCTGGTGCATGATATGACCCCCGCAGACGCCTAGTTGAGGAGTTATAGCCATTTTACGATTTTGAATTTTTTTTTTTGGTGCATAATATGCCCCCCGCAGACGCCTAGTTTAGGAGTTATAGCCATTTTAAAATTTTGAATTTTCTTTTTTGGTGCATAATATGACCCCCGCAGACGCCTAGTTTAGGAGTTATAGCCATTTTAAGATTTTGAATTTTCTTTTTTCTGGTGCATAATATGACCCCCGCAGACGCCTAGTTTAGGAGTTATAGCCATTTTAAGATTTTGAATTTTCTTTTTTCTGGTGCATAATATGACCCCCGCAGACGCCTAGTTTAGGAGTTATAGCCATTTTAAGATTTTGAATTTTTTTTTTTGGTGCGTAATATGACCCCCGCAGACGCCTAGTTTAGGAGTTATAGCCATTTTAAGATTTTGAATTTTCTTTTTTCTGGTGCATAATATGACCCCCGCAGACGCCTAGTTTAGGAGTTATAGCCATTTTAAGATTTTGAATTTTCTTTTTTCTGGTGCATAATATGACCCCCGCAGACGCCTAGTTTAGGAGTTATAGCCATTTTAGGATTTTGAATTTTCTTTTTTCTGGTGCATGATATGACCCCCGCAGACGCCTAGTTTAGGAGTTATAGATATTTTAAGATTTTGAATTTTTTTTTCTGGTGCATAATATGACCCCCGCAGACGCCTAGTTTAGGAGTTATAGCCATTTTAAGATTTTGAATTTTCTTTTTTGGTGCATAATATGACCCCCGCAGACGCCTAGTTCAAGAGTTATAGCCATTTTAAGATTTTGAATTTTCTTTTTTGGTGCATAATATGACCCCCGCAGACGCCTAGTTAAGGAGTTATAGCCATTTTAAGATTTTGAATTTTCTTTTTTGGTGCATAATATGACCCCCGCAGACGCCTGGTTTAGGAGTTATAGCCATTTTAAGATTTTGAATTTTCTTTTTTCTGGTGCATAATATGACCCCCGCAGACGCCTAGTTTAGGAGTTATAGCCATTTTAAGATTTTGAATTTTCTTTTTTCTGGTGCATAATATGACCCCCGCAGACGCCTAGTTAAGGAGTTATAGCCATTTTAAGATTTTGAATTTTCTTTTTTCTGGTGCATGATATGACCCCCGCAGACGCCTAGTTTAGGAGTTACAGCCATTTTAAGATTTTGAATTTTTTTTTTTTGGTGCATAATATGACCCCCGCAGACTCCTAGTTAAGGAGTTATAGCCATTTTAAGATTTTGAATTTTTTTTTTCTGGTGGATAATATGACCCCCGCAGACGCCTAGTTTAGGAGTTATAGCCATTTTAAGATTTTGAATTTTCTTTTTTCTGGTGCATAAAATGACCCCCGCAGACGCCTAGTTTAGGAGTTATAGCCATTTTAAGATTTTGAATTTTTTTTTTTGGTGCATAATATGACCCCCGCAGACGCCTAGTTTAGGAGTTATAGCCATTTTAAAATTTTGAATTTTCTCTTTTCTGGTGCATAATATGACCCCCGCAGACGCCTAGTTAAGGAGTTATAGCCATTTTAAGATTTTGAATTTTTTTTTTCTGGTGCATAATATGACCCCCGCAGACGCCTAGTTTAGGAGTTATAGCCATTTTAAGATTTTGAATTTTCTTTTTTGGTGCATAATATGACCCCCGCAGACGCCTAGTTTAGGAGTTATAGCCATTTTAAGATTTTGAATTCTCTTTTTTATGGTGCATAATATGACCCCCGCAGACGCCTAGTTTAGGAGTTATAGCCATTTTAAGATTTTGAATTTTCTTTTTTCTGGTGCATAATATGACCCCCGCAGACGCCTAGTTTAGGAGTTATAGCCATTTTAAGATTTTGAATTTTCTTTTTTCTGGTGCATAATATGACCCCCGCAGACGCCTAGTTTAGGAGTTATAGCCATTTTAAGATTTTGAATTTTTTTTTTCTGGTGCATTATATGACCCCCGCAGACGCCTAGTTTAGGAGTTATAGCCATTTTCTTTTTTCTGGTGCATAATATGACCCCCGCAGACGCCTAGTTTAGGAGTTATAGCCATTTTAAGATTTTGAATTTTTTTTTCTGGTGCATAATATATCCCCCGCAGACGCCTAGTTTAGGAGTTATAGCCATTTTAAGATTTTAAATTTTTTGTTTTGGTGAATAATATGACCCCCGCAGACGCCTAGTTTAGGAGTTATAGCCATTTTAAGATTTTGAATTTTCTTTTTTCTGGTGCATAATATGACCCCCGCAGACGCCTAGTTAAGGAGTTATAGCCATTTTAAGATTTTGAATTTTTTTTTTCTGGTGCATAATATGACCCCCGCAGACGCCTAGTTTAGGAGTTATAGCCATTTTAAGATTTAAGACGCCTAGTTTAGGAGTTATAGCCATTTTAAGATTTTGAATTTTTTTTTCTGGGGCATAATATGACCCCCGCAGACGCCTAGTTTAGGAGTTATAGCCATTTTAAGATTTTGAATTTTTTTTTTGGTGCATAATATGACCCCCGCAGACGCCTAGTTTAGGAGTTATAGCCATTTTAAGATTTTGAATTTTCTTTTTTCTGGTGCATAATATGACCCCCGCAGACGCCTAGTTTAGAAGTTATAGCCATTTTAAAATTTAGAATTTTTTTTTTTGGTGCATAATATGACCCACGCAGACGCCTAGTTTAGGAGTTATAGCCATTTTATGACCCCCGCAGACGCCTAGTTTAGGAGTTATAGCCATTTTAAGATTTTGAATTCTCTTTTTTAAGGTGCATAATATGACCCCCGCAGATGCCTAGTTTAGGAGTTATAGCCATTTTAAGATTTTGAATTTTCTTTTTTCTGGTGCATAATATGACCCCCGCAGACACCTAGTTTAGGAGTTATAGCCATTTTAAGATTTTGAATTTTTTTTTTTGGTGCATAATATGACCCCCGCAGACGCCTAGTTTAGGAGTTATAGCCATTTTAAGATTTAGAATTTTCTTTTTTCTGGTGCATAATATGACCCCCGCAGACGCCTAGTTAAGGAGTTATAGCCATTTTAAAATTTTGAATTTTCTTTTTTCTGGTGCATGATATGACCCCCGCAGACGCCTAGTTGAGGAGTTATAGCCATTTAACGATTTTGAATTTTTTTTTTTGGTGCATAATATGACCCCCGCAGACGCCTAGTTTAGGAGTTATAGCCATTTTAAAATTTTGAATTTTCTTTTTTGGTGCATAATATGACCCCCGCAGACGCCTAGTTTAGGAGTTATAGCCATTTTAAGATTTTGAATTTTCTTTTTTCTGGTGCATAATATGACCCCCGCAGACGCCTAGTTTAGGAGTTATAGCCATTTTAAGATTTTGAATTTTCTTTTTTCTGGTGCATAATATGACCCCCGCAGACGCCTAGTTTAGGAGTTATAGCCATTTTAAGATTTTGAATTTTTTTTTTTGGTGCGTAATATGACCCCCGCAGACGCCTAGTTTAGGAGTTATAGCCATTTTAATATTTTGAATTCTCTTTTTTATGGTACATAATATGACCCCCGCAGACGCCTAGTTTAGGAGTTATAGCCATTTTAAGATTTTGAATTTTCTTTTTTCTGGTGCATAATATGACCCCCGCAGACGCCTACTTTAGGAGTTATAGCCATTTTAAGATTTTGAATTTTCTTTTTTCTAGTGCATAATATGACCCCCGCAGACGCCTAGTTTAGGAGTTATAGCCATTTTAGGATTTTGAATTTTCTTTTTTCTGGTGCATGATATGACCCCCGCAGACGCCTAGTTTAGGAGTTATAGCCATTTTAAGATTTTGAATTTTCTCTTTTCTGGTGCATAATATGACCCCCGCAGACGCCTAGTTTAGGAGTTATAGATATTTTAAGATTTTGAATTTTTTTTTCTGGTGCATAATATGACCCCCGCAGACGCCTAGTTTAGGAGTTATAGCCATTTTAAGATTTTGAATTTTCTGTTTTGGTGCAAAATATGACCCCCGCAGACGCCTAGTTCAAGAGTTATAGCCATTTTAAGATTTTGAATTTTCTTTTTTGGTGCATAATATGACCCCCGCAGACGCCTAGTTTAGGAGTTATAGCCATTTTAATATTTTGAATTTTCTTTTTTCTGGTGCATAATATGACCCCCGCAGACGCCTAGTTTAGGAGTTATAGCCATTTTAGGATTTTGAATTTTCTTTTTTCTGGTGCATAATATGACCCCCGCAGACGCCTAGGTTAGGAGTTATAGATATTTTAAGATTTTGAATTTTTTTTTCTGGTGCATAATATGATCCCCGCAGACGCCTAGTTTAGGAGTTATAGCCATTTTAAGATTTTGAATTTTCTTTTTTGGTGCAAAATATGACCCCCGCAGACGCCTAGTTCAAGAGTTATAGCCATTTTAAGATTTTGAATTTTCTTTTTTGGTGCAAAATATGACCCCCGCAGACGCCTAGTTCAAGCGTTATAGCCATTTTAAGATTTTGAATTTTCTTTTTTGGTGCATAATATGACCCCCGCAGACGCCTAGTTTAGGAGTTATAGCCATTTTAAGATTTTGAATTTTCTTTTTTGGTGCAAAATATGACCCCCGCAGACGCCTAGTTCAAGAGTTATAGCCATTTTAAGATTTTGAATTTTCTTTTTTCTGGTGCATAATATGACCCCCGCAGACGCCTAGTTTAGGAGTTATAGAAATTTTAAGATTTTGAATTTTTTTTTCTGGTGCATAATATGACCCCCGCAGACGCCTAGTTTAGGAGTTATAGCCATTTTAAGATTTTGAATTTTCTTTTTTGGTGCAAAATATGACCCCCGCAGACACCTAGTTCAAGAGTTATAGCCATTTTAAGATTTTGAATATTCTTTTTTGGTGCATAATATGACCCCCGCAGACGCCTAGTTTAGGAGTTATAGCCATTTTAATATATTGAATTCTCTTTTTTATGGTGCATAATATGACCCCCGCAGACGCCTAGTTTAGGAGTTATAGCCATTTTAAGATTTTGAATTTTCTTTTTTCTGGTGCATAATATGACCCCCGCAGACGCCTAGTTTAGGAGTTATAGCCATTTTAAGATTTTGAATTTTCTTTTTTCTGGTGCATAATATGACCCCCGCAGACGCCTAGTTTAGGAGTTATAGCCATTTTAGGATTTTGAATTTTCTTTTTTCTGGTGCATGATATGACCCCCGCAGACGCCTAGTTTAGGAGTTATAGCCATTTTAAGATTTTGAATTTTCTTTTTTCTGGTGCATAATATGACCCCCGCAGACGCCTAGTTTAGGAGTTATAGATATTTTAAGATTTTGAATTTTTTTTTCTGGTGCATAATATGACCCCCGCAGACGCCTAGTTTAGGAGTTATAGCCATTTTAAGATTTTGAATTTTCTTTTT
The DNA here is from genome assembly GCA_963966105.1 of Volucella zonaria. Lineage (NCBI taxonomy): Eukaryota > Metazoa > Arthropoda > Insecta > Diptera > Syrphidae > Volucella > Volucella zonaria. Next base: position 1,838,593 of record CAWYQB010000254.1, on the reverse strand, counting down.
TGGTGCAAAATATGACCCCCGCAGACGCCTAGTTCAAGAGTTATAGCCATTTTAAGATTTTGAATTTTCTTTTTTGGTGCATAATATGACCCCCGCAGACGCCTAGTTAAGGAGTTATAGCCATTTTAAGATTTTGAATTTTCTTTTTTGGTGCATAATATGACCCCCGCAGACGCCTGGTTTAGGAGTTATAGCCATTTTAAGATTTTGAATTTTCTTTTTTCTGGTGCATAATATGACCCCCGCAGACGCCTAGTTTAGGAGTTATAGCCATTTTAAGATTTTGAATTTTCTTTTTTCTGGTGCATAATATGACCCCCGCAGACGCCTAGTTAAGGAGTTATAGCCATTTTAAGATTTTGAATTTTCTTTTTTCTGGTGCATGATATGACCCCCGCAGACGCCTAGTTTAGGAGTTACAGCCATTTTAAGATTTTGAATTTTTTTTTTTTGGTGCATAATATGACCCCCGCAGACTCCTAGTTAAGGAGTTATAGCCATTTTAAGATTTTGAATTTTTTTTTTCTGGTGGATAATATGACCCCCGCAGACGCCTAGTTTAGGAGTTATAGCCATTTTAAGATTTTGAATTTTCTTTTTTGTGCATAATATGACCCCCGCAGACGCCTAGTTTAGGAGTTATAGCCATTTTAAGATTTTGAATTCTCTTTTTTATGGTGCATAATATGACCCCAGCAGACGCCTAGTTTAGGAGTTATAGCCATTTTAAGATTTTGAATTTTCTTTTTTCTGGTGCATGATATGACCCCCGCAGACGCCTAGTTTAGGAGTTATAGCCATTTTAAGATTTTGAATTTTCTTTTTTCTGGTGCATAATATGACCCCCCAGACGCCTAGTTTAGGAGTTATAGCCATTTTAAGATTTTGAATTTTCTTTTTTCTGGTGCATAATATGACCCCCGCAGACGGCTAGTTTGGGAGTTATAGCCATTTTAAGATTTTGAATTTTCTTTTTTCTGGTGCATAATATGACCCCCGCAGACGGCTAGTTTGGGAGTTATAGCCATTTTAAGATTTTGAATTTTCTTTTTTCTGGTGCATAATATGACCCCCGCAGACGGCTAGTTTGGGAGTTATAGCCATTTTAAGATTTTGAATTTTCTTTTTTCTGGTGCATAATATGACCCCGGCAGACGCCTAGTTTAGGAGTTATAGCCATTTTAAGATTTTGAATTTTCTTTTTTCTGGTGCATAATATGACCCCCGCAGACGCCTAGTTTAGGAGTTATAGCCATTTTAAGATTTTGAATTTTCTTTTTTCTGGTGCATAATATGACCCCCTCAGACGCCTAGTTTAGGAGTTATAGCCATTTTAAGATTTTGAATTTTCTTTTTTCTGGTGCATAATATGACCCCCGCAGACGCCTAGTTAAGGAGTTATAGCCATTTTAAGATTTTGAACTTTCTTTTTTCTGGTGCATGATATGACCCCCGCAGACGCCTAGTTAAGGAGTTACAGCCATTTTAAGATTTTGAATTTTCTTTTTTGGTGCATAATATGACCCCCGCAGACGCCTGGTTTAGGAGTTATAGCCATTTTAAGATTATGAATTTTCTTTTTTCTGGTGCATGATATGACCCCCGCAGACGCCTAGTTTAGGAGTTATAGCCATTTTAAGATTTTGAATTTTCTTTTTTCTGGTGCATAATATGACCCCCGCAGACGCCTAGTTTAGGAGTTATAGCCATTTTAAGATTTTGAATTTTCTTTTTTCTGGTGCATAATATGACCCCCGCAGACGGCTAGTTTGGGAGTTATAGCCATTTTAAGATTTTGAATTTTCTTTTTTCTGGTGCATAATATGACCCCGGCAGACGCCTAGTTTAGGAGTTATAGCCATTTTAAGATTTTGAATTTTCTTTTTTCTGGTGCATAATATGACCCCCGCAGACGCCTAGTTTAGGAGTTATAGCCATTTTAAGATTTTGAATTTTCTTTTTTCTGGTGCATAATATGACCCCCTCAGACGCCTAGTTTAGGAGTTATAGCCATTTTAAGATTTTGAATTTTCTTTTTTCTGGTGCATAATATGACCCCCGCAGACGCCTAGTTAAGGAGTTATAGCCATTTTAAGATTTTGAACTTTCTTTTTTCTGGTGCATGATATGACCCCCGCAGACGCCTAGTTAAGGAGTTACAGCCATTTTAAGATTTTGAATTTTCTTTTTTGGTGCATAATATGACCCCCGCAGACGCCTAGTTTAGGAGTTATAGCCATTTTAAGATTTTGAATTTTCTTTTTTCTGGTGCATAAAATGACCCCCGCAGACGCCTAGTTTAGGAGTTATAGCCATTTTAAGATTTTGAATTTTTTTTTTCTGGTGCATAATATGACCCCCGCAGACGCCTAGTTTAGGAGTTATAGCCATTTTAAGATTTTGAATTTTTTTTTTTGGTGCATAATATGACCCCCGCAGACGCCTAGTTTAGGAGTTATAGCCATTTTAAGATTTTGAATTTTCTTTTTTCTGGTGCATGATATGACCCCCGCAGACGCCTAGTTAAGGAGTTATAGCCATTTTAAGATTTTGAATTTTCTTTTTTCTGGTGCATAATATGACCCCCGCAGACGCCTAGTTTAGGAGTTAAAGCCATTTTAAGATTTTGAATTTTCTCTTTTCTGGTGCATAATATGACCCCCGCAGACGCCTAGTTAAGGAGTAATAGCCATTTTAAGATTTTGAATTTTCTTTTTTCTGGTGCATAATATGACCCCCGCAGACGCCTAGTTTAGGAATTATAGCCATTTTAAAATTTTGAATTTTCTTTTTTGGTGCATAATATGACCCCCGCAGACGCCTAGTTTAGGACTTATAGCCATTTTAAGATTTTGAATTCTCTTTTTTATGGTGCATAATATGACCCCCGCAGACGCCTAGTTTAGGAGTTATAGCCATTTTAAGATTTTGAATTTTCTCTTTTCTGGTGCATGATATGACCCCCGCAGACGCCTAGTTTAGGAGTTATAGCCATTTTAAGATTTTGAATTTTCTTTTTTGGTGCATAATATGACCCCCGCAGACGCCTAGTTAAGGAGTTATAGCCATTTTAAGATTTTGAATTTTCTTTTTTGGTGCATAATATGACCCCCGCAGACGCCTGGTTTAGGAGTTATAGCCATTTTAAGATTTTGAATTTTCTTTTTTCTGGTGCATAATATGACCCCCGCAGACGCCTAGTTTAGGAGTTATAGCCATTTTAAGATTTTGAATTTTCTTTTTTCTGGTGCATAATATGACCCCCGCAGACGCCTAGTTAAGGAGTTATAGCCATTTTAAGATTTTGAATTTTCTTTTTTCTGGTGCATGATATGACCCCCGCAGACGCCTAGTTTAGGAGTTACAGCCATTTTAAGATTTTGAATTTTTTTTTTTTGGTGCATAATATGACCCCCGCAGACTCCTAGTTAAGGAGTTATAGCCATTTTAAGATTTTGAATTTTTTTTTTCTGGTGGATAATATGACCCCCGCAGACGCCTAGTTTAGGAGTTATAGCCATTTTAAGATTTTGAATTTTCTTTTTTGTGCATAATATGACCCCCGCAGACGCCTAGTTTAGGAGTTATAGCCATTTTAAGATTTTGAATTCTCTTTTTTATGGTGCATAATATGACCCCAGCAGACGCCTAGTTTAGGAGTTATAGCCATTTTAAGATTTTGAATTTTCTTTTTTCTGGTGCATGATATGACCCCCGCAGACGCCTAGTTTAGGAGTTATAGCCATTTTAAGATTTTGAATTTTCTTTTTTCTGGTGCATAATATGACCCCCGCAGACGCCTAGTTTAGGAGTTATAGCCATTTTAAAATTTGGATTTTCTTTTTTCTGGTGCATAATATGACCCCCGCAGACGGCTAGTTTGGGAGTTATAGCCATTTTAAGATTTTGAATTTTCTTTTTTCTGGTGCATAAAATGACCCCCGCAGACGGCTAGTTTGGGAGTTATAGCCACTTTAAGATTTTGAATTTTCTTTTTTCTGGTGCATAATATGACCCCCGCAGACGGCTAGTTTGGGAGTTATAGCCATTTTAAGATTTTGAATTTTCTTTTTTCTGGTGCATAATATGACCCCGGCAGACGCCTAGTTTAGGAGTTATAGCCATTTTAAGATTTTGAATTTTCTTTTTTCTGGTGCATAATATGACCCCCGCAGACGCCTAGTTTAGGAGTTATAGCCATTTTAAGATTTTGAATTTTCTTTTTTCTGGTGCATAATATGACCCCCTCAGACGCCTAGTTTAGGAGTTATAGCCATTTTAAGATTTTGAATTTTCTTTTTTCTGGTGCATAATATGACCCCCGCAGACGCCTAGTTAAGGAGTTATAGCCATTTTAAGATTTTGAACTTTCTTTTTTCTGGTGCATGATATGACCCCCGCAGACGCCTAGTTAAGGAGTTACAGCCATTTTAAGATTTTGAATTTTCTTTTTTGGTGCATAATATGACCCCCGCAGACGCCTGGTTTAGGAGTTATAGCCATTTTAAGATTATGAATTTTCTTTTTTCTGGTGCATGATATGACCCCCGCAGACGCCTAGTTTAGGAGTTATAGCCATTTTAAGATTTTGAATTTTCTTTTTTCTGGTGCATAATATGACCCCCGCAGACGCCTAGTTTAGGAGTTATAGCCATTTTAAGATTTTGAATTTTCTTTTTTCTGGTGCATAATATGACCCCCGCAGACGGCTAGTTTGGGAGTTATAGCCATTTTAAGATTTTGAATTTTCTTTTTTCTGGTGCATAATATGACCCCGGCAGACGCCTAGTTTAGGAGTTATAGCCATTTTAAGATTTTGAATTTTCTTTTTTCTGGTGCATAATATGACCCCCGCAGACGCCTAGTTTAGGAGTTATAGCCATTTTAAGATTTTGAATTTTCTTTTTTCTGGTGCATAATATGACCCCCTCAGACGCCTAGTTTAGGAGTTATAGCCATTTTAAGATTTTGAATTTTCTTTTTTCTGGTGCATAATATGACCCCCGCAGACGCCTAGTTAAGGAGTTATAGCCATTTTAAGATTTTGAACTTTCTTTTTTCTGGTGCATGATATGACCCCCGCAGACGCCTAGTTAAGGAGTTACAGCCATTTTAAGATTTTGAATTTTCTTTTTTGGTGCATAATATGACCCCCGCAGACGCCTAGTTTAGGAGTTATAGCCATTTTAAGATTTTGAATTTTCTTTTTTCTGGTGCATAATATGACCCCCGCAGACGCCTAGTTTAGGAGTTATAGCCATTTTAAGATTTTGAATTTTTTTTTTCTGGTGCATAATATGACCCCCGCAGACGCCTAGTTTAGGAGTTATAGCCATTTTAAGATTTTGAATTTTCTTTTTTCTGGTGCATGATATGACCCCCGCAGACGCCTAGTTAAGGAGTTATAGCCATTTTAAGATTTTGAATTTTCTTTTTTCTGGTGCATAATATGACCCCCGCAGACGCCTAGTTTAGGAGTTAAAGCCATTTTAAGATTTTGAATTTTCTCTTTTCTGGTGCATAATATGACCCCCGCAGACGCCTAGTTAAGGAGTAATAGCCATTTTAAGATTTTGAATTTTCTTTTTTCTGGTGCATAATATGACCCCCGCAGACGCCTAGTTTAGGAATTATAGCCATTTTAAAATTTTGAATTTTCTTTTTTGGTGCATAATATGACCCCCGCAGACGCCTAGTTTAGGACTTATAGCCATTTTAAGATTTTGAATTCTCTTTTTTATGGTGCATAATATGACCCCCGCAGACGCCTAGTTTAGGAGTTATAGCCATTTTAAGATTTTGAATTTTCTCTTTTCTGGTGCATGATATGACCCCCGCAGACGCCTAGTTTAGGAGTTATAGCCATTTTAAGATTTTGAATTTTCTTTTTTCTGGTGCATAATATGACCCCCGCAGACGCCTAGTTTAGGAGTTACAGCCATTTTAAGATTTTGAATTTTCTTTTTTCTGGTGCATAAAATGACCCCCGCAGACGCCTAGTTTAGGAGTTATAGCCATTTTAAGATTTTGAATTTTTTTTTTTTGGTGCATAATATGACCTTAGTTTAGGAGTTATAGCCATTTTAAGATTTTGAATTTTCTTTTTTCTGGTGCATGATATGACCCCCGCAGACGCCTAGTTAAGGAGTTACAGCCATTTTAAGATTTTGAATTTTCTTTTTTGGTGCATAATATGACCCCCGCAGACGCCTGGTTTAGGAGTTATAGCCATTTTAAGATTATGAATTTTCTTTTTTCTGGTGCATGATATGACCCCCGCAGACGCCTAGTTTAGGAGTTATAGCCATTTTAAGATTTTGAATTTTCTTTTTTCTGGTGCATAATATGACCCCCGCAGACGCCTAGTTTAGGACTTATAGCCATTTTAAGATTTTGAATTTTCTTTTTTCTGGTGCATAATATGACACCTGCTGACGCCTAGTTAAGGAGTTATAGCCATTTTAAGATTTTGAATTTTTTTTTCTGGTGCATAATATGACCCCCGCAGACGCCTAGTTAAGGAGTTATAGCCATTTTAAGATTTTGAATTTTCTTTTTTGGTGCATAAAATGACCCCCGCAGACGCCTGGTTTAGGAGTTATAGCCATTTTAAGATTTTGAATTTTCTTTTTTCTGGTGCATAATATGACCCCCGCAGACGCCTAGTTTAGGAGTTATAGCCATTTTAAGATTTTGAATTTTCTTTTTTCTGGTGCATAATATGACCCCCGCAGACGCCTAGTTAAGGAGTTATAGCCATTTTAAGATTTTGAATTTTCTTTTTTCTGGTGCATGATATGACCCCCGCAGACGCTTAGTTTAGGAGTTACAGCCATTTTAAAATCTTGAATTTTTTTTTTTGGTGCATAATATGACCCCCGCAGACTCCTAGTTAAGGAGTTATAGCCATTTTAAGATTTTGAATTTTTTTTTTCTGGTGGATAATATGACCCCCGCAGACGCCTAGTTTAGGAGTTATAGCCATTTTAAGATTTTGAATTTTCTTTTTTGGTGCATAATATGACCCCCGCAGACGCCTAGTTTAGGAGTTATAGCCATTTTAAGATTTTGAATTCTCTTTTTTATGGTGCATAATATTACCCCCGCAGACGCCTAGTTTAGGAGTTATAGCCATTTTAAGATTTTGAATTTTCTTTTTTCTGGTACATAATATGACCCCGCAGACGCCTAGTTTAGGAGTTATAGCCATTTTAAGATTTTGAATTTTCTTTTTTCTGGTGCATAATATGACCCCCGCAGACGCCTAGTTTTGGAGTTATAGCCATTTTAAGATTTTGAATTTTCTTTTTTCTGGTGCATAATATGACCCCCGCAGACGCCTAGTTTAGGAGTTATAGCCATTTTAAGATTTTGAATTTTCTTTTTTCTGGTGCATAATATGACCCCCGCAGACGCCTAGTTTAGGAGTTATGGCCATTTTAAGATTTTGAATTCTCTTTTTTATGGTGCATAATATGACCCCCGCAGACGCCTAGTTTAGGAGTTATAGCCATTTCAATATTTTGAATTTTCTTTTTTCTGGTGCATAATATGACCCCCGCAGACGCCTAGTTTAGGAGTTATAGCCATTTTAAGATTTTGAATTTTTTTTTCTGGTGCATAATATGACCCCCGCAGACGAATAGTTTAGGAGTTATAGCCATTTTAAGATTTTGAATTTTCTCTTTTCTGGTGCATAATATGACCCCCGCAGACGCCTAGTTAAGGAGTAATAGCCATTTTAAGATTTTGAATTTTCTTTTTTCTGGTGCATAATGTGACCCCCGCAGACGCCTAGTTTAGGAGTTATAGCCATTTTAAGATTTTGAATTTTCTTTTCTGGTGCATAATATGACCCCCGCAGACGCCTAGTTTAGGAGCTATAGCCATTTTAAGATTTTGAATTTTCTTTTTTCTGGTGCATGATATGACCCCCGCAGACGCCTAGTTTTGGAGTTATAGCCATTTTAAGATTTTGAATTTTCTTTTTTCTGGTGCATAATATGACCCCCGCAGACGCCTAGTTTAGGAGTTATAGCCATTTTAAGATTTTGAATTTTTTTTTCTGGTGCATAATATGACCCCCGCAGACGCCTAGTTTAAGAGTTATAGCCATTTTAAGATTTTGAATTTTCTTTTTTGGTGCATAAAATGACCCCCGCAGACGCCTAGTTGAGGAGTTATAGCCATTTTAAGATTTTGAATTTTCTTTTTTCTGGTGCATAATATGACCCCCGCAGACGCCTAGTTTAGGAGTTATAGCCATTTTAAGATTTTGAATTTTCTTTTTTCTGGTGCATGATATGACCCCCGCAGACGGCTAGTTTGGGAGTTATAGCCATTTTAAGATTTTGAATTTTCTTTTTTCTGGTGCATGATATGACCCCCGCAGACGCCTAGTTTAGGAGTTATAGCCATTTTAAGATTTTGAATTTTTTTTTCTGGAGCATAAAATGACCCCCGCAGACGCCTAGTTTAGGATTTATAGCCATTTTAAGATTTTGAATTTTCTTTTTTCTGGTGCATGATATGACCCCCGCAGACGCCTAGTTTAGGAGTTATAGCAATTTTAAGATTTTGAATTTTTTTTTCTGGTGCATAAAATGACCCCCGCAGACGCCTAGTTTAGGAGTTATAGCCATTTTAAGATTTTGAATTTTCTTTTTTCTGGTGCATGATATGACCCCCGCAGACGCCTAGTTTAGGAGTTATAGCCATTTTAAGATTTTGAATTTTCTTTTTTGGTGCATAATATGACCCCCGCAGACGCCTAGTTTAGGAGTTATAGCCATTTTAAGATTTTGAATTTTCTTTTTTCTGGTGTATGATATGACCCCCGCAGACGCCTAGTTTAGGAGTTATAGCCATTTTAAGATTTTGAATTTTCTTTTTTGGTGCATAATATGACCCCCGCAGACGCCTAGTTTAGGAGTTATAGCCATTTTTAGATTTTGAATTTTCTTTTTTCTGGTGCATAATATGACCCCCGCAGACGCCTAGTTAAGGAGTTATAGCCATCTTAAGATTTTGAATTTTCTTTTTTCTGGTGCATGATATGACCCCCGCAGACGCCTAGTTTAGGAGTTATAGCCATTTTAAAATTTTGAATTTTTTTTTTGGTGCATAATATGACCCCCGCAGACGCCTAGTTTAGGAATTATAGCCATTTTAAGATTTTGAATTTTTTTTTCTGGTGCATAAAATGACCCCCGCAGACGCCTAATTTAGGAGTTATAGCCATTTTAAGATTTTGAATTTTCTTTTTTCTGGTGCATGATATGATCCCCGCAGACGCCTAGTTTAGGAGTTATAGCCATTTTAAGATTTTGAATTTTCTTTTTTGGTGCATAATATGACCCCCGCAGACGCCTAGTTTAGGAGTTATAGCCATTTTAAGATTTTGAATTTTTTTTTTCTGGTGCATAAAATGACCCCCGCAGACGCCTAGTTTACGAGTTATAGCCATTTTAAGATTTTGAATTTTCTTTTTTCTGGTGCATGATATGACCCCCGCAGACGCCTAGTTTAGGAGTTATAGCCATTTTAAGATTTTGAATTTTCTTTTTTGGTGCATAATATGACCCCCGCAGACGCCTAGTTTAGGAGTTATAGCCATTTTAAGATTTTGATTTTTTTTTTTTTGGTGCATAATATGACCCCCGCAGACGCCTAGTTAAGGAGTTATAGCCATTTTAAGATTTAGAATTTTTTTTTTCTGGTGCATAATATGACCCCCGCAGACGCCTAGTTTAGGAGTTATAGCCATTTTAAGATTTTGAATTTTCTTTTTTGGTGCATAATATGACCCCCGCAGACGCCTAGTTTAGGAGTTATAGCTATTTTAAGATTTTGAATTCTCTTTTTTATGGTGCATAATATGACCCCCGCAGACGCCTAGTTTAGGAGTTATAGCCATTTTAAGATTTTGAATTTTCTTTTTTCTGGTGCATAATATGACCCCCGCAGACGCCTAGTTTAGGAGTTATAGCCATTTTAAGATTTTGAATTTTTTTTTTTGGTGCATAATATGACCCCCGCAGACGCCTAGTTTAGGAGTTATAGCCATTTTAAGATTTTGAATTTTCTCTTCTCTGGTGCATAATATGACCCCCGCAGACGCCTAGTTAAGGAGTTATAGCCATTTTAAGATTCTGAATTTTCTTTTTTCTGGTGCATAATATGACCCCCGCAGACGCCTAGTTTAGGAGTTATAGCCATTTTAAGATTTTGAATTTTCTTTTTTGGTGCATAATATGACCCCCGCAGACGCCTAGTTTAGGAGTTATTGCCATTTTAAGATTTTGAATTTTCTTTTTTATGGTGCATAATATGACCCCCGCAGACGCCTAGTTTAGGAGTTATAGCCATTTTAAGATTTTGAATTTTCTTTTTTCTGGTGCATAATATGACCCCCGCAGACGCCTAGTTTAGGAGTTATAGCCATTTTAAGATTTTGAATTTTCTTTTTTCTGGTGCATAATATGACCCCCGCAGACGCCTAGTTTAGGAGTTATAGCCGTTTTAAGATTTTGAATTTTCTTTTTTCTGGTGCATGATATGACCCCCGCAGACTCCTAGTTTAGGAGTTATAGCCATTTTAAGATTTTGAATTTTCTTTTTTCTGGTGCATAATATGACCCCCGCAGACGCCTAGTTTAGGAGTTATAGATATTTTAAGATTTTGAAGTTTTTTTTCTGGTGCATAATATGACCCCCGCAGACGCCTAGTTTAGGAGTTATAGCCATTTTAAGATTTTGAATTTTCTTTTTTGGTGCATAATATGACCCCCGCAGACGCCTAGTTCAGGAGTTATAGCCATTTTAAGATTTTGAATTTTCTTTTTTGGTGCATAATATGACCCCCGCAGACGCCTAGTTAAGGAGTTATAGCCATTTTAAGATTTTGAATTTTTTTTTTCTGGTGCATGATATGACCCCCGCAGACGCCTAGTTAAGGAGTTATAGCCATTTTAAGATTTTGAATTTTCTTTTTTGGTGCATAATATGACCCCCGCAGACGCCTGGTTTAGGAGTTATAGCCATTTTAAGATTTTGAATTTTCTTTTTTCTGGTGCATAATATGACCCCCGCAGACGCCTAGTTTAGGAGTTATAGCCATTTTAAGATTTTGAATTTTCTTTTTTCTGGTGCATAATATGACCCCCGCAGACGCCTAGTTAAGGAGTTATAGCCATTTTAAGATTTTGAATTTTCTTTTTTCTGGTGCATGATATGACCCCCGCAGACGCCTAGTTTAGGAGTTACAGCCATTTTAAGATTTTGAATTTTTTTTTTTTGGTGCATAATATGACCCCCGCAGAATCCTAGTTAAGGAGTTATAGCCATTTTAAGATTTTGAATTTTTTTTTTCTGGTGGATAATATGACCCCCGCAGACGTCTAGTTTAGGAGTTATAGCCATTTTAAGATTTTGAATTTTCTTTTTTGGTGCATAATATGACCCCCGCAGACGCTTAGTTTAGGAGTTATAGCCATTTTAAGATTTTGAATTCTCTTTTTTATGGTGCATAATATGACCCCAGCAGACGCCTAGTTTAGGAGTTATAGCCATTTTAAGATTTTGAATTTTCTTTTTTCTGGTGCATAATATGACCCCCGCAGACGCCTAGTTTAGGAGTTATAGCCATTTTAAGATTTTGAATTTTCTTTTTTGGTGCATAATATGACCCCCGCAGACGCCTAGTTTAGGAGTTATAGAAATTTTAAGATTTTGAATTTTCTTTTTTCTGGTGCATAATATGACCCCCGCAGACGCCTAGTTTAGGAGTTATAACCATTTTAAGATTTTGAATTTTCTTTTTTGGTGCATAATATGACCCCCGCAGACGCCTAGTTTAGGAGTTATAGCCATTTTAAGATTTTGAATTTTCTTTTTTCTGGTGCATGATATGACCCCCGCAGACGCCTAGTTTAGGAGTTATAGCCATTTTAAGATTTTGAATTTTCTTTTTTCTGGTGCATAATATGACCCCCGCAGACGCCTAGTTTAGGAGTTATAGCCATTTTAAGATTTTGAATTTTCTTTTTTCTGGTGCATAATATGACCCCCGCAGACGCCTAGTTTAGGAGTTATAGCCATTTTAAGATTTTGAATTTTCTTTTTTCTGGTGCATAATATGACCCCCGCAGACGCCTAGTTTAGGAGTTATAGCCATTTTAAGATTTTGAATTCTCTTTTTTATGGTGCATAATATGACCCCCGCAGACGCCTAGTTTAGGAGTTATAGCCATTTTAAGATTTTGAATTTTCTTTTTTCTGGTGCATGATATGACCCCCGCAGACGCCTAGTTTAGGAGTTATAGCCATTTTAAGATTTTGAATTTTCTTTTTTCTGGTGCATAATATGACCCCCGCAGACGCCTAGTTTAGGAGTTATAGCCATTTTAAGATTTTGAATTTTCTTTTTTCTGGTGCATAATATGACCCCCGCAGACGCCTAGTTTAGGAGTTATAGCCATTTTAAGATTTTGAATTCTCTTTTTTATGGTGCATAATATGACCCCCGCAGACGCCTAGTTAAGGAGTTATAGCCATTTTAAGATTTTGAATTTTCTTTTTTCTGGTGCATGATATGACCCCCGCAGACGCCTAGTTTAGGAGTTATAGCCATTTTAAGATTTTGAATTTTCTTTTTTCTGGTGCATAATATGACCCCCGCAGACGCCTAGTTTAGGAGTTATAGCCATTTTAAGATTTTGAATTTTCTTTTTTCTGGTGCATAATATGACCCCCGCAGACGCCTAGTTTAGGAGTTATAGCCATTTTAAGATTTTGAATTTTTTTTTTTTGGTGCATAATATGACCCCCGCAGACGCCTGGTTTAGGAGTTATAGCCATTTTAAGATTTTGAATTTTCTTTTTTCTGGTGCATGATACGACCCCCGCAGACGCCTAGTTTAGGAGTTATAGCCATTTTAAGATTTTGAATTTTCTTTTTTCTGGTGCATAATATGACCCCCGCAGACGCCTAGTTTAGGAGTTATAGCCATTTTAAGATTTTGAATTTTCTTTTTTCTGGTGCATAATATGACCCCCGCAGACGGCTAGTTTGGGAGTTATAGCCATTTTAAGATTTTGAATTTTCTTTTTTCTGGTGCATAATATGACCCCCGCAGACGCCTAGTTTAGGAGTTATAGCCATTTTAAGATTTTGAATTTTCTTTTTTCTGGTGCATAATATGACCCCCGCAGACGCCTAGTTTAGGAGTTATAGCCATTTTAAGATTTTGAATTTTCTTTTTTCTGGTGCATAATATGACCCCCGCAGACGCCTAGTTAAGGAGTTATAGCCATTTTAAGATTTTGAATTTTCTTTTTTCTGGTGCATGATATGACCCCCGCAGACGCCTAGTTTAGGAGTTACAGCCATTTTAAGATTTTGAATTTTTTTTTTTTGGTGCATAATATGACCCCCGCAGACTCCTAGTTAAGGAGTTATAGCCATTTTAAGATTTTGAATTTTTTTTTTCTGGTGGATAATATGACCCCCGCAGACGTCTAGTTTAGGAGTTATAGCCATTTTAAGATTTTGAATTTTCTTTTTTGGTGCATAATATGACCCCCGCAGACGCTTAGTTTAGGAGTTATAGCCATTTTAAGATTTTGAATTCTCTTTTTTATGGTGCATAATATGACCCCAGCAGACGCCTAGTTTAGGAGTTATAGCCATTTTAAGATTTTGAATTTTCTTTTTTCTGGTGCATAATATGACCCCCGCAGACGCCTAGTTTAGGAGTTATAGCCATTTTAAGATTTTGAATTTTCTTTTTTGGTGCATAATATGACCCCCGCAGACGCCTAGTTTAGGAGTTATAGAAATTTTAAGATTTTGAATTTTCTTTTTTCTGGTGCATAATATGACCCCCGCAGACGCCTAGTTTAGGAGTTATAACCATTTTAAGATTTTGAATTTTCTTTTCTGGTGCATAATATGACCCCCGCAGACGCCTAGTTTAGGAGTTATAGCCATTTTAAGATTTTGAATTTTCTTTTTTCTGGTGCATGATATGACCCCCGCAGACGCCTAGTTTAGGAGTTATAGCCATTTTAAGATTTTGAATTTTCTTTTTTCTGGTGCATAATATGACCCCCGCAGACGCCTAGTTTAGGAGTTATAGCCATTTTAAGATTTTGAATTTTCTTTTTTCTGGTGCATAATATGACCCCCGCAGACGCCTAGTTTAGGAGTTATAGCCATTTTAAGATTTTGAATTTTCTTTTTTCTGGTGCATAATATGACCCCCGCAGACGCCTAGTTTAGGAGTTATAGCCATTTTAAGATTTTGAATTCTCTTTTTTATGGTGCATAATATGAGCCCCGCAGACGCCTAGTTAAGGAGTTATAGCCATTTTAAGATTTTGAATTTTCTTTTTTCTGGTGCATGATATGACCCCCGCAGACGCCTAGTTTAGGAGTTATAGCCATTTTAAGATTTTGAATTTTCTTTTTTCTGGTGCATAATATGACCCCCGCAGACGCCTAGTTTAGGAGTTATAGCCATTTTAAGATTTTGAATTTTCTTTTTTCTGGTGCATAATATGACCCCCGCAGACGCCTAGTTTAGGAGTTATAGCCATTTTAAGATTTTGAATTTTCTTTTTTCTGGTGCATAATATGACCCCCGCAGACGCCTAGTTTAGGAGTTATAGAAATTTTAAGATTTTGAATTTTCTTTTTTCTGGTGCATAATATGACCCCCGCAGACGCCTAGTTTAGGAGTTATAACCATTTTAAGATTTTGAATTTTCTTTTTTGGTGCATAATATGACCCCCGCAGACGCCTAGTTTAGGAGTTATAGCCATTTTAAGATTTTGAATTTTCTTTTTTCTGGTGCATGATATGACCCCCGCAGACGCCTAGTTTAGGAGTTATAGCCATTTTAAGATTTTGAATTTTCTTTTTTCTGGTGCATAATATGACCCCCGCAGACGCCTAGTTTAGGAGTTATAGCCATTTTAAGATTTTGAATTTTCTTTTTTCTGGTGCATAATATGACCCCCGCAGACGCCTAGTTTAGGAGTTATAGCCATTTTAAGATTTTGAATTTTCTTTTTTCTGGTGCATAATATGACCCCCGCAGACGCCTAGTTTAGGAGTTATAGCCATTTTAAGATTTTGAATTCTCTTTTTTATGGTGCATAATATGACCCCCGCAGACGCCTAGTTAAGGAGTTATAGCCATTTTAAGATTTTGAATTTTCTTTTTTCTGGTGCATGATATGACCCCCGCAGACGCCTAGTTTAGGAGTTATAGCCATTTTAAGATTTTGAATTTTCTTTTTTCTGGTGCATAATATGACCCCCGCAGACGCCTAGTTTAGGAGTTATAGCCATTTTAAGATTTTGAATTTTCTTTTTTCTGGTGCATAATATGACCCCCGCAGACGCCTAGTTTAGGAGTTATAGCCATTTTAAGATTTTGAATTTTTTTTTTTTGGTGCATAATATGACCCCCGCAGACGCCTGGTTTAGGAGTTATAGCCATTTTAAGATTTTGAATTTTCTTTTTTCTGGTGCATGATACGACCCCCGCAGACGCCTAGTTTAGGAGTTATAGCCATTTTAAGATTTTGAATTTTCTTTTTTCTGGTGCATAATATGACCCCCGCAGACGCCTAGTTTAGGAGTTATAGCCATTTTAAGATTTTGAATTTTCTTTTTTCTGGTGCATGATATGACCCCCGCAGACGCCTAGTTTAGGAGTTATAGCCATTTTAAGATTTTGAATTTTCTTTTTTCTGGTGCATAATATGACCCCCGCAGACGCCTAGTTTAGGAGTTATAGCCATTTTAAGATTTTGAATTTTCTTTTTTCTGGTGCATAATATGACCCCCGCAGACGCCTAGTTTAGGAGTTATAGCCATTTTAAGATTTTGAATTTTCTTTTTTCTGGTGCATAATATGACCCCCGCAGACGCCTAGTTTAGGAGTTATAGCCATTTTAAGATTTTGAATTCTCTTTTTTATGGTGCATAATATGACCCCCGCAGACGCCTAGTTAAGGAGTTATAGCCATTTTAAGATTTTGAATTTTCTTTTTTCTGGTGCATAATATGACCCCCGCAGACGCCTAGTTTAGGAGTTATAGCCATTTTAAGATTTTGAATTTTCTTTTTTCTGGTGCATGATACGACCCCCGCAGACGCCTAGTTTAGGAGTTATAGCCATTTTAAGATTTTGAATTTTTTTTTTTTGGTGCATAATATGACCAGCGCAGACGCCTGGTTTAGGAGTTATAGCCATTTTAAGATTTTGAATTTTCTTTTTTCTGGTGCATGATACGACCCCCGCAGACGCCTAGTTTAGGAGTTATAGCCATTTTAAGATTTTGAATTTTCTTTTTTCTGGTGCATAATATGACCTCCGCAGACGCCTAGTTTAGGAGTTATAGCCATTTTAAGATTTTGAATTTTCTTTTTTCTGGTGCATGATACGACCCCCGCAGACGCCTAGTTTAGGAGTTATAGCCATTTTAAGATTTTGAATTCTCTTTTTTATGGTGCATAATATGACCCCCGCAGACGCCTAGTTAAGGAGTTATAGCCATTTTAAGATTTTGAATTTTCTTTTTTCTGGTGCATAATATGACCCCCGCAGACGCCTAGTTTAGGAGTTATAGCCATTTTAAGATTTTGAATTCTCTTTTTTATGGTGCATAATATGACCCCCGCAGACGCCTAGTTAAGGAGTTATAGCCATTTTAAGATTTTGAATTTTCTTTTTTCTGGTGCATAATATGACCCCCGCAGACGCCTAGTTTAGGAGTTATAGCCATTTTAAGATTTTGAATTCTCTTTTTTATGGTGCATAATATGACCCCCGCAGACGCCTAGTTTAGGAGTTATAGCCATTTTAAGATTTTGAATTTTCTTTTTTCTGGTGCATAATATGACCCCCGCAGACGCCTAGTTTAGGAGTTATAGCCATTTTAAGATTTTGAATTTTTTTTTTTTGGTGCATAATATGACCCCCGCAGACGCCTGGTTTAGGAGTTATAGCCATTTTAAGATTTTGAATTCTCTTTTTTATGGTGCATAATATGACCCCCGCAGACGCCTAGTTAAGGAGTTATAGCCATTTTAAGATTTTGAATTTTCTTTTTTCTGGTGCATGATATGACCCCCGCAGACGCCTAGTTTAGGAGTTATAGCCATTTTAAGATTTTGAATTTTCTTTTTTCTGGTGCATAATATGACCCCCGCAGACGCCTAGTTTAGGAGTTATAGCCATTTTAAGATTTTGAATTCTCTTTTTTATGGTGCATAATATGACCCCCGCAGACGCCTAGTTTAGGAGTTATAGCCATTTTAAGATTTTGAATTTTCTTTTTTGGTGCATAATATGACCCCCGCAGACGCCTAGTTTAGGAGTTATAGCCATTTTAAGATTTTGAATTCTCTTTTTTATGGTGCATAATATGACCCCCGCAGACGCCTAGTTAAGGAGTTATAGCCATTTTAAGATTTTGAATTTTCTTTTTTCTGGTGCATGATATGACCCCCGCAGACGCCTAGTTTAGGAGTTATAGCCATTTTAAGATTTTGAATTTTCTTTTTTCTGGTGCATAATATGACCCCCGCAGACGCCTAGTTTAGGAGTTATAGCCATTTTAAGATTTTGAATTTTCTTTTTTCTGGTGCATAATATGACCCCCGCAGACGCCTAGTTTAGGAGTTATAGCCATTCTAAGATTTTGAATTTTTTTTTTTTGGTGCATAATATGACCCCCGCAGACGCCTGGTTTAGGAGTTATAGCCATTTTAAGATTTTGAATTTTCTTTTTTCTGGTGCATGATACGACCCCCGCAGACGCCTAGTTTAGGAGTTATAGCCATTTTAAGATTTTGAATTTTCTTTTTTCTGGTGCATAATATGACCCCCGCAGACGCCTAGTTTAGGAGTTATAGCCATTTTAAGATTTTGAATTTTCTTTTTTCTGGTGCATAATATGACCCCCGCAGACGGCTAGTTTGGGAGTTATAGCCATTTTAAGATTTTGAATTTTCTTTTTTCTGGTGCATAATATGACCCCCGCAGACGCCTAGTTTAGGAGTTATAGCCATTTTAAGATTTTGAATTTTCTTTTTTCTGGTGCATAATATGACCCCCGCAGACGCCTAGTTTAGGAGTTATAGCCATTTTAAGATTTTGAATTTTCTTTTTTCTGGTGCATAATATGACCCCCGCAGACGCCTAGTTAAGGAGTTATAGCCATTTTAAGATTTTGAATTTTCTTTTTTCTGGTGCATGATATGACCCCCGCAGACGCCTAGTTTAGGAGTTACAGCCATTTTAAGATTTTGAATTTTTTTTTTTTGGTGCATAATATGACCCCCGCAGACTCCTAGTTAAGGAGTTATAGCCATTTTAAGATTTTGAATTTTTTTTTTCTGGTGGATAATATGACCCCCGCAGACGCCTAGTTTAGGAGTTATAGCCATTTTAAGATTTTGAATTTTCTTTTTTGGTGCATAATATGACCCCCGCAGACGCCTAGTTTAGGAGTTATAGAAATTTTAAGATTTTGAATTTTCTTTTTTCTGGTGCATAATATGACCCCAGCAGACGCCTAGTTTAGGAGTTATAGCCATTTTAAGATTTTGAATTTTCTTTTTTCTGGTGCATAATATGACCCCCGCAGACGCCTAGTTTAGGAGTTATAGCCATTTTAAGATTTTGAATTTTCTTTTTTGGTGCATAATATGACCCCCGCAGACGCCTAGTTTAGGAGTTATAGAAATTTTAAGATTTTGAATTTTCTTTTTTCTGGTGCATAATATGACCCCCGCAGACGCCTAGTTTAGGAGTTATAGCCATTTTAAGATTTTGAATTTTCTTTTTTGGTGCATAATATGACCCCCGCAGACGCCTAGTTTAGGAGTTATAGAAATTTTAAGATTTTGAATTCTCTTTTTTATGGTGCATAATATGACCCCAGCAGACGCCTAGTTTAGGAGTTATAGCCATTTTAAGATTTTGAATTTTCTTTTTTCTGGTGCATAATATGACCCCCGCAGACGCCTAGTTTAGGAGTTATAGCCATTTTAAGATTTTGAATTTTCTTTTTTGGTGCATAATATGACCCCCGCAGACGCCTAGTTTAGGAGTTATAGAAATTTTAAGATTTTGAATTTTCTTTTTTCTGGTGCATAATATGACCCCCGCAGACGCCTAGTTTAGGAGTTATAACCATTTTAAGATTTTGAATTTTCTTTTTTGGTGCATAATATGACCCCCGCAGACGCCTAGTTTAGGAGTTATAGCCATTTTAAGATTTTGAATTTTCTTTTTTCTGGTGCATGATATGACCCCCGCAGACGCCTAGTTTAGGAGTTATAGCCATTTTAAGATTTTGAATTTTCTTTTTTCTGGTGCATAATATGACCCCCGCAGACGCCTAGTTTAGGAGTTATAGCCATTTTAAGATTTTGAATTTTCTTTTTTCTGGTGCATAATATGACCCCCGCAGACGCCTAGTTTAGGAGTTATAGCCATTTTAAGATTTTGAATTCTCTTTTTTATGGTGCATAATATGAGCCCCGCAGACGCCTAGTTAAGGAGTTATAGCCATTTTAAGATTTTGAATTTTCTTTTTTCTGGTGCATGATATGACCCCCGCAGACGCCTAGTTTAGGAGTTATAGCCATTTTAAGATTTTGAATTTTCTTTTTTCTGGTGCATAATATGACCCCCGCAGACGCCTAGTTTAGGAGTTATAGCCATTTTAAGATTTTGAATTTTCTTTTTTCTGGTGCATAATATGACCCCCGCAGACGCCTAGTTTAGGAGTTATAGCCATTTTAAGATTTTGAATTTTCTTTTTTCTGGTGCATAATATGACCCCCGCAGACGCCTAGTTTAGGAGTTATAGAAATTTTAAGATTTTGAATTTTCTTTTTTCTGGTGCATAATATGACCCCCGCAGACGCCTAGTTTAGGAGTTATAACCATTTTAAGATTTTGAATTTTCTTTTTTGGTGCATAATATGACCCCCGCAGACGCCTAGTTTAGGAGTTATAGCCATTTTAAGATTTTGAATTTTCTTTTTTCTGGTGCATGATATGACCCCCGCAGACGCCTAGTTTAGGAGTTATAGCCATTTTAAGATTTTGAATTTTCTTTTTTCTGGTGCATAATATGACCCCCGCAGACGCCTAGTTTAGGAGTTATAGCCATTTTAAGATTTTGAATTTTCTTTTTTCTGGTGCATAATATGACCCCCGCAGACGCCTAGTTTAGGAGTTATAGCCATTTTAAGATTTTGAATTTTCTTTTTTCTGGTGCATAATATGACCCCCGCAGACGCCTAGTTTAGGAGTTATAGCCATTTTAAGATTTTGAATTCTCTTTTTTATGGTGCATAATATGACCCCCGCAGACGCCTAGTTAAGGAGTTATAGCCATTTTAAGATTTTGAATTTTCTTTTTTCTGGTGCATGATATGACCCCCGCAGACGCCTAGTTTAGGAGTTATAGCCATTTTAAGATTTTGAATTTTCTTTTTTCTGGTGCATAATATGACCCCCGCAGACGCCTAGTTTAGGAGTTATAGCCATTTTAAGATTTTGAATTTTCTTTTTTCTGGTGCATAATATGACCCCCGCAGACGCCTAGTTTAGGAGTTATAGCCATTTTAAGATTTTGAATTTTTTTTTTTTGGTGCATAATATGACCCCCGCAGACGCCTGGTTTAGGAGTTATAGCCATTTTAAGATTTTGAATTTTCTTTTTTCTGGTGCATGATACGACCCCCGCAGACGCCTAGTTTAGGAGTTATAGCCATTTTAAGATTTTGAATTTTCTTTTTTCTGGTGCATAATATGACCCCCGCAGACGCCTAGTTTAGGAGTTATAGCCATTTTAAGATTTTGAATTTTCTTTTTTCTGGTGCATAATATGACCCCCGCAGACGCCTAGTTAAGGAGTTATAGCCATTTTAAGATTTTGAATTTTCTTTTTTCTGGTGCATGATATGACCCCCGCAGACGCCTAGTTTAGGAGTTACAGCCATTTTAAGATTTTGAATTTTTTTTTTTTGGTGCATAATATGACCCCCGCAGACTCCTAGTTAAGGAGTTATAGCCATTTTAAGATTTTGAATTTTTTTTTTCTGGTGGATAATATGACCCCCGCAGACGTCTAGTTTAGGAGTTATAGCCATTTTAAGATTTTGAATTTTCTTTTTTGGTGCATAATATGACCCCCGCAGACGCTTAGTTTAGGAGTTATAGCCATTTTAAGATTTTGAATTCTCTTTTTTATGGTGCATAATATGACCCCAGCAGACGCCTAGTTTAGGAGTTATAGCCATTTTAAGATTTTGAATTTTCTTTTTTCTGGTGCATAATATGACCCCCGCAGACGCCTAGTTTAGGAGTTATAGCCATTTTAAGATTTTGAATTTTCTTTTTTGGTGCATAATATGACCCCCGCAGACGCCTAGTTTAGGAGTTATAGAAATTTTAAGATTTTGAATTTTCTTTTTTCTGGTGCATAATATGACCCCCGCAGACGCCTAGTTTAGGAGTTATAACCATTTTAAGATTTTGAATTTTCTTTTTTGGTGCATAATATGACCCCCGCAGACGCCTAGTTTAGGAGTTATAGCCATTTTAAGATTTTGAATTTTCTTTTTTCTGGTGCATGATATGACCCCCGCAGACGCCTAGTTTAGGAGTTATAGCCATTTTAAGATTTTGAATTTTCTTTTTTCTGGTGCATAATATGACCCCCGCAGACGCCTAGTTTAGGAGTTATAGCCATTTTAAGATTTTGAATTTTCTTTTTTCTGGTGCATAATATGACCCCCGCAGACGCCTAGTTTAGGAGTTATAGCCATTTTAAGATTTTGAATTTTCTTTTTTCTGGTGCATAATATGACCCCCGCAGACGCCTAGTTTAGGAGTTATAGCCATTTTAAGATTTTGAATTCTCTTTTTTATGGTGCATAATATGACCCCCGCAGACGCCTAGTTAAGGAGTTATAGCCATTTTAAGATTTTGAATTTTCTTTTTTCTGGTGCATGATATGACCCCCGCAGACGCCTAGTTTAGGAGTTATAGCCATTTTAAGATTTTGAATTTCCTTTTTTCTGGTGCATAATATGACCCCCGCAGACGCCTAGTTTAGGAGTTATAGCCATTTTAAGATTTTGAATTTTCTTTTTTCTGGTGCATAATATGACCCCCGCAGACGCCTAGTTTAGGAGTTATAGCCATTTTAAGATTTTGAATTTTCTTTTTTCTGGTGCATAATATGACCCCCGCAGACGCCTAGTTAAGGAGTTATAGCCATTTTAAGATTTTGAATTTTCTTTTTTCTGGTGCATGATATGACCCCCGCAGACGCCTAGTTTAGGAGTTACAGCCATTTTAAGATTTTGAATTTTTTTTTTTTGGTGCATAATATGACCCCCGCAGACTCCTAGTTAAGGAGTTATAGCCATTTTAAGATTTTGAATTTTTTTTTTCTGGTGGATAATATGACCCCCGCAGACGCCTAGTTTAGGAGTTATAGCCATTTTAAGATTTTGAATTTTCTTTTTTGGTGCATAATATGACCCCCGCAGACGCTTAGTTTAGGAGTTATAGCCATTTTAAGATTTTGAATTTTCTTTTTTCTGGTGCATAATATGACCCCCGCAGACGCCTAGTTTAGGAGTTATAGCCATTTTAAGATTTTGAATTTTCTTTTTTGGTGCATAATATGACCCCCGCAGACGCCTAGTTTAGGAGTTATAGCCATTTTAAGATTTTGAATTTTCTTTTTTCTGGTGCATAATATGACCCCCGCAGACGCCTAGTTTAGGAGTTATAGCCATTTTAAGATTTTGAATTTTCTTTTTTGGTGCATAATATGACCCCCGCAGACGCCTAGTTTAGGAGTTATAGCCATTTTAAGATTTTGAATTCTCTTTTTTATGGTGCATAATATGACCCCCGCAGACGCCTAGTTTAGGAGTTATAGCCATTTTAAGATTTTGAATTTTCTTTTTTCTGGTGCATGATATGACCCCCGCAGACGCCTAGTTTAGGAGTTATAGCCATTTTAAGATTTTGAATTTTCTTTTTTCTGGTGCATAATATGACCCCCGCAGACGCCTAGTTTAGGAGTTATAGCCATTTTAAGATTTTGAATTTTCTTTTTTCTCTTGCATAATATGACCCCCGCAGACGCCTAGTTTAGGAGTTATAGCCATTTTAAGATTTTGAATTTTCTTTTTCGGTGCATAATATGACCCCCGCAGACGCCTAGTTTAGGAGTTATAGTCATTTTAAGATTTTGAATTCTCTTTTTTATGGTGCATAATATGACCCCCGCAGACGCCTAGTTTAGGAGTTATAGAAATTTTAAGATTTTGAATTTTCTTTTTTCTGGTGCATGATATGACCCCCGCAGACGCCTAGTTTAGGAGTTATAGCCATTTTAAGATTTTGAATTTTCTTTTTTCTGGTGCATAATATGACCCCCGCAGACGCCTAGTTTAGGAGTTATAGCCATTTTAAGATTTTGAATTTTCTTTTTTCTGGTGCATAATATGACCCCCGCAGACGCCTAGTTTAGGAGTTATAGCCATTTTAAGATTTTGAATTTTTTTTTTTTGGTGCATAATATGACCCCCGCAGACGCCTGGTTTAGGAGTTATAGCCATTTTAAGATTTTGAATTTTCTTTTTTCTGGTGCATGATATGACCCCCGCAGACGCCTAGTTTAGGAGTTATAGCCATTTTAAGATTTTGAATTTTCTTTTTTCTGGTGCATAATATGACCCCCGCAGACGCCTAGTTTAGGAGTTATAGCCATTTTAAGATTTTGAATTTTCTTTTTTCTGGTGCATAATATGACCCCCGCAGACGGCTAGTTTGGGAGTTATAGCCATTTTAAGATTTTGAATTTTCTTTTTTCTGGTGCATAATATGACCCCGGCAGACGCCTAGTTTAGGAGTTATAGCCATTTTAAGATTTTGAATTTTCTTTTTTTCTGGTGCACAATATGACCCCCGCAGACGCCTAGTTTAGGAGTTATAGCCATTTTAAGATTTTGAATTTTCTTTTTTCTGGTGCATAATATGACCCCCGCAGACGCCTAGTTAAGGAGTTATAGCCATTTTAAGATTTTGAATTTTCTTTTCTCTGGTGCATGATATGACCCCCGCAGACGCCTAGTTTAGGAGTTACAGCCATTTTAAGATTTTGAATTTTCTTTTTTGGTGCATAATATGACCCCCGCAGACGCCTAGTTTAGGAGTTATAGCCATTTTAAGATTTTGAATTCTCTTTTTTATGGTGCATAATATGACCCCCGCAGACGCCTAGTTTAGGAGTTATAGCCATTTTAAGATTTTGAATTTTCTTTTTTCTGGTGCATAATATGACCCCCGCAGACGCCTAGTTTAGGAGTTATAGCCATTTTAAGATTTTGAATTTTTTTTTTCTGGTGCATAATATGACCCCCGCAGACGCCTAGTTTAGGAGTTATAGCCATTTTAAGATTTTGAATTCTCTTTTTTATGGTGCATAATATGACCCCCGCAGACGCCTAGTTTAGGAGTTATAGCTATTTTAAGATTTTGAATTTTCTTTTTTGGTGCATAATATGACCCCCGCAGACGCCTAGTTTAGGAGTTATAGCCATTTTAAGATTTTGAATTTTCTTTTTTGGTGCATAATATGACCCCCGCAGACGCCTAGTTTAGGAGTTATAGCCATTTTAAGATTTTGAATTCTCTTTTTTATGGTGCATAATATGACCCCCGCAGACGCCTAGTTTAGGAGTTATAGCCATTTTAAGATTTTGAATTTTCTTTTTTCTGGTGCATGATATGACCCCCGCAGACGCCTAGTTTAGGAGTTATAGCCATTTTAAGATTTTGAATTCTCTTTTTTATGGTGCATAATATGACCCCCGCAGACGCCTAGTTTAGGAATTATAGCCATTTTAAGATTTTGAATTTTCTTTTTTGGTGCATAATATGACCCCCGCAGACGCCTAGTTTAGGAGTTATAGCCATTTTAAGATTTTGAATTTTCTTTTTTCTGGTGCATGATATGACCCCCGCAGACGCCTAGTTTAGGAGTTATAGCCATTTTAAGATTTTGAATTTTCTTTTTTCTGGTGCATAATATGACCCCCGCAGACGCCTAGTTTAGGAGTTATAGCCATTTTAAGATTTTGAATTTTCTTTTTTCTGGTGCATAATATGACCCCCGCAGACGCCTAGTTTAGGAGTTATAGCCATTTTAAGATTTTGAATTTTCTTTTTTCTGGTGCATAATATGACCCCCCGCAGACGC
Source organism: Volucella zonaria (assembly GCA_963966105.1). NCBI lineage: Eukaryota > Metazoa > Arthropoda > Insecta > Diptera > Syrphidae > Volucella > Volucella zonaria. The sequence goes on along the minus strand of CAWYQB010000254.1, from coordinate 1,813,274 downwards.
CTAGTTTAGGAGTTATAGCCATTTTAAAGATTTTGAATTCTCTTTTTTATGGTGCATAATATGACCCCCGCAGACGCATAGTTAAGGAGTTATAGCCATTTTAAGATTTTGAATTTTCTTTTTTTCTGGTGCATGATATGACCCCCGACGCCTAGTTTAGGAGTTATAGCCATTTTAAGATTTTGAATTTTCTTTTTTCTGGTGCATAATATGACCCCCGCAGACGCCTAGTTTAGGAGTTATAGCCATTTTAAGATTTTGAATTTTCTTTTTTCTGGTGCATAATATGACCCCCGCAGACGCCTAGTTTAGGAGTTATAGCCATTTTAAGATTTTGAATTTTTTTTTTTTGGTGCATAATATGACCCCCGCAGACGCCTGGTTTAGGAGTTATAGCCATTTTAAGATTTTGAATTTTCTTTTTTCTGGTGCATGATACGACCCCCGCAGACGCCTAGTTTAGGAGTTATAGCCATTTTAAGATTTTGAATTTTCTTTTTTCTGGTGCATAATATGACCCCCGCAGACGCCTAGTTTAGGAGTTATAGCCATTTTAAGATTTTGAATTTTCTTTTTTCTGGTGCATAATATGACCCCCGCAGACGGCTAGTTTGGGAGTTATAGCCATTTTAAGATTTTGAATTTTCTTTTTTCTGGTGCATAATATGACCCCGGCAGACGCCTAGTTTAGGAGTTATAGCCATTTTAAGATTTTGAATTTTCTTTTTTCTGGTGCATAATATGACCCCCGCAGACGCCTAGTTTAGGAGTTATAGCCATTTTAAGATTTTGAATTTTCTTTTTTCTGGTGCATAATATGACCCCCGCAGACGCCTAGTTAAGGAGTTATAGCCATTTTAAGATTTTGAATTTTCTTTTTTCTGGTGCATGATATGACCCCCGCAGACGCCTAGTTTAGGAGTTACAGCCATTTTAAGATTTTGAATTTTTTTTTTTGGTGCATAATATGACCCTCGCAGACTCCTAGTTAAGGAGTTATAGCCATTTTAAGATTTTGAATTTTTTTTTTCTGGTGGATAATATGACCCCCGCAGACGTCTAGTTTAGGAGTTATAGCCATTTTAAGATTTTGAATTTTCTTTTTTGGTGCATAATATGACCCCCGCAGACGCTTAATTTAGGAGTTATAGCCATTTTAAGATTTTGAATTCTCTTTTTTATGGTGCATAATATGACCCCAGCAGACGCCTAGTTTAGGAGTTATAGCCATTTTAAGATTTTGAATTTTCTTTTTTCTGGTGCATAATATGACCCCCGCAGACGCCTAGTTTAGGAGTTATAGCCATTTTAAGATTTTGAATTTTCTTTTTTGGTGCATAATATGACCCCCGCAGACGCCTAGTTTAGGAGTTATAGAAATTTTAAGATTTTGAATTTTCTTTTTTCTGGTGCATAATATGACCCCCGCAGACGCCTAGTTTAGGAGTTATAAATATTTTAAGATTTTGAATTTTCTTTTTTGGTGCATAATATGACCCCCGCAGACGCCTAGTTTAGGAGTTATAGCCATTTTAAGATTTTGAATTTTCTTTTTTCTGGTGCATAATATGACCCCCGCAGACGCCTAGTTTAGGAGTTATAGCCATTTTAAGATTTTGAATTTTCTTTTTTCTGGTGCATAATATGACCCCCGCAGACGCCTAGTTTAGGAGTTATAGCCATTTTAAGATTTTGAATTTTCTTTTTTCTGGTGCATAATATGACCCCCGCAGACGCCTAGTTTAGGAGTTATAGCCATTTTAAGATTTTGAATTCTCTTTTTTATGGTGCATAATATGACCCCCGCAGACGCCTAGTTAAGGAGTTATAGCCATTTTAAGATTTTGAATTTTCTTTTTTCTGGTGCATGATATGACCCCCGCAGACGCCTAGTTTAGGAGTTATAGCCATTTTAAGATTTTGAATTCTCTTTTTTATGGTGCATAATATGACCCCCGCAGACGCCTAGTTAAGGAGTTATAGCCATTTTAAGATTTGAATTTTCTTTTTTCTGGTGCATAATATGACCCCCGCAGACGCCTAGTTTAGGAGTTATAGCCATTTTAAGATTTTGAATTTTCTTTTTTCTGGTGCATGATATGACCCCCGCAGACGCCTAGTTTAGGAGTTATAGCCATTTTAAGATTTTGAATTTTCTTTTTCTGGTGCATAATATGACCCCCGCAGACGCCTAGTTTAGGAGTTATAGCCATTTTAAGATTTTGAATTTTCTTTTTTCTGGTGCATAATATGACCCCCGCAGACGCCTAGTTTAGGAGTTATAGCCATTTTAAGATTTTGAATTTTCTTTTTTCTGGTGCATGATATGACCCCCGCAGACGCCTAGTTTAGGAGTTATAGCCATTTTAAGATTTTGAATTCTCTTTTTTATGGTGCATAATATGACCCCCGCAGACGCCTAGTTAAGGAGTTATAGCCATTTTAAGATTTTGAATTTTCTTTTTTCTGGTGCATAATATGACCCCCGCAGACGCCTAGTTTAGGAGTTATAGCCATTTTAAGATTTTGAATTCTCTTTTTTATGGTGCATAATATGACCCCCGCAGACGCCTAGTTAAGGAGTTATAGCCATTTTAAGATTTTGAATTTTCTTTTTTCTGGTGCATAATATGACCCCCGCAGACGCCTAGTTTAGGAGTTATAGCCATTTTAAGATTTTGAATTCTCTTTTTTATGGTGCATAATATGACCCCCGCAGACGCCTAGTTAAGGAGTTATAGCCATTTTAAGATTTTGAATTTTCTTTTTTCTGGTGCATAATATGACCCCCGCAGACGCCTAGTTTAGGAGTTATAGCCATTTTAAGATTTTGAATTTTCTTTTTTCTGGTGCATAATATGACCCCCGCAGACGCCTAGTTTAGGAGTTATAGCCATTTTAAGATTTTGAATTTTCTTTTTTCTGGTGCATAATATGACCCCGCAGACGCCTAGTTTAGGAGTTATAGCCATTTTAAGATTTTGAATTTTCTTTTTTCTGGTGCATGATATGACCCCCGCAGACGCCTAGTTTAGGAGTTATAGCCATTTTAAGATTTTGAATTTTCTTTTTTCTGGTGCATAATATGACCCCCGCAGACGCCTAGTTTAGGAGTTATAGCCATTTTAAGATTTTGAATTTTCTTTTTTCTGGTGCATAATATGACCCCCGCAGACGCCTAGTTTAGGAGTTATAGCCATTTTAAGATTTTGAATTTTCTTTTTTCTGGTGCATAATATGACCCCCGCAGACGCCTAGTTTAGGAGTTATAGCCATTTTAAGATTTTGAATTCTCTTTTTTATGGTGCATAATATGACCCCCGCAGACGCCTAGTTAAGGAGTTATAGCCATTTTAAGATTTTGAATTTTCTTTTTTCTGGTGCATGATATGACCCCCGCAGACGCCTAGTTTAGGAGTTATAGCCATTTTAAGATTTTGAATTTCCTTTTTTCTGGTGCATAATATGACCCCCGCAGACGCCTAGTTTAGGAGTTATAGCCATTTTAAGATTTTGAATTTTCTTTTTTGGTGCATAATATGACCCCCGCAGACGCTTAGTTTAGGAGTTATAGCCATTTTAAGATTTTGAATTTTCTTTTTTCTGGTGCATAATATGACCCCCGCAGACGCCTAGTTTAGGAGTTATAGCCATTTTAAGATTTTGAATTTTCTTTTTTGGTGCATAATATGACCCCCGCAGACGCCTAGTTTAGGAGTTATAGCCATTTTAAGATTTTGAATTTTCTTTTTTCTGGTGCATAATATGACCCCCGCAGACGCCTAGTTTAGGAGTCATAGCCATTTTAAGATTTTGAATTTTATTTTTTGGTTCATAATATGACCCCCGCAGACGCCTAGTTTAGGAGTTATAGCCATTTTAAGATTTTGAATTCTTTTTTTTATGGTGCATAATATGACCCCCGCAGACGCCTAGTTTAGGAGTTATAGCCATTTTAAGATTTTGAATTTTCTTTTTTCTGGTGCATGATATGACCCCCGCAGACGCCTAGTTTAGGAGTTATAGCCATTTTAAGATTTTGAATTTTCTTTTTTCTGGTGCATAATATGACCCCCGCAGACGCCTAGTTTAGGAGTTATAGCCATTTTAAGATTTTGAATTTTCTTTTTTCTCTTGCATAATATGACCCCCGCAGACGCCTAGTTTAGGAGTTATAGCCATTTTAAGATTTTGAATTTTCTTTTTTGGTGCATAATATGACCCCCGCAGACGCCTAGTTTAGGAGTTATAGTCATTTTAAGATTTTGAATTTTCTTTTTTCTGGTGCATGATATGACCCCCGCAGACGCCTAGTTTAGGAGTTATAGCCATTTTAAGATTTTGAATTTTCTTTTTTCTGGTGCATAATATGACCCCCGCAGACGCCTAGTTTAGGAGTTATAGCCATTTTAAGATTTTGAATTTTCTTTTTTCTGGTGCATGATATGACCCCCGCAGACGCCTAGTTTAGGAGTTATAGCCATTTTAAGATTTTGAATTTTCTTTTTTCTGGTGCATAATATGACCCCCGCAGACGCCTAGTTTAGGAGTTATAGCCATTTTAAGATTTTGAATTTTCTTTTTTCTGGTGCATAATATGACCCCCGCAGACGGCTAGTTTGGGAGTTATAGCCATTTTAAGATTTTGAATTTTCTTTTTTCTGGTGCATAATATGACCCCGGCAGACGCCTAGTTTAGGAGTTATAGCCATTTTAAGATTTTGAATTTTCTTTTTTCTGGTGCATAATATGACCCCCGCAGACGCCTAGTTTAGGAGTTATAGCCATTTTAAGATTTTGAATTTTCTTTTTTCTGGTGCATAATATGACCCCCGCAGACGCCTAGTTAAGGAGTTATAGCCATTTTAAGATTTTGAATTTTCTTTTCTCTGGTGCATGATATGACCCCCGCAGACGCCTAGTTTAGGAGTTACAGCCATTTTAAGATTTTGAATTTTCTTTTTTGGTGCATAATATGACCCCCGCAGACGCCTAGTTTAGGAGTTATAGCCATTTTAAGATTTTGAATTTTCTTTTTTCTGGTGCATAATATGACCCCCGCAGACGCCTAGTTTAGGAGTTATAGCCATTTTAAGATTTTGAATTTTTTTTTTCTGGTGCATAATATGACCCCCGCAGACGCCTAGTTTAGGAGTTATAGCCATTTTAAGATTTTGAATTTTCTTTTTTGGTGCATAATATGACCCCCGCAGACGCCTAGTTTAGGAGTTATAGCTATTTTAAGATTTTGAATTTTCTTTTTTGGTGCATAATATGACCCCCGCAGACGCCTAGTTTAGGAGTTATAGCCATTTTAAGATTTTGAATTCTCTTTTTTATGGTGCATAATATGACCCCCGCAGACGCCTAGTTTAGGAGTTATAGCTATTTTAAGATTTTGAATTTTCTTCTTTGGTGCATAATATGACCCCCGCAGACGCCTAGTTTAGGAGTTATAGCCATTTTAAGATTTTGAATTTTCTTTTTTGGTGCATAATATGACCCCCGCAGACGCCTAGTTTAGGAGTTATAGCCATTTTAAGATTTTGAATTCTCTTTTTTATGGTGCATAATATGACCCCCGCAGACGCCTAGTTTAGGAATTATAGCCATTTTAAGATTTTGAATTTTCTTTTTTCTGGTGCATGATATGACCCCCGCAGACGCCTAGTTTAGGAGTTATAGCCATTTTAAGATTTTGAATTCTCTTTTTTATGGTGCATAATATGACCCCCGCAGACGCCTAGTTTAGGAATTATAGCCATTTTAAGATTTTGAATTTTCTTTTTTGGTGCATAATATGACCCCCGCAGACGCCTAGTTTAGGAGTTATAGCCATTTTAAGATTTTGAATTTTTTTTTTTGGTGCATAATATGACCCCCGCAGACGCCTAGTTTAGGAGTTATAGCCATTTTAAGATTTTGAATTTTCTCTTTTCTGGTGCATAATATGACCCCCGCAGACGCCTAGTTTAGGAGTTATAGCCATTTTAAGATTTTGAATTTTCTTTTTTGGTGCATAATATGACCCCCGCAGACGCCTAGTTTAGGAGTTATAGCCATTTTAAGATTTTGAATTCTCTTTTTTATAGTGCATAATATGACCCCCGCAGACGCCTAGTTTAGGAGTTATAGCCATTTTAAGATTTTGAATTTTCTTTTTTCTGGTGCATGATATGACCCCCGCAGACGCCTAGTTTAGGAGTTATAGCCATTTTAAGATTTTGAATTTTCTTTTTTCTGGTGCATAATATGACCCCCGCAGACGCCTAGTTTAGGAGTTATAGCCATTTTAAGATTTTGAATTTTCTTTTTTCTGGTGCATGATATGACCCCCGCAGACGCCTAGTTTAGGAGTTATAGCCATTTTAAGATTTTGAATTTTCTTTTTTCTGGTGCATGATATGACCCCCGCAGACGCCTAGTTTAGGAGTTATAGCCATTTTAAGATTTTGAATTTTCTTTTTTGGTGCATAATATGACCCCCGCAGACGCCTAGTTTAGGAGTTATAGCCATTTTAAGATTTTGAATTCTCTTATTTATGGTGCATAATATGACCCCCGCAGACGCCTAGTTTAGGAGTTATAGCTATTTTAAGATTTTGAATTTTTTTTTTCTGGTGCATAATATGACCCCCGCAGACGCCTAGTTTAGGAGTTATAGCCATTTTAAGATTTTGAATTTTTTTTTTCTGGTGCATAATATGACCCCCGCAGACGCCTAGTTTAGGAGTTATAGCCATTTTAAGATTTTGAATTTTCTTTTTTCTGGTGCATGATATGACCCCCGCAGACGCCTAGTTTAGGAGTTATAGCCATTTTAAGATTTTGAATTTTCTTTTTTGGTGCATAATATGACCCCCGCAGACGCCTAGTTTAGGAGTTATAGCCATTTTAAGATTTTGAATTCTCTTTTTTATGGTGCATAATATGACCCCCGCAGACGCCTAGTTTAGGAGTTATAGCTATTTTAAGATTTTGAATTTTTTTTTTCTGGTGCATAATATGACCACCGCAGACGCCTAGTTTAGGAGTTATAGCCATTTTAAGATTTTGAATTTTCTTTTTTGGTGCATAATATGACCCCCGCAGACGCCTAGTTTAGGAGTTATAGCTATTTTAAGATTTTGAATTTTCTTTTTTGGTGCATAATATGACCCCCGCAGACGCCTAGTTTAGGAGTTATAGCCATTTTAAAATTTTGAATTTTCTTTTTTCTGGTGCATAATATGACCCCCGCAGACGCCTAGTTAAGGAGTTATAGCCATTTTAAGATTTTGAATTTTCTTTTCTCTGGTGCATGATATGACCCCCGCAGACGCCTAGCTTAGGAGTTACAGCCATTTTAAGATTTTGAATTTTCTTTTTTGGTGCATAATATGACCCCCGCAGACGCCTAGTTTAGGAGTTATAGCCATTTTAAGATTTTGAATTCTCTTTTTTATGGTGCATAATATGACCCCCGCAGACGCCTAGTTTAGGAATTATAGCCATTTTAAGATTTTGAATTTTCTTTTTTGGTGCATAATATGACCCCCGCAGACGCCTAGTTTAGGAGTTATAGCCATTTTAAGATTTTGAATTTTTTTTTTTGGTGCATAATATGACCCCCGCAGACACCTAGTTTAGGAGTTATAGCCATTTTAAGATTTTGAATTTTCTCTTTTCTGGTGCATAATATGACCCCCGCAGACGCCTAGTTTAGGAGTTATAGCCATTTTAAGATTTTGAATTTTCTTTTTTGGTGCATAATATGACCCCCGCAGACGCCTAGTTTAGGAGTTATAGCCATTTTAAGATTTTGAATTCTCTTTTTTATGGTGCATAATATGACCCCCGCAGACGCCTAGTTTAGGAGTTATAGCCATTTTAAGATTTTGAATTTTCTTTTTTCTGGTGCATGATATGACCCCCGCAGACGCCTAGTTTAGGAGTTATAGCCATTTTAAGATTTTGAATTTTCTTTTTTCTGGTGCATAATATGACCCCCGCAGACGCCTAGTTTAGGAGTTATAGCCATTTTAAGATTTTGAATTTTCTTTTTTCTGGTGCATGATATGACCCCCGCAGACGCCTAGTTTAGGAGTTACAGCCATTTTAAGATTTTGAATTTTTTTTTTTTGGTGCATAATATGACCCCCGCAGACTCCTAGTTAAGGAGTTATAGCCATTTTAAGATTTTGAATTTTTTTTTTCTGGTGGATAATATGACCCCCGCAGACGTCTAGTTTAGGAGTTATAGCCATTTTAAGATTTTGAATTTTCTTTTTTGGTGCATAATATGACCCCCGCAGACGCTTAGTTTAGGAGTTATAGCCATTTAAAGATTTTGAATTTTCTTTTTTGGTGCATAATATGACCCCCGCAGACGCCTAGTTTAGGAGTTATAGAAATTTTAAGATTTTGAATTTTCTTTTTTCTGGTGCATAATATGACCCCCGCAGACGCCTAGTTTAGGAGTTATAGCCATTTTAAGATTTTGAATTTTCTTTTTTGGTGCATAATATGACCCCCGCAGACGCCTAGTTTAGGAGTTATAGCCATTTTAAGATTTTGAATTTTCTTTTTTCTGGTGCATGATATGACCCCCGCAGACGCCTAGTTTAGGAGTTATAGCCATTTTAAGATTTTGAATTTTCTTTTTTCTGGTGCATAATATGACCCCCGCAGACGCCTAGTTTAGGAGTTATAGCCATTTTAAGATTTTGAATTTTCTTTTTTCTGGTGCATAATATGACCAACGCAGACGCCTAGTTTAGGAGTTATAGAAATTTTAAGATTTTGAATTTTTTTTTTTGGTGCATAATATGACCCCCGCAGACGCCTAGTTTAGGAGTTATAGCCATTTTAAGATTTTGAATTTTCTTTTTTCTGGTGCATAATATGACCCCCGCAGACGCCTAGTTTAGGAGTTATAGAAATTTTAAGATTTTGAATTTCCTTTTTCTTGTGCATAATATGACCCCCGCAGACGCCTAGTTTAGGAGTTATAGCCATTTTAAGATTTTGAATTTTCTTTTTTGGTGCATAATATGACCCCCGCAGACGCCTAGTTTAGGAGTTATAGCCATTTTAAGATTTTGAATTTTCTTTTTTCTGGTGCATGATATGACCCCCGCAGACGCCTAGTTTAGGAGTTATAGCCATTTTAAGATTTTGAATTTTCTTTTTTCTGGTGCATAATATGACCCCCGCAGACGCCTAGTTTAGGAGTTATAGCCATTTTAAGATTTTGAATTTTCTTTTTTCTGGTGCATAATATGACCCCCGCAGACGCCTAGTTTAGGAGTTATAGCCATTTTAAGACTTTGAATTTTCTTTTTTGGTGCATAATATGACCCCCGCAGACGCCTAGTTTAGGAGTTATAGCCATTTTAAGATTTTGAATTCTCTTTTTTATTGTGCATAATATGACCCCCGCAGACGCCTAGTTTAGGAGTTATAGCCATTTTAAGATTTTGAATTTTCTTTTTTCTGGTGCATGATATGACCCCCGCAGACGCTGAGTTTAGGAGTTATAGCCATTTTAAGATTTTGAATTTTCTTTTTTGGTGCATAATATGACCCCCGCGGACGCCTAGTTTAGGAGTTATAGCCATTTTAAGATTTTGAATTTTCTTTTTTGGTGCATAATATGACCCCCGCAGACGCCTAGTTTAGGAGTTATAGCCATTTTAAGATTTTGAATTCTCTTTTTATGGTGCATAATATGACCCCCGCAGACGCCTAGTTTAGGAGTTATAGCCATTTCAAGATTTTGAATTTTCTTTTTTCTGGTGCATAATATGACCCCCGCAGACGCCTAGTTTAGGAGTTATAGCCATTTTAAGATTTTGAATTTTCTTTTTTCTGGTGCATAATATGACCCCCGCAGACGCCTAGTTTAGGAGTTATAGCCATTTTAAGATTTTGAATTTTTTTTTTCTGGTGCATAATATGACCCCCGCAGACGGCTAGTTTGGGAGTTATAGCCATTTTAAGATTTTGAATTTTCTTTTTTCTGGTGCATAATATGACCCCGGCAGACGCCTAGTTTAGGAGTTATAGCCATTTTAAGATTTTGAATTTTCTTTTTTCTGGTGCATAATATGACCCCCGCAGACGCCTAGTTAAGGAGTTATAGCCATTTTACGATTTTGAATTTTCTTTTTTCTGGTGCATGATATGACCCCCGCAGACGCCTAGTTTAGGAGTTATAGCCATTTTAAGATTTTGAATTTTCTTTTTTCTGGTGCATAATATGACCCCCGCAGACGCCTAGTTTAGGAGTTATAGCCATTTTAAGATTTTGAATTTTCTTTTTTCTGGTGCATAATATGACCCCCGCAGACGCCTAGTTTAGGAGTTATAGCCATTTTAAGATTTTGAATTTTTTTTTTTTGGTGCATAATATGACCCCCGCAGACTCCTAGTTAAGGAGTTATAGCCATTTTAAGATTTTGAATTTTTTTTTTCTGGTGGATAATATGACCCCCGCAGACGCCTAGTTTAGGAGTTATAGCCATTTTAAGATTTTGAATTTTCTTTTTTGGTGCATAATATGACCCCCGCAGACGCTTAGTTTAGGAGTTATAGCCATTTTAAGATTTTGAATTTTCTTTTTTCTGGTGCATAATATGACCCCCGCAGACGCCTAGTTTAGGAGTTATAGCCATTTAAGATTTTGAATTTTCTTTTTTGGTGCATAATATGACCCCCGCAGACGCCTAGTTTAGGAGTTATAGCCATTTTAAGATTTTGAATTTTCTTTTTTCTGGTGCATAATATGACCCCCGCAGACGCCTAGTTTAGGAGTTATAGCCATTTTAAGATTTTGAATTTTCTTTTTTGGTGCATAATATGACCCCCGCAGACGCCTAGTTTAGGAGTTATAGCCATTTTAAGATTTTGAATTCTCTTTTTTATGGTGCATAATATGACCCCCGCAGACGCCTAGTTTAGGAGTTATAGCCATTTTAAGATTTTGAATTTTCTTTTTTCTGGTGCATGATATGACCCCCGCAGACGCCTAGTTTAGGAGTTATAGCCATTTTAAGATTTTGAATTTTCTTTTTTCTGGTGCATAATATGACCCCCGCAGGACGCCTAGTTTAGGAGTTATAGCCATTTTAAGATTTTGAATTTTCTTTTTTCTCTTGCATAATATGACCCCCGCAGACGCCTAGTTTAGGAGTTATAGCCATTTTAAGATTTTGAATTTTCTTTTTTGGTGCATAATATGACCCCCGCAGACGCCTAGTTTAGGAGTTATAGTCATTTTAAGATTTTGAATTCTCTTTTTTATGGTGCATAATATGACCCCCGCAGACGCCTAGTTTAGGAGTTATAGAAATTTTAAGATTTTGAATTTTCTTTTTTCTGGTGCATGATATGACCCCCGCAGACGCCTAGTTTAGGAGTTATAGCCATTTTAAGATTTTGAATTTTCTTTTTTCTGGTGCATAATATGACCCCCGCAGACGCCTAGTTTAGGAGTTATAGCCATTTTAAGATTTTGAATTTTCTTTTTTCTGGTGCATAATATGACCCCCGCAGACGCCTAGTTTAGGAGTTATAGCCATTTTAAGATTTTGAATTTTTTTTTTTTGGTGCATAATATGACCCCCGCAGACGCCTGGTTTAGGAGTTATAGCCATTTTAAGATTTTGAATTTTCTTTTTTCTGGTGCATGATATGACCCCCGCAGACGCCTAGTTTAGGAGTTATAGCCATTTTAAGATTTTGAATTTTCTTTTTTCTGGTGCATAATATGACCCCCGCAGACGCCTAGTTTAGGAGTTATAGCCATTTTAAGATTTTGAATTTTCTTTTTTCTGGTGCATAATATGACCCCCGCAGACGGCTAGTTTGGGAGTTATAGCCATTTTAAGATTTTGAATTTTCTTTTTTCTGGTGCATAATATGACCCCGGCAGACGCCTAGTTTAGGAGTTATAGCCATTTTAAGATTTTGAATTTTCTTTTTTCTGGTGCATAATATGACCCCCGCAGACGCCTAGTTTAGGAGTTATAGCCATTTTAAGATTTTGAATTTTCTTTTTTCTGGTGCATAATATGACCCCCGCAGACGCCTAGTTTAGGAGTTATAGCCATTTTAAGATTTTGAATTTTCTTTTTTCTCTTGCATAATATGACCCCCGCAGACGCCTAGTTTAGGAGTTATAGCCATTTTAAGATTTTGAATTTTCTTTTTTGGTGCATAATATGACCCCCGCAGACGCCTAGTTTAGGAGTTATAGTCATTTTAAGATTTTGAATTCTCTTTTTTATGGTGCATAATATGACCCCCGCAGACGCCTAGTTTAGGAGTTATAGAAATTTTAAGATTTTGAATTTTCTTTTTTCTGGTGCATGATATGACCCCCGCAGACGCCTAGTTTAGGAGTTATAGCCATTTTAAGATTTTGAATTTTCTTTTTTCTGGTGCATAATATGACCCCCGCAGACGCCTAGTTTAGGAGTTATAGCCATTTTAAGATTTTGAATTTTCTTTTTTCTGGTGCATAATATGACCCCCGCAGACGCCTAGTTTAGGAGTTATAGCCATTTTAAGATTTTGAATTTTTTTTTTTTGGTGCATAATATGACCCCCGCAGACGCCTGGTTTAGGAGTTATAGCCATTTTAAGATTTTGAATTTTCTTTTTTCTGGTGCATGATATGACCCCCGCAGACGCCTAGTTTAGGAGTTATAGCCATTTTAAGATTTTGAATTTTCTTTTTTCTGGTGCATAATATGACCCCCGCAGACGCCTAGTTTAGGAGTTATAGCCATTTTAAGATTTTGAATTTTCTTTTTTCTGGTGCATAATATGACCCCCGCAGACGGCTAGTTTGGGAGTTATAGCCATTTTAAGATTTTGAATTTTCTTTTTTCTGGTGCATAATATGACCCCGGCAGACGCCTAGTTTAGGAGTTATAGCCATTTTAAGATTTTGAATTTTCTTTTTTCTGGTGCATAATATGACCCCCGCAGACGCCTAGTTTAGGAGTTATAGCCATTTTAAGATTTTGAATTTTCTTTTTTCTGGTGCATAATATGACCCCCGCAGACGCCTAGTTTAGGAGTTATAGCCATTTTAAGATTTTGAATTTTCTTTTTTCTGGTGCATAATATGACCCCCGCAGACGCCTAGTTAAGGAGTTATAGCCATTTTAAGATTTTGAATTTTCTTTTCTCTGGTGCATGATATGACCCCCGCAGACGCCTAGTTTAGGAGTTACAGCCATTTTAAGATTTTGAATTTTCTTTTTTGGTGCATAATATGACCCCCGCAGACGCCTAGTTTAGGAGTTATAGCCATTTTAAGATTTTGAATTCTCTTTTTTATGGTGCATAATATGACCCCCGCAGACGCCTAGTTTAGGAGTTATAGCCATTTTATGATTTTGAATTTTCTTTTTTCTGGTGCATAATATGACCCCCGCAGACGCCTAGTTTAGGAGTTATAGCCATTTTAAGATTTTGAATTTTTTTTTTCTGGTGCATAATATGACCCCCGCAGACGCCTAGTTTAGGAGTTATAGCCATTTTAAGATTTTGAATTTTCTTTTTTGGTGCATAATATGACCCCCGCAGACGCCTAGTTTAGGAGTTATAGCTATTTTAAGATTTTGAATTTTCTTTTTTGGTGCATAATATGACCCCCGCAGACGCCTAGTTTAGGAGTTATAGCCATTTTAAGATTTTGAATTCTCTTTTTTATGGTGCATAATATGACCCCCGCAGACGCCTAGTTTAGGAGTTATAGCTATTTTAAGATTTTGAATTTTCTTTTTTGGTGCATAATATGACCCCCGCAGACGCCTAGTTTAGGAGTTATAGCCATTTTAAGATTTTGAATTTTCTTTTTTGGTGCATAATATGACCCCCGCAGACGCCTAGTTTAGGAGTTATAGCCATTTTAAGATTTTGAATTCTCTTTTTTATGGTGCATAATATGACCCCCGCAGACGCCTAGTTTAGGAGTTATAGCCATTTTAAGATTTTGAATTTTCTTTTTTCTGGTGCATGATATGACCCCCGCAGACGCCTAGTTTAGGAGTTATAGCCATTTTAAGATTTTGAATTCTCTTTTTTATGGTGCATAATATGACCCCCGCAGACGCCTAGTTTAGGAGTTATAGCCATTTTAAGATTTTGAATTTTCTTTTTTCTGGTGCATGATATGACCCCCGCAGACGCCTAGTTTAGGAGTTATAGCCATTTTAAGATTTTGAATTTTCTTTTTTGGTGCATAATATGACCCCCGCAGACGCCTAGTTTAGGAGTTATAGCCATTTTAAGATTTTGAATTCTCTTTTTTATGGTGCATAATATGACCCCCGCAGACGCCTAGTTTAGGAGTTATAGCTATTTTAAGATTTTGAATTTTTTTTTTCTGGTGCATAATATGACCCCCGCAGACGCCTAGTTTAGGAGTTATAGCCATTTTAAGATTTTGAATTTTCTTTTTTGGTGCATAATATGACCCCCGCAGACGCCTAGTTTAGGAGTTATAGCTATTTTAAGATTTTGAATTTTCTTTTTTGGTGCATAATATGACCCCCGCAGACGCCTAGTTTAGGAGTTATAGCCATTTTAAGATTTTGAATTTTCTTTTTTCTGGTGCATAATATGACCCCCGCAGACGCCTAGTTAAGGAGTTATAGCCATTTTAAGATTTTGAATTTTCTTTTCTCTGGTGCATGATATGACCCCCGCAGACGCCTAGTTTAGGAGTTACAGCCATTTTAAGATTTTGAATTTTCTTTTTTGGTGCATAATATGACCCCCGCAGACGCCTAGTTTAGGAGTTATAGCCATTTTAAGATTTTGAATTCTCTTTTTTATGGTGCATATTATGACCCCCGCAGACGCCTAGTTTAGGAATTATAGCCATTTTAAGATTTTGAATTTTCTTTTTTGGTGCATAATATGACCCCCGCAGACGCCTAGTTTAGGAGTTATAGCCATTTTAAGATTTTGAATTTTTTTTTTGGTGCATAATATGACCCCCGCAGACGCCTAGTTTAGGAGTTATAGCCATTTTAAGATTTTGAATTTTCTTTTTTCTGGTGCATAATATGACCCCCGCAGACGCCTAGTTTAGGAGTTATAGCCATTTTAAGATTTTGAATTTTCTTTTTTGGTGCATAATATGACCCCCGCAGACGCCTAGTTTAGGAGTTATAGCCATTTTAAGATTTTGAATTCTCTTTTTTATGGTGCATAATATGACCCCCGCAGACGCCTAGTTTAGGAGTTATAGCCATTTTAAGATTTTGAATTTTCTTTTTTCTGGTGCATGATATGACCCCCGCAGACGCCTAGTTTAGGAGTTATAGAAATTTTAAGATTTTGAATTTTCTTTTTTCTGGTGCATAATATGACCCCCGCAGACGCCTAGTTTAGGAGTTATAGCCATTTTAAGATTTTGAATTTTCTTTTTTGGTGCATAATATGACCCCCGCAGACGCCTAGTTTAGGAGTTATAGCCATTTTAAGATTTTGAATTTTCTTTTTTCTGGTGCATGATATGACCCCCGCAGACGCCTAGTTTAGGAGTTATAGCCATTTTAAGATTTTGAATTTTCTTTTTTCTGGTGCATAATATGACCCCCGCAGACGCCTAGTTTAGGAGTTATAGCCATTTTAAGATTTTGAATTTTCTTTTTTCTGGTGCATAATATGACCAACGCAGACGCCTAGTTTAGGAGTTATAGAAATTTTAAGATTTTGAATTTTTTTTTTTTGGTGCATAATATGACCCCCGCAGACGCCTAGTTTAGGAGTTATAGCCATTTTAAGATTTTGAATTTTCTTTTTTCTGGTGCATAATATGACCCCCGCAGACGCCTAGTTTAGGAGTTATAGAAATTTTAAGATTTTGAATTTCCTTTTTCTTGTGCATAATATGACCCCCGCAGACGCCTAGTTTAGGAGTTATAGCCATTTTAAGATTTTGAATTTTCTTTTTTGGTGCATAATATGACCCCCGCAGACGCCTAGTTTAGGAGTTATAGCCATTTTAAGATTTTGAATTTTCTTTTTTCTGGTGCATGATATGACCCCCGCAGACGCCTAGTTTAGGAGTTATAGCCATTTTAAGATTTTGAATTTTCTTTTTTCTGGTGCATAATATGACCCCCGCAGACGCCTAGTTTAGGAGTTATAGCCATTTTAAGATTTTGAATTTTCTTTTTTCTGGTGCATAATATGACCCCCGCAGACGCCTAGTTTAGGAGTTATAGCCATTTTAAGACTTTGAATTTTCTTTTTTGGTGCATAATATGACCCCCGCAGACGCCTAGTTTAGGAGTTATAGCCATTTTAAGATTTTGAATTCTCTTTTTTATTGTGCATAATATGACCCCCGCAGACGCCTAGTTTAGGAGTTATAGCCATTTTAAGATTTTGAATTTTCTTTTTTCTGGTGCATGATATGACCCCCGCAGACGCCGAGTTTAGGAGTTATAGCCATTTTAAGATTTTGAATTTTCTTTTTTGGTGCATAATATGACCCCCGCGGACGCCTAGTTTAGGAGTTATAGCCATTTTAAGATTTTGAATTTTCTTTTTTGGTGCATAATATGACCCCCGCAGACGCCTAGTTTAGGAGTTATAGCCATTTTAAGATTTTGAATTCTCTTTTTTATGGTGCATAATATGACCCCCGCAGACGCCTAGTTTAGGAGTTATAGCCATTTTAAGATTTTGAATTTTCTTTTTTCTGGTGCATAATATGACCCCCGCAGACGCCTAGTTTAGGAGTTATAGCCATTTTAAGATTTTGAATTTTCTTTTTTCTGGTGCATAATATGACCCCCGCAGACGCCTAGTTTAGGAGTTATAGCCATTTTAAGATTTTGAATTTTTTTTTTCTGGTGCATAATATGACCCCCGCAGACGGCTAGTTTGGGAGTTATAGCCATTTTAAGATTTTGAATTTTCTTTTTTCTGGTGCATAATATGACCCCGGCAGACGCCTAGTTTAGGAGTTATAGCCATTTTAAGATTTTGAATTTTCTTTTTTCTGGTGCATAATATGACCCCCGCAGACGCCTAGTTAAGGAGTTATAGCCATTTTAAGATTTTGAATTTTCTTTTTTCTGGTGCATGATATGACCCCCGCAGACGCCTAGTTTAGGAGTTATAGCCATTTTAAGATTTTGAATTTTCTTTTTTCTGGTGCATAATATGACCCCCGCAGACGCCTAGTTTAGGAGTTATAGCCATTTTAAGATTTTGAATTTTCTTTTTTCTGGTGCATAATATGACCCCCGCAGACGCCTAGTTTAGGAGTTATAGCCATTTTAAGATTTTGAATTTTTTTTTTTTCTGGTGCATAATATGACCCCCGCAGACGGCTAGTTTGGGAGTTATAGCCATTTTAAGATTTTGAATTTTCTTTTTTCTGGTGCATAATATGACCCCGGCAGACGCCTAGTTTAGGAGTTATAGCCATTTTAAGATTTTGAATTTTCTTTTTTCTGGTGCATAATATGACCCCCGCAGACGCCTAGTTAAGGAGTTATAGCCATTTTAAGATTTTGAATTTTCTTTTTTCTGGTGCATAATATGACCCCCGCAGACGCCTAGTGTAGGAGTTATAGCCATTTTAAGATTTTGAATTTTCTTTTTTCTGGTGCATAATATGACCCCCGCAGACGCCTAGTTTAGGAGTTATAGCCATTTTAAGATTTTGAATTCTCTTTTTTATGGTGCATAATATGACCCCCGCAGACGCCTAGTTTAGGAGTTATAGCCATTTTAAGATTTTGAATTTTCTTTTTTCTGGTGCATAATATGACCCCCGCAGACGCCTAGTTTAGGAGTTATAGCCATTTTAAGATTTTGAATTTTCTTTTTTCTGGTGCATAATATGACCCCCGCAGACGCCTAGTTTAGGAGTTATAGCCATTTTAAGATTTTGAATTTTTTTTTTTTGGTGCATAATATGACCCCCGCAGACGCCTGGTTTAGGAGTTATAGCCATTTTAAGATTTTGAATTTTCTTTTTTCTGGTGCATGATACGACCCCCGCAGACGCCTAGTTTAGGAGTTATAGCCATTTTAAGATTTTGAATTTTCTTTTTTCTGGTGCATAATATGACCCCCGCAGACGCCTAGTTTAGGAGTTATAGCCATTTTAAGATTTTGAATTTTCTTTTTTCTGGTGCATAATATGACCCCCGGAGACGGCTAGTTTGGGAGTTATAGCCATTTTAAGATTTTGAATTTTCTTTTTTCTGGTGCATAATATGACCCCGGCAGACGCCTAGTTTAGGAGTTATAGCCATTTTAAGATTTTGAATTTTCTTTTTTCTGGTGCATAATATGACCCCCGCAGACGCCTAGTTTAGGAGTTATAGCCATTTTAAGATTTTGAATTTTCTTTTTTCTGGTGCATAATATGACCCCCGCAGACGCCTACTTTAGGAGTTATAGCCATTTTAAGATTTTGAATTTTCTTTTTTCTGGTGCATAATATGACCCCTGCAGACGCCTAGTTAAGGAGTTATAGCCATTTTAAGATTTTGAATTTTCTTTTTTCTGGTGCATAATATGACCCCCGCAGACGCCTAGTTTAGGAGTTATAGCCATTTTAAGATTTTGAATTTTCTTTTTTGGTGCATAATATGACCCCCGCAGACGCATAGTTTAGGAGTTATAGCCATTTTAAGATTTTGAATTCTCTTTTTTATGGTGCATAATATGACCCCCGCAGACGCCTAGTTTAGGAGTTATAGCCATTTTAAGATTTTGAATTTTCTTTTTTCTGGTGCATGATATGACCCCCGCAGACGCCTAGTTTAGGAGTTATAGCCATTTTAAGATTTTGAATTTTCTTTTTTCTGGTGCATAATATGACCCCCGCAGACGCCTAGTTTAGGAGTTATAGCCATTTTAAGATTTTGAATTTTCTTTTTTCTGGTGCATAATATGACCCCCGCAGACGCCTAGTTTAGGAGTTATAGCCATTTTAAGATTTTGAATTTTTTTTTTTTGGTGCATAATATGACCCCCGCAGACGCCTGGTTTAGGAGTTATAGCCATTTTAAGATTTTGAATTTTCTTTTTTCTGGTGCATGATATGACCCCCGCAGACGCCTAGTTTAGGAGTTATAGCCATTTTAAGATTTTGAATTTTCTTTTTTCTGGTGCATAATATGACCCCCGCAGACGCCTAGTTTAGGAGTTATAGCCATTTTAAGATTTTGAATTTTCTTTTTTCTGGTGCATAATATGACCCCCGCAGACGGCTAGTTTGGGAGTTATAGCCATTTTAAGATTTTGAATTTTCTTTTTTCTGGTGCATAATATGACCCCGGCCGACGCCTAGTTTAGGAGTTATAGCCATTTTAAGATTTTGAATTTTCTTTTTTCTGGTGCATAATATGACCCCCGCAGACGCCTAGTTTAGGAGTTATAGCCATTTTAAGATTTTGAATTTTCTTTTTTCTGGTGCATAATATGACCCCCGCAGACGCCTAGTTTAGGAGTTATAGCCATTTTAAGATTTTGAATTTTCTTTTTTCTGGTGCATAATATGACCCCCGCAGACGCCTAGTTAAGGAGTTATAGCCATTTTAAGATTTTGAATTTTCTTTTTTCTGGTGCATGCTATGACCCCCGCAGACGCCTAGTTTAGGAGTTACAGCCATTTTAAGATTTTGAATTTTCTTTTTTGGTGCATAATATGACCCCCGCAGACGCCTAGTTTAGGAGTTATAGCCATTTTAAGACTTTGAATTCTCTTTTTTATGGTGCATAATATGACCCCCGCAGACGCCTAGTTTAGGAGTTATAGCCATTTTAAGATTTTGAATTTTCTTTTTTGGTGCATAATATGACCCCCGCAGACGCCTGGTTTAGGAGTTATAGCCATTTTAAGATTTTGAATTTTCTTTTTTCTGGTGCATAATATGACCCCCGCAGACGCCTAGTTTAGGAGTTATAGCCATTTTAAGATTTTGAATTTTCTTTTTTCTGGTGCATAATATGACCCCCGCAGACGCCTAGTTTAGGAGTTATAGCCATTTTAAGATTTTGAATTTTCTTTTTTCTGGTGCATGATATGACCCCCGCAGACGCCTAGTTTAGGAGTTATAGCCATTTTAAGATTTTGAATTTTCTTTTTTGGTGCATAATATGACCCCCGCAGACGCCTAGTTCAGGAGTTATAGCCATTTTAAGATTTTGAATTTTCTTTTTTGGTGCATAATATGACCCCCGCAGACGCCTAGTTAAGGAGTTATAGCCATTTTAAGATTTTGAATTTTTTTTTTCTGGTGCATGATATGACCCCCGCAGACGCCTAGTTAAGGAGTTATAGCCATTTTAAGATTTTGAATTTTCTTTTTTGGTGCATAATATGACCCCCGCAGACGCCTGGTTTAGGAGTTATAGCCATTTTAAGATTTTGAATTTTCTTTTTTATGGTGCATAATATGACCCCCGCAGACGCCTAGTTTAGGAGTTATAGCCATTTTAAGATTTTGAATTTTCTTTTTTCTGGTGCATAATATGACCCCCGCAGACGCCTAGTTAAGGAGTTATAGCCATTTTAAGACTTTGAATTCTCTTTTTTATGGTGCATAATATGACCCCCGCAGACGCCTAGTTTAGGAGTTATTGCCATTTTAAGATTTTGAATTTTCTTTTTTATGGTGCATAATATGACCCCCGCAGACGCCTAGTTTAGGAGTTATAGCCATTTTAAGATTTTGAATTTTCTTTTTTCTGGTGCATAATATGACCCCCGCAGACGCCTAGTTTAGGAGTTATAGCCATTTTAAGATTTTGAATTTTCTTTTTTCTGGTGCATAATATGACCCCCGCAGACGCCTAGTTTAGGAGTTATAGCCATTTTAAGATTTTGAATTTTTTTTTTCTGGTGCATAATATGACCCCCGCAGACGCCTAGTTTAGGAGTTATAGCCATTTTAAGATTTTGAATTTTCTTTTTTGGTGCATAATATGACCCCCGCAGACGCCTAGTTTAGGAGTTATAGCTATTTTAAGATTTTGAATTTTCTTTTTTGGTGCATAATATGACCCCCGCAGACGCCTAGTTTAGGAGTTATAGCCATTTTAAGATTTTGAATTCTCTTTTTTATGGTGCATAATATGACCCCCGCAGACGCCTAGTTTAGGAGTTATAGCCATTTTAAGATTTTGAATTTTTTTTTTTGGTGCATAATATGACCCCCGCAGACGCCTAGTTTAGGAGTTATAGCCATTTTAAGATTTTGAATTTTCTCTTTTCTGGTGCATAATATGACCCCCGCAGACGACTAGTTAAGGTGTTATAGCCATTTTAAGAATTTGAATTTTCTTTTTTCTGGTGCATAATATGACCCCCGCAGACGCCTAGTTTAGGAGTTATAGCCATTTTAAGATTTTGAATTTTCTTTTTTGGTGCATAATATGACCCCCGCAGACGCCTATTTTAGGAGTTATAGCCATTTTAAGATTTTGAATTTTCTCTTTTCTGGTGCATAATATGACCCCCGCAGACGACTAGTTAAGGAGTTATAGCCATTTTAAGAATTTGAATTTTCTTTTTTCTGGTGCATAATATGACCCCCGCAGACGCCTAGTTTAGGAGTTATTGCCATTTTAAGATTTTGAATTTTCTTTTTTATGGTGCATAATATGACCCCCGCAGACGCCTAGTTTAGGAGTTATAGCCATTTTAAGATTTTGAATTTTCTTTTTTCTGGTGCATAATATGACCCCCGCAGACGCCTAGTTTAGGAGTTATAGCCATTTTAAGATTTTGAATTTTCTTTTTTCTGGTGCATAATATGACCCCCGCAGACGCCTAGTTTAGGAGTTATAGCCATTTTAAGATTTTGAATTTTCTTTTTTCTGGTGCATGATATGACCCCCGCAGACGCCTAGTTTAGGAGTTATAGCCATTTTAAGATTTTGAATTTTCTTTTTTGGTGCATAATATGACCCCCGCAGACGCCTAGTTCAGGAGTTATAGCCATTTTAAGATTTTGAATTTTCTTTTTTGGTGCATAATATGACCCCCGCAGACGCCTAGTTAAGGAGTTATAGCCATTTTAAGATTTTGAATTTTTTTTTTCTGGTGCATGATATGACCCCCGCAGACGCCTAGTTAAGGAGTTATAGCCATTTTAAGATTTTGAATTTTTTTTTTTGGTGCATAATATGACCCCCGCAGACGCCTGGTTTAGGAGTTATAGCCATTTTAAGATTTTGAATTTTCTTTTTTCTGGTGCATAATATGACCCCCGCAGACGCCTAGTTTAGGAGTTATAGCCATTTTAAGATTTTGAATTTTCTTTTTTCTGGTGCATAATATGACCCCCGCAGACGCCTAGTTAAGGAGTTATAGCCATTTTAAGATTTTGAATTTTCTTTTTTCTGGTGCATGATATGACCCCCGCAGACGCCTAGTTTAGGAGTCACAGCCATTTTAAGATTTTGAATTTTTTTTTTTTGGTGCATAATATGACCCCCGCAGACTGCTAGTTAAGGAGTTATAGCCATTTTAAGATTTTGAATTTTTTTTTTCTGGTGGATAATATGACCCCCGCAGACGCCTAGTTTAGGAGTTATAGCCATTTTAAGATTTTGAATTTTCTTTTTTGGTGCATAATATGACCCCCGCAGACGCCTAGTTTAGGAGTTATAGCCATTTTAAGATTTTGAATTCTCCTTTTTATGGTGCATAATATGACCCCAGCAGACGCCTAGTTTAGGAGTTATAGCCATTTTAAGATTTTGAATTTTCTTTTTTCTGGTGCATAATATGACCCCCGCAGACGCCTAGTTTAGGAGTTATAGCCATTTTAAGATTTTGAATTTTCTTTTTTGGTGCATAATATGACCCCCGCAGACGCCTAGTTTAGGAGTTATAGCCATTTTAAGATTTTGAATTTTCTATTTTCTGGTGCATAATATGACCCCCGCAGACGCCTAGTTTAGGAGTTATAGCCATTTTAAGATTTTGAATTTTCTTTTTTGGTGCATAATATGACCCCCGCAGACGCCTAGTTTAGGAGTTATAGCCATTTTAAGATTTTGAATTCTCTTTTTTATGGTGCATAATATGACCCCCGCAGACGCCTAGTTTAGGAGTTATAGCCATTTTAAGATTTTGAATTTTCTTTTTTCTGGTGCATGATATGACCCCCGCAGACGCCTAGTTTAGGAGTTATAACCATTTTAAGATTTTGAATTTTCTTTTTTCTGGTGCATAATATGACCCCCGCAGACGCCTAGTTTAGGAGTTATAGCCATTTTAAGATTTTGAATTTTCTTTTTTGGTGCATAATATGACCCCCGCAGACGCCTAGTTTAGGAGTTATAGCCATTTTAAGATTTTGAATTCTCTTTTTTATGGTGCATAATATGACCCCCGCAGACGCCTAGTTTAGGAGTTATAGCCATTTTAAGATTTTGAATTTTCTTTTTTCTGGTGCATGATATGACCCCCGCAGACGCCTAGTTTAGGAGTTATAGCCATTTTAAGATTTTGAATTTTCTTTTTTCTGGTGCATAATATGACCCCCGCAGACGCCTAGTTTAGGAGTTATAGCCATTTTAAGATTTTGAATTTTCTTTTTTCTGGTGCATAATATGACCCCCGCAGACGCCTAGTTTAGGAGTTATAGCCATTTTAAGATTTTGAATTTTTTTTTTTTGGTGCATAATATGACCCCCGCAGACGCCTGGTTTAGGAGTTATAGCCATTTTAAGATTTTGAATTTTCTTTTTTCTGGTGCATGATATGACCCCCGCAGACGCCTAGTTTAGGAGTTATAGCCATTTTAAGATTTTGAATTTTCTTTTTTCTGGTGCATAATGTGACCCCCGCAGACGCCTAGTTTAGGAGTTATAGCCATTTTAAGATTTTGAATTTTCTTTTTTCTGGTGCATAATATGACCCCCGCAGACGGCTAGTTTGGGAGTTATAGCCATTTTAAGATTTTGAATTTTCTTTTTTCTGGTGCATAATATGACCCCGGCAGACGCCTAGTTTAGGAGTTATAGCCATTTTAAGATTTTGAATTTTCTTTTTTCTGGTGCATAATATGACCCCCGCAGACGCCTAGTTTAGGAGTTATAGCCATTTTAAGATTTTGAATTTTCTTTTTTCTGGTGCATAATATGACCCCCGCAGACGCCTAGTTTAGGAGTTATAGCCATTTTAAGATTTTGAATTCTCTTTTTTATGGTGCATAATATGACCCCCGCAGACGCCTAGTTTAGGAGTTATAGCCATTTTAAGATTTTGAATTTTCTTTTTTCTGGTGCATAATATGACCCCCGCAGACGCCTAGTTTAGGAGTTATAGCCATTTTAAGATTTTGAATTTTTTTTTTCTGGTGCATAATATGACCCCCGCAGACGCCTAGTTTAGGAGTTATAGCCATTTTAAGATTTTGAATTTTTTTTTTTGGTGCATAATATGACCCCCGCAGACGCCTAGTTAAGGAGTTATAGCCATTTTAAGATTTTGAATTTTCTTTTTTCTGGTGCATAATATGACCCCCGCAGACGCCTAGTTTAGGAGTTAAAGCCATTTTAAGATTTTGAATTTTCTCTTTTCTGGTGCATAATATGACCCCCGCAGACGCCTAGTTAAGGAGTAATAGCCATTTTAAGATTTTGAATTTTCTTTTTTCTGGTGCATAATATGACCCCCGCAGACGCCTAGTTTAGGAATTATAGCCATTTTAAGATTTTGAATTTTCTTTTTTCTGGTGCATGATATGACCCCCGCAGACGCCTAGTTTAGGAGTTATAGCCATTTTAAGATTTTGAATTTTCTTTTTTGGTGCATAATATGAACCCCGCAGACGCCTAGTTTAGGAGTTATAGCCATTTTAAGATTTTGAATTTTCTCTTTTCTGGTGCATGATATGACCCCCGCAGACGCCTAGTTTAGGAGTTATAGCCATTTTAAGATTTTGAATTTTCTTTTTTGGTGCATAATATGACCCCCGCAGACGCCTAGTTTAGGAGTTATAACCATTTTAAGATTTTGAATTTTCTTTTTTCTGGTGCATAAAATGACCCCCGCAGACGCCTAGTTTAGGAGTTATAGCCATTTTAAGATTTTGAATTTTTTTTTTTTGGTGCATAATATGACCCTAGTTTAGGAGTTATAGCCATTTTAAGATTTTGAATTTTCTTTTTTCTGGTGCATAATATGACCAACGCAGACGCCTAGTTTAGGAGTTATAACCATTTTAAGATTTTGAATTTTTTTTTTTGGTGCTTAATATGACCCCCGCAGACGCCTAGTTTAGGAGTTATAACCATTTTAAGATTTTGAATTTTCTTTTTTCTGGTGCATAATATGACCCCCGCAGACGCCTAGTTTAGGAGTTATAGCCATTTTAAGATTTTGAATTTTTTTTTTGGTGCATAATATGACCCCCGCAGAGGCCTAGTTTAGGAGTTATAGCCATTTTAAGATTTTGAATTTTCTTTTTTCTGGTGCATAATATGACCCCCGCAGACGCCTAGTTTAGGAGTTATAGCCATTTTAAGATTTTGAATTTTCTTTTTTCTGGTGCATGATATGACCCCCGCAGACGCCTAGTTTAGGAGTTATAGCCATTTTAAGATTTTGAATTTTCTTTTTTCTGGTGCATAATATGACCCCCGCAGACGCCTAGTTTAGGAGTTATAGATATTTTAAGATTTTGAATTTTTTTTTCTGGTGCATAATATGACCCCCGCAGACGCCTAGTTTAGGAGTTATAGCCATTTTAAGATTTTGAATTTTCTTTTTTGGTGCATAATATGACCCCCGCAGACGCCTAGTTTAGGAGTTATAGCCATTTTAAGATTTTGAATTTTCTTTTTTGGTGCATAATATGAACCCCGCAGACGCCTAGTTAAGGAGTTATAGCCATTTTAAGATTTTGAATTTTTTTTTTCTGGTGCATGATATGACCCCCGCAGACGCCTAGTTTAGGAGTTATAGCCATTTTAAGATTTTGAATTTTCTCTTTTCTGGTGCATAATATGACCCCTGCTGACGCCTAGTTAAGGAGTTATAGCCATTTTAAGATTTTGAATTTTTTTTCTGGTGCATAATATGACCCCCGCAGACGCCTAGTTAAGGAGTTATAGCCATTTTAAGATTTTGAATTTTCTTTTTTGGTGCATAAAATGACCCCCGCAGACGCCTGGTTTAGGAGTTATAGCCATTTTAATATTTTGAATTTTCTTTTTTCTGGTGCATAATATGACCCCCGCAGACGCCTAGTTTAGGAGTTATAGCCATTTTAAGATTTTGAATTCTCTTTTTTATGGTGCATAATATGACCCCCGCAGACGCCTAGTTTAGGAGTTATAGCCATTTTAAGATTTTGAATTTTCTTTTTTCTGGTGCATAATATGACCCCCGCAGACGCCTAGTTTAGGAGTTATAGCCATTTTAAGATTTTGAATTTTTTTTTCTGGTGCATAATATGACCCCCGCAGACGCCTAGTTTAGGAGTTATAGCCATTTTAAGATTTTGAATTTTCTCTTTTCTGGTGCATAATATGACCCCCGCAGACGCCTAGTTAAGGAGTAATAGCCATTTTATGATTTTGAATTTTCTTTTTTCTGGTGCATAATGTGACCCCCGCAGACGCCTAGTTTAGGAGTTATAGCCATTTTAAGATTTTGAATTTTCTTTTCTGGTGCATAATATGACCCCCGCAGACGCCTAGTTTAGGAGCTATAGCCATTTTAAGATTTTGAATTTTCTTTTTTCTGGTGCATGATAAGACCCCCGCAGACGCCTGGTTTTGGAGTTATAGCCATTTTAAGATTTTGAATTTTCTTTTTTCTGGTGCATAATATGACCCCCGCAGACGCCTAGTTTAGGAGTTATAGCCATTTTAAGATTTTGAATTTTTTTTTTTGGTGCATAATATGACCCCCGCAGACGCCTAGTTAAGGAGTTATAGCCATTTTAAGATTTTGAATTTTCTTTTTTCTGGTGCATAATATGACCCCCGCAGACGCCTAGTTTAGGAGTTAAAGCCATTTTAAGATTTTGAATTTTCTCTTTTCTGGTGCATAATATGACCCCCGCAGACGCCTAGTTAAGGAGTAATAGCCATTTTAAGATTTTGAATTTTCTTTTTTCTGGTGCATAATATGACCCCCGCAGACGCCTAGTTTAGGAATTATAGCCATTTTAAGATTTTGAATTTTCTTTTTTGGTGCATAATATGACCCCCGCAGACGCCTAGTTTAGGAGTTATAGCCATTTTAAGATTTTGAATTTTCTCTTTTCTGGTGCATGATATGACCCCCGCAGACGCCTAGTTTAGGAGTTATAGCCATTTTAAGATTTTGAATTTTCTTTTTTGGTGCATAATATGACCCCCGCAGACGCCTAGTTTAGGAGTTATAGCCATTTTAAGATTTTGAATTTTCTTTTTTCTGGTGCATAAAATGACCCCCGCAGACGCCTAGTTTAGGAGTTATAGCCATTTTAAGATTTTGAATTTTTTTTTTTTGGTGCATAATATGACCCTAGTTTAGGAGTTTTAGCCATTTTAAGATTTTGAATTTTCTTTTTTCTGGTGCATAATATGACCAACGCAGACGCCTAGTTTAGGAGTTATAACCATTTTAAGATTTTGAATTTTTTTTTTTGGTGCTTAATATGACCCCCGCAGACGCCTGGTTTAGGAGTTATAACCATTTTAAGATTTTGAATTTTCTTTTTTCTGGTGCATAATATGACCCCCGCAGACGCCTAGTTTAGGGAGTTATAGCCATTTTAAGATTTTGAATTTTTTTTTTGGTGCATAATATGACCCCCGCAGAGGCCTAGTTTAGGAGTTATAGCCATTTTAAGATTTTGAATTTTCTTTTTTCTGGTGCATAATATGACCCCCGCAGACGCCTAGTTTAGGAGTTATAGCCATTTTAAGATTTTGAATTTTCTTTTTTCTGGTGCATGATATGACCCCCGCAGACGCCTAGTTTAGGAGTTATAGCCATTTTAAGATTTTGAATTTTCTTTTTTCTGGTGCATAATATGACCCCCGCAGACGCCTAGTTTAGGAGTTATAGATATTTTAAGATTTTGAATTTTTTTTTCTGGTGCATAATATGACCCCCGCAGACGCCTAGTTTAGGAGTTATAGCCATTTTACGATTTTGAATTTTCTTTTTTGGTGCATAATATGACCCCCGCAGACGCCTAGTTTAGGAGTTATAGCCATTTTAAGATTTTGAATTTTCTTTTTTGGTGCATAATATGAACCCCGCAGACGCCTAGTTAAGGAGTTATAGCCATTTTAAGATTTTGAATTTTTTTTTTCTGGTGCATGATATGACCCCCGCAGACGCCTAGTTTAGGAGTTATAGCCATTTTAAGATTTTGAATTTTCTCTTTTCTGGTGCATAATATGACCCCTGCTGACGCCTAGTTAAGGAGTTATAGCCATTTTAAGATTTTGAATTTTTTTTCTGGTGCATAATATGACCCCCGCAGACGCCTAGTTAAGGAGTTATAGCCATTTTAAGATTTTGAATTTTCTTTTTTGGTGCATAAAATGACCCCCGCAGACGCCTGGTTTAGGAGTTATAGCCATTTTAAGATTTTGAATTTTCTTTTTTCTGGTGCATAATATGACCCCCGCAGACGCCTAGTTTAGGAGTTATAGCCATTTTAAGATTTTGAATTTTCTTTTTTCTGGTGCATAATATGACCCCCGCAGACGCCTAGTTAAGGAGTTATAGCCATTTTAAGATTTTGAATTTTCTTTTTTCTGGTGCCTGATATGACCCCCGCAGACGCTTAGTTTAGGAGTTACAGCCATTTTAAGATTTTGAATTTTTTTTTTTGGTGCATAATATGACCCCCGCGGATTCCTAGTTAAGGAGTTATAGCCATTTTAAGATTTTGAATTTTTTTTTTCTGGTGGATAATATGACCCCCGCAGACGCCTAGTTTAGGAGTTATAGCCATTTTAAGATTTTGAATTTTCTTTTTTGGTGCATAATATGACCCCCGCAGACGCCTAGTTTAGGAGTTATAGCCATTTTAAGATTTTGAATTCTCTTTTTTATGGTGCATAATATTACCCCCGCAGACGCCTAGTTTAGGAGTTATAGTCATTTTAAGATTTTGAATTTTCTTTTTTCTGGTACATAATATGACCCCCGCAGACGCCTAGTTTAGGAGTTATAGCCATTTTAAGATTTTGAATTTTCTTTTTTCTGGTGCATAATATGACCCCCGCAGACGCCTAGTTTTGGAGTTATAGCCATTTTAAGATTTTGAATTTTCTTTTTTCTGGTGCATAATATGACCCCCGCAGACGCCTAGTTTAGGAGTTATAGCCATTTTAAGATTTTGAATTTTCTTTTTTCTGGTGCATAATATGACCCCCGCAGACGCCTAGTTTAGGAGTTATAGCCATTTTAAGATTTTGAATTCTCTTTTTTATGGTGCATAATATGACCCCCGCAGACGCCTAGTTTAGGAGTTATAGCCATTTTAAGATTTTGAATTTTCTTTTTTCTGGTGCATAATATGACCCCCGCAGACGCCTAGTTTAGGAGTTATAGCCATTTTAAGATTTTGAATTTTTTTTTCTGGTGCATAATATGACCCCCGCAGACGCCTAGTTTAGGAGTTATAGCCATTTTAAGATTTTGAATTTTCTCTTTTCTGGTGCATAATATGACCCCCGCAGACGCCTAGTTAAGGAGTAATAGCCATTTTAAGATTTTGAATTTTCTTTTTTCTGGTGCATAATGTGACCCCCGCAGACGCCTAGTTTAGGAGTTATAGCCATTTTAAGATTTTGAATTTTCTTTTCTGGTGCATAATATGACCCCCGCAGACGCCTAGTTTAGGAGCTATAGCCATTTTAAGATTTTGAATTTTCTTTTTTCTGGTGCATGATATGACCCCCGCAGACGCCTGGTTTTGGAGTTATAGCCATTTTAAGATTTTGAATTTTCTTTTTTCTGGTGCATAATATGACCCCCGCAGACGCCTAGTTTAGGAGTTATAGCCATTTTAAGATTTTGAATTTTTTTTTCTGGTGCATAATATGACCCCCGCAGACGCCTAGTTCAAGAGTTATAGCCATTTTAAGATTTTGAATTTTCTTTTTTGGTGCATAATATGACCCCCGCAGACGCCTAGTTGAGGAGTTATAGCCATTTTAAGATTTTGAATTTTCTTTTTTCTGGTGCATAATATGACCCCCGCAGACGCCTAGTTTAGGAGTTATAGCCATTTTAAGATTTTGAATTTTCTTTTTTCTGGTGCATGATATGACCCCCGCAGACGGCTAGTTTGGGAGTTATAGCCATTTTAAGATTTTGAATTTTCTTTTTTCTGGTGCATGATATGACCCCCGCAGACGCCTAGTTTAGGAGTTATAGCCATTTTAAGATTTTGAATTTTTTTTCCTGGTGCATAAAATGACCCCCGCAGACGCCTAGTTTAGGAGTTATAGCCATTTTAAGATTTTGAATTTTCTTTTTTCTGGTGCATGATATGACCCCCGCAGACGCCTGGTTTAGGAGTTCTAGCCATTTTAAGATTTTGAATTTTCTTTTTTCTGGTGCATGATATGACCCCCGCAGACGCCTAGTTTAGGAGTTATAGCCATTTTAAGATTTTGAATTTTTTTTTCTGGTGCATAAAATGACCCCCGCAGACGCCTAGTTTAGGAGTTATAGCCATTTTAAGATTTTGAATTTTCTTTCTTCTGGTGCATGATATGACCCCCGCAGACGCCTAGTTTAGGAGTTATAGCCATTTTAAGATTTTGAATATTCTTTTTTGGTGCATAATATGACCCCCGCAGACGCCTAGTTTAGGAGTTATAGCCATTTTAAGATTTTGAATTTTCTTTTTTCTGGTGTATGATATGACCCCCGCTGACGCCTAGTTTAGGAGTTATAGCCATTTTAAGATTTTGAATTTTCTTTTTTGGTGCATAATATGACCCCCGCAGACGCCTAGTTTAGGAGTTATAGCCATTTTAAGATTTTGAATTTTTTTTTTTGGAGCATTATATGACCCCCGCAGACGCCTAGTTTGGGAGTTATAGCCATTTTAAGATTTTGAATTTTTTTTTTCTGGTGCATAAAATGACCCCCGCAGACGCCTAGTTTAGGAGTTATAGCCATTTTAAGATTTTGAATTTTCTTTTTTCTGGTGCATGATATGATCCCCGCAGACGCCTAGTTTAGGAGTTATAGCCATTTTAAGATTTTGAATTTTCTTTTTTGGTGCATAATATGACCCCCGCAGACGCCTAGTTTAGGAGTTATAGCCATTTTAAGATTTTGAATTTTTTTTTTTGTTGCATAATATGACCCCCGCAGACGCCTAGTTTAGGAGTTATAGCCATTTTAAGATTTTGAATTTTTTTTTTCTGGTGCATAAAATGACCCCCGCAGACGCCTAGTTTACGAGTTATAGCCATTTTAAGATTTTGAATTTTCTTTTTTCTGGTGCATGATATGACCCCCGCAGACGCCTAGTTTAGGAGTTATAGCCATTTTAAGATTTTGAATTTTCTTTTTTGGTGCATAATATGACCCCCGCAGACGCCTAGTTTAGGAGTTATAGCCATTTTAAGATTTTGATTTATTTTTTTTTGGTGCATAATATGACCACCGCAGACGCCTAGTTAAGGAGTTATAGCCATTTTAAGATTTTGAATTTTTTTTTTCTGGTGCATAATATGACCCCCGCAGACGCCTAGTTTAGGAGTTATAGCCATTTTAAGATTTTGAATTTTCTTTTTTGGTGCATAATATGACCCCCGCAGACGCCTAGTTTAGGAGTTATAGCTATTTTAAGATTTTGAATTCTCTTTTTTATGGTGCATAATATGACCCCCGAAGACGCCTAGTTTAGGAGTTATAGCCATTTTAAGATTTTGAATTTTCTTTTTTCTGGTGAATAATATGACCCCCGCAGGCGCCTAGTTTAGGAGTTATAGCCATTTTAAGATTTTGAATTTTCTCTTTTCTGGTGCATAATATGACCCCCGCAGACGCCTAGTTAAGGAGTTATAGCCATTTTAAAATTTTGAATTTTTTTTTCTGGTGCATAATATGACCACCGCTGACGCCTAGTTTAGGAGTTATAGCCATTTTAAGACTTTGAATTTTCTTTTTTCTGGTGCATAATATGACCCCCGCAGACGCCTAGTTAAGGAGTTATAGCCATTTTAAGATTTTGAATTTTTTTTTTCTGGTGCATAATATGACCCCCGCAGACGCCTAGTTTAGGAGTTATAGCCATTTTAAGATTTTGAGTTTTTTTTTTTTGGTGCATAATATGACCCCCGCAGACGCCTAGTTAAGGAGTTATAGCCATTTTAAGATTTTGAATTTTTTTTTTCTGGTGCATAATATGACCCCCGCAGACGCCTAGTTTAGGAGTTATAGCCATTTTAAGATTTTGAATTTTCTCTTTTCTGGTGCATAATATGACCCCCGCAGACGCCTAGTTAAGGAGTTATAGCCATTTTAAAATTTTGAATTTTTTTTTCTGGCGCATAATATGACCCCCGCTGACGCCTAGTTTAGGAGTTATAGCCATTTTAAGACTTTGAATTTTCTCTTTTCTGGTGCATAATATGACCCCCGCAGACGCCTAGTTAAGGAGTTATAGCCATTTTAAAATTTTGAATTTTTTTTTCTGGTGCATAATATGACCCCCGCAGACGCCTAGTTTAGGAGTTATAGCCATTTTAAGATTTTGAATTTTCTCTTTTCTGGTGCATAATATGACCCCCGCAGACGCCTAGTTAAGGAGTTATAGCCATTTTAAGATTTTGAATTTTCTTTTTTCTGGTGCATAATATGACCCCCGCAGGCGCCTAGTTTAGGAGTTATAGCCATTTTAAGATTTTGAATTTTCTTTTTTGGTGCATAATATGACCCCCGCAGACGCCTAGTTTAGGAGTTATTGCCATTTTAAGATTTTGAATTTTCTTTTTTCTGGTGCATAATATGACCCCCGCAGATGCCTAGTTTAAGAGTTATAGCCATTTTAAGATTTTGAATTTTCTTTTTTCTATTGCATAATATGACCCCCGCAGACGCCTAGTTTAGGAGTTATAGCCATTTTAAGATTTTGAATTCTCTTTTTTATGGTGCATAATATGACCCCCGCAGACGCCTAGTTTAGGAGTTATAGCCATTTTAAGATTTTGAATTTTCTCTTTTCTGGTGCATAATATGACCCCCGCAGACGCCTAGTTAAGGAGTTATAGCCATTTTAAAATTTTGAATTTTTTTTTCTGGTGCATAATATGACCCCCTCTGACGCCTAGTTTAGGAGTTATAGCCATTTTAAGACTTTGAATTTTCTTTTTTCTGGTGCATAATATGACCCCCGCAGACGCCTAGTTTAGGAGTTATAGCCATTTTAAGATTTTGAATTCAATTCTTTATGGTGCATAATATGACCCCCGCAGACGCCTAGTTTAGAGGAGTTATAGCCATTTTAAGATTTTGAATTTTCTTTTTTCTGGTGCATAATATGACCCCCGCAGACGCCTAGTTAAGGAGTTATAGCCATTTTAAGATTTTGAATTTTTTTTTTCTGGTGCATAATATGACCCCCGCATACGCCTAGTTTAGGAGTTATAGCCATTTTAAGATTTTGAATTTTCTTTTTTCTGGTGCATGATATGACCCCCGCAGACGCCTAGTTTAGGAGTTATAGCCATTTTAAGATTTTGAATTTTCTTTTTTGGTGCATAATATGACCCCCGCAGACGCCTAGTTTAGGAGTTATAGCCATTTTAAGATTTTGAACTTTGTTTTTTGTTGCGTAATATGACCCCCGCAGACGCCTAGTTTAGGAGTTATAGCCATTTTAAGATTTTGAATTTTTTTTTTCTGGTGCATAAAATGACCCCCGCAGACGCCTAGTTTACGAGTTATAGCCATTTTAAGATTTTGAATTTTCTTTTTTCTGGTGCATGATATGACCCCCGCAGACGCCTAGTTTAGGAGTTATAGCCATTTTAAGATTTTGAATTTTCTTTTTTGGTGCATAATATGACCCCCGCAGACGCCTAGTTTAGGAGTTATAGCCATTTTAAGATTTTGATTTATTTTTTTTTGGTGCATAATATGACCACCGCAGACGCCTAGTTAAGGAGTTATAGCCATTTTAAGATTTTGAATTTTTTTTTTCTGGTGCATAATATGACCCCCGCAGACGCCTAGTTTAGGAGTTATAGCCATTTTAAGATTTTGAATTTTCTTTTTTGGTGCATAATATGACCCCCGCAGACGCCTAGTTTAGGAGTTATAGCTATTTTAAGATTTTGAATTCTCTTTTTTATGGTGCATAATATGACCCCCGCAGACGCCTAGTTAAGGAGTTATAGCCATTTTAAGATTTTGAATTTTTTTTTTCTGGTGCATAATATGACCCCCGCAGACGCCTAGTTTAGGAGTTATAGCCATTTTAAGATTTTGAGTTTTTTTTTTTTGGTGCATAATATGACCCCCGCAGACGCCTAGTTAAGGAGTTATAGCCATTTTAAGATTTTGAATTTTTTTTTTCTGGTGCATAATGTGACCCCCGCAGACGCCTAGTTTAGGAGTTATAGCCATTTTAAGATTTTGAATTTTCTCTTTTCTGGTGCATAATATGACCCCCGCAGACGCCTAGTTAAGGAGTTATAGCCATTTTAAAATTTTGAATTTTTTTTTCTGGCGCATAATATGACCCCCGCTGACGCCTAGTTTAGGAGTTATAGCCATTTTAAGACTTTGAATTTTCTCTTTTCTGGTGCATAATATGACCCCCGCAGACGCCTAGTTAAGGAGTTATAGCCATTTTAAAATTTTGAATTTTTTTTTCTGGTGCATAATATGACCCCCGCAGACGCCTAGTTTAGGAGTTATAGCCATTTTAAGATTTTGAATTTTCTCTTTTCTGGTGCATAATATGACCCCCGCAGACGCCTAGTTAAGGAGTTATAGCCATTTTAAGATTTTGAATTTTCTTTTTTCTGGTGCATAATATGACCCCCGCAGACGCCTAGTTTAGGAGTTATAGCCATTTTAAGATTTTGAATTTTCTTTTTTGGTGCATAATATGACCCCCGCAGACGCCTAGTTTAGGAGTTATTGCCATTTTAATATTTTGAATTTTCTTTTTTCTGGTGCATAATATGACCCCCGCAGATGCCTAGTTTAAGAGTTATAGCCATTTTAAGATTTTGAATTTTCTTTTTTCTATTGCATAATATGACCCCCGCAGACGCCTAGTTTAGGAGTTATAGCCATTTTAAGATTTTGAATTCTCTTTTTTATGGTGCATAATATGACCCCCGCAGACGCCTAGTTTAGGAGTTATAGCCATTTTAAGACTTTGAATTTTCTTTTTTCTGGTGCATAATATGACCCCCGCAGACGCCTAGTTTAGGAGTTATAGCCATTTTAAGATTTTGAATTCAATTCTTTATGGTGCATAATATGACCCCCGCAGACGCCTAGTTTAGAGGAGTTATAGCCATTTTAAGATTTTGAATTTTCTTTTTTCTGGTGCATAATATGACCCCCGCAGACGCCTAGTTAAGGAGTTATAGCCATTTTAAGATTTTGAATTTTTTTTTTCTGGTGCATAATATGACCCCCGCATACGCCTAGTTTAGGAGTTATAGCCATTTTAAGATTTTGAATTTTCTTTTTCCTGGTGCATGATATGACCCCCGCAGACGCCTAGTTTAGGAGTTATAGCCATTTTAAGATTTTGAATTTTCTTTTTTCTGGTGCATAATATGACCCCCGCAGACGCCTAGTTTAGGAGTTATAGCCATTTTAAGATTTTGAATTTTTTTTTTTTGGTGCATAATATGACCCCCGCAGACGCCTAGTTTAGGAGTTATAGCCATTTTAAGATTTTGAATTCTCTTTTTTATGGTGCATAATATGACCCCCGCAGACGCCTAGTTTAGGAGTTATTGCCATTTTAAGATTTTGAATTTTCTCTTTTCTGGTGAATAATATGACCCCCGCAGACGCCTAGTTTAGGAGTTATAGCCATTTTAAGATTTTGAATTCTCTTTTTTATGGTGCATAATATGACCCCCGCAGACGCCTAGTTTCGGAGTTATAGCCATTTTAAGATTTTGAATTTTCTTTTTTCTGGTGCATAATATGACCCCCGCAGACGCCTAGTTTAGGAGTTATAGCCATTTTAAGATTTTGAATTTTTTTTTCTGGTGCATAATATGACCCCCGCAGACGCCTAGTTTAGGAGTTATAGCCATTTTAAGATTTTGAATTTTCTCTTTTCTGGTGCATAATATGACCCCC
The DNA here is from genome assembly GCA_963966105.1 of Volucella zonaria. NCBI lineage: Eukaryota > Metazoa > Arthropoda > Insecta > Diptera > Syrphidae > Volucella > Volucella zonaria. The sequence goes on along the minus strand of CAWYQB010000254.1, from coordinate 1,776,967 downwards.
GCAGACGCCTAGTTTAGGAGTTAAAGCCATTTTAAGATTTTGAATTTTTTTATTTCTGGTGCATAATATGACCCCCGCAGACGCCTAGTTTAGGAGTTATAGCCATTTTAAGATTTTGAATTTTTTTTTTCTGGTGCATAATATGACCCCCGCAGACGCCTAGTTTAGGAGTTATAGCCATTTTAAGATTTTGAATTTTCTTTTTTCTGGTGCATGATATGACCCCCGCAGACGCCTAGTTTAGGAGTTATAGCCATTTTAAGATTTTGAATTTTCTTTTTTCTGGTGCATAATATGACCCCCGCAGACGCCTAGTTTAGGAGTTATAGCCATTTTAAGATTTTGAATTCTCTTTTTTATGGTGCATAATATGACCCCCGCAGACGCCTAGTTTAGGAGTTATAGCCATTTTAAGATTTTGAATTTTCTTTTTTCTGGTGCATAATATGACCCCCGCAGACGCCTAGTTTAGGAGTTATAGCCATTTTAAAATTTTGAATTTTTTTTTTCTGGTGCATAATATGAACACAGCAGACGCCTAGTTTAGGAGTTATAGCCATTTTAAGATTTTGAATTTTCTTTTTTCTGGTGCATGATATGACCCCCGCAGACGCCTAGTTTAGGAGTTATAGCCATTTTAAGATTTTGAATTTTCTCTTTTCTGGTGCATAATATGACCCCCGCAGACGCCTAGCTTAGGAGTTATAGCCATTTTAAGATTTTGAATTCTCTTTTTTATGGTGCATAATATGACCCCCGCAGACGCCTAGTTTAGGAGTTATAGCCATTTTAAGATTTTGAATTTTCTCTTTTCTGGTGCATAATATGACCCCCGCAGACGCCTAGTTTAGGAGTTATAGCCATTTTAAGATTTTGAATTTTTTTATTTCTGGTGCATAATATGACCCCCGCAGACGCCTAGTTTAGGAGTTATAGCCATTTTAAGATTTTGAATTTTCTCTTTTCTGGTGCATAATATGACCCCCGCAGACGCCTAGTTTAGGAGTTATAGCCATTTTAAGATTTTGAATTTTCTTTTTTCTGGTGCATAATATGACCCCCGCAGACGCCTAGTTTAGGAGTTATAGCCATTTTAAGATTTTGAATTCTCTTTTTTATGGTGCATAATATGACCCCCGCAGACGCCTAGTTTAGGAGTTATAGCCATTTTAAGATTTTGAATTTTCTTTTTTCTGGTGCATAATATGACCCCCGCAGACGCCTAGTTTAGGAGTTATAGCCATTTTAAAATTTTGAATTTTTTTTTTCTGGTGCATAATATGAACACAGCAGACGCCTAGTTTAGGAGTTATAGCCATTTTAAGATTTTGAATTTTCTTTTTTCTGGTGCATGATATGACCCCCGCAGACGCCTAGTTTAGGAGTTATAGCCATTTTAAGATTTTGAATTTTCTCTTTTCTGGTGCATAATATGACCCCCGCAGACGCCTAGTTTAGGAGTTATAGCCATTTTAAGATTTTGAATTCTCTTTTTTATGGTGCATAATATGACCCCCGCAGACGCCTAGTTTAGGAGTTATAGCCATTTTAAGATTTTGAATTTTCTCTTTTCTGGTGCATAATATGACCCCCGCAGACGCCTAGTTTAGGAGTTATAACCATTTTAAGATTTTGAATTCTCTTTTTTATGGTGCATAATATGACCCCCGCAGACGCCTAGTTTAGGAGTTATAGCCATTTTAAGATTTTGAATTTTTTTTTTTCTGGTGCATAATATGAACACAGCAGACGCCTAGTTTAGGAGTTATAGCCATTTTAAGATTTTGAATTTTCTTTTTTCTGGTGCATAATATGACCCCCGCAGACGCCTAGTTTAGGAGTTATAGCCATTTTAAGATTTTGAATTTTTTTTTCTGGTGCATAATATGACCCCCGCAGACGCCTAGTTTAGGAGTTATAGCCATTTTAAGATTTTGAATTTTCTCTTTTCTGGTGCATAATATGACCCCCGCAGACGCCTAGTTTAGGAGTTATAGCCATTTTAAGATTTTGAATTTTTTTATTTCTGGTGCATAATATGACCCCCGCAGACGCCTAGTTTAGGAGTTATAGCCATTTTAAGATTTTGAATTCTCTTTTTTATGGTGCATAATATGACCCCCGCAGACGCCTAGTTTAGGAGTTATAGCCATTTTAAGATTTTGAATTTTCTTTTTTCTGGTGCATGATATGACCCCCGCAGACGCCTAGTTTAGGAGTTATAGCCATTTTAAGATTTTGAATTTTTTTTTCATAATATGAACACAGCAGACGCCTAGTTTAGGAGTTATAGCCATTTTAAGATTTTGAATTTTCTTTTTTCTGGTGCATGATATGACCCCCGCAGACGCCTAGTTTAGGAGTTATAGCCATTTTAAGATTTTGAATTCTCTTTTTTATGGTGCATAATATGACCCCCGCAGACGCCTAGTTTAGGAGTTATAGCCATTTTAAGATTTTGAATTTTTTTTTTTGGTGCATAATATGATCCCCGCAGACGCCTAGTTTAGGAGTTATAGCCATTTTAAGATTTTGAATTTTCTTTTTTCTGGTGCATAATATGACCCCCGCAGACGCCTAGTTTAGGAGTTATAGCCATTTTAAGATTCTGAATTTTCTTTTTTCTGGTGCATAATATGACCCCCGCAGACGCCTGGTTTAGGAGTTATAGCCATTTTAAAATTTTGAATTTTTTTTTTCTGGTGCACAATATGACTCCCGCAGACGCCTAGTTTAGGAGTTATAGCCATTTTAAGATTTTGAATTTTCTTTTTTCTGGTGCATGATATGACCCCCGCAGACGCCTAGTTTAGGAGTTATAGCCATTTTAAGATTTTGAATTCTCTTTTTTATGGTTCATAATATGACCCCCGCAGACGCCTAGTTTAGGAGTTATAGCCATTTTAAGATTTTGAATTTTCTCTTTTCTGGTGCATAATATGACCCCCGCAGACGCCTAGTTTCGGAGTTATAGCCATTTTAAGATTTTGAATTTTTTTTTTTGGTGCATAATATGACCCCCGCAGACGCCTAGTTTAGGAGTTATAGCCATTTTAAGATTTTGAATTTTCTTTTTTCTGGTGCATAATATGACCCCCGCAGACGCCTAGTTTAGGAGTTATAGCCATTTTAAGATTCTGAATTTTCTTTTTTCTGGTGCATAATATGACCCCCGCAGACACCTAGTTTAGGAGTTATAGCCATTTTAAAATTTTGAATTTTTTTTTTCTGGTGCACAATATGACTCCCGCAGTCGCCTAGTTTAGGAGTTATAGCCATTTTAAGATTTTGAATTTTCTTTTTTCTGGTGCATGATATGACCCCCGCAGACGCCTAGTTTAGGAGTTATAGCCATTTTAAGATTTTGAATTCTCTTTTTTATGGTGCATAATATGACCCCCGCAGACGCCTAGTTTAGGAGTTATAGCCATTTTAAGATTTTGAATTTTCTCTTTTCTGGTGCATAATATGACCCCCGCAGACGCCTAGTTAAGGAGTTATAGCCATTTTAAAATTTTGAATTTTTTTTTCTGGTGCATAATATGACCCCCGCAGACGCCTAATTTAGGAGTTATAGCCATTTTAAGATTTTGAATTTTTTTTTTCATAATATGAACACAGCAGACGCCTAGTTTAGGAGTTATAGCCATTTTAAGATTTTGAATTTTCTTTTTTCTGGTGCATGATATGACCCCCGCAGACGCCTAGTTTAGGAGTTATAGCCATTTTAAGATGTTGAATTTTTTTTTTTGGTGCATAATATGATCCCCGCAGAAGCCTAGTTTAGGAGTTATAGCCATTTTAAGATTTTGAATTTTCTTTTTTCTGGTGCATAATATGACCCCCGCAGACGCCTAGTTTAGGAGTTATAGCCATTTTAAGATTCTGAATTTTCTTTTTTCTGGTGCATAATATGACCCCCGCAGACGCCTGGTTTAGGAGTTATAGCCATTTTAAAATTTTGAATTTTTTTTTTCTGGTGCACAATATGACTCCCGCAGACGCCTAGTTTAGGAGTTATAGCCATTTTAAGATTTTGAATTTTCTTTTTTCTGGTGCATGATATGACCCCGGCAGACGCCTAGTTTAGGAGTTATAGCCATTTTAAGATTTTGAATTCTCTTTTTTATGGTTCATAATATGACCCCCGCAGACGCCTAGTTTAGGAGTTATAGCCATTTTAAGATTTTGAATTTTCTCTTTTCTGGTGCATAATATGACCCCCGCAGACGCCTAGTTTAGGTGTTATAGCCATTTTAAGATTTTGAATTTTTTTTTTTGGTGCATAATATGACCCCCGCAGACGCCTAGTTTAGGAGTTATAGCCATTTTAAGATTTTGAATTTTCTTTTTTCTGGTGCATAATATGACCCCCGCAGACGCCTAGTTTAGGAGTTATAGCCATTTTAAGATTCTGAATTTTCTTTTTTCTGGTGCATAATATGACCCCCGCAGACGCCTAGTTTAGGAGTTATAGCCATTTTAAAATTTTGAATTTTTTTTTTCTGGTGCACAATATGACTCCCGCAGACGCCTAGTTTAGGAGTTATAGCCATTTTAAGATTTTGAATTTTCTTTTTTCTGGTGCATGATATGACCCCCGCAGACGCCTAGTTTAGGAGTTATAGCCATTTTAAGATTTTGAATTCTCTTTTTTATTGTGCATAATATGACCCCCGCAGACGCCTAGTTTAGAAGTTATAGCCATTTTAAGATTTTGAATTTTCTCTTTTCTGGTGCATAATATGACCCCCGCAGACGCCTAGTTAAGGAGTTATAGCCATTTTAAAATTTTGAATTTTTTTTTCTGGTGCATAATATGACCCCCGCAGACGCCTAGTTTAGGAGTTATAGCCATTTTAAGACTTTGAATTTTCTTTTTTCTGGTGCATAATATGACCCCCGCAGACGCCTAGTTTAGGAGTTATAGCCATTTTAAGATTTTGAATTTTCTTTTTTCTGGTGCATAATATGACCCCCGCAGACGCCTAGTTAAGGAGTTATAGCCATTTTAAGATTTTGAATTTTTTTTTTCTGGTGCATAATATGACCCCCGCATACGCCTAGTTTAGGAGTTATAGCCATTTTAAGATTTTGAATTTTCTTTTTTCTGGTGCATGATATGACCCCCGCAGACGCCTAGTTTAGGAGTTATAGCCATTTTAAGATTTTGAATTTTCTTTTTTCTGGTGCATAATATGACCCCCGCAGACGCCTAGTTTAGGAGTTATAGCCATTTTAAGATTTTGAATTTTTTTTTCTGGTGCATAATATGACCCTAGCAGACGCCTAGTTTAGGAGTTATAGCCATTTTAAGATTTTGAATTTTTTTTTTGGTGCATAATATGACCCCCGCAGACGCCTAGTTTAGGAGTTATAGCCATTTTAAGATTTTGAATTCTCTTTTTATGGTGCATAATATGACCCCCGCAGACGCCTAGTTTAGGAGTTATAGCCATTTTAAGATTTTGAATTTTCTCTTTTCTGGTGCATAATATGACCCCCGCAGACGCCTAGTTTAGGAGTTATAGCCATTTTAAGATTTTGAATTTTTTTATTTCTGGTGCATAATATGACCCCCGCAGACGCCTAGTTTAGGAGTTATAGCCATTTTAAGATTTTGAATTTTCTTTTTTCTGGTGCATAATATGACCCTCGCAGACGCCTAGTTTAGGAGTTATAGCCATTTTAAGATTTTGAATTTTTTTTTTCTGGTGCATAATATGACCCCCGCAGACGCCTAGTTTAGGAGTTATACCATTTTAAGATTTTGAATTTTCTTTTTTCTGGTGCATGATATGACCCCCGCAGACGCCTAGTTTAGGAGTTATAGCCATTTTAAGATTTTGAATTTTCTTTTTTCTGGTGCATAATATGACCCCCGCAGACGCCTAGTTTAGGAGTTATTGCCATTTTAAGATTTTGAATTCTCTTTTTTATGGTGCATAATATGACCCCCGCAGACGCCTAGTTTAGGAGTTATAGCCATTTTAAGATTTTGAATTTTCTTTTTTCTGGTGCATAATATGACCCCCGCAGACGCCTAGTTTCGGAGTTATAGCCATTTTAAGATTACGAGTTATAGCCATTTTAAGATTTTGAATTTTTTTTTTCTGGTGCATAATATGAACACAGCAGACGCCTAGTTTAGGAGTTATAGCCATTTTAAGATTTTGAATTTTCTTTTTTCTGGTGCATGATATGACCCCCGCAGACGCCTAATTTAGGAGTTATAGCCATTTTAAGATTTTGAATTTTCTTTTTTCTGGTGCATAATATGACCCCCGCAGACGCCTAGTTTAGGAGTTATAGCCATTTTAAGATTTTGAATTTTTTTTTTTCTGGTGCATAATATGAACACAGCAGAAGCCTAGTTTAGGAGTTATAGCCATTTTAAGATTTTGAATTTTCTTTTTTCTGGTGCATAATATGACCCCCGCAGACGCCTAGTTTAGGAGTTATAGCCATTTTAAGATTTTGAATTTTCTCTTTTCTGGTGCATAATATGACCCCCGCAGACGCCTAGTTTAGGAGTTATAGCCATTTTAAGATTTTGAATTTTTTTATTTCTGGTGCATAATATGACCCCCGCAGACGCCTAGTTTAGGAGTTATAGCCATTTTAAGATTTTGAATTTTCTTTTTTCTGGTGCATAATATGACCCTCGCAGACGCCTAGTTTAGGAGTTATAGCCATTTTAAGATTTTGAATTTTTTTTTTCTGGTGCATAATATGACCCCCGCAGACGCCTAGTTTAGGAGTTATACCATTTTAAGATATTGAATTTTCTTTTTTCTGGTGCATGATATGACCCCCGCAGACGCCTAGTTTACGAGTTATAGCCATTTTAAAATTTTGAATTTTTTTTTTCTGGTGCATAATATGAACACAGCAGACGCCTAGTTTAGGAGTTATAGCCATTTTAAGATTTTGAATTTTCTTTTTTCTGGTGCATGATATGACCCCCGCAGACGCCAAATTTAGGAGTTATAGCCATTTTAAGATTTTGAATTTTCTTTTTTCTGGTGCATAATATGACCCCCGCAGAAGCCTAGTTAAGGAGTTATAGCCATTTTAAGATTTTGAATTTTTTTTTTCTGGTGCATAATATGACCCCCGCAAACGCCTAGTTTAGGAGTTATAGCCATTTTAAGATTTTGAATTTTCTTTTTTGGTGCATAATATGACCCCCGCAGACGCCTAGTTTAGGAGTTATAGCCATTTTAAGATTTTGAATTCTCTTTTTTATGGTGCATAATATGACCCCCGCAGACGCCTAGTTTAGGAGTTATAGCCATTTTAAGATTTTGAATTTTTTTTTTGGTGCATAATATGACCCCCGCAGACGCCTAGTTTAGGAGTTATAGCCATTTTAAGATTTTGAATTTTCTTTTTTCTGGTGCATAATATGACCCCCGCAGACGCCTAGTTTAGGAGTTATAGCCATTTTAAGATTCTGAATTTTTTTTCTGGTGCATAATATGACCCCCGCAGACGCCTAGTTAAGGAGTTATAGCCATTTTAAGATTTTGAATTTTCTTTTTTCTGGTGCATAATATGACCCCCGCAGACGCCTAGTTTAGGAGTTATAGCCATTTTAAGATTTTGAATTTTTTTTTTTTGTGCATAATATGACCCCCGCAGACGCCTAGTTTAGGAGTTAAAGCCATTTTAAGATTTTGAATTTTCTTTTTTCTGGTGCATAATATGACCCCCGCAGACGCCTAGTTTCGGAGTTATAGCCATTTTAAGATTTTGAATTTTCTTTTTTCTGGTGCATAATATGACCCCCGCAGACGCCTAGTTTAGGCGTTATAGCCATTTTAAGATTTTGAATTTTTTTTTTGGTGCATAATATGACCCCCGCAGACGCCTAGTTGAGGAGTTATAGCCATTTTAAGATTTTGAATTTTCTTTTTTCTGGTGCATAATATGACCCCCGCAGACGCCTAGTTTAGGAGTTATAGCCATTTTAAGATTCTGAATTTTTTTTCTGGTGCATAATATGACCCCCGCAGACGCCTAGTTTAGGAGTTATAGCCATTTTAAGATTTTGAATTTTTTTTTTTGGTGCATAATATGACCCCCACAGACGCCTAGTTTAGGAGTTATAGCCATTTTAAGATTTTGAATTTTCTTTTTTCTGGTGCATAATATGACCCCCGCAGACGCCTAGTTTAGGAGTTATAGCCATTTTAAGATTCTGAATTTTTTTTCTGGTGCATAATATGACCCCCGCAGACGCCTAGTTTAGGAGTTATAGCCATTTTAAGATTTTGAATTTTTTTTTTGGTGCATAATATGACCCCCGCAGACGCCTAGTTTAGGAGTTATAGCCATTTTAAGATTTTGAATTTTCTTTTTTCTGGTGCATGATATGACCCCCGCAGACGCCTAGTTTACGAGTTATAGCCATTTTAAGATTTTGAATTTTTTTTTTCTGGTGCATAATATGAACACAGCAGACGCCTAGTTTAGGAGTTATAGCCATTTTAAGATTTTGAATTTTCTTTTTTCTGGTGCATGATATGACCCCCGCAGACGCCAAATTTAGGAGTTATAGCCATTTTAAGATTTTGAATTTTCTTTTTTCTGGTGCATAATATGACCCCCGCAGAAGCCTAGTTAAGGAGTTATAGCCATTTTAAGATTTTGAATTTTTTTTTTCTGGTGCATAATATGACCCCCGCAAACGCCTAGTTTAGGAGTTATAGCCATTTTAAGATTTTGAATTTTCTTTTTTGGTGCATAATATGACCCCCGCAGACGCCTAGTTTAGGAGTTATAGCCATTTTAAGATTTTGAATTCTCTTTTTTATGGTGCATAATATGACCCCCGCAGACGCCTAGTTTAGGAGTTATAGCCATTTTAAGATTTTGAATTTTTTTTTTGGTGCATAATATGACCCCCGCAGACGCCTAGTTTAGGAGTTATAGCCATTTTAAGATTTTGAATTTTTTTTTTTGGTGCATAATATGACCCCCACAGACGCCTAGTTTAGGAGTTATAGCCATTTTAAGATTTTGAATTTTCTTTTTTCTGGTGCATAATATGACCCCCGCAGACGCCTAGTTTAGGAGTTTTAGCCATTTTAAGATTCTGAATTTTTTTTCTGGTGCATAATATGACCCCCGCAGACGCCTAGTTTAGGAGTTATAGCCATTTTAAGATTTTGAATTTTTTTTTTGGTGCATAATATGACCCCCGCAGACGCCTAGTTTAGGAGTTATAGCCATTTTAAGATTTTGAATTTTCTTTTTTCTGGTGCATGATATGACCCCCGCAGACGCCTAGTTTAGGAGTTATAGCCATTTTAAGATTTTGAATTTTCTTTTTTCTGGTGCATAATATGACCCCCGCAGACGCCTAGTTTCGGAGTTATAGCCATTTTAAGATTTTGAATTTTCTTTTTTCTGGTGCATAATATGACCCCCGCAGACGCCTAGTTTAGGAGTTATAGCCATTTTAAGATTTTGAATTTTTTTTTTTGTGCATAATATGACCCCCGCAGACGCCTAGTTTAGGAGTTAAAGCCATTTTAAGATTTTGAATTTTCTTTTTTCTGGTGCATAATATGACCCCCGCAGACGCCTAGTTTCGGAGTTATAGCCATTTTAAGATTTTGAATTTTCTTTTTTCTGGTGCATAATATGACCCCCGCAGACGCCTAGTTTAGGAGTTATAGCCATTTTAAGATTTTGAATTTTTTTTTTTTGTGCTTAATATGACCCCCGCAGACGCCTAATTTAGGAGTTATAGCCATTTTAAGATTTTGAATTTTCTTTTTTCTGGTGCATAATATGACCCCCGCAGACGCCTAGTTTAGGAGTTATAGCCATTTTAAGATTTTGAATTTTTTTTTTGGTGCATAATATGACCCCCGCAGACGCCTAGTTTAGGAGTTATAGCCATTTTAAGATTTTGAATTTTTTTTTTCTGGTGCATAATATGACCCCCGCAGACGGCAAGTTTAGGAGTTATAGCCATTTTAAGATTTTGAATTTTCTTTTTTATGGTGCATAATATGACCCCCGCAGACGCCTAGTTTAGGAGTTATAGCCATTTTAAGATTTTGAATTTTCTTTTTTATGGTGCATAATATGACCCCCGCAGACGCCTAGTTTAGGAGTTATAGCCATTTTAAGATTTTGAATTTTCTTTTTTCTGGTGCATAATATGACCCCCGCAGACGCCTAGTTTAGGAGTTATAGCCATTTTAAGATTTTGAATTTTTTTTTTCTGGTGCATAATATGAACACAGCAGACTCCTAGTTTAGGAGTTATAGCCATTTTAAGATTTTGAATTTTCTTTTTTCTGGTGCATGATATGACCCCCGCAGACGCCTAATTTAGGAGTTATAGCCATTTTAAGATTTTGAATTTTCTTTTTTCTGGTGCATAATATGACCCCCGCAGAAGCCTAGTTAAGGAGTTATAGCCATTTTAAGATTTTGAATTTTTTTTTTCTGGTGCATAATATGACCCCCGCAGACGCCTAGTTTAGGAGTTATAGCCATTTTAAGATTTTGAATTTTTTTTTTTTGTGCATAATATGACCCCCGCAGACGCCTAGTTTAGGAGTTATAGCCATTTTAAGATTTTGAATTTTCTCTTTTCTGGTGCATAATATGACCCCCGCAGACGCCTAGTTTAGGAGTTATAGCCATTTTAAGATTTTGAATTTTCTTTTTTATGGTGCATAATATGACCCCCGCAGACGCCTAGTTTAGGAGTTATAGCCATTTTAAGATTTTGAATTTTCTTTTTTCTGGTGCATAATATGACCCCCGCAGAAGCCTAGTTAAGGAGTTATAGCCATTTTAAGATTTTGAATTTTTTTTTTCTGGTGCATAATATGACCCCCGCAGACGCCTAGTTTAGGAGTTATAGCCATTTTAAGATTTTGAATTTTCTTTTTTGGTGCATAATATGACCCCCGCAGACGCCTAGTTTAGGAGTTATAGCCATTTTAAGATTTTGAATTTTCTCTTTTCTGGTGCATAATATGACCCCCGCAGACGCCTAGTTTAGGAGTTATAGCCATTTTAAGATTTTGAATTTTCTTTTTTCTGGTGCATAATATGACCCTCGCAGACGCCTAGTTTAGGAGTTATAGCCATTTTAAGATTTTGAATTTTCTTTTTTCTGGTGCATGATATGACCCCCGCAGACGCCTAGTTTAGGAGTTATAGCCATTTTAAGATTTTGAATTTTCTTTTTTCTGGTGCATGATATGACCCCCGCAGACGCCTAGTTTAGGAGTTATAGCCATTTTAAGATTTTGAATTTTCTTTTTTCTGGTGCATAATATGACCCCCGCAGACGCCTAGTTTAGGAGTTATAGCCATTTTAAGATTTTGAATTTTCTTTTTTCTGGTGCATGATATGACCCCCGCAGACGCCTAGTTTAGGAGTTATAGCCATTTTAAGATTTTGAATTCTCTTTTTTATGGTGCATAATATGACCCCCGCAGACGCCTAGTTTAGGAGTTATAGCCATTTTAAGATTTTGAATTTTCTTTTTTCTGGTGCATAATATGACCCCCGCAGACGCCTAGTTTAGGAGTTATAGCCATTTTAAGATTTTGAATTTTCTTTTTGGTGCATAATATGACCCCCGCAGACGCCTAGTTTAGGAGTTATAGCCATTTTAAGATTTTGAATTCTCTTTTTTATGGTGCATAATATGACCCCCGCAGACGCCTAGTTTAGGAGTTATAGCCATTTTAAGATTTTGAATTTTCTTTTTTCTGGTGCATGATATGACCCCCGCAGACGCCTAGTTTAGGAGTTATAGCCATTTTAAGATTTTGAATTTTCTTTTTTCTGGTGCATAACATGACCCCCGCAGACGCCTAGTTTAGGAGTTATAGCCATTTTAAGATTTTGAATTTTCTTTTTTCTGGTGCATGATATGACCCCCGCAGACGCCTAGTTTAGGAGTTATAGCCATTTTAAGATTTTGAATTCTCTTTTTTATGGTGCATAATATGACCCCCGCAGACGCCTAGTTTAGGAGTTATAGCCATTTTAAGATTTTGAATTTTCTTTTTTCTGGTGCATAATATGACCCCCGCAGACGCCTAGTTTAGGAGTTATAGCCATTTTAAGATTTTGAATTTTCTTTTTGGTGCATAATATGACCCCCGCAGACGCCTAGTTTAGGAGTTATAGCCATTTTAAGATTTTGAATTCTCTTTTTTATGGTGCATAATATGACCCCCGCAGACGCCTAGTTTAGGAGTTATAGCCATTTTAAGATTTTGAATTTTTTTTTTGGTGCATAATATGACCCCCGCAGACGCCTAGTTTAGGAGTTATAGCCATTTTAAGATTTTGAATTTTCTTTTTTCTGGTGCATAATATGACCCCCGCAGACGCCTAGTTTAGGAGTTATAGCCATTTTAAGATTCTGAATTTTTTTTTCTGGTGCATAATATGACCCCCGCAGACGCCTAGTTAAGGAGTTATAGCCATTTTAAGATTTTGAATTTTCTTTTTTCTGGTGCATGATATGACCCCCGCAGACGCCTAGTTTAGGAGTTATAGCCATTTTAAGATTTTGAATTTTTTTTTTTGGTGCATAATATGACCCCCACAGACGCCTAGTTTAGGAGTTATAGCCATTTTAAGATTTTGAATTTTCTTTTTTGGTGCATAATATGACCCCCGCAGACGCCTAGTTTAGGAGTTATAGCCATTTTAAGATTTTGAATTTTCTTTTTTCTGGTGCATGATATGACCCCCGCAGACGCCAAGTTTAGGAGTTATAGCCATTTTAAGATTTTGAATTTTCTTTTTTCTGGTGCATAATATGACCCCCGCAGACGACTAGTTTCGGAGTTATAGCCATTTTAAGATTTTGGATTTTCTTTTTTCTGGTGCATAATATGACCCCCGCAGACGCCTAGTTTAGGAGTTATAGCCATTTTGAGATTTTGAATTTTTTTTTTTTGTGCATAATATGACCCCCGCAGACGCCTAGTTTAGGAGTTAAAGCCATTTTAAGATTTTGAATTTTCTTTTTTCTGGTGCATAATATGACCCCCGCAGACGCCTAGTTTCGGAGTTATAGCCATTTTAAGATTTTGAATTTTTTTTTTTTGTGCATAGTATGACCCCCGCAGACGCCTAGTTTAGGAGATATAGCCATTTTAAGATTTTGAATTTTCTTTTTTCTGGTGCATAATATGACCCCCGCAGACGCCTAGTTTAGGAGTTATAGCCATTTTAAGATTTTGAATTTTTTTTTTTTGTGCATAATATGACCCCCGCAGACGCCTAGTTTAGGAGTTAAAGCCATTTTAAGATTTTGAATTTTCTTTTTTCTGGTGCATAATATGACCCCCGCAGACGCCTAGTTTCGGAGTTATAGCCATTTTAAGATTTTGAATTTTCTTTTTTGGTGCATAATATGACCCCCGCAGACGCCTAGTTTAGGAGATATAGCCATTTTAAGATTTGAATATGACCCCCGCAGACGCCTAGTTAAGGAGTTATAGCCATTTTAAGATTTTGAATTTTCTTTTTTCTGGTGCATGATATGACCCCCGCAGACGCCTAGTTTAGGAGTTATAGCCATTTTAAGATTTTGAATTTTTTTTTTTGGTGCATAATATGACCCCCACAGACGCCTAGTTTAGGAGTTATAGCCATTTTAAGATTTTGAATTTTCTTTTTTGGTGCATAATATGACCCCCGCAGACGCCTAGTTTAGGAGTTATAGCCATTTTAAGATTTTGAATTTTCTTTTTTCTGGTGCATGATATGACCCCCGCAGACGCCAAGTTTAGGAGTTATAGCCATTTTAAGATTTTGAATTTTCTTTTTTCTGGTGCATAATATGACCCCCGCAGACGACTAGTTTCGGAGTTATAGCCATTTTAAGATTTTGGATTTTCTTTTTTCTGGTGCATAATATGACCCCCGCAGACGCCTAGTTTAGGAGTTATAGCCATTTTAAGATTTTGAATTTTTTTTTTTTGTGCATAATATGACCCCCGCAGACGCCTAGTTTAGGAGTTAAAGCCATTTTAAGATTTTGAATTTTCTTTTTTCTGGTGCATAATATGACCCCCGCAGACGCCTAGTTTCGGAGTTATAGCCATTTTAAGATTTTGAATTTTCTTTTTTCTGGTGCATAATATGACCCCCGCAGACGCCTAGTTTAGGAGTTATAGCCATTTTAAGATTTTGAATTTTTTTTTTTTGTGCATAGTATGACCCCCGCAGACGCCTAGTTTAGGAGATATAGCCATTTTAAGATTTTGAATTTTCTTTTTTCTGGTGCATAATATGACCCCCGCAGACGCCTAGTTTAGGAGTTATAGCCATTTTAAGATTTTGAATTTTTTTTTTTGGTGCATAATATGACCAACGCAGACGCCTAGTTTAGGAGTTATAGCCATTTTAAGATTTTGAATTTTCTTTTTTATGGTGCATAATATGACCCCCGCAGACGCCTAGTTTAGGAGTTATAACCATTTTAAGATTTTGAATTTTTTTTTTCTGGTGCATAATATGACCCCCGCAGACGCCAAGTTTAGGAGTTATATCCATTTTAAGATTTTGAATTTTCTTTTTTATGGTGCATAATATGACCCCCGCAGACGCCTAGTTTAGGAGTTATAACCATTTTAAGATTTTGAATTTTTTTTTTTGTGCATAATATGACCCCCGCAGACGCCTAGCTAAGGAGTTATAGCCATTTTAAGATTTTGAATTTTTTTTTTCTGGTGCATAATATGACCCCCGCAGACGCCTAGTTTAGGAGTTATAGCCATTTTAAGATTTTGAATTTTCTCTTTTCTGGTGCATAATATGACCCCCGCAGACGCCTAGTTTAGGAGTTATAGCCATTTTAAGATTTTGAATTTTCTTTTTTGGTGCATATTTAGAACCCCCCAGACGCCTAGTTTAGGAGTTATATCCATTTTAAGATTTTGAATTTTCTTTTTTGGTGCATAATATGACCCCCGCAGACGCCTAGTTAAGGAGTTATAGCCATTTTAAGATTTTGAATTTTTTTTTTCTGGTGCATGATATGACCCCCGCAGACGCCTAGTTTAGGAGTTATAGCCATTTTAAGATTTTGAATTTTCTCTTTTCTGGTGCATAATATGACCCCTGCAGACGCCTAGTTAAGGAGTTATAGCCATTTTAAGATTTTGAATTTTTTTTTTCTGGTGCATAATATGACCCCGCAAACGCCTAGTTTAGGAGTTACAGCCATTTTAAGATTTTGAATTTTCTTTTCTGGTGCATATTTAGAACCCCCCAGACGCCTAGTTTAGGAGTTATAGCCATTTTAAGATTTTGAATTTTCTTTTTTGGTGCATAATATGACCCCCGCAGACGCCTAGTTTAGGAGTTATAGCCATTTTAAGATTTTGAATTTTCTTTTTTCTGGTGCATAATAAGACCCCCGCAGACGCCTAGTTTAGGAGTTATAGCCATTTTAAGATTTTGAATTTTCTTTTTTCTGGTGCATAATAAGACCCCCGCAGACGCCTAGTTTAGGAGTTATAGCCATTTTAAGATTTTGAATTTTCTTTTTTCTGGTGCATAATAAGACCCCCGCAGACGCCTAGTTTAGGAGTTATAGCCATTTTAAGATTTTGAATTTTCTTTTTTCTGGTGCATAATAAGACCCCCGCAGACGCATAGTTTAGGAGTTATAGCCATTTTAAGATTTTGAATTTTCTTTTTTCTGGTGCATAATAAGACCCCCGCAGACGCCTAGTTTAGGAGTTATAGCCATTTTAAGATTTTGAATTTTCTTTTTTCTTTTGCTTGATATGACCCCCGCAGACGCCTAGTTTAGGAGTTATAGCCATTTTAAGATTTTGAATTTTTTTTTTCTGGTGCATAATATGACCCCCGCAGACGCCTAGTTTAGGAGTTATAGCCATTTTAAGATTTTGAATTTTTTTTTTCTGGTGCATAATATGACCCCCGCAGACGCCTAGTTTAGGAGTTATAGCCATTTTAAGATTTTGAATTTTCTTTTTTCTGGTGCATGATATGACCCCCGCAGACACCTAGTTTAGGAGTTATAGCCATTTTAAGATTTTGAATTTTATTTTTTGGTGCATAATATGACCCCCGCAGACGCCTAGTTTAGGAGTTATAGCCATTTTAAGATTTTGAATTTTCTTTTTTGGTGCATAATATGACCCCCGCAGACGCCTAGTTTAGGAGTTATAGCCATTTTAAGATTTTGAATTTTCTTTTTTCTGGTGCATGATATGACCCCCGCAGACGCCTAGTTTAGGAGTTATAGCCATTTTAAGATTTTGAATTCTCTTTTTTATGGTGCATAATATGACCCCCGCAGACGCCTAGTTTAGGAGTTATAGCCATTTTAAGATTTTGAATTCTGTTTTTTATGGTGCATAATATGACCCCCGCAGACGCCTAGTTTAGGAGTTATAGCCATTTTAAGATTTTGAATTTTCTTTTTTCTGGTGCATAATATGACCCCCGCAGACGCCTAGTTAAGGAGTTATAGCCATTTTAAGATTTTGAATTTTTTTTTTCTGGTGCATAATATGACCCCCGCAGAGGCCTAGTTTAGGAGTTATAGCCATTTTAAGATTTTGAATTTTCTTTTTTCTGGTGCATGATATGACCCCCGCAGACGCCTAGTTTAGGAGTTATAGCCATTTTAAGATTTTGAATTCTCTTTTTTATGGTGCATAATATGACCCCCGCAGACGCCTAGTTTAGGAGTTATAGCCATTTTAAGATTTTGAATTTTCTTTTTTCTGGTGCATAATATGACCCCCGCAGACGCCTAGTTTAGGAGTTATAGCCATTTTAAGATTTTGAATTTTCTTTTTGGTGCATAATATGACCCCCGCAGACGCCTAGTTTAGGAGTTATAGCCATTTTAAGATTTTGAATTCTCTTTTTTATGGTGCATAATATGACCCCCGCAGACGCCTAGTTTAGGAGTTATAGCCATTTTAAGATTTTGAATTTTTTTTTTGGTGCATAATATGACCCCCGCAGACGCCTAGTTTAGGAGTTATAGCCATTTTAAGATTTTGAATTTTCTTTTTTCTGGTGCATAATATGACCCCCGCAGACGCCTAGTTTAGGAGTTATAGAAATTTTAAGATTCTGAATTTTTTTTTCTGATGCATAATATGACCCCCGCAGACGCCTAGTTAAGGAGTTATAGCCATTTTAAGATTTTGAATTTTCTTTTTTCTGGTGCATGATATGACCCCCGCAGACGCCTAGTTTAGGAGTTATAGCCATTTTAAGATTTTGAATTTTTTTTTTTGGTGCATAATATGACCCCCACAGACGCCTAGTTTAGGAGTTATAGCCATTTTGGTGCATAATATGACCCCCGCAGACGCCTAATTTAGGAGTTATATCCATTTTAAGATTTTGAATTTTCTTTTTTGGTGCATAATATGACCCCCGCAGACGCCTAGTTAAGGAGTTATAGCCATTTTAAGATTTTGAATTTTTTTTTTCTGGTGCATGATATGACCCCCGCAGACGCCTAGTTTAGGAGTTATAGCCATTTTAAGATTTTGAATTTTCTCTTTTCTGGTGCATAATATGACCCCTGCAGACGCCTAGTTAGGGAGTTATAGCCATTTTAAGATTTTGAATTTTTTTTTTCTGGTGCATAATATGACCCCGCAGACGCCTAGTTTAGGAGTTACAGCCATTTTAAGATTTTGAATTTTCTTTTCTGGTGCATATTTAGAACCCCCCAGACGCCTAGTTTAGGAGTTATAGCCATTTTAAGATTTTGAATTTTTTTTTTTGGTGCATAATATGACCCCCGCAGACGCCTAGTTTAGGAGTTATAGCCATTTTAAGATTTTGAATTTTTTTTTTCTGGTGCATGATATGACCCCCGCAGACGCCTAGTTTAGGAGTTATAACCAGTTTAAGATTTTGAATTTTCTCTTTTCTGGTGCATAATATGACCCCTGCAGACTCCTAGTTAAGGAGTTATAGCCATTTTAAGATTTTGAATTTTTTTTTTCTGGTGCATAATATGACCCCCGCAGACGCCTAGTTTAGGAGTTATAGCCATTTTAAGATTTTGAATTTTTTTTTTGGTGCATAATATGACCTACGCAGACGTCTAGTTTAGGAGTTATAGCCATTTTAAGATTTTGAATTTTTTTTTTCTGGTGCATAATATGACCCCCGCAGACGCCTAGTTTAGGAGTTATAGCCATTTTAAGATTTTGAATTTTCTTTTTTCTGGTGCATGATATGACCCCCGCAGACACCTAGTTTAGGAGTTATAGCCATTTTAAGATTTTGAATTTTATTTTTTGGTGCATAATATGACCCCCGCAGACGCCTAGTTTAGGAGTTATAGCCATTTTAAGATTTTGAATTTTCTTTTTTGGTGCATAATATGACCCCCGCAGACGCCTAGTTTAGGAGTTATAGCCATTTTAAGATTTTGAATTTTCTTTTTTCTGGTGCATAATAAGACCCCCGCAGACGCCTAGTTTAGGAGTTATAGCCATTTTAAGATTTTGAATTTTCTTTTTTCTGGTGCATAATAAGACCCCCGCAGACGCCTAGTTTAGGAGTTATAGCCATTTTAAGATTTTGAATTTTCTTTTTTCTGGTGCATAATAAGACCCCCGCAGACGCCTAGTTTAGGAGTTATAGCCATTTTAAGATTTTGAATTTTCTTTTTTCTGGTGCATAATAAGACCCCCGCAGACGCCTAGTTTAGGAGTTATAGCCATTTTAAGATTTTGAATTTCCTTTTTTCTGGTGCATAATAAGACCCCCGCAGACGCCTAGTTTAGGAGTTATAGCCATTTTAAGATTTTGAATTTTCTTTTTTCTGGTGCTTGATATGACCCCCGCAGACGCCTAGTTTAGGAGTTATAGCCATTTTAAGATTTTGAATTTTTTTTTTGGTGCATAATATGACCTACGCAGACGCCTAGTTTAGGAGTTATAGCCATTTTAAGATTTTGAATTTTTTTTTTCTGGTGCATAATATGACCCCCGCAGACGCCTAGTTTAGGAGTTATAGCCATTTTAAGATTTTGAATTTTCTTTTTTCTGGTGCATGATATGACCCCCGCAGACACCTATTTTAGGAGTTATAGCCATTTTAAGATTTTGAATTTTATTTTTTGGTGCATAATATGACCCCCGCAGACGCCTAGTTTAGGAGTTATAGCCATTTTAAGATTTTGAATTTTCTTTTTTGGTGCATAATATGACCCCCGCAGACGCCTAGTTTAGGAGTTATAGCCATTTTAAGATTTTGAATTTTCTTTTTTCTGGTGCATGATATGACCCCCGCAGACGCCTAGTTTAGGAGTTATAGCCATTTTAAGATTTTGAATTCTCTTTTTTATGGTGCATAATATGACCCCCGCAGACGCCTAGTTTAGGAGTTATAGCCATTTTAAGATTTTGAATTCTCTTTTTTATGGTGCATAATATGACCCCCGCAGACGCCTAGTTTAGGAGTTATAGCCATTTTAAGATTTTGAATTTTCTTTTTTCTGGTGCATAATATGACCCCCGCAGACGCCTAGTTAAGGAGTTATAGCCATTTTAAGATTTTGAATTTTTTTTTTCTGGTGCATAATATGACCCCCGCAGAGGCCTAGTTTAGGAGTTATAGCCATTTTAAGATTTTGAATTTTTTTTTCTGGTGCATAATATGACCCCCGCAGACGCCTAATTTAGGAGTTATAGCCATTTTAAGATCTTGAATTTTTTTTTTTTGGTACATAATATGACCCCCGCAGACGCCTAGTTTAGGAGTTATAGCCATTTTAAGATTTTGAATTTTCTTTTTTGGTGCATAATATGACCCCCGCAGACGCCTAGTTTAGGAGTTATAGCCATTTTAAGATTTTGAATTTTCTTTTTTCTGGTGCATGATATGACCCCCGCAGACGCCTAGTTTAGGAGTTATAGCCATTTTAAAATTTTGAATTTTTTTTTTTGGTGCATAATATGACCCCCGCAGACGCCTAGTTAAGGAGTTATAGCCATTTTAAGATTTTGAATTTTTTTTTTCTGGTGCATAATATGACCCCACAGACGCCTAGTTTAGGAGTTATAGCCATTTTAAGATTTTGAATTTTCTTTTTTGATGCATAATATGACCCCCGCAGACGCCTAGTTTAGGAGTTATAGCCATTTTAAGATTTTGAATTCTCTTTTTTATGGTGCATAATATGACCCCCGCAGACGCCTAGTTTAGGAGTTATGGCCATTGCAAGATTTTGAATTTTTTTTTTCTGGTGCATAATATGACCCCCGCAGACGCCTAGTTTAGGAGTTATAGCCATTTTAAGATTTTGAATTTTTTTTTTTGGTGCATAATATGACCCCCGCAGACGCCTAGTTTAGGAGTTATAGCCATTTTAAGATTTAGAATTTTCTCTTTTCTGGTGCATAATATGACCCCCGCAGACGCCTAGTTAAGGAGTTATAGCCATTTTAAGATTTTGAATTTTCTTTTTTCTGGTGCATAATATGACCCCCGCAGACGCCTAGTTTAGGAGTTATAGCCATTTTAAGATTTTGAATTTTCTTTTTTGGTACATAATATGACCCCCGCAGACGCCTAGTTTAGGAGTTATAGCCATTTTAAGATTTTGAATTTTCTTTTTTATTGTGCATAATATGACCCCCGCAGACGCCTAGTTTAGGAGTTATAGCCATTTTAAGATTTTGAATTTTTTTTTTCTGGTGCATAATATGACCCCCGCAGAGGCCTAGTTTAGGAGTTATAGCCATTTTAAGATTTTGAATTTTTTTTTCTGGTGCATAATATGACCCCCGCAGACGCCTAATTTAGGAGTTATAGCCATTTTAAGATCTTGAATTTTTTTTTTTTGGTGCATAATATGACCCCCGCAGACGCCTAGTTAAGGAGTTATAGCCATTTTAAGATTTTGAATTTTCTTTTTTCTGGTGCATAATATGACCCCCGCAGACGCCTAGTTTAGGAGTTATAGCCATTTTAAGATTTTGAAATTTCTTTTTTGGTGCATAATATGACCCCCGCAGACGCCTAGTTTAGGAGTTATAGCCATTTTAAGATTTAGAATTTTCTCTTTTCTGGTGCATAATATGACCCCCGCAGACGCCTAGTTAAGGAGTTATAGCCATTTTAAGATTTTGAATTTTCTTTTTTCTGGTGCATAATATGACCCCCGCAGACGCCTAGTTTAGGAGTTATAGCCATTTTAAGATTTTGAATTTTCTTTTTTGGTACATAATATGACCCCCGCAGACGCCTAGTTTAGGAGTTATAGCCATTTTAAGATTTTGAATTTTCTTTTTTCTGGTGCATAATATGACCCCCGCAGACGCCTAGTTTAGGAGTTATAGCCATTTTAAGATTTTGAATTTTCTTTTTTCTGGTGCATAATATGACCCCCGCAGACGCCTAGTTTAGGAGTTATAGCCATTTTAAAATTTTGAATTTTTTTTTTCTGGTGCATAATATGACCCCCGCAGACGCCTAGTTTAGGAGTTATAGCCATTTTAAGATTTTGAATTTTCTTTTTTCTGGTGCATGATATGACCCCCGCAGACGCCTAGTTTAGGAGTTATAGCCATTTTAAGATTTTGAATTCTCTTTTTTATGGTGCATAATATGACCCCCGCAGACGCCTAGTTTAGGAGTTATAGCCATTTTAAGATTTTGAATTTTCTCTTTTCTGGTGCATAATATGACCCCCGCAGACGCCTAGTTAAGGAGTTATAGCCATTTTAAAATTTTGAATTTTTTTTTTCTGGTGCATAATATGACCCCCGCAGAGGCCTAGTTTAGGAGTTATAGCCATTTTAAGATTTAGAATTTTCTCTTTTCTGGTGCATAATATGACCCCCGCAGACGCCTAGTTAAGGAGTTATAGCCATTTTAAGATTTTGAATTTTCTTTTTTCTGGTGCATAATATGACCCCCGCAGACGCCTAGTTTAGGAGTTATAGCCATTTTAAGATCTTGAATTTTTTTTTTTTGGTACATAATATGACCCCCGCAGACGCCTAGTTTAGGAGTTATAGCCATTTTAAGATTTTGAATTCTCTTTTTTCTGGTGCATAATATGACCCCCGCAGACGCCTAGTTTAGGAGTTATAGCCATTTTAAGATTTTGAATTTTCTTTTTTCTGGTGCATAATATGACCCCCGCAGACGCCTAGTTTAGGAGTTATAGCCATTTTAAGATTTTGAATTTTCTTTTTTGGTGCATAATATGACCCCCGCAGACGCCTAGTTTAGGAGTTATAGCCATTTTAAGATTTTGAATTTTCTTTTTTCTGGTGCATGATTTGACCCCCGCAGACGCCTAGTTTAGGAGTTATAGCCATTTTAAGATTTTGAATTCTCTTTTTTATGGTGCATAATATGACCCCCGCAGACGCCTAGTTTAGGAGTTATAGCCATTTTAAGATTTTGAATTTTCTTTTTTGGTGCATAATATGACCCCCGCAGACGCCTAGTTTAGGAGTTATAGCCATTTTAAGATTTTGAATTTTCTTTTTTCTGGTGCATGATTTGACCCCCGCAGACGCCTAGTTTAGGAGTTATAGCCATTTTAAGATTTTGAATTCTCTTTTTTATGGTGCATAATATGACCCCCGCAGACGCCTAGTTTAGGAGTTATAGCCATTTTAAGATTTTGAATTTTCTCTTTTCTGGTGCATAATATGACCCCCGCAGATGCCTAGTTAAGGAGTTATAGCCATTTTAAAATTTTGAATTTTTTTTTCTGGTGCATAATATGACCCCCGCAGACGCCTAGTTTAGGAGTTATAGCCATTTTAAGACTTTGAATTTTCTTTTTTCTGGTGCATAATATGACCCCCGCAGACGCCTAGTTTAGGAGTTATAGCCATTTTAAGATTTTGAATTCTCTTTTTTATGGTGCATAATATGACCCCCGCAGACGCCTAGTTTAGGAGTTATAGCCATTTTAAGATTTTGAATTTTCTTTTTTCTGGTGCATAATATGACCCCCGCAGACGCCTAGTTAAGGAGTTATAGCCATTTTAAGATTTTGAATTTTTTTTTTCTGGTGCATAATATGACCCCCGCAGAGGCCTAGTTTAGGAGTTATAGCCATTTTAAGATTTTGAATTTTTTTTTCTGGTGCATAATATGACCCCCGCAGACGCCTAATTTAGGAGTTATAGCCATTTTAAGATCTTGAATTTTTTTTTTTTGGTACATAATATGACCCCCGCAGACGCCTAGTTTAGGAGTTATAGCCATTTTAAGATTTTGAATTTTTTTTTTCTGGTGCATAATATGACCCCACAGACGCCTAGTTTAGGAGTTATAGCCATTTTAAGATTTTGAATTTTCTTTTTTGGTGCATAATATGACCCCCGCAGACGCCTAGTTTAGGAGTTATAGCCATTTTAAGATTTTGAATTCTCTTTTTTATGGTGCATATTATGACCCCCGCAGACGCCTAGTTTAGGAGTTATGGCCATTGTAAGATTTTGAATTTTTTTTTTTCTGGTGCATAATATGACCCCCGCAGACGCCTAGTTTAGGAGTTATAGCCATTTTAAGATTTTGAATTTTTTTTTTTGGTGCATAATATGACCCCCGCAGACGCCTAGTTTAGGAGTTATAGCCATTTTAAGATTTAGAATTTTCTCTTTTCTGGTGCATAATATGACCCCCGCAGACGCCTAGTTAAGGAGTTATAGCCATTTTAAGATTTTGAATTTTCTTTTTTCTGGTGCATAATATGACCCCCGCAGACGCCTAGTTTAGGAGTTATAGCCATTTTAAGATTTTGAATTCTCTTTTTTCTGGTGCATAATATGACCCCCGCAGACGCCTAGTTTAGGAGTTATAGCCATTTTAAGATTTTGAATTTTCTTTTTTCTGGTGCATAATATGACCCCCGCAGACGCCTAGTTTAGGAGTTATAGCCATTTTAAGATTTTGAATTTTCTTTTTTGGTGCATAATATGACCCCCGCAGACGCCTAGTTTAGGAGTTATAGCCATTTTAAGATTTTGAATTTTCTTTTTTCTGGTGCATGATTTGACCCCCGCAGACGCCTAGTTTAGGAGTTATAGCCATTTTAAGATTTTGAATTCTCTTTTTTATGGTGCATAATATGACCCCCGCAGACGCCTAGTTTAGGAGTTATAGCCATTTTAAGATTTTGAATTTTCTTTTTTGGTGCATAATATGACCCCCGCAGACGCCTAGTTTAGGAGTTATAGCCATTTTAAGATTTTGAATTTTATTTTTTCTGGTGCATGATTTGACCCCCGCAGACGCCTAGTTTAGGAGTTATAGCCATTTTAAGATTTTGAATTCTCTTTTTTATGGTGCATAATATGACCCCCGCAGACGCCTAGTTTAGGAGTTATAGCCATTTTAAGATTTTGAATTTTCTCTTTTCTGGTGCATAATATGACCCCCGCAGATGCCTAGTTAAGGAGTTATAGCCATTTTAAAATTTTGAATTTTTTTTTCTGGTGCATAATATGACCCCCGCAGACGCCTAGTTTAGGAGTTATAGCCATTTTAAGACTTTGAATTTTCTTTTTTCTGGTGCATAATATGACCCCCGCAGACGCCTAGTTTAGGAGTTATAGCCATTTTAAGATTTTGAATTCTCTTTTTTATGGTGCATAATATGACCCCCGCAGACGCCTAGTTTAGGAGTTATAGCCATTTTAAGATTTTGAATTTTCTTTTTTCTGGTGCATAATATGACCCCCGCAGACGCCTAGTTAAGGAGTTATAGCCATTTTAAGATTTTGAATTTTTTTTTTCTGGTGCATTATATGACCCCCGCAGAGGCCTAGTTTAGGAGTTATAGCCATTTTAAGATTTTGAATTTTTTTTTCTGGTGCATAATATGACCCCCGCAGACGCCTAATTTAGGAGTTATAGCCATTTTAAGATCTTGAATTTTTTTTTTTTGGTACATAATATGACCCCCGCAGACGCCTAGTTTAGGAGTTATAGCCATTTTAAGATTTTGAATTTTTTTTTTCTGGTGCATAATATGACCCCACAGACGCCTAGTTTAGGAGTTATAGCCATTTTAAGATTTTGAATTTTCTTTTTTGGTGCATAATATGACCCCCGCAGACGCCTAGTTTAGGAGTTATAGCCATTTTAAGATTTTGAATTCTCTTTTTTATGGTGCATATTATGACCCCCGCAGACGCCTAGTTTAGGAGTTATGGCCATTGTAAGATTTTGAATTTTTTTTTTTCTGGTGCATAATATGACCCCCGCAGACGCCTAGTTTAGGAGTTATAGCCATTTTAAGATTTTGAATTTTTTTTTTTGGTGCATAATATGACCCCCGCAGACGCCTAGTTTAGGAGTTATAGCCATTTTAAGATTTAGAATTTTCTCTTTTCTGGTGCATAATATGACCCCCGCAGACGCCTAGTTAAGGAGTTATAGCCATTTTAAGATTTTGAATTTTCTTTTTTCTGGTGCATAATATGACCCCCGCAGACGCCTAGTTTAGGAGTTATAGCCATTTTAAGATTTTTAATTTTCTTTTTTCTGGTGCATAATATGACCCCCGCAGACGCCTAGTTTAGGAGTTATAGCCATTTTAAGATTTTGAATTTTTTTTTTTGGTGCATAATATGACCCCCGCAGACGCCTATTTAAGGAGTTATAGCCATTTTAAGATTTTGAATTTTTTTTTTTGTGCATAATATGACCCCCGCAGACGCCTAGTTTAGGAGTTATAGCCATTTTAAGATTTAGAATTTTCTCTTTTCTGGTGCATAATATGACCCCCGCAGACGCCTAGTTAAGGAGTTATAGCCATTTTAAGATTTTGAATTCTCTTTTTTCTGGTGCATAATATGACCCCCGCAGACGCCTAGTTTAGGAGTTATAGCCATTTTAAGATTTTGAATTTTTTTTTCTGGTGCATAATATGACCCCCGCAGACGCCTAGTTTAGGAGTTATAGCCATTTTAAGATTTTGAATTTTTTTTTTTGGTGCATAATATGACCCCCGCAGACGCCTAGTTTAGGAGTTATAGCCATTTTAAGATTTTGAATTTTCTTTTTTCTGGTGCATAATATGACCCCCGCAGACGCCTAGTTTAGGAGTTATAGCCATTTTAAGATTTTGAATTTTCTTTTTTCTGGTGCATAATATGACCCCCGCAGACGCCTAGTTTAGGAGTTATAGCCATTTTAAGATTTTCAATTTTCTTTTTTCTGGTGCATAATATGACCCCCGCAGACGCCTAGTTTAGGAGTTATAGCCATTTTAAGATTTTGAATTTTTTTTTTTGGTGCATAATATGACCCCCGCAGACGCCTAGTTTAGGAGTTATAGCCATTTTAAGATTTTGAATTTTCTTTTTTCTGGTGCATAATATGACCCCCGCAGACGCCTAGTTTAGGAGTTATAGCCATTTTAAGATTTTGAATTTTCTTTTTTCTGGTGCATAATATGACCCCCGCAGACGCCTAGTTTAGGAGTTATAGCCATTTTAAGATTTTGAATTTTTTTTTTTGGTGCATAATATGACCCCCGCAGACGTCTAGTTTAGGAGTTATAGCCATTTTAAGATTTAGAATTTTCTCTTTTCTGGTGCATAATATGACCCCCGCAGACGCCTAGTTAAGGAGTTATAGACATTTTAAGATTTTGAATTTTCTTTTTTGGTGCATAATATGACCCCCGCAGACGCCTAGTTTAGGAGTTATAGCCATTTTAAGATTTTGAATTCTATTTTTATGGTGCATAATATGACCCCCGCAGACGCCTAGTTTAGGAGTTATGGCCATTGTAAGATTTTGAATTTTTTTTTTTCTGGTGCATAATATGACCCCCGCAGACGCCTAGTTTAGGAGTTATAGCCATTTTAAGATTTTGAATTTTCTTTTTTGGTGCATAATATGACCCCCGCAGACGCCTAGTTTAGGAGTTATAGCCATTTTAAGATTTTGAATTCTATTTTTATGGTGCATAATATGACCCCCGCAGACGCCTAGTTTAGGAGTTATAGCCATTTTAAGATTTAGAATTTTCTCTTTTCTGGTGCATAATATGACCCCCGCAGACGCCTAGTTAAGGAGTTATAGCCATTTTAAGATTTTGAATTTTCTTTTTTCTGGTGCATAATATGACCCCCGCAGACGCCTAGTTTAGGAGTTATAGCCATTTTAAGATTTTGAATTTTCTTTTTTGGTACATAATATGACCCCCGCAGACGCCTAGTTTAGGAGTTATAGCCATTTTAAGATTTTGAATTTTCTTTTTTATGGTGCATAATATGACCCCCGCAGACGCCTAGTTTAGGAGTTATAGCCATTTTAAGATTTTGAATTTTCTTTTTTCTGGTGCATAATATGACCCCCGCAGACGCCTAGTTTAGGAGTTATAGCCATTTTAAAATTTTGAATTTTTTTTTTCTGGTGCATAATATGACCCCCGCAGACGCCTAGTTTAGGAGTTATAGCCATTTTAGGATTTTGAATTTTCTTTTTTCTGGTGCATGATATGACCCCCGCAGACGCCTAGTTTAGGAGTTATAGCCATTTTAAGATTTTGAATTCTCTTTTTTATGGTGCATAATATGACCCCCGCAGACGTCTAGTTTAGGAGTTATAGCCATTTTAAGATTTTGAATTTTTTTTTTTGGGGCACAATACGACCCCCGCAGACGCCTAGTTTAGGAGTTATAGCCATTTTAAGATTTTGAATTCTCTTTTTTATGGTGCATAATATGACCCCCGCAGACGCCTAGTTTAGGAGTTATAACCATTTTAAGATTTTGAATTTTTTTTTTTGTGCATAATATGACCCCCGCAGACGCCTAGTTAAGGAGTTATAGACATTTTAAGATTTTGAATTTTTTTTTTCTGGTGCATAATATGACCCCCGCAGACGCCTAGTTTAGGAGTTATAGCCATGTTAAGATTTTGAATTTTCTCTTTTCTGGTGCATAATATGACCCCCGCAGACGCCTAGTTTAGGAGTTATAGCCATTTTAAGATTTTGAATTTTCTTTTTTCTGGTGCATAATATGACCCCGGAGGCGCCTAGTTTAGGAGTTATAGTCATTTTAAGATTTTGAATTTTTTTTTTCTGGTGCATAATATGACCCCCGCAGACGCCTAGTTTAGGAGTTATAGCCATTTTAAGATTTTGAATTTTCTTTTTTCTGGTGCATAATATGACCCCCGCAGACGCCTAGTTTAGGAGTTATAGCCATTTTAAGATTTTGAATTTTCTTTTTTCTGGTGCATAATATGACCCCCGCAGACGCCTAGTTTAGGAGTTATAGCCATTTTAAGATTTTGAATTTTTTTTTTTGGTGCATAATATGACCCCCGCAGACGCCTAGTTTAGGAGTTATAACCATTTTAAGATTTTGAATTTTCTTTTTTCAGGTGCATGATATGACCCCCGCAGACGCCTAGTTTAGGAGTTATAGCCATTTTAAGATTTTGAATTTTCTTTTTTCTGGTGCATAATATGACCCCCGCAGACGCCTAGTTTAGGAGTTATAGCCATTTTAAGATTTTGAATTTTTTTTTTTGGTGCATAATATGACCCCCGCAGACGCCTAGTTAAGGAGTTATAGCCATTTTAAGATTTTGAATTTTTTTTTTTGTGCATAATATGACCCCCGCAGACGCCTAGTTTAGGAGTTATAGCCATTTTAAGATTTTGAATTTTCTTTTTTCTGGTGCATAATATGACCCTCGCAGACGCCTAGTTTAGGAGTTATAGCCATTTTAAGATTTTGAATTTTCTTTTTTCTGGTGCATAATATGACCCCCGCAGACGCCTAGTTTAGGAGTTATAGCCATTTTAAGATTTTGAATTTTCTTTTTTCTGGTGCATAATATGACCCCCGCAGACGCCTAGTTTAGGAGTTATAGCCATTTTAAGATTTTGAATTTTTTTTTTTGGTGCATAATATGACCCCCGCAGACGCCTAGTTAAGGAGTTATAGCCATTTTAAGATTTTGAATTTTTTTTTTTGTGCATAATATGACCCCCGCAGACGCCTAGTTTAGGAGTTATAGCCATTTTAAGATTTTGAATTTTCTTTTTTCTGGTGCATAATATGACCCCGGAGGCGCCTAGTTTAGGAGTTATAGTCATTTTAAGATTTTGAATTTTTTTTTTCTGGTGCATAATATGACCCCCGCAGACGCCTAGTTTAGGAGTTATAGCCATTTTAAGATTTTGAATTTTCTTTTTTCTGGTGCATAATATGACCCCCGCAGACGCCTAGTTTAGGAGTTATAGCCATTTTAAGATTTTGAATTTTCTTTTTTCTGGTGCATAATATGACCCCCGCAGACGCCTAGTTTAGGAGTTATAGCCATTTTAAGATTTTGAATTTTTTTTTTTGGTGCATAATATGACCCCCGCAGACGCCTAGTTTAGGAGTTATAGCCATTTTAAGATTTTGAATTTTCTTTTTTCAGGTGCATGATATGACCCCCGCAGACGCCTAGTTTAGGAGTTATAGCCATTTTAAGATTTTGAATTTTCTTTTTTCTGGTGCATAATATGACCCCCGCAGACGCCTAGTTTAGGAGTTATAGCCATTTTAAGATTTTGAATTTTTTTTTTTGGTGCATAATATGACCCCCGCAGACGCCTAGTTAAGGAGTTATAGCCATTTTAAGATTTTGAATTTTTTTTTTTGTGCATAATATGACCCCCGCAGACGCCTAGTTTAGGAGTTATAGCCATTTTAAGATTTTGAATTTTCTTTTTTCTGGTGCATAATATGACCAACGCAGACGCCTAGTTTAGGAGTTATAGCCATTTTAAGATTTTGAATTTTCTTTTTTCTGGTGCATAATATGACCCCCGCAGACGCCTAGTTTAGGAGTTATAGCCATTTTAAGATTTTGAATTTTTTTTTTTGTGCATAATATGACCCCCGCAGACGCCTAGTTTAGGAGTTATAGCCATTTTAAGATTTTGAATTTTCTTTTTTCTGGTGCATAATATGACCCTCGCAGACGCCTAGTTTAGGAGTTATAGCCATTTTAAGATATTGAATTTTCTTTTTTCTGGTGCATAATATGACCCCCGCAGACGCCTAGTTTAGGAGTTATAGCCATTTTAAGATTTTGAATTTTCTTTTTTCTGGTGCATAATATGACCCTCGCAGACGCCTAGTTTAGGAGTTATAGCCATTTTAAGATTTTGAATTTTCTTTTTTCTGGTGCATAATATGACCCCCGCAGACGCCTAGTTTAGGAGTTATAGCCATTTTAAGATTTTGAATTTTCTTTTTTCTGGTGCATAATATGACCCCCGCAGACGCCTAGTTTAGGAGTTATAGCCATTTTAAGATTTTGAATTTTCTTTTTTCTGGTGCATAATATGACCAACGCAGACGCCTAGTTTAGGAGTTAAAGCCATTTTAAGATTTTGAATTTTCTTTTTTCTGGTGCATAATATGACCAACGCAGACGCCTAGTTTAGGAGTTATAGCCATTTTAAGATTTTGAATTTTCTTTTTTCTGGTGCATAATATGACCCTCGCAGACGCCTAGTTTAGGAGTTATAGCCATTTTAAGATTTTGAATTTTCTTTTTTCTGGTGCATAATATGACCAACGCAGACGCCTAGTTTAGGAGTTATAGCCATTTTAAGATTTTGAATTTTCTTTTTTCTGGTGCATAATATGACCCCCGCAGACGCCTAGTTAAGGAGTTATAGCCATTTTAAGATTTTGAATTTTTTTTTTTGTGCATAATATGACCCCCGCAGACGCCTAGTTTAGGAGTTATAGCCATTTTAAGATTTTGAATTTTCTTTTTTCTGGTGCATAATATGACCCTCGCAGACGCCTAGTTTAGGAGTTATAGCCATTTTAAGATTTTGAATTTTCTTTTTTCTGGTGCATAATATGACCCCCGCAGACGCCTAGTTTAGGAGTTATAGCCATTTTAAGATTTTGAATTTTCTTTTTTCTGGTGCATAATATGACCAACGCAGACGCCTAGTTTAGGAGTTAAAGCCATTTTAAGATTTTGAATTTTCTTTTTTCTGGTGCATAATATGACCCCCGCAGACGCCTAGTTTAGGAGTTATAGCCATTTTAAGATTTTGAATTTTTTTTTTTGGTGCATAATATGACCCCCGCAGACGCCTAGTTTAGGAGTTATAGCCATTTTAAGATTTTGAATTTTCTTTTTTCTGGTGCATAATATGACCCCCGCAGACGCCTAGTTTAGGAGTTATAGCCATTTTAAGATTTTGAATTTTCTTTTTTCTGGTGCATAATATGACCCCCGCAGACGCCTAGTTTAGGAGTTAAAGCCATTTTAAGATTTTGAATTTTCTTTTTTCTGGTGCATAATATGACCCCCGCAGACGCCTAGTTTAGGAGTTAAAGCCATTTTAAGATTTTGAATTTTCTTTTTTCTGGTGCATAATATGACCCTCGCAGACGCCTAATTTAGGAGTTATAGGCATTTTAAGATTTTGAATTTTCTTTTTTCTGGTGCATGATATGACCCCCGCAGACGCCTAGTTTAGGAGTTATAGCCATTTTAAGATTTTGAATTTTCTTTTTTCTGGTGCATAATATGACCCCCGCAGACGCCTAGTTTAGGAGTTATAGCCATTTTAAGATTTTGAATTTTTTTTTTTCTGGTGCATAATATGAACTCAGCAGACGCCTAGTTTAGGAGTTATAGCCATTTTAAGATTTTGAATTTTCTTTTTTCTGGTGCATAATATGACCCCCGCAGACGCCTAGTTTAGGAGTTATAGCCATTTTAAGATTTTGAATTTTCTTTTTTCTGGTGCATAATATGACCCTCGCAGACGCCTAGTTTAGGAGTTATAGCCATTTTAAGATTTTGAATTTTCTTTTTTCTGGTGCATAATATGACCCCCGCAGACGCCTAGTTTAGGAGTTATAGCCATTTTAAGATTTTGAATTTTCTTTTTTCTGGTGCATAATATGACCCCCGCAGACGCCTAGTTTAGGAGTTATAGCCATTTTAAGATTTTGAATTTTCTTTTTTCTGGTGCATAATATGACCCTCGCAGACGCCTAGTTTAGGAGTTATAGCCATTTTAAGATTTTGAATTTTCTTTTTTCTGGTGCATAATATGACCCCCGCAGACGCCTAGTTTAGGAGTTATAGCCATTTTAAGATTTTGAATTTTCTTTTTTCTGGTGCATAATATGACCCCCGCAGACGCCTAGTTTAGGAGTTATAGCCATTTTAAAATTTTGAATTTTCTTTTTTCTGGTGCATAATATGACCCCCGCAGACGCCTAGTTTAGGAGTTATAGCCATTTTAAGATTTTGAATTTTTTTTTCTGGTGCATAATATGACCCCCGCAGACGCCTAGTTTAGGAGTTATAGCCATTTTAAGATTTTGAATTCTCTTTTTTATGGTGCATAATATGACCCCCGCAGACGCCTAGTTTAGGAGTTATAACCATTTTAAGATTTTGAATTTTTTTTTTTGTGCATAACATGACCCCCGCAGACGCCTAGTTAAGGAGTTATAGACATTTTAAGATTTTGAATTTTTTTTTTCTGGTGCATGATATGACCCCCGCAGACGCCTAGTTTAGGAGTTATAGCCATTTTAAGATTTTGAATTTTCTCTTTTCTGGTGCATAATATGACCCCCGCAGACGCCTAGTTTAGGAGTTATAGCCATTTTAAGATTTTGAATTTTCTTTTTTCTGGTGCATGATATGACCCCCGCAGACGCCTAGTTTAGGAGTTATAGCCATTTTAGGATTTTGAATTTTCTTTTTTCTGGTGCATAATATGACCCCCGCAGACGCATAGTTTAGGAGTTATAGCCATTTTAAGATTTTGAATTCTCTTTTTTATGGTGCATAATATGACCCCCGCAGACGCCTAGTTTAGGAGTTATAGCCATTTTAAGATTTTGAATTTTCTTTTTTCTGGTGCATAATATGAACACCGCAGACGCCTAGTTTAGGAGTTATAGCCATTTTAAGATTTTGAATTTTCTTTTTTCTGGTGCATGAAATGACCCCCGCAGACGCCTAGTTTAGGAGTTATAGCCATTTTAAGATTTTGAATTTTCTTTTTTCTGGTGCATAATATGACCCCCGCAGACGCCTAGTTTAGGAGTTATAGCCATTTTAAGATTTTGAATTTTCTTTTTTCTGGTGCATAATATGACCCCCGCAGACGCCTAGTTAAGGAGTTATAGCCATTTTAAGATTTTGAATTTTTTTTTCTGGTGCATAATATGACCCCCGCAGACGCCTAGTTTAGGAGTTATAGCAATTTTAAGATTTTGAATTTTCTTTTTTGGTGCACAATATGACCCCCGCAGACGCCTAGTTTAGGAGTTATAGCCATTTTAAGATTTTGAATTCTCTTTTTTATGTGCATAATATGACCCCCGCAGACGCCTAGTTTAGGAGTTATAGCCATTTTAAGATTTTGAATTTTTTTTTTCTGGTGCATAATATGACAACCGCAGACGCCTAGTTTAGGAGTTATAGGCATTTTAAGATTTTGAATTTTCTTTTTTCTGGTGCATGATATGACCCCCGCAGACGCCTAGTTTAGGAGTTATAGCCATTTTAAGATTTTGAATTTTCTTTTTTCTGGTGCATAATATGACCCCCGCAGACGCCTAGTTTAGGAGTTATAGCCATTTTAAGATTTTGAATTTTTTTTTTTCTGGTGCATAATATGAACTCAGCAGACGCCTAGTTTAGGAGTTATAGCCATTTTAAGATTTTGAATTTTCTTTTTTCTGGTGCATAATATGACCCCCGCAGACGCCTAGTTTAGGAGTTATAGCCATTTTAAGATTTTGAATTTTCTTTTTTCTGGTGCATAATATGACCCTCGCAGACGCCTAGTTTAGGAGTTATAGCCATTTTAAGATTTTGAATTTTCTTTTTTCTGGTGCATAATATGACCCCCGCAGACGCCTAGTTTAGGAGTTATAGCCATTTTAAGATTTTGAATTTTCTTTTTTCTGGTGCATAATATGACCCCCGCAGACGCCTAGTTTAGGAGTTATAGCCATTTTAAGATTTTGAATTTTCTTTTTTCTGGTGCATAATATGACCCTCGCAGACGCCTAGTTTAGGAGTTATAGCCATTTTAAGATTTTGAATTTTCTTTTTTCTGGTGCATAATATGACCCCCGCAGACGCCTAGTTTAGGAGTTATAGCCATTTTAAGATTTTGAATTTTCTTTTTTCTGGTGCATAATATGACCCCCGCAGACGCCTAGTTTAGGAGTTATAGCCATTTTAAAATTTTGAATTTTCTTTTTTCTGGTGCATAATATGACCCCCGCAGACGCCTAGTTTAGGAGTTATAGCCATTTTAAGATTTTGAATTTTTTTTTCTGGTGCATAATATGACCCCCGCAGACGCCTAGTTTAGGAGTTATAGCCATTTTAAGATTTTGAATTCTCTTTTTTATGGTGCATAATATGACCCCCGCAGACGCCTAGTTTAGGAGTTATAACCATTTTAAGATTTTGAATTTTTTTTTTTGTGCATAACATGACCCCCGCAGACGCCTAGTTAAGGAGTTATAGACATTTTAAGATTTTGAATTTTTTTTTTCTGGTGCATGATATGACCCCCGCAGACGCCTAGTTTAGGAGTTATAGCCATTTTAAGATTTTGAATTTTCTCTTTTCTGGTGCATAATATGACCCCCGCAGACGCCTAGTTTAGGAGTTATAGCCATTTTAAGATTTTGAATTTTCTTTTTTCTGGTGCATGATATGACCCCCGCAGACGCCTAGTTTAGGAGTTATAGCCATTTTAGGATTTTGAATTTTCTTTTTTCTGGTGCATAATATGACCCCCGCAGACGCATAGTTTAGGAGTTATAGCCATTTTAAGATTTTGAATTCTCTTTTTTATGGTGCATAATATGACCCCCGCAGACGCCTAGTTTAGGAGTTATAGCCATTTTAAGATTTTGAATTTTCTTTTTTCTGGTGCATAATATGAACACCGCAGACGCCTAGTTTAGGAGTTATAGCCATTTTAAGATTTTGAATTTTCTTTTTTCTGGTGCATGAAATGACCCCCGCAGACGCCTAGTTTAGGAGTTATAGCCATTTTAAGATTTTGAATTTTCTTTTTTCTGGTGCATAATATGACCCCCGCAGACGCCTAGTTTAGGAGTTATAGCCATTTTAAGATTTTGAATTTTCTTTTTTCTGGTGCATAATATGACCCCCGCAGACGCCTAGTTAAGGAGTTATAGCCATTTTAAGATTTTGAATTTTTTTTTCTGGTGCATAATATGACCCCCGCAGACGCCTAGTTTAGGAGTTATAGCAATTTTAAGATTTTGAATTTTCTTTTTTGGTGCACAATATGACCCCCGCAGACGCCTAGTTTAGGAGTTATAGCCATTTTAAGATTTTGAATTCTCTTTTTTATGTGCATAATATGACCCCCGCAGACGCCTAGTTTAGGAGTTATAGCCATTTTAAGATTTTGAATTTTTTTTTTCTGGTGCATAATATGACAACCGCAGACGCCTAGTTTAGGAGTTATAGCCATTTTAAGATTTTGAATTTTCTTTTTTCTGGTGCATGATATGACCCCCGCAGACGCCTAGTTTAGGAGTTATAGCCATTTTAAGATTTTGAATTTTCTTTTTTGGTGCATTATATGACCCCCGCAGACGCCTAGTTTAGGAGTTATAGCCATTTTAAGATTTTGAATTTTTTTTTTTGGGCATAATATGACC
The DNA here is from genome assembly GCA_963966105.1 of Volucella zonaria. NCBI lineage: Eukaryota > Metazoa > Arthropoda > Insecta > Diptera > Syrphidae > Volucella > Volucella zonaria. The sequence continues at coordinate 1,741,239 of CAWYQB010000254.1, read as the reverse complement.
CCCGCAGACGCCTAGTTTAGGAGTTATAGCCATTTTAAGATTTTGAATTTTCTTTTTTCTGGTGCATGATATGACCCCCGCAGACGCCTAGTTTAGGAGTTATAGCCATTTTAAGATTTTGAATTTTCTTTTTTCTGGTACATAATATGACCCCCGCAGACGCCTAGTTTAGGAGTTATAGCCATTTTAAGATTTTGAATTCTCTTTTTTATGGTGCAAAATATGACCCCCGCAGACGCCTAGTTAAGGAGTTATAGCCATTTTAAGATTTTGAATTTTTTTTTTCTGGTGCATAATATGACCCCCGCAGACGCCTAGTTTAGGAGTTATAGCCATTTTAAGATTTTGAATTTTCTTTTTTCTGGTGCATAATATGACCCCCGCAGACGCCTAGTTTAGGAGTTATAGCCATTTTAAGATTTTGAATTTTTTTTTTCTGGTGCATAATATGACCCCCGCAGACGCCAAGTTTAGGAGTTATAGCCATTTTAAGATTTTGAATTTTCTTTTTTCTGGTGCATGATATGACCCCCGCAGACGCCTAGTTTAGGAGTTATAGCCATTTTAAGATTTTGAATTTTCTTTTTTCTGGTGCATAATATGACCCCCGCAGACGCCTAGTTTAGGAGTTATAGCCATTTTAAGATTTTGAATTTTCTTTTTTCTGGTGCATAATATGACCCCCGCAGACGCCTAGTTAAGGAGTTACCACCAATTTTAAGATTTTGAATTTTTTTTTTCTGGTGCATAATATGACCCCCGCAGACGCCTAGTTTAGGAGTTATAGCAATTTTAAGATTTTGAATTTTCTTTTTTGGTGCACAATATGACCCCCGCAGACGCCTAGTTTAGGAGTTATAGCCATTTTAAGATTTTGAATTCCCTTTTTTATGGTGCATAATATGACCCCCGCAGACGCCTAGTTTAGGAGTTATAGCCATTTTAAGATTTTGAATTTTTTTTTTTCTAGTGCATAATATGACAACCGCAGACGCCTAGTTTAGGAGTTATAGCCATTTTAAGATTTTGAATTTTCTTTTTTCTGGTGCATAATATGACCCCCGCAGACGCCTAGTTTAGGAGTTATAGCCATTTTAAGATTTTGAATTCTCTTTTTTATGGTGCATAGTATGACCCCCGCAGACGCCTAGTTAAGGAGTTATAGCCATTTTAAGATTTTGAATTTTCTTTTTTCTGGTGCATGATATGACCCCCGCAGACGCCTAGTTTAGGAGTTATAGCCATTTTAAGATTTTGAATTTTTTTTTTTGGTGCATAATATGACCCCACAGACGCCTAGTTTAGGAGTTATAGCCATTTTAAGATTTTGAATTTTCTTTTTTGGTGCATAAAATGACCCCCGCAGACGGCTAGTTTAGGAGTTATAGGCATTTTAAGATTTTGAATTTTTTTTTTTTGTGCATAATATGACCCCCGCAGACGCCTAGTTTAGGAGTTATAGCCATTTTAAGATTTTGAATTTTCTTTTTTCTGGTGCATAATATGACCCCCGCAGACGCCTAGTTTAGGAGTTATAGCCATTTTAAGATTTTGAATTTTCTTTTTCTGGTGCATAATATGACCCCCGCAGACGCCAAGTTTAGGAGTTATAGCCATTTTAAGATTTTGAATTTTCTTTTTTCTAGTGCATGATATGACCCCTGCAGACGCCTAGTTTAGGAGTTATAGCCATTTTAAGATTTTGAATTTTCTTTCTTCTGGTGCATAATATGACCCCCGCAGACGCCTAGTTTAGGAGTTATAGCCATTTTAAGATTTTGAATTCTCTTTTTTATGGTGCATAATATGACCCCCGCAGACGCCTAGTTTAGGAGTTATAGCCATTTTAAGATTTTGAATTTTCTTTTTTCTGGTGCATAATATGACCCCCGCAGACGCCTAGTTTTGGAGTTATAGCCATTTTAAGATTTTGAATTTTTTTTTTCTGGTGCATAATATGAACACCGCAGACGCCAAGTTTAGGAGTTATTGCCATTTTAAGATTTTGAATTTTCTTTTTTCTGGTGCATGATATGACCCCCGCAGACGCCTAGTTTAGGAGTTATAGCCATTTTAAGATTTTGAATTTTCTTTTTTCTGGTGCATAATATGACCCCCGCAGACGCCTAGTTTAGGAGTTATAGCCATTTTAAGATTTTGAATTTTCTTTTTTCTGGTGCATAATATGACCCCCGCAGACGCCTAGTTAAGGAGGTATAGCCATTTTAAGATTTTGAATTTTTTTTTTCTGGTGCATGATATGACCCCCGCAGACGCCTAGTTTAGGAGTTATAGCCATTTTAAGATTTTGAATTTTCTTTTTTCTGGTGCATAATATGACCCCCGCAGACGCCTAGTTTAGGAGTTATAGCCATTTTAAGATTTTGAATTCTCTTTTTTATGGTGCATAATATGACCCCCGCAGACGCCTAGTTTAGGAGTTATAGGCATTTTAAGATTTTGAATTTTTTTTTTTTGTGCATAATATGACCCCCGCAGACGCCTAGTTTAGGAGTTATAGCCATTTTAAGATTTTGAATTTTCTTTTTTCTGGTGCATGATATGACCCCCGCAGACGCCTAGTTTAGGAGTTATAGCCATTTTAAGATTTTGAATTTTCTTTTTTCTGGTGCATAATATGACCCCCGCAGACGCCTAGTTTAGGAGTTATAGCCATTTTAAGATTTTGAATTCTCTTTTTTATGGTGCATAATATGACCCCCGCAGACGCCTAGTTTAGGAGTTATAGCCATTTTAAGATTTTGAATTTTCTTTTTTCTGGTGCATAATATGACCCCCGCAGACGCCTAGTTTAGGAGTTATAGACATTTTAAGATTTTGAATTTTCTTTTTTCTGGTGGATGATATGACCCCCGCAGACGCCTAGTTTAGGAGTTATAGCCATTTTAAGATTTTGAATTTTTTTTTCTGGTGCATAGTATGACCCCCGCAGACGCCTAGTTAAGGAGTTATAGCCATTTTAAGATTTTGAATTTTCTTTTTTCTGGTGCATGATATGACCCCCGCAGACGCCTAGTTTAGGAGTTATAGCCATTTTAAGATTTTGAATTTTTTTTTTTGGTGCATAATATGACCCCACAGACGCCTAGTTTAGGAGTTATAGCCATTTTAAGATTTTGAATTTTCTTTTTTCTGGTGCATAATATGACCCCCGCAGACGCCTAGTTTAGGAGTTATAGCCATTTTAAGATTTTGAATTTTCTTTTTCTGGTGCATAATATGACAAACGCAGACGCCTAGTTTAGGAGTTATAGCCATTTTAAGATTTTGAATTTTCTTTTTTCTGGTGCATGATATGACCCCCGCAGACGCCTAGTTTAGGAGTTATAGCCATTTTAAGATTTTGAATTTTCTTTTTTCTGGTGCATAATATGACCCCCGCAGACGCCTAATTTAGGAGTTATAGCCATTTTAAGATTTTGAATTCTCTTTTTTATGGTGCATAATATGACCCCCGCAGACGCCTAGTTTAGGAGTTATAGCCATTTTAAGATTTTGAATTTTCTTTTTTCTGGTGCATAATATGACCCCCGCAGACGCCTAGTTTAGGAGTTATAGCCATTTTAAGATTTTGAATTTTCTTTTTTCTGGTGCATAATATGACCCCCGCAGACGCCTAGTTAAGGAGGTATAGCCATTTTAAGATTTTGAATTTTTTTTTTCTGGTGCATAATATGACCCCCGCAGACGAATAGTTTAGGAGTTATAGGCATTTTAAGATTTTGAATTTTTTTTTTGTGCATAATATGACCCCCGCAGACGCCTAGTTTAGGAGTTATAGCCATTTTAAGATTTTGAATTTTCTTTTTTCTTTTGCATGATATGACCCCCGCAGACGCCTAGTTTAGGAGTTATAGCCATTTTAAGATTTTGAATTTTCTTTTTTCTGGTGCATAATATGACCCCCGCAGACGCCTAGTTTAGGAGTTATAGCCATTTTAAGATTTTGAATTCTCTTTTTTATGGTGCATAATATGACCCCCGCAGACGCCTAGTCAAGGAGTTATAGCCATTTTAAGATTTTGAATTTTTTTTTTCTGGTGCATAATATGACCCCCGCAGACGCCTAGTTTAGGAGTTATAGCCATTTTAAGATTTTGAATTTTCTTTTTTCTGGTGCATAATATGACCCCCGCAGACGCCTAGTTTAGGAGTTATAGCCATTTTAAGATTTTGAATTTTCTTTTTCTGGTGCATAATATGACCCCCGCAGACGCCAAGTTTAGGAGTTATAGCCATTTTAAGATTTTGAATTTTCTTTTTTCTGGTGCATGATATGACCCCCGCAGACGCCTAGTTTAGGAGTTATAGCCATTTTAAGATTTTGAATTTTCTTTTTTCTGGTGCATAATATGACCCCCGCAGACGCCTAGTTTAGGAGTTATAGCCATTTTAAGATTTTAAATTCTCTTTTTTCTGGTGCATAATATGACCCACGCAGACGCCTAGTTTAGGAGTTATAGCCATTTTAAGATTTTGAATTTTCTTTTTTCTGATGCATAATATGACCCCCGCAGACGCCTAGTTTAGGAGTTATAGCCATTTTAAGATTTTGAATTTTCTTTTTTCTGGTGCATAATATGACCCCCGCAGACGCCTAGTTTAGGAGTTATAGTAATTTTAAGATTTTGAATTTTCTTTTTTCTGGTGCATAATATGACCCCCGCAGACGCCTAGTTTAGGAGTTATAGCCATTTTAAGATTTTGAATTTTTTTTTTGTGCATAATATGACCCCCGCAGACGCCTAGTTTAGGAGTTATAGCCATTTTAAGATTTTGAATTTTCTTTTTTCTGGTGCATAATATGACCCCCGCAGACGCCTAGTTTAGGAGTTATAGCCATTTTAAGATTTTGAATTTTCTTTTTTCTGGTGCATAATATGAACACCGCAGACGCCAAGTTTAGGAGTTATATCCATTTTAAGATTTTGAATTTTCTTTTTTCTGGTGCATGATATGACCCCCGCAGACGCCTAGTTTAGGAGTTATAGCCATTTTAAGATTTTGAATTTTCTTTTTTCTGGTGCATAATATGACCCCCGCAGACGCCTAGTTAAGGAGGTATAGCCATTTTAAGATTTTGAATTTTTTTTTTCTGGTGCATAATATGACCCCCGCAGACGCCTAGTTTAGGAGTTATAGCCATTTTAAGATTTTGAATTTTCTTTTTTGGTGCATAATATGACCCCCGCAGACGCCTAGTTTAGGAGTTATAGCCATTTTAAGATTTTGAATTTTCTTTTTTCTGGTGCATGATATGACCCCCGCAGACGCCTAGTTTAGGAGTTATAGCCATTTTAAGATTTTGAATTCTCTTTTTTATGGTGCATAATATGACCCCCGCAGACGCTTAGTTTAGGAGTTATAGCCATTTTAAGATTTTGAATTTTCTTTTTTCTGGTGCATAATATGACCCCCGCAGACGCCTAGTTAAGGAGGTATAGCCATTTTAAGATTTTGAATTTTTTTTTTTCTGGTGCATAATATGACCCCCGCAGACGCCTAGTTTAGGAGTTATAGCCATTTTAAGATTTTGAATTTTTTTTTTCTGGTGCATAATATGACCCCCGCAGACGCCTAGTTTAGGAGTTATAGCCATTTTAAGATTTTGAATTTTCTTTTTTCTGGTGCATGATATGACCCCCGCAGACGCCTAGTTTAGGAGTTATAGCCATTTTAAGATTTTGAATTTTTTTTTTTCTGGTGCATAATATGACCCCCGCAGACGCCTAGTTAAGGAGGTATAGCCATTTTAAGATTTTGAATTTTTTTTTTCTGGTGCATAATATGACCCCCGCAGACGCCTAGTTAAGGAGTTATAGCCATTTTAAGATTTAGAATTTTTTTTTTCTGGTGCATAATATGACCCCCGCAGACGCCTAGTTTAGGAGTTATAGCCATTTTAAGATTTTGAATTTTTTTTTTCTGGTGCATAATATGACCCCCGCAGACGCTTAGTTTAGGAGTTATAGCCATTTTAAGATTTTGAATTTTCTTTTTTCTGGTGCATAATATGACCCCCGCAGACGCCTAGTTAAGGAGGTATAGCCATTTTAAGATTTTGAATTTTTTTTTTCTGGTGCATAATATGACCCCCGCAGACGCCTAGTTTAGGAGTTATAGCCATTTTAAGATTTTGAATTTTTTTTTTGTGCATAATATGACCCCCGCAGACGCCTAGTTTAGGAGTTATAGCCATTTTAAGATTTTGAATTTTCTTTTTTCTGGTGCATGAGATGACCCCCGCAGACGCCTAGTTTAGGAGTTATATCCATTTTAAGATTTTGAATTTTCTTTTTTCTGGTGCATAATATGACCCCCGCAGACGCCTAGTTTAGGAGTTATAGCCATTTTAAGATTTTGAATTCTCTTTTTTATGGTGCATAATATGACCCCCGCAGACGCCTAGTTAAGGAGTTATAGCCATTTTAAGATTTAGAATTTTTTTTTTCTGGTGCATAATATGACCCCCGCAGACGCCTAGTTTAGGAGTTATAGCCATTTTAAGATTTTGAATTTTCTTTTTTCTGGTGCATAATATGACCCCCGCAGACGCCTAGTTTAGGAGTTATAGCCATTTTAAGATTTTGAATTTTTTTTTTCTGGTGCATAATATGACCCCCGCAGACGCCTAGTTTAGGAGTTATAGCCATTTTAAGATTTTGAATTTTCTTTTTTCTGGTGCATGATATGACCCCCGCAGACGCCTAGTTTAGGAGTTATAGCCATTTTAAGATTTTGAATTCTCTTTTTTATGGTGCATAATATGACCCCCGCAGACGCTTAGTTTAGGAGTTATAGCCATTTTAAGATTTTGAATTTTCTTTTTTCTGGTGCATAATATGACCCCCGCAGACGCCTAGTTAAGGAGGTATAGCCATTTTAAGATTTTGAATTTTTTTTTTCTGGTGCATAATATGACCCCCGCAGACGCCTAGTTTAGGAGTTATAGCCATTTCAAGATTTTGAATTTTTTTTTTGGTGCATAATATGACCCCCGCAGACGCCTAGTTTAGGAGTTATAGCCATTTTAAGATTTTGAATTCTCTTTTTTATGGTGCATAATATTACCCCCGCAGACGCCTAGTTTAGGAGTTATAGCCATTTTAAGATTTTGAATTTTCTTTTTTCTGGTGCATAATATGACCCCCGCAGACGCCTACTTTAGGAGTTATAGCCATTTTAAGATTTTGAATTTTCTTTTTTCTGGTGCATAATATGACCCACGCAGACGCCTAGCTTAGGAGTTATAGCCATTTTAAGATTTTGAATTTTTTTTTCTGGTGCATAATATGACCCCCGCAGACGCCTACCTAAGGAGTTATAGCCATTTTAAGATTTTGAATTTTCTTTTTTCTGGTGCATGATATGATAAAGCCATTTTAGCGTTCTGAAGTTTTTCTGGTGCATAAAATGACCCCCGCAGACGACTAGTGTAGGAAATATCGCTAGTTTAGTATTTTGAAATTTTTTTTTCTGGTGCATAAAATAACCCCCGCAGACGCCTAGTTCAGGAGATGTAGCCATTTTAGTATTTTCAATTTTTTTTTCTGGTGCATAAAATGACCCACGCAGACCCTAGCTTAGGAGATACAGAAATTTTAGTGTTTTTAACGCCTAGTTTAGGAGATATAGCCATTTAGCTATTTTGATTTTTTTTTCAGGTGCTTAAAATGACCCACGCAGACGCCTAGTTTAGGAGATATAGCCATTTTAGAATTTTGAATTTTTTTTTCTGGTGCATAAAATGACCCACGCAGACGCCTATTTTAGGAGATATAGCCATTTTTGTAGTTTTTGAAGTTTTTTTTTCTGGTGCATAAAATGACCCACGCAGACGCCTAGTTTAGGAGATATAGCCATTTTAGAATTTTGAATTTTTTTTTTCTGGTGCATAAAATGACCCACGCAGACGCCTAGTTTAGGAGATATAGCCATTTTTGTAGTTTTTGAAGTTTTTTTTTCTGGTGCATAAAATGACCCACGCATACGCCTAGTTTAGGAGATATAGCCATTTTAGTATTTTGAAGTTTTTTTTTCTGGTGCATAAAATGACCCCCGTAGACGCCTAGTTTAGGAGATATAGCCATTTTAGTATTTAGAATTTCTTTTTTTTCTGGTGCATAAAATGACTCCGCAGACCCCTAGTTTAGGAGATATAGCCCATTTTAGTATTTTGATTTTTTTTTTCTGGTGCATAAAATGACCCCCGCAGACCCGACGCCTAGTTAAGGAGATATAGTCATTTTAGTGTTTTGAATTTTTTTTTCCGGTGCACAAAATGACCCCCGCGACGACTAGTTTAGGAGATATAGCCATTTTAGTATTTTGAATTTTTTTTTCTGGTGCATAAAATGACCCACGCAGACACCTAGTTTAGGAGATATAGCCATTTTTGTATTTTTTTGATTTTTTTTTTTCTGGTGCATAAAATGACCAACGCAGACGCCTAGTTTAGGAGATAAAGCCATTTTTGTGTTCTGAAGTTTTTCTGGTGCATAAAATGACCCCCGCAGATGACTAGAGTAGGTTTAGGTTTTGTAAGTTTTTTGTTCTGGTGCATAAAATGACCCAAGCAGACGCCTAGGTTAGGAGATAAAGCCATTTTTGTGTTCTGAAGTTTTTCTGGTGCATAACATGACACCCGCAGACGACTAGTGTAGGAAATATCGCTAGTTTAGTATTTTGAAATTTTTTTTTCTGGTGCATAAAATGACCCACGCAGACGCCTAGTTTAGGAGATATAGCCATCTTAGTATTTCGTTTTTTTTTTTCTGGTGCATAAAATGACCCACGCAGACGCCTAGTTTAGGAAATATAACCATTTTTGTGTTTTTTGAAGTTTTTTTTTCCGGTGCATAAAATGACTCCCTCAGACGCCTAGTTTAGGAGATATAGCCATTTTAGAATTTTGAATTCTTTTTTCTGGTGCATAGAATGACCCACGCAGACGCCTAGTTTAGGAGATATAGCCATTTTTGTGTTTTGAAGTTTTTCTGGTGCATAAAATGCCCCCCGCAGACGCCTAGTGTAGGAAATATCGCTAGATTAGTATTTTGAATTTTTTTTTTCTGGTGCATAAAATGACCCACGCAGACGCCTAGTTTAGGAGATATAGCAATTTTTGTGTTTTTTGAAGTTTTTTTTTCTGGTGCATAAAATGACCCTCGCAGACGCCTAGTTTAGGTGATATAGCCATTTTAGAATTTTGAATTCTTTTTTCTGGTGCATAAAATGACCCACGCAGACGCCTAGTTTAGGAGATATAGCCATCTTAGTACTTCGATTTTTTTTTTCTGGTGCATAAAATGACCCACGCAGACGCCTTTTTTAGGAGATATAACCATTTTTGTGTTCTTTGAAGTTTTTTTTTCCGGTGCATAAAATGACCCCCGCAGACGCCTAGTTTAGGAGATATAGCCATTTTAGAATTTTGAATTCTTTTTTCTGGTGCATAAAATGACCCACGCAGACTCCTAGTTTAGGAGGTATAGCCATTTTAGAATTTTGAATTCTTTTTTCTGGTGCATAAAATGACCCACGCAGACGCCTAGTTTAGGAGATATAGCCATTTTAGTGTTTTGAAGTTTTTCTGGTGCATAAAATGCCCCCCGCAGACGCCTAGTGTAGGAAATATCGCTAGTTTAGTATTTTGAATTTTTTTTTCTGGTGTATAAAATGACCCACGCAGACGCTTAGTTTGGGAGATATAGCCATTTTTGTGTTTTGAAGTTTTTCTGGTGCATAAAGTGACCCCCGCAGACGACTAGTGTAGGAAATATCGCTAGTTTAGTATTTTGAATTTTTTTTTTCTGGTGTATAAAATGACCCACGCAGACGCCTAGTTTAGGAGATATAGCCATTTTTGTGTTTTGAAGTTTTTCTGGTGCATAAAGTGACCCCCGCAGACGACTAGTGTAGGAAATATCGCTAGTTTAGTATTTTGAATTTTTTTTTGCTGGTGCATAAAATGACCCCCGCAGACGCCTAGTTTAGGAGATATAGCCATTTTTGTGTTTTTTGAAGTTTTTTTTCTGGTGCATAAAATGCCCCCCGCAGACGCCTAGTGTAGGAAATATCGCTAGTTTAGTATTTTGAATTTTGTTTTTCTGGTGCATAAAATGACCCCCGCAGACGCCTAGCTTAAGAGATACAGCCATTTTAGTGTTTTTAATTTTCATTTTTAATTTATTTTTTTTGGTGCATAAAATGACCCCCGCAGACCACTAGCTTAAGAGATACAGCCATTTTAGTGTTTTTAATTTTCGGTGCATAAAATGACCCCCGCAGACGCCTAGTTTAGGAGATATAGCCATCTTAGTATTTCGATTTTTTTTTCTGGTGCATAAAATGACCCACGCAGACGCCTAGTTTAGGAGATATAGCCATTTAACTATTTTGATTTTTTTTTTTGGTACTTAAAATGACCCCCGCAGACCCGACTCCCAGTTAAGGAGATATAGTCATTTTAGGGTTTTGAATTTTTTTTTCTGGTGCATAAAATGACCCCCGCGACGACTAGTTTAGGAGATATAGCCATTTAAGTATTTTGAATTTTTTTTTCTGGTGCATAAAATGACCCCCGCAGACGCCTAGTTTACGAGATATAGCAATTTTAGTGTTTTGATTTTTTTTTTCTGGTGCATAAAATGACCCACGCAGACGACTAGTTTAGGAGATATAGCCATTTTAGTATTTTGAATTTTTTTTTTCTGGTGCATAACATGACCCACGCAGATGCCTAGTTTAGGAGATACAGCCATTTTTGTATTTTTTGAGGTTTTTTTTTCTGGTGCATAAAATGACCCACGCAGACGCCTAGTTTAGGAGATATTGCCATTTTTGTAGTTTTTGAAGTTTTTTTTTTTGGTGCATAAAATGACCCACGCATACGCCTAGTTTAGGAGATATAGCCATTTTAGTATTTTGAATTTTATTTTTCTGGTACATAAAATGACCCCCGTAGACGCCTAGTTTAGGAGATATAGCCATTTTAGTATTTAGAATTTCTTTTTTTTCTGGTGCATAAAATGACTCCGCAGACCCCTAGTTTAGGAGATATAGCCCATTTTAGTATTTTGAATTTTTTTTTCTCTTGCATAAAATGACCCCGGCGACGACTAGTTTAGGAGATATAGCCATTTTAGTATTTTGAATTTTTTTTTCTGGTGCATAAAATGACCCACGCAGACGCCTAGTTTAGGAGATATAGCCATTTTTGTGTTTTTTGAAGTTTTTTTTTCTGGTGCATAAAATGACCCCCGCAGACGCCTAGTTTAGGAGATATAGCCATTTTAGTATTTTGAATTTTTTTGTCTGGTGCATAAAATGACCCACGCCGACACCTAGTTTAGGAGATATAGCCATTTCAGTATTTTGAATTTTTTTTTTCCCGACGCATAGTTAAGGAGATATAGAAATTTCAGTGTTTTGAATTTTTTTTCCGGTGCATAAAATGACCCCCGCGACGACTAGTTTAGGAGATATAGCCATTTTAGTATTTTGAATTTTTTTTTCTGGTGCATAAAATGACCCACGCAGACGCCTAGTTTAGGAGATATAGCCATTTTTGTGTTTTTTGAAGTTTTTTTTTCTGGTGCATAAAATGACCCCCGCAGACGCCTAGTTTAGGAGATATAGCAATTTTAGTATTTTGAATTTTTTTGTCTGGTGCATAAAATGACCCACGTCGACACCTAGTTTAGGAGATATAGCCATTTCAGTATTTTGAATTTTTTTTTCTGGTGCATAAAATGACCCACGCAGACGCCTAGTTTAGGAGATATAGCCATTTTTGTGTTTTATGAAGTTTTTTTTTCTGGTGCATAAAATGACCCCCGCAGACGCCTAGTTTAGGAGATATAGCCATTTTAGAATTTTGAATTCTTTTTTCTGGTGCATAAAATGACCCACGCAGACGCCTAGTTTAGGAGATATAGCTACTTTAGTGTTTTGAAGTTTTTCTGGTGCATAAAATGCCCCCCGCAGACGCCTAGTGTAGGAAATATCGCTAGATTAGTATTTTGAATTTTTTTTTCCTGGTGCATAAAATGACCCACGCAGACGCCTAGTTTAGGAGATATAGCAATTTTTGTGTTTTTTGAAGTTTTTTTTTCTGGTGCATAAAATGACCCTCGCAGACGCCTAGTTTAGGTGATATAGCCATTTTAGAATTTTGAATTCTTTTTTCTGGTGCATAAAATGACCCACGCAGACGCCTAGTTTAGGAGATATAGCCATCTTAGTACTTCGATTTTTTTTTTCTGGTGCATAAAATGACCCACGCAGACGCCTAGTTTAGGAGATATAACCATTTTTGTGTTCTTTGAAGTTTTTTTTTCCGGTGCATAAAATGACCCCCGCAGACGCCTAGTTTAGGAGATATAGCCATTTTAGAATTTTGAATTCTTTTTTCTGGTGCATAAAATGACCCACGCAGACTCCTAGTTTAGGAGGTATAGCCATTTTAGAATTTTAAATTCTTTTTTCTGGTGCATAAAATGACCCACGCAGACGCCTAGTTTAGGAGATATAACCATTTTTGTGTTTTTTGAAGTTTTTTTTTCCGGTGCATAAAATGACCCCCGCAGACGCCTAGTTTAGGAGATATAGCCATTTTAGAATTTTGAATTCTTTTTTCTGGTGCATAAAATGACCCACGCAGACGCCTAGTTTAGGAGATATAGCCATTTTTGTATTTTTTGAAGTTTTTTTTTCTGGTGCATAAAATGACCCCCGCGACGCCTAGTTTAGGAGATATAGCCATTTAACTATTTTGATTTTTTTTTTTGGTACTTAAAATGACCCCCGCAGACCCGACTCCCAGTTAAGGAGATATAGTCATTTTAGGGTTTTGAATTTTTTTTTCTGGTGCATAAAATAACCCCCGCGACGACTAGTTTAGGAGATATAGCCATTTAAGTATTTTGAATTTTTTTTTTCTGGTGCATAAAATGACCCCCGCAGACGCCTAGTTTAGGAGATATAGCAATTTTAGTGTTTTGATTTTTTTTTTCTGGTGCATAAAATGACCCCCGCAGACGCCTAGTTTAGGAGATATAGCCATTTTAGAATTTTGAATTCTTTTTTCTGGTGCATAAAATGACCCACGCAGACGCCTAGTTTAGGAGATATAGCCACTTTAGTGTTTTGAAGTTTTTCTGGTGCATAAAATGCCCCCCGCAGACGCCTAGTGTAGGAAATATCGCTAGATTAGTATTTTGAATTTTTTTTTCCTGGTGCATAAAATGACCCACGCAGACGCCTAGTTTAGGAGATATAGCAATTTTTGTGTTTTTTGAAGTTTTTTTTTCTGGTGCATAAAATGACCCTCGCAGACGCCTAGTTTAGGTGATATAGCCATTTTAGAATTTTGAATTCTTTTTTCTGGTGCATAAAATGACCCACGCAGACGCCTAGTTTAGGAGATATAGCCATCTTAGTACTTCGATTTTTTTTTTCTGGTGCATAAAATGACCCACGCAGACGCCTAGTTTAGGAGATATAACCATTTTTGTGTTCTTTGAAGTTTTTTTTTCCGGTGCATAAAATGACCCCCGCAGACGCCTAGTTTAGGAGATATAGCCATTTTAGAATTTTGAATTCTTTTTTCTGGTGCATAAAATGACCCACGCAGACTCCTAGTTTAGGAGGTATAGCCATTTTAGAATTTTAAATTCTTTTTTCTGGTGCATAAAATGACCCACGCAGACGCCTAGTTTAGGAGATATAACCATTTTTGTGTTTTTTGAAGTTTTTTTTTCCGGTGCATAAAATGACCCCCGCAGACGCCTAGTTTAGGAGATATAGCCATTTTAGAATTTTGAATTCTTTTTTCTGGTGCATAAAATGACCCACGCAGACGCCTAGTTTAGGAGATATAGCCATTTTTGTATTTTTTGAAGTTTTTTTTTCTGGTGCATAAAATGACCCCCGCGACGCCTAGTTTAGGAGATATAGCCATTTAACTATTTTGATTTTTTTTTTTGGTACTTAAAATGACCCCCGCAGACCCGACTCCCAGTTAAGGAGATATAGTCATTTTAGGGTTTTGAATTTTTTTTTCTGGTGCATAAAATAACCCCCGCGACGACTAGTTTAGGAGATATAGCCATTTAAGTATTTTGAATTTTTTTTTTCTGGTGCATAAAATGACCCCCGCAGACGCCTAGTTTAGGAGATATAGCAATTTTAGTGTTTTGATTTTTTTTTTCTGGTGCATAAAATGACCCACGCAGACGACTAGTTTAGGAGATATAGCCATTTTAGTATTTTGAATTTTTTTTTTCTGGTGCATAACATGACCCACGCAGATGCCTAGTTTAGGAGATACAGCCATTTTTGTATTTTTTGAGGTTTTTTTTTCTGGTGCATAAAATGACCCACGCAGACGCCTAGTTTAGGAGATATTGCCATTTTTGTAGTTTTTGAAGTTTTTTTTTCTGGTGCATAAAATGACCCACGCATACGCCTAGTTTAGGAGATATAGCCATTTTAGTATTTTGAATTTTATTTTTCTGGTACATAAAATGACCCCCGTAGACGCCTAGTTTAGGAGATATAGCCATTTTAGTATTTAGAATTTCTTTTTTTTCTGGTGCATAAAATGACTCCGCAGACCCCTAGTTTAGGAGATATAGCCCATTTTAGTATTTTGAATTTTTTTTTCTCTTGCATAAAATGACCCCGGCGACGACTAGTTTAGGAGATATAGCCATTTTAGTATTTTGAATTTTTTTTTCTGGTGCATAAAATGACCCACGCAGACGCCTAGTTTAGGAGATATAGCCATTTTTGTGTTTTTTGAAGTTTTTTTTTTCTGGTGCATAAAATGACCCCCGCAGACGCCTAGTTTAGGAGATATAGCCATTTTAGTATTTTGAATTTTTTTGTCTGGTGCATAAAATGACCCACGCCGACACCTAGTTTAGGAGATATAGCCATTTCAGTATTTTGAATTTTTTTTTCCCGACGCATAGTTAAGGAGATATAGAAATTTCAGTGTTTTGAATTTTTTTTTCCGGTGCATAAAATGACCCCCGCGACGACTAGTTTAGGAGATATAGCCATTTTAGTATTTTGAATTTTTTTTTCTGGTGCATAAAATGACCCACGCAGACGCCTAGTTTAGGAGATATAGCCATTTTTGTGTTTTTTGAAGTTTTTTTTTCTGGTGCATAAAATGACCCCCGCAGACGCCTAGTTTAGGAGATATAGCCGTTTTAGTATTTTTAATTTTTTTTTTTTGGTGCATAAAATGACCCCCGCAGCCCACTAGCTTAGGAGATACAGTCATTTTAGTGTTTTTAATTTTCGGTGCATAAAATGACCCCCGCAGACGCCTAGTTTATTAGATATAGCCATCTTAGTATTTCGATTTTTTTTTCTGGTGCATAAAATGACACACGCAGACGCCTAGTTTAGGAGATATAACCATTTTTGTGTTTTTTGAAGTTTTTTTTTCCGGTGCATGAAATGACCCCAGCAGACGCGTGGTTTAGGAGATATAGCCATTTTAGAATTTTGAATTCTTTTTTCTGGTGCATAAAATGACCCACGCAGACGCCTAGTTTAGGAGATATAGCCATTTTTGTGGTTTGAAGTTTTTCTGGTGCATAAAATGCCCCCGCAGACGCCTAGTGTAGGAAATATCGCTAGTTTAGTATTTTGAATTTTGTTTTTCTGGTGCATAAAATGACCCCCGCAGACGCCTAGTTTAGGAGATATAGCCATCTTAGTATTCTGATTTTTTTCTTCTGGTGCATAAAATGACCCCCGCAGACGCCTAGTTTAAGAGATATTGCCGTATTAGTATTTTTAATTTTTTTTTTTTGGTGCATAAAATGACCCCCGCAGACCAGTAGCTTAGGAGATACAGCCATTTTAGTGTTTTTAATTTTCGGTGCATAAAATGACCCCCGCAGACGCCTAGTTTAGGAGATATAGCCATCTTAGTATTTTGATTTTTTTTTCTGGTGCATAAAATGACCAACGCAGACCCGACGCCTAGTTAAGGAGGTATAGTCATTTTAGAGTTTTGAATTTTTTTTTCTGGTGCATAAAATGACCCCCGCGACGACTAGTTTAGGAGATATAGCCATTTAGGTATTTTGAATTTTTTTTTCTGGTGCATAAAATGACCCCCGCAGACGCCTAGTTTAGGAGATATAGGCATTTTAGTATTTTGAATTTTTTTTTTCTGGTGCATAAAATGACCCACGCAGACGCCTAGTTTAGGAGATATACACATTTTAGTATTTTGAATTTTTTTTCTGGTGCATAAAATGACCCACGCAGACGCCTAGTTTAGGAGATATAGCCATTTATGTATTTTTTGAAGTTTTTTTTTCTGGTGCATAAAATGACCCCCGCGACGCCTAGTTTAGGAGATATAGCCATTTAACTATTTTGATTTTTTTTTTCTGGTGCATAAAATGACCCCCGAAGACGCATAGTTTGGGAGAAATAGCCATTTTTGTAGTTTGAATTTATTTTTTCTGGTGCATAAAATGACCCCCGCAGACGCCTAGTTTAGGAGATATAGCCATTTAACTATTTTGATTTTTTTTTCTGGTGCATAAAATGACCCCCGCGACGCCTAGTTTAGGAGATATAGCCATTTAACTATTTTGATTTTTTTTTTCTGGTGCATAAAATGACCCACGCAGACGCCTAGTTTAGGAGATATAGCCATTTTAGTATTTTGAATTTTTTTTTTCTGGTGCATAAAATGACCCCCGCAGACGCCTAGTTTAGGAGATATAGCCATTTTAGTATTTTGAATTTTTTTTTCTGGTGCATAAAATGACCCACGCAGACGCCTAGTTTAGGAGATATAGCCATTTATGTATTTTTTGAAGTTTTTTTTTCTGGTGCATAAAATGACCCCCGCGACGCCTAGTTTAGGAGATATAGCCATTTAACTATTTTGATTTTTTTTTTCTGGTGCATAAAATGACCCCCGAAGACGCATAGTTTGGGAGAAATAGCCATTTTTGTAGTTTGAATTTATTTTTTCTGGTGCATAAAATGACCCCCGCAGACGCCTAGTTTAGGAGATATAGCCATTTAACTATTTTGATTTTTTTTTCTGGTGCATAAAATGACCCCCGCAGACCCGACGCCTTGTTAAGGAGTTATAGTCATTTTAGTGTTTTGAATTTTTTTTTCTGGTGCATAAGATGACCCCCGCGACGTCTAGTTTAGGAGATACAGCCATTAAAGTATTTTGAATTTTTTTTTCTGGTGCATAAAATGACCCTCGCAGACGCCTAGTTTAGGAGATATAGCCATTTTAGTATTTTGAATTTTTTTTTCTGGTGCATAAAATGACCCCCGCAGACGCCTAGTTTAGGAGATATAGCCATTTTAGTATTTTGAATTTTTTTTCTGGGGCATAAAATGACCCACGCAGATGCCTAGTTTAGGAAAAAAAGCCATTTATGTATTTTTTGAAGTTTTTTTTTCTGGTGCATAAAATGACCCCCGCGACGCCTAGTTTAGGAGATATAGCCATTTTAGTATTTAGAATTTCTTTTTTTTCTGGTGCATAAAATGACTCCGCAGACCCCTAGTTTAGGAGATATAGCCCATTTTAGTATTTTGAATTTTTTTTTCTCTTGCATAAAATGACCCCGGCTGACGCCTAGTTTAGGAGGTATAGCCCATTTTAGTATTTTGATTTTTTTTTCTGGTGCATAAAATGACCCCCGCAGACCCGACGCATAGTTAAGGAGATATAGAAATTTCAGTGTTTTGAATTTTTTTTTCCGGTGCATAAAATGACCCCCGCGACGACTGGTTTAGGAGATATAGCCATTTTAGTATTTTGAATTTTTTTTTCTGGTGCATAAAATGACCCACGCAGACGCCTAGTTTAGGAGATATAGCCATTTTTGTGTTTTTTGAAGTTTTTTTTTCTGGTGCATAAAATGACCCCCGCAGACGCCTAGTTTAGGAGATATAGCCATTTTAGTATTTTGAATTTTTTTGTCTGGTGCATAAAATGACCCACGCCGACACCTAGTTTAGGAGATATAGCCATTTCAGTATTTTGAATTTTTTTTTCTGGTGCATAAAATGACCCACGCAGACGCCTAGTTTAGGAGATATAGCCATTTTTGTATTTTTTGATTTTATATTTTCTGGTGCATAAAATGACCCCCGCCGACGACTAGTGTAGGAAATATCGCTAGTTTAGTATTTTGAATTTTTTTTTGCTGGTGCATAAAATGACCCCCGCAGACGCCTAGTTTAGGAGATATAGTCATTTTTGTGTTTTTTGAAGTTTTTTTTTTCTGGTGCATAAAATGACCCCCGCAGACGCCTAGTTTAGGAGATATAGCCATTTTAGAATTTTGAATTCTTTTTTCTGGTGAATAAAATGACCCACGCAGACGCCTAGTTTAGGAGATATAGCCATGTTAGTGTTTTGAAGTTTTTCTGGTGCATAAAATGCCCCCCGCAGACGCCTAGTGTAGGAAATATCGCTAGTTTAGTATTTTGAATTTTGTTTTTCTGGTGCATAAAATGACCCAGGCAGACGCCTAGTTTAGGAGATATAGTCATTTTTGTGTTTTTTGAAGTTTTTTTTTTCTGGTGCATAAAATGACCCCCGCAGACGCCTAGTTTAGGAGATATAGCCATTTTAGAATTTTGAATTCTTTTTTCTGGTGCATAAAATGACCCACGCAGACGCCTAGTTTAGGAGATATAGCCATTTTAGTGTTTTGAAGTTTTTCTGGTGCATAAAATGCCCCCCGCAGACGCCTAGTGTAGGAAATATCGCTAGTTTAGTATTTTGAATTTTTTTTTTTCTGGTGTATAAAATGACCCACGCAGACGCTTAGTTTAGGAGATATAGCCATTTTTGTGTTTTGAAGTTTTTCTGGTGCATAAAGTGACCCCCGTAGACGACTAGTGTAGGAAATATCGCTAGTTTAGTATTTTGAATTTTTTTTTTCTGGTGTATAAAATGACCCACGCAGACGCCTAGTTTAGGAGATATAGCCATTTTTGTGTTTTGAAGTTTTTCTGGTGCATAAAGTGACCCCCGCAGACGAATAGTGTAGGAAATATCGCTAGTTTAGTATTTTGAATTTTTTTTTGCTGGTGCATAAAATGACCCCCGCAGACGCCTAGTTTAGGAGATATAGCCATTTTTGTGTTTTTTGAAGTTTTTTTTTCTGGTGCATAAAATGCCCCCCGCAGACGCCTAGTGTAGGAAATATCGCTAGTTTAGTATTTTGAATTTTGTTTTTCTGGTGCATAAAATGACCCCCGCAGACGCCTAGTTTAGGAGATATAGCCGTTTTAGCATTTTTAATTTATTTTTTTTGGTGCATAAAATGACCCCCGCAGACCACTAGCTTAAGAGATACAGCCATTTTAGTGTTTTTGATTTTCGGTGCATAAAATGACCCCCGCAGACGCCTAGTTTAGGAGATATAGCCATCTTAGTATTTCGATTTTTTTTTCTGGTGCATAAAATGACCCACGCAGACGCCTAGTTTAGGAGATATAACCATTTTTGTGTTTTTTGAAGGTTTTTTTTTCCGGTGCATAAAATGACCCCCGCAGACGCCTAGTTTAGGCGATATAGCCATTTTAGAATTTTGAATTCTTTTTTCTGGTGCATAAAATGACCCACGCAGACGCCCAGTTTAGGAGATATAGCCATCTTAGCATTTCGATTTTTTTTTTCTGGTGCATAAAATGACCCACGCAGACGCCTAGTTTAGGAGATATAACCATTTTTGTGTTTTTTGAAGTTTTTTTTTCCGGTGCATAAAATGACCCCCGCAGACGCCTAGTTTAGGAGATATAGCCATTTTAGAATTTTGAATTCTTTTTTCTGGTGCATAAAATGACCCACGCAGACGCCTAGTTTAGGAGATATAGCCATTTTTGTATTTTTTGAAGTTTTTTTTTCTGGTGCATAAAATGACCCCCGCGACGCCTAGTTTAGGAGATATAGCCATTTAACTATTTTGATTTTTTTTTTTGGTACTTAAAATGACCCCCGCAGACCCGACTCCCAGTTAAGGAGATATAGTCATTTTAGGGTTTTGAATTTTTTTTTCTGGTGCATAAAATGACCCCCGCGACGACTAGTTTAGGAGATATAGCCATTTAAGTATTTTGAATTTTTTTTTCTGGTGCATAAAATGACCCCCGCAGACGCCTAGTTTAGGAGATATAGCAATTTTAGTGTTTTGATTTTTTTTTTCTAGTGCATAAAATGACCCACGCAGACGACTAGTTTAGGAGATATAGCCATTTTAGTATTTTGAATTTTTTTTTTCTGGTGCATAACATGACCCACGCAGATGCCTAGTTTAGGAGATACAGCCATTTTTGTATTTTTTGAGGTTTTTTTTTCTGGTGCATAAAATGACCCACGCAGACGCCTAGTTTAGGAGATATTGCCATTTTTGTAGTTTTTGAAGTTTTTTTTTCTGGTGCATAAAATGACCCACGCATACGCCTAGTTTAGGAGATATAGCCATTTTAGTATTTTGAATTTTATTTTTCTGGTACATAAAATGACCCCCGTAGACGCCTAGTTTAGGAGATATAGCCATTTTAGTATTTAGAATTTCTTTTTTTTCTGGTGCATAAAATGACTCCGCAGACCCCTAGTTTAGGAGATATAGCCCATTTTAGTATTTTGAATTTTTTTTTCTCTTGCATAAAATGACCCCGGCAGACGCCTAGTTTAGGAGGTATAGCCCATTTTAGTATTTTGATTTTTTTTTCTGGTGCATAAAATGACCCCCGCAGACCCGACGCATAGTTAAGGAGATATAGAAATTTCAGTGTTTTGAATTTTTTTTTCCGGTGCATAAAATGACCCCCGCGACGACTAGTTTAGGAGATATAGCCATTTTAGTATTTTGAATTTTTTTTTCTGGTGCATAAAATGACCCACGCAGACGCCTAGTTTAGGAGATATAGCCATTTTTGTGTTTTTTGAAGTTTTTTTTTCTGGTGCATAAAATGACCCCCGCAGACGCCTAGTTTAGGAGATATAGCCATTTTAGTATTTTGAATTTTTTGGTCTGGTGCATAAAATGACCCACGCCGACACCTAATTTAGGAGATATAGCCATTTCAGTATTTTGAATTTTTTTTTTCTGGTGCATAAAATGACCCACGCAGACGCCTAGTTTAGGAGATATAGAAATTATTGTATTTTTTGATTTTATTTTTTCTGGTGCATAAAATGACCCCCGCAGACGACTAGTGTAGGAAATATCGCTAGTTTAGTATTTTGAATTTTTTTTTTCTGGTGCATAAAATGACCCACGCAGACGCCTAGTTTAGGAGATATAGCCATTTTTGTGTTTTATGAAGTTTTTTTTTCTGGTGCATAAAATGACCCCCGCAGACGCCTAGTTTAGGAGATATAGCCATTTTAGAATTTTGAATTCTTTTTTCTGGTGCATAAAATGACCCACGCAGACGCCTAGTTTAGGAGATATAGCCATTTTAGTGTTTTGAAGTTTTTCTGGTGCATAAAATGCCCCCCGCAGACGCCTAGTGTAGGAAATATCGCTAGTTTAGTATTTTGAATTTTGTTTTTCTGGTGCATAAAATGACCCCCGCAGACGCCTAGTTTAGGAGATATAGCCGTTTTAGCATTTTTAATTTTTTTTTTTTGGTGCATAAAATGACCCCCGCAGACCACTAGCTTAGGAGATACAGTCATTTTAGTGTTTTTAATTTTCGGTGCATAAAGTGACCCCCGCAGACGCCTAGTTTATTAGATATAGGGATCTTAGTATTTCGATTTTTTTTTCTGGTGCATAAAATGACACACGCAGACGCCTAGTTTAGGAGATATAACCATTTTGGTGTTTTATGAAGTTTTTTTTTCCGGTGCATAAAATGACCCCAGCAGACGCCTAGTTTAGGAGATATAGCCATTTTAGAATTTTGAATTCTTTTTTCTGGTGCATAAAATGACCCACGCAGACGCCTAGTTTAGGAGATATAGCCATTTTTGTGTTTTATGAAGTTTTTTTTTCCGGTGCATAAAATGACCCCAGCAGACGCCTAGTTTAGGAGATATAGCCATTTTAGAATTTTGAATTCTTTTTTCTGGTGCATAAAATGACCCACGCAGACGCCTAGTTTAGGAGATATAGCCATTTTTGTGGTTTGAAGTTTTTCTGGTGAATAAATGCCCCCGCAGACGCCTAGTGTAGGAAATATCGCTAGTTTAGTATTTTGAATTTTGTTTTTCTGGTGCATAAAATGACCCCCGCAGACGCCTAGTTTAGGAGATATAGCCATCTTAGTATTCTGATTTTTTTCTTCTGGTGCATAAAATGACCCCCGCAGACGCCTAGTTTAAGAGATATTGCCGTATTAGTATTTTTAATTTTTTTTTTTTGGTGCATAAAATGACCCCCGCAGACCAGTAGCTTAGGAGATACAGCCATTTTAGTGTTTTTAATTTTCGGTGCATAAAATGACCCCCGCAGACGCCTAGTTTAGGAGATATAGCCATCTTAGTATTTTGATTTTTTTTTCTGGTGCATAAAATGACCAACGCAGACCCGACGCCTAGTTAAGGAGGTATAGTCATTTTAGAGTTTTGAATTTTTTTTTCTGGTGCATAAAATGACCCCCGCGACGACTAGTTTAGGAGATATAGCCATTTAGGTATTTTGAATTTTTTTTTCTGGTGCATAAAATGACCCCCGCAGACGCCTAGGTTAGGAGATATAGGCATTTTAGTATTTTGAATTTTTTTTTTCTGGTGCATAAAATGACCCACGCAGACGCCTAGTTTAGGAGATATACACATTTTAGTATTTTGAATTTTTTTTCTGGTGCATAAAATGACCCACGCAGACGCCTAGTTTAGGAGATATAGCCATTTTTGTATTTTTTGAAGTTTTTTTTTCTGGTGCATAAAATGACCCACGCAGACGCCTAGTTTAGGAGATATAGCCATTTTTGTGTGTTTTGAATTTTTTTTTTCTGGTGCATAAAATGACCCCCGAAGACGCATAGTTTGGGAGAAATAGCCATTTTTGTAGTTTGAGTTTATTTTTTCTGGTGACCCCCGCAGACGCCTAGTTTAGGAGATATAGCCATTTAACTATTTTGATTTTTTTTTCTGGTGCATAAAATGACCCCCGCAGACCCGACGCCTTGTTAAGGAGTTATAGTCATTTTAGTGTTTTGAATTTTTTTTTCTGGTGCATAAGATGACCCCCGCGACGTCTAGTTTAGGAGTTACAGCCATTAAAGTATTTTGAATTTTTTTTTCTGGTGCATAAAATGACCCTCGCAGACGCCTAGTTTAGGAGATATAGCCATTTTAGTATTTTGAATTTTTTTTTCTGGTGCATAAAATGACCCCCGCAGACGCCTAGTTTAGGAGATATAGCCATTTTAGTATTTTGAATTTTTTTTCTGGGGCATAAAATGACCCACGCAGACGCCTAGTTTAGGAGATATAGCCATTTATGTATTTTTTGAAGTTTTTTTTTCTGGTGCATAAAATGACCCCCGCGACGCCTAGTTTAGGAGATATAGCCATTTTAGTATTTAGAATTTCTTTTTTTTCTGGTGCATAAAATGACTCCGCAGACCCCTAGTTTAGGAGATATAGCCCATTTTAGTATTTTGAATTTTTTTTTCTCTTGCATAAAATGACCCCGGCAGACGCCTAGTTTAGGAGGTATAGCCCATTTTAGTATTTTGATTTTTTTTTCTGGTGCATAAAATGACCCCCGCAGACCCGACGCATAGTTAAGGAGATATAGAAATTTCAGTGTTTTGAATTTTTTTTTCCGGTGCATAAAATGACCCCCGCGACGACTGGTTTAGGAGATATAGCCATTTTAGTATTTTGAATTTTTTTTTCTGGTGCATAAAATGACCCACGCAGACGCCTAGTTTAGGAGATATAGCCATTTTTGTGTTTTTTGAAGTTTTTTTTTCTGGTGCATAAAATGACCCCCGCAGACGCCTAGTTTAGGAGATATAGCCATTTTAGTATTTTGAATTTTTTTGTCTGGTGCATAAAATGACCCACGCCGACACCTAGTTTAGGAGATATAGCCATTTCAGTATTTTGAATTTTTTTTTTCTGGTGCATAAAATGACCCACGCAGACGCCTAGTTTAGGAGATATAGCCATTTTTGAATTTTTTGATTTTATATTTTCTGGTGCATAAAATGACCCCCGCAGACGACTAGTGTAGGAAATATCACTAGTTTAGTATTTTGAATTTTTTTTTGCTGGTGCATAAAATGACCCCCGCAGACGCCTAGTTTAGGAGATATAGTCATTTTTGTGTTTTTTGAAGTTTTTTTTTTCTGGTGCATAAAATGACCCCCGCATACGCCTAGTTTAGGAGATATAGCCATTTTAGAATTTTGAATTCTTTTTTCTGGTGCATAAAATGACCCACGCAGACGCCTAGTTTAGGAGATATAGCCATTTTTGTGGTTTGAAGTTTTTCTGGTGCATAAAATGCCCCCGCAGACGCCTAGTGTAGGAAATATCGCTAGTTTAGTATTTTGAATTTTGTTTTACTGGTGCATAAAATGACCCCCGCAGACGACTAGTTTAGGAGATATAGCCATCTTAGTATTCTGATTTTTTTCTTCTGGTGCATAAAATAACCCCCGCAGACGCCTAGTTTAGGAGATATTGCCGTATTAATATTTTTAATTTTTTTTTTTTGTGCATAAAATGACCCCCGCAGACCAGTAGTTTAGGAGATACAGCCATTTTAGTGTTTTTAATTTTCGGTGCATAAAATGACCCCCGCAGACGCCTAGTTTAGGAGATATAGCCATCTTAGTATTTCGATTTTTTTTTCTGGTGCATAAAATGACCCACGCAGACGCCTAGTTTAGGAGATATAGCCGTTTTAGTATTTTTAATTTTTTTTTTTGGTGCATAAAATGACCCCCGCAGCCCACTAGCTTAGGAGATACAGTCATTTTAGTGTTTTTAATTTTCGGTGCATAAAATGACCCCCGCAGACGCCTAGTTTATTAGATATAGCCATCTTAGTATTTCGATTTTTTTTTCTGGTGCATAAAATGACCCACGCAGACGCCTAGTTTAGGAGATATAACCATTTTTGTGTTTTTTGAAGTTTTTTTTTCCGGTGCATAAAATGACCCCATCAGACGCCTAGTTTAGGAGATATAGCCATTTTAGAATTTTGAATTCTTTTTTCTGGTGCATAAAATGACCCACGCAGACGCCTAGTTTAGGAGATATAGCCATTTTTGTGGTTTGAAGTTTTTCTGGTGCATAAAATGCCCCCGCAGACGCCTAGTGTAGGAAAAATCGCTAGTTTAGTATTTTGAATTTTGTTTTTCTGGTGCATAAAATGACCCCCGCAGACGACTAGTTTAGGAGATATAGCCATCTTAGTATTCTGATTTTTTTCTTCTGGTGCATAAAATAACCCCCGCAGACGCCTAGTTTAGGAGATATTGCCGTATTAATATTTTTAATTTTTTTTTTTTGTGCATAAAATGACCCCCGCAGACCAGTAGTTTAGGAGATACAGCCATTTTAGTGTTTTTAATTTTCGGTGCATAAAATGACCCCCGCAGACGCCTAGTTTAGGAGATATAGCCATCTTAGTATTTTGATTTTTTTTTCTGGTGCATAAAATGACCAACGCAGACCCGACGCCTAGTTAAGGAGGTATAGTCATTTTAGAGTTTTGAATTTTTTTTCTGGTGCATAAAATGACCCCCGCGACGACTAGTTTAGGAGATATAGCCATTTAGGTATTTTGAATTTTTTTTTCTGGTGCATAAAATGACCCCCGCAGACGCCTAGTTTAGGAGATATAGGCATTTTAGTATTTTGAATTTTTTTTTCTGGTGCATAAAATGACCCACGCAGACGCCTAGTTTAGGAGATATACACATTTTAGTATTTTGAATTTTTTTTCTGGTGCATAAAATGACCCACGCAGACGCCTAGTTTAGGAGATATAGCCATTTGTGTGTGTTTTGAATTTTTTTTTTCTGGTGCATAAAATGACCCCCGAAGACGCATAGTTTGGGAGAAATAGCCATTTTTGTAGTTTGAATTTATTTTTTCTGGTGCATAAAATGACCCCCGCAGACGCCTAGTTTAGGAGATATAGCCATTTAACTATTTTGATTTTTTTTTCTGGTGCATAAAATGACCCCCGCAGACCCGACGCCTTGTTAAGGAGTTATAGTCATTTTAGTGTTTTGAATTTTTTTTTCTGGTGCATAAGATGACCCCCGCGACGTCTAGTTTAGGAGATACAGCCATTAAAGTATTTTGAATTTTTTTTTCTGGTGCATAAAATGACCCTCGCAGACGCCTAGTTTAGGAGATATAGCCATTTTAGTATTTTGAATTTTTTTTTTCTGGTGCATAAAATGACCCCCGCAGACGCCTAGTTTAGGAGATATAGCCATTTTAGTATTTTGAATTTTTTTTTCTGGTGCATAAAATGACCCACGCAGACGCCTAGTTTAGGAGATATAGCCATTTATGTATTTTTTGAAGTTTTTTTTTCTGGTGCATAAAATGACCCTCGCAGACGCCTAGTTTAGGAGATATCGCCATTAAAGTATTTTGAATTTTTTTTTTCTGGTGCATAAAATGACCTCTGCGACGAATAGTTTAGGAGATATAGCCATTTAAGTATTTTGAATTTTTTTTTCTGGTGCATAAAATGACCCCCGCAGACGCCTAGTTTAGGAGATATAGCCATTTTAGTATTTTGAATTTTTTTTTTCTGGTGCATAAAATGACCCACGCAGACGCCTACTTTAAGAGATATAACCATTTTAGTATTTTGAATTTTTTTTTCTGGTGCATAAAATGACCCACGCAGACTCATAGGTTAGGAGATATAGCCATTTTAGTATTTTGAATTTTTTTTTCTGGTGCATAAAATGACCCACGCAGACGCCTAGTTTAGGAGATATAGCCATTTTTGTGTTTTTTGAAGTTTTTTTTTCTGGTGCATAAAATGACCCCCGCAGACGCCTAGTTTAGGAGATATAGCCATTTTTGTATTTTGAATTTTTTTGTCTGGTGCATAAAATGACCCACGCCGACACCTAGTTTAGGAGATATAGCCATTTCAGTATTTTGAATTTTTTTTTTCTGGTGCATAAAATGACCCACGCAGACGCCTAGTTTAGGAGATATAGCCATTTTTGTATTTTTTGATTTTATATTTTCTGGTGCATAAGATGACCCCCGCAGACGACTAGTGTAGGAAATATCGCTAGTTTAGTATTTTGAATTTTTTTTTGCTGGCGCATAAAATGACCCCCGCAGACGCCTAGTTTAGGAGATATAGTCATTTTTGTGTTTTTTGAAGTTTTTTTTTTTCTGGTGCGTAAAATGACCCCCGCAGACGCCTAGTTTAGGAGATATAGCCATTTTAGAATTTTGAATTCTTTTTTCTGGTGCATAAAATGACCCACGCAGACGCCTAGTTTAGGAGATATAGCCATTTTAGTGTTTTGAAGTTTTTCTGGTGCATAAAATGCCCCCCGCAGACGCCTAGTGTAGGAAATATCGCTAGTTTAGTATTTTGAATTTTGTTTTTCTGGTGCATAAAATGACCCCCGCAGACGCCTAGTTTAGGAGATATAACCATTTTTGTGTTTTTTGAAGTTTTTTTTTCCGGTGCATAAAATGACCCCATCAGACGCCTAGTTTAGGAGATATAGGCATTTTAGTATTTTGAATTTTTTTTTCTGGTGCATAAAATGACCCACGCAGACGCCTAGTTTAGGAGATATACACATTTTAGTATTTTGAATTTTTTTTCTGGTGCATAAAATGACCCACGCAGACGCCTAGTTTAGGAGATATAGGCATTTTAGTATTTTTAATTTTTTTTTTTGGTGCATAAAATGACCCCCGCAGCCCACTAGCTTAGGAGATACAGTCATTTTAGTGTTTTTAATTTTCGGTGCATAAAATGACCCCCGCAGACGCCTAGTTTATTAGATATAGCCATCTTAGTATTTCGATTTTTTTTTCTGGTGCATAAAATGACCCACGCAGACGCCTAGTTTAGGAGATATAACCATTTTTGTGTTTTTTGAAGTTTTTTTTTCCGGTGCATAAAATGACCGCATCAGACGCCTAGTTTAGGAGATATAGCCATTTTAGAATTTTGAATTCTTTTTTCTGGTGCATAAAATGACCCACGCAGACGCCTAGTTTAGGAGATATAGCCATTTTTGTGGTTTGAAGTTTTTCTGGTGCATAAAATGCCCCCGCAGACGCCTAGTGTAGGAAATATCGCTAGTTTAGTATTTTGAATTTTGTTTTTCTGGTGCATAAAATGACCCCCGCAGACGACTAGTTTAGGAGATATAGCCATCTTAGTATTCTGATTTTTTTCTTCTGGTGCATAAAATGACCCCCGCAGACGCCTAGTTTAGGAGATATTGCCGTATTAATATTTTTAATTTTTTTTTTTTTGTGCATAAAATGACCCCCGCAGACCAGTAGTTTAGGAGATACAGCCATTTTAGTGTTTTTAATTTTCGGTGCATAAAATGACCCCCGCAGACGCCTAGTTTAGGAGATATAGCCATCTTAGTATTTTGATTTTTTTTTCTGGTGCATAAAATGACCAACGCAGAACCGACGCCTAGTTAAGGAGGTATAGTCATTTTAGAGTTTTGAATTTTTTTTCTGGTGCATAAAATGACCCCCGCGACGACTAGTTTAGGAGATATAGCCATTTAGGTATTTTGAATTTTTTTTTCTGGTGCATAAAATGACCCCCGCAGACGCCTAGTTTAGGAGATATAGGCATTTTAGTATTTTGAATTTTTTTTTCTGGTGCATAAAATGACCCA
Organism: Volucella zonaria; assembly: GCA_963966105.1. Classification (NCBI taxonomy): domain Eukaryota; kingdom Metazoa; phylum Arthropoda; class Insecta; order Diptera; family Syrphidae; genus Volucella; species Volucella zonaria. The sequence continues at coordinate 1,712,355 of CAWYQB010000254.1, read as the reverse complement.
CGCAGACGCCTAGTTTAGGAGATATACACATTTTAGTATTTTGAATTTTTTTTCTGGTGCATAAAATAGCCCACGCAGACGCCTAGTTTAGGAGATATAGAAATTTTTGTATTTTTTGAAGTTTTTTTTTCAGGTGCATAAAATGACCCACGCAGACGCCTAGTTTAGGAGATATAGCCATTTGTGTGTGTTTTGAATTTTTTTTTTCTGGTGCGTAAAATGACCCCCGAAGACGCATAGTCTGGGAGAAATAGCCATTTTTGTAGTTTGAATTTATTTTTTCTGGTGCATAAAATGACCCCCGCAGACGCCTAGTTTAGGAGATATAGCCATTTAACTATTTTGATTTTTTTTTCTGGTGCATAAAATGACCCCCGCAGACCCGACGCCTTGTTAAGGAGTTATAGTCATTTTAGTGTTTTGAATTTTTTTTTCTGGTGCATAAGATGACCCCCGCGACGTCTAGTTTAGGAGATACAGCCATTAAAGTATTTTGAATTTTTTTTTCTGGTGCATAAAATGACCCTCGCAGACGCCTAGTTTAGGAGATATAGCCATTTTAGTATTTTGAATTTTTTTTTTCTGGTGCATAAAATGACCCCCGCAGACGCCTAGTTTAGGAGATATAGCCATTTTAGTATTTTGAATTTTTTTTTCTGGTGCATAAAATGACCCACGCAGACGCCTAGTTTAGGAGATATAGCCATTTATGTATTTTTTGAAGTTTTTTTTTCTGGTGCATAAAATGACCCTCGCAGACGCCTAGTTTAGGAGATATCGCCATTAAAGTATTTTGAATTTTTTTTTTCTGGTGCATAAAATGACCTCTGCGACGAATAGTTTAGGAGATATAGCCATTTAAGTATTTTGAATTTTTTTTTCTGGTGCATAAAATGACCCCCGCAGACGCCTAGTTTAGGAGATATAGCCATTTTAGTATTTAGAATTTTTTTTTTCTGGTGCATAAAATGACCCACGCAGACGCCTACTTTAAGAGATATAACCATTTTAGTATTTTGAATTTTTTTTTCTGGTGCATAAAATGACCCACGCAGACTCATAGGTTAGGAGATATAGCCATTTTAGTATTTTGAATTTTTTTTTCTGGTGCATAAAATGACCCACGCAGACGCCTAGTTTAGGAGATATAGCCATTTTTGTGTTTTTTGAAGTTTTTTTTTCTGGTGCATAAAATGACCCCCGCAGACGCCTAGTTTAGGAGATATAGCCATTTTAGTATTTTGAATTTTTTTGTCTGGTGCATAAAATGACCCACGCCGACACCTAGTTTAGGAGATATAGCCATTTCAGTATTTTGAATTTTTTTTTTCTGGTGCATAAAATGACCCACGCAGACGCCTAGTTTAGGAGATATAGCCATTTTTGTATTTTTTGATTTTATATTTTCTGGTGCATAAAATGACCCCCGCAGACGACTAGTGTAGGAAATATCGCTAGTTTAGTATTTTGAATTTTTTTTTGCTGGTGCATAAAATGACCCCCGCAGACGCCTAGTTTAGGAGATATAGTCATTTTTGTGTTTTTTGAAGTTTTTTTTTTTCTGGTGCATAAAATGACCCCCGCAGACGCCTAGTTTAGGAGATATAGCCATTTTAGAATTTTGAATTCTTTTTTCTGGTGCATAAAATGACCCACGCAGACGCCTAGTTTAGGAGATATAGCCATTTTAGTGTTTTGAAGTTTTTCTGGTGCATAAAATGCCCCCCGCAGACGCCTAGTGTAGGAAATATCGCTAGTTTAGTATTTTGAATTTTGTTTTTCTGGTGCATAAAATGACCCCCGCAGACGCCTAGTTTAGGAGATATAGCCGTTTTAGTATTTTTAATTTTTTTTTTTGGTGCATAAAATGACCCCCGCAGCCCACTAGCTTAGGAGATACAGTCATTTTAGTGTTTTTAATTTTCGGTGCATAAAATGACCCCCGCGGACGCCTAGTTTATTAGATATAGCCATCTTAGTATTTCGATTTTTTTTTCTGGTGCTTAAAATGACCCACGCAGACGCCTAGTTTAGGAGATATAACCATTTTTGTGTTTTTTGAAGTTTTTTTTTCCGGTGCATAAAATGACCCCATCAGACGCCTAGTTTAGGAGATATAGCCATTTTAGAATTTTGAATTCTTTTTTCTGGTGCATAAAATGACCCACGCAGACGCCTAGTTTAGGAGATATAGCCATTTTTGTGGTTTGAAGTTTTTCTGGTGCATAAAATGCCCCCGCAGACGCCTAGTGTAGGAAATATCGCTAGTTTAGTATTTTGAATTTTGTTTTTCGGGTGCATAAAATGACCCCCGCAGACGACTAGTTTAGGAGATATAGCCATCTTAGTATTCTGATTTTTTTCTTCTGGTGCATAAAATGACCCCCGCAGACGCCTAGTTTAGGAGATATTGCCGTATTAATATTTTTAATTTTTTTTTTTTGGTGCATAAAATGACCCCCGCAGACCAGTAGTTTAGGAGATACAGCCATTTTAGTGTTTTTAATTTTCGGTGCATAAAATGACCCCCGCAGACGCCTAGTTTAGGAGATATAGCCATCTTAGTATTTTGATTTTTTTTTCTGGTGCATAAAATGACCAACGCAGACCCGACGCCTAGTTAAGGAGGTATAGTCATTTTAGAGTTTTGAATTTTTTTTCTGGTGCATAAAATGACCCCCGCGACGACTAGTTTAGGAGATATAGCCATTTAGGTATTTTGAATTTTTTTTCTGGTGCATAAAATGACCCCCGCAGACGCCTAGTTTAGGAGATATAGGCATTTTAGTATTTTGAATTTTTTTTTTCTGGTGCATAAAATGACCCACGCAGACGCCTAGTTTAGGAGATATACACATTTTAGTATTTTGAATTTTTTTTCTGGTGCATAAAATGACCCACGCAGACGCCTAGTTTAGGAGATATAGAAATTTTTGTATTTTTTGAAGTTTTTTTTTCTGGTGCATAAAATGACCCACGCAGACGCCTAGTTTAGGAGATATAGCCATTTGTGTGTGTTTTGAATTTTTTTTTTCTGGTGCATAAAATGACCCCCGAAGACGCATAGTTTGGGAGAAATAGCCATTTTTGTAGTTTGAATTTATTTTTTCTGGTGCATAAAATGACCCCCGCAGACGCCTAGTTTAGGAGATATAGCCATTTAACTATTTTGATTTTTTTTTCTGGTCCATAAAATGACCCCCGCAGACCCGACGCCTTGTTAAGGAGTTATAGTCATTTTAGTGTTTTGAATTTTTTTTTCTGGTGCATAAGATGACCCCCGCGACGTCTAGTTTAGGAGATACAGCCATTAAAGTATTTTGAATTTTTTTTTCTGGTGCATAAAATGACTATCGCAGACGCCTAGTTTAGGAGATATAGCCATTTTAGTATTTTGAATTTTTTTTTTCTGGTGCATAAAATGACCACCGCAGACGCCTAGTTTAGGAGATATAGCCATTTTAGTATTTTGAATTTTTTTTTCTGGTGCATAAAATGACCCACGCAGACGCCTAGTTTAGGAGATATAGCCATTTATGTATTTTTTGAAGTTTTTTTTTCTGGTGCATAAAATGACCCTCGCAGACGACTAGTTTAGGAGATATAGCCATTAAAGTATTTTGAATTTTTTTTTTCTGGTGCATAAAATGACCTCTGCGACGAATAGTTTAGGAGATATAGCCATTTAAGTATTTTGAATTTTTTTTTCTGGTGCATAAAATGACCCCCGCAGACGCCTAGTTTAGGAGATATAGCCATTTTAGTATTTTGAATTTTTTTTTTCTGGTACATAAAATGACCCACGCAGACGCCTAGTTTAAGAGATATAACCATTTTAGTATTTTGAATTTTTTTTTCTGGTGCATAAAATGACCCACGCAGACGCCTAGTTTAGGAGTTATAGCCATTTTTGTGTTTTTTGAATTTTTTTTTTCTGCTGCATAAAATGACCTCTGCGACGAATAGTTTAGGAGATATAGCCATTAAAGTATTTTGAATTTTTTTTTCTGGTGCATAAAATGACCCTCGCAGACGCCTAGTTTAGGAGATATAGCCATTTTAGTATTTTGAATTTTTTTTTCTGGTGCATAAAATGACCCACGCAGACGCCTAGTTTAGGAGATATAGCCATTTATGTATTTTTTGAAGTTTTTTTTTCTGGTGCATAAAATGACCCACGCAGACGCCTAGTTTAGGAGTTATAGCCATTTTAAGATTTTGAATTTTCTTTTTTCTGGTGCATAACATGACCCCCGCAGACGCCTAGTTTAGGAGTTATAGCCATTTTAAGATTTGGAAGTTTTTTTTTTGGTGCATAAAATGACCCCCGCAGACGCCTAGTTTAGGAGATATAGCCATTTTTGCATTTTTTGAAGTTTTTTTTTTTCTGGTGCATAAAATGACCCACGCAGACGCCTAGTATAGGAGATATAGCCATTTTTGTGTTTTTTGAATTTTTTTTTTCTGGTGCATAAAATGACCCACGCAGACTCATAGGTTAGGAGATATAGCCATTTTTGTGTTTTGAAGTTTTCCTGGTGCATGAAATGACCCCCGCAGACGCCTAGTGTAGGAAATATCGCTAGTTTAGTATTTTGAATTTTTTTTTCTGGTGCATAAAATGATCAACGCAGACGCCTAGTTTAGGAGATATAGCCATTTTAGTATTTTTAATTTTTTTTTCTGGTGCATAAAATGACCCCCGCAGACCCCCAGCTTAGGAGATACAGCCATTTTAGTGTTTTTAATTTTCGGTGCATAAAATGACCCCCGCGACCCCTAGTTTAGGAGATATAGCCATTTAGCTATTTTCATTTTTTTTTCTGGTGCATAAAATGACCACCGCAGACCCGACTCCTAGTTAAGGAGATATAGTCATTTTAGGGTTTTGAATTTTTTTTTCTGGTGCATAAAATGACCCCCGCGACGACCAGTTTAGGAGATACAGCCATTTAAGTATTTTGAATTTTTTTTTCTGGTGCATAAAATGACCCCCACAGACGCCTAGTTTAGGAGATATAGCCATTTTAGTATTTTGATTTTTTTTTTCTGGTGCATAAAATGACCCACGCAGACGCCTAGTTTTGGAGATATATCCATTTTAGTGTTTTGAATTTTTTTTTTCAGGTGCATAAAATGACCCACGCAGACGCCTAGTTTAGGAGATACAGCCATTTTTGTATTTTTTGAAGTTTTTTTTTCGGGTGCACAAAATGACCCACGCAGACGCCTAGTTTAGTAGATATAGCCATTTAACTATTTTGATTTTTTTTTCTGGTGCATAAAATGACCCCCGTAGACACGACGCATAGTTAAGGAGATATAGCCATTTGTGTGTTTTTTGAATTTTTTTTTTCTGCTGCATAAAATGACCCACACAGACGCCTCGGTTAGGAGATATAGCCATTTTTATATTTTAAAGTTTTTCTGGTGCATAAAATGACCCCCGCAGACGCCTAGGGTAGGAAATATCGCTATTTTAGTATTTTGAATTTTTCTTTTCTGGTGCATAAAATGACCCCCGCAGACGCCTAGTTTAGGAGATATAGCCATTTTAGTATTTTGAATTTTTTTTTTCTGGTGCATAAAATGACCCTCGCAGACGGCTAGTTTAGGAGATATAGCCCTTTTAGTATTTTGAATTTTTTTTTCTGGTGCATAAAATGACCCCCGCAGACCCCAAGCTTAGGAGATACAGCCATTTTAGTGTTTTTAATTTTCGGTGCATAAAATGACCCCCGCAGACGCCTAGTTTAGGAGATATAGCCTTCTTAGTATTTTGATTATTTTTTCTGGTGCATAAAATGACCCCCGCAGACGCCTAGTTTAGGAGATATAGCCTTCTTAGTATTTTGATTATTTTTTCTGGTGCATAAAATGACCCCCGCAGACGCCTAGTTTAGGAGATATAGCCGTTTTAGTATTTTTAATTTTTTTTTTGGTGCATAAAATGACCCCCGCAGCCCACTAGCTTAGGAGATACAGTCATTTTAGTGTTTTTAATTTTCGGTGCATAAAATGACCCCCGCAGACGCCTAGTTTATTAGATATAGCCATCTTAGTATTTCGATTTTTTTTTCTGGTGCATAAAATGACCCACGCAGACGCCTAGTTTAGGAGATATAACCATGTTTGTGTTTTTTGAAGTTTTTTTTTCCGGTGCATAAAATGACCCCAGCAGACGCCTAGTTTAGGAGATATAGCCATTTTAGAATTTTGAATTCTTTTTTCTGGTGCATAAAATGACCCACGCAGACGCCTAGTTTAGGAGATATAGCCATTTTTGTGGTTTGAAGTTTTTCTGGTGCATAAAATGCCCCCGCAGACGCCTAGTGTAGGAAATATCGCTAGTTTAGTATTTTGAATTTTGTTTTTCTGGTGCATAAAATGACCCCCGCAGACGCCCAGTTTAGGAGATATAGCCATCTTAGTATTCTGATTTTTTTCTTCTGGTGCATAAAATGACCCCCGCAAACGCCTAGTTTAGGAGATATTGCCGTCTTAGTACTTTTAATTTTTTTTTTTGGTGCATAAAATGACCCCCGCAGACCAGTAGCTTAGGAGATACAGCCATTTTAGTGTTTTTAATTTTCGGTGCATAAAATGACCCCCGCAGACGCCTAGTTTAGGCGATATAGCCATCTTAGTATTGTTATTTTTTTTTCTGGTGCATAAAATGACCAACGCAGACCCGACGCCTAGTTAAGGAGGTATAGTCATTTTAGAGTTTTGAATTTTTTTTTCTGGTGCATAAAATGACCCCCGCGACGACTAGTTTAGGAGATATAGCCATTTAGGTATTTTGAATTTTTTTTTCTGGTGCATAAAATGACCCCCGCAGACGCCTAGTTTAGGAGATATAGGCATTTTAGTATTTTGAATTTTTTTTTTCTGGTGCATAAAATGACCCACGCAGACGCCTAGTTTAGGAGATATGCACATTTTAGTATTTTGAATTTTTTTTCTGGTGCATAAAATGACACACGCAGACGCCTAGTTTAGGAGATATAGCCATTTTTGTATTTTTTGAAGTTTTTTTTTCTGGTGCATATAATGACCCACGCAGACGCCTAGTTTAGGAGATATAGCCATTTTTGTGTGTTTTGAATTTTTTTTTTCTGGTGCATAAAATGACCCCCGAAGACGCATAGTTTGGGAGAAATAGCCATTTTTGTAGTTTGAATTTATTTTTTCTGGTGCATAAAATGACCTCCGCAGACGCCTAGTTTAGGAGATATAGCCATTTAACTATTTTGATTTTTTTTTCTGGTGCATAAAATGACCCCCGCAGACCCGACGCCTTGTTAAGGAGTTATAGTCATTTTAGTGTTTTGAATTTTTTTTTCTGGTGCATAAGATGACCCCCGCGACGTGTAGTTTAGGAGATACAGCCATTAAAGTATTTTGAATTTTTTTTTCTGGTGCATAAAATGACCCTCGCAGACGCCTAGTTTAGGAGATATAGCCATGTTAGTATTTTGAATTTTTTTTTTCTGGCGCATAAAATGACCCCCGCAGACGCCTAGTTTAGGAGATATAGCCATTTTAGTATTTTGAATTTTTTTTTCTGGTGCATAAAATGACCCACGCAGACGCCTAGTTTAGGAGATATAGCCATTTATGTATTTTTTGAAGTTTTTTTTTCTGGTGCATAAAATGACCCTCGCAGACGCCTAGTTTAGGAGATATAGCCATTAAAGTATTTTGAATTTTTTTTTTCTGGTGCATAAAATGACCTCTGCGACGAATAGTTTAGGAGATATAGCCATTTAAGTATTTTGAATTTTTTTTCTGGTGCATAAAATGACCCCCGCAGACGCCTAGTTTAGGAGATATAGCCATTTTAGTATTTTGAATTTTTTTTTTCTGGTGCATAAAATGACCCACGCAGACGACTAGTTTAAGAGATATAACCATTTTAGTATTTTGAATTTTTTTTTCTGGTGCATAAAATGACCCACGCAGACGCCTAGTTTAGGAGATATAGCCATTTTTGCATTTTTTGAAGTTTTTTTTTTCTGGTGCATAAAATGACCCATGCAGACGCCTAGTTTAGGAGATATAGCCATTTTTATATTTTAAAGTTTTTCTGGTGCATAAAATGACCCCCGCAGACGCCTAGGGTAGGAAATATCGCTAGTTTAGTATTTTGAATTTTTCTTTTCTGTTTTGGAGATATATCCATTTTAGTGTTTTGAATTTTTTTTTTCTGGTGCATAAAATGACCCACGCAGACGCCTAGTTTAGGAGATACAGCCATTTTTGTATTTTTTGAAGTTTTTTTTTCGGGTGCACAAAATGACCCCCGCAGACGCCTAGTTTAGGAGATATAGCCATTTTAGTATTTTGAATTTTTTTTTTCTGGTGCATAAAATGACCCTCGCAGACGCCTAGTTTAGGAGATATAGCCCTTTTAGTATTTTGAATTTTTTTTTCTGGTGCATAAAATGACCCCCGCAGACCCCAAGCTTAGGAGATACAGCCATTTTAGTGTTTTTAATTTTCGGTGCATAAAATGACCCCGCAGACGCCTAGTTTAGGAGATATAGCCTCCTTAGTATTTTGATTATTTTTTCTGGTGCATAAAATGACCCCCGCAGACGCCTAGTTTAGGAGATATAGCCATTTTTGTGTTTTGATTTTTTTTTTCTGGTGCTTGAAATAACCCCCGAAGACGCATAGTTTGTTAGATATAGCCATTTTTGTAGTTTGAATTTATTTTTTCTGGTGCATAAAATGACCCCCGCAGACGCCTAGTTTAGTAGATATAGCCATTTAACTATTTTGATTTTTTTTTCTGGTGCATAAAATGAACCCCGCAGACCCGACGCCTAGTTAAGGAGATATAGTCATTTTAGTGTTTTGAATTGTTTTTTCTGGTGCATAAAATGACCCCCGCGACGACTAGTTTAGGAGATATAGCCATTAAGGTATTTTGAATTTTTTTTTCTGGTGCATAAAATGACCCCCGCAGACGCCTAGTTTCGGAGATATAGCCATTTTAGTATTTTGAATTTTTTTTTTCAGGTGCATAAAATGACTAACGCAGACGCCTAGTTTAGGGGATATAGCCATTTTAGTATTTTTTATTTTTTTTTTCTGGTGCATAAAATGACCCACGCAGACGCCTAGTTTAGGAGATATAGCCATTTATGTATTTTTTGAAGTTTTTTTTTCTGGTGCATAAAATGACCCCCGCGACGCCTAGTTTAGGAGATATAGCCATTTAACTATTTTGATTTTTTTTTCTGGTGCATAAAATGACCCCCGCGACGAGTAGTTTAGGAGATATAGCCATTTAAGTATTTTGAATTTTTTTTCGTGTGCATAAAATGACCCCCGCAGACGCCTAGTTTAGGAGATATAGCCATTTTAGTATTTTGAATTTTTTTTTTCTGGTGCATAAAACGACCCACGCAGACCCCTAGTTTAGGAGATATACCCATTTTAGTATTTTGAATTTTTTTTTCTGGTGCATAAAATGACCCACGCAGACGCCTAGTTTAGGAGATATAGCCATTTTTGTGTTTTTTGAATTTTTTTCTTCTGGTGCATAAAGTGACCCACGCAGACGCCTAGGTTAGGAGATATAGCCATTTTTGTGTTTTGAAGTTTTTCTGGTGCATAAAATGACCTCCGCAGACGCCTTGTTTAGGAGATATAGCCATTTTAGTATTTTTAATTTTTTTTTTTCTGGTGCATAAAATGACCCTCGCAGACGCCTAGTTTAGGAGATATAGCCATTTAACTATTTTGATTTTTTTTTCTGGTGCATAAAATGACCCCCGCAGACCCGACGCCTAGTTAAGGAGATATAGTCATTTTAGTGTTTTGAATTTTTTTTTCTGGTGCATAAAATGACCTCTACGACGAATAGTTTAGGAGATATAGGCATTTAACTATTTTGATTTTTTTTTCTGGTGCATAAAATGTCCCCCGCAGACCCGACTCCTAGTAAAGGAGATATAGTCATTTTAGGGTTTTGAATTTTTTTTTCTGGTGCATAAAATGACCCCCGCGACGACTAGTTTAGGAGATATAGCCATTTTAGTATTTTGAATTTTTTTTTTCTGGTGCATAAAATGACCCTCGCAGACGCCTAGTTTAGGAGATATAGCCATTTTAGTATTTTGAATTTTTTTTTCTGGTGCATAAAATGACCCCCGCAGACCCCAAGCTTAGGAGATACAGCCATTTTAGTGTTTTTAATTTTCGGTGCATAAAATGACCCCTGCAGACGCCTAGTTTAGGAGATATAGCCATTTTAGTATTTTTAATTTTTTTTTCTGGTGCATAAAATGACCCCCGCAGACCACCAGCTTAGGAGATACAGCCATTTTAGTGTTTTTAATTTTCGGTGCATAAAATGACCCCCGCTACCCCTAGTTTAGGAGATATAGCCATTTAACTATTTTGATTTTTCATTTCTGGTGCATAAAATGACCCCCGCAGACCCGACACCTAGTTAAGGAGATATAGTCATTTTAGGGTTTTGATTTTTTTTTTCTGGTGCATAAAATGACCCCCGCGACGACCAGTTTAGGAGATATAGCCATTTAAGTATTTTGAATTTTTTTTTCTGGTGCATAAAATGACCCCCACAGACGCCTAGTTTAGGAGATATAGCCATTTTAGTATTTTGATTTTTTTTTTCTGGTGCATAAAATGACCCACGCAGACGCATAGTTTAGGAGATAAAGCCATTTTAGTGTTTTGAATTTTTTTTTTCTGGTGCATAAAATGACCCACGCAGACGCCTAATTTAGGAGATACAGCCATTTTTGTATTTTTTGAAGTTTTTTTTTCGGGTGCTTAAAATGACCAACGCAGACGCCTAGTTTAGGAGATATAGCCATTTTAGTATTTTGAATTTTTTTTTCTGGTGCATAAAATGACCCACGCAGACGCCTAGTTTAGTAGATATAGCCATTTAACTATTTTGATTTTTTTTTCTGGTGCATAAATTGACCCCCGCAGACCCGACGCCTAGTTAAGGAGGTATAGCCATTTGTGTGTTTTTTGAATTTTTTTTTTCTGGTGCATAAAATGACCCCCGCAGACCCCAAACTTAGGAGATAGAGCCATTTTAGTGTTTTTAATTTTCGGTTCATAAAATGACCCCCGCAGACGCCTAGTTTAGGAGATATAGCCATCTTAGTATTTTGATTATTTTTACTGGTGCATAAAATGACCCCCGCAGACGCCTAGTTTAGGAGATATAGCCATTTTTGTGTTTTGATTTTTTTTTTCTGGTGCTTAAAATGACCCCCGAAGACGCATAGTTTGTTAGATATAGCCATTTTTGTAGTTTGAATTTATTTTTTCTGGTGCATAAAATGACCCCCGCAGACGCCTAGTTTAGTAGATATAGCCATTTAACTATTTTGATTTTTTTTTCTGGTGCATAAAATGACCCCCGCAGACCCGACGCCTAGTTAAGGAGATATAGTCATTTTAGTGTTTTGAATTGTTTTTCCTGGTGCATAAAATGACCCCCGCGACGACTAGTTTAGGAGATATAGCCATTAAAGTATTTTGAATTTTTTTTTCTGGTGCATTAAATGACCCCCGCAGACGCCTAGTTTAGGAGATATAGCCATTTTAGTATTTTGAATTTTTTTTTTCAGGTGCATAAAATGACTAACGCAGACGCCTAGTTTAGGAGATATAGCCATTTTAGTATTTTTTATTTTTTTTTCTGGTGCATAAAATGACCCACGCAGACGCCTAGTTTAGGAGATATAGCCATTTATGTATTTTTTGAAGTTTTTTTTTCTGGTGCATAAAATGACCCCCGCGACGCCTAGTTTAGGAGATATAGCCATTTAACTATTTTGATTTTTTTTTCTGGTGCATAAAATGACCCCCACGACGACTAGTTTAGGAGATATAGCCATTTAAGTATTTTGAATTTTTTTTCGTGTGCATAAAATGACCCCCGCAGACGCCTAGTTTAGGAGATATAGCCATTTTAGTATTTTAAATTTTTTTTTTCTGGTGCATAAAACGACAAACGCAGACGCCTAGTTTAGGAGATATACCCATTTTAGTATTTTGAATTTTTTTTTCTGGTGCATAAAATGACCCACGCAGACGCCTAGTTTAGGAGATATAGCCATTTTTGTGTTTTTTGAATTTTTTTCTTCTGGTGCATAAAGTGACCCACGCAGACGCCTAGGTTAGGAGATATAGCCATTTTTGTGTTTTGAAGTTTTTCTGGTGCATAAAATGACCCCCGCAGACGCCTAGTGTAGGAAATATCGCTAGTTTAGTATTTTATATTTTTTTTTCTGGTGCATAAAATGACCCCCGCAGACGCCTTGTTTAGGAGATATAGCCATTTTAATATTTTTAATTTTTTTTTTCTGGTGCATAAAATGACCCTCGCAGACGCCTAGTTTAGGAGATATAGCCATTTAACTATTTTGATTTTTTTTTCTGGTGCATAAAATGACCCCCGCAGACCCGACGCCTAGTTAAGGAGATATAGTCATTTTAGTGTTTTGAATTGTTTTTCCTGGTGCATAAAATGACCCCCGCGACGACTAGTTTAGGAGATATAGCCATTAAAGTTTTTTGAATTTTTTTTTCTGGTGCATAAAATGACCCCCGCAGACACCTAGTTTAGGAGATATAGCCATTTTAGTATTTTGAATTTTTTTTTCAGGTGCATAAAATGACTAACGCAGACGCCTAGTTTAGGAGATAAAGCCATTTTAGTATTTTTTATTATTTTTTTTCTGGTGCATAAAATGACCCACGCAGACGCCTAGTTTAGGAGATATAGCCATTTATGTATTTTTTTAGGTTTTTTTTTCTGGTGCATAAAATGACCCCCGCGACGCCTAGTTTAGGAGATATAGCCATTTAACTATTTTGATTTTTTTTTCTGGTGCATAAAATGACCCCCACGACGACTAGTTTAGGAGATATAGCCATTTAAGTATTTTGAATTTTTTTTCGTGTGCATAAAATGACCCCCGCAGACGCCTAGTTTAGGAGATATAGCCATTTTAGTATTTTGAATTTTTTTTTTTCTGGTGCATAAAACGACCCACGCAGACGCCTAGTTTAGGAGATATACCCATTTTAGTATTTTGAATTTTTTTTTTCTGGTGCATAAAATGACCCCCGCAGAACCCAAGCTTAGGAGATACAGCCATTTTAGTGTTTTTAATTTTCGGTGCATAAAATGACCCCTGCAGACGCCTAGTTTAGGAGATATAGCCATCTTAGTATTTTGATTTTTTTTTCTGGTGCATAAAATGACCCCCGCAGACTCCTAGTTTAGGAGATATAGCCATTTTCGTGTTTGGATTTTTTTTTTTCTGGTGCTTAAAATGACCCCCGAAGACGCATAGTTTGTTAGATATAGCCATTTTTGTAGTTTGAATTTATTTTTTCTGGTGCATAAAATGACCCCCGCAGACGCCTAGTTTAGTAGATATAGCCATTTAACTATTTTGATTTTTTTTTCTGGTGCATAAAATGACCCCCCGCGACGACTAGTTTAGGAGATATAGCCATTTAAGTATTTTGAATTTTTTTTCTTGTGCATAAAATGACCCCCGCAGACGCCTAGTTTAGGAGATATAGTCATTTTAGTATTTTGAATTTTTTTTTTCTGGTGCATAAAACGACCCACGCAGACGCCTAGTTTAGGAGATATACCCATTTTAGTATTCTGAATTTTTTTTTCCGTTGCATGAAATGACCCACGCAGACGCCTAATTTAGGAGATATAGCCATTTTTGTGTTTTTTGAATTTTTTTTTTCTGGTGCACAAAGTGACCCACGCAGACGCCTAGGTTAGGAGATATAGCCATTTTTGTGTTTTGAAGTTTTTCTGGTGCATAAAATAACCCCCGCAGACGCCTAGTGTAGGAAATATCGCTAGTTTAGTATTTTATATTTTTTTTTCTGGTGCATAAAATGACCCCCGCAGACGCCTAGTTTAGGAGATATAGCCATTTTAGTATTTTTAATTTTTTTTTCTGGTGCATAAAATGACCCCCGCAGACGCCTTGTTTAGGAGATACAGCCATTTTAGTGTTTTTAATTTTCGGTGCATAAAATGACCCCCGCAGACGCCTAGTTTAGGAGATGTAACCATTTTTGTGTTTGTTGAATGTTTTTTTTCTGGTGCATAAAATGACCCCCGCAGACGCCTAGTTTAGGAGATATTGCCATTTTAGTATTTTTAATTTTTTTTTCTGTTGCATAAAATGACCCCCGAAGATGCATAGTTTGGGAGATATAGCCATTTTAGTATTTTGAATTTTTTTTTTCCGGTGCATAAAATGACCCGCGCAGACGCCTAGTTTAGGAGATATAGCCATTTTTGTGTTTTTTGAATTTTTTTTTTTCTGTTGCATAAAATGACCCACGCAGACGCCTAGGGTAGGAGATATAGCCATTTTTGTGTTTTGAAGTTTTTCTGGTGCATAAAATGACCCCCGCAGACGCCTAGTGTGGGAAATATCGCTAGTTTAGTATTTTATATTTTTTTTTCTGGTGCATAAAATGACCCCCGCAGACGCCTAGTTTAGGAGATATAGCCATTTTAGTATTTTTAATTTTTTTTTTCTGGTGCATAAAATGACCCTCGCAGACCCCTAGCTTAGGAGATACAGCCATTTTAGTGTTTTTAATTTTCGGTGCATAAAATGACCCCCGCAGACGCCTATATTAGGAGATACAGCCATTTTAGTATTTTGAATTTTTTTTTTCTGGTGCATAAAATGACCCTCGCAGACGCCTAGTTTAGGAGATATAGCCATTTTAGTATTTTGAATTTTTTTTTTCTGGTGCATAAAATGACCCTCGCAGACGCCTAGTTTAGGAGACATAGCCATTTTAGTATTTTGAATTTTTTTTTTCTGGTGCATAAAATGACCCCCGCAGACCCCAAGCTTAGGAGATACAGCCATTTTAGTGTTTTTAATTTTCGGTGCATAAAATGACCCCCGCAGACGCCTAGTTTAGGAGATATAGCCATCTTAGTATTTTGATTTTTTTTTCTGGTGCACAAAATGACCCCCGCAGACGCCTAGTTTAGGAGATATAGCCATTTTTGTGTTTTGATTTTTTTTTTTCTGGTGCTTAAAATGACCCACGCAGACGCCTAGTTTAGGAGATACAGCCATTTTTGTATTTTTTGAAGTTTTTTTTCTGGTGCATAAAATGACCCACGCCTAGTTTAGGAGATATAGCCATTTTAGTATTTTGAATTTTTTTTTTCCGGTGCATAAAATGACCCACGCAGCCGCCTAGTTTAAGAGATGTAGCCGTTTTTGTATTTTTTGAAGTTTTTTTTTTCTGGTGCATAAAATGACCCCCGCAGACGCTTAGTTTAGGAGATATAGCCATTTTAGTATTTTGAATTTTTTTTTTTCAGGTGCATAAAATGACCCACGCAGACGCCTAGTTTAGGAGATATAGCCATTTTTGTATTTTGAATTTTTTTTTCTGGTGCATAAAATGACCCACGCAGACGCCTAGTTTAGGAGATATAGCCATTTATGTATTTTTTGAAGTTTTTTTTTCTGGTGCATAAAATGACCCGCGCAGACGCCTAGTTTAGGAGATATAGCCATTTTTGTGTTTTGATTTTTTTTTCTGGTGCTTAAAATGACCCACGCAGACGCCTAGTTTAGGAGATACAGCCATTTTTGTATTTTTTGAAGTTTTTTTTTCTGGTGCATAAAATGACCCACGCAGACGCCCAGTTTAGGAGATATAGCCATTTTAGTATTTTGAATTTTTTTTTCCGGTGCATAAAATGACCCACGCAGACGCCTAGTTTAGGAGATACAGCCATTTTTGTATTTTTTGAAGTTTTTTTTTCTGGTGCATAAAATGACCCACGCAGACGCCTAGTTTAGGAGATATTGCCATTTTAGTATTTTGAATTTTTTTTTTTCCGGTGCATAAAATGACCCCCGCAGACGCCTAGTTTATGAGAAATAGCCATCTTAGTATTTTGAATTTTTTTTTCTGGTGCATAACATGACCCACACAGACCCTACGCCTAGTTAAGGAGATATAGCCATTTATGTATTTTTTGAAGTTTTTTTTTCTGGTGCATAAAATGACCCGTGCAGACGCCTAGTTTAGGAGATATAGCCATTTTAGTATTTTGAATTTTTTTTTTTTCCGGTGCATAAAATGACCCACGCAGACGCCTAGTTTAGGAGATACAGCCATTTTTGTATTTTTTGAAGTTTTTTTTTCTGGTGCATAAAATGACCCACGCAGACGCCTAGTTTAGGAGATATAGCCATTTTAGTATTTTGAATTTTTTTTTTTCCGGTGCATAAAATGACCCACGCAGACGCCTAGTTTAGGAGATACAGCCATTTTTGTATTTTTTGAAGTTTTTTTTTCTGGTGCATAAAATGACCCACGCAGACGCCTAGTTTAGGATATACAGCCATTTTTGTATTTTTTGAAGTTTTTTTTTCTGGTGCATAAAATGACCCACGCAGACGCCTAGTTTAGGAGATACAGCCATTTTTGTATTTTTTGAAGTTTTTTTTTCTGGTGCATAAAATGACCCACGCAGACGCCTAGTTTAGGATATACAGCCATTTTTGTATTTTTTGAAGTTTTTTTTTCTGGTGCATAAAATGACCCACGCAGACGCCTAGTTTAGGAATATAGCCATTTTAGTATTTTGAATTTTTTTTTTTCCGGTGCATAAAATGACCCACGCAGACGCCTAGTTTAGGAGATACAGCCATTTTTGTATTTTTTGAAGTTTTTTTTTCTGGTGCATAAAATGACCCACGCAGACGCCTAGTTTAGGAGATATAGCCTTTTTAGTATTTTGAATTTTTTTTTTCCGGTGCATAAAATGACCCACGCAGACGCCTAGTTTAGAAGATGTAGCCATTTTTGTATTTTTTGAAGTTTTTTTTTTCTGGTGCATAAAATGACCCCCGCAGACGCTTAGTTTAGGAGATATAGCCATTTTAGTATTTTGAATTTTTTTTTTCAGGTGCATAAAATGACCCACGCAGACGCCTAGTTTAGGAGATATAGCCATTTTTGTATTTTGAATTTTTTTTTCTGGTGCATAAAATGACCCACGCAGACGCCTAGTTTAGGAGATATAGCCATTTATGTATTTTTTGAAGTTTTTTTTCTGGTGCTTAAAATGACCCACGCAGACGCCTAGTTTAGGAGATACAGCCATTTTTGTATTTTTTGAAGTTTTTTTTTCTGGTGCATAAAATGACCCACGCAGACGCCTAGTTTAGGAGATATAGCCATTTTAGTATTTTGAATTTTTTTTTTCAGGTGCATAAAATGACCCACGCAGACGCCTAGTTTAGGAGATACAGCCATTTTTGTATTTTTTGAAGTTTTTTTTTCTGGTGCATAAAATGACCCGCGCAGACGCCTAGTTTAGGAGATATAGCCATTTTAGTATTTTGAATTTTTTTTTTCCGGTGCATAAAATGACCCCCGCAGACGCCTAGTTTATGAGATATAGCCATCTTAGTATTTTGATTTTTTTTTTCTTGTGCATAAAATGACCCCCGCGACGACTAGTTTAGGAGATATAGCCATTAAAGTATTTTGAATTTTTTTTTCTGGTGCATAAAAAGACCCCCGCAGACGCTTAGTTTAGGAGATATAGCCATTTTAGTATTTTGAATTTTTTTTTTCAGGTGCGTAAAATGACCCTCGCAGACGCCTAGTTTAGGAGATATAGCCATTTTAGTATTTTTAATTTTTTTTTCTGTTGCATAAAATGACCCCCGAAGATGCATAGTTTGGGAGATATAGCCATTTTAGTATTTTGAATTTTTTTTTTCCGGTGCATAAAATGACCCGCGCAGACGCCTAGTTTAGGAGATATAGCCATTTTTGTGTTTTTTGAATTTTTTTTTTTTCTGTTGCATAAAATGACCCACGCAGACGCCTAGGGTAGGAGATATAGCCATTTTTGTGTTTTGAAGTTTTTCTGGTGCATAAAATGACCCACGCAGACGCCTAGTTTAGAAGATGTAGCCATTTTTGTATTTTTTGAAGTTTTTTTTTTCTGGTGCATAAAATGACCCCCGCAGACGCTTAGTTTAGGAGATATAGCCAATTTAGTATTTTGAATTTTTTTTTTCAGGTGCATAAAATGACCCGCGCAGACGCCTAGTTTAGGAGATATAGCCATTTTTGTGTTTTTTGAATTTTTTTTTTTTCTGTTGCATAAAATGACCCACGCAGACGCCTAGGGTAGGAGATATAGCCATTTTTGTGTTTTTTGAATTTTTTTTTTTTCTGTTGCATAAAATGACCCACGCAGACGCCTAGGGTAGGAGATATAGCCATTTTTGTGTTTTGAAGTTTTTCTGGTGCATAAAATGACCCACGCAGACGCCTAGTTTAGAAGATGTAGCCATTTTTGTATTTTTTGAAGTTTTTTTTTCTGGTGCATAAAATGACCCACGCAGACGCCTAGTTTAGGAGATATAGCCATTTTTGTGTTTTTTGAATTTTTTTTTTTCTGTTGCATAAAATGACCCACGCAGACGCCTAGGGTAGGAGATATAGCCATTTTTGTGTTTTGAAGTTTTTCTGGTGCATAAAATGACCCTCGCAGACGCCTAGTGTAGGAAATATCGCTAGTTTAGTATTTAATATTTTTTTTTCTGGTGCATAAAATGACCCCCGCAGACGCCTAGTTTAGGAGATATAGCCATTTTAATATTTTTAATTTTTTTTTTCTGGTGCATAAAATGACCTTCGCAGACCCCTAGCTTAGGAGATACAGCCATTTTAGTGTTTTTAATTTTCGGTGCATAAAATGACCCCCGCAGACGCCTATATTAGGAGATACAGCCATTTTAGTATTTTGAATTTTTTTTTTCTGGTGCATAAAATGACCCTCGCAGACGCCTAGTTTAGGAGATATAGCCATTTTAGTATTTTGAATTTTTTTTTTCTGGTGCATAAAATGACCCTCGCAGACGCCTAGTTTAGGAGACATAGCCATTTTAGTATTTTGAATTTTTTTTTTCTGGTGCATAAAATGACCACCGCAGACCCCAAGCTTAGGAGATACAGCCATTTTAGTGTTTTTAATTTTCGGTGCATAAAATGACCCCCGCAGACGCCTAGTTTAGGAGATATAGCCATCTTAGTATTTTGATTTTTTTTTCTGGTGCACAAAATGACCCCCGCAGACGCCTAGTTTAGGAGATATAGCCATTTTTGTGTTTTGATTTTTTTTTTTCTGGTGCTTAAAATGACCCACGCAGACGCCTAGTTTAGGAGATACAGCCATTTTTGTATTTTTTGAAGTTTTTTTTTCTGGTGCATAAAATGACCCACGCCTAGTTTAGGAGATATAGCCATTTTAGTATTTTGAATTTTTTTTTTCCGGTGCATAAAATGACCCACACAGACGCCTAGTTTAAGAGATGTAGCCGTTTTTGTATTTTTTGAAGTTTTTTTTTTCTGGTGCATAAAATGACCCCCGCAGACGCTTAGTTTAGGAGATATAGCCATTTTAGTATTTTGAATTTTTTTTTTTCAGGTGCATAAAATGACCCACGCAGACGCCTAGTTTAGGAGATATAGCCATTTTTGTATTTTGAATTTTTTTTTCTGGTGCATAAAATGACCCACGCAGACGCCTAGTTTAGGAGATATAGCCATTTATGTATTTTTTGAAGTTTTTTTTTCTGGTGCATAAAATGACCCGCGCAGACGCCTAGTTTAGGAGATATAGCCATTTATGTATTTTTTGAAGTTTTTTTTTCTGGTGCTTAAAATGACCCACGCAGACGCCTAGTTTAGGAGATACAGCCATTTTTGTATTTTTTGAAGTTTTTTTTTCTGGTGCATAAAATGACCCACGCAGACGCCTAGTTTAGGAGATACTGCCATTTTTGTATTTTTTGAAGTTTTTTTTTCTGGTGCATAAAATGACCCACGCAGACGCCTAGTTTAGGAGATATAGCCGTTTTAGTATTTTGAATTTTTTTTTTTCCGGTGCATAAAATGACCCCCGCAGACGCCTAGTTTATGAGAAATAGCCATCTTAGTATTTTGAATTTTTTTTCTGGTGCATAACATGACCCACACAGACCCTACGCCTAGTTAAGGAGATATAGCCATTTATGTATTTTTTGAAGTTTTTTTTTCTGGTGCATAAAATGACCCGCGCAGACGCCTAGTTTAGGAGATATAACCATTTTTGTGTTTTGATTTTTTTTTTTCTGGTGCATAAAATGACCCACGCAGACGCCTAGTTTAGGATATACAGCCATTTTTGTATTTTTTGAAGTTTTTTTTTCTGGTGCATAAAATAACCCACGCAGACGCCTAGTTTAGGAGATATAGCCATTTTAGTATTTTGAATTTTTTTTTTTCCGGTGCATAAAATGACCCACGCAGACGCCTAGTTTAGGAGATACAGCCATTTTTGTATTTTTTGAAGTTTTTTTTTCTGGTGCATAAAATGACCCACGCAGACGCCTAGTTTAGGAGATATAGCCTTTTTAGTATTTTGAATTTTTTTTTTCCGGTGCATAAAATGACCCACGCAGACGCCTAGTTTAGAAGATGTAGCCATTTTTGTATTTTTTGAAGTTTTTTTTTTCTGGTGCATAAAATGACCCCCGCAGACGCTTAGTTTAGGAGATATAGCCATTTTAGTATTTTGAATTTTTTTTTCAGGTGCATAAAATGACCCACGCAGACGCCTAGTTTAGGAGATATAGCCATTTTTGTATTTTGAATTTTTTTTTCTGGTGCATAAAATGACCCACCCAGACGCCTAGTTTAGGAGATATAGCCATTTATGTATTTTTTGAAGTTTTTTTTTCTGGTGCTTAAAATGACCCACGCAGACGCCTAGTTTAGGAGATACAGCCATTTTTGTATTTTTTGAAGTTTTTTTTTCTGGTGCATAAAATGACCCACGCAGACGCCTAGTTTAGGAGATATAGCCATTTTAGTATTTTGAATTTTTTTTTTCCGGTGCATAAAATGACCCACGCAGACGCCTAGTTTAGGAGATACAGCCATTTTTGTATTTTTTGAAGTTTTTTTTTCTGGTGCATAAAATGACCCGCGCAGACGCCTAGTTTAGGAGATATAGCCATTTTAGTATTTTGAATTTTTTTTTTCCGGTGCATAAAATGACCCCCGCAGACGCCTAGTTTAGGAGATATAGCCATTAAAGTATTTTGAATTTTTTTTTCTGGTGCATAAAAAGACCCCGCAGACGCTTAGTTTAGGAGATATAGCCATTTTAGTATTTTGAATTTTTTTTTTCAGGTGCATAAAATGACCCGCGCAGACGCCTAGGTTAGGAGATATAGACATTTTAGTATTTTGAATTTTTTTTCTGGTGCATAACATGACCCACACAGACCCGACGCCTAGTTAAGGAGATATAGTCATTGTAGCGTTTTGAATTTTTTTTTCTGGTGCATAAAATGACCCCCTCGACGACTAGTTTAGGAGATATAGCCATTAAACTATTTTGAATTTTTTTTTCTGGTGCATAAAAAGACCCCCGCAGACGCTTAGTTTAGGAGATATAGCCATTTTAGTATTTTGAATTTTTTTTTCAGGTGCATAAAATGACCCGCGCAGACACCTAGTTTAGGAGATATAGCCATTTTAGTATTTTGAATTTTTTTTTCTGGCGCATAAAATGACCCCCGCGACGACTAGTTTAGGAGATATAGCCATTAAAGTATTTTGAATTTTTTTTTCTGGTGCATAAAATGACCCCCGCAGACGCTTAGTTTAGGAGATATAGCCATTTTAGTATTTTGAATTTTTTTTTTTCAGGTGCATAAAATGACCCACGCAGACGCCTAGTTTAGGAGATATAGCCATTTTTGTATTTTGAATTTTTTTTTCTGGTGCATAAAATGACCCACGCAGACGCCTAGTTTAGGAGATATAGCCATTTATGTATTTTTTGAAGTTTTTTTTTCTGGTGCATAAAATGACCCCCGCGACGCCTAGTTTAGGAGATATAGCTATTTAACTATTTTGATTTTTTTTTCTGGTGCATAAAAGGACCCCCGCAGACCCGACGCCTAGTTAAGGAGATATAGTTATTTTAGTGTTTTGAATTTTTTTTTCTGGTGCATAAAATGACCCCCGCGACGCCTAGTTTAGGAGATATAGCCATTTTAGTATTTTGAAGTTTTTTTTTCTGGTGCATAAAATGACCCCCACAGACCCCTAGCTTAGGAGATACAGCCATTTTAGTGTTTTTAATTTTCGGTGCATAAAATGACCCCCGCAGACGCCTAGTTTAGGAGACATAGCCATTTTTGTGTTTTGAATGTTTTTTTTTGTCTGGTGCATAAAATGACCCCCGAAGACGCATAGTTTGGGACATACAGCCATTTTTGTAGTTTGAATTTATTTTTTCTGGTGCATAAAATGACCCCCGCAGACGCCTAGTTTAGGAGATATAGCCATTTTTGTGTTTTTTGAAGTTTTTTTTTCTGGTGCATAAAATGACCCCGCGACGCCTAGTTTAGGAGATATAGCCATTTTAGTATTTTTAATTTTTTTTTCTGGTGCATAAAATGACCCCCACAGACCCCTAGCTTAGGAGATACAGCCATTTTAGTGTTTTTAATTTTCGGTGCATAAAATGACCCCCGCAGACGCCTAGTTTAGGAGACATAGCCATTTTTGTGTTTTGAATGTTTTTTTTTGTCTGGTGCATAAAATGACCCCCGAAGACGCATAGTTTGGGACATACAGCCATTTTTGTAGTTTGAATTTATTTTTTCTGGTGCATAAAATGACCCCCGCAGACGCCTAGTTTAGGAGATATAGCCATTTTTGTGTTTTTTGAAGTTTTTTTTTCTGGTGCATAAAATGACCCCCGCAGACGCCTAGTTTAGGAGACATAGCCATTTTTGTGTTTTGAATGTTTTTTTTTGTCTGGTGCATAAAATGACCCCCGAAGACGCATAGTTTGGGACATACAGCCATTTTTGTAGTTTGAATTTATTTTTTCTGGTGCATAAAATGACCCCCGCGACGACTAGTTTAGGAGATATAAACATTAAAGTATTTTGAATTTTTTTTTCTGGTGCATATAATGACCCCCGCAGACGCTTAGTTTAGGAGATATAGCCATTTTAGTATTTTGAATTTTTTTTTTTCAGGTGCATAAAATGACCCACGCAGACGCCTAGTTTAGGAGATATAGCCATTTATGTATTTTTTGAAGTTTTTTTTTCTGGTGCATAAAATGACCCCCGCGACACCTAGTTTAGGAGATATAGCCATTTTAGTATTTTGAATTTTTTTTTTCTGGTGCATAAAATGACCCACGCAGACGCCTAGTTCAGGAGATATACCCATTTTAGTATTTTGAATTTTTTTTTCTGGTGCATAAAATGACCCACGCAGACGCCTAGTTTAGGAAATATAGCCATTTTTGTGTTTTTTGAATTTTTTTTTTCTGGTGCATAAAATGACCCCCGCAGACGCCTAGTTTAGGAGATATAGCCATTTTAGTATTTTTAATTTTTTTTTCTGGTGCATAAAATGACCCGCGCAGACGCCTAGGTTAGGAGATATAGACATTTTAGTATTTTGAATTTTTTTTCTGGTGCATAACATGACCCACACAGACCCGACGCCTAGTTAAGGAGATATAGTCATTTTAGCGTTTTGAATTTTTTTTTCTGGTGCATAAAATGACCCCCTCGACGACTAGTTTAGGAGATATAGCCATTAAACTATTTTGAATTTTTTTTTCTGGTGCATAAAAAGACCCCCGCAGACGCTTAGTTTAGGAGATATAGCCATTTTAGTATTTTGAATTTTTTTTTCAGGTGCATAAAATGACCCGCGCAGACACCTAGTTTAGGAGATATAGCCATTTTAGTATTTTGAATTTTTTTTTCTGGCGCATAAAATGACCCCCGCGACGACTAGTTTAGGAGATATAGCCATTAAAGTATTTTGAATTTTTTTTTCTGGTGCATAAAATGACCCCCGCAGACGCTTAGTTTAGGAGATATAGCCATTTTAGTATTTTGAATTTTTTTTTTTCAGGTGCATAAAATGACCCACGCAGACGCCTAGTTTAGGAGATATAGCCATTTTTGTATTTTGAATTTTTTTTTCTGGTGCATAAAATGACCCACGCAGACGCCTAGTTTAGGAGATATAGCCATTTATGTATTTTTTGAAGTTTTTTTTTCTGGTGCATAAAATGACCCCCGCGACGCCTAGTTTAGGAGATATAGCTATTTAACTATTTTGATTTTTTTTTCTGGTGCATAAAAGGACCCCCGCAGACCCGACGCCTAGTTAAGGAGATATAGTTATTTTAGTGTTTTGAATTTTTTTTTCTGGTGCATAAAATGACCCCCGCGACGCCTAGTTTAGGAGATATAGCCATTTTAGTATTTTGAAGTTTTTTTTTCTGGTGCATAAAATGACCCCCACAGACCCCTAGCTTAGGAGATACAGCCATTTTAGTGTTTTTAATTTTCGGTGCATAAAATGACCCCCGCAGACGCCTAGTTTAGGAGACATAGCCATTTTTGTGTTTTGAATGTTTTTTTTTGTCTGGTGCATAAAATGACCCCCGAAGACGCATAGTTTGGGACATACAGCCATTTTTGTAGTTTGAATTTATTTTTTCTGGTGCATAAAATGACCCCCGCAGACGCCTAGTTTAGGAGATATAGCCATTTTTGTGTTTTTTGAAGTTTTTTTTTCTGGTGCATAAAATGACCCCGCGACGCCTAGTTTAGGAGATATAGCCATTTTAGTATTTTTAATTTTTTTTTCTGGTGCATAAAATGACCCCCACAGACCCCTAGCTTAGGAGATACAGCCATTTTAGTGTTTTTAATTTTCGGTGCATAAAATGACCCCCGCAGACGCCTAGTTTAGGAGACATAGCCATTTTTGTGTTTTGAATGTTTTTTTTTGTCTGGTGCATAAAATGACCCCCGAAGACGCATAGTTTGGGACATACAGCCATTTTTGTAGTTTGAATTTATTTTTTCTGGTGCATAAAATGACCCCCGCAGACGCCTAGTTTAGGAGATATAGCCATTTTTGTGTTTTTTGAAGTTTTTTTTTCTGGTGCATAAAATGACCCCCGCAGACGCCTAGTTTAGGAGACATAGCCATTTTTGTGTTTTGAATGTTTTTTTTTGTCTGGTGCATAAAATGACCCCCGAAGACGCATAGTTTGGGACATACAGCCATTTTTGTAGTTTGAATTTATTTTTTCTGGTGCATAAAATGACCCCCGCGACGACTAGTTTAGGAGATATAAACATTAAAGTATTTTGAATTTTTTTTTCTGGTGCATATAATGACCCCCGCAGACGCTTAGTTTAGGAGATATAGCCATTTTAGTATTTTGAATTTTTTTTTTTCAGGTGCATAAAATGACCCACGCAGACGCCTAGTTTAGGAGATATAGCCATTTATGTATTTTTTGAAGTTTTTTTTTCTGGTGCATAAAATGACCCCCGCGACACCTAGTTTAGGAGATATAGCCATTTTAGTATTTTGAATTTTTTTTTTCTGGTGCATAAAATGACCCACGCAGACGCCTAGTTCAGGAGATATACCCATTTTAGTATTTTGAATTTTTTTTTCTGGTGCATAAAATGACCCACGCAGACGCCTAGTTTAGGAAATATAGCCATTTTTGTGTTTTTTGAATTTTTTTTTTCTGGTGCATAAAATGACCCCCGCAGACGCCTAGTTTAGGAGATATAGCCATTTTAGTATTTTTAATTTTTTTTTCTGGTGCATAAAATTACCCCCGCAGACCCCTAGCTTAGGAGATACAGCCATTTTAGTGTTTTTAATTTTCGGTGCATAAAATGACCCCCTCGACCCCTAGTTTAGAAGATATAGCCATTTAACTATTTTGAATTTTTTTTCTGGTGCATAACATGACCCCCGCAGACCCGACTTCTAGTTAAGGAGATATAGTCATTTTAGGGTTTTGAATTTTTTTTTCTGGTGCATAAAATGACCCCCGCGATGACTAGTTTAGGAGATATAGCCATTTAAGTATTTTGAATTTTTTTTTCTGGTGCATAAAATGACCCCCGCAGACGCCTAGTTTAGGAGATATACCCATTTTAGTATTTTGATTTTTTTTTTCTGGTGCATAAAATGACCCACGTAGACGCCTAGTTTAGGAGATATAGCCATTTTAGTATTTTGAATTTTTTTTTTTGGTGCATAAAATGACCCTCGCAGACGCCTAGTTCAGGAGATATAGCCATTTGAGTATTTTGAATTTTTTTTTCTGGTGCATATAATGACCCCCGCAGACCCCAAGCTTAGGAGATTCAGCCATTTTTGTATTTTTTTAAGTTTTTTTTTCTGGTGCATAAAATGACCCACGCAGACGCCTAGTTTAGGAGATATAGCCATTTTAGTATTTTGAATTTTTTTTTTCCGGTGCATAAAATGACCCACGCAGACGCCTAGTTTAGGAGATACAGCCATTTTTGTATTTTTTGAAGTTTTTTTTTCTGGTGCATAAAATGACCCGCGCAGACGCCTAGTTTAGGAGATATAGCCATTTTAGTATTTTGAATTTTTTTTTTCCGGTGCATAAAATGACCCCCGCAGACGCCTAGTTTAGGAGATATAGCCATTAAAGTATTTTGAATTTTTTTTTCTGGTGCATAAAAAGACCCCCGCAGACGCTTAGTTTAGGAGATATAGCCATTTTAGTATTTTGAATTTTTTTTTTCAGGTGCATAAAATGACCCGCGCAGACGCCTAGGTTAGGAGATATAGCCATTTTAGTATTTTGAATTTTTTTTCTGGTGCATAACATGACCCACACAGACCCGACGCCTAGTTAAGGAGATATAGTCATTTTAGCGTTTTGAATTTTTTTTTCTGGTGCATAAAATGACCCCCTCGACGACTAGTTTAGGAGATATAGCCATTAAACTATTTTGAATTTTTTTTTCTGGTGCATAAAAAGACCCCCGCAGACGCTTAGTTTAGGAGATATAGCCATTTTAGTATTTTGAATTTTTTTTTCAGGTGCATAAAATGACCCGCGCAGACACCTAGTTTAGGAGATATAGCCATTTTAGTATTTTGAATTTTTTTTTCTGGTGCATAAAATGACCCCCGCGACGACTAGTTTAGGAGATATAGCCATTAAAGTATTTTGAATTTTTTTTTCTGGTGCATAAAATGACCCCCGCAGACGCTTAGTTTAGGAGATGTAGCCATTTTAGTATTTTGAATTTTTTTTTTTCAGGTGCATAAAATGACCCACGCAGACGCCTAGTTTAGGAGATATAGCCATTTTTGTATTTTGAATTTTTTTTTCTGGTGCATAAAATGACCCACGCAGACGCCTAGTTTAGGAGATATAGCCATTTATGTATTTTTTGAAGTTTTTTTTTCTGGTGCATAAAATGACCCCCGCGACGCCTAGTTTAGGAGATATAGCTATTTAACTATTTTGATTTTTTTTTCTGGTGCATAAAAGGACCCCCGCAGACCCGACGCCTAGTTAAGGAGATATAGTTATTTTAGTGTTTTGAATTTTTTTTTCTGGTGCATAAAATGACCCCCGCGACGCCTAGTTTAGGAGATATAGCCATTTTAGTATTTTGAAGTTTTTTTTTCTGGTGCATAAAATGACCCCCACAGACCCCTAGCTTAGGAGATACAGCCATTTTAGTGTTTTTAATTTTCGGTGCATAAAATGACCCCCGCAGACGCCTAGTTTAGGAGATATAGCCATTTTTGTGTTTTGAATGTTTTTTTTTGTCTGGTGCATAAAATGACCCCCGAAGACGCATAGTTTGGGACATACAGCCATTTTTGTAGTTTGAATTTATTTTTTCTGGTGCATAAAATGACACCCGCAGACGCCTAGTTTAGGAGATATAGCCATTTTTGTGTTTTTTGAAGTTTTTTTTTCTGGTGCATAAAATGACCCCGCGACGCCTAGTTTAGGAGATATAGCCATTTTAGTATTTTGAATTTTTTTTTCTGGTGCATAAAATGACCCCCGCGACGACTAGTTTAGGAGATATAAACATTAAAGTATTTTGAATTTTTTTTTCTGGTGCATATAATGACCCCCGCAGACGCTTAGTTTAGGAGATATAGCCATTTTAGTATTTTGAAGTTTTTTTTTTCAGGTGCATAAAATGACCCACGCAGACGCCTAGTTTAGGAGATATAGCCATTTATGTATTTTTTGAAGTTTTTTTTTCTGGTGCATAAAATGACCCCCGCGACACCTAGTTTAGGAGATATAGCCATTTTAGTATTTTGAATTTTTTTTTTCTGGTGCATAAAATGACCCACGCAGATGCCTAGTTCAGGAGATATACCCATTTTAGTATTTTGAATTTTTTTTTCTGGTGCATAAAATGACCCACGCAGACGCCTAGTTTAGGAAATATAGCCATTTTTGTGTTTTTTGAATTTTTTTTTTCTGGTGCATAAAATGACCCCCGCAGACGCCTAGTTTAGGAGATATAGCCATTTTAGTATTTTAAATTTTTTTTTCTGGTGCATAAAATTACCCCCGCAGACCCCTAGCTTAGGAGATACAGCCATTTTAGTGTTTTTAATTTTCGGTGCATAAAATGACCCCCTCGACCCCTAGTTTAGAAGATATAGCCATTTAACTATTTTGATTTTTTTTTTCTGGTGCATAAAATGACCCCCGCAGACCCGACTTCTAGTTAAGGAGATATAGTCATTTTAGGGTTTTGAATTTTTTTTTCTGGTGCATAAAATGACCCCCGCGATGACTAGTTTAGGAGATATAGCCATTTAAGTATTTTGAATTTTTTTTTCTGGTGCATAAAATGACCCCCGCAGACGCCTAGTTTAGGAGATATAGCCATTTTAGTATTTTGATTTTTTTTTTCTGGTGCATAAAATGACCCATGCAGACGCCTAGTTTAGGAGATATAGCCATTTTAGTGTTTTGAATTTTTTTTTTCTGGTGCATAAAATGACCCACGTAGACGCCTAGTTTAGGAGATATAGCCATTTTAGTATTTTGAATTTTTTTTTTTGGTGCATAAAATGACCCTCGCAGACGCCTAGTTCAGGAGATATAGCCATTTGAGTATTTTGAATTTTTTTTTCTGGTGCATATAATGACCCCCGCAGACCCCAACCTTAGGAGATACAGCCATTTTAGTGTTTTTAATTTTCGGTGCATAAAATGACCCCCGCAGACGCCTAGTTTAGGAGATATAGCCATTTTAGTATTTTGAGTTTTTTTTTTCAGGTGCATAAAATGACCCCCGCAGACCCCAAGCTTAGGAGATACAGCCATTTTAGTGTTTTTAATTTTCGGTGCATAAAATGACCCCCGCAGACGCCTAGTTTAGGAGATATAGCCATTTTAGTATTTTGAGTTTTTTTTTATGGTGCATAAAATGACCCCCGCAGACGCCTAGTTTAGGAAATATAGCCATTTTTGTGTTTTGATTTTTTTTTTCTGGTACTTAAAATGACCCTCGAAGACGCATAGTTTGTTAGATATAGCCATTTTTGTAGTTTGAATTTATTTTTTCTGGTGCATAAAATGACCCCCGCAGACGCCTAGTTTAGTAGATATAGCCATTTAACTATTTTGATTTTTTTTTCTGGTGCATAAAATGACCCTCGCAGACGCCTAGTTCAGGAGATATAGCCATTTGAGTATTTTGAATTTTTTTTCTGGTGCATAAAATGACCCACGCAGATGCCTAGTTTAGGAGATATAGCCATTTGAGTATTTTGATTTTTTTTTCTGGTGCATAAAATGACCCTCGCAGACGCCTAGTTCAGGAGATATAGCCATTTGAGTATTTTGAATTTTTTTTTCTGGTGCATATAATGACCCCCGCAGACCCCAACCTTAGGAGATACAGCCATTTTAGTGTTTTTAATTTTCGGTGCATAAAATGACCCCCGCAGACGCCTAGTTTAGGAGATATAGCCATTTTAGTATTTTGAGTTTTTTTTTTCAGGTGCATAAAATGACCCCCGCAGACCCCAAGCTTAGGAGATACAGCCATTTTAGTGTTTTTAATTTTCGGTGCATAAAATGACCCCCGCAGACGCCTAGTTTAGGAGATATAGCTATTTAACTATTTTGATTTTTTTTTCTGGTGCATAAAAGGACCCCCGCAGACCCGACGCCTAGTTAAGGAGATATAGTTATTTTAGTGTTTTGAATTTTTTTTTCTGGTGCATAAAATGACCCCCGCGACGCCTAGTTTAGGAGATATAGCCATTTTAGTATTTTGAAGTTTTTTTTTCTGGTGCATAAAATGACCCCCACAGACCCCTAGCTTAGGAGATACAGCCATTTTAGTGTTTTTAATTTTCGGTGCATAAAATGACCCCCGCAGACGCCTAGTTTAGGAGACATAGCCATTTTTGTGTTTTGAATGTTTTTTTTTGTCTGGTGCATAAAATGACCCCCGAAGACGCATAGTTTGGGACATACAGCCATTTTTGTAGTTTGAATTTATTTTTTCTGGTGCATAAAATGACCCCCGCAGACGCCTAGTTTAGGAGATATAGCCATTTTTGTGTTTTTTGAAGTTTTTTTTTCTGGTGCATAAAATGACCCCGCGACGCCTAGTTTAGGAGATATAGCCATTTTAGTATTTTGAATTTTTTTTCTGGTGCATAAAATGACCCCCGCGACGACTAGTTTAGGAGATATAAACATTAAAGTATTTTGAATTTTTTTTTCTGGTGCATATAATGACCCCCGCAGACGCTTAGTTTAGGAGATATAGCCATTTTAGTATTTTGAATTTTTTTTTTCAGGTGCATAAAATGACCCACGCAGACGCCTAGTTTAGGAGATATAGCCATTTATGTATTTTTTGAAGTTTTTTTTTCTGGTGCATAAAATGACCCCCGCGACACCTAGTTTAGGAGATATAGCCATTTTAGTATTTTGAATTTTTTTTTTCTGGTGCATAAAATGACCCACGCAGACGCCTAGTTCAGGAGATATACCCATTTTAGTATTTTGAATTTTTTTTTCTGGTGCATAAAATGACCCACGCAGACGCCTAGTTTAGGAAATATAGCCATTTTTGTGTTTTTTGAATTTTTTTTTTCTGGTGCATA
Organism: Volucella zonaria; assembly: GCA_963966105.1. Taxonomy (NCBI): domain Eukaryota; kingdom Metazoa; phylum Arthropoda; class Insecta; order Diptera; family Syrphidae; genus Volucella; species Volucella zonaria. The sequence continues at coordinate 1,681,239 of CAWYQB010000254.1, read as the reverse complement.
AAATGACCCCCGCAGACGCCTAGTTTAGGAGATATAGCCATTTTAGTATTTTTAATTTTTTTTTCTGGTGCATAAAATTACCCCCGCAGACCCCTAGCTTAGGAGTTACAGCCATTTTAGTGTTTTTAATTTTCGGTGCATAAAATGACCCCCTCGACCCCTAGTTTAGAAGATATAGCCATTTAACTATTTTGATTTTTTTTTCTGGTGCATAACATGACCCCCGCAGACCCGACTTCTAGTTAAGGAGATATAGTCATTTTAGGGTTTTGAATTTTTTTTTCTGGTGCATAAAATGACCCCCGCGATGACTAGTTTAGGAGATATAGCCATTTAAGTATTTTGAATTTTTTTTTCTGGTGCATAAAATGACCCCCGCAGACGCCTAGTTTAGGAGATATAGCCATTTTAGTATTTTGATTTTTTTTTTCTGGTGCATAAAATGACCCATGCAGACGCCTAGTTTAGGAGATATAACCATTTTAGTGTTTTGAATTTTTTTTTTCTGGTGCATAAAATGACCCACGTAGACGCCTAGTTTAGGAGATATAGCCATTTTAGTATTTTGAATTTTTTTTTTTGGTGCATAAAATGACCCTCGCAGACGCCTAGTTCAGGAGATATAGCCATTTGAGTATTTTGAATTTTTTTTTCTGGTGCATATAATGACCCCCGCAGACCCCAAGCTTAGGAGATACAGCCATTTTTGTATTTTTTGAAGTTTTTTTTTCTGGTGCATAAAATGACCCACGCAGACGCCTAGTTTAGGAGATATAGCCATTTTAGTATTTTGAATTTTTTTTTTCCGGTGCATAAAATGACCCACGCAGACGCCTAGTTTAGGAGATACAGCCATTTTTGTATTTTTTGAAGTTTTTTTTTCTGGTGCATAAAATGACCCGCGCAGACGCCTAGTTTAGGAGATATAGCCATTTTAGTATTTTGAATTTTTTTTTTCCGGTGCATAAAATGACCCCCGCAGACGCCTAGTTTAGGAGATATAGCCATTAAAGTATTTTGAATTTTTTTTTCTGGTGCATAAAAAGACCCCCGCAGACGCTTAGTTTAGGAGATATAGCCATTTTAGTATTTTGAATTTTTTTTTTCAGGTGCATAAAATGACCCGCGCAGACGCCTAGGTTAGGAGATGTAGCCATTTTAGTATTTTGAATTTTTTTTCTGGTGCATAACATGACCCACACAGACCCGACGCCTAGTTAAGGAGATATAGTCATTTTAGCGTTTTGAATTTTTTTTTCTGGTGCATAAAATGACCCCCTCGACGACTAGTTTAGGAGATATAGCCATTAAACTATTTTGAATTTTTTTTTCTGGTGCATAAAAAGACCCCCGCAGACGCTTAGTTTAGGAGATATAGCCATTTTAGTATTTTGAATTTTTTTTTCAGGTGCATAAAATGACCCGCGCAGACACCTAGTTTAGGAGATATAGCCATTTTAGTATTTTGAATTTTTTTTTCTGGTGCATAAAATGACCCCCGCGACGACTAGTTTAGGAGATATAGCCATTAAAGTATTTTGAATTTTTTTTTCTGGTGCATAAAATGACCCCCGCAGACGCTTAGTTTAGGAGATGTAGCCATTTTAGTATTTTGAATTTTTTTTTTCAGGTGCATAAAATGACCCACGCAGACGCCTAGTTTAGGAGATATAGCCATTTTTGTATTTTGAATTTTTTTTTCTGGTGCATAAAATGACCCACGCAGACGCCTAGTTTAGGAGATATAGCCATTTATGTATTTTTTGAAGTTTTTTTTTCTGGTGCATAAAATGACCCCCGCGACGCCTAGTTTAGGAGATATAGCTATTTAACTATTTTGATTTTTTTTTCTGGTGCATAAAAGGACCCCCGCAGACCCGACGCCTAGTTAAGGAGATATAGTTATTTTAGTGTTTTGAATTTTTTTTTCTGGTGCATAAAATGACCCCCGCGACGCCTAGTTTAGGAGATATAGCCATTTTAGTATTTTGAAGTTTTTTTTTCTGGTGCATAAAATGACCCCCACAGACCCCTAGCTTAGGAGATACAGCCATTTTAGTGTTTTTAATTTTCGGTGCATAAAATGACCCCCGCAGACGCCTAGTTTAGGAGATATAGCCATTTTTGTGTTTTGAATGTTTTTTTTTGTCTGGTGCATAAAATGACCCCCGAAGACGCATAGTTTGGGACATACAGCCATTTTTGTAGTTTGAATTTATTTTTTCTGGTGCATAAAATGACACCCGCAGACGCCTAGTTTAGGAGATATAGCCATTTTTGTGTTTTTTGAAGTTTTTTTTTCTGGTGCATAAAATGACCCCGCGACGCCTAGTTTAGGAGATATAGCCATTTTAGTATTTTGAATTTTTTTTTCTGGTGCATAAAATGACCCCCGCGACGACTAGTTTAGGAGATATAAACATTAAAGTATTTTGAATTTTTTTTTCTGGTGCATATAATGACCCCCGCAGACGCTTAGTTTAGGAGATATAGCCATTTTAGTATTTTGAAGTTTTTTTTTTCAGGTGCATAAAATGACCCACGCAGACGCCTAGTTTAGGAGATATAGCCATTTATGTATTTTTTGAAGTTTTTTTTTCTGGTGCATAAAATGACCCCCGCGACACCTAGTTTAGGAGATATAGCCATTTTAGTATTTTGAATTTTTTTTTTCTGGTGCATAAAATGACCCACGCAGACGCCTAGTTCAGGAGATATACCCATTTTAGTATTTTGAATTTTTTTTTCTGGTGCATAAAATGACCCACGCAGACGCCTAGTTTAGGAAATATAGCCATTTTTGTGTTTTTTGAATTTTTTTTTTCTGGTGCATAAAATGACCCCCGCAGACGCCTAGTTTAGGAGATATAGCCATTTTAGTATTTTTAATTTTTTTTTCTGGTGCATAAAATTACCCCCGCAGACCCCCAGCTTAGGAGATACAGCCATTTTAGTGTTTTTAATTTTCGGTGCATAAAATGACCCCCTCGACCCCTAGTTTAGAAGATATAGCCATTTAACTATTTTGATTTTTTTTTTCTGGTGCATAAAATGACCCCCGCAGACCCGACTTCTAGTTAAGGAGATATAGTCATTTTAGGGTTTTGAATTTTTTTTTCTGGTGCATAAAATGACCCCCGCGATGACTAGTTTAGGAGATATAGCCATTTAAGTATTTTGAATTTTTTTTTCTGGTGCATAAAATGACCCCCGCAGACGCCTAGTTTAGGAGATATAGCCATTTTAGTATTTTGATTTTTTTTTTCTGGTGCATAAAATGACCCATGCAGACGCCTAGTTTAGGAGATATAGCCATTTTAGTGTTTTGAATTTTTTTTTTCTGGTGCATAAAATGACCCACGTAGACGCCTAGTTTAGGAGATATAGCCATTTTAGTATTTTGAATTTTTTTTTTTGGTGCATAAAATGACCCTCGCAGACGCCTAGTTCAGGAGATATAGCCATTTGAGTATTTTGAATTTTTTTTTCTGGTGCATATAATGACCCCCGCAGACCCCAACCTTAGGAGATACAGCCATTTTAGTGTTTTTAATTTTCGGTGCATAAAATGACCCCCGCAGACGCCTAGTTTAGGAGATATAGCCATTTTAGTATTTTGAGTTTTTTTTTTCAGGTGCATAAAATGACCCCCGCAGACCCCAAGCTTAGGAGATACAGCCATTTTAGTGTTTTTAATTTTCGGTGCATAAAATGACCCCCGCAGACGCCTAGTTTAGGAGATATAGCCATTTTAGTATTTTGAGTTTTTTTTTATGGTGCATAAAATGACCCCCGCAGACGCCTAGTTTAGGAAATATAGCCATTTTTGTGTTTTGATTTTTTTTTTCTGGTACTTAAAATGACCCTCGAAGACGCATAGTTTGTTAGATATAGCCATTTTTGTAGTTTGAATTTATTTTTTCTGGTGCATAAAATGACCCCCGCAGACGCCTAGTTTAGTAGATATAGCCATTTAACTATTTTGATTTTTTTTTCTGGTGCATAAAATGACCCTCGTAGACGCCTAGTTCAGGAGATATAGCCATTTGAGTATTTTGAATTTTTTTTCTGGTGCATAAAATGACCCACGCAGACGCCTAGTTTAGGAGATATAGCCATTTTAGTATTTTGAATTTTTTTTTCTGGTGCATAAAATGACCCTCGCAGACGCCTAGTTCAGGAGATATAGCCATTTGAGTATTTTGAATTTTTTTTTTCTGGTGCATAAAATGACCCCCGCAGACCCCAAGCTTAGGAGATACAGCCATTTTAGTGTTTTTAATTTTCGGTGCATAAAATGACCCCCGCAGACGCCTAGTTTAGGAGATATAGCCATTTTAGTATTTTGAGTTTTTTTTTATGGTGCATAAAATGACCCCCGCAGACGCCTAGTTTAGGAGATATAGAAATTTTTGTGTTTTGATTTTTTTTTTCTGGTACTTAAAATGACCCTCGAAGACGCATAGTTTGTTAGATATAGCCATTTTTGTAGTTTGAATTTATTTTTTCTGGTGCATAAAATGACCCCCGCAGACGCCTAGTTTAGTAGATATAGCCATTTAACTATTTTGATTTTTTTTTCTGGTGCATAAAATGACCCCCGCAGACCCGACGCCTAGTTAAGGAGATATAGTCATTTTAGTGTTTTGAATTTTTTTTTCTGGTGCATAAAATGACCCCCGCGACGACTAGTTTAGGAGATATAGCCATTAAAGTATTTTGAATTTTTTTTTCTGGTGCATAAAATGACCCCCGCAGACGCCTAGTTTTGGAGATATAGCCATTTTAGAATTTTGAATTTTTTTTTCAGGTGCATAAAATGACCCACGCAGACGCCTAGTTTAGGAGATATAGCCATTTATGTATTTTTTGAAGTTTTTTTTTCTGGTGCATAAAATGAACCCCGCAGACGCCTAGGTTAGGAGATATAGCCATTTTTGTGTTTTGAAGTTTTTCTGGTGCATAAAATGACCCCCGCAGACGCCTAGTGTAGGAAATATCGCTAGTTTAGTATTTTAGTATTTTGTATTTGAATAAAGTGACCCACGCAGACGCCTAGGTTAGGAGATATAGCCATTTTAGTGTTTTGAATTTTTTTTTTCTGGTGCATAAAATGACCCCCGCGATGACTAGTTTAGGAGATATAGCCATTTAAGTATTTTGAATTTTTTTTTCTGGTGCATAAAATGACCCCCGCAGACGCCTAGTTTAGGAGATAAAGCCATTTTAGAATTTTGATTTTTTTTTTCTGTTGCATAAAATGACCCACGCAGACGCCTAGTTTAGGAGATGTAGCCATTTTAGTGTTTTGAATTTTTTTTTTCTGGTGCATAAAATGACCCACGTAGACGCCTAGTTTAGGAGATACATCCATTTTTGTATTTTTTGAAGTTTTTTTTTCTGGTGCATAAAATGACCCACGCAGACGCCTAGTTTAGGAGATATAGCCATTTTAGTATTTTGAATTTTTTTTTCTGGTGCATAAAACGACCCACGCAGACGCCTAGTTTAGGAGATATACCCATTTTAGTATTTTGAATTTTTTTTTCTGGTGCATAAAATGACCCACGCAGACGCCTAGTTTAGGAGATATACCCATTTTAGTATTTTGAATTTTTTTTTCTGGTGCATAAAATGACCCACGCAGACGCCTAGTTTAGGAGATATAGCCATTTTTGTGTTTTTGAATTTTTTTTTCTGGTGCATAAAGTGACCCACGCAGACGCCTAGGTTAGGAGATATAGCCATTTTTGTGTTTTGAAGTTTTTCTGGAGCATAAAATGACCCCCGCAGACGCCTAGTGTAGGAAATATCGCTAGTTTAGTATTTTAGTATTTTGTATTTGAATAAAGTGACCCACGCAGACGCCTAGGTTAGGAGATATAGCCATTTTAGTGTTTTGAATTTTTTTTTTCTGGTGCATAAAATGACCCCCGCGATGACTAGTTTAGGAGATATAGCCATTTAAGTATTTTGAATTTTTTTTTCTGGTGCATAAAATGACCACCGCAGACGGCTAGTTTAGGAGATATAGCCATTTTAGTATTTTGATTTTTTTTTTCTGTTGCATAAAATGACCCACGCAGACGCCTAGTTTAGGAGATGTAGCCATTTTAGTGTTTTGAATTTTTTTTTTCTGGTGCATAAAATGACCCACGTAGACGCCTAGTTTAGGAGATACATCCATTTTTGTATTTTTTGAAGTTTTTTTTTCTGGTGCATAAAATGACCCACGCAGACGCCTAGTTTAGGAGATATAACCATTTTAGTATTTTGAATTTTTTTTCTGGTGCATAAAATGTCCCACGCAGACGCCTAGTTTAGGAGATATAGCCATTTGTGTGTTTTTTGAATTTTTTTTTTCTGGTGCATAAAATGACCCACGCAGACGCCTAGGTTAGGAGATATAGCCATTTTTATATTTTAAAGTTTTTCTGGTGCATAAAATGACCCCCGCAGACGCCTAGGGTACGAAATATCGCTAGTTTAGTATTTTGAATTTTTGTTTTCTGGTGCATAAAATGACCCCCGCAGACGCCTAGTTTAGGAGATATAGAAATTTTAGTATTTTGAATTTTTTTTTCTGGTGCATAAAATGACCCTCGCAGACGCCTAGTTTAGGAGATATTGCCATTTTAGTATTTTGAATTTTTTTTTTCTGGTGCATAAAATGACCCCCGCAGACCCCAAGCTTAGGAGATACAGCCATTTTAGTGTTTTTAATTTTCGGTGCATAAAATGACCCCCGCAGACGCCTAGTTTAGGAGATATAGCCATTTTTGTGTTTTGATTTTTTTTTTCTGGTACTTAAAATGACCCTCGAAGACGCATAGTTTGTTAGATATAGCCGTTTTTGTAGTTTGAATTTATTTTTTCTGGTGCATAAAATGACCCCCGCAGACGCCTAGTTTAGTAGATATAGCCATTTAACTATTTTGATTTTTTTTTCTGGTGCATAAAATGACCCCGGCAGACCCGACGCCTAGTTAAGGAGATATAGTCATTTTAGTGTTTTGAATTTATTTTCTGGTGCATAAAATGACCCCCGCGACGACTAGTTTAGGAGATATAGCCATTAAAGTATTTTGAATTTTTTTTTCTGGTGCATAAAATGACCCCCGCAGACGACTAGTTTTGGAGATATAGCCATTTTAGAATTTTGAATTTTTTTTTCAGGTGCATAAAATGACCCACGCAGACGCCTAGTTTAGGAGATATAGCCATTTATGTATTTTTTGAAGTTTTTTTCTCTGGTGCATAAAATGACACCCGAAGACCCGACGCCTAGTTAAGGAGATATAGTCATTATAGTGTTTTGAATTTTTTTTTCTGGTGCATAAAATGACCCCCGCGACGACTAGTTTAGGAGATATAGCCATTAAAGTATTTTGAATTTTTTTTTCTGGTGCATAAAATGACCCCCGCAGACGCCTAGTTTAGGAGATATAGCCATTTTGGTATTTTGAATTTTTTTTTCAGGTGCATAAAATGACCCACGCAGACGCCTAGTTTAGGAGATATAGCCATTTATGTATTTTTTGAAGTTTTTTTTTCTGGTGCATAAAATGACCCCCGCGACGCCTAGTTTAGGAGATATAGCCATTTAACTATTTAGATTTTTTTTTCTGGTGCATAAAATGACCCCCGCGACGACTAGTTTAGGAGATATAGCCATTTAAGTATTTTGAATTTTTTTTCTTGTGCATAAAATGACCCCCGCAGACGCCTAGTGTAGAAAATGTCGCAAGTTTAGTATTTTGTATTTTTTTTTCTGGTGCATAAAATGACCCCCGCAGACGCCTAGTTTAGGAGATATATCCATTTTGGTATTTTTAATTTTTTTTTTCTGGTGCATAAAATAACCCCCGCAGACCCCTAGCTTAGGAGATACAGCCATTTTAGTGTTTTTAATTTTCGGTGCATAAAATGACCCCCGCAGACGCCTAGTTTAGGAGATATAACCATTTTTGTGTTTTTTGAATTTTTTTTTTCTGGTGCATAAAATGACCCACGCAGACGCATAGGTTAGGAGATATAGCCATTTGTGTGTTTTGAAGTTTTCCTGGTGCATACAATGACCCCCTCAGACGCCTAGTGTAGGAAATATCGCTAGTTTAGTATTTTGAATTTTTTTTTCTGGTGCATAAAATGACACCCGCAGACGCCTAGTTTAGGAGATATTGCCATTTTAGTATTTTTAATTTTTTTTTCTGGTGCATAAAATGACCCCCGCAGACCCCTAGCTTAGGAGATACAGCCATTTTAGTGTTTTTAATTTTCGGTGCATAAAATGACCCCAGCAGACGCCTAGTTTAGGAGATATAGCCATTTTAGTGTTTCGAATTTTTTTTTTTCTGGTGCATAAAATGACCCCCGAAGTTGCATAGTTTGGGAGATATAGCCATTTTTGTAGTTTGAATTTATTTTTTCTGGTGCATAAAATGACCCCCGCAGACGCCTAGTTCAGGAGATATAGCCATTTGAGTATTTTGAATTTTTTTTTTCTGGTGCATAAAATGACCCCCGCAGACCCCAAGCTTAGGAGATACAGCCATTTTAGTGTTTTTAATTTTCGGTGCATAAAATGACACCCGCAGACGCCTAGTTTAGGAGATATAGCCATTTTAGTATTTTGAGTTTTTTTTATGGTGCATAAAATGACCCCCGCAGACGTCTAGTTTAGGAGATATAGCCATTTTTGTGTTTTGATTTTTTTTTTCTGGTACTTAAAATGACCCTCGAAGACGCATAGTTTGTTAGATATAGCCATTTTTGTAGTTTGAATTTATTTTTTCTGGTGCATAAAATGACCCCCGCAGACGCCTAGTTTAGTAGATAGCCATTTAACTATTTTGATTTTTTTTTCTGGTGCATAAAATGACCCCCGCAGACCCGACGCCTAGTTAAGGAGATATAGTCATTTTAGTGTTTTGAATTTTTTTTTCTGGTGCATAAAATGACCCCCGCGACGACTAGTTTAGGAGATATAGAAATTAAAGTATTTTGAATTTTTTTTTCTGGTGCATAAAATGACCCCCGCAGACGCCTAGTTTTGGAGATATAGCCATTTTAGAATTTTGAATTTTTTTTTCAGGTGCATAAAATGACCCACGCATACGCCTAGTTTAGGAGATATAGCCATTTATGTATTTTTTGAAGTTTTTTTTTCTGGTGCATAAAATGACCCCCGCAGACGCCTAGGTTAGGAGATATAGCCATTTTTGTGTTTTGAAGTTTTTCTGGTGCATAAAATGACCCCCGCAGACGCCTAGTGTAGGAAATATCGCTAGTTTAGTATTTTAGTATTTTGTATAGTTTAGGAGATATAGCCATTTTAGTATTTTGAATTTTTTTTCTGGTGCATAAAATGACCCCCGCAGACACCTAGTTTAGGAGATATAGCCATTTGAGTATTTTGAATTTTTTTTTTCTGGTGCATAAAATGACCCCCGCGACGCCTACTTTAGGAGATATAGCCATTTAACTATTTTGATTTTTTTTCCCGGTGCATAAAATGACCACCGCGACGACTAGTTTAGGAGATATAGCCATTTAAGTATTTTGAATTTTTTTTTCTGGTGCATAAAATGACCCCCGCAGACGCCTAGTTCAGGAGATATAGCCATTTGAGTATTTTGAATTTTTTTTTTCTGGTGCATAAAATGACCCCCGCAGACCCCAAGCTTAGGAGATACAGCCATTTTAGTGTTTTTAATTTTCGGTGCATAAAATGACACCCGCAGACGCCTAGTTTAGGAGATATAGCCATTTTAGTATTTTGAGTTTTTTTTATGGTGCATAAAATGACCCCCGCAGACGTCTAGTTTAGGAGATATAGCCATTTTTGTGTTTTGATTTTTTTTTTCTGGTACTTAAAATGACCCTCGAAGACGCATAGTTTGTTAGATATAGCCATTTTTGTAGTTTGAATTTATTTTTTCTGGTGCATAAAATGACCCCCGCAGACGCCTAGTTTAGTAGATAGCCATTTAACTATTTTGATTTTTTTTTCTGGTGCATAAAATGACCCCCGCAGACCCGACGCCTAGTTAAGGAGATATAGTCATTTTAGTGTTTTGAATTTTATTTTCTGGTGCATAAAATGACCCCCGCGACGACTAGTTTAGGAGATATAGAAATTAAAGTATTTTGGATTTTTTTTTCTGGTGCATAAAATGACCCCCGCAGACGCCTAGTTTTGGAGATATAGCCATTTTAGAATTTTGAATTTTTTTTTCAGGTGCATAAAATGACCCACGCATACGCCTAGTTTAGGAGATATAGCCATTTATGTATTTTTTGAAGTTTTTTTTTCTGGTGCATAAAATGACCCCCGCAGACGCCTAGGTTAGGAGATATAGCCATTTTTGTGTTTTGAAGTTTTTCTGGTGCATAAAATGACCCCCGCAGACGCCTAGTGTAGGAAATATCGCTAGTTTAGTATTTTAGTATTTTGTATAGTTTAGGAGATATAGCCATTTTAGTATTTTGAATTTTTTTTCTGGTGCATAAAATGACCCCCGCAGACACCTAGTTTAGGAGATATAGCCATTTGAGTATTTTGAATTTTTTTTTTCTGGTGCATAAAATGACCCCCGCGACGACTAGTTTAGGAGATATAGCCATTTAAGTATTTTGAATTTTTTTTCTTGTGCATAAAATGACCCCCGCAGACGCCTAGTGTAGGAAATATCGCTAGTTTAGTATTTTAGTATTTTGTATTTGAACAAAGTGACCCACGCAGACGCCTAGGTTAGGAGATATAGCCATTTGTGTGTTTTGAAGTTTTCCTGGTGCATACAATGACCCCCTCAGACGCCTAGTGTAGGAAATATCGCTAGTTTAGTATTTTGAATTTTTTTTTCTGGTGCATAAAATGACACCCGCAGACGCCTAGTTTAGGAGATATTGCCATTTTAGTATTTTTAATTTTTTTTTCTAGTGCATAAAATGACCCCCGCAGACCCCTAGCTTAGGAGATACAGCCATTTTAGTGTTTTTAATTTTCGGTGCATAAAATGACCCCAGCAGACGCCTAGTTTAGGAGATATAGCCATTTTAGTGTTTTGAATTTTTTTTTTTCTGGTGCATAAAATGACCCCCGAAGTTGCATAGTTTGGGAGATATAGCCATTTTTGTAGTTTGAATTTATTTTTTCTGGTGCATAAAATGATCCCCGCAGACGCCTAGTTTAGGAGATATAGCCATTTAACTATTTTGATTTTTTTTCCCGGTGCATAAAATGACCACCGCGACGACTAGTTTAGGAGATATAGCCATTTAAGTATTTTGAATTTTTTTTTCTGGTGCATAAAATGACCCCCGCAGACGCCTAGTTCAGGAGATATAGCCATTTGAGTATTTTGAATTTTTTTTTTCTGGTGCATAAAATGACCCCCGCAGACCCCAAGCTTAGGAGATACAGCCATTTTAGTGTTTTTAATTTTCGGTGCATAAAATGACACCCGCAGACGCCTAGTTTAGGAGATATAGCCATTTTAGTATTTTGAGTTTTTTTTATGGTGCATAAAATGACCCCCGCAGACGCCTAGTTTAGGAGATATAGCCATTTTTGTGTTTTGATTTTTTTTTTCTGGTACTTAAAATGACCCTCGAAGACGCATAGTTTGTTAGATATAGCCATTTTTGTAGTTTGAATTTATTTTTTCTGGTGCATAAAATGACCCCCGCAGACGCCTAGTTTAGTAGATATAGCCATTTAACTATTTTGATTTTTTTTTCTGGTGCATAAAATGACCCCCGCAGACCCGACGCCTAGTTAAGGAGATATAGTCATTTTAGTGTTTTGAATTTTTTTTTCTGGTGCATAAAATGACCCCCGCGACGACTAGTTTAGGAGATATAGCCATTAAAGTATTTTGAATTTTTTTTTCTATTGCATAAAATGACCCCCGCAGACGCCTAGTTTTGGAGATATAGCCATTCTAGAATTTTGAATTTTTTTTTCAGGTGCATAAAATGACCCACGCAGACGCCTAGTTTAGGAGATATAGCCATTTATGTATTTTTTGAAGTTTTTTTTTCTGGTGCATAAAATGACCCCCGCAGACGCCTAGGTTAGGAGATATAGCCATTTTTGTGTTTTGAAGTTTTTCTGGTGCATAAAATGACCCCCGCAGACGCCTAGTGTAGGAAATATCGCTAGTTTAGTATTTTAGTATTTTGTATAGTTTAGGAGATATAGCCATTTTAGTATTTTGAATTTTTTTTCTGGTGCATAAAATGACCCCCGCAGACACCTAGTTTAGGAGATATAGCCATTTTAGTATTTTGAAGTTTTTTTTTCTGGTGCATAAAATGACCCTCGCAGACCCCTAGCTTAGGAGATACAGCATTTTAGTGTTTTTAATTTTCGGTGCATAAAATGACCCCCGCAGACGCCTAGTTTATGAGATATAGCCATCTTAGTATTTTGATTTTTTTTTTTCTGGTGCATAAAATGACCCCCGCAGACCCGACGACTAGTTAAGGAGATATTGTCATTTTAGTGTTTTGAATTTTTGTTTTCCGGTGCATAAAATGACCCACGCAGACGCATAGGTTAGGAGATATAGCCATTTTTGTGCTTTGAAGTTTTTCTGGTGCATAAAATGACCGCCGCAGACGCCTAGGGTAGGAAATATCGCTAGTTTAGTATTTTGAATTTTTTTTTTCTGGTGCATAAAATGACCACCGCAGACGCCTGGTTTAGGAGATATAGCCATTTTAGTATTTTGAATTTTTTTTTCTGGTGCATAAAATGACCCCCGCAGACATCTAGTTTAGGAGATATAGCCATTTTAGTATTTTGAAGTTTTTTTTTCTGGTGCATAAAATGACCCTCGCAGACCCCTAGCTTAGGAGATACAGCCATTTTAGTGTTTTTAATTTTCGGTGCATAAAATGACCCCCGCAGACGCCTAGTTTATGAGATATACCCATCTTAGTATTTTGATTTTTTTTTTTCTGGTGCATGAAATGACCCCCGCAGACCCGACGACTAGTTAAGGAGATATTGTCATTTTAGTGTTTTGAATTTTTTTTTCTGGTGCATAAAATGACCCCCTCGACGACTAGTTTAGGAGATATAGCCTTTAAAGTATTTTGAATTTTTTTTTCTGGTGCATAAAAAGACCCCCGCAGACGCTTAGTTTAGGAGATATAGCCATTTTAGTATTTTGAATTTTTTTTTTCAGGTGCATTAAATGACCCGCGCAGACGCCTAGTTTAGGAGATATAGCCATTTTAGTATTTTGAATTTTTTTTTCTGGTGCATAAAATGACCCACGCAGACGCCTAGTTTAGGAGATATAGCTATTTTTGTGTTTTTTGAATTTTTTTTTTCTGTTGCATAAAATGACCCACGCAGACGCCTAGGTTAGGAGATGTAGCCATTTTTGTGCTTTGAAGTTTTTCTGGTGCATAAAATGACCGCCGCAGACGCCTAGGGTAGGAAATATCGCTAGTTTAGTATTTTGATTTTTTTTTTTCTGGTGCATAAAATGACCCCCGCAGACCCGACGACTAGTTAAGGAGATATTGTCATTTTAGTGTTTTGAATTTTTTTTTCTGGTGCATAAAATGACCCCCTCGACGACTAGTTTAGGAGATATAGCCTTTAAAGTATTTTGAATTTTTTTTTCTGGTGCATAAAAGACCCCCGCAGATGCTTAGTTTAGGAGATATAGCCATTTTAGTATTTTGAATTTTTTTTTTCAGGTGCATTAAATGACCCGCGCAGACGCCTGGTTTAGGAGATATAGCCATTTTAGTATTTTGAATTTTTTTTTCTGGTGCATAAAGTGACCCACGCAGACGCCTAGGTTAGGAGATATAGCCATTTTTGTGCTTTGAAGTTTTTCTGGTGCATAAAATGACCCCCTCGACGACTAGTTTAGGAGATATTGCCTTTAAAGTATTTTGAATTTTTTTTTCTGGTGCATAAAAAGACCCCCGCAGACGCTTAGTTTAGGAGATATAGCCATTTTAGTATTTTGAATTTTTTTTTTCAGGTGCATTAAATGACCCGCGCAGACGCCTAGTTTAGGAGATATAGCCATTTTAGTATTTTGAATTTTTTTTTCTGGTGCATAAAATGACCCCCTCGACGACTAGTTTAGGAGATATAGCCTTTAAAGTATTTTGAATTTTTTTTTCTGGTGCATAAAAAGACCCCCGCAGACGCTTAGTTTAGGAGATATAGCCATTTTAGTATTTTGAATTTTTTTTTTCAGGTGCATTAAATGACCAGCGCAGACGCCTAATTTAGGAGATATAGCCATTTTAGTATTTTGAATTTTTTTTTCTGGTGCATAAAATGGCCCACGCAGACGCCTAGTTTAGGAGATAGAGCCATTTTTGTGTTTTTTGAATTTTTTTTTTCTGTTGCATAAAATGACCCACGCAGACGCCTAGGTTAGGAGATACAGCCATTTTTGTATTTTTTGAAATTTTTTTTTCTGGTGCATAAAATGACCCACGCAGACGCCTAGTTTAGGAGATATAGCCATTTTAGTATTTTGAATTTTTTTTTTCCGGTGCATAAAATGACCCTCGCAGACGCCTAGTTTAGGAGATATAGCCATTTTTGTTTTTTTTTAAGTTTTTTTTTCTGGTGCATAAAATGACCCCCGCGACACATAGTTTAGGAGATATAGCCATTTAAATATTTTGAATTTTTTTTTCTGGTGCATAAAATGACCCCCGCAGACGCCTAGTTTAGGAGATATAGCCATTTTAGTATTTTGAGTTTTTTTTATGGTGCATAAAATGACCCCCGCAGACGCCTAGTTTAGGAGCTATAGCCATTTTTGTGTTTTGATTTTTTTTTTCTGGTACTTAAAATGACCCTCGAAGACGCATAGTTTGTTAGATATAGCCATTTTTGTAGTTTGAATTTATTTTTTCTGGTGCATAAAATGACCCCCGCAGACGCCTAGTTTAGTAGATATAGCCATTTAACTATTTTGATTTTTTTTTCTGGTGCATAAAATGACCCCCGCAGACCCGACGCCTAGTTAAGGAGATATAGTCATTTTAGTGTTTTGAATTTTTTTTTCTGGTGCATAAAATGACCCCCGCGACGACTAGTTTAGGAGATATAGCCATTAAAGTTTTTTGAATTTTTTTTTCTGGTGCATAAAATGACCCCCGCAGACGCCTAGTTTTGGAGATATAGCCATTTTAGAATTTTGAATTTTTTTTTTCAGGTGCATAAAATGACCCACGCAGACGCCTAGTTTAGGAGATATAGCCATTTATGTATTTTTTGAAGTTTTTTTTTCTGGTGCATAAAATGACCCCCGCAGACGCCTAGGTTAGGAGATATAGCCATTTTTGTGTTTTGAAGTTTTTCTGGTGCATAAAATGACCCCCGCAGACGCCTAGTTTGGAAATATCGCTAGTTTAGTATTTTAGTATTTTGTATAGTTTAGGAGATATAGCCATTTTAGTATTTTGAATTTTTTTTCTGGTGCATAAAATGACCCCCGCAGACACCTAGTTTAGGAGATATAGCCATTTTAGTATTTTGAAGTTTTTTTTTCTGGTGCATAAAATGACCCTCGCAGACCCCTAGCTTAGGAGATACAGCTATTTTAGTGTTTTTAATTTTCGGTGCATAAAATGACCCCCGCAGACACCTAGTTTATGAGATATAGCCATCTTAGTATTTTGATTTTTTTTTTTCTGGTGCATAAAATGACCCCCGCAGACCCGACGACTAGTTAAGGAGATATTGTCATTTTAGTGTTTTGAATTTTTGTTTTCCAGTGCATAAAATGACCCACGCAGACGCCTAGGTTAGGAGATATAGCCATTTTTGTGCTTTGAAGTTTTTCTGGTGCATAAAATGACCGCCGCAGACGCCTAGGGTAGGTAATATCGCTAGTTTAGTATTTTGAATTTTTTTTGTCTGGTGCATAAAATGACCACCGCAGACGCTTAGTTTAGGAGATATAGGCATTTTAGTATTTTGAATTTTTTTTCTGGTGCATAAAATGACCCCCGCAGACACCTAGTTTAGGAGATATAGCCATTTTAGTATTTTGAAGTTTTTTTTTCTGGTGCATAAAATGACCCTCGCAGACCCCTAGCTTAGGAGATACAGCCATTTTAGTGTTTTTAATTTTCGGTGCATAAAATGACCCCCGCAGACGCCTAGTTTATGAGATATAGCCATCTTAGTATTTTGATTTTTTTTTTTCTGGTGCATAAAATGACCCCCGCAGACCCGACGACTAGTTAAGGAGATATTGTCATTTTAGTGTTTTGAATTTTTTTTTCTGGTGCATAAAATGACCCCCTCGACGACTAGTTTAGGAGATATAGCCTTTAAAGTATTTTGAATTTTTTTTTCTGGTGCATAAAAAGACCCCCGCAGACGCTGAGTTTAGGAGATATAGCCATTTTAGTATTTTGAATTTTTTTTTTCAGGTGCATTAAATGACCCGCGCAGACGCCTAGTTTAGGAGATATAGCCATTTTAGTATTTTGAATTTTTTTTTCTGGTGCATAAAATGACCCACGCAGACGCCTAGTTTAGGACATATAGCTATATTTGTGTTTTTTGAATTTTTTTTTTCTGTTGCATAAAATGACCCACGCAGACGCCTAGGTTAGGAGATATAGCCATTTTTGTGCTTTGAAGTTTTTCTGGTGCATAAAATGACCGCCGCAGACGCCTAGGGTAGGAAATATCGCTAGTTTAGTATTTTGAATTTTTTTTTTCTGGTGCATAAAATGACCACCGCAGACGCCTAGTTTAGGAGATATAGCCATTTTAGTATTTTGAATTTTTTTTTCTGGTGCATAAAATGACCCCCGCAGACATCTAGTTTAGGAGATATAGCCATTTTAGTATTTTGAAGTTTTTTTTTCTGGTGCATAAAATGACCCTCGCAGACCCCTTGCTTAGGAGATACAGCCATTTTAGTGTTTTTAATTTTCGGTGCATAAAATGACCCCCGCAGACGCCTAGTTTATGAGATATAGCCATCTTAGTATTTTGATTTTTTTTTTTCCGGTGCATAAAATGACCCCCGCAGACCCGACGACTAGTTAAGGAGATATTGTCATTTTAGTGTTTTGAATTTTTTTTTCTGGTGCATAAAATGACTACCTCGACGACTAGTTTAGGAGATATAGCCTTTAAAGTATTTTGAATTTTTTTTTCTGGTGCATAAAAAGACCCCCGCAGATGCTTAGTTTAGGAGATATAGCCATTTTAGTATTTTGAATTTTTTTTTTCAGGTGCATTTAATGACCCGCGCAGACGCCTTGTTTAGGAGATATAGCCATTTTAGTATTTTGAATTTTTTTTTCTGGTGCATAAAATGACCCACGCAGACGCCTAGTTTAGGAGATATAGCTATTTTTGTGTTTTTTGAATTTTTTTTTTCTGTTGCATAAAATGACCCACGCAGACGCCTAGGTTAGGAGATATAGCCATTTTTGTGCTTTGAAGTTTTTCTGGTGCATAAAATGACCCCCTCGACGACAAGTTTAGGAGATATAGCCTTTAAAGTATTTTGAATTTTTTTTTCTGGTGCATAAAAAGACCCCCGCAGACGCTTAGTTTAGGAGATATAGCCATTTTAGTATTTTGAATTTTTTTTTTCAGGTGCATTAAATGACCCGCGCAGACGCCTAGTTTAGGAGATATAGCCATTTTAGTATTTTGAATTTTTTTTTCTGGTGCATAAAATGACCCCCTCGACGACTAGTTTAGGAGATATAGCCTTTAAAGTATTTTGAATTTTTTTTTCTGGTGCATAAAAAGACCCCCGCAGACGCTTAGTTTAGGAGATATAGCCATTTTAGTATTTTGAATTTTTTTTTTCAGGTGCATTAAATGACCCGCGCAGACGCCTAGTTTAGGAGATATAGCCATTTTAGTATTTTGAATTTTTTTTTCTGGTGCATAAAATGACCCACGCAGACGCCTAGTTTAGGAGATATAGCCATTTTTGTGTTTTTTTAAGTTTTTTTTTCTGGTGCATAAAATGACCCCCGCGACACCTAGTTTAGGAGATATAGCCATTTAACTATTTTGACTTTTTTCCCGGTGCATAAAAAGACCCCCGCGACGACTAGTTTAGGAGATATAGCCATTTAAGTATTTTGAATTTTTTTTTCTGGTGCATAAAATGACCCCCGCAGGCGCCTAGTTTAGGAGATATAGCCATTTTAGAATTTTGAATTTTTTTTTTCTGGTGCATAAAATGACCCACGCAGACGCCTAGTTTAGGAGAAATAGCCATTTTTGTATTTTTTGAAGTTTGTTTTTTCTGGTGTATAAAATGACCCACGCAGACGCCTAGTTTAGGAGATATAGCCATTTTTGTGTTTTTTGAATTTTTTTTTTCTGGTGCATAAAATGACGAACGCAGACGCCTAGTTTAGGAGAAATAGCCATTTTTGTATTTTTTGAAGTTTTTTTTTTCTGGTGTATAAAATGACCCACGCAGACGCCTAGTTTATGAGATATAGCCATCTTAGTATTTTGATTTTTTTTTTTCTGGTGCATAAAATGACCCCCGCAGACCCGACGACTAGTTAAGGAGATATTGTCATTTTAGTGTTTTGAATTTTTTTTTCTGGTGCATAAAATGACCCCCTCGACGACTAGTTTAGGAGATATAGCCTTTAAAGTATTTTGAATTTTTTTTTCTGTATTTTTAGTATTTTGAATTTTTTTTTTCAGGTGCATTTAATGACCCGCGCAGACGCCTTGTTTAGGAGATATAGAAATTTTAGTATTTTGAATTTTTTTTTCTGGTGCATAAAATGACCCACGCAGACGCCTAGTTTAGGAGATATAGCTATTTTTGTGTTTTTTGAATTTTTTTTTTCTGTTGCATAAAATGACCCACGCAGACGCCTAGGTTAGGAGATATAGCCATTTTTGTGCTTTGAAGTTTTTCTGGTGCATAAAATGACCCCCTCGACGACTAGTTTAGGAGATATAGCCTTTAAAGTATTTTGATTTTTTTTTTCTGGTGCATAAAAAGACCCCCGCAGACGCTTAGTTTAGGAGATATAGCCATTTTAGTATTTTGAATTTTTTTTTCAGGTGCATTAAATGACACGCGAAGACGCCTAGTTTAGGAGATATAGCCATTTTAGTATTTTGAATTTTTTTTTCTGGTGCATAAAATGACCCCCTCGACGACTAGTTTAGGAGATATAGCCTTTAAAGTATTTTGAATTTTTTTTTCTGGTGCATAAAAAGACCCCCGCAGACGCTTAGTTTAGGAGATATAGTCATTTTAGTATTTTGAATTTTTTTTTTCAGGTGTATTAAATGACCCGCGCAGACGCCTAGTTTAGGAGATATAGCCATTTTAGTATTTTGAATTTTTTTTTCTGGTGCATAAAATGACCCACGCAGACGCCTAGTTTAGGAGATATAGCCATTTTTGTATTTTTTTAAGTTTTTTTTTCTGGTGCATAAAATGACCCCCGCGACACCTAGTTTAGGAGATATAGCCATTTAACTATTTTGACTTTTTTTCCCGGTGCATAAAAAGACCCCCGCGACGACTAGTTTAGGAGATATAGCCATTTAAGTATTTTGAATTTTTTTTTCTGGTGCATAAAATGACCCCCGCAGACGCCTAGTTTAGGAGATATAGCCATTTTAGAATTTTGAATTTTTTTTTTCTGGTGCATAAAATGACCCACGCAGACGCCTAGTTTAGGAGAAATAGCCATTTTTGTATTTTTTGAAGTTTTTTTTTTCTGGTGTATAAAATGACCCACGCAGACGCCTAGTGTAGGAGATATAGCCATTTTTGTGTTTTTTGAATATTTTTTTTCTGTTGCATAAAATGACCCACGCAGACGCCTAGGTTAGGAGATATAGCCATTTTTGTGCTTTGAAGTTTTTCTGGTGCATAAAATGACCGCCGCAGACGCCTAGGGTAGGAAATATCGCTAGTTTAGTATTTTGAATTTTTTTTTTCTGGTGCATAAAATGACCACCGCAGACGCCTAGTTTAGGAGATATAGCCATTTTAGTATTTTGAATTTTTTTTTCTGGTGCATAAAATGACCCCCGCAGACACCTAGTTTAGGAGATATAGCCATTTTAGTATTTTGAAGTGTTTTTTTCTGGTGCATAAAATGACCCTCGCAGACCCCTAGCTTAGGAGATACAGCCATTTTAGTGTTTTTAATTTTCGGTGCATAAAATGACCCCCGCAGACGCCTAGTTTATGAGATATAGCCATCTTAGTATTTTGATTTTTTTTTTTCTGGTGCATAAAATGACCCCCGCAGACCCGACGACTAGTTAAGGAGATATTGTCATTTTAGTATTTTGAATTTTTTTTTCTGGTGCATAAAAAGACCCCCGCAGACGCTTAGTTTAGTAGATATAGCCATTTTAGTATTTTGAATTTTTTTTTTCAGGTGCATTAAATGACCCGCGCAGACGCCTAGTTAAGGAGATATTGTCATTTTAGTGTTTTGAATTTTTTTTTCTGGTGCATAAAATGACCCCCGCGACGACAAGTTTAGGAGATATAGCCATTAAAGTATTTTGAATTTTTTTTACTGGTGCATAAAATGACCCCAGCAGACGCCTAGTTTAGGAGATATAGCCATTTTAGAATTTTGAATTTTTTTTTCTGGTGCATAAAATGACCCACGCAGACGCCTAGTTTAGGAAATACAGCCATTTTTGTATTTTTTGAAGTTTTTTTGTCTGGTGCATAAAATGACCCACGCAGACGCCTAGTTTAGGAGATATAGCCATTTTAGTATTTTGAATTTTTTTTTCCGGTGCATAAAATGACCCACGCAGACGCCTAGTTTAGGAGATATAGCCATTTTTGTATTTTTTTAAGTTTTTTTTTCTGATGCATAAAATGACCCCCGTGACGCCTAGTTTAGGAGATATAGCCATTTAACTATTTTGATTTTTTTTCCCGGTGCATAAAAAGACCCCCGCGACGACTAGTTTAGGAGATATAGCCATTTAAGTATTTTGAATTTTTTTTTCTGGTGCATAAAATGACCCCCGCAGACGCCTAGTTTAGGAGATATAGCCATTTTAGAATTTTGAATTTTTTTTTTCTGGTGCATAAAATGACCCACGCAGACGCCTAGTTTAGGAGATACAGCCATTTTTGTATTTTTTGAAGTTTTTTTTTCTGGTGCATAAAATGACCCACGCAGACGCCTAGTTTAGGAGATATAGCCATTTTAGTATTTTGAATTTTTTTTCCGGTGCATAAAATGACCCACGCAGACGCCTAGTTTAGGAGATATAGCAATTTTTGTATTTTTTGAAGTTTTTTTTTTCTGGTGCATAAAATGACCCACGCTGACGCCTAGTTTAGGAGAAATAGCCATTTTTGTATTTTTTGAAGTTTTTTTTTTCTGGTGTATAAAATGACCCACGCAGACGCTTAGTTTAGGAGATATAGCCATTTTAGTATTTTGAATTTTTTTTTTCAGGTGCATTAAATGACCCGCGCAGACGCCTAGTTTAGGAGATATAGCCATTTTAGTATTTTGAATTTTTTTTTCTGGTGCATAAAATGACCCACGCAGACGCCTAGTTTAGGAGATATAGCTATATTTGTGTTTTTTGAATTTTTTTTTTCTGTTGCATAAAATGACCCACGCAGACGCCTAGGTTAGGAGATATAGCCATTTTTGTGCTTTGAAGTTTTTCTGGTGCATAAAATGACCGCCGCAGACGCCTAGGGTAGGAAATATCGCTAGTTTAGTATTTTGAATTTTTTTTTTCTGGTGCATAAAATGACCACCGCAGACGCCTAGTTTAGGAGATATAGCCATTTTAGTATTTTGAATTTTTTTTTCTGGTGCATAAAATGACCCCCGCAGGCACCTAGTTTAGGAGATACAGCCATTTTAGTGTTTTTAATTTTCGGTGCATAAAATGACCCCCGCAGACGCCTAGTTTATGAGATATAGCCATCTTAGTATTTTGATTTTTTTTTTTCTGGTGCATAAAATGACCCCCGCAGACCCGACGACTAGTTAAGGAGATATTGTCATTTTAGTGTTTTGAATTTTTTTTTCTGGTGCATAAAATGACCCCCTCGACGACTAGTTTAGGAGATATTGCCTTTAAAGTATTTTGAATTTTTTTTTCTGGTGCATAAAAAGACCCCCGCAGATGCTTAGTTTAGGAGATATAGCCATTTTAGTATTTTGAATTTTTTTTTTCAGGTGCATTTAATGACCCGCGCAGACGTCTTGTTTAGGAGATATAGAAATTTTAGTATTTTGAATTTTTTTTTCTGGTGCATAAAATGACCCACGCAGACGCCTAGTTTAGGAGATATAGCTATTTTTGTGTTTTTTGAATTTTTTTTTTCTGTTGCATAAAATGACCCACGCAGACGCCTAGGTTAGGAGATATAGCCATTTTTGTGCTTTGAAGTTTTTCTGGTGCATAAAATGACCCCCTCGACGACTAGTTTAGGAGATATAGCCTTTAAAGTATTTTGAATTTTTTTTTCTGGTGCATAAAAAGACCCCCGCAGACGCTTAGTTTAGGAGATATAGCCATTTTAGTATTTTGAATTTTTTTTTTCAGGTGCATTAAATGACCCGCGCAGACGCCTAGTTTAGGAGATATAGCCATTTTAGTATTTTGAATTTTTTTTTCTGCTGCATAAAATGACCCCCTCGACGACTAGTTTAGGAGATATAGCCTTTAAAGTATTTTGAATTTTTTTTTCTGGTGCATAAAAAGACCCCCGCAGATGCTTAGTTTAGGAGATATAGCCATTTTAGTATTTTGAATTTTTTTTTTCAGGTGCATTTAATGACCCGCGCAGACGTCTTGTTTAGGAGATATAGAAATTTTAGTATTTTGAATTTTTTTTTCTGGTGCATAAAATGACCCACGCAGACGCCTAGTTTAGGAGATATAGCTATTTTTGTGTTTTTTGAATTTTTTTTTTCTGTTGCATAAAATGACCCACGCAGACGCCTAGGTTAGGAGATATAGCCATTTTTGTGCTTTGAAGTTTTTCTGGTGCATAAAATGACCCCCTCGACGACTAGTTTAGGAGATATAGCCTTTAAAGTATTTTGAATTTTTTTTTCTGGTGCATAAAAAGACCCCCGCAGACGCTTAGTTTAGGAGATATAGCCATTTTAGTATTTTGAATTTTTTTTTTCAGGTGCATTAAATGACCCGCGCAGACGCCTAGTTTAGGAGATATAGCCATTTTAGTATTTTGAATTTTTTTTTCTGGTGCATAAAATGACCCCCTCGACGACTAGTTTAGGAGATATAGCCTTTAAAGTATTTTGAATTTTTTTTTCTGGTGCATAAAAAGACCCCCGCAGACGCTTAGTTTAGGAGATATAGCCATTTTAGTATTTTGAATTTTTTTTTCTGGTGCATAAAATGACCCACGCAGACGCCTAGTTTAGGAGATATAGCCATTTTTGTATTTTTTTAAGTTTTTTTTTCTGGTGCATAAAATGAACCCCGCGACACCTAGTTTAGGAGATATAGCCATTTAACTATTTTGACTTTTTTTCCCGGTGCATAAAAAGACCCCCGCGACGACTAGTTTAGGAGATATAGCCATTTAAGTATTTTGAATTTTTTTTTCTGGTGCATAAAATGACCCCCGCAGACGCCTAGTTTAGGAGATATAGCCATTTTAGAATTTAGAATTTTTTTTTTCTGGTGCATAAAATGACCCACGCAGACGCCTAGGTTAGGAGATATAGCCATTTTTGTGCTTTGAAGTTTTTCTGGTGCATAAAATGACCGCCGCAGACGCCTAGGGTAGGAAATATCGCTAGTTTAGTATTTTGAATTTTTTTTTTCTGGTGCATAAAATGACCACCGCAGACGCCTAGTTTAGGAGATATAGCCATTTTAGTATTTTGAATTTTTTTTTCTGGTGCATAAAATGACCCCCGCAGACACCTAGTTTAGGAGATATAGTCATTTTAGTATTTTGAATTTTTTTTTTCAGGTGTATTAAATGACCCGCGCAGACGCCTAGTTTAGGAGAAATAGCCATTTTTGTATTTTTTGAAGTTTTTTTTTTCTGGTGTATAAAATGACCCACGCAGACGCCTAGTGTAGGAGATATAGCCATTTTTGTGTTTTTTGAATTTTTTTTTTCTGTTGCATAAAATGACCCACGCAGACGCCTAGGTTAGGAGATATAGCCATTTTTGTGCTTTGAAGTTTTTCTGGTGCATAAAATGACCGCCGCAGACGCCTAGGGTAGGAAATATCGCTAGTTTAGTATTTTGAATTTTTTTTTTCTGGTGCATAAAATGACCACCGCAGACGCCTAGTTTAGGAGATATAGCCATTTTAGTATTTTGAATTTTTTTTTCTGGTGCATAAAATGACCCCCGCAGACACCTAGTTTAGGAGATATAGCCATTTTAGTATTTTGAAGTGTTTTTTTCTGGTGCATAAAATGACCCTCGCAGACCCCTAGCTTAGGAGATACAGCCATTTTAGTGTTTTTAATTTTCGGTGCATAAAATGACCCCCGCAGACGCCTAGTTTATGAGATATAGCCATCTTAGTATTTTGAATTTTTTTTTCTGGTGCATAAAATGACCCTCGCAGACCCCTAGCTTAGGAGATACAGCCATTTTAGTGTTTTTAATTTTCGGTGCATAAAATGACCCCCGCAGACGCCTAGTTTATGAGATATAGCCATCTTAGTATTTTGATTTTTTTTTCTGGTGCATAAAATGACCCCCGCAGACCCGACGACTAGTTAAGGAGATATTGTCATTTTAGTATTTTGAATTTTTTTTTCTGGTGCATAAAAAGACCCCCGCAGACGCTTAGTTTAGTAGATATAGCCATTTTAGTATTTTGAATTTTTTTTTTCAGGTGCATTAAATGACCCGCGCAGACGCCTAGTTAAGGAGATATTGTCATTTTAGTGTTTTGAATTTTTTTTTCTGGTGCATAAAATGACCCCCGCGACGACAAGTTTTGGAGATATAGCCATTAAAGTATTTTGAATTTTTTTTACTGGTGCATAAAATGACCCCAGCAGACGCCTAGTTTAGGAGATATAGCCATTTTAGAATTTAGAATTTTTTTTTCTGGTGCATAAAATGACCCACGCAGACGCCTAGTTTAGGAAATACAGCCATTTTTGTATTTTTTGAAGTTTTTTTGTCTGGTGCATAAAATGACCCACGCAGACGCCTAGTTTAGGAGATATAGCCATTTTAGTATTTTGAATTTTTTTTTCCGGTGCATAAAATGACCCACGCAGACGCCTAGTTTAGGAGATATAGCCATTTTTGTATTTTTTTAAGTTTTTTTTTCTGATGCATAAAATGACCCCCGTGACGCCTAGTTTAGGAGATATAGCCATTTAACTATTTTGATTTTTTTTCCCGGTGCATAAAAAGACCCCCGCGACGACTAGTTTAGGAGATATAGCCATTTAAGTATTTTGAATTTTTTTTTCTGGTGCATAAAAAGACCCCCGCGACGACTAGTTTAGGAGATATAGCCATTTAAGTATTTTGAATTTTTTTTTCTGGTGCATAAAATGACCCACGCAGACGCCTAGTTTAGGAGATACAGCCATTTTTGTATTTTTTGAAGTTTTTTTTTCTGGTGCATAAAATGACCCACGCAGACGCCTAGTTTAGGAGATATAGCCATTTTAGTATTTTGAATTTTTTTTTCCGGTGCATAAAATGACCCACGCAGACGCCTAGTTTAGGAGATATAGCAATTTTTGTATTTTTTGAAGTTTTTTTTTTCTGGTGCATAAAATGACCCACGCAGACGCCTAGTTTAGAAGATATAGCCATTTTTGTGTTTTTTGAATTTTTTTTTTCTGTTGCATAAAATGACCCTCGCAGACCCCTAGCTTAGGAGATACAGCCATTTTAGTGTTTTTAATTTTCGGTGCATAAAATGACCCCCGCAGACGCCTAGTTTATGGGATATAGCCATCGTAGTATTCTGATTTTTTTTTTCTGTTGCATAAAATGACCCCCGCAGACCCGATGACTAGTTAAGGAGATATTGTCATTTTAGTGTTTTGAATTTTTTTTTCTGGTGCATAAAATGACCCCCTCGACGACTAGTTTAGGAGATATAGCCATTAAAGTATTTTGAATTTTTTTTCTGGTGCATAAAAAGACCCCCGCAGACGCTTAGTTTAGGAGATATAGCCATTTTAGTATTTTGAATTTTTTTTTTCAGGTGCATTAAATGACCCGCGCAGACGGCTAGTTTAGGAGATATAGCCATTTTAGTATTTTGAATTTTTTTTTCTGGTGCATAAAATGACCCACGCAGACCCGACGCCTAGTTAAGGAGATATAGTCATTTTAGTGTTTTGAATTTTTTTTTCTGGTGCATAAAATGACCCCCGCGACGACTAGTTTAGGAGATATAGCCATTAAAGTATTTTGAATTTTTTTTTCTGGTGCATAAAATGACCCCCGCAGACGCTTAGTTTAGGAGATATAGCCATTTTAGTATTTTGAATTTTTTTTTTCAAGTGCATAAAATGACCCACGCAGACGCCTAGGGTAGGAAATATCGCTAGTTTAGTATTTTGAATTTTTTTTTTCTGGTGCATAAAATGACCACCGCAGACGCCTAGTTTAGGAGATATAGCCATTTTAGAATTTTGAATTTTTTTTTTTCTGGTGCATAAAATGACCCACGCAGACGCCTTGTTTAGGAGATATAGCCATTTTAGAATTTTGAATTTTTTTTTTCTGGTGCATAAAATGACCCACGCAGACGCCTAGTTTAGGAGATACAGCCATTTTTGTATTTTTTGAAGTTTTGTTTTCTGGTGCATAAAATGACCCACGCAGACGCCTAGTTTAGGAGATATAGCCATTTTAGTATTTTGAATTTTTTTTTCCGGTGCATAAAATGACCCACGCAGACGCCTAGTTTAGGAGATATAGCCATTTTTGTATTTTTTGAAGTTTTTTTTTTCTGGTGCATAAAATGACCCACGCAGACGCCTAGTTTAGGAGATAGAGCCATTTTTGTGTTTTTTGAATTTTTTTTTTCTGTTGCATAAAATGACCCACGCAGACGCCTAGGTTAGGAGATATAGCCATTTTTGTGCTTTGAAGTTTTTCTGGTGCATAAAATGACCACCGCAGACGCCTAGTTTAGGAGATATAGCCATTTTAGTATTTTGAATTTTTTTTTCCGGTGCATAAAATGACCCACGCAGACGCCTAGTTTAGGAGATATAGCCATTTTTGTGTTTTTTGAATTTTTTTTTTCTGTTGCATAAAATGACCCACGCAGACGCCTAGGTTAGGAGATATAGCCATTTTTGTGCTTTGAAGTTTTTCTGGTGCATAAAATGACCACCGCAGACGCCTAGTTTAGGAGATATAGCCATTTTAGTATTTTGAATTTTTTTTTCTGGTGCATAAAATGACCCCCGCAGACACCAAGTTTAGGAGATATAGCCATTTTAGTATTTTGAATTTTTTTTTCCGGTGCATAAAATGACTCACGCAGACGCCTAGTTTAGGAGATATAGCCATTTTTGTATTTTTTGAAGTTTTTTTTTTCTGGTGCATAAAAAGACCCCCGCAGACGCTTAGTTTAGGAGATATAGCCATTTTAGTATTTTGAATTTTTTTTTTCAGGTGCATTAAATGACCCGCGCAGACGGCTAGTTTAGGAGATATAGCCATTTTAGTATTTTGAATCTTTTTTTCTTGTGCATAAAATGACCCACGCAGACCCGACGCCTAGTTAAGGAGATATAGTCATTTTAGTGTTTTGAATTTTTTTTTCCGGTGCATAAAATGACCCCCGCGACGACTAGTTTAGGAGATATAGCCATTAAAGTATTTTGAATTTTTTTTTCTGGTGCATAAAATGACCCCCGCAGACGCTTAGTTTAGGAGATATAGCCATTTTAGTATTTAGAATTTTTTTTTTCAAGTGCATAAAATGACCCACGCAGACGCCTAGGGTAGGAAATATCGCTAGTTTAGTATTTTGAATTTTTTTTTCTGGTGCATAAAATGACCCCCTCGACGACTAGTTTAGGAGATATAGCCTTTAAAGTATTTTGAATTTTTTTTTCTGGTGCATAAAAAGACCCCCGCAGACGCTTAGTTTAGGAGATATAGCCATTTTAGTATTTTGAATTTTTTTTTCTGGTGCATAAAATGACCCACGCAGACGCCTAGTTTAGGAGATATAGCCATTTTTGTATTTTTTTAAGTTTTTTTTTCTGGTGCATAAAATGAACCCCGCGACACCTAGTTTAGGAGATATAGCCATTTAACTATTTTGACTTTTTTTCCCGGTGCATAAAAAGACCCCCGCGACGACTAGTTTAGGAGATATAGCCATTTAAGTATTTTGAATTTTTTTTTCTGGTGCATAAAATGACCCCCGCAGACGCCTAGTTTAGGAGATATAGCCATTTTAGAATTTAGAATTTTTTTTTTCTGGTGCATAAAATGACCCACGCAGACGCCTAGGTTAGGAGATATAGCCATTTTTGTGCTTTGAAGTTTTTCTGGTGCATAAAATGACCGCCGCAGACGCCTAGGGTAGGAAATATCGCTAGTTTAGTATTTTGAATTTTTTTTTTCTGGTGCATAAAATGACCACCGCAGACGCCTAGTTTAGGAGATATAGCCATTTTAGTATTTTGAATTTTTTTTTCTGGTGCATAAAATGACCCCCGCAGACACCTAGTTTAGGAGATATAGTCATTTTAGTATTTTGAATTTTTTTTTTCAGGTGTATTAAATGACCCGCGCAGACGCCTAGTTTAGGAGAAATAGCCATTTTTGTATTTTTTGAAGTTTTTTTTTTCTGGTGTATAAAATGACCCACGCAGACGCCTAGTGTAGGAGATATAGCCATTTTTGTGTTTTTTGAATTTTTTTTTTCTGTTGCATAAAATGACCCACGCAGACGCCTAGGTTAGGAGATATAGCCATTTTTGTGCTTTGAAGTTTTTCTGGTGCATAAAATGACCGCCGCAGACGCCTAGGGTAGGAAATATCGCTAGTTTAGTATTTTGAATTTTTTTTTTCTGGTGCATAAAATGACCACCGCAGACGCCTAGTTTAGGAGATATAGCCATTTTAGTATTTTGAATTTTTTTTTCTGGTGCATAAAATGACCCCCGCAGACACCTAGTTTAGGAGATATAGCCATTTTAGTATTTTGAAGTGTTTTTTTCTGGTGCATAAAATGACCCTCGCAGACCCCTAGCTTAGGAGATACAGCCATTTTAGTGTTTTTAATTTTCGGTGCATAAAATGACCCCCGCAGACGCCTAGTTTATGAGATATAGCCATCTTAGTATTTTGAATTTTTTTTTCTGGTGCATAAAATGACCCTCGCAGACCCCTAGCTTAGGAGATACAGCCATTTTAGTGTTTTTAATTTTCGGTGCATAAAATGACCCCCGCAGACGCCTAGTTTATGAGATATAGCCATCTTAGTATTTTGATTTTTTTTTCTGGTGCATAAAATGACCCCCGCAGACCCGACGACTAGTTAAGGAGATATTGTCATTTTAGTATTTTGAATTTTTTTTTCTGGTGCATAAAAAGACCCCCGCAGACGCTTAGTTTAGTAGATATAGCCATTTTAGTATTTTGAATTTTTTTTTTCAGGTGCATTAAATGACCCGCGCAGACGCCTAGTTAAGGAGATATTGTCATTTTAGTGTTTTGAATTTTTTTTTCTGGTGCATAAAATGACCCCCGCGACGACAAGTTTTGGAGATATAGCCATTAAAGTATTTTGAATTTTTTTTACTGGTGCATAAAATGACCCCAGCAGACGCCTAGTTTAGGAGATATAGCCATTTTAGAATTTAGAATTTTTTTTTCTGGTGCATAAAATGACCCACGCAGACGCCTAGTTTAGGAAATACAGCCATTTTTGTATTTTTTGAAGTTTTTTTGTCTGGTGCATAAAATGACCCACGCAGACGCCTAGTTTAGGAGATATAGCCATTTTAGTATTTTGAATTTTTTTTTCCGGTGCATAAAATGACCCACGCAGACGCCTAGTTTAGGAGATATAGCCATTTTTGTATTTTTTTAAGTTTTTTTTTCTGATGCATAAAATGACCCCCGTGACGCCTAGTTTAGGAGATATAGCCATTTAACTATTTTGATTTTTTTTCCCGGTGCATAAAAAGACCCCCGCGACGACTAGTTTAGGAGATATAGCCATTTAAGTATTTTGAATTTTTTTTTCTGGTGCATAAAATGACCCCCGCAGACGCCTAGTTTAGGAGATATAGCCATTTTAGAATTTTGAATTTTTTTTTTCTGGTGCATAAAATGACCCACGCAGACGCCTAGTTTAGGAGATACAGCCATTTTTGTATTTTTTGAAGTTTTTTTTTCTGGTGCATAAAATGACCCACGCAGACGCCTAGTTTAGGAGATATAGCCATTTTAGTATTTTGAATTTTTTTTTCCGGTGCATAAAATGACCCACGCAGACGCCTAGTTTAGGAGATATAGCAATTTTTGTATTTTTTGAAGTTTTTTTTTTCTGGTGCATAAAATGACCCACGCAGACGCCTAGTTTAGAAGATATAGCCATTTTTGTGTTTTTTGAATTTTTTTTTTCTGTTGCATAAAATGACCCTCGCAGACCCCTAGCTTAGGAGATACAGCCATTTTAGTGTTTTTAATTTTCGGTGCATAAAATGACCCCCGCAGACGCCTAGTTTATGGGATATAGCCATCGTAGTATTCTGATTTTTTTTTTCTGTTGCATAAAATGACCCCCGCAGACCCGATGACTAGTTAAGGAGATATTGTCATTTTAGTGTTTTGAATTTTTTTTTCTGGTGCATAAAATGACCCCCTCGACGACTAGTTTAGGAGATATAGCCATTAAAGTATTTTGAATTTTTTTTCTGGTGCATAAAAAGACCCCCGCAGACGCTTAGTTTAGGAGATATAGCCATTTTAGTATTTTGAATTTTTTTTTTCAGGTGCATTAAATGACCCGCGCAGACGGCTAGTTTAGGAGATATAGCCATTTTAGTATTTTGAATTTTTTTTTCTGGTGCATAAAATGACCCACGCAGACCCGACGCCTAGTTAAGGAGATATAGTCATTTTAGTGTTTTGAATTTTTTTTTCTGGTGCATAAAATGACCCCCGCGACGACTAGTTTAGGAGATATAGCCATTAAAGTATTTTGAATTTTTTTTTCTGGTGCATAAAATGACCCCCGCAGACGCTTAGTTTAGGAGATATAGCCATTTTAGTATTTTGAATTTTTTTTTTCAAGTGCATAAAATGACCCACGCAGACGCCTAGGGTAGGAAATATCGCTAGTTTAGTATTTTGAATTTTTTTTTTCTGGTGCATAAAATGACCACCGCAGACGCCTAGTTTAGGAGATATAGCCATTTTAGAATTTTGAATTTTTTTTTTTCTGGTGCATAAAATGACCCACGCAGACGCCTTGTTTAGGAGATATAGCCATTTTAGAATTTTGAATTTTTTTTTTCTGGTGCATAAAATGACCCACGCAGACGCCTAGTTTAGGAGATACAGCCATTTTTGTATTTTTTGAAGTTTTGTTTTCTGGTGCATAAAATGACCCACGCAGACGCCTAGTTTAGGAGATATAGCCATTTTAGTATTTTGAATTTTTTTTTCCGGTGCATAAAATGACCCACGCAGACGCCTAGTTTAGGAGATATAGCCATTTTTGTATTTTTTGAAGTTTTTTTTTTCTGGTGCATAAAATGACCCACGCAGACGCCTAGTTTAGGAGATAGAGCCATTTTTGTGTTTTTTGAATTTTTTTTTTCTGTTGCATAAAATGACCCACGCAGACGCCTAGGTTAGGAGATATAGCCATTTTTGTGCTTTGAAGTTTTTCTGGTGCATAAAATGACCACCGCAGACGCCTAGTTTAGGAGATATAGCCATTTTAGTATTTTGAATTTTTTTTTCCGGTGCATAAAATGACCCACGCAGGCGCCTAGTTTAGGAGATATAGCCATTTTTGTGTTTTTTGAATTTTTTTTTTCTGTTGCATAAAATGACCCACGCAGACGCCTAGGTTAGGAGATATAGCCATTTTTGTGCTTTGAAGTTTTTCTGGTGCATAAAATGACCACCGCAGACGCCTAGTTTAGGAGATATAGCCATTTTAGTATTTTGAATTTTTTTTTCTGGTGCATAAAATGACCCCCGCAGACACCAAGTTTAGGAGATATAGCCATTTTAGTATTTTGAATTTTTTTTTCCGGTGCATAAAATGACTCACGCAGACGCCTAGTTTAGGAGATATAGCCATTTTTGTATTTTTTGAAGTTTTTTTTTTCTGGTGCATAAAAAGACCCCCGCAGACGCTTAGTTTAGGAGATATAGCCATTTTAGTATTTTGAATTTTTTTTTTCAGGTGCATTAAATGACCCGCGCAGACGGCTAGTTTAGGAGATATAGCCATTTTAGTATTTTGAATCTTTTTTTCTTGTGCATAAAATGACCCACGCAGACCCGACGCCTAGTTAAGGAGATATAGTCATTTTAGTGTTTTGAATTTTTTTTTCCGGTGCATAAAATGACCCCCGCGACGACTAGTTTAGGAGATATAGCCATTAAAGTATTTTGAATTTTTTTTTCTGGTGCATAAAATGACCCCCGCAGACGCTTAGTTTAGGAGATATAGCCATTTTAGTATTTAGAATTTTTTTTTTCAAGTGCATAAAATGACCCACGCAGACGCCTAGGGTAGGAAATATCGCTAGTTTAGTATTTTGAATTTTTTTTTTCTGGTGCATAAAATGACCCACGCAGACGCCTAGTTTAGGAGATATAGCCATTTTAGAATTTTGAATTTTTTTTTTTCTGGTGCATAAAATGACCCACGCAGACGCCTTGTTTAGGAGATATAGCCATTTTAGAATTTTGAATTTTTTTTTTCTGGTGCATAAAATGACCCACGCAGACGCCTAGTTTAGGAGATACAGCCATTTTTGTATTTTTTGAAGTTTTGTTTTCTGGTGCATAAAATGACCCACGCAGACGCCTAGTTTAGGAGATATAGCCATTTTAGTATTTTGAATTTTTTTTTCCTTTGCATAAAATGACCCACGCAGACGCCTAGTTTAGGAGATATAGCCATTTTTGTATTTTTTGAAGTTTTTTTTTTCTGGTGCATAAAATGACCCACGCAGACGCCTAGTTTAGGAGATAGAGCCATTTTTGTGTTTTTTGAATTTTTTTTTTCTGTTGCATAAAATGACCCACGCAGACGCCTAGGTTAGGAGATATAGCCATTTTTGTGCTTTGAAGTTTTTCTGGTGCATAAAATGACCACCGCAGACGCCTAGTTTAGGAGATATAGCCATTTTAGTATTTTGAATTTTTTTTTCCGGTGCATAAAATGACCCACGCAGACGCCTAGTTTAGGAGATATAGCCATTTTTGTGTTTTTTGAATTTTTTTTTTCTGTTGCATAAAATGACCCACGCAGACGCCTAGGTTAGGAGATATAGCCATTTTTGTGCTTTGAAGTTTTTCTGGTGCATAAAATGACCACCGCAGACGCCTAGTTTAGGAGATATAGCCATTTTAGTATTTTGAATTTTTTTTTCTGGTGCATAAAATGACCCCCGCAGACACCAAGTTTAGGAGATATAGCCATTTTAGTATTTTGAATTTTTTTTTCCGGTGCATAAAATGACTCACGCAGACGCCTAGTTTAGGAGATATAGCCATTTTTGTATTTTTTGAAGTTTTTTTTTTCTGGTGCATAAAAAGACCCCCGCAGACGCTTAGTTTAGGAGATATAGCCATTTTAGTATTTTGAATTTTTTTTTTCAGGTGCATTAAATGACCCGCGCAGACGGCTAGTTTAGGAGATATAGCCATTTTAGTATTTTGAATCTTTTTTTCTTGTGCATAAAATGACCCACGCAGACCCGACGCCTAGTTAAGGAGATATAGTCATTTTAGTGTTTTGAATTTTTTTTTCCGGTGCATAAAATGACCCCCGCGACGACTAGTTTAGGAGATATAGCCATTAAAGTATTTTGAATTTTTTTTTCTGGTGCATAAAATGACCCCCGCAGACGCTTAGTTTAGGAGATATAGCCATTTTAGTATTTAGAATTTTTTTTTTCAAGTGCATAAAATGACCCACGCAGACGCCTAGTTTAGGAGATATAGCCATTTTAGTATTTTGAATTTTTTTTTCTGGTGCATAAAATGACCCACGCAGACGCCTAGTTTAGGAGATATAGCCATTTATGTATTTTTTGAAGTTTTTTTTTCTGGTGCATAAAATGACCCCCGCGACGCCTAGTTTAGGAGATATAGCCATTTAACTATTTTGATTTTTTTTTCTTGTGCATAAAAGGACCCCCGCAGACCCGACGCCTAGTTAAGGTGATATAGTCATTTTAGTGTTTTGAATTTTTTTTTCTGGTGCATAAAATGACCCCCGCGACGCCTAGTTTAGGAGATATAGCCATTTTAGTATTTTGAATTTTTTTTTTCTGGTGCATAAAATGACCTACGCAGACGCCTAGTTTAGGAGATATAGCCATTAAAGTATTTTGAATTTTTTTTTCTGGTGCATAAAATGACCCCCGCAGACGCTTAGTTTAGGAGATATAGCCATTTTAGTATTTTGAATTTTTTTTTTCAAGTGCATAAAATGACCCACGCAGACGCCTAGTTTAGGAGATATAGCCATTTTAGTATTTTGAATTTTTTTTTCTGGTGCATAAAATGACCCACGCAGATGCCTAGTTTAGGAGAAATAGCCATTTATGTATTTTTTGAAGTTTTTTTTTTGGTGCATAAAATGACCCCCGCGACGCCTAGTTTAGGAGATATAGCCATTTTAGTATTTTGAATTTTTTTTTTTCTGGTGCATAAAATGACCTACGCAGACGCCTAGTTTAGGAGATATACCCATTTTAGTATTTTGAATTTTTTTTTCTGGTGCATAAAACGACCCACGCAGACGCCTAGTTTAGGAGATATAGCCATTTTTGTATTTTTTGAAGTTTTTTTTTCTGGTGCATAAAATGACCCACGCAGACGCCTAGTTTGGGAGATATAGCCATTTTTGTGTTTTTTGAATTTTTTTTTTTCTTGTGCATAAAATGACCCACGCAGACGCCTAGGTTAGGAGATATAGCCATATTTGTTTTTTGAAGTTTTTCTTGGGCATAAAATGACCCCTGCAGACGCCTAGTGTAGGAAATATCGCTAGTTTAGTATTTTGAAATTTTTTTTTTTCTGGTGCATAAAACGACCCACGCAGACGCCTAGTTTAGGAGATATAGCCATTTTTGTGTTTTTTGAATTTTTTTTTTCTGGTGCATAAAATAACCCACGCAGACGCCTAGGTTAGGAGATATAGCCATATTTGTTTTTTGAAGTTTTTCTGGTGCATAAAATGACCCCCGCAGACGCCTAGTGTAGGAAATATCGCTAGTTTAGTATTTTGAATTTTTTTTTTTCTGGTGCATAAAATGACCCCCGCAGACGCCTAGGTTAGGAGATATAGCCATATTTGTTTTTTGAAGTTTTTCTTGGGCATAAAATGACCCCTGCAGACGCCTAGTGTAGGAAATATCGCTAGTTTAGTATTTTGAATTTTTTTTTTTCTGGTGCATAAAACGATGCACGCAGACGCCTAGTTTAGGAGATATAGCCATTTTAGTATTTTGAATTTTTTTTTCCGGTGCATAAAATGACCCACGCAGACGCCTAGTTTAGGAGATATAGCCATTTTTGTGTTTTTTGAATTTTTTTTTTCTGTTGCATAAAATGACCCACGCAGACGCCTAGGTTAGGAGATATAGCCATTTGTGTGCTTTGAAGTTTTTCTGGTGCATAAAATGACCACCGCAGACGCCTAGTTTAGGAGATATAGCCATTTTAGTATTTTGAATTTTTTTTTCTGGTGCATAAAATGACCCCCGCAGACACCAAGTTTAGGAGATATAGCCATTTTAGTATTTTGCATTTTTTTTCCGGTGCATAAAATGACTCACGCAGACGCCTAGTTTAGGAGATATAGCCATTTTTGTATTTTTTGAAGTTTTTTTTTTCTGGTGCATAAAAAGACCCCCGCAGACGCTTAGTTTAGGAGATATAGCCATTTTAGTATTTTGAATTTTTTTTTTCAGGTGCATTAAATGACCCGCGCAGACGGCTAGTTTAGGAGATATAGCCATTTTAGTATTTTGAATCTTTTTTTCTTGTGCATAAAATGACCCACGCAGACCCGACGCCTAGTTAAGGAGATATAGTCATTTTAGTGTTTTGAATTTTTTTTTCCGGTGCATAAAATGACCCCCGCGACGACTAGTTTAGGAGATATAGCCATTAAAGTATTTTGAATTTTTTTTTCTGGTGCATAAAATGACCCCCGCAGACGCTTAGTTTAGGAGATATAGCCATTTTAGTATTTTGAATTTTTTTTTTCAAGTGCATAAAATGACCCACGCAGACGCCTAGTTTAGGAGATATAGCCATTTTAGTATTTTGAATTTTTTTTTCTGGTGCATAAAATGACCCACGCAGACGCCTAGTTTAGGAGATATAGCCATTTATGTATTTTTTGAAGTTTTTTTTTCTGGTGCATAAAATGACCCCCGCGACGCCTAGTTTAGGAGATATAGCCATTTAACTATTTTGATTTTTTTTTCTTGTGCATAAAAGGACCCCCGCAGACCCGACGCCTAGTTAAGGTGATATAGTCATTTTAGTGTTTTGAATTTTTTTTTCTGGTGCATAAAATGACCCCCGCGACGCCTAGTTTAGGAGATATAGCCATTTTAGTATTTTGAATTTTTTTTTTCTGGTGCATAAAATGACCTACGCAGACGCCTAGTTTAGGAGATATAGCCATTAAAGTATTTTGAATTTTTTTTTCTGGTGCATAAAATGACCCCCGCAGACGCTTAGTTTAGGAGATATAGCCATTTTAGTATTTTGAATTTTTTTTTTCAAGTGCATAAAATGACCCACGCAGACGCCTAGTTTAGGAGATATAGCCATTTTAGTATTTTGAATTTTTTTTTCTGGTGCATAAAATGACCCACGCAGACGCCTAGTTTAGGAGAAATAGCCATTTATGTATTTTTTGAAGTTTTTTTTTTGGTGCATAAAATGACCCCCGCGACGCCTAGTTTAGGAGATATAGCCATTTTAGTATTTTGAATTTTTTTTTTCTGGTGCATAAAATGACCTACGCAGACGCCTAGTTTAGGAGATATACCCATTTTAGTATTTTGAATTTTTTTTTCTGGTGCATAAAACGACCCACGCAGACGCCTAGTTTAGGAGATATAGCCATTTTTGTATTTTTTGAAGTTTTTTTTTCTGGTGCATAAAATGACCCACGCAGACGCCTAGTTTGGGAGATATAGCCATTTTTGTGTTTTTTGAATTTTTTTTTTTCTGGTGCATAAAATGACCCACGCAGACGCCTAGGTTAGGAGATATAGCCATATTTGTTTTTTGAAGTTTTTCTTGGGCATAAAATGACCCCTGCAGACGCCTAGTGTAGGAAATATCGCTAGTTTAGTATTTTGAAATTTTTTTTTTTCTGGTGCATAAAACGACCCACGCAGACGCCTAGTTTAGGAGATATAGCCATTTTTGTGTTTTTTGAATTTTTTTTTTCTGGTGCATAAAATAACCCACGCAGACGCCTAGGTTAGGAGATATAGCCATATTTGTTTTGTGAAGTTTTTCTGGTGCATAAAATGACCCCCGCAGACGCCTAGTGTAGGAAATATCGCTAGTTTAGTATTTTGAATTTTTTTTTTTCTGGTGCATAAAATGACCCCCGCAGACGCCTAGGTTAGGAGATATAGCCATATTTGTTTTTTGAAGTTTTTCTTGGGCATAAAATGACCCCTGCAGACGCCTAGTGTAGGAAATATCGCTAGTTTAGTATTTTGAATTTTTTTTTTTCTGGTGCATAAAACGATGCACGCAGACGCCTAGTTTAGGAGATATAGCCATTTTTGTATTTTTTGAAGTTTTTTTTTCTGGTGCATAAAATGACCCACGCAGACGCCTAGTTTGGGAGATATAGCCATTTTTGTGTTTTTTGAATTTTTTTTTTCTGGTGCATAAAATGACCCACGCAGACGCCTAGGTTAGGAGATATAGCCATATTTGTTTTTTGAAGTTTTTCTTGGGCATAAAATAACCCCTGCAGACACCTAGTGTAGGAAATATCGCTAGTTTAGTATTTTGAATTTTTTTTTTCTGGTGCATAAAACGACCCACGCAGACGCCTAGTTTAGGAGATATAGCCATTTTTGTATTTTTTGAAGTTTTTTTTTCTGGTGCATAAAATGACCCACGCAGACGCCTAGTTTGGGAGATATAGCCATTTTTGTGTTTTTTGAATTTTTTTTTTCTGGTGCATAAAATAACCCACGCAGACGCCTAGGTTAGGAGATATAGCCATATTTGTTTTTTGAAGTTTTTTGGTGCATAAAATGACCCCCGCAGACGCCTAGTGTAGGAAATATCGCTAGTTTAGTATTTTGAATTTTTTTTTTTCTGGTGCATAAAATGACCCCCGCAGACGCCTAGTTTAGGAGATATAGCCATTTTAGTATTTTTAATTTTTTTTTTCTGGTGCATAAAATGACCCCTGCAGACGCCTAGTGTAGGAAATATCGCTAGTTTAGTATTTTGAATTTTTTTTTTTCTGGTGCATAAAAAGACCCACGCAGACGCCTAGTTTAGGAGATATAGCCATTTTTGTATTTTTTGAAGTTTTTTTTTCTGGTGCATAAAATGACCTACGCAGACGCCTAGTTTGGGAGATATAGCCATATTTGTTTTTTGAAGTTTTTCTGGTGCATAAAATGACCCCCGCAGACGCCTAGTGTAGGAAATATCGCTAGTTTAGTATTTTGAATTTTTTTTTTCTGGTGCATAAAACGACCCACGCAGACGCCTAGCTTAGGAGATACAGCCATTTTAGTGTTTTTAATTTTCGGTGCATAAAATGACCCCCGCAGACGCCTAGTTTAGGAGATATAGCCATTTTTGTGTTTTGAATTTTTTTTTTTCTGGTGCATAAAATGACCCCCGAAGACGCATAGTTTTTGAGATACAGCCATTTTTGTAGTTTGAATTTATTTTTTCTGGTGCATAAAATGACCCCCGCTGACGCCTAGTTTAGGAGATATAGCCATTTTTGTATTTTTTGAAGTTTTTTTTTCTGGTGCATAAAATGACCCCGCGACGCCTAGTTTAGGAGATATAGCCATTTTAGTATTTTGAATTTTTTTTTCTGGTGCATAAAATGACCCCCGCGACGACTAGTTTAGGAGATATAGCCATTAAAGTATTTTGAATTTTTTTTTCTGGTGCATAAAATGACCCCCGCAGACGCTTAGTTTAGGAGATACAGCCATTTTAGTATTTTGAATTTTTTTTTTTTCATGTGCATAAAATGACCCACGCAGACGCCTAGTTTAGGAGCTATAACCATTTTTGTGTTTTGAATTTTTTTTTTTCTGGTGCATAAAATGACCCCCGAAGCCGCATAGTTTGGGAGATATAGCCATTTTTGTAGTTTGAATTTATTTTTTCTGGTGCATAAAATGACTCTCGCAGACGCCTAGTTTAGGAGATATAGCTATTTGTGTGTTTTTTGAATTTATTTTTTCTGGTGCATAAAATGACCCACGCAGACGCCTAGGTTAGGAGATATAGCCATTTTTGTGTTTTGAAGTTTTTCTGGTGCATAAAATGACCCCCGCAGACGCCAAGTGTAGGAAATATCGCTAGTTTAGTATTTTGAATTTTTTTTTCTGGTGCATAAAATGACCCCCGCAGACGCCTAGTTTAGGAGATATAGCCATTTTAGTATTTTTAATTTTTTTGTTCTGGTGCATAAAATGACCCCCGCAGACCCCGAGCTTAGGAGATACAGCTATTTTAGTGTTTTTAATTTTCGGTGCATAAAATGACCCCCGCAGACGATTAGTTTAGGAGATATAGCCATTTTTGTGTTTTGAATTTTTTTTTTTCTGGTGCATAAAATGACCCCCGAAGACGCATAGTTTGGGAAATATAGCCATTTTAGTAGTTTGAATTTATTTTTCTGGTGCATAAAATGACCCACGCAGACGACTAGTTTAGGAAATATAGCCATTTTAGTATTTTTTAAAGTTTTTTTTTCTGGTGCATAAAATGACCCACGCAGACGCCTAGTTTAGGAGATATAGCTATTTGTGTGTTTTTTGAATTTATTTTTTCTGGTGCATAAAATGACCCACGCAGACGCCTAGGTTAGGAGATATAGCCATTTTTGTGTTTTGAAGTTTTTCTGGTGCATAAAATGACCCCCGCAGACGCCAAGTGTAGGAAATATCGCTAGTTTAGTATTTTGAATTTTTTTTTCTGGTGCATAAAATGACCCCCGCAGACGCCTAGTTTAGGAGATATAGCCATTTTAGTATTTTTAATTTTTTTGTTCTGGTGCATAAAATGACCCCCGCAGACCCCGAGCTTAGGAGATACAGCTATTTTAGTGTTTTTAATTTTCGGTGCATAAAATGACCCCCGCAGACGATTAGTTTAGGAGATATAGCCATTTTTGTGTTTTGAATTTTTTTTTTTCTGGTGCATAAAATGACCCCCGAAGACGCATAGTTTGGGAAATATAGCCATTTTAGTAGTTTGAATTTATTTTTTCTGGTGCATAAAATGACCCCCGCAGACGCCTAGTTTAGGAGATATAGCCATTTTTGTATTTTTTGAAGTTTTTTTTTTTTGCATAAAATGACCCCCGCGACGCCTAGTTTAGGAGATATATCCATTTAACTATTTTGATTTTTTTTTCTGGTGCATAAAATGACCCCCGCAGACCCGACGACTAGTTAAGGAGATATAGTCATTTTAGTATTTTGAATTTTTTTTTCTGGTGCATAAAATGACCCACGCAGACCCGACGCCTAGTTAAGGAGTTATAGTCATTTTAGTGTTTTGAATTTTTTTTTCTGGTTCATAAAATGACCCCCGCGACGCGTAGTTTAGGAGATATAGGGATTTTAGTATTTTGAATTTTTTTTTTCTGGTGCATAAAATGACCCACGCAGACCCGACGCCAAGTTAAGGAGATATAGTCATTTTAGTATTTTGAATTTTTTTTTTCTGGTGCATAAAATGACCCACGCAGACCCGACGCCTAGTTAAGGAGTTATAGTCATTTTAGTGTTTTGAATTTTTTTCTGGTGCATAAAAAGACCCCCGCGACGACTAGTTTAGGAGATATAGCCATTAAAATATTTGGAATTTTTTTTTCTGGTGCATAGAATGACACCCGCAGACGCTTAGTTTAGGAGATATAGCCATTTTAGTATTTTGAATTTTTTTTTCAGGTGCGAAAAATGACCCACGCAGACGCCTGGTTTAGGAGATATAGCCATTTTAGTATTTTGAATTTTTTTTTCTGGTGCATAAAATGACCCACGCAGACGCCTAGTTTAGGAGATATAGCCATTTATGTATTTTTTGAAGTTTTTTTTCTGGTGCATAAAATGACCCCCGCGACGCCTCGTTTAGGAGATAAGCCATTTAACTATTTTAATTTTTTTTTCTGGTGCATAAAATGACCCCCGCAGACCCGACGCTTAGTTAAGAAGATATAGTCATTTTAGTGTTTTGAATTTTTTTCTTTGGTGCATAAAATGACCCCCGCGACGCCTAGTTTAGGAGATAAGCCATTTAACTATTTTGATTTTTTTTTCTGGTGCATAAAATGACCCCCGCATACCCGACGCCTAGTTAAGAAGATATAGCCATTTTAGTATTTAGAATTTTTTTTTTCTGGTGCATAAAATGACCCACGCAGACGCCTAGTTTGGGAGATATAGTCATTTTAGTGTTTTGAATTTTTTTTTCTGGTGCATAAAATGACCCACGCAGACGCCTAGTTTAGGAGATATAGCCATTAAAGTATTTGGAATTTTTTTTTCTGGTGCATAAAATGACCCCCGCAGACGCTTAGTTTAGGAGATACAGCCATTTTAGTATTTTGAATTTTTTTTTTCAAGTGCATAAAATGACCCACGCAGACGCCTAGTTTAGGAGATATAGCCATTTTAGTATTTTGAATTTTTTTTTCTGGTGCATAAAATGACCCACGCAGACGCCTAGTTTAGGAGATATAGCCATTTATGTATTTTTTGAAGTTTTTTTTTATGGTGCATAAAACGACCCCCGCGACGCCTAGTTTAGGAGATATAGCCATTTAACTATTTTGATTTTTTTTTTTCTGGTGCATAAAATGACCCCCGCAGACCCGACGCCTAGTTAAGGAGATATAGTCATTTTAGTGTTTTGAATTTTTTTTTCTGGTGCATAAAATGACCCCCGCGACGCCTAGTTTAGGAGATATAGCCATTTTAGTATTTTGAATTTTTTTTTTCTGGTTCATAAAATGACCCACGCAGACGCCTAGTTTAGGAGATATACCCATTTTAGTATTTTGAATTTTTTTTTCTGTTGCATAAAATGACCCACGCAGACGCCTAGTTTAGGAGATATAGCCATTTTTGTATTTTTTGAAGTTTTTTTTTCTGGTGCATAAAATGACCCACGCAGACGCCCAGGTTAGGAGATATTGCCATTTTTGTGTTTTGAAGTTTTTCTGGTGCATAAAATAACCCCCGCAGACGCCTAGTGTAGGAAATATCGCTAGTTTAGAATTTTGAATTTTTTTTTTCTGGTGCATAAAATGACCCCCGCAGACGCCTAGTTTGGGAGATATAGCCATTTTAGTATTTTTAATTTTTTTTTTTCTGGTGCATAAAATGACCCTCGCAGACCCGACTCCTAGTTAAGGATATATAACCATTTTAGTATTTTGAAGTTTTTTTTTCTGGTGCATAAAATGACCCCCGCAGACCCGACTCCTAGTTAAGGAGATATAACCATTTTAGTGTTTTGAATTTTTTTTTCTGGTGCATAAAATGACCCCCGCGACGACTAGTTTAGGAGAAATAGCCATTTTTGTGTTTTGAAGTTTTTTCTGGTGCATAAAATGACCCCCGCAGACGCCTAGTTTAGGAAATATGGCCATTTTAGTATTTTGAATTTTTTATTCTGGTGCATAAAATGACCCACGCAGTCGCCTAGTTTAGGAAATATAGATATTTTTGTATTTTTTGAAGTTTTCTTTTCTGGTGCATAAAATGACCCTCGCAGACGCCTAGTTTAGGAGATATATCCATTTTTGTGTTTTTTGATTTTTTTTTTTTCTGGTGCATAAAATGACTCCGCAGACCCCTAGTTTAGGAGATATAGCCCATTTTCGTATTTTGAATTTTTTTTGTTTCCCTTGCATAAAATGACCCCCGCAGACCACTAGCTTAGGAGATACAGTCATTTTAGTGTTTTTAATTTTCGGTGCATAAAATGACCCCCGCAGACGCCTAGTTTAGGAGATATAGCCATCTCAGTATTTTGATTTTTTTTTCTGGTGCATAAAATGACCCCCGCAGACGCCTAGTTTAGGAGACACAGCCATTTTTGTGTTTTGAATTTTTTTTTTTCTGGTGCATTAAATGACCCCCGAAGACGCATAGTTTGGGAGATATAGCCATTTTTGTAGATTGAATTTATTTTTGCTGGTGCATATAATGACCCCCGCAGACGCCTTGCTAATTAGATATAGCCATTTTTGCGGTTTGAATTTTTTTTCTGGCGCATAAAATGACCCCCGAAGACGCCTAGTTTTGGAGATATCGCCATTTTAGTATTTTGATTTTTTTTTCTGGTGCATAATTTTACCCCGCAGGCGCCTAGTTTAGGAGATTTAGCAATTTTAGTATTTTGAATTGTTTTCCTGCTGCATAAAATGACTCCCGCAGACGCCTAGTTAAGGAGATATAGCCATTTTAGTATTTTGGATTTTTGGTGCATAAAATGACCCCCGCGACGCCTAATTTAGGAAATATAGCCATTTAACTATTTTGATTTTTTTTTCTGGTGCATAAAATGACCCACGAAGACGCCTAGTTTAGGAGATATAGCCATTTTAGTATTTTGAATTTTTTTTTCTGCTGCATAAAACGACCCCCGCAGAGGAATAGTTTAGCAGATATAGAAATTTTTGTGTTTTGAATTTTTTTCTGGTACATAAAATGACACCCGCAGACGCCTAGTTTAGGAGATATAGCCATTTCAGTATTTTGAAGTTTTTTCTGGTGCATAAAATGACCCCCGCAGAGGCCAAGTTTAGGAAATATGGCCATTTTGGTATTTTGAATTTTTTTTTCTGCTGCATAAAACGTCCCCCGCAGAGTAATAGTTTAGCAGATATAGAAATTTTTGTGTTTTGAATTTTTTTCTTTTACATAAAATGACACCCGCAGACGCCTAGTTTAGGAGATATAGCAATTTCAGTATTTTAAAGTTTTTTCAGGTGCATAAAATGACCCCCGCAGACGCCTAGTTTAGGAGATATAGCCATTTTAGTATTTTGAATTTTTTTTTCTGCTGCATAAAACGACCCCCGCAGAGGAATAGTTTAGCAGATATAGAAATTTTTGTGTTTTGAATTTTTTTCTGGTACATAAAATGACCCCCGCAGACGCCTAGTTTAGGAGATATAGCCATTTTAGTATTTTGGATTTTTGGTGCATAAAATGACCAACGCGACGACTA
Source organism: Volucella zonaria (assembly GCA_963966105.1). Lineage (NCBI taxonomy): Eukaryota > Metazoa > Arthropoda > Insecta > Diptera > Syrphidae > Volucella > Volucella zonaria. The sequence continues at coordinate 1,636,566 of CAWYQB010000254.1, read as the reverse complement.
GTTTAGGAGATATAACCGTTTTAGTATTTTGAATTTTTTTTTTCTGGTGCATAAAACGACCCCCGCAGAAGAATAGTTTAGCAGATATAGAAATTTTTGTGTTTTGAATTTTTTTCTGGTACATAAAATGACACCCGCAGACGCCTAGTTTAGGAGATATAGCCATTTCAGTATTTCGAAGTTTTTTCTGGTGCATAAAATGACCCCCGCAGACGCCTAGTTTAGGAGATATAGCCATTTTAGTATTTTGAATTTTTTTTTCTGCTGCATAAAAAGACCCCCGCAGAGGAATAGTTTAGCAGATATAGAAATTTTTGTGTTTTGAATTTTTTTCTGGTACGTAAAATGACACCCGCAGACGCCTAGTTTAGGAGATATAGCCATTTCAGTATTTTGAAGTTTTTTCTGGTGCATAAAATGACCCCCGCAGACGCCTAGTTTAGGAGGTATAGCCATTTCAGTATTTCGAAGTTTTTTCTGGTGCATAAAATGACCCCCGCAGACGCCTAGTTTAGGAGATATAGCCATTTTAGTATTTTGAATTTTTTTTTCTGCTGCATAAAACGACCCCCGCAGAGGAATGGTTTGGCAGATATAGAAATTTTTGTGTTTTGAATTTTTTTCTGGTACATAAAATGACACCCGCAGACGCCTAGTTTAGGAGGTATAGCCATTTCAATATTTCGAAGTTTTTTCTGGTGCATAAAATGACCCCCGCAGACGCCTAGTTTAGGAGATATAGCCATTTTAGTATTTTGAATTTTTTTTTCTGCTGCATAAAACGACCCCCGCAGAGGAATAGTTTGGCAGATATAGAAATTTTTGTGTTTTGAATTTTTTTCTGGTACATAAAATGACACCCGCAGACGCCTAGTTTAGGAGGTATAGCCATTTCAGTATTTTGAAGTTTTTTCTGGTGCATAAAATGACCCCCGCAGACGCCTAGTTTAGGAGATATAGCCATTTTAGTATTTTGAATTTTTTTTCTGCTGCATAAAACGACCCCCGCAGAGGAATAGTTTAGCAGATATAGAAATTTTTGTGTTTTGAATTTTTTTCTGGTACATAAAATGACACCCGCAGACGCCTAGTTTAGGAGATATAGCCATTTTAGTATTTCGAAGTTTTTTCTGGTGCATAAAATGACCCCCGCAGACGCCTAGTTTAGGAGATATAGCCATTTTAGTATTTTGAATTTTTTTTTCTGCTGCATAAAACGACCCCCGCAGAGGAATAGTTTGGCAGATATAGAAATTTTTGTGTTTTGAATTTTTTTCTGGTACATAAAATGACACCCGCAGACGCCTAGTTTAGGAGGTATAGCCATTTCAGTATTTTGAAGTTTTTTCTGGTGCATAAAATGACCCCCGCAGACGCCTAGTTTAGGAGATATAGCCATTTTAGTATTTTGAATTTTTTTTCTGCTGCATAAAACGACCCCCGCAGAGGAATAGTTTAGCAGATATAGAAATTTTTGTGTTTTGAATTTTTTTCTGGTACATAAAATGACACCCGCAGACGCCTAGTTTAGGAGATATAGCCATTTTAGTATTTTGAATTTTTTTTTCTGCTGCATAAAACGACCCCCGCAGAGGAATAGTTTAGTAGATATAGAAATTTTTGTGTTTTGAATTTTTTTCTGGTACATAAAATGACACCCGCAGAAGCCTAGTTTAGGAGAAATAGCCATTTCAGTATTTTAAAGTTTTTTCTGGTGCATAAAATGACCCCCGCAGACGCCTAGTTTAGGAGGTATAGCCATTTCAGTATTTCGAAGTTTTTTCTGGTGCATAAAATGACCCCCGCAGACGCCTAGTTCAGGAGATATAGCCATTTTAGTATTTTGAATTTTTTTTTCTGCTGCGTAAAACGACCCCCGCAGAGGAATAGTTTAGCAGATATAGAAATTTTTGTGTTTTGAATTTTTTTCTGGTACATAAAATGACTCCCGCAGACGCCTAGTTTAGGAGAAATAGCCATTTCAGTATTTTGAAGTTTTTTCTGGTGCATAAAATGACCCCCGCAGACGCCTAGTTTAGGAGGTATAGCCATTTCAGTATTTCGAAGTTTTTTCTGGTGCATAAAATGACCCCCGCAGACGCCTAGTTTAGGTGATATAGCCATTTTAGTATTTTGAATTTTTTTTTCTGCTGCATAAAACGACTCCCGCAGAGGAATAGTTTAGCAGATATAGAAATTTTTGGGTTTTGAATTTTTTTCTGGTGCATAAAATGACCCCCGCAGACGCCTAGTTTAGGAGATATAGCCGTCTTAGTATTTTGGATTTTTGGTGCATAAGATGACCAACGCGACGACTAGTTTAGGAGATATAGCCATTTTAGTATTTTGAATTTTTTTTTTTTCTGCTGCATAAAACGACCCCCGCAGAAGAATAGTTTAGCAGATATAGAAATTTTTGTGTTTTGAATTTTTTTCTGGTACATTAAATGACACCCGCAGACGCCTAGTTTAGGAGATATAGCCATTTCAGTATTCTGAAGTTTTTTCAGGTGCATAAAATGACCCCCGCAGACGCCTAGTTTAGGTGATATAGCCATTTCAGTATTTTGAAGTTTTTTCTGGTGCATAATTTAACCCCGCAGACGCCTAGTTTAGGAGATTTAGCCATTTTAGTATTTTGAATTTTTTTTCTGGTGCATAAAATGACCCCCGCAGATGCCTAGTTTAGGAGATATAGACATTTTGGTATTTTGAATTTTTTTTTTTCTGCTGCATAAAACGACCTCCGCTGACGAATAGTTTATCAGATATAGAAATTTTTGTGTTTTGAATTTTTTTCTGGTACATAAAATGACCCCCGCAGACGCCTAGTTTAGGAGATTTAGCCATTTTAGTATTTTGAGTTTTTTTTTCTGGTGCATAAAGTGATCCCCGCAGACGCCTAGTTTAGGAAATATGGCTATTTTAGTATTTTGAATTTTTTTTTTCTGCTGCACAGAATGACCCCCGCAGACGCCTAGTTTAGGAGATATAGGCATTTTAATATTTTGGATTTCTTTTTTCTGGTGCATAAAACGACCCCCGCAGACCACTAGTTTAGTAGATACAGCCATTTCAGTATTTTGAATTTTTTTTTCTGGTGCAGAAAATGACCCTCACAGATGCCAAGTTTAGGAGATATAGGCATTTTAGAATTATGGACTTTTTTTTTCTGGTGCACAAAATGACCCACGCAGACGCCTAGGTTAGGAGATATAGCCATTTTTGTGTTTTGAAGTTTTTTCTGGTGCATAAAGTGATCCCCGCAGACGCCTAGTTTAGGAGATATGGCTATTTTAGTATTTTGAATTTTTTTTTTCTGCTGCACAGAATGACCCCCGCAGACGCCTAGTTAAGGAGATATAGGCATTTTAATATTTTGGATTTCTTTTTTCTGGTGCATAAAACGACCCCCGCAGACCACTAGTTTAGTAGATACAGCCATTTCAGTATTTTGAATTTTTTTTGTGCATAAAATGACCCTTGTTTATTAAATATGGTCATTTTAGTATTTTGAATTTTTTTTTTCTGGTGCATAAAATGACCCACGCAGACGCCTGGTTTAGGAGATGTAGCCATTTTAGTATTTTTGAGGTTTTTTCTGGTGCATAAAATGACCCCTGCAGACGCCTAGTTTAGGAAATATGGCTAGCTTAGTATTTTGAATTTTTTTTTTCTGGTGCATAAAATGACCCACGCAGACGCCTAGGTTAGGAGATTTAGCCATTTTTGTGTTTTGCAGTTTTTTCTGGTGCATAAAATGGCCCGCGCAGACGCCTAGGTTAGGAGATAAAGACAGTTTTGTGTTTTGAGGTTTATTCTATTGCATACAATGACCCCCGCAGACGACTAGTTTAGGAGATAGAGCCATTTTAGTATTTTGAAGTTTTTTCTGGTGCATAAAATGACCCCCGCAGAAGCCTAGTTTAGGAAATATGGCCATTTTAATATTTTGAAATTTTTTTTTCTGGTGCATAAAATGACCCACGCATTCGCCTAGGTTAGGAGATATAGCCATTCTTGTGTTTTGAAGTTTTTTCTGGTGCATAAGATGACCCTCGCAGACGCCTAGGTTAGGAGATATAGCCATTTTGGTGTTTTGAGGTTTTTTCTGGTGCATAAAGTGATCCCCGCAGAGGCCAAGTTTAGGAAATATGGCCATTTTAGTATTTTGAAGTTTTTTCTGGTGCATAAAATGACCCCCGCAGAAGCCTAGTTTAGGAAATATGGCCATTTTAATATTTTGAATTTTCTTTTTCTGGTGCATAAAATGACCCACGCAGACGCCTAGGTTAGGAGATATAGCCATTTTTGTGTTTTGAAGTTTTTTCTGGTGCATAAGATGACCCTCGCAGACGCCTAGGTTAGGAGATATAGCCATTTTTGTGTTTTGAATTTTTTCCTGGTGCATAAAGTGATCCCCGCCGAGGCCTAGTTTAGGAAATATGGCCATTTTTGTGTTTTTTGAATTTTCTTTTTCTGGTGCATAAAATGGCCCACGCAGGCGCCTAGTTTAAGAGATATAGCCATTTTTGTGTTTTGAAGTTTTTTCTGGTGCATAAAGTGATCCCCGCAGAGGCCTAATTTAGGAAATATGGCCATTTTTGTGTTTTTTTAATTTTTTTTTTCTGGTGCATAAAATGACCCCCGCAGACGACTAGTTTAGGAGATATAGGCATTTTAGTATTCGGAAGTTTTTTCTGGTGCATAAAATGACCCCTGCAGACGCCAAGTTTAGGAAATATGGCCATTTTAGTATTTTGACTTTTTTTTTTTCTGGTGCGTAAAATGACCCACGCAGACGCCTAGTTTAAGAGATATAGCCATTTTTGTGTTTTGAAGTTTTTTGTGGTGCATAAAGTGATCCCCGCAGAGGCCTAGTTCAAGAAATATGGCCATTTTTGTGTTTTTTGAATTTTTTTTTTCTGGAACACAAAATGACCCACGCAGACGCTTAGTTTAGGAGATATAGCCATTTTTGTGGTTTGAATTTTTTTTTCTGGTGCATAAAATGACCCCCGCAGACGCCTAGTTTAGGAGATATAGCCATTTTTGTGGTTCGAATTTTTTTTTTCTGGTGCATAAAATGACCCCCGCAGACGCCTAGTTTAAGAGATATAGCCATTTTTGTGTTTTGAAATTTTTCTGGTGCATAAAGTGATCCCCGCAGAGGCCTAGTTTAGGAAATATGGCCATTTTTGTGTTTTTTGAATTTTCTTTTTCTGGTGCATAAAATGGCCCACGCAGACGCCTAGTTTAAGAGATATAGCCATTTTTGTGTTTTTTTTTTCTGGTGCATAAAGTGATCCCCGCCGAGGCCTAGTTTAGGAAATATGGCCATTTTTGTGTTTTTTGATTTTTTTTTTTCTGGTGCATAATATGACCCCCGCAGACGCCTAGTTTAGGAGATATAGCCATTTTAGTATGTTGAAGTTTTTTCTGGTGCATAAAATGACCCTTGCAGGCGGCAAGTTTAGGAAATATGGCCATTTTAGTATTTTGACTTTTTTTTTTCTGGTGCATAAAATGACCCACGCAGACGCCTAGTTTAAGAGATATAGCCATTTTTGTGTTTTGAAGTTTTTTCTGGTGCATAAAGTGATCCCCGCAGAGGCCTAGTTCAGGAAATATAGCCATTTTTGTGGTTTGAATTTTTTTTTCTGGTGCATAAAATGACCCCCGCAGACGCCTAGTTTAGGAGATATAGCCATTTTTGTGTTTTGAAGTTTTTTCTGGTGCATAAAATGACATCCGCAGACGCCTAGTTGTAGGAGATATAGCCATTTTAGTATTTTGAAGTTTTTCCTGGTGCATAAAATGACCCCTGCAGACGCCAAGTTTAGTAAATATGGCCATTTTAGTATTTTGGAATTTTTGGTGCATAAAGTGACCCCCGCAACGCCTAGCTTAGGAGATATAGAAATTTAACTATTTTGATTTTCTATTTCTGGTGCATAAAATGACCCCCGCAGACGCCTAGGTTAGGAGATAAAGCCAGTTTTGTGTTTTGAGGTTTATTCTATTGCATAAAATGACCAACGCAGACGACTAGTTTAGGAGATATAGCCATTTTTGTGTTTTGAAGTTTTTTCTGATGCACAGATGACCCTCGCAGACGCCTAGGTTAGGAGATATAGCCATTTTTGTGTTTTGAGGTTTTTTTCTGGTGCATAAAGTGATCCCCCCCGAGGCCTAGTTTAGGAAATATGGCCATTTTTGTGTTTTTTGAATTTTCTTTTTCTGGTGCATAAAATGACCCACGCAGACGCCTAGTTTAAGAGATATAGCCATTTTTGTGTTTTGAAGTTTTTTCTGGTGCATAAAGTGATCCCCGCAGAGGCCAAGTTTAGGAAATATGGCCATTTTAGTATTTTGAATTTTTTTTTTTCTGGTGCATAAAATGACGCACGCAGATGCCTAGTTTAAGAGATATAGCCATTTTTGTGTTTTGAAATTTTTCTGGTGCATAAAGTGATCCCCGCAGAGGCCTAGTTTAGGAAATATGGCCATTTTTGTGTTTTTTGAATTTTCTTTTTCTGGTGCATAAAATGGCCCACGCAGACGCCTAGTTTAAGAGATATAGCCATTTTTGTGTTTTTTTTTTCTGGTGCATAAAGTGATCCCCGCCGAGGCCTAGTTTAGGAAATATGGCCATTTTTGTGTTTTTTGATTTTTTTTTTTCTGGTGCATAATATGACCCCCGCAGACGCCTAGTTTAGGAGATATAGCCATTTTAGTATGTTGAAGTTTTTTCTGGTGCATAAAATGACCCTTGCAGGCGGCAAGTTTAGGAAATATGGCCATTTTAGTATTTTGACTTTTTTTTTTCTGGTGCATAAAATGACCCACGCAGACGCCTAGTTTAAGAGATATAGCCATTTTTGTGTTTTGAAGTTTTTTCTGGTGCATAAAGTGATCCCCGCAGAGGCCTAGTTCAGGAAATATAGCCATTTTTGTGGTTTGAATTTTTTTTTCTGGTGCATAAAATGACCCCCGCAGACGCCTAGTTTAGGAGATATAGCCATTTTTGCGTTTTGAATTTTTTTTTCTGGTGCATAAAATGACCCCCTAAACGCCTAGTTTAGGAGATATCGCCATTTTAGTACTTTGATTTTCTTTTTCTGGTGCATAATTTGACCCCGCAGATGCCTAGTTTAGGAGATTTAGCCATTTTAGTATTTTGAATTTTTTTTCTGGTGCATAAAATGACCCCCTAAACGCCTAGTTTAGGAGATATAGCCATTTTAGTATTTTGGAATTTTGGTGCATAAAGTGACCCCCGCAACGCCTAGCTTAGAAGTTATAGCCATTTAACTATTTTGATTTTCTATTTCTGGTGCATAAAATGACCACCGCAGACGCCTAGTGTAAGAGATATAGCCATTTTTGTGTTTTGAAGTTTTTTCTGGTGCATAAAGTGATCCCCGCGTAGGCCTAGTTTAGGAAATATGGCTATTTTAGTATTTTGATTTTTTTTTGTTCTGGTGCATGAAATGACCCACGCAGACGCCTAGTTTAGGAAATATGGCCATTTGTGTGTTTTTTGAATTTTTTTTTTCTCGTGCATAAAATGACCCTCGCAGACTCCTAGTTTAGGAGATCTAGCCATTTTTGTGTTTTTGAATTTTTTTCTGGTGCATAAAATGACTCCTGCAGACGCCTAAAAATATGGCTAGTGTAGTATTTTGAATTTTTTTTTTCTGGTGCATAAAATGACCCACGCAGACGCCTTGGTTAGGAGATATAGCCATTTTTGTGTTTTGAAGTTTTTTCTGGTGCATAAAGTGATCCCCGCAGAGGCCTAGTTTAGGAAATATGGCCATTTTTGTGTTTTTTGAATTTTTTTTTCTGGTGCATAAAATGAAAAACGCAGACGCCTAGTTTAGGAGATATAGTCATTTTTGTGTTTTGAAGTTTTTTCTGGTGCATAAAATGACCCCCGCAGACGCCTAGTTTTAGGAGATATAGCCATTGTAGTATTTTGAAGTTTTTTCTGGTGCATAAAATGACTCCTGCAGACGCCTAGAAATATGGCTAGTGTAGTATTTTGAATTTCTTTTTTCTGGTGCATAAAATGACCCCCGCAGACGCCTAGGTTAGTAGATATAGCCATTTTTGTGTTTTGAAGTTTTTTCTGGTGCATAAAGTGATCCCCGCAGAGGCCTAGTTTAGGAAATATGGCCATTTTTGTGTTTTTTGAATTTTTTTTTCTGGTGCATAAAATGACCAACGCAGACGCCTAGTTTAAGAGATGTAGCCATTTTTGTGTTTTGAAGTTTTTTCTAGTGCAGAAAGTGATCCCAGCAGAGGCCAAGTTTAGGAAATATGGCCATTTTAGTATTTTGAATTTTTTTTTTTCTGGTGCATAAAATGACCCACGCAGACGCCTAGTTTAAGAGATATAGCCATTTTTGTGTTTTGAAGGTTTTCTGGTGCATAAAGTGATCCCCGCAGAGGCCTAGTTTAGGAAATATGACCATTTTTGTGTTTTTTGAATTTTCTTTTTCTGGTGCATAAATTGGCCCACGCAGACGCCTAGTTTAAGAGATATAGCCATTTTTGTGTTTTGAAGTTTTTTCTGGTGCATAAAGTGATCCCCGCCGAGGCCTAGTTTAGGAAATATGGCTATTTTTGTGTTTTTTGAATTTTTTTTTTCTGGTGCATAAAATGACCCCCGCAGACGCCTAGTTTAGGAGATATAGCCATTTTAGTATGTTGAAGTTTTTTCTGGTGCATAAAATGACCCCTGCAGGCGCCAAGTTTAGGAAATATGGCCATTTTAGTATTTTGACTTTTTTTTTTCTGGTGCATAAAATGACACACGCAGACGCCTAGTTTAAGAGATATAGCCATTTTTGTGTTTTGAAGTTTTTTCTGGTGCATAAAGTGATCCCCGCAGAGGCCTAGTTCAGGAAATATGGCCATTTTTCTGTTTTTTGAATTTTTTTTTTCTGGTGCACAAAATGAAACACGCAGACGCCTAGTTTAGGAGATATAGCCATTTTTGTGGTTTGAATTTTTTTTTTATGGTGCACAAAATGACCCCCGCAGACGCCTAGTTTAGGAGATATAGCCATTTCTGCGTTTTGAATTTTTTTTCTGGTGCATAAAATGACCCCCTTAACGCCTAGTTTAGGAGACATCGCCATTTTAGTACTTTGATTTTCTTTTTCTGGTGCATAATTTGACCCCGCAGATGCCCAGTTTAGGAGATATAGCCATTTCTGCGTTTTGAATTTTTTTTCTGGTGCATAAAATGACCCCCTTAACGCCTAGTTTAGGAGATATAGCCATTTTAGTATTTTGGAATTTTGGTGCATAAAGTGACCCCCGCAACGCCTAGCTTAGAAATTATAGCCATTTAACTATTTTGATTTTCTATTTCTGGTGCATAAAATGACCACCGCAGACGCCTAGTGTAAGAGATATAGCCATTTTTGTGTTTTGAAGTTTTTTCTGGTGCATAAAATGACATCCGCAGACGCCAAGTTTAGTAAATATGGCCATTTTAGTATTTTGGAATTTTGGTGCATAAAGTGACCCCCGCAACGCCTAGCTTAGGAGATATAGCCATTTAACTATTTTGATTTTCTATTTCTGGTGCATAAAATGACCCCCGCAGACGCCTAGGTTAGGAGATAAAGCCAGTTTTGTGTTTTGAGGTTTATTCTATTGCATAAAATGACCAACGCAGACGACTAGTTTAGGAGATATAGCCATTTTTGTGTTTTGAAGTTTTTTCTGGTGCATAAAATGACATCCGCAGACGCCAAGTTTAGTAAATATGGCCATTTTAGTATTTTGGAATTTTGGTGCATAAAGTGACCCCCGCAACGCCTAGCTTAGGAGATATAGCCATTTAACTATTTTGATTTTCTATTTCTGGTGCATAAAATGACCCCCGCAGACGCCTAGGTTAGGAGATAAAGCCAGTTTTGTGTTTTGAGGTTTATTCTATTGCATAAAATGACCAACGCAGACGACTAGTTTAGGAGATATAGCCATTTTTGTGTTTTGAAGTTTTTTCTGATGCACAGATGACCCTCCCAGACACCTAGGTTAGGAGATATAGCCATTTTTGTGTTTTGAGGTTTTTTTCTGGTGCATAAAGTGATCCCCCCCGAGGCCTGGTTTAGGAAATATGGCCATTTTTGTGTTTTTTGAATTTTCTTTTTCTGGTGCATAAAATGACCCACGCAGACGCCTAGTTTAAGAGATATAGCCATTTTTGTGTTTTGAAGTTTTTTCTGGTGCATAAAGTGATCCCCGCAGAGGCCTAGTTTAGGAAATATGGCCATATTTGTGTTTTTTGAATTTTTTTTTTCTGGTGCATAAAATGACCCCCACTGACGCCAAGTTTAGGAGATATAGCCATTTTTGTGTTTTGAAGTTTTTTCTGGTGCATAAAATGACATCCGCAGACGCCTAGTTTTAGGAGATATAGCCATTTTAGTATTTTGAAGTTTTTCCTGGTGCATAAAATGACCCCTGCAGACGCCAAGTTTAGTAAATATGGCCATTTTAGTATTTTGGAATTTTGGTGCATAAAGTGACCCCCGCAACGCCTAGCTTAGGAGATATAGCCATTTAACTATTTTGATTTTCTATTTCTGGTGCATAAAATGACCCCCGCAGACGCCTAGGTTAGGAGATAAAGCCAGTTTTGTGTTTTGAGGTTTATTCTATTGCATAAAATGACCAACGCAGACGACTAGTTTAGGAGATATAGCCATTTTTGTGTTTTGAAGTTTTTTCTGATGCACAGATGACCCTCGCAGACGCCTAGGTTAGGAGATATAGCCATTTTTGTGTTTTGAGGTTTTTTTCTGGTGCATAAAGTGATCCCCCCCGAGGCCTAGTTTAGGAAATATGGCCATTTTTGTGTTTTTTGAATTTTCTTTTTCTGGTGCATAAAATGGCCCACGCAGACGCCTAGTTTAAGAGATATAGCCATTTTTGTGTTTTGAAGTTTTTTCTGGTGCATAAAGTGATCCCCGCCGAGGCCTAGTTTAGGAAATATGGCCATTTTTGTGTTTTTTGATTTTTTTTTTTCTGTTGCATAATATGACCCCCGTAGACGCCTAGTTTAGGAGATATAGCCATTTTAGTATGTTGAAGTTTTTTCTGGTGCATAAAATGACCCTTGCAGGCGGCAAGTTTAGGAAATATGGCCATTTTAGTATTTTGACTTTTTTTTTTCTGGTGCATAAAATGACCCACGCAGACGCCTAGTTTAAGAGATATAGCCATTTTTGTGTTTTGAAGTTTTTTCTGGTGCATAAAGTGATCCCCGCAGACACCTAGTTTAGGAGATATAGCCATTTTTGCGTTTTGAATTTTTTTTTCTGGTGCATAATATGACCCCCGCAGACGCCTAGTTTAGGAGATATAGCCATTTTAGTATGTTGAAGTTTTTTCTGGTGCATAAAATGACCCTTGCAGGCGGCAAGTTTAGGAAATATGGCCATTTTAGTATTTTGACTTTTTTTTTTCTGGTGCATAAAATGACCCACGCAGACGCCTAGTTTAAGAGATATAGCCATTTTTGTGTTTTGAAGTTTTTTCTGGTGCATAAAGTGATCCCCGCAGACGCCTAGTTCAGGAAATATGGCCATTTTTGTGTTTTTTGATTTTTTTTTTCTGGTGCACAAAATGATCTACGCAGACGCCTAGTTTAGGAGATTTAGCCATTTTTGTGGTTTGAATTTTTTTTTCTGGTGCATAAAATGACCCCCGCAGACGCCTAGTTTAGGAGATATAGCCATTTTTGCGTTTTGAATTTTTTTTTCTGGTGCATAAAATGACCCCCTAAACGCCTAGTTTAGGAGATATCGCCATTTTAGTACTTTGATTTTCTTTTTCTGGTGCATAATTTGACCCCGCAGATGCCTAGTTTAGGAGATTTAGCCATTTTAGTATTTTGAATTTTTTTTCTGGTGCATAAAATGACCCCCGCATACGCCTAGTTTAGGAGATATAGCCATTTTAGTATTTTGGAATTTTGGTGCATAAAGTGACCGCCGCAACGCCTAGCTTAGAAGTTATAGCCAGTTAACTATTTTGATTTTCTATTTCTGGTGCATAAAATGACCACCGCAGACGCCTAGTGTAAGAGATATAGCCATTTTTGTGTTTTGAAGTTTTTTCTGGTGCATAAAGTGATCCCCGCAGAGGCCTAGTTTAGGAAATATGGCCATTTTTGTGTTTTTTGAATTTTTTTTTTCTGGTGCATAAAATGACCAACGCAGACGCCTAGTTTAAGAGATATAGCCATTTTTGTGTTTTGAAGTTTTTTCTAGTGCAGAAAGTGATCCCCGCAGAGGCCAAGTTTAGGAAATATGGCCATTTTAGTATTTTGAATTTTTTTTTTTCTGGTGCATAAAATGACCCACGCAGACGCCTAGTTTAAGAGATATAGCCATTTTAGTATGTTGAAGTTTTTTCTGGTGCATAAAATGACCCCCGCAGACGCCTAGTTTAGGAGATATAGCCATTTTAGTATGTTGAAGTTTTTTCTGGTGCATAAAATGACCCCTGCAGGCGCCAAGTTTAGGAAATATGGCCATTTTAGTATTTTGACTTTTTTTTTTCTGGTGCATAAAATGACCCACGCAGACGCCTAGTTTAAGAGATATAGCCATTTTTGTGTTTTGAAGTTTTTTCTGGTGCATAAAGTGATCCCCGCAGAGGCCTAGTTCAGGAAATATGGCAATTTTTGTGTTTTTTGAATTTTTTTTTTCTGGTGCATAAAATGACCCCCGCAGACGCCTAGTTTAGGAGATATAGCCATTTGTGCGTTTTGAATTTTTTTTTCTGGTGCATAAAATGACCCCCTAAACGCCTAGTTTAGGAGACATCGCCATTTTAGTACTTTGATTTTCTTTTTCTGGTGCATAATTTGACCCCGCAGATGCCTAGTTTAGGAGATTTAGCTATTTTAGTATTTTGAATTTTTTTTCTGGTGCATAAAATGACCCCCGCATACGCCTAGTTTAGGAGATATAGCCATTTTAGTATTTTGGAATTTTGGTGCATAAAGTGACCCCCGCAACGCCTAGCTTAGAAGTTATAGCCATTTAACTATTTTGATTTTCTATTTCTGGTGCATAAAATGACCACCGCAGACGCCTAGTGTAAGAGATATAGCCATTTTTGTGTTTTGAAGTTTTTTCTGGTGCATAAAGTGATCCCCGCGGAGGCCTAGTTTAGCAAATATGGCTATTTTAGTATTGTGATTTTTTTTTGTTCTGGTGCATGAAATGACCCACGCAGACGCCTAGTTTAGGAAATATGGCCATTTTTGTGTTTTTTGAATTTTTTTTTTCTCGTGCATAAAATGACCCTCGCAGACTCCTAGTTTAGGAGATCAAGCCATTTTTGTGTTTTTGAAGTTTTTTCTGGTGCATAAAATGACTCCTGCAGACGCCTAGAAATATGGATAGTGTAGTATTTTGAATTTTTTTTTCTGGTGCATAAAAAGACCCACGCAGACGCCTAGGTTAGGAGATTTAGCCATTTTTGTGTTTTGAAGTTTTGTCTGGTGCATAAAATGACATCCGCAGACGCCTAGTTTTAGGAGATATAGCCATTTTAGTATTTTGAAGTTTTTCCTGGAGCATAAAATGACCCCTGCAGACGCCAAGTTTAGTAAATATGGCCATTTTAGTATTTTGGAATTTTGGTGCATAAAGTGACCCCCGCAACGCCTAGCTTAGGAGATATAGCCATTTAACTATTTTGATTTTCTATTTCTGGTGCATAAAATGACCCCCGCAGACGCCTAGGTTAGGAGATAAAGCCAGTTTTGTGTTTTGAGGTTTATTCTGATGCACAGATGACCCTCCCAGACACCTAGGTTAGGAGATATAGCCATTTTTGTGTTTTGAGGTTTTTTTCTGGTGCATAAAGTGACCCACGCAGACGCCTAGTTTAAGAGATATAGCCATTTTTGTGTTTTGAAGTTTTTTCTGGTGCATAAAGTGATCCCCGCAGAGGCCTAGTTTAGGAAATATGGCCATTTTTGTGTTTTTTGAATTTTCTTTTTCTGGTGCATAATGTGACCCACGCAGACGCCTAGTTTAAGAGATATAGCCATTTTTGTGTTTTGAAGTTTTTTCTGGTGCATAAAGTGATCCCCGCAGAGGCCTAGTTTAGGAAATATGGCCATATTTGTGTTTTTTGAATTTTTTTTTCCTGGTGCATAAAATGACCCCCACAGACGCCAAGTTTAGGAGATATAGCCATTTTTGTGTTTTGAAGTTTTTTCTGGTGCATAAAATGACATTTTAGTATTTTGAAGTTTTTCCTGGTGCATAAAATGACCCCTGCAGACGCCAAGTTTAATAAATATGGCCATTTTAGTATTTTGGAATTTTGGTGCATAAAGTGACCCCCGCAACGCCTAGCTTAGGAGATATAGCCATTTAACTATTTTGATTTTCTATTTCTGGTGCATAAAATGACCCCCGCAGACGCCTAGGTTAGGAGATAAAGCCAGTTTTGTGTTTTGAGGTTTATTCTATTCCATAAAATGACCAACGCAGACGACTAGTTTAGGAGATATAGCCATTTTTGTGTTTTGAAGTTTTTTCTGATGCACAGATGACCCTCGCAGACGCCTAGGTTAGGAGATATAGCCATTTTTGTGTTTTGAGGTTTTTTTCTGGTGCATAAAGTGATCCCCCCCGAGGCCTAGTTTAGGAAATATGGCCATTTTTGTGTTTTTTGAATTTTCTTTTTCTGGTGCATAAAATGACCCACGCAGACGCCTAGTTTAAGAGATATAGCCATTTTTGTGTTTTGAAGTTTTTTCTGGTGCATAAAGTGATCCCCGCAGAGGCCAAGTTTAGGAAATATGGCCATTTTAGTATTTTGAATTTTTTTTTTCTGGTGCATAAAATGACGCACGCAGATGCCTAGTTTAAGAGATATAGCCATTTTTGTGTTTTGAAGGTTTTCTGGTGCATAAAGTGATCCCCGCAGAGGCCTAGTTTAGGAAATATGGCCATTTTTGTGTTTTTTGAATTTTCTTTTTCTGGTGCATAAAATGGCCCACGCAGACGCCTAGTTTAAGAGATATAGCCATTTTTGTGTTTTGAAGTTTTTTCTGGTGCATAAAGTGATCCCCGCCGAGGCCTAGTTTAGGAAATATGGCCATTTTTGTGTTTTTTTTTTCTGGTGCATAATATGACCCCCGCACACGCCTAGTTTAGGAGATATAGCCATTTTAGTATGTTGAAGTTTTTTCTGGTGCATAAAATGACCCTTGCAGGCGGCAAGTTTAGGAAATATGGCCATTTTAGTATTTTGACTTTTTTTTTTCTGGTGCATAAAATGACACACGCAGACGCCTAGTTTAAGAGATATAGCCATTTTTGTGTTTTGAAGTTTTTTCTGGTGCATAAAGTGATCCCCGCAGAGGCCTAGTTCGGGAAATATGGCCATTTTTGTGTTTTTTGATTTTTTTTTTCTGGTGCACAAAATGATCCACGCAGACGCCTAGTTTAGGAGATTTAGCCATTTTTGTGGTTTGAATTTTTTTTTCTGGTGCATAAAATGACCCCCGCAGACGCCTAGTTTAGGAGATTTAGCCATTTTAGTATTTTGAATTTTTTTTCTGGTGCATAAAATGACCCCCGCATACGCCTAGTTTAGGAGATATAGCCATTTTAGTATTTTGGAATTTTGGTGCATAAAGTGACCCCCGCAACGCCTAGCTTAGAAGTTATAGCCATTTAACTATTTTGATTTTCTATTTCTGGTGCATAAAATGACCACCGCAGACGCCTAGTGTAAGAGATAGAGCCATTTTTGTGTTTTGAAGTTTTTTCTGGTGCATAAAGTGATCCCCGCGGAGGCCTAGTTTAGGAAATATGGCTATTTTAGTATTTTGATTTTTTTTTGTTCTGGTGCATGAAATGACCCACGCAGACGCCTAGTTTAGGAAATATGGCCATTTGTGTGTTTTTTGAATTTTTTTTTCTGGTGCATAAAATGACCCACGCAGACGCCTTGGTTAGGAGATATAGCCATTTTTGTGTTTTGAAGTTTTTTCTGGTGCATAAAGTGATCCCCGCAGACGCCTAGTTTTAGGAGATATAGCCATTTTAGTATTTTGAAATTTTTCCTGGTGCATAAAATGACCCCTGCAGACGCCAAGTTTAGTAAATATGGCCATTTTAGTATATTGGAATTTTGGTGCATAAAGTGACCCCCGCAGACGCCTAGGTTAGGCGATAAAGCCAGTTTTGTGTTTTGAGGTTTATTCTATTGCATAAAATGACCAACGCAGACGACTAGTTTAGGAGATATAGCCATTTTTGTGTTTTGAAGTTTTTTCTGATGCACAGATGACCCTCGCAGACGCCTAGGTTAGGAGATATAGCCATTTTTGTGTTTTGAGGTTTTTTTCTGGTGCATAAAGTGATCCCCCCGAGGCCTAGTTTAGGAAATATGGCCATTTTTGTGTTTTTTGAATTTTCTTTTTCTGGTGCATAAAATGACCCACGCAGACGCCTAGTTTAAGAGATATAGCCATTTTTGTGTTTTGAAGTTTTTTCTGGTGCATAAAGTGATCCCCGCAGAGGCCAAGTTTAGGAAATATGGCCATTTTAGTATTTTGAATTTTTTTTTTCTGGTGCATAAAATGACGCACGCAGATGCCTAGTTTAAGAGATATAGCCATTTTTGTGTTTTGAAGGTTTTCTGGTGCATAAAGTGATCCCCGCAGAGGCCTAGTTTAGGAAATATGGCCATTTTTGTGTTTTTTGAATTTTCTTTTTCTGGTGCATAAAATGGCCCACGCAGACGACTAGTTTAAGAGATATAGCCATTTTTGTGTTTTGAAGTTTTTTCTGGTGCATAAAGTGATCCCCGCCGAGGCCTAGTTTAGGAAATATGGCCATTTTTGTGTTTTTTGATTTTTTTTTTTTCTGGTGCATAATATGACCCCCGCAGACGCCTAGTTTAGGAGATATAGCCATTTTAGGATTTTGGAATTTTGGTGCATAAAGTGACCCCCGCAACGCCTAGCTTAGAAGTTATAGCCATTTAACTATTTTGATTTTCTATTTCTGGTGCATAAAATGACCACCGCAGACGCCTAGTGTAAGAGATATAGCCATTTTTGTGTTTTGAAGTTTTTTCTGGTGCATAAAGTGATCCCCGCGGAGGCCTAGTTTAGGAAATATGGCTATTTTAGTATTGTGATTTTTTTTTGTTCTGGTGCATGAAATGACCCACGCAGACGCCTAGTTAAGGAAATATGGCCATTTGTGTGTTTTTTGAATTTTTTTTTTCTCGTGCATAAAATGACCCTCGCAGACTCCTAGTTTAGGAGATCTAGCCATTTTTGTGTTTTTGAATTTTTTTCTGGTGCATAAAATGACTCCTGCAGACGCCTAAAAATATGGCTAGTGTAGTATTTTGAATTTTTTTTTTTTCTGGTGCATAAAATGAACCACGCAGACGCCTTGGTTAGGAGATATAGCCATTTTTGTGTTTTGAAGTTTTTTCTGGTGCATAAAGTGATCCCCGCAGAGGCCTAGTTCAGGAAATATGGCCATTTTTGTGTTTTTTGAATTTTTTTTCTGGTGCATAAAATGACCAACGCAGACGCCTAGTTTAGGAGATATAGTCATTTTTGTGTTTTGAAGTTTTTTCTGGTGCATAAAATGACCCCCGCAGACGCCTAGTTTTAGGAGATATAGCCATTGTAGTATTTTGAAGTTTTTTCTGGTGCATAAAATGACTCCTGCAGATGCCTAGAAATATGGCTAGTGTAGTATTTTGAATTTTTTTTTTTCTGGTGCATAAAATGACCCACGCAGACGCCTAGGTTAGGAGATATAGCCATTTTTGTGTTTTGAAGTTTTTTCTGGTGCATAAAGTGATCCCCGCAGAGGCCTAGTTTAGGAAATATGGCCAGTTTTGTGTTTTTTGAATTTTTTTTTTCTGGTGCATAAAATGACCAACGCAGACGCCTAGTTTAAGAGATATAGCCATTTTTGTGTTTTGAAGTTTTTTCTAGTGCATAAAGTGATCCCCGCAGAGGCCAAGTTATGGAAATATGGCCACTTTAGTATTTTGAATTTTTTTTTTTCTGGTGCATAAAATGACCCACGCAGACGCCTAGTTTAAGAGATATAGCCATTTTTGTGTTTTGAAGGTTCTCTGGTGCATAAAGTGATCCCCGCAGAGGCCTAGTTTAGGAAATATGGCCATTTTTGTGTTTTTTGAATTTTCTTTTTCTGGTGCATAAAATGGCCCACGCAGACGCCTAGTTTAAGAGATATAGCCATTTTTGTGTTTTGAAGTTTTTTCTGGTGCATAAAGTGATCCCCGCCGAGGCCTAGTTTAGGAAATATGGCCATTTTTGTGTTTTTTGAATTTTTTTTTTCTGGTGCATAAAATGACCCCCGCAGACGCCTAGTTTAGGAGATATAGCCATTTTAGTATGTTGAAGTTTTTTCTGGTGCATAAAATGACCCCTGCAGGCGCCAAGTTTAGGAAATATGGCCATTTTAGTATTTTGACTTTTTTTTTTCTGGTGCATAAAATGACCCACGCAGACGCCTAGTTTAAGAGATATAGCCATTTTTGTGTTTTGAAGTTTTTTCTGGTGCATAAAGTGATCCCCGCAGAGGCCAAGTTCAGGAAATATGGCCATTTTTGTGTTTTTTGAATTTTTTTTTTCTGGTGCATAAAATGACCAACGCAGACGCCTAGTTTAAGAGATATAGCCATTTTTGTGTTTTGAAGTTTTTTCTAGTGCATAAAGTGATCCCCGCAGAGGCCAAGTTATGGAAATATGGCCATTTTAGTATTTTGAATTTTTTTTTTCTGGTGCATAAAATGACCCTCGCAGACGCCTAGTTTAAGAGATATAGCCATTTTTGTGTTTTGAAGTTTTTTCTGGTGCATAAAATGACCCCCGCAGACGCCTAGTTTTAGGAGATATAGCCATTGTAGTATTTTGAAGTTTTTTCTGGTGCATAAAATGACTCCTGCAGACGCCTAGAAATATGGCTAGTGTAGTATTTTGAATTTTTTTTTTTCTGGTGCATAAAATGACCCACGCAGACGCCTAGTTTAAGAGATATAGCCATTTTTGTGTTTTGAAGGTTCTCTGGTGCATAAAGTGATCCCCGCAGAGGCCTAGTTTAGGAAATATGGCCATTTTTGTGTTTTTTGAATTTTCTTTTTCTGGTGCATAAAATGGCCCACGCAGACGCCTAGTTTAAGAGATATAGCCATTTTTGTGTTTTGAAGCTTTTTCTGGTGCATAAAGTGATCCCCGCCGAGGCCTAGTTTAGGAAATATGGCCATTTTTGTGTTTTTTGAATTTTTTTTTTCTGGTGCATAAAATGACCCCCGCAGACGCCTAGTTTAGGAGATATAGCCATTTTAGTATGTTGAAGTTTTTTCTGGTGCATAAAATGACCCCTGCAGGCGCCAAGTTTAGGAAAGATGGCCATTTTAGTATTTTGACTTTTTTTTTTCTGGTGCATAAAATGACCCTCGCAGACGCCTAGCTTAAGAGATATAGCCATTTTTGTGTTTTGAAGTTTTTTCTGGTGCATAAAGTGATCCCCGCAGAGGCCTAGTTCAGGAAATATGGCCATTTTTGTGTTTTTTGAATTTTTTTTTTCTGGTGCACAAAATGACCCACGCAGACGCCTAGTTTAGGAAATATGGCCATTTGTGTGTTTTTTGAATTTTTTTCTTCTCGTGCATAAAATGACCCTCGCAGACTCCTAGTTTAGGAGATCTAGCCATTTTTGTGTTTTTGAAGTTTTTTCTGCTGCATAAAATGACTCCTGCAGACGCCTAGAAATATGGATAGTGTAGTATTTTGAATTTTTTTTTTCTGTTGCATAAAATGACCCCCGCAGACGCCTAGGTTAGGAGATATAGCCATTTTTGTGTTTTTTGAATTTTTTTTTTCTGGTGCATAAAATGACCAACGCAGACGCCTAGTTTAGGAGATATAGTCATTTTTGTGTTTTGAAGTTTTTTCTGGTGCATAAAATGACCCCCGCAGACGCCTAGTTTTAGGAGATATAGCCATTTTAGTATTTTGAAGTTTTTTTTGGTGCATGAAATGACCCCTGCAGACGCCAAGTTTAGGAAATATGGCCATTTTAGTATTTTGACTTTTTTTTTTTCTGGTGTATAAAATGACCCACGCAGACGCCTAGTTTAAGAGATATAGCCATTTTTGTATTTTGAAGTTTTTTCTGGTGCATAAAGTGATCCCCGCAGAGGCCTAGTTTAGGAGATCTAGCCATTTTTGTGTTTTTTGAAGTTTTTTTTTCTGGTGCACAAAATGACCCACGCAGACGCCTAGTTTAGGAGATATGTGGTTTGAATTTTTTTTTCCGGTGCACAAAATGACCCCCGCGACGACTAGTTTAGGAGATATAGACATTTTAGTGTTTTGAATTTTTTTTTTCTGCTGCATAATTTTACCCCGCAGACGCCTAGTTTAGGAGATTTAGCCATTTTAGTATTTTGAATTTTTTTCCTGGTGCATAAAATGACCCCCGCAGACGCCTAGTTTAGGAGATATAGCCATTTTAGTATTTTGGATTTTTGGTGCATAAAATGACCCCCGCGACGCGTAGTTTTGAGATATAGCCATTTAACTATTTTGATTTTTTTTCTGGTGCATAAAATGACCCCCGCAGACCCGACGCCTGGTTAAGGAGATATAACCATTTTAGTATTTTGAAGTTTTTTTTTCTGGTGCTTAAAATGACCCCCGTAGACACCTAGTTTAGGAGATATAGCCATTTTAGTATTTAGAATTTCTTTTTTTTCTGGTGCATAAAATGACTCAGCAGACCCTTAGTTTTAGAGGTATATCCTATTTTCGTATTTTTAATTTTTTTTTTTTCTTGTATAAAATGACCCCCGCAGACGCCTAGTTTAGGAGATATAGCCCATTTTAGTATTTTAAATTTTTTTTTTCTCTTGCATAAATTGACCCCCGCAGACCCCTAGCTAAGGAGATACAGCCATTTTAGTGTTTTTAATTTTCGTTGCATAAAATGACCCCGCAGACGCCTTGTTTAGGAGATATAGCCATCTCAGTATTTTGATTTTTTTTTCTGGTGCATAAAATGACCTCCGCAGACGCCTAGTTTAGGAGATATAGCCATTTTTGTGTTTTGAATTTTTTTTTCTGGTGCATAAAATGACCCCCGAAGACGCATAGTTTGGGAGATATAGCCATTTTTGTAGATTGAATTTATTTTTTTTGGTGCATAAAATGACCCCCGCAGACGCCTAGTTTAGGAGATATAGCCATTTTAGTATTTTGAATTTTTTTTTTCTGGTGCATAAAATGACCCCCGCAAACGCCTAGTTTAGGAGATATAGCCATTTTTGTGTTTCGAAGTTTTTTCTGGTGCATAAAGTGATCCCCGCAGACGCCTAGTTTAGGAGATATTGCCATTTCAGTATTTCGAATTTTTTTTCGGTGCATAAAATGACCCCCGCAGACGCCTAGTTTTGGAGATATAGCCATTTTAGTATTTTGAATTTTTTTTTTCTGCTGCATAAAACGACCCCCGCAGACGAATAGTTTAGCAGATATAGAAATTTTTGTGTTTTGAATTTTTTTCTGGTACATAAAATGATACCCGCAGACGCCTAGTTTAGGAGATGTAGCCATTTCAGTATTTTGAAGTTTTTTCTGGTGCATAAAATGACCCCCGCAGACGCCTAGTTTAGGTGATATAGCCATTTCAGTATTTTAAAGTTTTTCTGGTGCATAATTTAACCCCGCAGACGCCTAGTTTAGGAGATTTAGCCATTTTAGTATTTTGAATTTTTTTTCTGGTGCATAAAATGACCCCCGCAGACGCCTAGTTTAGGAGATATAGCCATTTTAGTGTTTTGGATTTTTGGTGCATAAAATGACCAACGTGACTACTAGTTTAGGAGATATCGCCATTTTAGTACTTTGATTTTCTTTTTCTGGTGCATAATTTGACTTCGCAGATGCCTAGTTTAGGAGATTTAGCCATTTTAGTATTTTGAATTTTTTTTCTGGTGCATAAAATGACCCCTGCAGACGCCTAGTTTAGGAGATAGAGCCATTTTAGTATTTTGGAATTTTGGTGCATAAAGTGACCCCCGCAACGCCTAGCTTAGTAGATATAGCCATTTAACTATTTTGATTTTCTATTTCTGGTGCATAAAATGACCCCCGCAGACGCCTAGTTTAAGAGATATAGCCATTTTTGTGTTTTGAAGTTTTTTCTGGTGCATAAAGTGATCCCCGCAGAGGCCTAGTTTAGGAAATATGGCTATTTTAGTATTTTGATTTTTTTTTGTTCTGGTGCATAAAATGACCCACGCAGACGCCTAGGTTAGGAGATATAGCCATTTTTGTGTTTTGAAGTTTTTTTCTGGTGCATAAAGTGATCCCCGCAGTGGCCTAGTTTAGGAAATATGGCCATTTTTGTGTTTTTTGATTTTTTTTTTCTGGTGCATAAAATGACCCGCGCTGACGCCTAGTTTAGGAGATCTAGCCATTTGTGTGTTTTTTGAAGTTTTTTCTGGTGCATAAAATGACCCCCGCAGAAGCCTTGTTTATTAAATACGGTCATTTTAGTATTTTGAATTTTTTTTTTCTGGTGCATAAAATGACCCACGCAGACGCCTAGTTTAGGAGATGTAGCCTTTTAAGTATTTTTGAAGTTTTTTCTGGTGCATAAAATGACCCCTGCAAACGCCTAGTTTAACAAATATGGCTAGTTTAGTATTTTGAGTTTTTTTTTTTTTTGGTGCATAAAATGACCCACGCAGACGCCTAGGTTAGGGGATATAGCCATTTTTGTGTTTTGAAGTTTTTTCTGGTGCATAAAGTGATCCCCGCGGAGGCCTAGTTTAGGAAATATGGCTATTTTAGTATTTTGATTTTTTTTTGTTCTGGTGCATGAAATGACCCACGCAGACGCCTAGTTTAGGAAATATGGCCATTTTTGTGTTTTTTGAATTTTTTTTTCTCGTGCATAAAATGACCCTCGCAGACTCCTAGTTTAGGAGATCTATCCATTTTTGTGTTTTTGAAGTTTTTTCTGGTGCATAAAATGACTCCTGCAGACGCCTAGTTTAGGAAATATGGCTAGTGTAGTATTTTGAATTTTTTTTTTTTCTGGTGCATAAAATGACCCACGCAGACGCCTAGGTTAGGAGTTATAGCCATTCTTGTGTTTTGAAGTTTTTTCTGGTGCATAAAGTGATCCCCGCAGAGGCTTAGTTTAGGAAATATGGCCATTTTTGTGTTTTTTGAATTTTTTTTTCTGGTGCATAAAATGACCAACGCAGACGCCTAGTTTAGGAGATATAGTCATTTTTGTGTTTTGAAGTTTTTTCTGGTGCATAAAATGACCCCTGCAGACGCCAAGTTTAGGAAATATGGCCATTTTAGTATTTTAACTTTTTTTTTTTTCTGGTGTATAAAATGACCCACGCAGACGCCTAGTTTAAGAGATATAGCCATTTTTGTATTTTGAAGTTTTTTCTGGTGCATAAAGTGATCCCCGCAGAGGCCTATTCTAGGAAATATGGCCATTTTTGTGTTTTTTGAATTTTTTTTTCTGGTGCATGAAATGACCCTCGCAGACGCCTAGTTTAGGAGCTCTAGCCATTTTTGTGTTTTTTGAAGTTTTTTTTTTCTGGTGCATAAAATGACCCCCGCAGACGACTAGTTTAGGAGATACAGCCATTTTAGTATTTTGAATTTTTTTTTCTGGTGCATAAAATGACCCTCACAGACACCTAGTTTAGGAGATATGGGCATTTTAGAATTTTGGATTTTTTTTTTCTGGTGCACAAAATGACCCACGCAGACGCCTAGTTTAGGAGATATGTGGTTTGAATTTTTTTTTCTGGTGCACAAAATGACCCCCGCGACGACTATTTTAGGAGATATAGCCATTTTAGTATTTTGAATTTTTTTTTTCTGGTGCATAATTTTACCCCGCAGACGCCTAGTTTAGGAGATTTAGCCATTTTAGTATTTTGAATTTTTTTCCTGGTGCATAAAATGACCCCCGCAAACGCCTAGTTTAGGAGATATAGCCATTTTAGTATTTTGGATTTTTGGTGCATAAAATGACCCCCGCGACGCGTAGTTTTGAGATACAGCCATTTAACTATTTTGATTTTTTTTCTGGTGCATAAAATGACCCCCGCAGACCCGACGCCTGGTTAAGGAGATATAACCATTTTAGTATTTAGAATTTCTTTTTTTTCTGGTGCATAAAATGACCCCCGAAGACGCATAGTTTGGGAGATATAGCCATTTTTGTAGATTGAATTTATTTTTTTTGGTGCATAAAATGACCCCCGCAGACGCCTAGTTTAGGAGATATAGCCATTTTTGCGTTTTGAATTTTTTTTTCTGTTGCATAAAATGACCCCCGAAGACGCCTAGTTTTGGAGATATCGCCATTTTAGTATTTTGACTTTTTTTTTCTGGTGCATAATTTTACCCCGCAGACGCCTAGTTTAGGAGATATAGCCATTTTAGTATTTTGGATTTTTGGTGCATAAAATGACCCCCGCGACGCCTAGTTGAGGAGATATAGCCATTTTAGTATTTTGAATTTTTTTTTCTGGTGCATAAAATGACCCCCGCAGACCCGACGTTTAGTTAAGGAGATATAGCTATTTTAGTGTTTTGAATTTTTTTTTTCTGGGGCATAAAATGACCCCCGCAAACGCCTAGTTTAGGAGATATAGCCATTTTTGTGTTTTGAAGTTTTTTCTGGTGCATAAAGTGATCCCCGCAGACGCCTAGTTTAGGAGATATAGCCATTTCAGTATTTCGAATTTTTTTTCGGTGCATAAAATGACCCCCGCAGACCCGACGTTTAGTTAAGGAGATATAGCTATTTTAGTGTTTTGAATTTTTTTTTTCTGGTGCATAAAATGACCCCCGCGACGCCTAGTTGATGAGATATAGCCATTTTAGTATTTTGAATTTTTTTTTTCTGGTGCATAAAATAACCCCCGCTGACCCGACGTTTAGTTAAGGAGATATAGCTATTTTAGTGTTTTGAATTTTTTTTTTTGGTGCATAAAATGACCCCCGCAAACGCCTAGTTTAGGAGATACAGCCATTTTTGTGTTTTGAAGTTTTTTTTGGTGCATAAAGTGATCCCCGCAGACGCCTAGTTTAGGAGATATAGCCATTTCAGTATTTCGAATTTTTTTTCGGTGCATAAAATGACCCCCGCAGACGCCTAGTTTAGGAGATATAGCCATCTCAGTATTTTGATTTTTTTTTTCTGGTGTATAAAATGACCTCCGCAGACGCCTAATTTAGGAGATATAGCCATTTTTGTGTTTTGAATTTTTTTTTCTGGTGCATAAAATGACCCCCGAAGACGCATAGTTAGGGAGATATAGCCATTTTTGTAGATTGAATTTATTTTTTTTGGTGCATAAAATGACCCCCGAAGACGCATAGTTTGGGAGATATAGCCATTTTTGTAGATTGAATTTATTTTTTTTGGTGCATAAAATGACCCCCGCAGACGCCTAGTTTAGGAGATATAGCCATTTTTGCGTTTTGAATTTTTTTTTCTGGGGCATAAAATGACCCCCGAAGACGCCTAGTTTTGGAGATATCGCCATTTTAGTATTTTGACTTTTTTTTTCTGGTGCATAATTTTACCCCGCAGACGCCTAGTTTAGGAGATATAGCCATTTTAGTATTTTGGATTTTTGGTGCATAAAATGACCCCCGCGACGCCTAGTTGAGGAGATATAGCCATTTTAGTATTTTGAATTTTTTTTTCTGGTGCATAAAATGACCCCCGCAGACCCGACGTTTAGTTAAGGAGATATAGCTATTTTAGTGTTTTGAATTTTTTTTTTCTGGGGCATAAATTGACCCCCGCAAACGCCTAGTTTAGGAGATATAGCCATTTTTGTGTTTTGAAGTTTTTTCTGGTGCATAAAGTGATCCCCGCAGACGCCTAGTTTAGGAGATATAGCCATTTCAGTATTTCGAATTTTTTTTCGGTGCATAAAATGACCCCCGTAGACCCGACGTTTAGTTAAGGAGATATAGCTATTTTAGTGTTTTGAATTTTTTTTTTCTGGTGCATAAAATGACCCCCGCGACGCCTAGTTGATGAGATATAGCCATTTTAGTATTTTGAATTTTTTTTTTCTGGTGCATAAAATAACCCCCGCTGACCCGACGTTTAGTTAAGGAGATATAGCTATTTTAGTGTTTTGAATTTTTTTTTTGGTGCATAAAATGACCCTCGCAAACGCCTAGTTTAGGAGATATAGCCATTTTTGTGTTTTGAAGTTTTTTCTGGTGCATAAAGTGATCCCCGCAGACGCCTAGTTTAGGAGATATAGCCATTTCAGTATTTCGAATTTTTTTTCGGTGCATAAAATGACCCTCGCAGACGCCTAGTTTAGGAGATATAGCCATCTCAGTATTTTGATTTTTTTTTTCTGGTGTATAAAATGACCTCCGCAGACGCCTAATTTAGGAGATATAGCCATTTTTGTGTTTTGAATTTTTTTTTCTGGTGCATAAAATGACCCCCGAAGACGCATAGTTAGGGAGATATAGCCATTTTTGTAGATTGAATTTATTTTTTTTGGTGCATAAAATGACCCCCGAAGACGCCTAGTTTTGGAGATATCGCCATTTTAGTATTTTGACTTTTTTTTTCTGGTGCATAATTTTACCCCGCAGACGCCTAGTTTAGGAGATTTAGCCATTTTAGTATTTTGAATTTTTTTCCTTGTGCATAAAATGACTCCCGCAGACGCCTAGTTTAGGAGATATAGCCATTTTATTATTTTGGATTTTTGGTGCATAAAATCACCCCCGCGACGCCTAGTTGAGGAGATATAGCCATTTAACAATTTTGATTTTTTTTTCTGGTGCATAAAGTGATCCCCGCAGACCCGACGCCTAGTTAAGGAGATATAGCCATTTCAGTGTTTTGAATTTTTTTTTCTGGTGCATAAAATGACCCCCTAAACGCCTAGTTTAGGAGATATAGCCATTTTAGTATTTTGGAATTTTGGTGCATAAAGTGACCCCCGCAACGCCTAGCTTAGGAGATATAGCCATTTAACTATTTTGAGTTTCTATTTCTGGTGCACAAAATGACCCCCGCAGACGCCTAGTTTAAGAGATATAGCCATATTTGTGTTTTGAAGTTTTTTCTGGTGCATAAAGTGATCCCCGCAGAGGCCTAGTTTAGGAAATATGGCTATTTTAGTATTTTGATTTTTTTTTGTTCTGGTGCATAAAATGACCCACGCAGACGCCTAGGTTAGGAGATATAGCCATTTTTGTGTTTTGAAGTTTTTTTCTGGTGCATAAAGTGAACCCCGCAGTGGCCTAGTTTAGGAAATATGGCCATTTTTGTGTTTTTTGATTTTTTTTTTTCTGGTGCATAAAATGACCCTCGCTGACGCCTAGTTTAGGAGATCTAGCCATTTGTGTGTTTTTTGAAGTTTTTTCTGGTGCATAAAATGACCCCCGCAGAAGCCTTGTTTATTAAATACGGTCATTTTAGTATTTTGAATTTTTTTTTTCTGGTGCATAAAATGACCCCCGCAGACGCCTAGTTTAGGAGATATAGCCATTTTAGTATTTTGGATTTTTGGTGCATAAAATGACCAACGTGACGACTAGTTTAGGAGATATCGCCATTTTAGTACTTTGATTTTCTTTTTCTGGTGCATTATTTGACCCCGCAGATGCCTAGTTTAGGAGATTTAGCCATTTTAGTATTTTGAATTTTTTTTCTGGTGCATAAAATGACCCCCGCATACGCCTAGTTTAGGAGATATAGCCATTTTAGTATTTTGGAATTTTGGTGCATAAAGTGACACCCGCAACGCCTAGCTTAGAAGTTATAGCCATTTAACTATTTTGATTTTCTATTTCTGGTGCATAAAATGACCACCGCAGACGCCTAGTGTAAGAGATATAGCCATTTTTGTGTTTTGAAGTTTTTTCTGGTGCATAAAGTGATCCCCGCGGAGGCCTAGTTTAGGAAATATGGCTATTTTAGTATTTTGATTTTTTTTTGTTCTGGTGCATGAAATGACCCACGCAGACGCCTAGTTTAGGAAATATGGCCTTTTTTGTGTTTTTTGAATTTTTTTTTTCTCGTGCATAAAATGACCCTCGCAGACTCCTAGTTTAGGAGATCTATCCATTTTTGTGTTTTTGAAGTTTTTTCTAGTGCATAAAATTACTCCTGCAGACGCCTAGTTTAGGAAATATGGCTAGTGTAGTATTTTGAATTTTTTTTTTCTGGTGCATAAAATGACCCACGCAGACGCCTAGGTTAGGAGATATAGCCATTTTTGTGTTTTGAAGTTTTTTCTGGTGCATAAAGTGATCCCCGCAGAGGCCTAGTTTAGGAAAAATGGCCATTTTTGTGTTTTTTGAATTTTTTTTTCTGGTGCATAAAATGACCAACGCAGACGCCTAGTTTAGGAGATATAGTCATTTTTGTGTTTTGAAGTTTTTTCTGGTGCATAAAATGACCCCTGCAGACGCCAAGTTTAGGAAATATGGCCATTTTAGTATTTTAACTTTTTCTTTTTTCTGGTGTATAAAATGACCCACGCAGACGCCTAGTTTAAGAGATATAGCCATTTTTGTATTTTGAAGTTTTTTCTGGTGCATAAAGTGATCCCCGCAGAGGCCTATTCTAGGAAATATGGCCATTTTTGTGTTTTTTGAATTTTTTTTTTCTGGTGCATTAAATGACCCTCGCAGACGCCTAGTTTAGGAGCTCTAGCCATTTTTGTGTTTTTTGAAGTTTTTTTTTCTGGTGCATAAAATGACCCCCGCAGACGACTAGTTTAGGAGATACAGCCATTTTAGTATTTTGAATTTTTTTTTCTGGTGCATAAAATGACCCTCACAGACACCTAGTTTAGGAGATATGTGCATTTTAGAATTTTGGATTTTTTTTTTCCGGTGCACAAAATGACCCACGCAGACGCCTAGTTTAGGAGATATGTGGTTTGAATTTTTTTTTCTGGTGCACAAAATGACCCCCGCGACGGCTAGTTTAGGAGATATAGCCATTTTAGTATTTTGAATTTTTTTTTTCTGGTGCATAATTTTACCCCGCAGACGCCTAGTTTAGGAGATTTAGCCATTTTAGTATTTTGAATTTTTTTCCTGGTGCATAAAATGACCCCCGCAAACGCCTAGTTTAGGAGATATAGCCATTTTAGTATTTTGGATTTTTGGTGCATAAAATGACCCCCGCGACGCGTAGTTTTGAGATATAGCCATTTAACTATTTTGATTTTTTTTCTGGTGCATAAAATGACCCCCGCAGACCCGACGCCTGGTTAAGGAGATATAACCATTTTAGTATTTTGAAGTTTTTTTTTCTGGTGCATAAAATGATCCCCGTAGACACCTAGTTTAGGAGATATAGCCATTTTAGTATTTAGAATTTCTTTTTTTTCTGGTGCATAAAATGACTCCGCGGACCCTTAGTTTAGGAGGTATAGCCCATTTTCGTATTTTGAATTTTTTTTTTTCTCTTGCATAAAATGACCCCCGCAGACGCCTAGTTTAGGAGATATAGCCCATTTTAGTATTTTAAATTTTTTTTTTCTCTTGCATAAATTGACCCCCGAAGACGCATAGTTTGGGAGATATAGCCATTTTAGTATTTTGGATTTTTGGTGCATAAAATGGCCCCCGCGACGCCTAGTTGAGGAGATATAGCCATCTCAGTATTTTGATTTTTTTTTCTGGTGCATAAAATGACCTCCGCAGACGCCTAGTTTAGGAGCTATAGCCATTTTTGTGTTTTGAATTTTTTTTTCTGGTGCATAAAATGACCCCTGAAGACGCATAGTTTGGGAGATATAGCCATTTTTGTAGATTGAATTTATTTTTTTTGGTGCATAAAATGACCCCCGCAGACGCCTAGTTTAGGAGATATAGCCATTTTTGCGTTTTGAATTTTTTTTTCTGGGGCATAAAATGACCCCCGAAGACGCCTAGTTTTGGAGATATCGCCATTTTAGTATTTTGACTTTTTTTTTCTGGTGCATAATTTTACCCCGCAGACGCCTAGTTTAGGAGATTTAGCTATTTTAGTATTTTGAATTTTTTTCCTTGTGCACAAAATGACCCCCGCAGACGCCTAGTTTAGGAGATATAGCCATTATAGTATTTTGGATTTTTGGTGCATAAAATGACCAACGCGACGCCTAGTTGAGGAGATATAGCCATTTTAGTATTTTGAATTTTTTTTTCTGGTGCATAAAATGACCCCCGCAGACCCGACGTTTAGTTAAGGAGTTATAGCTATTTTAGTGTTTTGAATTTTTTTTTTCTGGGGCATAAAATGACCCCCGCAAACGCCTAGTCTAGGAGATATAGCCATTTTTGTGTTTTGAAGTTTTTTCTGGTGCATAAAGTGATCCCCGCAGACGCCTAGTTTAGGAGATATAGCCATTTCAGTATTTCGAATTTTTCTTCGGTGCATAAAATGACCCCCGCAGACCCGACGTTTAGTTAAGGAGATATAGCTATTTTAGTGTTTTGAATTTTTTTTTTCTGGTGCATAAAATGACCCCCGCGACGCCTAGTTGATGAGATATAGCCATTTTAGTATTTTGAATTTTTTTTTTCTGGTGCATAAAATAACCCCCGCTGACCCGACGTTTAGTTAAGGAGATATAGCTATTTTAGTGTTTTGAATTTTTTTTTGGTGCATAAAATGACCCCCGCAAACGCCTAGTTTAGGAGATATAGCCATTTTTGTGTTTTGAAGTTTTTTCTGGTGCATAAAGTGATCCCCGCAGACGCCTAGTTTAGGAGATATAGCCATCTCAGTATTTTGATTTTTTTTTTTCTGGTGTATAAAATGACCTCCGCAGACGCCTAGTTTAGGAGATATAGCCATTTTTGTGTTTTGAATTTTTTTTTCTGGTGCATAAAATGACCCCCGAAGACGCATAGTTTGGGAGATATAGCCATTTTTGTAGATTGAATTTATTTTTTTTGGTGCATAAAATGACCCCCGAAGACGCCTAGTTTTGGAGATATCGCCATTTTAGTATTTTGACTTTTTTTTTCTGGTGCATAATTTTACCCCGCAGACGCCTAGTTTAGGAGATATAGCCATTTTATTATTTTGGATTTTTGGTGCATAAAATGACCCCCGCGACGCCTAGTTGAGGAGATATAGCCATTTAACTATTTTGATTTTTTTTTCTGGTGCATAAAATGATCCCCGCAGACCCGACGCCTAGTTAAGGAGATATAGCCTTTTCAGTGTTTTGAATTTTTTTTTCTGGTGCATAAAAAGACCCCCGCGACGACTAGTTTAGGAGATATAGCCATTTTAGTATTTTGAATTTTTTTTTTCTGGTGCATAAAATGACCCCCGCAGACCCAACGTTTAGTTAAGGAGATATAGCTATTTTAGTGTTTTGAATTTTTTTTTTCTGGTGCATAAAATGACCCCCGCAAACGCTTAGTTTAGGAGATATAGCCATTTTTGTGTTTCGAAGTTTTTTCTGGTGCATAAAGTAATCCCCGCAGACTCCTAGTTTAGGAGATATAGCCATTTCAGTATTTCGAATTTTTTTTCGGTGCATAAAATGACCCCCGCAGACGCTTAGTTTAGGAGATATAGCCATTTTAGTATTTTGAATTTTTTTTTTCTGCTGCATAAAACGACCCCCGCAGACGAATAGTTTAGCAGACATAGAAATTTTTGTGTTTTGAATTTTTTTCTGGTACATAAAATGATACCCGCAGACGCCTAGTTTAGGAGATATAGCCATTTCAGTATTTTGAAGTTTTTTCTGGTGCATAAAATGACCCCCGCAGACGCCTAGTTTAGGTGATATAGCCATTTCAGTATTTTAAAGTTTTTCTGGTGTATAATGACCCCCGCAGACGCTTAGTTTAGGAGATATAGCCATTTTAGTATTTTGAATTTTTTTTTTCTGCTGCATAAAACGACCCCCGCAGACGAATAGTTTAGCAGACATAGAAATTTTTGTGTTTTGAATTTTTTTCTGGTACATAAAATGATACCCGCAGACGCCTAGTTTAGGAGATATAGCCATTTCAGTATTTTGAAGTTTTTTCTGGTGCATTAAATGACCCTCGCAGACGCCTAGTTTAGGAGCTCTAGCCATTTTTGTGTTTTTTGAAGTTTTTTTTTCTGGTGCATAAAATGACCCCCGCAGACGACTAGTTTAGGAGATACAGCCATTTTAGTATTTTGAATTTTTTTTTCTGGTGCATAAAATGACCCTCACAGACACCTAGTTTAGGAGATATGTGCATTTTAGAATTTTGGATTTTTTTTTTCCGGTGCACAAAATGACCCACGCAGACGCCTAGTTTAGGAGATATGTGGTTTGAATTTTTTTTTCTGGTGCACAAAATGACCCCCGCGACGGCTAGTTTAGGAGATATAGCCATTTTAGTATTTTGAATTTTTTTTTTCTGGTGCATAATTTTACCCCGCAGACGCCTAGTTTAGGAGATTTAGCCATTTTAGTATTTTGAATTTTTTTCCTGGTGCATAAAATGACCCCCGCAAACGCCTAGTTTAGGAGATATAGCCATTTTAGTATTTTGGATTTTTGGTGCATAAAATGACCCCCGCGACGCGTAGTTTTGAGATATAGCCATTTAACTATTTTGATTTTTTTTCTGGTGCATAAAATGACCCCCGCAGACCCGACGCCTGGTTAAGGAGATATAACCATTTTAGTATTTTGAAGTTTTTTTTTCTGGTGCATAAAATGATCCCCGTAGACACCTAGTTTAGGAGATATAGCCATTTTAGTATTTAGAATTTCTTTTTTTTCTGGTGCATAAAATGACTCCGCGGACCCTTAGTTTAGGAGGTATAGCCCATTTTCGTATTTTGAATTTTTTTTTTTCTCTTGCATAAAATGACCCCCGCAGACGCCTAGTTTAGGAGATATAGCCCATTTTAGTATTTTAAATTTTTTTTTTCTCTTGCATAAATTGACCCCCGAAGACGCATAGTTTGGGAGATATAGCCATTTTAGTATTTTGGATTTTTGGTGCATAAAATGGCCCCCGCGACGCCTAGTTGAGGAGATATAGCCATCTCAGTATTTTGATTTTTTTTTCTGGTGCATAAAATGACCTCCGCAGACGCCTAGTTTAGGAGCTATAGCCATTTTTGTGTTTTGAATTTTTTTTTCTGGTGCATAAAATGACCCCTGAAGACGCATAGTTTGGGAGATATAGCCATTTTTGTAGATTGAATTTATTTTTTTTGGTGCATAAAATGACCCCCGCAGACGCCTAGTTTAGGAGATATAGCCATTTTTGCGTTTTGAATTTTTTTTTCTGGGGCATAAAATGACCCCCGAAGACGCCTAGTTTTGGAGATATCGCCATTTTAGTATTTTGACTTTTTTTTTCTGGTGCATAATTTTACCCCGCAGACGCCTAGTTTAGGAGATTTAGCTATTTTAGTATTTTGAATTTTTTTCCTTGTGCACAAAATGACCCCCGCAGACGCCTAGTTTAGGAGATATAGCCATTATAGTATTTTGGATTTTTGGTGCATAAAATGACCAACGCGACGCCTAGTTGAGGAGATATAGCCATTTTAGTATTTTGAATTTTTTTTTCTGGTGCATAAAATGACCCCCGCAGACCCGACGTTTAGTTAAGGAGTTATAGCTATTTTAGTGTTTTGAATTTTTTTTTTCTGGGGCATAAAATGACCCCCGCAAACGCCTAGTCTAGGAGATATAGCCATTTTTGTGTTTTGAAGTTTTTTCTGGTGCATAAAGTGATCCCCGCAGACGCCTAGTTTAGGAGATATAGCCATTTCAGTATTTCGAATTTTTCTTCGGTGCATAAAATGACCCCCGCAGACCCGACGTTTAGTTAAGGAGATATAGCTATTTTAGTGTTTTGAATTTTTTTTTTCTGGTGCATAAAATGACCCCCGCGACGCCTAGTTGATGAGATATAGCCATTTTAGTATTTTGAATTTTTTTTTTCTGGTGCATAAAATAACCCCCGCTGACCCGACGTTTAGTTAAGGAGATATAGCTATTTTAGTGTTTTGAATTTTTTTTTGGTGCATAAAATGACCCCCGCAAACGCCTAGTTTAGGAGATATAGCCATTTTTGTGTTTTGAAGTTTTTTCTGGTGCATAAAGTGATCCCCGCAGACGCCTAGTTTAGGAGATATAGCCATCTCAGTATTTTGATTTTTTTTTTTCTGGTGTATAAAATGACCTCCGCAGACGCCTAGTTTAGGAGATATAGCCATTTTTGTGTTTTGAATTTTTTTTTCTGGTGCATAAAATGACCCCCGAAGACGCATAGTTTGGGAGATATAGCCATTTTTGTAGATTGAATTTATTTTTTTTGGTGCATAAAATGACCCCCGAAGACGCCTAGTTTTGGAGATATCGCCATTTTAGTATTTTGACTTTTTTTTTCTGGTGCATAATTTTACCCCGCAGACGCCTAGTTTAGGAGATATAGCCATTTTATTATTTTGGATTTTTGGTGCATAAAATGACCCCCGCGACGCCTAGTTGAGGAGATATAGCCATTTAACTATTTTGATTTTTTTTTCTGGTGCATAAAATGATCCCCGCAGACCCGACGCCTAGTTAAGGAGATATAGCCTTTTCAGTGTTTTGAATTTTTTTTTCTGGTGCATAAAAAGACCCCCGCGACGACTAGTTTAGGAGATATAGCCATTTTAGTATTTTGAATTTTTTTTTTCTGGTGCATAAAATGACCCCCGCAGACCCAACGTTTAGTTAAGGAGATATAGCTATTTTAGTGTTTTGAATTTTTTTTTTCTGGTGCATAAAATGACCCCCGCAAACGCTTAGTTTAGGAGATATAGCCATTTTTGTGTTTCGAAGTTTTTTCTGGTGCATAAAGTAATCCCCGCAGACTCCTAGTTTAGGAGATATAGCCATTTCAGTATTTCGAATTTTTTTTCGGTGCATAAAATGACCCCCGCAGACGCTTAGTTTAGGAGATATAGCCATTTTAGTATTTTGAATTTTTTTTTTCTGCTGCATAAAACGACCCCCGCAGACGAATAGTTTAGCAGACATAGAAATTTTTGTGTTTTGAATTTTTTTCTGGTACATAAAATGATACCCGCAGACGCCTAGTTTAGGAGATATAGCCATTTCAGTATTTTGAAGTTTTTTCTGGTGCATAAAATGACCCCCGCAGACGCCTAGTTTAGGTGATATAGCCATTTCAGTATTTTAAAGTTTTTCTGGTGTATAATGACCCCCGCAGACGCCTAGTTTAGGAGATTTAGCCATTTTAGTATTTTGAATTTTTTTTCTGGTGCATAAAATGACCCCTGCAGACGCCTAGCTTAGGAGATATAGCCATTTTAGTATTTTGGAATTTTGGTGCATAAAGTGACCCCCGCAACGCCTAGCTTAGGAGATATAGCCATTTAACTATTTTGATTTTCTATTTCTGGTACATAAAATGACCCCCGCAGACGCCTAGTTTAAGAGATATAGCCATTTTTGTGTTTTGAAGTTTTTTATGGTTTTTAAAATGACCTCTGCAGACGCCAAGTTTAGGAAATATGGCCATTTTAGTATTTTGAATTTTTTTTTCTTTTGCATAAAATGACCCACGCAGACGCCTAGTTTAAGAGATATAGCCATTTTTGTGTTTTGAAGTTTTTTCTGGTGCATAAAGTGATCCCCGCAGAGGCCTAGTTTAGGAAATATGGCTATTTTTGTGTTTTTTGAATTTTCTTTTTCTGGTGCATAAAAAGACCCACGCAGATGCCTAGTTTAAGAGATATAGCCATTTTTGTGTTTGGAAGTTTTTTCTGGTGAATAAAGTGATCCCCGCAGAGGCCTAGTTTAGGAAATATGGCCATTTTTGTGTTTTTTGAAATTTTTTTTTTCTGGTGCACAAAATGACCCCCGCAGACGCCTAGTTTAGGAGATATAGCCATTTTTGCGTTTTGAATTTTTTTTTCTGGGGCATAAAATGACCATCGAAGACGCCTAGTTTTGGAGATATCGCCATTTTAATATTTTGACTTTTTTTTTCTGGTCCATAATTTTACCCCGCAGACGCCTAGTTTAGGAGATTTAGCTATTTTAGTATTTTGAATTTTTTTCCTTGTGCACAAAATGACCCCCGCAGACGCCTAGTTTAGGAGATATAACCATTTTAGTATTTTGGATTTTTGGTGCATAAAATGACCCCCGCGACGCCTAGTTGAGGAGATATAGCCATTTTAGTATTTTGAATTTTTTTTTCTGGTGCATAAAATGACCCCCGCAGACCCGACGTTTAGTTAAGGAGATATAGCTATTTTAGTGTTTTGAATTTTTTTTTCTGGTGCATAAAATGACCCCCGCAAACGCCTGGTTTGGGAGATATAGCCATTTTTGTGTTTTGAAGTTTTTTCTGGTGCATAAAGTGATCCCCGCAGACGCCTAGTTTAGGAGATATAGCCATTTCAGTATTTCGAATTTTTTTTCGGTGCATAAAATGACCCCCGCAGACGCCTAGTTTAGGAGATATAGCCATCTCAGTATTTTGATTTTTTTTTTTCTGGTGTATAAAATGACCTCCGCAGACGCCTAGTTTAGGAGATATAGCCATTTTTGTGTTTTGAATTTTTTTTTCTGGTGCATAAAATGACCCCCGAAGACGCATAGTTTGGGAGATATAGCCATTTTTGTAGATTAAATTTATTTTTTTTGGTGCATAAAATGACCCCCGAAGACGCCTAGTTTTGGAGATATCGCCATTTTAGTATTTTGACTTTTTTTTTCTGGTGCATAATTTTACCCCGCAGACGCCTAGTTTAGGAGATTTAGCCATTTTAGTATTTTGAATTTTTTTCCTTGTGCATAAAATGACCCCCGCAGACGCCTAGTTTAGGAGATATAGCCATTTTATTATTTTGGATTTTTGGTGCATAAAATGACCCCCGCGACGCCTAGTTGAGGAGATATAGCCATTTAACTATTTTGAAGTTTTTTCTGGTGCATAAAATGATCCCCGCAGACCCGACGCCTAGTTAAGGAGATATAGCCATTTCAGTGTTTTGAATTTTTTTTTCTGGTGCATAAAATGACCCCCGCGACGACTAGTTTAGGAGATATAGCCATTTTAGTATTTTGAATTTTTTTTTTCTGGTGCATAAAATGACCCCCGCAGACCCGACGTTTAGTTAAGGAGATATAGCTATTTTAGTGTTTTGAATTTTTTTTTCTGGTGCATAAAATGACCCCCGCAAACGCCTAGTTTAGGAGATATAGCCATTTTTGTGTTTCGAAGTTTTTTCTGGTGCATAAAGTGATCCCCGCAGACGCCTAGTTTAGGAGATATAGCCATTTCAGTATTTCGAATTTTTTTTCGGTGCATAAAATGACCCCCGCAGACGCCTAGTTTAGGAGATATAGCCATTTTAGTATTTTGAATTTTTTTTTTTCTGCTGCATAAAACGACCCCCGCAGACGAATAGTTTAGCAGATATAAAAATTTTTGTGTTTTGAATTTTTTTCTGGTACATAAAATGATACCCGCAGACGCCTAGGTTAGGAGATATAGCCATTTTTGTGTTTTGAAGTTTTTTATGGTTTTTAAAATGACCCCTGCAGACGCCAAGTTTAGGAAATATGGCCATTTTAGTATTTTGAATTTTTTTTTCTGGTGCATAAAATGACCCACGCAGACGCCTAGTTTAAGAGATATAGCCATTTTTGTGTTTTGAAGTTTTTTCTGGTGCATAAAGTGATCCCTGCAGAGGCCTAGTTTAGGAAATATGGCTATTTTTGTGTTTTTTGAATTTTCTTTTTCTGGTGCATAAAATGACCCACGCAGACGCTTAGTTTAAGAGATATAGCCATTTTTGTGTTTTGAAGTTTTTCTGGTGAATAAAGTGATCCCCGCAGAGGCCTAGTTTAGGAAATATGGCCATTTTTGTGTTTTTTGAAATTTTTTTTTCTGGTGCACAAAATGACCCACGCAGACGCCTAGGTTAGGAGATATAGCCATTTTTGTGTTTTGAAGTTTTTTATGGTTTTTAAAATGACCCCTGCAGACGCCAAGTTTAGGAAATATGGCCATTTTAGTATTTTGAATTTTTTTTTCTGGTGCATAAAATGACCCACGCAGACGCCTAGGTTAGGAGATAAAGCCATTTTTGTGTTTTGAAGTTTTTTATGGTTTTTAAAATGAACCCTGCAGACGCCAAGTTTAGGAAATATGGCCATTTTAGTATTTTGAATTTTTTTTTCTGGTGCATAAAATGACCCATGCAGACGCCTAGGTTAGGAGATATAGCCATTTTTGTGTTTTGAAGTTTTTTATGGTTTTTAAAATGACCCCTGCAGACGCCAAGTTTAGGAAATATGGCCATTTTAGTATTTTGAATTTTTTTTTCTGGTGCATAATTTGACCCACGCAGACGCCTAGTTTAAGAGATATAGCCATTTTTGTGTTTTGAAGTTTTTTCTGGTGCATAAAGTGATCCCCGCAGAGGCCTAGTTTAGGAAATATGGCTATTTTTGTGTTTTTTGAATTTTCTTTTTCTGGTGCATAAAATGACCCACGCAGACGCCTAGTTTAAGAGATATAGCCATTTTTGTGTTTTGAAATTTTTTCTGGTGAATAAAGTGATCCCCGCAGAGGCCTAGTTTAGGAAATATGGCCATTTTTGTGTTTTTTGAAATTTTTTTTTCTGGTGCACAAAATGACCCACGCAGACGCCTAGTTTAAGAGATATAGCCATTTTTGTGTTTTGAAGTTTTTTCTGGTGAATAAAGTGATCCCCGCAGACGCCTAGTTTAGGAGATATAGCCATTTTTGTGTTTTGAATTTTTTTTCTCTTGCATAAATTGACCCCCGAAGACGCATAGTTTGGGAGATATAGCCATTTTAGTATTTTGGATTTTTGGTGCATAAAATGGCCCCCGCGACGCCTAGTTGAGGAGATATAGCCATCTCAGTATTTTGATTTTTTTTTTCTGGTGCATAAAATGACCTCCGCAGACGCCTAGTTTAGGAGATATAGCCATTTTTGTGTTTTGAATTTTTTTTTCTGGTGCATAAAATGACCCCCGAAGACGCATAGTTTGGGAGATATAGCCATTTTTGTAGATTGAATTTATTTTTTTTGGTGCATAAAATGACCCCCGCAGACGCCTAGTTTAGGAGATATAGCCATTTTTGCGTTTTGAATTTTTTTTTCTGGGGCATAAAATGACCCCCGAAGACGCCTAGTTTTGGAGATATCGCCATTTTAGTATTTTGACTTTTTTTTTCTGGTGCATAATTTTACCCCGCAGACGCCTAGTTTAGGAGATTTAGCTATTTTAGTATTTTGAATTTTTTTCCTTGTGCACAAAATGACCCCCGCAGACGCCAAGTTTAGGAGATATAGCCATTTTAGTATTTTGGATTTTTGGTGCATAAAATGACGTCCGCGACGCCTAGTTGAGGAGATATAGCCATTTTAGTATTTTGAATTTTTTTTTCTGGTGCATAAAATGACCCCCGCAGACCCGACGTTTAATTAAGGAGATATAGCTATTTTAGTGTTTTGAATTTTTTTTTTCTGGGGCATAAAATGACCCCCGCAAACGCCTAGTTTAGGAGATATAGCCATTTTTGTGTTTTGAAGTTTTTTTTGGTGCATAAAGTGATCCCCGCAGACGCCTAGTTTAGGAGATATAGCCATTTCAGTATTTCGAATTTTTTTTCGGTGCATAAAATGACCCCCGCAGACCCGACGTTTAGTGAAGGAGATATAGCTATTTTAGTGTTTTGAATTTTTTTTTCTGGTGCATAAAATGACAACCGCGACGCCTAGTTGATGAGATATAGCCATTTTAGTATTTTGAATTTTTTTTTTCTGGTGCATAAAATGACCCCCGCTGACCCGACGTTTAGTTAAGGAGATATAGCTATTTTAGTGTTTTGAATTTTTTTTTTGGTGCATAAAATGACCCCCGCAAACGCCTAGTTTAGGAGATATAGCCATTTTTGTGTTTTGAAGTTTTTTCTGGTGCATAAAGTGATCCCCGCAGACGCCTAGTTTAGGAGATATAGCCATTTCAGTATTTCGAATTTTTTTTCGCTGCATAAAATGACCCCCGCAGACGCCTAGTTTAGGAGATATAGCCATCTCAGTATTTTGATTTTTTTTTTTCTGGTGTATAAAATGACCTCCGCAGACGCCTAGTTTAGGAGATATAGCCATTTTGTAGATTGAATTTATTTTTTTTGGTACATAAAATTACCCCCGAAGACGCCTAGTTTTGGAGATATCGCCA
Source organism: Volucella zonaria (assembly GCA_963966105.1). Classification (NCBI taxonomy): domain Eukaryota; kingdom Metazoa; phylum Arthropoda; class Insecta; order Diptera; family Syrphidae; genus Volucella; species Volucella zonaria. Next base: position 1,596,210 of record CAWYQB010000254.1, on the reverse strand, counting down.
TTTTAGTATTTTGACTTTTTTTTTCTGGTGCATAATTTTACCCCGCAGACGCCTAGTTTAGGAGATTTAGCCGTTTTAGTATTTTGAATTTTTTTCCTTGTGCTTAAAATGACCCCCGCAGACGTCTAGTTTAGGAGATATAGCCATTTTATTAATTTGGATTTTTGGTGCATAAAATGACCCCCGCGACGCCTAGTTGAGGAGATATAGCCATTTAACTATTTTGATTTTTTTTTCTGGTGCATAAAATAATCCCCGCAGACCCGACGCCTAGTTAAGGAGATATAGCCATTTCAGTGTTTTGAATTTTTTTTTCTGGTGCATAAAATGACCCCCGCGACGACTAGTTTAGGAGATGTAGCCTTTTTAGTATTTTTGAAGTTTTTTCTGGTGCATAAAATTACCCACGAAGACGCCTAGGTTAGGAGATATAGCCATTTTTGTGTTTTGAAGTTTTTTATGGTTTTTAAAATGACCCCTGCAGACGCCAAGTTTAGGAAATATGGCCATTTTAGTATTTTGAATTTTTTTTTCTGGTGCATAAAATGACCCCCGCGACGACTAGTTTAGGAGATGTAGCCTTTTTAGTATTTTTGAAGTTTTTTCTGGTGCATAAAATTACCCACGAAGACACCTAGGTTAGGAGATATAGCCATTTTTGTGTTTTGAAGTTTTTTATGGTTTTTAAAATGACCCCTGCAGACGCCAAGTTTAGGAAATATGGCCATTTTAGTATTTTGAATTTTTTTTTCTGGTGCATAAAATGACCCTCGCAGACGCCTAGTTTAAGAGATATAGCCATTTTTGTGTTTTGAAGTTTTTTCTGGTGCATAAAGTGATCCCCGCAGTGGTCTAGTTTAGGAAATATGGCCATTTTTGTGTTTTTTGATTTTTTTTTCTGGTGCATAAAATGACCCTCGCTGACGCCTAGTTTAGGAGATCTAGCCATTTTTGGGTTTCTTGAAGTTTTTTCTGGTGCATAAAATGACTCCCGCAGAAGCCTTGTTTATTAAATACGGTCATTTTAGTATTTTGAATTTTTTTTTCTGGTGCATAAAATGACCCCTGCAGACGGCTAGTTTAACAAATATGGCTAGTTTAGTATTTTGAGTTTTTTTTTTTTTGGTGCATAAAATTACCCACGAAGACGCCTAGGTTAGGAGATATCGCCAATTCAGTATTTTGAAGTTTTTTCTGGTGCATAAAATGACCCCCGCAGACGCCTAGTTTAGGAGATATAGCCATTTTTGTGTTTCGAAGTTTTTTCTGGTGCATAAAGTGATCCCCGCAGACGCCTAGTTTAGGAGATATAGCCATTTCAGTATTTCGGATTTTTTTTCGGTGCATAAAATGACCCCCGCAGACGCCTAGTTTAGGAGATATAGCCATTTTTGTGTTTCGAAGTTTTTTCTGGTGCATAAAGTGATCCCCGCAGACGCCTAGTTTAGGAGATATAGCCATTTCAGTATTTCGAATTTTTTTTCGGTGCATAAAATGACCCCCGCAGACGCCTAGTTTAGGAGATATAGCCATTTTTGTGTTTCGAAGATTTTTCTGGTGCATAAAGTGATCCCCGCAGACGCCTAGTTTAGGAGATATAGCCATTTTAGTATTTTGGATTTTTGGTGCATAAAATGACCAACGTGACAACTAGTTTAGGAGATATCGCCATTTTAGTACTTTGATTTTCTTTTTTTGGTGCATAATTTGACCCCGCAGATGCCTAGTTTAGGAGATTTAGCCATTTTAGTATTTTGAATTTTTTTTCTGGTGCATAAAATGACCCCTGCAGACGCCTAGTTTAGGAGATATAGCCATTTTAGTATTTTGGAATTTTGGTGCATAAAGTGACCCCCGCAACGCCTAGCTTAGGAGATATAGCCATTTAACTATTTTGATTTTCTATTTCGGGTGCATAAAATGACCCCCGCAGACGCCTAGTTTAAGAGATATAGCCATTTTTGTGTTTTGAAGTTTTTTCTGGTGCATAAAGTGATCCCCGCAGACGCCTAGTTTAGGAGATATAGCCATTTCAGTATTTCGAATTTTTTTTCGGTGCATAAAATGACCCCCGCAGACGCCTAGGTTAGGAGATATAGCCATTTTAGTATTTTGAATTTTTTTTTTTCTGCTGCATAAAACGACCCCCGCAGACGAATAGTTTAGCAGATATAAAAATTTTTGTGTTTTGAATTTTTTTCTGGTACATAAAATGATACCCGCAGACGCCTAGTTTAGGAGATATAGCCATTTCAGTATTTTGAAGTTTTTTCTGGTGCATAAAATGACCCCCGCAGACGCCTAGTTTAGGTGATATAGCCATTTCAGTATTTTAAAGTTTTTCTGGTGTATAATGACCCCCGCAGACGCCTAGTTTAGGAGATATAGCCATTTTAGTATTTTGGATTTTTGGTGCATAAAATGACCAACGTGACAACAAGTTTAGGAGATATCGCCATTTTAGTACTTTGATTTTCTTTTTTTGGTGCATAATTTGACCCCGCAGATGCCTAGTTTAGGAGATTTAGCCATTTTAGTATTTTGAATTTTTTTTCTGGTGCATAAAATGACCCCTGCAGACGCCTAGTTTAGGAGATATAGCCATTTTAGTATTTTGGAATTTTGGTGCATAAAGTGACCCCCGCAACGCCTAGCTTAGGAGATATAGCCATTTAACTATTTTGATTTTCTATTTCGGGTGCATAAAATGACCCCCGCAGACGCCTAGTTTAAGAGATATAGCCATTTTTGTGTTTTGAAGTTTTTTCTGGTGCATAAAGTGATCCCCGCAGAGGCCTAGTTTAGGAAATGTGGCTATTTTAGTATTTTGATTTTTTTTTGTTCTGGTGCATAAAATGACCCACGCAGACGCCTAGGTTAGGAGATATAGCCATTTTTGTGTTTTGAAGTTTTTTATGGTTTTTAAAATGACCCCTGCGGACGCCAAGTTTAGGAAATATGGCCATTTTAGTATTTTGAATTTTTTTTTCTGGTGCATAAAATGACCCACGCAGACGCCTAGTTTAAGAGATATAGCCATTTTTGTGTTTTGAAGTTTTTTCTGGTGCATAAAGTGATCCCTGCAGAGGCCTAGTTTAGGAAATATGGCTATTTTTGTGTTTTTTGAATTTTCTTTTTCTGGTGCATAAAATGACCCACGCAGACGCCTAGTTTAAGAGATATAGCCATTTTTGTGTTTTGAAGTTTTTCTGGTGAATAAAGTGATCCCCGCGGAGGCCTAGTTTAGGAAATATGGCCATTTTTGTGTTTTTTGAAATTTTTTTTTCTGGTGCACAAAATGACCCACGCAGACGCCTAGGTTAGGAGATATAGCCATTTTTGTGTTTTGAAGTTTTTTATGGTTTTTAAAATGACCCCTGCAGACGCCAAGTTTAGGAAATATGGCCATTTTAGTATTTTGAATTTTTTTTTCTGGTGCATAAAATGACCCACGCAGACGCCTAGGTTAGGAGATAAAGCCATTTTTGTGTTTTGAAGTTTTTTATGGTTTTTAAAATGAACCCTGCAGACGCCAAGTTTAGGAAATATGGCCATTTTAGTATTTTGAATTTTTTTTTCTGGTGCATAAAATGACCCACACAGACGCCTCGGTTAGGAGATATAGCCATTTTTGTGTTTTGAAGTTTTTTATGGTTTTTAAAATGACCCCTGCAGACGCCAAGTTTAGGAAATATGGCCATTTTAGTATTTTGAATTTTTTTTTCTGGTGCATAATTTGACCCACGCAGACGCCTAGTTTAAGAGATATAGAAATTTTTGTGTTTTGAAGTTTTTTCTGGTGCATAAAGTGATCCCCGCAGAGGCCTAGTTTAGGAAATATGGCTATTTTTGTGTTTTTTGAATTTTCTTTTTCTGGTGCATAAAATGACCCACGCAGACGCCTAGTTTAAGAGATATAGCCATTTTTGTGTTTTGAAGTTTTTTCTGGTGAATAAAGTGATCCCCGCAGAGGCCTAGTTTAGGAAATATGGCCATTTTTGTGTTTTTTGAAATTTTTTTTTCTGGTGCACAAAATGACCCACGCAGACGCCTAGTTTAAGAGATATAGCCATTTTTGTGTTTTGAAGTTTTTTCTGGTGAATAAAGTGATCCCCGCAGACGCCTAGTTTAGGAGATATAGCCATTTTTGTGTTTTGAATTTTTTTTCTCTTGCATAAATTGACCCCCGAAGACGCATAGTTTGGGAGATATAGCCATTTTAGTATTTTGGATTTTTGGTGCATAAAATGGCCCCCGCGACGCCTAGTTGAGGAGATATAGCCATCTCAGTATTTTGATTTTTTTTTTCTGGTGCATAAAATGACCTCCGCAGACGCCTAGTTTAGGAGATATAGCCATTTTTGTGTTTTGAATTTTTTTTTCTGGTGCATAAAATGACCCCCGAAGACGCATAGTTTGGGAGATATAGCCATTTTTGTAGATTGAATTTATTTTTTTTGGCGCATAAAATGACCCCCGCAGACGTCTAGTTTAGGAGATATAGCCATTTTTGCGTTTTGAATTTTTTTTTCTGGGGCATAAAATGACCCCCGAAGACGCCTAGTTTTGGAGATATCGCCATTTTAGTATTTTGACTTTTTTTTTCTGGTGCATAATTTTACCCCGCAGACGCCTAGTTTAGGAGATTTAGCTATTTTAGTATTTTGAATTTTTTTCCTTGTGCACAAAATGACCCCCGCAGACGCCTAGTTTAGGAGATATAGCCATTTTAATATTTTGGATTTTTGGTGCATAAAATGACGTCCGCGACGCCTAGTTGAGGAGATATAGCCATTTTAGTATTTTGAATTTTTTTTTCTGGTGCATAAAATGACCCCCGCAGACCCGACGTTTAATTAAGGAGATATAGCTATTTTAGTGTTTTGAATTTTTTTTTTCTGGGGCATAAAATGACCCCCGCAAACGCCTAGTTTAGGAGATATAGCCATTTTTGTGTTTTGAAGTTTTTTTTGGTGCATAAAGTGATCCCCGCAGACGCCAAGTTTAGGAGATATAGCCATTTCAGTATTTCGAATTTTTTTTCGGTGCATAAAATGACCCCCGCAGACCCGACGTTTAGTTAAGGAGATATAGCTATTTTAGTGTTTTGAATTTTTTTTTCTGGTGCATAAAATGACAACCGCGACGCCTAGTTGATGAGATATAGCCATTTTAGTATTTTGAATTTTTTTTTTCTGGTGCATAAAATGACCCCCGCTGACCCGACGTTTAGTTAAGGAGATATAGCTATTTTAGTGTTTTGAATTTTTTTTTTGGTGCATAAAATGACCCCCGCAAACGCCTAGTTTAGGAGATATAGCCATTTTTGTGTTTTGAAGTTTTTTCTGGTGCATAAAGTGATCCCCGCAGACGCCTAGTTTAGGAGATATAGCCATTTCAGTATTTCGAATTTTTTTTCGGTGCATAAAATGACCCCCGCAGACGCCTAGTTTAGGAGATATAGCCATCTCAGTATTTTGATTTTTTTTTTTCTGGTGTATAAAATGACCTCCGCAGACGCCTAGTTTAGGAGATATAGCCATTTTGTAGATTGAATTTATTTTTTTTGGTGCATAAAATGACCCCCGAAGACGCCTAGTTTTGGAGATATCGCCATTTTAGTATTTTGACTTTTTTTTTCTGGTGCATAATTTTACCCCGCAGACGCCTAGTTTAGGAGATTTAGCCGTTTTAGTATTTTGAATTTTTTTCCTTGTGCTTAAAATGACCCCCGCAGACGACTAGTTTAGGAGATATAGCCATTTTATTATTTTGGATTTTTGGTGCATAAAATGACCCCCGCGACGCCTAGTTGAGGAGATATAGCCATTTAACTATTTTGATTTTTTTTTCTGGTGCATAAAATAATCCCCGCAGACCCGACGCCTAGTTAAGGAGATATAGCCATTTCAGTGTTTTGAATTTTTTTTTCTGGTGCATGAAATGACCCCCGCGACGACTAGTTTAGGAGATATAGCCATTTTAGTATTTAGAATTTTTTTTTTCTGGTGCATAAAATGACCCCCGCAGACCCGACGTTTAGTTAAGGAGATATAGCTATTTTAGTGTTTTGAATTTTTTTTTTCTGGTGCATAAAATGACCCCCGCAAACGCCTAGTTTAGGAGATATAGCCATTTTTGTGTTTCGAAGTTTTTTCTGGTGCATAAAGTGATCCCCGCAGACGCCTAGTTTAGGAGATATAGCCATTTCAGTATTTCGAATTTTTTTTCGGTGCATAAAATGACCCCCGCAGACGCCTAGTTTAGGAGATATAGCCATTTTAGTATTTTGAATTTTTTTTTTTTCTGCTGCATAAAACGACCCCCGCAGAAGCCTAGTTTAGGAGATATAGCCATTTTAGTATTTTGGATTTTTTTTCGGTGCATAAAATGACCCCCGCAGACGCCTAGTTTAGGAGATATAGCCATTTTTGTGTTTCGAAGTTTTTTCTGGTGCATAAAGTGATCCCCGCAGACGCCTAGTTTAGGAGATATAGCCATTTCAGTATTTCGGATTTTTTTTCGGTGCATAAAATGACCCCCGCAGACGCCTAGTTTAGGAGATATAGCCATTTTTGTGTTTCGAAGTTTTTTCTGGTGCATAAAGTGATCCCCGCAGACGCCTAGTTTAGGAGATATAGCCATTTCAGTATTTCGAATTTTTTTTCGGTGCATAAAATGACCCCCGCAGACGCCTAGTTTAGGAGATATAGCCATTTTTGTGTTTCGAAGTTTTTTCTGATGCATAAAGTGATCCCCGCAGACGCCTAGTTTAGGAGATATAGCCATTTTAGTATTTTGGATTTTTGGTGCATAAAATGACCAACGTGACAACTAGTTTAGGAGATATCGCCATTTTAGTACTTTGATTTTCTTTTTTTGGTGCATAATTTGACCCCGCAGATGCCTAGTTTAGGAGATTTAGCCATTTTAGTATTTTGAATTTTTTTTCTGGTGCATAAAATGACCCCTGCAGACGCCTAGTTTAGGAGAAATAGCCATTTTAGTATTTTGGAATTTTGGTGCATAAAGTGACCCCCGCAACGCCTAGCTTAGGAGATATAGCCATTTAACTATTTTGATTTTCTATTTCGGGTGCATAAAATGACCCCCGCAGACGCCTAGTTTAAGAGATATAGCCATTTTTGTGTTTTGAAGTTTTTTCTGGTGCATAAAGTGATCCCCGCAGACGCCTAGTTTAGGAGATATAGCCATTTCAGTATTTCGAATTTTTTTTCGGTGCATAAAATGACCCCCGCAGACGCCTAGGTTAGGAGATATAGCCATTTTAGTATTTTGAATTTTTTTTTTTCTGCTGCATAAAACGACCGCCGCAGACGAATAGTTTAGCAGATATAAAAATTTTTGTGTTTTGAATTTTTTTCTGGTACATAAAATGATAACCGCAGACGCCTAGTTTAGGAGATATAGCCATTTCAGTATTTTGAAGTTTTTTCTGGTGCATAAAATGACCCCCGCAGACGCCTAGTTTAGGTGATATAGCCATTTCAGTATTTTAAAGTTTTTCTGGTGTATAATGACCCCCGCAGACGCCTAGTTTAGGAGATATAGCCATTTTAGTATTTTGGATTTTTGGTGCATAAAATGACCAACGTGACAACAAGTTTAGGAGATATCGCCATTTTAGTACTTTGATTTTCTTTTTTTGGTGCATAATTTGACCCCGCAGATGCCTAGTTTAGGAGATTTAGCCATTTTAGTATTTTGAATTTTTTTTCTGGTGCATAAAATGACCCCTGCAGACGCCTAGTTTAGGAGATATAGCCATTTTAGTATTTTGGAATTTTGGTGCATAAAGTGACCCCCGCAACGCCTAGCTTAGGAGATATAGCCATTTAACTATTTTGATTTTCTATTTCGGGTGCATAAAATGACCCCCGCAGACGCCTAGTTTAAGAGATATAGCCATTTTTGTGTTTTGAAGTTTTTTCTGGTGCATAAAGTGATCCCCGCAGAGGCCTAGTTTAGGAAATGTGGCTATTTTAGTATTTTGATTTTTTTTTGTTCTGGTGCATAAAATGACCCACGCAGACGCCTAGGTTAGGAGATATAGCCATTTTTGTGTTTTGAAGTTTTTTATGGTTTTTAAAATGACCCCTGCAGACGCCAAGTTTAGGAAATATGGCCATTTTAGTATTTTGAATTTTTTTTTCTGGTGCATAAAATGACCCACGCAGACGCCTAGTTTAAGAGATATAGCCATTTTTGTGTTTTGAAGTTTTTTCTGGTGCATAAAGTGATCCCTGCAGAGGCCTAGTTTAGGAAATATGGCTATTTTTGTGTTTTTTGAATTTTCTTTTTCTGGTGCATAAAATGACCCACGCAGACGCCTAGTTTAAGAGATATAGCCATTTTTGTGTTTTGAAGTTTTTCTGGTGAATAAAGTGATCCCCGCAGAGGCCTAGTTTAGGAAATATGGCCATTTTTGTGTTTTTTGAAATTTTTTTTTCTGGTGCACAAAATGACCCACGCAGACGCCTAGGTTAGGAGATATAGCCATTTTTGTGTTTTGAAGTTTTTTATGGTTTTTAAAATGACCCCTGCAGACGCCAAGTTTAGGAAATATGGCCATTTTAGTATTTTGAATTTTTTTTTCTGGTGCATAAAATGACCCACGCAGACGCCTAGGTTAGGAGATAAAGCCATTTTTGTGTTTTGAAGTTTTTTATGGTTTTTAAAATGAACCCTGCAGACGCCAAGTTTAGGAAATATGGCCATTTTAGTATTTTGAATTTTTTTTTCTGGTGCATAAAATGACCCACACAGACGCCTCGGTTAGGAGATATAGCCATTTTTGTGTTTTGAAGTTTTTTATGGTTTTTAAAATGACCCCTGCAGACGCCAAGTTTAGGAAATATGGCCATTTTAGTATTTTGAATTTTTTTTTCTGGTGCATAATTTGACCCACGCAGACGCCTAGTTTAAGAGATATAGCCATTTTTGTGTTTTGAAGTTTTTTCTGGTGAATAAAGTGATCCCCGCAGAGGCCTAGTTTAGGAAATATGGCCATTTTTGTGTTTTTTGAAATTTTTTTTTCTGGTGCACAAAATGACCCACGCAGACGCCTAGTTTAAGAGATATAGCCATTTTTGTGTTTTGAAGTTTTTTCTGGTGAATAAAGTGATCCCCGCAGACGCCTAGTTTAGGAGATATAGCCATTTTTGTGTTTTGAATTTTTTTTCTCTTGCATAAATTGACCCCCGAAGACGCATAGTTTGGGAGATATAGCCATTTTAGTATTTTGGATTTTTGGTGCATAAAATGGCCCCCGCGACGCCTAGTTGAGGAGATATAGCCATCTCAGTATTTTGATTTTTTTTTTCTGGTGCATAAAATGACCTCCGCAGACGCCTAGTTTAGGAGATATAGCCATTTTTGTGTTTTGAATTTTTTTTTCTGGTGCATAAAATGACCCCCGAAGACGCATAGTTTGGGAGATATAGCCATTTTTGTAGATTGAATTTATTTTTTTTGGCGCATAAAATGACCCCCGCAGACGTCTAGTTTAGGAGATATAGCCATTTTTGCGTTTTGAATTTTTTTTTCTGGGGCATAAAATGACCCCCGAAGACGCCTAGTTTTGGAGATATCGCCATTTTAGTATTTTGACTTTTTTTTTCTGGTGCATAATTTTACCCCGCAGACGCCTAGTTTAGGAGATTTAGCTATTTTAGTATTTTGAATTTTTTTCCTTGTGCACAAAATGACCCCCGCAGACGCCTAGTTTAGGAGATATAGCCATTTTAGTATTTTGGATTTTTGGTGCATAAAATGACGTCCGCGACGCCTAGTTGAGGAGATATAGCCATTTTAGTATTTTGAATTTTTTTTTCTGGTGCATAAAATGACCCCCGCAGACCCGACGTTTAATTAAGGAGATATAGCTATTTTATTGTTTTGAATTTTTTTTTTCTGGGGCATAAAATGACCCCCGCAAACGCCTAGTTTAGGAGATATAGCCATTTTTGTGTTTTGAAGTTTTTTTTGGTGCATAAAGTGATCCCCGCAGACGCCAAGTTTAGGAGATATAGCCATTTCAGTATTTCGAATTTTTTTTCGGTGCATAAAATGACCCCCGCAGACCCGACGTTTAGTTAAGGAGATATAGCTATTTTATTGTTTTGAATTTTTTTTTCTGGTGCATAAAATGACAACCGCGACGCCTAGTTGATGAGATATAGCCATTTTAGTATTTTGAATTTTTTTTTTCTGGTGCATAAAATGACCCCCGCTGACCCGACGTTTAGTTAAGGAGATATAGCTATTTTAGTGTTTTGAATTTTTTTTTTGGTGCATAAAATGACCCCCGCAAACGCCTAGTTTAGGAGATATAGCCATTTTTGTGTTTTGAAGTTTTTTCTGGTGCATAAAGTGATCCCCGCAGACGCCTAGTTTAGGAGATATAGCCATTTCAGTATTTCGAATTTTTTTTCGGTGCATAAAATGACCCCCGCAGACGCCTAGTTGAGGAGATATAGCCATCTCAGTATTTTGATTTTTTTTTTTCTGGTGTATAAAATGACCTCCGCAGACGCCTAGTTTAGGAGATATAGCCATTTTGTAGATTGAATTTATTTTTTTTGGTGCATAAAATGACCCCCGAAGACGCCTAGTTTTGGAGATATCGCCATTTTAGTATTTTGACTTTTTTTTTCTGGTGCATAATTTTACCCCGCAGACGCCTAGTTTAGGAGATTTAGCCGTTTTAGTATTTTGAATTTTTTTCCTTGTGCTTAAAATGACCCCCGCAGACGACTAGTTTAGGAGATATAGCCATTTTATTATTTTGGATTTTTGGTGCATAAAATGACCCCCGCGACGCCTAGTTGAGGAGCTATAGCCATTTAACTATTTTGATTTTTTTTTCTGGTGCATAAAATAATCCCCGCAGACCCGACGCCTAGTTAAGGAGATATAGCCATTTCAGTGTTTTGAATTTTTTTTTCTGGTGCATGAAATGACCCCCGCGACGACTAGTTTAGGAGATATAGCCATTTTAGTATTTAGAATTTTTTTTTTCTGGTGCATAAAATGACCCCCGCAGACCCGACGTTTAGTTAAGGAGATATAGCTATTTTAGTGTTTTGAATTTTTTTTTTCTGGTGCATAAAATGACCCCCGCAAACGCCTAGTTAAGGAGATATAGCCATTTTTGTGTTTCGAAGTTTTTTCTGGTGCATAAAGTGATCCCCGCAGACGCCTAGTTTAGGAGATATAGCCATTTCAGTATTTCGAATTTTTTTTCGGTGCATAAAATGACCCCCGCAGACGCCTAGTTTAGGAGATATAGCCATTTTAGTATTTTGAATTTTTTTTTTTTCTGCTGCATAAAACGACCCCCGCAGAAGCCTAGTTTAGGAGATATAGCCATTTTAGTATTTTGGATTTTTGGTGCATAAAATGACCAACGTGACAACTAGTTTAGGAGATATCGCCATTTTAGTACTTTGATTTTCTTTTTTTGGTGCATAAAATGACCCCTGCAGACGCCTAGTTTAGGAGATATAGCTATTTTAGTATTTTGGAATTTTGGTGCATAAAGTGACCCCCGCAACGCCTAGCTTAGGAGATATAGCCATTTAACTGTTTTGATTTTCTATTTCTGGTGTATAAAATGACCCCCGCAGACGCCCAGTTTAAGAGATATAGCCATTTTTGTGTTTTGAAGTTTTTTCTGGTGCATAAAGTGATCCCCGCAGAGGCCTAGTTTAGGAAATGTGGCTATTTTAGTATTTTGATTTTTTTTTGTTCTGGTGCATAAAATGACCCACGCAGACGCCTAGGTTAGGAAATGTAGCCTTTTTAGTATTTTTGAAGTTTTTTCTGGTGCATAAAATGACCCCTGCAGACGGCTAGTTTAACAAATATGGCTGGTTTAGTATTTTGAGTTTTTTTTTTTTTGGTGCATAAAATTACCCACGAAGACGCCTAGGTTAGGAGATATAGCCATTTTTGTGTTTTGAAGTTTTTTATGGTTTTTAAAATGACCCCTGCAGACGCCAAGTTTAGGAAATATGGCCATTTTAGTATTTTGAATTTTTTTTCCTGGTGCATAAAATGACCCACGCAGACGCCTAGTTTAAGAGGTATAGCCATTTTTGTGTGTTGAAGTTTTTTCTGGTGCATAAAGTGATCCCCGCAGAGGCCTAGTTTAGGAAATGTGGCTATTTTAGTATTTTGATTTTTTTTTGTTCTTGTGCATAAAATGACCCCCGCAGACACCTAGTTTAGGAGATATAGCCATTTTAGTGTTTTGAAGTTTTTTATGGTTTTTAAAATGACCCCTGCAGACGCCAAGTTTAGGAAATATGGCCATTTTAGTATTTTGAATTTTTTTTTCTGGTGCATAAAATGACCCTCGCAGACGCCTAGTTTAAGAGATATAGCCATTTTTGTGTTTTGAAGTTTTTTCTGGTGCATAAAGTGATCCCCGCAGTGGTCTAGTTTAGGAAATATGGCCATTTTTGTGTTTTTTGATTTTTTTTTTCTGGTGCATAAAATGACCCTCGCTGACGCCTAGTTTAGGAGATCTAGCCATTTTTGGGTTTCTTGAAGTTTTTTCTGGTGCATAAAATGACTCCCGCAGAAGCCTTGTTTATTAAATACGGTCATTTTAGTATTTTGAATTTTTTTTTCTGGTGCATAAAATGACCCACGCAGACGCCTAGTTTAGGAGATGTAGCCTTTTTAGTATTTTTGAAGTTTTTTCTGGTGCATAAAATGACCCCTGCAGACGGCTAGTTTAACAAATATGGCTAGTTTAGTATTTTGAGTTTTTTTTTTTTTTTGGTGCATAAAATTACCCACGAAGACGCCTAGGTTAGGAGATATAGCCATTTTTGTGTTTTGAAGTTTTTTTCTGGTGCATAAAGTGATCCCCGCAGTGGCCTAGTTTAGGAAATATGGCCATTTTTTTGTTGTTTGATTTTTTTTTTCTGGTGCATAAAATGACCCTCGCTGACGCCTAGTTTAGGAGATCTAGCCATTTTTGGGTTTCTTGAAGTTTTTTCTGGTGCATAAAATGACTCCCGCAGAAGCCTTGTTTATTAAATACGGTCATTTTAGTATTTTGAATTTTTTTTTCTGGTGCATAAAATGACCCACGCAGACGCCTAGTTTAGGAGATGTAGCCTTTTTAGTATTTTGGAATATTGGTGCATAAAGTGACCCCCGCAACGCCTAGCTTAGGAGATATAGCCATTTAACTATTTTGACTTTCTATTTCGGGTGCATAAAATGACCCCCGCAGACGCCTAGTTTAAGAGATATAGCCATTTTTGTGTTTTGAAGTTTTTTCTGGTGCATAAAGTGATCCCCGCAGAGGCCTAGTTTAGGAAATGTGGCTATTTTAGTATTTTGATTTTTTTTTGTTCTGGTGCATAAAATGACCCACGCAGACGCCTAGGTTAGGAGATATAGCCATTTTTGTGTTTTGAAGTTTTTTTCTGGTGCATAAAGTGATCCCCGCAGTGGCCTAGTTTAGGAAATATGGCCATTTTTTTGTTGTTTGATTTTTTTTTTCTGGTGCATAAAATGACCCTCGCTGACGCCTAGTTTAGGAGATCTAGCCATTTTTGGGTTTCTTGAAGTTTTTTCTGGTGCATAAAATGACTCCCGCAGAAGCCTTGTTTATTAAATACGGTCATTTTAGTATTTTGAATTTTTTTTTCTGGTGCATAAAATGACCCACGCAGACGCCTAGTTTAGGAGATGTAGCCTTTTTAGTATTTTGGAATATTGGTGCATAAAGTGACCCCCGCAACGCCTAGCTTAGGAGATATAGCCATTTCAGTATTTCGAATTTTTTTTCGGTGCATAAAATGACCCCCGCAGACGCCTAGTTGAGGAGATATAGCCATCTCAGTATTTTGATTTTTTTTTTTCTGGTGTATAAAATGACCTCCGCAGACGCCTAGTTTAGGAGATATAGCCATTTTGTAGATTGAATTTATTTTTTTTGGTGCATAAAATGACCCCCGAAGACGCCTAGTTTTGGAGATATCGCCATTTTAGTATTTTGACTTTTTTTTTCTGGTGCATAATTTTACCCCGCAGACGCCTAGTTTAGGAGATTTAGCCGTTTTAGTATTTTGAATTTTTTTCCTTGTGCTTAAAATGACCCCCGCAGACGACTAGTTTAGGAGATATAGCCATTTTATTATTTTGGATTTTTGGTGCATAAAATGACCCCCGCGACGCCTAGTTGAGGAGCTATAGCCATTTAACTATTTTGATTTTTTTTTCTGGTGCATAAAATAATCCCCGCAGACCCGACGCCTAGTTAAGGAGATATAGCCATTTCAGTGTTTTGAATTTTTTTTTCTGGTGCATGAAATGACCCCCGCGACGACTAGTTTAGGAGATATAGCCATTTTAGTATTTAGAATTTTTTTTTTCTGGTGCATAAAATGACCCCCGCAGACCCGACGTTTAGTTAAGGAGATATAGCTATTTTAGTGTTTTGAATTTTTTTTTTCTGGTGCATAAAATGACCCCCGCAAACGCCTAGTTAAGGAGATATAGCCATTTTTGTGTTTCGAAGTTTTTTCTGGTGCATAAAGTGATCCCCGCAGACGCCTAGTTTAGGAGATATAGCCATTTCAGTATTTCGAATTTTTTTTCGGTGCATAAAATGACCCCCGCAGACGCCTAGTTTAGGAGATATAGCCATTTTAGTATTTTGAATTTTTTTTTTTTCTGCTGCATAAAACGACCCCCGCAGAAGCCTAGTTTAGGAGATATAGCCATTTTAGTATTTTGGATTTTTGGTGCATAAAATGACCAACGTGACAACTAGTTTAGGAGATATCGCCATTTTAGTACTTTGATTTTCTTTTTTTGGTGCATAAAATGACCCCTGCAGACGCCTAGTTTAGGAGATATAGCTATTTTAGTATTTTGGAATTTTGGTGCATAAAGTGACCCCCGCAACGCCTAGCTTAGGAGATATAGCCATTTAACTGTTTTGATTTTCTATTTCTGGTGTATAAAATGACCCCCGCAGACGCCCAGTTTAAGAGATATAGCCATTTTTGTGTTTTGAAGTTTTTTCTGGTGCATAAAGTGATCCCCGCAGAGGCCTAGTTTAGGAAATGTGGCTATTTTAGTATTTTGATTTTTTTTTGTTCTGGTGCATAAAATGACCCACGCAGACGCCTAGGTTAGGAAATGTAGCCTTTTTAGTATTTTTGAAGTTTTTTCTGGTGCATAAAATGACCCCTGCAGACGGCTAGTTTAACAAATATGGCTGGTTTAGTATTTTGAGTTTTTTTTTTTTTGGTGCATAAAATTACCCACGAAGACGCCTAGGTTAGGAGATATAGCCATTTTTGTGTTTTGAAGTTTTTTATGGTTTTTAAAATGACCCCTGCAGACGCCAAGTTTAGGAAATATGGCCATTTTAGTATTTTGAATTTTTTTTCCTGGTGCATAAAATGACCCACGCAGACGCCTAGTTTAAGAGGTATAGCCATTTTTGTGTGTTGAAGTTTTTTCTGGTGCATAAAGTGATCCCCGCAGAGGCCTAGTTTAGGAAATGTGGCTATTTTAGTATTTTGATTTTTTTTTGTTCTTGTGCATAAAATGACCCCCGCAGACACCTAGTTTAGGAGATATAGCCATTTTAGTGTTTTGAAGTTTTTTATGGTTTTTAAAATGACCCCTGCAGACGCCAAGTTTAGGAAATATGGCCATTTTAGTATTTTGAATTTTTTTTTCTGGTGCATAAAATGACCCTCGCAGACGCCTAGTTTAAGAGATATAGCCATTTTTGTGTTTTGAAGTTTTTTCTGGTGCATAAAGTGATCCCCGCAGTGGTCTAGTTTAGGAAATATGGCCATTTTTGTGTTTTTTGATTTTTTTTTTCTGGTGCATAAAATGACCCTCGCTGACGCCTAGTTTAGGAGATCTAGCCATTTTTGGGTTTCTTGAAGTTTTTTCTGGTGCATAAAATGACTCCCGCAGAAGCCTTGTTTATTAAATACGGTCATTTTAGTATTTTGAATTTTTTTTTCTGGTGCATAAAATGACCCACGCAGACGCCTAGTTTAGGAGATGTAGCCTTTTTAGTATTTTTGAAGTTTTTTCTGGTGCATAAAATGACCCCTGCAGACGGCTAGTTTAACAAATATGGCTAGTTTAGTATTTTGAGTTTTTTTTTTTTTTTGGTGCATAAAATTACCCACGAAGACGCCTAGGTTAGGAGATATAGCCATTTTTGTGTTTTGAAGTTTTTTTCTGGTGCATAAAGTGATCCCCGCAGTGGCCTAGTTTAGGAAATATGGCCATTTTTTTGTTGTTTGATTTTTTTTTTCTGGTGCATAAAATGACCCTCGCTGACGCCTAGTTTAGGAGATCTAGCCATTTTTGGGTTTCTTGAAGTTTTTTCTGGTGCATAAAATGACTCCCGCAGAAGCCTTGTTTATTAAATACGGTCATTTTAGTATTTTGAATTTTTTTTTCTGGTGCATAAAATGACCCACGCAGACGCCTAGTTTAGGAGATGTAGCCTTTTTAGTATTTTGGAATATTGGTGCATAAAGTGACCCCCGCAACGCCTAGCTTAGGAGATATAGCCATTTAACTATTTTGATTTTCTATTTCGGGTGCATAAAATGACCCCCGCAGACGCCTAGTTTAAGAGATATAGCCATTTTTGTGTTTTGAAGTTTTTTCTGGTGCATAAAGTGATCCCCGCAGAGGCCTAGTTTAGGAAATGTGGCTATTTTAGTATTTTGATTTTTTTTTGTTCTGGTGCATAAAATGACCCACGCAGACGCCTAGGTTAGGAGATATAGCCATTTTTGTGTTTTGAAGTTTTTTTCTGGTGCATAAAGTGATCCCCGCAGTGGCCTAGTTTAGGAAATATGGCCATTTTTTTGTTGTTTGATTTTTTTTTTCTGGTGCATAAAATGACCCTCGCTGACGCCTAGTTTAGGAGATCTAGCCATTTTTGGGTTTCTTGAAGTTTTTTCTGGTGCATAAAATGACTCCCGCAGAAGCCTTGTTTATTAAATACGGTCATTTTAGTATTTTGAATTTTTTTTTCTGGTGCATAAAATGACCCACGCAGACGCCTAGTTTAGGAGATGTAGCCTTTTTAGTATTTTGGAATATTGGTGCATAAAGTGACCCCCGCAACGCCTAGCTTAGGAGATATAGCCATTTAACTATTTTGATTTTCTATTTCGGGTGCATAAAATGACCCCCGCAGACGCCTAGTTTAAGAGATATAGCCATTTTTGTGTTTTGAAGTTTTTTCTGGTGCATAAAGTGATCCCCGCAGAGGCCTAGTTTAGGAAATGTGGCTATTTTAGTATTTTGATTTTTTTTTGTTCTGGTGCATAAAATGACCCACGCAGACGCCTAGGTTAGGAGATATAGCCATTTTTGTGTTTTGAAGTTTTTTATGGTTTTTAAAATGACCCCTGCAGACGCCAAGTTTAGGAAATATGGCCATTTTAGTATTTTGAATTTTTTTTTCTGGTGCATAAAATGACCCACGCAGACGCCTAGTTTAAGAGATATAGCCATTTTTGTGTTTTGAAGTTTTTTCTGGTGCATAAAGTGATCCCTGCAGAGGCCTAGTTTAGGAAATATGGCTATTTTTGTGTTTTTTGAATTTTCTTTTTCTGGTGCATAAAATGACCCACGCAGACGCCTAGTTTAAGAGATATAGCCATTTTTGTGTTTTGAAGTTTTTCTGGTGAATAAAGTGATCCCCGCAGAGGCCTAGTTTAAGAAATATGGCCATTTTTGTGTTTTTTGAAATTTTTTTTTCTGGTGCACAAAATGACCCACGCAGACGCCTAGGTTAGGAGATATAGCCATTTTTGTGTTTTGAAGTTTTTTATGGATTTTAAAATGACCCCTGCAGACGCCAAGTTTAGGAAATATGGCCATTTTAGTATTTTGAATTTTTTTTTCTGGTGCATAAAATGACCCACGCAGACGCCTAGGTGAGGAGATAAAGCCATTTTTGTGTTTTGAAGTTTTTTATGGTTTTTAAAATGAACCCTGCAGACGCCAAGTTTAGGAAATATGGCCATTTTAGTATTTTGAATTTTTTTTTCTGGTGCACAAAATGACCCACGCAGACGCCTAGGTTAGGAGATATAGCCATTTTTGTGTTTTGAAGTTTTTTATTATTTTTAAAATGACCCCTGCAGACGCCAAGTTTAGGAAATATGGCCATTTTAGTATTTTGAATTTTTTTTCTGGTGCATAATTTGACCCACGCAGACGCCTAGTTTAAGAGATATAGAAATTTTTGTGTTTTGAAGTTTTTTCTGGTGCATAAAGTGATCCCCGCAGACGCCTAGTTTAGGAAATATGGCTATTTTTGTGTTTTTTGAATTTTCTTTTTCTGGTGCATAAAATGACCCACGCAGACGCCTAGTTTAAGAGATATAGCCATTTTTGTGTTTTGAAGTTTTTTCTGGTGAATAAAGTGATCCCCGCAGAGGCCTAGTTTAGGAAATATGGCCATTTTTGTATTTTTTGAAATTTTTTTTTCTGGTGCACAAAATGACCCACGCAGACGCCTAGTTTAAGAGATATAGCCATTTTTGTGTTTTGAAGTTTTTTCTGGTGAATAAAGTGATCCCCGCAGACGCCTAGTTTAGGAGATATAGCCATTTTTGTGTTTTGAATTTTTTTTCTCTTGCATAAATTGACCCCCGAAGACGCATAGTTTGGGAGATAAAGCCATTTTAGTATTTTGGATTTTTGGTGCATAAAATGGCCCCCGCGACGCCTAGTTGAGGAGATATAGCCATCTCAGTATTTTGATTTTTTTTTTCTGGTGCATAAAATGACCTCCGCAGACGCCTAGTTTAGGAGATATAGCCATTTTTGTGTTTTGAATTTTTTTTTCTGGTGCATAAAATGACCCCCGAAGACGCATAGTTTGGGAGATATAGCCATTTTTGTAGATTGAATTTATTTTTTTTGGTGCATAAAATGACCCTCGCAGACGCCTAGTTTAGGAGATATAGCCATTTTTGCGTTTTGAATTTTTTTTTCTGGGGCATAAAATGACCCCCGAAGACGCCTAGTTTTGGAGATATCGCCATTTTAGTATTTTGACTTTTTTTTTCTGGTGCATAATTTTACCCCGCAGACGCCTAGTTTAGGAGATTTAGCTATTTTAGTATTTTGAATTTTTTTCCTTGTGCACAAAATGACCCCCGCAGACGCCTAGTTTAGGAGATATAGCCATTTTAGTATTTTGGATTTTTGGTGCATAAAATGACGTCCGCGACGCCTAGTTGAGGAGATATAGCCATTTTAGTATTTTGAATTTTTTTTTCTGGTGCATAAAATGACCCCCGCAGACCCGACGTTTAATTAAGGAGATATAGCTATTTTAGTGTTTTGAATTTTTTTTTTCTGGGGCATAAAATGACCCCCGCAAACGCCAAGTTTAGGAGATATAGCCATTTCAGTATTTCGAATTTTTTTTCGGTGCATAAAATGACCCCCGCAGACCCGACGTTTAGTTAAGGAGATATAGCTATTTTAGTGTTTTGAATTTTTTTTTTCTGGTGCATAAAATGACCCCCGCAAACGCCTAGTTTAGGAGATATAGCCATTTTTGTGTTTCGAAGTTTTTTCTGGTGCATAAAGTGATCCCCGCAGACGCCTAGTTTAGGAGATATAGCCATTTCAGTATTTCGAATTTTTTTTCGGTGCATAAAATGACCCCCGCAGACGCCTAGTTTAGGAGATATAGCCATTTTAGTATTTTGAATTTTTTTTTTTCTGCTGCATAAAACGACCCCCGCAGAAGCCTAGTTTAGGAGATATAGCCATTTTAGTATTTTGGATTTTTGGTGCATAAAATGACCAACGTGACAACTAGTTTAGGAGATATCGCCATTTTAGTACTTTGATTTTCTTTTTTTGGTGCATAAAATGACCCCTGCAGACGCCTAGTTTAGGAGATATAGCCATTTTAGTATTTTGGAATTTTGGTGCATAAAGTGACCCCCGCAACGCCTAGCTTAGGAGATATAGCCATTTAACTGTTTTGATTTTCTATTTCTGGTGTATAAAATGACCCCCGCAGACGCCTAGTTTAAGAGATATAGCCATTTTTGTGTTTTGAAGTTTTTTCTGGTGCATAAAGTGATCCCCGCAGAGGCCTAGTTTAGGAAATGTGGCTATTTTAGTATTTTGATTTTTTTTTGTTCTGGTGCATAAAATGACCCACGCAGACGCCTAGGTTAGGAGATGTAGCCTTTTTAGTATTTTTGAAGTTTTTTCTGGTGCATAAAATGACCCCTGCAGACAAATATGGCTAGTTTAGTATTTTGAGTGTTTTTTTTTTTGGTGCATAAAATTACCCACGAAGACGCCTAGGTTAGGAGATATAGCCATTTTTGTGTTTTGAAGTTTTTTATGGTTTTTAAAATGACCCCTGCAGACGCCAAGTTTAGGAAATATGGCCATTTTAGTATTTTGAATTTTTTTTTCCTGGTGCATAAAATGACCCACGCAGACGCCTAGTTTAAGAGGTATAGCCATTTTTGTGTTTTGAAGTTTTTTCTGGTGCATAAAGTGATCCCCGCAGAGGCCTAGTTTAGGAAATGTGGCTATTTTAGTATTTTGATTTTTTTTTGTTCTGGTGCATAAAATGACCCACGCAGACGCCTAGGTTAGGAGATGTAGTCTTTTTAGTATTTTTGAAGTTTTTTCTGGTGCATAAAATGACCCCTGCAGACGGCTAGTTTAACAAATATGGCTAGTTTAGTATTTTGAGTTTTTTTTTTTTTGGTGCATAAAATTACCCACGAAGACGCCTAGGTTAGGAGATATAGCCATTTTTGTGTTTTGAAGTTTTTTATGGTTTTTAAAATGACCCCTGCAGACGCCAAGTTTAGGAAATATGGCCATTTTAGTATTTTGAATTTTTTTTTCTGGTGCATAAAATGACCCTCGCAGACGCCTAGTTTAAGAGATATAGCCATTTTTGTGTTTTGAAGTTTTTTCTGGTGCATAAAGTGATCCCCGCAGTGGTCTAGTTTAGGAAATATGGCCATTTTTGTGTTTTTTGATTTTTTTTTTCTGGTGCATAAAATGACCCTCGCTGACGCCTAGTTTAGGAGATCTAGCCATTTTTGGGTTTCTTGAAGTTTTTTCTGGTGCATAAAATGACTCCCGCAGAAGCCTTGTTTATTAAATACGGTCATTTTAGTATTTTGAATTTTTTTTTCTGGTGCATAAAATGACACACGCAGACGCCTAGTTTAGGAGATGTAGCCTTTTTAGTATTTTTGAAGTTTTTTCTGGTGCATAAAATGACCCCTGCAGACGGCTAGTTTAACAAATATGGCTAGTTTAGTATTTTGAGTTTTTTTTTTTTGGTGCATAAAATTACCCACGAAGACGCCTAGGTTAGGAGATATAGCCATTTTTGTGTTTTGAAGTTTTTTATGGTTTTTAAAATGACCCCTGCAGACGCCAAGTTTAGGAAATATGGCCATTTTAGTATTTTGAATTTTTTTTTCCTGGTGCATAAAATAACCCACGCAGACGCCTAGTTTAACAGATATAGCCATTTTTGTGTTTTGAAGTTTTCTCTGGTGCATAAAGTGATCCCCGCAGAGGCCTAGTTTAGGAAATGTGGCTATTTTAGTATTTTGATTTTTTTTTGTTCTGGTGCATAAAATGACCCACGCAGACGCCTAGGTTAGGAGATATAGCCATTTTTGTGTTTTGAAGTTTTTTTCTGGTGCATAAAGTGATCCCCGCAGTGGCCTAGTTTAGGAAATATGGCCATTTTTTTGTTGTTTGATTTTTTTTTTCTGGTGCATAAAATGACAATCGCTGACGCCTAGTTTAGGAGATCTAGCCATTTTTGGGTTTCTTGAAGTTTTTTCTGGTGCATAAAATGACTCCCGCAGAAGCCTTGTTTATTAAATACGGTCATTTTAGTATTTTGAATTTTTTTTTCTGGTGCATAAAATGACCCACGCAGACGCCTAGTTTAGGAGATGTAGCCTTTTTAGTATTTTTGAAGTTTTTTCTGGTTCATAAAATGACTCCTGCAGACGGCTAGTTTAACAAATATGGCTAGTTTAGTATTTTGAGTTTTTTTTGTTTTTGGTGCATAAAATTACCCACGAAGACGCCTAGGTTAGGAGATATAGCCATTTTTGTGTTTTGAAGTTTTTTATGGTTTTTAAAATGACCCCTGCAGACGCCAAGTTTAGGAAATATGGCCATTTTAGTATTTTGAATTTTTTTTTCTGGTGCATAAAGTGATCCCCGCAGATGCCTAGTTTAGGAAATATGGCTATTTTTGTGTTTTTTGAATTTTCTTTTTCTGGTGCATAAAATGACCCACGCAGACGCCTAGTTTAAGAGATATAGCCATTTTTGTGTTTTGAAGTTTTTTCTGGTGAATAAAGTGATCCCCGCAGAGGCCTAGTTTAGGAAATATGGCCATTTTTGTGTTTTTTGAAATTTTTTTTTCTGGTGCATAAAATGACCCCCGCGACGCCTAGTTGATGAGATATAGCCATTTTAGTATTTTGAATTTTTTTTTTCTGGTGCATAAAATGACCCCCGCTGACCCGACGTTTAGTTAAGGAGATATAGCTATTTTAGTGTTTTGAATTTTTTTTTTGGTGCATAAAATGACCCCCGCAAACGCCTAGTTTACGAGATATAGCCATTTTTGTGTTTTGAAGTTTTTTCTGGTGCATAAAGTGATCCCGCAGACGCCTAGTTTAGGAGATATAGCCATTTCAGTATTTCGAATTTTTTTTCGGTGCATAAAATGACGACCGCAGACGCCTAGTTTAGGAGATATAGCCATCTCAGTATTTTGATTTTTTTTTTCTGGTGCATAAAATGACCCACGCAGACGCCTAGTTTAGGAGATGTAGCCTTTTTAGTATTTTTGAAGTTTTTTCTGGTTCATAAAATGACCCCTGCAGACGGCTAGTTTAACAAATATGGCTAGTTTAGTATTTTGAGTTTTTTTTGTTTTTGGTGCATAAAATTACCCACGAAGACGCCTAGGTTAGGAGATATAGCCATTTTTGTGTTTTGAAGTTTTTTATGGTTTTTAAAATGACCCCTGCAGACGCCAAGTTTAGGAAATATGGCCATTTTAGTATTTTGAATTTTTTTTTCTGGTGCATAAAGTGATCCCCGCAGATGCCTAGTTTAGGAAATATGGCTATTTTTGTGTTTTTTGAATTTTCTTTTTCTGGTGCATAAAATGACCCACGCAGACGCCTAGTTTAAGAGATATAGCCATTTTTGTGTTTTGAAGTTTTTTCTGGTGAATAAAGTGATCCCCGCAGAGGCCTAGTTTAGGAAATATGGCCATTTTTGTGTTTTTTGAAATTTTTTTTTCTGGTGCATAAAATGACCCCCGCGACGCCTAGTTGATGAGATATAGCCATTTTAGTATTTTGAATTTTTTTTTTCTGGTGCATAAAATGACCCCCGCTGACCCGACGTTTAGTTAAGGAGATATAGCTATTTTAGTGTTTTGAATTTTTTTTTTGGTGCATAAAATGACCCCCGCAAACGCCTAGTTTACGAGATATAGCCATTTTTGTGTTTTGAAGTTTTTTCTGGTGCATAAAGTGATCCCGCAGACGCCTAGTTTAGGAGATATAGCCATTTCAGTATTTCGAATTTTTTTTCGGTGCATAAAATGACAACCGCAGACGCCTAGTTTAGGAGATATAGCCATCTCAGTATTTTGATTTTTTTTTTCTGGTGCATAAAATGACCTCCGCAGACGCCTAGTTTAGGAGATGTAGCCATTTTTGTGTTTTGAAATTTTTTTTCTGGTGCATAAAATGACCCCCGAAGACGCATAGTTTGGGAGATATAGCCATTTTTGTAGATTGAATGTATTTTTTTTTGGTGCATAAAATTACCCCCGCAGACGCCTAGTTTAGGAGATATAGCCATTTTTGCGTTTTGAATTTTTTTTTCTGGGGCATAAAATGACCCCCGAAGACGCCTAGTTTTGGAGATATCGCCATTTTAGTATTTTGACTTTTTTTTTCTGGTGCATAATTTTACCCCGCAGACGCCTAGTTTAGGATATTTAGCCATTTTAGTATTTTGAATTTTTTTCCTTGTGCGTAAAATGACCCCCGCAGACGCCTAGTTTAGGAGATATAGCCATTTTAGTATTTTGGATTTTTGGTGCATAAAATGACCCCCGCGACGCCTAGTTGAGGAGATATAGCCATTTAACTATTTTGATTTTTTTTCTGGTGCATAAAATGATCCCCGCAGACCCGACGCCTAGTTAAGGAGATATAGCCATTTTAGTGTTTTGAATTTTTTTTTCTGGTGCATAAAATGACCCCCGCGACGACTAGTTTAGGAGATATAGCCATTTTAGTATTTTGAATTTTTTTTTTCTGGTGCATAAAATGACCCCCGCAGACCCGACGTTTAGTTATGGAGATATAGCTATTTTAGTGTTTTGAATTTTTTTTTCTGGTGCATAAAATGACCCCCGCGACGACTAGTTTAGGAGATATAGCCATTTTAGTATTTTGAATTTTTTTTTCTGGTGCATAAAATGACCCCCGCAGACCCGACGTTTAGTTAAGGAGATATAGCTATTTTAGTGTTTTGAATTTTTTTTTTCTGCTGCATAAAACGACCCCCGCAGACGAATAGTTTAGCAGATATAGGAATTTTTGTGTTTTGAATTTTTTTCTGGTACATAAAATGATACCCGCAGACGCCTAGTTTAGGAGAAATAGCCATTTCAGTATTTTGAAGTTTTTTCTGGTGCATAAAATGACCCCCGCAGACGCCTAGTTAAGGTGATATAGCCATTTCAGTATTTTAAAGTTTTTCTGGTGCATAATTTAACCCCGCAGACGCCTAGTTTAGGAGATTTAGCCATTTTAGTATTTTGAATTTTTTTTCTGGTGCATAAAATGACCCCCGCAGATGCCTAGTTTAGGAGATATAGCCATTTTAGTATTTTGGATTTTTGGTGCATAAAATGACCAACGTGACGACTAGTTTAGGAGATATCGCCATTTTAGTACTTTGATTTTCTTTTTCTGGTGCATAATTTGACCCCGCAGATGCCTAGTTTAGGAGATTTAGCCAGTTTAGTATTTTGAATTTTTTTTCTGGTGCATAAAATGACCCCTCCAGACGGCAAGTTTAGGAGATATAGCCATTTTAGTATTTTGGAATGTTGGTGCATAAAGTGACCCCCGCAACGCCTAGCTTAGGAGATATAACCATTTAACTATTTTGATTTTCTATTTCTGGTGCATAAAATGACCCCCGCAGACGCCTAGTTTAAGAGATATAGCCATTTTTGTGTTTTGAAGTTTTTCTGGTGCATAAAGTGATCCCCGCAGAGGCCTAGTTTAGGAAATATGACTATTTTAGTATTTTGATTTTTTTTTGTTCTGGTGCATAAAATGACCCACGCAGACGCCTAGGTTAGGAGATATAGCCATTTTTGTGTTTTGAAGTCTTTTTCTGGTGCATAAAGTGATCCCCGCAGTGGCCTAGTTTAGGAAATATGGATATTTTAGTATTTAGATTTTTTTTTGTTCTGGTGCATAAAATGACCCTCGCTGACGCCTAGTTTAGGAGATCTAGCCATTTTTGGGTTTTTTGAAGTTTTTTCTGGTGCTTAAAATGACCCCTGCCGACGGCTAGTTTAACAAATATGGCTAGATTAGTATTTTGAGTTTTTTTTTTTTGGTGCATAAAATGACCCACGCAGACGCCTAGGTTAGGGGATATAGCCATTTTTGTGTTTCGAAGTTTTTTCTGGTGCTTAAAATTACCCACGCAGACGCCAAGTTTAGGAAATATGGCCATTTTAATATTTTGAATTTTTTTTTTCTGGTGCATAAAATGACCCACGAAGACGCCTAGGTTAGGAGATATAGCCATTTTTGTGTTTTGAAGTTTTTTATGGTTTTTAAAATGACCCCTGCAGACGCCAAGTTTAGGAAATATGGCCATTTTAGTATTTTGAATTTTTTTTTCTGGTGCATAAAATGACCCACGCAGACGCCTAGTTTAAGAGATATAGCCATTTTTGTGTTTTGAAGTTTTTTCTGGTGCATAAAGTGATCCCCGCAGAGGCCTAGTTTAGGAAATATGGCTATTTTTGTGTTTTTTGAATTTTCTTTTTCTGGTGCATAAAATGACCCACGCAGACGCCTAGTTTAAGAGATATAGCCATTTTTGTGTTTTGAAGTTTTTTCTGGTGCATAAAGTGATCCCCGCAGAGGCCAAGTTTAGGAAATATGGCCATTTTAATATTTTGAATTTTTTTTTTCTGGTGCATAAAGTGATCCCCGCAGAGGCCAAGTTTAGGAAATATGGCCATTTTAATATTTTGAATTTTTGTTTTCTGGTGCATAAAATGACCCACGAAGACGCCTAGGTTAGGAGATATAGCCATTTTTGTGTTTTGGAGTTTTTTATGGTTTTTAAAATGACCTCTGCAGACGCCACGTTTAGGAAATATGGCCATTTTAGTATTTTGAATTTTTTTTTCTGGTGCATAAAATGACCCACGCAGACGCCTAGTTTAAGAGATATAGCCATTTTTGTGTTTTGAAGTTTTAACTGGTGCATAAAGTGATCCCCGCAGAGGCCTAGTTTAGGAAATATGGCTATTTTTGTGTTTTTTGAATTTTCTTTTTCTGGTGCATAAAATGACCGACGCAGACGCCTAGTTTAAGAGATATAGCCATTTTTGTGTTTTGATGTTTTTTCTGGTGCATAAAGTGATCCCCGCAGAGGCCTAGTTTAGGAAATATGGCCATTTTTGTGTTTTTTGAAATTTTTTTTTCTGTTGCACAAAATGACCCACGCAGACGCCTAGTTTAGGAAATATGGCCATTTTAATATTTTGAATTTTTTTTTTCTGGTGCATAAAATGACCCACGAAGACGCCTAGGTTAGGAGATATAGCCATTTTTGTGTTTTGAAGTTTTTTATGGTTTTTAAAATGACCTCTGCAGACGCCACGTTTAGGAAATATGGCCATTTTAGTATTTTGAATTTTTTTTTCTGGTGCATAAAATGACCCACGCAGACGCCTAGTTTAAGAGATATAGCCATTTTTGTGTTTTGAAGTTTTTTCTGGTGCATAAAGTGATCCCCGCAGAGGCCTAGTTTAGGAAATATGGCTATTTTTGTGTTTTTTGAATTTTCTTTTTCTGGTGCATAAAATGACCGACGCAGACGCCTAGTTTAAGAGATATAGCCATTTTTGTGTTTTGAAGTTTTTTCTGGTGCATAAAGTGATCCCCGCAGAGGCCTAGTTTAGGAAATATGGCTATTTTTGTGTTTTTTGAATTTTCTTTTTCTGGTGCATAAAATGACCCACGCAGAGGCCTAGTTTAAGAGATATAGCCATTTTTGTGTTTTGAAGTTTTTTCTGGTGCATAAAGTGATCCCCGCAGAGGCCAAGTTTAGGAAATATGGCCATTTTAATATTTTGAATTTTTTTTTTCTGGTGCATAAAGTGATCCCCGCAGAGGCCAAGTTTAGGAAATATGGCCATTTTAATATTTTGAATTTTTTTTTTCTGGTGCATAAAATGACCCACGAAGACGCCTAGGTTAGGAGATATAGCCATTTTTGTGTTTTGAAGTTTTTTCTGGTGCATAAAGTGATCCCCGCAGAGGCCTAGTTTAGGAAATATGGCTATTTTTGTGTTTTTTGAATTTTCTTTTTCTAGTGCATAAAATGACCAACGCAGACGCCTAGTTTAAGAGATATAGCCATTTTTGTGTTTTGAAGTTTTTTCAGGTGCATAAAATGACCTCTGCAGACGCCTAGTTTAGGAGATATAGCCATTTTAGTATTTTGGAATTTTGGCGCATAAAGTGACCCCCGCAACGCCTAGCTTAGGAGATATAGCCATTTAACTATTTTGATTTTCTATTTCCGGTTCATAAAATGACCCCCGCAGACGCCTAGTTTAAGAGATATAGCCATTTTTGTGTTTTGAAGTTTTTTCTGGTGCATAAAGTGATCCCCGCAGTGGCCTAGTTTAGGAAATATGGCCATTTTTGTGTTTGTTGATTTTTTTTTTCTGGTGCATAAAATGACCCTCGCTGACGCCTAGTTTAGGAGATCTAGCCATTTTTGTGTTTTTTGAAGTTTTTTCTGGTGCATAAAATGACCCCCGCAGAAGCCTTGTTTATTAAATATGGCTAGTTTAGTATTTTGAGTTTTTTTTTTTTGGTGCATAAAATAACCCACGCAGACGCCTAGGTTAGGGGATATAGCCATTTTTGTGTTTTGAAGTTTTTTCTGGTGCATAAAATGACCCACGCAGACGCCTTGGTTAGGAGATAAAGCCAGTTTTGTGTTTTGAGGTTTATTCGATTGCATAAAATGACCCCCGCAGACGACTAGTTTAGGAGATATAGCCATTTTAGTATTTTGAATTTTTTTCTGGTGCATAAAATGACCCCCGCAGACGCCAAGTTTAGGAAATATGGCCATTTTAATATTTTGAATTTTTTTTTTTCTGGTGCATAAAATGACCCACAAAGACGCCTAGGTTAGGAGATATAGCCATTTTTGTGTTTTGAAGTTTTTTATGGTTTTTAAAATGACCCTGCAGACGCCAAGTTTAGGAAATATGGCCATTTTAGTATTTTGATTTTTTTTTTCTGGTGCATAAAATGACCCACGCAGACGCCTAGTTTAAGAGATATAGCCATTTTTGTGTTTTGAAGTTTTTTCTGGTGCATAAAGTGATCCCCGCAGAGACCTAGTTTAGGAAATATGGCTATTTTTGGGTTTTTTGAATTTTCTTTTTCTGGTGCATAAAATGACACACGCAGACGCCTAGTTTAAGAGATATAGCCATTTTTGTGTTTTGAAGTTTTTTCTGGTGCATAAAGTGATCCCCGCAGAGGCCTAGTTTAGGAAATATGGCCATTTTAGTATTTTGAATTTTTTTTTCTGGTGCATAAAATGACCCCCGAAACGGCTAGTTTAGGAGATATCGCCATTTTAGTACTTTGATTTTCTTTTTCTGGTGCATAATTTGACAACGCAGATGCCTAGTTTAGGAGATTTAGCCATTTTAGTATTTTGAATTTTTTTTCAGGTGCATAAAATGACCCCTGCAGACGCCTAGTTTAGGAGATATAGCCATTTTAGTATTTTGGAATTTTGGCGCATAAATTGACCCCCGCAACGCCTAGCTTAGGAGATATAGCCATTTAACTATTTTGATTTTCTATTTCCGGTGCATAAAATGACCCCCGCAGACGCCTAGTTTAAGAGATATAGCCATTTTTGTGTTTTGAAGTTTTTTCTGGTGCATAAAGTGATCCCCGCAGTGGCCTAGTGTAGGAAATATTGCCATTTTTGTGTTTGTTGATTTTTTTTTTCTGGTGCATAAAATGACCCTCGCTGACGCCTAGTTTAGGAGATCTAGCCATTTTTGTGTTTTTTGAAGTTTTTTCTGGTGCATAAAATGACCCCCGCAGAAGCCTTGTTTATTAAATATGTCTAGTTTAGTATTTTGAGTTTTTTTTTTTTTTGGTGCATAAAATAACCCACGCAGACGCCTAGGTTAGGGGATATAGCCATTTTTGTGTTTTGAAGTTTTTTCTGGTGCATAAAATGACCCACGCAGACGCCTTGGTTAGGAGATAAAGCCAGTTTTGTGTTTTGAGGTTTATTCTATTGCATAAAATGACCCCCGCAGACGACTAGTTTAGGAGATATAGCCATTTTAGTATTTTGAATTTTTTTCTGGTGCATAAAATGACCCCCGCAGACGCCAAGTTTAGGAAATATGGCCATTTTAATATTTTGAATTTTTTTTTTCTGGTGCATAAAATGACCCACGCAGACGCCTAGTTTAAGAGATATAGCCATTTTTGTGTTTTGAAGTTTTTTCTGGTGCACAAAGTGATCCCCGCAGAGGCCTAGTTTAGGAAATATGGCCATTTTTGTGTTTTTTGAAATTTTTTTTTCTGGTGCGCAAAATGACCCGCGCAGACGCCTAGTTTAGGAGATATAGCCATTTTTGTGGTTTGAATTTTTTTTTCTGGTGCATAAAATGACCCCCGCAGACGACTAGTTTAGGAGATATCGCCATTTCAGTACTTTGATTTTCTTTTTCTGTTGCATAATTTTACCCCGCAGATGCCTAGTTTAGGAGATTTAGCCATTTTAGTATTTTGAATTTTTTTTTCTGGCGCATAAAATGACCCCCGCAGACGCCTAGTTTTGAAGATATAACCATTTTAGTATTTTGGAATTTTGGTGCATAAAGTGACCCCCGCAACGCCTAGCTTAGGAGATATAGCCATTTAACTATTTTGATTTTCTATTTCTGGTGCATAAAATGACACCCGCAGACGCCTAGTTTAAGAGATATAGCCATTTTTGTGTTTTGAAGTTTTTTCTGGTGCATAAAGTGATCCCCGCAGAGGCCTAGTTTAGGAAATATGGCTATTTTAGTATTTTGATGTTTTCTTGTTCTGGTGCATAAAATGACCCAGGCAGACGCCTAGGGTAGGAGATATAGCCAGTTTTGTGTTTTGAATTTTTTTTTCTGGTGCATAAAATGACCCCCGAAACGGCTAGTTTAGGAGATATCGCCATTTTAGTACTTTGAGTTTCTTTTTCTGGTGCATAATTTGACAACGCAGATGCCTAGTTTAGGAGATTTAGCCATTTTAGTATTTTGAATTTTTTTTCAGGTGCATAAAATGACCCCTGCAGACGCCTAGTTTAGGAGATAGAGCCATTTTAGTATTTTGGAATTTTGGCGCATAAAGTGACCCCCGCAACGCCTAGCTTAGGAGATATAGCCATTTAACTATTTTGATTTTCTATTTCCGGTGCATAAAATGACCCCCGCAGACGCCTAGTTTAAGAGATATAGCCATTTTTGTGTTTTGAAGTTTTTTCTGGTGCATAAAGTGATCCCCGCAGTGGCCTAGTTTAGGAAATATGGCCATTTTTGTGTTTGTTGATTTTTTTTTTCAGGTGCATAAAATGACCCCTGCAGACGCCTAGTTTAGGAAATATGGCCATTTTTGTGTTTGTTGATTTTTTTTTTCTGGTGCATAAAATGACCCGCGCTGACGCCAAGTTTAGGAGATCTAGCCATATTTGTGTTTTTTGAAGTTTTTTCTGGTGCATAAAATGACCCCCGCAGAAGCCTTGTTTATTAAATATGGCTAGTTTAGTATTTTGAGTTTTTTTTTTTTTGGTGCATAAAATAACCCACGCAGACGCCTAGGTTAGGGGATATAGCCATTTTTGTGTTTTGAAGTTTTTTCTGGTGCATAAAATGACCCACGCAGACGCCTTGGTTAGGAGATAAAGCCAGTTTTGTGATTTGAGGTTTATTCTATTGCATAAAATGACCCCCGCAGACGACTAGTTTAGGAGATATAGCCATTTTAGTATTTTGAATTTTTTTCTGGTGCATAAAATGACCCCCGCAGACGCCAAGTTTAGGAAATATGGCCATTTTAATATTTTGAATTTTTTTTTTCTGGTGCATAAAATGACCCACGAAGACGCCTAGGTTAGGAGATATAGCCATTTTTGTGTTTTGAAGTTTTTTATGGTTTTTAAAATGACCCCTGCAGACGCCAAGCTTAGGAAATATGGCCATTTTAGTATTTTGAATTTTTTTTTTCTGGTGCATAAAATGACCCACGCAGACGCCTAGTTTAAGAGATATAGCCATTTTTGTGTTTTGAAGTTTTTTCTGGTGCATAAAGTGATCCCCGCAGAGGCCTAGTTTAGGAAATATGGCCATTTTTGTGTTTTTTGAAATTTTTTTTTCTGGTGCACAAAATGACCCACGCAGACGCCTAGTTTAGGAGATATAGCCATTTTAGTATTTTGGAATTTTGGCGCATAAAGTGACCCCCGCAACGCCTAGCTTAGGAGATATAGCCATTTAACTATTTTGATTTTCTATTTAAGGTGCATAAAATGACCCCCGCAGACGCCTAGTTTAAGAGATATAGCCATTTTTGTGTTTTGAAGTTTTTTCTGGTGCATAAAGTGATCCCCGCAGTGGCCTAGTTTAGGAAATATGGCCATTTTTGTGTTTGTTGAGTTTTTTTTTCTGGTGCATAAAATGACCCGCACTAACGCCTAGTTTAGGAGATCTAGCCATTTTTGTGTTTTTTGAAGTTTTTTCTGGTGCATAAAATAACCCCCGCAGAAGCCTTGTTTATTAAATATGGCTAGTTTAGTATTTTGAGTTTTTTTTTTTTTGGTGCATAAAATAACCCACGCAGACGCCTAGGTTAGGGGATATAGCCATTTTTGTGTTTTGAAGTTTTTTCTGGTGCATAAAATGACCCACGCAGACGCCTTGGTTAGGAGATAAAGCCAGTTTTGTATTTTAAGGTTTATTCTATTGCATAAAATGACCCCCGCAGACGGCTAGTTTAGGAGATATAGCCATTTTAGTATTTTGAATTTTTTTCTGGTGCATAAAATGACCCCCGCAGACGCCAAGTTTAGGAAATATGGCCATTTTAATATTTTGAATTTTTTTTTTCTGGTGCATAAAATGACCCACGAAGACGCCTAGGTTAGGAGATATAGCCATTTTTGTGTTTTGAAGTTTTTTATGGGTTTTAAAATGACCCCTGCAGACGCCAAGTTTAGGAAATATGGCCATTTTAGTATTTTGAATATTTTTTTTCTGGTGCATAAAATGACCCACGCAGACGCCTAGTTTAAGAGATATAGCCATTTTTGTGTTTTGAAGTTTTTTCTGGTGCATAAAGTGATCCCCGCAGAGGCCTAGTTTAGGAAATATGGCCATTTTTGTGTCTTTTGAAATTTTTTTTTCTGGTGCACAAAATGACCCACGCAGACGCCTAGTTTAGGAGATATAGCCATTTTTGTGTTTTGAAGTTTTTTCTGGTGCATAAAATGACCCACGCAGACGCCTTGGTTAGGAGATAAAGCCAGTTTTGTGTTTTGAGGTTTATTCTATTGCATAAAATGACCCCCGCAGACGACTAGTTTAGGAGATATAGCCATTTTAGTATTTTGAATTTTTTTCTGGTGCATAAAATGACCCCCGCAGAAGCCTTGTTTATTAAATATGGCTAGTTTAGTATTTTGAGTTTTTTTTTTTTGGTGCATAAAATAACCCACGCAGACGCGGGGATATAGCCATTTTTGTGTTTTGAAGTTTTTTCTGGTGCATAAAATGACCCACGCAGACGCCTTGGTTAGGAGATAAAGCCAGTTTTGTGTTTTAAGGTTTATTTTCTGGTGCATAAAATGACCCACGCAGACGCCTAGTTTAAGAGATATAGCCATTTTTGTGTTTTGAAGTTTTTTTCTGGTGCATAAAGTGATCCCCGCAGAGGCCTAGTTTAAGAGATATAGCCATTTTTGTGTTTTGAAGTTTTTTCTGGTGCATAAAGTGATCCCCGCAGAGGCCTAGTTTAGGAAATACGGCCATTTTTGTGTTTTTTGAAATTTTTTTTTCTGGTGCACAAAATGACCCACGCAGACGCCTAGTTTAGGAGATATAGCCATTTTTGTGGTTTGAATTTTTTTTTCTGGTGCATAAAATGACCCCCGCAGACGACTAGTTTAGGAGATATCGCCATTTCAGTACTTTGATTTTCTTTTTCTGGTGCATAATTTTACCCCGCAGATGCCTAGTTTAGGAGATTTAGCCATTTTAGTATTTTGAATTTTTTTTTCTGGCGCATAAAATGACCCCCGCAGACGCCTAGTTTTGGAGATATAACCATTTTAGTATTTTGGAATTTTGGTGCATAAAGTGACCCCCGCAACGCCTAGCTTAGGAGATATAGCCATTTAACTATTTTGATTTTCTATTTCTGGTGCATAAAATGACACCCGCAGACGCCTAGTTTAAGAGATATAGCCATTTTTGTGTTTTGAAGTTTTTTCTGGTGCATAAAGTGATCCCCGCAGAGGCCTAGTTTAGGAAATATGGCCATTTTTGTGTTTTTTGAAATTTTTTTTTCTGGTGCACAAAATGACCCACGCAGACGCCTAGTTTAGGAGATATAGCCATTTTAGTATTTTGGAATTTTGGCGCATAAAGTGACCCCCGCAACGCCTAGCTTAGGAGATATAGCCATTTAACTATTTTGATTTTCTATTTAAGGTGCATAAAATGACCCCCGCAGACGCCTAGTTTAAGAGATATAGCCATTTTTGTGTTTTGAAGTTTTTTCTGGTGCATAAAGTGATCCCCGCAGTGGCCTAGTTTAGGAAATATGGCCATTTTTGTGTTTGTTGAGTTTTTTTTTCTGGTGCATAAAATGACCCGCACTGACGCCTAGTTTAGGAGATCTAGCCATTTTTGTGTTTTTTGAAGTTTTTTCTGGTGCATAAAATAACCCCCGCAGAAGCCTTGTTTATTAAATATGGCTAGTTTAGTATTTTGAGTTTTTTTTTTTTTGGTGCATAAAATAACCCACGCAGACGCCTAGGTTAGGGGATATAGCCATTTTTGTGTTTTGAAGTTTTTTCTGGTGCATAAAATGACCCACGCAGACGCCTTGGTTAGGAGATAAAGCCAGTTTTGTATTTTAAGGTTTATTCTATTGCATAAAATGACCCCCGCAGACGGCTAGTTTAGGAGATATAGCCATTTTAGTATTTTGAATTTTTTTCTGGTGCATAAAATGACCCCCGCAGACGCCAAGTTTAGGAAATATGGCCATTTTAATATTTTGAATTTTTTTTTTCTGGTGCATAAAATGACCCACGAAGACGCCTAGGTTAGGAGATATAGCCATTTTTGTGTTTTGAAGTTTTTTATGGGTTTTAAAATGACCCCTGCAGACGCCAAGTTTAGGAAATATGGCCATTTTAGTATTTTGAATATTTTTTTTCTGGTGCATAAAATGACCCACGCAGACGCCTAGTTTAAGAGATATAGCCATTTTTGTGTTTTGAAGTTTTTTCTGGTGCATAAAGTGATCCCCGCAGAGGCCTAGTTTAGGAAATATGGCCATTTTTGTGTCTTTTGAAATTTTTTTTTCTGGTGCACAAAATGACCCACGCAGACGCCTAGTTTAGGAGATATAGCCATTTTTGTGTTTTGAAGTTTTTTCTGGTGCATAAAATGACCCACGCAGACGCCTTGGTTAGGAGATAAAGCCAGTTTTGTGTTTTGAGGTTTATTCTATTGCATAAAATGACCCCCGCAGACGACTAGTTTAGGAGATATAGCCATTTTAGTATTTTGAATTTTTTTCTGGTGCATAAAATGACCCCCGCAGAAGCCTTGTTTATTAAATATGGCTAGTTTAGTATTTTGAGTTTTTTTTTTTTGGTGCATAAAATAACCCACGCAGACGCGGGGATATAGCCATTTTTGTGTTTTGAAGTTTTTTCTGGTGCATAAAATGACCCACGCAGACGCCTTGGTTAGGAGATAAAGCCAGTTTTGTGTTTTAAGGTTTATTTTCTGGTGCATAAAATGACCCACGCAGACGCCTAGTTTAAGAGATATAGCCATTTTTGTGTTTTGAAGTTTTTTTCTGGTGCATAAAGTGATCCCCGCAGAGGCCTAGTTTAAGAGATATAGCCATTTTTGTGTTTTGAAGTTTTTTCTGGTGCATAAAGTGATCCCCGCAGAGGCCTAGTTTAGGAAATACGGCCATTTTTGTGTTTTTTGAAATTTTTTTTTCTGGTGCACAAAATGACCCACGCAGACGCCTAGTTTAGGAGATATAGCCATTTTTGTGGTTTGAATTTTTTTTTCTGGTGCATAAAATGACCCCCGCAGACGACTAGTTTAGGAGATATCGCCATTTCAGTACTTTGATTTTCTTTTTCTGGTGCATAATTTTACCCCGCAGATGCCTAGTTTAGGAGATTTAGCCATTTTAGTATTTTGAATTTTTTTTTCTGGCGCATAAAATGACCCCCGCAGACGCCTAGTTTTGGAGATATAACCATTTTAGTATTTTGGAATTTTGGTGCATAAAGTGACCCCCGCAACGCCTAGCTTAGGAGATATAGCCATTTAACTATTTTGATTTTCTATTTCTGGTGCATAAAATGACACCCGCAGACGCCTAGTTTAAGAGATATAGCCATTTTTGTGTTTTGAAGTTTTTTCTGGTGCATAAAGTGATCCCCGCAGAGGCCTAGTTTAGGAAATATGGCTATTTTAGTATTTTGATTTTTTTTTGTTCTGGTGCATAAAATGACCCAGGCAGACGCCTAGGGTAGGAGATATAGCCAGTTTTGTGTTTTGAATTTTTTTTTCTGGTGCATAAAATGACCCCCGAAACGGCTAGTTTAGGAGATATCGCCATTTTAGTACTTTGATTTTCTTTTTCTGGTGCATAATTTGACAACGCAGATGCCTAGTTTAAGAGATATAGCCATTTTTGTGTTTTTTTTGAAGTTTTTTCTGGTGCATAAAATGACCCCCGCAGAAGCCTTGTTTATTAAATATGGCTAGTTTAGTATTTTGAGTTTTTTTTTTTTGGTGCATAAAATAACCCACGCAGACGCCTAGGTTAGGGGATATAGCCATTTTTGTGTTTTGAAGTTTTTTCTGGTGCATAAAATGACCCACGCAGACGCCTTGGTTAGGAGATAAAGCCAGTTTTGTGTTTTGAGGTTTATTCTATTGCATAAAATGACCCCCGCAGACGACTAGTTTAGGAGATATAGCCATTTTAGTATTTTGAATTTTTTTCTGGTGCATAAAATGACCCCCGCAGACGCCAAGTTTAGGAAATATGGCCATTTTAATATTTTGAATTTTTTTTTTTCTGGTGCATAAAATGACCCACGAAGACGCCTAGGTTAGGAGATATAGCCATTTTTGTGTTTTGAAGTTTTTTATGGTTTTTAAAATGACCCCTGCAGACGCCAAGTTTAGGAAATATGGCCATTTTAGTATTTTGAATTTTTTTTTTCTGGTGCATAAAATGACCCACCCAGACGCCTAGTTTAAGAGATATAGTCATTTTTGTGTTTTGAAGTTTTTTCTGGTGCATAATGTGATCGCCGCAGAGGCCTAGTTTAGGAAATATGGCCATTTTTGTGTTTTTTGAAATTTTTTTTTCTGGTGCACAAAATGACCCACGCAGACGCCTAGTTTAGGAGATATAGCCATTTTTGTGGTTTGAATTTTTTTTTCTGGTGCATAAAATGACCCCCGCAGACGACTAGTTTAGGAGATATCGCCATTTTAGTACTTTGATTTTGTTTTTCTGGTGCATAATTTTACCCCGCAGATGCCTAGTTTAGGAGATTTAGCCATTTTAGTATTTTGAATTTTTTTTTCTGGCGCATAAAATGACCCCCGCAGACGCCTAGTTTTGGAGATATAACCATTTTAGTATTTTGGAATTTTGGTGCATAAAGTGACCCCCGCAACGCCTAGCTTAGGAGATATAGCCATTTAACTCTTTTGATTTTCTATTTCTGGTGCATAAAATGACACCCGCAGACGCCTAGTTTGCGAGATATAGCCAGTTTTGTGTTTTGAATTTTTTTTTCTGGTGCATAAAATGACCCCTGCAGACGCCTAGTTTAGGAGATATAGCCATTTAACTATTTTGATTTTCTATTTCCGGTGCATAAAATGACCCCCGCAGACGCCTAGTTTAAGAGATATAGCCATTTTTGTGTTTTGAAGTTTTTTCTGGTGCATAAAGTGATCCCCGCAGTGGCCTAGTTTAGGAAATATGGCCATTTTTGTGTTTGTTGATTTTTTTTTTCTGGTGCATAAAATGACCCCGCAGATGCCTAGTTTAGGAGATTTAGCCATTTTAGTATTTTGAATTTTTTTTTCTTTCGCATCAAATGACCCCCGCAGACGCCAGGTTTTGGAGATATAACCATTTTAGTATTTTGGAATTTTGGTGCATAAAGTGACCCCCGCAACGCCTAGCTTAGGAGATATAGCCATTTAACTATTTTGATTTTCTATTTCTGGTGCATAAAATGACACCCGCAGACGCCTAGTTTAAGAGATATAGCCAGTTTTGTGTTTTGAATTTTTTGTTCTGGTGCATAAAATGACCCCCGAAACGGCTAGTTTAGGAGATATCGCCATTTTAGTACTTTGATTTTCTTTTTCTGGTGCATAATTTGACAACGCAGATGCCTAGTTTAGGAGATTTAGCCATTTTAGTATTTTGAATTTTTTTTCAGGTGCATAAAATGACCCCTGCAGACGCCTAGTTTAGGAGATATAGCCATTTTAGTATTTTGGAATTTTGGCGCATAAAGTGACCCCCGCAACGCCTAGCTTAGGAGATATAGCCATTTAACTATTTTGATTTTCTATTTCCGGTGAATAAAATGACCCCCGCAGACGCGTAGTTTAAGAGATATAGTCATTTTTGTGTTTTGAAGTTTTTTCGGGTACATAAAGTGATCCCCGCAGTGGCCTAGTTTAGGAAATATGGCCATTTTTGTGTTTTTTGATTTTTTTTTTCTGGTGCATAAAATGACCCTCGCATACGCCTAGTTTAGGAGATCTAGCCATTTTTGTGTTTTTTGAAGTTTTTTCTGGTGCATAAAATGACCCCCGCAGAAGCCTTGTTTATTAAATATGGTCATTTTACTATTTTGAATTTTTTTTTTCTGGTGCATAAAATGACCCACTCAGACGAATAGTTTAGGAGATGTAGCCTTTTAAGTATTTTTGAAGTTTTTTCTGGTGCATAAAATGACCCCTTCAGACGCCTAGTTTAACAAATATGGCTAGTTTAGTATTTTGAGGTTTTTTTTTTTTGGTGCATAAAATGACCCACGCAGACGCCTAGGTTAGGGGATATAGCCATTTTTGTGTTTTGAAGTTTTTTCTGGTGCATAAAATGACCCACGCAGACGCCTTGGTTAGGAGATAAAGCCAGTTTTGTGTTTTGAGGTTTATTCTATTGCATAAAATGACCCCCGCAGACGACTAGTTTAGGAGATATAGCCATTTTAGTATTTTGAATTTTTTTCTGGTGCATAAAATGACCCCCGCAGAAGCCAAGTTTAGGAAATATGGCCATTTTAATATTTTGAATTTTTTTTTTCTGGTGCATAAAATGACCCACGCAGACGCCTAGGTTAGGAGATATAGCCATTTTAGTGTTTTGAAGTTTTTTATGGTTTTTAAAATGAAACCTGCAGACGCCAAGTTTAGGAAATATGGCCACTTTTGTGTTTTTTGAAATTTTTTTTTCTGGTGCACAAAATGACCCACGCAGAAGCCTAGTTTAGGAGATATAGCCATTTTTGTGGTTTGAATTTTTTTTTCTGGTGCATAAAATGACCCCCGCAGACGACTAGTTTAGGAGATATCGCCATGTTAGTACTTTGATTTTCTTTTTCTGGTGCATAATTTTATCCCGCAGATGCCTAGTTTAGGAGATTTAGCCATTTTAGTATTTTGAATTTTTTTTTCTGGCGCATCAAATGACCCCCGCAGACGCCTAGTTTTGGAGATATAACCATTTTAGTATTTTGGAATTTTGGTGCATAAAGTGACCCCCGCAACGCCTAGCTTAGGAGATATAGCCATTTAACTATTTTGATTTTCTATTTCTGGTGCATAAAATGACACCCGCAGACGCCTAGTTTAAGAGATATAGCCAGTTTTGTGTTTTGAATTTTTTTTTCTGGTGCATAAAATGACCCCCGAAACGGCTAGTTTAGGAGATATCGCCATTTTAGTACTTTGATTTTCTTTTTCTGGTGCATAATTTGACAACGCAGATGCCTAGTTTATTAGATTTAGCCATTTTAGTATTTTGAATTTTTTTTCAGGTGCATAAAATGACCCCTGCAGACGCCTAGTTTAGGAGATATAGCCATTTTAGTATTTTGGAATTTTGGCGCATAAAGTGACCCCCGCAACGCCTAGCTTAGGAGATATAGCCATTTAACTATTTTGATTTTCTATTTCCGGTGAATAAAATGACCCCCGCAGACGCGTAGTTTAAGAGATATAGTCATTTTTGTGTTTTGAAGTTTTTTCTGGTACATAAAGTGATCCCCGCAGTGGCCTAGTTTAGGAAATATGGCCATTTTTGTGTTTTTTGATTTTTTTTTTCTGGTGCATAAAATGACCCTCGCTGACGCCTAGTTTAGGAGATCTAGCCATTTTTGTGTTTTTTGAAGTTTTTTCTGGTGCATAAAATGACCCCCGCAGAAGCCTTGTTTATTAAATATGGTCATTTTAGTATTTTGAATTTTTTTTTTCTGGTGCATAAAATGACCCACGCAGACGCCTAGTTTAGGAGATGTAGCCTTTTAAGTATTTTTGAAGTTTTTTCTGGTGCATAAAATGACCCCTTCGCCTAGTTTAACAAATATGGCTAGTTTAGTATTTTGAGGGTTTTTTTTTTTGGTGCATAAAATGACCCACGCAGACGCCTTGGTTAGGAGATAAAGCCAGTTTTGTGTTTTGAGGTTTATTCTATTGCATAAAATGACCCCGCAGACGACTAGTTTAGGAGATATAGCCATTTTAGTATTTTGAATTTTTTTCTGGTGCATAAAATGACCCCCGCAGAAGCCAAGTTTAGGAAATATGGCCATTTTAATATTTTGAATTTTTTTTTTCTGGTGCATAAAATGACCCACGCAGACGCCTAGGTTAGAAGATATAGCCATTTTAGTGTTTTGAAGTTTTTTATGGTTTTTAAAATGACCCCTGCAGACGCCAAGTTTAGGAAATATGGCCATTTTAGTATTTTGAATTTTTTTTTTCTGGTGCATAATATGACCCTCGCAGACGCCTAGTTTAAGAGATATAGCCATTTTTGTGTTTTGAAGTTTTTTCTGGTGCATAAAGTGATCCCCGCAGAGGCCTAGTTTAGGAAATATGGCTATTTTTGTGTTTTTTGAATTTTCTTTTTCTGGTGCATAAAATGACCCACACAGACGCCTAGTTTAAGAGATATAGCCATTTTTGTGTTTTGAAGTTTTTTCTGGTGCATAAAATGACCCCCGCAGACGCCAAGTTTATTAAATATGGCCATTTTAATATTTTGAATTTTTTTTTTCTGGTGCATAAAATGACCCACGCAGACGCCTTGGTTAGGAGATAAAGCCAGTTTTGTGTTTTGAGGTTTATTCTATTGCATAAAATGACCCCCGCAGACGACTAGTTTAGGAGATATAGCCATTTTGGTATTGTGAATTTTTTTCTGGTGCATAAAATGACCCCCGCAGACGCCAAGTTTAGGAAATTTGGCCATTTTAATATTTTGAATTTTTTTTTTCTGGCGCATAAAATGACCCCCGCTGACGCCTAGTTTTGGAGATATAACCATTTTAGTATTTTGGAATTTTGGTGCATAAAGTGACCCCCGCAACGCCTAGCTTAGGAGATATAGCCATTTAACTATTTTGATTTTCTATTTCTGGTGCACAAAATGACACCCGCAGACGCCTAGTTTAAGAGATATAGCCATTTTTTGAGTTTTGAAGTTTTTTCTGGTGCATAAGGTGATCCCCGCAGAAGCCTAGTTTAGGAAATATGGCTATTTTAGTATTTTGATTTTCTTTTTTTCTGGTGCATAAAATGACCCAGGCAGATGCCTAGGGTAGGAGATATAGCCATTTTTGTGTTTTGAAGTTTTTTCTGGTGCATAAAGTGATCCCCGCAGAGGCCTAGTTTAGGAAATATGGCCATTTTTGTGTTTTTTTAATTTTTTTTTCTGGTGCATAAAATGCCCCTCGCAGACGCCTAGTTTAGGAGATCTAGCCATTTTTGTGTTTTTTGAAGTTTTTTCTGGTGCATAAAATGACCCCCGCAGAAGCCTTGTTTATTAAATATGGTCATTTTGGTATTTTCAATTTTTTTTTTCTGGTGCATAAAATGACCCACGCAGACGCCTAGTTTAGGAGATGAAGCCATTTTAGTATTTTTGAAGTTTTTTCTGGTTCATAAAATGACTCCTGCAACCGCCTAGTTTAGGAAATATGGCTAGTTTAGTATTTTGAATTTTTTTTTTCTGGTGCATAAAATGACCCACGTAGACGCCTAGGTTAGGAGATAAAGCCAGTTTTGTGTTTTGAGGTTTATTCTATTGCATGAAATGACCCCCGCAGACGCCTAGTTTAGGAGATATAGCCATTTTAGTATTTTGAAGTTTTTTTCTGGTGCATAAAATGACCCCCGCGGAAGCCTAGTTTTGGAAATATGGCCATTTCAATATTTTGAATTTCTTTTTTCTGGTGCATAAAATGACCCACGCAGACGCCTAGGTTAGGAGATATAGCCATTTTTGTGTTTTGAAGTTTTTTATGGTGCATAAAATGACCCCTGCAGACGCCAAGTTTAGGAAATATGGCCATTTTAGTATTTTGAATATTTTTTTCTGGTGCATAAAATGACCCACGCAGAGGCCTAGTTTAAGAGATATAGCCATTTTTGTGTTTTGAAGTTTTTTCTGGTGCATAAAGTGATCCCCGCAGCGGCCTAGTTTAGGAAATATGGCCATATTTGTGTTTTTTTGAATTTTCTTTTTCTGGTGCATAAAATGACCCACGCAGACGCCTAGTTTAAGAGATATAGCCATTTTTGTGTTTTGAAGTTTTTTCTGGTGCATAAAGTGATTCCCGCAGAGGCCTAGTTTAGGAAATATGGCCATTTTTGTGTTTTTTGAATTTTTATTTTCTGGTGCATAAAATGACCCCCGCAGACGCCTAGTTTAGGAGATATAGCCATTTTTGTGTTTTGAAGTTTTTTCTGGTGCATAAAATGACCCACGCAGACGCCTAGTTTTAGGAGATATAGCCATTTTAGTATTTTGATATTTTTTCTGGTGCATAAAATAAACCCTGCAGACGCCAAGTTTAGGAAATATGGCCATTTTAGTATTTTGACTTTTTTTTTTCTGGTGCATAAAATGACCCCCGCAGAAGCCTTGTTTATTAAATATGGTCATTTTGGTATTTTGAATTTTTTTTTTCTGGTGCATAAAATGACCCACGCAGACGCCTAGTTTAGGAGATGAAGCCATTTTAGTATTTTTGAAGTTTTTTCTGGATCATAAAATGACTCCTGCAACCGCCTAGTTTAGGAAATATGGCTAGTTTAGTATTTTGAATTTTTTTTTTCTGGTGCATAAAATGACCCACGTAGACGCCTAGGTTAGGAGATAAAGCCAGTTTTGTGTTTTGAGGTTTATTCTATTGCATGAAATGACCCCCGCAGACGCCTAGTTTAGGAGATATAGCCATTTTAGTATTTTGAAGTTTTTTTCTGGTGCATAAAATGACCCCCGCGGAAGCCTAGTTTTGGAAATATGGCCATTTCAATATTTTGAATTTCTTTTTTCTGGTGCATAAAATGACCCACGCAGACGCCTAGGTTAGGAGATATAGCCATTTTTGTGTTTTGAAGTTTTTTATGGTGCATAAAATGACCCCTGCAGACGCCAAGTTTAGGAAATATGGCCATTTTAGTATTTTGAATTTTTTTTTCTGGTGCATAAAATGACCCACGCAGAGGCCTAGTTTAAGAGATATAGCCATTTTTGTGTTTTGAAGTTTTTTCTGGTGCATAAAGTGATCCCCGCAGCGGCCTAGTTTAGGAAATATGGCAATATTTGTGTTTTTTGAATTTTCTTTTTCTGGTGCATAAAATGACCCACGCAGACGCCTAGTTTATGAGATATAGCCATTTTTGTGTTTTGAAGTTTTTTCTGGTGCATAAAGTGATTCCCGCAGAGGCCTAGTTTAGGAAATATGGCCATTTTTGTGTTTTTTGAATTTTTATTTTCTGGTGCATAAAATGACCCCCGCAGACGCCTAGTTTAGGAGATATAGCCTTTTTTGTGTTTTGAAGTTTTTTCTGGTGCATAAAATGACCCACGCAGACGCCTAGTTTTAGGAGATATAGCCATTTTAGTATTTTGAAGTTTTTTCTGGTGCATAAAATAAACCCTGCAGACGCCAAGTTTAGGAAATATGGCCATTTTAGTATTTTGACTTTTTTTTTTCTGGTGCATAAAATGACCCACGCAGAAGCCTGGTTTAAGGATAAAGCCATTTTTGTGGTTTGAATTTTTTTTTTCTGGTGCATAAAATGACCCGCGCAGAAGCTTAGTTTAGGAGATATAGCCATTTTTGTGGTTT
The DNA here is from genome assembly GCA_963966105.1 of Volucella zonaria. Classification (NCBI taxonomy): domain Eukaryota; kingdom Metazoa; phylum Arthropoda; class Insecta; order Diptera; family Syrphidae; genus Volucella; species Volucella zonaria. The sequence goes on along the minus strand of CAWYQB010000254.1, from coordinate 1,552,092 downwards.
GAATTTTTTTTTCTGGTGCATAAAATGACCCCCGAAACGCCTAGCTTAGGAGATATAGCCATTTTTGCGTTTTGAATTTTTTTTTCTGGTGCACAAAATGACCCCCAAAACGTCTAGTTTAGGAGATATCGCCATTTTAGTATTTTGGAATTTTGGTGCATAAAGTGACCCCCGCAACGCCTAGCTTTGGAGATATAGCCATTTAACTATTTTGATTTTCTATTTCCGGTGCATAAAATGACCCACGCAGACGCCTAGTTTAAGAGATATAGCCATTTTTTTGTTTTGAAGTTTTTTCTGGTGCATAAAGTGATCCCCGCAGAGGCCTAGTTTAGGAAATATGGCTATTTTTGTGTTTTTTGAATTTTCTTTTGCTGGTGCATAAAATGACCCACGCAGGCGCCTAGTTTAAGAGATATAGCCATTTTTGTGTTTTGAAGTTTTTTCTGGTGCATAAAATGACCCCCGCAGACGCCAAGTTTAGGAAATATGGCCATTTTAATATTTTTTTTTTTTTTTTTCTGGTGCATAAAATGACCCACGCAGACGCCTTGGTTAGGAGATAAAGCCAGTTTTGTGTTTTGAGGTTTATTCTATTGCATAAAATGACCCCCGCAGACGACTAGTTTAGGAGATATAGCCATTGTGGTATTTTGAATTTTTTTCTGGTGCATAAAATGACCCCCGCAGACGCCAAGTTTAGGAAATTTGGCCATTTTAATATTTTGAATTTTTTTTTTCTGGCGCATAAAATGACCCCCGCAGACGCCTAGTTTTGGAGATATAACCATTTTAGTATTTTGGAATTTTGGTGCATAAAGTGACCCCCGCAACGCCTAGCTTAGGAGATATAGCGCTTTAACTATTTTGATTTTCTATTTCTGGTACACAAAATGACACCCGCAGGCGAATAGTTTAAGAGATATATCCATTTTTTGTGTTTTGAAGTTTTTTCTGGTGCATAAGGTGATCCCCGCAGAAGCCTAGTTTAGGAAATATGGCTATTTTAGTATTTTGATTTTTTTTTGTTCTGGTGCATAAAATGCCCCTCGCAGACGCCTAGTTTAGGAGATCTAGCCATTTTTGTGTTTTTTGAAGTTTTTTCTGGTGCATAAAATGACCCCCGCAGAAGCCTTGTTTATTAAATATGGTCATTTTGGTATTTTGAATTTTTTTTTTCTGGTGCATAAAATGACCCACGCAGACGCCTAGTTTAGGAGATGAAGCCATTTTAGTATTTTTGAAGTTTTTTCTGGTTCATAAAATGACTCCTGCAGCCGCCTAGTTTAGGAAATATGGCTAGTTTAGTATTTTGAATTTTTTTTTTCTGGTGCATAAAATGACCCACGTAGACGCCTAGGTTAGGAGATATAGCCATTTTTGTGTTTTGAAGTTTTTTATGGCGCATAAAATGACCCCTGCGGACGCCAAGTTTAGGAAATATGGCCATTTTAGTATTTTGAATTTCTTTTTTCTGGTGCATAAAATGACCCACGCAGACGCCTAGGTTAGGAGATATAGCCATTTTTGTGTTTTGAAGTTTTTTATGGCGCATAAAATGACCCCTGCGGACGCCAAGTTTAGGAAATATGGCCATTTTAGTATTTTGAATTTTTTTTTTCTGGTGCATAAAATGACCCACGCAGAGGCCTAGTTTAAGAGATATAGCCATTTTTGTGTTTTGAAGTTTTTTCTGGTGCATAAAGTGATCCCCGCAGCGGCCTAGTTTAGGAAATATGGCCTTATTTGTGTTTTTTGAATTTTCTTTTTCTGGTGCATAAAATGACCCACGCAGACGCCTAGTTTAAGAGATATAGCCATTTTTGTGTTTTGAAGTTTTTTCTGGTGCATAAAGTGATTACCGCAGAGGCCTAGTTTAGGAAATATGGCCATTTTTGTGTTTTTTGAATTTTTATTTTCTGGTGCTTAAAATGACCCCCGCAGACGCCTAGTTTAGGAGATATAGCCATTTTAGTATTTTGAAGTTTTTTTCTGGTGCATAAAATGACCCCCGCGGAAGCCTAGTTTTGGAAATATGGCCATTTCAATATTTTGAATTTCTTTTTTCTGGTGCATAAAATGACCCACGCAGACGCCTAGGTTAGGAGATATAGCCATTTTTGTGTTTTGAAGTTTTTTATGGCGCATAAAATGACCCCTGCGGACGCCAAGTTTAGGAAATATGGCCATTTTAGTATTTTGAATTTTTTTTTTCTGGTGCATAAAATGACCCACGCAGAGGCCTAGTTTAAGAGATATAGCCATTTTTGTGTTTTGAAGTTTTTTCTGGTGCATAAAGTGATCCCCGCAGCGGCCTAGTTTAGGAAATATGGCCTTATTTGTGTTTTTTGAATTTTCTTTTTCTGGTGCATAAAATGACCCACGCAGACGCCTAGTTTAAGAGATATAGCCATTTTTGTGTTTTGAAGTTTTTTCTGGTGCATAAAGTGATTACCGCAGAGGCCTAGTTTAGGAAATATGGCCATTTTTGTGTTTTTTGAATTTTTATTTTCTGGTGCTTAAAATGACCCCCGCAGACGCCTAGTTTAGGAGATATAGCCATTTTTGTGTTTTGAAGTTTTTTCTGGTGCATAAAATGACCCCCGCAGACGCCTAGTTTTAGGAGATATAGCCATTTTAGTGTTTTGAAGTTTTTTATGGTTTTTAAAATGACCCCTGCAGACGCCAAGTTTAGGAAATATGGCCATATTAGTATCTTGAATTTTTTTTTCTGGTGCAAAAAATGACCCTCGCAGACGCCTAGTTTAAGAGATATAGCCATTTTTGTGTTTTGAAGTTTTTTCTGGTGCATAAAGTGATCCCCGCAGAGGCCTAGTTTAGGAAATATGGCTATTTTTGTGTTTTTTGAATTTTCTTTTTCTGGTGCATAAAATGACCCACGCAGACGCCTAGTTTAAGAGATATAGCCATTTTTGTGTTTTGAAGTTTTTTCTGGTGCATAAAATGACCCCCGCAGACGCCAAGTTTAGGAAATATGGCCATTTTAATATTTAGAATTTTTTTTTTCTGGTGCATAAAATGACCCACGCAGACGCCTAGTTTAGGAGATGAAGCCATTTTAGTATTTTTGAAGTTTTTTCTGGTTCATAAAATGACTCCTGCAGCCGCCTAGTTTAGGAAATATGGCTAGTTTAGTATTTTGAATTTTTTTTTTCTGGTGCATAAAATGACCCACGTAGACGCCTAGGTTAGGAGATAAAGCCAGTTTTGTGTTTTGAGGTTTATTCTATTGCATGAAATGACCCCCGCAGACGCCTAGTTTAGGAGATATAGCCATTTTAGTATTTTGAAGTTTTTTCTGGTGCATAAAGTGATCCCCGCAGCGGCCTAGTTTAGGAAATATGGCCATATTTGTGTTTTTTGAATTTTCTTTTTCTGGTGCATAAAATGACCCACGCAGACGCCTAGTTTAAGAGATATAGCCATTTTTGTGTGTTGAAGTTTTTTCTGGTGCATAAAGTGATTCCCGCAGAGGCCTAGTTTAGGAAATATGGCCATTTTTGTGTTTTTTGAATTTTTATTTTCTGGTGCATAAAATGACCCCCGCAGACGCCTAGTTTAGGAGATATAGCCATTTTTGTGGTTTGAATTTTTTTTTTCTTGTGCATAAAATGACCCGCGCAGAAGCTTAGTTTAGGAGATATAGCCATTTTTGTGGTTTGAATTTTTTTTTCTGGTGCATAAAATGACCCCCGCGACGCCTATCTTAGGAGATATAGCCATTTAACTATTTTGATTTTCTATTTCTGGTGCATAAAATGACCCCCGCAGACGCCTAGTTTAAGAGATATAGAAATTTTTGTGTTTTGAAGTTTTTTCTGGTGCATAAAGTGATCCCCGCAGCGGCCTAGTTTAGGAAATATGGCCATATTTGTGTTTTTTGAATTTTCTTTTTCTGGTGCATAAAATGACCCACGCAGACGCCTAGTTTATGAGATATAGCCATTTTTGTGTTTTGAAGTTTTTTCTGGTGCATAAAGTGATTCCCGCAGAGGCCTAGTTTAGGAAATATGGCCATTTTTGTGTTTTTTGAATTTTTATTTTCTGGTGCATAAAATGACCCCCGCAGACGCCTAGTTTAGGAGATATAGCCTTTTTTGTGTTTTGAAGTTTTTTCTGGTGCATAAAATGACCCACGCAGACGCCTAGTTTTAGGAGATATAGCCATTTTAGTATTTTGAAGTTTTTTCTGGTGCATAAAATAAACCCTGCAGACGCCAAGTTTAGGAAATATGGCCATTTTAGTATTTTGACTTTTTTTTTTCTGGTGCATAAAATGACCCACGCAGAAGCCTGGTTTAAGGATAAAGCCATTTTTGTGGTTTGAATTTTTTTTTTCTGGTGCATAAAATGACCCGCGCAGAAGCTTAGTTTAGGAGATATAGCCATTTTTGTGGTTTGAATTTTTTTTTCTGGTGCATAAAATGACCCCCGAAACGCCTAGCTTAGGAGATATAGCCATTTTTGCGTTTTGAATTTTTTTTTCTGGTGCACAAAATGACCCCCAAAACGTCTAGTTTAGGAGATATCGCCATTTTAGTATTTTGGAATTTTGGTGCATAAAGTGACCCCCGCAACGCCTAGCTTTGGAGATATAGCCATTTAACTATTTTGATTTTCTATTTCCGGTGCATAAAATGACCCACGCAGACGCCTAGTTTAAGAGATATAGCCATTTTTTTGTTTTGAAGTTTTTTCTGGTGCATAAAGTGATCCCCGCAGAGGCCTAGTTTAGGAAATATGGCTATTTTTGTGTTTTTTGAATTTTCTTTTGCTGGTGCATAAAATGACCCACGCAGGCGCCTAGTTTAAGAGATATAGCCATTTTTGTGTTTTGAAGTTTTTTCTGGTGCATAAAATGACCCCCGCAGACGCCAAGTTTAGGAAATATGGCCATTTTAATATTTTGAATTTTTTTTTTCTGGTGCATAAAATGACCCACGCAGACGCCTTGGTTAGGAGATAAAGCCAGTTTTGTGTTTTGAGGTTTATTCTATTGCATAAAATGACCCCCGCAGACGACTAGTTTAGGAGATATAGCCATTGTGGTATTTTGAATTTTTTTCTGGTGCATAAAATGACCCCCGCAGACGCCAAGTTTAGGAAATTTGGCCATTTTAATATTTTGAATTTTTTTTTTCTGGCGCATAAAATGACCCCCGCAGACGCCTAGTTTTGGAGATATAACCATTTTAGTATTTTGGAATTTTGGTGCATAAAGTGACCCCCGCAACGCCTAGCTTAGGAGATATAGCGCTTTAACTATTTTGATTTTCTATTTCTGGTACACAAAATGACACCCGCAGGCGAATAGTTTAAGAGATATATCCATTTTTTGTGTTTTGAAGTTTTTTCTGGTGCATAAGGTGATCCCCGCAGAAGCCTAGTTTAGGAAATATGGCTATTTTAGTATTTTGATTTTTTTTTGTTCTGGTGCATAAAATGCCCCTCGCAGACGCCTAGTTTAGGAGATCTAGCCATTTTTGTGTTTTTTGAAGTTTTTTCTGGTGCATAAAATGACCCCCGCAGAAGCCTTGTTTATTAAATATGGTCATTTTGGTATTTTGAATTTTTTTTTTCTGGTGCATAAAATGACCCACGCAGACGCCTAGTTTAGGAGATGAAGCCATTTTAGTATTTTTGAAGTTTTTTCTGGTTCATAAAATGACTCCTGCAGCCGCCTAGTTTAGGAAATATGGCTAGTTTAGTATTTTGAATTTTTTTTTTCTGGTGCATAAAATGACCCACGTAGACGCCTAGGTTAGGAGATATAGCCATTTTTGTGTTTTGAAGTTTTTTATGGCGCATAAAATGACCCCTGCGGACGCCAAGTTTAGGAAATATGGCCATTTTAGTATTTTGAATTTCTTTTTTCTGGTGCATAAAATGACCCACGCAGACGCCTAGGTTAGGAGATATAGCCATTTTTGTGTTTTGAAGTTTTTTATGGCGCATAAAATGACCCCTGCGGACGCCAAGTTTAGGAAATATGGCCATTTTAGTATTTTGAATTTTTTTTTTTCTGGTGCATAAAATGACCCACGCAGAGGCCTAGTTTAAGAGATATAGCCATTTTTGTGTTTTGAAGTTTTTTCTGGTGCATAAAGTGATCCCCGCAGCGGCCTAGTTTAGGAAATATGGCCTTATTTGTGTTTTTTGAATTTTCTTTTTCTGGTGCATAAAATGACCCACGCAGACGCCTAGTTTAGGAGATATAGCCATTTTAGTATTTTGAAGTTTTTTTCTGGTGCATAAAATGACCCCCGCGGAAGCCTAGTTTTGGAAATATGGCCATTTCAATATTTTGAATTTCTTTTTTCTGGTGCATAAAATGACCCACGCAGACGCCTAGGTTAGGAGATATAGCCATTTTTGTGTTTTGAAGTTTTTTATGGCGCATAAAATGACCCCTGCGGACGCCAAGTTTAGGAAATATGGCCATTTTAGTATTTTGAATTTTTTTTTTCTGGTGCATAAAATGACCCACGCAGAGGCCTAGTTTAAGAGATATAGCCATTTTTGTGTTTTGAAGTTTTTTCTGGTGCATAAAGTGATTACCGCAGAGGCCTAGTTTAGGAAATATGGCCATTTTTGTGTTTTTTGAATTTTTATTTTCTGGTGCTTAAAATGACCCCCGCAGACGCCTAGTTTAGGAGATATAGCCATTTTAGTATTTTGAAGTTTTTTTCTGGTGCATAAAATGACCCCCGCGGAAGCCTAGTTTTGGAAATATGGCCATTTCAATATTTTGAATTTCTTTTTTCTGGTGCATAAAATGACCCACGCAGACGCCTAGGTTAGGAGATATAGCCATTTTTGTGTTTTGAAGTTTTTTATGGCGCATAAAATGACCCCTGCGGACGCCAAGTTTAGGAAATATGGCCATTTTAGTATTTTGAATTTTTTTTTTCTGGTGCATAAAATGACCCACGCAGAGGCCTAGTTTAAGAGATATAGCCATTTTTGTGTTTTGAAGTTTTTTCTGGTGCATAAAGTGATCCCCGCAGCGGCCTAGTTTAGGAAATATGGCCTTATTTGTGTTTTTTGAATTTTCTTTTTCTGGTGCATAAAATGACCCACGCAGACGCCTAGTTTAAGAGATATAGCCATTTTTGTGTTTTGAAGTTTTTTCTGGTGCATAAAGTGATTACCGCAGAGGCCTAGTTTAGGAAATATGGCCATTTTTGTGTTTTTTGAATTTTTATTTTCTGGTGCTTAAAATGACCCCCGCAGACGCCTAGTTTAGGAGATATAGCCATTTTTGTGTTTTGAAGTTTTTTCTGGTGCATAAAATGACCCCCGCAGACGCCTAGTTTTAGGAGATATAGCCATTTTAGTGTTTTGAAGTTTTTTATGGTTTTTAAAATGACCCCTGCAGACGCCAAGTTTAGGAAATATGGCCATATTAGTATCTTGAATTTTTTTTTCTGGTGCAAAAAATGACCCTCGCAGACGCCTAGTTTAAGAGATATAGCCATTTTTGTGTTTTGAAGTTTTTTCTGGTGCATAAAGTGATCCCCGCAGAGGCCTAGTTTAGGAAATATGGCTATTTTTGTGTTTTTTGAATTTTCTTTTTCTGGTGCATAAAATGACCCACGCAGACGCCTAGTTTAAGAGATATAGCCATTTTTGTGTTTTGAAGTTTTTTCTGGTGCATAAAATGACCCCCGCAGACGCCAAGTTTAGGAAATATGGCCATTTTAATATTTAGAATTTTTTTTTTCTGGTGCATAAAATGACCCACGCAGACGCCTAGTTTAGGAGATGAAGCCATTTTAGTATTTTTGAAGTTTTTTCTGGTTCATAAAATGACTCCTGCAGCCGCCTAGTTTAGGAAATATGGCTAGTTTAGTATTTTGAATTTTTTTTTTCTGGTGCATAAAATGACCCACGTAGACGCCTAGGTTAGGAGATAAAGCCAGTTTTGTGTTTTGAGGTTTATTCTATTGCATGAAATGACCCCCGCAGACGCCTAGTTTAGGAGATATAGCCATTTTAGTATTTTGAAGTTTTTTCTGGTGCATAAAGTGATCCCCGCAGCGGCCTAGTTTAGGAAATATGGCCATATTTGTGTTTTTTGAATTTTCTTTTTCTGGTGCATAAAATGACCCACGCAGACGCCTAGTTTAAGAGATATAGCCATTTTTGTGTGTTGAAGTTTTTTCTGGTGCATAAAGTGATTCCCGCAGAGGCCTAGTTTAGGAAATATGGCCATTTTTGTGTTTTTTGAATTTTTATTTTCTGGTGCATAAAATGACCCCCGCAGACGCCTAGTTTAGGAGATATAGCCATTTTTGTGGTTTGAATTTTTTTTTTCTTGTGCATAAAATGACCCGCGCAGAAGCTTAGTTTAGGAGATATAGCCATTTTTGTGGTTTGAATTTTTTTTTCTGGTGCATAAAATGACCCCCGAAACGCCTAGCTTAGGAGATATAGCCATTTTTGCGTTTTGAATTTTTTTTTCTGGTGCACAAAATGACCCCCAAAACGCCTAGTTTAGGAGATATCGCCATTTTAGTATTTTGGAATTTTGGTGCATAAAGTGACCCCCGCAACGCCTAGCTTTGGAGATATAGCCATTTAACTATTTTGATTTTCTATTTCCGGTGCATAAAATGACCCACGCAGACGCCTAGTTTAAGAGATATAGCCATTTTGGTATTTTGAATTTTTTTCTGGTGCATAAAATGACCCCCGCAGACGCCAAGTTTAGGAAATTTGGCCATTTTAATATTTAGAATTTTTTTTTTCTGGCGCATAAAATGACCCCCGCAGACGCCTAGTTTTGGAGATATAACCATTTTAGTATTTTGGAATTTTGGTGCATAAAGTGACCCCCGCAACGCCTAGCTTAGGAGATATAGCCATTTAACTATTTTGATTTTCTATTTCTGGTACACAAAATGACACCCGCAGACGAATAGTTTAAGAGATATATCCATTTTTTGTGTTTTGAAGTTTTTTCTGGTGCATAAGGTGATCCCCGCAGAAGCCTAGTTTAGGAAATATGGCTATTTTAGTATTTTGATTTTTTTTTGTTCTGGTGCATAAAATGACCCAGGCATACGCCTAGGGTAGGAGATATAGCCATTTTTGTGTTTTGAAGTTTTGAAGTTTTGAAGTGCATAAAATGCCCCTCGCAGACGCCTAGTTTAGGAGATCTAGCCATTGTTGTGTTTTTTGAAGTTTTTTCTGGTGCATAAAATGACCCCCGCAGAAGCCTTGTTTATTAAATATGGTCATTTTGGTATTTTGAATTTTTTTTTTCTGGTGCATAAAATGACCCACGCAGACGCCTAGTTTAGGAGATGAAGCCATTTTAGTATTTTTGAAGTTTTTTCTGGTTCATAAAATGACTCCTGCAGCCGCCTAGTTTAGGAAATATGGCTAGTTTAGTATTTTGAATTTTTTTTTTCTGGTGCATAAAATGACCCACGTAGACGCCTAGGTTAGGAGATAAAGCCAGTTTTGTGTTTTGAGGTTTATTCTATTGCATGAAATGACCCCCGCAGACGCCTAGTTTAGGAGATATAGCCATTTTAGTATTTTGAAGTTTTTTTCTGGTGCATAAAATGACCCCCGCGGAAGCCTAGTTTTGGAAATATGGCCATTTCAATATTTTGAATTTCTTTTTTCTGGTGCATAAAATGACCCACGCAGACGCCTAGGTTAGGAGATATAGCCATTTTTGTGTTTTGAAGTTTTTTATGGTGCATAAAATGACCAATGCGGACGCCAAGTTTAGGAAATATGGCCATTTTAGTATTTTGAATTTTTTTTTTCTGGTGCATAAAATGACCCACGCAGAGGCCTAGTTTAAGAGATATAGCCATTTTTGTGTTTTGAAGTTTTTTCTGGTGCATAAAGTGATCCCCGCAGCGGCCTAGTTTAGGAAATATGGCCTTATTTGTGTTTTTTGAATTTTCTTTTTCTGGTGCATAAAATGACCCACGCAGACGCCTAGTTTAAGAGATATAGCCATTTTTGTGTTTTGAAGTTTTTTCTGGTGCATAAAGTGATTACCGCAGAGGCCTAGTTTAGGAAATATGGCCATTTTTGTGTTTTTTGAATTTTTATTTTCTGGTGCATAAAATGACCCCCGCAGACGCCTAGTTTAGGAGATATAGCCATTTTTGTGTTTTGAAGTTTTTTCTGGTGCATAAAATGACCCCCGCAGACGCCTAGTTTTAGGAGATATAGCCATTTTAGTGTTTTGAAGTTTTTTATGGTTTTTAAAATGACCCCTGCAGACGCCAAGTTTAGGAAATATGGCCATATTAGTATCTTGAATTTTTTTTTCTGGTGCATAAAATGACCCTCGCAGACGCCTAGTTTAAGAGATATAGCCATTTTTGTGTTTTGAAGTTTTTTCTGGTGCATAAAGTGATCCCCGCAGAGGCCTAGTTTAGGAAATATGGCTATTTTTGTGTTTTTTGAATTTTCTTTTTCTGGTGCATAAAATGACCCACGCAGACGCCTAGTTTAAGAGATATAGCCATTTTTGTGTTTTGAAGTTTTTTCTGGTGCATAAAATGACCCCCGCAGACGCCAAGTTTAGGAAATATGGCCATTTTAATATTTTGAATTTTTTTTTTCTGGTGCATAAAATGACCCACGCAGACGCCTAGTTTAGGAGATGAAGCCATTTTAGTATTTTTGAAGTTTTTTCTGGTTCATAAAATGACTCCTGCAGCCGCCTAGTTTAGGAAATATGGCTAGTTTAGTATTTTGAATTTTTTTTTTCTGGTGCATAAAATGACCCACGTAGACGCCTAGGTTAGGAGATAAAGCCAGTTTTGTGTTTTGAGGTATATTCTATTGCATGAAATGACCCCCGCAGACGCCTAGTTTAGGAGATATAGCCATTTTAGTATTTTGAAGTTTTTTTCTTGTGCATAAAATGACCCCCGCGGAAGCCTAGTTTTGGAAATATGGCCATTTCAATATTTTGAATTTCTTTTTTCTGGTGCATAAAATGACCCACGCAGACGCCTAGGTTAGGAGATATAGCCATTTTTGTGTTTTGAAGTTTTTTACGGTGCATAAAATGACCCCTGCAGACGCCAAGTTTAGGAAATATGGCCATTTTAGTATTTTGAATTTTTTTTTTCTGGTGCATAAAATGACCCAGGCAGAGGCCTCGTTTAAGAGATATAGCCATTTTTGTGTTTTGAAGTTTTTTCTGGTGCATAAAGTGATCCCCGCAGCGGCCTAGTTTAGGAAATATGGCCATATTTGTGTTTTTTGAATTTTCTTTTTCTGGTGCATAAAATGACCCACGCAGACGCCTAGTTTAAGAGATATAGCCATTTTTGTGTTTTGAAGTTTGTTCTGGTGCATAAAATGATCCCCGCCGAGGCCTAGTTTAGGAAATATGGCCATATTTGTGTTTTTTGAATTTTCTTTTTCTGGTGCATAAAATGACCCACGCAGACGCCTAGTTTTAGGAGATATAGCCATTTTAGTATTTTGAAGTTTTTTCTGGTGCATAAAGTGATCCCCGCAGCGCCCTAGTTTAGGAAATATGGCCATATTTGTGTTTTTTGAATTTTCTTTTTCTGGTGCATAAAATGACCCAGGCAGAGGCCTAGTTTAAGAGATATAGCCATTTTTGTGTTTTGAAGTTTTTTCTGGTGCATAAAGTGATCCCCGCAGCGGCCTAGTTTAGGAAATATGGCCATATTTGTGTTTTTTGAATTTTCTTTTTCTGGTGCATAAAATGACCCACGCAGACGCCTAGTTTTAGGAGATATAGCCATTTTAGTATTTTGAAGTTTTTTCTGGTGCATAAAATAAACCCTGCAGACGCCAAGTTTAGGAAATATGGCCATTTTAGTATTTTGACTTTTTTTTTTCTGGTGCATAAAATGACCCACGCAGACGCCTAGTTTAAGGATAAAGCCATTTTTGTGTTTTGAAGTTTTTTCTGGTGCATAAAGTGATCCCCACAGAGGCCTGGTTTAGGAAATGTGGCCATTTTTGTGTTTTTTGAAATTTTTTTTTCTGGTGCACAAAATGACCCACGCAGACGCCTAGTTTAGGAGATATAGCCATTTTTGTGGTTTGAATTTTTTTTTCTGGTGCATAAAATGACCCCTGCGGAAGCCTAGTTTTGGAAATATGGCCATTTCCATATTTTGAATTTCTTAGGAGATATAGCCATTTTTGTGTTTTGAAGTTTTTTATGGTGCATAAAATGACCCCTGCAGACGCCAAGTTTAGGAAATATGGCCATTTTAGTATTTTGAATTTTTTTTTTCTGATGCATAAAATGACCCACGCAGAGGCCTAGTTTAAGAGATATAGCCATTTTTGTGTTTTGAAGTTTTTTCTGGTGCATAAAATGACCCCCGCGGAAGCCTAGTTTTGGAAATATGGCCATTTCAATATTTTGAATTTCTTTTTTCTGGTGCATAAAATGACCCACGCAGACGCCTAGGTTAGGAGATATAGCCATTTTTGTGTTTTGAAGTTTTTTACGGTGCATAAAATGACCCCTGCAGACGCCAAGTTTAGGAAATATGGCCATTTTAGTATTTTGAATTTTTTTTTTCTGGTGCATAAAATGACCCAGGCAGAGGCCTAGTTTAAGAGATATAGCCATTTTTGTGTTTTGAAGTTTTTTCTGGTGCATAAAATGACCCCCGCGGAAGCCTAGTTTTGGAAATATGGCCATTTCAATATTTTGAATTTCTTTTTTCTGGTGCATAAAATGACCCACGCAGACGCCTAGGTTAGGAGATATAGCCATTTTTGTGTTTTGAAGTTTTTTACGGTGCATAAAATGACCCCTGCAGACGCCAAGTTTAGGAAATATGGCCATTTTAGTATTTTGAATTTTTTTTTTCTGGTGCATAAAATGACCCAGGCAGAGGCCTAGTTTAAGAGATATAGCCATTTTTGTGTTTTGAAGTTTTTTCTGGTGCATAAAGTGATCCCCGCAGCGGCCTAGTTTAGGAAATATGGCCATATTTGTGTTTTTTGAATTTTCTTTTTCTGGTGCATAAAATGACCCACGCAGACGCCTAGTTTTAGGAGATATAGCCATTTTAGTATTTTGAAGTTTTTTCTGGTGCATAAAATAAACCCTGCAGACGCCAAGTTTAGGAAATATGGCCATTTTAGTATTTTGACTTTTTTTTTTCTGGTGCATAAAATGACCCACGCAGACGCCTAGTTTAAGGATAAAGCCATTTTTGTGTTTTGAAGTTTTTTCTGGTGCATAAAGTGATCCCCGCAGAGGCCTGGTTTAGGAAATGTGGCCATTTTTGTGTTTTTTGAAATTTTTTTTTCTGGTGCACAAAATGACCCACGCAGACGCCTAGTTTAGGAGATATAGCCATTTTTGTGGTTTGAATTTTTTTTTTCTGGTGCATAAAATGACCCGCGCAGAAGCTTAGTTTAGGAGATATAGCCATTTTTGTGGTTTGAATTTTTTTTTCTGGTGCATAAAATGACCCCTGCGGAAGCCTAGTTTTGGAAATATGGCCATTTCCATATTTTGAATTTCTTAGGAGATATAGCCATTTTTGTGTTTTGAAGTTTTTTATGGTGCATAAAATGACCCCTGCAGACGCCAAGTTTAGGAAATATGGCCATTTTAGTATTTTGAATTTTTTTTTTCTGATGCATAAAATGACCCACGCAGAGGCCTAGTTTAAGAGATATAGCCATTTTTGTGTTTTGAAGTTTTTTCTGGTGCATAAAGTGATCCCCGCAGCGGCCTAGTTTAGGAAATATGGCCATATTTGTGTTTTTTGAATTTTCTTTTTCTGGTGCATAAAATGACACACGCAGACGCCTAGTTTAAGAGATATAGCCATTTTTGAGTTTTGAAGTTTTTTCTGGTGCATAAAGTGATCCCAGCATAGGCCTAGTTTTGGAGATATAACCATTTTAGTGTTTTGGAATTTTGGTGCATAAAGTGACCCCCGCAACGCCTAGCTTTGGAGATATAGCCATTTAACTATTTTGATTTTCTATTTCTGGTGCATAAAATGACACACGCAGACGCCTAGTTTAGGAGATGTAGCCATTTTAGTATTTTTGAATTTTTTTCTGGTGCATAAAATGACCCCTGCAGAAGCCTAGTTTAGGAAATATGGCTAGTTTAGTATTTTGAATTTTTTTTTTCTTGCTGGTGCATAAAATGACCCCCGCAGACGACTAGCTTAGGAGATATAGCCATTTTAGTATTTTGAAGTTTTCTTTGGTGCATAAAATGACCCCCGCAGAAGCCTAGTTTAGGAAATATGGCCATTTTAATATTTTGAATTTTTTTTTTCTGGTGCATAAAATGACCCACGCAGACGCCTAGGTTAGGAGATATAGCCATTTTTGAGTTTTGAATTTTTTTTCTGGTGCATAAAATGACCCACGCAGACGCCTAGGTTAGGAGATATAGCCATTTTTGTGTTTTGAAGTTTATTCTGGTGCATAAAATGACCCCTGCAGACGCCAAGTTTAGGAAATATTGACATTTTAGTATTTTGAATTTTTATTTTTCTGGTGCTTAAAATGACCCCCGCGGACGCCTAGTTTAGGAGATAAAGCCATTTTTGTGTTTTGAAGTTTTTTCTGGTGCATAAAATGACCCCCGCAGACGCCAAGTTTGGGAAATATGGCTATTTTAATATTTTGAATTTTTTTTTTCTTTTGCATAAAATGACCCACGCAGAGGCCTAGTATAAGAGATATAGCCATTTTTGTGTTTTGAGTTTTTTTCTGGTGCATAAAGTGATCCCCGCAGAGGCCTAGTTTTGGAAATATGACCATTTTTGGGTTTTTTGAATTTTTTTTTTCTGGTGCATAAAATGACCCACGCAGACGCCTAGCTTAGGAGATATAGCCATTTTTGTGTTTTGAAGTTTTTTCTGGTGTATAAAATGACCCACGCAGACGCCTAGGTTAGGAGATATAGCCATTTTTGTGTTTTGAGGTTTATCCTGGTGCATAAAATGACCCCTGCAGACGCCAAGTTTAGGAAATATGGCCATTTTAGTATTTTGAATTTTTTTTTTTCTGGTGCATAAAATGACCCACGCAGAAGCCTAGTTTAAGAGATATAGCCATTGTTGTGTTTTGAATTTTTTTCTGGTGCATAAAGTGATCCCCGCAGAGGCCTAGTTTAGGAAATATGGCCCTTTTTGTGTTTTTTGAATTTTTTTTTTCTGGTGCATAAAATGACCCACGCAGACGCCTAGCTTAGGAGATATAGCCATTTTTGTGTTTTGAAGTTTTTTCTGGTGTATAAAATGACCCACGCAGACGCCTAGGTTAGGAGATATAGCCATTTTTGTGTTTTGAGGTTTATTCTGGTGCATAAAATGACCCCTGCAGACGCCAAGTTTAGGAAATATGGCCATTTTAGTATTTTGAATTTTTTTTTTTCTGGTGCATAAAATGACCCACGCAGACGCCTAGTTTAAGAGATATAGCCATTGTTGTGTTTTGAATTTTTTTCTGGTGCATAAAGTGATCCCCGCAGAGGCCTAGTTTAGGAAATATGGCCCTTTTTGTGTTTTTTGAATTTTTTTTTTCTGGTGCATAAAATGACCCCCGCAGACGCCTAGTTTAGGAGATATAGTCATTTTTGTGTTTTGAAGTTTTTTCTGGTGCATAAAATGACCCCCGCAGACGCCTAGTTTTAGGAGATATAGCCATTTTAGTATTTTGAAGTTTTTTCTGGTGCATATAATGACCCCTGCAGACTCCAAGTTTAGGAAATATGACCATTTTAGTATTTTGAATTTTTTTTTATGGTGCATAAAATGACCCCTGCAGACGCCAAGTTTATTAAATATGGCCATTTTAGTACTTTGAATTTTTTTTTTCTGGTGCATAAAATGACCCACGCAGACGCCTTGTTTAAGAGATATAGCCATTTTTGTGTTTTGAAGTTTTTTCTGGTGCATAAAGTGATCCCCGCAGAGGCCTAGTTTTGGAGATATAACCATTTTAGTATTTTAGAATTTGGTGCATGAAGTGACCCCCGCAACGCCTAGCTTAGGAGATATAGCCATTTAACTATTTTGATTTTCTATTTCTGGTGCATAAAATGACCCCCGCAGACGCCTAGTTTAAGAGATATTGCCATTTTTGTGTGTTGAAGTTTTTTCTGGTGCATAAAGTGATCCCCGCAGAGGCCTAGTTTAGGAAATATGGCTATTTTAGTATTTTGATTTTTTTTTGTTCTGGTGCATAAAATGACCCAGGCAGACGCCTAGGGTAGGAGATATAGCCATTTTTGTGTGTTGAAGTTTTTTCTGGTGCATAAAATGACCCCCGCAGAAGCCTTGTTTATTAAATATGGTCATTTTAGTATTTTGAATTTTTTTTTCTGGTGCATAAAATGACCCACGAAGACGCTTAGTTTAGGAGATGTAGCCATTTTAGTATTTCTGAAGTTTTTTCTGGTGCATAAAATGACCCCTGAAGACGCCTAGTTTAGGAAATATGGCTAGTTTAGTATTTTGATTTTTTTTTTTTTCTGGTGCATAAAATGACCCACGCAGACGCCAAGGTTAGGAGATAAACCCAGTTTTGTGTTTTGAGATTTATTCTGGTGCATAAAATGACCCCCGCAGACGACTAGTTTAGGAGATATAGCCATTTTAGTATTTTGAAGTTTTTCTGGTGCATAAAATGACCCCCGCAGAGGCCACGTTTAGGAAATATGGCCATTTTAATATTTTGAATTTTTTTTTTCTGGTGCATAAAATGACCCACGCAGACGCCTAGTTTTAGGAGATATAGCCATTTTTGTGTTTTGAAGTTTTTTCTGGTGTATAAAATGACCCACGCAGACGTCTAGGTTAGGAAATATATCCATTTTTGTGTTTTGAGGTTTATTCCGGTGCATAAAATGACCCCTGAAGGCGCCAAGTTTAGGAAATATGGCCCTTTTAGTATTTTGAATTTTTTTTTTCTGGTGCATAAAATGACCCACGCAGAGGCCTAGTTTAAGAGATATAGCCATTTTTGTGTTTTGAATTTTTTTCTGGTGCAGAAAGCGATCCCCGCAGAGGCCTAGTTTAGGAAATATGGCCCTTTTTGTGTTTTTTGAATTTTTTTTTCTGGTGCATAAAATGACCCCCGCAGACGCCTAGTTTAGGAGATATAGCCATTTTTGCGTTTTGAGTTTTTTTTTCTGGTGCACAAAATGACCCCCGAAACGCCTAGTTTAGGAGATATCGCCATTTTAGTACTTTGATTTTACTTTTCTGGTGCATAATTTGACCCCGCAGATGCCTAGTTTGGGAGATTTAGCCATTTTAGTATTTTGAATTTTTTTTTCTGGCGCATAAAATGACAGACGCCTAGTTTTGGAGATATAACCATTTTAGTATTTTAGAATTTTGGTGCATAAATTGACCCCCGCAACGCCTAGCTTAGGAGATATAGCCATTTAACTATTTTGATTTTCTATTTCTGGTGCATAAAATGACCCCGCAGACGCCTAGTTTAAGAGATATTGCCATTTTTGTGTGTTGAAGTTTTTTCTGGTGCATAAAGTGATCCCCGCAGAGGCCTAGTTTAGGAAATATGGCTATTTTAGTATTTTGATTTTTTTTTGTTCTGGTGCATAAAATGACCCATGCAGACGCCTAGGGTAGGAGATATGGCCATTTTTGTGTTTTGAAGTTTTTTCTGGTGCATAAAATGACCCCCGCAGAAGCCTTGTTTATTAAATATGGTCATTTTAGTATTTTGAATTTTTTTTTTCTGGTGCATAAAATGACCCACGAAGACGCTTAGTTTAGGAGATGTAGCCATTTTAGTATTTCTGAAGTTTTTTCTGGTGCATAAAAAGACCCCTGCAGACGCCTAGTTTAGGAAATATGGCTAGTTTAGTATTTTGAATTTTTTTTTTTCTGGTGTGTTTTTTGTGTTTTGGAGTTTTTTCTGGTGCATAAAATGACCCACGCAGACGCCTAGGTTAGGAGATAAAGCCAGTTTTGTGTTTTGAGGTTTATTCTATTGCATAAAATGATCCCCGCAGACGACTAGTTTAGGAGATATAGCCATTTTTGTGTTTTGAAGTTTTTTCTGGTGCATAAAGTGATCCCCGCAGAGGCCTAGTTTAGGAAATATGGCTATTTTAGTATTTTGATTTTTTTTTGTTCTGGTGCATAAAATGACCCATGCAGACGCCTAGGGTAGGAGATATGGCCATTTTTGTGTTTTGAAGTTTTTTCTGGTGCATAAAATGACCCCCGCAGAAGCCTTGTTTATTAAATATGGTCATTTTAGTATTTTGAATTTTTTTTGCTGGTGCATAAAATGACACACGCAGACGCCTAGTTTAGGAGATGTAGCCATTTTAGTATTTTTGAATTTTTTTCTGGTGCATAAAATGACCCCTGCAGACGCCTAGTTTAGGAAATATGGCTAGTTTAGTATTTTGAATTTTTTTTTTCTTGCTGGTGCATAAAATGACCCACGCAGACGCCTAGTTTAAGAGATATAGCCATTTTTGTGTTTTGAAGTTTTTTCTGGTGCATAAAGTGATCCCCGCAGAGGCCTAGTTTAGGAAATATGATCATTTTTGGGTTTTTTGAATTTTTTTTTTCTGGTGCATAAAATGACCCACGCAGTCTCCTAGGTTAGGAGATATAGCCATTTTTGAGTTTTGAATTTTTTTTCTGGTGCATAAAATGACCCACGCAGACGCCTAGGTTAGGAGATATAGCCATTTTTGTGTTTTGAAGTTTATTCTGGTGCATAAAATGACCCCTGCAGACGCCAAGTTTAGGAAATATTGACATTTTAGTATTTTGAATTTTGTTCTTTCCGGTGCATAAAATGACCCCCGCGGACGCCTAGTTTAGGAGATAAAGCCATTTTTGTGTTTTGAAGTTTTTTCTGGTGCATAAAATGACCCCCTCAGACGCCAAGTTTGGGAAATATGGCTATTTTTGGGTTTTTTGAATTTTTTTTTTCTGGTGCATAAAATGACACTCGCAGACGCCTAGCTTAGGAGATATAGCCAGTTTTGTGTTTTGAAGTTTTTTCTGGTGTATAAAATGACCCACGCAGACGCCTAGGTTAGGAGATATAGCCATTTTTGTGTTTTGAGGTTTATTCTGGTGCATAAAATGACCCCTGCAGACGCCAAGTTTAGGAAATATGGCCATTTTAGTATTTTGAATTTTTTTTTTCTGGTGCATAAAATGACCCACGCAGACGCCTAGTTTAAGAGATATAGCCATTTTTGTGTTTTGAATTTTTTTCTGGTGCATAAAGTGATCCCCGCAGAGGCCTAGTTTAGGAAATATGGCCCTTTTTGTGTTTTTTTTGAATTTTTTTTTTCTGGTGCATAAAATGACCCCCGCAGACGCCTAGTTTAGGAGATATAGCCATTTTTGTGTTTTGAAGTTTTTTCTTTTGCATAAAATGACCCCGCAGACGCCTAGGTTAGGAGATATAGCCATTTTTGTGTTTTGAGGTTTATTCTGGTGCATAAAATGACCCCTGCAGACGCCAAGTTTAGGAAATATGGCCATTTTAGTATTTTGAATTTTTTTTTTCTGGTGCGTAAAATGACCCACGCAGAGGCCTAGTTTAAGAGATATAGCCATTTTTGTATTTTGAATTTTTTTCTGGTGCATAAAATGACCCCTGCAGACTCCAAGTTTAGGAAATATGACCATTTTAGTATTTTGACTTTTTTTTTTATGGTGCATAAAATGACCCTGCAGACGCCAAGTTTAGGAAATATGGCCATTTTAGTATTTTGAATTTTTTTTTTCTGGTGCATAAAATGACCCACGCAGACGCCTAGTTTAACAGATATAGCCATTTTTGTGTTTTGAAGTTTTTCTGGTGCATAAAGTGATCCCCGCAGAGGCCTAGTTTAGGAAATATGGCTATTTTTGTGTTTTTTTAATTTTCTTTTTCTGGTGCATAAAATGACCCACGCAGACGCCTAGTTTAAGAGATATAGCCATTTTTGTGTTTTGAAGTTTTTTTCTGGTGCATAAAGTGATCCCCGCAGAGGCCTAGTTTAGGAAATATGGCCATTTTTGTGTTTTTTGAAATTTTATTTTCTGGTGCACAAAATGACCCACGCAGACGCCTAGTTTAAGAGATATAGCCATTTTTGGGTTTGAATTTTTTTTTTTCTGGTGCATAAAATGACCCCCGCAGACGCCTAGTTTAGAAGATATAGCCATTTTTGCGTTTTGAATTTTTTCTTGCTGGTGCACAAAATAACCCCCGCAGACGCCTAGTTTTGGAGATATAACAATTTTAGTATTTTAGAATTTTGGTGCATGAAGTGACCCCCGCAACGCCTAGCTTAGGAGATATAGCCATTTAACTCTTTTGATTTTCTATTTCTGGTGCATAAAATGACCCCCGCAGACGCCTAGTTTAAGAGATATTGCCATTTTTGTGTGTTGAAGTTTTTTCTGGTGCATAAAGTGATCCCCGCAGAGGCCTAGTTTAGGAAATATGGCTATTTTAGTATTTTGATATTTTTTTGTTCTGGTGCATAAAATGACCCAGGCAGACGCCTAGGGTAGGAGATATAGCCATTTTTGTGTTTTGAAGTTTTTTCTGGTGCATAAAGTGATCCCCATAGAAGCCTAGTTAAGGAAATATGGCCATTTTTGTGTTTTTTGAATTTTTTTTTCTGGTGCATGAAATGCCCCTCGCAGACGCCTAGTTTAGGAGATCTAGCCATTTTTGTGTTTTGGAGTTTTTTCTGGTGCATAAAATGACCCCCGCAGAAGCCTTGTTTATTAAATATGGTCATTTTAGTATTTTGAATTTTTTTTTCTGGTGCATAAAATGACCCACGAAGACGCTTAGTTTAGGAGATGTAGCCATTTTAGTATTTCTGAAGTTTTTTCTAGTGCATAAAATGATCCCTGAAGACGCCTAGTTTAGGAAATATGGCTAGTTTAGTATTTTGAATTTTTTTTTTCTGGTGCATAAAATGACCCCCGCAGAAGCCTAGTTTAGGAAATATGGCCATTTTTGTGTTTTTTGAAATTTTATTTTCTGGTGCACAAAATGACCCACGCAGACGCCTAGTTTAAGAGATATAGCCATTTTTGGGTTTGAATTTTTTTTTTCTGGTGCATAAAATGACCCCCGCAGACGCCTAGTTTAGAAGATATAGCCAGTATTGCGTTTTGAATTTTTTTTTCTGGTGCACAAAATGACCCCCGAAACGCCTAGTTTTGGAGATATCGCCATTTTAGTACTTTGATTTTACTTTTCTGGTGCATAATTTGACCCCGCATATGCCTAGTTTGGGAGATTTAGCCATTTTAGCATTTTGAATTTTTTTTTCTGGCGCATAAAATAACCCCCGCAGACGCCTAGTTTTGGAGATATAACCATTTTAGTATTTTAGAATTTTGGTGCATGAAGTGACCCCCGCAACGCCTAGCTTAGGAGATATAGCCATTTAACTATTTTGATTTTCTATTTCTGGTGCATAAAATGACCCCCGCAGACGCCTAGTTTAAGAGATATTGCCATTTTTGTGTGTTGAAGTTTTTTCTGGTGCATAAAGTGATCCCCGCAGAGGCCTAGTTTAGGAAATATGGCTATTTTAGTATTTTGATTTTTTTTTGTTCTGGTGCATAAAATGACCCAGGCAGACGCCTAGGGTAGGAGATATAGCCATTTTTGTGTTTTGAAGTTTTTTCTGGTGCATAAAGTGATCCCCATAGAGGCCTAGTTAAGGAAATATGGCCATTTTTGTGTTTTTTGAATTTTTTTTTCTGGTGCATGAAATGCCCCTCGCAGACGCCTAGTTTAGGAGATCTAGCCATTTTTGTGTTTTGGAGTTTTTTCTGGTGCATAAAATGACCCCCGCAGAAGCCTTGTTTATTAAATATGGTCGTTTTAGTATTTTGAATTTTTTTTTCTGGTGCATAAAATGACCCACGAAGACGCTTAGTTTAGGAGATGTAGCCATTTTAGTATTTCTGAAGTTTTTTCTAGTGCATAAAATGATCCCTGAAGACGCCTAGTTTAGGAAATATGGCTAGTTTAGTATTTTGAATTTTTTTTTTTCTGGTGCATAAAATGACCCCCGCAGAAGCCAAGTTTAAGAAATATGGCCATTTTAATATTTTGAATTTTTTTTTTCTGGTGCATAAAATGACCCACGCAGACGCCTAGGTTAGGAGATATAGCCATTTTTGTGTTTTGAAGTTTTTTATGATATATAAAGTGATCCCCGCAGAGGCCTAGTTTAGGAAATATGGCCATTTTTGTGTTTTTTGAATTTTCTTTTTCTGGTGCATAAAATGACCCACGCAGACGCCTAGTTTAAGAGATATAGCCATTTTTGTGTTTTGAAGTTTTTTCTGGTGCATAAAGTGATCCCCGCAGAGGCCTAGTTTAGGAAATATGGCCATTTTTGTGTTTTTTGAATTTTTTTTTTCTTTTGCATAAAATGACCCCCGCAGACGCCTAGTTTAGGAGATACAGCCATTTTTGTGTTTTGAAGTTTTTTCTGGTGCATAAAGTGATCCCCGCAGAGGCCTAGTTTAGGAAATATGACCATTTTTGGGTTTTTTGAATTTTTTTTTTCTGGTGCATAAAATGACCCCTGCAGACTCCAAGTTTAGGAAATATGGCCATTTTAGTATATCGACTTTTTTTTTTCTGGTGCATAAAATGACCCCTGAAGACGCCTAGTTTAGGAAATATGGCTAGTTTAGTATTTTGAATTTTTTTTTTCTGGTGCATAAAATGACCCCCGCAGAAGCCAAGTTTAAGAAATATGGCCATTTTAATATTTTGAATTTTTTTTTTCTGGTGCATAAAATGACCCACGCAGACGCCTAGGTTAGGAGATATAGCCATTTTTGTGTTTTGAAGTTTTTTATGATGTATAAAGTGATCCCCGCAGAGGCCTAGTTTAGGAAATATGGCCATTTTTGTGTTTTTTGAATTTTCTTTTTCTGGTGCATAAAATGACCCACGCAGACGCCTAGTTTAAGAGATATAGCCATTTTTGTGTTTTGAAGTTTTTTCTAGTGCATAAAATGATCCCTGAAGACGCCTAGTTTAGGAAATATGGCTAGTTTAGTATTTTGAATTTTTTTTTTTCTGTTGCATAAAATGACCCCCGCAGAAGCCAAGTTTAAGAAATATGGCCATTTTAATATTTTGAATTTTTTTTTTCTGGTGCATAAAATGACCCACGCAGACGCCAAGGTTAGGAGATATAGCCATTTTTGTGTTTTGAAGTTTTTTATGATATATAAAGTGATCCCCGCAGAGGCCTAGTTTAGGAAATATGGAAATTTTTGTGTTTTTTGAATTTTCTTTTTCTGGTGCATAAAATGACCCACGCAGACGCCTAGTTTAAGAGATATAGCCATTTTTGTGTTTTGAAGTTTTTTCTGGTGCATAAAGTGATCCCCGCAGAGGCCTAGTTTAGGAAATATGGCCATTTTTGTGTTTTTTGAATTTTTTTTTTCTTTTGCATAAAATGACCCCCGCAGACGCCTAGTTTAGGAGATATAGCCATTTTTGTGCTTTGAACTTTTTTCTGGTGCATAAAATGACCCCCGCAGACGCCTAGTTTTAGGAGATATAGCCATTTTTGTGTTTTGAAGTTTTTTCTGGTGCATAAAATGACCCCTGCAGACGCCAAGTTTAGGAAATATGGCCATTTTAGTATTTTGAAGTTTTTTCTGGTGCATAAAATGACCCCTGCAGACGCCAAGTTTAGGAAATATGGCCATTTTAGTATTTTGACTTTTTTTTTTTCTGGTGCATAAAATGATCCACGCAGACGCCTAGTTTAAGAGATATAGCCATTTTTGTGTTTTGAAGTTTTTTCTGGTGCATAAAGTTATCCCCGCTGAGGCCTGGTTTAGGAAATATGGCCATTTTTGTGTTTTTTGAAATTTTTTTTTCTGGTGCACAAAATGAGCCACGCAGACGCCTAGTTTAGGAGATATAGCCATTTTTGTGTTTTGAAGTTTTTTCTGCTGCATAAAGTGATCCCCGCAGAGGCCTAGTTTAGGAAATATGACCATTTTTGGGTTTTTTGAATTTTTTTTTTCTGGTGCATAAAATGACCCCTGCAGACTCCAAGTTTAGGAAATATGGCCATTTTAGTATATCGACTTTTTTTTTTTCTGGTGCATAAAATGACCCCTGAAGACGCCTAGTTTAGGAAATATGGCTAGTTTAGTATTTTGAATTTTTTTTTTCTGGTGCATAAAATGACCCCCGCAGAAGCCAAGTTTAAGAAATATGGCCATTTTAATATTTTGAATTTTTTTTTTCTGATGCATAAAATGACCCACGCAGAGGCCTAGGTTAGGAGATATAGCCATTTTTGTGTTTTGAAGTTTTTTATGATGTATAAAGTGATCCCCGCAGAGGCCTAGTTTAGGAAATGTGGCCATTTTTGTGTTTTTTGAATTTTCTTTTTCTGGTGCATAAAATGACCCACGCAGACGCCTAGTTTAAGAGATATAGCCATTTTTGTGTTTTGAAGTTTTTTCTGGTGCATAAAGTGATCCCCGCAGAGGCCTAGTTTAGGAAATATGGCCATTTTTGTGTTTTTTGAAATTTTTTTTTCTGGTGCGCAAAATGACCCACGCAGACGCCTAGTTTAGGAGATATAGCCATTTTTGGGTTTGAATTTTTTTTTTCTGGTGCATAAAATGACCCCCGCAGACGCCTAGTTTAGGAGATATAGCCATTTTTGCGTTTTGAATTTTTTTTTCTGGTGCACAAAATGACCCCCGAAACGCCTAGTTTAGGAGATATCGCCATTTTAGTACTTTGATTTTAATTTTCTGGTGCATAATTTGACCCCGCAGATGCCTAGTTTGGGAGATTTAGCCATTTTAGTATTTTGAATTTTTTTCTGGTGCATAAAATGACCCCCGCAGACGCCTAGTTTTAGGAGATATAGCCATTTTTGTGTTTTGAAGTTTTTTCTGGCGCATAAAATAACCCCCGCAGACGCCTAGTTTTGGAGATATAACCATTTTAGTATTTTAGAATTTTGGTGCATAAAGTGACCCCCGCAACGCCTAGCTTAGGAGATATAGCCATTTAACTATTTTGATTTTCTATTTCTGGTGCATAAAATGACCCCCGCAGACGCCTAGTTTAAGAGATATTGCCATTTTTGTGTGTTGAAGTTTTTTCTGGTGCATAAAGTGATCCCCGCAGAGGCCTAGTTAAGGAAATATGGCCATTTTTGTGTTTTTTGAATTTTTTTTTCTGCTGCATAAAATGCCCCTCGCAGACGCCTAGTTTAGGAGATCTAGCCATTTTAGTGTTTTGAAGTTTTTTCTGGTGCATAAAATGACCCCCGCAGAAGCCTTGTTTATTAAATATGGTCATTTTAGTATTTTGAATTTTTTTTTTCTGGTGCATAAAATGACCCACGAAGACGCTTAGTTTAGGAGATGTAGCCATTTTAGTATTTCTGAAGTTTTTTCTGGTGCATAAAATGACCCCTGCAGACGCCTAGTTTAGGAAATATGGCCAGTTTAGTATTTTGAATTTTTTTTTTTCTGGTGCATAAAATGACCCACGCAAACGCCTAGGTTAGGAGATATAGCCATTTTTGTGTTTTGGAGTTTTTTCTGGTGCATAAAATGACCCACGCAGACGCCTAGGTTAGGAGATAAAGCCAGTTTTGTGTTGTGAGGTTTATTCTATTGCATAAAATGATCCCCGCAGACGACTAGTTTAGGAGATATAACCATTTTAGTATTTTGAAGTCTTTTCTGGTGCATAAAATGACCCCCGCAGAAGCCAAGTTTAGGAAATATGGCCATTTTAATATTTTGAATTTTTTTTTTCTGGTGCATAAAATGACCCACGCAGACGCCTAGGTTAGGAGATATAGCCATTTTTGTGTTTTGAAGTTTTTTATGATGCATAAAATGACCCCTGCAGACGTCAAGTTTAGGAAATATGGCCATTTTAGTATTTTGAATTTTTTCTTTTCTGGTGCATAAAATGATCCACGCAGACGCCTAGTTTAAGAGATATAGCCATTTTTGTGTTTTTTGAATTTTTTTTTTCTGGTGCATAAAATGACCCCCGCAGACGCCTAGTTTAGGAGATATAGCCATTTTTGTGTTTTGAAGTTTTTTCTGGTGCATAAAATGACCCCCGCAGACGCCTAGTTTTAGGAGATATAGCCATTTTAGAATTTTGAAGTTTTTTCTGGTGCATAAAATGACCCACGCAGACGCCTAGGTTAGGAGATATAGCCATTTTTGTGTTTTGAAGTTTTTTATGATGCATAAAATGACCCCTGCAGACGTCAAGTTTAGGAAATATGGCCATTTTAGTATTTTGAATTTTTTCTTTTCTGGTGCATAAAATGATCCACGCAGACGCCTAGTTTAAGAGATATAGCCATTTTTGTGTTTTTTGAATTTTTTTTTTCTGGTGCATAAAATGACCCCCGCAGACGCCTAGTTTAGGAGATATAGCCATTTTTGTGTTTTGAAGTTTTTTCTGGTGCATAAAATGACCCCCGCAGACGCCTAGTTTTGGAGATATAACCATTTTAGTATTTTAGAATTTGGTGCATGAAGTGACCCCCGCAACGCCTAGCTTAGGAGATATAGCCATTTAACTTTTTTGATTTTCTATTTCTGGTGCATAAAATGACCCCCGCAGACGCCTAGTTTAAGAGATATTGCCATTTTTGTGTGTTGAAGTTTTTTCTGGTGCATAAAGTGATCCCCGCAGAGGCCTAGTTTAGGAAATATGGCTATTTTAGTATTTTGATTTTTTTTTGTTCTGGTGCATAAAATGACCCAGGCAGACGCCTAGGGTAGGAGATATAGCCATTTTTGTGTGTTGAAGTTTTTTCTGGTGCATAAAATGACCCCCGCAGAAGCCTTGTTTATTAAATATGGTCATTTTAGTATTTTGAATTTTTTTTTCTGGTGCATAAAATGACCCACGAAGACGCTTAGTTTAGGAGATGTAGCCATTTTAGTATTTCTGAAGTTTTTTCTGGTGCATAAAATGACCCCTGAAGACGCCTAGTTTAGGAAATATGGCTAGTTTAGTATTTTGAATTTTTTTTTTTCTGGTGCATAAAATGACCCACGCAGACGCCTATGTTAGGAGATATAGCCATTTTTGTGTTTTGAAGTTTTTTCTGGTGCATAAAATGACCCACGCAGACGCCTAGGTTAGGAGATAAACCCAGTTTTGTGTTTTGAGATTTATTCTGGTGCATAAAATGACCCCCGCAGACGACTAGTTTAGGAGATATAGCCATTTTAGTATTTTGAAGTTTTTCTGGTGCATAAAATGACCCCCGCAGAGGCCAAGTTTAGGAAATATGGCCATTTTAATATTTTGAATTTTTTTTTTCTGGTGCATAAAATGACCCACGCAGACGCCTAGTTTTAGGAGATATAGCCATTTTTGTGTTTTGAAGTTTTTTCTGGTGTATAAAATGAACCACGCAGACGTCTAGGTTAGGAGATATATCCATTTTTGTGTTTTGAGGTTTATTCTGGTGCATAAAATGACCCCTGAAGACGCCAAGTTTAGGAAATATGGCCATTTTAGTATTTTGAATTTTTTTTTTCTGGTGCATAAAATGACCCACGCAGAGGCCTAGTTTAAGAGATATAGCCATTTTTGTGTTTTGAATTTTTTTCTGGTGCAGAAAGTGATCCCCGCAGAGGCCTAGTTTAGGAAATATGGCTATTTTAGTATTTTGATTTTTTTTTGTTCTGGTGCATAAAATGACCCATGCAGACGCCTAGGGTAGGAGATATGGCCATTTTTGTGTTTTGAAGTTTTTTCTGGTGCATAAAATGACCCCCGCAGAAGCCTTGTTTATTAAATATGGTCATTTTAGTATTTTGAATTTTTTTTTTCTGGTGCATAAAATGACCCACGAAGACGCTTAGTTTAGGAGATGTAGCCATTTTAGTATTTCTGAAGTTTTTTCTGGTGCATAAAATGACCCCTGCAGACGCCTAGTTTAGGAAATATGGCTAGTTTAGTATTTTGAATTTTTTTTTTTCTGGTGTGTTTTTTGTGTTTTGGAGTTTTTTCTGGTGCATAAAATGACCCACGCAGACGCCTAGGTTAGGAGATAAAGCCAGTTTTGTGTTTTGAGGTTTATTCTATTGCATAAAATGATCCCCGCAGACGACTAGTTTAGGAGATATAGCCATTTTAGTATTTTGAAGTTTTTTCTGGTGCATAAAATGACCCCCGCAGAAGCCAAGTTTAGGAAATATGGCCATTTTAATATTTTGAATTTTTTTTTTCTGGTGCATAAAATGACCCACGCAGACGCCTAGGTTTGGAGATATAGCCATTTCTGTGTTTTGAAGTTTTTTATGATGCATAAAATGACCCCTGCAGACGTCAAGTTTAGGAAATATGGCCATTTTAGTATTTTGAATTTTTTCTTTTCTGGTGCATAAAATGACCCACGCAGACGCCTAGTTTAAGAGATATAGCCATTTTTGTGTTTTGAAGTTTTTTCTGGTGCATAAAGTGATCCCCGCAGAGGCCTAGTTTAGGAAATATGGCCATTTTTGTGTTTTTTGAATTTTTTTTTTCTTTTGCATAAAATGATCCACGCAGACGCCTAGTTTAAGAGATATAGCCATTTTTGTGTTTTGAAGTTTTTTCTGGTGCATAAAATGACCCCTGCAGACGCCAAGTTTAGGAAATATGGCCATTTTAGTATTTTGACTTTTTTTTTTCTGGTGCATAAAATGATCCACGCAGACGCCTAGTTTAAGAGATATAGCCATTTTTGTGTTTTGAAGTTTTTTCTGGTGCATAAACTTATCCCCGCAGAGGCCTGGTTTAGGAAATATGGCCATTTTTGTGTTTTTTGAAATTTTTTTTTCTGGTGCACAAAATGACCCACGCAGACGCCTAGTTTAGGAGATATAGCCATTTTTGTGTTTTGAAGTTTTTTCTGGTGCATAAAGTGATCCCCGCAGAGGCCTAGTTTAGGAAATATGATCATTTTTGGGTTTTTTGAATTTTTTTTTTCTGGTGCATAAAATGACCCACGCAGTCTCCTAGGTTAGGAGATATAGCCATTTTTGAGTTTTGAATTTTTTTTCTGGTGCATAAAATGACCCACGCAGACGCCTAGGTTAGGAGATATAGCCATTTTTGTGTTTTGAAGTTTATTCTGGTGCATAAAATGACCCCTGCAAACGCCAAGTTTAGGAAATATTGACATTTTAGTATTTTGAATTTTGTTTTTTCCGGTGCATAAAATGACCCCCGCGGACGCCTAGTTTAGGAGATAAAGCCATTTTTGTGTTTTGAAGTTTTTTCTGGTGCATAAAATGACCCCCGCAGACGCCAAGTTTGGGAAATATGGCTATTTTAGTATTTTGAATTTTTTTTTTCTGGTGCATAAAATGACACACGCAGAGGCCTAGTTTAAGAGATATAGCCATTTTTGTGTTTTGAATTTTTTTCTGGTGCATAAAGTGATCCCCGCAGAGGCCTAGTTTAGGAAATATGACTATTTTTGGGTTTTTTGAATTTTTTTTTTCTGGTGCATAAAATGACACTCGCAGACGCCTAGCTTAGGAGATATAGCCATTTTTGTGTTTTGAAGTTTTTTCTGGTGTATAAAATGACCCACGCAGACGCCTAGGTTAGGAGATATAGCCATTTTTGTGTTTTGAAGTTTTTTCTGGTGCATAAAGTGATCCCCGCAGACGCCTAGTTTAGGAGATATAGCCATTTTTGTGTTTTGAACTTTTTCTGGTGCATAAAATGACCCCCGCAGACGCCTAGTTTTAGGAGATATAGCCATTTTAGTATTTTGAAGTTTTTTCTGGTGCATAAAATGACCCCTGCAGACGCCAAGTTTAGGAAATATGGCCATTTTAGTATTTTGACTTTTTTTTTTCTGGTGCATAAAATGATCCACGCAGACGCCTAGTTTAAGAGATATAGCCATTTTTGTGTTTTGAAGTTTTTTCTGGTGCATAAACTTATCCCCGCAGAGGCCTGGTTTAGGAAATATGGCCATTTTTGTGTTTTTTGAAATTTTTTTTTCTGGTGCACAAAATGACCCACGCAGACGCCTAGTTTAGGAGATATAGCCATTTTTGTGTTTTGAAGTTTTTTCTGGTGCATAAAGTGATCCCCGCAGAGGCCTAGTTTAGGAAATTTGATCATTTTTGGGTTTTTTGAATTTTTTTTTTCTGGTGCATAAAATGACCCACGCAGTCTCCTAGGTTAGGAGATATAGCCATTTTTGAGTTTTGAATTTTTTTTCTGGTGCATAAAATGACCCACGCAGACGCCTAGGTTAGGAGATATAGCCATTTTTGTGTTTTGAAGTTTATTCTGGTGCATAAAATGACCCCTGCAGACGCCAAGTTTAGGAAATATTGACATTTTAGTATTTTGAATTTTGTTTTTTCCGGTGCATAAAATGACCCCCGCGGACGCCTAGTTTAGGAGATAAAGCCATTTTTGTGTTTTGAAGTTTTTTCTGGTGCATAAAATGACCCCCGCAGACGCCAAGTTTGGGAAATATGGCTATTTTAGTATTTTGAATTTTTTTTTTCTGGTGCATAAAATGACCCACGCAGACGCCTAGTTTAACAGATATAGCCATTTTTGTGTTTTGAAGTTTTTTCTGGTGTATAAAATGACCCACGCAGACGCCTAGGTTAGGAGATATAGCCATTTTTGTGTTTTGAATTTTTTTCTGGTGCATAAAGTGATCCCCGCAGAGGCCTAGTTTAGGAAATATGACTATTTTTGGGTTTTTTGAATTTTTTTTTTCTGGTGCATAAAATGACACTCGCAGACGCCTAGCTTAGGAGATATAGCCATTTTTGTGTTTTGAAGTTTTTTCTGGTGTATAAAATGACCCACGCAGACGCCTAGGTTAGGAGATATAGCCATTTTTGTGTTTTGAGGTTTATTCTGGTGCATAAAATGACCCCTGCAGACGCCAAGTTTAGGAAATATGGCCATTTTAGTATTTTGAATTTTTTTTTTCTGGTGCATAAAATGACCCACGCAGACGCCTAGTTTAAGAGATATAGCCATTTTTGTGTTTTGAATTTTTTTCTGGTGCATAAAGTGATCCCCGCAGAGGCCTAGTTTAGGAAATATGGCCCTTTTTGTGTTTTTTGAATTTTTTTTTTCTGGTGCATAAAATGACCCCCGCAGACGCCTAGTTTAGGAGATATAGCCATTTTTGTGTTTTGAAGTTTTTTCTGGTGCATAAAATGACCCCCGCAGACGCCTAGTTTTAGGAGATATAGCCATTTTAGTATTTTGAAGTTTTTTCTGGTGCATAAAATGACCCCTGCAGACTCCAAGTTTAGGAAATATGACCATTTTAGTATTTTGACTTTTTTTTTTATGGTGCATAAAATGACCCTGCAGACGCCAAGTTTAGGAAATATGGCCATTTTAGTATTTTGAATTTTTTTTTTCTGGTGCATAAAATGACCCACGCAGACGCCTAGTTTAACAGATATAGCCATTTTTGTGTTTTGAAGTTTTTCTGGTGCATAAAGTGATCCCCGCAGAGGCCTAGTTTAGGAAATATGGCTATTTTTGTGTTTTTTTAATTTTCTTTTTCTGGTGCATAAAATGACCCACGCAGACGCCTAGTTTAAGAGATATAGCCATTTTTGTGTTTTGAAGTTTTTTTCTGGTGCATAAAGTGATCCCCGCAGATTCCTAGTTTAGGAAATATGGCCATTTTTGTGTTTTTTGAAATTTTATTTTCTGGTGCACAAAATGACCCACGCAGACGCCTAGTTTAAGAGATATAGCCATTTTTGGGTTTGAATTTTTTTTTTCTGGTGCATAAAATGACCCCCGCAGACGCCTAGTTTAGAAGATATAGCCATTTTAGTATTTTGAAGTTTTTTCTGGTGCATAAAATGACCCCTACAGACTCCAAGTTTAGGAAATATGGCCATTTTAGTATTTTGAATTTTTTTTTTCTGGTGCATAAAATGATCCACGCAGACGCCTAGTTTAAGAGATATAGCCATTTTTGTGTTTTGAAGTTTTTTCTGGTGCATAAACTTATCCCCGCAGAGGCCTGGTTTAGGAAATATGGCCATTTTTGTGTTTTTTGAAATTTTTTTTTCTGGTGCACAAAATGACCCACGCAGACGCCTAGTTTAGGAGATATAGCCATTTTTGTGTTTTGAAGTTTTTTCTGGTGCATAAAGTGATCCCCGCAGAGGCCTAGTTTAGGAAATATGATCATTTTTGGGTTTTTTGAATTTTTTTTTTCTGGTGCATAAAATGACCCACGCAGTCTCCTAGGTTAGGAGATATAGCCATTTTTGAGTTTTGAATTTTTTTTCTGGTGCATAAAATGACCCACGCAGACGCTTAGGTTAGGAGATATAGCCATTTTTGTGTTTTGAAGTTTATTCTGGTGCATAAAATGACCCCTGCAGACGCCAAGTTTAGGAAATATTGACATTTTAGTATTTTGAATTTTGTTTTTTCCGGTGCATAAAATGACCCCCGCGGACGCCTAGTTTAGGAGATAAAGCCATTTTTGTGTTTTGAAGTTTTTTCTGGTGCATAAAATGACCCCCGCAGACGCCAAGTTTGGGAAATATGGCTATTTTAGTATTTTGAATTTTTTTTTTTCTGGTGCATAAAATGACCCACGCAGAGGCCTAGTTTAAGAGATATAGCCATTTTTGTGTTTTGAATTTTTTTCTGGTGCATAAAGAGATCCCCGCAGAGGCCTAGTTTAGGAAATATGACTATTTTTGGGTTTTTTGAATTTTTTTTTTCTGGTGCATAAAATGACACTCGCAGACGCCTAGCTTAGGAGATATAGCCATTTTTGTGTTTTGAAGTTTTTTCTGGTGTATAAAATGACCCACGCAGACGCCTAGGTTAGGAGATATAGCCATTTTTGTGTTTTGAGGTTTATTCTGGTGCATAAAATGACCCCTGCAGACGCCAAGTTTAGGAAATATGGCCATTTTAGTATTTTGAATTTTTTTTTTCTGGTGCATAAAATGACCCACGCAGACGCCTAGTTTAAGAGATATAGCCATTTTTGTGTTTTGAATTTTTTTCTGGTGCATAAAGTGATCCCCGCAGAGGCCTAGTTTAGGAAATATGGCCCTTTTTGTGTTTTTTGAATTTTTTTTTTCTGGTGCATAAAATGACCCCCGCAGACGCCTAGTTTAGGAGATATAGCCATTTTTGTGTTTTGAAGTTTTTTCTGGTGCATAAAATGACCCCCGCAGACGCCTAGTTTTAGGAGATATAGCCATTTTAGTATTTTGAAGTTTTTTCTGGTGCATAAAATGACCCCTGCAGACTCCAAGTTTAGGAAATATGACCATTTTAGTATTTTGAATTTTTTTTTTCTGGTGCATAAAATGACCCACGCAGACGCCTAGTTTAACAGATATAGCCATTTTTGTGTTTTGAAGTTTTTCTGGTGCATAAAGTGATCCCCGCAGAGGCCTAGTTTAGGAAATATGGCTATTTTTGTGTTTTTTTAATTTTCTTTTTCTGGTGCATAAAATGACCCACGCAGACGCCTAGTTTAAGAGATATAGCCATTTTTGTGTTTTGAAGTTTTTTTCTGGTGCATAAAGTGATCCCCGCAGATTCCTAGTTTAGGAAATATGGCCATTTTTGTGTTTTTTGAAATTTTATTTTCTGGTGCACAAAATGACCCACGCAGACGCCTAGTTTAAGAGATATAGCCATTTTTGGGTTTGAATTTTTTTTTTCTGGTGCATAAAATGACCCCCGCAGACGCCTAGTTTAGAAGATATAGCCATTTTAGTATTTTGAAGTTTTTTCTGGTGCATAAAATGACCCCTACAGACTCCAAGTTTAGGAAATATGGCCATTTTAGTATTTTGAATTTTTTTTTTCTGGTGCATAAAATGATCCACGCAGACGCCTAGTTTAAGAGATATAGCCATTTTTGTGTTTTGAAGTTTTTTCTGGTGCATAAACTTATCCCCGCAGAGGCCTGGTTTAGGAAATATGGCCATTTTTGTGTTTTTTGAAATTTTTTTTTCTGGTGCACAAAATGACCCACGCAGACGCCTAGTTTAGGAGATATAGCCATTTTTGTGTTTTGAAGTTTTTTCTGGTGCATAAAGTGATCCCCGCAGAGGCCTAGTTTAGGAAATATGATCATTTTTGGGTTTTTTGAATTTTTTTTTTCTGGTGCATAATATGACCCACGCAGTCTCCTAGGTTAGGAGATATAGCCATTTTTGAGTTTTGAATTTTTTTTCTGGTGCATAAAATGACCCACGCAGACGCCTAGGTTAGGAGATATAGCAATTTTTGTGTTTTGAAGTTTATTCTGGTGCATAAAATAACCCCTGCAGACGCCAAGTTTAGGAAATATTGACATTTTAGTATTTTGAATTTTGTTTTTTCCGGTGCATAAAATGACCCCCGCGGACGCCTAGTTTAGGAGATAAAGCCATTTTTGTGTTTTGAAGTTTTTTCTGGTGCATAAAATGACCCCCGCAGACGCCAAGTTTGGGAAATATGGCTATTTTAGTATTTTGAATTTTTTTTTTCTGGTGCATAAAATGACCCACGCAGAGGCCTAGTTTAAGAGATATAGCCATTTTTGTGTTTTGAATTTTTTTCTGGTGCATAAAGAGATCCCCGCAGAGGCCTAGTTTAGGAAATATGACTATTTTTGGGTTTTTTGAATTTTTTTTTTCTGGTGCATAAAATGACACTCGCAGACGCCTAGCTTAGGAGATATAGCCATTTTTGTGTTTTGAAGTTTTTTCTGGTGTATAAAATGACCCACGCAGACGCCTAGGTTAGGAGATATAGCCATTTTTGTGTTTTGAGGTTTATTCTGGTGCATAAAATGACCCCTGCAGACGCCAAGTTTAGGAAATATGGCCATTTTAGTATTTTGAATTTTTTTTTTCTGGTGCATAAAATGACCCACGCAGACGCCTAGTTTAAGAGATATAGCCATTTTTGTGTTTTGAATTTTTTTCTGGTGCATAAAGTGATCCCCGCAGAGGCCTAGTTTAGGAAATATGGCCCTTTTTGTGTTTTTTGAATTTTTTTTTTCTGGTGCATAAAATGACCCCCGCAGACGCCTAGTTTAGGAGATATAGCCATTTTTGTGTTTTGAAGTTTTTTCTGGTGCATAAAATGACCCCCGCAGACGCCTAGTTTTAGGAGATATAGCCATTTTAGTATTTTGAAGTTTTTTCTGGTGCATAAAATGACCCCTGCAGACTCCAAGTTTAGGAAATATGACCATTTTAGTATTTTGACTTTTTTTTTATGGTGCATAAAATGACCCTGCAGACGCCAAGTTTAGGAAATATGGCCATTTTAGTATTTTGAATTTTTTTTTTCTGGTGCATAAAATGACCCACGCAGACGCCTAGTTTAACAGATATAGCCATTTTTGTGTTTTGAAGTTTTTCTGGTGCATAAAGTGATCCCCGCAGAGGCCTAGTTTAGGAAATATGGCTATTTTTGTGTTTTTTTAATTTTCTTTTTCTGGTGCATAAAATGACCCACGCAGACGCCTAGTTTAAGAGATATAGCCATTTTTGTGTTTTGAAGTTTTTTTCTGGTGCATAAAGTGATCCCCGCAGATTCCTAGTTTAGGAAATATGGCCATTTTTGTGTTTTTTGAAATTTTATTTTCTGGTGCACAAAATGACCCACGCAGACGCCTAGTTTAAGAGATATAGCCATTTTTGGGTTTGAATTTTTTTTTTCTGGTGCATAAAATGACCCCTGCAGACTCCAAGTTTAGGAAATATGGCCATTTTAGTATTTTGAATTTTTTTTTTCTGGTGCATAAAATGATCCCCGCAGACGCCTAGGATAGGAGATATAGCCATTTTTGTGTTTTGAGGCTTATTCTGGTGCATAAAATGACCCCCGAAGAGGACTAGGTAAGGAGATATAGCCATTTTAGTATTTTTGAAGTTTTTTCTGGTGCATAAAATGACCCACGCAGACGCCTAGTTTAACAGATATAGCCATTTTTGTGTTTTGAAGTTTTTCTGGTGCATAAAGTGATCCCCGCAGAGGCCTAGTTTAGGAAATATGGCTATTTTTGTGTTTTTTTAATTTTCTTTTTCTGGTGCATAAAATGACCCACGCAGACGCCTAGTTTAAGAGATATAGCCATTTTTGTGTTTTGAATTTTTTTCTGGTGCATAAAGTGATCCCCGCAGAGGCCTAGTTTAGGAAATATGGCCCTTTTTGTGTTTTTTGAATTTTTTTTTTCTGGTGCATAAAATGACCCCCGCAAACGCCTAGTTTTGGAGATATAGCCATTTTTGTGTTTTGAAGTTTTTTCTGGTGCATAAAATGACCCCCGCAAACGCCTAGTTTTAGGAGATATAGCCATTTTAGTATTTTGAAGTTTTTTCTGGTGCATAAAATGACCCCTGCAGACTCCAAGTTTAGGAAATATGACCATTTTAGTATTTTGACTTTTTTTTTTATGGTGCATAAAATGACCCTGCAGACGCCAAGTTTAGGAAATATGGCCATTTTAGTATTTTGAATTTTTTTTTTCTGGTGCATAAAATGACCCACGCAGACGCCTAGTTTAACAGATATAGCCATTTTTGTGTTTTGAAGTTTTTCTGGTGCATAAAGTGATCCCCGCAGAGGCCTAGTTTAGGAAATATGGCCATTTTTGTGTTTTTTGAAATTTTTTTTTCTGGTGCACAAAATGACCCCCTAAACGCCTAGTTTTGGAGATATCGCCATTTTAGTACTTTGATTTTACTTTTCTGGTGCATAATTTGACCCCGCATATGCCTAGTTTGGGAGATTTAGCCATTTTAGTATTTTGAATTTTTTTTTTCTGGTGCATAAAATGACCCACGCAGACGCCTAGTTTAACAGATATAGCCATTTTTGTGTTTTGAAGTTTTTTTCTGGTGCATAAAGTGATCCCCGCAGATTCCTAGTTTAGGAAATATGGCCATTTTTGTGTTTTTTGAAATTTTATTTTCTGGTGCACAAAATGACCCACGCAGACGCCTAGTTTAAGAGATATAGCCATTTTTGTGTTTTGAATTTTTTTCTGGTGCATAAAGTGATCCCCATAGAGGCCTAGTTAAGGAAATATGGCCATTTTTGTGTTTTTTGAATTTTTTTTTCTGGTGCATGAAATGCCCCTCGCAGACGCCTAGTTTAGGAGATCTAGCCATTTTTGTGTTTTGGAGTTTTTCTGGTGCATAAAATGACCCCCGCAGAAGCCTTGTTTATTAAATATGGTCATTTTAGTATTTTGAATTTTTTTTTCTGGTGCATAAAATGACCCACGAAGACGCTTAGTTTAGGAGATGTAGCCATTTTAGTATTTCTGAAGTTTTTTCTAGTGCATAAAATGATCCCTGAAGACGCCTAGTTTAGGAAATATGGCTAGTTTAGTATTTTGAATTTTTTTTTTCTTGTGCATAAAATGACCCCCGCAGAAGCCAAGTTTAAGAAATATGGCCATTTTAATATTTTGAATTTTTTTTTTCTGGTGCATAAAATGACCCACGCAGACGCCTAGGTTAGGAGATATAGCCATTTTTGTGTTTTGAAGTTTTTTATGATATATAAAGTGATCCCCGCAGAGGCCTAGTTTAGGAAATATGGCCATTTTTGTGTTTTTTGAATTTTCTTTTTCTGGTGCATAAAATGACCCACGCAGACGCCTAGTTTAAGAGATATAGCCATTTTTGTGTTTTGAAGTTTTTTCTGGTGCATAAAGTGATCCCCGCAGAGGCCTAGTTTAGGAAATATGGCCATTTTTGTGTTTTTTGAATTTTTTTTTTCTTTTGCATAAAATGACCCCCGCAGACGCCTAGTTTAGGAGATATAGCCATTTTTGTGTTTTGAACTTTTTTCGGGTGCATAAAATGACCCCCGCAGACGCCTAGTTTTAGGAGATATAGCCATTTTTGTGTTTTGAAGTTTTTTCTGGTGCATAAAATGACCCCTGCAGACGCCAAGTTTAGGAAATATGGCCATTTTAGTATTTTGAAGTTTTTTCTGGTGCATAAAATGACCCCTGCAGACGCCAAGTTTAGGAAATATGGCCATTTTAGTATTTTGACTTTTTTTTTTTCTGGTGCATAAAATGATCCACGCAGACGCCTGGTTTAAGAGATATAGCCATTTTTGTGTTTTGAAGTTTTTTCTGGTGCATAAAGTTATCCCCGCAGAGGCCTGGTTTAGGAAATATGGCCATTTTTGTGTTTTTTGAAATTTTTTTTTCTGGTGCACAAAATTAGCCACGCAGACGCCTAGTTTAGGAGATATAGCCATTTTTGTGTTTTGAAGTTTTTTCTGGTGCATAAAGTGATCCCCGCAGAGGCCTAGTTTAGGAAATATGACCATTTTTGGGTTTTTTGAATTTTTTTTTTCTGGTGCATAAAATGACCCCTGCAGACTCCAAGTTTAGGAAATATGGCCATTTTAGTATATCGACTTTTTTTTTTCTGGTGCATAAAATGACCCCTGAAGACGCCTAGTTTAGGAAATATGGCTAGTTAAGTATTTTGAATTTTTTTTTTCTGGTGCATAAAATGACCCCCGCAGAAGCCAAGTTTAAGAAATATGGCCATTTAAATATTTTGAATTTTTTTTTCTGGTGCATAAAATGACCCACGCAGACGCCTAGGTTAGGAGATATAGCCATTTTTGTGTTTTGAAGTTTTTTATGATGTATAAAGTGATCCCCGCAGAGGCCTAGTTTCGGAAATATGGCCATTTTTGTGTTTTTTGAATTTTCTTTTTCTGGTGCATAAAATGACCCACGCAGACGCCTAGTTTAAGAGATATAGCCATTTTTGTGTTTTGAAGTTTTTTCTGGTACATAAAGTGATCCCCGCAGAGGCCTAGTTTAGGAAATATGGCCATTTTTGTGTTTTTTGAAATTTTTTTTTCTGGTGCGCAAAATGACCCACGCAGACGCCTAGTTTAGGAGATATAGCCATTTTTGGGTTTGAATTTTTTTTTTCTGGTGCATAAAATGACCCCCGCAGACGCCTAGTTTAGGAGATATAGCCATTTTTGCGTTTTGAATTTTTTTTTCTGGTGCACAAAATGACCCCCGAAACGCCTAGTTTAGGAGATATCGCCATTTTAGTACTTTGATTTTACTTTTCTGGTGCATAATTTGACCCCGCAGATGCCTAGTTTGGGAGATTTAGCCATTTTAGTATTTTGAATTTTTTTCTGGTGCATAAAATGACCCCCGCAGACGCCTAGTTTTAGGAGATATAACCATTTTAGTATTTTAGAATTTTGGTGCATAAAGTGACCCCCGCATCGATTAGCTTAGGAGATATAGCCATTTAACTATTTTGATTTTCTATTTCTGGTGCATAAAATGACCCCCGCAGACGCCTAGTTTAAGAGATATTGCCATTTTTGTGTGTTGAAGTTTTTTCTGGTGCATAAAGTGATCCCCGCAGAGGCCTAGTTTAGGAAATATGGCTATTTTAGTATTTTGGTTTTTTTTTTGTTCTGGTGCATAAAATGACCCATGCAGACGCCTAGGGTAGGAGATATAGCCATTTTTGTGTTTTGAAGTTTTTTCTGGTGCATAAAGTGATCCCCGCAGAGGCCTAGTTAAGGAAATAGGGCCATTTTTGTGTTTTTTGAATTTTTTTTTCTGGTGCATAAAATGCCCCTCGCAGACGCCTAGTTTAGGAGATCTAGCCATTTTAGTGTTTTGAAGTTTTTTCTGGTGCATAAAATGACCCCCGCAGAAGCCTTGTTTATTAAATATGGTCATTTTAGTATTTTGAATTTTTTTTTTCTGGTGAATAAAATGACCCACGAAGACGCTTAGTTTAGGAGATGTAGCCATTTTAGTATTTCTGAAGTTTTTTCTGGTGCATAAAATGACCCCTGCAGACGCCTAGTTTAGGAAATATGGCCAGTTTAGTATTTTGAATTTTTTTTTTTCTGGTGCATAAAATGACCCACGCAAACGCCTAGGTTAGGAGATATAGCCATTTTTGTGTTTTGGAGTTTTTTCTGGTGCATAAAATGACCCACGCAGACGCCTAGGTTAGGAGATAAAGCCAGTTTTGTGTTGTGAGGTTTATTCTATTGCATAAAATGATCCCCGCAGACGACTAGTTTAGGAGATATAGCCATTTTAGTATTTTGAAGTTTTTTCTGGTGCATAAAATGACCCCCGCAGAAGCCAAGTTTAGGAAATATGGCCATTTTAATATTTTGAATTTTTTTTTTCTGGTGCATAAAATGACCCACGCAGACGCCTAGGTTAGGAGATATAGCCATTTTTGTGTTTTGAAGTTTTTTATGATGCATAAAATGACCCCTGCAGACGTCAAGTTTAGGAAATATGGCCATTTTAGTATTTTGAATTTTTTCTTTTCTGGTGCATAAAATGATCCACGCAGACGCGTAGTTTAAGAGATATAGCCATTTTTGTGTTTTTTGAATTTTTTTTTTCTGGTGCATAAAATGACCCCCGCAGACGCCTAGTTTAGGAGATATAGCCATTTTTGTGTTTTGAAGTTTTTTCTGGTGCATAAAATGACCCCCGCAGACGCCTAGTTTTAGGAGATATAGCCATTTTAGAATTTTGAAGTTTTTTCTGGTGCATAAAATGACCCCTGCAGACTCCAAGTTTAGGAAATATGGCCATTTTAGTATTTTGACTTTTTTTTTATGGTGCATAAAATGACCCCTGCAGACGCCAAGTTTAGGAAATATGGCCATTTTAGTATTTTGAATTTTTTTTTCTGGTGCATAAAATGATCCACGCAGACGCCTAGTTTAAGAGATATAGCCATTTTTGTGTTTTGAAGTTTCTTCTGGTGCATAAAGTGATCCCCGCAGAGGCCTAGTTTGGGAAATATGACCATTTTTGGGTTTTTTGAATTTTTTTTTTCTGGTGCATAAAATGCCCCTCGCAGACGCCTAGTTTAGGAGATCTAGCCATTTTAGTGTTTTGAAGTTTTTTCTGGTGCATAAAATGACCTCCGCAGAAGCCTTGTTTATTAAATATGGTCATTTTAGTATTTTGAATTTTTTTTTTCTGGTGCATAAAATGACCCACGAAGACGCTTAGTTTAGGAGATGTAGCCATTTTAGTATTTCTGAAGTTTTTTCTGGTGGATAAAATGACCCCTGCAGACGCCTAGTTTAGGAAATATGGCCAGTTTAGTATTTTGAATTTTTTTTTTCTGGTGCATAAAATGACCCACGCAAACGCCTAGGTTAGGAGATATAGCCATTTTTGTGTTTTGGAGTTTTTTCTGGTGCATAAAATGACCCACGCAGACGCCTAGGTTAGGAGATAAAGCCAGTTTTGTGTTGTGAGGTTTATTCTATTGCATAAAATGATCCCCGCAGACGACTAGTTTAGGAGATATAGCCATTTTAGTATTTTGAAGTTTTTTCTGGTGCATAAAATGACCCCCGCAGAAGCCAAGTTTAGGAAATATGGCCATTTTAATATTTTGAATTTTTTTTTTCTGGTGCATAAAATGACCCACGCAGACGCCTAGGTTAGGAGATAAAGCCAGTTTTGTGTTGTGAGGTTTATTCTATTGCATAAAATGATCCCCGCAGACGACTAGTTTAGGAGATATAGCCATTTTAGTATTTTGAAGTTTTTTCTGGTGCATAAAATGACCCCCGCAGAAGCCAAGTTTAGGAAATATGGCCAGTTTAGTATTTTGAATTTTTTTTTTTCTGGTGCATAAAATGACCCACGCAAACGCCTAGGGTAGGAGATATAGCCATTTTTGTGTTTTGGAGTTTTTTCTGGTGCATAAAATGACCCACGCAGACGCCTAGGTTAGGAGATAAAGCCAGTTTTGTGTTGTGAGGTTTATTCTATTGCATAAAATGATCCCCGCAGACGACTAGTTTAGGAGATATAGCCATTTTAGTATTTTGAAGTTTTTTCTGGTGCATAAAATGACCCCCGCAGAAGCCAAGTTTAGGAAATATGGCCATTTTAATATTTTGAATTTTTTTTTTCTGGTGCATAAAATGACCCACGCAGACGCCTAGGTTAGGAGATAAAGCCAGTTTTGTGTTGTGAGGTTTATTCTATTGCATAAAATGATCCCCGCAGACGACTAGTTTAGGAGATATAGCCATTTTAGTATTTTGAAGTTTTTTCTGGTGCATAAAATGACCCCCGCAGACGCCTAGTTTAGGAGATATAGCCATTTTTGTGTTTTGAAGTTTTTTCTGGTGCATAAAATGACCCCCGCAGACGCCTAGTTTTAGGAGATATAGCCATTTTAGAATTTTGAAGTTTTTTCTGGTACATAAAGTGATCCCCGCAGAGGCCTAGTTTAGGAAATATGACCATTTTTGGGTTTTTTGAATTTTTTTTTCTGGTGCATAAAATGACCCCTGCAGACTCCAAGTTTAGGAAATATGGCCATTTTAGTATATCGACTTTTTTTTTTCTGGTGCATAAAATGACCCCTGAAGACGCCTAGTTTAGGAAATATGGCTAGTTTAGTATTTTGAATTTTTTTTTTTCTGGTGCATAAAATGACCCCCGCAGAAGCCAAGTTTAAGAAATATGGCCATTTTAATATTTTGAATTTTTTTTTTCTGGTGCATAAAATGACCCACGCAGACGCCTAGGTTAGGAGATATAGCCATTTTTGTGTTTTGAAGTTTTTTATGATGTATAAAGTGATCCCCGCAGAGGCCTAGTTTAGGAAATATGACCATTTTTGTGTTTTTTGAATTTTCTTTTTCTGGTGCATAAAATGACCCACGCAGACGCCTAGTTTAAGAGATATAGCCATTTTTGTGTTTTGAAGTTTTTTCTGGTACATAAAGTGATCCCCGCAGAGGCCTAGTTTAGGAAATATGGCCATTTTTGTGTTTTTTGAAATTTTTTTTTCTGGTGCGCAAAATGACCCACGCAGACGCCTAGTTTAGGAGATATAGCCATTTTTGGGTTTGAATTTTTTTTTTCTGGTGCATAAAATGACCCCCGCAGACGCCTAGTTTAGGAGATATAGCCATTTTTGTGTTTTGAAGTTTTTTCTGGCGCATAAAATAACCCCCGCAGACGCCTAGTTTTGGAGATATAACCATTTTAGTATTTTAGAATTTTGGTGCATAAAGTGACCCCCGCATCGCCTAGCTTAGGAGATATAGCCATTTAACTATTTTGATTTTCTATTTCTGGTGCATAAAATGACCCCCGCAGACGCCTAGTTTAAGAGATATAACCATTTTAGTATTTTAGAATTTTGGTGCATAAAGTGACCCCCGCATCGCCTAGCTTAGGAGATATAGCCATTTAACTATTTTGATTTTCTATTTCTGGTGCATAAAATGACCCCCGCAGACGCCTAGTTTAAGAGATATTGCCATTTTTGTGTGTTGAAGTTTTTTCTGGTGCATAAAGTGATCCCCGCAGAGGCCTAGTTTAGGAAATATGGCTATTTTAGTATTTTGGTTTTTTTTTTGTTCTGGTGCATAAAATGACCCATGCAGACGCCTAGGGTAGGAGATATAGCCATTTTTGTGTTTTGAAGTTTCTTCTGGTGCATAAAGTGATCCCCGCAGAGGCCTAGTTTAGGAAATATGACCATTTTTGGGTTTTTTGAATTTTTTTTTTCTGGTGCATAAAATGCCCCTCGCAGACGCCTAGTTTAGGAGATCTAGCCATTTTAGTGTTTTGAAGTTTTTTCTGGTGCATAAAATGACCCCCGCAGAAGCCTTGTTTATTAAATATGGTCATATTAGTATTTTGAATTTTTTTTTTCTGGTGCATAAAATGACCCACGAAGACGCTTAGTTTAGGAGATGTAGCCATTTTAGTATTTCTGAAGTTTTTTCTGGTGCATAAAATGACCCCTGCAGACGCCTAGTTTAGGAAATATGGCCAGTTTAGTATTTTGAACTTTTTTTTTTCTGGTGCATAAAATGACCCACGCAAACGCCTAGGTTAGGAGATATAGCCATTTTTGTGTTTTGGAGTTTTTTCTGGTGCATAAAATGACCCACGCAGACGCCTAGGTTAGGAGATAAAGCCAGTTTTGTGTTGTGAGGTTTATTCTATTGCATAAAATGATCCCCGCAGACGACTAGTTTAGGAGATATAGCCGTTTTAGTATTTTGAAGTTTTTTCTGGTGCATAAAATGACCCCCGCAGAAGCCAAGTTTAGGAAATATGGCCATTTTAATATTTTGAATTTTTTTTTTCTGGTGCATAAAATGACCCACGCAAACGCCTAGGTTAGGAGATATAGCCATTTTTGTGTTTTGGAGTTTTTTCTGGTGCATAAAATGACCCACGCAGACGCCTAGGTTAGGAGATAAAGCCAGTTTTGTGTTGTGAGGTTTATTCTATTGCATAAAATGATCCCCGCAGACGACTAGTTTAGGAGATCTAGCCATTTAAGTGTTTTGAAGTTTTTTCTGGTGCATAAAATGACCCCCTCAGAAGCCTTGTT
The DNA here is from genome assembly GCA_963966105.1 of Volucella zonaria. Lineage (NCBI taxonomy): Eukaryota > Metazoa > Arthropoda > Insecta > Diptera > Syrphidae > Volucella > Volucella zonaria. Next base: position 1,507,633 of record CAWYQB010000254.1, on the reverse strand, counting down.
TATTAAATATGGTCATTTTAGTATTTAGAATTTTTTTTTTCTGGTGCATAAAATGACCCACGAAGACGCTTAGTTTAGGAGATGTAGCCATTTTAGTATTTCTGAAGTTTTTTCTGGTGCATAAAATGACCCCTGCTGACGCCAAGTTTAGGGAATATGGCCATTTTAGTATTTTGAATTTTTTTTTTTCTGGTGCATAAAATGACCCACGCAGAGGCCTAGTTTAAGAGATATAGCCATTTTTGTGTTTTGAAGTTTTTTCTGGTGCATAAAATGACCCCCGCAGACGCCTAGTTTTAGGAGATATAGCCATTTTAGTATTTTGAAGTTTTTTCTGGTGCATAAAATGACCCCTGCAGACGCCAAGTTTAGGAAATATGGCCATTTTAGTATTTTGAATTTTTTTTTTATGGTGCATAAAATGATCCACGCAGACGCCTAGTTTAAGAGATATAGCCATTTTTGTGTTTTGAAGTTTTTTCTGGTGCATAAAATGACCCCCGCAGACGCCTAGTTTTAGGAGATATAGCCATTTTAGTATTTTGAAGTTTTTTCTGGTGCATAAAATGACCCCTGCAGACGCCAAGTTTAGGAAATATGGCCATTTTAGTATTTTGAATTTTTTTTTTATGGTGCATAAAATGATCCACGCAGACGCCTAGTTTAAGAGATATAGCCATTTTTGTGTTTTGAAGTTTTTTCTGGTGCATAAAGTGATCCCCGCAGAGGCCTAGTTTTGGAAATATGGCTATTTTTGTGTTTTTTGAATTTTCTTTTTCTGGTGCATAAAATGACCCACGCAGACGCCTAGTTTAAGAGATATAGCCATTTTTGTGTTTTGAAGTTTTTTCTGGTGCATAAAATGACCCCCGCAGACGCCTAGTTTTAGGAGATATAGCCATTTTAGTATTTTGAAGTTTTTTCTGGTGCATAAAATGACCCCTGCAGACGCCAAGTTTAGGAAATATGGCCATTTTAGTATTTTGAATTTTTTTTTTATGGTGCATAAAATGATCCACGCAGACGCCTAGTTTAAGAGATATAGCCATTTTTGTGTTTTGAAGTTTTTTCTGGTGCATAAAGTGATCCCCGCAGAGGCCTAGTTTTGGAAATATGGCTATTTTTGTGTTTTTTGAATTTTCTTTTTCTGGTGCATAAAATGACCCACGCAGACGCCTAGTTTAAGAGATATAGCCATTTTTGTGTTTTGAAGTTTTTTCTGGTGCATAAAGTGATCCCCGCAGAGGCCTAGTTTAGGAAATATGGCCATTTTTGTGTTTTTTGAAATTTTTTTTTCTGGTGCATAAAATGACCCCCGCAGACGCCTAGTTTAGGAGATATAGCCATTTTTGCGTTTTGAATTTTTTTTTCTGGTGCACAAAATGACCCCCGAAACGCCTAGTTTAGGAGATATCGCCATTTTAGTACTTTGATTTTACTTTTCTGGTGCATAATTTGACCCCGCAGATGCCTAGTTTGGGAGATTTAGCCATTTTAGTATTTTGAAAATGACCCCCGCAGACGCCTAGTTTTGGAGATATAACAATTTTAGTATTTTAGAATTTTGGTGCATAAAGTGACCCCCGCAACGCCTAGCTTAGGAGATATAGCCATTTAACTATTTTGATTTTCTATTTCTGGTGCATAAAATGACCCCCGCAGACGCCTAGTTTAAGAGATATAGCCATTTTTGTGTTTTGAAGTTTTTTCTGGTGCATAAAGTGATCCCCGCAGAGGCCTAGTTTAGGAAATATGGCTATTTTAGTATTTTGATTTTTTTTTGTTCTGGTGCATAAAATGACCCATGCAGACGCCTAGGGTAGGAGATATAGCCATTTTTGTGTTTTGAAGTTTTTTCTGGTGCATAAAGTGATCCCCGCAGAGGCCTAGTTAAGGAAATATGGCCATTTTTGTGTTTTTTGAATTTTTTTTTCTGGTGCATAAAATGCCCCTCGCAGACGCCTAGTTTAGGAGATCTAGCCATTTTTGTGTTTTGAAGTTTTTTCTGGTGCATAAAATGACCCCCGCAGAAGCCTTGTTTATTAAATATGGTCATTTTAGTATTTCGAATTTTTTTTTTCTGGTGCATAAAATGACCCACGAAGACGCTTAGTTTAGGAGATGTAGCCATTTTAGTATTTCTGAAGTTTTTTCTGGTGCATAAAATGACCCCCGCAGAAGCCTAGTTTAGGAAATATGGCCATTTTAATATTTTGAAGTTTTTTTTTCTGGTGCATAAAATGACCCACGCAGAAGCCTAGGTTAGGAGATATAGCCATTTCTGTGTTTTGAAGTTTTTTATGGTGCATAAAATGACCACTGCAGACGTCGAGTTTAGGAAATATGGCCATTTTAGTATTTTGAATTTTTTCTTTTCTGGTGCATAAAATGACCCACGCAGACGCCTAGTTTAAGAGATATAGCCATTTTTGTGTTTTGAAGTTTTTTCTGGTGCATAAAGTGGTCCCCGCAGAGGCCTAGTTTAGGAAATATGGCCATTTTTGTGTTTTTTGAATTTTCTTTTTCTGGTGCATAAAATGAACCACGCAGACGCCTAGTTTAAGAGATATAGCCATTTTTGTGTTTTGAAGTTTTTTCTGGTGCATAAAGTGATCCCCGCAGAGGCCTAGTTTAGGAAATATGGCCATTTTTGTGTTTTGTGAATTTTTTTTTTCCTTTGCTTAAAATGACCCCCGCAGACGCCTAGTTTAGGAGATATAGCCATTTTTGTGGTTTGAATTTTTTTTTTCTGGTGCATAAAATGACCCCCGCAGACGCCTAGTTTAGGAGATATAGCCATTTTTGCGTTTTGAATTTTTTTTTCTTTTGCACAAAATGACCCCCGAAACGCCAAGTTTAGGTGATATCGCCATTTTAGTACTTTGATTTTCTTTTTCTGGTACATAATTTGACCCCGCAGATGCCTAGTTCAGGAGATTTAGCCATTTTAGTATTTTTAATTTTTTTTTCTGGTGCATAAAATGACCCCCGCAGACGCCTAGTTTTGGAGATATAACCATTTTAGTATTTTGGAATTTTGGTGCATAAAGTGACCCCCGCAACGCCTAGCTTAGGAGATATAGCCATTTAACTATTTTGATTTTCTATTTCTGGTGCATAAAATGACCCCAGCAGACGCCTAGTTTAAGAGATATAGCCATTTTTGTGTTTTTTGAATTTTTTCTGGTGCATAAAATGACCCCCGCAGAAGCCTTGTTTATTAAATATGGTCATTTTAGTATTTTGAATTTTTTTTTTCTGGTGCATAAAATGACCCACGCAGACGCCTAGTTTAGGAGATGTAGCCATTTTAGTATTTTTGAAGTTTTTTCTGGTGCATAATATGACCCCTGCAGACGCCCAGTTTAGGAAATATGGATAGTTTAGTATTTTCAATTTTTTTTTTTCTGGTGCATAAAATGACCCACGCAGACGCCTAGGTTAGGAGATATAGCCATTTTTGTGTTTTGAAGTTTTTTATGGTACATAAAATGACCCCTGCAGATGTCGAGTTTAGGAAATATGGCCATTTTAGTATTTTGAATTTTTTCTTTTCTGGTGCATAAAATGACCCACGCAGACGCCTAGTTTAAGAGATAGAGCCATTTTTGTGTTTTGAAGTTTTTTCTGGTGCATAAAGTGATCCCCGCAGAAGCCTGGTTTAGGAAATATGGCCATTTTTGTGTTTTTTGAAATTTTTTTTTCTGGTGCATAAAATGATCCACGCAGACGCCTAGTTTAAGAGATATAGCCATTTTTGTGTTTTGAAGTTTTTTCTAGAGCATAAAGTTATCCCCGCAGAGGCCTAGTTTAGGAAATATGGTCATTTTTGGGTTTTTTGAATTTTTTTTTCTGGTGCATAAAACGTCCCAAGCAGACGCCTAGTTTAGGAGATATAGCCATTTTTGCGTTTTGAATTTTTTTTTCTGGTGCACAAAATGACCCCCGAAACGCCTAGTTTAGGAGATATCGCCATTTTAGTACTTTGATTTTCTTTTTCTGATGCATAATTTGACCCCGCAGATGCCTAGTATAGGAGATATAGCCATTTTTGTGGTTTGAATTTTCTTTTCTGGTGCATAAAATGAACCCCGCAGACGAATAGTTTAGGAGATATAGCCATTTTTGTGGTTTGAATTTTTTTTTTCTGGTGCATAAAATGAAACCCGCAAACGCCTAGTTTAGGAGATATAACCATTTTTGCGTTTTGAATTTTTTTTTCTGGTGCACCAAATGACCCCCGAAACGCCTAGTTTAGGAGATATCGCCATTTTAGTACTTTGATTTTCTTTTTCTGGTACATAATTTGACCCCGCAGATGCCTAGTTCAGGAGATTTAGCCATTTTAGTATTTTGAATTTTTTTTTCTGGTGCATAAAATGACCCCGCAGACGCCTAGTTTTGGAGATATAACCATTTTAGTATTTTGGAATTTTGGTGCATAAAGTGACCCCCGCAACGCCTAGCTTAGGAGATATAGCCATTTAACTATTTTGATTTTCTATTTCTGGTGCATGAAATGACCCCCGCAGACGCCTAGATTAAGAGATATAGCCATTTTTGTATTTTTTGAAGTTTTTTCTGGTGCATAAAATGACCCCCGCAGAAGCCTTGTTTATTAAATATAGTCATTTTAGTATTTTGAATTTTTTTTTTCTGGTGCATAAAATGACCCTTGCAGACTCCAAGTTTAGGAAATATGGCCATTTTAGTATTTTGAATTTTTTTTTTTCTGGTGCATAAAACGACCCACGCAGACGCCTAGTTTAAGAGATATAGCCATTTTTGTGTTTTGAAGTTTTTTCTGGTGCATAAAGAGATCCCCGCAGAGGCCTAGTTTAGGAAATATGGAAATTTTTGCGTTTTTTGAATTTTTTTTTTTCTGGTGCATAAAATGACCCACGCAGACTCCTAGGTTAGGAGATATAGCCATTTTTGTGTTTTGAAGTTTTTTCTGGTGCATAAAATGACCCACGCAGACGCCTAGGTTAGGAGATATAGCCATTTTTGTGTTTTGAAGTTTTTTCTGGTGCATAAAGAGATCCCCGCAGAGGCCTAGTTTATGAAATATGGCCATTTTTGCGTTTTTTGAATTTTTTTTTTCTGGTGCATAAAATGACCCTCGCAGACGCCTAGTTTAGGAGATATAGCCATTTTAGTATTTTGAAGTTTTTTCTGGTGCATAAAATGACCCCTGCAGACTCCAAGTTTAGGAAATATGGCCATTTTAGTATTTTGACTTGTTTTTTTCTGGTGCATAAAACGACACACGCTGACGCCTAGTTTAAGAGATATAGCCATTTTTGTGTGTTGAAGTTTTTTCTGGTGCATAAAGTGAACCCCGCAGAGGCCTAGTTTAGGAAATATGGCCATTTTTGCGTTTTTAGAATTTTTTTTTTTCTGGTGCATAAAATGACCCACGCAGACTCCTAGGTTAGGAGATATAGCCATTTTTGTGTTTTGAAGTTTTTTCTGGTGCATAAAATGACCCACGCAGACGCCTAGGTTAGGAGATATAGCCATTTTTGTGTTTTGAAGTTTTTTCTGGTGCATAAAGAGATCCCCGCAGAGGCCTAGTTTATGAAATATGGCCATTTTTGCGTTTTTTTGAATTTTTTTTTTCTGGTGCATAAAATGACCCTCGCAGACGCCTGGTATAGGAGATATAGCCATTTTAGTATTTTGAAGTTTTTTCTGGTGCATAAAATGACCCCTGCAGACTCCAAGTTTAGGAAATATGGCCATTTTAGTATTTTGACTTTTTTTTTTCTGCTGCATAAAACGACACACGCTGACGCCTAGTTTAAGAGATATAGCCATTTTTGTGTGTTGAAGTTTTTTCTGGTGCATAAAGTGAACCCCGCAGAGGCCTAGTTTAGGAAATATGGCCATTTTTGCGTTTTTTGAATTTTTTTTTTCTGGTGCATAAAATGACCCTCGCTGACGCCTAGTTTAAGAGATACAGCCAATTTAGTATTTTGAATTTTTTAGTACTAGTGGATAAAATGACCCCCGCAGAAGCCTTTTTTAGGAAATATGGTCATTTTAGTATTTTGAATTTTTTTTTTCTGGTGCATAAAATGACCCATGCAGACGCCTAGGGTAGGAGATATAGCCATTTTTGTGTTTTGAAGTTTTTTCTGGTGCATAAAGTGATCCCCGCAGAGGCCTAGTTAAGGAAATATGGCCATTTTTGTGTCTTTTGAATTTTTTTTTCTGGTGCATAAAATGCCCCTCGCAGACGCCTAGTTTAGGAGATCTAGCCATTTTTGTGTTTTGAAGTTTTTTCTGGTGCATAAAATGACCCCCGCAGAAGCCTTGTTTATTAAATATGGTCATTTTAGTATTTCGAATTTTTTTTTTCTGGTGCATAAAATGACCCACGAAGACGCTTAGTTTAGGAGATGTAGCCATTTTAGTATTTCTGAAGTTTTTTCTGGTGCATAAAATGACCCACGCAGAAGCCTAGGTTAGGAGATATAGCCATTTTTGTGTTTTGAAGTTTTTTATGGTGCATAAAATGACCACTGCAGACGTCGAGTTTAGGAAATATGGCCATTTTAGTATTTTGAATTTTTTCTTTTCTGGTGCATAAAATGACCCACGCAGACGCCTAGTTTAAGAGATATAGCCATTTTTGTGTTTTGAAGTTTTTTCTGGTGCATAAAGTGATCCCCGCAGAGGCCTAGTTTAGGAAATATGGCCATTTTTGTGTTTTGTGAATTTTTTTTTTCTTTTGCTTAAAATGACCCCCGCAGACGCCTAGTTTAGGAGATATAGCCATTTTTGTGGTTTGAATTTTTTTTTTTCTGGTGCATAAAATGACCCCCGCAGACGCCTAGTTTAGGAGATATAGCCATTTTTGCGTTTTGAATTTTTTTTTCTGGTGCACAAAATGACCCCCGAAACGCCAAGTTTAGGAGATATCGCCATTTTAGTACTTTGATTTTCTTTTTCTGGTACATAATTTGACCCCGCAGATGCCTAGTTCAGGAGATTTAGCCATTTTAGTATTTTGAATTTTTTCTTTTCTGGTGCATAAAATGACCCACGCAGACGCCTAGTTTAAGAGATAGAGCCATTTTTGTGTTTTGAAGTTTTTTCTGGTGCATAAAGTGATCCCCGCAGAGGCCTAGTTTAGGAAATATGGCCATTTTTGTGTTTTTTGAATTTTCTTTTTCTGGTGCAAAAAATGACCCACGCAGACGCCTAGTTTAAGAGATAGAGCCATTTTTGTGTTTTGAAGTTTTTTCTGGTGCATAAAGTGATCCCCGCAGAAGCCTAGTTTAGGAAATATGGCCATTTTTGTGTTTTTTGAATTTTTTTTTTCTTTTGCATAAAATGACCCCCGCAGACGCCTAGTTTAGGAGATATCGCCATTTTAGTACTTTGATTTTCTTTTTCTGATGCATAATTTGACCCCGCAGATGCCTAGTTTAGGAGATATAGCCATTTTTGTGGTTTGAATTTTTTCTTTTCTGGTGCATAAAATGACCCACGCAGACGCCTAGTTTAAGAGATATAGCCATTTTTGTGTTTTGAAGTTTTTTCTGGTGCATAAAATGACCCCCGCAGACGCCTAGTTTTAGGAGATGTAGCCATTTTAGTATTTTGAAGTCTTTTCTGGTGCATAAAATGACCCCTGCAGACGCCAAGTTTAGGAAATATGGCCATTTTAGTATTTTGACTTTTTTTTTTCTGGTGCATAAAATGATCCACGCAGACGCCTAGTTTAAGAGATATAGCCATTTTTGTGTTTTGAAGTTTTTTCTAGTGCGTAAAGTTATCGCCGCAGAGGCCTAGTTTAGGAAATATGGTCATTTTTGGGTTTTTTGAATTTTTTTTTCTGGTGCATAAAACGTCCCAAGCAGACGCCTAGTTTAGGAGATATAGCCATTTTTGCGTTTTGAATTTTTTTTTCTGGTGCACAAAATGACCCCCGAAACGCCTAGTTTAGGAGATATCGCCATTTTAGTACTTTGATTTTCTTTTTCTGATGCATAATTTGACCCCGCAGATGCCTAGTTTAGGAGATATAGCCATTTTTGTGGTTCGAATTTTCTTTTCTGGTGCATAAAATGAACCCCGCAGACGCCTAGTTTAGGAGATATAGCCATTTTTGTGGTTTGAATTTTTTTTTTCTGGTGCATAAAATGACCCCCGAAACGCCTAGTTTAGGAGATATCGCCATTTTAGTACTTTGATTTTCTTTTTCTGGTACATAATTTGACCCCGCAGAGGCCTAGTTTAGGAAATATGGCCATTTTTGCGTTTTTTGAATTTTTTTTTTCTGGTGCATAAAATGACCCACGCAGACTCCTAGGTTAGGAGATATAGCCATTTTTGTGTTTTGAAGTTTTTTCTGGTGCATAAAATGACCCACGCAGACGCCTAGGTTAGGAGATATAGCCATTTTAGTATTTTGAAGTTTTTTCTGGTGCATAAAAAGACCCCTCCAGACTCCACGTTTAGGAAATATGGCCATTTTAGTATTTTGACTTTTTTTTTTCTGGTGCATAAAACGACACACGCTGATGCCTAGCTTAAGAGATATAGCCATTTTTGTGTGTTGAAGTTTTTTCTGGTGCATAAAGTGAACCCCGCAGAGGCCTAGTTTAGGAAATATGGCCATTTTTGCGTTTTTAGAATTTTTTTTTTCTGGTGCATAAAATGACCCACGCAGACTCCTAGGTTAGGAGATATAGCCATTTTTGTGTTTTGAAGTTTTTTCTGGTGCATAAAATGACCCACGCAGACGCCTAGGTTAGGAGATATAGCCATTTTTGTGTTTTGAAGTTTTTTCTGGTGCATAAAGAGATCCCCGTAGAGGCCTAGTTTATGAAATATGGCCATTTTTGCGTTTTTTTGAATTTTTTTTTTCTGGTGCATAAAATGACCCTCGCAGACGCCTAGTTTAGGAGATATAGCCATTTTAGTATTTTGACGTTTTTTCTGGTGCATAAAAAGACCCCTCCAGACTCCACGTTTAGGAAATATGGCCATTTTAGTATTTTGACTTTTTTTTTTCTGGTGCATAAAACGACACACGCTGACGCCTAGTTTAAGAGATATAGCCATTTTTGTGTGTTGAAGTTTTTTCTGGTGCATAAAGAGATCCCCGTAGAGGCCTAGTTTATGAAATATGGCCATTTTTGCGTTTTTTGAATTTTTTTTTTCTGGTGCATAAAATGACCCTCGCAGACGCCTAGTTTAGGAGATATAGCCATTTTAGTATTTTGAAGTTTTTTCTGGTGCATAAAAAGACCCCTCCAGACTCCACGTTTAGGAAATATGGCCATTTTAGTATTTTGACTTTTTTTTTTCTGGTGCATAAAACGACACACGCTGATGCCTAGCTTAAGAGATATAGCCATTTTTGTGTGTTGAAGTTTTTTCTGGTGCATAAAGTGAACCCCGCAGAGGCCTAGTTTAGGAAATATGGCCATTTTTGCGTTTTTAGAATTTTTTTTTTTCTGGTGCATAAAATGACCCACGCAGACTCCTAGGTTAGGAGATATAGCCATTTTTGTGTTTTGAAGTTTTTTCTGGTGCATAAAATGACCCACGCAGACGCCTAGGTTAGGAGATATAGCCATTTTTGTGTTTTGAAGTTTTTTCTGGTGCATAAAGAGATCCCCGCAGAGGCCTAGTTTATGAAATATGGCCATTTTTGCGTTTTTTTGAATTTTTTTTTTCTGGTGCATAAAATGACCCTCGCAGACGCCTAGTATAGGAGATATAGCCATTTTAGTATTTTGAAGTTTTTTCTGGTGCATAAAATGACCCCTGCAGACTCCAAGTTTAGGAAATATGGCCATTGTAGTATTTTGACTTTTTTTTTTCTGGTGCATAAAACGACACACGCTGACGCCTAGTTTAAGAGATATAGCCATTTTTGTGTGTTGAAGTTTATTCTGGTGCATAAAGTGAACCCCGCAGAGGCCTAGTTTAGGAAATATGGCCATTTTTGCGTTTTTTGAATTTTTTTTTTCTGGTGCATAAAATGACCCTCGCAGACGCCTTGTTTAAGAGATACAGCCAATTTAGTATTTTGAATTTTTTAGTACTAGTGGATAAAATGACCCCCGCAGAAGCCTTTTTTAGGAAATATGGTCATTTTAGTATTTTGAATTTTTTTTTTCTGGTGCATAAAATGACCCCTGCAGGCGCCTAGTTTAGGAAATATGGCTAGTTTAGTATTTTGAATTTTTTTTTTCTGGTGCATAAAATGACCCACGCAGACGCCTAGGTTAGGAGATAAAGCCATTTTTGTGTTTAGAGGTTTATTCTATTGCATAAAATGACCCCCGCAGACGACTAGTTTAGGAGATATAGCCATTTTAGTATTTTGGATTTTTGGTGCATAAAATGACCAACGCGACGCCTAGTTAAGGAGATATAGCCATTTTTGTGTTTTGAAGTTTTTTCTGGTGCATAAAGTGATCCCCGCAGAGGCCTAGTTTAGGAAATATGGCTATTTTAGTATTTTGATTTTTTTTTGTTCTGGTGCATAAAATGACCCATGCAGACGCCTAGGGTAGGAGATATAGCCATTTTTGTGTTTTGAAGTTTTTTCTGGTGCATAAAATGACCCCCGCAGAAGCCTTGTTTATTAAATATGGTCATTTTAGTATTTCGAATTTTTTTTTTCTGGTGCATAAAATGACCCACGAAGACGCTAAGTTTAGGAGATGTAGCCATTTTAGTATTTCTGAAGTTTTTTCTGGTGCATAAAATGACCCCGGCAGAAGCCTAGTTTAGGAAATATGGCCATTTTAATATTTTGAATTTTTTTTTTCTGGTGCATAAAATGACCCACGCAGAAGCCTAGGTTAGGAGATATAGCCATTTTTGTGTTTTGAAGTTTTTTATGGTGCATAAAATGACCACTGCAGACGTCGAGTTTAGGAAATATGGCCATTTTAGTATTTTGAATTTTTTCTTTTCTGGTGCATAAAATGACTCACGCAGACGCCTAGTTTAAGAGATATAGCCATTTTTGTGTTTTGAAGTTTTTTCTGGTGCATAAAGTGATCCCCGCAGAGGCCTAGTTTAGGAAATATGGCCATTTTTGTGTTTTTTGAATTTTCTTTTTCTGGTGCATAAAATGACCCACGCAGACGCCTAGTTTAAGAGATATAGCCATTTTTGTGTTTTGAAGTTTTTTCTGGTGCATAAAGTGATCCCCGCAGAGGCCTAGTTTAGGAAATATGGCCATTTTTGTGTTTTGTGAATTTTTTTTTTCTTTTGCTTAAAATGACCCCCGCAGACGCCTAGTTTAGGAGATATAGCCATTTTTGTGGTTTGAATTTTTTTTTTTCTGGTGCATAAAATGACCCCCGCAGACGAATAGTTTAGGAGATATAGCCATTTTTGCGTTTTGAATTTTTTTTTCTGGTGCACAAAATGACCCCCGAAACGCCAAGTTTAGGAGATATCGCCATTTTAGTACTTTGATTTTCTTTTTCTGGTACATAATTTGACCCCTCAGATGCCTAGTTCAGGAGATTTAGCCATTTTAGTATTTTGAATTTTTTTTTCTGGTGCATAAAATGACCCCCGCAGACGCCTAGTTTTGGAGATATAACCATTTTAGTATTTTGGAATTTTGGTGCATAAAGTGACCCCCTCAACGCCTAGCTTAGGAGATATAGCCATTTAACTATTTTGATTTTCTATTTCTGGTGCATAAAATGACCCCAGCAGACGCCTAGTTTAAGAGATATAGCCATTTTTGTGTTTTTTGAAGTTTTTTCTGGTGCATAAAATGACCCCCGCAGAAGCCTTGTTTATTAAATATGGTCATTTTAGTATTTTGAATTTTTTTTTTCTGGTGCATAAAATGACCCACGCAGACGCCTAGTTTAGGAGATGTAGCCATTTTAGTATTTTTGAAGTTTTTTCTGGTGCATAAAATGACCCCTGCAGACGCCGAGTTTAGGAAATATGGATAGTTTAGTATTTTCAATTTTTTTTTTTCTGGTGCATAAAATGACCCACGCAGACGCCTAGGTTAGGAGATATAGCCATTTTTGTGTTTTGAAGTTTTTTATGGTACATAAAATGACCCCTGCAGATGTCGAGTTTAGGAAATATGGCCATTTTAGTATTTTGAATTTTTTCTTTTCTGGTGCATAAAATGACCCACGCAGACGCCTAGTTTAAGAGATAGAGCCATTTTTGTGTTTTGAAGTTTTTTCTGGTGCATAAAGTGATCCCCGCAGAGGCCTAGTTTAGGAAATATGGCCATTTTTGTGTTTTTTGAATTTTCTTTTTCTTTTGCATAAAATGACCCCCGCAGACGCCTAGTTTAGGAGATATAGCCATTTTTGTGTTTTGAAGTTTTTTCTGGTGCATAAAATGACCCACGCAGACGCCTAGTTTTAGGAGATGTAGCCATTTTAGTATTTTGAAGTCTTTTCTGGTGCATAAAATGACCCCTGCAGACGCCAAGTTTAGGAAATATGGCCATTTTAGTATTTTGACTTTTTTTTTTCTGGTGCATAAAATGATCCACGCAGACGCCTAGTTTAAGAGATATAGCCATTTTTGTGTTTTGAAGTTTTTTCTAGTGCGTAAAGTTATCCCCGCAGAGGCCTGGTTTAGGAAATATGGCCATTTTTGTGTTTTTTGAAATTTTTTTTTCTGGTGCATAAAATGATCCACGCAGACGCCTAGTTTAAGAGATATAGCCATTTTTGTGTTTTGAAGTTTTTTCTAGTGCATAAAGTTATCCCCGCAGAGGCCTAGTTTAGGAAATATGGTCATTTTTGGGTTTTTTGAATTTTTTTTTCTGGTGCATAAAACGTCCCAAGCACACGCCTAGTTTAGGAGATATAGAAATTTTTGCGTTTTGAATTTTTTTTTCTGGTGCACAAAATGACCCCCGAAACGCCTAGTTTAGGAGATATCGCCATTTTAGTACTTTGATTTTCTTTTTCTGATGCATAATTTGACCCCGCAGATGCCTAGTTTAGGAGATATAGCCATTTTTGTGGTTTGAATTTTTTTTTTCTGGTGCATAAAATGACCCCCGAAACGCCTAGTTTAGGAGATATCGCCATTTTAGTACTTTGATTTTCTTTTTCTGGTACATAATTTGACCCCGCAGATGCCTAGTTTGGGAGATTTAGCCATTTTAGTATTTTGAATTTTTTTTTCTGGCGCATAAAATGACCCCCGCAGACGCCTAGTTTTGGAGATATAGCCATTTTAGTATTTTGAATTTTTTCTTTTCTGGTGCATAAAATGACCCACGCAGACGCCTAGTTTAAGAGATAGAGCCATTTTTGTGTTTTGAAGTTTTTTCTGGTGCATAAAGTGATCCTCGCAGAGGCCAATTTAGGAAATATGGCCATTTTTGTGTTTTTTGAATTTTTTTTTTCTGGTGCATAAAATGACCCCCGCAGACGCCTAGTTTAAGAGATATAGCCATTTTTGTGTTTTGAAGTTTTTTCTGGTGCATAAAGTGATCCCCGCAGAGGCCTAGTTTAGGAAATATGGCTATTTTAGTATTTTGATTTTTTTTTGTTCTGGTGCATAAAATGACCCATGCAGACGCCTAGGGTAGGAGATATAGCCATTTTTGTGTTTTGAAGTTTTTTCTGGTGCATAAAGTGATCCCCGCAGAGGCCTAGTTAAGGAAATATGGCCATTTTTGTGTTTGTTGAATTTTTTTTTCTGGTGCATAAAATGCCCCTCGCAGACGCCTAGTTTAGGAGATCTAGCCATTTTTGTGTTTTGAAGTTTTTTCTGGTGCATAAAATGACCCCCACAGAAGCCTTGTTTATTAAATATGGTCATTTTAGTATTTCGAATTTTTTTTTTCTGGTGCATAAAATGACCCACGAAGACGCTTAGTTTAGGAGATGTAGCCATTTTAGTATTTCTGAAGTTTTTTCTGGTGCATAAAATGACCCCCGCAGAAGCCTAGTTTAGGAAATATGGCCATTTTAATATTTTGAATTTTTTTTTTCTGGTGCATAAAATGACCCACGCAGAAGCCTAGGTTAGGAGATATAGCCATTTTTGTGTTTTGAAGTTTTTTATGGTGCATAAAATGACCACTGCAGACGTCGAGTTTAGGAAATATGGCCATTTTAGTATTTTGAATTTTTTCTTTTCTGGTGCATAAAATGACCCACGCAGACGCCTAGTTTAAGAGATATAGCCATTTTTGTGTTTTGAAGTTTTTTCTGGTGCATAAAGTGATCCCCGCAGAGGCCTAGTTTAGGAAATATTGCCATTTTTGTGTTTTTTGAATTTTCTTTTTCTGGTGCATAAAATGACCCACGCAGACGCCTAGTTTAAGAGATATAGCCATTTTTGTGTTTTGAAGTTTTTTCTGGTGCATAAAGTGATCCCCGCAGAGGCCTAGTTTAGGAAATATGGCCATTTTTGTGTTTTTTGAATTTTTTTTTTCTTTTGCATAAAATGACCCCCGCAGACGCCTAGTTTAGGAGATATAGCCATTTTTGTGTTTTGAAGTTTTTTCTGGTGCATAAAATGACCCCCGCAGACGTCTAGTTTTAGGAGATGTAACCATTTTAGTATTTTGAAGTCTTTTCTGGTGCATAAAATGACCCCTGCAAGTTTAGGAAATATGGCCATTTTAGTATTTTGACTTTTTTTTTTCTGGTGCATAAAATGATCCACGCAGACGCCTAGTTTAAGAGATATAGCCATTTTTGTGTTTTGAAGTTTTTTCTAGTGCGTAAAGTTATCCCCACAGAGGCCTAGTTTAGGAAATATGGCTATTTTAGTATTTTGATTTTTTTTTTTTCTGGTGCATAAAATGACCCACGCAGACGCCTAGTTTAAGAGATAGAGCCATTTTTGTGTTTTGAAGTTTTTTCTGGTGCATAAAGTGATCCCCGCAGATGCCTAGTTCAGAAGATATAGCCATTTCAGTATTTTGAAGTTTTTTCTGGTGCATAAAATGACCCCTGCAGACGCCAAGTTTAGGAAATATTTCCATTTTAGTATTTTTGAAGTTTTTTCTGGTGCATAATATGACCCCTGCAGACGCCTATTTTAGGAAATATGGCTAGTTTAGTATTTTGAATTTTTTTTTTCTGGTGCATAAAATGACCCACGCAGACGCCTAGTTTAAGAGATATAGCCATTTTTGTGTTTTGAAGTTTTTTCTGGTGCATAAAGTGATCCCCACGGGGGCCTAGTTTAGGAAATATGGCCATTTTTGTGTTTTTTGAATTTTTTTTTCTGGTGCATAAAATGACCCTCGCAGACGCCTAGTTTAGGAGATCTACACATTTTTGTGTTTTTTGAAGTTTGTTTTTCTGGTGCATAAAATGACCCCCGCAGACGACTAGTTTAGGAGATATAGCCATTTTAGTATTTTGAAGTTTTTTCTGGTGCATAAAATGACACTCGCAGACGCCTAGGTTAGGAGATATAGCCATTTTTCTGTTTTGAGGTTTATTCTGGTGCATAAAATGACACCCGCAGACGCCAAGTTTAGGAAATATGGCCATTTTAGTATTTTGAATTTTTTTTTTCTGGTGCATAAAATGACCCTCGCAGACGCCTAGTTTAGGAAATCTAGCCATTTTTGTGTTTTTTTTTCTGGTGCATAAAATGACCCCCGCAGACGACTAGTTTAGGAGATATAGCCATTTTAGTATTTTGAAGTTTTTTCTGGTGCATAAAATGTCCCCCGCAGAAGCCTAGTTTAGGAAATATGGAAATTTTAATATTTTGAATTTTTTTTTTCTGGTGCATAAAATGACCCACGCAGACGCCTAGGTTAGGAGATATAGACATTTTTGTGTTTTGAAATTTTTTCTGGTGCAGACGCCTAGGTTAGGAGATATAGCCATTTTTGTGTTTTTTGAAGTTTGTTTTTCTGGTGCATAAAATGATCCCCGCAGACGCCTTGTTTAGCAGATATATCCATTTTAGTATTTTGAATTTTTTTTTTCTGGTGCATAAAATGAAACCCGCAGACGCCTAGGTTAGGAGATATAGCCATTTTTGTGTTTTGAAATTTTTTCTGGTGCATAAAATGACACACGCAGACGCCTCGGTTAGGAGATATAGCCATTTTTGTGTTTTGAGGCTTATTCTGGTGCATAAAATGACCCCCGAAGACGACTAGGTTAGGAGATATAGCCATTTTAGTATTTTGAAGTTTTTTCTGGTGCATAAAATGACCCCCGCAGAAGCCTAGTTTAGGAAATATGGCCATTTTAATATTTTGAATCTTTTTTTTTCTGGTGCATAAAATGACCCACGCAGACGCCTAGGTTAGGAGATATAGCCATTTTTGTGTTTTGAAGTTTTTTCTGGTGCAGACGCCTAGGTTACGAGATATAGCCATTTTTGTGTTTTTTGAAGTTTTTTTTTTCTGGTGCATAAAATGATCCCCGCAGACGCCTTGTTTAGCAGATATAACCATTTTAGTATTTTGAATTTTTTTTTTCTGGTGCATAAGATGAAATCCGCAGACGCCTTGTTTAGCAGATATATCCATTTTAGTATTTTGAATTTTTTTTTTCTGGTGCATAAAATGAAACCCGCAGACGCCTAGGTTAGGAGGTATAGCCATTTTGGTGTTTTGAAATTTTTTCTGGTGCATAAAATGACACACGCAGACGCCTCGGTTAGGAGACATAGCCATTTTTGTGTTTTGAGGCTTATTCTGGTGCATAAAATGACCCCCGAAGACGACTAGGTTAGGAGATATAGCCATTTTAGTATTTTGAAGTTTTTTCTGGTGCATAAAATGACCCCCGCAGAAGCCTAGTTTAGGAAATATGGCCATTTTAATATTTTGAATTTTTTTTTTTCTGGTGCATAAAATGACCCACGCAGACGCCTAGGTTAGGAGATATAGCCATTTTTGTGTTTTGAAGTTTTTTCTGGTGCAGACGCCTAGGTTAGGAGATATAGCCATTTTTGTGTTTTTTGAAGTTTTTTTTTCTGGTGCATAAAATGATCCCCGCAGACGCCTTGTTTAGCAGATATATCCATTTTAGTATTTTGAATTTTTTTTTTCTGGTGCATAAAATGACCCTCGCAGACGCCTAGTTTAGGAAATCTAGCCATTTTTGTGTTTTTTGAAGTTTTTTTTTCTGGTGCATAAAATGACCCCCGCAGACGACTAGTTTAGGAGATATAGCCATTTTAGTATTTTGAAGTTTTTTCTGGTGCATAAAGTGATCCTCGCAGAGGCCAATTTAGGAAATATGGCCATTTTTGTGTTTTTTGAATTTTTTTTTTCTGGTGCATAAAATGACCCCCGCAGACGACTAGTTTAGGAGATATAGCCATTTTAGTATTTTGAAGTTTTTTCTGGTGCATAAAATGACCCCCGCAGAAGCCTAGTTTAGGAAATATGGAAATTTTAATATTTTGAATTTTTTTTTTTCTGGTGCATAAAATGACCAACGCGACGCCTAGTTAACGAGATATAGCCATTTTTGTGTTTTAAAGTTTTTTCTGGTGCATAAAGTGATCCCCGCAGACGCCTAGTTTAGGAAATATGGCTATTTAAGTATTTTGAATTTTTTTTTCTGGTGCATACAATGACCCGCAGACGCCTAGTTTGGGAGATATAGCCATTTTTGTGTTTTGAAGTTTTTTCTGGTACATAAAATGTCCCCCGCAGACGCCTAGTTTAGGAGATATAGGCATTTTAATATTTAGGATTTCTTTTTTCTGGTGCATAAAATGACCCTCACAGACGCCTAATTTAGGAGATATAGGCATTTTAGAATTTTGGATTTTTTTTTTCTGGTGCACAAAATGACCCCCGCAGACGCCTAGTTTAAGAGATATAGCCATTTTAGTATTTTGGAATTTTGGTGCATAAAATGACCCCCGCGACGCCTAGCTTAGGAGATATAGCCATTTAACTATTTTGATGTTATATTTCTGGTGCATAAAATGACCCCCGCAGACGCCTAGTTTAAGAGATATAGCCATTTTTGTGTTTTGAAGTTTTTTCTGGTGCATAAAGTGATCCCCACAGAGGCCTAGTTTAGGAAATATGGCTATTTTAGTATTTTGATTTTTTTTTTTCTGGTGCATAAAATGACCCACGCAGACGCCTAGGTTAGGATATATAGCCATTTGTGGGTTTTGAAGTTTTTTCTGGTGCGTAAAATGACCTCCGCAGATGCCTAGTTCAGAAGATATAGCCATTTCAGTATTTTGAAGTTTTTTCTGGTGCATAAAATGACCCATGCAGACGCCAAGTTTAGGAAATATGGCTATTTTAGTATTTTGATTTTTTTTTTTGTGGTGCATAAAATGACACACGCAGACGCCTAGTTTAAGAGATATAGCCATTTTTGTGTTTTGAAGTTTTTTCTGGTGCATAAAGTGATCCCCACGGGGGCCTAGTTTAGGAAATATGGCCATTTTTGTGTTTTTTGAATTTTTTTTTCTGGTGCATAAAATGACCCTCGCATACGCCTAGTTTAGGAGATCTAGACGTTTTTGTGTTTTTTGAAGTTTGTTTTTCTGGTGCATAAAATGACCCCCGCAGACGACTAGTTTAGGAGATATAGCCATTTTAGTATTTTGAAGTTTTTTCTGGTGCATAAAATGACACTCGCAGACGCCTAGGTTTGGAGATATAGCCATTTTTCTGTTTTGAGGTTTATTCTGGTGCATAAAATGACCCCCGCAGACGCCAAGTTTAGGAAATATGGCCATTTTAGTATTTTGAAATTTTTTTTCTGGTGCATAAAATGACCCCCGCAGACGCCTAGTTTAGGAAATCTAGCCATTTTTGTGTTTTTTGAAGTTTTTTTTTCTGGTGCATAAAATGACCCCCGCAGACGACTAGTTTAGGAGATATAGCCATTTTAGTATTTTGAAGTTTTTTCTGGTGCATAAAGTGATCCTCGCAGAGGCCAATTTAGGAAATATGGCCATTTTTGTGTTTTTTGAATTTTTTTTTTCTGGTGCATAAAATGACCCCCGCAGACGACTAGTTTAGGAGATATAGCCATTTTAGTATTTTGAAGTTTTTTCTGGTGCATAAAATGACCCCCGCAAAAGCCTAGTTTAGGAAATATGGAAATTTTAATATTTTGAATTTTTTTTTTCTGGTGCATAAAATGACCCACGCAGACGCCTAGGTTAGGAGATATAGCCATTTTTGTGTTTTGAAGTTTTTTCTGGTGCAGACGCCTAGGTTAGGAGATATAGCCATTTTTGTGATTTTTGAAGTTTTTTTTTCTGGTGCATAAAATGACCCCCGCAGACTCCAAGTTTAGGGGTATACCCATTTTTGTGTTTTGAATTTTTTTTTTCTGGTGCATAAAATGATCCCCGCAGACGCCTTGTTTAGCAGATATATCCATTTTAGTATTTTGAATTTTTTTTTTCTGGTGCATAAAATGAAACCCGCAGACGCCTAGGTTAGGAGATATAGCCATTTTTGTGTTTTGAAATTTTTTCTGGTGCATAAAATGACACACGCAGACGCCTCGGTTAGGCGATATAGCCATTTTTGTGTTTTGAGGCTTATTCTGGTGCATAAAATGACCCCTGAAGACGACTATGTTAGGAGACATAGCCATTTTAGTATTTTGAAGTTTTTTCTGGTGCATAAAATGACCCCCGCAGAAGCCTAGTTTAGGAAATATGGCCATTTTAATATTTTGAATTTTTTTTTTTCTGGTGCATAAAATGACCCACGCAGACGCCTAGGTTAGGAGATATAGCCATTTTTGTGTTTTTTGAAGTTTTTTTTTCTGGTGCATAAAATGATCCCCGCAGACGCCTTGTTTAGCAGATATATCCATTTTAGTATTTTGAATTTTTTTTTTCTGGTGCATAAAATGAAACCCGCAGACGCCTTGTTTAGCAGATATAGCCATTTTAGTATTTTGAAGTTTTTTCTGATGCATAAAATGACCCCCGCAGAAGCCTAGTTTAGGAAATATGGCCATTTTAATATTTTGATTTTTTTTTTCTGGTGCATAAAATGACCCACGCAGACGCCTAGGTTAGGAGATATAGCCATTTTTGTGTTTTGAGGTTTATTCTGGTGCATAAAATGACCCCCGCAGAAGACTTATTTAGGAGATATAGCCATTTTAGTATTTTGAAGTTTTTTCTGGTGCATAAGGTGATCCCAGCAGACGCCTAGTTTAGGAAATATGGCTATTTTAGTATTTTGAATTTTTTTTTTCTGGTGCATAAAATGACCCCCGCAGACGCCAAGTTTAGGAAATATGGCCATTTTAGTATTTTGAATTTTTTTTTTCTGGTGCATAAAATGACCTACGCAGACGCCTAGTTTAAGAGATATAGCCATTTTTGTGTTTTGAAGTTTTCTCTGGTGCATAAAGTGATCCCAGCAGACGTCTAGATTACGAAATATGGCTATTTTAGTATTCTGAATTTTTGTTTCTGGTGCATAAAATGACCCCCGCAGACGCCTCGGTTAGGAGATATAGTCATTTTTGTGTTTTGAAGTTTTTTCTGGTGCATAAAGTGATCCCCGCAGAGGCCTAGTTTAAAAAATATGGCCATTTTTGTGTTTTTTGAATTTTTTTTTTCTGGTGCAAAAAATGACCCTCGCAGACGTCTAGGATAGGAGATATAGCCATTTTTCTGTTTTGAGGTTTATTCTGGTGCATAAAATGTCCCTCGCAGACGCCTAGTTTAGGAAATCAAGCCATTTTTGTGTTTTTTGAAGTTTTTTTTTCTGGTGCATAAAATGACCCCCGCAGACGACTAGTTTAGGAGATATAGCCATTTTAGTATTTTGAAGTTTTTTCTGGTGCATAAAGTGATCCTCGCAGAGGCCAATTTAGGAAATATGGCCATTTTTGTGTTTTTTGAATTTTTTTTTTCTGGTGCATAAAATGACCCCCGCAGACGACTAGTTTAGGAGATATAGCCATTTTAGTATTTTGAAGTTTTTTCTGGTGCATAAAATGACCCCCGCAGAAGCCTAGTTTAGGAAATATGGCCATTTTAGTATTTTGAATTTTTTTTTTCTGGTGCATAAAATGACCCACGCAGACGCCTAGGTTAGGAAATATAGCCATTTTTGTGATTTGAAGTTTTTTCTGGTGCAGACGCCTAGGTTAGGAGATATAGCCATTTTTGTGTTTTTTGAAGTTTTTTTTTCTGGTGCATAAAATGACCCCCGCAGACACCAAGTTTAGGGGTATACCATTTTTGTGTTTTGAAT
Source organism: Volucella zonaria (assembly GCA_963966105.1). NCBI lineage: Eukaryota > Metazoa > Arthropoda > Insecta > Diptera > Syrphidae > Volucella > Volucella zonaria. The sequence goes on along the minus strand of CAWYQB010000254.1, from coordinate 1,486,455 downwards.
TTTTTTTTTCTGGTGCATAAAATGATCCCCGCAGACGCCTTGTTTAGCAGATATATCCATTTTAGTATTTTGAATTTTTTTTTTCTGGTGCATAAAATGACCTACGCAGACGCCTAGTTTAAGAGATATAGCCATTTTTGTGTTTTGAAGTTTTCTCTGGTGCATAAAGTGATCCCAGCAGACGCCTAGATTACGAAATATGTCTATTTTAGTATTCTGAATTTTTGTTTCTGGTGCATAAAATGGCCCACGAAGACGCTTAGTTTAGGAGATGTAGCCATTTTAGTATTTCTGAAGTTTTTTCTGGTGCATAAAATGACCCCCGCAGAAGCCTAGTTTAGGAAATATGGCCATTTTAATATTTTGAATTTTTTTTTTTTGGTGCATAAAATGACCCACGCAGAAGCCTAGGTTAGGAGATATAGCCATTTTTGTGTTTTGAAGTTTTTTATGGTGCATAAAATGACCACTGCAGACGTCGAGTTTAGGAAATATGGCCATTTTAGTATTTTGAATTTTTTCTTTTCTGGTGCATAAAATGACCCACGCAGACGCCTAGTTTAAGAGATATAGCCATTTTTGTGTTTTGAAGTTTTTTCTGGTGCATAAAGTGATCCCCGCAGAGGCCTAGTTTAGGAAATATGGCCATTTTTGTGTTTTTTGAATTTTCTTTTTCTGGTGCATAAAATAACCCACGCAGACGCCTAGTTTAAGAGATATAGCCATTTTTGTGTTTTGAAGTTTTTTCTGGTGCATAAAGTGATCCCCGCAGAGGCCTAGTTTAGGAAATATGGCCATTTTTGTGTTTTGTGAATTTTTTTTTTCTTTTGCTTAAAATGACCCCCGCAGAAGCCTAGTTTAGGAGATATAGCCATTTTTGTGGTTTGAATTTTTTTTTCTGGTGCATAAAATGACCCCCGCAGACGCCTAGTTTAGGAGATATAGCCATTTTTGCGTTTTGAATTTTTTTTTCTGGTGCACAAAATGACCCCCGAAACGCCAAGTTTAGGAGATATCGCCATTTTAGTACTTTGATTTTCTTTTTCTGGTACATTATTTGACCCCGCAGATGCCTAGTTCAGGAGATTTAGCCATTTTAGTATTTTGAATTTTTTTTTCTGGTGCATAAAATGACCCCCGCAGACGCCTAGTTTTGGAGATATAACCATTTTAGTATTTTGGAATTTTGGTGCATAAAGTGACCCCCGCAACGCCTAGCTTAGGAGATATAGCCATTTAACTATTTTGATTTTCTATTTCTGGTGCATAAAATGACCCCAGCAGACGCCTAGTTTAAGAGATATAGCCATTTTTGTGTTTTTTGAAGTTTTTTCTGGTGCATAAAATGACACCCGCAGAAGCCTTGTTTATTAAATATGGTCATTTTAGTATTTTGAATTTTTTTTTTCTGGTGCATAAAATGACCCACGCAGACGCCTAGTTTAGGAGATGTAGCCATTTTAGTATTTTTGAAGTTTTTTCTGGTGCATAAAATGACCCCCGCAGAGGCCTAGTTTAGGAAATATGGCCATTTTTGTGTTTTTTGAATTTTCTTTTTCTGGTGCAAAAAATGACCCACGCAGACGCCTAGTTTAAGAGATAGAGCCATTTTTGTGTTTTGAAGTTTTTTCTGGTGCATAAAGTGATCCCCACAGAAGCCTAGTTTAGGAAATATGGCCATTTTTGTGTTTTTTGAATTTTTTTTTTCTTTTGCATAAAATGACCCTCGCTGACGCCTAGTTTAGGAGATATAGCCATTTTTGTGTTTTGAAGTTTTTTCTGGTGCATAAAATGACCCCAGCAGACGCCTAGTTTAAGAGATATAGCCATTTTTGTGTTTTTTGAAGTTTTTTCTGGTGCATAAAATGACACCCGCAGAAGCCTTGTTTATTAAATATGGTCATTTTAGTATTTTGAATTTTTTTTTTCTGGTGCATAAAATGACCCACGCAGACGCCTAGTTTAGGAGATGTAGCCATTTTAGTATTTTTGAAGTTTTTTCTGGTGCATAAAATGACCCCCGCAGAGGCCTAGTTTAGGAAATATGGCCATTTTTGTGTTTTTTGAATTTTCTTTTTCTGGTGCAAAAAATGACCCACGCAGACGCCTAGTTTAAGAGATAGAGCCATTTTTGTGTTTTGAAGTTTTTTCTGGTGCATAAAATGACCCCAGCAGACGCCTAGTTTAAGAGATATAGCCATTTTTGTGTTTTTTGAAGTTTTTTCTGGTGCATAAAATGACACCCGCAGAAGCCTTGTTTATTAAATATGGTCATTTTAGTATTTTGACTTTTTTTTTTCTGGTGCATAAAATGATCCACGCAGACGCCTAGTTTAAGAGATTTAGCCATTTTTGTGTTTTGAAGTTTTTTCTAGTGCGTAAAGTTATCCCCGCAGAGGCCTGGTTTAGGAAATATGGCCATTTTTGTGTTTTTTGAAATTTTTTTTTCTGGTGCATAAAATGATCCACGCAGACGCCTAGTTTAAGAGATATAGCCATTTTTGTGTTTTGAAGTTTTTTCTAGTGCATAAAGTTATCCCCGCAGAGGCCTAGTTTAGGAAATATGGTCATTTTTGGGTTTTTTGAATTTTTTTTTCTGGTGCATAAAACGTCCCAAGCAGACGCCTAGTTTAGGAGATATAGCCGTTTTTGCGTTTTGAATTTTTTTTTCTGGTGCTCAAAATGACCCCCGAAACGCCTAGTTTAGGAGATATCGCCATTTTAGTACTTTGATTTTCTTTTTCTGATGCATAATTTGACCCCGCAGATGCCTAGTTTAGGAGATATAGCCATTTTTGTGGTTTGAATTTTCTTTTCTGGTGCATAAAATGAACCCCGCAGACGCCTAGTTTAGGAGATATAGCCATTTTTGTGGTTTGAATTTTTTTTTTCTGGTGCATAAAATGACCCCCGCAAACGCCTAGTTTAGGAGATATAACCATTTTTGCGTTTTGAATTTTTTTTTCTGGTGCACAAAATGACCCCCGAAACGCCTAGTTTAGGAGATATCGCCATTTTAGTACTTTGATTTTCTTTTTCTGGTACATAATTTGACCCCGCAGATGCCTAGTTCAGGAGATTTAGCCATTTTAGTATTTTGAATTTTTTTTTCTGGTGCATAAAATGACCCCCGCAGACGCCTAGTTTTGGAGATATAACCATTTTAGTATTTTGGAATTTTGGTGCATAAAGTGACCCCCGCAACGCCTAGCTTAGGAGATATAGCCATTTAACTATTTTGATTTTCTATTTCTGGTGCATGAAATGACCCCCGCAGACGCCTAGTTTAAGAGATATAGCCATTTTTGTGTTTTTTGAAGTTTTTTCTGGTGCATAAAATGACCCCCGCAGAAGCCTTGTTTATTAAATATGGGCATTTTAGTATTTTGAATTTTTTTTTTCTGGTGCATAAAATGACCATTGCAGACTCCAAGTTTAGGAAATATGGCCATTTTAGTATTTTGAATTTTTTTTTTCTGGTGCATAAAACGACCCACGCAGACGCCTAGTTGAAGAGATATAGCCATTTTTGTGTTTTGAAGTTTTTTCTGGTGCATAAAGAGATCCCCGCAGAGGCCTAGTTTAGGAAATATGGCCATTTTTGCGTTTTTTGAATTTTTTTTTTTCTGGTGCATAAAATGACCCACGCAGACTCCTAGGTTAGGAGATATAGCCATTTTTGTGTTTTGAAGTTTTTTCTGGTGCATAAAATGACCCACGCAGACGCCTAGGTTAGGAGATATAGCCATTTCTGTGTTTTGAAGTTTTTTCTGGTGCATAAAGAGATCCCCGCAGAGGCCTAGTTTATGAAATATGGCCATTTTTGCGTTTTTTGAATTTTTTTTTTCTGGTGCATAAAATGACCCTCGCAGACGCCTAGTTTAGGAGATATAGCCATTTTAGTATTTTGAAGTTTTTTCTGGTGCATAAAATGACCCCTGCAGACTCCAAGTTTAGGAAATATGGCCATTTTAGTATTTTGACTTTTTTTTTTCTGGTGCATAAAACGACACACGCTGACGCCTAGGTTAGGAGATATAGCCATTTTTGTGTTTTGAAGTTTTTTCTGGTGCATAAAGAGATCCCCGCAGATTCCTAGTTTATGAAATATGGCCATTTTTGCGTTTTTTTTAATTTTTTTTTTCTGGTGCATAAAATGACCCTCGCAGACGCCTAGTATAGGAGATATAGCCATTTTAGTATTTTGAAGTTTTTTCTGGTGCATAAAATGACCCCTGCAGACTCCAAGTTTAGGAAATATGGCCATTTTAGTATTTTGACTTTTTTTTTTCTGGTGCATAAAACGACACACGCTGACGCCTAGTTTAAGAGATATAGCCATTTTTGTGTGTTGAAGTTTTTTCTGGTGCATAAAGTGAACCCCGCAGAGGCCTAGTTTAGGAAATATGGCCATTTTTGCGTTTTTAGAATTTTTTTTTTTCTGGTGCATAAAATGACCCACGCAGACTCCTAGGTTAGGAGATATAGCCATTTTTGTGTTTTGAAGTTTTTTGTGGTGCATAAAGAGATCCCCGCAGAGGCCTAGTTTATGAAATATGGCCATTTTTGCGTTTTTTTGAATTTTTTTTTTCTGGTGCATAAAATGACCCTCTCAGACGCCTAGTATAGGAGATATAGCCATTTTAGTATTTTGAAGTTTTTTCTGGTGCATAAAATGACCCCTGCAGACTCCAAGTTTAGGAAATATGGCCATTTTAGTATTTTGACTTTTTTTTTTCTGGTGCATAAAACGACACACGCTGACGCCTAGTTTAAGAGATATAGTCATTTTTGTGTGTTGAAGTTTTTTCTGGTGCATAAAATGACCCACGCAGACGCCTAGGTTAGGAGATATAGCCATTTTTGTGTTTTGAAGTTTTTTCTGGTGCATAAAGAGATCCCCGCAGAGGCCTAGTTTATGAAATATGGCCATTTTTGCGTTTTTTTGAATTTTTTTTTTCTGGTGCATAAAATGACCCTCGCAGACGCCTAGTATAGGAGATATAGCCATTTTAGTATTTTGAAGTTTTTTCTGGTGCATAAAATGACCCCTGCAGACTCCAAGCTTAGGAAATATGGCCATTTTAGTATTTTGACTTTTTTTTTTCTGGTGCATAAAACGACACACGCTGACGCCTAGTTTAAGAGATATAGCCATTTTTGTGTGTTGAAGTTTTTTCTGGTGCATAAAGTGAACCCCGCAGAGGCCTAGTTTAGGAAATATGGCCATTTTTGCGTTTTTTGAATTTTTTTTTTCTGGTGCATAAAATGACCCTCGCAGACGCCTAGTTTAAGAGATACAGCCAATTTAGTATTTTGAAATTTTTAGTACTAGTGGATAAAATGACCCCCGCAGAAGCCGTTTTTAGGAAATATGGTCATTTTAGTGTTTTGAATTTTTTTTTTCTGGTGCATAAAATGACCCCTGCAGGCGCCTAGTTTAGGAAATATGGCTAGTTTAGTATTTTGAATTTTTTTTTTCTGGTGCATAAAATGACCCACGCAGACGCCTAGGTTAGGAGATAAAGCCATTTTTGTGTTTAGAGGTTTATTCTATTGCATAAAATGACCCCCGCAGACGACTAGTTTAGGAGATATAGCCATTTTAGTATTTTGGATTTTTGGTGCATAAAATGACCAACGCGACTCCTAGTTAAGGAGATATAGCCATTTTTGTGTTTTGAAGTTTTTTCTGGTGCATAAAGTGATCCCCGCAGACGCCTAGTTTAGGAAATATGGCTATTTAAGTATTTTGAATTTTTTTTTCTGCTGCATAAAATGACCCCGCAGACGCCTAGTTTGGGAGATATAGCCATTTTTGTGTTTTGAAGTTTTTTCTGGTACATAAAATGTCCCCCGCAGATGCCTAGTTTAGGAGATATAGGCATTTTAATATTTAGGATTTCTTTTTTCTGGTGCATAAAATGACCCTCACAGACGCCTAATTTAGGAGATATAGGCATTTTAGAATTTTGGATTTTTTTTTTCTGGTGCACAAAATGACCCCCGCAGACGCCTAGTTTAAGAGATATAGCCATTTTAGTATTTTGGAATTTTTTCTGGTGCATAAAGTGATCCCCACAGAGGCCTAGTTTAGGAAATATGGCTATTTTAGTATTTTGATTTTTTTTTTTTCTGGTGCATAAAATGACCCACGCAGACGCCTAGGTTAGGAGATATAGCCAGTTGTGTGTTTTGAAGTTTTTTCTGGTGCGTAAAATGACCTCCGCAGATGCCTAGTTCAGAAGATATAGCCATTTCAGTATTTTGAAGTTTTTTCTGGTGCATAAAATGACCCCTGCTGACGCCAAGTTTAGGAAATATGGCCATTTTAGTAATTTTGAAGTTTTTTCTGGTGCATAATATGACCCCTGCAGACGCCTATTTTAGGAAATATGGCTAGTTTAGTATTTTGAATTTTTTTTTTTCTGGTGCATAAAATGACCCACGCAGACGCCTAGTTTAAGAGATATAGCCATTTTTGTGTTTTGAAGTTTTTTCTGGTGCATAAAGTGATCCCCACGGGGGCCTAGTTTAGGAAATATGGCCATTTTTGTGTTTTTTGAATTTTTTTTTCTGGTGCATAAAATGACCCTCGCAGACGCCTAGTTTAGGAGATCTAGACATTTTTGTGTTTTTTGAAGTTTGTTTTTCTGGTGCATAAAATGACCCCCGCAGACGACTAGTTTAGGAGATATAGCCATTTTAGTATTTTGAAGTTTTTTCTGGTGCATAAAATGACACTCGCAGACGCCTAGGTTAGGAGATATAGCCATTTTTCTGTTTTGAGGTTTATTCTGGTGCATAAAATGACACCCGCAGACGCCAAGTTTAGGAAATATGGCCATTTTAGTATTTTGAATTTTTTTTTTCTAGTGCATAAAATGACCCTCGCAGACGCCTAGTTTAGGAAATCTAGCCATTTTTGTGTTTTTTTAAGTTTTTTTTTCTGGTGCATAAAATGACCCCCGCAGACGACTAGTTTAGAAGATATAGCCATTTTAGTATTTTGAAGTTTTTTCTGGTGCATAAAATGACCCCGCAGAAGCCTAGTTTAGGAAATATAGAAATTTTAATATTTTGAATTTTTTTTTTCTGGTGCATAAAATGACCCACGCAGACGCCTAGGTTAGGAGATATAGCCATTTTTGTGTTTTGAAGTTTTTTCTGGTGCAGACGCCTAGGTTAGGAGATATAGCCATTTTTGTGTTTTTTGAAGTTTTTTTTTCTGGTGCATAAAATGACCCCCGCAGACTCCAAGTTTAGGGGTATACCCATTTTTGTGTTTTGAATTTTTTTTTTCTGGTGCATAAAATGATCCCCGCAGACGCCTTGTTTAGCAGATATATCCATTTTAGTATTTTGAATTTTTTTTTCTGGTGCATAAAATGAAACCCGCAGACGCCTAGGTTAGGAGATATAGCCATTTTTGTGTTTTGAAATTTTTTCTGGTGCATAAAATGACACACGCAGACGCCTCGGTTAGGAGATATAGCCATTTTTGTGTTTTGAGGCTTATTCTGGTGCATAAAATGACCCCCGAAGACGACTAGGTTAGGAGATATAGCCATTTTAGTATTTTGAAGTTTTTTCTGGTGCATAAAATGACCCCCGCAGAAGCCTAGTTTAGGAAATATGGCCATTTTAATATTTTGAAGCTTTTTTTTTCTGGTGCATAAAATGACCCACGCAGACGCCTAGGTTAGGAGATATAGCCATTTTTGTGTTTTGAAGTTTTTTCTGGTGCAGACGCCTAGGTTACGAGATATAGCCATTTTTGTGTTTTTTGAAGTTTTTTTTTTCTGGTGCATAAAATGATCCCCGCAGACGCCTTGTTTAGCAGATATATCCATTTTAGTATTTTGAATTTTTTTTTTCTGGTGCATAAGATGAAACCCGCAGACGCCTTGTTTAGCAGATATATCCATTTTAGTATTTTGAATTTTTTTTTTCTGGTGCATAAAATGAAACCCGCAGACGCCTAGGTTAGGAGATATAGCCATTTTTGTGTTTTAAAATTTTTTCTGGTGCATAAAATGACACACGCAGACGCCTCGGTTAGGAGATATAGCCATTTTTGTGTTTTGAGGCTTATTCTGGTGCATAAAATGACCCCCGAAGACGACTAGGTTAGGAGATATAGCCATTTTAGTATTTTGAAGTTTTTTCTGGTGCATAAAATGACCCCCGCAGAAGCCTAGTTTAGGAAATATGGCCATTTTAATATTTTGAATTTTTTTTTTTCTGGTGCATAAAATGACCCACGCAGACGCCTAGGTTAGGAGATATAGCCATTTTTGTGTTTTGAAGTTTTTTCTGGTGCAGACGCCTAGGTTAGGAGATATAGCCATTTTTGTGTTTTTTGAAGTTTTTTTTTCTGGTGCATAAAATGATCCCCGCAGACGCCTTGTTTAGCAGATATATCCATTTTAGTATTTTGAATTTTTTTTTTCTGGTGCATAAAATGACCCTCGCAGACGCCTAGTTTAGGAAATCTAGCCATTTTTGTGTTTTTTGAAGTTTTTTTTTCTGGTGCATAAAATGACCCCCGCAGACGCCTAGTTTGGGAGATATAGCCATTTTTGTGTTTTGAAGTTTTTTCTGGTACATACAATGTCCCCCGCAGACGCCTAGTTTAGGAGATATAGGCATTTTAATATTTAGGATTTCTTTTTTCTGGTGCATAAAATGACCCTCACAGACGCCTAATTTAGGAGATATAGGCATTTTAGAATTTTGGATTTTTTTTTTCTGGTGCACAAAATGACCCCCGCAGACGCCTAGTTTAAGAGATATAGCCATTTTAGTATTTTGGAATTTTGGTGCATAAAATGACCCCCGCGACGCCTAGCTTAGGAGATATAGCCATTTAACTATTTTGATTTTATATTTCTGGTGCATAAAATGACCAACGCGACGCCTAGTTAACGAGATATAGCCATTTTTGTGTTTTAAAGTTTTTTCTGATGCATAAAGTGATCCCCGCAGACGCCTAGTTTAGGAAATATGGCTATTTAAGTTTTTTGAATTTTTTTTTCTGGTGCATAAAATGACCCCCGCAGACGCCTAGTTTGGGAGATATAGCCATTTTTGTGTTTTGAAGTTTTTTCTGGTACATACAATGTCCCCCGCAGACGCCTAGTTTAGGAGATATAGGCATTTTAATATTTAGGATTTCTTTTTTCTGGTGCATAAAATGACCCTCACAGACGCCTAATTTAGGAGATATAGGCATTTTAGAATTTTGGATTTTTTTTTTCTGGTGCACAAAATGACCCCCGCAGACGCCTAGTTTAAGAGATATAGCCATTTTAGTATTTTGGAATTTTGGTGCATAAAATGACCCCCGCGACGCCTAGCTTAGGAGATATAGCCATTTAACTATTTTGATTTTATATTTCTGGTGCATAAAATGACCCCCGCAGACGCCTAGTTTAAGAGATATAGCCATTTTTGTGTTTTGAAGTTTTTTCTGGTGCATAAAGTGATCCCCACAGAGGCCTAGTTTAGGAAATATGGCTATTTTAGTATTTTGATTTTTTTTTTTCTGGTGCATAAAATGACCCACGCAGACGCCTAGGTTAGGATATATAGCCATTTGTGTGTTTTGAAGTTTTTTCTGGTGCGTAAAATGACCTCCGCAGATGCCTAGTTCAGGAGATATAGCCATTTCAGTATTTTGAAGTTTTTTCTGGTGCATAAAATGACCCATGCAGACGCCAAGTTTAGGAAATATGGCTATTTTAGTATTTTGATTTTTTTTTTGTGGTGCATAAAATGACCCACGCAGACGCCTAGTTTAAGAGATATAGCCATTTTTGTGTTTTGAAGTTTTTTCTGGTGCATAAAGTGATCCCCACGGGGGCCTAGTTTAGGAAATATGGCCATATTTGTGTTTTTTGAATTTTTTTTTCTGGTGCATAAAATGACCCCCGCAGACGACTAGTTTAGGAGATATAGCCATTTTAGTATTTTGAAGTTTTTTCTGGTGCATAAAATGACACTCGCAGACGCCTAGGTTAGGAGATATAGCCATTTTTCTGTTTTGAGGTTTATTCTGGTGCATAAAATGACCCCCGCAGACGCCAAGTTTAGGAAATATGGCCATTTTAGTATTTTGAATTTTTTTTTTCTGGTGCATAAAATGACCCCCGCAAAAGCCTAGTTTAGGAAATATGGAAATTTTAATATTTTGAATTTTTTTTTTCTGGTGCATAAAATGACCCACGCAGACGCCTAGGTTAGGAGATATAGCCATTTTTGTGTTTTGAAGTTTTTTCTGGTGCAGACGCCTAGGTTAGGAGATATAGCCATTTTTGTGTTTTTTGAAGTTTTTTTTTCTGGTGCATAAAATGACCCCCGCAGACGCCTAGGTTAGGAGATATAGCCATTTTTGTGTTTTTTGAAGTTTTTTTTTCTGGTGCATAAATTGACCCCCGCAGACGCCTAGGTTAGGAGATATAGCCATTTTTGTGTTTTGAAGTTTTTTCTGGTGCAGACGCCTAGGTTAGGAGATATAGCCATTTTTGTGTTTTTTGAAGTTTTTTTTTCTGGTGCATAAAATAACCCCCGCAGACTCCAAGTTTAGGGGTATACCCATTTTTGTGTTTTGAATTTTTTTTTTCTGGTGCATAAAATGATCCCCGCAGACGCCTTGTTTAGCAGATATATCCATTTTAGTATTTTGAATTTTTTTTTTCTGGTGCATAAAATGACCCCCGCAGACGACTAGTTTAGGAGATATAGCCATTTTAGTATTTTGAAGTTTTTTCTGGTGCATAATGTGATCCTCGCAGAGGCCAATTTAGGAAATATGGCCATTTTTGTGTTTTTTGAATTTTTTTTTTCTGGTGCATAAAATGACCCCCGCAGACGACTAGTTTAGGAGATATAGCCATTTTAGTATTTTGAAGTTTTTCCTGGTGCATAAAATGACCCCCGCAAAAGCCTAGTTTAGGAAATATGGAAATTTTAATATTTTGAATTTTTTTTTTCTGGTGCATAAAATGACCCACGCAGACGCCTAGGTTAGGAGATATAGCCATTTTTGTGTTTTGAAGTTTTTTCTGGTGCAGACGCCTAGGTTAGGAGATATAGCCATTTTTGTGTTTTTTGAAGTTTTTTTTTCTGGTGCATAAAATGACCGCCGCAGACTCCAAGTTTAGGGGTATACCCATTTTTGTGTTTTGAATTTTTTTTTTCTGGTGCATAAAATGATCCCCGCAGACGCCTTGTTTAGCAGATATATCCATTTTAGTATTTTGAATTTTTTTTTTCTGGTGCATAAAATGACCCCCGCAGACGACTAGGTTAGGAGATATAGCCATTTTTGTGTTTTGAAGTTTTTTCTGGTGCAGACGCCTAGGTTAGGAGATATAGCCATTTTTGTGTTTTTTGAAGTTTTTTTTTCTGGTGCATAAAATGACCCCCGCAGACGCCTAGGTTAGGAGATATAGCCATTTTTGTGTTTTGAAGTTTTTTCTGGTGCAGACGCCTAGGTTAGGAGATATAGCCATTTTTGTGTTTTTTGAAGTTTTTTTTTCTGGTGCATAAAATGACCCCCGCAGACTCCAAGTTTAGGGGTATACCCATTTTTGTGTTTTGAATTTTTTTTTTCTGGTGCATAAAATGATCCCCGCAGACGCCTTGTTTAGCAGATATATCCATTTTAGTATTTTGAATTTTTTTTTTCTGGTGCATAAAATGACCCCCGCAGACTCCAAGTTTAGGGGTATACCCATTTTTGTGTTTTGAATTTTTTTTTTCTGGTGCATAAAATGATCCCCGCAGACGCCTTGTTTAGCAGATATATCCATTTTAGTATTTTGAATTTTTTTTTTCTGGTGCATAAAATGAAACCCGCAGACGCCTAGGTTAGGAGATATAGCCATTTTTGTGTTTTGAAATTTTTTCTGGTGCATAAAATGACACACGCAGACGCCTCGGTTAGGCGATATAGCCATTTTTGTGTTTTGAGGCTTATTCTGGTGCATAAAATGACCCACGAAGACGACTAGGTTAGGAGACATAGCCATTTTAGTATTTTGAAGTTTTTTCTGGTGCATAAAATGACCCCCGCAGAAGCCTAGTTTGGGAAATATGGCCATTTTAATATTTTGAATTTTTTTTTTCTGGTGCATAAAATGACCCACGCAGACGCCTAGGTTAGGAGATATAGCCATTTTTGTGTTTTTTGAAGTTTTTTTTTCTGGTGCATAAAATGATCCCCGCAGACGCCTTGTTTAGCAGATATATCCATTTTAGTATTTTGAATTTTTTTTTTCTGGTGCATAAAATGAAACCCGCAGACGCCTTGTTTAGCAGATATATCCATTTTAGTATTTTGAATTTTTTTTTTCTGGTGCATAAAATGAAACCCGCAGACGCCTAGGTTAGGAGATATACCCATTTTTGTGTTTTGAAATTTTTTCTGGTGCATAAAATGACACACGTAGACGCCTCGGTTAGGAGATATAGCCATTTTTGTGTTTTGAGGCTTATTCTGGTGCATAAAATGACCCCCGAAGACGACTAGGTTAGGAGATATAGCCATTTTAGTATTTTGAAGTTTTTTCTGGTGCATAAAGTGACCCCCGCAGAAGCCTAGTTTAGGAAATATGGCCATTTTAATATTTTGATTTTTTTTTTTCTGGTGCCTAAAATGACCCACGCAGACGCCTAGGTTAGGAGATATAGCCATTTTTGTGTTTTGAGGTTTATTCTGGTGCATAAAATGACCCCCGCAGAAGCCTAGTTTAGGAAATATGGCCATTTTAATATTTTGAATTTTTTTTTTCTGGTGCATAAAATGATCTGCCTTGTTTAGCAGATATATCCATTTTAGTATTTTGAATTTTTTTTTTCTGGTGCCTAAAATGACCCACGCAGACGCCTAGGTTAGGAGATATAGCCATTTTTGTGTTTTGAGGTTTATTCTGGTGCATAAAATGACCCCCGCAGAAGCCTAGTTTAGGAAATATGGCCATTTTAATATTTTGATTTTTTTTTTTCTGGTGCATAAAATGATCCCCGCAGACGCCTTGTTTAGCAGATATATCCATTTTAGTATTTTGATTTTTTTTTTTCTGGTGCCTAAAATGACCCACGCAGACGCCTCGGTTAGGAGATATAGTCATTTTTGTGTTTTGAAGTTTTTTCTGGTGCATAAAGTGATCCCCGCAGAGGCCTAGTTTAAGAAATATGGCCATTTTTGTGTTTTTTGAATTTTTTTTTTCTGGTGCAAAAAATGACCCTCGCAGACGCCTAGGATAGGAGATATAGCCATTTTTCTGTTTTGAGGTTTATTCTGGTGCATAAAATGACCCTCGCAGACGCCTAGTTTAGGAAATCTAGCCATTTTTGTGTTTTTTGAAGTTTTTTTTTCTGGTGCATAAAATGACCCCCGTAGACGACTAGTTTAGGAGATATAGCCATTTTAGTATTTTGAAGTTTTTGCTGGTGCATAAAATGACCCCCGCAGAAGCCTAGTTTAGGAAATATGGAAATTTTTATATTTTGAATTTTTTTTTTCTAGTGCATAAAATGACCCACGCAGACGCCTAGGTTAGGAGATATAGCCATTTGTGTGTTTTGAAGTTTTTTCTGGTGCGTAAAATGACCTCCGCAGATGCCTAGTTCAGAAGATATAGCCATTTCAGTATTTTGAAGTTTTTTCTGGTGCATAAAATGACCCATGCAGACGCCAAGTTTAGGAAATATGGCTATTTTAGTATTTTGATTTTTTTGTTTGTGGTGCATAAAATGACCCACGCAGACGCCTAGTTTAAGAGATATAGCCATTTTTGTGTTTTGAAGTTTTTTCTGGTGCATAAAGTGATCCCCACGGGGGCCTAGTTTAGGAAATATGGCCATATTTGTGTTTTTTGAATTTTTTTTTCTGGTGCATAAAATGACCCTCGCATACGCCTAGTTTAGGAGATCTAGACATTTTTGTGTTTTTTGAAGTTTCTTTTTCTGGTGCATAAAATGACCCCCGCAGACGACTAGTTTAGGAGATATAGCCATTTTAGTATTTTGAAGTTTTTTCTGGTGCATAAAATGACACTCGCAGACGCCTAGGTTAGGAGATATAGCCATTTTTCTGTTTTGAGGTTTATTCTGGTGCATAAAATGACCCCCGCAGACGCCAAGTTTAGGAAATATGGCCATTTTAGTATTTTGAATTTTTTTTTTCTGGTGCATAAAATGACCCCCGCAAAAGCCTAGTTTAGGAAATATGGAAATTTTAATATTTTGAATTTTTTTTTTCTGGTGCATAAAATGACCCACGCAGACGCCTAGGTTAGGAGATATAGCCATTTTGTGTTTTGAAGTTTTTTCTGGTGCAGACGCCTACGTTAGGAGATATAGCCATTTTTGTGTTTTTTGAAGTTTTTTTTTCTGGTGCATAAAATGACCCCCGCAGACGCCTAGGTTAGGAGATATAGCCATTTTTGTGTTTTTTGAAGTTTTTTTTTCTGGTGCATAAAATGACCCCCGCAGACGCCTAGGTTAGGAGATATAGCCATTTTTGTGTTTTGAAGTTTTTTCTGGTGCAGACGCCTAGGTTAGGAGATATAGCCATTTTTGTGTTTTTTGAAGTTTTTTTTTCTGGTGCATAAAATGACCCCCGCAGACTCCAAGTTTAGGGGTATACCCATTTTTGTGTTTTGAATTTTTTTTTTCTGGTGCATAAAATGATCCCCGCAGACGCCTTGTTTAGCAGATATATCCATTTTAGTATTTTGAATTTTTTTTTTCTGGTGCATAAAATGACCCCCGCAGACGACTAGTTTAGGAGATATAGCCATTTTAGTATTTTGAAGTTTTTTCTGGTGCATAATGTGATCCTCGCAGAGGCCAATTTAGGAAATATGGCCATTTTTGTGTTTTTTGAATTTTTTTTTTCTGGTGCATAAAATGACCCCCGCAGACGACTAGTTTAGGAGATATAGCCATTTTAGTATTTTGAAGTTTTTCCTGGTGCATAAAATGACCCCCGCAAAAGCCTAGTTTAGGAAATATGGAAATTTTAATATTTTTAATTTTTTTTTTCTGGTGCATAAAATGACCCACGCAGACGCCTAGGTTAGGAGATATAGCCATTTTTGTGTTTTGAAGTTTTTTCTGGTGCAGACGCCTAGGTTAGGAGATATAGCCATTTTTGTGTTTTTTGAAGTTTTTTTTTCTGGTGCATAAAATGACCCCCGCAGACTCCAAGTTTAGGGGTATACCCATTTTTGTGTTTTGAATTTTTTTTTTCTGGTGCATAAAATGATCCCCGCAGACGCCTTGTTTAGCAGATATATCCATTTTAGTATTTTGAATTTTTTTTTTCTGGTGCATAAAATGAAACCCGCAGACGCCTAGGTTAGGAGATATAGCCATTTTTGTGTTTTGAAATTTTTTCTGATGCATAAAATGACACACGCAGACGCCTCGGTTAGGCGATATAGCCATTTTTGTGTTTTGAGGCTTATTCTGGTGCATAAAATGACCCCCGAAGACGACTAGGTTAGGAGACATAGCCATTTTAGTATTTTGAAGTTTTTTCTGGTGCATAAAATGACCCCCGCAGAAGCCTAGTTTGGGAAATATGGCCATTTTAATATTTTGAATTTTTTTTTTCTGGTGCATAAAATGACCCACGCAGACGCCTAGGTTAGGAGATATAGCCATTTTTGTGTTTTTTGAAGTTTTTTTTTCTGGTGCATAAAATGATCCCCGCAGACGCCTTGTTTAGCAGATATATCCATTTTAGTATTTTGAATTTTTTTTTTCTGGTGCATAAAATGAAACCCGCAGACGCCTTGTTTAGCAGATATATCCATTTTAGTATTTTGAATTTTTTTTTTCTGGTGCATAAAATGAAACCCGCAGACGCCTAGGTTAGGAGATATAGCCATTTTTGTGTTTTGAAATTTTTTCTGGTGCATAAAATGACACACGTAGACGCCTCGGTTAGGAGATATAGCCATTTTTGTGTTTTGAGGCTTATTCTGGTGCATAAAATGACCCCCGAAGACGACTAGGTTAGGAGATATAGCCATTTTAGTATTTTGAAGTTTTTTCTGGTGCATAAAGTGACCCCCGCAGAAGCCTAGTTTAGGAAATATGGCCATTTTAATATTTTGATTTATTTTTTTCTGGTGCCTAAAATGACCCACGCAGACGCCTAGGTTAGGAGATATAGCCATTTTTGTGTTTTGAGGTTTATTCTGGTGCATAAAATGACCCCCGCAGAAGCCTAGTTTAGGAAATATGGCCATTTTAATATTTTGAATTTTTTTTTTCTGGTGCATAAAATGATCCCCGCAGACGCCTTGTTTAGTAGATATATCCATTTTAGTATTTTGAATTTTTTTTTTCTGGTGCATAAAATGACCTACGCAGACGCCGAGTTTAAGAGATATAGCCATTTTTGTGTTTTGAAGTTTTCTCTGGTGCATAAAGTGATCCCAGCAGACGCCTAGATTACGAAATATGGCTATTTTAGTATTCTGAATTTTTGTTTCTGGTGCATAAAATGACCCACGCAGACGCCTCGGTTAGGAGATATAGTCATTTTTGTGTTTTGAAGTTTTTTCTGGTGCATAAAGTGATCCCCGCAGAGGCCTAGTTTAAGAAATATGGCCATTTTTGTGTTTTTTGAATTTTTTTTTTCTGGTGCAAAAAATGACCCTCGCAGACGCCTAGGATAGGAGATATAGCCATTTTTCTGTTTTGAGGTTTATTCTGGTGCATAAAATGACCCTCGCAGACGCCTAGTTTAGGAAATCTAGCCATTTTTGTGTTTTTTGAAGTTTTTTTTTCTGGTGCATAAAATGACCCCCGTAGACGACTAGTTTAGGAGATATAGCCATTTTAGTATTTTGAAGTTTTTTCTGGTGCATAAAATGACCCCCGCAGAAGCCTAGTTTAGGAAATATGGAAATTTTAATATTTTGAATTTTTTTTTTCTAGTGCATAAAATGACCCACGCAGACGCCTAGGTTAGGAGATATAGCCATTTTTGTGTTTTGAAGTTTTTTCTGGTGCAGACGCCTAGGTTAGGAGATATAGCCATTTTTGTATTTTTTGAAGTTTTTTTTTCTGGTGCATAAAATGACCCCCGCAGACACCAAGTTTAGGGGTATACCATTTTTGTGTTTTGAATTTTTTTTTTCTGGTGCATAAAATGATCCCCGCAGACGCCTTGTTTAGCAGATATATCCATTTTAGTATTTTGAATTTTTTTTTTCTGGTGCATAAAATGACCTACGCAGATGCCTAGTTTAAGAGATATAGCCATTTTTGTGTTTTGAAGTTTTCTCTGGTGCATAAAGTGATCCCAGCAGATGCCTAGATTACGAAATATGGCTATTTTAGTATTCTGAATTTTTGTTTCTGGTGCATAAAATGACCCACGCAGACGCCTCGGTTAGGAGATATAGTCATTTTTGTGTTTTGAAGTTTTTTCTGGTGCATAAAGTGATCCCCGCAGAGGCCTAGTTTAAGAAATATGGCCATTTTTGTGTTTTTTGAATTTTTTTTTTCTGGTGCAAAAAATGACCCTCGCAGACGCCTAGGATAGGAGATATAGCCATTTTTCTGTTTTGAGGTTTATTCTGGTGCATAAAATGACCCTCGCATACGCCTAGTTTAGGAGATCTAGACATTTTTGTGTTTTTTGAAGTTTGTTTTTCTGGTGCATAAAATGACCCCCGCAGACGACTAGTTTAGGAGATATAGCCATTTTAGTATTTTGAAGTTTTTTCTGGTGCATAAAATGACACTCGCAGACGCCTAGGTTAGAAGATATAGCCATTTTTCTGTTTTGAGGTTTATTCTGGTGCATAAAATGACCCCCGCAGACGCCAAGTTTAGGAAATATGGCCATTTTAGTATTTTGAATTTTTTTTTTCTGGTGCATAAAATGACCCCCGCAAAAGCCTAGTTTAGGAAATATGGAAATTTTAATATTTTGAATTTTTTTTTTCTGGTGCATAAAATGACCCACGCAGACGCCTAGGTTAGGAGATATAGCCATTTTTGTGTTTTGAAGTTTTTTCTGGTGCAGACGCCTAGGTTAGGAGATATAGCCATTTTTGTGTTTTTTGAAGTTTTTTTTTCTGGTGCATAAAATGACCCCCGCAGACGCCTAGGTTAGGAGATATAGCCATTTTTGTGTTTTTTGAAGTTTTTTTTTCTGGTGCATAAAATGACCCCCGCAGACGCCTAGGTTAGGAGATATAGCCATTTTTGTGTTTTGAAGTTTTTTCTGGTGCAGACGCCTAGGTTAGGAGATATAGCCATTTTTGTGTTTTTTGAAGTTTTTTTTTCTGATGCATAAAATGACCCCCGCAGACTCCAAGTTTAGGGGTATACCCATTTTTGTGTTTTGAATTTTTTTTTTCTGGTGCATAAAATGATCCCCGCAGACGCCTTGTTTAGCAGATATATCCATTTTAGTATTTTGAATTTTTTTTTTCTGGTGCATAAAATGACCCCCGCAGACGACTAGTTTAGGAGATATAGCCATTTTAGTATTTTGAAGTTTTTTCTGGTGCATAATGTGATCCTCGCAGAGGCCAATTTAGGAAATATGGCCATTTTTGTGTTTTTTGAATTTTTTTTTTCTGGTGCATAAAATGACCCCCGCAGACGACTAGTTTAAGAGATATAGCCATTTTAGTATTTTGAAGTTTTTCCTGGTGCATAAAATGACCCCCGCAAAAGCCTAGTTTAGGAAATATGGAAATTTTAATATTTTGAATTTTTTTTTTCTGGTGCATAAAATGACCCACGCAGACGCCTAGGTTAGGAGATATAGCCATTTTTGTGTTTTGAAGTTTTTTCTGGTGCAGACGCCTAGGTTAGGAGATATAGCCATTTTTGTGTTTTTTGAAGTTTTTTTTTCTGGTGCATAAAATGACCCCCGCAGACTCCAAGTTTAGGGGTATACCCATTTTAGTATTTTGAATTTTTTTTTTCTGGTGCATAAAATGAAACCCGCAGACGCCTAGGTTAGGAGATATAGCCATTTTTGTGTTTTGAAATTTTTTCTGGTGCATAAAATGACACACGCAGACGCCTCGGTTAGGCGATATAGCCATTTTTGTGTTTTGAGGCTTATTCTGGTGCATAAAATGACCCCCGAAGACGACTAGGTTAGGAGACATAGCCATTTTAGTATTTTGAAGTTTTTTCTGGTGCATAAAATGACCCCCGCAGAAGCCTAGTTTGGGAAATATGGCCATTTTAATATTTTGAATTTTTTTTTTCTGGTGCATAAAATGACCCACGCAGACGCCTAGGTTAGGAGATATAGCCATTTTTGTGTTTTTTGAAGTTTTTTTTTCTGGTGCATAAAATGATCCCCGCAGACGCCTTGTTTAGCAGATATATCCATTTTAGTATTTTGAATTTTTTTTTTCTGGTGCATAAAATGAAACCCGCAGACGCCTTGTTTAGCAGATATATCCATTTTAGTATTTTGAATTTTTTTTTTCTGGTGCATAAAATGAAACCCGCAGACGCCTAGGTTAGGAGATATAGCCATTTTTGTGTTTTGAAATTTTTTCTGGTGCATAAAATGACACACGTAGACGCCTCGGTTAGGAGATATAGCCATTTTTGTGTTTTGAGGCTTATTCTGGTGCATAAAATGACCCCCGAAGACGACTAGGTTAGGAGATATAGCCATTTTAGTATTTTGAAGTTTTTTCTGGTGCATAAAGTGACCCCCGCAGAAGCCTAGTTTAGGAAATATGGCCATTTTAATATTTAGATTTTTTTTTTTCTGGTGCCTAAAATGACCCACGCAGACGCCTAGGTTAGGAGATATAGCCATTTTTGTGTTTTGAGGTTTATTCTGGTGCATAAAATGACCCCCGCAGAAGCCTAGTTTAGGAAATATGGCCATTTTAATATTTTGAATTTTTTTTTTCTGGTGCATAAAATGATCCCCGCAGACGCCTTGTTTAGCAGATATATCCATTTTAGTATTTTGAATTTTTTTTTTCTGGTGCATAAAATGACCTACGCAGACGCCGAGTTTAAGAGATATAGCCATTTTTGTGTTTTGAAGTTTTCTCTGGTGCATAAAGTGATCCCAGCAGACGCCTAGATTACGAAATATGGCTATTTTAGTATTCTGAATTTTTGTTTCTGGTGCATAAAATGACCCACGCAGACGCCTCGGTTAGGAGATATAGTCATTTTTGTGTTTTGAAGTTTTTTCTGGTGCATAAAGTGATCCCCGCAGAGGCCTAGTTTAAGAAATATGGCCATTTTTGTGTTTTTTGAATTTTTTTTTTCTGGTGCAAAAAATGACCCTCGCAGACGCCTAGGATAGGAGATATAGCCATTTTTCTGTTTTGAGGTTTATTCTGGTGCATAAAATGACCCTCGCAGACGCCTAGTTTAGGAAATCTAGCCATTTTTGTGTTTTTTGAAGTTTTTTTTTCTGGTGCATAAAATGACCCCCGTAGACGACTAGTTTAGGAGATATAGCCATTTTAGTATTTTGAAGTTTTTTCTGGTGCATAAAATGACCCCCGCAGAAGCCTAGTTTAGGAAATATGGAAATTTTAATATTTTGAATTTTTTTTTTCTAGTGCATAAAATGACCCACGCAGACGCCTAGGTTAGGAGATATAGCCATTTTTGTGTTTTGAAGTTTTTTCTGGTGCAGACGCCTAGGTTAGGAGATATAGCCATTTTTGTGTTTTTTGAAGTTTTTTTTTCTGGTGCATAAAATGACCCCCGCAGACTCCAAGTTTAGGGGTATACCCATTTTTGTGTTTTGAATTTTTTTTTTCTGGTGCATAAAATGATCCCCGCAGACGCCTTGTTTAGCAGATATATCCATTTTAGTATTTTGAATTTTTTTTTTCTGGTGCATAAAATGACCTACGCAGATGCCTAGTTTAAGAGATATAGCCATTTTTGTGTTTTGAAGTTTTCTCTGGTGCATAAAGTGATCCCAGCAGATGCCTAGATTACGAAATATGGCTATTTTAGTATTCTGAATTTTTGTTTCTGGTGCATAAAATGACCCACGCAGACGCCTCGGTTAGGAGATATAGTCATTTTTGTGTTTTGAAGTTTTTTCTGGTGCATAAAGTGATCCCCGCAGAGGCCTAGTTTAAGAAATATGGCCATTTTTGTGTTTTTTGAATTTTTTTTTTCTGGTGCAAAAAATGACCCTCGCAGACGCCTAGGATAGGAGATATAGCCATTTTTCTGTTTTGAGGTTTATTCTGGTGCATAAAATGTCCCTCGCAGACGCTTAGTTTAGGAAATCTAGCCATTTTTGTGTTTTTGAAGTTTTTTTTTCTGGTGCATAAAATGACCCCCGCAGACGACTAGTTTAGGAGATATAGCCATTTTAGTATTTTGAAGTTTTTTCTGGTGCATAAAATGACCCCCGCAGAAGCCTAGTTTAGGAAATATGGCCATTTTAATATTTTGAATTTTTTTTTTCTGGTGCATAAAATGACCCACGCAGACGCCTAGGTTAGGAAATATAGCCATTTTTGTGTTTTGAAGTTTTTTCTGGTGCAGACGCCTAGGTTAGGAGATATAGCCATTTTTGTGTTTTTTGAAGTTTTTTTTTCTGGTGCATAAAATGACCCCCGCAGACTCCAAGTTTAGGGGTATACCCATTTTTGTGTTTTGAATTTTTTTTTTCTGGTGCATAAAATGATCCCCGCAGACGCCTTGTTTAGCAGATATATCCATTTTAGTATTTTGATTTTTTTTTTTCTGGTGCATAAAATGACCTACGCAGACGTCTAGTTTAAGAGATATAGCCATTTTTGTGTTTTGAAGTTTTCTCTGGTGCATAAAGTGATCCCAGCAGACGCCTAGATTACGAAATATGGCTATTTTAGTATTCTGAATTTTTGTTTCTGGTGCATAAAATGACCCACGCAGATGCCTCGGTTAGGAGATATAGTCATTTTTGTGTTTTGAAGTTTTTTCTGGTGCATAAAATGACCCCCGCAGACACCAAGTTTAGGGGTATACCATTTTTGTGTTTTGAATTTTTTTTTTCTGGTGCATAAAATGATCCCCGCAGACGCCTTGTTTAGCAGATATATCCATTTTAGTATTTTGAATTTTTTCTTTCTGGTGCATAAAATGACCTACGCAGACGCCTAGTTTAAGAGATATAGCCATTTTTGTGTTTTGAAGTTTTCTCTGGTGCATAAAGTGATCCCAGCAGACGCCTAGATTACGAAATATGGCTATTTTAGTATTCTGAATTTTTGTTTCTGGTGCATAAAATGACCCACGCAGACGCCTCGGTTAGGAGATATAGTCATTTTTGTGTTTTGAAGTTTTTTCTGGTGCATAAAGTGATCCCCGCAGAGGCCTAGTTTAAGAAATATGGCCATTTTTGTGTTTTTTGAATTTTTTTTTTCTGGTGCAAAAAATGACCCTCGCAGACGCCTAGGATAGGAGATATAGCCATTTTTCTGTTTTGAGGTTTATTCTGGTGCATAAAATGTCCCTCGCAGACGCTTAGTTTAGGAAATCTAGCCATTTTTGTGTTTTTTGAAGTTTTTTTTTCTGGTGCATAAAATGACCCCCGCAGACGACTAGTTTAGGAGATATAGCCATTTTAGTATTTTGAAGTTTTTTCTGGTGCATAAAATGACCCCCGCAGAAGCCTAGTTTAGGAAATATGGCCGTTTTAATATTTTGAATTTTTTTTTTCTGGTGCATAAAATGACCCACGCAGACGCCTAGGTTAGGAAATATAGCCATTTTTGTGTTTTGAAGTTTTTTCTGGTGCAGACGCCTAGGTTAGGAGATATAGCCATTTTTGTGTTTTTTGAAGTTTTTTTTTCTGGTGCATAAAATGACCTACGCAGACGCTTAGTTTAAGAAATATAGCCATTTTTGTGTTTTGAAGTTTTCTCTGGTGCATAAAGTGATCCCAGCAGACGCCTAGATTACGAAATATGGCTATTTTAGTATTCTGAATTTTTGTTTCTGGTGCATAAAATGACACACGCAGACGCCTAGGTTAGGAAATATAGTCATTTTTGTGTTTTTAAGTTTTTTCTGGTGCATAAAGTGATCCCCGCAGAGGCCTAGTTTAAGAAATATGGCCATTTTTGTGTTTTTTGAATTTTTTTTTTCTGGTGCAAAAAATGACCCTCGCAAACGCCTAGTTTAGGAAATCTATCCATTTTTGTGTTTTTTGAAGTTTTTTTTTCTGGTGCATAAAATGGCCCTCGCTGATGCCTAGTTTAGGAGATATAGCCATTTTTGTGTTTTTTGAAGTTTTTTTTCTGGTTCATAAAATGACCCTCGCAGATGCCTAGTTTAGGAGAAATAGCCATTTTTGTGTTTTTTGAAGTTTTTTTTTTTCTGGTGCATAAAATGACCCCCGCAGACTCCAAGTTTAGGGGTATACCCATTTTTGTGTTTTGAATTTTTTTTTTCTGGTTCATAAAATGATCGTCGCAGACGCCTATGTTAGGAGATATAGCAATTTTTGTGTTTTGAAGTTTTTTCTGGTGCATAAAATGACACACGCAGACGCCTAGGTTAGGAGATATAACCATTTTTGTGTTTTGAATTTTTTTTTCTGGTCTCAAAATGACCCCCGCAGACGCCTAGTTTAGGAGATATATCCATTTTTGTGTTTTGAGGCTTATTCTGGTGCATAAAATGACCCCCGCAGACGACTAGTTTAGGAGATATAGCCACTTTAGTATTTTGAAGTTTTTTCTGGTGCATAAAATGACCCCCGCAGAAGCCTAGTTTAGGAAATATGGCCATTTTAATATTTTGAATTTTTGTTTTCTGGTGCATAAAATGACCCACGCAGACGCCTAGGTTAGGAGATATAGCCATTTTTGTGTTTTGAAGTTTTTTCTGGTGCAGACGCCTAGGTTGGGAGATATAGCCATTTTTGTGTTTTTTGAAGTTTTTTTTTCTGGTGCATAAAATGGCCCTCGCTGATGCCTAGTTTAGGAGATATAGCCATTTTTGTGTTTTTTGAAGTTTTTTTTCTGGTTCATAAAATGACCCTCGCAGATGCCTAGTTTAGGAGAAATAGCCATTTTTGTGTTTTTTGAAGTTTTTTTTTTTTCTGGTGCATAAAATGACCCCCGCAGACTCCAAGTTGAGGGGTATACCCATTTTTGTGTTTTGAATTTTTTTTTTCTGGTTCATAAAATGATCGTCGCAGACGCCTATGTTAGGAGATATAGCAATTTTTGTGTTTTGAAGTTTTTTCTGGTGCATAAAATGACACACGCAGACGCCTAGGTTAGGAGATATAACCATTTTTGTGTTTTGAATTTTTTTTTCTGGTCTCAAAATGACCCCCGCAGACGCCTAGTTTAGGAGATATATCCATTTTTGTGTTTTGAGGCTTATTCTGGTGCATAAAATGACCCCCGCAGACGACTTGTTTAAGAGATATAGCCATTTTAGTACTTTCATGCTCTTTTTCTGGTGCATAATTTGACCCCGCAGATGCCTAGTTTAGGAAACTTAGCCACTTTAGTATTTTTAATTTTTTTTCTGGTGCATAATATCACCCCCGCATACGCCTAGTTTAGGAGATATAGCCATTTTAGTATTTTGGAATTTTGGTGCATAAAATGACCCCCGCGACGCCTATCTTAGGAGATATAGCCATTTAACTATTTTGATTTTCTATTTCTGGTGCATAAAATGACCCCCGCAGACGCCTAGTTTAAGAGATATAGAAATTTTTGTGTTTTGAAGTTTTTTCTGGTATTACGTATTTTGATTTTTTTTTTCTGGTGCAAAAAATGACCCACGCAGACGCCTAGATTAGGAGATAAAGCCATTTTTGTGTTTTGAAGTTTTTTCTGTTGCATAAAATGACCCCCGCAAGCGCCTAGTTTAGGAGATATAGCCATTTTAGTATTTTGAAGTTTTTTCTGGTGCATAAAATGACCCCTGCAGACGCCAAGTTTAGGAAATATGGCCATTTTAGTATTTTGAATTTTTTTTTCTGGTGCATAAAATGACCCACGCAGACGCCTAATTTAAGAGATATAGCCATTTTTGTGTTTTGAGGTTTATTCTGGTGCATAAAATGACCCCCGCAGACGCCACGTTTAGGAAATACGGCCATTTTAGTATTTTGAATTTTTTTTTTCTGGTGCATAAAATGACCTACGCAGACGCCAAGTTTAAGAAATATAGCCATTTTTGTGTTTTGAAGTTTTTTCTGTTGCATAAAGTGATCCCCGCAGAGGCCTAGTTTAAGGAATATGGCCATTTTTGTGTTTTTTGAATTTTTTTTTCTGGTGCATAGAATGACCCTCGCAGACGCCTAGTTTAGGAAATCTAGAAATTTTTGTGTTTTGAAATTTTTTCTGGTGCATAAAATGACACTCGCAGACGCCTAGGTTAGGAGATATAGCCATTTTTGTGTTTTGAGGTTTATTCTGGTGCATAAAATGACCCCCGCAGACACCAAGTTTAAGAGATATAGCCATTTTTGTGTTTTGAAGTTTTTTCTGTTGCATAAAGTGATCCCCGCAGAGGCCTAGTTTAAGAAATCTGGCAATTTTTGTGTTTTTTTGAATTTTTTTTTTCTGGTGCATAAAATGACCCTCACAGACGCCTAGTTTAGGAAATCTAGATATTTTTGTGTTTTTTGAAGGTTTTTTTTCTGGTGCATAAAATGACCCCCGCAGACGACTAGTTTAGGAGATATAGCCATTTTAGTATTTTGAAGTTTTTTCTGGTGCATAAAGTGATCCTCGCAGAGGCCAATTTAGGAAATATGGCCACTTTTGTATATTTTGAATTTTTTTTTTCTGGTGCATAAAATGACCCTCGCAGACGCTTAGTTTAGGAGATCTAGCCATTTTTATGTTTTTTGAAGTTTTTTTTTTCTGGTGCATAAAATGACCCCTACAGACGCCAAGTTTAGGAAATATGGCCATTTTAGTATTTTGAAGTTTTTTTTTTCTGGTGCATAAAATGACCCCTGTAGACGCCTAGTTTAGGAAATATGGCTAGTTTAGTATTTTGAATTTTTTTTTTCTGGTGCATAAAATGACCCACGCAGACGCCTCGGTTAGGAGATATAGTCACTTTTGTGTATTGAAGTTTTTTCTGGTGCATAAAATGACACTCGCAGACGCCTAGGTTAGGAGATATAGCCATTTTTGTGTTTTGAGGTTTATTCTGGTGCATAAAATGACCCCCGCAGACGCCAAGTTTAGGAAATATGGCCATTTTAGTATTTTGAATTTTTTTTTTCTGGTGCATAAAATGACCTAAGCAGACGCCAAGTTTAAGAGATATAGCCCTTTTTGTGTTTTGAAGTTTTTTCTGTTGCATAAAGTGATCCCCGCAGAGGCCTAGTTTAAGAAATATGGCCATTTTTGTGTTTTTTGAATTTTTTTTTTCTGGTGCATAAAATGACCCTCGCATACGCCTAGTTTAGGAGATATAGCCATTTTAGTATTTTGGAATTTTGGTGCATAAAATGACCCCCGCGACGCCTATCTTAGGAGATATAGCCATTTAACTATTTTGATTTTCTATTTCTGGTGCATAAAATGACACCCGCAGACGCCTAGTTTAAGAGATATAGAAATTTTTGTGTTTTGAAGTTTTTTCTGGTATTACGTATTTTGATTTTTTTTTTCTGGTGCAAAAAATGACCCACGCAGACGCCTAGATTAGGAGATAAAACCATTTTTGTGTTTTGAAGTTTTTTCTGGTGCATAAAATGACCCCCGCAAGCGCCTAGTTTAGGAGATATAGCCATTTTAGTATTTTGAAGTTTTTTCTGGTGCATAAAATGACCCCTGCAGACGCCAAGTTTAGGAAATATGGCCATTTTAGTATTTTGAATTTTTTTTTCTGGTGCATAAAATGACCCACGCAGACGCCTAATTTAAGAGATATAGCCATTTTTGTGTTTTGAAATTTTTTCTGCTGCATAAAGTGATCCTCGCAGAGGCCAATTTAGGAAATATGGCCATTTTTGTGTTTTTTGAATTTTTTTTTTCTGGTGCATAAAATGACCCTCGCAGACGCCTAGTTTAGGAGATCTAGCCATTTTTGTGTTTTTTGAAGTTTTTTTTTCTGGTGCATAAAATGACCCCCGCAGACGACTAGTTTAGGAGATATAGCCATTTTAGTATTTTGAAGTTTTTTCTGGTGCATAAAGTGATCCTCGCAGAGGCCAATTTAGGAAATATGGCCACTTTTGTATATTTTGAATTTTTTTTTTCTGGTGCATAAAATGACCCTCGCAGACGCTTAGTTTAGGAGATCTAGCCATTTTTATGTTTTTTGAAGTTTTTTTTTTCTGGTGCATAAAATGACCCCTACAGACGCCAAGTTTAGGAAATATGGCCATTTTAGTATTTTGAAGTTTTTTTTTTCTGGTGCATAAAATGACCTCTGTAGACGCCTAGTTTAGGAAATATGGCTAGTTTAGTATTTTGAATTTTTTTTTTCTGGTGCATAAAATGACCCACGCAGACGCCTCGGTTAGGAGATATAGTCACTTTTGTGTATTGAAGTTTTTTCTGGTGCATAAAATGACACTCGCAGACGCCTAGGTTAGGAGATATAGCCATTTTTGTGTTTTGAGGTTTATTCTGGTGCATAAAATGACCCCCGCAGACGCCAAGTTTAGGAAATATGGCCATTTTAGTATTTTGAATTTTTTTTTTCTGGTGCATAAAATGACCTAAGCAGACGCCAAGTTTAAGAGATATAGCCCTTTTTGTGTTTTGAAGTTTTTTCTGTTGCATAAAGTGATCCCCGCAGAGGCCTAGTTTAAGAAATATGGCCATTTTTGTGTTTTTTGAATTTTTTTTTTCTGGTGCATAAAATGACCCTCGCATACGCCTAGTTTAGGAGATATAGCCATTTTAGTATTTTGGAATTTTGGTGCATAAAATGACCCCCGCGACGCCTTACTTAGGAGATATAGCCATTTAACTATTTTGATTTTCTATTTCTGGTGCATAAAATGACCCCCGCAGACGCCTAGTTTAAGAGATATAGAAATTTTTGTGTTTTGAAGTTTTTTCTGGTATTAC
The DNA here is from genome assembly GCA_963966105.1 of Volucella zonaria. NCBI lineage: Eukaryota > Metazoa > Arthropoda > Insecta > Diptera > Syrphidae > Volucella > Volucella zonaria. The sequence goes on along the minus strand of CAWYQB010000254.1, from coordinate 1,458,403 downwards.
GTATTTTGATTTTTTTTTTCTGGTGCAAAAAATGACCCACGCAGACGCCTAGATTAGGAGATAAAACCATTTTTGTGTTTTGAAGTTTTTTCTGGTGCATAAAATGACCCCCGCAAGCGCCTAGTTTAGGAGATATAGCCATTTTAGTATTTTGAAGTTTTTTCTGGTGCATAAAATGACCCCTGCAGACGCCAAGTTTAGGAAATATGGCCATTTTAGTATTTTGAATTTTTTTTTCTGGTGCATAAAATGACCCACGCAGACGCCTAATTTAAGAGATATAGCCATTTTTGTGTTTCGAAATTTTTTCTGCTGCATAAAGTGATCCTCGCAGAGGCCAATTTAGGAAATATGGCCATTTTTGTGTTTTTTGAATTTTTTTTTTCTGGTGCATAAAATGACCCTCGCAGACGCCTAGTTTAGGAGATCTAGCCATTTTTGTGTTTTTTGAAGTTTTTTTTTCTGGTGCATAAAATGACCCCCGCAGACGACAAGTTTAGAAGATATAGCCATTTTAGTATTTTGAAGTTTTTTCTGGTGCATAAAATGACCCCTAAAGACGCCAAGTTTAGGAAATATGGCCATTTTAGTATTTTGAAGTTTTTTTTTTCTGGTGCATAAAATGACCCCTGCAGACGCCTAGTTTAGGAAATATGGCTAGTTTAGTATTTTGAATTTTTTTTTTCTGGTGCATAAAATGACCCACGCAGACGCCTAGGTAAGGAGATATAGTCACTTTTGTGTTTTGAAATTTTTTCTGGTGCATAAAACGACACTCGCAGACGCCAAGGTTAGGAGATACAGCCATTTTTGTGTTTTGAGGTTTATTCTGGTGCATAAAATGACCCCCGCAGACTCCAAGTTCAGGGGTATACCCATTTTTGTGTTTAGAATTTTTTTTTTCTGGTGCATAAAATGATCCCCGCGGACGCCTTGTTTAGCAGATATATCCATTTTAGTATTTTGAATTCTTTTTTTTCTGGTGCATAAAATGACCCTAGCAGACGCCTAGTTTAGGAAATCTAGCCATTTTTGTGTTTTGAAGTTTTTTCTGGTGCATAAAATGACACTCGCAGACGCCTAGGTTAGGAGATATAGCCATTTTTGTGTTTTGAGGTTTATTCTGGTGCATAAAATGACCCCCGCAGACGACTACATCAGGAGATATAGCCATTTTAGTATTTTTGAAGTTTTTTCTGGTGCATAAAATGACCCCTGCAGACGCCTAGTTTAAGAAATATGGCTAGTTTAGTATTTTGAATTTTTTTTTCTGGTGCATAAAATGACACTCGCAGACGCCTAGGTTACGAGATACCGCCATTTTTGTGTTTTGAGGTTTATTCTGGTGCATAAAATGACCCCCGCAGACGACTACATCAGGAGATATGGCCATTTTAGTATTTTTGAAGTTTTTTCTGGTGCATAAAATGACCCCTGCAGACGCCTAGTTTAAGAAATATGGCTAGTTTAGTATTTTGAATTTTTTTTTCTGGTGCATAAAATGACACTCGCAGACGCCTAGGTTACGAGATACCGCCATTTTTGTGTTTTGAGGTTTATTCTGGTGCATAAAATGACCCCCGCGACGCCTAGTTTAGGAGATATAGCCGTTTAACTATTTTGACTTTTTTCTGGTGCATAAAATGACCCCCGCAGACCCGACGCCTAGTTAAGGAGATATAGCCATTTTAGGGTTTTGAATTTTTTTTTTCTGGTGCATAAAATGACCCCCGCGACGACTAGTTTAGGAGATATAGCCATTTCAGTATTTTGAATTTTTTTTTTCTGGTGCATAAAATGACCCCCGCAGACCCGACGCTTAGTTAAGGAGATATAGCCATTTTAGTGTTTTGAATATTTTTTTCTGTTGCATAAAGTGATCAATGCAGACGCCTAGTTTAGGAAATATGGCTATTTTAGTATTTTGAATTTTTTTTTCTCTGCTGCTTAAAATGACCCCCGCAGACGCCTAGTTTAGGAGATATAGCCATTTTAGTATTTTGGAATTTTGGTGCATAAAATGACCCCCGCGACGCCTATCTTAGGAGATATAGCCATTTAGCTATTTTGATTTTCTATTTCTGGTGCATAAAATGACCCCCGCAGACGCCTAGGTTAGGAGATATAGCCATTTTTGTGTTTTGAGGTTTATTCTGGTGCATAATATGACCCCGCAGACGACTTGTTTAGAAGATATAGCCATTTTAGTATTTCGAATTTTTTTCCTGGTGCATAAAATGACTCCCGCAAACGCCTAGTTTAGGAGATTTAGCCATTTTAGTATTTTGAATTTTTTTTCTGGTGCATAAAATGACCCCCGCAGACGCCTAGTTTAGGATATATAGCCATTTTAGTATTTTGGAATTTTGGTGCATAAAATGACCCCCGCGACGCCTATCTTAGGAGATATAGCCATTTAACTATTTTGATTTTCTATTTCCGGTGCATAAAATGACCCCCGCAGACGCCTAGTTTAAGAGATATAGAAATTTTTGTGTTTTGAAGTTTTTTCTGGTGCATAAAGTGATCCCCGCAGAGGCCTAGTTTAGGAAATATGGCTATTTTAGTATTTTGATTTTTTTTTTCTGGTGCATAAAATGACCCACACAGACGCCTAGGTTAGGAGATATAGAAATTTTTGTGTTTTGAAGTTTTTTCTGGTGCATAAAGTGATCCCCGCAGAGGCCTAGTTTAGGAAATATGGCTATTTTAGTATTTTGATTTTTTTTTTCTGGTGCATAAAATGACCCACACAGAAGCCTAGGTTAAGAGATATAGCCATTTTTGTGTTTTGAAGTTTTTTCTGTTGCGTAAAGTGATCCCCGCAGAGGCCTAGTTTAAGAAATATGGCCATTTTTGAGTTTTTTGAATTTTTTTTTTCTGGTGCATAAAATGACGCTCGCAGACGCCTAGTTTAGGAAATCTAGCCATTTTTGTGTTTTGAAGTTTTTTCTGGTGCAGACGCCTAGGTTAGGAGATATAGCCATTTTTGTGTTTTTTGAAGTTTTTTTTTCTGTTGCATAAAGTGATCCCCGCAGAGGCCTAGTTTAAGAAATATGGCCATTTTTGAGTTTTTTGAATTTTTTTTTTCTGGTGCTTAAAATGACCCTCGCAGACGCCTAGTTTAGGAAATATAGTCACTTTTGTGTTTTGAAGTTTTTTCTGGTGCATAAAATGACACTCGCAGACGCCTAGGTTAGGAGATATAGCCATTTTTGTGTTTTGAGGTTTATTCTGGTGCATAAAATGACCCCCGCAGACGACTACATCAGGAGATATAGCCATTTTAGTATATTTGAAGTTTTTTCTGGTGCATAAAATGACCCCTGCAGACGCCTAGTTTAAGAAATATGGCTAGTTTAGTATTTTGAATTTTTTTTTCTGGTGCATAAAATGACACTCGCAGACGCCTAGGTTACGAGATACCGCCATTTTTGTGTTTTGAGGTTTATTCTGGTGCATAAAATGACCCCCGCAGACGACTTGTTTAGGAGATATAGCCATTTTAGTACTCGTATTTTGAATTTTTTTCCTGGTGCATAAAATGACTCCCGCAAACGCCTTGTTTAGGATATATAGCCATTTTAGTATTTTGGAATTTTGGTGCATAAAATGACCCCCGCGACGCCTATCTTAAGAGATATAGCCATTTAACTATTTTGATTTTCTATTTCCGGTGCATAAAATGACCCCCGCAGACGCCTAGTTTAAGAGATATAGAAATTTTTGTGTTTTGAAGTTTTTTCTGTTGCATAAAGTGATCCCCGCAGAGGCCTAGTTTAAGAAATATGGCCATTTTTTAGTTTTTTGAATTTTTTTTTTCTGGTGCATAAAATGACCCCCGCAGACGACTAGTTTAGGAGATATAGCCATTTTTGTGTTTTGAAGTTTTTTCTGGTGCAGACGCCTAGGTTAGGAGATATAGCCATTTTTGTGTTTTTTTAAGTTTTTTTTTCTGGTGCATAAAATGACCCTCGCAGATGCCTAGTTTAGGAGATATAGCCATTTTTGTGTTTTTTGAAGTTTTTTTTTCTGGTGCATAAAATGACCCCCGCAGACTCCAAGTTTAGGGGTACATCCATTTTTGTGTTTTGAATTTTTTTTTTCTGGTGCATAAAATGATCCCCGCAGACGCCTTGTTTAGCAGATATATCCATTTTAGTATTTTGAATTTTTTTTTTCTGGTGCATAAAATGAAACCCGCAGACGCCTAGGTTAGGAGATAAAGCCATTTTTGTGTTTTGAAATTTTTTCTGGTGCATAAAATGACACACGCAGACGCCTCGGTTAGGAGATATAGCCATTTTTGTGTTTTGAGGCTTATTCTGGTGCATAAAATGACCCCCGAAGAGGACTAGGTTAGGATATATAGCCATTTTAGTATTTTTGAAGTTTTTTCTGGTGCATAAAATTACCACTGCAGACGCCGAGTTTAAGAAATATGGCTAGTTTAGTATTTTGAATTTTTTTTTTCTGGTGCATAAAATGACACTCGCAGACGCCTAGGTTAGGAGATATAGCCATTTTTGTGTTTTGAGGTTTATTCTCGTGCATAAAATGACCCCCGCAGACGACATGTTTAGGAGATATAGCCATTTTAGTATTTTGAAGTTTTTTCTGGTGCATAAGGTGATCCCAGCAGACGCCTAGTTTAGGAAATATGGCTATTTTAGTATTTTGAATTTTTTTTTTCTGGTGCATAAAATGACCCACGCAGACGCCTAGGTTAGGAGATATAGTCATTTTTGTGTTTTGAAGTTTTTTCTGGTGCATAAAATGACACTCGCAGACGCCTAGGTTAGGAGATATAGCCATTTTTGTGTTTTGAGGTTTATTCTGGTGCATAAAGTGATCCCCGCAGAGGCCTAGTTTAAGAAATATGGCCATTTTTGTGTTTTTTGAATTTTTTTTTCTGGTGCATAAAATGACCCTCGCAGACGCCTAGGATAGGAGATATAGCCATTTTTGTGTTTCGAGGTTTATTCTATTGCATAAAATGACACCCGCAGACGACTAGGTTAGGAGATATAGTCACTTTTGTGTTTTGAAGGTTTTTCTGGTGCATAAAATGACACTCGCAGACGCCTAGGTTAGGAGATATAGCCATTTTTGTGTTTCGAGGTTTATTCTATTGCATAAAATGACCCCCGCAGACGACTAGGTTAGGAGATATAGCCATTTTTGTGTTTTGAAGTTTTTTCTGGTGCATAAAATGACACTCGCAGACGCCTAGGTTAGGAGATATAGATATTTTTTTGTTTTGAGGTTTATTCTGGTGCATAAAATGACCCCCGCAGACGCCAAGTTTAAGAGATATAGCCATTTTTGTGTTTTGAAGTTTTTTCTGTTGCGTAAAGTGATCCCCGCAGAGGCCTAGTTTAAGAAATATGGCCATTTTTGAGTTTTGTGAATTTTTTTTTTCTGGTGCATAAAATGACGCTCGCAGACGCCTAGTTTAGGAAATCTAGCCATTTTTGTGTTTTGAAGTTTTTTCTGGTGCAGACGCCTAGGTTAGGAGATATAGCCATTTTTGTGTTTTTTGAAGTTTTTTTTTCTGTTGCATAAAGTGATCCCCGCAGAGGCCTAGTTTAAGAAATATGGCCATTTTTGAGTTTTTTGAATTTTTTTTTTCTGGTGCATAAAATGACCCTCGCAGACGCCTAGTTTAGGAAATATAGTCACTTTTGTGTTTTGAAGTTTTTTCTGGTGCATAAAATGACACTCGCAGACGCCTAGGTTAGGAGATATAGCCATTTTTGTGTTTTGAGGTTTATTCTGGTGCATAAAATGACCCCCGCAGACGACTACATCAGGAGATATAGCCATTTTAGTATTTTTGAAGTTTTTTCTGGTGCATAAAATGACCCCTGCAGACGCCTAGTTTAAGAAATATGGCTAGTTTAGTATTTTGAATTTTTTTTTCTGGTGCATAAAATGACACTCGCAGACGCCTAGGTTACGAGATACCGCCATTTTTTTGCTTTGAGGTTTATTCTGGTGCATAAAATGACCCCCGCAGACGACTTGTTTAGGAGATATAGCCATTTTAGTACTCGTATTTTGAATTTTTTTCCTGGTGCATAAAATGACTCCCGCAAACGCCTTGTTTAGGATATATAGCCATTTTAGTATTTTGGAATTTTGGTGCATAAAATGACCCCCGCGACGACTATCTTAGGAGATATAGCCATTTAACTATTTTGATTTTCTATTTCCGGTGCATAAAATGACCCCCGCAGACGCCTAGTTTAAGAGATATAGAAATTTTTGTGTTTTGAAGTTTTTTCTGTTGCATAAAGTGATCCCCGCAGAGGCCTAGTTTAAGAAATATGGCCATTTTTTAGTTTTTTGAATTTTTTTTTTCTGGTGCATAAAATGACCCCCGCAGACGACTTGTTTAGGAGATATAGCCATTTTTGTGTTTTGAAATTTTTTCTGGTGCATAAAATGACCCTCGCAGACGCCTAGGATAGGAGATATAGCCATTTTTGTGTTTCGAGGTTTATTCTATTGCATAAAATGACACCCGCAGACGACTAGGTTAGGAGATATAGTCACTTTTGTGTTTTGAAGGTTTTTCTGGTGCATAAAATGACACTCGCAGACGCCTAGGTTAGGAGATATAGCCATTTTTGTGTTTCGAGGTTTATTCTATTGCATAAAATGACCCCCGCAGACGACTACATCAGGAGATATAGCCATTTTAGTATTTTTGAAGTTTTTTCTGGTGCATAAAATGACCCCTGCAGACGCCTAGTTTAAGAAATATGGCTAGTTTAGTATTTTGAATTTTTTTTTCTGGTGCATAAAATGACACTCGCAGACGCCTAGGTTACGAGATACCGCCATTTTTGTGTTTTGAGGTTTATTCTGGTGCATAAAATGACCCCCGCAGACGACTTGTTTAGGAGATATAGCCATTTTAGTACTCGTATTTTGAATTTTTTTCCTGGTGCATAAAATGACTCCCGCAAACGCCTTGTTTAGGAGATATAGCCATTTTAGTATTTTGGATTTTTGGTGCATAAAATGACCCCCGCGACGCCTAGTTTAGGAGATATAGCCGTTTAACTATTTTGACTTTTTTCTGGTGCATAAAATGACCCCCGCAGACCCGACGCCTAGTTAAGGAGATATAGCCATTTTAGGGTTTTGAATTTTTTTTTTCTGGTGCATAAAATGACCCCCGCGACGACTAGTTTAGGAGATATAGCCATTTTAGTATTTTGAATTTTTTTTTTCTGGTGCATAAAATGACCCCCGCAGACCCGACGCTTAGTTAAGGAGATATAGCCATTTTAGTGTTTTGAATATTTTTTTCTGTTGCATAAAGTGATCCCTGCAGACGCCTAGTTTAGGAAATATGGCTATTTTAGTATTTTGAATTTTTTTTTCTCTGCTGTTTAAAATGACCCCCGCAGACGCCTAGTTTAGGAGATATAGCCATTTTAGTATTTTGGAATTTTGGTGCATAAAATGACCCCCGCGACTCCTATCTTAGGAGATATAGCCATTTAGCTATTTTGATTTTCTATTTCTGGTGCATAAAATGACCCCCGCAGACGCCTAGGTTAGGAGATATAGCCATGTTTGGGTTTTTTTTAGGTTTATTCTGGTGCATAATATGACCCCGCAGACGACTTGTTTAGAAGATATAGCCATTTTAGTATTTTGAATTTTTTTCCTGGTGCATAAAATGACTCCCGCAAACGCCTAGTTTAGGAGATTTAGCCATTTTAGTATTTTGAATTTTTTTTCTGGTGCATAAAATGACCCCCGCAGACGCCTAGTTTAGGATATATAGCCATTTTAGGATTTTGGAATTTTGGTGCATAAAATGACCCCCGCGACGCCTATCTTAGGAGATATAGCCATTTAACTATTTTGATTTTCTATTTCCGGTGCATAAAATGACCCCCGCAGACGCCTAGTTTAAGAGATATAGAAATTTTTGTGTTTTGAAGTTTTTTCTGGTGCATAAAGTGATCCCCGCAGAGGCCTAGTTTAGGAAATATGGCTATTTTAGTATTTTGATTTTTTTTTTCTGGTGCATAAAATGACCCACACAGACGCCTAGGTTAGGAGATATAGCCATTTTTGTGTTTTGAAGTTTTTTCTGGTGCATAAAATGACACTCGCAGACGCCTAGGTTAGGAGATATAGCCATTTTTTTGTTTTGAGGTTTATTCTGGTGCATAAAATGACCCCCGCAGACGCCAAGTTTAAGAGATATAGCCATTTTTGTGTTTTGAAGTTTTTTCTGTTGCGTAAAGTGATCCCCGCAGAGGCCTAGTTTAAGAAATATGGCCATTTTTGAGTTTTTTGAATTTTTTTTTTCTGGTGCATAAAATGACCCTCGCAGACGCCTAGTTTAGGAAATCTAGCCATTTTTGTGTTTTGAAGTTTTTTCTGGTGCAGACGCCTAGGTTAGGAGATATAGCCATTTTTGTGTTTTTTGAAGTTTTTTTTTCTGTTGCATAAAGTGATCCCCGCAGAGGCCTAGTTTAAGAAATATGGCCATTTTTGAGTTTTTTGAATTTTTTTTTTCTGGTGCATAAAATGACCCTCGCAGACGCCTAGTTTAGGAAATATAGTCACTTTTGTGTTTTGAAGTTTTTTCTGGTGCATAAAATGACACTCGCAGACGCCTAGGTTAGGAGATATAGCCATTTTTGTGTTTTGAGGTTTATTCTGGTGCATAAAATGACCCCCGCAGACGACTACATCAGGAGATATAGCCATTTTAGTATTTTTGAAGTTTTTTCTGGTGCATAAAATGACCCCTGCAGACGCCTAGTTTAAGAAATATGGCTAGTTTAGTATTTTGAATTTTTTTTTCTGGTGCATAAAATGACACTCGCAGACGCCTAGGTTACGAGATACCGCCATTTTTGTGTTTTGAGGTTTATTCTGGTGCATAAAATGACCCCCGCAGACGACTTGTTTAGGAGATATAGCCATTTTAGTACTCGTATTTTGAATTTTTTTCCTGGTGCATAAAATGATTCCCGCAAACGCCTTGTTTAGGATATATAGCCATTTTAGTATTTTGGAATTTTGGTGCATAAAATGACCCCCGCGACGACTATCTTAGGAGATATAGCCATTTAACTATTTTGATTTTCTATTTCCGGTGCATAAAATGACCCCCGCAGACGCCTAGTTTAAGAGATATAGAAATTTTTGTGTTTTGAAGTTTTTTCTGTTGCATAAAGTGATCCCCGCAGAGGCCTAGTTTAAGAAATATGGCCATTTTTTAGTTTTTTGAATTTTTTTTTTCTGGTGCATAAAATGACCCCCGCAGACGACTAGTTTAGGAGATATAGCCATTTTTGTGTTTTGAAGTTTTTTCTGGTGCAGACGCCTAGGTTAGGAGATATAGCCATTTTTGTGTTTTTTGAAGTTTTTTTTTTCTGGTGCATAAAATGACCCTCGCAGATGCCTAGTTTAGGAGATATAGCCATTTTTGTGTTTTTTGAAGTTTTTTTTTCTGGTGCATAAAATGACCCCCGCAGACTCCAAGTTTAGGGGTACATCCATTTTTGTGTTTTGAATTTTTTTTTTCTGGTGCATAAAATGATCCCCGCAGACGCCTTGTTTAGCAGATATATCCATTTTAGTATTTTGAATTTTTTTTTTCTGGTGCATAAAATGAAACCCGCAGACGCCTAGGTTAGGAGATAAAGCCATTTTTGTGTTTTGAAATTTTTTCTGGTGCATAAAATGACACACGCAGACGCCTTCGTTAGGAGATATAGCCATTTTTGTGTTTTGAGGCTTATTCTGGTGCATAAAATGACCCCCGAAGAGGACTAGGTTAGGAGATATAGCCATTTTAGTATTTTTGAAGTTTTTTCTGGTGCATAAAATGACCCCCGCAGACGACTTGTTTAGGAGATATAGCCATTTTAGTATTTTGAAGTTTTTTCTGGTGCATAAGGTGATCCCAGCAGACGCCTAGTTTAGGAAATATGGCTATTTTAGTATTTTGAATTTTTTTTTTCTGGTGCATAAAATGACCCACGCAGACGCCTAGGTTAGGAGATATAGTCATTTTTGTGTTTTGAAGTTTTTTCTGGTGCATAAAATGACACTCGCAGACGCCTAGGTTAGGAGATATAGCCATTTTTGTGTTTTGAGGTTTATTCTGGTGCATAAAGTGATCCCCGCAGAGGCCTAGTTTAAGAAATATGGCCATTTTTGTGTTTTTTGAATTTTTTTTTTCTGGTGCATAAAATGACCCTCGCAGACGCCTAGGATAGGAGCTAAAGCCATTTTTGTGTTTCGAGGTTTATTCTATTGCATAAAATGACCCCCGCAGACGACTAGGTTAGGAGATATAGTCACTTTTGTGTTTTGAAGTTTTTTCTGGTGCATAAAATGACACTCGCAGACGCCTAGGTTAGGAGATATAGCCATTTTTGTGTTTTGAGGTTTATTCTCGTGCATAAAATGACCCCCGCAGACGACTTGTTTAGGAGATATAGCCATTTTAGTATTTTGAAGTTTTTTCTGGTGCATAAGGTGATCCCAGCAGACGCCTAGTTTAGGAAATATGGCTATTTTAGTATTTTGAATTTTTTTTTTCTGGTGCATAAAATGACCCACGCAGACGCCTAGGTTAGGAGATATAGTCATTTTTGTGTTTTGAAGTTTTTTCTGGTGCATAAAATGACACTCGCAGACGCCTAGGTTAGGAGATATAGCCATTTTTTTGTTTTGAGGTTTATTCTGGTGCATAAAATGACCCCCGCAGACGCCAAGTTTAAGAGATATAGCCATTTTTGTGTTTTGAAGTTTTTTCTGTTGCGTAAAGTGATCCCCGCAGAGGCCTAGTTTAAGAAATATGGCCATTTTTGAGTTTTTTGAATTTTTTTTTTCTGGTGCATAAAATGACCCTCGCAGACGCCTAGTTTAGGAAATCTAGCCATTTTTGTGTTTTGAAGTTTTTTCTGGTGCAGACGCCTAGGTTAGGAGATATAGCCATTTTTGTGTTTTTTGAAGTTTTTTTTTCTGTTGCATAAAGTGATCCCCGCAGAGGCCTAGTTTAAGAAATATGGCCATTTTTGAGTTTTTTGAATTTTTTTTTTCTGGTGCATAAAATGACCCTCGCAGACGCCTAGTTTAGGAAATATAGTCACTTTTGTGTTTTGAAGTTTTTTCTGGTGCATAAAATGACACTCGCAGACGCCTAGGTTAGGAGATATAGCCATTTTTGTGTTTTGAGGTTTATTCTGGTGCATAAAATGACCCCCGCAGACGACTACATCAGGAGATATAGCCATTTTAGTATTTTTGAAGTTTTTTCTGGTGCATAAAATGACCCCTGCAGACGCCTAGTTTAAGAAATATGGCTAGTTTAGTATTTTGAATTTTTTTTTCTGGTGCATAAAATGACACTCGCAGACGCCTAGGTTACGAGATACCGCCATTTTTGTGTTTTGAGGTTTATTCTGGTGCATAAAATGACCCCCGCAGACGACTTGTTTAGGAGATATAGCCATTTTAGTACTCGTATTTTGAATTTTTTTCCTGGTGCATAAAATGACTCCCGCAAACGCCTTGTTTAGGATATATAGCCATTTTAGTATTTTGGAATTTTGGTGCATAAAATGACCCCCGCGACGACTATCTTAGGAGATATAGCCATTTAACTATTTTGATTTTCTATTTCCGGTGCATAAAATGACCCCCGCAGACGACTAGTTTAGGAGATATAGCCATTTTTGTGTTTTGAAGTTTTTTCTGGTGCAGACGCCTAGGTTAGGAGATATAGCCATTTTTGTGTTTTTTGAAGTTTTTTTTTTCTGGTGCATAAAATGACCCTCGCAGATGCCTAGTTTAGGAGATATAGCCATTTTTGTGTTTTTTGAAGTTTTTTTTTCTGGTGCATAAAATGACCCCCGCAGACTCCAAGTTTAGGGGTACATCCATTTTTGTGTTTTGAATTTTTTTTTTCTGGTGCATAAAATGATCCCCGCAGACGCCTTGTTTAGCAGATATATCCATTTTAGTATTTTGAATTTTTTTTTTCTGGTGCATAAAATGAAACCCGCAGACGCCTAGGTTAGGAGATAAAGCCATTTTTGTGTTTTGAAATTTTTTCTGGTGCATAAAATGACACACGCAGACGCCTCGGTTAGGAGATATAGCCATTTTTGTGTTTTGAGGCTTATTCTGGTGCATAAAATGACCCCCGAAGAGGACTAGGTTAGGAGATATAGCCATTTTAGTATTTTTGAAGTTTTTTCTGGTGCATAAAATTACCACTGCAGACGCCGAGTTTAAGAAATATGGCTAGTTTAGTATTTTGAATTTTTTTTTCTGGTGCATAAAATGACACTCGCAGATGCCTAGTTTAGGAGATATAGCCATTTTTGTGTTTTTTGAAGTTTTTTTTTCTGGTGCATAAAATGACCCCCGCAGACGACTTGTTTAGGAGATATAGCCATTTTAGTATTTTGAAGTTTTTTCTGGTGCATAAGGTGATCCCAGCAGACGCCTAGTTTAGGAAATATGGCTATTTTAGTATTTTGATTTTTTTTGTTCTGGTGCATAAAATGACCCACGCAGACGCCTAGGTTAGGAGATATAGTCATTTTTGTGTTTTGAAGTTTTTTCTGGTGCATAAAATGACACTCGCAGACGCCTAGGTTAGGAGATATAGCCATTTTTGTGTTTTGAGGTTTATTCTGGTGCATAAAGTGATCCCCGCAGAGGCCTAGTTTAAGAAATATGGCCATTTTTGTGTTTTTTGAATTTTTTTTTTCTGGTGCATAAAATGACCCTCGCAGACGCCTAGGATAGGAGCTAAAGCCATTTTTGTGTTTCGAGGTTTATTCTATTGCATAAAATGACCCCCGCAGACGACTAGGTTAGGAGATATAGTCACTTTTGTGTTTTGAAGTTTTTTCTGGTGCATAAAATGACACTCGCAGACGCCTAGGTTAGGAGATATAGCCATTTTTGTGTTTTGAGGTTTATTCTCGTGCATAAAATGACCCCCGCAGACGACTTGTTTAGGAGATATAGCCATTTTAGTATTTTGAAGTTTTTTCTGGTGCATAAGGTGATCCCAGCAGACGCCTAGTTTAGGAAATATGGCTATTTTAGTATTTTGAATTTTTTTTTTCTGGTGCATAAAATGACCCACGCAGACGCCTAGGTTAGGAGATATAGTCATTTTTGTGTTTTGAAGTTTTTTCTGGTGCATAAAATGACACTCGCAGACGCCTAGGTTAGGAGATATAGCCATTTTTGTGTTTTGAGGTTTATTCTGGTGCATAAAGTGATCCCCGCAGAGGCCTAGTATAAGAAATATGACCATTTTTGTGTTTTTTGAATTTTTTTTTTCTGGTGCGTAAAATGACCCTCGCAGACGCCTAGGATAGGAGCTAAAGCCATTTTTGTGTTTCGAGGTTTATTCTATTGCATAAAATGACCCCCGCAGACGACTAGGTTATTAGATATAGTCACTTTTGTGTTTTGAAGTTTTTTCTGGTGCATAAAATGACACTCGCAGACGCCTAGGTTAGGAGATATAGCCATTTTTGTGTTTTGAGGTTTATTCTCGTGCATAAAATGACCCCCGCAGACGACTTGTTTAGGAGATATAGCCATTTTAGTATTTTTGAAGTTTTTTCTGGTGCATAAAATGACCCCTGCAGACGCCTAGTTTAAGAAATATGGCTAGTTTAGTATTTTGAATTTTTTTTTTCTGGTGCATAAAATGACCCACGCAGACGCCTAGGTAAGGAGATATAGTCACTTTTGTGTTTTGAAGTTTTTTCTGGTGCATAAAATGACACTCGCAGACGTCTAGGTTAAGAGATATAGTCATTTTTGTGTTTTGAAGTTTTTTCTGGTGCATAAAATGACCCCCGCAGACGCCTAGGTTTGGAGATATAGCCATTTTTGTGTTTTGAGGTTTATTCTCGTGCATAAAATGACCCCCGCAGACGACTTGTTTAGGAGATATAGCCATTTTAGTATTTTTGAAGTTTTTTCTGGTGCATAAAATGACCCCTGCAGACGCCTAGTTTAAGAAATATGGCTAGTTTAGTATTTTGAATTTTTTTTTTCTGGTGCATAAAATGACCCACGCAGACGCCTAGGTAAGGAGATATAGTCACTTTTGTGTTTTGAAGTTTTTCCTGGTGCATAAAATGACACTCGCAGACGCCTAGGTTAGGAGATATAGCCATTTTTGTGTTTTGAGGTTTATTCTGGTGCATAAAATGACCCCCGCAGACGACTTGTTTAGAAGATATAGCCATTTTAGTATTTTGAATTTTTTTCCTGGAGCATAAAATGACTCCCGAAAACGCCTAGTTTAGGAGATTTAACCATTTTAGTATTTTGAATTTTTTTTCTGGTGCATAAAATGACCCCCGCAGACGCCTAGTGTAGGAGATATAGTCATTTTTGCGTTTTGATTTTTTTTTTCTGGTGAATAAAATGACCCCCGAAACGCCTAGTTTAGGAGATATCGCCATTTTCATTCTCTTTTTCTGGTGCATAATTTGACCCCGCAGATGCCTAGTTTAGGAGACTTAGCCACTTTATTATTTTGAATTTTTTTTCTGGTGCATAAAATCACCCCCGCATACGCCTAGTTTAGGAGATATAGCCATTTTAGTATTTTGGAATTTTTGTGCATAAAATGACCCCCGCGACGCCTATCTTAGGAGATATAGCCATTTACCTATTTTGAATTTCTATTTCTGGTGCATAAAATGACCCCCGCAGACGCCTAGGTTAGGAGATATAGCCATTTTTGTGTTTTGAGGTTTATTCTGGTGCATAAAATGACCCCCGCAGACGACTTGTTTAGAAGATATAGCCATTTTAGTATTTTGAATTTTTTTCCTGGTGCATAAAATGACTCCCGCAAACGCCTAGTTTAGGAGATTTAGCCATTTTAGTATTTTGAACTTTTTTCTGGTGCATAAAATGACCCCCGCAGAAGCCTAGTTTAGGATATATAGCCATTTTAGTATTTTGGAATTTTGGTGCATAAAATGACCCCCGCGACGCCTATCTTAGGAGATATAGCCATTTAACTATTTTGATTTTCTATTCCCGGTGCATAAAATGACCCCCGCAGACGCCTAGTTTAAGAGATATAGAAATTTTTGTGTTTTGAAGTTTTTTCTGGTGCATAAAGTGATCCCCGCAGAGGCCTAGTTTAGGAAATATGGCTATTTTAGTATTTTGATTTTTTTTTCTGGTGCATAAAATGACCCACACAGACGCCTAGGTTAGGAGATATAGCCATTTTTGTGTTTTGAAGTTTTTTCTGGTGCATAAAGTGATCCTCGCAGAGGCCAATTTAGGAAATATGGCCATTTTTGTGTTTTTTGAATTTTTTTTTTCTGGTGCATAAAATGACCCTCGCAGACGCTTAGTTTAGGTGATCTAGCCATTTTTGTGTTTTTTGAAGTTTTTTTTTCTGGTGCATAAAATGACCCCCGCAGACGACTAGTTTAGAAGATATAGCCATTTAAGTATTTTGAAGTTTTTTCTGGTGCATAAAATGACCCCTACAGACGCCAAGTTTAGGAAATATGGCCATTTTAGTAAATTGAATTTTTTTTTCTGGTGCATAAAATGACCCACGCTGACGCCTAGGTTAGGAAATATAGTCACTTTTGTGTTTTGAAGTTTTTTCTGGTGCATAAAATGACACTCGCAGACGCCTAGGTTAGGAGATAACGCCATTTTTGTGTTTTGAGGTTTATTCTGGTGCATAAAATGACCCCCGCAGACGCCAAGTTTAGGAAATATGGCCATTTTAGTATTTTGAATTTTTTTTTTTCTGGTGCATAAAATGACCTACGCAGACGCCAAGTTTAAGAGATATAGCCATTTTTGTGTTTTGAAGTTTTTTCTGTTGCATAAAGTGGTCCCCGCAGAGGCCTAGTTTAAGAAATATGGATATTTGTGTTTTTTTTTGAATTTTTTTTTTCTGGTGCATAAAATGACCCTCGCAGACGCCTAGTTTAGGAAATCAAGCCATTTTTGTGTTTTTTGAAGTTGTCTTTCTGGTGCATAAAATGACCCCCGCAGACGACTAGTTTAGGAGATATAGCCATTTTAGTATTTTGAATTTTTTTTTCTGGTGCATAAAATGACCCACGCAGACGCCTAGGTTAGGAGATATAGCCATTTTTGTGTTTTTTGAAGTTTTTTTTTCTGGTGCATAAAATGACCCTCGCAGATGCCTAGTTTAGGAGATATAGCCATTTTTGTGTTTTGAAGTTTTTTCTGGTGCAGACGCCTAGGTTAGGAGATATAGCCATTTTTGTGTTTTTTGAAGTTTTTTTTTTCTGGTGCATAAAATGACCCTCGCAGATGCCTAGTTTAGGAGATATAGCCATTTTTGTGTTTTTTGAAGTTTTTTTTTCTGGTGCATAAAATGACCCCCGCAGACTCCAAGTTTAGGGGTACATCCATTTTTGTGTTTTGAATTTTTTTTTTCTGGTGCATAAAATGATCCCCGCAGACGCCTTGTTTAGCAGATATATCCATTTTAGTATTTTGAATTTTTTTTTTCTGGTGCATAAAATGAAACCCGCAGACGCCTAGGTTAGGAGATAAAGCCATTTTTGTGTTTTGAAATTTTTTCTGGTGCATAAAATGACACACGCAGACGCCTCGGTTAGGAGATATAGCCATTTTTGTGTTTTGAGGCTTATTCTGGTGCATAAAATGACCCCCGAAGAGGACTAGGTTAGGAGATATAGCCATTTTAGTATTTTTGAAGTTTTTTCTGGTGCATAAAATTACTACTGCAGACGCCGAGTTTAAGAAATATGGCTAGTTTAGTATTTTGAATTTTTTTTTCTGGTGCATAAAATGACACTCGCAGACGCCTAGGTTAGGAGATATAGCCATTTTTGTGTTTTGAGGTTTATTCTCGTGCATAAAATGACCCCCGCAGACGACTTGTTTAGGAGATATAGCCATTTTAGTATTTTGAAGTTTTTTCTGGTGCATAAGGTGATCCCAGCAGACGCCTAGTTTAGGAAATATGGCTATTTTAGTATTTTGAATTTTTTTTTTCTGGTGCATAAAATGACCCACGCAGACGCCTAGGTTAGGAGATATAGTCATTTTTGTGTTTTGAAGTTTTTTCTGGTGCATAAAATGACACTCGCAGACGCCTAGGTTAGGAGATATAGCCATTTTTGTGTTTTGAGGTTTATTCTGGTGCATAAAGTAATCCCCGCAGAGGCCTAGTTTAAGAAATATGGCCATTTTTGTGTTTTTTGAATTTTTTTTTCTGGTGCATAAAATGACCCTCGCAGACGCCTAGGATAGGAGCTAAAGCCATTTTTGTGTTTCGAGGTTTATTCTATTGCATAAAATGACCCCCGCAGACGACTAGGTTAGGAGATATAGTCACTTTTGTGTTTTGAAGTTTTTTCTGGTGCATAAAATGACACTCGCAGACGCCTAGGTTAGGAGATATAGCCATTTTTGTGTTTTGGGGTTTATTCTCGTGCATAAAATGACCCCCGCAGACGACTTGTTTAGGAGATATAGCCATTTTAGTATTTTGAAGTTTTTTCTGGTGCATAAGGTGATCCCAGCAGACGCCTAGTTTAGGAAATATGGCTATTTTAGTATTTTGAATTTTTTTTTTCTGGTGCATAAAATGACCCACGCAGACGCCTAGGTTAGGAGATATAGTCATTTTTGTGTTTTGAAGTTTTTTCTGGTGCATAAAATGACACTCGCAGACGCCTAGGTTAGGAGATATAGCCATTTTTGTGTTTTGAGGTTTATTCTGGTGCATAAAGTGATCCCCGCAGAGGCCTAGTTTAAGAAATATGGCCATTTTTGTGTTTTTTGAATTTTTTTTTTCTGGTGCATAAAATGACCCTCGCAGACGCCTAGGATAGGAGCTAAAGCCATTTTTGTGTTTCGAGGTTTATTCTATTGCATAAAATGACCCCCGCAGACGACTAGGTTAGGAGATATAGTCACTTTTGCGTTTTGAAGTTTTTTCTGGTGCATAAAATGACACTCGCAGACGCCTAGGTTAGGAGATATAGCCATTTTTGTGTTTTGAGGTTTATTCTCGTGCATAAAATGACCCCCGCAGACGACTTGTTTAGGAGATATAGCCATTTTAGTATTTTTGAAGTTTTTTCTGGTGCATAAAATGACCCCTGCAGACGCCTAGTTTAAGAAATATGGCTAGTTTAGTATTTTGAATTTTTTTTTTCTGGTGCATAAAATGACCCACGCAGACGCCTAGGTTAGGAGATATAGTCACTTTTGTGTTTTGAAGTTTTTTCTGGTGCATAAAATGACACTCGCAGACGCCTAGGTTAGGAGATATAGCCATTTTTGTGTTTTGAGGTTTATTCTGGTGCATAAAATGACACTCGCAGACGCCTAGGTTAGGAGATATAGCCATTTTTGTGTTTTGAGGTTTATTCTGGTGCATAAAATGACCCCCGCAGACGACTTGTTTAGAAGATATAGCCATTTTAGTATTTTGAATTTTTTTCCTGGTGCATAAAATGACTCCCGAAAACGCCTAGTTTAGGAGATTTAGCCATTTTAGTATTTTGAATTTTTTTTCTGGTGCATAAAATGACCCATGCAGACGCCTAGTGTAGGAGATATAGTCATTTTTGCGTTTTGATTTTTTTTTTCTGGTGAATAAAATGACCCCCGAAACGCCTAGTTTAGGAGATATCGCCATTTTCATTCTCTTTTTCTGGTGCATAATTTGACCCCGCAGATGCCTAGTTTAGGAGACTTAGCCACTTTATTATTTTGAATTTTTTTTCTGGTGCATAAAATCACCCCCGCATACGCCTAGTTTAGGAGATATAGCCATTTTAGTATTTTGGAATTTTTGTGCATAAAATGACCCCCGCGACGCCTATCTTAGGAGATATAGCCATTTAACTATTTTGAATTTCTATTTCTGGTGCATAAAATGACCCCCGCAGACGCCTAGGTTAGGAGATATAGCCATTTTTGTGTTTCGAGGTTTATTCTGGTGCATAAAATGACCCCCGCAGAAGCCTAGTTTAAGAGATATAGAAATTTTTGTGTTTTGAAGTTTTTTCTGGTGCATAAAGTGATCCCCGCAGAGGCCTAGTTTAGGAAATATGGCTATTTTAGTATTTTGATTTTTTTTTCTGGTGCATAAAATGACCCACACAGACGCCTAGGTTATGAGATATAGCCATTTTTGTGTTTTGAAGTTTTTTCTGGTGCATAAAGTGATCCTCGCAGAGGCCAATTTAGGAAATATGGCCATTTTTGTGTTTTTTGAATTTTTTTTTTCTGGTGCATAAAATGACCCTCGCAGACGCTTAGTTTAGGTGATCTAGCCATTTTTGTGTTTTTTGAAGTTTTTTTTTCTGGTGCATAAAATGACCCCCGCAGACGACTAGTTTAGAAGATATAGCCATTTAAGTATTTTGAAGTTTTTTCTGGTGCATAAAATGACCCCTACAGACGCCAAGTTTAGGAAATATGGCCATTTTAGTAAATTGAATTTTTTTTTCTGGTGCATAAAATGACCCACGCAGACGCCTAGGTTATGAAATATAGTCACTTTTGTGTTTTGAAGTTTTTTCTGGTGCATAAAATGACACTCGCAGACGCCTAGGTTAGGAGATATACCCATTTTTGTATTTTGAGGTTTATTCTGGTGCATAAAATGACCCCCGCAGACGCCAAGTTTAGGAAATATGGCCATTTTAGTATTTTGAATTTTTTTTTTTCTGGTGCATAAAATGACCTACGCAGACGCCAAGTTTAAGAGATATAGCCATTTTTGTGTTTTGAAGTTTTTTCTGTTGCATAAAGTGATCCCCGCAGAGGCCTAGTTTAAGAAATATGGATATTTGTGTTTTTTGAATTTTTTTTTTCTGGTGCATAAAATGACCCTCGCAGACGCCTAGTTTAGGAAATCTAGCCATTTTTGTGTTTTTTGAAGTTTTTTTTCTGGTGCATAAAATGACCCCCGCAGACGACTAGTTTAGGAGATATAGCCATTTTAGTATTTTGAATTTTTTTTTTCTGGTGCATAAAATGACCCACGCAGACGCCTAGGTTAGGAGATATAGCCATTTTTGTGTTTTTTGAAGTTTTTTTTTCTGGTGCATAAAATGACCCTCGCAGATGCCTAGTTTAGGAGATATAGCCATTTTTGTGTTTTTTGAAGTTTTTTTTTCTGGTGCATAAAATGACCCCCGCAGACGACTTGTTTAGGAGATATAGCCATTTTAGTATTTTGAAGTTTTTTCTGGTGCATAAGGTGATCCCAGCAGAAGACTAGTTTAGGAAATATGGCTATTTTAATATTTTGAATTTTTTTTTCTGGTGCATAAAATGACCCACGCAGACGCCTAGGTTAGGAGATATAGCCATTTTTGTGTTTTGAAATTTTTTCTGGTGCATAAAATGACACACGCAGACGCCTCGGTTAGGAGAAATAGCCATTTTTGTGTTTTGAGGCTTATTCTGGTGCATAAAATGACCCCCGAAGAGGGCTAGGTTAGGAGATATAGCCATTTTTGTATTTTTGAAGTTTTTTCTGGTGCATAAAATTACCCCTGCAGACGCCTAGTTTTTAGAAATATGGCTAGTTTAGTATTTTGAATTTTTTTTTTCTGGTGCATAAAATGACCCACGCAGACGCCTAGGTTAAGATATATAGTCACTTTTGTGTTTTGAAGTTTTTTCTGGTGCATAAAATGTCACTCGCAGACGCCTAGGTTAGGAGATATAGCCATTTTTGTGTTTTGAGGTTTATTCTCGTGCATAAAATGACCCCCGCAGACGACTTGTTTAGGAGATATAGCCATTTTAGTATTTTGAAGTTTTCTCTGGTGCATAAGGTTATCCCGGCAGACGCCTAGTTTAGGAAATATGGCTATTTTAGTATTTTGAATTTTTTTTTTCTGGTGCATAAAATGACCCACGCAGACGCCTAGGTTAGGAGATATAGTCATTTTTGTGTTTTGAAGTTTTTTCTGGTGCATAAAATAACACTCGCAGACGCCTAGGTTAGGAGATATAGCCATTTTTGTGTTTTGAGGTTTATTCTGGTGCATAAAGTGATCCCCGCAGAGGCCAATTTAGGAAATATGGCCATTTTTGTGTTTTTTGAATTTTTTTTTTCTGGTGCATAAAATGACCCTCGCAGACGCTTAGTTTAGGTGATCTAGCCATTTTTGTGTTTTTTGAAGTTTTTTTTTCTGGTGCATAAAATGACCCCCGCAGACGACTAGTTTAGAAGATATAGCCATTTAAGTATTTTGAAGTTTTTTCTGGTGCATAAAATGACCCCTACAGACGCCAAGTTTAGGAAATATGGCCATTTTAGTAAATTGAATTTTTTTTTCTGGTGCATAAAATGACCCACGCAGACGCCTAGGTTATGAAATATAGTCACTTTTGTGTTTTGAAGTTTTTTCTGGTGCATAAAATGACACTCGCAGACGCCTAGGTTAGGAGATATACCCATTTTTGTATTTTGAGGTTTATTCTGGTGCATAAAATGACCCCCGCAGACGCCAAGTTTAGGAAATATGGCCATTTTAGTATTTTGAATTTTTTTTTTTCTGGTGCATAAAATGACCTACGCAGACGCCAAGTTTAAGAGATATAGCCATTTTTGTGTTTTGAAGTTTTTTCTGTTGCATAAAGTGATCCCCGCAGAGGCCTAGTTTAAGAAATATGGATATTTGTGTTTTTTGAATTTTTTTTTTCTGGTGCATAAAATGACCCTCGCAGACGCCTAGTTTAGGAAATCTAGCCATTTTTGTGTTTTTTGAAGTTTTTTTTCTGGTGCATAAAATGACCCCCGCAGACGACTAGTTTAGGAGATATAGCCATTTTAGTATTTTGAATTTTTTTTTTCTGGTGCATAAAATGACCCACGCAGACGCCTAGGTTAGGAGATATAGCCATTTTTGTGTTTTTTGAAGTTTTTTTTTCTGGTGCATAAAATGACCCTCGCAGATGCCTAGTTTAGGAGATATAGCCATTTTTGTGTTTTTTGAATTTTTTTTTTTTCTGGTGCTTAAAATGTCCCTAGCAGACGCCTAGGATAGGAGATAAAGCCATTTTTGTGTTTCGAGGTTTATTCTATTCCATAAAATGACCCCCGCAGACGACTAGTTTAGGAGATATAGCCCTTTTTTTATTTTGAAGTTTTTTCTGGTGCATAAAATGATCCCCGCAGAAGCCTAGTTTAGGAAATATGGCCATTTTAATATTTTGAATTTTTTTTTTCTGGTGCATAAAATGACCCCCGCAGACGCCTATTTTAGGAGATATAGCCATTTTTGTGTTTTGAATTTTTTCTGGTACATAAAATGACACCCGCACACGCGCAGTTTAGGTGATATAGCCATTTCAGTATTTTGAAGTTTTTTCTTCTGCATAATTTAACCCCGCAGACGCCTAGTTTAGGAGATTTAGCCATTTTAGTATTTTGAATTTTTTTTTTTTTGCATAAAATGACCCCCGCAGACGCCTAGTTTAGGAGATATAGCCATTTTTGCGTTTTGAATTTTTTTTTTCTGGTGCATAATATGACCCCCGAAACGCCTAGTTTAGGAGATATCGCCATTTTAGTACTTTCATTCTCTTTTTCTGGTGCATAATTTGACCCCGCAGATGCCTAGTTTAGGAGACTTAGCCACTTTAGTATTTTGAATTTTTTTTCTGGTGCATAAAATCACCCCCGCATACGCCTAGTTTAGGAGATATAGCCATTTTAGTATTTTGGAATTTTGGTGCATAAAATGACCCCCGCGACGCCTATCTTAGGAGATATAGCCATTTAACTATTTTGATTTTCTATTTCTGGTGCATAAAATGACCCCCGCAGACGCCTAGTTTAAGAGATATAGAAATTTTTGTGTGTTGAAGTTTTTTCTGGTGCATAAAGTGGTCCCCGCAGAGGCCTAGCTTAGGAAATATGGTTATTTTAGTATTTTGATTTTTTTTTTCTGGTGCATAAAATGACCCACGCAGACGAATAGGTTAGGAGATATAGCCTTTTTTGTGTTTTGAAGTTTTTTCTGGTGCATAAAATGACCCCCGCAGGCGCCTAGTTTAGGAGATCTAGCCATTTTAGTATTTTGAAGTTTTTTCTGGTGCATAAAATGACCCCTGCAGACGCCAAGTTTAGGAAATATGGCCATTTTAGTATTTTGAATTTTTTTTTTCTGGTGCATAAAATGACCCTCGCAGACGCCTAGTTTAGGAGATCTAGCCATTTTTGTGTTTTTTGAAGTTTTTTTTTCTGGTGCATAAAATGACCCCCGCAGACGACTAGTTTAGAAGATATAGCCATTTTAGTATTTTGAAGTTTTTTCTGGTGCATAAAATGACCCCTACAGACGCCAAGTTTAGGAAATATGGCCATTTTAGTATTTTGAAGTTTTTTTTTTTTCTGGTGCATAAAATGACCCACGCAGACGCCTAGGTTAGGAGATATAGTCACTTTTGTGTTTTGAAGTTTTTTCTGGTGCATAAAATGACACTCGCAGGCGCCTAGGTTAGGAGATATAGCCATTTTAGTATTTTGGAATTTTGGTGCATAAAATGACCCCCGCGACGCCTATCTTAGGAGATATAGCCATTTAACTATTTTGATTTTCTATTTCTGGTGCATAAAATGACCCCTACAGACGCCAGGTTTAGGAAATATGGCCATTTTAGTATTTTGAAGTTTTTTTTTTCTGGTGCATAAAATGACCCCGGTAGACGCCTAGTTTAGGAAATATGGCTAGTTTAGTATTTTGAATTTTTTTTTTCTGTTGCATAAAATGACCCCCGCAGACGCCAAGTTTAGGAAATATGGCCATTTTAGTATTTTGAATTTTTTTTTTTCTGGTGCATAAAATGACCTAAGCAGACGCCAAGTTTAAGAGATATAGCCCTTTTTGTGTTTTGAAGTTTTTTCTGTTGCATAAAGTGATACCCGCAGAGGCCTAGTTTAAGAAATATGGCCATTTTTGTGTTTTTTGAATTTTTTTTTTTCTATTGCATAAAATGACCCTCGCAGACGCCTAGTTTAGGAAATCTAGCCATTTTTGTGTTTTTTGAAGTTTTTTTTTCTGGTGCATAAAATGACCCCCGCAGACGACTAGTTTAGGAGACATAGCCATTTTAGTATTTTGAAGTTTTTTCTGGTGCATAAAATGACCCCCGCAGAAGCCTAGTTTAGGAGATATAGCCATTTTTGCGTTTTGAATTTTTTTTTTCTGGTGCATAATATGACCCCCGAAACGCCTAGTTTAGGAGATATCGCCATTTTAGTACTTTCATTCTCTTTTTCTGGTGCATAATTTGACCCCGCAGATGCCTAGTTTAGGAGACTTAGCCACTTTAGTATTTTGAATTTTTTTTCTGGTGCATAAAATCACCCCCGCATACGCCTAGTTTAGGAGATAGAGCCATTTTAGTATTTTGGAATTTTGGTGCATAAAATGACCCCCGCGACGCCTATCTTAGGAGATATAGCCATTTAACTATTTTGATTTTCTATTTCTGGTGCATAAAATGACCCCCGCAGACGCCTAGTTTAAGAGATATAGAAATTTTTGTGTGTTGAAGTTTTTTCTGGTGCATAAAGTGGTCCCCGCAGAGGCCTAGCTTAGGAAATATGGTTATTTTAGTATTTTGATTTTTTTTTTCTGGTGCATAAAATGACCCACGCAGACGAATAGGTTAGGAGATATAGCCTTTTTTGTGTTTTGAAGTTTTTTCTGGTGCATAAAATGATCCCCGCAGAAGCCTAGTTTAGGAAATATGGCTATTTTAATATTTTGAATTTTTTTTTCTGGTGCATAAAATGATCCCCGCAGACGCCTTGTTTAGCAGATATATCCATTTTAGTATTTTGAATTTTTTTTTTCTGGTGCATAAAATGAAACCCGCAGACGCCTAGGTTAGGAGATAAAGCCATTTTTGTGTTTTGAAATTTTTTCTGGTGCATAAAATGACACACGCAGACGCCTCGGTTAGGAGATATAGCCATTTTTGTGTTTTGAGGCTTATTCTGGTGCATAAAATGACCCCCGAAGAGGACTAGGTTAGGAGATATAGCCATTTTAGTATTTTTGAAGTTTTTTCTGGTGCATAAAATTACTACTGCAGACGCCGAGTTTAAGAAATATGGCTAGTTTAGTATTTTGAATTTTTTTTTCTGGTGCATAAAATGACACTCGCAGACGCCTAGGTTAGGAGATATAGCCATTTTTGTGTTTTGAGGTTTATTCTCGTGCATAAAATGACCCCCGCAGACGACTTGTTTAGGAGATATAGCCATTTTAGTATTTTGAAGTTTTTTCTGGTGCATAAGGTGATCCCAGCAGACGCCTAGTTTAGGAAATATGGCTATTTCAGTATTTTGAATTTTTTTTTTCTGGTGCATAAAATGACCCACGCAGACGCCTAGGTTAGGAGATATAGTCATTTTTGTGTTTTGAAGTTTTTTCTGGTGCATAAAATGACACTCGCAGACGCCTAGGTTAGGAGATATAGCCATTTTTGTGTTTTGAGGTTTATTCTGGTGCATAAAGTGATCCCCGCAGAGGCCTAGTTTAAGAAATATGGCCATTTTTGTGTTTTTTGAATTTTTTTTTCTGGTGCATAAAATGACCCTCGCAGACGCCTAGGATAGGAGCTAAAGCCATTTTTGTGTTTCGAGGTTTATTCTATTGCATAAAATGACCCCCGCAGACGACTAGGTTAGGAGATATAGTCACTTTTGTGTTTTGAAGTTTTTTCTGGTGCATAAAATGACACTCGCAGACGCCTAGGTTCGGAGATATAGCCATTTTTGTGTTTTGGGGTTTATTCTCGTGCATAAAATGACCCCCGCAGACGACTTGTTTAGGAGATATAGCCATTTTAGTATTTTGAAGTTTTTTCTGGTGCATAAGGTGATCCCAGCAGACGCCTAGTTTAGGAAATATGGCTATTTTAGTATTTTGAATTTTTTTTTTCTGGTGCATAAAATGACCCACGCAGACGCCTAGGTTAGGAGATATAGTCATTTTTGTGTTTTGAAGTTTTTTCTGGTGCATAAAATGACACTCGCAGACGCCTAGGTTAGGAGATATAGCCATTTTTGTGTTTTGAGGTTTATTCTGGTGCATAAAGTGATCCCCGCAGAGGCCTAGTTTAAGAAATATGGCCATTTTTGTGTTTTTTGAATTTTTTTTTTCTGGTGCATAAAATGACCCTCGCAGACGCCTAGGATAGGAGCTAAAGCCATTTTTGTGTTTCGAGGTTTATTCTATTGCATAAAATGACCCCCGCAGACGACTAGGTTAGGAGATATAGTCACTTTTGCGTTTTGAAGTTTTTTCTGGTGCATAAAATGACACTCGCAGACGCCTAGGTTAGGAGATATAGCCATTTTTGTGTTTTGAGGTTTATTCTCGTGCATAAAATGACCCCCGCAGACGACTTGTTTAGGAGATATAGCCATTTTAGTATTTTTGAAGTTTTTTCTGGTGCATAAAATGACCCCTGCAGACGCCTAGTTTAAGAAATATGGCTAGTTTAGTATTTTGAATTTTTTTTTTCTGGTGCATAAAATGACCCACGCAGACGCCTAGGTTAGGAGATATAGTCACTTTTGTGTTTTGAAGTTTTTTCTGGTGCATAAAATGACACTCGCAGACGTCTAGGTTAAGAGATATAGTCATTTTTGTGTTTTGAAGTTTTTTCTGGTGCATAAAATGACCCCCGCAGACGCCTAGGTTAGGAGATATAGTCACTTTTGCGTTTTGAAGTTTTTCCTGGTGCATAAAATGACACTCGCAGACGCCTAGGTTAGGAGATATAGCCATTTTTGTGTTTTGAGGTTTATTCTGGTGCATAAAATGACCCCCGCAGACGACTTGTTTAGAAGATATAGCCATTTTAGTATTTTGAATTTTTTTCCTGGTGCATAAAATGACTCCCGAAAACGCCTAGTTTAGGAGATTTAGCCATTTTAGTATTTTGAATTTTTTTTCTGGTGCATAAAATGACCCATGCAGACGCCTAGTGTAGGAGATATAGTCATTTTTGCGTTTTGATTTTTTTTTTCTGGTGAATAAAATGACCCCCGAAACGCCTAGTTTAGGAGATATCGCCATTTTCATTCTCTTTTTCTGGTGCATAATTTGACCCCGCAGATGCCTAGTTTAGGAGACTTAGCCACTTTATTATTTTGAATTTTTTTTCTGGTGCATAAAATCACCCCCGCATACGCCTAGTTTAGGAGATATAGCCATTTTAGTATTTTGGAATTTTTGTGCATAAAATGACCCCCGCGACGCCTATCTTAGGAGATATAGCCATTTAACTATTTTGAATTTCTATTTCTGGTGCATAAAATGACCCCCGCAGACGCCTAGGTTAGGAGATATAGCCATTTTTGTGTTTCGAGGTTTATTCTGGTGCATAAAATGACCCCCGCAGAAGCCTAGTTTAAGAGATATAGAAATTTTTGTGTTTTGAAGTTTTTTCTGGTGCATAAAGTGATCCCCGCAGAGGCCTAGTTTAGGAAATATGGCTATTTTAGTATTTTGATTTTTTTTTCTGGTGCATAAAATGACCCACACAGACGCCTAGGTTATGAGATATAGCCATTTTTGTGTTTTGAAGTTTTTTCTGGTGCATAAAGTGATCCTCGCAGAGGCCAATTTAGGAAATATGGCCATTTTTGTGTTTTTTGAATTTTTTTTTTCTGGTGCATAAAATGACCCTCGCAGACGCTTAGTTTAGGTGATCTAGCCATTTTTGTGTTTTTTGAAGTTTTTTTTTCTGGTGCATAAAATGACCCCCGCAGACGACTAGTTTAGAAGATATAGCCATTTAAGTATTTTGAAGTTTTTTCTGGTGCATAAAATGACCCCTACAGACGCCAAGTTTAGGAAATATGGCCATTTTAGTAAATTGAATTTTTTTTTCTGGTGCATAAAATGACCCACGCAGACGCCTAGGTTATGAAATATAGTCACTTTTGTGTTTTGAAGTTTTTTCTGGTGCATAAAATGACACTCGCAGACGCCTAGGTTAGGAGATATACCCATTTTTGTATTTTGAGGTTTATTCTGGTGCATAAAATGACCCCCGCAGACGCCAAGTTTAGGAAATATGGCCATTTTAGTATTTTGAATTTTTTTTTTTCTGGTGCATAAAATGACCTACGCAGACGCCAAGTTTAAGAGATATAGCCATTTTTGTGTTTTGAAGTTTTTTCTGTTGCATAAAGTGATCCCCGCAGAGGCCTAGTTTAAGAAATATGGATATTTGTGTTTTTTGAATTTTTTTTTTCTGGTGCATAAAATGACCCTCGCAGACGCCTAGTTTAGGAAATCTAGCCATTTTTGTGTTTTTTGAAGTTTTTTTTCTGGTGCATAAAATGACCCCCGCAGACGACTAGTTTAGGAGATATAGCCATTTTAGTATTTTGAATTTTTTTTTCTGGTGCATAAAATGACCCACGCAGACGCCTAGGTTAGGAGATATAGCCATTTTTGTGTTTTTTGAAGTTTTTTTTTCTGGTGCATAAAATGACCCTCGCAGATGCCTAGTTTAGGAGATATAGCCATTTTTGTGTTTTTTGAAGTTTTTTTTTCTGGTGCATAAAATGACCCCCGCAGACGACTTGTTTAGGAGATATAGCCATTTTAGTATTTTGAAGTTTTTTCTGGTGCATAAGGTGATCCCAGCAGAAGACTAGTTTAGGAAATATGGCTATTTTAATATTTTGAATTTTTTTTTCTGGTGCATAAAATGACCCACGCAGACGCCTAGGTTAGGAGATATAGCCATTTTTGTGTTTTGAAATTTTTTCTGGTGCATAAAATGACACACGCAGACGCCTCGGTTAGGAGAAATAGCCATTTTTGTGTTTTGAGGCTTATTCTGGTGCATAAAATGACCCCCGAAGAGGGCTAGGTTAGGAGATATAGCCATTTTTGTATTTTTGAAGTTTTTTCTGGTGCATAAAATTACCCCTGCAGACGCCTAGTTTTTAGAAATATGGCTAGTTTAGTATTTTGAATTTTTTTTTTCTGGTGCATAAAATGACCCACGCAGACGCCTAGGTTAAGATATATAGTCACTTTTGTGTTTTGAAGTTTTTTCTGGTGCATAAAATGTCACTCGCAGACGCCTAGGTTAGGAGATATAGCCATTTTTGTGTTTTGAGGTTTATTCTCGTGCATAAAATGACCCCCGCAGACGACTTGTTTAGGAGATATAGCCATTTTAGTATTTTGAAGTTTTCTCTGGTGCATAAGGTAATCCCGGCAGACGCCTAGTTTAGGAAATATGGCTATTTTAGTATTTTGAATTTTTTTTTTCTGGTGCATAAAATGACCCACGCAGACGCCTAGGTTAGGAGATATAGTCATTTTTGTGTTTTGAAGTTTTTTCTGGTGCATAAAATAACACTCGCAGACGCCTAGGTTAGGAGATATAGCCATTTTTGTGTTTTGAGGTTTATTCTGGTGCATAAAGTGATCCCCGCAGAGGCCTAGTTTAAGAAATATGGCCATTTTTGTGTTTTTTGAATTTTTTTTTTTTCTGGTGCTTAAAATGTCCCTAGCAGACGCCTAGGATAGGAGATAAAGCCATTTTTGTGTTTCGAGGTTTATTCTATTCCATAAAATGACCCCCGCAGACGACTAGTTTAGGAGATATAGCCCTTTTTTTATTTTGAAGTTTTTTCTGGTGCATAAAATGATCCCCGCAGAAGCCTAGTTTAGGAAATATGGCCATTTTAATATTTTGAATTTTTTTTTCTGGTGCATAAAATGACCCCCGCAGACGCCTATTTTTGGAGATATAGCCATTTTTGTGTTTTGAATTTTTTCTGGTACATAAAATGACACCCGCACACGCGCAGTTTAGGTGATATAGCCATTTCAGTATTTTGAAGTTTTTTCTTCTGCATAATTTAACCCCGCAGACGCCTAGTTTAGGAGATTTAGCCATTTTAGTATTTTGAATTTTTTTTTTTTTGCATAAAATGACCCCCGCAGACGCCTAGTTTAGGAGATATAGCCATTTTTGCGTTTTGAATTTTTTTTTTCTGGTGCATAATATGACCCCCGAAACGCCTAGTTTAGGAGATATCGCCATTTTAGTACTTTCATTCTCTTTTTCTGGTGCATAATTTGACCCCGCAGATGCCTAGTTTAGGAGACTTAGCCACTTTAGTATTTTGAATTTTTTTTCTGGTGCATAAAATCACCCCCGCATACGCCTAGTTTAGGAGATATAGCCATTTTAGTATTTTGGAATTTTGGTGCATAAAATGACCCCCGCGACGCCTATCTTAGGAGATATAGCCATTTAACTATTTTGATTTTCTATTTCTGGTGCATAAAATGACCCCCGCAGACGCCTAGTTTAAGAGATATAGAAATTTTTGTGTGTTGAAGTTTTTTCTGGTGCATAAAGTGGTCCCCGCAGAGGCCTAGCTTAGGAAATATGGTTATTTTAGTATTTTGATTTTTTTTTTCTGGTGCATAAAATGACCCACGCAGACGAATAGGTTAGGAGATATAGCCTTTTTTGTGTTTTGAAGTTTTTTCTGGTGCATAAAATGACCCCCGCAGGCGCCTAGTTTAGGAGATCTAGCCATTTTAGTATTTTGAAGTTTTTTCTGGTGCATAAAATGACCCCTGCAGACGCCAAGTTTAGGAAATATGGCCATTTTAGTATTTTGAATTTTTTTTTTCTGGTGCATAAAATGACCCTCGCAGACGCCTAGTTTAGGAGATCTAGCCATTTTTGTGTTTTTTGAAGTTTTTTTTTCTGGTGCATAAAATGACCCCCGCTGACGACTAGTTTAGAAGATATAGCCATTTTAGTATTTTGAAGTTTTTTCTGGTGCATAAAATGACCCCTACAGACGCCAAGTTTAGGAAATATGGCCATTTTAGTATTTTGAAGTTTTTTTTTTTTCTGGTGCATAAAATGACCCACGCAGACGCCTAGGTTAGGAGATATAGTCACTTTTGTGTTTTGAAGTTTTTTCTGGTGCATAAAATGACACTCGCAGGCGCCTGGGTTAGGAGATATAGCCATTTTAGTATTTTGGAATTTTGGTGCATAAAATGACCCCCGCGACGCCTATCTTAGGAGATATAGCCATTTAACTATTTTGATTTTCTATTTCTGGTGCATAAAATGACCCCTACAGACGCCAGGTTTAGGAAATATGGCCATTTTAGTATTTTGAAGTTTTTTTTTTCTGGTGCATAAAATGACCCCGGTAGACGCCTAGTTTAGGAAATATGGCTACTTTAGTATTTTGAATTTTTTTTTTCTGTTGCATAAAATGACCCCCGCAGACGCCAAGTTTAGGAAATATGGCCATTTTAGTATTTTGAATTTTTTTTTTTCTGGTGCATAAAATGACCTAAGCAGACGCCAAGTCTAAGAGATATAGCCCTTTTTGTGTTTTGAAGTTTTTTCTGTTGCATAAAGTGATACCCGCAGAGGCCTAGTTTAAGAAATATGGCCATTTTTGTGTTTTTTGAATTTTTTTTTTTCTATTGCATAAAATGACCCTCGCAGACGCCTAGTTTAGGAAATCTAGCCATTTTTGTGTTTTTTGAAGTTTTTTTTTCTGGTGCATAAAATGACCCCCGCAGACGACTAGTTTAGGAGACATAGCCATTTTAGTATTTTGAAGTTTTTTCTGGTGCATAAAATGACCCCCGCAGAAGCCTAGTTTAGGAAATATGGCCATTTTAATATTTTGAATTTTTTTTTCTGGTGCATAAAATGACCCACGCAGACGCCTAGGTTAGGAGATATAGCCATTTTTGTATTTTGAAGTTTTTTCTGGTGCAGACGCCTAGGTTAGGAGATATAGCCATTTTTGTGTTTTGAGGTTTATTCTGGTGCATAAAATGACCCCCGCAGACGCCTAGGTTAGGAGATATAGTCATTTTTGTGTTTTGATGTTTTTTCTGGTGCATAAAATGACACTCGCAGACGCCTAGTTTAGGAAATCTAGCCATTTTTGTGTTTTTTGAAGTTTTTTTTTCTGGTGCATAAAATAACCCCCGCAGACTCCAAGTTTAGGGGTATACCCATTTTTGTGTTTTGAATTTTTTTTTTCTGGTGCATAAAATGATCCCCGCAGACGCCTTGTTTAGCAGATATATCCATTTTAGTATTTGGAGTTTTTTTTTTCTGGTGCATAAAATGAAACCCGCAGACGCCTAGGTTAGGAGATATAGCCATTTTTGTGTTTTGAAATTTTTTCTGGTGCATAAAATGACACACGCAGACGCCTCGGTTAGGAGATATAGCCATTTTTGTGTTTTGAGGCTTATTCTGGTGCATAAAATGACCCCCGAAGAGGACTAGGTTAGGAGCTATAGCCATTTTAGTATTTTTGAAGTTTTTTCTGGTGCATAAAATGACCCCTGCAGACGCCTAGTTTAAGAAATATGGCTAGTTTAGTATTTTGAATTTTTTTTTTCTGGTGCATAAAATGACCCACGCAGACGCCTAGGTTAGGAGATATAGTCACTTTTGCGTTTTGAAGTTTTTTCTTGTGCATAAAATCACACTTGCAGACGCCTAGGATAGGAGATATAGCCATTTTTGTGTTTTGAGGTTTATTCTGGTGCATAAAATGACCCCCGCAGACGACTTGTTTAGGAGATATAGCCATTTTAGTATTTTGAGGTTTATTCTGGTGCATAAAATGACCCCCACAGACGCCAAGTTTAGGAAATATGGCCATTTTAGTATTTTGAATTTTTTTTTTTCTGGTGCATAAAATGACCTACGCAAACGCCAAGTTTAAGAGATATAGCCATTTTTGTGTTTTGAAGTTTTTTCTGTTGCATAAAGTGATCCCCGCAGAGGCCTAGTTTAAGAAATATGGCCATTTTTGTGTTTTTTGAATTTTTTTTGTCTGGTGCATAAAATGACCCTCGCAGACGCCTAGTTTAGGAAATCTAGCCATTTTTGTGTTTTGAGGTTTATTCTGGTGCATAAAATGACCCCCGCAGACGACTTGTTTAGGAGATATAGCCATTTTAGTATTTTGAGGTTTATTCTGGTGCATAAAATGACCCCCACAGACGCCAAGTTTAGGAAATATGGCCATTTTAGTATTTTGAATTTTTTTTTTTCTGGTGCATAAAATGACCTACGCAAACGCCAAGTTTAAGAGATATAGCCATTTTTGTGTTTTGAAGTTTTTTCTGTTGCATAAAGTGATCCCCGCAGAGGCCTAGTTTAAGAAATAAGGCCATTTTTGTGTTTTTTGAATTTTTTTTTTCTGGTGCATAAAATGACCCCCGCAGACGACTAGTTTAGGAGATATAGCCATTTTAGTATTTTGAAGTTTTTTCTGGTGCATAAAATGACCCCCGCAGAAGCCTAGTTTAGGAAATATGGCCATTTTGATATTTTGAGTTTTTTTTTCTGGTGCATAAAATGACCCCTGCAGACGCCTAGTTTAAGAAATATGGCTAGTTTAGTATTTTGAATTTTTTTTTTCTGGTGCATAAAATGACCCACGCAGACGCCTAGTTTAGGAAATATGGCCATTTTAATATTTTGAATCTTTTTTTTCTGGTGCATGAAATGACCTACGCAGACGCCAAGTTTAAGAGATATAGCCCTTTTTGTGTTTTGAAGTTTTTTCTGTTGCATAAAGTGATCCCCGCAGAGGCCTAGTTTAAGAAATATGGCCATTTTTGTGTTTTTTGAATTTTTTTTTTCTGGTGCATAAAATGACCCTCGCAGACGCCTAGTTTAGAAAATCTAGCCATTTTTGTGTTTTTTGAAGTTTTTTTTTCTGGTGCATAAAATGACCCACGCAGACGCCTAGGTTAGGAGATATAGCCATTTTTGTATTTTGAAGTTTTTTCTGGTGCAGACGCCTAGGTTAGGAGATATAGCCATTTTTGTGTTTTGAGGTTTATTCTGGTGCATAAAATGACCCCCGCAGACGCCAAGTTTAGGAAATATGGCCATTTTAGTATTTTGAATTTTTTTTTTCTGTTGCATAAAATGACCTACGCAGACGCGTAGTTTAAGAAATATAGCCGTTGTTGTGTTTTGAAGTTTTCTCTGGTGCATAAAGTGATCCCAGCAGACGCCTAGTTTAGGAAATATGGCTATTTTAGTATTCTGAAATTTTGTTTCTGGTGCATAAAATGACCCACGCAGGCGCCTAGGTTAGGAGATATAGTCATTTTTGTGTTTTGATGTTTTTTCTGGTGCATAAAATGACACTCGCAGACGCCTAGTTTAGGAAATCTAGCCATTTTTGTGTTTTTTGAAGTTTTTTTTTCTGGTGCATAAAATGACCCCCGCAGACTCCAAGTTTAGGGGTATACCCATTTTTGTGTTTTGAATTTTTTTTTTCTGGTGCATAAAATGACCTACGCAGACGCCAAGTTTAAGAGATATAGCCATTTTTGTGTTTTGAAGTTTTTTCTGTTGCATAAAGTGATCCCCGCAGAGGCCTAGTTTAAGAAATATGGCCATTTTTGTGTTTTTTGAATTTTTTTTTTCTGGTGCATAAAATGACCCTCGCAGACGCCTAGTTTAGGAAATCTAGCCATTTTTGTGTTTTTTGAAGTTTTTTTTTCTGGTGCATAAAATGACCCCCGCAGACGACTAGTTTAGGAGATATAGCCATTTTAGTATTTTGAAGTTTTTTCTGGTGCATAAAATGACCCCCGCAGAAGCCTAGTTTAGGAAATATGGCCATTTTGATATTTTGAATTTTTTTTTCTGGTGTTAAAATGACCCACGCAGACGCCTAGGTTAGGAGATATAGCCATTTTTGTGTTTTGAGGCTTATTCTGGTGCATAAAATGACACCCGAAGAGGACTAGGTTAGGAGATATAGCCATTTTAGTATTTTTGAAGTTTTTTCTGGTGCATAAAATGACCCCCGGAGACTCCAAGTTTAGGGGTATACCCATTTTTGTGTTTTGAATTTTTTTTTTCTGGTGCATAAAATGATCCCCGCAGACGCCTTGTTTAGCAGATATATCCATTTTAGTATTTTGAATTTTTTTTTTCTGGTGCATAAAATGAAACCTGCTGACGCCTAGGTTAGGGGATATAGCCATTTTTGTGTTTTGAAATTTTTTCTGGTGCATAAAATGACACACGCAGACGCCTCGGTTAGGAGATATAGCCATTTTTGTGTTTTGAGGCTTATTCTGGTGCATAAAATGACACCCGAAGAGGACTAGGTTAGGAGATATAGCCATTTTAGTATTTTTGAAGTTTTTTCTGGTGCATAAAATGACCCCTGCAGACGCCTAGTTTAAGAAATATGGCTAGTTTAGTATTTTGAATTTTTTTTTTCTGGTGCATAAAATGACCCACGCAGACGCCTCGGTTAGGAGATATAGCCATTTTTGTGTTTTGATGTTTTTTCTGGTGCATAAAATGACACTCGCAGACGCCTAGGTTAGGAGATATAGCCATTTTTGTGTTTTGAGGTTTATTCTGGTGCATAAAGTGATCCCCGCAGAGACCTAGTTTAAGAAATATGGCCATTTTTGTGTTTTTTGAATTTTTTTTTTCTGGTGCATAAAATGACCCTCGCAGACACCTAGGATAGGAGATAAAGCCATTTTTGTGTTTCGAGGTTTATTCTATTGCATAAAATGATCACCGCAGACGACTAGTTTAGGAGATATAGCCCTTTTTTTATTTTGAAGTTTTTTCTGGTGCATAAAATGACCCCCGCAGAAGCCTAGTTTAGGAAATATGGCCATTTTAATTTTTTGAATTTTTTTTTCTGGTGCATAAAATGAGCCCCGCGACGCCTATCTTAGGAGATATAGCCATTTAACTATTTTGATTTTCTATTTCTGGTGCATAAAATGACCCCTACAGACGCCAAGTTTAGGTAATATGGCCATTTTAGTATTTTGAAGTTTTTTTTTTCTGGTGCATAAAATGACCCCTCTAGACGCCTAGTTTAGGAAATATGGCTAGTTTAGTATTTTGAATTTTTTTTTTCTGGTGCATAAAATGACCCCCGCAGACGCCAAGTTTAGGAAATATGGCCATTTTAGTATTTTGAATTTTTTTTTTTCTGGTGCATAAAATGACCTAAGCAGACGCCAAGTTTAAGAGATATAGCCCTTTTTGTGTTTTGAAGTTTTTTCTGTTGCATAAAGTGATCCCCGCAGAGGCCTAGTTTAAGAAATATGGCCATTTTTGTGTTTTTTGACTTTTTTTTTTCTGGTGCACAAAATGACCCTCGCAGACGCCTAGTTTAGGAAATCTAGCCATTTTTGTGTTTTTTGAAGTTTTTTTTTCTGGTGCATAAAATGACCCCCGCAGACGACTAGTTTAGGAGATATAGCCATTTTAGTATTATGAAGTTTTTTCTGGTGCATAAAATGACCCCCGCAGAAGCCTAGTTTAGGAAATATGGCCATTTTAATATTTTGAATTTTTTTTTCTGGTGCATAAAATGACCCACGCAGACGCCTAGGTTAGGAGATATAGCCATTTTTGTATTTTGAAGTTTTTTCTGGTGCAGACGCCTAGGTTAGGAGATATAGCCATTTTTGTGTTTTGAGGTTTATTCTGGTGCATAAAATGACCCCCGCAGACGCCAAGTTTAGGAAATATGGCCATTTTAGTATTTTGAATTTTTTTTTCTGGTGCATAAAATGACCTACGCAGACGCGTAGTTTAAGAAATATAGCCGTTGTTGTGTTTTGAAGTTTTCTCTGGTGCATAAAGTGATCCCAGCAGACGCCTAGTGTAGGAAATATGGCTATTTTAGTATTCTAAAATTTTGTTTCTGGTGCATAAAATGACCCACGCAGACGCCTAGGTTAGGAGATATAGTCATTTTTGTGTTTTGATGTTTTTTCTGGTGCATAAAATGACACTCGCAGACGCCTAGTTTAGGAAATCTAGCCATTTTTGTGTTTTTTGAAGTTTTTTTTTCTGGTGCATAAAATGACCCCCGCAGACTCCAAGTTTAGGGGTATACCCATTTTTGTGTTTTGAATTTTTTTTTTCTGGTGCATAAAATGATCCCCGCAGACGCCTTGTTTAGCAGATATATCCATTTTAGTATTTGGAGTTTTTTTTTTCTGGTGCATAAAATGAAACCCGCAGACGCCTAGGTTAGGAGATATAGTCACTTTTGTGTTTTGAAGTTTTTTCTGGTGCATAAAATCACACTCGCAGACGCCTAGGTTAGGAGATATAGCCATTTTTGTGTTTTGAGGTTTATTCTGGTGCATAAAATGACCCCCGCGGAAGACTTGTTCAGGAGATATAGCCATTTTAGTATTTTGAGGTTTATTCTGGTGCATAAAATGACCCCCACAGACGCCAAGTTTAGGAAATATGGCCATTTTAGTATTTTGAATTTTTTTTTTTCTGGTGCATAAAATGACCTACGCAGACGCCAAGTTTAAGAGATATAGCCATTTTTGTGTTTTGAAATTTTTTCTGGTGCATAAAATGACACACGCAGACGCCTCGGTTAGGAGATATAGCCATTTTTGTGTTTTGAGGCTTATTCTGGTGCATAAAATGACCCCCGAAGAGGACTAGGTTAGGAGATATAGCCATTTTAGTATTTTTGAAGTTTTTTCTGGTGCATAAAATGACCCCTGCAGACGCCTAGTTTAAGAAATATGGCTAGTTTAGTATTTTGAATTTTTTTTTTCTGGTGCATAAAATGACCCACGCAGACGCCTAGGTTAGGAGATATAGTCACTTTTTTGTTTTGAAGTTTTTTCTGGTGCATAAAATCACACTCGCAGACGCCTAGGTTAGGAGATATAGCCATTTTTGTGTTTTGAGGTTTATTCTGGTGCATAAAATGACCCCCGCAGACGACTTGTTTAGGAGATATAGCCATTTTAGTATTTTGAGGTTTATTCTGGTGCATAAAATGACCCCCACAGACGCCAAGTTTAGGAAATATGGCCATTTTAGTATTTTGAATTTTTTTTTTTCTGGTGCATAAAATGACCTACGCAGACGCCAAGTTTAAGAGATATAGCCATTTTTGTGTTTTGAAGTTTTTTCTGTTGCATAAAGTGATCCCCGCATAGGCCTAGTTTAAGAAATATGGCCATTTTTGTGTTTTTTGAATTTTTTTTTTCTGGTGCATAAAATGACCCTCGCAGACGCCTAGTTTAGGAAATCTAGCCATTTTTGTGTTTTTTGAAGTTTTTTTTTCTGGTGCATAAAATGACCCCCGCAGACGACTAGTTTAGGAGATATAGCCATTTTAGTATTTTGAAGTTTTTTCTGGTGCATAAAATGATCCCCGCAGACGCCTTGTTTAGCAGATATATCCATTTTAGTATTTGGAGTTTTTTTTTTCTGGTGCATAAAATGAAACCCGCAGACGCCTAGGTTAGGAGATATAGTCACTTTTGTGTTTTGAAGTTTTTTCTGGTGCATAAAATCACACTCGCAGACGCCTAGGTTAGGAGATATAGCCATTTTTGTGTTTTGAGGTTTATTCTGGTGCATAAAATGACCCCCGCGGAAGACTTGTTCAGGAGATATAGCCATTTTAGTATTTTGAGGTTTATTCTGGTGCATAAAATGACCCCCACAGACGCCAAGTTTAGGAAATATGGCCATTTTATTATTTTGAATTTTTTTTTTTCTGGTGCATAAAATGACCTACGCAGACGCCAAGTTTAAGAGATATAGCCATTTTTGTGTTTTGAAATTTTTTCTGGTGCATAAAATGACACACGCAGACGCCTCGGTTAGGAGATATAGCCATTTTTGTGTTTTGAGGCTTATTCTGGTGCATAAAATGACCCCCGAAGAGGACTAGGTTAGGAGATATAGCCATTTTAGTATTTTTGAAGTTTTTTCTGGTGCATAAAATGACCCCTGCAGACGCCTAGTTTAAGAAATATGGCTAGTTTAGTATTTTGAATTTTTTTTTTCTGGTGCATAAAATGACCCACGCAGACGCCTAGGTTAGGAGATATAGTCACTTTTTTGTTTTGAAGTTTTTTCTGGTGCATAAAATCACACTCGCAGACGCCTAGGTTAGGAGATATAGCCATTTTTGTGTTTTGAGGTTTATTCTGGTGCATAAAATGACCCCCGCAGACGACTTGTTTAGGAGATATAGCCATTTTAGTATTTTGAGGTTTATTCTGGTGCATAAAATGACCCCCACAGACGCCAAGTTTAGGAAATATGGCCATTTTAGTATTTTGAATTTTTTTTTTTCTGGTGCATAAAATGACCTACGCAGACGCCAAGTTTAAGAGATATAGCCATTTTTGTGTTTTGAAGTTTTTTCTGTTGCATAAAGTGATCCCCGCATAGGCCTAGTTTAAGAATTATGGCCATTTTTGTGTTTTTTGAATTTTTTTTTTCTGGTGCATAAAATGACCCTCGCAGACGCCTAGTTTAGGAAATCTAGCCATTTTTGTGTTTTTTGAAGTTTTTTTTTCTGGTGCATAAAATGACCCCCGCAGACGACTAGTTTAGGAGATATAGCCATTTTAGTATTTTGAAGTTTTTTCTGGTGCATAAAATGACCCCCGCAGAAGCCTAGTTTAGGAAATATGGCCATTTTGATATTTTGAATTTTTTTTTCTGGTGCATAAAATGACCCACGCAGACGCCTAGGTTAGGAGATATAGCCATTGTTGTGTTTTGAAGTTTTTTCTGGTGCAGACGCCTAGGTTAGTAGATATAGCCATTTTTGTGTTTTTTGAAGTTTTTTTTTCTGGTGCATAAAATGACCCCCGCAGACTCCAAGTTTAGGGGTATACCCATTT
The DNA here is from genome assembly GCA_963966105.1 of Volucella zonaria. Taxonomy (NCBI): domain Eukaryota; kingdom Metazoa; phylum Arthropoda; class Insecta; order Diptera; family Syrphidae; genus Volucella; species Volucella zonaria. Next base: position 1,418,603 of record CAWYQB010000254.1, on the reverse strand, counting down.
TTGTGTTTTGAATTTTTTTTTTCTGGTGCATAAAATGATCCCCGCAGACGCCTTGTTTAGCAGATATATCCATTTTAGTATTTTGAATTTTTTTTTTCTGGTGCATAAAATGAAACCTGCTGACGCCTAGGTTTGGGGATATAGCCATTTTGGTGTTTTGAAATTTTTTCTGGTGCATAAAATGACACACGCAGACGCCTCGGTTAGGAGATATAGCCATTTTTGTGTTTTGAGGCTTATTCTGGTGCATAAAATGACACCCGAAGAGGACTAGGTTAGGAGATATAGCCATTTTAGTATTTTTGAAGTTTTTTCTGGTGCATAAAATGAACCCTGCAGACGCCTAGTTTAAGAAATATGGCTAGTTTAGTATTTTGAATTTTTTTTTTCTGGTGCATAAAATGACCCACGCAGACGCCTCGGTTAGGAGATATAGCCATTTTTGTGTTTTGATGTTTTTTCTGGTGCATAAAATGACACTCGCAGATGCCTAGGTTAGGAGATTTAGCCATTTTTGTGTTTTGAGGTTTATTCTGGTGCATAAAGTGATCCCCGCAGAGGCCTAGTTTAAGAAATATGGCCATTTTTGTGTTTTTTGAATTTTTTTTTTTTGGTGCATAAAATGACACTCGCAGACGCCTAGGATAGGAGATAAAGCCATTTCTGTGTTTCGAGGTTTATTCTATTGCATAAAATGATCCCCGCAGACGACTAGTTTAGGAGATATAGCCCTTTTTTTATTTTGAAGTTTTTTCTGGTGCATAAAATGACCCCCGCAGAAGCCTAGTTTAGGAAATATGGCCATTTTAATTTTTTGAATTTTTTTTTCTGGTGCATAAAATGACCCCCGCGACGCCTATCTTAGGAGATATAGCCATTTAACTATTTTGATTTTCTATTTCTGGTGCATAAAATGACCCCTACAGACGCCAAGTTTAGGAAATATGGCCATTTTAGTATTTTGAAGTTTTTTTTTTCTGGTGCATAAAATGACCCCTGTGGACGCCTAGTTTAGGAAATATGGCTAGTTTAGTATTTTGAATTTTTTTTTTCTGGTGCATAAAATGACCCCCGCAGACGCCAAGTTTAGGAAATATGGCCATTTTAGTATTTAGAATTTTTTTTTTTCTGGTGCATAAAATGACCTAAGCAGACGCCAAGTTTAAGAGATATAGCCATTTTTGTGTTTTGAAGTTTTTTCTGTTGCATAAAGTGATCCCCGCAGAGGCCTAGTTTAAGAAATATGGACATTTTTGTGTTTTTTGAATTTTTTTTTCTGGTGCATAAAATGACCCTCGCAGACTCCTAGTTTAGGAAATCTAGCCATTTTTGTGTTTTTTGAAGTTTTTTTTCTGGTGCATAAAATGACCCCCGCAGACGACTAGTTTAGGAGATATAGCCATTTTAGTATTTTGAATTTTTTTTTCTGGTGCATAAAATGACCCACGCAGACGCCTAGGTTAGGAGATATAGTCACTTTTGTGTTTTGAAGTTTTTTCTGGTGCATAAAATGACACTCGCAGACGCCTAGGTTAGGAGATATAGCCATTTTTGTGTTTTTTGAGGTTTATTCTGGTGCATAAAATGACCCCCGCAGACGACTTGTTTAGGAGACATAGCCATTATAGTATTTTGAAGTTTTTTCTGGTGCATAAGGTGATCCCAGCAGACGCCTAGTTTAGGAAATGTGGCTATTTTAGTATTTTGAATTTTTTTTTTCTGGTGCATAAAATGACCCACGCGGACGCCTAGGTTAGGAGATATAGTCATTTTTGTGTTTTGAAGTTTTTTCTGGTGCATAAAATGACACTCGCAGACGCCTAGGTTAGGAGATATAGCCATTTTTGTGTTTTGAGGTTTATTCTGGTGCATAAAATGACCGCCGCAGACGCCAAGTTTAGGAAATATGGCCATTTTAGTATTTTGAATTTTTTTTTTTCTGGTGCATAAAATGACCTACGCAGACGCGTAGTTTAAGAGATATAGCCGTTTTTGTGTTTTGAAGTTTTCTCTGGTGCATAAATTGATCCCAGCAGATGCCTAGTGTAGGAAATATGGCTATTTTAGTATTCTGAAATTTTGTTTCTGGTGCACAAAATGACCCACGCAGACGCCTATTTTCTGGTGCATAAAATGACCCTCGCAGATGCCTAGTTTAGGAGATATAACCGTTTTTGTGTTTTTTGAAGTTTTTTTTCTGGTGCATAAAATGACCCCCGCAGACTCCAAGTTTAGGGGTATACCCATTTTTGTGTTTTGAATTTTTTTTTCTGGTGCCTAAAATGATCTCCGCAGACGCCTTGTTTAGCAGATATATCCATTTTAGTATTTTGAATTTTTTTTTTCTGGTGCATAAAATGAAACCCGCAGGCGCCTAGGTTAGGAGATATAGCCATTTTTGTGTTTTGAAATTTTTTCTGGTGCATAAAATGACCCACGCAGACCCCTCGGTTAGGAGATATAGCCATTTTTGTGTTTTGAGGCTTATTCTTTTGCATAAAATGACCCCCGAAGAGGACTAGGTTAGGAGATATAGCCATTTTAGTATTTTTGAAGTTTTTTCTGGTGCATAAAATGACACTCGCGGACGCCTAGGTTAGGAGATATAGCCATTTTTGTGTTTTGAGGTTTATTCTGGTGCATAAAATGACCCCCGCAGACCACTTGTTTAGGAGATATAGCCATTTTAGTATTTTGAAGTTTTCTCTGGTGCATAAATTGATCCCAGCAGATGCCTAGTTTAGGAAATATGGCTATTTTAATATTTAGAATTTTTTTTTCTGGTGCATAAAATGACCCACGCAGACGCCTAGGTTAGGAGATATAGCCATTTTTGTGTTTTGAAATTTTTTCTGGTGCATAAAATGACACACGCAGACGCCTCGGTTAGGAGATATAGCCATTTTTGTGTTTTGAGGCTTATTCTGGTGCATAAAATAACCCCCGAAGAGGACAAGGTTAGGAGATATAGCCATTTTAGTATTTTTGAAGTTTTTTCTGGTGCATAAAATGACCCCTGCAGACGCCTAGTTTAAGAAATATGGCTAGTTTAGTATTTTGAATTTTTTTTTTCTGGTGCATAAAATGACCCACGCAGACGCCTAGGTTAGGAGATATAGTCACTTTTGTGTTTTGAAGTTTTTTCTGGTGCATTAAATGACACTCGCAGACGCCTCGGTTAGGAGATATAGCCATTTTTGTGTTTTGAGGTTTATTCTGATGCATAAAATGACCCCCGCAGACGACTTGTTTAGGATATATAGCCATTTTAGTATTTTGAAGTTTTTTCTGGTGCATAAGGTGATCCCAGCAGACGCCTAGTTTAGGAAATATGGCTATTTTAGTATTTTGAATTTTTTTTTTCTGGTGCATAAAATGACCCACGCAGACGCCTAGGTTAGGAGATATAGCCATTTTTGTGTTTTGAAATTTTTTCTGGTGCATAAAATGACACACGCAGACGCCTCGGTTAGGAAATATAGCCATTTTTGTGTTTTGAGGCTTTTTCTGGTGCATAAAATGACCCCCGAAGAGGACAAGGTTAGGAGATATAGCCATTTTAGTATTTTTGAAGTTTTTTCTGGTGCATAAAATGACCCCTGCAGACGCCTAGTTTAAGAAATATGGCTAGTTTAGTATTTTGAATTTTTTTTTTCTGGTGCATAAAATGACCCACGCAGACGCCTAGGTTAGGAGATATAGTCACTTTTGTGTTTTGAAGTTTTTTCTGGTGCATAAAATGACACTCGCAGACGCCTAGGTTAGGATATATAGCCATTTTTGTGTTTTGAGGTTTATTCTGGTGCACAAAATGACCCCCGCAGACGACTTGTTTAGGAGATATAGCCATTATAGTATTTTGAAGTTTTTTCTGGTGCATAAAATGACCTACGCAGACGCGTAGTTTAAGAGATATAGCCGTTTTTGTGTTTTGAAGTTTTCTCTGGTGCATAAAGTGATCCCAGCAGACGCCTAGTTTAGGAAATATGGCTATTTAAGTATTCTGAATTTTCGTTTCTGGTGCATAAAATGACCCACGCAGACGCCTAGGTTAGGAGATATAGTCATTTTTGTGTTTTGATGTTTTTTCTGGTGCATAAAATGACACTCGCAGACGCCTAGGTTAGGAGATATAGCCATTTTTGTGTTTTGAGGTTTATTCTGGTGCATAAAGTGATCCCCGCAGAGGCCTAGTTTAAGAAATATGGCCATTTTTGTGTTTTTTGAATTTTTTTTTCTGGTGCATAAAATGACCCTCGCAGACGCCTAGGATAGAAGATAAAGCCATTTTTGTGTTTCGAGGTTTATTCTATTGCATAAAATGATCCCCGCAGACGACTAGTTTATGAGATATAACCCTTTTTTTATTTTGAAGTTTTTTCTGGTGCATAAAATGACCCCCGCAGACGCCTAGTTTAGGAGATATAGCCATTTTTGTGTTTTGAATTTTTTTCTGGTGCATAAAATGACACCCGCACACGCGCAGTTTACGTGATATAGCCATTTCAGTATTTTGAAGTTTTTTCTTCTGCATAATTTCACCCCGCAGACGCCTAGTTTAGGAGATTTAGCCATTTTAGTATTTTGAATTTTTTTTCTGGTGCATAAAATGACCCCCACAGACGCCTAGTTTAGGAGATAAAGCCATTTTTGCGTTTTGAATTTTTCTTTTCTGGTGCATAATATGACCCCCGAAACGCCTAGTTTAGGAGATATCTCCATTTTAGTACTTTCGTTCTCTTTTTCTGGTGCATAATTTGACCCCGCAGATGCCTAGTTTAGGAGACTTAGCCACTTTAGAATTTTGAATTTTTTTTCTGGTGCATAAAATGACCCCCGCGACGCCTATCTTAGGAGATATAGCCATTTAACTATTTTGATTTTCTATTTCTGGTGCATAAAATGACCCCCGCAGACGCCTAGTTTAAGAGATATAGAAATTTTTGTGTTTTGAAGTTTTTTCTGGTGCATAAAGTGATCCCCGCAGAGGCCTAGTTTAGGAAATATGGCTATTTTAGTATTTAGATTTTTTTTTTTCTGGTGCATAAAATGACCCACGCAGACGCCTAGGTTAGGAGATATAGCCATTATTGTATTTTGAAGTTTTTTCTGGTGCAGACGCCTAGGTTAGGAGATATAGCTATTTTTGTGTTTTTTGAAGTTTTTTTTTCTGGTGCATAAAATGACCCCCGCAGACTCCAAGTTTAGGGGTATACCCATTTTTGTGTTTTGAATTTTTTTTTTCTGGTGCATAAAATGATCCCCGCAGACGCCTTGTTTAGCAGATATATCCATTTTAGTATTTTGAATTTTTTTTTTCTGGTGCATAAAATGAAACCCGCAGGCGCCTAGGTTAGGAGATATAGCCATTTTTGTGTTTTGAAATTTTTTCTGGTGCATAAAATGACCCACGCAGACGCCTCGGTTAGGAGATATAGCCATTTTTGTGTTTTGAGGCTTATTCTGGTGCATAAAATGACCCCCGAAGAGGACTAGGTTAGGAGATATAGCCATTTTAGTATTTTTGAAGTTTTTTCTGGTGCATAAGGTGATCCCAGCAGACACCTAGTTTAGGAAATATGGCTATTTTAGTATTTTGAATTTTTTTTTTCTGGTGCATAAAATGACCCACGCAGACGCCTAGGTTAGGAGATATAGTCATTTTTGTGTTTTGAAGTTTTTTCTGGTGCATAAAATGACCCCCGCAGACTCCAAGTTTAGGGGTATACCCATTTTTGTGTTTTGAATTTTTTTTTTCTGGTGCATAAAATGATCCCCGCAGACGCCTTGTTTAGCAGATATATCCATTTTAGTATTTTGAATTTTTTTTTTCTGGTGCATAAAATGAAACCCGCAGGCGCCTAGGTTAGGAGATATAGCCATTTTTGTGTTTTGATATTTTTTCTGGTGCATAAAATGACCCACGCAGACGCCTGGGTTAGGAGATATAGCCATTTTTGTGTTTTGAGGCTTATTCTGGTGCATAAAATGACCCCCGAAGAGGACTAGGTTAGGAGATATAGCCATTTTAGTATTTTTGAAATTTTTTCTGGTGCATAAGGTGATCCCAGCAGACACCTAGTTTAGGAAATATGGCTATTTTAGTATTTTGAATTTTTTTTTCTGGTGCATAAAATGACCCACGCAGACGCCTAGGTTAGGAGATATAGTCATTTTTGTGTTTTGAAGTTTTTTCTGGTGCATAAAATGACACTCGCAGACGCCTAGGTTAGGAGATATAGCCATTTTTGTGTTTTGAGGTTTATTCTGGTGCATAAAATGACCCCCGCAGACGACTTGTTTAGGAGATATAGCCATTATAGTATTTTGAAGTTTTTTCTGGTGCATAAGGTGATCCCAGCAGACGCCTAGTGTAGGAAATGTGGCTATTTTAGTATTTTGAATTTTTTTTTCTGGTGCATAAAATGACCCACGCAGACGCCTAGGTTAGGAGATATAGTCATTTTTGTGTTTTGAAGTTTTTTCTGGTGCATAAAATGACACTCGCAGACGCCTAGGTTAGGAGATATAGCCATTTTTGTGTTTTGAGGTTTATTCTGGTGCATAAAATGACCCCCGCAGACGCCAAGTTTAGGAAATATGGAAATTTTAGTATTTTGAATTTTTTTTTTCTGGTGCATAAAATGACCTACGCAGACGCGTAGTTTAAGAGATATAGCCGTTTTTGTGTTTTGAAGTTTTCTCTGGTGCATAAAGTGATCCCAGCAGACGCCTAGTTTAGGAAATATGGCTATTTTAGTATTCTGAATTTTTGTTTCTGGTGCATAAAATGACCCACGCAGACGCCTAGGTTAGGAGATATAGTCATTTTTGTGTTTTGATGTTTTTTCTGGTGCATAAAATGACACTCGCAGACGCCTAGGTTAGGAGATATAGCCATTTTTGTGTTTTGAGGTTTATTCTGGTGTATAAAGTGATCCCCGCGGAGGCCTAGTTTAAGAAATATGGCCATTTTTGTGTTTTTTGAATTTTTTTTTTCTGGTGCATAAAATGACCCTCGCAGACGCCTCGGTTAGGAGATATAGCCATTTTTGTGTTTTGAGGCTTATTCTGGTGCATAAAATGATCCCCGAAGAGGACTAGGTTAGGAGATATAGCCATTTTAGTATTTTTGAAGTTTTTTCTGGTGCATAAGGTGATCCCAGCAGACACCTAGTTTAGGAAATATGGCTATTTTAGTATTTTGAATTTTTTTTTTCTGGTGCATAAAATGACCCACGCAGACGCCTAGGTTAGGAGATATAGTCATTTTTGTGTTTTGAAGTTTTTTCTGGTGCATAAAATGACACTCGCAGACGCCTAGGTTAGGAGATATAGCCATTTTTGTGTTTTGAGGTTTATTCTGGTGCATAAAATGACCCCCGCAGACGACTTGTTTAGGAGATATAGATATTATAGTATTTTGAAGTTTTTTCTGGTGCATAAGGTGATCCCAGCAGACACCTAGTTTAGGAAATATGGCTATTTTAGTATTTTGAATTTTTTTTTTCTGGTGCATAAAATGACCCACGCAGACGCCTAGGTTAGGAGATATAGTCATTTTTGTGTTTTGAAGTTTTTTCTGGTGCATAAAATGACACTCGCAGACGCCTAGGTTAGGAGATATAGCCATTTTTGTGTTTTGAGGCTTATTCTGGTGCATAAAATGACCCCCGAAGAGGACTAGGTTAGGAGATATAGCCATTTTAGTATTTTTGAAGTTTTTTCTGGTGCATAAGGTGATCCCAGCAGACACCTAGTTTAGGAAATGTGGCTATTTTAGTATTCTGAATTTTTGTTTCTGGTGCATAAAATGACCCACGCAGACGCCTAGGTTAGGAGATATAGTCATTTTTGTGTTTTGATGTTTTTTCTGGTGCATAAAATGACACTCGCAGACGCCTAGGTTAGGAGATATAGCCATTTTTGTGTTTTGAGATTTATTCTGGTGCATAAAGTGATCCCCGCAGAGGCCTAGTTTAAGAAATATGGCCATTTTTGTGTTTTTTGAATTTTTTTTTTCTGGTGCATAAAATGACCCTCGCAGACGCCTAGGATAGAAGATAAAGCCATTTTTGTGTTTCGAGGTATATTCTATTGCATAAAATGATCCCCGCAGACGACTAGTTTATGAGATATAACCCTTTTTTTATTTTGAAGTTTTTTCTGGTGCATAAAATGACCCCCGCATACGCCTAGTTTAGGAGATATAGCCATTTTACTATTTTGGAATTTTGGTGCATAAAATGACCCCCGCGACGTCTATCTTAGGAGATATAGGTATTTAACTATTTTGATTTTCTATTTCTGGTGCATAAAATGACCCCCGCAGACGCCTAGTTTAAGAGACATAGAAATTTTTGTGTTTTGAAGTTTTTTCTGGTGCATAAAGTGATCCCCGCAGAGGCCTAGTTTAGGAAATGTGGCTATTTTAGTATTTAGATTTTTTTTTTCTGGTGCATAAAATGACCCACGCAGACGCCTAGGTTAGGAGATATAGCCATTTTTGTGTTTTGAAGTTTTTTCTGTTGCATAAAGTGATCCCCGCAGAGGCCTAGTTTAAGAAATATGGCCATTTTTGTGTTTTTTGAATTTTTTTTTTTCTGGTGCATAAAATGACCCTCGCAGACGCCTAGTTTAGGAAATCTAGCCATTTTTGTGTTTTTTGAAGTTTTTTTTTCTGGTGCATAAAATGACCCCCGCAGACGACTAGTTTAGGAGATATAGCCATTTTAGTATTTTGAAGTTTTTTCTGGTGCATAAAATGACCCCCGCAGAAGCTTAGTTTAGGAAATATGGACATTTTAATATTTTGAATTTTTTTTTCTGGTGCATAAAATGACCCAGCAGACGCCTAGGTTAGGAGATATAGCCATTTTTGTATTTTGATGTTTTTTCTGGTGCAGACGCCTAGGTTAGGAGATATAGCCATTTTTGTGTTTTTTGAAGTTTTTTTTTCTGGTGCATAAAATGACCCTCGCAGATGCCTAGTTTTGGAGGTATAGCCATTTTTGTGTTTTGAATTTTTTTTTTCTGGTGCATAAAATGATCCCCGCAGACGCCTAGGATAGGAGATATAGCCATTTTTGTGTTTTGAAATTTTTTCTGGTGCATAAAATGACACTCGCAGACGCCTAGGTTAGGAGATATAGCCATTTTTGTGTTTTGAGGTTTATTCTGGTGCATAAAATGACCCCCGCAGACGACTTGTTTAGGAGATATAGCCGTTTTAGTATTTTGAAGTTTTTTCTGGTGCATAAGGTGATCCCAGCAGACGCATAGTTTAGGAAATGTGGCTATTTTAGTATTTTGAATTTTTTTTTTCTGGAGCATAAAATGACCCACGCAGACGCCTAGGTTAGGAGATATAGCCATTTTTGTGTTTTGAAGTTTTTTCTGGTGCATAAAATCACACTCGCAGACGCCTAGGTTAGGAGATATAGCCATTTTTGTGTTTTGAGGTTTATTCTGGTGCATAAAATGACCCCCGCGGAAGACTTGTTTAGGACATATAGCCGTTTTAGTATTTTGAAGTTTTTTCTGGTGCATAAGGTGATCCCAGCAGACGCATAGTTTAGGAAATGTGGCTATTTTAGTATTTTGAATTTTTTTTTTCTGGTGCATAAAATGACCCACGCAGACGCCTAGGTTAGGAGATATAGCCATTTTTGTGTTTTGAAGTTTTTTCTGGTGCATAAAATCACACTCGCAGACGCCTAGGTTAGGAGATATAGCCATTTTTGTGTTTTGAAGTTTTTTCTGGTGCATAAAATGACCCCTGCAGACGCCTAGTTTAAGAAATATGGCTAGTTTAGTATTTTGAATTTTTTTTTTCTGGTGCATAAAATGACCCACGCAGACGCCTCGGTTAGGAGATATAGCCATTTTTGTGTTTTGATGTTTTTTCTGGTGCATAAAATGACACTCGCAGATGCCTAGGTTAGGAGATATAGCCATTTTTGTGTTTTGAGGTTTATTCTGGTGCATAAAGTGATCCCCGCAGAGGCCTAGTTTAAGAAATATGGCCATTTTTGTGTTTTTTGAATTTTTTTTTTCTGGTGCATAAAATGACACTCGCAGACGCCTAGGATAGGAGATAAAGCCATTTCTGTGTTTCGAGGTTTATTCTATTGCATAAAATGATCCCCGCAGACGACTAGTTTAGGAGATATAGCCCTTTTTTTATTTTGAAGTTTTTTCTGGTGCATAAAATGACCCCCGCAGAAGCCTAGTTTAGGAAATATGGCCATTTTAATTTTTTGAATTTTTTTTTCTGTTGCTTAAAATGACCCCCGCGACGCCTATCTTAGGAGATATAGCCATTTAACTATTTTGATTTTCTATTTCTGGTGCATAAAATGACCCCTACAGACGCCAAGTTTAGGAAATATGGCCATTTTAGTATTTTGAAGTTTTTTTTTTCTGGTGCATAAAATGACCCCTGTAGACGCCTAGTTTAGGAAATATGGCTAGTTTAGTATTTTGAATTTTTTTTTTCTGGTGCATAAAATGACCCCCGCAGACGCCAAGTTTAGGAAATATGGCCATTTTAGTATTTAGAATTTTTTTTTTTCTGGTGCATAAAATGACCTAAGCAGACGCCAAGTTTAAGAGATATAGCCATTTTTGTGTTTTGAAGTTTTTTCTGTTGCATAAAGTGATCCCCGCAGAGGCCTAGTTTAAGAAATATGGACATTTTTGTGTTTTTTGAATTTTTTTTTCTGGTGCATAAAATGACCCTCGCAGACTCCTAGTTTAGGAAATCTAGCCATTTTTGTGTTTTTTGAAGTTTTTTTTCTGGTGCATAAAATGACCCCCGCAGACGATTAGTTTAGGAGATATAGCCATTTTAGTATTTTGAATTTTTTTTTCTGGTGCATAAAATGACCCACGCAGACGCCTAGGTTAGGAGATATAGTCACTTTTGTGTTTTGAAGTTTTTTCTGGTGCATAAAATGACACTCGCAGACGCCTAGGTTAGGAGATATAGCCATTTTTGTGTTTTTTGAGGTTTATTCTGGTGCATAAAATGACCCCCGCAGACGACTTGTTTAGGAGACATAGCCATTATAGTATTTTGAAGTTTTTTCTGGTGCATAAGGTGATCCCAGCAGACGCCTAGTTTAGGAAATGTGGCTATTTTAGTATTTTGAATTTTTTTTTTCTGGTGCATAAAATGACCCACGCGGACGCCTAGGTTAGGAGATATAGTCATTTTTGTGTTTTGAAGTTTTTTCTGGTGCATAAAATGACACTCGCAGACGCCTAGGTTAGGAGATATAGCCATTTTTGTGTTTTGAGGTTTATTCTGGTGCATAAAATGACCGCCGCAGACGCCAAGTTTAGGAAATATGGCCATTTTAGTATTTTGAATTTTTTTTTTTCTGGTGCATAAAATGACCTACGCAGACGCGTAGTTTAAGAGATATAGCCGTTTTTGTGTTTTGAAGTTTTCTCTGGTGCATAAATTGATCCCAGCAGATGCCTAGTGTAGGAAATATGGCTATTTTAGTATTCTGAAATTTTGTTTCTGGTGCACAAAATGACCCACGCAGACGCCTATTTTCTGGTGCATAAAATGACCCTCGCAGATGCCTAGTTTAGGAGATATAACCGTTTTTGTGTTTTTTGAAGTTTTTTTTTCTGGTGCATAAAATGACCCCCGCAGACTCCAAGTTTAGGGGTATACCCATTTTTGTGTTTTGAATTTTTTTTTCTGGTGCCTAAAATGATCTCCGCAGACGCCTTGTTTAGCAGATATATCCATTTTAGTATTTTGAATTTTTTTTTTCTGGTGCATAAAATGAAACCCGCAGGCGCCTAGGTTAGGAGATATAGCCATTTTTGTGTTTTGAAATTTTTTCTGGTGCATAAAATGACCCACGCAGACCCCTCGGTTAGGAGATATAGCCATTTTTGTGTTTTGAGGCTTATTCTTTTGCATAAAATGACCCCCGAAGAGGACTAGGTTAGGAGATATAGCCATTTTAGTATTTTTGAAGTTTTTTCTGGTGCATAAAATGACACTCGCAGACGCCTAGGTTAGGAGATATAGCCATTTTTGTGTTTTGAGGTTTATTCTGGTGCATAAAATGACCCCCGCAGACGACTTGTTTAGGAGATATAGCCATTTTAGTATTTTGAAGTTTTTTCTGGTGCATAAGGTGATCCCAGCAGACGCCTAGTTTAGGAAATATGGCTATTTTAATATTTTGAATTTTTTTTTCTGGTGCATAAAATGACCCACGCAGACGCCTAGGTTAGGAGATATAGCCATTTTTGTGTTTTGAAATTTTTTCTGGTGCATAAAATGACACACGCAGACGCCTCGGTTAGGAGATATAGCCATTTTTGTGTTTTGAGGCTTATTCTGGTGCATAAAATGACACCCGAAGAGGACAAGGTTAGGAGATATAGCCATTTTAGTATTTTTGAAGTTTTTTCTGGTGCATAAAATGACCCCTGCAGACGCCTAGTTTAAGAAATATGGCTAGTTTAGTATTTTGAATTTTTTTTTTCTGGTGCATAAAATGACCCACGCAGACGCCTAGGTTAGGAGATATAGTCACTTTTGTGTTTTGAAGTTTTTTCTGGTGCATAAAATGACACTCGCAGACGCCTCGGTTAGGAGATATAGCCATTTTTGTGTTTTGAGGTTTATTCTGATGCATAAAATGACCCCGCAGACGACTTGTTTAGGATATATAGCCATTTTAGTATTTTGAAGTTTTTTCTGGTGCATAAGGTGATCCCAGCAGACGCCTAGTTTAGGAAATACGGCTATTTTAGTATTTTGAATTTTTTTTTTCTGGTGCATAAAATGACCCACGCAGACGCCTAGGTTAGGAGATATAGCCATTTTTGTGTTTTGAAATTTTTTCTGGTGCATAAAATGACACACGCAGACGCCTCGGTTAGGAAATATAGCCATTTTTGTGTTTTGAGGCTTATTCTGGTGCATAAAATGACCCCCGAAGAGGACAAGGTTAGGAGATATAGCCATTTTAGTATTTTGAAGTTTTTTCTGGTGCATAAGGTGATCCCAGCAGACGCCTAGTTTAAGAAATATGGCTAGTTTAGTATTTTGAATTTTTTTTTTCTGGTGCATAAAATGACCCACGCAGACGCCTAGGTTAGGAGATATAGTCACTTTTGTGTTTTGAAGTTTTTTCTGGTGCATAAAATGACACTCGCAGACGCCTAGGTTAGGAGATATAGCCATTTTTGTGTTTTGAGGTTTATTCTGGTGCATAAAATGACCCCCGCAGACGACTTGTTTAGGAGGTATATCCATTTTAGTATTTTGAAGTTTTTTCTGGTGCATAAGGTGATCCCAGCAGACGCCTAGTTTAGGAAATATGGCTATTTTAGTATTTTGAATTTTTTTTTTCTGGTGAATAAAATGACCCACGCAGACGCCTAGGTTAGGATATATAGCCATTTTTGTGTTTTGAGGTTTATTCTGGTGCACAAAATGACCCCCGCAGACGACTTGTTTAGGAGATATAGCCATTATAGTATTTTGAAGTTTTTTCTGGTGCATAAAATGACCTACGCAGACGCGTAGTTTAAGAGATATAGCCGTTTTTGTGTTTTGAAGTTTTCTCTGGTGCATAAAGTGATCCCAGCAGACGCCTAGTTTAGGAAATATGGCTATTTAAGTATTCTGAATTTTCGTTTCTGGTGCATAAAATGACCCACGCAGACGCCTAGGTTAGGAGATATAGTCATTTTTGTGTTTTGATGTTTTTTCTGGTGCATAAAATGACACTCGCAGACGCCTAGGTTAGGAGATATAGCCATTTTTGTGTTTTGAGGTTTATTCTGGTGCATAAAGTGATCCCCGCAGAGGCCTAGTTTAAGAAATATGGCCATTTTTGGGTTTTTTGAATTTTTTTTTCTGGTGCATAAAATGACCCTCGCAGACGCCTAGGATAGAAGATAAAGCCATTTTTGTGTTTCGAGGTTTATTCTATTGCATAAAATGATCCCCGCAGACGACTAGTTTATGAGATATAACCCTTTTTTTATTTTGAAGTTTTTTCTGGTGCATAAAATGACCCCCGCAGACGCCTAGTTTAGGAGATATAGCCATTTTTGTGTTTTGAATTTTTTTCTGGTGCATAAAATGACACCCGCACACGCGCAGTTTACGTGATATAGCCATTTCAGTATTTTGAAGTTTTTTCTTCTGCATAATTTCACCCCGCAGACGCCTAGTTTAGGAGATTTAGCCATTTTAGTATTTTGAATTTTTTTTCTGGTGCATAAAATGACCCCCACAGACGCCTAGTTTAGGAGATAAAGCCATTTTTGCGTTTTGAATTTTTCTTTTCTGGTGCATAATATGACCCCCGAAACGCCTAGTTTAGGAGATATCTCCATTTTAGTACTTTCATTCTCTTTTTCTGGTGCATAATTTGACCCCGCAGATGCCTAGTTTAGGAGACTTAGCCACTTTAGAATTTTGAATTTTTTTTCTGGTGCATAAAATGACCCCCGCGACGCCTATCTTAGGAGATATAGCCATTTAACTATTTTGATTTTCTATTTCTGGTGCATAAAATGACCCCCGCAGACGCCTAGTTTAAGAGATATAGAAATTTTTGTGTTTTGAAGTTTTTTCTGGTGCATAAAGTGATCCCCGCAGAGGCCTAGTTTAGGAAATATGGCTATTTTAGTATTTAGATTTTTTTTTTTCTGGTGCATAAAATGACCCACGCAGACGCCTAGGTTAGGAGATATAGCCATTTTTGTATTTTGAAGTTTTTTCTGGTGCAGACGCCTAGGTTAGGAGATATAGCTATTTTTGTGTTTTTTGAAGTTTTTTTTTCTGGTGCATAAAATGACCCCCGCAGACTCCAAGTTTAGGGGTATACCCATTTTTGTGTTTTGAATTTTTTTTTTCTGGTGCATAAAATGATCCCCGCAGACGCCTTGTTTAGCAGATATATCCATTTTAGTATTTTGAATTTTTTTTTTCTGGTGCATAAAATGAAACCCGCAGGCGCCTAGGTTAGGAGATATAGCCATTTTTGTGTTTTGAAATTTTTTCTGGTGCATAAAATGACCCACGCAGACGCCTCGGTTAGGAGATATAGCCATTTTTGTGTTTTGAGGCTTATTCTGGTGCATAAAATGACCCCCGAAGAGGACTAGGTTAGGAGATATAGCCATTTTAGTATTTTTGAAGTTTTTTCTGGTGCATAAGGTGATCCCAGCAGACACCTAGTTTAGGAAATATGGCTATTTTAGTATTTTGAATTTTTTTTTTCTGGTGCATAAAATGACCCACGCAGACGCCTAGGTTAGGAGATATAGTCATTTTTGTGTTTTGAAGTTTTTTCTGGTGCATAAAATGACCCCCGCAGACTCCAAGTTTAGGGGTATACCCATTTTAGTGTTTTGAATTTTTTTTTTCTGGTGCATAAAATGATCCCCGCAGACGCCTTGTTTAGCAGATATATCCATTTTAGTATTTTGAATTTTTTTTTTCTGGTGCATAAAATGAAACCCGCAGGCGCCTAGGTTAGGAGATATAGCCATTTTTGTGTTTTGATATTTTTTCTGGTGCATAAAATGACCCACGCAGACGCCTCGGTTAGGAGATATAGCCATTTTTGTGTTTTGAGGCTTATTCTGGTGCATAAAATGACCCCCGAAGAGGACTAGGTTAGGAGATATAGCCATTTTAGTATTTTTGAAATTTTTTCTGGTGCATAAGGTGATCCCAGCAGACACCTAGTTTAGGAAATATGGCTATTTTAATATTTTGAATTTTTTTTTTCTGGTGCATAAAATGACCCACGCAGACGCCTAGGTTAGGAGATATAGTCATTTTTGTGTTTTGAGGTTTATTCTGGTGCATAAAATGACCCCCGCAGACGCCAAGTTTAGGAAATATGGAAATTTTAGTATTTTGAATTTTTTTTTTCTGGTGCATAAAATGACCTACGCAGACGCGTAGTTTAAGAGATATAGCCGTTTTTGTGTTTTGAAGTTTTCTCTGGTGCATAAAGTGATCCCAGCAGACGCCTAGTTTAGGAAATATGGCTATTTTAGTATTCTGAATTTTTGTTTCTGGTGCATAAAATGACCCACGCAGACGCCTAGGTTAGGAGATATAGTCATTTTTGTGTTTTGATGTTTTTTCTGGTGCATAAAATGACACTCGCAGACGCCTAGGTTAGGAGATATAGCCATTTTTGTGTTTTGAGGTTTATTCTGGTGCATAAAGTGATCCCCGCGGAGGCCTAGTTTAAGAAATATGGCCATTTTTGTGTTTTTTGAATTTTTTTTTTCTGGTGCATAAAATGACCCTCGCAGACGCCTCGGTTAGGAGATATAGCCATTTTTGTGTTTTGAGGCTTATTCTGGTGCATAAAATGACCCCCGAAGAGGACTAGGTTAGGAGATATAGCCATTTTAGTATTTTTGAAGTTTTTTCTGGTGCATAAGGTGATCCCAGCAGACACCTAGTTTAGGAAATATGGCTATTTTAGTATTTTGAATTTTTTTTTTCTGGTGCATAAAATGACCCACGCAGACGCCTAGGTTAGGAGATATAGTCATTTTTGTGTTTTGAAGTTTTTTCTGGTGCATAAAATGACACTCGCAGACGCCTAGGTTAGGAGATATAGCCATTTTTGTGTTTTGAGGTTTATTCTGGTGCATAAAATGACCCCCGCAGACGACTTGTTTAGGAGATATAGCCATTATAGTATTTTGAAGTTTTTTCTGGTGCATAAGGTGATCCCAGCAGACGCCTAGTGTAGGAAATGTGGCTATTTTAGTATTTTGAATTTTTTTTTCTGGTGCATAAAATGACCCACGCAGACGCCTAGGTTAGGAGATATAGTCATTTTTGTGTTTTGAAGTTTTTTCTGGTGCATAAAATGACACTCGCAGACGCCTAGGTTAGGAGATATAGCCATTTTTGTGTTTTGAGGTTTATTCTGGTGCATAAAATGACCCCCGCAGACGCCAAGTTTAGGAAATATGGAAATTTTAGTATTTTGAATTTTTTTTTTCTGGTGCATAAAATGACCTACGCAGACGCGTAGTTTAAGAGATATAGCCGTTTTTGTGTTTTGAAGTTTTCTCTGGTGCATAAAGTGATCCCAGCAGACGCCTAGTTTAGGAAATATGGCTATTTTAGTATTCTGAATTTTTGTTTCTGGTGCATAAAATGACCCACGCAGACGCCTAGGTTAGGAGATATAGTCATTTTTGTGTTTTGATGTTTTTTCTGGTGCATAAAATGACACTCGCAGACGCCTAGGTTAGGAGATATAGCCATTTTTGTGTTTTGAGGTTTATTCTGGTGCATAAAGTGATCCCCGCGGAGGCCTAGTTTAAGAAATATGGCCATTTTTGTGTTTTTTGAATTTTTTTTTTCTGGTGCATAAAATGACCCTCGCAGACGCCTCGGTTAGGAGATATAGCCATTTTTGTGTTTTGAGGCTTATTCTGGTGCATAAAATGACCCCCGAAGAGGACTAGGTTAGGAGATATAGCCATTTTAGTATTTTTGAAGTTTTTTCTGGTGCATAAGGTGATCCCAGCAGACACCTAGTTTAGGAAATATGGCTATTTTAGTATTTTGAATTTTTTTTTTCTGGTGCATAAAATGACCCACGCAGACGCCTAGGTTAGGAGATATAGTCATTTTTGTGTTTTGAAGTTTTTTCTGGTGCATAAAATGACACTCGCAGACGCCTAGGTTAGGAGATATAGCCATTTTTGTGTTTTGAGGTTTATTCTGGTGCATAAAATGACCCCCGCAGACGACTTGTTTAGGAGATATAGATATTATAGTATTTTGAAGTTTTTTCTGGTGCATAAGGTGATCCCAGCAGACGCCTAGTTTAGGAAATGTGGCTATTTTAGTGTTTTGAATTTTTTTTTCTGGTGCATAAAATGACCCACGCAGACGCCTAGGTTAGGAGATATAGTCATTTTTGTGTTTTGAAGTTTTTTCTGGTGCATAAAATGACACTCGCAGACGCCTAGGTTAGGAGATATAGCCATTTTTGTGTTTTGAGGTTTATTCTGGTGCATAAAATGACCCCCGCAGATGCCAAGTTTAGGAAATATGGAAATTTTAGTATTTTGAATTTTTTTTTTCTGGTGCATAAAATGACCTACGCAGACGCGTAGTTTAAGAGATATAGCCGTTTTTGTGTTTTGAAGTTTTCTCTGGTGCATAAAGTGATCCCAGCAGACGCCTAGTTTAGGAAATATGGCTATTTTAGTATTCTGAATTTTTGTTTCTGGTGCATAAAATGACCCACGCAGACGCCTAGGTTAGGAGATATAGTCATTTTTGTGTTTTGATGTTTTTTCTGGTGCATAAAATGACACTCGCAGACGCCTAGGTTAGGAGATATAGCCATTTTTGTGTTTTGAGATTTATTCTGGTGCATAAAGTGATCCCCGCAGAGGCCTAGTTTAAGAAATATGGCCATTTTTGTGTTTTTTGAATTTTTTTTTTCTGGTGCATAAAATGACCCTCGCAGACGCCTAGGATAGAAGATAAAGCCATTTTTGAGTTTCGAGGTATATTCTATTGCATAAAATGATCCCCGCAGACGACTAGTTTATGAGATATAACCCTTTTTTTATTTTGAAGTTTTTTCTGGTGCATAAAATGACCCCCGCATACGCCTAGTTTAGGAGATATAGCCATTTTACTATTTTGGAATTTTGGTGCATAAAATGACCCCCGCGACGTCTATCTTAGGAGATATAGGTATTTAACTATTTTGATTTTCTATTTCTGGTGCATAAAATGACCCCCGCAGACGCCTAGTTTAAGAGATATAGAAATTTTTGTGTTTTGAAGTTTTTTCTGGTGCATAAAGTGATCCCCGCAGAGGCCTAGTTTAGGAAATGTGGCTATTTTAGTATTTAGATTTTTTTTTTTCTGGTGCATAAAATGACCCACGCAGACGCCTAGGTTAGGAGATATAGCCATTTTTGTGTTTTGAAGTTTTTTCTGTTGCATAAAGTGATCCCCGCAGAGGCCTAGTTTAAGAAATATGGCCATTTTTGTGTTTTTTGAATTTTTTTTTTTCTGGTGCATAAAATGACCCTCGCAGACGCCTAGTTTAGGAAATCTAGCCATTTTTGTGTTTTTTGAAGTTTTTTTTTCTGGTGCATAAAATGACCCCCGCAGACGACTAGTTTAGGAGATATAGCCATTTTAGTATTTTGAAGTTTTTTCTGGTGCATAAAATGACCCCCGCAGAAGCTTAGTTTAGGAAATATGGACATTTTAATATTTTGAATTTTTTTTTCTGGTGCATAAAATGACCCACGCAGACGCCTAGGTTAGGAGATATAGCCATTTTTGTATTTTGATGTTTTTTCTGGTGCAGACGCCTAGGTTAGGAGATATAGCCATTTTTGTGTTTTTTGAAGTTTTTTTTTCTGGTGCATAAAATGACCCTCGCAGATGCCTAGTTTTGGAGGTATAGCCATTTTTGTGTTTTGAATTTTTTTTTTCTGGTGCATAAAATGATCCCCGCAGACGCCTAGGATAGGAGATATAGCCATTTTTGTGTTTTGAAATTTTTTCTGGTGCATAAAATGACACTCGCAGACGCCTAGGTTAGGAGATATAGCCATTTTTGTGTTTTGAGGTTTATTCTGGTGCATAAAATGACCCCCGCAGACGACTTGTTTAGGAGATATAGCCGTTTTAGTATTTTGAAGTTTTTTCTGGTGCATAAGGTGATCCCAGCAGACGCATAGTTTAGGAAATGTGGCTATTTTAGTATTTTGAATTTTTTTTTTCTGGTGCATAAAATGACCCACGCAGACGCCTAGGTTAGGAGATATAGTCACTTTTGTGTTTTGAAGTTTTTTCTGGTGCATAAAATGACACTCGCAGACGCCTAGGTTAGGAGATATAGCCATTTTTGTGTTTTGAGGTTTATTCTGGTGCATAAAATGACCCCCGCAGACGACTTGTTTAGGAGATATAGTCATTTTTGTGTTTTGAAGTTTTTTCTGGTGCATAAAATGACACTCGCAGACGCCTCGGTTAGGAGATATTGCCATTTTTGTGTTTTGAGGCTTATTCTGGTGCATAAAATGACCCCCGAAGAGGACTAGGTAAGGAGATATAGCCATTTTAGTATTTTTGAAGTTTTTTCTGGTGCATAAAATTACCCCTGCAGACGCCTAGTTTAAGAAATATGGCTAGTTTAGTATTTTGAATTTTTTTTTTCTGGTGCATAAAATGACCCCCGCAGACTCCAAGTTTAGGGGTATACCCATTTTTGTGTTTTGAATTTTTTTTTTCTGGTGCATAAAATGATCCCCGCAGACGCCTAGGATAAGAGATATAGCCATTTCTGTGCTTTGAAATTTTTTCTGGTGCATAAAATGACACACGCAGACGCCTCGGTTAGGAGATATAGCCATTTTTGTGTTTTGAGGCTTATTCTGGTGCATAAAATGACCCCCGCAGAGGACTAGGTAAGGAGATATAGCCATTTTAGTATTTTTGAAGTTTTTTCTGGTGCATAAAATTACCCCTGCAGACGCCTAGTTTAAGAAATATGGCTAGTTTATTATTTTGAATTTTTTTTTTCTGGTGCATAAAATGACCCACGCAGACGCCTAGGTTAGGAGATATAGTCATTTTTGTGTTTTGAAGTTTTTTCTGGTGCATAAAATGACTCTCGCAGACGCCTAGGTTAGGAGATATAGCCATTTTTGTGTTTTGAGGTTTATTCTGGTGCATAAAATGACCCCCGCAGACGCCAAGTTTAGGAAATATGGCCATTTTAGTATTTTGAATTTTTTTTTTCTGGTGCATAAAATGACCTACGCAAACGCGTAGTTTAAGAGATATAGCCGTTTTTGTGTTTTGAAGTTTTCTCTGGTGCATAAAGTGATCCCAGCAGACACCTAGTTTAGGAAATATGGCTATTTTAGTATTCTGAATTTTTGTTTCTGGTGCATAAAATGACCCACGCAGACGCCTAGGTTAGGAGATATAGTCACTTTTGTGTTTTGAAGTTTTTTCTGGTGCTTAAAATGACACTCGCAGACGCCTAGGTTAGGAGATATAGCCATTTTTGTGTTTTGAGGTTTATTCTGGTGCATAAAATGACCCCCGCAGACGACTTGTTTAGGAGATATAGCCGTTTTAGTATTTTGAAGTTTTTTCTGGTGCATAAGGTGATCCCAGCAGACGCATAGTTTAGGAAATGTGGCTATTTTAGTATTTTGAATTTTTTTTTTCTGGTGCATAAAATGACCCACGCAGACGCCTAGGTTAGGAGATATAGTCATTTTTGTGTTTTGAAGTTTTTTCTGGTGCATAAAATGACTCTCGCAGACGCCTAGGTTAGGAGATATAGCCATTTTTGTGTTTTGAGGTTTATTCTGGTGCATAAAATGACCCCCGCAGACGCCAAGTTTAGGAAATATGCCCATTTTAGTATTTTGAATTTTTTTTTTCTGGTGCATAAAATGACCTACGCAAACGCGTAGTTTAAGAGATATAGCCGTTTTTGTGTTTTGAAGTTTTCTCTGGTGCATAAAGTGATCCCAGCAGACGCCTAGTTTAGGAAATATGGCTATTTTAGTATTCTGAATTTTTGTTTCTGGTGCATAAAATGACCCACGCAGACGCCTAGGTTAGGAGATATAGTCACTTTTGTGTTTTGAAGTTTTTTCTGGTGCTTAAAATGACACTCGCAGACGCCTAGGTTAGGAGATATAGCCATTTTTGTGTTTTGAGGTTTATTCTGGTGCATAAAATGACCCCCGCAGACGCCAAGTTTAGGAAATATGGCCATTTTAGTATTTTGAATTTTTTTTTTCTGGTGCATAAAATGACCCACGCAGACGCCTAGGTTAGGAGATATAGTCATTTTTGTGTTTTGAAGTTTTTTCTGGTGCATAAAATGACTCTCGCAGACGACTTGTTTAGGAGATATAGCCATTTTTGTGTTTTGAGGTTTATTCTGGTGCATAAAATGACCCACGCAGACGCCAAGTTTAGGAAATATGGCCATTTTAGTATTTTGAATTTTTTTTTTATCTGGTGCATAAAATGACCCACGCAGACGCCTAGGTTAGGAGATATAGTCATTTTTGTGTTTTGATGTTTTTTCTGGTGCATAAAATGACACTCGCTGACGCCTAGGTTAGGAGATATAGCCATTTTTGTGTTTTGAGGTTTATTCTAGTGCATAAAGTGATCCCCGCAGAGGCCTAGTTTAAGAAATATGGCCATTTTTGTGTTTTTTGAATTTTTTTTTTCTGGTGCATAAAATGACCCTCGCAGACGCCTAGGATAGGAGATAAAGCCATTTTTGTGTTTCGAGGTTTATTCTATTGCATAAAATGACCCCCGCAGACGACTAGTTTATGAGATATAACCCTTTTTTTATTTTGAAGTTTTTACTGGTGCATAAAATGACCCCCGCAGACGCCTAGTTTAGGAGATATAGCCATTTTTGTGTTTTGAATTTTTTTCTGGTACATAAAATGACACCTGCACACGCGCAGTTTAGGTGATATAGCCATTTCAGTATTTTAAAGTTTTTTCTTCTGCATAATTTAACCCCGCAGACGCCTAGTTTAGGAGATATCGCCATTTTAGTACTTTCATTCTCTTTTTCTGGTGCATAATTTGACCCCGCAGATGCCTAGTTTAGGAGACTTAGCCACTTTAGTATTTTGAATTTTTTTTCTGGTGCATAAAATCACCCCCGCATACGCCTAGTTTAGGAGATATAGCCATTTTAATATTTTGGAATTTTGGTGCATAAAATGACCCCCGCGACGCCTATCTTAGGAGATATAGCCATTTAACTATTTTGATTTTCTATTTCTGGTGCATAAAATGACCCCCGCAGACGCCTAGTTTAAGAGATATAGAAATTTTTGTGTTTTGAAGTTTTTTCTGGTGCATAAAGTGATCCCCGCAGAGGCCTAGTTTAGGAAATATGGCTATTTTAGTATTTAGATTTTTTTTTTTCTGGTGCATAAAATGATCCCCGCAGACGCCTAGGATAGGAGATATAGCCATTTTTGTGTTTTGAAATTTTTTCTGGTGCATAAAATGACACACGCAGACGCCTCGGTTAGGAGATATAGCCATTTTTGTGTTTTGAGGTTTATTCTGGTGCATAAAATGACCCCCGCAGACGACTTGTTTAGGAGATATAGCCATTTTAGTATTTTGAAGTTTTTTCTGGTGCATAAGGTGATCCCAGCAGACGCCTAGTTTAGGAAATATGGCTATTTTAGTATTTTGAATTTTTTTTTTTCTGGTGCATAAAATGACCCACGCAGACGCCTAGGTTAGGAGATATAGTCATTTTTGTGTTTTGAAGTTTTTTCTGGTGCATAAAATGACCCCCGAAGAGGACTAGGTAAGGAGATATAGCCATTTTAGTATTTTTGAAGTTTTTTCTGGTGCATAAAATGACCCCTGCAGACGCCTAGTTTAAGAAATATGGCTAGTTTAGTATTTTGAATTTTTTTTTTCTGGTGCATAAAATGACCCACGCAGGCGCCTAGGTTAGGAGATATAGTCATTTTTGTGTTTTGAAGTTTTTTCTGGTGCATAAAATGACACTCGCAGACGCCTAGGTTAGGAGATATAGCCATTTTTGTGTTTTGAGGTTTATTCTGTGTATTTGTATTTTTTGTATTTTTGTATTTATTAAGCATCTCTGCGCATATTTAAATTTAAACAACTTATTGCATTGCGCAGTTAAAATTTTACACACTCATTTACAATAATTATCTTAATCCTAATAACAAAAAGAATAAATAGAATATGAAAGAAAATGAAAAAAGAAATAGAAAATAGAAAAAGAAAGAGGAAAGATGAAAGATGAAAGATGAGGATAAATGAATATAGTTTTAAGTAATAGAAGCTAATTTTAATAGGCATATGTATCATTAATTGCGACTTGTGTAGTAATTTAATAGGTCTTTTTTGAAACGATTCTCTGTGTTCACTCTTTTGATGTTTGTTGGGAGACTGTTCCAGTGGCGCACAGCATGAACGAAAAATTGACGACTGCTATTTATAAATTTATACCTAGGAGGTATTAAATTAAGGGTTCTCTTAGAGTGCACAAACTTGATTTTTGTGAACAAGTAATTCGGTGTACCAGAGTAAATAATTCTATGCAGTGCAAGGACAGTTCGATATTTTAGAATAGTATTCAGTGAACACCCAGCTATTTGTTTAGTAAAGGTGGATATGTGATCATACCTTCTCAAATTAAATATATATCTAGCACAGCTGTT
Organism: Volucella zonaria; assembly: GCA_963966105.1. NCBI lineage: Eukaryota > Metazoa > Arthropoda > Insecta > Diptera > Syrphidae > Volucella > Volucella zonaria. The sequence goes on along the minus strand of CAWYQB010000254.1, from coordinate 1,394,315 downwards.
AAATGCGACATTTAGCTTTCTCAAGGACGAAGAATCTAAGCATGCGAAGATTTCGCATCCGTACAGTATAATGGGCAGGACGAACGACTTAATAAGTTTCATTTTAACTTTAACAGGCAGGTACCGGTTTGTAGGGCTCAATCCCCTTAGAACGCTATATATTTTTGAGACAACGGAATTTATGTGATCGGTCCAGTTAAGTTGATTGTTAAAATAAATTCCCAAGTTTTTAATTTTAGTAACAGACTCAATGACATTTTTATTAATAACAAGAGGCAAAAACACAGTCTCCTGATTGTTACTACCAATCAGCAGTGACTTAGTCTTTGAAGGATTAAGGCTAAGGCAGTTTTTTTGTGACCAAACAAATATGGAGTCGAGGTCTGCGTTAAGGTTTTCGACACTAGAAGACACTGCAGATGTGGGTATTTTTTTGTATAACTGCACATCATCCGCATAGATATGATAATCGCAGTAGAGTATCCTTTTATATAAATCATTTATGAACATCGTGAACAAAAGAGGGCCAAGGACAGATCCTTGAGGCACCCCAGATGATACCGGCAAGCTCGATGATATTCGATCACAATGAAATACAGCTTGGTTGCGATTACTGAGGTATGATGCTACAAGTTGACACGCTTTATCCTCAAAAGCAAATTGATTCTTTAATTTGTATAAAAGAATGTCATGGTTTACGGAATCAAATGCTTTTGAGAAGTCAAGTAAAACTAGAAGTGACATCATGTCTCTGTCAATGGCAGAACGGATGTCGTCAGTTACTTTTAATAACGCAGTTGTGCAGTTATGCTTTGCTCTAAAACCAGATTGATGTTGGGTTAGTAGGTTATTTAGTTCAAGGAAAATTTTCATTTGATTGCTTACAATTTTCTCAAACACCTTACAAAGGAAAGGTAATATAGCTATTGGCCTATACTCTGAATTATTTTGCGATCGTGATTTTGGAACAGGTATGATTTTTGCTTGCTTCCACTCATCAGGAATAATTCCTGTCATTATGATTGTATTAAACAAGTTTTTAATGTGTTTGGAGAGAACTGGCAACAAGATTTTAATAAATTTCGGGTGAATATCATCCAAGCCTACGGCATTCGATTTGACAGAGAGAATAGAATTACCTACGGTCGTCTCATCAACACATTGAAAGGAAAAAGGTTGCAGTGCTTCCAGCTCTGGTTGGAGCCCATCAAAAAAGGAAAAGTCAATCTGCGTATTAGTTGAGGGTGCACTGTTGGTAAATTTTCTATTAAGTTCATTTAGGTCAATATTGCTACACCCAGATTCACTTTTCTTAATGCCAAGCTGTCGAATGGATTTCCAAAACCCTGAACTTGACTTATTGGAGTTAAACTTAGCTTGGTAGTACTTACTTTTATTTTTACGAATTAGGCAGGTAACAGCGTTTCGCACTTGTCGGAATTCATTAAATATATATGGACATTGGTATCTGCGCCATCTAAAGTATAACAAATTTCTTTTATTAATAAGGTATACAACCTGTTGAGTGAACCAAGGAATGCTAGGTTTCTGTATTCTCCTTGTTACAAGGGGTACATGTTTGTCAAAAAGATAGTCAAGGTTGTTTTTGAGTCCAGAAAATTGCATATTTACGTCAGATGTGCAGTAAATAGGCGACCAATTCAGGTTGTCACAATCATTGAACAATGTACGAACATCAATGGACGAATACTGACGAAATTGTACAAGGACATCATTTGAACTAGGAGGAACAATATTTAAGAAAAGAATAATCATGTCATGGTATGAGAATCCTGGTGAAGAAATTTGATCATAATGTAATACCAAGTCAGTTTCGGAAACAAGAAAGACATCTATCAGCGACGGCACTTTGTCAGGTTGAAAATGAGTGGGGTGGGCATCATTAGCAAAATGAAATCCCAGTGAATTGACTGTGTCTACAAATTGTTTATTTTTGTCTCTTAGAATATCGAGATTAAAGTCTCCACATACTACAACTTTAGTATACAGGGGTCCTAAGTCTTCAAGATGATTCCTTACTTTTTTATAACATGATACCTTAGGTGCCAAATATAGGCCACCAATAAGGCATTTTGTATTTTCAACTACTATTTCAATGAAAATGTATTCTGTATCGTCCAAAATTGTGGATTGCCTCACTACTTTGTGCTGCAAATTATTCTTCACATACACTGCGACACCCCCACAAGGCCCATTCAGTCGATCAGCGCGGTACATTTTATATCCGTATACTTTAAAAAGGTGTGTCTCCATATCCGGATTTAACCAAGTTTCTGTAATACAAATAATGTCCATAGAACCACTCTCAAACAAAGAGCGCACTTCGTCTATTTTGTTGACAATGCTTTGCACATTGAAATGGCAAACACTGATCCCCAAGTTACTTGCTCTCAAAATGTTTAGCAACATCTTCGACTTTTCAAAGTGTCGCACCAGTGGACGTTCGCAGCTCCCACCCGTGTCACTTAGGCTGTGCATTGTCTGCGAGGCAGAAGAGTGAAACGAAGAGAACACAGAAAAACATAGTAATGCACTAAAATTGAGATCACTAAAGAAACAATTAACGATGACATGCCTTTACAAATTATTAAAGAAAATGAACATTTAGATATAGGAAGATAAAATAGTAATAAAGAAAGAGTATATGAAAGAAAGTAATAAAAGAAAAAAGAGAAGTGAAGGAAAGATAGAAGAGAAAAATAGAAGAAAGAGTAATAAATTTTGAAAACACTTAATTGTTGTTGTTGTCTTCCAGTATGCATGGCTGATTGCACAGCTTCTCCAGGTCTTCTCTTCTTGTTATGACTAACTGCTCTCCGTTTAATGTGCGCACATATACAAGCCCATTTTTCGTATTGACAGAAGAGATTTTCTTTAGCAGTTTGAGTTTGAGTGCACTTCGTTGCAGAAGATAGTTCGCCTTTGTTAGACTCTCATTTAAGTAGATTTTCTTGTCAGAGTTCATGCCAATATCGCGAAGAGTCAAGCCGATATTTGTTTGCTTGTAGTGGGCTAAGCAGCTTTTTAGTAGCTTACTTTTTTCATAGGCATCAGCAAATTTTATAATAATGGTGCCGTCATACGAAGATGATTTTCCTTTGGGAACTGCGGGTTTAACTCTAAATACCTTTTTTATGGCCGGAGTAGTAACATTTAGAGCTGAACAAATGTTGGCTAGCAAGTCCTCAAGTTTTTCACCCTCTACGGCTGGAACACCTACCAACACAGCATCCGCATTGTTTTCTCTCCTCTCTAGAGTGTCAATTCTAGTTTCCAGTTCCTTACAGCGATCTTGTAGGCGATTTAATTCACCCCTCATGCTACACTCGATTGTGTTGACTTTCGTGAGGATGCGCTCTTCTACAGTTGTCAATTTCTCGAATTTTGCATTGATCTCTTTAGAGAATTCAGCAAATCTTCTCTCAAAACGGATCCACAGTTCGTCCACGGTATTTGTTTTGAGTGGAGTATTATGTTGCTGAGGGTTTTGCGCGATTTGCTTTCTGGTACCGGATGACATTATGTATTCACACAACTTTTAAATTCAAAATTCAAAATTAAAATTTTCACTTGATGCGTATATTTTACGCGAAATTGGTAGACAATGACCTTACTGGTTATTAAAACAAGGTTGCAATAAAGTGCAAGGTTTACTTTAACAGAAAATTGAAAAGAACAGGGAGAAAGAAATAAAACACAACTATTCACTATGACTCATATTCTGGTTCATAAAATGACCCCCGCAGACGACTTGTTTAGGAGATATAGCCATTTTAGTATTTTGAAGTTTTTTCTGGTGCATAAGGTGATCCCAGCAGACGCCTAGTTTAGGAAATATGGCTATTTTAGTATTTTGAATTTTTTTTTTCTGGTGCATAAAATGACACTCGCAGACGCCTCGGTTAGGAGATATAGCCATTTTTGTGTTTTGAGGCTTATTCTGGTGCATAAAATGACCCCCGAAGAGGACTAGGTAAGGAGATATAGCCATTTTAGTATTTTTGAAAGATGAAAGATGAGGATAAATGAATATAGTTTTAAGTAATAGAAGCTAATTTTAATAGGCATATGTATCATTAATTGCGACTTGTGTAGTAATTTAATAGGTCTTTTTTGAAACGATTCTCTGTGTTCACTCTTTTGATGTTTGTTGGGAGACTGTTCCAGTGGCGCACAGCATGAACGAAAAATTGACGACTGCTATTTATAAATTTATACCTAGGAGGTATTAAATTAAGGGTTCTCTTAGAGTGCACAAACTTGATTTTTGTGAACAAGTAATTCGGTGTACCAGAGTAAATAATTCTATGCAGTGCAAGGACAGTTCGATATTTTAGAATAGTATTCAGTGAACACCCAGCTATTTGTTTAGTAAAGGTGGATATGTGATCATACCTTCTCAAATTAAATATATATCTAGCACAGCTGTTAAATGCGACATTTAGCTTTCTCAAGGACGAAGAATCTAAGCATGCGAAGATTTCGCATCCGTACAGTATAATGGGCAGGACGAACGACTTAATAAGTTTCATTTTAACTTTAACAGGCAGGTACCGGTTTGTAGGGCTCAATCCCCTTAGAACGCTATATATTTTTGAGACAACGGAATTTATGTGATCGGTCCAGTTAAGTTGATTGTTAAAATAAATTCCCAAGTTTTTAATTTTAGTAACAGACTCAATGACATTTTTATTAATAACAAGAGGCAAAAACACAGTCTCCTGATTGTTACTACCAATCAGCAGTGACTTAGTCTTTGAAGGATTAAGGCTAAGGCAGTTTTTTTGTGACCAAACAAATATGGAGTCGAGGTCTGCGTTAAGGTTTTCGACACTAGAAGACACTGCAGATGTGGGTATTTTTTTGTATAACTGCACATCATCCGCATAGATATGATAATCGCAGTAGAGTATCCTTTTATATAAATCATTTATGAACATCGTGAACAAAAGAGGGCCAAGGACAGATCCTTGAGGCACCCCAGATGATACCGGCAAGCTCGATGATATTCGATCACAATGAAATACAGCTTGGTTGCGATTACTGAGGTATGATGCTACAAGTTGACACGCTTTATCCTCAAAAGCAAATTGATTCTTTAATTTGTATAAAAGAATGTCATGGTTTACGGAATCAAATGCTTTTGAGAAGTCAAGTAAAACTAGAAGTGACATCATGTCTCTGTCAATGGCAGAACGGATGTCGTCAGTTACTTTTAATAACGCAGTTGTGCAGTTATGCTTTGCTCTAAAACCAGATTGATGTTGGGTTAGTAGGTTATTTAGTTCAAGGAAAATTTTCATTTGATTGCTTACAATTTTCTCAAACACCTTACAAAGGAAAGGTAATATAGCTATTGGCCTATACTCTGAATTATTTTGCGATCGTGATTTTGGAACAGGTATGATTTTTGCTTGCTTCCACTCATCAGGAATAATTCCTGTCATTATGATTGTATTAAACAAGTTTTTAATGTGTTTGGAGAGAACTGGCAACAAGATTTTAATAAATTTCGGGTGAATATCATCCAAGCCTACGGCATTCGATTTGACAGAGAGAATAGAATTACCTACGGTCGTCTCATCAACACATTGAAAGGAAAAAGGTTGCAGTGCTTCCAGCTCTGGTTGGAGCCCATCAAAAAAGGAAAAGTCAATCTGCGTATTAGTTGAGGGTGCACTGTTGGTAAATTTTCTATTAAGTTCATTTAGGTCAATATTGCTACACCCAGATTCACTTTTCTTAATGCCAAGCTGTCGAATGGATTTCCAAAACCCTGAACTTGACTTATTGGAGTTAAACTTAGCTTGGTAGTACTTACTTTTATTTTTACGAATTAGGCAGGTAACAGCGTTTCGCACTTGTCGGAATTCATTAAATATATATGGACATTGGTATCTGCGCCATCTAAAGTATAACAAATTTCTTTTATTAATAAGGTATACAACCTGTTGAGTGAACCAAGGAATGCTAGGTTTCTGTATTCTCCTTGTTACAAGGGGTACATGTTTGTCAAAAAGATAGTCAAGGTTGTTTTTGAGTCCAGAAAATTGCATATTTACGTCAGATGTGCAGTAAATAGGCGACCAATTCAGGTTGTCACAATCATTGAACAATGTACGAACATCAATGGACGAATACTGACGAAATTGTACAAGGACATCATTTGAACTAGGAGGAACAATATTTAAGAAAAGAATAATCATGTCATGGTATGAGAATCCTGGTGAAGAAATTTGATCATAATGTAATACCAAGTCAGTTTCGGAAACAAGAAAGACATCTATCAGCGACGGCACTTTGTCAGGTTGAAAATGAGTGGGGTGGGCATCATTAGCAAAATGAAATCCCAGTGAATTGACTGTGTCTACAAATTGTTTATTTTTGTCTCTTAGAATATCGAGATTAAAGTCTCCACATACTACAACTTTAGTATACAGGGGTCCTAAGTCTTCAAGATGATTCCTTACTTTTTTATAACATGATACCTTAGGTGCCAAATATAGGCCACCAATAAGGCATTTTGTATTTTCAACTACTATTTCAATGAAAATGTATTCTGTATCGTCCAAAATTGTGGATTGCCTCACTACTTTGTGCTGCAAATTATTCTTCACATACACTGCGACACCCCCACAAGGCCCATTCAGTCGATCAGCGCGGTACATTTTATATCCGTATACTTTAAAAAGGTGTGTCTCCATATCCGGATTTAACCAAGTTTCTGTAATACAAATAATGTCCATAGAACCACTCTCAAACAAAGAGCGCACTTCGTCTATTTTGTTGACAATGCTTTGCACATTGAAATGGCAAACACTGATCCCCAAGTTACTTGCTCTCAAAATGTTTAGCAACATCTTCGACTTTTCAAAGTGTCGCACCAGTGGACGTTCGCAGCTCCCACCCGTGTCACTTAGGCTGTGCATTGTCTGCGAGGCAGAAGAGTGAAACGAAGAGAACACAGAAAAACATAGTAATGCACTAAAATTGAGATCACTAAAGAAACAATTAACGATGACATGCCTTTACAAATTATTAAAGAAAATGAACATTTAGATATAGGAAGATAAAATAGTAATAAAGAAAGAGTATATGAAAGAAAGTAATAAAAGAAAAAAGAGAAGTGAAGGAAAGATAGAAGAGAAAAATAGAAGAAAGAGTAATAAATTTTGAAAACACTTAATTGTTGTTGTTGTCTTCCAGTATGCATGGCTGATTGCACAGCTTCTCCAGGTCTTCTCTTCTTGTTATGACTAACTGCTCTCCGTTTAATGTGCGCACATATACAAGCCCATTTTTCGTATTGACAGAAGAGATTTTCTTTAGCAGTTTGAGTTTGAGTGCACTTCGTTGCAGAAGATAGTTCGCCTTTGTTAGACTCTCATTTAAGTAGATTTTCTTGTCAGAGTTCATGCCAATATCGCGAAGAGTCAAGCCGATATTTGTTTGCTTGTAGTGGGCTAAGCAGCTTTTTAGTAGCTTACTTTTTTCATAGGCATCAGCAAATTTTATAATAATGGTGCCGTCATACGAAGATGATTTTCCTTTGGGAACTGCGGGTTTAACTCTAAATACCTTTTTTATGGCCGGAGTAGTAACATTTAGAGCTGAACAAATGTTGGCTAGCAAGTCCTCAAGTTTTTCACCCTCTACGGCTGGAACACCTACCAACACAGCATCCGCATTGTTTTCTCTCCTCTCTAGAGTGTCAATTCTAGTTTCCAGTTCCTTACAGCGATCTTGTAGGCGATTTAATTCACCCCTCATGCTACACTCGATTGTGTTGACTTTCGTGAGGATGCGCTCTTCTACAGTTGTCAATTTCTCGAATTTTGCATTGATCTCTTTAGAGAATTCAGCAAATCTTCTCTCAAAACGGATCCACAGTTCGTCCACGGTATTTGTTTTGAGTGGAGTATTATGTTGCTGAGGGTTTTGCGCGATTTGCTTTCTGGTACCGGATGACATTATGTATTCACACAACTTTTAAATTCAAAATTCAAAATTAAAATTTTCACTTGATGCGTATATTTTACGCGAAATTGGTAGACAATGACCTTACTGGTTATTAAAACAAGGTTGCAATAAAGTGCAAGGTTTACTTTAACAGAAAATTGAAAAGAACAGGGAGAAAGAAATAAAACACAACTATTCACTATGACTCATATTCTGGTTCATAAAATGACCCCCGCAGACGACTTGTTTAGGAGATATAGCCATTTTAGTATTTTGAAGTTTTTTCTGGTGCATAAGGTGATCCCAGCAGACGCCTAGTTTAGGAAATATGGCTATTTTAGTATTTTGAATTTTTTTTTTCTGGTGCATAAAATGACACTCGCAGACGCCTCGGTTAGGAGATATAGCCATTTTTGTGTTTTGAGGCTTATTCTGGTGCATAAAATGACCCCCGAAGAGGACTAGGTAAGGAGATATAGCCATTTTAGTATTTTTGAAGTTTTTTCTGGTGCATAAAATGACCCCTGCAGACGCCTAGTTTAAGAAATATGGCTAGTTTAGTATTTTGAATTTTTTTTTTCTGGTGCATAAAATGACCCACGCAGACGCCTAGGTTAGGAGATATGGTCATTTTTGTGTTTTGAAGTTTTTTCTGGTGCATAAAATGACCCCCGAAGAGGACTAAGTAAGGAGATATAGCCATTTTAGTATTTTTGAAGTTTTTTCTGGTGCATAAAATGACCCCTGCAGACGCCTAGTTTAAGAAATATGGCTAGTTTAGTATTTTGAATTTTTTTTTTCTGGTGCATAAAATGACCCACGCAGACGCCTAGGTTAGGAGATATAGTCATTTTTTGTTTTGAAGTTTTTTCTGGTGCATAAAATGACACTCGCAGACGCCTAGGTTAGGAGATATAGCCATTTTTGTGTTTTGAGGTTTATTCTGGTGCATAAAATGACCCCCGCAGACGACTTGTTTAGGAGATATAGCCATTTTAGTATTTTGAAGTTTTTTCTGGTGCATAAGGTGATCCCAGCAGACGCCTAGTTTAGGAAATATGGCTATTTTAGTATTTTGAATTTTTTTTTTTCTGGTGCATAAAATGACCCACGCAGACGCCTAGGTTAGGAGATATAGTCATTTTTGTGTTTTGAAGTTTTTTCTGGTGCATAAAATGACACTCGCAGACGCCTAGGTTAGGAGATATAGCCATTTTTGTGTTTTGAGGTTTATTCTGGTGCATAAAATGACCCCCCCAGACGACTTGTTTAGGAGATATAGCCGTTTTAGTATTTTGAAGTTTTTTCTGGTGCATAAGGTGATCCCAGCAGACGCATAGTTTAGGAAATGTGGCTATTTTAGTATTTTGAATTTTTTTTTTCTGGTGCATAAAATGACCCACGCAGACGCCTAGGTTAGGAGATATGGTCATTTTTGTGTTTTGAAGTTTTTTCTGGTGCATAAAATGACTCTCGCAGACGCCTAGGTTAGGAGATATAGCCATTTTTGTGTTTTGAGGTTTATTCTGGTGCATAAAATGACCCCCGCAGACGCCAAGTTTAGGAAATATGACCATTTTAGTATTTTGAATTTTTTTTTTCTGGTGCATAAAATGACCTACGCAGACGCGTAGTTTAAGAGATATAGCCGTTTTTGTGTTTTGAAGTTTTCTCTGGTGCATAAAGTGATCCCAGCAGACGCCTAGTTTAGGAAATATGGCTATTTTAGTATTCTGAATTTTTGTTTCTGGTGCATAAAATGACCCACGCAGACGCCTAGGTTAGGAGATATAGTCATTTTTGAGTTTTGATGTTTTTTCTGGTGCATAAAATGACACTCGCAGACGCCTAGGTTAGGAGATATAGCCATTTTTGTGTTTTTAGGTTTATTCTGGTGCATAAAGTGATCCCCGCAGAGGCCTAGTTTAAGAAATATGGCCATTTTTGTGTTTTTTGAATTTTTTTTTTCTGGTGCATAAAATGACCCTCGCAGACGCCTAGGATAGGAGATAAAGCCATTTTTGTGTTTCGAGGTTTATTCTATTGCATAAAATGACCCCCGCAGACGACTAGTTTATGAGATATAACCCTTTTTTTATTTTGAAGTTTTTTCTGGTGCATAAAATGACCCCCGCAGACGCCTAGTTTAGGAGATATAGCCATTTTTGTGTTTTGAATTTTTTTCTGGTACATAAAATGACCCCCGCAGAAGCCTAGTTTAGGAAATATGGACATTTTAATATTTTGAATTTTTTTTTCTGGTGCATAAAATGACCCACGCAGACGCCTAGGTTAGGAGATATAGCCATTTTTGTATTTTGATATTTTTTCTGGTGCAGACGCCTAGGTTAGGAGATATAGCCATTTTTGTGTTTTTTGAAGTTTTTTTTTCTGGTGCATAAAATGACCCTCGCAGATTCCTAGTTTAGGAGGTATAGCCATTTTTGTGTTTTTTTTTCTGGTGCATAAAATGACCCCCGCAGACTCCAAGTTTAGTGGTATACCCATTTTTGTGTTTTGAATTTTTTTTTTCTGGTGCATAAAATGATCCCCACAGACGCCTAGGATAGGAGATATAGCCATTTTTGTGTTTTGAAATTTTTTCTGGTGCATAAAAAGACCCACGCAGACGCCTAGGTTAGGAGATATTGTCATTTTTGTGTTTTGAAGTTTTTTCTGGTGCATAAAATGACACTCGCAGACGCCTAGATTAGGAGATATAGCCATTTTTGTGTTTTGAGGTTTATTGTGGTGCATAAAATGACCCCCGCAGACGACTTGTTTAGGAGATATAGCCGTTTTAGTATTTTGAAGTTTTTTCTGGTGCATAAGGTGATCCCAGCAGACGCCTAGTTTAGGAAATATCGCTATTTTAGTATTTTGAATTTTTTTTTTTTCTGGTGCATAAAATGACCCACGCAGACGCCTAGGTTAGGAGATAGAGTCACTTTTGTGTTTTGAAGTTTTTTCTGGTGCATAAAATGACACTCGCAGACGCCTAGGTTAGGAGATATAGCCATTTTTGTGTTTTGAGGTTTATTGTGGTGCATAAAATGACCCCCGCAGACGACTTGTTTAGGAGATATAGCCGTTTTAGTATTTTGAAGTTTTTTCTGGTGCATAAGGTGATCCCAGCAGACGCCTAGTTTAGGAAATATCGCTATTTTAGTATTTTGATTTTTTTTTTTCTGGTGCATAAAATGACCCACGCAGACGCCTAGGTTAGGAGATATAGTCATTTTTGTGTTTTGAAGTTTTTTCTGGTGCATAAAATGACACTCGCAGACGCCTAGGTTAGGAGATATTGCCATTTTTGTGTTTTGAGGTTTATTCTGGTGCATAAAATGACCCCCGCAGACGACTTGTTTAGGAGATATAGCCGTTTTAGTATTTTGAAGTTTTTTCTGGTGCATAAGGTGATCCCAGCAGACGCATAGTTTAGGAAATGTGGCTATTTTAGTATTTTGAATTTTTTTTTTCTGGTGCATAAAATGACCCACGCAGACGCCTAGGTTAGGAGATATAGTCATTTTTGTGTTTTGAAGTTTTTTCTGGTGCATAAAATGACTCTCGCAGACGCCTAGGTTAGGAGATATAGCCTTTTTTGTGTTTTGAGGTTTATTCTGGTGCATAAAATGACCCCCGCAGACGCCAAGTTTAGGAAATATGGCCATTTTAGTATTTTGAATTTTTTTTTTCTGGTGCATAAAATGACCCACGCAGACGCCTAGGTTAGGACATATAGTCATTTTTGTGTTTTGATGTTTTTTCTGGTGCATAAAATGACACTCGCAGACGCCTAGGATAGGAGATAACGCCATTTTTGTGTTTCGAGGTTTATTCTATTGCATAAAATGACCCCCGCAGACGACTAGTTTAGGAGATATAGCCATTTTTGTGTTTTGAATTTTTTTCTGGTGCATAAAATGACACTCGCAGACGCCTAGGTTAGGAGATATTGCCATTTTTGTGTTTTGAGGTTTATTCTGGTGCATAAAATGACCCCCGCAGACGACTTGTTTAGGAGATATAGCCGTTTTAGTATTTTGAAGTTTTTTCTGGTGCATAAGGTGATCCCAGCAGACGCATAGTTTAGGAAATGTGGCTATTTTAGTATTTTGAATTTTTTTTTTCTGGTGCATAAAATGACCCACGCAGACGCCTAGGTTAGGAGATATAGTCATTTTTGTGTTTTGAAGTTTTTTCTGGTGCATAAAATGACACTCGCAGATGCCTAGGTTAGGAGATATAGCCATTTTTGTGTTTTGAGGTTTATTGTGGTGCATAAAATGACCCCCGCAGACGACTTGTTTAGGAGATATAGCCGTTTTAGTATTTTGAAGTTTTTTCTGGTGCATAAGGTGATCCCAGCAGACGCATAGTTTAGGAAATGTGGCTATTTTAGTATTTTGAATTTTTTTTTTCTGGTGCATAAAATGACCCACGCAGACGCCTAGGTTAGGAGATATAGTCATTTTTGTGTTTTGAAGTTTTTTCTGGTGCATAAAATGACCCACGCAGACGCCTAGGTTGGGAGATATAGCCATTTTTGTGTTTTGAGGTTTATTCTGGTGCATAAAGTGATCCCCGCAGAGGCCTAGTTTAAGAAATATGGCCATTTTTGTGTTTTTTGAATTTTTTTTTTCTGGTGCATAAAATGACCCTCGCAGACGCCTAGGATAGGAGATAACGCCATTTTTGTGTTTCGAGGTTTATTCTATTGCATAAAATGACCCCCGCAGACGACTAGTTTATGAGATATAACCCTTTTTTTATTTTGAAGTTTTTACTGGTGCATAAAATGACCCCCGCAGACGCCTAGTTTAGGAGATATAGCCATTTTTGTGTCTTGAATTTTTTTCTGGTACATAAAATGACACCCGCACACGCGCAGTTTAGGTGATATAGCCATTTCAGTATTTTGAAGTTTTTTCTTCTGCAAAATTTAACCCCGCAGACGCCTAGTTTAGGAGATATCGCCATTTTTGTACTTTCATTCTCTTTTTCTGGTGCATAATTTGACCCCGCAGATGCCTAGTTTAAGAGATATAGAAATTTTTGTGTTTTGAAGTTTTTTCTGGTGCATAAAGTGATCCCCGCAGAGGCCTAGTTTAGGAAATATGGCTATTTTAGTATTTAGATTTTTTTTTTTTCTGGTGCATAAAATGATCCCAGCAGACGCCTAGGATAGGAGATATAGCCATTTTTGTGTTTTGAGGCTTATTTTGGTGCATAAAATGACCCCCGAAGAGGACTAGGTAAGGAGATATAGCCATTTTAGTATTTTTGAAGTTTTTTCTGGTGCATAAAATGACCCCTGCAGACGCCTAGTTTAAGAAATATGGCTAGTTTAGTATTTTGAATTTTTTTTTTCTGGTGCATAAAATGACCCACGCAGACGCCTAGGTTAGGAGATATAGTCATTTTTGTGTTTTGAAGTTTTTTCTGGTGCATAAAATGACACCCGCAGACGCCTAGGTTAGGAGATATAGAGATTTTTGTGTTTAGAGGTTTATTCTGGTGCATAAAATGACCCCCCCAAACGACTTGTTTAGGAGATATAGCCGTTTTAGTATTTTGAAGTTTTTTCTGGTGCATAAGGTGATCCCAGCAGACGCATAGTTTAGGAAATGTGGCTATTTTAGTATTTTGAATTTTTTTTTTCTGGTGCATAAAATGACCCACGCAGACGCCTAGGTTAGGAGATATAGTCATTTTTGTGTTTTGAAGTTTTTTCTGGTGCATAAAATGACCCACGCAGACGCCTAGGTTAGGAGATATAGTCATTTTTGTGTTTTGAAGTTTTTTCTGGTGCATAAAATGACTCTCGCAGACGCCTAGGTTAGGAGATATAGCCATTTTTGTGTTTTGAGGTTTATTCTGGTGCATAAAATGACCCTCGCAGACGCCAAGTTTAGGAAATATGGCCATTTTAGTATTTTGAATTTTTTTTTCTGGTGCATAAAATGACCTACGCAGACGCGTAGTTTAAGAGATATAGCCGGTTTTGTGTTTTGAAGTTTTCTCTGGTGCATAAAGTGATCCCAGCAGACGCCTAGTTTAGGAAATATGGCTATTTTAGTATTATGAATTTTTGTTTCTGGTGCATAAAATGACCCACGCAGACGCCTAGGTTAGGAGATATAGTCATTTTTGTGTTTTGATGTTTTTTCTGGTGCATAAAATGACACTCGCAGACGCCTAGGTTAGGAGATATAGCCATTTTTGTGTTTTGAGGTTTATTCTGGTGCATAAAGTGATCCCCGCAGAGGCCTAGTTTAAGAAATATGGCCGTTTTTGTGTTTTTTGAATTTTTTTTTTCTGGTGCATAAAATGACCCTCGCAGACGCCTAGGATAGGAGATAAAGCCATTTTTGTGTTTCGAGGTTTATTCTATTGCATAAAATGACCCCCGCAGACGACTAGTTTATGAGATATAACCCTTTTTTTATTTTGAAGTTTTTTCTGGTGCATAAAATGACCCCCGCAGACGCCTAGTTTAGGAGATATAGCCATTTTTGTGTTTTGAATTTTTTTCTGGTACATAAAATGACACCCGCACACGCGCAGTTTAGGTGATATAGCCATTTCAGTATTTTGAAGTTTTTTCTTCTGCATAATTTAACCCCGCAGACGCCTAGTTTAGGAGATATCGCCATTTTAGTACTTTCATTCTCTTTTTCTGGTGCATAATTTGACCCCGCAGATGCCTAGTTTAGGAGACTTAGCCACTTTAGTATTTTGAATTTTTTTTCTGGTGCATAAAATCACCCCCGCATACGCCTAGTTTAGGAGATATAGCCATTTTAATATTTTGGAATTTTGGTGCATAAAATGACCCCCGCGACGCCTATCTTAGGAGATATAGCCATTTAACTATTTTGATTTTCTATTTCTGGTGCATAAAATGACCCCCGCAGACGCCTAGTTTAAGAGATATAGAAATTTTTGTGTTTTGAAGTTTTTTCTGGTGCATAAAGTGATCCCCGCAGAGGCCTAGTTTAGGAAATATGGCTATTTTAGTATTTAGATTTTTTTTTTCTGGTGCATAAAATGACCCACGCAGACGCCTAGGTTAGGAGATATAGCCATTTTTGTGTTTTGAAGTTTTTTCTGGTGCATAAAATGACCCCCGCAGGCGCCTAGTTTAGGAGATATAGCCATTTTAGTATTTTGAAGTTTTTTCTGGTGCATAAAATGACACTCGCAGACGCCTAGGTTAGGAGATATAGCCATTTTTGTGTTTTGAGGTTTATTCTATTGCATAAAATGACCCCCGCAGACGCCAAGTTTAGGAAATATGGCCATTTTAGTATTTAGAATTTTTTTTTTCTGGTGCATAAAATGACCCACGCAGACGCCTAGGTTAGGAGATATAGTCATTTTTGTATTTTGAAGTTTTTTCTGGTGCAGACGCCTCGGTTAGGAGATATAGCCATTTTTGTGTTTTGAAGTTTTTTCTGTTGCATAAAGTGATCCCCGCAGAGGCCTAGTTTAAGAAATATGGCCATTTTAGTGTTTTTTGAATTTTTTTTTCTGGTGCTTACCTCGCAGACGCCTAGTTTAGGAAATCTAGCCATTTTTGTGTTTTTTGAAGTTTTTTTTTCTGGTGCATAAAATGACCCCCGCAGACGACTAGTTTAGGAGATATAGCCATTTTAGTATTTTGAATTTTTTTTTCTGGTGCATAAAATGACCCACGCAGACGCCTAGGTTAGGAGATATATCCATTTTTGTATTTTGAAGTTTTTTCTGGTGCATAAAATGACCCCCGAAGAGGACTAGGTTAGGAGATATAGCCATTTTAGTATTTTTGAAGTTTTTTCTGGTGCATAAAATGACACTCGCAGACGCCTAGGTTAGGAGATATAGCCATTTTTGTGTTTTGAGGTTTATTCTGGTGCATAAAATGACCCCCACGGACGACTTGTTTAGGAGATATAGCCATTTTAGTATTTTGAAGTTTTTTCTGGTGCATAAGGTGATCCCAGCAGACGCCTAGTTTAGGAAATATGGCTATTTTAGTATTTTGAATTTTTTTTTTCTGGTTCATAAAATGACCCACGCAGACGCCTAGGTTAGGAGATTTAGTCACTTTTGTGTTTTGAAGTTTTTTCTGGTGCATAAAATGACACTCGCAGACGCCTAGTTTAGGAAATCTAGGCATTTTTGTGTTTTTTGAAGTTTTTTTTTCTGGTGCATAAAATGACCCCCGCAGACGACTAGTTTAGGAAATATGGCCATTTTAATATTTTGAATTTTTTTTTCTGGTGCATAAAATCACCCACGCAGACGCCTAGGTTAGGAGATATATCCATTTTTGTATTTTGAAGTTTTTTCTGGTGCATAAAATGACCCCCGAAGAGGACTAGGTTAGGAGATATAGCCATTTTAGTATTTTTGAAGTTTTTTCTGGTGCATAAAATGACACTCGCAGACGCCTAGGTTAGGAGATATAGCCATTTTTGTGTTTTGAGGTTTATTCTGGTGCATAAAATGACCCCCACGGACGACTTGTTTAGGAGATATAGCCATTTTAGTATTTTGAAGTTTTTTCTGGTGCATAAGGTGATCCCAGCAGACGCCTAGTTTAGGAAATATGGCTATTTTAGTATTTTGAATTTTTTTTTTCTGGTTCATAAAATGACCCACGCAGACGCCTAGGTTAGGAGATTTAGTCACTTTTGTGTTTTGAAGTTTTTTCTGGTGCATAAAATGACACTCGCAGACGCCTAGGTTAGGAGATATAGCCATTTTTTGTGTTTTGACGTTTATTCTGGTGCATAAAATGACCCCCGCAGACGACTTGATTAGGAGATATAGCCATTTTAGTATTTTGAAGTTTTTTCTGGTGCATAAGGTGATCCCAGCAGACGCCTAGTTTAGGAAATGTGGCTATTTTAGTATTTTGAATTTTTTTTTCTGGTGCATAAAATGACCCACGCAGACGCCTAGGTTAGGAGATATAGTCATTTTTGTGTTTTGAGGTTTATTCTGGTGCATAAAATGACCCCCGCAGGCGCCTAGTTTAGGAGAAATAGCCATTTTAGTATTTCGAAGTTTTTTCTGGTGCATAAAATGACACTCGCAGACGCCTAGGTTAGGAGATATAGCCATTTTTGTGTTTTAAAGTTTTTTCTGGTGCATAAAATGACCCCCGCAGGCGCCTAGTTTAGGAGATATAGCCATTTTAGTATTTTGAAGTTTTTTCTGGTGCATAAAATGACACTCGCAGACGCCTAGGTTAGGAGATATAGCCATTTTTGTGTTTTGAGGTTTATTCTGGTGCATAAAATGACCCCCGCAGACGACTAGTTTAGGAGATATAGCCATTTTAGTATTTTGAAGTTTTTTCTGGTGCATAAAATGACACTCGCAGACGCCTAGGTTAGGAGATATAGCCATTTTTGTGTTTTGAGGTTTATTCTGGTGCATAAAATGACCCCCGCAGACGCCAAGTTTAGGAAATATGGCCATTTTAGTATTTTGAATTTTTTTTTTCTGGTGCATAAAATGACCTAAGCAGACGCCAAGTTTAAGAGATATAGCCATTTTTGTGTTTTGAAGTTTTTTCTGTTGCATAAAGTGATCCCCGCAGAGGCCTAGTTTAAGAAATATGGCCATTTTAGTGTTTTTTGAATTTTTTTTTCTGGTGCTTACCTCGCAGACGCCTAGTTTAGGAAATCTAGCCATTTTTGTATTTTTTGAAGTTTTTTTTTCTGGTGCATAAAATGACCCCCGCAGACTCCAAGTTTAGGGGTATACCCATTTTTGTGTTTGGAATTTTTTTTTTTCTGGTGCATAAAATGATCCCCGCAGACGCCTGGTTTAGCAGATATAACCATTTTAGTATTTTGAATTTTTTTTTTTCTGGTGCATAAAATGAAACCCGCAGACGCCTAGGTTAGGAGATATAGTCATTTTTGTGTTTTGAAGTTTTTTCTGGTGCATAAAATGACACTCGCAGACGGCTCGGTTAGGAGATATAGCCATTTTTGTGTTTTGAGGCTTATTCTGGTGCATAAAATGACCCCCGAAGAGGACTAGGTTAGGAGATATAGCCATTTTAGTATTTTTGAAGTTTTTTCTGGTGCATAAAATGACCCCTGCAGACGCCTAGTTTAAGAAATATGGCTAGTTTAGTATTTTGAATTTTTTTTTTCTGGTGCATAAAATGACCCACGCAGACGCCTAGGTTAGGAGATATAGTAACTTTTGTGTTTTGAAGTTTTTTCTGGTGCATAAAATGACACTCGCAGACGCCTTGGTTAGGAGATATAGCCATTTTTGTGTTTTGAGGTTTATTCTGGTGCATAAAATGACCCCGCAGACGACTTGTTTAGGAGATATAGCCTTTTTAGTATTTTGAAGTTTTTTCTGGTGCATAAGGTGATCCCAGCAGACGCCTAGTTTAGAAAATATGGCTATTTTAGTATTTTGAATTTTTTTTTTCTGGTGCATAAAATGACCCACGCAGACGCCTAGGTTAGGAGATATAGTCATTTTTGTGTTTTGAAGTTTTTTCTGGTGCATAAAATGACACTCGCAGACGCCTGGTTTAGGAAATCTAGGCATTTTTGTGTTTTTTGAAGTTTTTTTTTCTGGTGCATAAAATGACCCCCGCAGACGACTAGTTTAGGAAATATGACCATTTTAATATTTTGAATTTTTTTTTCTGGTGCATAAAATGACCCCCGAAGATGACTAGGTTAGGAGATATAGCCATTTTAGTATTTTTGAAGTTTTTTCTGGTGCATAAGGTGATCCCAGCAGACGCCTAGTTTAGGAAATGTGGCTATTTTAGTATTTTGAATTTTTTTTTTCTGGTGCATAAAATGACCCACGCAGACGCCTAGGTTAGGAGATATAGTCATTTTTGTGTTTTGAGGTTTATTCTGGTGCATAAAATGACCCCCGCAGACGCCAAGTTTAGGAAATATGGCCATTTTAGAATTTTGAATTTTTTTTTTTCTGGTGCATAAAATGACCTACGCAGACGCGTAGTTTAAGAGATATAGCCGTTTTTGTGTTTTGAAGTTTTCTCTGGTGCATAAAGTGATCCCAACAGACGCCTAGTTTAGGAAATATGGCTATTTTAGTATTCTGAAATTTTGTTTCTGGTGCATAAAATGACCCACGCAGACGCCTAGGTTAGGAGATATAGTCATTTTTGTGTTTTTATGTTTTTTCTGGTGCATAAAATGACACTCGTAGACGCCTAGGTTTGGAGATATAGCCATTTTTGTGTTTTGAGGTTTATTCTGGTGCATAAAGTGATCCCCGCAGAGGCCTAGTTTAAGAAATATGGCCATTTTTGTGTTTTTTGAATTTTTTTTTTCTGGTGCATAAAATGACCCTCGCAGACGCCTAGTTTAGGAGATCTAGCCATTTTTGTGTTTTTTGACGTTTTTTTTTTCTGCTGCATAAAATGACCCCCCGCAGACGACTAGTTTAGAAGATATAGCCATTTTAGTATTTTGAAGTTTTTTCTTTTGCATAAAATGACCCCTACAGACGCCAAGTTTAGGAAATATGGCCATTTTAGTATTTTGAAGTTTTTTTTTTCTGGTGCATAAAAAGACCCCCGCAGATATATCCATTTAAGTATTTTGAATTTTTTTTTTCTGGTGCATAAAATGAAACCCGCAGACCACCAGTTTAGGAGATACTACCACTTAAGTGTTTTGATTTTTTTTTCTGGTGCTTAATATGACCCCCCAGAAGAATAGTTTTGCAGATATAGCCATTTTAGTATTTTGAATTTTTTTTTCTAGTGCATAAAATGACCCCCGCAGACGCCTAGTTTAGGAAATATAGCAATTTTAGTATTTTGAATTTTTATTTTCTGGTGCATAAAATGACCCCCGCAGACCACCAGTTTAGGAGATATCACCATTTTAGTATTTAGAATTTTTTTTTCTGGTGCACAAAATGACCACCGCAGACCACCAGTTTAGGAGATACTGCCATTATAGTGTTTTGATTTTTTTTTCTGGTGCATAAAATGACCCAGCAGACTCCTAGTTTAGGTTCTATAGCCATTTTAGTGTTTTGAATTTTTTTTTTCTGGTGCATAAAATGAAACCCGCAGACGCCTAGTATAGGCGATATAGCCATTTTAGTATTTTGAATTTTTTTTTTCTGATGCACAAAATGAAACCCGTAGACGCCTAGTTTAGAAGATATAGCCGTTTTAGTATTTTGGATTTCTTGTTACTGGTGCATAAAATGACCCCAGCAGACTCCTAGTTTAGGGGATGTATCCATTTTAGTGTTTTGAAATTTTTTTTTCCTGGTGCATAAAATGACCTACGCAGACGCGTAGTTTAAGAGATATAGCCGTTTTTGTGTTTTGAAGTTTTCTCTGGTGCATAAAGTGATCCCAACAGACGCCTAGTTTAGGAAATATGGCTATTTTAGTATTCTGAAATTTTGTTTCTGGTGCATAAAATGACCCACGCAGACGCCTAGGTTAGGAGATATAGTCATTTTTGTGTTTTGATGTTTTTTCTGGTGCATAAAATGACACTCGCAGACGCCTAGGTTTGGAGATATAGCCATTTTTGTGTTTTGAGGTTTATTCTGGGGCATAAAGTGATCCCCGCAGAGGCCTAGTTTAAGAAATATGGCCATTTTTGTGTTTTTTGAATTTTTTTTTTCTGGTGCATAAAATGACCCTCGCAGACGCCTAGTTTAGGAGATCTAGCCATTTTTGTGTTTTTTGACGTTTTTTTTTTCTGCTGCATAAAATGACCCCCCGCAGACGACTAGTTTAGAAGATATAGCCATTTTAGTATTTTGAAGTTTTTTCTGGTGCATAAAATGACCCCTACAGACGCCAAGTTTAGGAAATATGGCCATTTTAGTATTTTGAAGTTTTTTTTTTCTGGTGCATAAAAAGACCCCCGCAGATATATCCATTTAAGTATTTTGAATTTTTTTTTTCTGGTGCATAAAATGAAACCCGCAGACGCCTAGTTTAGGAGATATAGCAATTTAAGTATTTTGAATTTTTATTTTTTGGTGCATAAAATGACCCCCGCAGACCACCAGTTTAGGAGATACTACCACTTAAGTGTTTTGATTTTTTTTTCTGGTGCATAATATGACCCCCCCAGAAGCCTAGTTTTGCAGATATAGCCATTTTAGTATTTTGAATTTTTTTTTTTCTAGTGCATAAAATGACCCCCGCAGACGCCTAGTTTAGGAGATATAGCAATTTTAGTATTTTGAATTTTTATTTTCTGGTGCATAAAATGACCCCCGCAGACCACCAGTTTAGGAGATATCACCATTTTAGTATTTTGAATTTTTTTTTCTGGTGCACAAAATGACCACCGCAGACCACCAGTTTAGGAGATACTGCCATTATAGTGTTTTGATTTTTTTTTCTGGTGCATAAAATGACCCAGCAGACTCCTAGTTTAGGTTCTATAGCCATTTTAGTGTTTTGAATTTTTTTTTTTCTGGTGCATAAAATGAAACCCGTAGACGCCTAGTTTAGAAGATATAGCCGTTTTAGTATTTTGGATTTCTTGTTACTGGTGCATAAAATGACCCCAGCAGACTCCTAGTTTAGGGGATGTATCCATTTTAGTGTTTTGAATTTATTTTTTTTTGTGCATAAAATGACCCCGCAGACGCCTAGTTTGGGAGATATAGCCATTTTAGTATTTTGCATTTTTATTTTTTGGTGCATTAAATGACCCCCGCAGACCACCGTTTATTAGATACTACCATTTAAGTATTTTGAATTTTTTTTCTGGTGCATAAAGTGACCCTCGCAGACCCCCAGTTTAGCAGATATTGCCATTTAAGAGTTTTGATTTTTTTTTTCTGGTGCATAAAATGACCCACGCAGACCCCCAGTTTAGGAGATATCACCATTTTAGTATTTTGAATTTTTTTTTTCTGGTGCACAAAATGACCACCGCAGACCACCAGTTTAGGAGATACTGCCATTATAGTGTTTTGATTGTTTTTTCTGGTGCATAAATTGACCCCCGATGACGCCTAGTTTAGGAGATATAGCCACTTTAGTATTTTTGATCTTTTTTTTCTGGTGCATAAAATTACCCCCGCAGACCCCTAGTTTAGGAGATATAGATATTTTAGTATTTTGGATTTCTTTTTTCTGGTGCATAAAATAACCCAGCAGACTCCTAGTTTAGGGTCTATAGCCATTTTAGTGTTTTGAATTTTTTTTTTCTGGTGCATAAAATGAAACCCGCAGACTACCATTTAAGTATTTTGAATTTTTTTTCTGGTGCATAAAGTGACCCTCGCAGACCCCCAGTTTAGCAGATATTGCCATTTAAGAGTTTTGATTTTTTTTTTCTGGTGCATAAAATGACCCCCGCAGACCCCCAGTTTAGGAGATATCACCATTTTAGTATTTTGAATTTTTTTTTTCTGGTGCATAAAATGACCTACGCAGACGCGTAGTTTAAGAGATATAGCCGTTTTTGTGTTTTGAAGTTTTCTCTGGTGCATAAAGTGATCCCAGCAGACGCCTAGTTTAGGAAATATGGCTATTTTAGTATTCTGAAATTTTGTTTCTGGTGCATAAAATGACCCACGCAGACGCCTAGGTTAGGAGATATAGTCATTTTTGTGTTTTGATGTTTTTTCTGGTGCATAAAATGACACTCGCAGACGCCTAGGTTTGGAGATATAGCCATTTTTGTGTTTTGTGGTTTATTCTGGTGCATAAAGTGATCCCCGCAGAGGCCTAGTTTAAGAAATATGGCCATTTTTGTGTTTTTTGAATTTTTTTTTTCTGGTGCATAAAATGACCCCCGCAGACGCCAAGTTTAGGAAATATGGCCATTTTAGTATTTTGAATTTTTTTTTTCTGGTGCATAAAATGACCTACGCAGACGCCAAGTTTAAGGGATATAGCCATTTTTGTGTTTTGAAGTTTTTTCTGTTGCATAAAGTGATCCCGCAGAGGCCTAGTTTAAGAAATATGGCCATTTTTGTGTTTTTTGAATTTTTTTTTTCTGGTGCATAAAATGACCCCCGCAGACGCCAAGTTTAGGAAATATGGCCATTTTAGTATTTTGAAGTTTTTTTTTTCTGGTGCATAAAATGACCCACGCAGACGCCTAGGTTAGGAGATATAGTCATTTTTGTGTTTTGAAGTTTTTTCTGGTGCATAAAATGACACTCGCAGATGCCTAGGTTTGGAGATATAGCCATTTTTGTGTTTTGTGGTTTATTCTGGTGCATAAAGTGATCCCCGCAGAGGCCTAGTTTAAGAAATATGGCCATTTTTGTGTTTTTTGAATTTTTTTTTTCTGGTGCATAAAATGACCCCCGCAGACGCCAAGTTTAGGAAATATGGCCATTTTAGTATTTTGAATTTTTTTTTTCTGGTGCATAAAATGACCTACGCAGACGCCAAGTTTAAGGGATATAGCCATTTTTGTGTTTTGAAGTTTTTTCTGTTGCATAAAGTGATCCCGCAGAGGCCTAGTTTAAGAAATATGGCCATTTTTGTGTTTTTTGAATTTTTTTTTTCTGGTGCATAAAATGACCCTCGCAGACGCCTAGTTTAGGAGATCTAGCCATTTTTGTGTTTTTTAAAGTTTTTTTTTTCTGCTGCATTAAATGACCCCTACAGACGCCAAGTTTAGGAAATATGGCCATTTTAGTATTTTGAAGTTTTTTTTTTCTATTGCATAAAATGACCTACGCACACGCGTAGTTTAAGAGATATAGCCGTTTTTGTGTTTTGAAGTTTGCTCTGGTGCATAAAGTGATCCCAGCAGACGCCTAGGTTAGGAGATATAGTCATTTTTGTGTTTTGAAGTTTTTTCTGGTGCATAAAATGACACTCGCAGACGCCTAGGTTAGGAGATATAGCCATTTTTGTGTTTTGAGGTTTATTCTGGTGCATAAAATGACCCCCGCAGACGCCAAGTTTAGGAAATATGGCCATTTTAGAATTTTGAATTTTTTTTTTTCTGGTGCATAAAATGACCTACGCAGACGCGTAGTTTAAGAGATCTAGCCGTTTTTGTGTTTTGAAATTTTCTCTGGTGCATAAAGTGATCCCAGCAGACGCCTAGGTTAGGAGATATAGTCATTTTTGTGTTTTGCTGTTTTTTCTGGTGCATAAAATGACACTCGCAGACGCCTCGGTTTGGAGATATAGCCATTTTTGTGTTTTGAGGTTTATTCTGGTGCATAAAGTGATCCCCGCAGAGGCCTAGTTTAAGAAATATGGCCATTTTTGTGTTTTTTGTTTTTTTTTTTTTCTGGTGCATAAAATGACCCCCGCAGACGCCAAGTTTAGGAAATATGGCCATTTTAGTATTTTGAATTTTTTTTTTTCTGGTGCATAAAATGACCTACGCAGACGCCAAGTTTAAGTGATATAGCCATTTTTGTGTTTTGAAGTTTTTTCTGTTGCATAAAGTGATCCCGCAGAGGCCTAGTTTAAGAAATATGGCCATTTTTGTGTTTTTTGAATTTTTGTTTTCTGGTGCATAAAATGACCCTCGCAGACGCCTAGTTTAGGAAATCTAGCCATTTTTGTGTTTTTTTGAAGTTTTTTTTTCTGGTGCATAAAATGACCCCCGCAGACGACTAGTTTAGAAGATATAGCCATTTTAGTATTTTGAAGTTTTTTCTGGTGCATAAAATGACCCCTGCAGACGCCAAGCTTAGGAAATATGGCCATTTTAGTATTTTGAATTTTTTTTTCTGGTGCATAAAATGACCCACGCAGACGCCTAGTTTAAGAGATATAGCCATTTTTGTGTTTTGAAGTTTTTTCTGGTGCATAAAGTGATCCTCGCAGAGGCCAATTTAGGAAATATGGCCATTTTTGTGTTTTTTGAATTTTTTTTTTTCTGGTGCATAAAATGACCCTCGCAGACGCCTAGTTTAGGAGATCTAGCCATTTTTGTGTTTTGAGGTTTATTCTGGTGCGTAAAATGACCCCCGCAGACGCCAAGTTTAGGAAATATGGCCATTTTAGAATTTAGAATTTTTTTTTTTCTTGTGCATAAAATGACCTACGCAGACGCGTAGTTTAAGAGATATAGCCGTTTTTGTGTTTTGAAGTTTTCTCTGGTGCATAAAGTGATCCCAGCAGACCCCTAGTTTAGGAAATATGGCTATTTTAGTATTCTGAAATTTTGTTTCTGGTGCATAAAATGACCCACGCGGACGCCTAGGTTAGGAGATATAGTCATTTTTGTGTTTTGATGTTTTTTCTGGTGCATAAAATGACACTCGCAGACGCCTAGGTTAGGAGATATAGCCATTTTTGTGTTTTGAGGTTTATTCTGGTGCATAAAGTGATCCCCGCAGAGGCCTAGTTTAAGAAATATGGCCATTTTTGTGTTTTTTGAATTTTTTTTTTCTGGTGCATAAAATGACCCCCGCAGACGCCAAGTTTAGGAAATATGGCCATTTTAGTATTTTGAATTTTTTTTTCTGGTGCATAAAATGACCTACGCAGACGCCAAGTTTAAGTGATATAGCCATTTTTGTGTTTTGAAGTTTTTTCTGTTGCATAAAGTGATCCCGCAGAGGCCTAGTTTAAAAAATATGGCCATTTTTGTGTTTTTTGAATTTTTTTTTTTCTGGTGCATAAAATGACCCTCGCAGACGCCTAGTTTAGGAGATCTAGCCATTTTTGTGTTTTTTGAAGTTTTTTTTTTCTGCTGCATAAAATGACCCGCCGCAGACGACTAGTTTAGAAGATATAGCCATTTTAGTATTTTGAAGTTTTTTCTGGTGCATAAAATGACCCCTACAGACGCCAAGTTTAGGAAATATGGCCATTTTAGTATTTTGAAGTTTTTTTTTTCTGGTGCATAAAATGACCCCCGCAGACGCCAAGTTTAGGAAATATGGCCATTTTAGTATTCTGAAATTTTGTTTCTGGTGCATAAAATGCCCCACGCAGACGCCTAGGTTAGGAGATATAGTCATTTTTGTGTTTTGATGTTTTTTCTGGTGCATAAAATGACACTCGCAGACGCCTCGGTTTGGAGATATAGCCATTTTTGTGTTTTGAGGTTTATTCTGGTGCATAAAGTGATCGCCGCAGAGGCCTAGTTTAAGCAATATGGCCATTTTTGTGTTTTTTGAATTTTTTTTTTCTGGTGCATAAAATGACCTACGCAGACGCCAAGTTTAAGTGATATAGCCATTTTTGTGTTTTGAAGTTTTTTCTGTTGCATAAAGTGATCCCGCAGAGGCCTAGTTTAAGAAATATGGCCATTTTTGTGTTTTTTGAATTTTTGTTTTCTGGTGCATAAAATGACCCTCGCAGACGCCTAGTTTAGGAAATCTAGCCATTTTTGTGTTTTTTGAAGTTTTTTTTTCTGGTGCATAAAATGACCCCCGCAGACGACTAGTGTAGGAGATATAGCCATTTTAGTATTTTGAAGTTTTTTCTGGTGCATAAAATGACCACTGCAGACGCCAAGTTTAGGAAATATGGCCACTTTAGTATTTTGAATTTTTTTTTTCTGGTGCATAAAATGACCCACGCAGACGCCTTGTTTAAGAGATATAGCCATTTTTGTGTTTTGAAGTTTTTTCTGGTGCATAAAGTGATCCTCGCAGAGGCCAATTTAGGAAATATGGCCATTTTTGTGTTTTTTGAATTTTTTTTTTCTGGTGCATAAAATGACCCTCGCAGACGCCTAGTTTAGGAGATCTAGCCATTTTTGTGTTTTGAGGTTTATTCTGGTGCATAAAATGACCCCCGCAGACGCCAAGTTTAGGAAATATGGCCATTTTAGAATTTAGAATTTTTTTTTTTCTGGTGCATAAAATGACCTACGCAGACGCGTAGTTTAAGAGATATAGCCGTTTTTGTGTTTTGAAGTTTTCTCTCGTGCATAAAGTGATCCCAGCAGACGCCTAGTTTAGGAAATATGGCTATTTTAGTATTCTCAAATTTTGTTTCTGGTGCATAAAATGACCCACGCAGACGCCTAGGTTAGGAAATCTAGCCATTTTTGTGTTTTTTGAATTTTTTTTTTCTGGTGCATAAAATGACCCCCGCAGACGCCAAGTTTAGGAAATATGGCCATTTTAGTATTTTGAATTTTTTTTTTCTGGTGCATAAAATGACCCACGCAGAAGCCTAGTTTAAGAGATATAGCCATTTTTGTGTTTTGAAGTTTTTTCTGGTGCATAAAGTGATCCCGCAGAGGCCTAGTTTAAGAAATATGGCCATTTTTGTGTTTTTTGAATTTTTGTTTTCTGGTGCATAAAATGACCCTCGCAGACGCCTAGTTTAGGAAATCTAGCCATTTTTGTGTTTTTTGAATTTTTTTTTTCTGGTGCATAAAATGACCCCCGCAGACGCCAAGTTTAGGAAATATGGCCATTTTAGTATTTTGAATTTTTTTTTTCTGGTGCATAAAATGACCCACGCAGAAGCCTAGTTTAAGAGATATAGCCATTTTTGTGTTTTGGAGTTTTTTCTGGTGCATAAAGTGATCCCGCAGAGGCCTAGTTTAAGAAATATG
Source organism: Volucella zonaria (assembly GCA_963966105.1). Lineage (NCBI taxonomy): Eukaryota > Metazoa > Arthropoda > Insecta > Diptera > Syrphidae > Volucella > Volucella zonaria. Next base: position 1,366,833 of record CAWYQB010000254.1, on the reverse strand, counting down.
GCCATTTTTGTGTTTTTTGAATTTTTTTTTTTCTGGTGCATAAAATAACCTACGCAGACGCGTAGTTTAAGAGATATAGCCGTTTTTGTGTTTTGAAGTTTTCTCTCGTGCATAAAGTGATCCCAGCAGACGCCTAGTTTAGGAAATATGGCTATTTTAGTATTCTGAAATTTTGTTTCTGGTGCATAAAATGACCCACGCAGACGCCTAGGTTAGGAAATCTAGCCATTTTTGTGTTTTTTGAATTTTTTTTTTCTGGTGCATAAAATGACCCCCGCAGACGCCAAGTTTAGGAAATATGGCCATTTTAGTATTTTGAATTTTTTTTTTCTGGTGCATAAAATGACCCACGCAGAAGCCTAATTTAAGAGATATAGCCATTTTTGTGTTTTGAAGTTTTTTCTGGTGCATAAAGTGATCCCGCAGAGGCCTAGTTTAAGAAATATGGCCATTTTTGTGTTTTTTGAATTTTTGTTTTCTGGTGCATAAAATGACCCTCGCAGACGCCTAGTTTAGGAAATCTAGCCATTTTTGGGTTTTTTGAATTTTTTTTTTCTGGTGCATAAAATGACCCCCGCAGACGCCAAGTTTAGGAAATATGGCCATTTTAGTATTTTGAATTTTTTTTTTTCTGGTGCATAAAATGACCCACGCAGAAGCCTAGTTTAAGAGATATAGCCATTTTTGTGTTTTGAAGTTTTTTCTGGTGCATAAAGTGATCCCGCAGAGGCCTAGTTTAAGAAATATGGCCATTTTTGTGTTTTTTGAATTTTTGTTTTCTGGTGCATAAAATGACCCTCGCAGACGCCTAGTTTAGGAAATCTAGCCATTTTTGTGTTTTTTGAAGTTTTTTTTTCTGGTGCATAAAATGACCCCCGCAGACGACTAGTGTAGGAGATATAGCCATTTTAGTATTTTGAAGTTTTTTCCGGTGCATAAAATGACCCTGCAGACGACAAGTTTAGGAAATATGGCCATTTTAGTATTTTGAATTTTTTTTTTCTGGTGCATAAAATGACCCACGCAGACGCCTAGTTTAAGAGATATAGCCATTTTTGTGTTTTGAAGTTTTTTCTGGTGCATAAAGTGATCCTCGCAGAGGCCAATTTAGGAAATATGGCCATTTTTGTGTTTTTGAATTTTTTTTTTTCTGGTGCATAAAATGACCCTCGCAGACGCCTAGTTTAGGAGATCTAGCCATTTTTGTGTTTTTTTAAGTTTTTTTTTTCTGCTGCATAAAATGACCCCCCGCAGACGACTAGTTTAGAAAATATAGCCATTTTAGTATTTTGAAGTTTTTTCTGGTGCATAAAATGACCCCTACAGACGCCAAGTTTAGGAAATATGGCCATTTTAGTATTTTGAAGTTTTTTTTTTCTGGTGCATAAAATGACCCACGCAGACGCCTAGTTTAGGAGATATAGCCATTTTTGTGTTTTTTGAAGTTTTTTTTTCTGGTGCATAAAAAGACCCCCGCAGATATATCCATTTAAGTATTTTGAATTTTTTTTTTCTGGTGCATAAAATGAAACCCGCAGACGCCTAGTTTAGGAGATATAGAAATTTAAGTATTTTGAATTTTTATTTTTTGGTGCATAAAATGACCCCCGCAGACCTCCAGTTTAAGAGATAATACCACTTAAGTGTTTTGATTTTTTTTCTGGTGCATAATATGACCCCCCCAGAAGCCTAGTTTTGCAGATATAGCCATTTTAGTATTTTGAATTTTTTTTTTTCTAGTGCATAAAATGACCCCCGCAGACGCCTAGTTTAGGAGATATAGCTATTTTAGTATTTTGAATTTTTATTTTCTGGTGCATAAAATGACCCCCGCAGACCACCAGTTTAGGAGATATCACCATTTTAGTATTTTGAATTTTTTTTTCTCGTGCACAAAATGACCACCGCAGACCACCAGTTTAGGAGATACTGCCATTATTGTGTTTTGATTTTTTTTTCTGGTGCATAAATTGACCCCCGCAGACCCCTAGTTTAGGGTCTATAGCCATTTTAGTGTTTTGAATTTTTTTTTTCTGGTGCATAAAATGAAACCCGCAGACGCCTAGTATAGGCGATATAGCCATTTTAGTATTTTGAATTTTTTTTTTCTGATGCACAAAATGAAACCCGCAGACGCCTAGTTTAGAAGATATAGCCGTTTTAGTATTTTGGATTTCTTGTTACTGGTGCATAAAATGACACCAGCAGACTCCTAGTTTAGGGGATGTATCCATTTTAGTGTTTTGAATTTATTTTTTTTTGTGCATAAAATGACCCCGCAGACGCCTAGTTTGGGAGATATAGCCATTTTAGTATTTTGCATTTTTATTTTTTGGTGCATTAAATGACCCCCGCAGACCTCCGTTTATTAGATACTACCGTTTAAGTATTTTGAATTTTTTTTCTGGTGCATAAAGTGACCCTCGCAGACCCCCAGTTTAGCAGATATTGCCATTTAAGAGTTTTGATTTTTTGTTCTGGTGCATAATATGACCCCCCCCAAAAGCCTAGTTTTGCAGATATAGCCATTTTAGTATTTTGAATTTTTTTTTTTCTAGTGCATAAAATGACCCCCGCAGACGCCTAGTTTAGGAGATATAGCAATTTTAGTATTGTGAATTTTTTTTTTCTGGTGCATAAAATGACCCCCGCAGACCCCCAGTTTAGGAGATATCACCATTTTAGTATTTTGAATTTTTTTTTTCTGGTGCACAAAATGACCACCGCAGACCACCAGTTTAGGAGATACTGCCATTATAGTGTTTTGATTGTTTTTTCTGGTGCATAAATTGACCCCCGATGACGCCTAGTTTAGGAGATATAGCCATTTTAGTATTTTTGATCTTTTTTTTCTGGTGCATAAGATTACCCCCGCAGACCCCCAGTTTAGGATATACTGCCATTTAAGTGTTTTGATTTTTTTTCTGGTGCACAAAATGACCACCGCAGACCACCAGTTTAGGAGATACTGCCATTATAGTGTTTTAATTGTTTTTTCTGGTGCATAAATTGACCCCCGATGACGCCTAGTTTGGGAGATATAGCCATTTTAGTATTTTTGATCTTTTTTTTTTGGTGCATAAAATTACCCCCGCAGACCCCCAGTTTAGGAGATACTACCATTTAAGTGTTTTGATTTTTTTTTCTGGTGCGAAAAATGACCCCCACAGACGCCTAGGTTAGGAGATATAGCCATTTTAGTATTTTGAATTTTTTTTCTGGTGCATAAAGTGACCCTCGCAGACCCCCAGTTTAGCAGATATTGCCATTTAAGAGTTTTGATTTTTTGTTCTGGTGCATAATATGACCCCCCCAGAAGCCTAGTTTTGCAGATATAGCCATTTTAGTATTTTGAATTTTTTTTTTTCTAGTGCATAAAATGACCCCCGCAGACGCCTAGTTTAGGAGATATGGCAATTTTAGTATTTTGAATTTTTTTTTCTGCTGCATAAAATGAACCCCGCAGACTCCTAGTTTATGGTATATTCCCATTTTAGTATTTTGAATTTTTTTTTTGTGCTGCATAAAATGACCCCCGCAGACGCCTAGTTTAGGAGATATAGCCATTTAAGTATTTTGAATTTTTTTTTCTGGTGCATAAAATGACCCCCGAAACGCCTAGTTTAGGAGATATCGCCATTTTAGTACTTTGATTCTCTTTTTCTGGTGCATAATTTGACCCCGCAGATGCCTAGTTTAGGAGACTTAGCCACTTTAGTATTTTGAAGTTTTTTCTGTTGCATAAAATGACCCCTACAGACGCCAAGTTTAGGAAATATGGCCATTTTAGTATTTTGAAGTTTTTTTTTTCTGGTGCATAAAATGACCCACGCAGACGCCTAGTTTAGGAGATACGAAGGACGTTCAATATATTCTCGGTATCGATATGAAGGAAAGTGTGAATTCAATTTAAATTGTTTTTATTTTTCAATATAATCTCCCCTAACATCAATTCATTTGTTACATCTTGAGATAAGCTTTTTTAAACCCTCAAAATAATAAATTTCCTCTTTCTCTGCAAAATACCGACTTGAGTTCTTCATCATCCTAAAATCTTTTTCCACGAGGACATTTTTTCAAATCCGGAAACAGGAAATAATCACTAGGTGCAAGGTCTGCACTATAGGGTTGGTGTTGGATTTCTTCGAAACCACAATCTCGCGCAGCACCCTCGCAAACTCGCGCCGTGTGAACAGGGGCGTTGTCATGAAGAAGCAACAAACCCGCTGCGAGTTTACCTCGTCTTTTCCTTTTAATTTCCTCCCGCAAATTATGCAAAGTGGAAGCGTAGGATGTGGCGTTGATGGTTTCACCTTTTTTTTTGTACTCAATGAGCAAGATTCCCTTTGAGTCCCAAAAAACTGTGGCCATGAGCTTTCGGGCAGACGGAGTGACTTTGAACTTCTTCGGGGGGTCTGTTCCTTTTTTATGCCACTGCATGGACTCTTGTTTGCTTTCAGGGTCATAGTGGTGGACCCATGTTTCGTCCCCAGTAACAATTCGATCCATAACATCGTCCGCGTTCTCACTACACATCTCCAAAAGTTCTCTACAGCATGCGATTCTCACTTTTTATCTGAGGCGCTGTGAGCATTCGTGGCACCCACCTTGCACTGACCTTTGAAAGGTTAAGATGGTCATGAAGAATGGTGTGAATGGTACCAATTGAAAGCTTGGTGATCTCTGCCATCATTTTCACCTTTATTCGGGCATCCTCAAGAACAAGTTTTTCGACTTCTTTGATGCTTTCTCCCGTACAAGCAGTAGCCGGGGCGCCGGAGCGGGGGTCGTCCTCAATGCTCTCTCTGCCTCTCTTGAACTCACTTGACCACTTTTGCACAGTTGATAATGAAGGTGCGGAACCCTGGTAAACAGCCACCATCTCTTCATGAATAGTTTTTTGACTTTTTCCTTGCTTAGTGAGAAATTTAATTACAGCGCGATGCTCAATTTTCACCATCATCGTCTCAGTTGCCATTATGATTCTGTTTAACTAGAGATAAAACGCGAATTAATAATCACATTTATATAAAATTTTACATGAATGCACACTAATAATAGTATTACTTGATAAATAAATCAATTTATATATACAACCACAGCTTCCCCCCATATCGAGAATATGTTGAACGGACCTCGTATAGCCATTTTTGTGTTTTTTGAAGTTTTTTTTTCTGGTGCATAAAAGGACCCCCGCAGATATATCCATTTAAGTATTTTGAATTTTTATTTTTTGGTGCATAAAATGACCCCCGCAGACCTCCAGTTTAGGAGATACTACCACTTAAGTTTTTTAATTTTTTTTTCTGGTGCGAAAAATGACCCCCGCAGACGCCTAGGTTAGGAGATATAGCCATTTTAGTATTTTGAATTTTTTTTCTGGTGCATAAAATGACCCTCGCAGACCCCCAGTTTAGGAGATACTGCCATTTAAGTGTTTTGATTTTTTTTTTCTGGTGCATGATATGACCCCCCAAACGCCTTGTTTTGCAGATATAGCCATTTTAATATTTTGAATTATTTTTTCTGGTGCACAAAATGACCCCCGCAGACGCCTAGTTTAGGAGATATAGCCATTTTAGTATTTTGAATTTTTATTTTTTGGTGCATTAAATGACCCCCGCAGACCTCCAGTTTAGGAGATACTACCATTTAAGTTTTTTGATTTTTTTTTCTGGTGCATAATATAACCCCCACAGACGCCTAGTTTAGGAGATATAGCCATTTTAGTATTTTGGATTTCTTTTTTCTGGTGCATAAAATGACCCCCGCAGACCCCCAGTATAGGAGATATCACCATTTTAGTACTTTGATTTTGTTTTCTGGTGCAAAAAATGACCCCCGCTGACGCCTAGTTTAGGAGATTTAGACATTTTAGTAATTTGAGTTTTTTTTTTCTGGTGCATAAAATGAACCCCGCAGACTCCTAGTTTAGGCAATATATTCATTTTAGTGTTTTGAATTTTTTTTTTGTGGTGCATAAAATGATCCCCGCAGACGCCTAGGTTAGGTGATATAGCCATTTTAGTATTTTGGATTTCTTTTTTTCTGGTGCATAGAATGAAACCCGCAGACGCCTAGTTTAGGAAATACAGCCATTTTAGTATGTTGAATTTTTATTTTTTGGTGCATAAAATGACCCCCGCAGACTTCCAGTTTAGGAGATACTACCATTTAAGTGTTTTGATTTTTTTTTCTGGTGAATAAAATGACTCTAACAGACGCCTTGTTTAAGAGATATTGCCATTTTAGTATTTTGGATTTCTTTTTTTCTGGTGCATAAAATGAAACTCGGAGACCCCCGTTTAGGAGATATAGCCATTTAAGTATATTGGATCTCTTTTTTCTGGTGGATAAAATGACCCTCGGAGACCCCCAGTTTAGGAGATATCACCATTTTAGAATTTTGAATTTTTTTTTCTGGTGCATAAAATGACACCCGCAGACCCCGATTTTAGGAGATACAGATTTTTAAGTGTTTAGATTTTTTTTTTTCTGGTGCATAAAATGACCCCCTCAGACCACCAGTTTAGGAGCTACTGCCATTTTAGTGTTTTGATTTTTTTTTCTGGTGCATAAATTGACCCCCACTGAGGCCTAGTTTAGGAGATATATATATTTTAGTATTTTTGATCTTTTTTTTCTTTTGCATAAAATTACCCCCACTGACGCCTCGTTTAGGAGATATATGCATTTTAGTATTTTTGATCTTTTTTTTCTTTTGCATAAAATTACCCCCGCAGACGCCTAATTTAGGAAATATGACCATTTAAGTATTTTGCATTTTTTTTTTGTGGGGCATAAAATGACATCCGCAGACGCCTAGTTTAGGAGATATAGCCATTTTAGTATTTTGGATTTTTGGTGCATAAAATGACCCCCGCAGACGACTCGCTTAGGAGGTATAGCCAATTTAGTATTTTGAAGTTTTTTCTGGTGCATAAAATGACCCCCGCAGACGCCTAGTTTTGGGGATGTATCCATTTTAGTGTTTTGAATTTATTTTTTTTTTGTGCATAAAATAACCCCGCAGACGCCTAGTTTAGGAGATATAGATATTTTAGTATTTCGAGTTTTTTTTTTCTGGTGCATAAACTGAAACCCGCAGATAGCCAATTTAATATTTTGAATTTTTTTTTCTGGTGCATAAAATTACCCCCGCAGACTAATGGTTTAGGGGAGATACCCATTTTATTGTTTTGAATTTTTTTTTTCTGGTGCACAAAATGACCCCCGCAGACGCCTAGTTTAAGAGATATCACCATTTTAGTATTTTGGATTTCTTTTTTCTGGTGCAGAAAATGACCCCCGCAGACCCCCAGTATAGGAGATATCACCATTTTAGTACTTTGATTTTTTTTTCTGGTGCATAAAATGACCCCCGCAGACGCCTAGTTTAGGAGATATAGACATTTTAGTAATTTGAGTTTTTTTTTTCTGGTGCATAAAATGACCCACGCAGACTCCTAGTTTAGGCGATATATTCATTTTAGTGTTTTGCATTTTTTTTTGTGGTGCATAAAATGATCCCCGTAGACGCCTAGGTTAGGTGATATAGCCATTTTAGTATTTTGATTTTTTTTTGTTCTGGTGCATAAAATGAAACCCGCAGACGCCTAGTTTAGGAGATATAGCCATTTTAGTATTTTGGATTTCTTGTTATTGGTGCATAAAATGACCCCAGCAGACTCCTAGTTTTGGGGATGTATCCATTTTAGTGTTTTGAATTTATTTTTTTTTTGTGCATAAAATAACCCCGCAGACGCCTAGTTTAGGAAATATAGATATTTTAGTATTTCGAGTTTTTTTTTTCTGGTGCATAAAATGAAACCCGCAGACGTCTAGTATAGGAGATATAGCCATTTTAGTATTTTGAATTTTTTTTTCTGGTGCATAAAATTACCCCCGCAGACTAATGGTTTTGGGTGAGATACCCATTTTAGTGTTTTGAATTTTTTTTTTCTGGTGCACAAAATGACCCCCGCAGACGCCTAGTTTAGGAGATATAGCCATTTTAGTATTTTGAATTTTTATTTTTTGGTGCATTAAATGACCCCCGCAGACCTCCAGTTTAGGAGATACTACCATTTAAGTTTTTTGATTTTTTTTTCTGGTGCATAATATAACCCCCCCAGACGCCTAGTTTAGGAGATATAGCCATTTTAGTATTTTGGATTTATTTTTTCTGGTGCATAAAATGACCCCCGCAGACCCCCAGTATAGGAGATATCACCATTTTAGTACTTTGATTTTGTTTTCTGGTGCAAAAAATGACCCCCGCTGACGCCTAGTTTAGGAGATTTAGACATTTTAGTAATTTGAGTTTTTTTTTTCTGGTGCATAAAATGAACCCCGCAGACTCCTAGTTTAGGCAATATATTCATTTTAGTGTTTTGAATTTTTTTTTTGTGGTGCATAAAATGATCCCCGCAGACGCCTAGGTTAGGTGATATAGCCATTTTAGTATTTTGGATTTCTTTTTTTCTGGTGCATAGAATGAAACCCGCAGACGCCTAGTTTAGGAAATACAGCCATTTTAGTATGTTGAATTTTTATTTTTTGGTGCATAAAATGACCCCCGCAGACTTCCAGTTTAGGAGATACTACCATTTAAGTGTTTTGATTTTTTTTTCTGGTGAATAAAATGACTCTAACAGACGCCTTGTTTAAGAGATATTGCCATTTTAGTATTTTGGATTTCTTTTTTTCTGGTGCATAAAATGAAACTCGGAGACCCCCGTTTAGGAGATATAGCCATTTAAGTATTTTGGATCTCTTTTTTCTGGTGGATAAAATGACCCTCGGAGACCCCCAGTTTAGGAGATATCACCATTTTAGAATTTTGAATTTTTTTTTCTGGTGCATAAAATGACACCCGCAGACCCCGATTTTAGGAGATACAGATTTTTAAGTGTTTAGATTTTTTTTTTTCTGGTGCATAAAATGACCCTCTCAGACCACCAGTTTAGGAGATACTGCCATTTTAGTGTTTTGATTTTTTTTCTGGTGCATAAATTGACCCCCACTGAGGCCTAGTTTAGGAGATATATATATTTTAGTATTTTTGATCTTTTTTTTCTTTTGCATAAAATTACCCCCACTGACGCCTCGTTTAGGAGATATATGCATTTTAGTATTTTTGATCTTTTTTTTCTTTTGCATAAAATTACCCCCGCAGACGCCTAATTTAGGAAATATGACCATTTAAGTATTTTGCATTTTTTTTTTGTGGGGCATAAAATGACATCCGCAGACGCCTAGTTTAGGAGATATAGCCATTTTAGTATTTTGGATTTTTGGTGCATAAAATGACCCCCGCAGACGACTCGCTTAGGAGGTATAGCCAATTTAGTATTTTGAAGTTTTTTCTGGTGCATAAAATGACCCCCGCAGACGCCTAGTTTAGGAGATATAGCCATTTTAGTATTTTGAATTTTTTTTTTCTGCTGCATAAAACAACCCCCGTAGACGAATAGTTTAGGAGATATAGAAATTTTTGTGCTTTGAATTTTTTTCTGGTGCATAAAATGACCCCCGCAGACGCCTAGTTTAGCAGATATAGCCATTTTAGTATTTTGGATTTTTGGTGCATAAATTGACCAACGCGACGCCTAGTTTCGGAGATATAGCCATTTTTGTGTTTTGAAGTTTTTTCTGGTTCATAAAGTGATCCCCGCAGACGCCTACTTTAGGAAATATGGCTATTTTAGTATTTTGAATTTTTTTTTTCTGCTGCATAAAATGACCCCCGCAGACGCCCAGTTTAGGAGATATGGCCATTTTAGTGTTTTGAATTTCTTTTGTGGTGCATAAAATGACCCCCGCATTGGCCTAGTCTAGGAGATATAGCCATTTTAGTATTTAGAATTTTTTTTTTTCTGGTGTGTAAAAGGACCCCCGCAGACGTCTAGTTTAGGAGATATAGCCATTTTAGTATTTAGAATTTTTTTTTTTCTGGTGTGTAAAAGGACCCCCGCAGACGTCTAGTTTAGGAGATATAGCCATTTAACTATTTAGAGTTTTTTTTTGTGGTGCATAAAACGACACCCGCTGACGCCTAGTTTAGGAAATATAGCCATTTTAGTATTTTGATTTTTTTTTCTGGTGCATAAAACGACACTCGCTGACGACTAGTTTAGGAGATATAGCCACTTTAGTATTTAGATTTTTTTTCCTGGTGTGTAAAAGGACCCCCGCAAACCCCTAGTTTAGGAGATACAGCCATTTTAGTATTTTGAGTTTTTTTTTCTTGTGCATAAAATGACCCCCGCAAGCGTCTCGTTTGGGTGATATAGCCATTTTAGTATTTTGAATTTTTTTTCTGGTGCATATAATAGGAGATATTGCCATTTTAGTATCTTTATTTTTTTTTCTGGTGCATAAAATGACAACCGCAGGCGCCAAGTTTAGGAGATATAGCCATCTTAGTATTTTGATTTTTTTTTCTGGTGCATAAAATGAACCCCGCTGACGACTAGTTTAGGAGATATAGCCATTTTTGTCTTTTGAATTTTTTTTTCTGGTTCATAAAATGACCCCCGCAGACGCTTAGTTTAGGAAATATAGCCATTTTAGCCTTTTGAATTTTTTTTCTGGTGCATAAAATGACCCCCGTTGACGCTTAGTTTAGGAAATATAGCCATTTTAGTATTTTGAATTTTTTTGTTTTTGGTGCATAAAATGACCCCCGCAGACGACTAGTTTAGAAGATATAGCCATTTTAGTATTTTGAATTTTTTTGTATCTGGTGCATAAAATGACACCCGCAGGCGCCTAGTTTAGAAGATATAGATATTTTAGTATTTTGAGTTTTTTTTTCTGGTGCATAAAATGACCCCGAAGATATCTAGTTAAGCAGATATAGCAATTTTAATATTTCGAATTTTTTTTCTGGTGCATAAAATGACCCTCGCAGTCGCTTAGTTTAGGAAATATAGAAATTTTAGTATTTTGAATTTTTTTGTTTCTGGTGCATAAAATGACCCCCGTTGACGCTTAGTTTAGGAAATATAGCCATTTTTGTCTTTGGAATTTTTTTTCTGGTGCATAAAATGACCCCCGCAGACGACTAGTTTATTAGATATAGCCATTTTGGTATTTTGAATTTTTTTTCTGGTGCAGAAAAAGACCCCCGCAGACGCTTAGTTTAGGAAATAAAGCCATTTTAGTATTTTGAATTTTTTTGTTTCTGGTGCATAAAATGACCCCCGCAGGCGCCTAGTTTAGAAGATATAACCATTTTAGTATTTTGAATTTTTTTTTCTGCTGCATAACATGACCTCCGCAGACGCCTAGTTTAGGAGATATAGCCATTGTAGGATTTCGAATTTTTTTTTCTGGTGCATAAAATGACCCCCACATATTCCTAGTTAGGAGATATAGCCATTTTGGTATTAAGATTTTTTTTTCTAGTGCATAAAATTACCCCCGCAGACGCCTAGTATAGGAAATATAGCCATTTTAGTATTTTGAAGTTTTTTTTCTGGTGTATAAAATGACCCCCGCAGACGACTAGTTTAGGAGATATCGCCATTTCAGTACTTTGATTTTCTTTTTCTGTTGCATAATTTTACCCCGCAGATGCCTAGTTTAGGAAATATGGCTATTTTAGTATTTTGAATTTTGTTTTCTGGTGCATAAAATGACCCCCGCAGACGACTAGTTTAGAAGATATAGCCATTTTAGTATTTTGAATTTTTTTGTATCTGGTGCATAAAATGACACCCGCAGGCGCCTAGTTTAGAAGATATAGATATTTTAGTATTTTGAGTTTTTTTTTCTGGTGCATAAAATGACCCCGAAGATATCTAGTTAAGCAGATATAGCAATTTTAATATTTCGAATTTTTTTTCTGGTGCATAAAATGACCCTCGCAGTCGCTTAGTTTAGGAAATATAGAAATTTTAGTATTTTGAATTTTTTTGTTTCTGGTGCATAAAATGACCCCCGCAGACGCTTAGTTTAGGAAATAAAGCCATTTTAGTATTTTGAATTTTTTTGTTTCTGGTGCATAAAATGACCCCCGCAGGCGCCTAGTTTAGAAGATATAACCATTTTAGTATTTAAATTTTTTTTTCTGGTGCACAAAATGACTCCCGCAATCGCCTAGTTTAAGAGATTTATCGATTTTAGCATTTTGAATTTTTTTTTGGTGCATTAAAACACCGCAGACGCCTAGTTTAGGAGATATAGCCATTTTTGTGTTTTGATTTTTTTTCCTGGTACATAAAATGACACCCGCAGACGCCTAGTTTAGGAGATATAGCCATTTTAGTATTTTGGATTTTTAGTGCATAAATTGACCAACGCGACGCCTAGTTTAGGAGATATAGCCATTTTTGTGTTTTGAAGTTTTTTCTGGTGCATAAAGTGATCCCCGCAGACGCCTAGTTTAGGAAATATGGCTATTTTAGTATTTTGAATTTTGTTTTCTGGTGCATAAAATGATCCCCGCTGACCCCTAGTTTAGGATATATAGCCACTTAAGTATTTAGAATTTTATTTCTGGTGCATAAAACGACCCGCGAAGACGCCTAGTTTAGGATTTAGTATTTAGAATTTTTTTTTTCTGGTGTGTGAAAGGACCCCCGCAGACGTCTGGTTTAGGAGATATAGCCATTTAAGTATTTAGAGTTTTTTTTTCTGGTGCATAAAACGACACCCGCTGACGCCTAGTTTAGGAAATATAGAAATTTTAGTATTTTGATTTTTTTTTCTGGTGCATAAAACGACACCCGCTGACGCCTAGTTTAGGAGATATAGCCACTTTAGTATTTAGATTTTTTTTCCTGGTGTGTAAAAGGACCCCCGCAAACCCCTAGTTTAGGAGATACAGCCATTTTAGTATTTTGAGTTTTTTTTTCTGGTGCATAAAACGACACCCGCTGACGCCTAGTTTAGGAAATAATGCCATTTTAGTATTTTGAATTTTTTTTTCTGGTGCATATAATAACCCCCGCAGACGACTAGTCTAGGAGATATAGATATTTTAGTATCTTTATTTTTTTTCTGGTGCATAAAATGACAATCGCAGGCGCCAAGTTTAGGAGATATAGCCATCTTAGTATTTTGATTTTTTTTTCTGGTGCATAAAATGAACCCCGCTGACGACTAGTTTAGGAGATATAGCCATTTTTGTCTTTTGAATTTTTTTTCTGGTGCATAAAATGACCCCCGCAGACGCTTAGTTTAGGAAATATAGCCATTTTTGTCTTTTGAATTTTTTTTCTTATGCATAAAATGACCCCCGCAGACGCCAAGTTTAGGAGATATAGACATTTTTGTGTCTTCATTTTTTTTTCTGGTGCATAAAATGACCCCCGTTGACGCTTAGTTTAGGAAATATAGCCATTTTAGTATTTTGAATTTTTTTGTTTCTGGTGCATAAAATGACCCCCGCACCCGCCTAGTTTAGAAGATATAGATATTTTAGTACTTTGAATTTTTTTTTCTGGTGCATAAAATGACCCCGAAGACATCTAGTTAAGGAGATATAGCAATTTTAATATTTTGAATTTTTTTTCTGGTGCATAAAGTGACCCTCTCAGACGCTTAGTTTAGGAAATATAGCCATTTTAGTATTTTGAATTTTTTTGTTTCTGGTGCATAAAATGACCCCCGCATTCGCCTAATTTAGAAGATATAGCCATTTTAGTATTTTGAATTTTTTTTTCTGCTGTATAACATGACCCCCGCAGACGCCCAGTTTAGGAGATATAGCCATTGTAGGACTTCGAATTTTTTTTTCTGGTGCATAAAATGACCCCCACATATTCCTAGTTTAGGAGATATAGCCATATTGGTATTTAGATTTTTTTTTCTAGTGCATAAAATAACCCCCGCAGACGCCTTGTATAGGAAATATATAGCCATTTTAGTATTCTGAATTTTTTTTTCTGGTGCATAAAATGACCTACGCAGACGCCTAGTTTAGGAGATATAGCCATTTTAGTATTTAAATTTTTTTTTCTGGTGCATAAAATGACTCCCGCAATCGCCTAGTTTATGAGATATAGCCATTTGAGTATTTTGATTTTTTTTGTTTCTGGTGCATAATATGACCCCCCCAGACGCCTAGTTTAAGAGATATAGCTATTTTAGTATTTTGAACCTTTTTTTTCTAGTGCATAAAATAACCCCCGCAGACGCCTAGTTTAGGTGACATAGCCATTTTAGTATTTTTTTTCTGCTGCATAACATGACCCCCGCGGACGCCAATTTCGGAGATATAGCCATTGTAGGATTTCGATTTTTTTTTCTGGTGCATAAAACGACCCCCACATATTCCTAGTGTAGGAGGTATAGCCATTTTGGTATTTAGATTTTTTTTCTGGTGCATAAAATGACCCCCGTAGACGCCTAGTTTAGGAAATATAGCCGTTTTAGTATTTTGAACTTTTTGTTGCTGGTGCATAAAATGACCCCCGCAGACGCTTAGTTTAGGAAATATAGCCATTTTAGTATTTTGACTATTTTTGTTTCTGGTGCATAAAATGACCCCCGCAGGCGCCTAGTTTAGAAGATATAGCCATTGTAGGTTTTCGAATTTTTTTTTTCTGGTGCGTAAAATGACCCCTACAGATTCCTAGTTTAGGAGATATAGCCATTTGGGTATTTCGATTTTTTTTCCTGGTGCACAAAATGACCCCCGCAGACGCCTAGTTTAGGAAATATAGCCGTTTTAGTATTTTGAACTTTTTTGTTGCTGGTGTATAAAATGACCCCCGCACACGCTTAGTTTAGGAAATATAGCCATTTTAGTATTTTGACTATTTTTGTTTCTGGTGCATAAAATGACTTCCGCAGGCGCCTAGTTTAGAAGATATAGCCATTGTAGGATTTCGAATTTTTTTTTTCTGGTGCATAAAATGACCCCTACAGATTCCTAGTTTAGGAGATATAGCCATTTGGGTATTTCGATTTTTTTTCCTGGTGCACAAAATGACCCCCGCAGACGCCTGGTATAGGTAATATAGCCATTTTAGTATTTTGAATTTTTTTTTCTTGTGCATAAAATGACCTACACAGATAGATGCCTAGTTTAGGAGATATAGCCATTTTAGTATTTTAAACTTTTGTTTTCTGGTGCATAAAATGACCCCCGCAGACGCCTAGTTTAATAAATATAGCCATTTTAGTATCTTGAATTTTTTTGTTTCTGGTGCATAAAATGACCACCACAGACGCCTAGTTTAAGAGATATATCCATTTTAGTATTTTAAATTTTTTTTTCTGGTGCATAAAATGACCTACACAGACGCCTAGTCTAGGAGATATTGCCATTTTAGTGTTTTGAATTTCTTTTTTTCTGGTGCATAAAATGTTGTACATGTATTTATATATTACGTATATATATATAATGTATATATATTATATATGTATATATTATGTATTAGATGTAAGTAGGTTAAGTAAATTAAGATTTATTCTTAGGTAGTTTGTAAGGTTTAGTTTTAAGTTTTATAATAAGTTAAAAAAAAATATAAGTCATGATACTAAGTTTTTCTTAAAAAATGTTTTCTTAGTTTTAATTATAATAAATAGACATAGTATAAACATGTAATGTAAGATACGTCGAAAGACATAATTTAAGTATTAGGTTTAACTTAGAGTGCCCGCATGGGGCCAGTAAGTTAGAATAAGATTATTTTAAGTTAAATAAGCTAATTTTTAAGCGTTTTTTTGTATAGCATTTTAGAGTAAAATAAGGGATATAAATAAAAATGCATATAAACTGAAAAAAAACTGAACTGGTGCATAAAATGACCCTCGCAGACGCCTAGTTTATTAGATATACTCATTTTAGTATTTTGATTTTTTTTTCTGGTGCATAAACTGACTAAATTAAGCGTCTAATTTAGAAGATATAGCCGTTTTAGTATTTTTGGTGCATAAAATAACCCCCGCAGACGCCTAGCTTAGGAAATATAGCCGTTTTAGTATTTTGAACTTTTTTGGTCATGGTGCATAAAATGACCCCCGCAGACGCTTAGTTTAGGAAATGTAGCCATTTTAATATCTTGAATTTTTTTTTTCTGGTGCATAAAATGACCCCCACAGATTCCAAGTTTCGGAGATATAGCCAATTTGGTATTTAGATTTTTTTTTCTGGTGCATAAAATGACCCCCGCAGATGCCTAGTATAGGAAATATAGCCATTTTAGTATTTTGAATTTTTTTTTCTGGTGCATAAAATGACCCCCGCAGAGACCTAGTTTAGGAGAAATAGCCATTTTAGCGTTTTGAATTTCTTTTTTTCTGGTGCATAAAATGACACTCGCAGACGCTTAGTTTATTAGATATAGCCATTTTAGTATTTTGAATTTCTTTTTCAGGTGCATAAAATGACCCCCGCAGAGTCCTAGTTTAGGAGATATAGCCATGTTAGTGTTTTGAATTTCTTTTTTTCTGGCGCATAAAATTTCTCCCGCAGACGCCTAGTTTAAATGATATATCCATTTTAGTATTTTGAACTTTTTTTTTCTGGTGCATAAGATGACCCCCGCAGACGCCTTGTTTAAGAGATATATCCATTTTAGTATTTCGAAATTTTTTTTTCTGGTGCATAAAATTACCCCCGCAGACGCCTAGGTTAGGAGATATAGCCATTTTAGTATTTTGAATTTTTTTTTTCTGGTGCATAAAATGACCCCCGCAGAGTCCTAGTTTAGGAGAAATAGCCATTTTAGCGTTTTGAATTTCTTTTTTTCTGGTGCATAAAATGACACTCGCAGACGCTTAGTTTATTAGATATAGCCATTTTAGTATTTTGAATTTCTTTTTCAGGTGCATAAAATGACCCCCACAGAGGCCTATTTTAAGAGATATAGCCATTTTAGTATTTTGAACTTTTGTCTTCTGGTGCAAAAAATGACCCCGCAGACGCCTAGCTTAGGAAATATTGCCATTTTAGTATTTTGAATTTTTTTTTTCTGGTGCATAAAATGACCCCCGCAGGCGCCTGGTTTCGGAAATGTAGCCATTTTAGTATTTTGAATTTTTTTGTTTCTGGTGCATGAAATGACCCCCGCAGACGCTTAGATTAGGAAATATAGCCATTTTAGTATTTTCAATTTTTTTTTCTGCTGCATAACATGACCCCCGCAGGCGCCCAGATTAGGAGATATACCCATTATAGTATTTCGAATTTTTTTCTTTCTGGAGCATAAAATGACCCCCACAGGTTCCTAGATTAGGAGATATAGCCATTTGTGTGTTTTGATTTTTTTTTTTCTGGAGCACAGACGCCTAGTTTAGAAGATATAGCCATTTAAGTATTTTGAATTTTTTTTTCTGGTGCATAAAATGACCTACTCACACGCCTAGTTTAAGAGATATAGCCATTTTAGTATTTCGAATCTTTTTTTCTGGTGCATAAAATAACGCCCGCAGAGGCCTAGTTTAGGAAATATAGCCATTTTAGTATTTAGATTTTTTTTTTCTGTTGCATAAAATGACCCATGCAGACGCCTAGTTTAGGAGATGTAGCAATTTTAGTATTTTGAATTCTTTTTCTGGTGCATAAAATGACACTCGCAGAGGCCTAGTTTAGGAGATATAGCAACTAAAATGGCTTTAATTAGAATTCATTTTTTCTAGTGTGTAAAAGGACCCCCACAGGTTCCTAGTTTAGGAAATATAGCCGTTTTAGTATTTTGAAATTTTTTGTTTCTGGTGCATAAAATGGCCCCACAGATTCCAAGTATAGGAGAAATAGCCATTTTAGCGTTTTGAATTTCTTTTTTTCTGGTGCATAAAATGACACTCGCAGACGCTTAGCTTATTAGATATAGCCATTTTATTATTTTGAATTTCTTTTTCAGGTGCATAAAATGACCCCCACAGAGGCCTATTTTAAGAGATATAGCCATTTTAGTATTTTGAACTTTTGTCTTCTGGTGCAAAAAATGACCCCGCAGACGCCTAGCTTAGGAAATATTGCCATTTTAGTATTTTGAATTTTTTTTTTCTGGTGCATAAAATGACCCCCGCAGGCGCCTGGTTTCGAAAATGTAGCCATTTTAGTATTTTGAATTTTTTTGTTTCTGGTGCATGAAATGACCCCCGCAGACGCTTAGATTAGGAAATATAGCCATTTTAGTATTTTCAATTTTTTTTTCTGCTGCATAACATGACCCCCGCAGGCGCCCAGATTAGGAGATATACCCATTATAGTATTTCGAATTTCTTTCTTTCTGGAGCATAAAATGACCCCCACAGGTTCCTAGATTAGGAGATATAGCCATTTGTGTGTTTTGATTTTTTTTTTCTGGAGCACAGACGCCTAGTTTAGAAGATATAGCCATTTAAGTATTTTGAATTTTTTTTCTGGTGCATAAAATGACCTACGCACACGCCTAGTTTAAGAGATATAACCATTTTAGTATTTCGAATCTTTTTTTCTGGTGCATAAAATAACTCCCGCAGAGGCCTAGTTTAGGAAATATAGCCATTTTAGTATTTTCAATTTTTTTTTTCTGGTGCGTAAAATGACCCCCGCGGACCCCTAGTTTAGGAAATATAGCCATTTTTGTGTTTTGATTCTTTTTTTCTGGTGCATAAAATGACAGCCGCAGACGCCTAGTTTAGGAGATATAGCCATTTCAGTATTTTGATTTTTTTTTCTGGTGCATAAAATGACGCTCGCAGACGCCTAGTTTATTAGATATAGGAGATATAGCCATTTTGGTATTTAGATTTTTTTTTTTTGTGCATAAAATGACCCCCGCAGAGTCCTAGTTTAGGAGAAAAAGCCATTTTAGCGTTTTGAATTTCTTTTTTTCTGGTGCATAAAATGACACTCGCAGACGCTTAGTTTATTAGATATAGCCATTTTAGTATTTTGAATTTCTTTTTCAGGTGCATAAAATGACCCCCACAGAGGCCTATTTTAAGAGATATAGCCATTTTTGTATTTTGAACTTTTGTCTTCTGGTGCAAAAAATGACCCCGCAGACGCCTAGTTTATTAGATATAGGAGATATAGCCATTTTGGTATTTAGATTTTTTTTTTTTGTGCATAAAATGACCCCCGCAGAGTCCTAGTTTAGGAGAAAAAGCCATTTTAGCGTTTTGAATTTCTTTTTTTCTGTTGCATAAAATGACCCCCGCAGACGCCTAGTTTAGGAGATGTAGCCATTTTAGTATTTTGAATTCTTTTTCTGGTGCATAAAATGACACTCGCAGAGGCCTAGTTTAGGAGATATAGCCACTAAAATGGCTTTAATTAGAATTCATTTTTTCTAGTGTGTAAAAGGACCCCCGCAGTCCCCTAGTTTAGGAGATATAGCCATTTTAGTATTTTCAATTTTTTTTTTCTGGTGCGTAAAATGACCCCCGCGGACCCCTAGTTTAGGAAATATAGCCATTTTTGTGTTTTGATTCTTTTTTTCTGGTGCATAAAATGACAGCCGCAGACGCCTAGTTTAGGAGATATAGCCATTTCAGTATTTTGATTTTTTTTTCTGGTGCATAAAATGACGCTCGCAGACGCCTAGTTTATTAGATATAGGAGATATAGCCATTTTGGTATTTAGATTTTTTTTTTTTGTGCATAAAATGACCCCCGCAGAGTCCTAGTTTAGGAGAAAAAGCCATTTTAGCGTTTTGAATTTCTTTTTTTCTGTTGCATAAAATGACCCCCGCAGACGCCTAGTTTAGGAGATGTAGCCATTTTAGTATTTTGAATTCTTTTTCTGGTGCATAAAATGACACTCGCAGAGGCCTAGTTTAGGAGATATAGCCACTAAAATGGCTTTAATTAGAATTCATTTTTTCTAGTGTGTAAAAGGACCCCCGCAGTCCCCTAGTTTAGGAGATATAGCCATTTTAGTATTTTCAATTTTTTTTTTCTGGTGCGTAAAATGACCCCCGCGGACCCCTAGTTTAGGAAATATAGCCATTTTTGTGTTTTGATTCTTTTTTTCTGGTGCATAAAATGACAGCCGCAGACGCCTAGTTTAGGAGATATAGCCATTTCAGTATTTTGATTTTTTTTTCTGGTGCATAAAATGACGCTCGCAGACGCCTAGTTTATTAGATATAGGAGATATAGCCATTTTGGTATTTAGATTTTTTTTTTTTGTGCATAAAATGACCCCCGCAGAGTCCTAGTTTAGGAGAAAAAGCCATTTTAGCGTTTTGAATTTCTTTTTTTCTGGTGCATAAAATGACACTCGCAGACGCTTAGTTTATTAGATATAGCCATTTTAGTATTTTGAATTTCTTTTTCAGGTGCATAAAATGACCCCCACAGAGGCCTATTTTAAGAGATATAGCCATTTTTGTATTTTGAACTTTTGTCTTCTGGTGCATAAAATGACGCTCGCAGACGCCTAGTTTATTAGATATAGGAGATATAGCCATTTTGGTATTTAGATTTTTTTTTTTGTGCATAAAATGACCCCCGCAGAGTCCTAGTTTAGGAGAAAAAGCCATTTTAGCGTTTTGAATTTCTTTTTTTCTGTTGCATAAAATGACCCCCGCAGACGCCTAGTTTAGGAGATGTAGCCATTTTAGTATTTTGAATTCTTTTTCTGGTGCATAAAATGACACTCGCAGAGGCCTAGTTTAGGAGATATAGCCACTAAAATGGCTTTAATTAGAATTAATTTTTTCTAGTGTGTAAAAGGACCCCCGCAGTCCCCTAGTTTAGGAGATATAGCCATTTTAGTATTTTCAATTTTTTTTTTCTGGTGCGTAAAATGACCCCCGCGGACCCCTAGTTTAGGAAATATAGCCATTTTTGTGTTTTGATTCTTTTTTTCTGGTGCATAAAATGACAGCCGCAGACGCCTAGTTTAGGAGATATAGCCATTTCAGTATTTTGATTTTTTTTTCTGGTGCATAAAATGACGCTCGCAGACGCCTAGTTTATTAGATATAGGAGATATAGCCATTTTGGTATTTAGATTTTTTTTTTTTGTGCATAAAATGACCCCCGCAGAGTCCTAGTTTAGGAGAAAAAGCCATTTTAGCGTTTTGAATTTCTTTTTTTCTGGTGCATAAAATGACACTCGCAGACGCTTAGTTTATTAGATATAGCCATTTTAGTATTTTGAATTTCTTTTTCAGGTGCATAAAATGACCCCCACAGAGGCCTATTTTAAGAGATATAGCCATTTTTGTATTTTGAACTTTTGTCTTCTGGTGCAAAAAATGACCCCGCAGACGCCTAGCTTAGGAAATATTGCCATTTTAGTATTTTGAATTTTTTTTTTCTGGTGCATAAAATGACCCCCGCAGGCGCCTGGTTTCGGAAATGTAGCCATTTTAGTATTTTGAATTTTTTTGTTTCTGGTGCATGAAATTACCCCCGCAGACGCTTAGATTAGGAAATATAGCCATTTTAGTATTTTCAATTTTTTTTTCTGCTGCATAACATGACCCCCGCAGGCGCCCAGATTAGGAGATATACCCATTATAGTATTTCGAATTTTTTTCTTTCTGGAGCATAAAATGACCCCCACAGGTTCCTAGATTAGGAGATATAGCCATTTGTGTGTTTTGATTTTTTTTTTTCTGGAGCACAGACGCCTAGTTTAGAAGATATAGCCATTTAAGTATTTTGAATTTTTTTTTCTGGTGCATAAAATGACCTACGCACACGCCTAGTTTAAGAGATATAGCCATTTTAGTATTTCGAATCTTTTTTTCTGGTGCATAAAATAACGCCCGCAGAGGCCTAGTTTATTAAATATAGCCATTTTAGTATTTAGATTTTTTTTTTCTGTTGCATAAAATGACCCCCGCAGACGCCTAGTTTAGGAGATGTAGCCATTTTAGTATTTTGAATTCTTTTTCTGGTGCATAAAATGACACTCGCAGAGGCTTAGTTTAGGAGATATAGCCACTAAAATGGCTTTAATTAGAATTCATTTTTTCTAGTGTGTAAAAGGACCCCCGCAGTCCCCTAGTTTAGGAGATATAGCCATTTTAGTATTTTCAATTTTTTTTTCTGGTGCGTAAAATGACCCCCGCGTACCCCTAGTTTAGGAAATATAGCCATTTTTGTGATTTGATTCTTTTTTTCTGGTGCATAAAATGACAGCCGCAGACGCCTAGTTTAGGAGATATAGCCATTTCAGTATTTTGATTTTTTTTTCTGGTGCATAAAATGACGCTCGCAGACGCCTAGTTTATTAGATATAGGAGATATAGCCATTTTGGTATTTAGATTTTTTTTTTTTGTGCATAAAATGACCCCCGCAGACGCTTAGTTTAGGAGATATAGCCATTTTAGGGTTTTGCATTTCTTTTTTTCTGGTGCATAAAATGACCCCCGCAGACGCTTAATTTAGAAGATATAGCCATTTTAGTATTTTTGGTGCATAAAATGACACCCGCAGACGCCTAGTTTAGGAAATATAGCCGTTTTAGTATTTTGAACTTTTTTGTTTATGGTGCATAAAATGACACCCGCAAACGCTTAGTTTAGGAAATATAGCCATTTTAGTATCTTGAATTTTTTTGTTTCTGGTGCATAAAATGGCCCCCACAGATTCCAAGTATAGGAGATATAGCCATTTTAGTATTTTGAATTTTTTTTTTCTGGTGCGTAAAATGACCCTCGCAGACGCCTTGGTTAAGAGAGATCGCTATTTTAGTATTTTGAGCCTTTTTTTTCTAGTGCATAAAATAACCCACGCAGACGCCTAGGTTAGGAGAAATAGCCATTTTATTGTTTTGAATTTCTTTTTTCCTGGTGCATAAAATGACCCCCGCAGACGCCTTGGTTAAGAGAGATCGCTATTTTAGTATTTTGAACCTTTTTTTTCTAGTGCATAAAATAACCCCCGCAGACGCCTAAGTTAGGAAATATAGCCATTTTAGTATCTTGAATTTTTTTGTTTCTGGTGCATAAAATGACCCCCACTGATTCCACGTTTAGGAGATATAGCCATTTTGGTATTTAGATTTTTTTTTCTGGTGCATAAAATGACCCCCGCAGACGCTTAGTTTAGGAGATATAGCCATTTTAGGGTTTTGAATTTCTTTTTTTTCTGGTGCATAAAATGACATCCGCAGACGCTTAATTTAGAAGATATAGCCATTTTAGTATTTTTGGTGCATAAAATGACCCCCGCAGAGTCCTAGTTTAGGAGAAATAGCCATTTTATTGTTTTGAATTTCTTTTTTTCTGCTGCATAAAATGACCCCCGCAGACGCCTTGGTTAAGAGAGATCGCTATTTTAGTATTTTGAACCTTTTTTTTCTAGTGCATAAAATAACCCCCGCAGACGCCAAGGTTAGGAAATATAGCCATTTTAGTATCTTGAATTTTTTTGTTTCTGGTGCATAAAATGACCCCCACTGATTCCAAGTTTAGGAGATATAGCCATTTTGGTATTTAGATTTTTTTTTTCTGGTGCATAAAATGACCCCCGCAGACGCTTAGTTTAGGAGATATTGCCATTTTAGGGTTTTGAATTTCTTTTTTTTCTGGTGCATAAAATGACATCCGCAGACGCTTAATTTAGAAGATATAGCCATTTCAGTATTTTTGGTGCATAAAATGACCGCCGCAGACGCCTAGCTTAGGAAATATAGCCGTTTTAGTATTTTGAACTTTTTTGTTTATGGTGCATAAAATGACCCCCGCAGACGCTTAGTTTAGGAAATGTAGCCATTTTAGTATCTTGAATTTTTTTTTTCTGGTATATAAAATGACCCCCACAGATTCCAAGTTAAGGAGATATAGCCATTTTGGTATTTAGATTTTTTTTTTCTGGTGCATAAAATGACCCCAGCAGATGCCTAGTATAGGAAATATAGCCATGTTAGTATTTTGAATTATTTTTTCTGGTGCATAAAATGGCCTACGCAGACGCCTAGTTTAGGAGATATCGCCATTTTAGTGTTTTGAATTGCTTTTTTTCTGGTGCATAAAATGACTCCCGCAGACGCCTAGTTTAAGAGATATAGCTATTTTAGTATTTTGAATTTTTTTTTTCAGGTGCATAAAATGGCCCCCACTGAGGCCTAGTTTAGGAGATATAGCCATTTTAGTATTTTGAGCTTTTGTTTTCTGGTGCAGAAAATGAGCCCGCAGACGCCTAGTTTAGGAGATATAGCCATTTTTGTGTTCTAATTTTTTTTTTCTGGTGCCTAAAATGACCCCCTCAGACGCCTAGTTTAGGAAATATAGCCGTTTTAATATTTTGAACTTTTTTGTTTCTGGTGCATAAAATGACCCCCCAGGCGCCTAGTTTAGAAAATATAGCCATTTTAGTATTTTGAATTTTTTTTTCTGCTGCATAACATGACCCCCGCAGACGCCCAGTTTAGGAGATATAGCCATTTTAGTATTTAGATATTTTTTTTCTGGTGCATAAAATGACTCACGCAATCGCCTAGTTTAAGAGATATAGCGATTTTATCATTTTGATTTCTTTTTTGGTGCTTAAAATGACCCCGCAGACGCCTAGCTTAGGAAATATAGCCATTTTAGTATTTTGAATTTTTTTTTTCTGGTGCATAAAATGACCCCCGTAGGCGCCTAGTTTAGGAAAAGTAGCCATTTTAGTATTTTGAATTTTTTTGTTTCTGGTGCATGAAATGACCCCGCAGACGCTTAGATTAGGAAATATAGCCATTTTGGTATTTAGATTTTTTTTTTCTGGTGCATAAAATGACCCCAGCAGATGCCTAGTATAGGAAATATAGCCATGTTAGTATTTTGAATTATTTTTTCTGGTGCATAAAATGGCCTACGCAGACGCCTAGTTTAGGAGATATAACCATTTCTGTGTTTTGATTTTTTTTTCCTGGTACATAAAATGACTCCCGCAGACGATTAGTTTATGAGTTATAGCCATTTGAGTATTTTGAATTTTTTTTCTCTGCTGCATAAAATGTCCCCGCAGCCGCCTAGTTTAGGAGATATAGCCATGTTAGTGTTTTGAATTTCTTTTTTTCTGGCGCATAAAATTTCTCCCGCAGACGACTAGTTTAAGAGATATATCCATTTTAGTATTTCGAACTTTTTTTTTCTGGTGCATAAAATGACCCCCGCAGACGCCTAGTTTAGGAAATATAGCCATTTTAGTACCTTGAATTTTTTTGTTCCTGGTGCATAAAATGACCCCCGCAGACGTCTAGTTTAAGAGATATAGCTATTTTAGTATTTTGAAACTTTTTTCTCTAGTGCATAAAATGACTCCCGCAGACGCCTTGGTTAAGCGATATCGCTATTTTAGTATTTTGAACTTTTGTCTTCTGGTGCATAAAATGACCCCGCAGACGCCTAGCTTAGGAAATATAGCCATTTTAGTATTTTGAATTTTTTTTTTCTGGTGCATAAATTGACCCCCGTACGCGCCTAGTTTAGGAAAAGTAGCCATTTTAGTATTTTGAATTTTTTTGTTTCTGGTGCATGAAATGACCCCGCAGACGCTTAGATTAGGAAATATAGCCATTTTAGTATTTTGAATTTTTTTTTCTGGTGCATAAAATGACCCCCGTAGGCGCCTAGTTTAGGAAAAGTAGCCATTTTAGTATTTTGAATTTTTTTGTTTCTGGTGCATGAAATGACCCCCACAGATTCCTAGTTTAGGATATATAGCTATTTTAGTATTTTGAATTTTTTTTTTCAGGTGCATAAAATGACCCCCACAGAGGCCTAGTTTAGGAGATATAGCCATTTTAGTATTTTGAACTTTTGTTTTCTGGTGCAGAAAATGAGCCCGCAGACGCCTAGTTTATTAGATATAGCCATTTTAGTATTTTGAATTTCTGTTTCAGGTGCATAAAATGACCCCCACAGAGGCCTATTTTAAGAGATATAGCCATTTTAGTATTTTGAACTTTTGTCTTCTGGTGCAGAAAATGACCCCGCAGACGCCTAGCTTAGGAAATATTGCCATTTTAGTGTTTTCAATTTTTTTTTCTGCTGCATAACATGACCCCGCAGGCGCCCAGTTTAGGAGATATACCTATTATAGTATTTCGAGTTTTTTTTTCTGGTGCATAAAATAACCCCCGCAGAGGCCTAGTTTAGGAAATATACTCATTTTAGTATTTAAATTTTTTTTTTGTGTTGCATAAAATGACCCCCGCAGACGCCTAGTTTAGGAGATATAGCCATTTAAGTATTTTGAATTCTTTTTCTGGTGCATAAAATGACGCTCGCAGAGGCCTAGTTTAGGAGATATAGCCATTTTAGTATTTAGAATTTATTTTTTCTAGTGTGTAAAAGGACCCCCGCAGTCCCCTAGTTTAGGAGATATAGCCATTTTAGTATTTTCAATTTTTTTTTCTGGTGCATAAATTGACCCCCGCAGACCCCTAGTTTAGGAAATATAGCCATTTTTGTGTTTTGATTCTTTTTTTCTGGTGCATAAAATGACAACCGCAGACGCCTAGTTTAGGAGATATAGGCATTTTAGTATTTTGATTTTTTTTTCTGGTGCATAAAATGACGCTCGCAGACGCCTAGTTTATTAGATATAGGAGATATAGCCATTTTGGTATTTAGATTTTTTTTTTTGGTGCATAAAATGACCCCCGCAGACGCCTAGTTTAAGAGATATAGCGATTTTATCATTTTGATTTCTTTTTTGGTGCTTAAAATGACCCCGCAGACGCCTAGTTTAGGATATATAACCATTTCTGTGTTTTGATTTTTTTTTTGGGTGCATAAAATGACTCCCGCAGACGATTAGTTTATGAGATATAGCCATTTGAGTATTTTGAATTTTTTTTCCTGCTGCATAAAATGTCCCCGCAGCCGCCTAGTTTAGGAGATTTAGCCATGTTAGTGTTTTGAATTTCTTTTTTTCTGGCGCATAAAATTTCTCCCGCAGACGCCTAGTTTAAATTATATATCCATTTTAGTATTTTGAAATTTTTTTTTGCTGGTGCATAAGATGACCCCCGCAGACGCCTAGTTTAAGAGATATATCCATTTTAGTTTTTCGAACTTTTTTTTTCTGGTGCATAAAATGACCCCCGCAGACGCCTAGTTTAGGAAATATAGCCATTTTAGTACCTTGAATTTTTTTGTTCCTGGTGCATAAAATGACCCCCGCAGACGCCTAGTTTAAGAGATATACTCGTAGCTATTTTAGTATTTTGAAACTTTTTTCTCTAGTGCATAAAATGACTCCCGCAGACGCCTTGGTTAAGAGATGTCGCTATTTTAGTATTTTGAACTTTTGTCTTCTGGTGCATAAAATGACCCCGCAGGCGCCTAGCTTAGGAAATATAGCCATTTTAGTATTTTGAATTTTTTTTTTCTTTTGCATAAAATGACCCCCGTAGGCGCCTAGTTTAGGAAAAGTAGCCATTTTAGTATTTTGAATTCTTTTGTTTCTGGTGCATGAAATGACCCCGCAGACACTTAGATTAGGAAATATAGCAATTCTAGTATTTTGAATTTTCTTTTCTGGTGCATAAAATGACCCCCGTAGGCGCCTAGTTTAGGAAAAGTAGCCATTTTAGTATTTTGAATTTTTTTGTTTCTGGTGCATGAAATGACCCCCACAGATTCCTAGTTTAGGAGATATAGCTATTTTAGTATTTTGAATTTTTTTTTTCAGGTGCATAAAATGACCCCCACAGAGGCCTAGTTTAGGAGATATAGCCATTTTAGTATTTTGAACTTTTTTTTTCCGGTGCATAAAATGACAACCGCAGACGCTTAGTTTAGGAGATATAGCCATTTTAGGGTTTTGCATTTCTTTTTTTCTGGTGCATAAAATGACCCTCGCAGAGTCCCTGTTTAGGAGAAATAGCCATTTTATTGTTTTGAATTTCTTTTTTTCAGGTGCATAAAATGACCCCCGCAAACGCCTTGGTTAAGAGAGATCGCTATTTTAGTATTTTGAAAATTTTTTTTCTAGTGCTTAAAATAACCCACGCAGACGCCTAGGTTAGGAGATATAGCCATTTTAGTATTTTGAATTTTTTTTTTCTGGTGCATAAAATGACCCCCGCAGAGTCCTAGTTTAGGAGAAATAGCCATTTTATTGTTTTGAATTTCTTTTTTTCTGGTGCATAAAATGACCCCCGCAGACGCCTTGGTTAAGAGAGATCGCTATTTTAGTATTTTGAACCTTTTTTTTCTAGTGCATAAAATAACCCCCGCAGACGCCTAGGTTAGGAAATATAGCCATTTTAGTATCTTGAATTTTTTTGTTTCTGGTGCATAAAATGACCCTCACTGATTCCAAGTTTAGGAGATATAGCCATTTTGGTATTTAGATTTTTTTTTCTGGTGCATAAAATGACCCCCGCAGACGCTTAGTTTAGGAGATATAGCCATTTTAGGGTTTTGAATTTCTTTTTTTTCTGGTGCATAAAATGACATCCGCAGACGCTTAATTTAGAAGATATAGCCATTTTAGTATTTTTGGTGCATAAAATGACCGCCGCAGACGCCTAGCTTAGGAAATATAGCCGTTTTAGTATTTTGAACTTTTTTGTTTATGGTGCATAAAATGACCCCCGCAGACGCTTAGTTTAGGAAATGTAGCCATTTTAGTATCTTGAATTTTTTTTTTCTGGTGCATAAAATGACCCCCACAGATTCCATGTTTCGGAGATATAGCCATTTTGGTATTTAGATTTTTTTTTTCTGGTGCATAAAATGACCCCAGCAGATGCCTAGTATAGGAAATATAGCCATGTTAGTATTTTGAATTATTTTTTCTGGTGCATAAAATGGCCTACGCAGACGCCTAGTTTAGGAGATATAGCCATTTTAGTGTTTTGAATTCCTTTTTTTCTGGTGCATAAAATGACTCCCGCAGACGCCTAGTTTAAGAGATATAGCTATTTTAGTATTTTGAATTTTTTTTTTCAGGTGCATAAAATGACCCCCACAGAGGCCTAGTTTAGGAGATATAGCCATTTTAGTATTTTGAACTTTTGTTTTCTGGTGCAGAAAATGAGCCCGCAGACGCCTAGTTTATTAGATATAGCCATTTTTGTGTTTTAATTTTTTTTTTCTGGTGCACAAAATGACCTCCGCAGACGCCTAGTTTAGGAAATATAGCCGTTTTAGTATTTTGAACTTTTTTGTTTCTGGTGCATAAAATGAACCCCGCAGGCGCCTAGTTTAGAAAATATAGCCATTTTAGTATTTTGAATTTTTTTTTCTGCTGCATAACATGACCCCCGCAGACGCCCAGTTTAGGAGATATAGCCATTTTAGTATTTACATATTTTTTTTCTGGTGCATAAAATGACTCACGCAATCGCCTAGTTTAAGAGATATAGCGATTTTATCATTTTGATTTCTTTTTTGGTGCTTAAAATGACCCCGCAGACGCCTAGTTTAGAAAATATAACCATTTCTGTGTTTTGATTTTTTTCCTGGTGCATAAAATGACTCCCGCAGACGATTAGTTTATGAGATATAGCCATTTGAGTATTTTGAATTTTTTTTTTCTGCTGCATAAAATGTCCCCGCAGCCGCCTAGTTTAGGAGATATAGCCATGTTAGTGTTTTGAATTTCTTTTTTTCTGGCGCATAAAATTTCTCCCGCAGACGCCTAGTTTAAATTATTTATCCATTATAGTATTTTGGAATTTTTTTTTGCTGGTGCATAAGATGACCCCCGCAGACGCCTAGTTTAAGAGATATATCCATTTTAGTATTTCGAACTTTTTTGTTTCTGGTGCATAAAATGTCCCCGCAGCCGCCTAGTTTAGGAGATATAGCCATGTTAGTGTTTTGAATTTCTTTTTTTCTGGCGCATAAAATTTCTCCCGCAGACGCCTAGTTTAAATTATTTATCCATTTTAGTATTTTGGAATTTTTTTTTGCTGGTGCATAAGATGACCCCCGCAGACGCCTAGTTTAAGAGATATATCCATTTTAGTATTTCGAACTTTTTTTTTCTGGTGCATAAAATGACCCCCGCAGACGCCTAGTTTAAGAGATATAGCTATTTTAGTATTTTGAAACTTTTTTCTCTAGTGCATAAAATGACTCCCGCAGACGCCATGGTTAAGAGATATCGCTATTTTAGTATTTTGAACTTTTGTCTTCTGGTGCATAAAATGACCCCCGTAGGCGCCTAGTTTAGGAAAAGTAGCCATTTTAGTATTTTGAATTTTTTTGTTTCTGGTGCATGAAATGACCCCGCAGACGCTTAGATTAGGAAATATAGCCATTTTAGTATTTTGAATTTTTTTTTCTGGTGCATAAAATGACCCCCGTAGGCGCCTAGTTTAGGAAAAGTAGCCATTTTAGTATTTTGAATTTTTTTGTTTCTGGTGCATGAAATGACCCCCACAGATTCCTAGTTTAGGAGATATAGCTATTTTAGTATTTTGAATTTTTGTTTTCTGGTGCAGAAAATGAGCCCGCAGACGCCTAGTTTATTAGATATAGCCATTTTAGTATTTTGAATTTCTTTTTCAGGTGCATAAAATGACCCCCACAGAGGCCTATTTTAAGAGATATAGCCATTTAAGTATTTTGAACTTTTGTCTTCTGGTGCAAAAAGTGACCCCGAAGACGCCTAGCTTAGGAAATATTGCCATTTTAGTATTTTGAAATTTTTTTTTCTGGTGCATAAAATGACCCCCGTAGGCGCCTAGTTTAGGAAAATTAGCCATTTTAGTATTTTGAATTTTTTTGTTTCTGGTGCATGAAATGACCCCGCAGACGCTTAGATTAGGAAATATAGCCATTTTAGTATTTTCAATTTTTTTTTCTGCTGCATAACATGACCCCCGCAGGCGCCCAGTTTAGGAGATATACCCATTATAGTATTTTGAATTTTTTTCTTTCTGGAGCATAAAATGACCCCCACAGATTCCTAGTTTAGGAGATATAGCCATTTGTGTGTTTTGATTTTTTTTTCTGGACCACAGACGCCCAGTTTAGAAGATAAGCCATTTAAGTATTTTGAATTTTTTTTTCTGGTGCATAAAATGACCTACGCACACGCCTAGTTTAAGAGATATAGCCATTTTAGTATTTCGAATTTTTTTTCTGGTGCATAAACTAACCCCCGCAGAGGCCTAGTTTAGGAAATATAGTCATTTTAGTATTTAGATTTTTTTTTCTGTTGCATAAAATGACCCCCGTAGGCGCCAAGTTTAGGAAAATTAGCCATTTTAGTATTTTGAATTTTTTTGTTTCTGGTGCATAAAATGACCCCCGCAGTCCCCTAGTTTAGGAGATATAGCCATTTTAGTATTTTCAATTTTTTTTTCTTGTGCATAAAATGACCCCCGCAGACCGCTAGTTTAGGAAATATAGCCATTTTTGTGTTTTGATTCTTTTTTTCTGGTGCATAAAATGACAACCGCAGACGCCTAGTTTAGGAGATATAGCCAATTTAGAATTTTGATTTTTTTTTCTGGTGCATGAAATGACGCTCGCAGACGCCTAGTTTATTAGAAATAGGAGATATAGCCATTTTGGTATTTAGATTTTTTTTTTTGGTGCTTAAAATGACCCCCGCAGACGCTTAGTTTAGGAGATATAGCCATTTTTAGGGTTTTGCATTTCTTTTTTTCTGGTGCATAAAATGACCCCCGCAGAGGCCTAGTTTAGGAATTATAACCATTTTAGTATTTAGATTTTTTTTTCTGTTGCATAAAATGACTCCCGTAGAGGCCTAGTTTAGGAGATATAGCCATTCTAGTATTTTGAATTATTTTTCTGGTGCATAAAATGACACTCGCAGAGGCCTAGTTTAGAAGATATAGCCATTTTAGTATTTTTGGTGCATAAAATGATCCCGGCAGACGTCTAGTTTAGGAAATATAGCCGTTTTAGTATTTTGAACTTTTTTGTTTATGGTGCATAAAATGACACCCGCAGACGCTTAGTTTAGGAGATATAGCCATTTTTGTATCTTGAATTTTTTTGTTTCTGGTGCATAAAATGACCCCCACAGATTCCAAGTATAGGAGATATAGCCATTTTAGTATTTTGAATTTTTTTTTTTTTCTGGTGCATAAAATGACCCCCGCAGACGCCTTGGTTAAGAGAGATCGCTATTTTAGTATTTTGAACCTTTTTTTTCTAGTGCATAAAATAACCCCCGCAGACGCCTAGGTTAGGAGATATAGCCATTTTAATATTTTGATTTTTTTTTTCTGGTGCATAAAATGACCCCCGCAGAGTCCTAGTTTAGGAGAAATAGCCATTTTAGTGTTTTGAATTTCTTTTTTTCTGTTGCATAAAATGACCCCCGCAGACGCCTAGTTTAGGAGATATAGCCATTTTAGTATTTTGATTTTTTTTCCTGGTGCATAAAATGACGCTCGCAGACGCCTTGTTTATTAGGTATAGGAGATATAGCCATTTTGGTATTTAGATTTTTTTTTGTTGGTGCATAAAATGACCCCCGCAGACGCTAAGTTTAGGAGATATAGCTATTTTAGGGTTTTGCATTTCTTTTTTTTTGGTGCATAAAATGACCCCCGCAGACGCTTAATTTAGAAGATATAGCCATGTTAGTATTTTTGGTGCATAAAATGACCCCCGCAGACGCCTAGTTTAGGAAACATAGCCGTTTTAGTATTTTGAACTTTTTTGTTTATGGTGCATAAAATGACACCCGCAGACGCTTAGTTTAGGAAATATAGCCATTTTAGTATCTTGAATTTTTTTGTTTCTGGTGCATAAAATGACCTCCACAGATTCCAAGTATAGCAGATATAGCCATTTCAGTATTTCGAATTTTTTTCTTTCTGTAGCATAAAATGACCCCCACAGATTCCTAGTTTAGGAGATATAGCCATTTGTGTGTTTTGATTTTTTTTTTCTGGTGCATAGACGCCTAGTTTAGAAGATATAGCCATTTAAGTATTTTGAATTTTTTTTTCTGGTGCATAAAATGACCTACGCACACGCCTAGTTTAAGAGATATAGCCATTTTAGTATTTCGAATCTTTTTTTCTGGTGCATAAAATAACCCCGGGAGGCATAGTTTAGGAAATATAGCCATTTTAGTATTTAGATTTTTTTTTCTGTTGCATAAAATGACCCCCGCAGAGGCCTAGTTTAGGAGATATAGCCATTCTAGTATTTTGAATTATTTTTCTGCTGCATAAAATGACACCCGCAGAGGCCTAGTTTAGGAGATATAGCCATTTTAGTATTTAGAATTTATTTTTTCTAGTGTGTAAAAGGACCCCCGCAGTCCCCTAGTTTAGGAGATATAGCCATTTTAGTATTTTGAATTTTTTTTTTCTGGTGCATAAAATGACCCCCGCAGACCCCTAGTTTAGGAGATATAGCCATTTTAGTGTTTTGATTCTTTTTTTCTGGTGCATAAAATGACAACCGCAGACGCCTAGTTTATTAGATATAGCCATTTTAGTATTTTAGTTTAGGAGATGTAGACATTTTTGTGTTTTGAACTTCTTTTTTTCTGGTGCATAAAACGACTCCCGCAGACGCCTAGTTTAAGAGATATAGCCATTTTAGCATTTTGAACTTTTTTTTTCTGGTACATAAAATGTCCCCGCAGCCGACTAGTTTGGGAGATATACCCATTTTAGTGTTTTGAATTTCTTTTTTCTGGCGCAAAAAAATTCTCCCGCAGACGCCTAGTTTAAGAGATATATCCATTTTAGTATTTTGAACTTTTTTTTTCTGGTGCATAAGATGACTCCCGCAGACGCCTAGTTTAGGAGATATAGCCATTTTAGTATCGTGAAGTTTTTTGCTTCTGTTGCATAAAATGACCCTCGCAGACGATTAGTTTTAGAAATATAGCCATTTTAGTATTTTGAATTTTTTTTTCTGCTGCATAACATGACCCCCGCAGACGCCTAGCTTAGGAAATATAGCCATTTTAGTATCTTGAATTTTTTTGTTTCTGGTGCATAAAATGACCCCCGCAGACGCTTTGTTTTAGAAATATAGCCATTTTAGTATTTTGAACTTTTTTTTTCTGGTGCATAAGATGACCCCCGCAGACGCCTAGTTTAAGAGATATATCCAATTTAGTATTTTGAATTTTTTTTTCTGCTGCATAACATGACCCCCGCAGACGCCCGGTTTAGGGGATATAGCCATTTTAGTATTTTGAATTTTTTTTTCTGGTGCATAAAATGACCCCGGCAGACGCCTAGTTTAAGAGATATAGCTATTTTAGTATTTTGAACCTTTTTTTTCAAGTGCATAAAATAACCCCCGCAGACGCCTAGTTTAAGAGATATATCCATTTTAGTATTTTTAATTTTTTTTTCTGCGGAATAACATGACCCCCGCAGACGCCTAGTTTAGGAAATATAGCCATTTTAGTATCTTGAATTTTTTTGTTTCTGGTGCATAAAATGACCCCCGCAGACGCTGAGTTGTAGAAATATAGCCATTTTAGTATTTTGAACCTTTATTGTCAAGTGCATGAAATAACCCCCGCAGACGCCTAGTTTAGGTGACATAGCCATTTAAGTATTTTGAAATTTTTTTTCTGGTGCATAAAATGACCTACACAGACGCATAGTTTAGGAGATATAGCCATTTTAGCGTTTTGAATTTCGTTTTTTCTGGTGCACAAAATGACATTCGCAGATGCCTAGTTTATTAGATATAGCCATTTCAGTATTTTGAGTTTTTTTTGTGGTGCATAAAATGACCCCCGCAGTGGCCTAGTTTAGGAGATATAGCCATTTTAGTATTTAGGTTTTTTTTTCTGGTGAATAAAATAACCCTCGCAGACGCCTAGTTCATTAGATATAGCCATTTTAGTATTTTGAATTTTTTTTTCTGGTGCATAAAATGAACCCCGCAGAGGCCTTGTTTAGGAGATATAGCCATTTTATTATTTAGATTTTTTTTTCTGGTGCATAAAATGACTCCCGCAATGGCCTAGTTTAAGGGATATAGCGATTTTAGCATTTTGAATTTTTGTTTTTGGTGCATAAAATGACCCCGCAGGCGCCCAGTTTAGGAGATATACCCATTATAGTATTTCGAATTTTTTTCTTTCTGGAGCATAAAATGACCCCACAGATTCCTAGTTTTGGAGATATAGCCATTTGTGTGTTTTGCTTTTTTTTTCTAGTGCATAGACGCCTAGTTTAGAAGATAGAGCCATTTAAGTATTTTGAATTTTTTTTTTCTGGTGCATAAAATAACCCCCGGAGACGCCTAGTTTAGGAAATATAGCCATTTTAGTATGTTGAATTTTTTTGTTTCTGGTGCATAAAATGACCCTCGCAGACGCTTAGTTTTAGAAATATAGCCATTTTAGTATTTTGAATTTTTTTTTCTTTTGCATAAAATGACCCCTGCAGACCCATAGTTTAGGAGATGTAGACATTTTTGTGTTTTGAGTTTCTTTTTTTCTGGTGCATAAAACGACTCCCGCAGACGCCTAGTTTAAGAGATATAGCCATTTTAGCATTTTGAATTTTTTTTTCTGGTACATAAAATGTCCCCGCAGCCGCCTAGTTTAGGAGATATTACCATTTTAGTGTTTTGAATTTCTTTTTTTCTGGCCCATAAAATTTCTCCCGCAGACGCCTAGTTTAAGAGATATTTCCATTTTAGTATTTTGAACTTTTTTTTTCTGGTGCATAAGATGACCCCCGCAGACGCCAAGTTTAAGAGATATATCCATTTTAGTATTTTGAACTTTTTTTTCTGGTGCATAACATGACCCCCGCAGACGCCCAGTCTAGAGGATATAGCCATTTTAGTATATTGAATTTTTTTTGTGGTGCATAAAATGACCCCCGCAGTGGCCTTGTTTGAGAGATATAGCCATTTTAGTATTTTGAACCTTTTTTTTCAAGTGTATAAAATAACCCCCGCAGACGCCTAGTTTAGGTGACATAGCCATTTTAGTATTTTGAATTTTTATTTTTTGGTGCATTAAATGACCCCCGCAGACCGCCAGTTTATTTTTTTTTCTGGTACATAAAATGTCCCCGCAGCCGCCTAGTTTAGGAGATATTACCATTTTAGTGTTTTGAATTTCTTTTTTTCTGGCGCATAAAATTTCTCCCGCAGACGCCTAGTTTAAGAGATATTTCCATTTTAGTATTATGAACTTTTTTTTTCTGGTGCATAAGATGACCCCCGCAGACGCCAAGTTTAAGAGATATATCCATTTTAGTATTTTGAACTTTTTTTTCTGGTGCATAACATGACCCCCGCAGACGCCCAGTCTAGAGGATATAGCCATTTTAGTATATTGAATTTTTTTTGTGGTGCATAAAATGACCCCCGCAGTGGCCTTGTTTGAGAGATATAGCCATTTTAGTATTTTGAACCTTTTTTTTCAAGTGTATAAAATAACCCCCGCAGACGCCTAGTTTAGGTGACATAGCCATTTTAGTATTTTGAACCTTTTTTTTCAAGTGTATAAAATAACCTCCGCAGACGCCTAGTTTAGGAGATATAGCCATTTTAGTATTTTGGATTTCTTTTTTCTGGTGCATAAAAAGACCCCCGCAGGCGACTAGTTTAGGAGATATAGCCATTTTAGTATTTCTGATCTTTTTTTGCTGGTGCATAAAATTACCCCCGCAGACCCCTAGCTAAGGAGATACAGCCATTTTAGTGTTTTGAGTTTTTTTTCTGGGGCAAATGACCTCCGCAGACGCATAGTTTTGGATTTCTTTTTTCTGGTGCATAAAATTACCCCAGCAGACTCCTGGTTTAGGGGATATATCCATTTTAGTGTTTTGAATTTTTATTTTTTTTGTGCATAAAATGACCCCGCAGACGCCTAGTTTAGGAAATATAGCCATTCTAGTATTTTGATTTTTTTTTTTCTGGTGCATAAAATGTCAACCGCAGACTCCTAGTTTAGGGGATATACCCAGTTTAGTGTTTTGAATTTTTTTTTCTGGTGCATAAAATGACCCCCGCAGACCACTAGTTTAGGAGATATAGCCATTTTAGTATTTTGAATTTTTTTTCTGGTGAATAAAATGACCCTCGCAGACCCGCAGGAGATACTGTCATTTAAGTGCTTTGATTTTTTTTTCTGGTGAATAAAATGACCCCCGCCGATGCCTAGCTTAGGAGTTATAGACATTTAAGTGTTTTGATTTTTTTTTTCTGGTGCAAAAAATGACCCATGCAGACGCCTAGTTTAGGAGATATACCCATTTTAGTGTTTTGAATTTTTTTTTCTGGTGCATAAAATGTCAACCGCAGACTCCTAGTTTAGGGGATATACCCAGTTTAGTGTTTTGAATTTTTTTTTCTGGTGCATAAAATGACCCCCGCAGACCACTAGTTTAGGAGATATAGCCATTTTAGTATTTTGAATTTTTTTTTTCTGGTGCATACAATGAAACCCGCAGACGCCTAGTTTAGGTAATATAGCCATTTTAGTATGTTGAATTTTTATTTTTTGGTGCATAAAATGACCCCCGCAGACTTCCAGTTTAGGAGATACTACCATTTAAGTGTTTTGATTTTTTTTTCTGGGGCATAATATGACCCCCCCAGACGCCTAGTTTAGGAGATATAGCCATTTTAGCATTTAGAAGTTTTTTTTTCTGGTGCACAAAATGACCCCCGCAGACGCCTAGTTTAGGAGATGTAGCCATTTTAGTATTTTGAATTTTTATTTTTTGGTGCATTAAATGACCACCGCAGACCTCCAGTTTAGGAGATACTACCATTTAAGTGTTTTGATTTTTTTTTCTGGTGCATAATATAACCCCCCCAGCCGCCTAGTTTAGGAGATATAGCCATTTTAGTATTTTAGTTTAGGAGATGTAGACATTTTTGTGTTTTGAACTTCTTTTTTTCTGGTGCATAAAACGACTCCCGCAGACGCCTAGTTTAAGAGATATAGCCATTTTAGCATTTTGAACTTTTTTTTTCTGGTACATAAAATGTCCCCGCAGCCGACTAGTTTGGGAGATATAGCCATTTTAGTGTTTTGAATTTCTTTTTTCTGGCGCAAAAAATTTCTCCCGCAGACGCCTAGTTTAAGAGATATATCCATTTTAGTATTTTGAACTTTTTTTTTCTGGTGCATAAGATGACTCCCGCAGACGCCTAGTTTAGGAGATATAGCCATTTTAGTATCGTGAAGTTTTTTGCTTCTGTTGCATAAAATGACCCTCGCAGACGATTAGTTTTAGAAATATAGCCATTTTAGTATTTTGAATTTTTTTTTCTGCTGCATAACATGACCCCCGCAGACGCCTAGCTTAGGAAATATAGCCATTTTAGTATCTTGAATTTTTTTGTTTCTGGTGCATAAAATGACCCCCGCAGACGCTTTGTTTTAGAAATATAGCCATTTTAGTATTTTGAACTTTTTTTTTCTGGTGCATAAGATGACCCCCGCAGACGCCTAGTTTAAGAGATATATCCAATTTAGTATTTTGAATTTTTTTTTCTGCTGCATAACATGACCCCCGCAGACGCCCGGTTTAGGGGATATAGCCATTTTAGTATTTTGAATTTTTTTTTCTGGTGCATAAAATGACCCCGGCAGACGCCTAGTTTAAGAGATATAGCTATTTTAGTATTTTGAACCTTTTTTTTCAAGTGCATAAAATAACCCCCGCAGACGCCTAGTTTAAGAGATATATCCATTTTAGTATTTTTAATTTTTTTTTCTGCGGAATAACATGACCCCCGCAGACGCCTAGTTTAGGAAATATAGCCATTTTAGTATCTTGAATTTTTTTGTTTCTGGTGCATAAAATGACCCCCGCAGACGCTGAGTTGTAGAAATATAGCCATTTTAGTATTTTGAACCTTTATTGTCAAGTGCATGAAATAACCCCCGCAGACGCCTAGTTTAGGTGACATAGCCATTTAAGTATTTTGAAATTTTTTTTCTGGTGCATAAAATGACCTACACAGACGCCTAGTTTAGGAGATATAGCCATTTTAGCGTTTTGAATTTCGTTTTTTCTGGTGCACAAA
The DNA here is from genome assembly GCA_963966105.1 of Volucella zonaria. NCBI lineage: Eukaryota > Metazoa > Arthropoda > Insecta > Diptera > Syrphidae > Volucella > Volucella zonaria. The sequence goes on along the minus strand of CAWYQB010000254.1, from coordinate 1,328,012 downwards.
ATGACATTCGCAGATGCCTAGTTTATTAGATATAGCCATTTCAGTATTTTGAGTTTTTTTTGTGGTGCATAAAATGACCCCCGCAGTGGCCTAGTTTAGGAGATATAGCCATTTTAGTATTTAGGTTTTTTTTTCTGGTGAATAAAATAACCCTCGCAGACGCCTAGTTCATTAGATATAGCCATTTTAGTATTTTGAATTTTTTTTTCTGGTGCATAAAATGAACCCCGCAGAGGCCTTGTTTAGGAGATATAGCCATTTTATTATTTAGATTTTTTTTTCTGGTGCATAAAATGACTCCCGCAATGGCCTAGTTTAAGGGATATAGCGATTTTAGCATTTTGAATTTTTGTTTTTGGTGCATAAAATGACCCCGCAGGCGCCCAGTTTAGGAGATATACCCATTATAGTATTTCGAATTTTTTTCTTTCTGGAGCATAAAATGACCCCACAGATTCCTAGTTTTGGAGATATAGCCATTTGTGTGTTTTGCTTTTTTTTTCTAGTGCATAGACGCCTAGTTTAGAAGATAGAGCCATTTAAGTATTTTGAATTTTTTTTTTCTGGTGCATAAAATAACCCCCGCAGACGCCTAGTTTAGGAAATATAGCCATTTTAGTATGTTGAATTTTTTTGTTTCTGGTGCATAAAATGACCCTCGCAGACGCTTAGTTTTAGAAATATAGCCATTTTAGTATTTTGAATTTTTTTTTCTTTTGCATAAAATGACCCCTGCAGACCCATAGTTTAGGAGATGTAGACATTTTTGTGTTTTGAGTTTCTTTTTTTCTGGTGCATAAAACGACTCCCGCAGACGCCTAGTTTAAGAGATATAGCCATTTTAGCATTTTGAATTTTTTTTTCTGGTACATAAAATGTCCCCGCAGCCGCCTAGTTTAGGAGATATTACCATTTTAGTGTTTTGAATTTCTTTTTTTCTGGCCCATAAAATTTCTCCCGCAGACGCCTAGTTTAAGAGATATTTCCATTTTAGTATTTTGAACTTTTTTTTTCTGGTGCATAAGATGACCCCCGCAGACGCCAAGTTTAAGAGATATATCCATTTTAGTATTTTGAACTTTTTTTTCTGGTGCATAACATGACCCCCGCAGACGCCCAGTCTAGAGGATATAGCCATTTTAGTATATTGAATTTTTTTTGTGGTGCATAAAATGACCCCCGCAGTGGCCTTGTTTGAGAGATATAGCCATTTTAGTATTTTGAACCTTTTTTTTCAAGTGTATAAAATAACCCCCGCAGACGCCTAGTTTAGGTGACATAGCCATTTTAGTATTTTGAACCTTTTTTTTCAAGTGTATAAAATAACCCCCGCAGACGCCTAGTTTAGGAGATATAGCCATTTTAGTATTTTGGATTTCTTTTTTCTGGTGCATAAAAAGACCCCCGCAGGCGACTAGTTTAGGAGATATAGCCATTTTAGTATTTCTGATCTTTTTTTGCTGGTGCATAAAATTACCCCCGCAGACCCCTAGCTAAGGAGATACAGCCATTTTAGTGTTTTGAGTTTTTTTTCTGGGGCAAATGACCCCCGCAGACGCATAGTTTTGGATTTCTTTTTTCTGGTGCATAAAATTACCCCAGCAGACTCCTGGTTTAGGGGATATATCCATTTTAGTGTTTTGAATTTTTATTTTTTTTGTGCATAAAATGACCCCGCAGACGCCTAGTTTAGGAAATATAGCCATTCTAGTATTTTGATTTTTTTTTTTCTGGTGCATAAAATGTCAACCGCAGACTCCTAGTTTAGGGGATATACCCAGTTTAGTGTTTTGAATTTTTTTTTCTGGTGCATAAAATGACCCCCGCAGACCACTAGTTTAGGAGATATAGCCATTTTAGTATTTTGAATTTTTTTTCTGGTGAATAAAATGACCCTCGCAGACCCGCAGGAGATACTGTCATTTAAGTGCTTTGATTTTTTTTTCTGGTGAATAAAATGACCCCCGCCGATGCCTAGCTTAGGAGTTATAGACATTTAAGTGTTTTGATTTTTTTTTTCTGGTGCAAAAAATGACCCATGCAGACGCCTAGTTTAGGAGATATACCCATTTTAGTGTTTTGAATTTTTTTTTCTGGTGCATAAAATGTCAACCGCAGACTCCTAGTTTAGGGGATATACCCAGTTTAGTGTTTTGAATTTTTTTTTCTGGTGCATAAAATGACCCCCGCAGACCACTAGTTTAGGAGATATAGCCATTTTAGTATTTTGAATTTTTTTTTTCTGGTGCATACAATGAAACCCGCAGACGCCTAGTTTAGGTAATATAGCCATTTTAGTATGTTGAATTTTTATTTTTTGGTGCATAAAATGACCCCCGCAGACTTCCAGTTTAGGAGATACTACCATTTAAGTGTTTTGATTTTTTTTTCTGGGGCATAATATGACCCCCCCAGACGCCTAGTTTAGGAGATATAGCCATTTTAGCATTTAGAAGTTTTTTTTTCTGGTGCACAAAATGACCCCCGCAGACGCCTAGTTTAGGAGATGTAGCCATTTTAGTATTTTGAATTTTTATTTTTTGGTGCATTAAATGACCACCGCAGACCTCCAGTTTAGGAGATACTACCATTTAAGTGTTTTGATTTTTTTTTCTGGTGCATAATATAACCCCCCCAGCCACCTAGTTTAGGAGATATAGCCATTTTAGTATTTTGGATTTCTTTTTTCTGGTGCATAAAGTGATCCCCACGGGGGCCTAGTTTAGGAAATATGGCCATATTTGTGTTTTTTGAATTTTTTTTTCTGGTGCATAAAATGACCCACGGAGACCCCTAATTTAGGATATATAGCCATTTCAGTATTTTGAATTTTTGTGTTTCTGGTGCATAAAATGACCCCCGCAGACGTCTAGTTTAGGAGATATAGCAATTTTAGTAATTAGATTTTTTTTTTCTGGTGCATAAAATTACCCCCGCAGACGCCTAGTATAGGAAATATAGCCATTTTAGTATTTTGAATTTTTTTTTCTGGTGCATAAAATGACCCCGAAGACATCTAGTTAAGGAGGTATAGCAATTTTAATATTTTGAATTTTTTTTCTGGTGCATAAAATGACCCTCGCAGACGCTTAGTTTAGGAAATATAGCCATTTTAGTATTTTGATTTTTTTTGTTTCTGGTGCATAAAATGACCCCCGCATTCGCCTAATTTAGAAGATATAGCCATTTTAGTATTTTGAATTTTTGTGTTTCTGGTGCATAAAATAACCCCCGTACACGCCCAGTTTAGGAGATATAGCCATTGTAGGATTTCGAATTTTTTTTCTGGTGCATAAAATGACCCCCACATATTCCTAGTTTAGGAGATATAGCCATTTTGGTATTTAGATTTTTTTTTTTAGTGCATAAAATTACCCCGCAGACGCCTAGTATAGGAAATATAGCCGTTTTAGTATTTTGAATTTTTTTTTCTGGTGCATAAAATGACCTACGCAGACGCCTAGCTTAGGAGATATAGCCATTTTAGTATTTAAATTTTTTTTTCTGGTGCATAAAATGACTCCCGCAATCGCCTAGTTTAAGAGATATAGCGATTTTAGCATTTTGAATTTTTTTTTGGTGCATAAAATGACCCCCACATATTCCTAGTGTAGGAGATATAGCCATTTTGGTATTTAGATTTTTTTTTCTGGTGCATAAAATGACCCCCGCAGACGCTTAGTTTAGGAGATGTAGCCATTTCAGTATTTTGAAATTTTTTCTGGTGCATAAAATGACCCCCGCAGACGCCTAGTTTAGGTGATATAGCCATTTCAGTATTTTGAAGTTTTTTCTGGTGCATAATTTATCCCCGCAGACGCCTAGTTTAGGAGATTTAGCCATTTTAGTATTTTGGATTTTTGGTGCATAAATTGACCAACGCGAAGCCTAGTTTAGGAGATATAGCCATTTTTGTGTTTTGAAGTTTTTTCTGGTGCATAAAGTGATCCCCGCAGACGCCTAGTTTAGGAATTATGGCTATTTTAGTATTTTGAATTTTTTTTTTCTGCTGCATAAAATGACCCCCGCAGACGCCTAGTTTAGGTGATATAGCCATTTTTGTGTTTTGATCTTTTTTCTGGTGCATAAAATGACCCTCGGAGATGCCTAGTTTATTAGATATAGCCATTTCAGTATTTTGTTTTTTTTTTCTGGTGCAAAAAATGACCCACGGAGACCCCTAATTTAGGATATATAGCCATTTCAGTATTTTGAATTTTTGTGTTTCTGGTGCATAAAATGACCCCCGCAGACGTCTAGTTTAGGAGATATAGCAATTTTAGTAATTAGATTTTTTTTTTCTGGTGCATAAAATTACACCCGCAGACGCCTAGTATAGGAAATATAGCCATTTTAGTATTTTGAATTTTTTTTTCTGGTGCACAAAATGACCCCGAAGACATCTAGTTAAGGAGGTATAGCAATTTTAATATTTTGAATTTTTTTTCTGGTGCATAAAATGACCCTCGCAGACGCTTAGTTTAGGAAATATAGCCATTTTAGTATTTTGATTTTTTTTGTTTCTGGTGCATAAAATGACCCCCGCATTCGCCTAATTTAGAAGATATAGCCATTTTAGTATTTTGAATTTTTGTGTTTCTGGTGCATAAAATAACCCCCGTACACGCCCAGTTTAGGAGATATAGCCATTGCAGGATTTCGAATTTTTTTTCTGGTGCATAAAATGACCCCCACATATTCCTAGTTTAGGAGATATAGCCATTTTGGTATTTAGATTTTTTTTTCTAGTGCATAAAATTACCCCCGCAGACGCCTAGTATAGCAAATATAGCCGTTTTAGTATTTTGAATTTTTTTTTCTGGTGCATAAAATGACCTACGCAGACGCCTAGCTTAGGAGATATAGCCATTTTAGTATTTAAATTTTTTTTTCTGGTGCATAAAATGACTCCCGCAATCGCCTAGTTTAAGAGATATAGCGATTTTAGCATTTTGAATTTTTTTCTGGTGCATAAAATGACCCACGGAGACCCCTAATTTAGGATATATAGCCATTTCAGTATTTTGAATTTTTGTGTTTCTGGTGCATAAAATGACCCCCGCAGACGTCTAGTTTAGGAGATATAGCAATTTTAGTAATTAGATTTTTTTTTTCTGGTGCATAAAATTACCCCCGCAGACGCCTAGTATAGGAAATATACCCATTTTAGTATTTTCAATTTTTTTTTCTGGTGCATAAAATGACCCCGAAGACAGCTAGTTAAGGAGGTATAGCAATTTTAATATTTTGAATTTTTTTTCTGGTGCATAAAATGACCCTCGCAGACGCTTAGTTTAGGAAATATAGCCATTTTAGTATTTTGATTTTTTTTGTTTCTGGTGCATAAAATGACCCCCGCATTCGCCTAATTTAGAAGATATAGCCATTTCAGTATTTTGAATTTTTGTGTTTCTGGTGCATAAAATGACCCCCGCAGACGTCTAGTTTAGGAGATATAGCAATTTTAGTAATTAGATTTTTTTTTTCTGGTGCATAAAATTACCCCCGCAGACGCCTAGTATAGGAAATATAGCCATTTTAGTACTTTGAATTTTTTTTTCTGGTGCTTAAAATGACCCCGAAGACATCTAGTTAAGGAGGTATAGCAATTTTAATATTTTGAATTTTTTTTCTGGTGCATAAAATGACCCTCGCAGACGCTTAGTTTAGGAAATATAGCCATTTTAGCATTTTGATTTTTTTTGTTTCTGGTGCATAAAATTACCCCCGCTGACGCCTAATTTAGGAAATATGACCATTTTAGTATTTTGCATTTTTTTTTCTGGGGCATAAAATGACATCCACAGACGCCTAGTTTAGGAGATATAGTCATTTTAGTATTTTGGATTTTTGGCGCAGAAAATGACCCCCACAGACGACTCGCTTAGGAGATATAGCCAATTTAGTATTTTGAAGTTTTTTCTGGTGCATAAAATGACCCCCGCAGACGCTTAGTTTAGGAGATGTAGCCATTTCAGTATTTTGAAATTTTTTCTGGTGCATAAAATGACCCCCGCAGACGCCTAGTTTAGGTGATATAGCCATTTCAGTATTTTGAAGTTTTTTCTGGTGCATAATTTATCCCCGCAGACGCCTAGTTTAGGAGATTTAGCCATTTTAGTATTTTGGATTTTTGGTGCATAAATTGACCAACGCGAAGCCTAGTTTAGGAGATATAGCCATTTTTGTGTTTTGAAGTTTTTTCTGGTGCATAAAGTGATCCCCGCAGACGCCTAGTTTAGGAATTATGGCTATTTTAGTATTTTGAATTTTTTTTTTCTGCTGCATAAAATGGCCCCCGCAGACGCCTAGTTTAGGTGATATAGCCATTTTTGTGTTTTGATCTTTTTTTTGGTGCATAAAATGACCCTCGGAGATGCCTAGTTTATTAGATATAGCCATTTCAGTATTTTGTTTTTTTTTTCTGGTGCAAAAAATGACACCCGCGGTCGACCAGTTTAGGAGATATTGCCATTTTAGTATTTTGGATTTTTTTTTTCTGGTGCACAAAATGACCCCCGCAGACCCCTAGTTTATTAGATATAGCCGTTTTAGTATTTTGTTTTTTTTTCTTGTGCAAAAAATGACACCCGCGGCCGACCAGTTTAGGAGATATAGCCATTTTAGTATTTTGAATTTTTTTTTTTCTGGTGCATAAAATGACCCACGGAGACCCCTAATTTAGGATATATAGCCATTTCAGTATTTTGAATTTTTGTGTTTCTGGTGCATAAAATGACCCCCGCAGACGTCTAGTTTAGGAGATATAGCAATTTTAGTAATTAGATTTTTTTTTTCTGGTGCATAAAATTACCCCCGCAGACGCCTAGTATAGGAAATATAGCCATTTTAGTATTTTGAATTTTTTTTTCTGGTGCATAAAATGACCCCGAAGACATCTAGTTAAGGAGGTATAGCAATTTTAATATTTTGAATTTTTTTTCTGGTGCATAAAATGACCCCCGTACACGCCCAGTTTAGGAGATATAGCCATTGTAGGATTTCGAATTTTTTTTCTGGTGCATAAAATGACCCCCACATATTCCTAGTTTAGGAGATATAGCCATTTTGGTATTTAGATTTTTTTTTCTAGTGCATAAAATTACCCCCGCAGACGCCTAGTATAGGAAATATAGCCGTTTTAGTATTTTGAATTTTTTTTTCTGGTGCATAAAATGACCTACGCAGACGCCTAGCTTAGGAGATATAGCCATTTTAGTATTTAAATTTTTTTTTCTGGTGCATAAAATGACTCCCGCAATCGCCTAGTTTAAGAGATATAGCGATTTTAGCATTTTGAATTTTTTTTTGGTGCATAAAATGACCCCCACATATACCTAGTGTAGGAGATATAGCCATTTTGGTATTTAGATTTTTTTTTCTGGTGCATAAAATGACCCCCGCAGACGCCTAGTTTAGGAAATATTGCCGTTTTAGTATTTGGAATTTTTTTTTTCTGGTGCATAAAATGACCCCCTCAGACCACCAGTTTAGGAGATACTGCCATTTTAGTGTTTTGATTTTTTTTTCTGGTGCATAAATTGACCCCGCTGACGCCTAGTTTAGGAGATATATCCATTTTAGTACTTTTGATCTTTTTTTTCTTTTGCATAAAATTACCCCCGCTGACGCCTAATTTAGGAAATATGACCATTTTAGTATTTTGCATTTTTTGTTCTGGGGCATAAAATGACATCCACAGACGCCTAGTTTAGGAGATATAGTCATTTTAGTATTTTGGATTTTTGGCGCAGAAAATGACCCCCACAGACGACTCGCTTAGGAGATATAGCCAATTTACTATTTTGAAGTTTTTTCTGGTGCATAAAATGACCCCCGCAGACTTCCAGTTTAGGAGATACTACCATTTAAGTGTTTTGATTTTTTTTTCTGGTGCATAATATGACCCCCCCAGACGCCTAGTTTAGGAGATATAGCCATTTTAGCATTCAGAAGTTTCTTTTCTGGTGCACAAAATGACCCCCGCAGACGCCTAGTTTAGGAGATGTAGCCATTTTAGTATTTTGAATTTTTATTTTTTGGTGCACTAAATGACCACCGCAGACCTCCAGTTTAGGAGATACTACCATTTAAGTGTTTTGATTTTTTTTTCTGGTGCATAATATAACCCCCCCAGACGCCTAGTTTAGGAGATATAGCCATTTTAGTATTTTGGATTTCTTTTTTCTGGTGGATAAAATGACCCCCGGAGACCCCCAGTTTAGGAGATATCACCATTTTAGTATTTTGAATTTTTTTTTTCTGGTGCATAAAATGACCACCTCAGACCACCAGTTTAGGAGATACTGCCATTTTAGTGTTTTGATTTTTTTTTCTGGTGCATAAATTGACCCCGCTGACGCCTAGTTTAGGAGATATATCCATTTTAGTATTTTTGATCTTTTTTTTCTTTTGCATAAAATTACCCCCGCTGACGCCTAATTTAGGAAATATGACCATTTTAGTATTTTGCATTTTTTTTTCTGGGGCATAAAATGACATCCACAGACGCCTAGTTTAGGAGATATAGTCATTTTAGTATTTTAGATTTTTGGCGCAGAAAATGACCCCCACAGACGACTCGCTTAGGAGATATAGCCAATTTAGTATTTTGAAGTTTTTTCTGGTGCATAAAATGACCCCCGCAGACGCTTAGTTTAGGAGATGTAGCCATTTCAGTATTTTGAAATTTTTTCTGGTGCATAAAATGACCCCCGCAGACGCCTAGTTTAGGTGATATAGCCATTTCAGTATTTTGAAGTTTTTTCTGGTGCATAATTTATCCCCGCAGACGCCTAGTTTAGGAGATTTAGCCATTTTAGTATTTTGGATTTTTGGTGCATAAATTGACCAACGCGAAGCCTAGTTTAGGAGATATAGCCATTTTTGTGTTTTGTAGTTTTTTCTGGTGCATAAAGTGATCCCCGCAGACGCCTAGTTTAGGAATTATGGCTATTTTAGTATTTTGAATTTTTTTTTTCTGCTGCATAAAATGACCCCCGCAGACGCCTAGTTTAGGTGATATAGCCATTTTTGTGTTTTGGTCTTTTTTTTGGTGCATAAAATGACCCTCGGAGATGCCTAGTTTATTAGATATTGCCATTTTAGTATTTTGGATTTTTTTTTTCTGGTGCAGAAAATGACCCCCGCAGACCCCTAGTTTATTAGATATAGCCGTTTTAGTATTTTGTTTTTTTTTTCTTGTGCAAAAAATGACACCCGCGGCCGACCGGTTTAGGAGATATAGCCATTTTAGTATTTTGAATTTTTTTTTTTCTGGTGCATAAAATGACCCACGGAGACCCCTAATTTAGGATATATAGCCATTTCAGTATTTTGAATTTTTGTGTTTCTGGTGCATAAAATGACCCCCGCAGACGTCTAGTTTAGGAGATATAGCAATTTTAGTAATTAGATTTTTTTTTTCTGGTGCATAAAATTACCCCCGCAGACGCCTAGTATAGGAAATATAGCCATTTTAGTATTTTGAATTTTTTTTTCTGGTGCATAAAATGACCCCGAAGACATCTAGCTAAGGAGGTATAGCAATTTTAATATTTTGAATTTTTTTTCTGGTGCATAAAATGACCCCCGTACACGCCCAGTTTAGGAGATATAGCCATTGTAGGATTTCGAATTTTTTTTCTGGTGCATAAAATGACCCCCACATATTCCTAGTTTAGGAGATATAGCCATTTTGGTATTTAGATTTTTTTTTCTAGTGCATAAAATTACCCCCGCAGACGCCTAGTATAGGAAATACAGCCGTTTTAGTATTTTGAATTTTTTTTTCTGGTGCATAAAATGACCTACGCAGACGCCTAGCTTAGGAGATATAGCCATTTTAGTATTTAAATTTTTTTTTCTGGTGCATAAAATGACTCCCGCAATCGCCTAGTTTAAGAGATATAGCGATTTTAGCATTTTTAATTTTTTTTTGGTGCATAAAATGACCCCCACATATACCTAGTGTAGGAGATATAGCCATTTTGGTATTTAGATTTTTTTTTCTGGTGCATAAAATGACCCCCGCAGACGCCTAGTTTAGGAAATATTGCCGTTTTAGTATTTGGAATTTTTTTTTTCTGGTGCATAAAATGACCCCCTCAGACCACCAGTTTAGGAGATACTGCCATTTTAGTGTTTTGATTTTTTTTTCTGGTGCATAAATTGACCCCGCTGACGCCTAGTTTAGGAGATATATCCATTTTAGTACTTTTGATCTTTTTTTTCTTTTGCATAAAATTACTCCCGCTGACGCCTAATTTAGGAAATATGACCATTTTAGTATTTTGCATTTTTTTTTCTGGGGCATAAAATGACATCCACAGACGCCTAGTTTAGGAGATATAGTCATTTTAGTATTTTGGATTTTTGGCGCAGAAAATGACCCCCACAGACGACTCGCTTAGGAGATATAGCCAATTTACTATTTTGAAGTTTTTTCTGGTGCATAAAATGACCCCCGCAGACTTCCAGTTTAGGAGATACTATCATTTAAGTGTTTTGATTTTTTTTTCTGGTGCATAATATGACCCCCCCAGACGCCTAGTTTAGGAGATATAGATATTTTAGCATTCAGAAGTTTCTTTTCTGGTGCACAAAATGACCCCCGCAGACGCCTAGTTTAGGAGATGTAGCCATTTTAGTATTTTGAATTTTTATTTTTTGGTGCACTAAATGACCACCGCAGACCTCCAGTTTAGGAGATACTACCATTTAAGTGTTTTGATTTTTTTTTCTGGTGCATAATATAACCCCCCCAGACGCCTAGTTTAGGAGATATAGCCATTTTAGTATTTTGGATTTCTTTTTTCTGGTGGATAAAATGACCCCCGGAGACCCCCAGTTTAGGAGATATCACCATTTTAGTATTTTGAATTTTTTTTTTCTGGTGCATAAAATGACCACCTCAGACCACCAGTTTAGGAGATACTGCCATTTTAGTGTTTTGATTTTTTTTTCTGGTGCATAAATTGACCCCGCTGACGCCTAGTTTAGGAGATATATCCATTTTAGTATTTTTGACCTTTTTTTTCTTTTGCATAAAATTACCCCCGCTGACGCCTAATTTAGGAAATATGACCATTTTAGTATTTTGCATTTTTTTTTCTGGGGCATAAAATGACATCCACAGACGCCTAGTTTAGGAGATATAGTCATTTTAGTATTTTGGATTTTTGGCGCAGAAAATGACCCCCACAGACGACTCGCTTAGGAGATATAGCCAATTTAGTATTTTGAAGTTTTTTCTGGTGCATAAAATGACCCCCGCAGACGCTTAGTTTAGGAGATGTAGCCATTTCAGTATTTTGAAATTTTTTCTGGTGCATAAAATGACCCCCGCAGACGCCTAGTTTAGGTGATATAGCCATTTCAGTATTTTGAAGTTTTTTTCTGGTGCATAATTTATCCCCGCAGACGCCTAGTTTAGGAGATTTAGCCATTTTAGTATTTTGGATTTTTGGTGCATAAATTGACCAACGCGAAGCCTAGTTTAGGAGATATAGCCATTTTTGTGTTTTGAAGTTTTTTCTGGTGCATAAAGTGATCCCCGCAGACGCCTAGTTTAGGAATTATGGCTATTTTAGTATTTTGAATTTTTTTTTTCTGCTGCATAAAATGACCCCCGCAGACGCCTAGTTTAGGTGATATAGCCATTTTTGTGTTTTGATCTTTTTTTTGGTGCATAAAATGACCCTCGGAGATGCCTAGTTTATTAGATATAGCCATTTCAGTATTTTGTTTTTTTTTTCTGGTGCAAAAAATGACACCCGCGGTCGACCAGTTTAGGAGATATTGCCATTTTAGTATTTTGGATTTTTTTTTTCTGGTGCACAAAATGACCCCCGCAGACCCCTAGTTTATTAGATATAGCCGTTTTAGTATTTTGTTTTTTTTTCTTGTGCAAAAAATGACACCCGCGGCCGACCAGTTTAGGAGATATAGCCATTTTAGTATTTAAATTTTTTTTTCTGGTGCATAAAATGACTCCCGCAATCGCCTAGTTTAAGAGATATAGCGATTTTAGCATTTTGACTTTTTTTTTGGTGCATAAACTGACCCCCACATATTCCTAGTGTAGGAGATATAGCCATTTTGGTATCTAGATTTTTTTTTCTGGTGCATAAAATGACCCCCGCAGACGCCTAGTTTAGGAAATATTGCCGTTTTAGTATTTTGAATTTTTTTTTTCTGGTGCATAAAATGACCCCCTCAGACCACCAGTTTAGGAGATACTGCCATTTTAGTGTTTTGATTTTTTTTTCTGGTGCATAAAATGACTCCCGCAATCGCCTAGTTTAGGAGATATAGCCATTTTAGTATGTAGATATTTTTTTTCTGGTGCATAAAATGACTCCCGCAATCGCCTAGTTTAAGAGATATAGCGATTTTAGCATTTTGAATTTTTTTTTTGGTGCACAACATGACCCCCGCAGACGCCTAGTTTAGGAGATATAGCCATTTTAGCATTTAGAAGTTTTTTTTTCGGGTGCATAAAATGACTCCCGCAGACGCCTAGTTTAAGAGATATTGCCATTTTAGTATTTTGGATTTCTTTTTTTCTGGTGCATAAAATGAAACTCGGAGACCCCCAGTTTAGGAGATATAGCCATTTAAGTATTTTGGATTTCTTTTTTCTGGTGGATAAAATGACCCCCGGAGACCCCCAGTTTAGGAGATATCACCATTTTAGTATTTTGAATTTTTTTTTTCTGGTGCATAAAATGTCCCCCTCAGACCACCAGTTTAGGAGATACTGCCATTTTAGTGTTTTGATTTTTTTTTCTGGTGCATAAATTGACCCCGCTGACGCCTAGTTTAGGAGATATATCCATTTTAGTATTTTTGATCTTTTTTTTCTTTTGCATAAAATTACCCCCGCTGACGCCTAATTTAGGAAATATGACCATTTTAGTATTTTGCATTTTTTTTTTCTGGGGCATAAAATGACATCCACAGACGCCTAGTTTAGGAGATATAGTCATTTTAGTATTTTGAAGTTTTTTCTGGTGCATAATTTATCCCCGCACACGCCTAGTTTAGGAGATTTAGCCATTTTAGTATTTTGGATTTTTGGTGCATAAATTGAAAAACGCGAAGCCTAGTTTAGGAGATATAGCCATTTTTGTGTTTTGAAGTTTTTTCTGGTGCACAAAGTGATCCCCGCAGGCGCCTAGTTTAGGAATTATGGCTATTTTAGTATTTTGAATTTTTTTTTTCTGCTGCATAAAATGACCCCCGCAGACGCCTAGTTTAGGTGATATGGCCATTTTTGTGTTTTGATCTTTTTTCTGGTGCATAAAATGACCCTCGGAGATGCCTAGTTTATTAGATATAGCCATTTCAGTATTTTGTTTTTTTTTCTGGTGCAAAAAATGACACCCGCGGTCGACCAGGTTAGGAGATATTGCCATTTTAGTATTTTGGATTTTTTTTTTCTGGTGCACAAAATGACCCCCGCAGACCCCTAGTTTATTAGATATAGCCGTTTTAGTATTTTGTTTTTTTTCTTGTGCAAAAAATGACACCCGCGGCCGACCAGTTTAGGAGATATAGCCATTTTAGTATTTTGAATTTTTTTTTTTTCTGGTGCATAAAATGACCCACGGAGACCCCTAATTTAGGATATATAGCCATTTCAGTATTTTGAATTTTTGTGTTTCTGGTGCATAAAATGACCCCCGCAGACGTCTAGTTTAGGAGATATAGCAATTTTAGTATTTTGAATTTTTGTGTTTCTGGTGCATAAAATGACCCCCGTACACGCCCAGTTTAGGAGATATAGCCATTGTAGGATTTCGAATTTTTTTTCTGGTGCATAAAATGACCCCCACATATTCCTAGTTTAGGAGATATAGCCATTTTGGTATTTAGATTTTTTTTTCTAGTGCATAAAATTACCCCCGCAGACGCCTAGTATAGGAAATATAGCCGTTTTAGTATTTTGAATTTTTTTTTCTGGTGCATAAAATGACCTACGCAGACGCCTAGCTTAGGAGATATAGCCATTTTAGTATTTAAATTTTTTTTTCTGGTGCATAAAATGACTCCCGCAATCGCCTAGTTTAAGAGATATAGCGATTTTAGCATTTTGAATTTTTTTTTTGGTGCACAACATGACCCCGCAGACGCCTAGTTTATGAGATATAGCCATTTGAGTATTTTGAATTTTTTTTTTCTGCTGCATAAAATGTCCCCGCAGCCGCCTAGTTTAGGAGATATAGCCATTTTAGTGTTTTGAATTTCTTTTTTTCTGGCGCATAAAATTTCTCTCGCAGACGCCTAGCGTAAGAGATATATCCATTTTAGTATTTTGAACCTTTTTTACTGGTGCATAAGATGACCCCCGCAGACGCCTAGTTTAAGAGATATATCCATTTTAGTATTTCTAATTTTTTTTTCTGCTGCAGAAAATGACCCCCGCAGACGACAGTTTAGGAGATACTACCATTTAAGTGTTTTGATTTTTTTTTCTGGTGCATAATATAACCCCCCCAGACGCCTAGTTTAGGAGATATAGCCATTTTAGTATTTTGGATTTCTTTTTTCTGGTGCATAAAATGACCCCCGCAGACCCACAGTATAGGAGATATCACCATTTTAGTACTTTGATTTTTTTTCTGGTGCATAAAATGACCCCCGCAGACGCCTAGTTTAGGAGATATAGCCATTTTAGCATTTAGAAGTTTTTTTTTCGGGTGCATAAAATGACTCCCGCAGACGCCTAGTTTAAGAGATATTGCCATTTTAGTATTTTGGATTTCTTTTTTTCTGGTGCATAAAATGAAACTCGGAGACCCCCAGTTTAGAAGATATAGCCATTTAAGTATTTTGGATTTCTTTTTTCTGGTGGATAAAATGACCCCCGGAGACCCCCAGTTTAGGAGATATCACCATTTTAGTATTTTGAATTTTTTTTTTCTGGTGCATAAAATGACCCCCTCAGACCACCAGTTTAGGAGATACTGCCATTTTAGTGTTTTGATTTTTTTTTCTGGTGCATAAATTGACCCCGCTGACGCCTAGTTTAGGAGATATATCCATTTTAGTATTTTTGATCTTTTTTTTCTTTTGCATAAAATTACCCCCGCTGACGCCTAATTTAGGAAATATGACCATTTTAGTATTTTGCATTTTTTTTTCTGGGGCATAAAATGACATCCACAGACGCCTAGTTTAGGAGATATAGTCATTTTAGTATTTTGGATTTTTGGCGCAGTAAATGACCCCCACAGACGACTCGCTTAGGAGATATAGCCAATTTAGTATTTTTAAGTTTTTTCTGGTGCATAAAATGACCCCCGCAGACGCCTAGTTTAGGAGATGTAGCCATTTCAGTATTTTGAAGTTTTTTCTGGTGCATAAAATGACCCCCGCAGACGCCTAGTTTAGGTGATATAGCCATTTCAGTATTTTGAAGTTTTATCTGGTGCATAATTTATCCCCGCAGACGCCTAGTTTAGGAGATTTAGCCATTTTAGTATTTTGGATTTTTGGTGTATAAATTGACCAACGCGAAGCCTAGTTTAGGAGATATAGCCATTTTTGTGTTTTGAAGTTTTTTCTGGTGCATAAAGTGATCCCCGCAGACGCCTAGTTTAGGAATTATGGCTATTTTAGTATTTTGAATTTTTTTTTTCTGCTGCATAAAATGACCCCCGCAGACGCCTAGTTTAGGTGATATAGCCATTTTAGTATTTTGGATTTTTTTTTTCTGGTGCACAAAATGACCCCCGCAGACCCCTAGTTTATTAGATATAGCCGTTTTAGTATTTAGTTTTTTTTCTTGTGCAAAAAATGACACCCGCGGCCGACCAGTTTAGGAGATATAGCCATTTTAGTATTTTGAATTTTTTTTTTTTCTGGTGCATAAAATGACTCACGGAGACCCCTAATTTAGGATATATAGCCATTTCAGTATTTTGAATTTTTGTGTTTCTGGTGCATAAAATGACTCCCGCAGACGTCTAGTTTAGGAGATATAGCAATTTTAGTATTTAGATTTTTTTTTTTCTGGTGCATAAAATTACCCCCGCAGACGCCTAGTATAGGAAATATAGCCATTTTAGTATTTTGAATTTTTTTTTCTGGTGCATAAAATGACCCCGAAGACATCTAGTTAAGGAGGTATAGCAATTTTAATATTTTGAATTTTTTTTCTGGTGCATAAAATGACCCTCGCAGACGCTTAGTTTAGGAAATATAGCCATTTTAGTATTTTGATTTTTTTTGTTTCTGGTGCATAAAATGACCCCCGCATTCGCCTAATTTAGAAGATATAGCCATTTTAGTATTTTGAATTTTTGTATTTCTGGTGCACAAAATGACCCCCGTACACGCCCAGTTTAGGAGATATAGCCATTGTAGGATTTCGAATTTTTTTTCTGGTGCATAAAATGACCCCCACATATTCCTAGTTTAGGAGATATAGCCATTTTGGTATTTCGATTTTTTTTTGTAGTGCATAAAATTACCCCCGCAGACGCCTAGTATAGGAAATATAGCCGTTTAAGTATTTTGAATTTTTTTTTCTGGTGCATAAAATGACCTAAGCATTTTGAATTTTTTTTTGGTGCATAAAATGACCCCCACATATTCCTAGTGTAGGAGATATAGCCATTTTGGTATTTAGATTTTTTTTTCTGGTGCATAAAATGACCCCCGCACACGCCTAGTTTAGGAAATATTGCCGTTTTAGTATTTTGAATTTTTTTTTTCTGGTGCATAAAATGACCCCCTCAGACCACCAGTTTAGGAGATACTGCCATTTTAGTGTTTTGATTTTTTTTTCTGGTGCATAAATTGACTCCCGCAGACGCCTAATTTATGAGATATAGCCAGTTTAGTGTTTTGAATTTCTTTTTTTCTGGCACATAAAATTTCTCCCGCAGACGCCTAGTTTAAGAGATATATCCATTTTAGTATTTTGAACTTTTTTTTCTGCTGCATAAAATGTCCCCGCAGCCGCCAAGTTTAGGAGATATAGCCATTTTAGTGTTTTGAATTTCTTTTTTTCTGGCGCATAAAATTTCTCTCGCAGACGCCTAGTTTAAGGGATATATCCATTTTAGTATTTTGAATTTTTTTTTCTGGTGCATAAAATGACCTACGCAGATGCCTAGTTTAGGAGATATAGCCATTTTAGTATGTAGATATATTTTTTCTGGTGCATAAAATGACTCCCGCAATTGCCTAGTTTAAGAGATATAGCGATTTTAGCATTTTGAACTTTTTTTTTTGCTGCATAACATGACCCCCGCAGACGCCCAGTTTCGGAGCCATTTTAGTATTTTGAATTTTTTTTTCTGGTGCATAAAATGAACTACACAGACGCCTAGTCTAGGAGATATTGCCATTTTAGTGTTTTGAATTTCTTTTTTTCTGGTGCATAAAATGACGCTCGCAGACGCCTAGTTTATAAGATATAGCCATTTTGGTATTTTGAATTTTTTTTGTGGTGCATAAAATGACCCCCGCAGGGGTAAAGTTTAGGAGATATAGCCATTTTAGTATTTAGATTTTTTTTTCTGGTGCACAAAGTGACCCCCGCAGATGCCCAGTTTAGGAGATATAGCCATTTTAGTATTTAGATTTTTTTTTTCTAGTGTTTTAGTATTTAGATTTTTTTTTCTGGTGCACAAAATGACCCCCGCAGATGCCTAGTTGAGGAGATATAGCCATTTTAGTATTTAAATTTTTTTTTCTAGTGTGTAAAATGACCCCCGCGGAGCCTTAGTTTAGGAGATATAGCCATTTTAGTATTTTGAACTTTTGTTTTCTGGTGCAGAAAATGACCCCCGCAGACGCTTAGTTTAGGAAATAAAGCCATTTTATTATTTTGAATTTTTTTGTTTCTGGTGCATAAAATGACCCCCACAGGGACCTAGCTTAAGAGATATAGCCATTTTAGTATTTTGAACTTTTGTTTTCTGGTGCATAAAATGACCCCCGCAGACGCTTAGTTTAGGAAATAAAGCCATTTTAGTATTTTGAATTTTTTTGTTTCTGGTGCATAAAATGACCCCCGCAGGCGCCTAGTTTAGGAGATATAGCCATTTTAGTATTTTAAACTTTTTGTTTCTGGTGCATAAAACGACCCCCACAGAGGCCTAGTTTAAGAGATATATCCATTTTAGTATTTTGAATTTTTTTTTCTGCTGCATTACATGACCCCCGCAGACGCCTAGTTTAGGACATATAGCCATTTTAGTATTTTGAATTTTTTTGTTTCTGGTGCATAAAATGACCCCGGCAGACGCCTAGTTTAAGAGATATAGCTATTTTAGTATTTTTAACCTTTTTTTCTAGTGCTTAAAATAATCCACGCAGACGCCTAGTTTAGGTGACTTAGCCATTTTAGTATTTTGAACTCTTTTTTCTGCTGCATAACATGACCCCAGCAGACGCCCAGTTTAGGAGATATAGCCATTTTAGTATTTTGAATTTTTTTTTCTGGTGCATAAAATGACCTACGCTGACGCCTAGTCTAGGAGATATTGTCATTTTAGTGTTTTGAATTTCTTTTTTTCTGGTGCATAAAATGACGCTCGCAGACGCCTAGTTTATTAGATATAGCCATTTTGGTATTTTGAATTTTTTTTGTGGTGCATAAAATGACCCCCGCAGGGGCCTAGTTTTGGAGATATAGCCATTTTAGTATTTAGATTTTTTTTTCTGGTGCACAAAATGACCCCCGCAGATGCCTAGTTTAGGAGATATAGCCATTTTAGTATTTAGATTTTTTTTTTCTAGTGTTTTAGTATTTAGATTTTTTTTCTGGTGCACAAAATGACCCCCGCAGATGCCTAGTTTAGGAGATATAGCCATTTTAGTATTTAGATTTTTTTTTTCTAGTGTGTAAAATGACCCCCGCAGAGCCCTAGTTTAGGAGATATAGCCATTTTAGTATTTTGAACTTTTGTTTTCTGGTGTAGAAAATGACCCCCGCAGACGCTTAGTGCAGGAAATATAGCCATTTTAGTATTTAGATATTTTTTTTCTGGTGCATAAAATGACTCCCGCAATCGCCTAGTTTAAGAGATATAGCGATTTTAGCATTTTGAATTTTTGTTTTGGTGCATAAAATGACCCCGCAGACGCCTAGTTTAGGAGATATAGCCATTTTTGTGTTTTGATTTTTTTTCCTGGTGCATAAAATGACTCCCGCAGACGCCTAGTTTATGAGATATAGCCATTTTAGTGTTTTGAATTTCTTTTTTTCTGGCGCATAAAATTTCTCCCGCAGACGCCTAGCTTAAGAGATATATCCATTTTAGTATTTTGAATTTTTTTTCTGCTGCATAAAATGTCCCCGCAGCCGCCAAGTTTAGGAGATATAGCCATTTTAGTGTTTTGAATTTCTTTTTTTCTGGCGTATAAAATTTCTCTCGCAGACGCCTAGTTTTAGAGATATATCCATTTTAGTATTTTGAACTTTTTTTTCTGGTGCACAAGAAGACCCCCGCAGGCGCCTAGTTTAAGAGATATATCCATTTTAGAATTTTGAACTTTTTTTTTCTTTTGCTTAAAATGACCCCCGCAGACGCCTAGTTTAGGTGACATAGCCACTTTAGTATTTTGATTTTTTTTTTCTAGTGCTTAAAATAACCCCCGCAGACGCCTAGTTTAGGTGACATAGATATTTTAGTATTTCGAATTTTTTTTTTCTGCTGCATAACATGAAACCCGCAGACGCCCAGTTTAGGAGATATTGACATTTTAGTATTTTGAATTTTTTTTTCTGGTGCATAAAATGACCTACGCAGATGCCTAGTTTAGGAGATATAGCCATTTTAGTATTTTGATATTTTTTTTCTGGTGCATAAAACGACTCCCGCAATCGCCTAGTTTAAGAGATATAGCGATTTTAGCATTTCGAACTTTTTTTTTTGGTGCATAAAATGACCCCGAATCCGCCTAGTTTAGGAGATATAGCCATTTTAGTATTTTGAACTTTTTTTTTTTGGTGTATAAAATGACCCCCGCAGACGCTTAGTTTTAGAAATATAGCCATTTCAGTATCTTGAATTTTTTTGTTTCTGGTGCATAAAATGACCTCCGCAGACGGTTAGTTTTAGAAATATAGCCATTTTAGTATGTTGAATTTTTTTGTTTCTGGTGCATAAAATGACCCCGGCAGACGTCTAGTTTAAGAGATATAGCTATTTTAGTATTTTGAACCTTTTTTTTCAAGTGCATAAAATAACCCCCGCAGACGCCTAGTTTAGGAGATATAGCCATTTTAGTGTTTTGAATGTTTTTTTTCTGGTGCATAAAATGACCCCCGCAGACGACTAGTTTAGGAGATATAGATATTTTAGTGTTTTGAATTTTTTTTTCTGGTGCATAAAATGACCCCCGCAAACGGATAGCTAAGGAGATATAGCCATTTTAGTGGTTGAATTTTTTTGTTTCTGATTTTGAAATTTTTTTTTTCGGGTGCATAATATGACCCCAGCAGACCCCTAGTTGAGGAGATGTAGCCATTTTAGTGTTTTGAATGTTTTTTTTCTGGTGCATAATATGGCCCACGCAGACGCCAAGCTAAGGAGATATAGCCATTTTAGTGTTTGTTTTTTTTTTTCTGGTGCATAAAATGACTCCTGCAGACGCCTAGTGTAGGGGATATAGCCATTTTAGTGTTTTAAATGTTTTTTTTCTGATGCATAATATAACCCCAGGGGACCACTAGTTGAGGCGATATAGCCATTTTAGTGTTTTGAATGTTTTTTTTCTGGTGCATAAAATGACCCCCGCAGACGCCTAACTAAGGAGATATAGCCATATTAGTGGTTGGATTTTTTTCTTTCTGATTTTGAAAATTTTTTTTTCGGGTGCATAAAATGACCCCCGCAGACCGCTAGTTTAGGGGATATAGCCATTTTAGTGTTTTGAATGTTTTTTTTCTGGTGCATAATATGACCCCAGCAGACCCCTAGTCGAGGAGATGTAGCCATTTTAGTGTTTTGAAAGCTTTTTTTCTTTTGCATAATATAACCCCAGCAGACCCCTAGTTGAGAATATATAGCCATTTTAGTGTTTTGAATGTCTTTTTTCTGGTGCATAATATGACCCCCGCAGACGACTAGTTTAGGAGACATAGATATTTTAGTGTTTTGAGCAATTTTTCTGATGCATAAAATGACCCTCGCAGACGACTAGTTTAGGAGATATTGATATTTTAGTGTTTTGAATTTTTTTTTCTAATGCATAAAATGACCCACGCAGGCGCCTATTTTAGGGGATATAGCCATTTTAGTGTTTTGAATGTTGTTTTTCTGACCCCCGCAGACGACTAGTTTAGGAAATATTGCCCATTTAGTGTTTTGAATGTTTTTTTTCTGGTGCATAATATAACCCCAGCAGATCCCTAGTTGAGAATATATAGCCATTTTAGTGTTTTGAATTTTTTTTTTTCTGGTGCATTATATGACTCCCGGAGACCACCAGTTTAGGAGATATAGATATTTTAGTGTTTTGAATTTTTTTTTCTGGTGCATGAAATGACACCCGCAGACGACTGGTTTAGGGGATATTGTCGTTTTATGGTTTTGGATTGTCTTTTTCCTGCTGCGAAAAATAACCCCCGCAGACGCTTAGTTTAGGGGATATGGCCATTTTAGTGTTTTGAAAGTTTTTTTTCTTTTGCATAATATAACCCCAGCACACCACTAGTTGAGAATATATAGCCATTTTAGTGTTTTGAATGTCTTTTTTCTGATGCATAAAATGACCCCAGCAGACCCCTAGTTTAGGAGATGTAGCCATTTTAGTGTTTTAAATGTTTTTTTTCTGATGCATAATATAACCCCAGCAGACCACTAGTTGAGGCGATATAGCCATTTTAGTGTTTTGAATGTTTTTTTTCTGGTGCATAATATGACCGCGCAGACGCCTAGCTTAGGAGATATAGCCATTTTAGTGTTTTGAATTTCTTTTTTTCTGGCGCATAAAATTTCTCCCGCAGACGCCTATTTTAAGAGATATATCCATTTTAGTAGTTTGAACTTTTTTTTTTCTGGTGCATAAAATGATCCCCGCAGACGCCTAGTTTAGGAAATACAGCCATTTTAGTATCTTGAATTTTTTTGTTTCTGGTGCATTAAATGACCCCCGCAGACGCTTAGTTTTAGAAATATAGCCATTTCAGTATCTTGAATTTTTTTGTTTCTGGTGCATAAAATGACCTCCGCAGACGCTTAGTTTTAGAAATATAGCCATTTTAGTATTTTGAATTTTTTTGTTTCTGGTGCATAAAATGACTCCCGCAGACGCTTAGTTTTAGCAATATAGCCATTTCAGTATCTTGAATTTTTTTGTTTCTGGTGCATAAAATGAACTCCGCAGACGGTTAGTTTTAGAAATATAGCCATTTTAGTATTTTGAATTTTTTTTCTGTTGCATAACATGACCCCGCAGACGCCTAGTTTAGGAAATATAGAAATTTTAGTATCTTGAATTTTTTTGTTTCTGGTGCATAAAATGACCCCCGCAGACGCTTAGTTTTAGAAATATAGCCATTTTAGTATTGTGAATTTTTTTTTCTGCTGCATAACATGACCCCCGCTGACGCCTAGTTTAGGAAATCTAGAAATTTTAGTTTCTTGAATTTTTTTGTTTCTGGTGCATAAAATGACCCCCGCAGACGCTTAGTTTTAGAAATATAGCCATTTTAGTATTTTGAATTTTTTTGTGTCTGGTGCATAAAATGACCCCGGCCGACGCCTAGTTTAAGAGCTATAGCTATTTTAGTATTTTGAACCTTTTTTTTCAAGTGCATAAAACAACCTCCGCAGACGCCTAGTTTAGGTGACATAGCCATTTTAGTATTTTGAATTTTTTTTTCTGCTGCATAACATGACCCCCGCAGACGCCCAGTTTAGGGGATATAGCCAATTTAGTATTTTTAATTTTTTTTGTGGTGCATAAAATGACCCCCGCAGTGGCCTAGTTTAGGAGATATAGCCATTTTAGTATTTAGATTTTTTTTTTCTGGTGTGTAAAAGGACACCCGCAGACCCCTAGTTTAGGAGATGTAGTCATTTTAGTATTTACATTTTTTTTTCTGGTGCATAAAAAGACCCCCGCAGACGCCTAGTCTAGGAGATATAGCCATTTTAGTATTTAGGATTTTTTTTTTCTAGGGTGTAAAAGGACCCCCGCAGACCCCTTGTTTAGGAGATATAGCCAATTTATTATTTTGAATTTTTTTTCTGGTGCGTAAAATTACCCTCGCAGACACCTAGTTCATTAGATATAGCCATTTTTGTATTTTGAATTTTTTTTTTCCTGCTGCATAAAATGACCACCGCAGACGCTTAATTTAGGAAACAGAGCCATTTTAGTATCTTGAATTTTTTTATTTCTGGTGCATAAAATGACACCCACAGATTAAGAGTTTAGGAGATATAGCCATTTTAGTATTTTGAATTTCTTTTTTTCTGGTGCATAAAATGACCCCCGCAGACGCTTAATTTAGGAAATATAGCCATTTTAGTATCTTGAATTTTTTTGTTTCTGGTGCATAAAATGACCCCCACAGATTCCAAGTTTAGGAGATATAGCCATTTTGGTATTTAGATTTTTTTTTTCTGGTGCATAAAATGACCCCCGCAGACGCTTAGTTTAGGAGATATAGCCATTTTAGGGTTTTGAATTTCTTTTTTTCTGGTTCATAAAATGACCCCCGCAGACGCTTAATTTAGGAAATATAGCCATTTTAGTATCTTGAACTTTTTTGTTTCTGGTGCGTAAAATGACCCCTACAGATTCCAAGTTTAGGAGATATAGCCATTTTGGTATTTAAATTCTTTTTTCTGGAGCATAAAATGACCCCCGCAGACGCTTAGTTTAGGAAATATAGCCATTTTAGTATCTTGAATTTTTTTGTTTCTGGTGCGTAAAATGACCCCCACAGATTCCAAGTTTAGGAGATATAGCCATTTTGGTATTTAGATTTTTTTTTTCTGGTGCATAAAATGACCCCCGCAGACGCTTAGTTTAGGAGATATAGCCATTTTAGGGTTTTGAATTTATTTTTTTCTGGTGCATAAAATGACCCCCGCTGACGCTTAATTTAGAAGATATAGCCATTTTAGTATTTTGAATTATTTTTTCTGGTGCATAAAATGACCTACGCAGACGCCTAGTTTAGGAGATATAGCCATTTTAGTGTTTTGAATTTCTTTTTTTCTGGTGCATAAAATGACCCCCGCAGACGCTTAATTTAGGAAATATAGCCATTTTAGTATCTTGAATTTTCTTGTTTCTGGTGCATAAAATGACCCCCAAAGATTCCAAGTTTAGGAGATATAGCCATTTTGGTTTTTAGATTTTTTTTTCTGTTGCATAACATGACCCCGCAGACGCCTAGTTTAGGAAATCTAGAAATTTTAGTTTCTTGAATTTTTTTGTTTCTGGTGCATAAAATGACCCCCGCAGACGCTTAGTTTTAGAAATATAGCCATTTTAGTATTTTGAATTTTTTTGTGTCTGGTGCATAAAATGACCCCGGCCGACGCCTAGTTTAAGAGCTATAGCTATTTTAGTATTTTGAACCTTTTTTTTCAAGTGCATAAAACAACCTCCGCAGACGCCTAGTTTAGGTGACATAGCCATTTTAGTATTTTGAATTTTTTTTTCTGCTGCATAAAATGACCCCCGCAGACGCCCAGTTTAGGGGATATAGCCAATTTAGTATTTTTAATTTTTTTTGTGGTGCATAAAATGACCCCCGCAGTGGCCTAGTCTAGGAGATATAGCCATTTTAGTATTTAGGATTTTTTTTTTCTAGGGTGTAAAAGGACCCCCGCAGACCCCTTGTTTAGGAGATATAGCCATTTTATTATTTTGAATTTTTTTTCTGGTGCGTAAAATTACCCTCGCAGACACCTAGTTCATTAGATATAGCCATTTTTGTATTTTGAATTTTTTTTTTCCTGCTGCATAAAATGACCACCGCAGACGCTTAATTTAGGAAACAGAGCCATTTTAGTATCTTGAATTTTTTTATTTCTGGTGCATAAAATAACACCCACAGATTAAGAGTTTAGGAGATATAGCCATTTTAGTATTTTGAATTTCTTTTTTTCTGGTGCATAAAATGACCCCCGCAGACGCTTAATTTAGGAAATATAGCCATTTTAGTATCTTGAATTTTTTTGTTTCTGGTGCATAAAATGACCCCCACAGATTCCAAGTTTAGGAGATATAGCCATTTTGGTATTTAGATTTTTTTTTTCTGGTGCATAAAATGACCCCCGCAGACGCTTAGTTTAGGAGATATAGCCATTTTAGGGTTTTGAATTTCTTTTTTTCTGGTGCATAAAATGACCCCCGCAGACGCTTAATTTAGGAAATATAGCCATTTTAGTATCTTGAACTTTTTTGTTTCTGGTGCATAAAATGACCCCTACAGATTCCAAGTTTAGGAGATATAGCCATTTTGGTATTTAAATTCTTTTTTCTGGTGCATAAAATGACCCCCGCAGACGCTTAGTTTAGGAAATATAGCCATTTTAGTATCTTGAATTTTTTTGTTTCTGGTGCGTAAAATGACACCCACAGATTCCAAGTTTAGGAGATATAGCCATTTTGGTATTTAGATATTTTTTTTCTGGTGCATAAAATGACCCCCGCAGACGCTTAGTTTAGGAGATATAGCCATTTTAGGGTTTTGAATTTATTTTTTTCTGGTGCATAAAATGACCCCCGCTGACGCTTAATTTAGAAGATATAGCCATTTTAGTATTTTGAATTATTTTTTCTGGTGCATAAAATGACCTACCTAGACGCCTAGTTTAGGAGATATAGCCATTTTAGTGTTTTGAATTTCTTTTTTTCTGGTGCATAAAATGACCCCCGCAGACGCTTAATTTAGGAAATATAGCCATTTTAGTATCTTGAATTTTCTTGTTTCTGGTGCATAAAATGACCCCCAAAGATTCCAAGTTTAGGAGATATAGCCATTTTGGTTTTTAGATTTTTTTTTCTGTTGCATAACATGACCCCCGCAGACGCTTAGTTTTAGAAATATAGCCATTTTAGTATTGTGAATTTTTTTTTCTGCTGCATAACATGACCCCCGCAGACGCCTAGTTTAGGAAATCTAGAAATTTTAGTTTCTTGAATTTTTTTGTTTCTGGTGCATAAAATGACCCCCGCAGATTAAGAGTTTAGGAGATATAGCCATTTTAGTATTTTGAATTTCTTTTTTTCTGGTGCATAAAATGACCCCCGCAGACGCTTAATTTAGGAAATATAGCCATTTTAGTATCTTGAATTTTTTTGTTTCTGGTGCATAAAATGACCCCCACAAATTCCAAGTTTAGGAGATATAGCCATTTTGGTATTAGAAATATAGCCATTTTAGTATCTTGAATTTTCTTGTTTCTGGTGCATAAAATGACCCCCAAAGATTCCAAGTTTAGGAGATATAGCCATTTTGGTTTTTAGATTTTTTTTTCTGTTGCATAACATGACCCCGCAGACGCCTAGTTTAGGAAATATAGAAATTTTAGTATCTTGAATTTTTTTGTTTCTGGTGCATAAAATGACCCCCGCAGACGCTTAGTTTTAGAAATATAGCCATTTTAGTATTGTGAATTTTTTTTTCTGCTGCATAACATGACCCCCGCAGACGCCTAGTTTAGGAAATCTAGAAATTTTAGTTTCTTGAATTTTTTTGTTTCTGGTGCATAAAATGACCCCCGCAGACGCTTAGTTTTAGAAATATAGCCATTTTAGTATTTTGAATTTTTTTGTGTCTGGTGCATAAAATGACCCCGGCCGACGCCTAGTTTAAGAGCTATAGCTATTTTAGTATTTTGAACCTTTTTTTTCAAGTGCATAAAACAACCTCCGCAGACGCCTAGTTTAGGTGACATAGCCATTTTAGTATTTTGAATTTTTTTTTCTGCTGCATAACATGACCCCCGCAGACGCCCAGTTTAGGGGATATAGCCAATTTAGTATTTTTAATTTTTTTTGTGGTTCATAAAATGACCCCCGCAGTGGCCTAGTTTAGGAGATATAGCCATTTTAGTATTTAGATTTTTTTTTTCTGGTGTGTAAAAGGACACCCGCAGACCCCTAGTTTAGGAGATGTAGTCATTTTAGTATTTACATTTTTTTTTCTGGTGCATAAAAAGACCCCCGCAGACGCCTAGTCTAGGAGATATAACCATTTTAGTATTTAGGATTTTTTTTTTCTAGGGTGTAAAAGGACCCCCGCAGACCCCTTGTTTAGGAGATATAGCCATTTTATTATTTTGAATTTTTTTTCTGGTGCGTAAAATTACCCTCGCAGACACCTAGTTCATTAGATATAGCCATTTTTGTATTTAGAATTTTTTTTTTCCTGCTGCATAAAATGACCCCCGCAGACGCTTAATTTAGGAAACAGAGCCATTTTAGTATCTTGAATTTTTTTATTTCTGGTGCATAAAATGACACCCACAGATTAAGAGTTTAGGAGATATAGCCATTTTAGTATTTTGAATTTCTTTTTTTCTGGTGCATAAAATGACCCCCGCAGACGCTTAATTTAGGAAATATAGCCATTTTAGTATCTTGAATTTTTTTGTTTCTGGTGCATAAAATGACCCCCACAGATTCCAAGTTTAGGAGATATAGCCATTTTGGTATTTAGATTTTTTTTTTCTGGTGCATAAAATGACCCCCGCAGACGCTTAGTTTAGGAGATATAGCCATTTTAGGGTTTTGAATTTCATTTTTTCTGGTGCATAAAATGACCCCCGCAGACGCTTAATTTAGGAAATATAGCCATTTTAGTATCTTGAACTTTTTTGTTTCTGGTGCATAAAATGACCCCTACAGATTCCAAGTTTAGGAGATATAGCCATTTTGGTATTTAACTTCTTTTTTCTGGTGCATAAAATGACCCCCGCAGACGCTTAGTTTAGGAAATATAGCCATTTTAGAATCTTGAACTTTTTTGTTTCTGGTGCATAAAATGACACCTACAGATTCCAAGTTTAGGAGATATAGCCATTTTGGTATTTAAATTCTTTTTTCTGGTGCATAAAATGACCCCCGCAGACGCTTAGTTTAGGAAATCTAGAAATTTTAGTATCCTGAATTTTTTTGTTTCTGGTGCGTAAAATGACCCCCACAGATTCCAAGTTTAGGAGATATAGCCATTTTGGTATTTAGATTTTTTTTTTCCGGTGCATAAAATGACCCCCGCAGACGCTTAGTTTAGGAGATATAGCCATTTTAGGGTTTTGAATTTATTTTTTTCTGGTGCATAAAATGACCCCCGCTGACGCTTAATTTAGAAGATATAGCCATTTTAGTATTTTGAATTATTTTTTCTGGTGCATAAAATGACCTACGCAGACGCCTAGTTTAGGAGATATAGCCATTTTAGTGTTTTGAATTTCTTTTTTTCTGGTGCATAAAATGACCCCCGCAGACGCTTAATTTAGGAAATATAGCCATTTTAGTATCTTGAATTTTCTTGTTTCTGGTGCGTAAAATGACCCCCTAAGATTCCAAGTTTAGGAGATATAGCCATTTTGGTTTTTAGATTTTTTTTTCTGGTGCATAAAATGACCCCCGCAGACGCCTAGTTTAGGTGATATAGCCATTTCAGTATTTTGAAGTTTTTTCTGGTGCATAATTTATCCCGGCAGACGCCTAGTTTAGGAGATTTATCCATTTTAGTATTTTCGATTTTTGGTGCATAAATTGACCAACGCGAAGCCTAGTTTAGGAGATATAGCCATTTTTGTGTTTTGAAGTTTTTTCTGGTGCATAAAGTGATCCCCGCAGACGCCTAGCTTAGGAATTATGGCTATTTTAGTATTTTGAATTTTTTTTTTCTGCTGCATAAAATGACCCCCGCAGACGCCTAGTTTAGGTGATATAGCCATTTTTGTGTTTTGATCTTTTTTCTGGTGCATAAAATGACCCTCGGAGATGCCTAGTTTATTAGATATAGCCATTTCAGTATTTTGTTTTTTTTTTCTTGTGCAAAAAATGACACCCGCGGTCGACCAGTTTAGGAGATATTGCCATTTTAGTATTTTGGATTTTTTTTTCCTGGTGCACAAAATGACCCCCGCAGACCCCTAGTTTATTAGATATAGCCGTTTTAGTATTTTGTTTTTTTTCTTGTGCAAAAAATGACACCCGCGGCCGACCAGTTTAGGAGATATAGCCATTTTAGTATTTTGAATTTTTTTTTTTCTGGTGCATAAAATGACCCACGGAGACCCCTAATTTAGGATATATAGCCATTTCAGTATTTTGAATTTTTGTGTTTCTGGTGCATAAAATGACCCCCGCAGACGTCTAGTTTAGGAGATATAGCAATTTTAGTATTTAGATTTTTTTTTTCTGGTGCATAAAATTACCCCCGCAGACGCCTAGTATAGGAAATATAGACATTTTAGTATTTTGAATTTTTTTTTCTGGTGCATAAAATGACCCCGAAGACATCTAGTTAAGGAGGTATAGCAATTTTAATATTTTGAATTTTTTTTCTGGTGCATAAAATGACCCTCGCAGACGTTTAGTTTAGGAAATATAGCCATTTTAGTATTTTGATTTTTTTTGTTTCTGGTGCATAAAATGACCCCCGCATTCGCCTAATTTAGAAGATATATCCATTTTAGTATTTTGAATTTTTGTGTTTCTGGTGCATAAAATGACCCCCGTACACGCCCAGTTTAGGAGATATAGCCATTGTAGGATTTCGAATTTTTTTTCTGGTGCATAAAATGACCCCCACATATTCCTAGTTTAGGAGATATAGCCATTTTGGTATTTAGATTTTTTTTTCTAGTGCATAAAATTACCCCCTAGTATAGGAAATATAGCCATTTTAGTATTTTGAATTTTTTTTTCTGGTGCATAAAATGACCCCGAAGACATCTAGTTAAGGAGGTATAGCAATTTTAATATTTTGAATTTTTTTTCTGGTGCATAAAATGACCCTCGCAGACGCTTAGTTTAGGAAATATAGCCATTTTAGTATTTTGATTTTTTTTGTTTCTGGTGCATAAAATGACCCCCGCATTCGCCTAATTTAGAAGATATGTCCATTTTAGTATTTTGAATTTTTGTGTTTCTGGTGCATAAAATGACCCCCGTACACGCCCAGTTTAGGAGATATAGCCATTGTAGGATTTCGAATTTTTTTTCTGGTGCGTAAAATGACCCCCACAGATTCCAAGTTTAGGAGATATAGCCATTTTGGTATTTAGATTTTTTTTTTCTGGTGCATAAAATGACCCCCGCAGACGCTTAGTTTAGGAAATATAGCCATTTTAGTATCTTGAACTTTTTTGTTTCTGGTGCATAAAATGACCCCTACAGATTCCAAGTTTAGGAGATATAGCCATTTTGGTATTTAAATTCTTTTTTCTGGTGCATAAAATGACCCCCGCAGACGCTTAGTTTAGGAGATATAGCCATTTTAGGGTTTTGAATTTCTTTTTTTCTGGTGCATAAAATGACCCCCGCAGACGCTTAATTTAGGAAATATAGCCATTTTAGTATCTTGAACTTTTTTGTTTCTGGTGCATAAAATGACCCCTACAGATTCCAAGTTTAGGAGATATAGCCATTTTGGTATTTAAATTCTTTTTTCTGGTGCATAAAATGACCCCCGCAGACGCTTAGTTTAGGAGATATAGCCATTTTAGGGTTTTGAATTTCTTTTTTTCTGGTGCATAAAATGACCCCCGCAGACGCTTAATTTAGGAAATATTGCCATTTTAGTATCTTGAACTTTTTTGTTTCTGGTGCATAAAATGACCCCCACAGATTCCAAGTTTAGGAGATATAGCCATTTTGGTATTTAGATTTTTTTTTTCTGGTGCATAAAATGACCCCCGCAGGCGCTTAGTTTAGGAGATATAGCCATTTTAGGGTTTTGAATTTCTTTTTTTCTGGTGCATAAAATGACCCCCGCAGACGCTTAATTTAGGAAATATAGCCATTTTAGTATCTTGAACTTTTTTGTTTCTGGTGCATAAAATGACCCCTACAGATTCCAAGTTTAGGAGATATAGCCATTTTGGTATTTAAATTCTTTTTTCTGGTGCACAAAATGACCCCCGCAGACGCTTAGTTTAGGAAATATAGCCATTTTAGTATCTTGAATTTTTTTGTTTCTGGTGCGTAAAATGACCCCCACAGATTCCAAGTTTAGGAGATATAGCCATTTTGGTATTTAGATGTTTTTTTTCTGGTGCATAAAATGACCCCCGCAGACGCTTAGTTTAGGAGATATAGCCATTTTAGGGTTTTGAATTTATTTTTTTCTGGTGCATAAAATGACCCCCGCTGACGCTTAATTTAGAAGATATAGCCATTTTAGTATTTTGAATTATTTTTTCTGGTGCATAAAATGACCTACGCAGACGCCTAGTTTAGGAGATATAGCCATTTTAGTGTTTTGAATTTCTTTTTTTCTGGTGCATAAAATGACCCCCGCAGACGCTTAATTTAGGAAATATAGCCATTTTAGTATCTTGAATTTTCTTGTTTCTGGTGCATAAAATGACCCCCAAAGATTCCAAGTTTAGGAGATATAGCCATTTTGGTTTTTAGATTTTTTTTTCTGTTGCATAACATGACCCCGCAGACGCCTAGTTTAGGAAATATAGAAATTTTAGTATCTTGAATTTTTTTGTTTCTGGTGCATAAAATGACCCCCGCAGACGCTTAGTTTTAGAAATATAGCCATTTTAGTATTGTGAATTTTTTTTTCTGCTGCATAACATGACCCCCGCAGACGCCTAGTTTAGGAAATCTAGAAATTTTAGTTTCTTGAATTTTTTTGTTTCTGGTGCATAAAATGACCCCCGCAGACGCTTAGTTTTAGAAATATAGCCATTTTAGTATTTTGAATTTTTTTGTGTCTGGTGCATAAAATGACCCCGGCCGACGCCTAGTTTAAGAGCTATAGCTATTTTAGTATTTTGAACCTTTTTTTTCAAGTGCATAAAACAACCTCCGCAGACGCCTAGTTTAGGTGACATAGCCATTTTAGTATTTTGAATTTTTTTTTCTGCTGCATAACATGACCCCCGCAGACGCCCAGTTTAGGGGATATAGCCAATTTAGTATTTTTAATTTTTTTTGTGGTGCATAAAATGACCCCCGCAGTGGCCTAGTTTAGGAGATATAGCCATTTTACTATTTAGATTTTTTTTTTCTGGTGTGTAAAAGGACACCCGCAGACCCCTAGTTGAGGAGATGTAGTCATTTTAGTATTTACATTTTTTTTTCTGGTGCATAAAAAGACCCCCGCAGACGCCTAGTCTAGGAGATATAACCATTTTAGTATTTAGGATTTTTTTTTTCTAGTGTGTAAAAGGACCCCCGCAGACCCCTTGTTTAGGAGATATAGCCATTTTATTATTTTGAATTTTTTTTCTGGTGCGTAAAATTACCCTCGCAGACACCTAGTTCATTAGATATAGCCATTTTTGTATTTTGAATTTTTTTTTTCCTGGTGCATAAAATGACCCCCGCAGACGCTTAATTTAGGAAACAGAGCCATTTTAGTATCTTGAATTTTTTTATTTCTGGTGCATAAAATGACACCCACAGATTAAGAGTTTAGGAGATATAGCCATTTTAGTATTTTGAATTTCTTTTTTTCTGGTGCATAAAAGGACCCCCGCAGACGCTTAATTTAGGAAATATAGCCATTTTAGTATCTTGAATTTTTTTGTTTCTGGTGCATAAAATGACCCCCACAGATTCCAAGTTTAGGAGATATAGCCATTTTGGTATTTAAATTTTTTTTTTCTGGTGCATAAAATGACCCCCGCAGACGCTTAGTTTAGGAGATATAGCCATTTTAGGGTTTTGAATTTCATTTTTTCTGGTGCATAAAATGACCCCCGCAGACGCTTAATTTAGGAAATATAGCCATTTTAGTATCTTGAACTTTTTTGTTTCTGGTGCATAAAATGACCCCTACAGATTCCAAGTTTAGGAGATATAGCCATTTTGGTATTTAAATTCTTTTTTCTGGTGCATAAAATGACCCCCGCAGACGCTTAGTTTAGGAAATATAGCCATTTTAGTATCTTGAACTTTTTTGTTTCTGGTGCATAAAATGACACCTACAGATTCCAAGTTTAGGAGATATAGCCATTTTGGTATTTAAATTCTTTTTTCTGGTGCATAAAATGACCCCCGTAGACGCTTAGTTTAGGAAATATAGCCATTTTAGTATCTTGAATTTTTTTGTTTCTGGTGCATAAAATGACCCCCACAGATTCCAAGTTTAGGAGATATAGCCATTTTGGTATTTAGATTTTTTTTTTCCGGTGCATAAAATGACCCCCGCAGACGCTTAGTTTAGGAGATATAGCCATTTTAGGGTTTTGAATTTATTTTTTTCTGGTGCATAAAATGACCCCCGCTGACGCTTAATTTAGAAGATATAGCCATTTTAGTATTTTGAATTATTTTTTCTGGTGCATAAAATGACCTACGCAGACGCCTAGTTTAGGAGATATAGCCATTTTAGTGTTTTGAATTTCTTTT
The DNA here is from genome assembly GCA_963966105.1 of Volucella zonaria. Classification (NCBI taxonomy): domain Eukaryota; kingdom Metazoa; phylum Arthropoda; class Insecta; order Diptera; family Syrphidae; genus Volucella; species Volucella zonaria. The sequence goes on along the minus strand of CAWYQB010000254.1, from coordinate 1,294,475 downwards.
TTTCTGGTGCATAAAATGACCCCCGCAGACGCTTAATTTAGGAAATATAGCCATTTTAGTATCTTGAATTTTCTTGTTTCTGGTGCGTAAAATGACCCCCAAAGATTCCAAGTTTAGGAGATATAGCCATTTTGGTTTTTAGATTTTTTTTTCTGGTGCATAAAATGACCCCCGCAGACGCCTAGTTTAGGAGATGTAGCCATTTCAGTATTTTGAAGTTTTTGCTGGTGCATAAAATGACCCCCGCAGACGCCTAGTTTAGGTGATATAGCCATTTCAGTATTTTGAAGTTTTTTCTGGTGCATAATTTATCCCCGCAGACGCCTAGTTTAGGAGATTTAGCCATTTTAGTATTTTGGATTTTTGGTGCATAAATTGACCAACGCGAAGCCTAGTTTAGGAGATATAGCCATTGTAGTGTTTTGAAGTTTTTTCTGGTGCATAAAGTGATCCCCGCAGACGCCTAGCTTAGGAATTATGGCTATTTTAGTATTTTGAATTTTTTTTTTCTGCTGCATAAAATGACCCCCGCAGACGCCTAGTTTAGGTGATATAGCCATTTTTGTGTTTTGATCTTTTTTCTGGTGCATAAAATGACCCTCGGAGATGCCTAGTTTATTAGATATAGCCATTTCAGTATTTTGTTTTTTTTTTCTTGTGCAAAAAATGACACCCGCGGTCGACCAGTTTAGGAGATATTGCCATTTTAGTATTTTGGATTTTTTTTTCCTGGTGCACAAAATGACCCCCGCAGACCACTAGTTTATTAGATATAGCCGTTTTAGTATTTTGTTTTTTTTCTTGTGCAAAAAATGACACCCGCGGCCGACCAGTTTAGGAGATATAGCCATTTTAGTATTTTGAATTTTTTTTTTTCTGGTGCATAAAATGACCCACGGAGACCCCTAATTTAGGATATATAGCCATTTCAGTATTTTGAATTTTTGTGTTTCTGGTGCATAAAGTGACCCCCGCAGACGTCTAGTTTAGGAGATATAGCAATTTTAGTATTTAGATTTTTTTTTTTCTGGTGCATAAAATTACCCCCGCAGACGCCTAGTATAGGAAATATAGCCATTTTAGTATTTTGAATTTTTTTTTCTGCTGCATAAAATGACCCCGAAGACATCTAGTTAAGGAGGTATAGCAATTTTAATATTTTGAATTTTTTTTCTGGTGCATAAAATGACCCTCGCAGACGCTTAGTTTAGGAAATATAGCCATTTTAGTATTTTGATTTTTTTTGTTTCTGGTGCATAAAATGACCCCCGCATTCGCCTAATTTAGAAGATATATCCATTTTAGTATTTTGAATTTTTGTGTTTCTGGTGCATAAAATGACCCCCGTACACGCCCAGTTTAGGAGATATAGCCATTGTAGGATTTCGAATTTTTTTTCTGGTGCATAAAATGACCCCCACATATTCCTAGTTTAGGAGATATAGCCATTTTGGTATTTAGATTTTTTTTTCTAGTGCATAAAATTACCCCCGCAGACGCCTAGTATAGGAAATATAGCCGTTTTAGTATTTTGAATTTTTTTTTCTGGTGCATAAAATGACCTACGCAGACGCCTAGCTTAGGAGATATAGCCATTTTAGTATTTAAATTTTTTTTCTGGTGCATAAAATGACTCCCGCAATCGCCTAGTTTAAGAGATATAGCGATTTTAGCATTTTGAATTTTTTTTTGGTGCATAAAATGACCCCCACATATTCCTAGTGTAGGAGATATAGCCATTTTGGTATTTAGATTTTTTTTTCTGGTGCATAAAATGACCCCCGCAGACGCCTAGTTTAGGAAATATTGCCATTTTAGTATTTTGGATTTTTTTTTCCTGGTGCACAAAATGACCCCCGCAGACCCCTAGTTTATTAGATATAGCCGTTTTAGTATTTTGTTTTTTTTCTTGTGCAAAAAATGACACCCGCGGCCGACCAGTTTAGGAGATATAGCCATTTTAGTATTTTGAATTTTTTTTTTTTCTGGTGCATAAAATGACCCACGGAGACCCCTAATTTAGGAAATATGACCATTTTAGTATTTTGCATTTTTTTTTTCTGGGGCATAAAATGACATCCACAGACGCCTAGTTTAGGAGATATAGTCATTTTAGTATTTTGGATTTTTGGCGCAGAAAATGACCCCCACAGACGACTCGCTTAGGAGATATAGCCAATTTACTATTTTAAAGTTTTTTCTGGTGCATAAAATGACCCCCGCAGACGCCTAGTTTAGGAAATATTGCCGTTTTAGTATTTTGAATTTTTTTTTTCTGGTGCATAAAATGACCCCCTCAGACCACCAGTTTAGGAGATACTGCCATTTTTGTGTTTTGAAGTTTTTTCTGGTGCATAAAGTGATCCCCGCAGACGCCTAGTTTAGGAATTATGGCTATTTTAGTATTTTGAATTTTTTTTTTCTGCTGCATAAAATGACCCGCACAGATTCCTAGTTTAGGGGATATAGCCATTTTGGTATTTCGATTTTTTTTTCTGGTGCACAAAATGACCCCCGCAGACGCCTGGTATAGGTAATATAGCCATTTTAGTATTTTGAATTTTTTTTTCTTGTGCATAAAATGACCTACACAGACGCCTAGTTTAGGAGATATAGCCATTTTAGTATGTAGATATTTTTTTTCTGGTGCATAAAATGACTCACGCAATCGCCTAGTTTAAGAGATATAGCGATTTTAGCATTGTGAATTTTTTTTTTGGTGCACAACATGACCCCGCAGACGCCTAGTTTATGAGATATAGCCATTTGAGTATTTTGAATTTTTTTTTCTGCTGCATAAAATGTCCCCGCAGCCGCCTAGTTTAGGAGATATAGCCATTTTAGTGTTTTGAATTTCTTTTTTTCTGGCGCATAAAATTTCTCCCGCAGACGCCTAGCGTAAGAGATATATCCATTTTAGTATTTTGAACCTTTTTTTCTGGTGCATAAGATGACCCCCGCAGACGCCTAGTTTAAGAGATATATCCATTTTAGTATTTTGAACTTTTTTTTTCTGGTGCATAAAATGACCCCCGCAGACGCCTAGTTTAGGAAATATAACCGTTTTTTTATGTTGAATTTTTTTGTTTCTGGTGCATAAAATGACCCCGGCAGACGCCTAGTTTAAGAGATATAGCTATTTCAGTATTTTTAACCTTTTTTTCCAGTGAATAAAATAATCCACGCAGACGCCTAGTTTAGGTGACATAGCCATTTTAGTATTTTGAACTCTTTTTTCTGCTGCATAACATAACCCCCGCAGGCGCCTAGTTTAGAAGATATTACCATTTTAGTATTTTGAATTTTTTTTTCTGCTGCATAACATGACCCCCGCAGACGCCCAGTTTAGGAGATATAGCCATTGTAGGATTTAGAATTTTTTTGTTTCTGGTGCATAAAATGACCCCCGCAGACGCCTAGTTTAAGAGATATATCCATTTTAGTATTTCTAATTTTTTTTTCTGCTGCATAAAGTGTCCCCGCAGCCGCCAAGTTTAGGAGATATAGCCATTTTAGTGTTTTGAATTTCTTTTTTTCTGGCGCATAAAATTTCTCTCGCAGACGCCTAGTTTAAGGGATATATCCATTTTAGTATTTTGAACTTTTTTTTCTGGTGCACAAGAAGACCCCCGCAGACGCCTAGTTTAAGAGATATATAAATTTTAGAATTTTGAACTTTTTTTTTCTGGTGCATAAAATGACACCCGCAGACGCCTAGTTTAGGTGACATAGCCATTTTAGTATTTTGAATTTTTTTTTCTAGTGCTTAAAATGAACTACACAGACGCCTAGTCTAGGAGATATAGCCATTTTAGTATTTTGATTTTTTTTTTCTGCAGCATAACATGACCCCCGCAGACGCCCAGTTTAGGAGATATTGCCATTTTAGTATTTTGAATTTTTTTTTCTGGTGCATAAAATGACCTACGCAGATGCCTAGTTTAGGAGATATAGCCATTTTAGTATATAGATATTTTTTTTCTGGTGCATAAAATGACTCCCGCAATTGCCTAGTTTAAGAGATATAGCGATTTTAGCATTTTGAACTTTTTTTTTTGCTGCACAACATGACCCCCGCAGACGCCCAGTTTCGGAGCCATTTTAGTATTTTGAATTTTTTTTTCTGCTGCATAAAATGTCCCCGCAGCCGCCAAGTTTAGGAGATATAGCCATTTTAGTGTTTTGAATTTCTTTTTTTCTGGCGCATAAAATTTCTCTCGCAGACGCCTAGTTTAAGGGATATATCCATTTTAGTATTTTGAACTTTTTTTTCTGGTGCACAAGAAGACCCCCGCAGACGCCTAGTTTAAGAGATATATAAATTTTAGAATTTTGAACTTTTTTTTTCTGGTGCATAAAATGATACCCGCAGACGCCTAGTTTAGGTGACATAGCCATTTTAGTATTTTGAATTTTTTTTTCTAGTGCTTAAAATGAACTACACAGACGCCTAGTCTAGGAGATATAGCCATTTTAGTATTTTGATTTTTTTTTTCTGCAGCATAACATGACCCCCGCAGACGCCCAGTTTAGGAGATATTGCCATTTTAGTATTTTGAATTTTTTTTTCTGGTGCATAAAATGACCTACGCAGATGCCTAGTTTAGGAGATATAGCCATTTTAGTATATAGATATTTTTTTTCTGGTGCATAAAATGACTCCCGCAATTGCCTAGTTTAAGAGATATAGCGATTTTAGCATTTTGAACTTTTTTTTTTGCTGCACAACATGACCCCCGCAGACGCCCAGTTTCGGAGCCATTTTAGTATTTAGATATTTTTTTCTGGTGCATAAAATGACTCCCGCAGACGCCTAGTTTAAGAGATATAGCGATTTTAGTATTTAGAATTTTTTTTTTCTGGTGCATAAAATGACCCCACAGACGCCTAGTTTAGGAGTTATAGCCATTTTTGTGTTTTGATTCTTTTTTTCTGGTGCAAAAAATGACTCCCTCAGACGCCTAGTTTGTTAGATATAACCATTTTAGTATTTTGAATTTTTTATTCTGGTGCATAAAAAGACCCCGTAGCCGCCTAGTTTAGAAGACATAGCCATTTTAGTGAATAGAATTCCTTTTTTCCTGATGCATAAAACGACTCCCGCAGACGCCTAGTTTAAGAGATATAGCCATTTTAGTATTTTGAACTTTTTTTTTCTGGTGCGTAAAATGACCCCCGCAGACGTTTAGTTTAGGAGATATAGGCATTTTTGTGTATTAATTTTTTTTCTGGTGCATAACATGACCCCCGCAGACTGCTAGTTTAGGAGATATAGCCATTGTAGGATTTCGAATTTTTTTTTTCTGGTGCATAAAATGGTATTTTGAATTTTTTTTTCTGGTGCATAAAATGACACCCGCAGACGCCTAGTTTAGGAGATATAGCCATTTTAGTATTTAGATATTTTTTTTTCTGGTGAATAAAATGACTCCCGCAGACGCCTAGTTTAAGAGATATAGCGATTTTAGTATTTAGAACTTTTGTTTCTGGTGCACAAAATGACCCCACAGACGCCTAGTTTAGGAGATATAGCCATTCTAGTATTTTGAATTTTTTTTTTTGGTGCATAAAATGACCCCCGCAGACGCCTAGTTTAGGAGATATGGCCATTTTAGTATTTAGATATTTTTTGTCTGGTGCATAATATGACTCCCGCAGACGCCTAGTTTAAGAGATATAGCGATTTTAGTATTTTGAATTTTTTTTTTCTGGTGAATAAAATGACCCCCGCAGACGACTAGTTTAGAAGATATAGCCATTTTAGTGTTTTGATTTTTTTTTCTGGTGCATAAAATGACCCCCGCAGAGGCCTAATTTAGGAGATATAGCCATTTAAGTATTTAGATTTTTTTTTCTGGTGCATAAAATGACCCCCGCAGACGCCTAGTTTAGGAGATATAGCCATTTTAGTATTTAGAATTTTTTTCTAGTGTGTAAAAGAACCCCCGCAGACCACTAGTTTAGTAAATATAGCCATTTTAGTGTTTTGAATTTTTTTTCTGGTACTTAAACTGACCCTCGCAGACGCCTAATTTATTAGATATAGCCATTTTAGTATTTTGAATTTTTTTTTCTGGTGCATAAAATGACTCCCGCAGACGCCTAGTTTAAGAGGTATAGCGATTTTAGTATTTTGAATTTTTTTTTTCTAGTGAATAAAATGACCCCCGCAGACGCCTAGTTTATTAGATATAGCCATTTTAGTATTTTGAATTTTTTCTTTTCTGGTGCATAAAATGACCTCCACAGATTCCCAGTTTAGGAGATATAGCCATTTTGGTATTTAGATTTTTTTTTTTCTGTTGCATAAAATGACCCCCGCAGTCGCCTAGTTTAGGAGATATAGCCATTTTAGTATTTTGAATTTTTTTTTCTGGTGCATAAAATGACCACCGCAGAGGCCTAGTTTAGGAGATATAGCCATTTTAGTATTTAGATATTTTTTTTCTGGTGCACAAAATGACTCCCGCAGACGTCTAGTTTAAGAGATATAACGATTTTAGTATTTTGAATTTTTTTTTTCTGGTGCATAAAATGACCCCACAGACGCCTAGTTTAGGAGATATAGCCATTTTAGTATTTTGATTTTTTTTTCTGGTGCATAAAATGACCCTCGCCGACGCCTAGTTTATTAGTATTTTGATTTCTTTTTTCTGGTGCAAAAAATGACTCCCGCGGTCGACCAGTTTAGGAGATATAGCCACTTTTGTGTTTTGATTTTTTTTTTCTGGTTCATAAAATGACACCCGCAGACGCCTAGTTTAGGAGATATAGCCATTTTAGTATTTTGGTTTTTTTTTCTGGTGCACAAAATGACCCTCGAAGACGCCTAGTTTATTAGTATTTTGATTTCTTTTTCCTGGTGCAAAAAATGACACCCGCGGTCGACCGGTTTAGGAGATATAGCCATTTTTGTGTTTTGATGGTTTTTTTTTGGTGCATAAAATGACCTCCACAGATTACTAGTTTAGGAGATATAGCCATTTTGGTATTTAGATTTTTTTTCTGGTGCATAAAATGACCCTCGCAGACGCCTAGTTTATTAGATGTAGCCATTTTAGTATTTTGAATTTTTTTTTCTGGTGCATAAAATGACCCCCACAGAGGCCTAATTTAGGACATATAGCCATTTAAGAATTTAGATTTTTTTTTCTGGTGCATAAAATGACCCCAGCAGACGCCTAGTTTAGGAGATATATACATTTAAGTATTTATATTTTTTTTCTGGTGCATAAAATGACCCTCGCAGACGCCTAGTTTATTAGATATAGCCATTTTAGTATTTTGAATTTTTTTTTCTGGTGCATAAAATGACCCAAGCAGAGGCCTAATTTAGGAGATATAGCCTTTTAAGAATTTACATTTTTTTTTCTGGTGCATAAAATGACTCCCGCAGACGCCTAGTTTAGGAGATATAGCCATTTTAGTATTAAGAATTTTTTTTTCTAGTGTGTAAAATAACCCCCGCAGACCACTAGTTTAGTAAATATAGCCATTTTAGTATTTTGAATTTTTTTTCTGGTGCGTAAAATGACCCTCGTAGACGCCTAGTTTATTAGATGTAGCCATTTTAGTATTTTGAATTTTTTTTTTCTGGTGTATAAACTGACCCCCGCAGACGCCTAGTTTAGGTGACATAGCCATTTTAGTATTTTGAATTTTTTTTTCTGGTGCATAAAATGACTCCCGCAGACGCCTAGTTTAAGAGATATAGCGATTTTAGTATTTTGAATTTTTTTTTCTGGTGCATAAAATGACCCCACAGACGCCTAGTTTAGGAGATATAGCCATTTTTGAGTTTTGATTTTTTTTTCTGGCGCAAAAAATGAATCCCTCAGATGCCTAGTTTGTTAGATATAACCATTTTAGTATTTTGAATTTTTTTTTTCTGTTGCATAAAAAGACCCCGTAGCCACCTAGCTTAGAAGACATACCCATTTTAGTGAATAGAATTCCTTTTTTCCTGATGCATAAAACGACTCCCGCAGACGCCTAGTTTAAGAGATATAGCCATTTTAGTATTTTGAACTTTTTTTTTCTGGTGCATAAAATGACCCCCGCAGACGTTTAGTTTAGGAGATATAGGCATTTTTGTGTATTAATTTTTTTTCTGGTGCATAACATGACCCCCGCAGACTGCTAGTTTAGGAGATATAGCCATTGTAGGATTTCGAATTTTTTTTTTCTGGTGCATAAAATGACCCCCACATATTCCTAGCTTAGGAGATATAACCATTTTGGTATTTTGAATTTTTTTTTCTGGTGCACAAAATGACACCCGCAGACGCCTAGTTTAGGAGATATAGCCATTTTAGTATTTAGATATTTTTTTTCTGGTGAATAAAATGACTCCCGCAGACGCCTAGTTTAAGAGATATAGCGATTTTAGTATTTAGAACTTTTGTTTCTGGTGCACAAAATGACCCCACAGACGCCTAGTTTAGGAGATATAGCCATTTTAGTATTTAGATATTTTTTTTCTGGTGCACAAAATGACTCCCGCAGACGCCTAGTTTAAGAGATATAGCGATTTTAGTATTTTGAATTTTTTTTTTCTGGTGCATAAAATGACCCCACAGACGCCTAGTTAAGGAGATATAGCCATTTTTGTGTTTTGAATTTTTTTTTCTGGTGCATAAAATGACCCCCGCAGAGGCCTAATTTAGGAGATATAGTCATTTAAGAATTTAGATTTTTTTTTCTGGTGCATAAAATGACCCCCGCAGACGCCTAGTTTAGGAGATATAGACATTTTAGTATTTATATTTTTTTTCTGGTCCATAAAATGACCCTCGCAGACGCCTAGTTTATTAGATATAGCCATTTTAGTATTTCGAATTTTTTTTCTGGTGAATAAAATGACTCCTGCAGACGCCTTGTTTGTTAGATATAGCCATTTTAGTATTTTGAATTTTTTTTTTCTGGTGCATAAAAAGACCCCGCAGCCGCCTAGAAGATATAGCCATTTTGGTATTTAGATTTTTTTTCTGGTGCATAAAATGACCCTCGCAGACGCCTAGTTTATTAGATATAGCCATTTTAGTATTTTGAACTTTTTTTTCTGGTGCATAAAATGACCCCCGCAGAGGCCTAATTTAGGAGATATAGTCATTTAAGAATTTAGATTTTTTTTTCTGGTGCATAAAATGACCCTCGCAGACGCCTAGTTTATTAGATATAGCCATTTTAGTATTTTGAACTTTTTTTTCTGGTGCATAAAATGACCCCCGCAGAGGCCTAATTGAGGAGATATAGCCCTTTAAGAATTTAAATTTTTTTTTCTGGTGCATAAAATGACCCCCGCAGACGCCTAGTTTAGGAGATATAGCCATTTTAGTAAATAGAATTTTTTTTTCTAGTGTGTAAAATAACCCCCGCAGACCACTAGTTTAGTAAATATAGCCATTTTAGTATTTTGAATTTTTTTTTCCGGTGCATAAAATGACCCCCGCAGAGGCCTAATTTAGGAGATATAGCCCTTTAAGAATTTAAATTTTTTTTTCTGGTGCATAAAATGACCCCCGCAGACGCCTAGTTTAGGAGATATAGACATTTTAGTATTTATATTTTTTTTCTGGTGCATAAAATGACCCTCGCAGACGCCTAGTTTATTAGATATAGCCATTTTAGTATTTTGAATTTTTTTTTCCGGTGCATAAAATGACCCCCGCAGAGGCCTAATTTAGGAGATATAGCCCTTTAAGAATTTAAATTTTTTTTTCTGGTGCATAAAATGACTCCCGCAGACGCCTAGTTTAAGAGATATAGCGATTTTAGTATTTAGAATTTTTTTTTTCTGGTGCATAAAATGACCCCACAGACGCCTAGTTTGTTAGATATAACCATTTTAGTATTTTGAATTTTTTATTCTGGTGCATAAAAAGACCCCGTAGCCGCCTAGTTTAGAAGACATAGCCATTTTAGTGAATAGAATTCGTTTTTTCCTGATGCATAAAACGACTCCCGCAGACGCCTAGTTTAAGAGATATAGCCATTTTAGTATTTTGAACTTTTTTTTTCTGGTGCGTAAAATGACCCCCGCAGACGTTTAGTTTAGGAGATATAGGCATTTTTGTGTATTAATTTTTTTTCTGGTGCATAACATGACCCCCGCAGACTGCTAGTTTAGGAGATATAGCCATTGTAGGATTTCAAATTTTTTTTTTCTGGTGCATAAAATGGTATTTTGAATTTTTTTTTCTGGTGCATAAAATGACACCCGCAGACGCCTAGTTTAGGAGATATAGCCATTTTAGTATTTAGATATTTTTTTTTCTGGTGAATAAAATGACTCCCGCAGACGCCTAGTTTAAGAGATATAGCGATTTTAGTATTTAGAACTTTTGTTTCTGGTGCACAAAATGACCCCCCAGACGCCTAGTTTAGGAGATATAGCCATTCTAGTATTTTGAATTTTTTTTTTTGGTGCATAAAATGACCCCCGCAGACGCCTAGTTTAGGAGATATGGCCATTTTAGTATTTAGATATTTTTTGTCTGGTGCATAATATGACTCCCGCAGACGCCTAGTTTAAGAGATATAGCGATTTTAGTATTTTGAATTTTTTTTTTCTGGTGAATAAAATGACCCCCGCAGACGACTAGTTTAGAAGATATAGCCATTTTAGTATTTAGATATTTTTTTTCTGGTGCACAAAATGACTCCCGCAGACGTCTAGTTTAAGAGATATAACGATTTTAGTATTTTGAATTTTTTTTTTCTGGTGCATAAAATGACCCCACAGACGCCTAGTTTAGGAGATATAGCCATTTTAGTATTTTGATTTTTTTTTCTGGTGCATAAAATGACCCTCGCCGACGCCTAGTTTATTAGTATTTTGATTTCTTTTTTCTGGTGCAAAAAATGACTCCCGCGGTCGACCAGTTTAGGAGATATAGCCACTTTTGTGTTTTGATTTTTTTTTTCTGGTTCATAAAATGACACCCGCAGACGCCTAGTTTAGGAGATATAGCCATTTTAGTATTTTGGTTTTTTTTTCTGGTGCACAAAATGACCCTCGAAGACGCCTAGTTTATTAGTATTTTGATTTCTTTTTCCTGGTGCAAAAAATGACACCCGCGGTCGACCGGTTTAGGAGATATAGCCATTTTTGTGTTTTGATGGTTTTTTTTTGGTGCATAAAATGACCTCCACAGATTACTAGTTTAGGAGATATAGCCATTTTGGTATTTAGATTTTTTTTCTGGTGCATAAAATGACCCTCGCAGACGCCTAGTTTATTAGATGTAGCCATTTTAGTATTTTGAATTTTTTTTTCTGGTGCATAAAATGACGCCCGCAGAGGCCTAATTTAGGACATATAGCCATTTAAGAATTTAGATTTTTTTTTCTGGTGCATAAAATGACCCCAGCAGACGCCTAGTTTAGGAGATATATACATTTAAGTATTTATATTTTTTTTCTGGTGCATAAAATGACCCTCGCAGACGCCTAGTTTATTAGATATAGCCATTTTAGTATTTTGAATTTTTTTTTCTGGTGCATAAAATGACCCAAGCAGAGGCCTAATTTAGGAGATATAGCCTTTTAAGAATTTACATTTTTTTTTCTGGTGCATAAAATGACTCCCGCAGACGCCTAGTTTAGGAGATATAGCCATTTTAGTATTAAGAATTTTTTTTTCTAGTGTGTAAAATAACCCCCGCAGACCACTAGTTTAGTAAATATAGCCATTTTAGTATTTTGAATTTTTTTTCTGGTGCGTAAAATGACCCTCGTAGACGCCTAGTTTATTAGATGTAGCCATTTTAGTATTTTGAATTTTTTTTTTCTGGTGTATAAACTGACCCCCGCAGACGCCTAGTTTAGGTGACATAGCCATTTTAGTATTTTGAATTTTTTTTTCTGGTGCATAAAATGACTCCCGCAGACGCCTAGTTTAAGAGATATAGCGATTTTAGTATTTTGAATTTTTTTTTCTGGTGCATAAAATGACCCCACAGACGCCTAGTTTAGGAGATATAGCCATTTTTGAGTTTTGATTTTTTTTTCTGGCGCAAAAAATGAATCCCTCAGATGCCTAGTTTGTTAGATATAACCATTTTAGTATTTTGAATTTTTTTTTTCTGTTGCATAAAAAGACCCCGTAGCCACCTAGCTTAGAAGACATACCCATTTTAGTGAATAGAATTCCTTTTTTCCTGATGCATAAAACGACTCCCGCAGACGCCTAGTTTAAGAGATATAGCCATTTTAGTATTTTGAACTTTTTTTTTCTGGTGCGTAAAATGACCCCCGCAGACGTTTAGTTTAGGAGATATAGGCATTTTTGTGTATTAATTTTTTTTCTGGTGCATAACATGACCCCCGCAGACTGCTAGTTTAGGAGATATAGCCATTGTAGGATTTCGAATTTTTTTTTCTGGTGCATAAAATGACCCCCACATATTCCTAGCTTAGGAGATATAACCATTTTGGTATTTTGAATTTTTTTTTCTGGTGCATAAAATGACACCCGCAGACGCCTAGTTTAGGAGATATAGCTATTTTAGTATTTAGATATTTTTTTTCTGGTGAATAAAATGACTCCCGCAGACGCCTAGTTTAAGAGATATAGCGATTTTAGTATTTAGAACTTTTGTTTCTGGTGCACAAAATGACCCCACAGACGCCTAGTTTAGGAGATATAGCCATTTTAGTATTTAGATATTTTTTTTCTGGTGCACAAAATGACTCCCGCAGACGCCTAGTTTAAGAGATATAGCGATTTTAGTATTTTGAATTTTTTTTTTCTGGTGCATAAAATGACCCCACAGACGCCTAGTTAAGGAGATATAGCCATTTTTGTGTTTTGAATTTTTTTTTCTGGTGCATAAAATGACCCCCGCAGAGGCCTAATTTAGGAGATATAGTCATTTAAGAATTTAGATTTTTTTTTCTGGTGCATAAAATGACCCCCGCAGACGCCTAGTTTAGGAGATATAGACATTTTAGTATTTATATTTTTTTTCTGGTGCATAAAATGACCCTCGCAGACGCCTAGTTTATTAGATATAGCCATTTTAGTATTTTGAATTTTTTTTCTGGTGAATAAAATGACTCCTGCAGACGCCTTGTTTGTTAGATATAGCCATTTTAGTATTTTGAATTTTTTTTTTCTGGTGCATAAAAAGACCCCGCAGCCGCCTAGAAGATATAGCCATTTTGGTATTTAGATTTTTTTTCTGGTGCATAAAATGACCCTCGCAGACGCCTAGTTTATTAGATATAGCCATTTTAGTATTTTGAACTTTTTTTTCTGGTGCATAAAATGACCCCCGCAGAGGCCTAATTTAGGAGATATAGTCATTTAAGAATTTAGATTTTTTTTTCTGGTGCATAAAATGACCCTCGCAGACGCCTAGTTTATTAGATATAGCCATTTTAGTATTTTGAACTTTTTTTTCTGGTGCATAAAATGACCCCCGCAGAGGCCTAATTGAGGAGATATAGCCCTTTAAGAATTTAAATTTTTTTTTCTGGTGCATAAAATGACCCCCGCAGACGCCTAGTTTAGGAGATATAGCCATTTTAGTAAATAGAATTTTTTTTTCTAGTGTGTAAAATAACCCCCGCAGACCACTAGTTTAGTAAATATAGCCATTTTAGTATTTTGAATTTTTTTTTCCGGTGCATAAAATGACCCCCGCAGAGGCCTAATTTAGGAGATATAGCCCTTTAAGAATTTAAATTTTTTTTTCTGGTGCATAAAATGACCCCCGCAGACGCCTAGTTTAGGAGATATAGACATTTTAGTATTTATATTTTTTTTCTGGTGCATAAAATGACCCTCGCAGACGCCTAGTTTATTAGATATAGCCATTTTAGTATTTTGAATTTTTTTTTCCGGTGCATAAAATGACCCCCGCAGAGGCCTAATTTAGGAGATATAGCCCTTTAAGAATTTAAATTTTTTTTTCTGGTGCATAAAATGACTCCCGCAGACGCCTAGTTTAAGAGATATAGCGATTTTAGTATTTAGAATTTTTTTTTTCTGGTGCATAAAATGACCCCACAGACGCCTAGTTTAGGAGTTATAGCCATTTTTGTGTTTTGATTCTTTTTTTCTGGTGCAAAAAATGACTCCCTCAGACGCCTAGTTTGTTAGATATAACCATTTTAGAATTTTGAATTTTTTATTCTGGTGCATAAAAAGACCCCGTAGCCGCCTAGTTTAGAAGACATAGCCATTTTAGTGAATAGAATTCCTTTTTTCCTGATGCATAAAACGACTCCCGCAGACGCCTAGTTTAAGAGATATAGCCATTTTAGTATTTTGAACTTTTTTTTTCTGGTGCGTAAAATGACCCCCGCAGACGTTTAGTTTAGGAGATATAGGCATTTTTGTGTATTAATTTTTTTTCTGGTGCATAACATGACCCCCGCAGACTGCTAGTTTAGGAGATATAGCCATTGTAGGATTTCAAATTTTTTTTTTCTGGTGCATAAAATGGTATTTTGAATTTTTTTTTCTGGTGCATAAAATGACACCTGCAGACGCCTAGTTTAGGAGATATAGCCATTTTAGTATTTAGATATTTTTTTTTCTGGTGAATAAAATGACTCCCGCAGACGCCTAGTTTAAGAGATATAGCGATTTTAGTATTTAGAACTTTTGTTTCTGGTGCACAAAATGACCCCACAGACGCCTAGTTTAGGAGATATAGCCATTCTAGTATTTTGAATTTTTTTTTTTGGTGCATAAAATGACCCCCGCAGACGCCTAGTTTAGGAGATATGGCCATTTTAGTATTTAGATATTTTTTGTCTGGTGCATAATATGACTCCCGCAGACGCCTAGTTTAAGAGATATAGCGATTTTAGTATTTTGAATTTTTTTTTTCTGGTGAATAAAATGACCCCCGCAGACGACTAGTTTAGAAGATATAGCCATTTTAGTGTTTTGATTTTTTTTTCTGGTGCATAAAATGACCCCCGCAGAGGCCTAATTTAGGAGATATAGCCATTTAAGTATTTAGATTTTTTTTTCTGGTGCATAAAATGACCCCCGCAGACGCCTAGTTTAGGAGATATAGCCATTTTAGTATTTAGAATTTTTTTCTAGTGTGTAAAAGAACCCCCGCAGACCACTAGTTTAGTAAATATAGCCATTTTAGTGTTTTGAATTTTTTTTCTGATACTTAAACTGACCCTCGCAGACGCCTAATTTATTAGATATAGCCATTTTAGTATTTTGAATTTTTTTTTCTGGTGCATAAAATGACTCCCGCAGACGCCTAGTTTAAGAGGTATAGCGATTTTAGTATTTTGAATTTTTTTTTTCTGGTGAATAAAATGACCCCCGCAGACGCCTAGTTTATTAGATATAGCCATTTTAGTATTTTGAATTTTTTCTTTTCTGGTGCATAAAATGACCTCCACAGATTCCCAGTTTAGGAGATATAGCCATTTTGGTATTTAGATTTTTTTTTTTCTTTTGCATAAAATGACCCCCGCAGTCGCCTAGTTTAGGAGATATAGCCATTTTAGTATTTTGAATTTTTTTTTCTGGTGCATAAAATGACCACCGCAGAGGCCTAGTTTAGGAGATATAGCCATTTTAGTATTTAGATATTTTTTTTCTGGTGCACAAAATGACTCCCGCAGACGTCTAGTTTAAGAGATATAACGATTTTAGTATTTTGAATTTTTTTTTTCTGGTGCATAAAATGACCCCACAGACGCCTAGTTTAGGAGATATAGCCATTTTAGTATTTTGATTTTTTTTTCTGGTGCATAAAATGACCCTCGCCGACGCCTAGTTTATTAGTATTTTGATTTCTTTTTTCTGGTGCAAAAAATGACTCCCGCGGTCGACCAGTTTAGGAGATATAGCCACTTTTGTGTTTTGATTTTTTTTTTCTGGTTCATAAAATGACACCCGCAGACGCCTAGTTTAGGAGATATAGCCATTTTAGTATTTTGGTTTTTTTTTCTGGTGCACAAAATGACCCTCGAAGACGCCTAGTTTATTAGTATTTTGATTTCTTTTTCCTCGTGCAAAAAATGACACCCGCGGTCGACCGGTTTAGGAGATATAGCCATTTTTGTGTTTTGATGGTTTTTTTTTGGTGCATAAAATGACCTCCACAGATTACTAGTTTAGGAGATATAGCCATTTTGGTATTTAGATTTTTTTTCTGGTGCATAAAATGACCCTCGCAGACGCCTAGTTTAGGAGATATATACATTTAAGTATTTATATTTTTTTTCTGGTGCATAAAATGACCCTCGCAGACGCCTAGTTTATTAGATATAGCCATTTTAGTATTTTGAATTTTTTTTTCTGGTGCATAAAATGACCCAAGCAGAGGCCTAATTTAGGAGATATAGCCTTTTAAGAATTTACATTTTTTTTTCTGGTGCATAAAATGACTCCCGCAGACGCCTAGTTTAGGAGATATAGCCATTTTAGTATTTAGATATTTTTTTTCTGGTGCACAAAATGACTCCCGCAGACGTCTAGTTTAAGAGATATAACGATTTTAGTATTTTGAATTTTTTTTTTCTGGTGCATAAAATGACCTCCACAGATTCCCAGTTTAGGAGATATAGCCATTTTGGTATTTAGATTTTTTTTTTCTTTTGCATAAAATGACCCCCGCAGTCGCCTAGTTTAGGAGATATAGCCATTTTAGTATTTTGAATTTTTTTTTCTGGTGCATAAAATGACCACCGCAGAGGCCTAGTTTAGGAGATATAGCCATTTTAGTATTTAGATATTTTTTTTCTGGTGCACAAAATGACTCCCGCAGACGTCTAGTTTAAGAGATATAACGATTTTAGTATTTTGAATTTTTTTTTTCTGGTGCATAAAATGACCCCACAGACGCCTAGTTTATTAGATATAGCCATTTTAGTATTTTGAATTTTTTTTTCTGGTGCATAAAATGACCCCTGCAGAGGCCTAATTTAGGACATATAGCCATTTAAGAATTTAGATTTTTTTTTCTGGTGCATAAAATGACCCCAGCAGACGCCTAGTTTAGGAGATATATACATTTAAGTATTTATATTTTTTTTCTGGTGCATAAAATGACCCTCGCAGACGCCTAGTTTATTAGATATAGCCATTTTAGTATTTTGAATTTTTTTTTCTGGTGCATAAAATGACCCAAGCAGAGGCCTAATTTAGGAGATATAGCCTTTTAAGAATTTACATTTTTTTTTCTGGTGCATAAAATGACTCCCGCAGACGCCTAGTTTAGGAGATATAGCCATTTTAGTATTAAGAATTTTTTTTCTAGTGTGTAAAATAACCCCCGCAGACCACTAGTTTAGTAAATATAGCCATTTTAGTATTTTGAATTTTTTTTCTGGTGCGTAAAATGACCCTCGTAGACGCCTAGTTTATTAGATGTAGCCATTTTAGTATTTTGAATTTTTTTTTTCTGGTGAATAAAATGACCCCCGCAGACGCCTAGTTTAGGTGACATAGCCATTTTAGTATTTTGAATTTTTTTTTCTGGTGCATAAAATGACTCCCACAGACGCCTAGTTTAAGAGATATAGCGATTTTAGTATTTTGAATTTTTTTTTCTGGTGCATAAAATGACCCCACAGACGCCTAGTTTAGGAGATATAGCCATTTTTGAGTTTTGATTTTTTTTTTCTGGCGCAAAAAATGAATCCCTCAGATGCCTAGTTTGTTAGATATAACCATTTTAGTATTTTGAATTTTTTATTCTGTTGCATAAAAAGACCCCGTAGCCGCCTAGCTTAGAAGACATAGCCATTTTAGTGAATAGAATTCCTTTTTTCCTGATGCATAAAACGACTCCCGCAGACGCCTAGTTTAAGAGATATAGCCATTTTAGTATTTTGAACTTTTTTTTTCTGGTGCGTAAAATGACCCCCGCAGACGTTTAGTTTAGGAGATATAGGCATTTTTGTGTATTAACTTTTTTTCTGGTGCATAACATGACCCCCGCAGACTGCTAGTTTAGGAGATATAGCCATTGTAGGATTTCGAATTTTTTTTTTCTGGTGCATAAAATGACCCCCACATATTCCTAGCTTAGGAGATATAACCATTTTGGTATTTTGAATTTTTTTTTCTGGTGCATAAAATGACACCCGCAGACGCCTAGTTTAGGAGATATAGCCATTTTAGTATTTAGATATTTTTTTTCTGGTGAATAAAATGACTCCCGCAGACGCCTAGTTTAAGAGATATAGCGATTTTAGTATTTAGAACTTTTGTTTCTGGTGCACAAAATGACCCCACAGACGCCTAGTTTAGGAGATATAGCCATTTTAGTATTTAAATATTTTTTTTCTGGTGCACAAAATGACTCCCGCAGACGCCTAGTTTAAGAGATATAGCGATTTTAGTATTTTGAATTTTTTTTTTCTGGTGCATAAAATGACCCCACAGACGCCTAGTTAAGGAGATATAGCCATTTTTGTGTTTTGAATTTTTTTTTCTGGTGCATAAAATGACCCCCGCAGAGGCCTAATTTAGGAGATATAGTCATTTAAGAATTTAGATTTTTTTTTCTGGTGCATAAAATGACCCCCGCCGACGCCTAGTTTAGGAGATATAGATATTTTAGTATTTATATTTTTTTCTGGTGCATAAAATGACCCTCGCAGACGCCTAGTTTATTAGATATAGCCATTTTAGTATTTTGAATTTTTTTTCTGGTGAATAAAATGACTCCTGCAGACGCCTTGTTTGTTAGATATAGCCATTTTAGTATTTTGAATTTTTTTTTTCTTTTGCATAAAAAGACCCCGCAGCCGCCTAGAAGATATAGCCATTTTGGTATTTAGATTTTTTTTCTGGTGCATAAAATGACCCTCGCAGACGCCTTGTTTATTAGATATAGCCATTTTAGTATTTTGAACTTTTTTTTCTGGTGCATAAAATGACCCCCGCAGAGGCCTAATTTAGGAGATATAGTCATTTAAGAATTTAGATTTTTTTTTCTGGTGCATAAAATGACCCCCGCAGACGCCTAGTATAGGAGATATAGACATTTTAGTATTTATATTTTTTTTCTGGTGCATAAAATGACCCTCGCAGACGCCTAGTTTATTAGATATAGCCATTTTAGTATTTTGAATTTTTTTTTCCGGTGCATAAAATGACCCCCGCAGAGGCCTAATTGAGGAGATATAGCCCTTTAAGAATTTAAATTTTTTTTTCTGGTGCATAAAATGACCTCCGCAGACGCCTAGTTTAGGAGATATAGCCATTTTAGTATTTAGAATTTTTTTTTCTAGTGTGTAAAATAACCCCCGCAGACCACTAGTTTAGTAAATATAGCCATTTTAGTATTTTGAATTTTTTTTTCCGGTGCATAAAATGACCCCCGCAGAGGCCTAATTTAGGAGATATAGCCCTTTAAGAATTTAAATTTTTTTTTCTGGTGCATAAAATGACCCCCGCAGACGCCTAGTTTAGGAGATATAGACATTTTAGTATTTATATTTTTTTTCTGGTGCATAAAATGACCCTCGCAGACGCCTAGTTTATTAGATATAGCCATTTTAGTATTTTGAATTTTTTTTTCCGGTGCATAAAATGACCCCCGCAGAGGCCTAATTTAGGAGATATAGCCCTTTAAGAATTTACATTTTTTTTTCTGGTGCATAAAATGACTCCCGCAGACGCCTAGTTTAAGAGATATAGCGATTTTAGTATTTAGAATTTTTTTTTTCTGGTACAAAAAATGACCCCACAGACGCCTAGTTTAGGAGTTATAGCCATTTTTGTGTTTTGATTCTTTTTTTCTGGTGCAAAAAATGACTCCCTCAGACGTCTAGTTTGTTAGATATAACCATTTTAGTATTTTGAATTTTTTATTCTGGTGCATAAAAAGACCCCGTAGCCGCCTAGTTTAGAAGACATAGCCATTTTAGTGAATAGAATTCCTTTTTTCCTGATGCATAAAACGACTCCCGCAGACGCCTAGTTTAAGAGATATAGCCATTTTAGTATTTAGATATTTTTTTTCTGGTGAATAAAATGACTGCCGCAGACGCCTAGTTTAAGAGATATAGCGATTTTAGTATTTAGAACTTTAGTTTCTGGTGCACAAAATGACCCCACAGACGCCTAGTTTAGGAGATATAGCCATTTTAGTATTTAGATATTTTTTTTCTGGTGCACAAAATGACTCCCGCAGACGCCTAGTTTAAGAGATATAGCGATTTTAGTATTTTGAATTTTTTTTTTCTGGTGCATAAAATGACCCCACAGACGCCTAGTTAAGGAGATATAGCCATTTTTGTGTTTTGAATTTTTTTTTCTGGTGCATAAAATGACCCCCGCAGAGGCCTAATTTAGGAGATATAGTCATTTAAGAATTTAGATTTTTTTTTCTGGTGCATAAAATGACCCCCGCAGACGCCTAGTTTAGGAGATATAGACATTTTAGTATTTACATTTTTTTTCTGGTGCATAAAATGACCCTCGCAGACGCCTAGTTTATTAGATATAGCCATTTTAATATTTTGAATTTTTTTTCTGGTGAATAAAATGACTCCTGCAGACGCCTTGTTTGTTAGATATAGCCATTTTAGTATTTTGAATTTTTTTTTTCTGGTGCATAACAAGACCCCGCAGCCGCCTAGAAGATATAGCCATTTTGGTATTTAGATTTTTTTTCTGGTGCATAAAATGACCCTCGCAGACGCCTAGTTTATTAGATATAGCCATTTTAGTATTTTGAACTTTTTTTTCTGGTGCATAAAATGACCCCCGCAGAGGCCTAATTTAGGAGATATAGTCATTTAAGAATTTAGATTTTTTTTTCTGGTGCATAAAATGACCCCCGCAGACGCCTAGTTTAGGAGATATAGACATTTTAGTATTTATGTTTTTTTCTGGTGCATAAAATGACCCTCGCAGACGCCTAGTTTATTAGATATAGCCATTTTAGTATTTTGAATTTTTTTTTCCGGTGCATAAAATGACCCCCGCAGAGGCCTAATTGAGGAGATATAGCCCTTTAAGAATTTAAATTTTTTTTTCTGGTGCATAAAATGACCCCCGCAGACGCCTAGTTTAGGAGATATATAACCATTTTAGTATTTAGAATTTTTTTTTCTAGTGTGTAAAATAACCCCCGCAGACCACTAGTTTAGTAAATATAGCCATTTTAGTATTTTGAATTTTTTTTTCCGGTGCATAAAATGACCCTCGCAGAGGCCTAATTTAGGAGATATAGCCCTTTAAGAATTTAAATTTTTTTTTCTGGTGCATAAAATGACCCCCGCAGACGCCTAGTTTAGGAGATATAGACATTTTAGTATTTATATTTTTTTTCTGGTGCATAAAATGACCCTCGCAGACGCCTAGTTTATTAGATATAGCCATTTTAGTATTTTGAATTTTTTTTTCCGGTGCATAAAATGACCCCCGCAGAGGCCTAATTTAGGAGATATAGCCCTTTAAGAATTTACATTTTTTTTTCTGGTGCATAAAATGACTCCCGCAGACGCCTAGTTTAAGAGATATAGCGATTTTAGTATTTAGCATTTTTTTTTTCTGGTGCATAAAATGACCCCACAGACGCCTAGTTTAGGAGTTATAGCCATTTTTGTGTTTTGATTCTTTTTTTCTGGTGCAAAAAATGACTCCCTCAGACGCCTAGTTTGTTAGATATAACCATTTTAGTATTTTGAATTTTTTATTCTGGTGCATAAAAAGACCCCGTAGCCGCCTAGTTTAGAAGACATAGCCATTTTAGTGAATAGAATTCCTTTTTTCCTGATGCATAAAACGACTCCCGCAGACGCCTAGTTTAAGAGATATAGCCATTTTAGTATTTTGAACTTTTTTTTTCTGGTGCGTAAAATGACCCCCGCAGACGCCTAGTTTAGGCGATATAGGCATTTTTGTGTTTTAATTTTTTTTTTCTACAGACGCCTAGTTTAGGAGATATAGCCATTTTAGTATTTAGATATTTTTTTTCTGGTGCATAAAATGACCCCACAGACGCCTAGTTTAGGAGATATAGCCATTTTAGTATTTAGATATTTTTTTTCTGGTGCATAAAATGACTCCCGCAGACGCCTAGTTTAAGAAATATAGCGATTTTAGTATTTTGAATTTTTTTTTCTGGTGCACAAAATGACCCCACAGACGCCTAGTTAAGGAGATATAGCCATTTTTGTGTTTTGATTTTTTTTTCTGGTGCATAAAATGACTCCTGCAGACGCCTTGTGTGTTAGATACAGCCATTTTAGTATTTTGAATTTTTTTTTCTGGTGCATAAAATGACCCCACATACGCCTAGTTTAGGAGATATAGCCATTTTAGTATTTAGATATTTTTTTTCTGGTGCATAAAACGACTCCCGCAGACGCCTAATTTAAGATATATAGCCATTTTAGTATTTTGAACTTTTTTTTTGTGGTGCATAAAATGACCCCCGCAGACGCCTAGTTTATTAGATATAGCCATTTTATTATTTTGAATTTTTTTTTTCTGGTGCATAAAATTACCCCACAGACGCCTAGTTAAGGAGATATAGCCATTTTTGTGTTTTGATTTTTTTTCTGGTGCATAAAATGACTCCCGCAGACGCCTAGTTTAGGAGATATAGCCATTTTAGTGTTTTGAATTTTATTTTTCTGGTGAATAAAAAGACCCCGCAGCCGCCTAGTTTAGAAGATATAGCCATTTTTGTGTTTTCATTTTTTTTTCTCTTGCATAAAATGACAACGCAGACGCCTAATTTAGAAAATAAAGCCATTTTGAATTTTTTTGTATATGGTGCATAATATGACCCAAGTAAACGCTTAGTTCAGGAAATATAACAATTTTAGTATTTTGAATTTTTTTGTTTCTGGTGCATAAAATGACCTCCACAGATTCCTAGTTTAGGAGATATAGCCATTTTGGTATTTAGATTTTTTTTTTCTGTAGCATAAAATGACTCCCGTAGACGCCTAGTTTAGGAGATATAGCCATTTTAGTATTTCGAATTTTTTTTTCCGGTGCATAAAATGACCCCCGCAGAGGCCTAATTTAGGAGATATAGCCATTTAAGAATTTAAATTTTTTTTTCTGGTGCACAAAATGACCCCCGCAGACGCCTAGTTTAGGAGATATAGCCATTTTAGTATTTAGAATTTTTTTTTCTAGTGTGTAAAATAACCCCCGCAGACCACTAGTTTAGTAAATATAGCCATTTTAGTATTTTGAATTTTTTTTCTGGTGCGTAAAATGACCCTCGTAGACGCCTAGTTTATTAGATGTAGCCATTTTAGTATTTTGAATTTTTTTTTCTGGTGTATAAAATGACCCCCGCAGACGCCTACTTTAGAAAATATAGCAATTTTAGTATTTTGAATTTTTTTTCTGGTGCGTAAAATGACCCTCGTAGACGCCTAGTTTATTAGATATAAAAATTTTAGTATTTTGAATTTTTTATTCTGGTGCATAAGAAGACCCCGTAGCCGCCTAGTTTAGAAGACATAGCCATTTTAGTGAATAGAATTCCTTTTTTCCTGATGCATAAAACGACTTCCGCAGACGCCTAGTTTAAGAGATATAGCCATTTTAGTATTTTGAACTTTTTTATTCTGGTGCGTAAAATGACCCCCGCAGACTGCTAGTTTAGGAGATATAGCCATTGTAGGATTTCGAATTTTTTTTTCTGGTGCACAAAATGACCCCACAGACGCCTAGTTTAGGAGATATAGCCATTTTAGTATTTAGATATTTTTTTTCTGGTGCATAAAATGACTCCCGCAGACGCCTAGTTTAAGAGATATAGCGATTTTAGTATTTTGAATTTTTTTTTCTGGTGCATAAAATGACCCCACAGACGCCTAGTTAAGGAGATATAGCCATTTTTGTGTTTTGATTTTTTTTTTCTGGTGCATAAAATGACTCCTGCAGACGCCTTGTTTGTTAGATATAGCCATTTTAGTATTTTGAATTTTTTTTTCTGGTGCATAAAACGACCCCCGCAGAGGCCTAATTTAGGAGATATAGCCATTTAAGAATTTAGATTTTTTTTTCTGGTGCATAAAATGACCCCCGCAGACGCCTAGTTTAGGAGATATAGTCATTTTAGTAGTTATATTTTTTTTCTGGTGCATAAAATGACCCCCGCAGACGCCTAGTTTAGGAGATATAGCCATTTTTGTGTTTTGTTGTTTTTTTTCTAGTGCATAAAATGACCTCCACAGATTACTAGTTTAGGAGATATAGCCATTTTGGTATTTAGATTTTTTTTCTGGTTTATAAAATGACCCTCGCAGACGCCTAGTTTATTAGATATAGCCATTTTAGTATTTTGAATTTTTTTTTTTTGGTGCATAAAATGACCCCCGCAGAGGCCTAATTTAGCAGATATAGCCATTTAAGAATTTAGATTTTTTTTTCTGGTGCATAAAATGACCCCCGCAGACGCCAGTTTAGGAGATATAGCCATTTTAGTGTTTTGAATGTTTTATTCCTGGTGCATAAAATGACCTCCGCAGACCCCCAGTTTAGGAGATATAGCCATTTTACTCTTTAGATTTTTTTTTCTGGTGCATAATTTGACCCCGCAGACACCTAGTTTAGGAGATATAGACATTTTAGTATGTAGAAGTTTTTTTTTCTGGTTTATAAAATGACCCCAGCAGATGCTTAAATTACTAGATAGAGCCATTTTAGTATTTTGATTATTTTTTTTTCGGGTGCATAAAATGACCCTCGCAGAGGCCTAGTTTAGGAGATATAGCAATTTTAGTGATTTGATTTTTTTTTTCTGGTGCTTAATTTGACCCCGCAGACGCCTAGTTTAGGAAATATAGCCGTTTTAGAATTGTGGATTTTTGGTGCATAAAATGACCCCCGCAGGCGCCTAGCTTAGGAGAAATAACCATTTTAGTATTTGGATTTTTTTTTTCTTTGGCATAAAATGATACCCGCAGACGCCTAGTTTTTGAGATATAGCCACTTAAGTGTTTTGATTTTTTTTTTCTGGGGCAAATGACCGCCGCAGACGCCTAGTTTAGGAGATATAGCCATTTTAGTATTTAGAAGTTTTTTCTTCTGGTGCATAAAATGACCCTCGCAGAGGCCTAGTTTAGGAGATATAGCCATTTTAGTATTTTGATTTTTTTTTCTGGTGCATAAAAGGACACCCGCGTAACCCAAGTGTAGGAGATATAGCCATTTTAGTATTTAGATTTTTTTTTCTTGTCCATAATTTGACCCCGCAGACGCCTAGTTTTGGAGATGTAGCCATTTTAGTATTTAGGTTTTTTTTTCTGGTGCATAATTTGGCCCCGCAGACACCTAGTTTAACAGATATAGCTATTTTAGTATTCTGAATTATTTTTTTCTGGCGCATAAAATGACCACCGCAGACCCCCGGTGTAGGAGATATAGCCATTTTACTCTTTAGATTTTTTTTTCTGGTGCATAATTTGACCGCGCAGACGCCTAGTTTAGGAGAGAAAGCCATTTTAGTATTTAGAATTTTTTTTTCTAGGGCATAAAATGACCCCCGCAGATGCTTAGATTACTAGATATAGCCATTTTAGTATTTTGATTATTTTTTTTTCTGGTGCTTAAAATGACCCTCGCAGAGGCCTAGTTTAGGAAATATAGCAATTTTAGTATTTTAATTTTTTTTTCTGGTGCTTAATTTGGCCCCCCAGACGCCTAGCTTAGGAGATATAGCCGTTTTAGTATTTTGTATTTTTGGTGCATAAAATGACCCCCGCAGACGCCTAGCTTAGGAGATATAGCCATTTTAGTATTTTGATTTTTTTTTTCTGGTGCATAGAATGACACCCGCAGACCCCAAGTGTAGGAGATATAGCCATTTTAGTATTTAGATTTTTTGTTCTTGTTCATAATTTGACCCCGCAGACGCCTAGTTTTGGGAGATATAGCTATTTCTGTGTTTAGAATGTTTTTTGTCTGGTGCATCAAATGACCCTCGCAGACGCCTAGTTTAGGAGATATTGCCATTTAAGTATTTTGATTTTTTTTTTCTAGTTCAGGAGATATAGCCATTTTTGTGTTTTGAATTTTTTTTTCTGGTGCATAAAATGACCCACGCAGACGCTTAGTTTAGGAGATATAGAGATTTTAGTATCTTCCTTTTTTTTTCTAGTTTAGGAGATATAGCCATTTTTGTGTTTAAATTTTTTTTTTCTGGCGCATAAAATGACCCCCACAGACGCCTAATTTAGGAAATATAGCCATTTTAGTTTTTTGAATATTTTTTTCTGGTGCATAAAATAACGCCCGCAGACGCCTAGTTTAAGAGATATAGCCATTTCTGTGTTTAGAATGTTTTTTGTCTGGTGCATCAAATGACCCTCGCAGACGCCTAGTTTAGGAGATATTGCCATTTAAGTATTTTGATTTTTTTTTTCTAGTTCAGGAGATATAGCCATTTTTGTGTTTTGAATTTTTTTTTCTGGTGCATAAAATGACCCACGCAGACGCTTAGTTTAGGAGATATAGAGATTTTAGTATCTTCCTTTTTTTTTCTAGTTTAGGAGATATAGCCATTTTTGTGTTTAAATTTTTTTTTTCTGGCGCATAAAATGACCCCCGCAGACGCCTAATTTAGGAAATATAGCCATTTTAGTTTTTTGAATATTTTTTTCTGGTGCATAAAATGACCCCCGCAGACCCCTAGTTTAGGAGATATATCCGTTTTAGTATTTTAATTTTTTTTTTCTGGTGCATAATTTGACCCTGCAGACGCTTAATTTAGGAGATTTAGCCATTTTAGTATTTTGAATTTTTTTTTCTGGTGCATAACTTGACCCCGCAGACGCCTAGTTTTGGAGATATAGCCATTTCTGTGTTTAGAATGTTTTTTGTCTGGTGCATCAAATGACCCTCGCAGACGCCTAGTTTAGGAGGTATAGCCATTTTAGTTTTTTTTTTTTTTTTTCTAGTTTAGGAGATATAGCCGTTTTTGTGTTTTGAATTTTTTTTCTGGTGCATAAAATAACCCCCGCAGACGCCTAGTTTAGGAGATATAGCCATTTCTGTGTTTAGAATGTTTTTTGTCTGGTGCATCAAATGACCCTCGCAGACGCCTAGTTTAGGAGATATAGCCATTTTAGTTTTTTTTTTTTTTTCTAGTTTAGGAGATATAGCCGTTTTTGTGTTTTGAATTTTTTTTCTGGTGCATAAAATAACCCCCGCAGACGCCTAGTTTAGGAGATATAGCCATTTCTGTGTTTAGAATGTTTTTTGTCTGGTGCATCAAATGACCCTCGCAGACGCCTAGTTTAGGAGATATTGCCATTTAAGTATTTTGATTTTTGTTTTTCTAGTTTAGGAGATATAGCCATTTTTGTGTTTTGAATTTTTTTTTTCTGGTGCATAAAATGACCCACGCAGACGCTTAGTTTAGGAGATTTAGTATCTTAATTTTTTTTTTCTAGTTTAGGAGATATAGCCATTTTTGTGTTTTGAATTTTTTTTTCTGGTGCTTAAAATGACCCCCGCAGACGCCTAATTTGGGAAATATAGCCATTTTAGTTTTTTGAATATTTTTTCTGGTGCATAAAATGACCCCGCAGACCCCTAGTTTAGGAGATATAACCGTTTTCGTATTTTAATTTTTTTTTTCTGGTGCATAATTTGACATTTTTGTGTTTTGAATTTTTTTTTCTGGTGCATAAAATGACACACGCAGACGCTTAAATTAAGAGATATAGAGATTTTAGTATCTTCATTTTTCTTTTTCTAGTTTAGGAGATATAGCCATTTTTGTGTTTAAATTTTTTTTTTCTGGTGCATAAAATGACCCCCGCAGACGCCTAGTTTAGGAGATATAGCTATTTCCGTGTTTAGAATGTTTTTTGTCTGGTGCATCAAATGACCCTCGCAGACCCCTAGTTTAGGAGATATATTCGTTTTCGTATTTTAATTTTTTTTTTCTGGTGCATAATTTGACATTTTTGTGTTTTGAATTTTTTTTTTTCTGGTGCATAAAATGACACACGCAGACGCTTAGTTTAGGAGATATAGAGATTTTAGTATCTTCATTTTTTTTTCTAGTTTAGGAGATATAGCCATTTTTGTGTTTAAATTTTTTTTTCTGGTACATAAAATGACCCCCGCTGACGCCTAATTTAGGAAATATAGCCATTTTAGTTTTTTGAATATTTTTTCTGGTGCATAAAATGACTCCCGCAGACCCCTAGTTTAGGAGATATATCCGTTTTCGTATTTTAATTTTTTTTTTCTGGTGCATAATTTGACATTTTTGTGTTTTGAATTTTTTTTTCTGGTGCATAAAATGACACACGCAGACGCTTAGTTTAGGAGATATGGAGATTTTAGTATCTTCATTTTTCTTTTTCTAGTTTAGGAGATATAGCCATTTTTGTGTTTAAATTTTTTTTTCTGGTACATAAAATGACCCCCGCTGACGCCTAATTTAGGAAATATAGCCATTTTAGTTTTTTGAATATTTTTTCTGGTGCATAAAATGACTCCCGCAGACCCCTAGTTTAGGAGATATATCCGTTTTCGTATTTTAATTTTTTTTTTCTGGTGCATAATTTGACATTTTTGTGTTTTGAATTTTTTTTTCTGGTGCATAAAATGACACACGCAGACGCTTAGTTTAGGAGATATGGAGATTTTAGTATCTTCATTTTTCTTTTTCTAGTTTAGGAGAAATAGCCATTTTTGTGTTAAAATTTTTTTTTTCTGGTGCATAAAATGACCCTCGCAGACGCCTAGTTTAGGAGATATATCCGTTTTCGTATTTTAATTTTTTTTTTCTGGTGCATAATTTGACATTTTTGTGTTTTGAATTTTTTTTTCTGGTGCATAAAATGACACACGCAGACGCTTAGTTTAGGAGATATAGAGATTTTAGTATCTTCATTTTTTTTTTCTAGTTTATAAGATATAGCCATTTTTGTGTTTAAATTTTTTTTCTGGTGCTTAAAATGACCCCCGCAGACGCCTAATTTAGGAAATATAGCCATTTTAGTTTTTTGAATATTTTTTCTGGTGCATAAAATGACCCCCGCAGACCCCTAGTTTAGGAGATATATCCGTTTTCGTATTTTAATTTTTTTTTTCTGGTGCATAATTTGACATTTTTGGGTTTTGAATTTTTTTTTCTGGTGCATAAAATGACACACGCAGACGCTTAGTTTAAGAGATATAGAGATTTCAGTATCTTCATTTTTCTTTTTCTAGTTTAGGAGATATAGCCATTTTTGTGTTTAAATGTTTTTTTTCTGGTGCATAAAATGACCCCCGCAGACGCCTAGTTTAGGAGATATAGCCATTTCTGTGTTTAGAATGTTTTTTGTCTGGTGCATCAAATGACCCTCGCAGACCCCTAGTTTAGGAGATATATTCGTTTTCGTATTTTAATTATTTTTTTCTGGTGCATAATTTGACATTTTTGTGTTTTGAATTTTTTTTTCTGGTGCATAAAATGACACACGCAGACGCTTAGTTTAGGAGATATAGAGATTTTAGTATCTTCATTTTTCTTTTTCTAGTTTAGGAGAAATAGCCATTTTTGTGTTAAAATTTTTTTTGCTGGTGCATAAAATGACCCCCGCAGACGCCTAGTTTAGGAGATATAGCCATTTCTGTGTTTAGAATGTTTTTTGTCTGGTGCAACAAATGACCCTCGCAGACGCCTAGTTTAGGAGATATATCCGTATTCGTATTTTAATTTTTTTTTTCTGGTGCATAATTTGACATTTTTGTGTTTTGAATTTTTTTTTCTGGTGCATAAAATGACACACGCAGACGCTTAGTTTAGGAGATATAGAGATTTTAGTATCTTCATTTTTTTTTTCTAGTTTAGGAGATATAGCCATTTTTGTGTTTAAATTTTTTTTCTGGTGCTTAAAATGACCCCCGCAGACGCCTAATTTAGGAAATATAGCCATTTTAGTTTTTTGAATATTTTTTCTGGTGCATAAAATGACCCCCGCAGACCCCTAGTTTAGGAGATATATCCGTTTTCGTATTTTAATTTTTTTTTTCTGGTGCATAATTTGACATTTTTGTGTTTTGAATTTTTTTTTCTGGTGCATAAAATGACACACGCGGACGCTTAGTTTAAGAGATATAGAGATTTTAGTATCTTCATTTTTCTTTTTCTAGTTTATAAGATATAGCCATTTTTGTGTTTAAATTTTTTTTCTGGTGCTTAAAATGACCCCCGCAGACGCCTAGTTTAGGAGATATAGCCATTTCTGCGTTTAGAATGTTTTTTGTCTGGTGCATCAAATGACCCTCGCAGACCCCTAGTTTAGGAGATATATTCGTTTTCGTATTTTAATTTTTTTTTTCTGGTGCATAATTTGACATTTTTGTGTTTTGAATTTTTTTTTTTTGGTGCATAAAATGACACACGCAGACGCTTAGTTTAGGAGATATAGAGATTTAGTATCTTCATTTTTCTTTTTCTAGTTTAGGAGAAATAGCCATTTTTGTGTTTAAATTTTTTTTTCTGGTGCATAAAATGACCCCCGCAGACGCCTAGTTTAGGAGATATAGCCATTTCTGTGTTTAGAATGTTTTTTGTCTGGTGCATCAAATGACCCTCGCAGACGCCTAGTTTAGGAGATATATCCGTTTTCGTATTTTAATTTTTTTTTTCTGGTGCATAATTTGACTTTTTTGTGTTTTGAATTTTTTTTTCTGGTGCATAAAATGACACACGCAGACGCTTAGTTTAAGAGATATAGAGATTTTAGTATCTTCATTTTTCTTTTTCTAGTTTAGGAGATATAGCCATTTATGTGTTTAAATTTTTTTTTTCTGGTGCATAAAATGACCCCCGCAGACGCCTAGTTTAGGAGATATAGCCATTTCTGTGTTTAGAATGTTTTTTGTCTGGTGCATCAAATGACCCTCGCAGACCCCTAGTTTAGGAGATATATTCGTTTTCGTATTTTAATTTTTTTTTTCTGGTGCATAATTTGACATTTTTGTGTTTTGAATTTTTTTTTCTGGTTCATAAAATGACACACGCAGACGCTTAGTTTAGGAGATATAGAGATTTTAGTATCTTCATTTTTCCTTTTCTAGTTTAGGAGATATAGCCATTTTTGTGTTTAAATTTTTTTTTCTGGTGCTTAAAATGACCCCCGCAGACGCCTAGTTTAGGAGATATAGCCATTTCTGTGTTTAGAATGTTTTTTGTCTGGTGCATCAAATGACCCTCGCAGACGCCTAGTTTAGGAGATATATCCGTTTTCGTATTTTAATTTTTTTTTTCTGGTGCATAATTTGACATTTTTGTGTTTTGAATTTTTTTTTCTGGTGCATAAAATGACACACGCAGACGCTTAGATTAGGAGATATAGAGATTTTAGTATCTCATTTTTTTTTTCTAGTTTAGGAGATATAGCCATTTTTGTGTTTAAATTTTTTTTTCTGGTGCATAATTTGACCCTGCAGACGCCTAATTTAGGAGATTTATCCATTTTAGTATTTTGAATTTTTTTTCTGGGGCATAAAATGACCCCCGCAGATGCTTAGATTAGGAGATATAGCCATTTTAGTATTTTGATTATTTTTTTTCCTGGTGCATAAAATGACCTCCGCAGACCCCCAGTTTAGGAGATATATCCGTTTTAGTATTTTAATTTTTTTTTTCTGGTGCATAATTTGACTCTGCAGACGCATAATTTAGGAGATTTATCCATTTTAGTTTTTTGAATATTTTTTCTGGAGCATAAAATGACCCACGCAGAGGCCTAGTTTAGGAGATATAGCAATTTTAGAATTTAAATTTTTTTTTCTGGTGCATAAAATGACCCCCGCAGACGCTTAGTTTAGGATATATAGCCATTTTAGTTTTTTTATTTTTTTTTTTCTAGTTTAGGAGATATAGCCGTTTTTGTGTTTTGAATTTTTTTTCTGGTGCATAAAATAACCCCCGCAGACGCCTAGTTTAGGAGATATAGCCATTTCTGTGTTTAGAATGTTTTTTGTCTGGTGCATCAAATGACCCTCGCAGACGCCCAGTTTAGGTGATATAGCCAATTTAGTATTTAGAATTTTTTTTTCTGGTGCATAAAATGACCCACGCAGACGCTTAGTTTAGTAGATATTGCCATTTAAGTATTTTGATTTTTTTTTCTAGTTTAGGGGATTTAGCCATTTTAGTATTTTGATTTTTTTTTCTGATGCATAAAATGAACCCCGCAGACCCCTAGTGTAGGAGACATAGCCATTTTAGTCTTAAGATTTTTTTTTTCTGGTGCATAATTTGACCCCGCAGACGCCTAGTTTAGGAGATAAAGCCATTTTAGTATTTAGAAGTTTTTTTTCTGGTGCATAAAATGACCCCCGCAGATGCTTAGATTACTAGATATAGCCATTTTAGTATTTTGATTATTTTTTTTTCTGGTGAATAAAATGACCCTCGCAGAGGCCTAGTTTAGGAGATATAGCAATTTTAGTATTTTAATTTTTTTTTCTGGTGCTTAATTTGACCCCGCAGACGCCTAGTTTAGGAGATATAGCCGTTTTAGTATTTTGGATTTTTGGTGCATAAAATGACCCCCGCAGACGCCTAGCCTAGGAGATGTAACCATTTTAGTATTTGGATTTTTTTTTCAGAGGCATAAAATGATACCCGCAGACGCCTAGTTTTGGAGATATAGCCACTTAAGTGTTTTGATTTATTTTTCTGGGGCAAATGACCGCCGCAGACGCCTAGTTCAGGAGATATAGCCATTTTAATATTTTGATTTTTTTTTCTGGTGCATAAAATGAGACCCGCAGACCCCAAGTGTAGGAGATATAGCCATTTTAGTATTTTGATTATTTTTTTTTCTGGTGAATAAAATGACCCTCGCAGAGGCCTAGTTTAGGAGATATAGCAATTTTAGTATTTTAATTTTTTTTTCTGGTGCTTAATTTGACAACGCAGTCGCCTAGTTTAGGAGATATAGCCGTTTTAGTATTTTGGATTTTTGGTGCATAAAATGACCCCCGCAGACGCCTAGCCTAGGAGATATAACCATTTTAGTATTTGGATTTTTTTTTCAGAGGCATAAAATGATACCCGCAGATGCCTAGTTTTGGGAGATATATCCGTTTTAGTATTTTGATTTTTTTTTCTGGTGCATTTTTTGACCCTGCAGACGCCTAATTTAGGAGACTTAGCCATTTTAGTATTTTGAATTTTTTTTCTGGGGCATAAAATGCCCCCGCAGATGCTTAGATTAGGAGATATAGCCATTTTAGTATTTTGATTATTTTTTTTTCTGGTGCATAAAATGACCCTCGCAGACGCCTAGTTTAGGAAATATAACCATTTTAGTTTTTTGAATTTTTTTTTCTGGTGCATAAAATGACCCCCGCAGACTCCCAGTTTAGGAGATATAGCCATTTTTGTATTTTGAATTTTTTTTTCTGGTGCATAAAATGACCCCCGCAGACCCCCAGTTTAGGAGATATATCCGTTTTAGTGTTTTGGATTTTTGGTGCATAAAATGACACCCGCAGACGCCTAGTTTCGGAGATATAGAGATTTTAGTATCTTGGATTTTTTGTCTGAGACAAGTGACACCCGCAGACGCCTAGTTTCGGAGATATAGAGATTTAGTATTTTGGATTTTTTTTCTGGGACAAGTCACACCCGCAGACGCCCAGTTTAGGTGATATAGCCAATTTAGTATTTTGAATTTTTTTTTCTGGTGCATAAAATGACCCACGCAGACGCTTAGTTTAGGAGATATAGCCATTTTAGTATTTTTTTTTTTTTTTCTAGTTTAGGAGATATAGCCGTTTTTGTGTTTTGAATTTTTTTTCTGGTGCATAAAATAACCCCCGCAGACGCCTAGTTTAGGAGATATAGCCATTTCTGTGTTCAGAATGTTTTTTGTCTGGTGCATCAAATGACCCTCGCAGACGCCTAGTTAAGGAGATATTGCCATTTAAGTATTTTGATTTTTTTTTTCTAGTTTAGAAGATATAGCCATTTTTGTGTTTTGAATTTTTTTTTCTGGTGCATAAAATGACCCACGCAGACGTTTAGTGTTGGAGATATAGCCATTTTTGTGTTAAAATTTTTTTTTTCTGGTGCATAAAATGACCCCCGCAGACGCCTAATTTAGGAAATATAGCCATTTTAGTTTTTTGAATATTTTTTTCTGGTGCATAAAATGACTCCTGCAGACCCCTAGTTTAGAAGATATATCCGTTTTAGTATTTTAATTTTTTTTTTCTGGTGCATAATTTGACCCTGCAGACGCCTAATTTAGGAGATTTAGCCATTTTAGTATTTTGAATTTTTTTTCTGGGGCATAAAATGACCCCCGCAGATGCTTAGATTAGGAGATATAGCCATTTTAGTATTTTGATTATTTTTTTTCTGGTGCATAAAATGACCCTCGCAGAGGCCTAGTTTAGGAAATATAGCAATTTTAGAATTTAATTTTTTTTTTCTGGTTCATAAAATGACCCCCGCAGACGCCCAGTTTAGGAGATATAGCCATTTTAGTATTTTGAAATTTCTTTTCTGGTGCATAAAATGACCCCCGCAGACCCCCAGTTTAGGAGATACAACCCTTTTAGTATTTTGGATTTTTGGTGCGTAAAATGACCCCCGCAGACGCCTAGTTTCGGAGATATAGAGATTTTAGTATTTTGGATTTTTTTTCTGTGACACCCGCAGACGCCCAGTTTAGGTGATATTGCCAAATTAGTATTTAGAATATTTTTTTCTGGTGCATAAAATAACCCCCGCAGACGCCTAGTTTAGAAGATATAGCCATTTCTGTGTTTAGAATGTTTTTTGTCTGGTGCATCAAATGACCCTCGCAGACGCCTAGTTTAGGAGATATAGCCATTTTTGTGTTTTGAATTTTTTTTTCTGGTGCATAAAATGACCCACGCAGACGCTTAGTTTAGGAGATATAGAGATTTTAGTATCTTAATTTTTTTTTTTCTAGTTTAGGAGATATAGCCATTTTTGTGTTTAAATTTTTTTTTTTCTGGTGCATAAAATGACCCCCGCAGACGACCAGTTTAGGAGATATAGCCATTTTTGTGTTTTGAATTTTTTTTTCTGGTGCATAAGATGACCCCCGCAGACGCCTAGTTTAGGAGATATAGCCATTTCTGTGTTTAGAATGTTTTTTGTCTGGTGCATCAAATGACCCTCGCAGACGCCTAGTTTAGGAGATATAGCCATTTAATATTTTTATTTTTTTTTTTCTAGTTTAGGAGATATAGCCGTTTTTGTGTTTTGAATTTTTTTTCTGGTGCATAAAATAACCCCCGCAGACGCCTAGTTTAGGAGATATAGCCATTTCTGTGTTTAGAATGTTTTTTGTCTGGTGCATCAAATGACCCTCGCAGACGCCTAGTTTAGGAGATATAGCCATTTCTGTGTTTAGAATGTTTTTTGTCTGGTGCATCAAATGACCCTCGCAGACGCCTAGTTTAGGAGATATTGCCATTTAAGTATTTTGATCTTTTTTTCTAGTTTAGGAGATAGAGCCATTTTTGTGTTTTGAATTTTTTTTTCTGGTGCATAAAATGACAAACGCAGACGCTTAGTTTAGGAGATATAGAGATTTTTTTTCTAGTGTAGGAGATATAGCCATTTTTGTGTTTAAATTTTTTTTTTCTGGTGCATAAAATGACCCCCGCAGACGCCTAGTTTAGGAAATATAGCTATTTTAGTTTTTTGAATATTTTTTCTGGTGCATAAAATGACCCCCGCAGCCCCCTAGTTAAGGTGATATATCCGTTTTAGTATTTTAATTTTTTTTTTCTGGTGCATAATTTGACACTGCAGACGCCTAATTTAGGAGATTTAGCCATTTTAGTATTTTGAATTTTTTTTCTGGGGCATAAAATGACATCCGCAGATGCTTAGATTAGAAGATATAGCCATTTTAGTATTTTGATTATTTTTTTTCTGGTGCATAAAATGACCCCCGCAGATGCCCAGTTTAGGAGATATAGCCATTTTAGTATTTTCAATTTTTTTTTCTGGTACATAAAATGACCCCCGCAGACCCCCAGTTTAGGAGATATATCCGTTTTAGTATTTTGGATTTTTTTTCTGAGACAAGTGTTTCCCGCAGACGCCTAGTTTCGGAGATATAGAGATTTTAGTATTTTGGATTTTTTTTCTGGGACAAGTGACACCCGCAGACGCCCAGTTTAGGTGATATAGCCAATTTAGTTTTTAGAATTTTTTTTTCTGGTACATAAAATGACCCACGGAGACGCTTAGTTTAGGAGATATAGCCATTTTAGTATTTTTATTTTTTTTTTCTAGTTTAGGAGATATAGCCGTTTTTGTGTTTTGAATTTTTTTTCTGGTGCATAAAATAACCCCCGCAGACGCCTAGTTTAGGAGATATAGCCATTTCTGTGTTTAGAATGTTTTTTGTCTGGTGCATCAAATGACCCTCGCAGACGCCTAGTTTAGGAGATATTACCATTTAAGTATTTTGATTTTTTTTTTCTAGTTTAGGAGATATAGCCATTTTTGTGTTTTTAATTTTTTTTTCTGGTGCATAAAATGACCCACGCAGACGCTTAGTTTAGGAGATATAGCCACTTTAGTATTTTTATTTTTTTTTCTAGTTTAGGAGATATAGCCGTTTTTGTGTTTTGAATTTTTTTTCTGGTGCATAAAATAACCCCCGCAGACGCCTAGTTTAGGAGATATAGCCATTTCCGTGTTCAGAATGTTTTTTGTCTGGTGCATCAAATGACCCTCGCAGACGCCTAGTTTAGGAGATATTGCCATTTAAGTATTCTGATTTTTTTTTTCTAGTTTAGGAGATATAGCCATTTTTGTGTTTTGAATTTTTTTTTCTGGTGCATAAAATGACCCACGCAGACGTTTAGTGTTGGAGATATAGCCATTTTGGTGTTAAATTTTTTTTTTTCTGGTGCATAAAATGACCCCCGCAGACGCCTAATTTAGGAAATATAGCCATTTTAGTTTTTTGAATATTTTTTTCTGGTGCATGAAATGACTCTCGCAGACCCCTAGTTTAGGAGATATATCCGTTTTAGTATTTTAATTTTTTTTTCTGGTGCATAATTTGACCCTGCAGACGCCTAGTTTAGGAGATTTAGCCATTTTAGTATTTTGAATTTTTTTTCTGGGCATAAAATGACCCCCGCAGATGCTTAGATTAGGAGATATAGCCATTTTAGAATTTTGATTATTTTTTTTCTGGTGCATAAAATGACCCTCGCAGAGGCCTAGTTTAGGAAATATAGCAATTTTAGAATTTAATTTTTTTTTCTGGTTCATAAAATGACCCCCGCAGACGCCCAGTTTAGGAGATATAGCCATTTTAGTATTTTGAATTTTCTTTTCTGGTGCATAAAATGACCCCCGCAGACCTCCAGTTTAGGAGATACAACCGTTTTAGTATTTTGGATTTTTGGTGCATAAAATGACCCCCGCAGACGCCTAGTTTCGGAGATATAGAGATTTTAGTATTTTGGATTTTTTTTCTGTGACACCCGCAGACGCCCAGTTTAGGTGATATTGCCAATTTAGTATTTAGAATTTTTTTTTCTGGTGCATAAAATGACCCTCGCAGACGCCTAGTTTAGGAGATATTGCCATTTAAGTATTTTGATTTTTTTTTCTAGTTTAGGAGATATAGCCATTTTTGTGTTTTGAATTTTTTTTTCTGGTGCATAAAATGACCCACGCAGACGCTTAGTTTAGGAGATATAGAGATTTTAGTATCTTCATTTTTTTTTTCTAGTTTAGGAGATATAGCCATTTTTGTGTTTAAATTTTTTTTTTCTGGTGCATAAAATGACCCCCGCAGACGACCAGTTTAGGAGATATAGCCGTTTTTGTGTTTTGAATTTTTTTTCTGGTGCATAAGATGACCCCCGCAGACGCCTAGTTTAGGAGATATAGCCATTTCTGTGTTTAGAATGTTTTTTGTCTGGTGCATCAAATGACCCTCGCAGACGCCTAGTTTAGGAGATATAGCCATTTAATATTTTTATTTTTTTTTTTTCTAGTTTAGGAGATATAGCCGTTTTTGTGTTTTGAATTTTTTTTCTGGTGCATAAAATAGCCCCCGCAGACGCCTAGTTTAGGAGATATAGCCATTTCTGTGTTTAGAATGTTTTTTGTCTGGTGCATCAAATGACCCTCGCAGACGCCTAGTTTAGGAGATATAGCCATTTCTGTGTTTAGAATGTTTTTTGTCTGGTGCATCAAATGACCCTCGCAGACACCTAGTTTAGGAGATATTGCCATTTAAGTATTTTGATCTTTTTTTCTAGTTTAGGAGATAGAGCCATTTTTGTGTTTTGAATTTTTTTTTCTGGTGCATAAAATGACAAACGCAGACGCTTAGTTTAGGAGATATAGAGATTTTTTTTTCTAGTTTAGGAGATATAGCCATTTTTGTGTTTAAATTTTTTTTTCTGGTGCATAAAATGACCCCCGCAGACGCCTAGTTTAGGAAATATAGCCATTTTAGTTTTTTGAATATTTTTTCTGGTGCATAAAATGACCCCCGCAGCCCCCTAGTTAAGGTGATATATCCGTTTTAGTATTTCAATTTTTTTTTTCTGGTGCATAATTTGACCCTGCAGACGCCTAATTTAGGAGATTTAGCCATTTTAGTATTTTGAATTTTTTTTCTGGGGCATAAAATGACATCCGCATAGATTAGGAGATATAGCCATTTTGATTATTTTTTTTCTGGTGCATAAAATGACCCCCGCAGATGCCCAGTTTAGGAGATATAGCCATTTTAGTATTTTCAATTTTTTTTTCTGGTGCTTAAAATGACCCCCGCAGACCCCCAGTTTAGGAGATATATCCGTTTTAGTATTTTGGATTTTTTTTCTGAGACAAGTGACACCCGCAGACGCCTAGTTTCGGAGATATAGAGATTTTAGTATTTTGGATTTTTTTTCTGGGACAAGTGACACCCGCAGACGCCCAGTTTAGGTGATATAGCCAATTTAGTTTTTAGAATTTTTTTTTCTGGTACATAAAATGACCCACGGAGACGCTTAGTTTAGGAGATATAGCCATTTTAGTATTTTTATTTTTTTTTTCTAGTTTAGGAGATATAGCCGTTTTTGTGTTTTGAATGTTTTTTCTGGTGCACAAAATAACCCCCGCAGACGCCTAGTTTAGGAGATATAGCCATTTCTGTGTTTAGAATGTTTTTTGTCTGGTGCATCAAATGACCCTCGCAGACGCCTAGTTTAGGAGATATTGCCATTTAAGTATTTTGATTTTTTTTTTCTAGTTTAGGAGATATAGCCATTTTAGTATTTTCAATTTTTTTTTCTGGTGCATAAAATGACCCCCGCAGACCCCCAGTTTAGGAGATATATCCGTTTTAGTATTTTGGATTTTTGGTGCATAAAATGACCCCCGCAGACGCCTAGTTTCGGAGATATAGTGATTTTAGTATTTTGGATTTTTTTTCTGGGACAAGTGACACCCGCAAACGCCCAGTTTAGGTGATAAAGCCAATTTAGTATTTAGAATTTTTTTTTCTGGTACATAAAATGACCCACGGAGACGCTTTGTTTAGGAGATATAGCCATTTTAGTATTTTTATTTTTTTTTTCTAGTTTAGGAGATATGGCCGTTTTTGTGTTTTGAATTTTTTTTCTGGTGCATAAAATAACCCCCGCAGATGCCTAGTTCAGGAGATATTGCCATTTAAGTATTTTGATTTTTTTTTCTTGTTTAGGGGTTTTAGCCATTTTAGTATTCTGATTTTTTTTTCCTGGTGCATAAAATGAACCCCGCAGACCACAAGTGTAGGAGATATAGCCATTTTAGTCTTTAGATTTTTTTTTTCTGGTGCATAATTTGACCCCGCAGACGCCTAGTTTAGGGGATAAAGCCATTTTAGTATTTAGAAGTTTTTTTTTCTGGTGCATAAAATGACCCCAGATGCTTAGATTACTAGATATAGCCATTTTAGTATTTTGATTATTTTTTTTTCTGGTGAATAAAATGACCCTCTCAGAGGCCTAGTTTAGGAGATATAGCAATTTTAGTATTTTAATTTTTTTTTCTGGTGCTTAATTTGACCCCGCAGACGCTTAGTTTAGGAGATATAGCCGTTTTAGTATTTCGGATTTTTGGTGCATAAAATGACCCCCGCAGACGCCTAGCTTAGGAGATATAACCATTTTAGTATTTGGATTTTTTTTTCAGAGGCATAAAATGATACCCGCAGACGCCTAGTTTTGGAGATATAGCCACTTAAGTGTTTTGATTTTTTTTTCTGGGGCAAATGACCGCCGCAGACGCCTAGTTCAGGAGATATAGCCATTTTAGTATTTTGATTTTTTTTTTCTGGTGCATAAAATGAGACCCGCAGACCCGAAGTGTAAGAGATATAGCCATTTTAGTATTTAGATATTTTTTTCTTGTTCATAATTTGACCCCGCAGACGCCTAGTTTTGGGAGATATATCCGTTTTAGTGTTTTGATTTTTTTTCTGTTGCATTTTTTGACCCTGCAGACGCCTAATTTAGGAGACTTAGGCATTTTAGTATTTAGAATTTTTTTTCTGGGGCATAAAATGCCCCCGCAGATGCTTAGATTAGGAGATATAGCCATTTTAGTATTTTGATTATTTTTTTTTCTGGTGCATGAAATGACCATCGCTGAGGCTTAGTTAAGGAGATATAGCAATTTTAGTATTTTGATTTTTTTTTCTGGTGCATAAAATGACCCCCGCAGACGACCAGTTTAGGAGATATAGCCATTTTTGTGTTTTGAATTTTTTTTTCTGGTGCATAAAATGACCCCCCCAGACTCCTAGTTTAGGAGATATAGCCATTTTTGTGTTTAAATTTTTTTTTCTGGTGCATAAAATGACCCCCGCAGACGCCTAGTTTAGGAGATATATCCGTTTTAGTGTTTTAATTTTTTTTTTCTGGTGCATAATTTGACCCTGCAGACGCCTAGTTTAGGAGATTTAGCCATTTTAGTATTTTGAATTTTTTTTCTGAGGCATAAAATGCCCCCGCAGATGCTTAGATTAGGAGATATAGCCATTTTAGTATTTTGATTATTTTTTTTTCTGGTGCTTGAAATGACACTCGAAGATGCCTAGTTAAGGAGATATAGCAATTTTAGTATTTTAATTTTTTTTTCTGGTGCATAAAATGACCCCCGCAGACGACCAGTTTAAGAGATATAGCCATTTTTGTGTTTTGAATTTTTTTTTCTGGTGCATAAAATGACACCCGCAGATCCCTAGTTTAGGAGATATATCCGTTTTAGTATTTTATTTTTTTTTTTCTGGTGCATAATATGACCCTGCAGACGCCTAGTTTAGGAGATTTAGCCATTTTAGTATTTTGAATTTTTTTTCTGGGGCATAAAATGCCCCCGCAGGTGCTTAGATTAGGAGATATAGCCATTTTAGTATTTTGATTATTTTTTTTTCTGGTGCATGAAATGACCCTCGCAGAGGCCTAGTTAAGGAGATATAGCAATTTTAGTAGTTTGATTTTTTTTTCTGGTGCATCAAATGACCCCCGCAGACGACCAGTTTAGGAGATATAGCCATTTTTGTGTTTTGAATTTTTTTTTCTGGTGCATAAAATGACCCCCGCAGACGCCTAGTTTAGGAAATATAGCCATTTTAGTTTTTTGAATATTTTTTTCTGGTGCATAAAATGAACCCCGCAGGCCCCTAGTTTAGGAGATATATCCGTTTTAGTATTTTATTTTTTTTTTTCTGGTGCATAATTTGACCCTGCAGACGCCTAGTTTATGAGATTTAGCCATTTTAGTATTTTGAATTTTTTTTCTGGGGCATAAAATGACCCCCCAGATGCTTAGATTAGGAAATATAGCTATTTTAGTATTTTTATTTTTTTGTTCTAGTTTAGGAGATATAGCCGTTTTTGTGTTTTGAATTTTTTTTCTGGTGTATAAAATAACCCCCGCAGACGCTTAGTTTAGGAGATTTAGCCATTTTAGTATTTTCGTTTTTTTTTCTAGTTTAGGAGATTTAGCCATTTTTGTGTTTTGAATTTTTTTTTCTGGTGCATAGAATGACCCCCGCAGACGCCTAGTTTAGGAGATAAAGCCATTTTAGTATTTTGATTTTTTTTTCTGGTGCATAATTTGACCCCGCAGACGCCTAGTTTAGGGGATTTAGCCATTTTAGTATTCTGATTTTTTTTTCTGGTGCATAAAATGAACCCCGCAGACCCCTAGTGTTTGACATATAGCCATTTTAATCTTTAGATTTTTCTTTTCTGGTGCATAATTTGACCCCGCAGACGCCTAGTTTAGGAGATATAGCCATTTTAGTATTTAGAAGATTTTTTTCTGGTGCATAAAATGGCCACCGCAGATGCTTAGATTACTAGATATAGCCATTTTAGTATTTTGATTTTTTTTTCTGGTGCATAATTTGACCCCGCAGACGATTTGTTTAGGAGATATAGCCATTTTAGTATTTTGAATTTTTTTTTCTGGTGCATAAAATGACCCCCGCAGACGCCTAGTTTAGGAGATAAAGCCATTTTAGTATTCTGAATTATTTTTTTCTGGCGCATAAAATGACCTCCGCAGACCCCCGCAGACCCCCGGTATAGGAGATATAGCCATTTTACTCGTTAGGTTTTTTTTTCTGGTGCATAATTTGACCCCGCAGACGCCTAGTTTAGGAGATGTAGCCATTTTAGTATTTACAAGTTTTTTTTTCTGGTGCATAAAATGACCCCCGCAGATGCTTAGATTACTAGATATAGCCATTTTAGTATTTTGATTATTTTTTTTTCTGGTGCATAAAATGACCCTCGCAGAGGCCTAGTTTAGGAGAAATAGCAATTTTAGTATTTTGATTTTTTTTTCTAGTGCTTAATCTGACCCCGCAGACGCCTAGTATAGGAGATATAGCCGTTTTAGTATTTTGGATTTTTGGTGCATAAAATGACCCCCGCAGACACCTAGTTTAGGAGATATAGCCATTTTTGTGTTTAGAACGTTTTTTGTCTGGTGCATCAAATGACCCTCGCAGACGCCTAATTTAGGAGATATTGCCATTTAAGTATTTTGATTTTTTTTTTCTAGTTTAGGAGATTTAGCCATTTTTGTGTTTTGAATTTTTTTTTTCT
This sequence comes from Volucella zonaria, assembly GCA_963966105.1. Lineage (NCBI taxonomy): Eukaryota > Metazoa > Arthropoda > Insecta > Diptera > Syrphidae > Volucella > Volucella zonaria. The sequence continues at coordinate 1,251,424 of CAWYQB010000254.1, read as the reverse complement.
GGTGCATAGAATGACCCCCGCAGACGCCTAGTTTTGGAGATAAAACCATTTTAGTATTTTGATTTTTTTTTCTGGGGCATAATTTGACCACGCAGACGACTAGTTTAGGGGAATTAGCCATTTCAGTATTCTGTTTTTTTTTTCTGGTGCATAAAATGAACCCCGCAGACCCCTAGTGTAGGAGATATAGCCATTTTAGTCTTTAGATTTTTTTTTTCTGGTACATAATTTGACCCCGCAGACGCCTAGTTTAGGAGATATAGCCATTTTAGTATTTAGAAGTTTTTTTTTCTGGTGCATAAAATGACCCCCGCAGATGCTTAGATTACTAGATATAGCCATTTTAGTATTTTGATTTTTTTTTCTGGTGCATAATTTGACCCCGCAGACGATTAGTTTAGGAGATATAGCCCTTTTAGTACTTTGTATTTTTTTTTTCTGGTGCATAAAATGACCACCGCAGAGGCCCAGTTAAGGAGATATAGCAATTTTAGTATTTTGATTTTTTTTTTCTGGTGCATAAAATGACCCCCGCAGACGACCAGTTTAGGAGATATAGCCATTTTTGCGTTTTGATTTTTTTTTTTCTGGTGCATAAAATGACCCCCGCAAACGCCTAGTTTAGGAGATATTGCCATTTCAGTTTTTTGAATTTTTTTTTCTGGTGCATAAAATGACCCCCGCAGACCCCTAGTTTAGGAGATATATCCGTTTTAGTATTTTAATTTTTTTTTCTGGTGCATAATTTGACCCTGCAGACGCCTAATTTAGGAGATTTAGCCAGTTTAGTATTTTGAATTTTTTTTCTGGGGCATAAAATGACCCCCGGAGACCCCTAGTTTAGGAGATATATCCGTTTTAGTATTTTAATTTTTTTTTTTCTTGTGCATAATTTGACCCTGCAGACGCTTAATTTAGGAGATTTAGCCATTTTAGTATTTTGAATTTTTTTTCTGGGGCATAAAATGACCCCCGCAGATGCTTAGATTAGGAGATATAGCCATTTTAGTATTTTGATTTTTTTTTTCTGGTGCATAAAATGACCCCCGCAGACCCCTAGTTTAAGAGATGTAGTCGTTTTAGTATTTTGATTTTTTTTTCTGGTGCATAAAATGACTCCCGCAGACGCCTTGTTCAGGAGATTTAGCCATTTTAGAATTTTGGATTTTTGGTGCTTAACATGATCCCCGCAGACGCATAGTTTAGGAGATACAACCATTTTAGTATTTTGATTTTTTTTTTTCTGGTGCTTAAAATGACCCCCGCAGACCCCTAGGTTAGGAAATATCGCAATTTTAGTATTGTGGATTTCTTTTTCCTGGTGCATAAAATGACCCCCGCAGACGCCTATTTTAGGAGATATAGCCATTTTTGTGTTTTGAAGTTTTTTTTTTTGTGGTTCATGAAATGACCCCCGACGTCGCCTAGTTTAGGAGATAAAGCCATTTTAGTATTTTGGATTTTTGGTGCATAAAATGACCCCCGCAGACGCCTAGTTTAGGAGATATAGCCATTTTAGTATTTTGAGTTTTTTTTATGGTGCATAATTTGATCCCGCAGACGCCTTGCTTAGGAGATTTAGCCATTTTAGTATTCTGAATTTTTTTTTTCTGGTGCATAAAATGACCCCCGCAGACCACTAGTTTAGGAGATATAGAAATTTTAGTATTTTAATTTTTTGTTTCTGGTGCATAAATGACCCCCGCAGACCACTAGTTTAGGAGATATAGCCGTTTTAGTATTTTGATTTTTTTTTCTGGTGCATAAAACGACAACCGCAGACGCCTTGTTTAGGAGATATTGCCATTTTAGTATTTTGGATTTTTGGTGCATAAAATGACCCCCGAAGACGACTAGTTTAGGAGATATAGCCATTTTAGTATTTTGATTTTTTTTTTCTGGTGCATAAAATGACCCCCGCAGACGCCTAGGTTTGGAGATTTATCCATTTTAGTATTTTGATTTTTTTCTCTGGAGAATAAAATAACACCCGCAGAAGCCTAGTTAAGGAGATTTAGCCATTTTAGTATTTTGAATTTTTTTTTCGGGTGCCTAATTTGACCCCGCAGACGCCTAGTTAAGGAGATTTAGTCATTTTAGTATTTTGAAATTTTTATTCGGGTGCATAATTTGACCCGGAGACACCTAGTTAAGGAGATTTAGCCATTTTAGTATTCCGATTTTTTTTTTCTGGTGCATAAAATGACCAACGCAGACCCCTTGTGTAGGGGATATAGCCATTTTAGGTTTTTTTTTTCTGGTGCATAATTTGACCCCGCAGACGAATAGTTTAGGAGATTTAGCCATTTTAGTATTCTGAATTTTTTTTTCTGGTGAATAAAATGACCACCGCAGACAACTAGTTTAGGAGATATAGCCATTTTCATATTTTGATTTTTTTTATGGTACATAATTTGACACCGCAGACGCCTAGTTTAGGAGATTTAGCCATTTTAGTATTCTGAATTTTTTTTTTCTGGTGCGTAAAATGACCCCCGCAGACCACTAGTTTAGGAGAAATAGAAGTTTTAGTATTTTAATTTTTTGTTTCTGGTGCATAAATGACCCCCGCAGACCACTAGTTTAGGAGATATAGCCGTTTTAGTATTTTGATTTTTTTTTCCTGGTGCATAAAACGACAACCGCAGACGCCTTGTTTAGGAGATATTGCCATTTTAGTATTTTGGATTTTTGGTGCATAAAATGACCCCCGAAGACGACTAGTTTAGGAGATATAGCCATTTTAGTATTTTGATTTTTTTTTTCTGGTGCATTAAATGACCCCCGCAGACCCCTAGTTTAGGAGATATAGCCGTTTTAGTATTTTGATTTTTTTCTCTGGTGCATAAAATGACCACCGCAGACACCTAGTTTAGGAGATATAGCCATTTTAGTATTTTGGATTTTTGGTGAATAAAATGACCCCCGAAGACGACTAGTTTAGGAGATATAGCCATTTTAGATTTTTAATTTTTTTTTTTCTGGTGCAAAATGACCCCCACAGACCCCTAGTGTAGGAGATATAGCCGTTTTAGTATTTTGATTTTTTTTTTTCTGGTGCATAAAATGACTCCCGCAGACGCCTTGTTCATGAGATTTAGCCATTTTAGAATTTTGGATTTTTGGTGCTTAACATGATCCCCGCAGACGCATAGTTTAGGAGATAGAACCATTTTAGTATTTTGATTTTTTTTTCTGGTGCATAAAATGACCCCCGCAGACCCCTAGTTTAGAAGATATAGCCATTTTGGATTTTTGGTGCATAAAATGAACCCCACAGTCGCATAGGTTAGGAGATATAGCTATTTTAGTATTTTGGATTTTTGGTGCATAAAATAACCCCCGAAGACGACTAGCTTAGGAGATATAGCCATTTTAGTATTTTGATTTTTTTTTCTGGTGCATAAAATGACCCCCAAAGATCCCTAGTTTAGGAGATATAGCCATTTAAGTGTTTTGATTTTTTTTTCTGGGGCAAATTACAATGCAGACGCCTAGTTTAGGAGATATAGCCGTTTTAGTATTTTGATTTTTTTTTTCTGGTGCATAAAATGACCCACGAAGATCCCTAGTGTAGAAGATATAGCCATTTAAGTGTTTTGATTGTTTTTTCTAGGGCAAATTACAATGCAGACGCCTAGTTTAGGAGATAGAACCATTTAAGTATTTTGGATTTTTGGTGCATAAAATGACCCCCGCAGACGCATAGTTTAGGAGATAAAGCCGTTTTAGTATTTTGGATTTTTGGTGCATAAAATGACCCCCGCAGACGCCTAGTTTAGGAGATATAGCCATTTTAGTATTTTGATTTTTTTTTATGGTGCATAAATTGATCCCGCAGACGCCTAGTTTAGGAGATTTAGCCATTTTAGTATTCTGAATTTTTTTTTTCTGGTGCATAAAACGACAACCGCAGACGCCTTGTTTAGGAGATATTGCCATTTTAGTATTTTGGATTTTTGGTGCAAAAAATGACCCCCGAAGACGACTAGTTTAGGAGATATAGCCATTTTAGTATTTTGATTTTTTTTTTCTGGTGCATAAAACGACAACCGCAGACCCCTAGTTTAGGAGATATAGCCGTTTTAGTATTTTGAGTTTTTTCTCTGGTGCATAAAATGACTCCCGCAGACACTTAGTTTAGGAGATATAGCCATGTTAGTATTTTGAATTTTTTTTTCTGGTGCATAAATTGACCCCCGCACACGTCTAGTTTAGTAGATATCACCATTTTAGTATTTTGGATTTCTTTTTTCTGGTGCATAAAATGACCGCCGCAGACGCCTAGGTTTGGAGATTTATCCATTTTAGTGCTTAGAAATTTTTTTCTGGTGCTTAAAATGACCAACGCAGACCCCTAGTGTAGGGGATATAGCCGTTTTAGTATTTCGATTTTTTTTTCTGGTGCATAAAACGACAACCGCAGACGCCTTGTTTAGGAGATATTGCCATTTTAGTATTTTGGATTTTTGGTGCATAAAATGACCCCCGAAGACGACTAGTTTAGTAGATATAGCCATTTTAGTATTTTGATTTTTTTTTCTGGTGCATTAAATGACCCCCGCAGACCCCTAGTTTAGGAGATATAGCCGTTTTAGTATTTTGATTTTTTTCTCTGGTGCATAAAATGACCACCGCAGACACCTAGTTTAGGAGATATAGCCATTTTAGTATTTTGGATTTTTGGTGAATAAAATGACCCCCGAAGACGACTAGTTTAGGAGATATAGCCATTTTAGATTTTTAATTTTTTTTTTCTGGTGCAAAATGACCCCGCAGACCCCTAGTGTAGTATTTTGATTTTTTTTTCTGGTGCATAAAATGACCCCCAAAGATCCCTAGTTTAGGAGATATAGCCATTTAAGTGTTTTGATTTTTTTTTCTGGGGCAAATTACAATGCAGACGCCTAGTTTAGGAGATATAGCCGTTTTAGTATTTTGATTTTTTTTTTCTGGTGCATAAAATGACCCACGAAGATCCCTAGTGTAGAAGATATAGCCATTTAAGTGTTTTGATTTTTTTTTCTAGGGCAAATTACAATGCAGACGCCTAGTTTAGGAGATAGAACCATTTAAGTATTTTGGATTTTTGGTGCATAAAATGACCCCCGCAGACGCATAGTTTAGGAGATAAAGCCATTTTAGTATTTTGGATTTTTGGTGCATAAAATGACCCCCGCAGACGCCTAGTTTAGGAGATATAGCCATTTTAGTATTTTGATTTTTTTTTATGGTGCATAAATTGATCCCGCAGACGCCTAGTTTAGGAGATTTAGCCATTTTAGTATTCTGAATTTTTTTTTTCTGGTGCATAAAATGACCCTCGCAGACCACTAGTTTAGGAGATATAGAAGTTTTAGTATTTTAATTTTTTGTTTCTGGTGCATAAATGACCCCCGCAGACCACTAGTTTAGGAGATATAGCCATTTTAGTATTCTGAATTTTTTTTTTCTGGTGCATAAAACGACAACCGCAGACGCCTTGTTTAGGAGATATTGCCATTTTAGTATTTTGGATTTTTGGTGCAAAAAATGACCCCCGAAGACGACTAGTTTAGGAGATATAGCCATTTTAGTATTTTGATTTTTTTTTTCTGGTGCATAAAATGACCCCCGCAGACCCCTAGTTTAGGAGATATAGCCGTTTTAGTATTTTGAGTTTTTTCTCTGGTGCATAAAATGACTCCCGCAGACACTTAGTTTAGGAGATATAGCCATGTTAGTATTTTGAATTTTTTTTTCTGGTGCATAAATTGACCCCCGCACACGTCTAGTTTAGTAGATATCACCATTTTAGTATTTTGGATTTCTTTTTTCTGGTGCATAAAATGACCGCCGCAGACGCCTAGGTTTGGAGATTTATCCATTTTAGTGCTTAGAAATTTTTTTCTGGTGCTTAAAATGACCAACGCAGACCCCTAGTGTAGGGGATATAGCCGTTTTAGTATTTCGATTTTTTTTTCTGGTGCATAAAACGACAACCGCAGACGCCTTGTTTAGGAGATATTGCCATTTTAGTATTTTGGATTTTTGGTGCATAAAATGACCCCCGAAGACGACTAGTTTAGTAGATATAGCCATTTTAGTATTTTGATTTTTTTTTCTGGTGCATTAAATGACCCCCGCAGACCCCTAGTTTAGGAGATATAGCCGTTTTAGTATTTTGATTTTTTTCTCTGGTGCATAAAATGACCACCGCAGACACCTAGTTTAGGAGATATAGCCATTTTAGTATTTTGGATTTTTGGTGAATAAAATGACCCCCGAAGACGACTAGTTTAGGAGATATAGCCATTTTAGATTTTTAATTTTTTTTTTCTGGTGCAAAATGACCCCGCAGACCCCTAGTGTAGTATTTTGATTTTTTTTTCTGGTGCATAAAATGACCCCCAAAGATCCCTAGTTTAGGAGATATAGCCATTTAAGTGTTTTGATTTTTTTTTCTGGGGCAAATTACAATGCAGACGCCTAGTTTAGGAGATATAGCCGTTTTAGTATTTTGATTTTTTTTTTCTGGTGCATAAAATGACCCACGAAGATCCCTAGTGTAGAAGATATAGCCATTTAAGTGTTTTGATTTTTTTTTCTAGGGCAAATTACAATGCAGACGCCTAGTTTAGGAGATAGAACCATTTAAGTATTTTGGATTTTTGGTGCATAAAATGACCCCCGCAGACGCATAGTTTAGGAGATAAAGCCATTTTAGTATTTTGGATTTTTGGTGCATAAAATGACCCCCGCAGACGCCTAGTTTAGGAGATATAGCCATTTTAGTATTTTGATTTTTTTTTATGGTGCATAAATTGATCCCGCAGACGCCTAGTTTAGGAGATTTAGCCATTTTAGTATTCTGAATTTTTTTTTTCTGGTGCATAAAATGACCCTCGCAGACCACTAGTTTAGGAGATATAGAAGTTTTAGTATTTTAATTTTTTGTTTCTGGTGCATAAATGACCCCCGCAGACCACTAGTTTAGGAGATATAGCCATTTTAGTATTCTGAATTTTTTTTTTCTGGTGCATAAAACGACAACCGCAGACGCCTTGTTTAGGAGATATTGCCATTTTAGTATTTTGGATTTTTGGTGCATAAAATGACCCCCGAAGACGACTAGTTTAGGAGATATAGCCATTTTAGTATTTTGATTTTTTTTTTCTGGTGCATTAAATGACCCCCGCAGACCCCTAGTTTAGGAGATATAGCCGTTTTAGTATTTTGATTTTTTTCTCTGGTGCATAAAATGACCACCGCAGACACCTAGTTTAGGAGATATAGCCATTTTAGTATTTTGGATTTTTGGTGAATAAAATGACCCCCGAAGACGACTAGTTTAGGAGATATAGCCATTTTAGATTTTTAATTTTTTTTTTCTGGTGCAAAATGACCCCCGCAGACCCCTAGTGTAGGAGATATAGCCGTTTTAGTATTTTGATTTTTTTTTTCTGGTGCATAAAATGACTCCCGCAGACGCCTTGTTCAGGAGATTTAGCCATTTTAGAATTTTGGATTTTTGGTGCTTAACATGATCCCCGCAGACGCATAGTTTAGGAGATAGAACCATTTTAGTATTTTGATTTTTTTTTCTGGTGCATAAAATGACCCCCGCAGACCCCTAGTTTAGAAGATATAGCCATTTTGGATTTTTGGTGCATAAAATGAATCCCACAGTCGCATAGGTTAGGAGATATAGCGATTTTAGTATTTTGGATTTTTGTGAATAAAATAACCCCCGAAGACGACTAGCTTATTAGATATAGCCATTTTAGTATTTTGATTTTTTTTTCTGGTGCATAAAATGACCCCCAAAGATCCCTAGTTTAGGAGATATAGCCATTTAAGTGTTTTGATTTTTTTTTCTGGGGCAAATTACAATGCAGACGCCTAGTTTAGGAGATATAGCCGTTTTAGTATTTTGATTTTTTTTTTCTGGTGCATAAAATGACCCACGAAGATCCCTAGTGTAGAAGATATAGCCATTTAAGTGTTTTGATTTTTCTTTCTAGAACCATTTAAGTATTTTGGATTTTTGGTGCATAAAATGACCCCCGCAGACGCATAGTTTAGGAGATAAAGCCATTTTAGTATTTTGATTTTTTTTTATGGTGCATAAATTGATCCCGCAGACGCCTAGGTTAGGAGATTTAGCCATTTTAGTATTCTGAATTTTTTTTTTCTGGTGCATAAAATGACCCTCGCAGACCACTAGTTTAGGAGATATAGAAGTTTTAGTATTTTAATTTTTTGTTTCTGGTGCATAAATGACCCCCGCAGACCACTAGTTTAGGAGATATAGCCATTTTAGTATTCTGAATTTTTTTTTTCTGGTGCATAAAACGACAACCGCAGACGCCTTGTTTAGGAGATATTGCCATTTTAGTATTTTGGATTTTTGGTGCATAAAATGACCCCCGAAGACGACTAGTTTAGGAGATATAGCCATTTTAGTATTTTGATTTTTTTTTCTGGTGCATAAAATGACCCCCGCAGACCCCTAGTTTAGGAGATATAGCCATTTAAGTATTTTGATTTTTTTTATGGTGCATAATTTGATCCCGCTGACGCCTGGTTTAGGAGATTTAGCCATTTTAGTATTTTGATTTGTTTTTTCTGGTGCATAAAATGACACCCGCAGACGCCTAGTTTAGGAGATATAGCCATTTTTGTGATTTGAATTTTTTTTTTCTGGTGCATAAAATGACCCCCGCAGAAGCCTAGTTAAGGAGATTTAGCCATTTTAGTATTCTGAATTTTTTTTTTCTGGTGCATAAAATGACCCCCGCAGACCACTAGTTTAGGAGATATAGAAGTTTTAGTATTTTAATTTTTTGTTTCTGGTGCATAAATGACCCCCGCAGACCACTAGTTTAGGAGATATAGCCGTTTTAGAATTTGTTTTTTTTTTCTGGTGCATAAAACGACAACCGCAGACGCCTTGTTTAGGATATATTGCCATTTTAGTATTTTGGATTTTTGGTGCATAAAATGACCCCCGAAGACGACTAGTTTAGGAGATATAGCCATTTTAGTATTTAGATTTTTTTTTTCTGGTGCATAAAATGACCCCCGCAGACCCCTAGTTTAGGAGATATAGCCGTTTTAGTATTTTGATTTTTTTCTCTGGTGCATAAAATGACCCCCGCAGAAGCCTAGTTAAGGAGATTTAGCCATTTTTGTATTAAGAATTTTTTTTTCTGGTGCATAAAATGACCCCCGCAGACCACTAGTTTAGGAGATTTAGAAGTTTTAGTATTTTAATTTTTTGTTTCTGGTGCATAAATGACCCCCGCAGACCACTAGTTTAGGAGATATAGCCGTTTTAGTATTTTGATTTTTTTTTTCTGGTGCATAAAACGACAACCGCAGACGCCTTGTTTAGGAGATATTGCCATTTTAGTATTTTGGATTTTTGGTGCATAAAATGACACCCGAAGACGACTAGTTTAGGAGATATAGCCATTTTTGTGGTTTGAATTTTTTTTTTCTGGTGCGTAAAATGACCCCCACAGACGCCTAGCTTAGGAGATGTAGGCATTTTAGTATCTTGGATTTTTTTTTCTGGTGCACAAACTGACTCTCGCAGACGCCTAGTTTAGGAGATATAGAAATTTAAGTATTTAGAATTTTTTTTTTCTGGTGCATAAAATGACCCCCGCAGACCCCTAGTTTAGGAGATATAGCCATTTTAATATTTTAATTTTTTTTATGGTACATAATTTGACACCGCAGACGCCTAGCTTAGGAGATTTAGCCATTTTAGTACTCTGAATTTTTTTTTTCTGGTGCATAAAATGACCCCCACAGACGCCTAGCTTAGGAGATGCAGTCTTTTTAGTATCTTGGATTTTTTTTTCTTGTGCACAAACTGACTCTCGCAGACGCCTATTTTAGGAGATATAGCCATTTTTGTGTTTTGAATTTTTTTTTTTGTATTGCTTAAAATGACCCACGCAGACGCTTAGTTTAGGAGATATTGCCATTTAAGTATTTTGATTTTTTTTCTAGTTTAGGGGATTTAGCCATTTTAGTATTCTGATTTTTTTTTCTGGTGCATAAAATGAACCCCGCAGACCCCTAGTGTAGGAGACATAGCCATTTTAGTCTTAAGATTTTTTTTTCTGGTGCATAATTTGACCCCGCAGACGCCTAGTTTAGGAGATAAAGCCATTTTAGTATTTAGAAGTTTTTTTTCCTGGTGCATAAAATGACCCACGCAGATGCTTAGATTACTAGATATAGCCATTTTAGTATTTTGATTATTTTTTTTTCTGGTGAGTAAAATGACCCTCGCAGAGGCCTAGTTTAGGAGATATAGCCGTTTTAGTATTTTGGATTTTTGGTGCATAAAATGACCCCCGCAGACGCCTAGCCTAGGAGATATAACCATTTTAGTATTTGGATTTTTTTTTCAGAGGCATAAAATGATACCCGCAGACGCCTAGTTTTGGAGATATAGCCACTTAAGTGTTTTGATTTATTTTTCTGGGGCAAATGACCGCCCCAGACGCCTAGTTCAGGAGATATAGCCATTTTAGTATTTTGATTTTTTTTTCTGGTGCATAAAATGAGACCCGCAGACCCCAAGTGTAGGAGATATAGCCATTTTAGTATTTAGATTTTTTTTCTTGTTCATAATTTGACCCCGCAAACGCCTAGTTTTGGGAGATATATCCGTTTTAGTATTTTTATTTTTTTTTCTGGTGTATTTTTTGACCCTGCAGACGCCTAATTTAGGAGACTTAGCCATTTTAGTATTTTGATTATTTTTTTTTCTGGTGCATAAAATGACCCTCGCAGACGCCTAGTTTAGGAAATATAGCCATTTTAGTTTTTTGAATTTTTTTTTCTGGTGCATAAAATGACCCCCGCAGACGCCCAGTTTAGGAGATATAGCCATTTTAGTATATTGAATTTTTTTTCTGGGGCATAAAATGCCCCGCAGATGCTTAAATTAGGAGATATAGCCATTTTAGTATTTTGATTATTTTTTTTTCTGGTGCATAAAATGACCCTCGCAGACGCCTAGTTTAGGAAATATAGCCATTTTAGTTTTTTGAATTTTTTTTTCTGGTGCATAAAATGACCCCCGCAGACGCCCAGTTTAGGAGATATAGCCATTTTTGTATTTTGAATTTTTTTTTCTGGTGCATAAAATGACCCCCGCAGACCCCCAGTTTAGGAGATATATCCGTTTTAGTATTTTGGATTTTTGGTGCATAAAATGACCCCCGCAGACGCCTAGTTTCGGAGATATAGAGATTATAGTATCTTGGATTTTTTTTCTGAGACAAGTGACACCCGCAGACGCCTAGTTTCGGAGATATAGAGATTTTAGTATTTTGGATTTTTTTTCTGGGACAAGTCACACCCGCAGACGCCCAGTTTAGGTGATATAGCCAATTTAGTATTTTGAATTTTTTTTTCTGGTGCATAAAATGACCCACGCAGACGCTTAGTTTAGGAGATATAGCCATTTTAGTATTTTTATTTTTTTTTTCTAGTTTAGGAGATACAGCTGTTTTTGTGTTTTGAATTTTTTTTCTGGTGCACAAAATAACCCCCGCAGACGCCTAGTTTAGAAGATATAGCCATTTCTGTGTTTAGAATGTTTTTTGTCTGGTGCATCAAATGACCCTCGCAGACGCCTAGTTTAGGAGATTTAGCCATTTTAGTATTCTGAATTTTTTTTTTCTGGTGCATAAAATGACCCCCGCAGACCACTAGTTTAGGAGATATAGAAGTTTTAGTATTTTAATTTTTTGTTTCTGGTGCATAAATGACCCCCGCAGACCACTAGTTTAGGAGATATAGCCGTTTTAGAATTTGGTTTTTTTTTCTGGTGCATAAAACGACAACCGCAGACGCCTTGTTTAGGATATATTGCCATTTTAGTATTTTGGATTTTTGGTGCATAAAATGACCCCCGAAGACGACTAGTTTAGGAGATATAGCCATTTTAGTATTTTGATTTTTTTTTTCTGGTGCATAAAATGACCCCCGCAGACCCCTAGTTTAGGAGATATAGCCGTTTTAGTATTTTGATTTTTTTCTCTGGTGCATAAAATGACCCCCGCAGAAGCCTAGTTAAGGAGATTTAGCCATTTTTGTATTAAGAATTTTTTTTTCTGGTGCATAAAATGACCCCCGCAGACCACTAGTTTAGGAGATATAGAAGTTTTAGTATTTTAATTTTTTTTTCTGGTGCATAAAACGACAACCGCAGACGCCTTGTTTAGGAGATATTGCCATTTTAGTATTTTTTGGATTTTTGGTGCATAAAATGACACCCGAAGACGAATAGTTTAGGAGATATAGCCATTTTTGTGGTTTGAATTTTTTTTTTCTGGTGCATAAAATGACCCCCACAGACGCCTAGCTTAGGAGATGTAGGCATTTTAGTATCTTGGATTTTTTTTTCTGGTGCACAAACTGACTCTCGCAGACGCCTAGCTTAGGAGATATAGAAATTTAAGTATTTAGAATTTTTTTTTCTGGTGCATAAAATGACCCCCGCAGACCCCTAGTTTAGGAGATATAGCCATTTTAATATTTTAATTTTTTTTATGGTACATAATTTGACACCGCAGACGCCTAGCTTAGGAGACTTAGCCATTTTAGTACTCTGAATTTTTTTTTTCTGGTGCATAAAATGACCCCCACAGACGCCTAGCTTAGGAGATGCAGGCATTTTAGTATCTTGGATTTTTTTTTCTTGTGCACAAACTGACTCTCGCAGACGCCTATTTTAGGAGATATAGCCATTTTTGTGTTTTGAATTTTTTTTTTTGTATTGCTTAAAATGACCCACGCAGACGCTTAGTTTAGGAGATATTGCCATTTAAGTATTTTGATTTTTTTTCTAGTTTAGGGGATTTAGCCATTTTAGTATTCTGATTTTTTTTTCTGGTGCATAAAATGAACCCTGCAGACCCCTAGTGTAGGAGACATAGCCATTTTAGTCTTAAGATTTTTTTTTCTGGTGCATAATTTGACCCCGCAGACGCCTAGTTTAGGAGATAAAGCCATTTTAGTATTTAGAAGTTTTTTTTTCTGGTGCATAAAATGACCCCCGCAGATGCTTAGATTACTAGATATAGCCATTTTAGTATTTTGATTATTTTTTTTTCTGGTGAGTAAAATGACCCTCGCAGAGGCCTAGTTTAGGAGATATAGCCGTTTTAGTATTTTGGATTTTTGGTGCATAAAATGACCCCCGCAGACGCCTAGCCTAGGAGATATAACCATTTTAGTATGTGGATTTTTTTTTCAGAGGCATAAAATGATACCCGCAGACGCCTAGTTTTGGAGATATAGCCACTTAAGTGTTTTGATTTATTTTTCTGGGGCAAATGACCGCCCCAGACGCCTAGTTCAGGAGATATAGCCATTTTAGTATTTTGATTTTTTTTTCTTGTTCATAATTTGACCCCGCAAGCGCCTAGTTTTGGGAGATATATCCGTTTTAGTATTTTTATTTTTTTTTCTGGTGCATTTTTTGACCCTGCAGACGCCTAATTTAGGAGACTTAGCCATTTTAGTATATTGAATTTTTTTTCTGGGGCATAAAATGCCCCCGCAGATGCTTAAATTAGGAGATATAGCCATTTTAGTATTTTGATTATTTTTTTTTTCTGGTGCATAAAATGACCCTCGCAGACGCCTAGTTTAGGAAATATAGCCATTTTAGTTTTTTGAATTTTTTTTTCTGGTGCATAAAATGACCCCCGCAGACGCCCAGTTTAGGAGATATAGCCATTTTTGTATTTTGAATTTTTTTTTCTGGTGCATAAAATGACCCCCGCAGACCCCCAGTTTAGGAGATATATCCGTTTTAGTATTTTGGATTTTTGGTGCATAAAATGACCCCCGCAGACGCCTAGTTTCGGAGATATAGAGATTTTAGTATCTTGGATTTTTTTTCTGAGACAAGTGACACCGGCAGACGCCTAGTTTCGGAGATATAGAGATTTTAGTATTTTGGATTTTTTTTCTGGGACAAGTCACACCCGCAGACGCCCAGTTTAGGTGATTTAGCCAATTTAGTATTTTGAATTTTTTTTTCTGGTGCATAAAATGACCCACGCAGACGCTTAGTTTAGGAGATATAGCCATTTTAGTATTTTTATTTTTTTTTTCTAGTTTAGGAAATACAGCTGTTTTTGTGTTTTGAATTTTTTTTCTGGTGCATAAAATAACCCCCGCAGACGCCTAGTTTAGAAGATATAGCCATTTCTGTGTTTAGAATGTTTTTTGTCTGGTGCATCAAATGACCCTCGCAGACGCCTAGTTTAGGAGATATTGCCATTTAAGTATTTTGATTTTTTTTTTCTAGTTTAGGAGATATAGCCATTTTTGAGTTTTGAATTTTTTTTTCTGGTGCATAAAATGACCCACGCAGACGCTTAGTTTAGGAGATATAGCCATTTTAGTATTTTTATTTTTTTTTCTAGTTTAGGAGATATAGCCGTTTTTGTGTTTTGAATTTTTTTTCTGGTGCATAAAATAACCCCCGCAGACGCCTAGTTTAGGAGATATAGCCATTTCTGTGTTCAGAATGTTTTTTGTCTGGTGCATCAAATGACCCTCGCAGACGCCTAGTTTAGGAGATATTGCCATTTAAGTATTTTGATTTTTTTTTCTAGTTTAGGAGATACAGCCATTTTTGAGTTTTGAATTTTTTTTTCTGGTGCATAAAATGACCCACGCAGACGTTTAGTGTTGGAGATATAGCCATTTTTGTGTTAAAATTTTTTTTTTTCTGGTGCATAAAATGACCCCCGCAGACGCCTAATTTAGGAAATATAGCCATTTTAGTTTTTTGAATATTTTTTTCTGGTGCATAAAATGACTCCCGCAGACCCCTAGTTAAGGAGATATATCCGTTTTAGTATTTTAATTTTTTTTTTCTGGTGCATAATTTGACCCTAATTTAGGAGATTTAGCCATTTTAGTATTTTTAATTTTTTTTCTGGGGCATAAAATGACCCCCGCAGATGCTTAGATTAGGAGATATAGCCATTTTAGTACTTTGATTATTTTTTTTCTGGTGAATAAAATGACCCTCGCAGAGGCCTAGTTTAGGAAATATAGCCATTTTAGTATTTTGAATTTTCTTTTCTGGTGCATAAAATGACCCCCGCAGACCCCCAGTTTAGGAGATACAACCGTTTTAGTATTTTGAATTTTTGTTGCATAAAATGACCCCCGCAGACGCCTAGTTTCGGAGATATAGAGATTTTAGTATTTTGGATTTTTTTTCTGTGACACCCGCAGACGCCCAGTTTAGGTGATATTGCCAATTTAGTATTTAGAATTTTTTTTTCTGGTGCATAAAATGACCCACGCAGACGCTTAGTTTAGGAGATATAGCCATTTTAGTATTTTTATTTTTTTTTTCTAGTTTAGGAGATACAGCTGTTTTTGTGTTTTGAATTTTTTTTCTGGTGCATAAAATAACCCCCGCAGACGCCTAGTTTAGAAGATATAGCCATTTCTGTGTTTAGAATGTTTTTTGTCTGGTGCATCAAATGACCCTCGCAGACGCCTAGTTTAGGAGATATTGCCATTTAAGTATTTTGATTTTTTTTTTCTAGTTTAGGAAATATAGCCATTTTAGTTTTTTGAATTTTTTTTTCTGGTGCATAAAATGACCCCCGCAGCCGCCCAGTTTAGGAGATATAGCCATTTTTGTATTTTGAATTTTTTTTTCTGGTGCATAAAATGACCCCCGCAGACCCCCAGTTTAGGAGATATATCCGTTTTAGTATTTTGGATTTTTGGTGCATAAAATGACCCCCGCAGACGACCAGTTTAGGTGGTATAGCCAATTTAGTATTTTGAATTTTTTTTTCTGGTGCATAAAATGACCCACACAGACGCTTAGTTTAGGAGATATAGCCATTTTAGTATTTTTATTTTTTTTTCTAGTTTAGGAGATATAGCCGTTTTTGTGTTTTGAATTTTTTTTCTGGTGCATAAAATAACCCCCGCAGACGCCTAGTTTAGGAGATATAGCCATTTCTGTGTTCAGAATGTTTTTTGTCTGGTGCATCAAATGACCCTCGCAGACGCATAGTTTAGGAGATATTGCCATTTAAGTATTTTGATTTTTTTTTCTAGTTTAGGAGATATAGCCATTTTTGTGTTTTGAATTTTTTTTTCTGGTGCATAAAATGACCCACGCAGACGTTTAGTGTTGGAGATATAGCCATTTTTGTGTTAAAATTTTTTTTTTTCTGGTGCATAAAATGACCCCCGCAGACGACCAGTTTAGGAGATATAGCCATTTTTGTGTTTTGAATAATCTGGTGCATAAAATGAGACCCGCAGACCCCAAGTGTAGGAGATATAGCCATTTTAGTATTTAGATTTTTTTTCTTGTTCATAATTTGACCCCGCAAACGCCTAGTTTTGGGAGATATATCCGTTTTAGTATTTTTATTTTTTTTTCTGGTGCATTTTTTGACCCTGCAGACGCCTAATTTAGGAGACTTAGCCATTTTAGTATTTTGAATTTTTTTTCTGGGGCATAAAATGCCCCCGCAGATGCTTAAATTAGGAGATATATCCATTTTAGTATTTTGGTTATTTTTTTTTCTGGTGCATAAAATGACCCTCGCAGACGCCTAGTTTAGGAAATATAGCCATTTTAGTTTTTTGAATTTTTTTTTCTGGTGCATAAAATGACCCCCGCAGACGCCCAGTTTAGGAGATATAGCCATTTTTGTATTTTGAATTTTTTTTTCTGGTGCATAAAATGACCCCCGCAGACCCCCAGTTTAGGAGATATATCCGTTTTAGTATTTTGGATTTTTGGTGCATAAAATGACCCCCGCAGACGCCTAGTTTCGGAGATATAGAGATTTTAGTATCTTGGATTTTTTTTCTGAGACAAGTGACACCCGCAGACGCCTAGTTTCGGAGATATAGAGATTTTAGTATTTTGGATTTTTTTTCTGGGACAAGTCACACCCGCAGACGCCCAGTTTAGGTGATATAGCCATTTTAGTATTTTTATTTTTTTTTCTAGTTTAGGAGATATAGCCGCTTTTGTGTTTTGAATTTTTTTTCTGGTGCATAAAATAACCCCCGCAGACGCCTAGTTTAGGAGATATAGCCATTTCTGTGTTCAGAATGTTTTTTGTCTGGTGCATCAAATGACCCTCGCAGACGCCTAGTTTAGGAGATATTGCCATTTAAGTATTTTGATTTTTTTTTTCTAGTTTAGGAGATATAGCCATTTTTGTGTTTTGAATTTTTTTTCTGGTGCATAAAATGACCCACGCAGACGTTTAGTGTTGGAGATATAGCCATTTTTGTGTTAAAATTTTTTTTTTTCTGGTGCATAAAATGACCCCCGCAGACGCCTAGTTTAGGAAATATAGCCATTTTAGTTTTTTGAATATTTTTTTCTGGTGCATAAAATGACTCCCGCAGACCCCTAGTTAAGGAGATATATCCGTTTTAGTATTTTAATTTTTTTTTTCTGGTGCATAATTTGACCCTAATTTAGGAGATTTGGCCATTTTAGTATTTTGAATTTTTTTTCTGGGGCATAAAATGACCCCCGCAGATGCTTAGATTAGGAGATATAGCCATTTTAGTATTTTGATTATTTTTTTTCTGGTGCATAAAATGACCCTCGCAGAGGCCTAGTTTAGGAAATATAGCAATTTTAGAATTTAATTTTTTTTTTCTGGTTCATAAAATGACCCCCTCAGACGCCCAGTTTAGGAGATATAGCCATTTTAGTATTTTGAATTTTCTTTTCTGGTGCATAAAATGACCCCCGCAGACCCCCAGTTTAGGAGATACAACCGTTTTAGTATTTTGGAGTTTTGGTGCATAAAATGACCCCCGCAGACGCCTAGTTTCGGAGATATAGAGATTTTAGTATTTTGGATTTTTTTTCTGTGACACCCGCAGACGCCCAGTTTAGGTGATATTGCCAATTTAGTATTTAGAATTTTTTTTTCTGGCGCATAAAATGACCCACGCAGACGCTTAGTTTAGGAGATATAGCCATTTTAGTATTTTTATTTTTTTTTTCTAGTTTAGGAAATACAGTTGTTTTTGTGTTTTGAATTTTTTTTTCTGGTGCATAAAATGACCCACGCAGACGCTTAGTTTAGGAGATATAGAGATTTTAGTATCTTCATTTTTTTTTTTTTAGTTTAGGAGATATTGCCATTTTTGTGTTTAAATTTTTTTTTTCTGGTGCATAAAATGACCCCCGCAGACGACCAGTTTAGGAGATATAGCCATCTTTGTGTTTTGAATTTTTTTTTCTGGTGCATAAAATGACCCCCGCAGACGCCTAGTTTAGGAGATATAGCCATTTCTGTGTTTAGAATGTTTTTTGTCTGGTGCATCAAATGACCCTCTCAGACGCCTAGTTTAGGAGATATAGCCATTTAATATTTTTATTTTTTTTTTCTAGTTTAGGAGATATAGCCGTTTTTGTGTTTTGAATTTTTTTTCTGGTGCATAAAATAACCCCCGCAGACGCCTAGTTTAGGAGATATAGCCATTTCTGTGTTTAGAATGTTTTTTGTCTGGTGCATCAAATGACCCTCGCAGACGCCTAGTTTAGGAGATATTGCCATTTAAGTATTTTGATTTTTTTTTCTAGTTTAGGAGATAGAGCCATTTTTGTGTTTTGAATTTTTTTTTCTGGTGCATAAAATGACAAACGCAGACGCTTAGTTTAGGAGATATAGAGATTTTTTTTTCTAGTTTAGGAGATATAGCCATTTTTGTGTTTAAATTTTTTTTTCTGGTGCATAAAATGACCCCGCAGACGCCTAGTTTAGGAAATATAGCCATTTTAGTTTTTTGAATATTTTTTCTGGTGCATAAAATGACCCCCGCAGCCCCCTAGTTAAGGTGATATATCCATTTTAGTATTTTATTTTTTTTTTCTGGTGCATAATTTGACCCTGCAGACGCCTAATTTAGGAGATTTAGCCATTTTAGTATTTTGAATTTTTTTTCTGGGGCATAAAATGACATCCGCAGATGCTTAGATTAGGAGATATAGCCATTTTAGTATTTTGATTATTTTTTTTCTGGTGCATAAAATGACCCCCGCAGATGCCCAGTTTAGGAGATATAGCCATTTTAGTATTTTCAATTTTTTTTTCTGGTGCATAAAAGGACCACCGCAGACCCCCAGTTTAGGAGATATATCCGTTTTAGTATTTTGGATTTTTTTTCTGAGACAAGTGACACCCGCAGACGCCTAGTTTCGGAGATATAGAGATTTTAGTATTTTGGATTTTTTTTCTGGGACAAGTGACACCCGCAGACGCCCAGTTTATTTTTTTTCTGGTACATAAAATGACCCACGGAGATATAGCCATTTTAGTATTTTTATTTTTTTTCTCTTGTTTAGGAGATATAGCCGTTTTTGTGTTTTGAATTTTTTTTCTGGTGCATAAAATAACCCCCGCAGACGCCTAGTTTAGGAGATATAGCCATTTCTGTATTTAGAATGTTTTTTGTCTGGTGCATCAAATGACCCTCGCAGACGCCTAGTTTAGGAGATATTGCCATTTAAGTATTTTGATTTTTTTTTTTCTAGTTTAGGAGATGTAGCCATTTTTGTGTTTTGAATTTTTTTTTCTGGTGCATAAAATGACCCACGCAGACGCTTAGTTTAGGAGATATAGAGATTTTTTTTTTCTAGTTTAGGAGATATACCCATTTTTGTGTTTAAATTTTTTTTTTCTGGTTCATAAAATAACCCCCGCTGACGCCTAGTTTAGGAAATATAGCCATTTTAGTTTTTTGAATATTTTTTCTGGTGCATAAAATGACCCCCGCAGCCCCCTAGTTTAGGTGATATATCCGTTTTTGTATTTTAATTTTTTTTTCTGGTGCATAAAATGACCCACGCAGACGCTTAGTTTAGGAGATATAGAGATTTGTTTTTTCTAGTTTAGGAGATATACCCATTTTTGTGTTTAAATTTTTTTTTTCTGGTTCATAAAATAACCCCCGCTGACGCCTAGTTTAGGAAATATAGCCATTTTAGTTTTTTGAATATTTCTTCTGGTGCATAAAATGACCCCCGCAGCCCCCTAGTTTAGGTGATATATCCGTTTTAGTATTTTGGATTTTTTTTCTGAGACAAGTGACACCCGCAGAAGCCTAGTTTCGGAGATATAGAGATTTTAGCATTTTGGATTTTTTTTCTGGGACAAGTGACACCCGCAGACGCCCAGTTTAGGTGATATAGCCAATTTAGTTTTTAGAATTTTTTTTTCTGGTACATAAAATGACCCACGGAGACGCTTAGTTTAGGAGATATAGCCATTTTAGTATTTTTATTTTTTTTTTCTAGTTTAGGAGATATAGCCGTTTTTGTGTTTTGAATTTTTTTTCTGGTGCATAAAATAACCCCCGCAAACGCCTAGTTTAGGAGATATAGCCATTTCTGTGTTTAGAATGTTTTTTGTCTGGTGCATCAAATGACCCTCGCAGACGCCTAGTTCAGGAGATATTGCCATTTAAGTATTTTGATTTTTTTTTTCTAGTTGAGGAGATATAGCCATTTTTGTGTTTTGAATTTTTTTTCCTGGTGCATGAAATGACACACGCAGACGCTTAGTTTAGGAGATATAGCCATTTTAGTATTTTGATTATTTTTTTTCTGGTGCATAAAATGACCCCCGCAGACGCCCAGTTTAGGAGATATAGCCATTTTAGTATTTTGAATTTTTTTTTCTGGTGCATAAAATGACCCCCGCAGACCCCAAGTTTAGGAGATATAGCCATTTTAGTATTTTCAATTTTTTTTTCTGGTGCATAAAATGACCCCCGCAGACCCCTAGTTTTGGGAGATATATTCGTTTTAGAATTTTGATTTTTTTTTCTGGTGCATTTTTTGACCCTGCAGACGCCTAATTTAGGAGACATAGCCATTTTGGTATTTTGAATTTTTTTTCTGGGGCATGAAATGACCCTCGCAGAGGCTTAGTTAAGGAGATATAGCAATTTTAGTATTTTGATTTTTTTTTCTGGTGCATAAAATGACCCCCGCAGACGACCAGTTTAGGAGATATAGCCATTTTTGTGTTTTGAATTTTTTTTTCTGGTGCATAAAATGACCCCCCCAGACGCCTAGTTTAGGAGATATAGCCATTTTTGTGTTTAAATTTTTTTTTCTGGTGCATAAAATGACCCCCGCAGACGCCTAGTTTAGGAAATATAGCCATTTTAGTTTTTTGAATATTTTTTTCTGGTGCATAAAATGAACCCCGCAGACCCCTAGTTTAGGAGATATATCCGTTTTAGTGTTTTAATTTTTTTTTTCTGGTGCATAATTTGACCCTGCAGACGCCTAATTTAGGAGACTTAGCCATTTTAGTATTTTGAATTTTTTTTCTGGGGCATAAAATGCCCCCGCAGATGCTTAGATTAGGAGATATAGCCATTTTAGTATTTTGATTATTTTTTTTTCTGGTGCATGAAATGACCCTCGCAGAGGCCTAGTTAAGGAGATATAGCAATTTTAGTATTTTGATTTTTTTTTCTGGTGCATAAAATGACCCCCGCAGACGACCAGTTTAAGAGATATAGCCATTTTTGTGTTTTGAATTTTTTTTTCTGGTGCATAAAATGACCCCCGCAGACCCCTAGTTTAGGAGATATATCCGTTTTAGTATTTTAATTTTTTTTTTCTGGTGCATAATTTGACCCTGCAGGCGCCTAGTTTAGGAGATTTAGCCATTTTAGTATTTTGAATTTTTTTTCTGGGGCATAAAATGCCCCCGCAGATGCTTAGATTAGGAGATATAGCCATTTTAGTATTTTGATTATTTTTTTTTCTGGTGCATGAAATGACCCTCGCAGAGGCCTAGTTAAGGAGATATAGCAATTTTAGTATTTTGATTTTTTTTTCTGGTGCATAAAATGACCCCCGCAGACGACCAGTTTAAGAGATATAGCCATTTTTGTGTTTTCAATTTTTTTTTCTGGTGCATAAAATGACCCCCGCAGACCCCTAGTTTAGGAGATATATCCGCTTTAGTATTTTAATTTTTTTTTTCTGGTGCATAATTTGACCCTGCAGACGCCTAGTTTAGGAGATTTAGCCATTTTAGTATTTTGAATTTTTTTTCTGGGGCATAAAATGCCCCCGCAGATGCTTAGATTAGGAGATATAGCCATTTTAGTATTTTGATTATTTTTTTTTCTGGTGCATGAAATGACCCTCGCAGAGGCCTAGTTAAGGAGATATAGCAATTTTAGTATTTTGATTTTTTTTTCTGTTGCATAAAATGACCCCCGCAGACGACTAGTTTAGGAGATATAGCCATTTTTGTGTTTTGAATTTTTTTTTCTGGTGCATAAAATGACCCCCGCAGACGCCTAGTTTAGGAAATATAGCCATTTTAGTTTTTTGAATATTTTTTTCTGGTGCATAAAATGAACCCCGCAGACCCCTAGTTTAGGAGATATATCCGTTTTAGTATTTTATTTTTTTTTTCTGGTGCATAATTTGACCCTGCAGACGCCTAGTTTATGAGATTTAGCCATTTTAGTATTTTGAATTTTTTTTCTGGGGCATAAAATGACCCCCCAGATGCTTAGATTAGGAAATATAGCTATTTTAGTATTTTTATTTTTTTGTTCTAGTTTAGGAGATATAGCCGTTTTTGTGTTTTGAATTTTTTTTCTGGTGCATAAAATAACCCCCGCAGACGCTTAGTTTAGGAGATTTAGCCATTTTAGTATTTTCATTTTTTTTTCTAGTTCAGGAGATTTAGCCATTTTTGTGTTTTGAATTTTTTTTTCTGGTGCATAGAATGACGCCCGCAGACGCCTAGTTTAGGAGATAAAGCCATTTTAGTATTTTGATTTTTTTTTTCTGGTGCATAATTTGACCCCGCAGACGCCTAGTTTAGGGGATTTAGCCATTTTAGTATTCTGATTTTTTTTTCTGGTGCATAAAATGAACCCCGCAGACCCCTAGTGTAGGACATATAGCCATTTTAGTCTTTAGATTTTTCTTAACTGGTGCATAATTTGACCCCGCAGACGCCTAATTTAGGAGATATAGCCATTTTAGTATTTAGAAGATTTTTTTTCTGGTGCATAAAATGGCCACCGCAGATGCTTAGATTACTAGATATAGCCATTTTAGTATTTTGATTATTTTTTTTTCTGGTGCATAAAATGACCCTCGCAGAGGCCTAGTTTAGGAGATATAGCAATTTTAGTATTTTGATTTTTTTTTCTGGTGCTTAATCTGACCCCGCAGACGCCTAGTTTAGGAGATATAGCCGTTTTAGTATTTTGGATTTTTGGTGCATAAAATGACCCCCGCAGATACCTAGTTTAGGAGATATAGCCATTTCTGTGTTTAGAACGTTTTTTGTCTGGTGCTTCAAATGACCCTCGCAGACGCCTAATTTAGGAGATATTGCCATTTAAGTATTTTGATTTTTTTTTTCTAGTTTAGGAGATTTAGCCATTTTTGTGTTTTGAATTTTTTTTTCTGGTGCATAAAATGACCCCCCCAGACGCCTAGTTTAGGAGATATAGCCATTTTTGTGTTTAAATTTTTTTTTCTGGTGCATAAAATGACCCCCGCAGACGCCTAGTTTAGGAAATATAGCCATTTTAGTTTTTTGAATATTTTTTTCTGGTGCATAAAATGAACCCCGCAGACCCCTAGTTTAGGAGATATATCCGTTTTAGTGTTTTAATTTTTTTTTTCTGGTGCATAATTTGACCCTGCAGACGCCTAATTTAGGAGACTTAGCCATTTTAGTATTTTGAATTTTTTTTCTGGGGCATAAAATGCCCCCGCAGATGCTTAGATTAGGAGATATAGCCATTTTAGTATTTTGATTATTTTTTTTTCTGGTGCATGAAATGACCCTCGCAGAGGCCTAGTTAAGGAGATATAGCAATTTTAGTATTTTGATTTTTTTTTCTGGTGCATAAAATGACCCCCGCAGACGACCAGTTTAAGAGATATAGCCATTTTTGTGTTTTGAATTTTTTTTTCTGGTGCATAAAATGACCCCCGCAGACCCCTAGTTTAGGAGATATATCCGTTTTAGTATTTTAATTTTTTTTTTCTGGTGCATAATTTGACCCTGCAGGCGCCTAGTTTAGGAGATTTAGCCATTTTAGTATTTTGAATTTTTTTTCTGGGGCATAAAATGCCCCCGCAGATGCTTAGATTAGGAGATATAGCCATTTTAGTATTTTGATTATTTTTTTTTCTGGTGCATGAAATGACCCTCGCAGAGGCCTAGTTAAGGAGATATAGCAATTTTAGTATTTTGATTTTTTTTTCTGGTGCATAAAATGACCCCCGCAGACGACCAGTTTAAGAGATATAGCCATTTTTGTGTTTTCAATTTTTTTTTCTGGTGCATAAAATGACCCCCGCAGACCCCTAGTTTAGGAGATATATCCGCTTTAGTATTTTAATTTTTTTTTTCTGGTGCATAATTTGACCCTGCAGACGCCTAGTTTAGGAGATTTAGCCATTTTAGTATTTTGAATTTTTTTTCTGGGGCATAAAATGCCCCCGCAGATGCTTAGATTAGGAGATATAGCCATTTTAGTATTTTGATTATTTTTTTTTCTGGTGCATGAAATGACCCTCGCAGAGGCCTAGTTAAGGAGATATAGCAATTTTAGTATTTTGATTTTTTTTTCTGTTGCATAAAATGACCCCCGCAGACGACTAGTTTAGGAGATATAGCCATTTTTGTGTTTTGAATTTTTTTTTCTGGTGCATAAAATGACCCCCGCAGACGCCTAGTTTAGGAAATATAGCCATTTTAGTTTTTTGAATATTTTTTTCTGGTGCATAAAATGAACCCCGCAGACCCCTAGTTTAGGAGATATATCCGTTTTAGTATTTTATTTTTTTTTTCTGGTGCATAATTTGACCCTGCAGACGCCTAGTTTATGAGATTTAGCCATTTTAGTATTTTGAATTTTTTTTCTGGGGCATAAAATGACCCCCCAGATGCTTAGATTAGGAAATATAGCTATTTTAGTATTTTTATTTTTTTGTTCTAGTTTAGGAGATATAGCCGTTTTTGTGTTTTGAATTTTTTTTCTGGTGCATAAAATAACCCCCGCAGACGCTTAGTTTAGGAGATTTAGCCATTTTAGTATTTTCATTTTTTTTTCTAGTTCAGGAGATTTAGCCATTTTTGTGTTTTGAATTTTTTTTTCTGGTGCATAGAATGACGCCCGCAGACGCCTAGTTTAGGAGATAAAGCCATTTTAGTATTTTGATTTTTTTTTTCTGGTGCATAATTTGACCCCGCAGACGCCTAGTTTAGGGGATTTAGCCATTTTAGTATTCTGATTTTTTTTTCTGGTGCATAAAATGAACCCCGCAGACCCCTAGTGTAGGACATATAGCCATTTTAGTCTTTAGATTTTTCTTAACTGGTGCATAATTTGACCCCGCAGACGCCTAATTTAGGAGATATAGCCATTTTAGTATTTAGAAGATTTTTTTTCTGGTGCATAAAATGGCCACCGCAGATGCTTAGATTACTAGATATAGCCATTTTAGTATTTTGATTATTTTTTTTTCTGGTGCATAAAATGACCCTCGCAGAGGCCTAGTTTAGGAGATATAGCAATTTTAGTATTTTGATTTTTTTTTCTGGTGCTTAATCTGACCCCGCAGACGCCTAGTTTAGGAGATATAGCCGTTTTAGTATTTTGGATTTTTGGTGCATAAAATGACCCCCGCAGATACCTAGTTTAGGAGATATAGCCATTTCTGTGTTTAGAACGTTTTTTGTCTGGTGCTTCAAATGACCCTCGCAGACGCCTAATTTAGGAGATATTGCCATTTAAGTATTTTGATTTTTTTTTTCTAGTTTAGGAGATTTAGCCATTTTTGTGTTTTGAATTTTTTTTTTCTGGTGCATAGAATGACCCCCGCAGACGCCTAGTTTTGGAGATAAAGCCATTTTAGTATTTTGATTTTTTTTTCTGGAGCATAATTTGACCCCGCAGACGACTAGTTTAGGGGAATTAGCCATTTCAGTATTCTGTTTTTTTTTTCTGGTGCATAAATTGAACCCCGCAGACCCCTAGTGTAGGAGATATAGCCATCTTAGTCTTTAGATTTTTTTTTTCTGGTACATAATTTGACCCCGCAGACGCCTAGTTTAGGAGATATAGCCATTTTAGTATTTAGAAGTTTTTTTTTTTGGTGCATAAGATGACCCCCGCAGATGCTTAGATTACTAGATATAGCCATTTTAGTATTTTGATTTTTTTTTCTGGTGCATAATTTGACCCCGCAGACGATTAGTTTAGGAGATATAGGCCTTTTAGTATTTTGTATTTTTTTTTTCTGGTGCATAAAATGACCACCGCAGAGGCCCAGTTAAGGAGATATGGCAATTTTAGTATTTTGATTTTTTTTTCTGGTGCATAAAATGACCCCCGCAGACGACCAGTTTTGGAGATATAGCCATTTTTGCGTTTTGATTTTTTTTTTCTGGTGCATAAAATGACCCCCGCAAACGCCTAGTTTAGGAGATATAGCCATTTCAGTTTTTTGAATTTTTTTTTCTGGTGCATAAAATGACCCCCGCAGACCCCTAGTTAAGGAGATATATCCGTTTTAGTATTTTAATTTTTTTTTTCTGGTGCATAATTTGACCCTGCAGACGCCTAATTTAGGAGATTTAGCCAGTTTAGTATTTTGAATTTTTTTTCTGGGGCATAAAATGACCCCCGCAGACCCCTAGTTTAGGAGATATATCCGTTTTAGTATTTTAATTTTTTTTTTCTGGTGCATAATTTGACCCTGCAGACGCCAAATTTAGGAGATTTAGCCATTTTAGTATTTTGAATTTTTTTTCTGGGGCATAAAATGACCCCCGCAGATGCTTAGATTAGGAGATATAGCCATTTTAGTATTTTGATTTTTTTTTTCTGGTGCATAAAATGACCCCCGCAGACCCCAAGTTTAAGAGATGTAGTCGTTTTAGTATTTTGATTTTTTTTTCTGGTGCATAAAATGACTCCCGCAGACGCCTTGTTTAGGAGATTTAGCCATTTTAGAATTTTGAATTTTTGGTGCTTAACATGATCCCCGCAGACGCATAGTTTAGGAGATACAACCATTTCAGTATTCTGATTTTTTTTTTCTGGTGCTTAAAATGACCCCCGCAGACCCCTAGGTAAGGAAATATCGCAATTTTAGTATTGTGGATTTCTTTTTCCTGGTGCATAAAATGACCCCCGCAGACGCCTATTTTAGGAGATATAGCCATTTTTGTGTTTTGACGTTTTTTTTTTTGTGGTGCATGAAATGACCCCCGACGTCGCCTATTTTAGGAGATATAGCCGTTTTAGTATTTTGATTTGTTTTTTCTGGTGCATAAAATGACCC
The DNA here is from genome assembly GCA_963966105.1 of Volucella zonaria. Taxonomy (NCBI): domain Eukaryota; kingdom Metazoa; phylum Arthropoda; class Insecta; order Diptera; family Syrphidae; genus Volucella; species Volucella zonaria. Next base: position 1,224,027 of record CAWYQB010000254.1, on the reverse strand, counting down.
CCGCAGACGCATAGTTTAGGAGATAAAGCCATTTTAGTATTTTGGATTTTTGGTGCATAAAATGACCCCCGCAGACGCCTAGTTTAGGAGATATAGAAATTTTAGTATTTTGAGTTTTTTTTATGGTGCATAATTTGATCCCGCAGACGCCTTGCTTAGGAGATTTAGCCATTTTAGAATTCTGAATTTTTTTTTTTCTGGTGCATAAAATGACCCCTGCAGACCACTAGTTTAGGAGTTATAGAAGTTTTAGTATTTTAATTTTTTGTTTCTGGTGCATAAATGACCCCCGCAGACCACTAGTTTAGGAGATATAGCCGTTTTAGTATTTTGATTTTTTTTTTCTGGTGCATAATTTGACCCTGCAGACGCCTAATTTAGGAGATTTAGCCAGTTTAGTATTTTGAATTTTTTTTCTGGGGCATAAAATGACCCCCGCAGACCCCTAGTTTAGGAGATATATCCGTTTTAGTATTTTAATTTTTTTTTTCTGGTGCATAATTTGACCCTGCAGACGCCAAATTTAGGAGATTTAGCCATTTTAGTATTTTGAATTTTTTTTCTGGGGCATAAAATGACCCCCGCAGATGCTTAGATTAGGAGATATAGCCATTTTAGTATTTTGATTATTTTTTTTCTGGTGCATAAAATGACCCTCGCAGAGGCCTAGTTTAGGAGATATAGCCATTTTAGTATTTTGAATTTTCTTTTCTGGTGCATAATATGACCCCCGCAGACCCCCAGTTTAGGAGATACAACCGTTTTAGTATTTTGGATTTTTGGTGCATAAAATGACCCCCGCAGACGCCCAGTTTAGGAGATATAGCCATTTTTGTATTTTGAATTTTTTTTTCTGGTGCATAAAATGACCCCCGCAGACCCCCAGTTTAGGAGATATATCCGTTTTAGTATTTTGGATTTTTGGTGCATAAAATGACCCCCGCAGACGCCCAGTTTAGGAGATATAGCCATTTTAGTATTTTGAATTTTCTTTTCTGGTGCATAATATGACCCCCGCAGACCCCCAGTTTAGGAGATACAACCGTTTTAGTATTTTGGATTTTTGGTGCATAAAATGACCCCCGCAGACGCCCAGTTTAGGAGATATAGCCATTTTTGTATTTTGAATTTTTTTTTCTGGTGCATAAAATGACCCCCGCAGACCCCCAGTTTAGGAGATATATCCGTTTTAGTATTTTGGATTTTTGGTGCATAAAATGACCCCCGCAGACGCCTAGTTTCGGAGATATAGAGATTTTAGTATCTTGGATTTTTTTTCTGAGACAAGTGACACCCGCAGACGCCTAGTTTCGGAGATATAGAGATTTTAGTATTTTGGATTTTTTTTCTGGGACAAGTCACACCCGCAGACGCCCAGTTTAGGTGATTTAGCCAATTTAGTATTTTGAATTTTTTTTTCTGGTGCATAAAATGACCCACGCAGACGCTTAGTTTAGGAGATATAGCCATTTTAGTATTTTTATTTTTTTTTTCTAGTTTAGGAAATACAGCTGTTTTTGTGTTTTGAATTTTTTTTCTGGTGCATAAAATAACCCCCGCAGACGCCTAGTTTAGAAGATATAGCCATTTCTGTGTTTAGAATGTTTTTTGTCTGGTGCATCAAATGACCCTCGCAGACGCCTAGTTTAGGAGATATTGCCATTTAAGTATTTTGATTTTTTTTTTCTAGTTTAGGAGATATAGCCATTTTTGAGTTTTGAATTTTTTTTTCTGGTGCATAAAATGACCCACGCAGACGCTTAGTTTAGGAGATATAGCCATTTTAGTATTTTTATTTTTTTTTCTAGTTTAGGAGATATAGCCGTTTTTGTGTTTTGAATTTTTTTTCTGGTGCATAAAATAACCCCCGCAGACGCCTAGTTTAGGAGATATAGCCATTTCTGTGTTCAGAATGTTTTTTGTCTGGTGCATCAAATGACCCTCGCAGACGCCTAGTTTAGGAGATATTGCCATTTAAATATTTTGATTTTTTTTTCTAGTTTAGGAGATACAGCCATTTTTGAGTTTTGAATTTTTTTTTCTGGTGCATAAAATGACCCACGCAGACGTTTAGTGTTGGAGATATAGCCATTTTTGTGTTAAAATTTTTTTTTTTCTGGTGCATAAAATGACCCCCGCAGACGCCTAATTTAGGAAATATAGCCATTTTAGTTTTTTGAATATTTTTTTCTGGTGCATAAAATGACTCCCGCAGACCCCTAGTTAAGGAGATATATCCGTTTTAGTATTTTAATTTTTTTTTTCTGGTGCATAATTTGACCCTAATTTAGGAGATTTAGCCATTTTAGTATTTTTAATTTTTTTTCTGGGGCATAAAATGACCCCCGCAGATGCTTAGATTAGGAGATATAGCCATTTTAGTATTTTGATTATTTTTTTTCTGGTGAATAAAATGACCCTCGCAGAGGCCTAGTTTAGGAAATATAGCCATTTTAGTATTTTGAATTTTCTTTTCTGGTGCATAAAATGACCCCCGCAGACCCCCAGTTTAGGAGATACAACCGTTTTAGTATTTTGGATTTTTGTTGCATAAAATGACCCCCGCAGACGCCTAGTTTCGGAGATATAGAGATTTTAGTATTTTGGATTTTTTTTCTGTGACACCCGCAGACGCCCAGTTTAGGTGATATTGCCAATTTAGTATTTAGAATTTTTTTTTCTGGTGCATAAAATGACCCACGCAGACGCTTAGTTTAGGAGATATAGCCATTTTAGTATTTTTATTTTTTTTTTCTAGTTTAGGAGATACAGCTGTTTTTGTGTTTTGAATTTTTTTTCTGGTGCATAAAATAACCCCCGCAGACGCCTAGTTTAGAAGATATAGCCATTTCTGTGTTTAGAATGTTTTTTGTCTGGTGCATCAAATGACCCTCGCAGACGCCTAGTTTAGGAGATATTGCCATTTAAGTATTTTGATTTTTTTTTTCTAGTTTAGGAGATATAGCCATTTTTGTGTTTTGAATTTTTTTTTCTGGTGCATAAAATGACCCACGCAGACGCTTAGTTTAGGAGATATAGAGATTTTAGTATCTTCATTTTTTTTTTCTAGTTTAGGAGATATAGCCATTTTTGTGTTTAAATTTTTTTTTTTCTGGTGCATAAAATGACCCCCGCAGACGACCAGTTTAGGAGATATAGCCATTTTTGTGTTTTGAATAATCTGGTGCATAAAATGAGACCCGCAGACCCCAAGTGTAGGAGATATAGCCATTTTAGTATTTAGATTTTTTTTCTTGTTCATAATTTGACCCCGCAAACGCCTAGTTTTGGGAGATATATCCGTTTTAGTATTTTTATTTTTTTTTCTGGTGCATTTTTTGACCCTGCAGACGCCTAATTTAGAAGACTTAGCCATTTTAGTATTTTGAATTTTTTTTCTGGGGCATAAAATGCCCCCGCAGATGCTTAAATTAGGAGATATAGCCATTTTAGTATTTTGATTATTTTTTTTTCTGGTGCATAAAATGACCCTCGCAGACGCCTAGTTTAGGAAATATAGCCATTTTAGTTTTTTGAATTTTTTTTTCTGGTGCATAAAATGACCCCCGCAGCCGCCCAGTTTAGGAGATATAGCCATTTTTGTATTTTGAATTTTTTTTTCTTGTGCATAAAATGACCCCCGCAGACCCCCAGTTTAGGAGATATATCCGTTTTAGTATTTTGGATTTTTGGTGCATAAAATGACCCCCGCAGACGACCAGTTTAGGTGGTATAGCCAATTTAGTATTTTGAATTTTTTTTTCTGGTGCATAAAATGACCCACACAGACGCTTAGTTTAGGAGGTATAGCCATTTTAGTATTTTTATTTTTTTTTCTAGTTTAGGAGATATAGCCGTTTTTGTGTTTTGAATTTTTTTTCTGGTGCATAAAATAACCCCCGCAGACGCCTAGTTTAGGAGATATAGCCATTTCTGTGTTCAGAATGTTTTTTGTCTGGTGCATCAAATGACCCTCGCAGACGCCTAGTTTAGGAGATATTGCCATTTAAGTATTTTGATTTTTTTTTCTAGTTTAGGAGATATAGCCATTTTTGTGTTTTGAATTTTTTTTTCTGGTGCATAAAATGACCCACGCAGACGTTTAGTGTTGGAGATATAGCCATTTTTGTGTTAAAATTTTTTTTTTTCTGGTGCATAAAATGACCCCCGCAGACGACCAGTTTAGGAGATATAGCCATTTTTGTGTTTTGAATAATCTGGTGCATAAAATGAGACCCGCAGACCCCAAGTGTAGGAGATATAGCCATTTTAGTATTTAGATTTTTTTTCTTGTTCATAATTTGACCCCGCAAACGCCTAGTTTTGGGAGATATATCCGTTTTAGTATTTTTATTTTTTTTTCTGGTGCATTTTTTGACCCTGCAGACGCCTAATTTAGGAGACTTAGCCATTTTAGTATTTTGAATTTTTTTTCTGGGGCATAAAATGCCCCCGCAGATGCTTAAATTAGGAGATATATCCATTTTAGTATTTTGGTTATTTTTTTTTCTGGTGCATAAAATGACCCTCGCAGACGCCTAGTTTAGGAAATATAGCCATTTTAGTTTTTTGAATTTTTTTTTCTGGTGCATAAAATGACCCCCGCAGACGCCCAGTTTAGGAGATATAGCCATTTTTGTATTTTGAATTTTTTTTTCTGGTGCATAAAATGACCCCCGCAGACCCCCAGTTTAGGAGATATATCCGTTTTAGTATTTTGGATTTTTGGTGCATAAAATGACCCCCGCAGACGCCTAGTTTCGGAGATATAGAGATTTTAGTATCTTGGATTTTTTTTCTGAGACAAGTGACACCCGCAGACGCCTAGTTTCGGAGATATAGAGATTTTAGTATTTTGGATTTTTTTTCTGGGACAAGTCACACCCGCAGACGCCCAGTTTAGGTGATATAGCCATTTTAGTATTTTTATTTTTTTTTCTAGTTTAGGAGATATAGCCGCTTTTGTGTTTTGAATTTTTTTTCTGGTGCATAAAATAACCCCCGCAGACGCCTAGTTTAGGAGATATAGCCATTTCTGTGTTCAGAATGTTTTTTGTCTGGTGCATCAAATGACCCTCGCAGACGCCTAGTTTAGGAGATATTGCCATTTAAGTATTTTGATTTTTTTTTTCTAGTTTAGGAGATATAGCCATTTTTGTGTTTTGAATTTTTTTTTCTGGTGCATAAAATGACCCACGCAGACGTTTAGTGTTGGAGATATAGCCATTTTTGTGTTAAAATTTTTTTTTTTTCTGGTGCATAAAATGACCCCCGCAGACGCCTAGTTTAGGAAATATAGCCATTTTAGTTTTTTGAATATTTTTTTCTGGTGCATAAAATGACTCCCGCAGACCCCTAGTTAAGGAGATATATCCGTTTTAGTATTTTAATTTTTTTTTTCTGGTGCATAATTTGACCCTAATTTAGGAGATTTGGCCATTTTAGTATTTTGAATTTTTTTTCTGGGGCATAAAATGACCCCCGCAGATGCTTAGATTAGGAGATATAGCCATTTTAGTATTTTGATTATTTTTTTTCTGGTGCATAAAATGACCCTCGCAGAGGCCTAGTTTAGGAAATATAGCAATTTTAGAATTTAATTTTTTTTTTCTGGTTCATAAAATGACCCCCTCAGACGCCCAGTTTAGGAGATATAGCCATTTTAGTATTTTGAATTTTCTTTTCTGGTGCATAAAATGACCCCCGCAGACCCCCAGTTTAGGAGATACAACCGTTTTAGTATTTTGGAGTTTTGGTGCATAAAATGACCCCCGCAGACGCCTAGTTTCGGAGATATAGAGATTTTAGTATTTTGGATTTTTTTTCTGTGACACCCGCAGACGCCCAGTTTAGGTGATATTGCCAATTTAGTATTTAGAATTTTTTTTTCTGGCGCATAAAATGACCCACGCAGACGCTTAGTTTAGGAGATATAGCCATTTTAGTATTTTTATTTTTTTTTTCTAGTTTAGGAAATACAGTTGTTTTTGTGTTTTGAATTTTTTTTCTGGTGCATAAAATAACCCCCTCAGACGCCTAGTTTAGAAGATATAGCCATTTCTGTGTTTAGAATGTTTTTTGTCTGGTGCATCAAATGACCCTCGCAGACGCCTAGTTTAGGAGATATTGCCATTTAAGTATTTTGATTTTTTTTTTCTAGTTTAGGAGATATAGCCATTTTTGTGTTTTGAATTTTTTTTTCTGGTGCATAAAATGACCCACGCAGACGCTTAGTTTAGGAGATATAGAGATTTTAGTATCTTCATTTTTTTTTTTTTAGTTTAGGAGATATTGCCATTTTTGTGTTTAAATTTTTTTTTTCTGGTGCATAAAATGACCCCCGCAGACGACCAGTTTAGGAGATATAGCCATCTTTGTGTTTTGAATTTTTTTTTCTGGTGCATAAAATGACCCCCGCAGACGCCTAGTTTAGGAGATATAGCCATTTCTGTGTTTAGAATGTTTTTTGTCTGGTGCATCAAATGACCCTCTCAGACGCCTAGTTTAGGAGATATAGCCATTTAATATTTTTATTTTTTTTTTCTAGTTTAGGAGATATAGCCGTTTTTGTGTTTTGAATTTTTTTTCTGGTGCATAAAATAACCCCCGCAGACGCCTAGTTTAGGAGATATAGCCATTTCTGTGTTTAGAATGTTTTTTGTCTGGTGCATCAAATGACCCTCGCAGACGCCTAGTTTAGGAGATATTGCCATTTAAGTATTGTGATTTTTTTTTCTAGTTTATGAGATAGAGCCATTTTTGTGTTTTGAATTTTTTTTTCTGGTGCATAAAATGACAAACGCAGACGCTTAGTTTAGGAGATATAGAGATTTTTTTTTCTAGTTTAGGAGATATAGCCATTTTTGTGTTTAAATTTTTTTTTCTGGTGCATAAAATGACCCCCGCAGACGCCTAGTTTAGGAAATATAGCCATTTTAGTTTTTTGAATATTTTTTCTGGTGCATAAAATGACCCCCGCAGCCCCCTAGTTAAGGTGATATATCCATTTTAGTATTTTAATTTTTTTTTTCTGGTGCATAATTTGACCCTGCAGACGCCTAATTTAGGAGATTTAGCCATTTTAGTATTTTGAATTTTTTTTCTGGGGCATAAAATGACATCCGCAGATGCTTAGATTATGAGATATAGCCATTTTAGTATTTTGATTATTTTTTTTCTGGTGCATAAAATGACCCCCGCAGATGCCCAGTTTAGGAGATATAGCCATTTTAGTATTTTCAATTTTTTTTTCTGGTGCATAAAATGACCACCGCAGACCCCCAGTTTAGGAGATATATCCGTTTTAGTATTTTGGATTTTTTTTCTGAGACAAGTGACACCCGCAGACGCCTAGTTTCGGAGATATAGAGATTTTAGTATTTTGGATTTTTTTTCTGTGACACCCGCAGACGCCCAGTTTAGGTGATATTGCCAATTTAGTATTTAGAATTTTTTTTTCTGGTGCATAAAATGACCCACGCAGACGCTTAGTTTAGGAGATATAGCCATTTTAGTATTTTTATTTTTTTTTTCTAGTTTAGGAAATACAGCTGTTTTTGTGTTTTGAATTTTTTTTCTGGTGCATAAAATAACCCCCGCAGACGCCTAGTTTAGAAGATATAGCCATTTCTGTGTTTAGAATGTTTTTTGTCTGGTGCATCAAATGACCCTCGCAGACGCCTAGTTTAGGAGATATTGCCATTTAAGTATTTTGATTTTTTTTTTCTAGTTTAGGAGATATAGCCATTTTTGTGTTTTGAATTTTTTTTTCTGGTGCATAAAATGACCCACGCAGACGCTTAGTTTAGGAGATATAGAGATTTTAGTATCTTCATTTTTTTTTTTCTAGTTTAGGAGATATAGCCATTTTTGCGTTTAAATTTTTTTTTTCTGGTGCATAAAATGACCCCCGCAGACGACCAGTTTAGGAGATATAGCCATTTTTGTGTTTTGAATTTTTTTTCTGGTGCATAAGATGACCCCCGCAGACGCCTAGTTTAGGAGATATAGCCATTTCTGTGTTTAGAATGTTTTTTGTCTGGTGCATCAAATGACCCTCGCAGACGCCTAGTTTAGGAGCTATAGCCATTTAATATTTTTATTTTTTTTTTCTAGTTTAGGAGATATAGCCGTTTTTGTGTTTTGAATTTTTTTTCTGGTGCATAAAATAACCCCCGCAGACGCCTAGTTTAGGAGATATAGCCATTTCTGTGTTTAGAATGTTTTTTGTCTGGTGCATCAAATGACCCTCGCAGACGCCTAGTTTAGGAGATATTGCCATTTAAGTATTTTGATTTTTTTTTCTAGTTTAGGAGATAGAGCCATTTTTGTGTTTTGAATTTTTTTTTCTGGTGCGTAAAATGACAAACGCAGACGCTTAGTTTAGGAGATATAGAGATTTTTTTTTCTAGTTTAGGAGATATAGCCATTTTTTTGTTTAAATTTTTTTTTCTTTTGCATAAAATGACCCCCGCAGACGCCTAGTTTAGGAAATATAGCCATTTTAGTTTTTTGAATATTTTTTCTGGTGCATAAAATGACCCCCGCAGCCCCCTAGTTAAGGTGATATATCCATTTTAGTATTTTAATTTTTTTTTTCTGGTGCATAATTTGACCCTGCAGACGCCTAATTTAGGAGATTTAGCCATTTTAGTATTTTGAATTTTTTTTCTGGGGCATAAAATGACATCCGCAGATGCTTAGATTAGGAGATATAGCCATTTTAGTATTTTGATTATTTTTTTTCTGGTGCATAAAATGACCCCCGCAGATGCCCAGTTTAGGAGATATAGCCATTTTAGTATTTTCAATTTTTTTTTCTGGTGCATAAAATGACCGCCGCAGACCCCCAGTTTAGGAGATATATCCGTTTTAGTATTTTGGATTTTTTTTCTGAGACAAGTGACACCCGCAGACGCCTAGTTTCGGAGATATAGAGATTTTAGTATTTTGGATTTTTTTTCTGGGACAAGTGACACCCGCAGACGCCCAGTTTATTTTTTTTCTGGTACATAAAATGACCCACGGAGATATAGCCATTTTAGTATTTTTATTTTTTTTCTCTTGTTTAGGAGATATAGCCGTTTTTGTGTTTTGAATTTTTTTTCTGGTGCATAAAATAACCCCCGCAGACGCCTAGTTTAGGAGATATAGCCATTTCTGTATTTATAATGTTTTTTGTCTGGTGCATCAAATGACCCTCGCAGACGCCTAGTTTAGGAGATATTGCCATTTAAGTATTTTGATTTTTTTTTTTCTAGTTTAGGAGATGTAGCCATTTTTGTGTTTTGAATTTTTTTTTCTGGTGCATAAAATGACCCACGCAGACGCTTAGTTTAGGAGATATAGAGATTTTTTTTTTCTAGTTTAGGAGATATACCCATTTTTGTGTTTAAATTTTTTTTTTCTGGTTCATAAAATAACCCCCGCTGACGCCTAGTTTAGGAAATATAGCCATTTTAGTTTTTTGAATATTTTTTCTGGTGCATAAAATGACCCCCGCAGCCCCCTAGTTTAGGTGATATATCCGTTTTTGTATTTTAATTTTTTTTTCTGGTGCATAAAATGACCCACGCAGACGCTTAGTTTAGGAGATATAGAGATTTGTTTTTTCTAGTTTAGGAGATATACCCATTTTTGTGTTTAAATTTTTTTTTTCTGGTTCATAAAATAACCCCCGCTGACGCCTAGTTTAGGAAATATTGCCATTTTAGTTTTTTGAATATTTCTTCTGGTGCATAAAATGACCCCCGCAGCCCCCTAGTTTAGGTGATATATCCGTTTTAGTATTTTGGATTTTTTTTCTGAGACAAGTGACACCCGCAGAAGCCTAGTTTCGGAGATATAGAGATTTTAGCATTTTGGATTTTTTTTCTGGGACAAGTGACTCCCGCAGACGCCCAGTTTAGGTGATATAGCCAATTTAGTTTTTAGAATTTTTTTTTCTGGTACATAAAATGACCCACGGAGACGCTTAGTTTAGGAGATATAGCCATTTTAGTATTTTTATTTTTTTTTTTCTAGTTTAGGAGATATAGCCGTTTTTGTGTTTTGAATTTTTTTTCTGGTGCATAAAATAACCCCCGCAAACGCCTAGTTTAGGAGATATAGCCATTTCTGTGTTTAGAATGTTTTTTGTCTGGTGCATCAAATGACCCTCGCAGACGCCTAGTTCAGGAGATATTGCCATTTAAGTATTTTGATTTTTTTTTTCTAGTTTAGGAGATATAGCCATTTTTGTGTTTTGAATTTTTTTTCCTGGTGCATGAAATGACACACGCAGACGCTTAGTTTAGGAGATATAGCCATTTTAGTATTTTGATTATTTTTTTTCTGGTGCATAAAATGACCCCCGCAGACGCCCAGTTTAGGAGATATAGCCATTTTAGTATTTTGAATTTTTTTTTCTGGTGCATAAAATGACCCCCGCAGACGACCAGTTTAGGAGATATAGCCATTTTTGTGTTTTGAATTTTTTTTTCTGGTGCATAAAATGACCCCCCCAGACGCCTAGTTTAGGAGATATAGCCATTTTTGTGTTTAAATTTTTTTTTCTGGTGCATAAAATGACCCCCGCAGACGCCTAGTTTAGGAAATATAGCCATTTTAGTTTTTTGAATATTTTTTTCTGGTGCATAAAATGAACCCCGCAGACCCCTAGTTTAGGAGATATATCCGTTTTAGTGTTTTAATTTTTTTTTTCTGGTGCATAATTTGACCCTGCAGACGCCTAATTTAGGAGACTTAGCCATTTTAGTATTTTGAATTTTTTTTCTGGGGCATAAAATGCCCCCGCAGATGCTTAGATTAGGAGATATAGCCATTTTAGTATTTTGATTATTTTTTTTTCTGGTGCATGAAATGACCCTCGCAGAGGCCTAGTTAAGGAGATATAGCAATTTTAGTATTTTGATTTTTTTTTCTGGTGCATAAAATGACCCCCGCAGACGACCAGTTTAAGAGATATAGCCATTTTTGTGTTTTGAATTTTTTTTTCTGGTGCATAAAATGACCCCCGCAGACCCCTAGTTTAGGAGATATATCCGTTTTAGTATTTTAATTTTTTTTTTCTGGTGCATAATTTGACCCTGCAGACGCCTAGTTTAGGAGATTTAGCCATTTTAGTATTTTGAATTTTTTTTCTGGGGCATAAAATGCCCCCGCAGATGCTTAGATTAGGAGATATAGCCATTTTAGTATTTTGATTATTTTTTTTTCTGGTGCATGAAATGACCCTCGCAGAGGCCTAGTTAAGGAGATATAGCAATTTTAGTATTTTGATTTTTTTTTCTGTTGCATAAAATGACCCCCGCAGACGACTAGTTTAGGAGATATAGCCATTTTTGTGTTTTGAATTTTTTTTTCTGGTGCATAAAATGACCCCCGCAGACGCCTAGTTTAGGAAATATAGCCATTTTAGTTTTTTGAATATTTTTTTCTGGTGCATAAAATGAACCCCGCAGACCCCTAGTTTAGGAGATATATCCGTTTTAGTATTTTATTTTTTTTTTCTGGTGCATAATTTGACCCTGCAGACGCCTAGTTTATGAGATTTAGCCATTTTAGTATTTTGAATTTTTTTTCTGGGGCATAAAATGACCCCCCAGATGCTTAGATTAGGAAATATAGCTATTTTAGTATTTTTATTTTTTTGTTCTAGTTTAGGAGATATAGCCGTTTTTGTGTTTTGAATTTTTTTTCTGGTGCTTAAAATAACCCCCGCAGACGCTTAGTTTAGGAGATTTAGCCATTTTAGTATTTTCATTTTTTTTTTCTAGTTCAGGAGATTTAGCCATTTTTGTGTTTTGAATTTTTTTTTCTGGTGCATAGAATGACGCCCGCAGACGCCTAGTTTAGGAGATAAAGCCATTTTAGTATTTTGATTTTTTTTTTCTGGTGCATAATTTGACCCCGCAGACGCCTAGTTTAGGGGATTTAGCCATTTTAGTATTCTGATTTTTTTTTCTGGTGCATAAAATGAACCCCGCAGACCCCTAGTGTAGGACATATAGCCATTTTAGTCTTTAGATTTTTCTTAACTGGTGCATAATTTGACCCCGCAGACGCCTAATTTAGGAGATATAGCCATTTCAGTATTTAGAAGATTTTTTTTCTGGTGCATAAAATGGCCACCGCAGATGCTTAGATTACTAGATATAGCCATTTTAGTATTTTGATTTTTTTTTTCTGGTGCATAATTTGACCCCGCAGACGCCTAGTTTAGAAGATGTAGCCATTTTAGTATTTAGAAGTTTTTTTTTCTGGTGCATAAAATGACCCCCGCAGATGCTTAGATTACTAGATATAGCCATTTTAGTATTTTGATTATTTTTTTTTCTGGTGCATAAAATGACCCTCGCAGAGGCCTAGTTTAGGAGATATAGCAATTTTAGTATTTTGATTTTTTTTTCTGGTGCTTAATCTGACCCCGCAGACGCCTAGTTTAGGAGATATAGCCGTTTTAGTATTTTGGATTTTTGGTGCATAAAATGACCCCCGCAGATACCTAGTTTAGGAGATATAGCCATTTCTGTGTTTAGAACGTTTTTTGTCTGGTGCTTCAAATGACCCTCGCAGACGCCTAATTTAGGAGATATTGCCATTTAAGTATTTTGATTTTTTTTTTCTAGTTTAGGAGATTTAGCCATTTTTGTGTTTTGAATTTTTTTTTCTGGTGCATAGAATGACCCCCGCAGACGCCTAGTTTTGGAGATAAAGCCATTTTAGTATTTTGATTTTTTTTTCTGGAGCATAATTTGACCCCGCAGACGACTAGTTTAGGGGAATTAGCCATTTCAGTATTCTGTTTTTTTTTTCTGGTGCATAAAATGAACCCCGCAGACCCCTAGTGTAGGAGATATAGCCATCTTAGTCTTTAGATTTTTTTTTTCTGGTACATAATTTGACCCCGCAGACGCCTAGTTTAGGAGATATAGCCATTTTAGTATTTAGAAGTTTTTTTTTTTGGTGCATAAAATGACCCCCGCAGATGCTTAGATTACTAGATATAGCCATTTTAGTATTTTGATTTTTTTTTCTGGTGCATAATTTGACCCCGCAGACGATTAGTTTAGGAGATATAGGCCTTTTAGTATTTTGTATTTTTTTTTTCTGGTGCATAAAATGACCACCGCAGAGGCCCAGTTAAGGAGATATGGCAATTTTAGTATTTTGATTTTTTTTTCTGGTGCATAAAATGACCCCCGCAGACGACCAGTTTAGGAGATATAGCCATTTTTGCGTTTTGATTTTTTTTTTCTGGTGCATAAAATGACCCCCGCAAACGCCTAGTTTAGGGGATATAGCCATTTCAGTTTTTTGAATTTTTTTTTCTGGTGCATAAAATGACCCCCGCAGACCCCTAGTTAAGGAGATATATCCGTTTTAGTATTTTAATTTTTTTTTTCTGGTGCATAAAATGACCCCCGCAAACGCCTAGTTTAGGAGATATAGCCATTTCAGTTTTTTGAATTTTTTTTTCTGGTGCATAAAATGACCCCCGCAGACCCCTAGTTAAGGAGATATATCCGTTTTAGTATTTTAATTTTTTTTTTCTGGTGCATAATTTGACCCTGCAGACGCCTAATTTAGGAGATTTAGCCAGTTTAGTATTTTGAATTTTTTTTCTGGGGCATAAAATGACCCCCGCAGATGCTTAGATTAGGAGATATAGCCATTTTAGTATTTTGATTTTTTTTTTCTGGTGCATAAAATGACCCCCGCAGACCCCAAGTTTAAGAGATGTAGTCGTTTTAGTATTTTGATTTTTTTTTCTGGTGCATAAAATGACTCCCGCAGACGCCTTGTTCAGGAGATTTAGCCATTTTAGAATTTTGAATTTTTGGTGCTTAACATGATCCCCGCAGACGCATAGTTTAGGAGATACAACCATTTCAGTATTCTGATTTTTTTTTTCTGGTGCTTAAAATGACCCCCGCAGACCCCTAGGTAAGGAAATATCGCAATTTTAGTATTGTGGATTTCTTTTTCCTGGTGCATAAAATGACCCCCGCAGACGCCTATTTTAGGAGATATAGCCATTTTTGTGTTTTGACGTTTTTTTTTTTGTGGTGCATGAAATGACCCCCGACGTCGCCTATTTTAGGAGATATAGCCGTTTTAGTATTTTGATTTGTTTTTTCTGGTGCATAAAATGACCCCCGCAGACGCATAGTTTAGGAGATAAAGCCATTTTAGTATTTTGGATTTTTGGTGCATAAAATGACCCCCGCAGACGCCTAGTTTAGGAGATATAGAAATTTTAGTATTTTGAGTTTTTTTTATGGTGCATAATTTGATCCCGCAGACGCCTTGCTTAGGAGATTTAGCCATTTTAGTATTCTGATTTTTTTTGTTTCTGGTGCATAAAATGACCCCTGCAGACCACTAGTTTAGGAGTTATAGAAGTTTTAGTATTTTAATTTTTTGTTTCTGGTGCATAAATGACCCCCGCAGACCACTAGTTTAGGAGATATAGCCGTTTTAGTATTTTTATTTTTTTTTTATGGTGCATAATTTGATCCCGCTGGCGCCTGGTTTAGGAGATTTAGCCATTTTAGTATTTTGATTTGTTTTTTCTGGTGCATAAAATGACCCCCGCAGACGCATAGTTTAGGAGATAAAGCCATTTTAGTATTTTGGATTTTTGGTGCATAAAATGACCCCCGCAGACGCCTAGTTTAGGAGATATAGAAATTTTAGTATTTTGAGTTTTTTTTATGGTGCATAATTTGATCCCGCAGACGCCTTGCTTAGGAGATTTAGCCATTTTAGTATTCTGAATTTTTTTTTTTCTGGTGCATAAAATGACCCCTGCAGACCACTAGTTTAGGAGTTATAGAAGTTTTAGTATTTTAATTTTTTGTTTCTGGTGCATAAATGACCCCCGCAGACCACTAGTTTAGGAGATATAGTCGTTTTAGTATTTTGATTTTTTTTTTCTGGTGCATAATTTGACCCTGCAGACGCCTAATTTAGGAGATTTAGCCAGTTTAGTATTTTGAATTTTTTTTCTGGGGCATAAAATGACCCCCGCAGACCCCTAGTTTAGGAGATATATCCGTTTTAGTATTTTAATTTTTTTTTTCTGGTGCATAATTTGACCCTGCAGACGCCAAATTTAGGAGATTTAGCCATTTTAGTATTTTGAATTTTTTTTCTGGGGCATAAAATGACCCCCGCAGATGCTTAGATTAGGAGATATAGCCATTTTAGTATTTTGATTATTTTTTTTCTGGTGCATAAAATGACCCTCGCAGAGGCCTAGTTTAGGAAATATAGCAATTTTAGAATTTAATTTTTTTTTTCTGGTTCATAAAATGACCCCCGCAGACGCCCAGTTTAGGAGATATAGCCATTTTAGTATTTTGAAGTTTCTTTTCTGGTGCATAATATGACCCCCGCAGACCCCCAGTTTAGGAGATACAACCGTTTTAGTATTTTGGATTTTTGGTGCATAAAATGACCCCCGCAGACGCCTAGTTTCGGAGATATAGCCATTTTAGTATTTTTATTTTTTTTTTCTAGTTTAGGAAATACAGCTGTTTTTGTGTTTTGAATTTTTTTTCTGGTGCATAAAATAACCCCCGCAGACGCCTAGTTTAGAAGATATAACCATTTCTGTGTATAGAATGTTTTTTGTCTGGTGCATCAAATGACCCTCGCAGACGCCTAGTTTAGGAGATATTGCCATTTAAGTATTTTGATCTTTTTTTCTAGTTTAGGAGATAGAGCCATTTTTGTGTTTTGAATTTTTTTTCTGGTGCATAAAATAACCCCCGCAGACGCCTAGTTTAGGAGATATAGCCATTTCTGTGTTTAGAATGTTTTTTGTCTGGTGCATCAAATGACCCTCGCAGACGCCTAGTTTAGGAGATATAGCCATTTAATATTTTTATTTTTTTTTTCTAGTTTAGGAGATATAGCCGTTTTTGTGTTTTGAATTTTTTTTCTGGTGCATAAAATAACCCCCGCAGACGCCTAGTTTAGGAGATATAGCCATTTCTGTGTTTAGAATGTTTTTTGTCTGGTGCATCAAATGACCCTCGCAGACGCCTAGTTTAGGAGATATTGCCATTTAAGTATTTTGATCTTTTTTTCTAGTTTAGGAGATAGAGCCATTTTTGTGTTTTGAATTTTTTTTTCTGGTGCATAAAATGACAAACGCAGACGCTTAGTTTAGGAGATATAGAGATTTTTTTTTCTAGTTTAGGAGATATAGCCATTTTTCTGTTAAAATTTTTTTTTCTGGTGCATAAAATGACCCCCGCAGACGCCTAGTTTAGGAAATATAGCCATTTTAGTTTTTTGAATATTTTTTCTGGTGCATAAAATGACCCCCGCAGCCCCCTAGTTAAGGTGATATATCCATTTTAGTATTTTAATTTTTTTTTTCTGGTGCATAATTTGACCCTGCAGACGCCTAGTTTAGGAAATATAGCCATTTTAGTATTTTGAATTTTTTTTCTGGGGCATAAAATGACATCCGCAGATGCTTAGATTAGGAGATATAACCATTTTAGTATTTTGATTATTTTTTTTCTGGTGCATAAAATGACCCCCGCAGATGCCCAGTTTAGGAGATATAGCCATTTTAGTATTTTCAATTTTTTTTTCTGGTGCATAAAATGACCACCGCAGACCCCCAGTTTAGGAGATATATCCGTTTTAGTATTTTGGATTTTTTTTCTGAGACAAGTGACACCCGCAGACGCCTAGTTTCGGAGATATAGAGATTTTAGTATTTTGGATTTTTTTTCTGGGACAAGTGACACCCGCAGACGCCCAGTTTAAGTGATATAACCAATTTAGTTTTTAGAATTTTTTTTTCTGGTACATAAAATGACCAACGGAGATATAGCCATTTTAGTATTTTTATTTTTTTTTTCTAGTTTAGGAGATATAGCCGTTTTTGTGTTTTGATTTTTTTTTCTGGTGCTTAAAATAACCCCCGCAGACGCCTAGTTTAGGAGATATAGCCATTTCTGTGTTTAGAATGTTTTTTGTCTGGTGCATCAAATGACCCTCGCAGACGCCTAGTTTAGGAGATATTGCCATTTAAGTATTTTGATTTTTTTTTTCTAGTTTAGGAGATGTAGCCATTTTTGTGTTTTGAATTTTTTTTTCTGGTGCATAAAATGACCCACGCAGACGCTTAGTTTAGGAGATATAGAGATTTTTTTTTTCTAGTTTAGGAGATATACCCATTTTTGTGTTAAAATTTTTTTTTCTGGTTCATAAAATAACCCCCGCTGACGCCTAGTTTAGGAAATATAGCCATTTTAGTTTTTTGAATATTTTTTCTGGTGCATAAAATGACCCCCGCAGCCCCCTAGTTTAGGTGATATATCCGTTTTTGTATTTTAATTTTTTTTTCTGGTGCATAAAATGACCCACGCAGACGCTTAGTTTAGGAGATATAGAGATTTGTTTTTTCTAGTTTAGGAGATATACCCATTTTTGTGTTTAAATTTTTTTTTTCTGGTTCATAAAATAACCCCCGCTGACGCCTAGTTTAGGAAATATAGCCATTTTAGTTTTTTGAATATTTCTTCTGGTGCATAAAATGACCCCCGCAGCCCCCTAGTTTAGGTGATATATCCGTTTTAGTATTTTGGATTTTTTTTCTGAGACAAGTGACACCCGCAGACGCCTAGTTTCGGAGATATAGAGATTTTAGCATTTTGGATTTTTTTTCTGGGACAAGTGACACCCGCAGACGCCCAGTTTAGGTGATATAGCCAATTTAGTTTTTAGAATTTTTTTTTCTGGTACATAAAATGACCCACGGAGACGCTTAGTTTAGGAGATATAGCCATTTTAGTATTTTTATTTTTTTTTTCTAGTTTAGGAGATATTGCCGTTTTTGTGTTTTGAATTTTTTTTCTGGTGCATAAAATAACCCCCGCAGACGCCTAGTTTAGGAGATATAGCCATTTCTGTGTTTAGAATGTTTTTTGTCTGGTGCATCAAATGACCCTCGCAGACGCCTAGTTTAGGAGATATTGCCATTTAAGTATTTTGATTTTTTTTTTCTAGTTTAGGAGATGTAGCCATTTTTGTGTTTTGAATTTTTTTTTCTGGTGCATAAAATGACCCACGCAGACGCTTAGTTTAGGAGATATAGAGATTTTTTTTTTCTAGTTTAGGAGATATACCCATTTTTGTGTTTAAATTTTTTTTTCTGGTTCATAAAATAACCCCCGCTGACGCCTAGTTTAGGAAATATAACCATTTTAGTTTTTTGAATATTTTTTCTGGTGCATAAAATGACCCCCGCAGCCCCCTAGTTTAGGTGATATATCCGTTTTAGTATTTTGGATTTTTTTTCTGAGACAAGTGACACCCGCAGACGCCTAGTTTCGGAGATATAGAGATTTTAGCATTTTGGATTTTTTTTCTGGGACAAGTGACACCCGCAGACGCCCAGTTTAGGTGATATAGCCAATTTAGTTTTTAGAATTTTTTTTTCTGGTACATAAAATGACCCACGGAGACGCTTAGTTTAGGAGATATAGCCATTTTAGTATTTTTATTTTTTTTTTCTAGTTTAGGAGATATAGCCGTTTTTGTGTTTTGAATTTTTTTTCTGGTGCATAAAATAACCCCCGCAGACGCCTAGTTTAGGAGATATAGCCATTTCTGTGTTTAGAATGTTTTTTGTCTGGTGCATCAAATGACCCTCGCAGACGCCTAGTTCAGGAGATATTGCCATTTAAGTATTTTGATTTTTTTTTTCTAGTTTAGGAGATATAGCCATTTTTGTGTTTTGAATTTTTTTTTCTGGTGCATGAAATGACACACGCAGTCGCTTAGTTTAGGAGATATAGCCATTTTAGTATTTTGATTATTTTTTTTCTGGTGCATAAAATGACCCCCGCAGACGCCCAGTTTAGGAGATATAGCCATTTTAGTATTTTGAATTTTTTTTTCTGGTGCATAAAATGACCCCCGCAGACCCCAAGTTTAGGAGATATAGCCATTTTAGTATTTTGAATTTTTTTTTCTGGTGCATAAAATGACCCCCGCAGACCCCTAGTTTTGGGAGATATATCCGTTTTAGAATTTTGATTTTTTTTTCTGGTGCATTTTTTGACCCTGCAGACGCCTAATTTAGGAGACTTAGCCATTTTAGTATTTTGAATTTTTTTTCTGGGGCATAAAATGCCCCCGCTTATGCTTAGATTAGGAGATATAGCCATTTTAGTATTTTGATTTTTTTTTTTTCTGGTGCATGAAATGACCCTCGCAGAGGCTTAGTTAAGGAGATATAGCAATTTTAGTATTTTGATTTTTTTTTCTGGTGCATAAAATGACCCCCGCAGACGACCAGTTTAGGAGATATAGCCATTTTTGTGTTTTGAATTTTTTTTTCTGGTGCATAAAATGACCCCCCCAGACGCCTAGTTTAGGAGATATAGCCATTTTTGTGTTTAAATTTTTTTTTCTGGTGCATAAAATGACCCCCGCAGACGCCTAGTTTAGGAAATATAGCCATTTTAGTTTTTTGAATATTTTTTTCTGGTGCATAAAATGAACCCCGCAGACCCCTAGTTTAGGAGATATATCCGTTTTAGTGTTTTAATTTTTTTTTTCTGGTGCATAATTTGACCCTGCAGACGCCTAATTTAGGAGACTTAGCCATTTTAGTATTTTGAATTTTTTTTCTGGGGCATAAAATGCCCCCGCACATGCTTAGATTAGGAGATATAGCCATTTTAGTATTTTGATTATTTTTTTTTCTGGTGCATGAAATGACCCTCGCAGAGGCCTAGTTAAGGAGATATAGCAATTTTAGTATTTTGATTTTTTTTTCTGGTGCATAAAATGACCCCCGCAGACGACCAGTTTAAGAGATATAGCCATTTTTGTGTTTTGAATTTTTTTTCTGGGGCATAAAATGCCCCCGCAGATGCTTAGATTAGGAGATATAGCCATTTTAGTATTTTGATTATTTTTTTTTCTGGTGCATGAAATGACCCTCGCAGAGGCCTAGTTAAGGAGATATAGCAATTTTAGTATTTTGATTTTTTTTTTCTGGTGCATAAAATGACCCCCGCCGACGACTAGTTTAAGAGATATAGCCATTTTTGTGTTTTGAATTTTTTTTTCTGGTGCATAAAATGACCCCCGCAGACCCCTAGTTTAGGAGATATATCCGTTTTAGTATTTTAATTTTTTTTTTCTGGTGCATAATTTGACCCTGCAGACGCCTAGTTTAGGAGATTTAGCCGTTTTAGTATTTTGAATTTTTTTTCTGGGGCATAAAATGCCCCCGCAGATGCTTAGATTAGGAGATATAGCCATTTTAGTATTTTGATTATTTTTTTTTCTGGTGCATGAAATGACCCTCGCAGAGGCCTAGTTAAGGAGATATAGCAATTTTAGTATTTTGATTTTTTTTTCTGGTGCATAAAATGACCCCCGCAGACGACCAGTTTAGGTGATATAGCCATTTTTGTGTTTTGAATTTTTTTTCTGGTGCATAAAATGACCCCCGCAGACGCCTAGTTTAGGAAATATAGCCATTTTAGTTTTTTGAATATTTTTTTTTGGTGCATAAAATGAACCCCGCAGACCCCTAGTTTAGGAGATATATCCGTTTTAGTATTTTATTTTTTTTTTCTGGTGCATAATTTGACCCTGCAGACGCCTAGTTTATGAGATTTAGCCATTTTAGTATTTTGAATTTTTTTTCTGGGGCATAAAATGACCCCCCAGATGCTTAGATTAGGAAATATAGCTATTTTAGTATTTTTATTTTTTTGTTCTAGTTTAGGAGATATAGCCGTTTTTGTGTTTTGAATTTTTTTTCTGGTGCATAAAATGACCCCCGCAGACGCTTAGTTTAGGAGATTTAGCCATTTTAGTATTTTCATTTTTTTTTCTAGTTCAGGAGATTTAGCCATTTTTGTGTTTTGAATTTTTTTTTCTGGTGCATAGAATGACGCCCGCAGACGCCTAGTTTAGGAGATAAAGCCATTTTAGTATTTTGATTTTTTTTTTCTGGTGCATAATTTGACCCCGCAGACGCCTAGTTTAGGGGATTTAGCCATTTTAGTATTCTGATTTTTTTTTCTGGTGCATAAAATGAACCCCGCAGACCCCTAGTGTAGGACATATAGCCATTTTAGTCTTTAGATTTTTCTTTTCTGGTGCATAAATTGACCCCGCAGACGCCTAGTTTAGGAGATATAGCCATTTTAGTATTTAGAAGATTTTTTTTCTGGTGCATAAAATGGCCACCGCAGATGCTTAGATTACTAGATATAGCCATTTTAGTATTTTGATTTTTTTTTCTGGTGCATAATTTGACCCCGCAGACGACTAGTTTAGAAGATGTAGCCATTTTAGTATTTAGAAGTTTTTTTTTCTGGTGCATAAAATGACCCCCGCAGATGCTTAGATTACTAGATATAGCCATTTTAGTATTTTGATTATTTTTTTTTCTGGTGCATAAAATGACCCTCGCAGAGGCCTAGTTTAGGAGATATAGCAATTTTAGTATTTTGATTTTTTTTTTCTGGTGCTTAATCTGACCCCGCAGACGTCTAGTTTAGGAGATATAGCCGTTTTAGTATTTTGGATTTTTGGTGCATAAAATGACCCCCGCAGATACCTAGTTTAGGAGATATAGCCATTTCTGTGTTTAGAACGTTTTTTGTCTGGTGCATCAAATGACCCTCGCAGACGCCTAATTTAGGAGATATTGCCATTTAAGTATTTTGATTTTTTTTTTCTAGTTTAAGAGATTTAGCCATTTTTGTATTTTGAATTTTTTTTTTCTGGTGCATAGAATGACCCCCGCAGACGCCTAGTTTTGGAGATAAAGCTATTTTAGTATTTTGATTTTTTTTTCTGGGGCATAATTTGACCCCGCAGACGACTAGTTTAGGGGAATTAGCCATTTCAGTATTCTGTTTTTTTTTTCTGGTGCATAAAATGAACCCCGCAGACCCCTAGTGTAGGAGATATAGCCATTTTAGTCTTTAGATTTTTTTTTTCTGGTACATAATTTGACCCCGCAGACGCCTAGTTTAGGAGATATAGCCATTTTAGTATTTAGAAGTTTTTTTTTTTGGTGCATAAAATGACCCCCGCAGATGCTTAGATTACTAGATATAGCCATTTTAGTATTTTGATTTTTTTTTCTGGTGCATAATTTGACCCCGCAAACGATTAGTTTAGGAGATATAGGCCTTTTAGTATTTTGTATTTTTTTTTTCTGGTGCATAAAATGACCACCGCAGAGGCCCAGTTAACTAGATATAGCAATTATAGTATTTTGATTTTTTTTTCTGGTGCATAAAATGACCCCCGCAGACGACCAGTTTAGGAGATATAGCCATTTTTGCGTTTTGATTTTTTTTTTCTGGTGCATAAAATGACCCCCGCAAACGCCTAGTTTAGGAGATATAGCCATTTCAGTTTTTTGAATTTTTTTTTCTGGTGCATAAAATGACCCCCGCAGACCCCTAGTTAAGGAGATATATCCGTTTTAGTATTTAAATTTTTTTTTTCTGGTGCATAATTTGACCCTGCAGACGCCTAATTTAGGAGATTTAGCCAGTTTAGTATTTTGAATTTTTTTTCTGGGGCATAAAATGACCCCCGCAGACCCCTAGTTTAGGAGATATATCCGTTTTAGTATTTTAATTTTTTTTTTCTGGTGCTTAATTTGACCCTGCAGACGCCAAATTTAGGAGATTTAGCCATTTTAGTATTTTGAATTTTTTTTCTGGGGCATAAAATGACCCCCGCAGATGCTTAGATTAGGAGATATAGCCATTTTAGTATTTTGATTTTTTTTTTCTGGTGCATAAAATGACCCCCGCAGACCCCAAGTTTAAGAGATGTAGTCGTTTTAGTATTTTGATTTTTTTTTCTGGTGCATAAAATGACTCCCGCAGACGCCTTGTTCAGGAGATTTAGCCATTTTAGAATTTTGAATTTTTGGTGCTTAACATGATCCCCGCAGACGCATAGTTTAGGAGATACAACCATTTCAGTATTCTGATTTTTTTTTTCTGGTGCTTAAAATGACCCCCGCAGACCCCTAGGTTAGGAAATATCGCAATTTTAGTATTGTGGATTTCTTTTTCCTTTTGCATAAAATGACCCCCGCAGACGCCTATTTTAGGAGATATAGCCATTTTTGTGTTTTGACGTTTTTTTTTTTTGTGGTGCATGAAATGACCCCCGACGTCGCCTATTTTAGGAGATATAGCCATTTTAGTATTTTTATTTTTTTTTATGGTGCATAATTTGATCCCGCTGGCGCCTGGTTTAGGAGATTTAGCCATTTTAGTATTTTGATTTGTTTTTTCTGGTGCATAAAATGACCCCCGCAGACCACTAGTTTAGGAGATATAGAAGTTTTAGTATTTAAATTTTTTGTTTCTGGTGCATAAATGACCCCCGCAGACCACTAGTTTAGGAGATATAGCCGTTTTAGTATTTTGATTGTTTTTTCTGGTGCATAAAACGACAACCGCAGACGCCTTGTTTAGGAGATATTGCCATTTTAGTATTTTGGATTTTTGGTGCATAAAATGACCCCCGAAGACGACTAGTTTAGGAGATATAGCCGTTTTAGTATTTTGATTTTTTTCTCTGGTGCATAAAATGACTCCCGCAGACATTTAGTTTAGGAGATATAGCCATTTTAGTATTTTGAATTTTTTTCTCTGGTGCATAAAATGACCCCCGCACACGTCTAATTTAGTAGATATCGCCATTTTAGTATTTTGGATTTCTTTTTTCTGGTGCATAAAATGACACCCGCAGACGCCTAGTTTAGGAGATATAGCCATTTTTGTGATTTGAATTTTTTTTTTCTGGTGCATAATATGACCCGCAAACGCCCAGTTTAGGAGATATAGCCTTTTTAGTATTTTGATTTTTTTTTTCTGGAGAATAAAATGACACCCGCAGAAGCCTAGTTAAGGAGATTTAGCCATTTTAGTATTTTGAATTTTTTTTCTGGGGCATAAAATGACATCCGCAGATGCTTAGATTAGGAGATATAGCCATTTTAGTATTTTGAATTTTTTTCTCTGGTGCATAAATTGACCCCCGCACACGTCTAGTTTAGTAGATATCGCCATTTTAGTATTTCGGATTTCTTTTTTCTGGTGCATAAAATGACACCCGCAGACGCCTAGTTTAGGAGATATAGCCATTTTTGTGATTTGAATTTTTTTTTTCTGGTGCATAATATGACCCGCAAACGCCCAGTTTAGGAGATATAGCCTTTTTAGTATTTTGATTTTTTTTTTCTGGAGAATAAAATGACACCCGCAGAAGCCTAGTTAAGGAGATTTAGCCATTTTAGTATTTTGAATTTTTTTTCTGGGGCATAAAATGACATCCGCAGATGCTTAGATTAGGAGATATAGAAATTTTAGTATTTTGATTTGTTTTTTCTGGTGCATAAAATGACCCCCGCAGACGCATAGTTTAGGAGATAAAGCCATTTTAGTATTTTGGATTTTTGGTGCAAAAAATGACTCCCGCAGTCGCCTAGTTTAGGAGATATTGCCATTTAAGTATTTTGATTTTTTTTTTCTAGTTTAGGAGATTTAGCCATTTTTGTGTTTTGAATTTTTTTTTTCTGGTGCATAGAATGACCCCCGCAGACGCCTAGTTTTGGAGATAAAGCCATTTTAGTATTTTGATTTTTTTTTCTGGGGCATAATTTGACCCCGCAGACGACTAGTTTAGGGGAATTAGCCATTTCAGTATTCTGTTTTTTTTTTCTGGTGCATAAAATGAACCCCGCAGACCACTAGTTTAGGAGATATAAAAGTTTTAGTATTTTAATTTTTTGTTTCTGGTGCATAAATGACCCCCGAAGACGACTAGTTTAGGAGATATAGCCATTTTAGTATTTTGATTTTTTTTTTCTGGTGCATAAAATGACCCCCGCAGACCCCTAGTTTAGGAGATATAGCCATGTTAGTATGTTGAATTTTTTTTTCTGGTGCATAAATTGACCCCCGCACACGTCTAGTTTAGTAGACATCACCATTTTAGTATTTTGGATTTCTTTTTTCTGGTGCATAAAATGACCCCCGCAGACGCCTAGGTTTGGAGATTTATCCATTTTAGTGCTTAGAAATTTTTTTCTGGTGCTTAAAATGACCAACGCAGACCCCTAGTGTAGGGGATATAGCCATTTAAGTATTTTGATTTTTTTTTATGGTGCATAATTTGATCCCGCTGACGCCTGGTTTAGGAGATTTAGCCATTTTAGTATTTTGATTTGTTTTTTCTGGTGCATAAAATGACACCCGCAGACAACTAGTTTAGGAGATATAGAAGTTTTAGGATTTTAATTTTTTGTTTCTGGTGCATAAATGACCCCCGCAGACCACTAGTTTAGGAGATATAGCCGTTTTAATATTTTAATTTTTTTTATGGTACATAATTTGACACCGCAGACGCCTAGCTTAGGAGATGCAGGCATTTTAGTATCTTGGATTTTTTTTTCTTGTGCACAAACTGACTCTCGCAGACGCCTATTTTAGGAGATATAGCCATTTTTTTGTTTTGAATTTTTTTTTTTGGTGCATAAAATGACCCCCGCAGAAGCCTAGTTAAGGAGATTTAGCCATTTTTGTATTAAGAATTTTTTTTTTCTGGTGCATAAAATGACCCCCGCAGACCACTAGTTTAGGAGATATAGAAGTTTTAGGATTTTAATTTTTTGTTTCTGGTGCATAAATGACCCCCGCAGACCACTAGTTTAGGAGATATAGCCGTTTTAGTATTTTGGATTTTTGGTGCATAAAATGACCCCCGAAGACGACTAGTTTAGGAGATATAGCCATTTTTGTGGTTTGAATTTTTTTTTTCTGGTGCATAAAATGACCCCCACAGACGCCTAGCTTAGGAGATGTAGGCATTTTAGTATCTTGGATTTTTTTTTCTGGTGCACAAACTGACTCTCGCAGACGCCTAGTTTAGGAGATATAGAAATTTAAGTATTTAGAATTTTTTTTTCTGGTGCATAAAATGAACCCCGCAGACCCCTAGTTTAGGAGATATAGCCATTTTAATATTTTAATTTTTTTTATGGTACATAATTTGACACCGCAGACGCCTAGCTTAGGAGATGCAGGCATTTTAGTATCTTGGATTTTTTTTTCTTGTGCACAAACTGACTCTCGCAGACGCCTATTTTAGGAGATATAGCCATTTTTTTGTTTTGAATTTTTTTTTTTGTGGTGCTTAAAATGACCCCCGAAGACGCCTATTTTAGGAGATATAGCCATTTTAGTATTTAAATTTTTTTTTTCTGGTGCATAAAATGACCCCCGAAGACGACTAGTTTAGGAGATATAGCCATTTTTGTGTTTTGAATTTTTTTTTCTGGTGCATAAAATGACCCCCGCAGACCCCTAGTTTAGGAGAAATATCCGTTTTAGTATTTTAGTTTTTTTTT
Source organism: Volucella zonaria (assembly GCA_963966105.1). Classification (NCBI taxonomy): domain Eukaryota; kingdom Metazoa; phylum Arthropoda; class Insecta; order Diptera; family Syrphidae; genus Volucella; species Volucella zonaria. Next base: position 1,197,584 of record CAWYQB010000254.1, on the reverse strand, counting down.
CTGGTGCATAATTTGACCCTGCAGACGCCTAGTTTAGGAGATTTAGCCATTTTAGTATTTTGAATTTTTTTTCTGGGGCATAAAATGCCCCCGCAGATGCTTAGATTAGGAGATATAGCCATTTTAGTATTTTGATTATTTTTTTTTCTGGTGCATGAAATGACCCTCGCAGAGGCCTAGTTAAGGAGATATAGCAATTTTAGTATTTTGATTTTTTTTTCTGGTGCATAAAATGACCCCCGCAGACGACCAGTTTAAGAGATATAGCCATTTTTGTGTTTTGAATTTTTTTTTCTGGTGCATAAAATGACCCCCGCAGACCCCCAGTTTAGGAGATATATCCGTTTTAGTATTTTAATTTTTTTTTTCTGGTGCATAATTTGACCCTGCAGACGCCTAGTTTAGGAGATTTAGCCATTTTAGTATTTTGAATTTTTTTTCTGGGGCATAAAATGCCCCCGCAGATGCTTAGATTAGGAGATATAGCCGTTTTAGTATTTTGATTATTTTTTTTTCTGGTGCATGAAATGACCCTCGCAGAGGCCCAGTTAAGGAGATATAGCAATTTTAGTATTTTGATTTTTTTTTCTTTTGCATAAAATGACCCCCGCAGACGACCAGTTTAGGAGATATAGCCATTTTTGTGTTTTGAATTTTTTTTTCTGGTGCATAAAATGACCCCCGCAGACGTCTAGTTTAGGAGATAAAGCCATTTTAGTATTCTGAGTTATTTTTTTCTGGCGCATAAAATGACCCCCGCAGACCCCCGGTATTGGAGATATAGCCATTTTACTCGTTAGATTTTTTTTTTCTGGTGCGTAATTTGACCCCGCAGACGCCTAGTTTAGGAGATGTAGCCATTTTAGTATTTAGAAGTTTTTTTTCTTTTGCATAAAATGACCCCCGCAGATGATTAGATTACTAGATATAGCCATTTTAGTATTTTGAGATATAGCAGATATAGCAGAGGCCTAGTTTAGGAGATATAGCAATTTTAGTATTCTGATGTTTTTTTTCTGGTGCATAAAATGACCCCCGCAGACCTCTAGTTTAGGAGATATAGCCGTTTTAGTATTTTGATTTTTTTCTCTGGTGCATAAAATGACTCCCACAGACATTTAGTTTAGGAGATATAGCCATTTTAGTATTTTGAATTTTTTTCTCTGGTGCATAAAATGACCCCGCACACGTCTAGTTTAGTAGATATCGCCATTTTAGTATTTTGGATTTCTTTTTTCTGGTGCATAAAATGACCCCCGCAGACGCCTAGGTTTGGAGATTTATCCATTTTAGTGCTTAAAAATTTTTTTCTGGTGCTTACAATGACCAACGCAGACCACTAGTGTAGGGGATATAGCCATTTTAGTATTTTGATTTTTTTTTATGGTGCATAATATGACCCGCAGACGCCCAGTTTAGGAGATATAGCCTTTTTAGTATTTTGATTTTTTTTTTCTGGAGAATAAAATGACACCCGCAGAAGCCTAGTTAAGGAGATTTTGCCATTTTAGTATTTTGAATTTTTTTTTCGGGTGCCTAATTTGACCCCGCAGACGCCTAGTTAAGGAGATTTAGTCATTTTAGTATTTTGAAATTTTTTTTCGGGTGCATAATTTGACCCGGAGACACCTAGTTAAGGAGATTTAGCCATTTTAGTATTCCGATTTTTTTTTTTCTGGTGCATGAAATGACCAACGCAGACCCCTAGTGTAGGGGATATAGCCATTCTAGTATTTAGGTTTTTTTTTCTTTTGCATAATATGACCCCGCAGGCGCCTAGTTTAGGAGATTTAGAAATTTTAGTATTCTGAATTTTTTTTTCTGGTGAATAAAATGACCCCCGCAGACAACTAGTTTAGGAGATATAGCCATTTTAATATTTTGATTTTTTTTATGGTACATAATTTGACACCGCAGACGCCTAGTTTAGGAGATTTAGCCATTTTAGTATTCTGAATTTTTTTTTTCTGGTGCATAAAATGACCCCCGCAGACCACTAGTTTAGGAGATATAGAAGGTTTAGTATTTTAATTTTTTGTTTCTGGTGCATAAATGACCACCGCAGACCACTAGTTTAGGAGATATAGCCGTTTTAGTATTTTGATTTTTTTTTCTGGTGCATAAAACGACAACCGCAGACGCCTTGTTCAGGAGATTTAGCCATTTTAGAATTTTGGATTTTTGGTGCTTAACATGATCCCCGCAGACGCATAGTTTAGGAGATAGAACCATTTTAGTATTTTGGATTTTTGGTGCATAAAATGACCCCCGCAGACGCATAGTTTAGGAGATAAAGCCATTTTAGTATTTTGGATTTTTGGTGCATAAAATGACCCCCGCAGACGCCTAGTTTAGGAGATATAGCCATTTTAGTATTTTGATTTTTTTTATGGTGCATAAATTGATCCCGCAGACGCCAAGTTTAGGAGATTTAGCCATTTTAGTATTCTGAATTTTTTTTTTCTGGTGCATAAAATGACCCTCGCAGACCACTAGTTTAGGAGATATAGAAGTTTTAGTATTTTAATTTTTTGTTTCTGGTGCATAAATGACCCCCGCAGACCACTAGTTTAGAAGATATAGCCATTTTGGATTTTTGGTGCATAAAATGAACCCCACAGTCGCATAGGTTAGGAGATATAGCTATTTTAGTATTTTGGATTTTTGGCGCATAAAATAACCCCCGAAGACGACTAGCTTAGGAGATATAGCCATTTTAGTATTTTGATTTTTTTTTCTGGTGCATACAATGACCAACGCAGAAGCCTAGTTAAGGAGATTTAGCCATTTTTGTATTAAGAATTTTTTTTTTCTGGTGCATAAAATGACCAACGCAGACCCCTAGTGTAGGGGATATAGCCATTTTAGTATTTAGGTTTTTTTTTCTGGTGCATAATTTGACCCCGCAGACGCCTAGTTTAGGAGATTTAGCCATTTTAGTATTCTGAATTTTTTTTTTCTGGTGCATAAAATGACCCCCGCAGACCACTAGTTTAGGAGATATAGAAGTTTTAGTATTTTAATTTTTTGTTTCTGGTGCATAAATGACCCTCGCAGACCACTAGTTTAGGAGATATAGAAGTTTTAGTATTTTAATTTTTTGTTTCTGGTGCATAAATGACCCCCGCAGACCACTAGTTTAGGAGATATAGCCGTTTTAGTATTTCGTTTTTTTTTCTGGTGCATAACACGACAACCGCAGACGCCTTGTTTAGGAGATATTGCCATTTTAGTATTTTGGATTTTTTGTGCATAAAATGACCCCCGAACACGACTAGTTTAGGAGATATAGCCATTTTAGTATTTTGATTTTTTTTTTCTGGTGCATAAAATGACCCCCGCAGACCCCTAGTTTAGGAGATATAGCCGTTTTAGTATTTTGATTTTTTTCTCTGGTGCATAAAATGACTCCAGCAGACACTTAGTTTAGGAGATATAGCCATGTCAGTATTTTGAATTTTTTTTTCTGGTGCATAAATTGACCCCCGCACACGTCTAGTTTAGTAGATATCACCATTTTAGTATTTTGGATTTCTTTTTTCTGGTGCATAAAATGACCCCCGCAGAAGCCTAGTTAAGGAGATTTAGCCATTTTTGTATTAAGAATTTTGTTTTTCTGGTGCATAGAATGACCCCCGCAGACGCCTAGTTTAGGAGATAAAGCCATTTTAGTATTTTGATTTTTTTTTCTGGTGCATAATTTGACCCCGCAGACGCCTAGTTTAGGGGATTTAGCCATTTTAGTATTCTGATTTTTTTTTCTGGTGCATAAAATGAACCCCGCAGACTCCTAGTGTAGGACATATAGCCATTTTAGTCTTTAGATTTTTCTTTTCTGGTGCATAATTTGACCCCGCAGACGCCTAGTTTAGGAGATATAGCCATTTTAGTATTTAGAAGATTTTTTTTCTGGTGCATAAAATGGCCACCGCAGATGCTTAGATTACTAGATATAGCCATTTTAGTATTTTGATTTTTTTTTCTGGTACATAATTTGACCCCGCAGACGATTTGTTTAGGAGATATAGCCATTTTAGAATTTTGAATTTTTTTTTCTGGTGCATAAAATGACCCCGCAGACGCCTAGTTTAGGAGATAAAGCCATTTTAGTATTCTGAGTTATTTTTTTCTGGCGCATAAAATGACCCCCGCAGACCCCCGGTATTGGAGATATAGCCATTTTACTCGTTAGATTTTTTTTTTCTGGTGCATAATTTGACCCCGCAGACGCCTAGTTTAGGAGATGTAGCCATTTTAGTATTTAGAAGTTTTTTTTCTTTTGCATAAAATGACCCCCGCAGATGATTAGATTACTAGATATAGCCATTTTAGTATTTTGAGATATAGCAGATATAGCAGAGGCCTAGTTTAGGAGATATAGCAATTTTAGTATTCTGATGTTTTTTTTCTGGTGCATAAAATGACCCCCGCAGACCTCTAGTTTAGGAGATATAGCCGTTTTAGTATTTTGATTTTTTTCTCTGGTGCATAAAATGACTCCCACAGACATTTAGTTTAGGAGATATAGCCATTTTAGTATTTTGAATTTTTTTCTCTGGTGCATAAAATGACCCCCGCACACGTCTAGTTTAGTAGATATCGCCATTTTAGTATTTTGGATTTCTTTTTTCTGGTGCATAAAATGACCCCCGCAGACGCCTAGGTTTGGAGATTTATCCATTTTAGTGCTTAAAAATTTTTTTCTGGTGCTTACAATGACCAACGCAGACCACTAGTGTAGGGGATATAGCCATTTTAGTATTTTGATTTTTTTTTATGGTGCATAATATGACCCGCAGACGCCCAGTTTAGGAGATATAGCCTTTTTAGTATTTTGATTTTTTTTTTCTGGAGAATAAAATGACACCCGCAGAAGCCTAGTTAAGGAGATTTTGCCATTTTAGTATTTTGAATTTTTTTTTCGGGTGCCTAATTTGACCCCGCAGACGCCTAGTTAAGGAGATTTAGTCATTTTAGTATTTTGAAATTTTTTTTCGGGTGCATAATTTGACCCGGAGACACCTAGTTAAGGAGATTTAGCCATTTTAGTATTCCGATTTTTTTTTTTCTGGTGCATGAAATGACCAACGCAGACCCCCAGTGTAGGGGATATAGCCATTCTAGTATTTAGGTTTTTTTTTCTTTTGCATAATATGACCCCGCAGGCGCCTAGTTTAGGAGATTTAGCCATTTTAGTATTCTGAATTTTTTTTTCTGGTGAATAAAATGACCCCCGCAGACAACTAGTTTAGGAGATATAGCCATTTTAATATTTTGATTTTTTTTATGGTACATAATTTGACACCGCAGACGCCTAGTTTAGGAGATTTAGAAATTTTAGTATTCTGAATTTTTTTTTTCTGGTGCATAAAATGACCCCCGCAGACCACTAGTTTAGGAGATATAGCCGTTTTAGTATTTTGATTTTTTTTTCTGGTGCATAAAACGACAACCGCAGACGCCTTGTTTAGGAGATATAGCTATTTTAGTATTTTGGATTTTTGGTGCATAAAATAACCCCCGAAGACGACTAGCTTAGGAGATATAGCCATTTTAGTATTTTGATTTTTTTTTCTGGTGCATAAAATGACCAACGCAGAAGCCTAGTTAAGGAGATTTAGCCATTTTTGTATTAAGAATTTTTTTTTTCTGGTGCATAAAATGACCAACGCAGACCCCTAGTGTAGGGGATATAGCCATTTTAGTATTTAGGTTTTTTTTTCTGGTGCATAATTTGACCCCGCAGACGCCTAGTTTAGGAGATTTAGCCATTTTATTATTCTGAATTTTTTTTTTCTGGTGCATAAAATGACCCCCGCAGACCACTAGTTTAGGAGATATAGAAGTTTTAGTATTTTAATTTTTTGTTTCTGGTGCATAAATGACCCTCGCAGACCACTAGTTTAGGAGATATAGAAGTTTTAGTATTTTAATTTTTTGTTTCTGGTGCATAAATGACCCCCGCAGACCACTAGTTTAGGAGATATAGCCGTTTTAGTATTTCGTTTTTTTTTCTGGTGCATAACACGACAACCGCAGACGCCTTGTTTAGGAGATATTGCCATTTTAGTATTTTGGATTTTTGGTGCATAAAATGACCCCCGAACACGACTAGTTTAGGAGATATAGCCATTTTAGTATTTTGATTTTTTTTTTCTGGTGCATAAAATGACCCCCGCAGACCCCTAGTTTAGGAGATATAGCCGTTTTAGTATTTTGATTTTTTTCTCTGGTGCATAAAATGACTCCAGCAGACACTTAGTTTAGGAGATATAGCCATGTCAGTATTTTGAATTTTTTTTTCTGGTGCATAAATTGACCCCCGCACACGTCTAGTTTAGTAGATATCACCATTTTAGTATTTTGGATTTCTTTTTTCTGGTGCATAAAATGACCCCCGCAGAAGCCTAGTTAAGGAGATTTAGCCATTTTTGTATTAAGAATTTTGTTTTTCTGGTGCATAAAATGACCCCCGCAGACCACTAGTTTAGGAGATATAGAAGTTTTAGTATTTTAATTTTTTGTTTCTGGAGCAGACCACTAGTTTAGGAGATATAGCCGTTTTAGTATTTTGATTGTTTTTTCTGGTGCATAAAACTACAACCGCAGACGCCTTGTTTAGGAGATATTGCCATTTTAGTATTTTGAATTTTTGGTGCATAAAATGACCCCCGAAGACGACTAGTTTAGGAGATATAGCCATTTTTGTGGTTTGAATTTTTTTTTTCTGGTGCATAAAATGACCCCCGAAGACGCCTATTTTAGGAGATATAGCCATTTTAGTATTTTGATTATTTTTTTTTCTGGTGCATGAAATGACCCTCGCAGAGGCCTAGTTAAGGAGATATAGCAATTTTAGTATTTTGATTTTTTTTTCTGGTGCATAAAATGACCCCCGCAGACGACCAGTTTAAGAGATATAGCCATTTTTGTGTTTTGAATTTTTTTTTCTGGTGCATAAAATGACCCCCGCAGACCCCTAGTTTAGGAGATATATCCGTTTTAGTATTTTAATTTTTTTTTTCTGGTGCATAATTTGACCCTGCAGACGCCTAGTTTAGGAGATTTAGCCATTTTAGTATTTTGAATTTTTTTTCTGGGGCATAAAATGCCCCCGCAGATGCTTAGATTAGGAGATATAGCCGTTTTAGTATTTTGATTATTTTTTTTTCTGGTGCATGAAATGACCCTCGCAGAGGCCCAGTTAAAGAGATATAGCAATTTTAGTATTTTGATTTTTTTTTCTTTTGCATAAAATCACCCCCGCAGACTACCAGTTTAGGAGATATAGCCATTTTTGTGTTTTGAATTTTTTTTTCTGGTGCATAAAATGACCCCCGCAGACGCCTAGTTTAGGAAATATAGCCATTTTAGTTTTTTGAATATTTTTTTCTGGTGCATAAAATGAACCCCGCAGACCCCTAGTTTAGGAGATATATCCGTTTTAGTATTTTATTTTTTTTTTCTGGTGCATAATTTGACCCTGCAGACGCCTAGTTTAGGAGATTTAGCCATTTTAGTTTTTTGAATTTTTTTTCTGGGGCATAAAATGACCCCCCAGATGCTTAGATTAGGAAATATAGCTATTTTAGTATTTTTATTTTTTTGTTCTAGTTTAGGAGATATAGCCGTTTTTGTGTTTTGAATTTTTTTTCTGGTGCATAAAATAACCCCCGCAGACGCTTAGTTTAGGAGATTTAGCCATTTTAGTATTTTCATTTTTTTTTCTAGTTTAGGAGATTTAGCCATTTTTGTGTTTTGAATTTTTTTTTCTGGTGCATAGAATGACCCCCGCAGACGCCTAGTTTAGGAGATATAGCCATTTTAGTATTTTGATTTTTTTTTCTGGTGCATAATTTGACCCCGCAGACGCCTAGTTTAGGGGATTTAGCCATTTTAGTATTCTGATTTTTTTTTCTGGTGCATAAAATGAACCCCGCAGACCCCTAGTGTAGGACATATAGCCATTTTAGTCTTTAGATTTTTCTTTTCTGGTGCATAATTTGACCCCGCAGACGCCTAGTTTAGGAGATATAGCCATTTTAGTATTTAGAAGATTTTTTTTCTGGTGCATAAAATGGCCACCGCAGATGCTTAGATTACTAGATATAGCCATTTTAGTATTTTGATTTTTTTTTCTGGTACATAATTTGACCCCGCAGACGATTTGTTTAGGAGATATAGCCATTTTAGAATTTTGAATTTTTTTTTCTGGTGCAAAAAATGACCCCCGCAGACGCCTAGTTTAGGAGATAAAGCCATTTTAGTATTCTGAGTTATTTTTTTCTGGCGCATAAAATGACCCCCGCAGACCCCCGGTATTGGAGATATAGCCATTTTACTCGTTAGATTTTTTTTTTCTGGCGCATAATTTGACCCCGCAGACGCCTAGTTTAGGAGATGTAGCCATTTTAGTATTTAGAAGTTTTTTTTCTTTTGCATAAAATGACCCCCGCAGATGATTAGATTACTAGATATAGCCATTTTAGTATTTTGAGATATAGCAGATATAGCAGAGGCCTAGTTTAGCAGATATAGCAATTTTAGTATTCTGATGTTTTTTTTCTGGTGCATAAAATGACCCCCGCAGACCTCTAGTTTAGGAGATATAGCCGTTTTAGTATTTTGATTTTTTTCTCTGGTGCATAAAATGACTCCCACAGACATTTAGTTTAGGAGATATTGCCATTTTAGTATTTTGAATTTTTTTCTCTGGTGCATAAAATGACCCCCGCACACGTCTAGTTTAGTAGATATCGCCATTTTAGTATTTTGGATTTCTTTTTTCTGGTGCATAAAATGACCCCCGCAGACGCCTAGGTTTGGAGATTTATCCATTTTAGTGCTTAAAAATTTTTTTCTGGTGCTTACAATGACCAACGCAGACCACTAGTGTAGGGGATATAGCCATTTTAGTATTTTGATTTTTTTTTATGGTGCATAATATGACCCGCAGACGCCCAGTTTAGGAGATATAGCCTTTTTAGTATTTTGATTTTTTTTTTCTGGAGAATAAAATGACACCCGCAGAAGCCTAGTTAAGGAGATTTTGCCATTTTAGTATTTTGAATTTTTTTTTCGGGTGCCTAATTTGACCCCGCAGACGCCTAGTTAAGGAGATTTAGTCATTTTAGTATTTTGAAATTTTTTTTCGGGTGCATAATTTGACCCGGAGACACCTAGTTAAGGAGATTTAGCCATTTTAGTATTCCGATTTTTTTTTTTCTGGTGCATGAAATGACCAACGCAGACCCCTAGTGTAGGGGATATAGCCATTCTAGTATTTAGGTTTTTTTTTCTTTTGCATAATATGACCCCGCAGGCGCCTAGTTTAGGAGATTTAGCCATTTTAGTATTCTGAATTTTTTTTTCTGGTGAATAAAATGACCCCCGCAGACAACTAGTTTAGGAGATATAGCCATTTTAATATTTTGATTTTTTTTATGGTACATAATTTGACACCGCAGACGCCTAGTTTAGGAGATTTAGCCATTTTAGTATTCTGAATTTTTTTTTTCTGGTGCTTAAAATGACCCCCGCAGACCACTAGTTTAGGAGATATAGAAGGTTTAGTATTTTAATTTTTTGTTTCTGGTGCATAAATGACCACCGCAGACCACTAGTTTAGGAGATACAGCCGTTTTAGTATTTTGATTTTTTTTTCTGGTGCATAAAACGACAACCGCAGACGCCTTGTTTAGGAGATATTGCCATTTTAGTATTTTGGATTTTTGGTGCATAAAATGACCCCCGAAGACGACTAGTTTAGGAGATATAGCCGTTTTAGTATTTTGATTTTTTTTTTCTGGTGCATAAAATGACCCCCGCAGACCCCTAGTTTAGGAGATATAGCCGTTTTAGTATTTTGATTTTTTTCTCTGGTGCATAAAATGACCACCGCAGACACCTAGTTTAGGAGATATAGCCATTTTAGTATTTTGGATTTTTGGTGAATAAAATGACCCCCGAAGACGACTAGTTTAGGAGATATAGCCATTTTAGATTTTTAATTTTTTTTTTCTGGTGCAAAATGACCCCCGCAGACCACTAGTGTAGGAGATATAGCCGTTTTAGTATTTTGATTTTTTTTTCTGGTGCATAAAATGACTCCCGCAGACGCCTTGTTCAGGAGATTTAGCCATTTTAGAATTTTGGATTTTTGGTGCTTAACATGATCCCCGCAGACGCATAGTTTAGGAGATAGAACCATTTTAGTATTTTGGATTTTTGGTGCATAAAATGACCCCCGCAGACGCATAGTTTAGGAGATAAAGCCATTTTAGTATTTTGGATTTTTGGTGCATAAAATGACCCCCGCAGACGCCTAGTTTAGGAGATATAGCCATTTTAGTATTTTGATTTTTTTTATGGTGCATAAATTGATCCCGCAGACGCCAAGTTTAGGAGATTTAGCCATTTTAGTATTCTGAATTTTTTTTTTCTGGTGCATAAAATGACCCTCGCAGACCACTTGTTTAGGAGATATAGAAGTTTTAGTATTTTAATTTTTTGTTTCTGGTGCATAAATGACCCCCGCAGACCACTAGTGTAGGAGATATAGCCATTTTAGTATTTTGATTTTTTTTTCTGGTGCATAAAATGACCAACGCAGAAGCCTAGTTAAGGAGATTTAGCCATTTTTGTATTAAGAATTTTTTTTTTCTGGTGCATAAAATGACCAACGCAGACCCCTAGTGTAGGGGATATAGCCATTTTAGTATTTAGGTTTTTTTTTCTGGTGCATAATTTGACCCCGCAGACGCCTAGTTTAGGAGATTTAGCCATTTTAGTATTCTGAATTTTTTTTTTCTGGTGCATAAAATGACCCCCGCAGACCACTAGTTTAGGAGATATAGAAGTTTTAGTATTTTAATTTTTTGTTTCTGGTGCATAAATGACCCTCGCAGACCACTAGTTTAGGAGATATAGAAGTTTTAGTATTTTAATTTTTTGTTTCTGGTGCATAAATGACCCCCGCAGACCACTAGTTTAGGAGATATAGCCGTTTTAGTATTTCGTTTTTTTTTCTGGTGCATAACACGACAACCGCAGACGCCTTGTTTAGGAGATATTGCCATTTTAGTATTTTGGATTTTTGGTGCATAAAATGACCCCCGAACACGACTAGTTTAGGAGATATAGCCATTTTAGTATTTTGATTTTTTTTTTCTGGTGCATAAAATGACCCCCGCAGACCCTTAGTTTAGGAGATATAGCCGTTTTAGTATTTTGATTTTTTTCTCTGGTGCATAAAATGACTCCAGCAGACACTTAGTTTAGGAGATATAGCCATGTCAGTATTTTGAATTTTTTTTTCTGGTGCATAAATTGACCCCCGCACACGTCTAGTTTAGTAGATATCACCATTTTAATATTTTGGATTTCTTTTTTCTGGTGCATAAAATGACCCCCGCAGAAGCCTAGTTAAGGAGATTTAGCCATTTTTGTATTAAGAATTTTGTTTTTCTGGTGCATAAAATGACCCCCGCAGACCACTAGTTTAGGAGATATAGAAGTTTTAGTATTTTAATTTTTTGTTTCTGGAGCAGACCACTAGTTTAGGAGATATAGCCGTTTTAGTATTTTGATTGTTTTTTCTGGTGCATAAAACTACAACCGCAGACGCCTTGTTTAGGAGATATTGCCATTTTAGTATTTTGAATTTTTGGTGCATAAAATGACCCCCGAAGACGACTAGTTTAGGAGATATAGCCATTTTTGTGGTTTGAATTTTTTTTTTCTGGTGCATAAAATGACCCCCACAGACGCCTAGCTTAGGAGATGTAGTCATTTTAGTATGTTGGATTTTTTTTTCTGGTGCACAAACTGACTCTCGCAGACGCCTAGTTTAGGAGATATAGAAATTTAAGTATTTAGAATTTTTTTTTCTGGTGCATAAAATGACCCCCTCAGACCCCTAGTTTAGGAGATATAGCCATTTTAATATTTTAATTTTTTTTATGGTACATAATTTGACACCGCAGACGCCTAGCTTAGGAGATTTAGCCATTTTAGTATTCTGAATTTTTTTTTTCTGGTGCATAAAATGACGCCCACAGACGCCTAGCTTAGGAGATGCAGGCATTTTAGTATCTTGGATTTTTTTTTCTGGTGCACAAACTGACTCTCGCAGACGCCTATTTTAGGAGATATAGCCATTTAAGTGTTTTGATTTTTTTTTCTGGGGCAAATTACAATGCAGACGCCTAGTGTAGGAGATAGAACCACTTTAGTATTTTGATTTTTTTTTCTGGTGCATAAAATGACCCCCGCAGACCCATAGATTAGGAGATATCGCCATTTTAGTATTTTGGATTTCTTTTTCCTGGTGCATAAAATGACCCCGCAGACGCCTATTTTAGGAGATATATCCATTTTCATGTTTTGAATTTTTTTTTTTGTGGCGCATGAAATGACCCCCGACGATCCCTAGTTTAGGAGATATAGCCATTTAAGTGTTTTGATTTATTTTTCTGATGCAAATGACCCCCGCAGACGCCTAGTTTAGGAGATATAGCCATTTTAGTATTTAAATTTTTTTTTTCTGGTGCATAAAATGACCCCCGAAGACGACTAGTTTAGGATATATAGCCATTTTAGTATTTTGATTTTTTTTTTCTGGTGCATAAAATTACCCCCGCAGACCCCTAGTTTAGGAGATGTAGCTGTTTTAGTATTTTGAATTTTTTTTCTGGTGCATAAAATGACTCCCGCAGACGCCTTGTTCAGGAGATTTAGCCATTTTAGAATTTTGGATTTTTGGTGCTTAACATGATCCCCGCAGACGTATAGTTTAGGAGATAGAACCATTTTAGTATTTTGATTTTTTTTTTCTGGTGCATAAATGACCCCCGCAGACCCCTAGTTTAGGAGATATTGCCATTCTAGTATTTTGGAATTTTGGTGCTTAAAATGACCCCCGCAGACGCATAGTTTAGTAGATATAGCTATTTTAGTATTTTGGATTTTTGGTGCATAAAATAACCCCCGAAGACGACTAGCTTAGGAGATTTAGCCATTTTGGTATTTTGATTTTTTTTTTCTGGTGCATAAAATGACCCCCGAAGATCCCTAGTTTAGGAGATATAGCCATTTTTGTGGTTTGAATTTTTTTTTTCTGGTGCATAAAATGACCCCCACAGACGCCTAGCTTAGGAGAAGTAGGCATTTTAGTATATTGGATTTTTTTTTCTGGTGCACAAACTGACTCTAGCAGACGCCTAGTTAACGAGATATAGAAATTTAAGTATTTATAATTTTTTTTCTGGTGCATAAAATGACCCCCGCATTCCCCTTGTTTAGGAGATATAGCCATTTTAATATTTTAATTTTTTTTATGGTACATAATTTGACACCGCAGACGCCTAGTTTAGGAGATTTAGCCATTTTAGTATTCTGAATTTTTTTTTTCTGGTGCATAAAATGACACCCACAGACGCCTAGCTTAGGAGATGTAGGCATTTTAGTATCTTGAATTTTTTTTTCTGGTGCACAAACTGACTCTCGCAGACGCCTATTTTAGGAGATATAGCCATTTTTGTGTTTTGAATTTTTTTTTTGTGGTGCATAAAATGACCCCCGAAGACGCCTATTTTAGGAGATATAGCCATTTTAGTATTTGGAATTTTTTTTTTCTGGTGCATAAAATGACCCCCGAAGATCCCTAGTTTAGGAGATATAGCCATTTAAGTGTTTTGATTTATTTTTCTGATGCAAATGACCCCCGCAGACGCCTAGTTTAGGAGATTTAGCCATTTTAGAATTTTAGATTTTTGGTGCTTAACATGATCCCCGCAGACGTATAGTTTAGGAGATAGAATCATTTTAGTATTTTGATTTTTTTTTTCTGGTGCATAAAATGACCCCCGCAGACCCCCAGTTTAGGAGATATTGCCATTTTAGTATTTTGGATTTTTGGTGCATAAAATGACCCCCGCAGACGCATAGTTTAGTAGATATAGCTATTTTAGTATTTTGGATTTTTGGTGCATAAAATAACCCCCGAAGACGACTAGGTTAGGAGATTTAGCCATTTTGGTATTTTGACTTTTTTTTCTGGTGCATAAAATGACCCCCGAGGATCCCCAGTTTAGGAGATATAGCCATTTAAGTGTTTTGATTTTTTTTCTGGGGCAAATTACAATGCAGACGCCTAGTTTAGGAGATAGAACCACTTTAGTATTTTGATTTTTTTTTTCTGGTGCATAAAATGACCCCCCCAGACCCGTAGTTTAGGAGATACCGCCATTTTAGTATTTTGGATTTCTTTTTCCTGGTGCATAAAATGACCCCCGCAGACGCCTATTTTAGGAGATATAGCCATTTTTATGTTTTGAATTTTTTTTTTTGTGGCGCATGAAATGACCCCCGACGATCCCTAATTTAGGAGATATAGCCATTTAAGTGTTTTGATTTATTTTTCTGATGCAAATGACCCCCGCAGACGCCTAGTTTAGGAGATATAGCCATTTTAGTATTTAAACTTTTTTTTCTATTGCATAAAATGACCCCCGAAGACGACAAATTTAGGATATATAGCCATTTTAGTATTTTGATTTTTTTTTTCTGGTGCATAAAATGACCCCCGCAGACCCCTAGTGTAGGAGATGTAGCCGTTTTAATATTTTGATTTTTTTTTTCTGGTGCATAAAATGACTCCCGCAGACGCCTTGTTCAGGAGATTTAGCCATTTTAGAATTTCGGATTTTTGGTGCTTTACATGATCCCCGCAGACGCATAGTTTAGGCGATAGAACCCTTTTAGTATTTTGATTTTTTTTTCTGGTGCATAAAATGACTCTCGCACACGCCTAGCTTAGGAGATGTAGGCATTTTAGTATTTTGGATTTTTTTTTCTGCTGCACACACTGACTCTCGCAGACGCCTGTTTTAGGAGATATAGCCATTTTTGTGGTTTGAATTTTTTTTTCTGGTGCATAAAATGACCCCCACAGACGCCTAGCTTAGGAGATGTAGGCATTTTAGTATCTTGGATTTTTTTTTCTGGTGCACAAACTGACTCTCGCAGACTCCTAGTTTAGGAGATATAGAAATTTAAGTATTTAGAATTTTTTTTTCTGGTGCATAAAATGACCCCCGCAGACCCCTAGTTTAGGAGATATAGGCATTTTAATATTTTTATTTTTTTTATGGTACATAATTTGACACCGCAGACGCCTAGTTTAGGAGATTTAGCCATTTTAGTATTTGGAATTTTTTTTTTCTGGTGCATAAAATGACCCCCGAAGATCCCTAGGTTAGGAGATATAGCCATTTAAGAGTTTTGATTTATTTTTCTGATGCAAATGACCCCCGCAAACGACTAGTCTAGGAGATATAGCCATTTTAGTATTTAAATTTTTTTTTTCTGGTGCATAAAATGACCCCCGAAGACGACTAGTTTAGGAGATATAACCATTTTAGTATTTTGATTGTTTTTTTCTGGTGCATAAAATGACCCCCGCAGACCCCTAGTTTAGGAGATGTAGCCGTTTTAGTATTTTGATTTTTTTTTTCGGGTGCATAAAATGACTCCCGCAGACGCCTTGTTCAGGAGATTTAGCCATTTTAGAATTTTGGATTTTTGGTGCTTAACATGATCCCCGCAGACGCATAGTTTAGGAGATAGAACCATTTTAGTATTTTGAGTTTTTTTTCTGGTGCATAAAATGACCCCCGCAAACCCCTAGTTTAGGAGATATTGCCATTTCAGTATTTTGGATTTTTGGTGCATAAAATAAGCTCCGAAGACGACTAGCTTAGGAGATATAGCCATTTTGATATTTCGATTTTTTTTTTCTGGTGCATAAAATGACCCCCGAAGATCCCTAGTTTAGGAGATATAGCCATTTAAGTATTTTGATTTTTTTTTCTCGGGCAAATTACAATGCAGACGCCTAGTTTAGGAGATAGAACCACTTTAGTATTTTGATTTTTTTCTCTGGTGCATAAAATGACCCCCGCAGACCCATAGTTTAGGAGATATCGCCATTTTAGTATTTTGGATTTCTTTTTCCTGGTGCATAAAATGACCCCCGCAGATGCCTATTTTACGAGATATAGCCATTTGTATGTCTTGAATTTTTTTTTTGTGGCGCATGAAATGACCCCCGACGATCCCTAGTTTAGGAGATATAGCCATTTAAGTGTTTTGATTTTTTTTTCTGGTTCAAATTACAATGCAGACGCCTAGTTTAGGAGATAGAGCCATTTTAGTATTTTGAATTTTTTTCTGGTGCTTAACATGATCCCCGCAGACGCATAGTTTAGGAGATAGAACCAGTTTAGTATTTTGATTTTTTTTTCTGGTGCATAAAATGACCCCCGCAGACCCCTAGTTTAGGAGATATAGCCATTTAAGTGGTTTGATTCATTTTTCTGGGGCAAATTACAATGCAGACGCCTAGTTTAGGAGATAGAGCCATTTTAGTATTTTGAATTTTTTTCTGGTGCTTAACATGATCCCCGCAGACGCATAGTTTAGGAGATATAGCTATTTTAGTATTTTGGATTTTTGGTGCATAAAATAACCCCCGAAGACGACTATCTTAGGAGATATAGCCATTTTGAATTACAATGCAGACGCCTAGTTTAGGAGATAGAACCACTTTAGTATTTTGATTTTTTTCTCTGGTGCATAAAATGACCCCCGCAGACCCATAGTTTAGGAGATATCGCCATTTTAGTATTTTGGATTTCTTTTTCCTGGTGCATAAAATGACCCCCGCAGACGCCTATTTTACGAGATATAGCCATTTGTATGTCTTGAATTTTTTTTTTGTGGCGCATGAAATGACCCCCGACGATCCCTAGTTTAGGAGATATAGCCATTTAAGTGTTTTGATTTTTTTTTCTGCTTCAAATTACAATGCAGACGCCTAGTTTAGGAGATAGAGCCATTTTAGTATTTTGAATTTTTTTCTGGTGCTTAACATGATCCCCGCAGACGCATAGTTTAGGAGATAGAACCAGTTTAGTATTTTGATTTTTTTTTCTGGTGCATAAAATGACCCCCGCAGACCCCTAGTTTAGGAGATATAGCCATTTAAGTGGTTTGATTCATTTTTCTGGGGCAAATTACAATGCAGACGCCTAGTTTAGGAGATAGAGCCATTTTAGTATTTTGAATTTTTTTCTGGTGCTTAACATGATCCCCGCAGACGCATAGTTTAGGAGATATAGCTATTTTAGTATTTTGGATTTTTGGTGCATAAAATAACCCCCGAAGACGACTATCTTAGGAGATATAGCCATTTTGATATTTTGATTTTTTTTTTCTGGTGCATAAAATGACCCCCGAAGATCCCTAGTTTAGGAGATATAGCCATTTAAGTGTTTTGATTTTTTTTTCTGGGGCAAATTACAATGCAGACGCCTTGTTTAGGAGATACAGCCATTTTAGTATTTTGAGTTTTTTTTTCTGGTGCATAAAATGACCCACGAAGATCCCTAGTTTAGGAGATATAGCCATTTAAGTGTTTTGATTTTTTTTTCTGGGGCAAATTACAATGCAGACGCCTAGTTTAGGAGATAGAGCCATTTTAGTATTTTGAATTTTTTTCTGGTGCATGAAATGACCCACGAAGATCCCTAGTGTAGAAGATATAGCCATTTAAGTGTTTTGATTTTTTTTTCTGGGGCAAATTACAATGCAGACGCCTAGTTTAGAAGATAGAACCATTTTAGTATTTTGAGTTTTTTTTCTGGTGCATAAAATGACCCCCGCAGACGCATAGTTTAGGAGATATAGCCATTTTAGTATTTTGGATTTTTGGTGCATAAAATGACCCCCAAAGACGACTAGTTTAGGAGATATATCCATTTAAGTGTTTTGATTTTTTTTTTCTGGTGCATAAAATGACACCCACAGACGCCTAGCTTAGGAGATGTAGGCATTTTAGTATCTTGAATTTTTTTTTCTGGTGCACAAACTGACTCTCGCAGACGCCTATTTTAGGAGATATAGCCATTTTTGTGTTTTGAATTTTTTTTTTTGTGGTGCATAAAATGACCCCCGAAGACGCCTATTTTAGGAGATATAGCCATTTTAGTATTTGGAATTTTTTTTTTCTGGTGCATAAAATGACCCCCGAAGATCCCTAGTTTAGGAGATATAGCCATTTAAGTGTTTTGATTTATTTTTCTGATGCAAATGACCCCCGCAGACGCCTAGTTTAGGAGATTTAGCCATTTTAGAATTTTAGATTTTTGGTGCTTAACATGATCCCCGCAGACGTATAGTTTAGGAGATAGAATCATTTTAGTATTTTGATTTTTTTTTTCTGGTGCATAAAATGACCCCCGCAGACCCCCAGTTTAGGAGATATTGCCATTTTAGTATTTTGGATTTTTGGTGCATAAAATGACCCCCGCAGACGCATAGTTTAGTAGATATAGCTATTTTAGTATTTTGGATTTTTGGTGCATAAAATAACCCCCGAAGACGACTAGGTTAGGAGATTTAGCCATTTTGGTATTTTGACTTTTTTTTCTGGTGCATAAAATGACCCCCGAGGATCCCCAGTTTAGGAGATATAGCCATTTAAGTGTTTTGATTTTTTTTCTGGGGCAAATTACAATGCAGACGCCTAGTTTAGGAGATAGAACCACTTTAGTATTTTGATTTTTTTTTTCTGGTGCATAAAATGACCCCCCCAGACCCGTAGTTTAGGAGATATCGCCATTTTAGTATTTTGGATTTCTTTTTCCTGGTGCATAAAATGACCCCCGCAGACGCCTATTTTAGGAGATATAGCCATTTTTATGTTTTGAATTTTTTTTTTTGTGGCGCATGAAATGACCCCCGACGATCCCTAATTTAGGAGATATAGCCATTTAAGTGTTTTGATTTATTTTTCTGATGCAAATGACCCCCGCAGACGCCTAGTTTAGGAGATATAGCCATTTTAGTATTTAAACTTTTTTTTCTATTGCATAAAATGACCCCCGAAGACGACAAATTTAGGATATATAGCCATTTTAGTATTTTGATTTTTTTTTTCTGGTGCATAAAATGACCCCCGCAGACCCCTAGTGTAGGAGATGTAGCCGTTTTAATATTTTGATTTTTTTTTTCTGGTGCATAAAATGACTCCCGCAGACGCCTTGTTCAGGAGATTTAGCCATTTTAGAATTTCGGATTTTTGGTGCTTTACATGATCCCCGCAGACGCATAGTTTAGGCGATAGAACCATTTTAGTATTTTGATTTTTTTTTCTGGTGCATAAAATGACTCTCGCACACGCCTAGCTTAGGAGATGTAGGCATTTTAGTATTTTGGATTTTTTTTTCTGCTGCACACACTGACTCTCGCAGACGCCTGTTTTAGGAGATATAGCCATTTTTGTGGTTTGAATTTTTTTTTTCTGGTGCATAAAATGACCCCCACAGACGCCTAGCTTAGGAGATGTAGGCATTTTAGTATCTTGGATTTTTTTTTCTGGTGCACAAACTGACTCTCGCAGACTCCTAGTTTAGGAGATATAGAAATTTAAGTATTTAGAATTTTTTTTTCTGGTGCATAAAATGACCCCCGCAAACCCCTAGTTTAGGAGATATAGGCATTTTAATATTTTTATTTTTTTTATGGTACATAATTTGACACCGCAGACGCCTAGTTTAGGAGATTTAGCCATTTTAGTATTTGGAATTTTTTTTTTCTGGTGCATAAAATGACCCCCGAAGATCCCTAGGTTAGGAGATATAGCCATTTAAGTGTTTTGATTTATTTTTCTGATGCAAATGACCCCCGCAAACGACTAGTCTAGGAGATATAGCCATTTTAGTATTTAAATTTTTTTCTTCTGGTGCATAAAATGACCCCCGAAGACGACTAGTTTAGGAGATATAACCATTTTAGTATTTTGATTGTTTTTTTCTGGTGCATAAAATGACCCCCGCAGACCCCTAGTTTAGGAGATGTAGCCGTTTTAGTATTTTGATTTTTTTTTTCTGGTGCATAAAATGACTCCCGCAGACGCCTTGTTCAGGAGATTTAGCCATTTTAGAATTTTGGATTTTTGGTGCTTAACATGATCCCCGCAGACGCATAGTTTAGGAGATAGAACCATTTTAGTATTTTGAGTTTTTTTTCTGGTGCATAAAATGACCCCCGCAAACCCCTAGTTTAGGAGATATTGCCATTTCAGTATTTTGGATTTTTGGTGCATAAAATAAGCTCCGAAGACGACTAGCTTAGGAGATATAGCCATTTTGATATTTCGATTTTTTTTTTCTGGTGCATAAAATGACCCCCGAAGATCCCTAGTTTAGGAGATATAGCCATTTAAGTATTTTGATTTTTTTTTCTGGGGCAAATTACAATGCAGACGCCTAGTTTAGGAGATAGAACCACTTTAGTATTTTGATTTTTTTCTCTGGTGCATAAAATGACCCCCGCAGACCCATAGTTTAGGAGATATCGCCATTTTAGTATTTTGGATTTCTTTTTCCTGGTGCATAAAATGACCCCCGCAGACGCCTATTTTACGAGATATAGCCATTTGTATGTCTTGAATTTTTTTTTTGTGGCGCATGAAATGACCCCCGACGATCCCTAGTTTAGGAGATATAGCCATTTAAGTGTTTTGATTTTTTTTTCTGGTTCAAATTACAATGCAGACGCCTAGTTTAGGAGATAGAGCCATTTTAGTATTTTGAATTTTTTTCTGGTGCTTAACATGATCCCCGCAGACGCATAGTTTAGGAGATAGAACCAGTTTAGTATTTTGATTTTTTTTTCTGGTGCATAAAATGACCCCCGCAGACCCCTAGTTTAGGAGATATAGCCATTTAAGTGGTTTGATTCATTTTTCTGGGGCAAATTACATTGCAGACGCCTAGTTTAGGAGATAGAGCCATTTTAGTATTTTGAATTTTTTTCTGGTGCTTAACATGATCCCCGCAGACGCATAGTTTAGGAGATATAGCTATTTTAGTATTTTGGATTTTTGGTGCATAAAATAACCCCCGAAGACGACTATCTTAGGAGATATAGCCATTTTGATATTTTGATTTTTTTTTCTGGTGCATAAAATGACCCCCGAAGATCCCTAGTTTAGGAGATATAGCCATTTAAGTGTTTTGATTTTTTTTTCTGGGGCAAATTACAATGCAGACGCCTTGTTTAGGAGATACAGCCATTTTAGTATTTTGAGTTTTTTTTTCTGGTGCATAAAATGACCCACGAAGATCCCTAGTTTAGGAGATATAGCCATTTAAGTGTTTTGATTTTTTTTTCTGGGGCAAATTACAATGCAGACGCCTAGTTTAGGAGATAGAGCCATTTTAGTATTTTGAATTTTTTTCTGGTGCTTAACATGATCCCCGCAGACGCATAGTTTAGGAGATAGAACCATTTTAGTATTTTGATTTTTTTTTCTGGTGCATGAAATGACCCACGAAGATCCCTAGTGTAGAAGATATAGCCATTTAAGTGTTTTGATTTTTTTTTCTGGGGCAAATTACAATGCAGACGCCTAGTTTAGAAGATAGAACCATTTTAGTATTTTGAGTTTTTTTTCTGGTGCATAAAATGACCCCCGCAGACGCATAGTTTAGGAGATATAGCCATTTTAGTATTTTGGATTTTTGGTGCATAAAATGACCCCCAAAGACGACTAGTTTAGGAGATATATCCATTTAAGTGTTTTGATTTTTTTTTTCTGGTGCATGAAATGACCCCCGAAGATCCCTAGTTTAGGAGATATAGCCATTTAAGTGTTTTGATTTTTTTTTCTGGGGCAAATTACAATGCAGACGCCTTGTTTAGGAGATACAGCCATTTTAGTATTTTGAGTTTTTTTTTCTGGTGCATAAAATGACCCACGAAGATCCCTAGTTTAGGAGATATAGCCATTTAAGTGTTTTGATTTTTTTTTCTGGGGCAAATTACAATGCAGACGCCTAGTTTAGGAGATAGAGCCATTTTAGTATTTTGAATTTTTTTCTGGTGCTTAACATGATCCCCGCAGACGCATAGTTTAGGAGATAGAACCATTTTAGTATTTTGATTTTTTTTTCTGGTGCATGAAATGACCCACGAAGATCCCTAGTGTAGAAGATATAGCCATTTAAGTGTTTTGATTTTTTTTTCTGGGGCAAATTACAATGCAGACGCCTAGTTTAGAAGATAGAACCATTTTAGTATTTTGAGTTTTTTTTCTGGTGCATAAAATGACCCCCGCAGACCCCTAGTTTAGGAGATGTAGCCGTTTTAGTATTTTGATTTTTTTTTCTGGTGCATAAAATGACTCCCGCAGACGCCTTGTTCAGGAGATTTAGCCATTTTAGAATTTTGGATTTTTGGTGCTTAACATGATCCCCACAGACGCATAGTTTAGGAGATAGAACCATTTTAGTATTTTGAGTTTTTTTTCTGGTGCATAAAATGACCCCCGCAGACCCCTAGTTTAGGAGATATTGCCATTTCAGTATTTTGGATTTTTGGTGCATAAAATGACCCCCGCAGATGCATAGTTTAGTAGATATAGCTATTTTAGCATTTTGGATTTTTGGTGCATAAAATAACCTCCGAAGACGACTAGCTTAGGAGATATAGCCATTTTGATATTTCGATTTTTTTTTTCTGGTGCATAAAATGACCCCCGAAGATCCCTAGTTTAGGAGATATAGCCATTTAAATATTTTGATTTTTTTCTCTGGTGCATAAAATGACCCCCGCAGACCCATAGTTTAGGAGATATCGCCATTTTAGTATTTTGGATTTCTTTTTCCTGGTGCATAAAATGACCCCCGCAGACGCCTATTTTATTTTTATGTTTTGAATTTTTTTTTTGTGGCGCATGAAATGACCCCGACGATCCCTAGTTTAGGAGATATAGCCATTTAAGTGTTTTGATTTTTTTTTCTGGGGCAAATTACAATGCAGACGACTAGCTTAGGAGATATAGCCATTTTGATATTTCGATTTTTTTTTTCTGGTGCATAAAATGACCCCCGCAGACACCTGGTTTAGGAGATGTAGCCGTTTTAGTATTTTGATTTTTTTTTTCTGGTGCATAAAATGATCCCCCAGACGCATAGTTTAGGAGATAGAACCATTTTAGTATTTTGAAGATAGAACCATTTTAGTATTTTGAGTTTTTTTTCTGGTGCATAAAATGACCCCCGCAGACCCCTAGTTTAGGAGATGTAGCCGTTTTAGTATTTTGATTTTTTTTTCTGGTGCATAAAATGACTCCCGCAGACGCCTTGTTCAGGAGATTTAGCCATTTTAGAATTTTGGATTTTTGGTGCTTAACATGATCCCCACAGACGCATAGTTTAGGAGATAGAACCATTTTAGTATTTTGAGTTTTTTTTCTGGTGCATAAAATGACCCCCGCAGACCCCTAGTTTAGGAGATATTGCCATTTCAGTATTTTGGATTTTTGGTGCATAAAATGACCCCCGCAGATGCATAGTTTAGTAGATATAGCTATTTTAGCATTTTGGATTTTTGGTGCATAAAATAACCTCCGAAGACGACTAGCTTAGGAGATATAGCCATTTTGATATTTCGATTTTTTTTTTCTGGTGCATAAAATGACCCCCGAAGATCCCTAGTTTAGGAGATATAGCCATTTAAATATTTTGATTTTTTTCTCTGGTGCATAAAATGACCCCCGCAGACCCATAGTTTAGGAGATATCGCCATTTTAGTATTTTGGATTTCTTTTTCCTGGTGCATAAAATGACCCCCGCAGACGCCTATTTTATTTTTATGTTTTGAATTTTTTTTTTGTGGCGCATGAAATGACCCCGACGATCCCTAGTTTAGGAGATATAGCCATTTAAGTGTTTTGATTTTTTTTTCTGGGGCAAATTACAATGCAGACGACTAGCTTAGGAGATATAGCCATTTTGATATTTCGATTTTTTTTTTCTGGTGCATAAAATGACCCCCGCAGACACCTGGTTTAGGAGATGTAGCCGTTTTAGTATTTTGATTTTTTTTTTCTGGTGCATAAAATGATCCCCCAGACGCATAGTTTAGGAGATAGAACCATTTTAGTATTTTGATTTTTTTTTCTGGTGCATAAAATGACCCCCGCAGACCCCTAGTTTAGGAGATATAGACATTTTAGTATTTTGGATTTTTGGTGCATAAAATGACCCCCGCAGACGCATAGATTAGTAGATATAGCTATTTTACTATTTTCGATTTTTGGTGCATAAAATAACCCCCGAAGACGACTAGCTTAGGAGATGTAGCCATTTTGGTATTTTGATTTTTTTCTTCTGGTGCATAAAATGACCCCCGAAGATCCCTTGTTTAAGAGATATAGCCTTTTAAGTGTTTTGATTTTTTTTCTGGGGCAAATTACAATGCAGACGCCTAGTTTAGGAGATATAGCCATTTTAGTATTTTGATTTTTTTTTTCTGGTGCATAAAATGACCCACGAAGATCCCTAGTGTAGAAGATATAGCCATTTAAGTGTTTTGATTTTTTTTTCTGGGGCAAATTACAATGCAGACGCCTAGTTTAGAAGATAGAACCATTTTAGTATTTTGAGTTTTTTTTCTGGTGCATAAAATGACCCCCGCAGACGCATAGTTTAGGAGATATAGCCATTTTAGTATTTTGGATTTTTGGTGCATAAAATGACCCCCAAAGATCCCTAGTTTAGGAGATATAGCCATTTAAGTGTTTTGATTTTTTTTTCTGGGGCAAATTACAATGCAGACGCCTAGTTTAGGAGATAGAGCCATTTTAGTATTTTGCATTTTTTTCTGGTGCTTAACATGATCCCCGCAGACGCATAGTTTAGGAGATAGAACCATTTTAGTATTTTGATTTTTTTTTTCTGGTGCATAAAATGACCCCCGAAGATCCCTAGTTTAGGAGATATAGCCATTTAAGTGTTTTGATTTTTTTTTCTGGGGCAAATTACAATGCAGACGCCTAGTTTAGGAGATATAGCCATTTTAGTATTTTGATTTTTTTTTTCTGGTGCATAAAATGACCCACGAAGATCCCTAGTGTAGAAGATATAGCCATTTAAGTGTTTTGATTTTTTTTTCTGGGGCAAATTACAATGCAGACGCCTAGTTTAGAAGATAGAACCATTTTAGTATTTTGAGTTTTTTTTCTGGTGCATAAAATGACCCCCGCAGACGCATAGTTTAGGAGATATAGCCATTTTAGTATTTTGGATTTTTGGTGCATAAAATGACCCCCAAAGATCCCTAGTTTAGGAGATATAGCCATTTAAGTGTTTTGATTTTTTTTTCTGGGGCAAATTACAATGCAGACGCCTAGTTTAGGAGATAGAGCCATTTTAGTATTTTGCATTTTTTTCTGGTGCTTAACATGATCCCCGCAGACGCATAGTTTAGGAGATAGAACCATTTTAGTATTTTGATTTTTTTTTCTGGTGCATAAAATGACCCACGAAGATCCCTAGTGTAGAAGATATAGCCATTTAAGTGTTTTGATTTTTTTTTCTGGGGCAAATTACAATGCAGACGCCTAGTTTAGAAGATAGAACCATTTTAGTATTTTGAGTTTTTTTTCTGGTGCATAAAATGACCCCCGCAGACGCATAGTTTAGGAGATATAGCCATTTTAGTATTTTGGATTTTTGGTGCATAAAATGACCCCCAAAAACGACTAGTGTAGGAGATATAGCCATTTTAGTATTTCGATTTTTTTTTCTGGTGCATAAAATGGCCCCCGAAGATCCCTAGTTTAGGAGATATAGCCATTTAAGTGTTTTGATTTTTTTCTCTGGGGCAAATTACAATGCACACGACTAGCTTAGGAGATATAGCCATTTTGATATTTCGATTTTTTTTTTCTGGTGCATAAAATGACCCCCGCAGACACCTGGTTTAGGAGATGTAGCCATTTTGGTATTTTGATTTTTTTCTTCTGGTGCATAAAATGACCCCCGAAGATCCCTTGTTTAGGAGATATAGCCTTTTAAGTGTTTTGATTTTTTTTCTGGGGCAAATTACAATGCAGACGTCTAGTTTAGGAGATATAGCCATTTTAGTATTTTGATTTTTTTTTTCTGGTGCATAAAATGACCCACGAAGATCCCTAGTGTAGAAGAAATAGCCATTTAAGTGTTTTGATTTTTTTTTCTGGGGCAAATTACAATGCAGACGCCTAGTTTAGAAGATAGAACCATTTTAGTATTTTGAGTTTTTTTTCTGGTGCATAAAATGACCCCCGCAGACGCATAGTTTAGGAGATATAGCCATTTTAGTATTTTGGATTTTTGGTGCATAAAATTACCCCCAAAGATCCCTAGTTTAGGAGATATAGCCATTTAAGTGTTTTGATTTTTTTTTCTGGGGCAAATTACAATGCAGACGCCTAGTTTAGGAGATAGAGCCATTTTAGTAGTTTGCATTTTTTTCTGGTGCTTAACATGATCCCCGCAGACGCATAGTTTCGGAGATAGAACCATTTTAGTATTTTGATTTTTTTTTCTGGTGCATAAAATGACCCCCGCAGACCCCTAGTTTAGGAGATATAGCCATTTAAGTGGTTTGATTTATTTTTCTGGGGCAAATTACAATGCAGACGCCTAGTTTAGGAGATAGAGCCATTTTAGTATTTTGCATTTTTTTCTGGTGCTTAACATGATCCCCGCAGACGCATAGTTTAGGAGATATAGCTATTTTATTATTTTGGATTTTTGGTGCATAAAATAACCCCCGAAGACAACTAGCTTAGGAGATATAGCCATTTTGATATTTTGATTTTTTTTTTCTGGTGCATAAAATGACCCCCGAAGATCCCTAGTTTAGGAGATATAGCCATTTAAGTGTTTTGATTTTTTTTTCTGGGGCAAATTACAATGCAGACGCCTAGTTTAGGAGATATAGCCATTTTAGTATTTTGATTTTTTTTTCTGGTGCATAAAATGACCCACGAAGATCCCTAGTGCAAAAGATATAGCCATTTAAGTGTTTTGATTTTTTTTTCTGGGGCAAATTACAATGCAGACGCCTAGTTTAGAAGATAGAACCATTTTAGTATTTTGAGTTTTTTTTCTGGTGCATAAAATGACCCCCGCAGACGCATAGTTTAGGAGATATAGACATTTTAGTATTTTGGATTTTTGGTGCATAAAATGAACCCCAAAGACGACTAGTTTAGGAGATATAGCCATTTTAGTATTTTGATTTTTTTTTCTGGTGCATAAAATGACCCCCGCAGACGCATAGTTTAGGAGATATAGCCATTTTAGTATTTTGGATTTTTGGTGCATAAAATGAACCCCAAAGACGACTAGTTTAGGAGATATAGCCATTTAAGTGTTTTGATTTTTTTTTCTGGGGCAAATTACAATGCAGACGCATAGTTTAGGAGATAGAGCCATTTTAGTATTTTGAATTTTTTTCTGGTGCTTAACATGATCCCCGCAGACGCATAGTTTAGGAGATAGAACCATTTTAGTATTTTGATTTTTTTTTCAGGTGCATAAAATGACTCCCGCAGACCCGTAGTTTAGGAGTTATAGCCATTTTAGTATTTTGGATTTATGGTGCATAAAATGACCCCCGCAGACGCATAGTTTAGGAGATATAGCTATTTTAGTATTTTGGATTTTTGGTGCATAAAATAACCCCCGAAGAAAACTAGCTTAGGAGATATAGCCATTTTAGTATTTTGATTTTTTTTTTCTGGTGCATAAAATGACTCCCGCAGACGCCTTGTTCAGGAGATTTAGCCATTTTAGAATTTTGGATTTTTGGTGCTTAACATGATCCCCGCAGACGCATAGTTTAGGAGATAGAACCATTTTAGTATTTTGATTTTTTTTTTCTGGTGCATAAAACGACCCCCGCAGACCCCTAGTGAAGGAGATGTAGCCGTTTTAGTATTTTGATTTTTTTTTTCTGGTGCATAAAATGACTCCCGCAGACGCCTTGTTCAGGAGATTTAGCCATTTTAGAATTTTGGATTTTTGGTGCTTAACATGATCCCCGCAGACGCATAGTATAGGAGATAGAACCATTTTAGTATTTTGTTTTTTTTTTTCTGGTGCATAAAATGACCCACGCAGACCCCTAGTTTAGGAGATTTAGCCATTTTAGAATTTTGGATTTTTGGTGCTTAACATGATCCCCGCAGACGCATAGTTTAGGAGATAGAACCATTTTAGTATTTTGATTTTTTTTTTCTGGTGCATAAAATGACCCCCGAAGATCCCTAGTTTAGGAGATATAGCCATTTAAGTGTTTTGATTTATTTTTCTGATGCAAATGACCCCCGCAGACGCCTAGTTTAGGAGACACAGCCATTTTAGTATTTAAAATTTTTTTTTTCTGGTGCATAAAATGACCCCCGAAGACGACTAGTTTAGGAGATAGAACCATTTCAGTATTTTGATTTTTTTTTCTGGTGCATAAAATGACCCCCGCAGACCCCCAGTTTAGGAGATATAGCCATTTTAGTATTTTGGATTTTTGGTGCATAAAATGACCCCCGCAGACGCATAGTTTAGGAGATATATACATTTTAGTATTTTGGATTTTTGGTGCTTAACATGATCCCCACAGACGCATAGTTTAGGAGATAGAACCATTTTAGTATTTTGATTTTTTTTTCAGGTGCATAAAATGACCCCCGCAGACCCCTAGTTTAGGAGATATACCCATTTTAGTATTTCGATTTTTTTTTCTGGTGCATAAAATGACCCCCGAAGATCCCTAGTTTAGGAGATATAGCCATTTATGTGTTTTGATTTTTTTTTCTGGGGCAAATTACAATGCAGACGCCTAGTTTAGGAGATAGAAATATTTCAGTATTTTGGTTTTTTTTTTTGTTGCATAAAATGACCCCCGCAGACCCCTAGTTTAGGAGATATAGCCATTTTAGTATTTTGGATTTTTGGTGCATAAAATGAACTCCGCAGTCGCATAGGTTAGGAGATATAGCTATTTTAGTATTTTGGATTTTTGGTGCATAAAATAACCCCCGAAGACGACTAGCTTAGGAGATATAGCCATTTTAGTATTCCGATTTTTTTTTCTGGTGCATAAAATGACCACCGAAGATCCCTAGTTTAGGAGATATAGCCATTTAAGTGTTTTGATTTTTTTTTCTGGGGCAAATTACAATGCAGACGCCTAGTTTAGGAGATATAGCCATTTTAGTATTTTGATTTTTTTTTTCTGGTGCATAAAATTACCCACGAAGATCCTTAGTGTAAGAGATATAGCCATTAAAGTGTTTTGATTTTTTTTCTGGGGCAAATTACAATGCAGACGCCTAGTTTAGGAGATATAGCCATTTAAGTATTTTGATTTTTTTTTTTCTGGTGCATAAAATGACCCACGAAGATCCTTAGTGTAGGAGATATAGCCATTAAAGTGTTTTGATTTTTTTTCTGGGGCAAATTACAATGCAGACGCCTAGTTTAGGAGATATAGCCATTTAAGTATTTTGATTTTTTTTTTCTGGTGCATAAAATGACCCCCGCAGACCCCTAGTTTAGGAGATATAGCCATTTTAGTATTTTGGATTTTTGGTGCATAAAATAACCCCCGAAGACGACTAGCTTAGGAGATATAGCCATTTTAGTATTCCGATTTTTTATTCTGGTGCATAAAATGACCCCCGAAGATCCCTAGTTTAGGAGATATAGCCATTTAAGTGTTTTGATTTTTTTTTCTTGGGCAAATTACAATGCAGACGCCTAGTTTAAGAGATATAGCCATTTTAGTATTTTGATTTTTTTTTCTGGTGCATAAAATGACCCACGAAGATCCTTAGTGTAAGAGATATAGCCATTAAAGTGTTTTGATTTTTTTTCTGGGGCAAATTACAATGCAGACGCCTAGTTTAGGAGATATAGCCATTTAAGTATTTTGATTTTTTTTTTCTGGTGCATAAAATGACCCACGAAGATCCTTAGTGTAGGAGATATAGCCATTAAAGTGTTTTGATTTTTTTTCTGGGGCAAATTACAATGCAGACGCCTAGTTTAGGAGATATAGCCATTTTAGTATTTTGATTTTTTTTTTCTGGTGCATAAAATGACCCACGAAGATCCTTAGTGTAAGAGATATAGCCATTAAAGTGTTTTGATTTTTTTTCTGGGGCAAATTACAATGCAGACGCCTAGTTTAGGAGATATAGCCATTTAAGTATTTTGATTTTTTTTTTCTGGTGCATAAAATGACCCACGAAGATCCTTAGTGTAGGAGATATAGCCATTAAAGTGTTTTGATTTTTTTTTCTGGGGCAAATTACAATGCAGACGCCTAGTTTAGGAGATAGAAATATTTCAGTATTTTGATTTTTTTTTCTGGTGCATAAAATGACCCCCGCAGACCCCTAGTTTAGGAGATATAGCCATTTTAGTATTTTGGATTTTTGGTGCATAAAATAACCCCCGAAGACGACTAGCTTAGGAGATATAGCCATTTTAGTATTCCGATTTTTTTTTCTGGTGCATAAAATGACCCCCGAAGATCCCTAGATTAGGAGATATAGCCATTTAAGTGTTTTGATTTTTTTTCTGGGGCAAATTACAATGCAGACGCCTAGTTTAGGAGATATAGCCATTTTAGTATTTTGATTTTTTTTTTCTGGTGCATAAAATGACCCACGAAGATCCTTAGTGTAAGAGATATAGCCATTAAAGAGTTTTGATTTGTTTTCTGGGGCAAATTACAATGCAGACGCCTAGTTTAGGAGATAAAGCCATTTAAGTAT
Source organism: Volucella zonaria (assembly GCA_963966105.1). Classification (NCBI taxonomy): domain Eukaryota; kingdom Metazoa; phylum Arthropoda; class Insecta; order Diptera; family Syrphidae; genus Volucella; species Volucella zonaria. The sequence goes on along the minus strand of CAWYQB010000254.1, from coordinate 1,166,905 downwards.
TTTGATTTTTTTTTTCTGGTGCATAAAATGACCCACGAAGATCCTTAGTGTAGGAGATATAGCCATTAAAGTGTTTTGATTTTTTTTCTGGGGCAAATTACAATGCAGACGCCTAGTTTAGGAGATATAGCCATTTAAGTATTTTGATTTTTTTTTTCTGGTGCATAAAATGACCCCCGCAGACCCCTAGTGTAGGAGATGTAGCCGTTTTAGTATTTCGATTTTTTTTTCTGGTGCATAAAATGACCCCCGAAGATCCCTAGTTTAGGAGATATAGCCATTTAAGTGTTTTGATTTTTTTTCTGGGGCAAATTACAATGCAGACGCCTAGTTTAGGAGATATAGCCATTTAAGTATTTTGATTTTTTTTTCTGGGGCATAAAATGACCCACGAAGATCCCTAGTGTAGTAGATAAAGCCATTTAAGTGTTTTGATTTTTTTTTTCTGGTTCATAAAATGACCCACGAAGATCCCTAGTGTAGAAGATATAGCCAATTAAGTGTTTTGATTTTTTTTTCTGGGGCCAATTACAATGCAGACGCCTAGTTTAGGAGATATAGCCATTTTAGTATTTTGATTTTTTTTCTCTGGTGCATAAAATGACCCACGAAGATCCTTAGTGTAGGAGATATAGCCATTAAAGTGTTTTGATTTTTTTTCTGGGGCAAATTACAATGCAGACGCCTAGTTTAGGAGATATAGCCATTTAATTATTTTGATTTTTTTTTTCTGGTGCATAAAATGACCCCCGCAGACCCCTAGTTTAGGAGATATAGCCATTTTAGTATTTTGGATTTTTGGTGCATAAAATAACCCCCGAAGACGACTAGCTTAGGAGATATAGCCATTTTAGTATTCCGATTTTTTTTTCTGGTGCATAAAATGACCCCCGAAGATCCCTAGTTTAGGAGATATAGCCATTTAAGTGTTTTGATTTTTTTTTCTTGGGCAAATTACAATGCAGACGCCTAGTTTAAGAGATATAGCCATTTTAGTATTTTGATTTTTTTTTTCTGGTGCATAAAATGACCCACGAAGATCCTTAGTGTAAGAGATATAGCCATTAAAGTGTTTTGATTTTTTTTCTGGGGCAAATTACAATGCAGACGCCTAGTTTAGGAGATATAGCCATTTAAGTATTTTGATTTTTTTTTTCTGGTGCATAAAATGACCCACGAAGATCCTTAGTGTAGGAGATATAGCCATTAAAGTGTTTTGATTTTTTTTCTGGGGCAAATTACAATGCAGACGCCTAGTTTAGGAGATATAGCCATTTTAGTATTTTGATTTTTTTTTTCTGGTGCATAAAATGACCCACGAAGATCCTTAGTGTAAGAGATATAGCCATTAAAGTGTTTTGATTTTTTTTCTGGGGCAAATTACAATGCAGACGCCTAGTTTAGGAGATATAGCCATTTAAGTATTTTGATTTTTTTTTTCTGGTGCATAAAATGACCCACGAAGATCCTTAGTGTAGGAGATATAGCCATTAAAGTGTTTTGATTTTTTTTTCTGGGGCAAATTACAATGCAGACGCCTAGTTTAGGAGATAGAAATATTTCAGTATTTTGATTTTTTTTTCTGGTGCATAAAATGACCCCCGCAGACCCCTAGTTTAGGAGATATAGCCATTTTAGTATTTTGGATTTTTGGTGCATAAAATAACCCCCGAAGACGACTAGCTTAGGAGATATAGCCATTTTAGTATTCCGATTTTTTTTTCTGGTGCATAAAATGACCCCCGAAGATCCCTAGATTAGGAGATATAGCCATTTAAGTGTTTTGATTTTTTTTCTGGGGCAAATTACAATGCAGACGCCTAGTTTAGGAGATATAGCCATTTAAGTATTTTGATTTTTTTTTTCTGGTGCATAAAATGACCCACGAAGATCCTTAGTGTAGGAGATATAGCCATTAAAGTGTTTTGATTTTTTTTCTGGGGCAAATTACAATGCAGACGCCTAGTTTAGGAGATATAGCCATTTTAGTATTTTGATTTTTTTTTTCTGGTGCATAAAATGACCCACGAAGATCCTTAGTGTAAGAGATATAGCCATTAAAGTGTTTTGATTTTTTTTCTGGGGCAAATTACAATGCAGACGCCTAGTTTAGGAGATATAGCCATTTAAGTATTTTGATTTTTTTTTTCTGGTGCATAAAATGACCCACGAAGATCCTTAGTGTAGGAGATATAGCCATTAAAGTGTTTTGATTTTTTTTCTGGGGCAAATTACAATGCAGACGCCTAGTTTAGGAGATATAGCCATTTTAGTATTTTGATTTTTTTTTTCTGGTGCATAAAATGACCCACGAAGATCCTTAGTGTAAGAGATATAGCCATTAAAGTGTTTTGATTTTTTTTCTGGGGCAAATTACAATGCAGACGCCTAGTTTAGGAGATATAGCCATTTAAGTATTTTGATTTTTTTTTTCTGGTGCATAAAATGACCCACGAAGATCCTTAGTGTAGGAGATATAGCCATTAAAGTGTTTTGATTTTTTTTTCTGGGGCAAATTACAATGCAGACGCCTAGTTTAGGAGATAGAAATATTTCAGTATTTTGATTTTTTTTTCTGGTGCATAAAATGACCCCCGCAGACCCCTAGTTTAGGAGATATAGCCATTTTAGTATTTTGGATTTTTGGTGCATAAAATAACCCCCGAAGACGACTAGCTTAGGAGATATAGCCATTTTAGTATTCCGATTTTTTTTTCTGGTGCATAAAATGACCCCCGAAGATCCCTAGATTAGGAGATATAGCCATTTAAGTGTTTTGATTTTTTTTCTGGGGCAAATTACAATGCAGACGCCTAGTTTAGGAGATATAGCCATTTTAGTATTTTGATTTTTTTTTTCTGGTGCATAAAATGACCCACGAAGATCCTTAGTGTAAGAGATATAGCCATTAAAGTGTTTTGATTTTTTTTCTGGGGCAAATTACAATGCAGACGCCTAGTTTAGGAGATAAAGCCATTTAAGTATTTTGATTTTTTTTTTCTGGTGCATAAAATGACCCACGAAGATCCTTAGTGTAGGAGATATAGCCATTAAAGTGTTTTGATTTTTTTTCTGGGGCAAATTACAATGCAGACGCCTAGTTTAGGAGATATAGCCATTTAAGTATTTTGATTTTTTTTTTTCTGGTGCATAAAATGACCCCCGCAGACCCCTAGTGTAGGAGATGTAGCCGTTTTAGTATTTCGATTTTTTTTTCTGGTGCATAAAATGACCCCCGAAGATCCCTAGTTTAGGAGATATAGCCATTTAAGTGTTTTGATTTTTTTTCTGGGGCAAATTACAATGCAGACGCCTAGTTTAGGAGATATAGCCATTTAAGTATTTTGATTTTTTTTTCTGGGGCATAAAATGACCCACGAAGATCCCTAGTGTAGTAGATAAAGCCATTTAAGTGTTTTGATTTTTTTTTTCTGGTTCATAAAATGACCCACGAAGATCCCTAGTGTAGAAGATATAGCCAATTAAGTGTTTTGATTTTTTTTTCTGGGGCCAATTACAATGCAGACGCCTAGTTTAGGAGATATAGCCATTTTAGTATTTTGATTTTTTTTCTCTGGTGCATAAAATGACCCACGAAGATCCTTAGTGTAGGAGATATAGCCATTAAAGTGTTTTGATTTTTTTTCTGGGGCTAATTACAATGCAGACGCCTAGTTTAGGAGATAGAACCATTTTAGTATTTTGACGTTTTTTTTCTGATGCACAAAATGACACAAGCAGACCCCTAGTTTAGGAAATATAGCCATTTTAGTATTTGGAATTTTTTTTTTCTGATGCATAAAATGACCCCCGAAGATCCCTAGTTTATGAGATATAGCCATTTAAGTGTTTTGATTTATTTTTCTGATGCAAATGACCCCCGCAGACGCCTAGTTTAGGAGATATAGCCATTTTAGTATTTACAATTTTTTTTTTTCTGGTGCATAAAATGACCCCCGAAGATCCCTAGTTTAGGAGATATAGCCCTTTAAGTGTTTTAATTTTTTTTCTGGGGCAAATTACAATGCAGACGCCTAGTTTAGGAGATATAGCCATTTAAGTATTTTGATTTTTTTTTTTCTGGGGCATAAAATGACCCACGAAGATCCCTATTGTAGAAGATATAGCCATTTAAGTGTTTTGATTTTTTTTTCTGGGGCATAAAATGACCCACGAAGATCCCTAGTGTAGAAGAAATAGCTATTTAAGTGTTTTGATTTTTTTTTCTGGGGCAAATTACAATGCAGACGCCTAGTTTAGGAGATATAGCCATTTTAGTATTTTGATTTTTTTTTCTGGTGCATAAAATAACCCACGAAGATCCTTAGTGTAGGAGATATAGCCATTAAAGTGTTTTGATTTTTTTTCTGGGGCTAATTACAATGCAGACGCCTAGTTTAGGAGATATAGCCATTTTAGTATTTTGATTTTTTTTTCTGGTGCATAAAATGACCCACGAAGATCCTTAGTGTAGGAGATATAGCCATTAAAGTGTTTTGATTTTTTTTCTGGGGCTAATTACAATGCAGACGCCTAGTTTAGGAGATAGAACCATTTTAGTATTTTGATTTTTTTTTTCTGATGCACAAAATGACCCCCGCAGACCCCTAGTTTAGGAGATATAGCCATTTTAGTATTTTGGATTTTTGGTGCACAATATGACCCCCGAAGACGACTAGTTTAGGAGATATAGCCATTTTAGTATTTTGATTTTTTTTTCTGGGGCAAATTACAATGCAGACGCCTAGTTTAGGAGATATAGCCATTTTAGTATTTTGATTTTTTTTCTGGTGCATAAAATGGCGTCCGCACACGCCTTGTTTAGGAGATATAACCATTTTAGTATTTTGGATTTTTGGTGCATAAAATGACCCCCGCAGACGCCTAGTTTAGGAGATATAGCCGTTTTAGTATTTTGATTTTTTTTTCTCTTGCATAAAGTGGCGTCTGCAGACGCCTTGCTTAGGAGATATAGCCATTTTAGTATTTTGGATTTTTGGTGCACAATATGACCCCCGAAGACGACTAGTTTAGGAGATATAGCCATTTTAGTATTTTGATTTTTTTTTCTGGTGCATAAAATAACCCCCGAAGATCCCTAGTTTAGGAGATATAGCCATTTAAGTGTTTTGATTTTTTTTTCTGGGGCAAATTAAAATGCAGACTCCTAGTTTAGGAGATAGAAATATTTCAGTATTTTGATTTTTTTTTCTGGTGCATAAAATGACCCACGAAGATCCTTAGTGTAGGAGATATAGCCATTAAAGTGTTTTGATTTTTTTTCTGGGGCTAATTACAATGCAGACGCCTAGTTTAGGAGATAGAACCATTTTAGTATTTTGATTATTTTTTCTGATGCACAAAATGACCCCCGCAGACCCCTAGTTTAGGAGATATAGCCATTTTAGTATTTGGAATGTTTTTTTCTGGTGCATAAAATGACCCCCGAAGATCCCTAGTTTAGGAGATATAGCCATTTAAGTGTTTTGATTTATTTTCCTGATGCAAATGACCCCCGCAGACGCCTAGTTTAGGAGATATAGCCATTTTAGTATTTAAAATTTTTTTTTTCTGGTGCATAAAATGACCCCCGAAGACGACTAGTTTAGGAGATATAGCCATTTTAGTATTTTGATTTTTTTTTTCTGGTGCATAAAATGACCCCCGCATACCCCTAGTGTAGGAGATGTAACCGTTTTAGTATTTTGATTTTTTTTTTCTGGTGCATAAAATGACCCCCGAAGATCCCTAGTTTAGGAGATATAGCCATTTAACTGTTAATTTAAGTGTTTTGATTTTTTTTCTGGGGCAAATTACAATGCAGACGCCTAGTTTAGGAGATATAGCCATTTTAGTATTTTGATTTTTTTTTCTGGTGCATAAAATGACCCACGAAGATCCTTAGTGTTTGAGATATAGCCATTAAAGTGTTTTGATTTTTTTTCTGGGGCTAATTACAATGCAGACGCCTAGTTTAGGAGATAGAACCATTTTAGTATTTTGATTATTTTTTCTGATGCACAAAATGACCCCCGCAGACCCCTAGTTTAGGAGATATAGCCATTTTAGTATTTGGAATTTTTTTTTTCTGGTGCATAACATGACCCCCGAAGATCCCTAGTTTAGGAGATATAGCCATTTAAGTGTTTTGATTTATTTTCCTGATGCAAATGACCCCCGCAGACGCCTAGTTTAGGAGATATAGCCATTTTAGTATTTTGATTTTTTTTTTCTGGTGCATAAAATGACCCCCGCATACACCTAGTGTAGGAGATGTAACCGTTTTAGTATTTTGATTTTTTTTTTCTGGTACATAAAATGACCCCCGAAGACGACTAGTTTAGGAGATATAGGCATTTTAGTATTTTGATTTTTTTTTTCTGGTGCATAAAATGACCCCCGCAGACCAGTAGTGTAGGAGATGTTGCCGTTTTATTATTTTGATTTTTTTTTTCTGGTGCATAAAATGACCCCCGCAGACCCCCAGTTTAGGAGATATTGAAATTTTAGTATTTGGAATTTTTTTTTTCTGGTGCATAAAATGACCCCCGAAGATCCCTAGTTTAGGAGATATAGCCATTTTAGTATTTACAATTTTTTTTTTCTGGTACATAAAATGACCCCCGAAGACGACTAGTTTAGGCGATATAGCCATTTTAGTATTTTGATTTTTTTTTTCTGGTGCATAAAATGACCCCCGCAAACCCCTAGTGTAGGAGATGTAGCCGTTTTAGTATTTTGATTTTTTTTTTCTGGTGCATAAAATGACCCCCGAAGATCCCTAGTTTAGGAGATACATCCATTTAAGTGTTTTGAGTTTTTTTCTGGGGCAAATTACAATGCAGACGCCTAGTTTAGGAGATATAGCCATTTTAGTATTTTGGATTTTTGGTGCATAAAATAACCCCCGAAGACGACTAGCTTAGGAGATATAGCCATTTTAGTATTTTGATTTTTTTTTCTGGTGCATAAAATGACCCCCGAAGATCCCTAGTTTAGGAGATATAGCCATTTAAGTGTTTTGATTTTTTTTTCTGGGGCAAAATACAATGCAGACGCCTAGTTTAGGAGATAGAGCCATTTTAGAATTTTGATTTTTTTTTCTGGTGCATAAAATGACCCCCGCAGACCCCTAGTTTAGGAGATATAGCCATTTTAGTATTTTGAATTTTTGGTGCATAAAATAACCCCGAAGACGACTAGCTTAGGAGATATAGCCATTTTAGTATTTTGACTTTTTTTTTCTGGTGCATAAAATGACCCCCGAAGATCCCTAGTTTAGGAGATATAGCCATTTAAGTGTTTTGATTTTTTTTTCTGGGGCAAAATACAATGCAGACGCCTAGTTTAGGAGATATAGCCATTTAAGTATTTTGATTTTTTTTTTCTGGTGCATAAAATGACTCCCGCAGACGACTTGTTCGGGAGATTTAGCCATTTTAGAATTTTGGATTTTTGGTGCTTAACATGATCCCCGCAGATGCATATAATTTAGGAGATAGAACCATTTTAGTATTTTGATTTTTTTTTCTGGTGCATAAAATGACCAACGAGGACCCCTAGTTTAGGAGATATAGCCATTTTAGTATTTTGGATTTTTGGTGCATAAAATAACCCCCGAAGACGACTAGCTTAGGAGATATAGCCATTTTAGTATTTTGATTTTTTTTTCTGGTGCATAAAATGACCCACGAAGTTCCTTAGTGTAGGAGATATAGCCATTAAAGTGTTTTGATTTTTTTTTCTGTGGCTAATTACAATGCAGACGCCTAGTTTAGGAGATAGAACCATTTTAGTATTTTGATTATTTTTTCTGGTGCACAAAATGACCCCCGCACACCCCCAGTTTAGGAGATATAGCCATTTTAGTATTTGGAATTTTTTTTTTCTGGTGCATAAAATGACGCCCGAAGATCCCTAGTTTAGGAGATATAGCCATTTAAGTGTTTTGATTTATATTTCTGATGCAAATGACCCCGCAGACGCCTAGTTTAGGAGATATAGCCATTTTTGTATTTAAAATTTTTTTTTTCTGGTGCATAAAAGACCCCCGAAGACGACTAGTTTAGGAGATATAGCCATTTTAGTATTTTGATTTTTTTTTCTGGTGCATAAAATGACCCCCGCAGCCCCCTAGTATAGGAGATGTAGCCGTTTTAGTATTTAGATTTTTTTTTTCTGGTGCATAAAATGACTCCCGCAGACGCTTTGTTCAGGAGATTTGTTTAGAAGTTTTAGTATTTTAATTTTTTGTTTCTGGTGCATAAATGACCACCGCAGACCACTAGTTTAGGAGATATAGCCGTTTTAGTATTTGGTTTTTTTTTCTGGTGCATAAAACGACAACCGCAGACGCCTTGTTTAGGAGATATTGCCATTTTAGTATTTTGGATTTTTGGTGCATAAAATGACCCCCGAAGACGACTAGTTTAGGAGATATAGCCATTTTAGTATTTTGATTTTTTTTTCTGGTGCATAAAATGACCCCCGCAGACCCCTAGTTTAGGAGATATAGCCGTTTTAGTATTTTGATTTTTTTCTCTGGTGCATAAAATGACCCCCGCAGACACTTAGTTTAGGAGATATAACCAGTATTTTGAATTTTTTTTTCTGGTGCATAAATTGACCCCCGCACACGTCTAGTTTAGTAGATATCACCATTTTAGTATTTTGGATTTCTTTTTTCTGGTGCATAAAATGACCCCCGCAGACGCCTAGGTTTGGAGATTTATCCATTTTAGTGCTTAGAAATTTTTTTCTGGTGCTTAAAATGACCAACGCAGACCCCTAGTGTAGGGGATATAGCCATTTAAGTATTTTGATTTTTTTTTATGGTGCATAATTTGATCCCGCTGACGCCTGGTTTAGGAGATTTAGCCATTTTAGAATTTTGATTTGTTTTTTCTGGTGCATAAAATGACACCCGCAGACGCCTAGTTTAGGAGATATAGCCATTTTTGTGATTTGAATTTTTTTTTCTGGTGCATAAAATGACCCCCGCAGAAGCCTAGTTAAGGAGATTTAGCCATTTTTGTATTAAGAATTTTTTTTTCTGGTGCATAAAATGACCCCCGCAGACGCCTAGTTTAGGAGATATAGCCATTTTAGTATTTTGATTTTTTTTTATGGTGCATAATTTGATCCCACAGACGCCTAGTTTAGGAGATTTAGCCATTTTAGTATTCTGAATTTTTTTTTTCTGGTGCATAAAATGACCCTCGCAGACCACTAGTTTAGGAGATATAGAAGTTTTAGTATTTTAATTTTTTGTTTCTGGTGCATAAATGACCCCCGCAGACCACTAGTTTAGGAGATATAGCCGTTTTAGTATTTCGTTTTTTTTTCTGGTGCATAACACGACAACCGCAGACGCCTTGTTTAGGAGATATTGCCATTTTAGTATTTTGGATTTTTGGTGCATAAAATGACCCCCGAACACGACTAGTTTAGGAGATATAGCCATTTTAGTATTTTGATTTTTTTTTTCTGGTGCATAAAATGACCCCCGCAGACCCCTAGTTTAGGAGATATAGCCGTTTTAGTATTTTGATTTTTTTCTCTGGTGCATAAAATGACTCCAGCAGACACTTAGTTTAGGAGATATAGCCATGTTAGTATTTTGAATTTTTTTTTCTGGTGCATAAATTGACCCCCGCACACGTCTAGTTTAGTAGATATCACCATTTTAGTATTTTGGATTTCTTTTTTCTGGTGCATAAAATGACCCCCGCAGAAGCCTAGTTAAGGAGATTTAGCCATTTTTGTATTAAGAATTTTGTTTTTCTGGTGCATAAAATGACCCCCGCAGACCACTAGTTTAGGAGATATAGAAGTTTTAGTATTTTAATTTTTTGTTTCTGGAGCAGACCACTAGTTTAGGAGATATAGCCGTTTTAGTATTTTGATTGTTTTTTCTGGTGCATAAAACTACAACCGCAGACGCCTTGTTTAGGAGATATTGCCATTTTAGTATTTTGAATTTTTGGTGCATAAAATGACCCCCGAAGACGACTAGTTTAGGAGATATAGCCATTTTTGTGGTTTGAATTTTTTTTTTCTGGTGCATAAAATGACCCCCACAGACGCCTAGCTTAGGAGATGTAGTCATTTTAGTATCTTGGATTTTTTTTTCTGGTGCACAAACTGACTCTCGCAGACGCCTAGTTTAGGAGATATAGAAATTTAAGTATTTAGAATTTTTTTTTCTGGTGCATAAGATGACCCCCTCAGACCCCTAGTTTAGGAGATATAGCCATTTTAATATTTTAATTTTTTTTATGGTACATAATTTGACACCGCAGACGCCTAGCTTAGGAGATTTAGCCATTTTAGTATTCTGAATTTTTTTTTTCTGGTGCATAAAATGACGCCCACAGACGCCTAGCTTAGGAGATGCAGGCATTTTAGTATCTTGGATTTTTTTTTCTGGTGCACAAACTGACTCTCGCAGACGCCTATTTTAGGAGATATAGCCATTTAAGTGTTTTGATTTTTTTTTCTGGGGCAAATTACAATGCAGACGCCTAGTTTAGGAGATAGAACCACTTTAGTGTTTTGATTTTTTTTTCTGGTGCATAAAATGACCCCCGCAGACGCATAGTTTAGTAGATATAGCTATTTTAGTATTTTGGATTTTTGGTGCATAAAATAACCCCCGAAGACGACTAGGTTAGGAGATTTAGCCATTTTGGTATTTTGACTTTTTTTTCTGGTGCATAAAATGACCCCCGAGGATCCCCAGTTTAGGAGATATAGCCATTTAAGTGTTTTGATTTTTTTTTCTGGGGCAAATTACAATGCAGACGCCTAGTTTAGGAGATAGAACCACTTTAGTATTTTGATTTTTTTTTTCTGGTGCATAAAATGACCCGCCCAGACCCGTAGTTTAGGAGATATCGCCATTTTAGTATTTTGGATTTCTTTTTCCTGGTGCATAAAATGACCCCCGCAGACGCCTATTTTAGGAGATATAGCCATTTTTATGTTTTGAATTTTTTTTTTTGTGGCGCATGAAATGACCCCCGACGATCCCTAATTTAGGAGATATAGCCATTTAAGTGTTTTGATTTATTTTTCTGATGCAAATGACCCCCGCAGACGCCTAGTTTAGGAGATATAGCCATTTTAGTATTTAAACTTTTTTTTCTATTGCATAAAATGACCCCCGAAGACGACAAATTTAGGAGATATAGCCATTTTAGTATTTTGATTTTTTTTTTCTGGTGCATAAAATGACCCCCGCAGACCCCTAGTTTAGGAGATGTAGCCGTTTTAATATTTTGATTTTTTTTTTCTGGTGCATAAAATGACTCCCGCAGACGCCTTGTTCAGGAGATTTAGCCATTTTAGAATTTCGGATTTTTGGTGCTTTACATGATCCCCGCAGACGCATAGTTTAGGCGATAGAACCATTTTAGTATTTTGAATTTTTTTTCTGGTGCATAAAATGACTCTCGCACACGCCTAGCTTAGGAGATGTAGGCATTTTAGTATTTTGGATTTTTTTTCTGGTGCACACACTGACTCTCGCAGACGCCTGTTTTAGGAGATATAGCCATTTTTGTGGTTTGAATTTTTTTTTTCTGGTGCATAAAATGACCCCCACAGACGCCTAGCTTAGGAGATGTAGGCATTTTAGTATCTTGGATTTTTTTTTCTGGTGCACAAACTGACTCTCGCAGACTCCTAGTTTAGGAGATATAGAAATTTAAGTATTTAGAATTTTTTTTTCTGGTGCATAAAATGATCCCCGCAGACCCCTAGTTTAGGAGATATAGCCATTTTAATATTTTTGTTTTTTTTATGGTACATAATTTGACACCGCAGACGCCTAGTTTAGGAGATTTAGCCATTTTAGTATTTGGAATTTTTTTTTTCTGGTGCATAAAATGACCCCCGAAGATCCCTAGGTTAGGAGATATAGCCATTTAAGTGTTTTGATTTATTTTTCTGATGCAAATGACCCCCGCAAACGACTAGTCTAGGAGATATAGCCATTTTAGTATTTAAATTTTTTTTTCTGGTGCATAAAATGACCCCCGAAGACGACTAGTTTAGGAGATATAGCCATTTTAGTATTTTGATTGTTTTTTTCTGGTGCATAAAATGACCCCCGCAGACCCCTAGTTTAGGAGATGTAGCCGTTTTAGTATTCTGATTTTTTTTTTCTGGTGCATAAAATGACTCCCGCAGACGCCTTGTTCAGGAGATTTAGCCATTTTAGAATTTTGGATTTTTGGTGCTTAACATGATCCCCGCAGACGCATAGTTTAGGAGATAGAACCATTTTAGTATTTTGAGTTTTTTTTCTGGTGCATAAAATGACCCCCGCAAACCCCTAGTTTAGGAGATATTGCCATTTCAGTATTTTGGATTTTTGGTGCATAAAATGACCCCCGCAGATGCATAGTTTAGTAGATATAGCTATTTTAGCATTTTGGATTTTTGGTGCATAAAATAACCTCCGAAGACGACTAGCTTAGGAGATATAGCCATTTTGATATTTCGATTTTTTTTTTCTGGTGCATAAAATGACCCCCGAAGATCCCTAGTTTAGGAGATATAGCCATTTAAGTATTTTGATTTTTTTTTCTGGGGCAAATTACAATGCAGACGCCTAGTTTAGGAGATAGAACCACTTTAGTATTTTGATTTTTTTCTCTGGTGCATAAAATGACCCCCGCAGACCCATAGTTTAGGAGATATCGCCATTTTAGTATTTTGGATTTCTTTTTCCTGGTGCATAAAATGACCCCCGCAGACGCCTATTTTACGAGATATAGCCATTTGTATGTCTTGAATTTTTTTTTTGTGGCGCATGAAATGACCCCCGTCGATCCCTAGTTTAGGAGATATAGCCATTTAAGTGTTTTGATTTTTTTTTCTGGGGCAAATTACAATGCAGACGCCTAGTTTAGGAGATAGAGCCATTTTAGTATTTTGAATTTTTTTCTGGTGCTTAACATGATCCCCGCAGACGCATAGTTTAGGAGATAGAACCATTTTAGTATTTTGATTTTTTTTTCTGGTGCATAAAATGACCCCCGCAGACCCCTAGTTTAGGAGATATAGCCATTTAAGTGGTTTGATTCATTTTTCTGGGGCAAATTACAATGCAGACGCCTAGTTTAGGAGATAGAGCCATTTTAGTATTTTGAATTTTTTTCTGGTGCTTAACATGATCCCCGCAGACGCATAGTTTAGGAGATATAGCTATTTTAGTATTTTGGATTTTTGGTGCATAAAATAACCCCCGAAGACGACTAGCTTAGGAGATATAGCCATTTTGATATTTTGATTTTTTTTTTCTGGTGCATAAAATGACCCCCGAAGATCCCTAGTTTAGGAGATATAGCCATTTAAGTGTTTTGATTTTTTTTTCTGGGGCAAATTACAATGCAGACGCCTTGTTTAGGAGATGCAGCCATTTTAGTATTTTGAGTTTTTTTTTCTGGTGCATAAAATGACCCACGAAGATCCCTAGTTTAGGAGATATAGCCATTTAAGTGTTTTGATTTTTTTTTCTGGGGCAAATTACAATGCAGACGCCTAGTTTAGGAGATAGAGCCATTTTAGTATTTTGAATTTTTTTCTGGTGCTTAACATGATCCCCGCAGACGCATAGTTTAGGAGATAGAACCATTTTAGTATTTTGATTTTTTTTTCTGGTGCATGAAATGACCCACGAAGATCCCTAGTGTAGAAGATATAGCCATTTAAGTGTTTTGATTTTTTTTTCTGGGGCAAATTACAATGCAGACGCCTAGTTTAGAAGATAGAACCATTTTAGTATTTTGAGTTTTTTTTCTGGTGCATAAAATGACCCCCGCAGACGCATAGTTTAGGAGATATAGCCATTTTAGTATTTTGGATTTTTGGTGCATAAAATGACCCCCAAAGACTACTAGTTTAGGAGATATATCCATTTAAGTGTTTTGATTTTTTTTTTCTGGTGCATAAAATGACCCCCGCAGACCCCTAGTTTAGGAGATGTAGCCGTTTTAGTATTTTGATTTTTTTTTCTGGTGCATAAAATGACTCCCGCAGACGCCTTGTTCAGGAGATTTAGCCATTTTAGAATTTTGGATTTTTGGTGCTTAACATGATCCCCACAGACGCATAGTTTAGGAGATAGAACCATTTTAGTATTTAGAGTTTTTTTTCTGGTGCATAAAATGACCCCCGCAGACCCCTAGTTTAGGAGATATTGCCATTTCAGTATTTTGGATTTTTGGTGCATAAAATGACCCCCGCAGATGCATAGTTTAGTAGATATAGCTATTTTAGCATTTTGGATTTTTGGTGCATAAAATAACCTCCGAAGACGACTAGCTTAGGAGATATAGCCATTTTGATATTTCGATTTTTTTTTTCTGGTGCATAAAATGACCCCCGAAGATCCCTAGTTTAGGAGATATAGCCATTTAAATATTTTGATTTTTTTCTCTGGTGCATAAATGACCCCCGCAGACCCATAGTTTAGGAGATATCGCCATTTTAGTATTTTGGATTTCTTTTTCCTGGTGCATAAAATGACCCCCGCAGACGCCTATTTTATTTTTATGTTTTGAATTTTTTTTTTGTGGCGCATGAAATGACCCCGACGATCCCTAGTTTAGGAGATATAGCCATTTAAGTGTTTTGATTTTTTTTTCTGGGGCAAATTACAATGCAGACGACTAGCTTAGGAGATATAGCCATTTTGATATTTCGATTTTTTTTTTCTGGTGCATAAAATGACCCCCGCAGACATCTGGTTTAGGAGATGTAGCCGTTTTAGTATTTTGATTTTTTTTTTCTGGTGCATAAAATGATCCCCGCAGACGCATAGTTTAGGAGATAGAACCATTTTAGTATTTTGGATTTCTTTTTCCTGGTGCATAAAATGACCCCCGCAGACGCCTATTTTACGAGATATAGCCATTTGTATGTCTTGAATTTTTTTTTTGTGGCGCATGAAATGACCCCCGACGATCCCTAGTTTAGGAGATATAGCCATTTAAGTGTTTTGATTTTTTTTTCTGGGGCAAATTACAATGCAGACGCCTAGTTTAGGAGATAGAGCCATTTTAGTATTTTGAATTTTTTTCTGGTGCTTAACATGATCCCCGCAGACGCATAGTATAGAACCATTTTAGTATTTTGATTTTTTTTTCTGGTGCATAAAATGACCCCCGCAGACCCCTAGTTTAGGAGATATAGCCATTTAAGTGGTTTGATTCATTTTTCTGGGGCAAATTACAATGCAGACGCCTAGTTTAGGAGATAGAGCCATTTTAGTATTTTGAATTTTTTTCTGGTGCTTAACATGATCCCCGCAGACGCATAGTTTAGGAGATATAGCTATTTTAGTATTTTGGATTTTTGGTGCATAAAATAACCCCCGAAGACGACTAGCTTAGGAGATATAGCTATTTTGATATTTTGATTTTTTTTTTCTGGTGCATAAAATGACCCACGAAGATCCCTAGTTTAGGAGATATAGCCATTTAAGTGTTTTGATTTTTTTTTCTGGGGCAAATTACAATGCAGACGCCTAGTTTAGGAGATAGAGCCATTTTAGTATTTTGAATTTTTTTCTGGTGCTTAACATGATCCCCGCAGACGCATAGTTTAGGAGATAGAACCATTTTAGTATTTTGATTTTTTTTTCTGGTGCATGAAATGACCCACGAAGATCCATAGTGTAGAAGATATAGCTATTTAAGTGTTTTGATTTTTTTTTCTGGGGCAAATTACAATGCAGACGCATAGTTTAGGAGATAGAACCATTTTAGTATTTTGAGTTTTTTTTCTGGTGCATAAAATGACCCCCGCAGACCCCTAGTTTAGGAGATATTGCCATTTCAGTATTTTGGATTTTTGGTGCATAAAATGACCCCCGCAGATGCATAGTTTAGTAGATATAGCTATTTTAGCATTTTGGATTTTTGGTGCATAAAATAACCTCCGAAGACGACTAGCTTAGGAGATATAGCCATTTTGATATTTCGATTTTTTTTTTCTGGTGCATAAAATGACCCCCGAAGATCCCTAGTTTAGGAGATATAGCCATTTAAATATTTTGATTTTTTTCTCTGGTGCATAAAATGACCCCCGCAGACCCATAGTTTAGGAGATATCGCCATTTTAGTATTTTGGATTTCTTTTTCCTGGTGCATAAAATGACCCCCGCAGACGCCTATTTTATTTTTATGTTTTGAATTTTTTTTTTGTGGCGCATGAAATGACCCCGACGATCCCTAGTTTAGGAGATATAGCCATTTAAGTGTTTTGATTTTTTTTTCTGGGGCAAATTACAATGCAGACGACTAGCTTGGGAGATATAGCCATTTTGATATTTCGATTTTTTTTTTCTGGTGCATAAAATGACCCCCGCAGACACCTGGTTTAGGAGATGTAGCCGTTTTAGTATTTTGATTTTTTTTTTCTGGTGCATAAAATGATCCCCGCAGACGCATAGTTTAGGAGATAGAACCATTTTAGTATTTTGATTTTTTTTTCTGGTGCATAAAATGACCCCCGCAGACCCCTAGTTTAGGAGATATAGCCATTTTAGTATTTTGGATTTTTGGTGCATAAAATGACCCCCGCAGACGCATAGTTTAGTAGATATAGCTATTTTACTATTTTCGATTTTTGGTGCATAAAATAACCCCCGAAGACGACTAGCTTAGGAGATGTAGCCATTTTGGTATTTTGATTTTTTTCTTCTGGTGCATAAAATGACCCCCGAAGATCCCTTGTTTAGGAGATATAGCCTTTTAAGTGTTTTGATTTTTTTTCTGGGGCAAATTACAATGCAGACGCCTAGTTTAGGAGATATAGCCATTTTAGTATTTTGATTTTTTTTTTCTGGTGCATAAAATGACCCACGAAGATCCCTAGTGTAGAAGATATAGCCATTTAAGTGTTTTGATTTTTTTTTCTGGGGCAAATTACAATGCAGACGCCTAGTTTAGAAGATAGAACCATTTTAGTATTTTGAGTTTTTTTTCTGGTGCATAAAATGACCCCCGCAGACGCATAGTTTAGGAGATATAGCCATTTTAGTATTTTGGATTTTTGGTGCATAAAATGACCCCCAAAGATCCCTAGTTTAGGAGATATAGCCATTTAAGTGTTTTGATTTTTTTTTCTGGGGCAAATTACAATGCAGACGCCTAGTTTAGGAGATAGAGCCATTTTAGTATTTTGCGTTTTTTTCTGGTGCTTAACATGATCCTCGCAGACGCATAGTTTAGGAGATAGAACCATTTTAGTATTTTGATTTTTTTTTCTGGTGCATAAAATGACCCACGAAGATCCCTAGTGTAGAAGATATAGCCATTTAAGTGTTTTGATTTTTTTTTCTGGGGCAAATTACAATGCAGACGCCTAGTTTAGAAGATAGAACCATTTTAGTATTTTGAGTTTTTTTTCTGGTGCATAAAATGACCCCCGCAGACGCATAGTTTAGGAGATATAGCCATTTTAGTATTTTGGATTTTTGGTGCATAAAATGACCCCCAAAAACGACTAGTTTAGGAGATATAGCCATTTTAGTATTTCGATTTTTTTTTCTGGTGCATAAAATGACCCCCGAAGATCCCTAGTTTAGGAGATATAGCCATTTAAGTGTTTTGATTTTTTTCTCTGGGGCAAATTACAATGCACACGACTAGCTTAGGAGATATAGCCATTTTGATATTTCGATTTTTTTTTTCTGGTGCATAAAATGACCCCCGCAGACACCTGGTTTAGGAGATGTAGCCATTTTGGTATTTTGATTTTTTTCTTCTGGTGCATAAAATGACCCCCGAAGATCCCTTGTTTAGGAGATATAGCCTTTTAAGTGTTTTGATTTTTTTTCTGGGGCAAATTACAATGCAGACGCCTAGTTTAGGAGATATAGCCATTTTAGTATTTTGATTTTTTTTTTCTGGTGCATAAAATGACCCGCGAAGATCCCTAGTGTAGAAGATATAGCCATTTAAGTGTTTTGATTTTTTTTTCTGGGGCAAATTACAATGCAGACGCCTAGTTTAGAAGATAGAACCATTTAAGTATTTTGAGTTTTTTTTCTGGTGCATAAAATGACCCCCGCAGACGCATAGTTTAGGAGATATAGCCATTTTAGTATTTTGGATTTTTGGTGCATAAAATTACCCCCAAAAATCCCTAGTTTAGGAGATATAGCCATTTAAGTGTTTTGATTTTTTTTTCTGGGGCAAATTACAATGCAGACGCCTAGTTTAGGAGATAGAGCCATTTTAGTAGTTTGCATTTTTTTCTGGTGCTTAACATGATCCCCGCAGACGCATAGTTTCGGAGATAGAACCATTTTAGTATTTTGATTTTTTTTTCTGGTGCATAAAATGACCCCCGCAGACCCCTAGTTTAGGAGATATAGCCATTTAAGTGGTTTGATTTATTTTTATGGGGCAAATTACAATGCAGACGCCTAGTTTAGGAGATAGAGCCATTTTAGTATTTTGCATTTTTTTCTGGTGCTTAACATGATCCCCGTAGACGCATAGTTTAGGAGATATAGCTATTTTATTATTTTGGATTTTTGGTGCATAAAATAACCCCCGAAGACAACTAGCTTAGGAGATATAGCCATTTTGATATTTTGATTTTTTTTTTCTGGTGCATAAAATGACCCCCGAAGATCCCTAGTTTAGGAGATATAGCGATTTAAGTGTTTTGATTTTTTTTTCTGGGGCAAATTACAATGCAGACGCCTAGTTTAGGAGATATAGCCATTTTAGTATTTTGATTTTTTTTTCTGGTGCATAAAATGACCCACGAAGATCCCTAGTGTAGAAGATATAGCCATTTAAGTGTTTTGATTTTTTTTTCTGGGGCAAATTACAATGCAGACGCCTAGTTTAGAAGATAGAACCATTTTAGTATTTTGAGTTTTTTTTCTGGTGCATAAAATGACCCCCGCAGACGCATAGTTTAGGAGATATAGCCATTTTAGTATTTTGGATTTTTGGTGCATAAAATGAACCCCAAAGACGACTAGTTTAGGAGATATAGCCATTTTAGTATTTTGATTTTTTTTTCTGGTGCATAAAATGACCCCCGAAGATCCCTAGTTTAGGAGATATAGCCATTTAAGTGTTTTGATTTTTTTTTCTGGGGCAAATTACAATGCAGACGCATAGTTTAGGAGATAGAGCCATTTTAGTATTTTGAATTTTTTTCTGGTGCTTAACATGATCTCCGCAGACGCATAGTTTAGGAGATAGAACCATTTTAGTATTTTGATTTTTTTTTCAGGTGCATAAAATGACTCCCGCAGACCCCTAGTTTAGGAGTTATAGCCATTTTAGTATTTTGGATTTATGGTGCATAAAATGACCCCCGCAGACGCATAGTTTAGGAGATATAGCTATTTTAGTATTTTGGATTTTTGGTGCATAAAATAACCCCCGAAGAAAACTAGCTTAGGAGATATAGCCATTTTAGTATTTTGATTTTTTTTTTCTGGTGCATAAAATGACCCCCGCACACCCCTAGTTTAGGAGATGTAGCCGTTTTAGTATTTTGATTTTTTTTTTCTGGTGCATAAAATGACTAACGCAGACGCCTTGTTCAGGAGATTTAGCCATTTTAGAATTTTGGATTTTTGGTGCTTAACATGATCCCCGCAGACGCATAGTTTAGGAGATAGAACTATGTTAGTATTTAGATTTTTTTTCTGGTGCATAAAATGACCCCCGCAGACACCTGGTTTAAGAGATAGAGCCATTTTAGTATTTTGGAGTTTTGGTGCATAAAATGACCCCCGCAGATGAATAGTTTAGGAGATATAGCTGTTTTAGTATTTTGGATTTTTGGTGCATAAAATGACCCCCGCAGACGCCTATTTTAGGAGATATAGCCATTTTAGTATTTTGATTTTTTTTTTCTGGTGCATAAAATGACCCCCGAAGATCCCTAGTTTAGGAGATATAGCCATTTAAGTGTTTTGATTTTTCTTCTGGGGCAAATTACAATGCAGACGCCTAGTTTAGGAGATATAGCCATTTTAGTATTTTGATATTTTTTTTCTGGTGCACAAAATGACCCACGAAGATCCCTAGTGTAGAAGATATAGCCATTTAAGTGTTTGGATTTTTTTTTCTGGGGCAAATTACAATGCAGACGCCTAGTTTAGGAGATATAGCCATTTTAGTATTTTGATTTTTTTTTCTGGTGCATAAAATGACCCCCGCAAACCCTTAGTTTGGGAGATATAGCCGTTTTAGTATTTTGATTTTTTTTTCTGGTGCATAAAATGACCCCCGCAGACACGTAGTTTAGGAGATATAGCCATTTTTGTGGTTTGAATTTTTTTTTTCAGGTGCATAAAATGACCCCCACAGACGCCTAGCTTAGGAGATGTAGGCATTATAGTATCTTGGATTTTTTTTTCTGGTGCACAAACTGACTCTCGCAGACGCCTAGTTTAGGAGATATAGAAATTTAAGTATTTAGAATTTTTTTTTCTGGTGCATAAAATGACCCCCGCAGACCCCTAGTTTAGGAGATATAGCCATTTTAGTATTTTGGATTTTTTTTCCTGGTGCATAAAATGACCCCCCGCAGACGCCTATTTTACGAGATATAGCCATTTTTGTGTTTTGAATTTTTTTTTTTTGTGATGCATGAAATGACCCCCGAAGACGCCTATTTTAGGAGATATAGCCATTTTAGTATTGGGAATTAATTTTTTCTGGTGCATAAAATGACCCCCGAAGATACCTAGTTTAGGAGATATAGCCATTTTAGTATTTAAAATTTCTTTTTTCTGGTGTATAAAATGACCCCCGAAGACGACTAGTTTAGGAGGTATAGCCATTGTAGTATTTTGATTTTTTTTTCTGGTTCATAAAATGACCCCCGCAGACCCCTAGTTTAGGAGATGTAGCCGTTTTAGTATTTTGATTTTTTTTTTCTGGTGCACAAAATGACTCCCGCAGACGCCTTGTTCAGGAGATTTAGCCATTTTAGAATTTTGGATTTTTGGTGCTTAACATGATCCCCGTAGACGCATAGTTTAGGAGATAGAACCATTTTAGTATTTTGATTTTTTTTCTGGTGCATAAAATGACCCCCGTAGACTCCTAGTTTAGGAGATATCGCATTTTAGTATGTTATATTTCTTTTTCCTGGTGCACAAAATGACCCCCGCAGACGCCTATTTTAGGAGATATAGCCATTTTTGTGTTTTGAATTTTTCTTTTTTTTGGTGCATGAAATGACCCACGAAGACGCCTATTTTAGGAGATATAGCCATTTTAGTATTTAAAATTTTTTTTTTCTGGTTCGTAAAATGACCCCCGAAGACGACTAGTTTAGGAGATATAGCCATTTTAGTATTTTGATTTTTTTTTCTGGTGCATAAAACGACCCCCGCAGACCCCTAGTGAAGGAGATGTAGCCGTTTTAGTATTTTGATTTTTTTTTTCTGGTGCATAAAATGACTCCCGCAGACGCCTTGTTCAGGAGATTTAGCCATTTTAGAATTTTGGATTTTTGGTGCTTAACATGATCCCCGCAGACGCATAGTATAGGAGATAGAACCATTTTAGTATTTGGATTTTTTTTTTCTGGTGCATAAAATGATCCCCGAAGATCCCTAGTTTAGGAGATATAGCCATTTAAGTGTTTTGATTTATTTTTCTGATGCAAATGACCCCCGCAGACGCCTAGTTTAGGAGATATAGCCATTTTAGTATTTAAAAATTTTTTTCTTGTGGTGCATAAAATGACCCCCTAAGACGACTAGTTTAGGAGATATAGCCATTTTAGTATTTTGATTTTTTTTTCTGGTGCATAAAATGACCCCCGCAGACCCCTAGTTTAGGAGATATAGCCATTTTAGTATTTTGATTTTTTTTTCTGGTGCATAAAATGACTCCCGCAGACGCCTTGTTCAGGAGATGTAGCCATTTATGATGAACCATTTTAGTATTTTAATTTTTTTTTCTGGTGCATAAAAAGACCATCGCAGACCCCTAGTTTAGGAGATATAGCCATTTTAGTATTTTGGATTTTTGGTGCATAAAATGACCCCCGCAGACGCATAGTTTAGGAGATATAGCTATTTTAGTATTTTGGAAGACGAAGACGAAGCTTAGGAGATATAGCCATTTTAGTATTTTGATTTTTTTTTTCTGGTGCACAAAATGACCCCCGCAGACCCCTAGTTAAGGAGATATAGCCATTTTAGTATTTGGAATTTTTTTTTCTGGTGCATAAAATGACCCCCGAAGATCCCTAGTTTAGGAGATATAGCCATTTAAGTGTTTTGATTTATTTTTCTGATGCAAATGACCCCCGCAGACGCCTAGTTTAGGAGATATAGCCATTTTAGTATTTAAAATTTTTTTTTTCTGGTTCATAAAATGACCCCCGAAGACGACTAGTTTAGGAGATATAGCCATTTTAGTATTTTGATTTTTTTTTCTGGTGCATAAAGCGACCCCCGCAGACCCCTAGTGAAGGAGATGTAGCCGTTTTAGTATTTTGATTTTTTTTTTCTGGTGCATAAAATGACTCCCGCAGACGCCTTGTTCAGGAGATTTAGCCATTTTAGAATTTTGGATTTTTGGTGCTTAACATGATCCCCGCAGACGCATAGTATAGGAGATAGAACCATTTTAGTATTTTGTTTTTTTTTTCTGGTGCATAAAATGACCCACGCAGACCCCTAGTTTAGGAGATTTAGCCATTTTAGAATTTTGGATTTTTGGTGCTTAACATGATCCCCGCAGACGCATAGTTTAGGAGATAGAACCATTTTAGTATTTTGATTTTTTTTTTCTGGTGCATAAAATGACCCCCGAAGATCCCTAGTTTAGGAGATATAGCCATTTAAGTGTTTTGATTTATTTTTCTGATGCAAATGATCCCCGCAGACGCCTAGTTTAGGAGACACAGCCATTTTAGTATTTAAAATTTTTTTTTTCTGGTGCATAAAATGACCCCCGAAGACGACTAGTTTAGGAGATAGAACCATTTCAGTATTTTGATTTTTTTTTCTGGTGCATAAAATGACCCCCGCAGACCCCCAGTTTAGGAGATATAGCCATTTTAGTATTTTGGATTTTTGGTGCATAAAATGACCCCCGCAGACGCATAGTTTAGGAGATATATACATTTTAGTATTTTGGATTTTTGGTGCATAAAATGACCCCCGAAGACGACTAGTTTAGGAGATATAGCCATTTTAGTACTTTCATTTTTTTGTCTGGTGCATAAAAGGACCCCCGCATACGCCTAGTTTAGGAGATATAGCCGTTTTAGTATATTGATTTTTTTTTCTGGTGCATAAAATGGCGTCCGCAGACGCCTTGTTTAGGAGATATAGCCATTTTAGTATTTTGGATTTTTGGTGCATAAAATGACCCCCGCAGACGCCTAGTTTAGGAGATATAGCTTTTAAGTGTTTTGAATTTTTTTTCTGGGGCAAATTACAATGCAGACGCCTAGTTTAGGAGATATAGCCGTTTTAGTATTTTGATTTTTTTTTCTGGTGCATAAAATGGGGTCCGCAGACGCCTGGTTTAGGAGATATAACCATTTTAGTATTTTGGATTTTTGGTGCATAAAATGACCCCCGCAGACGCCTAGTTTAGGAGATATAGCCGTTTTAGTATTTTGATTTTTTTTTCTCTTGCTTAAAGTGGCGTCTGCAGACGCCTTGCTTAGGAGATATAGCCATTTTAGTATTTTGGATTTTTGGTGCATTATATGACCCCCGAAGACGACTAGTTTAGGAAATATAGCCATTTTAGTATTTTGATTTTTTTTTCTGGTTCATAAAATGACCCCCGAAGATCCCTAGTTTAGGAGATATAGCCATTTAAGTGTTTTGATTTTTTGTTCTGGGGCAAATTACAATGCAGACGCCTAGTTTAGGAGATAGAAATATTTCAGTATTTTGATTTTTTTTTCTGGTGCATAAAATGACCCCCGCAGACGCCTTGTTCAGGAGATTTAGCCATTTTAGTATTTTGGATTTTTGGTGCTTAACATGATCCCCACAGACGCATAGTTTAGGAGATAGAACCATTTTAGTATTTTGATTTTTTTTTCAGGTGCATAAAATGACCCCCGCAGACCCCTAGTTTAGGAGATATACCCATTTTAGTATTTCGATTTTTTTTTCTGGTGCATAAAATGACCCCCGAAGATCCCTAGTTTAGGAGATATAGCCATTTATGAGTTTTGATTTTTTTTTCTGGGGCAAATTACAATGCAGACGCCTAGTTTAGGAGATAGAAATATTTCAGTATTTTGATTTTTTTTTCTGGTGCATAAAATGACCCCCGCAGACCCCTAGTTTAGGAGATATAGCCATTTTAGTATTTTGGATTTTTGGTGCATAAAATGAACTCCGCAGTCGCATAGGTTAGGAGATATAGCTATTTTAGTATTTTGGATTTTTGGTGCATAAAATAACCCCCGAAGACGACTAGCTTAGGAGATATAGCCATTTTAGTATTCCGATTTTTTTTTCTGGTGCATAAAATGACCACCGAAGATCCCTAGTTTAGGAGATATAGCCATTTAAGTGTTTTGATTTTTTTTTCTGGGGCAAATTACAATGCAGACGCCTAGTTTAGGAGATATAGCCATTTTAGTATTTTGATTTTTTTTTTCTGGTGCATAAAATTACCCACGAAGATCCTTAGTGTAAGAGATATAGCCATTAAAGTGTTTTGATTTTTTTTCTGGGGCAAATTACAATGCAGACGCCTAGTTTAGGAGATATAGCCATTTAAGTATTTTGATTTTTTTTTCTGGTGCATAAAATGACCCACGAAGATCCTTAGTGTAGGAGATATAGCCATTAAAGTGTTTTGATTTTTTTTCTGGGGCAAATTACAATGCAGACGCCTAGTTTAGGAGATATAGCCATTTAAGTATTTTGATTTTTTTTTTCTGGTGCATAAAATGACCCCCGCAGACCCCTAGTTTAGGAGATATAGCCATTTTAGTATTTTGGATTTTTGGTGCATAAAATAACCCCCGAAGACGACTAGCTTAGGAGATATAGCCATTTTAGTATTTTGATTTTTTTTTCTGGTGCATAAAATGACTCCCGCAGACGTCTTGTTCAGGAGATGTAGCCATTTATGATGAACCATTTTAGTATTTTAATTTTTTTTTCTGGTGCATAAAAAGACCATCGCAGACCCCTAGTTTAGGAGATATAGCCATTTTAGTATTTTGGATTTTTGGTGCATAAAATGACCCCCGCAGACGCATAGTTTAGGAGATATAGCTATTTTAGTATTTTGGAAGACGAAGACGAAGCTTAGGAGATATAGCCATTTTAGTATTTTGGTTTTTTTTTTCTGGTGCACAAAATGACCCCCGCAGACCCCTAGTTAAGGAGATATAGCCATTCTAGTATTTGGAATTTTTTTTTCTGGTGCATAAAATGACCCCCGAAGATCCCTAGTTTAGGAGATATAGCCATTTAAGTGTTTTGATTTATTTTTCTGATGCAAATGACCCCCGCAGACGCCTAGTTTAGGAGATATAGCCATTTTAGTATTTAAAATTTTTTTTTTCTGGTTCATAAAATGACCCCCGAAGACGACTAGTTTAGGAGATATAGCCATTTTAGTATTTTGATTTTTTTTTCTGGTGCATAAAACGACCCCCGCAGACCCCTAGTGAAGGAGATGTAGCCGTTTTAGTATTTTGATTTTTTTTTTCTGGTGCATAAAATGACTCCCGCAGACGCCTTGTTCAGGAGATTTAGCCATTTTAGAATTTTGGATTTTTGGTGCTTAACATGATCCCCGCTGACGCATAGTATAGGAGATAGAACCATTTTAGTATTTTGTTTTTTTTTTTCTGGTGCATAAAATGACCCACGCAGACCCCTAGTTTAGGAGATTTAGCCATTTTAGAATTTTGGATTATTGGTGCTTAACATGATCCCCGCAGACGCATAGTTTAGGAGATAGAACCATTTTAGTATTTTGATTTTTTTTTTCTGGTGCATAAAATGACCCCCGAAGATCCCTAGTTTAGGAGATATAGCCATTTAAGTGTTTTGATTTATTTTTCTGATGCAAATGACCCCCGCAGACGCCTAGTTTAGGAGACACAGCCATTTTAGTATTTAAAATTTTTTTTTCTGGTGCATAAAATGACCCCCGCATACGCCTAGTTTAGGAGATATAGCCGTTTTAGTATATTGATTTTTTTTTCTGGTGCATAAAATGGCGTCCGCAGACGCCTTGTTTAGGAGATATAGCCATTTTAGTATTTTGGATTTTTGGTGCATAAAATGACCCCCGCAGACGCCTAGTTTAGGAGATATAGCTTTTAAGTGTTTTGATTTTTTTTTCTGGGGCAAATTACAATGCAGACGCCTAGTTTAGGAGATATAGCCGTTTTAGTATTTTGATTTTTTTTTCTGGTGCATAAAATGGGGTCCGCAGACGCCTGGTTTAGGAGATATAACCATTTTAGTATTTTGGATTTTTGGTGCATAAAATGACCCCCGCGGACGCCTAGTTTAGGAGATATAGCCGTTTTAGTATTTTGATTTTTTTTTCTCTTGCTTAAAGTGGCGTCTGCAGACGCCTTGCTTAGGAGATATAGCCATTTTAGTATTTTGGATTTTTGGTGCATTATATGACCCCCGAAGACGACTAGTTTAGGAGATATAGCCATTTTAGTATTTTGATTTTTTTTTCTGGTTTATAAAATGACCCCCGAAGATCCCTAGTTTAGGAGATATAGCCATTTAAGTGTTTTGATTTTTTGTTCTGGGGCAAATTACAATGCAGACGCCTAGTTTAGGAGATAGAAATATTTCAGCATTTTGATTTTTTTTTCTGGTGCATAAAATGACCCCCGCAGACGCCTTGTTCAGGAGATTTAGCCATTTTAGTATTTTGGATTTTTGGTGCTTAACATGATCCCCACAGACGCATAGTTTAGGAGATAGAACCATTTTAGTATTTTGATTTTTTTTTCAGGTGCATAAAATGACCCCCGCAGACTCCTAGTTTAGGAGATATACCCATTTTAGTATTTCGATTTTTTTTTCTGGTGCATAAAATGACCCCCGAAGATCCCTAGTTTAGGAGATATAGCCATTTATGAGTTCTGATTTTTTTTTCTGGGGCAAATTACAATGCAGACGCCTAGTTTAGGAGATAGAAATATTTCAGTATTTTGATTTTTTTTTCTGGTGCATAAAATGACCCCCGCAGACCCCTAGTTTAGGAGATATAGCCATTTTAGTATTTTGGATTTTTGGTGCATAAAATGAACTCCGCAGTCGCATAGGTTAGGAGATATAGCTATTTTAGTATTTTGGATTTTTGGTGCATAAAATAACCCCCGAAGACGACTAGCTTAGGAGATATAGCCATTTTAGTATTCCGATTTTTTTTTCTGGTGCATAAAATGACCACCGAAGATCCCTAGTTTAGGAGATATAGCCATTTAAGTGTTTTGATTTTTTTTTCTGGGGCAAATTACAATGCAGACGCCTAGTTTAGGAGATATAGCCATTTTAGTATTTTGATTTTTTTTTTCTGGTGCATAAAATTACCCACGAAGATCCTTAGTGTAAGAGATATAGCCATTAAAGTGTTTTGATTTTTTTTCTGGGGCAAATTACAATGCAGACGCCTAGTTTAGGAGATATAGCCATTTAAGTATTTTGATTTTTTTTTCCGGTGCATAAAATGACCCACGAAGATCCTTAGTGTAGGAGATATAGCCATTAAAGTGTTTTGATTTTTTTTCTGGGGCAAATTACAATGCAGACGCCTAGTTTAGGAGATATAGCCATTTAAGTATTTTGATTTTTTTTTTCTGGTGCATAAAATGACCCCCGCAGACCCCTAGTTTAGGAGATATAGCCATTTTAGTATTTTGGATTTTTGGTGCATAAAATAACCCCCGAAGACGACTAGCTTAGGAGATATAGCCATTTTAGTATTTTGATTTTTTTTCTGGTGCATAAAATGACTCCCGCAGACGCCTTGTTCAGGAGATGTAGCCATTTATGATGAACCATTTTAGTATTTTAATTTTTTTTTCTGGTGCATAAAAAGACCATCGCAGACCCCTAGTTTAGGAGATATAGCCATTTTAGTATTTTGGATTTTTGGTGCATAAAATGACCCCCGCAGACGCATAGTTTAGGAGATATAGCTATTTTAGTATTTTGGAAGACGAAGACGAAGCTTAGGAGATATAGCCATTTTAGTATTTTGATTTTTTTTTCTGGTGCACAAAATGACCCCCGCAGACCCCTAGTTAAGGAGATATAGCCATTTTAGTATTTGGAATTTTTTTTTCTGGTGCATAAAATGACCCCCGAAGATCCCTAGTTTAGGAGATATAGCCATTTAAGTGTTTTGATTTATTTTTCTGATGCAAATGACCCCCGCAGACGCCTAGTTTAGGAGATATAGCCATTTTAGTATTTAAAATTTTTTTTTTCTGGTTCATAAAATGACCCCCGAAGACGACTAGTTTAGGAGATATAGCCATTTTAGTATTTTGATTTTTTTTTCTGGTGCATAAAACGACCCCCGCAGACCCCTAGTGAAGGAGATGTAGCCGTTTTAGTATTTTGATTTTTTTTTTCTGGTGCATAAAATGACTCCCGCAGACGCCTTGTTCAGGAGATTTAGCCATTTTAGAATTTTGGATTTTTGGTGCTTAACATGATCCCCGCAGACGCATAGTATAGGAGATAGAACCATTTTAGTATTTTGTTTTTTTTTTTCTGGTGCATAAAACGACCCCCGCAGACCCCTAGTGAAGGAGATGTAGCCGTTTTAGTATTTTGATTTTTTTTTTCTGGTGCATAAAATGACTCCCGCAGACGCCTTGTTCAGGAGATTTAGCCATTTTAGAATTTTGGATTTTTGGTGCTTAACATGATCCCCGCAGACGCATAGTTTAGGAGATAGAACCATTTTAGTATTTTGATTTTTTTTTTCTGGTGCATAAAATGACCCCCGAAGATCCCTAGTTTAGGAGATATAGCCATTTAAGTGTTTTGATTTATTTTTCTGATGCAAATGATCCCCGCAGACGCCTAGTTTAGGAGACACAGCCATTTTAGTATTTAAAATTTTTTTTTTCTGGTGCATAAAATGACCCCCGAAGACGACTAGTTTAGGAGATAGAACCATTTCAGTATTTTGATTTTTTTTTCTGGTGCATAAAATGACCCCCGCAGACCCCTAGTTTAGGAGATATAGCCATTTTAGTATTTTGGATTTTTGGTGCATAAAATGACCCCCGCAGACGCATAGTTTAGGAGATATATACATTTTAGTATTTTGGATTTTTGGTGCATAAAATGACCCCCGAAGACGACTAGTTTAGGAGATATAGCCATTTTAGTACTTTCATTTTTTTGTCTGGTGCATAAAATGACCCCCGCATACGCCTAGTTTAGGAGATATAGCCGTTTTAGTATATTGATTTTTTTTTCTGGTGCATAAAATGGCGTCCGCAGACGCCTTGTTTAGGAGATATAGCCATTTTAGTATTTTGGATTTTTGGTGCATAAAATGACCCCCGCAGACGCCTAGTTTAGGAGATATAGCTTTTAAGTGTTTTGATTTTTTTTTCTGGGGCAAATTACAATGCAGACGCCTAGTTTAGGAGATATAGCCGTTTTAGTATTTTGATTTTTTTTTCTGGTGCATAAAATGGGGTCCGCAGACGCCTGGTTTAGGAGATATAACCATTTTAGTATTTTGGATTTTTGGTGCATAAAATGACCCCCGCAGACGCCTAGTTTAGGAGATATAGCCGTTTTAGTATTTTGATTTTTTTTTTCTGGTGCATAAAATGACTCCCGCAGACGCCTTGTTCAGGAGATTTAGCCATTTTAGAATTTTGGATTTTTGGTGCTTAACATGATCCCCGCAGACGCATAGTATAGGAGATAGAACCATTTTAGTATTTTGTTTTTTTTTTTCTGGTGCATAAAATGACCCACGCAGACCCCTAGTTTAGGAGATTTAGCCATTTTAGAATTTTGGATTTTTGGTGCTTAACATGATCCCCGCAGACGCATAGTTTAGGAGATAGAACCATTTTAGTATTTTGATTTTTTTTTTCTGGTGCATAAAATGACCCCCGAAAATCCCTAGTTTAGGAGATATAGCCATTTAAGTGTTTTGATTTATTTTTCTGATGCAAATGACCCCCGCAGACGCCTAGTTTAGGAGATATAGCCATTTTAGTATTTAAAATTTTTTTTTTCTGGTTCATAAAATGACCCCCGAAGACGACTAGTTTAGGAGATATAGCCATTTTAGTATTTTGATTTTTTTTTCTGGTGCATAAAACGACCCCCGCAGACCCCTAGTGAAGGAGATGTAGCCGTTTTAGTATTTTGATTTTTTTTTTCTGGTGCATAAAATGACTCCCGCAGACGCCTTGTTCAGGAGATTTAGCCATTTTAGAATTTTGGATTTTTGGTGCTTAATATGATCCCCGCAGACGCATAGTATAGGAGATAGAACCATTTTAGTATTTTGTTTTTTTTTTTCTGGTGCATAAAATGACCCACGCAGACCCCTAGTTTAGGAGATTTAGCCATTTTAGAATTTTGGATTTTTGGTGCTTAACATGATCCCCGCAGACGCATAGTTTAGGAGATAGAACCATTTTAGTATTTTGATTTTTTTTTTCTGGTGCATAAAATGACCCCCGAAGATCCCTAGTTTAGGAGATATAGCCATTTAAGTGTTTTGATTTATTTTTCTGATGCAAATGATCCCCGCAGACGCCTAGTTTAGGAGACACAGCCATTTTAGTATTTAAAATTTTTTTTTTCTGGTGCATAAAATGACCCCCGAAGACGACTAGTTTAGGAGATAGAACCATTTCAGTATTTTGATTTTTTTTTCTGGTGCATAAAATGACCCCCGCAGACCCCTAGTTTAGGAGATATAGCCATTTTAGTATTTTGGATTTTTGGTGCATAAAATGACCCCCGCAGACGCATAGTTTAGGAGATATATACATTTTAGTATTTTGGATTTTTGGTGCATAAAATGACCCCCGAAGACGACTAGTTTAGGAGATATAGCCATTTTAGTACTTTCATTTTTTTGTCTGGTGCATAAAATGACCCCCGCATACGCCTAGTTTAGGAGATATAGCCGTTTTAGTATATTGATTTTTTTTTCTGGTGCATAAAATGGCGTCCGCAGACGCCTTGTTTAGGAGATATAGCCATTTTAGTATTTTGGATTTTTGGTGCATAAAATGACCCCCGCAGACGCCTAGTTTAGGAGATATAGCTTTTAAGTGTTTTGATTTTTTTTTCTGGGGCAAATTACAATGCAGACGCCTAGTTTAGGAGATATAGCCGTTTTAGTATTTTGATTTTTTTTTCTGGTGCATAAAATGGGGTCCGCAGACGCCTGGTTTAGGAGATATAACCATTTTAGTATTTTGGAATTTTTGGTGCATAAAATGACCCCCGCAGACGCCTAGTTTAGGAGATATAGCCGTTTTAGTATTTTGATTTTTTTTTTCTGGTGCATAAAATGACTCCCGCAGACGCCTTGTTCAGGAGATTTAGCCATTTTAGAATTTTGGATTTTTGGTGCTTAACATGATCCCCGCAGACGCATAGTATAGGAGATAGAACCATTTTAGTATTTTGTTTTTTTTTTTCTGGTGCATAAAATGACCCACGCAGACCCCTAGTTTAGGAGATTTAGCCATTTTAGAATTTTGGATTTTTGGTGCTTAACATGATCCCCGCAGACGCATAGTTTAGGAGATAGAACCATTTTAGTATTTTGATTTTTTTTTTCTGGTGCATAAAATGACCCCCGAAGATCCCTAGTTTAGGAGATATAGCCATTTAAGTGTTTTGATTTATTTTTCTGATGCAAATGACCCCCGCAGACGCCTAGTTTAGGAGACACAGCCATTTTAGTATTTAAAATTTTTTTTTCTGGTGCATAAAATGACCCCCGAAGACGACTAGTTTAGGAGATATATACATTTTAGTATTTTGGATTTTTGGTGCATAAAATGACCCCCGAAGACGACTAGTTTAGGAGATATAGCCATTTTAGTACTTTCATTTTTTTGTCTGGTGCATAAAATGACCCCCGCATACGCCTAGTTTAGGAGATATAGCCGTTTTAGTATATTGATTTTTTTTTCTGGTGCATAAAATGGCGTCCGCAGACGCCTTGTTTAGGAGATATAGCCATTTTAGTATTTTGGATTTTTGGTGCATAAAATGACCCCCGCAGACGCCTAGTTTAGGAGATATAGCTTTTAAGTGTTTTGATTTTTTTTTCTGGGGCAAATTACAATGCAGACGCCTAGTTTAGGAGATATAGCCGTTTTAGTATTTTGATTTTTTTTTCTGGTGCATAAAATGGCGTCCGCAGACGCCTGGTTTAGGAGATATAACCATTTTAGTATTTTGGATTTTTGGTGCATAAAATGACCCCCGCAGACGCCTAGTTTAGGAGATATAGCCGTTTTAGTATTTTGATTTTTTTTTCTCTTGCTTAAAGTGGCGTCTGCAGACGCCTTGCTTAGGAGATATAGCCATTTTAGTATTTTGGATTTTTGGTGCATAATATGACCCCCGAAGACGACTAGTTTAGGAGATATAGCCATTTTAGTATTTTGATTTTTTTTTCTGGTTCATAAAATGACCCCCGAAGATCCCTAGTTTAGGAGATATAGCCATTTAAGTGTTTTGATTTTTTGTTCTGGGGCAAATTACAATGCAGACGCCTAGTTTAGGAGATAGAAATATTTCAGTATTTTGATTTTTTTTTCTGGTGCATAAAATGACCCCCGCAGACGCCTTGTTCAGGAGATTTAGCCATTTTAGTATTTTGGATTTTTGGTGCTTAACATGATCCCCACAGACGCATAGTTTAGGAGATAGAACCATTTTAGTATTTTGATTTTTTTTTCAGGTGCATAAAATGACCCCCGCAGACCCCTAGTTTAGGAGATATACCCATTTTAGTATTTCGTTTTTTTTTTCTGGTGCATAAAATGACCCCCGAAGATCCCTAGTTTAGGAGATATAGCCATTTATGTGTTTTGATTTTTTTTTCTGGGGCAAATTACAATGCAGACGCCTAGTTTAGGAGATAGAAATATTTCAGTATTTTGATTTTTTTTTCTGGTGCATAAAATGACCCCCGCAGACCCCTAGTTTAGGAGATATAGCCATTTTAGTATTTTGGATTTTTGGTGCATAAAATGAACTCCGCAGTCGCATAGGTTAGGAGATATAGCTATTTTAGTATTTTGGATTTTTGGTGCATAAAATAACCCCCGAAGACGACTAGCTTAGGAGATATAGCCATTTTAGTATTCCGATTTTTTTTTCTGGTGCATAAAATGACCACCGAAGATCCCTAGTTTAGGAGATATAGCCATTTAAGTGTTTTGATTTTTTTTTCTGGGGCAAATTACAATGCAGACGCCTAGTTTAGGAGATATAGCCATTTTAGTATTTTGATTTTTTTTTTCTGGTGCATAAAATTACCCACGAAGATCCTTAGTGTAAGAGATATAGCCATTAAAGTGTTTTGATTTTTTTTCTGGGGCAAATTACAATGCAGACGCCTAGTTTAGGAGATATAGCCATTTAAGTATTTTGATTTTTTTTTCTGGTGCATAAAATGACCCACGAAGATCCTTAGTGTAGGAGATATAGCCATTAAAGTGTTTTGATTTTTTTTCTGGGGCAAATTACAATGCAGACGCCTAGTTTAGGAGATATAGCCATTTAAGTATTTTGATTTTTTTTTTTCTGGTGCATAAAATGACCCCCGCAGACCCCTAGTTTAGGAGATATAGCCATTTTAGTATTTTGGATTTTTGGTGCATAAAATAACCCCCGAAGACGACTAGCTTAGGAGATATAGCCATTTTAGTATTCCGATTTTTTTTTCTGGTGCATAAAATGACCCCCGAAGATCCCTAGTTTAGGAGATATAGCCATTTAAGTGTTTTGATTTTTTTTTCTTGGGCAAATTACAATGCAGACGCCTAGTTTAAGAGATATAGCCATTTTAGTATTTTGATTTTTTTTTTCTGGTGCATAAAATGACCCACGAAGATCCTTAGTGTAAGAGATATAGCCATTAAAGTGTTTTGATTTTTTTTCTTTGGCAAATTACAATGCAGACGCCTAGTTTAGGAGATATAGCCATTTAAGTATTTTAATTTTTTTTTTCTGGTGCATAAAATGACCCACGAAGATCCTTAGTGTAGGAGATATAGCCATTAAAGTGTTTTGATTTTTTTTCTGGGGCAAATTACAATGCAGACGCCTAGTTTAGGAGATATAGCCATTTTAGTATTTTGATTTTTTTTTTCTGGTGCATAAAATGACCCACGAAGATCCTTAGTGTAAGAGATATAGCCATTAAAGTGTTTTGATTTTTTTTCTGGGGCAAATTACAATGCAGACGCCTAGTTTAGGAGATATAGCCATTTAAGTATTTTGATTTTTTTTTTCTGGCGCATAAAATGACCCACGAAGATCCTTAGTGTAGGAGATATAGCCATTAAAGTGTTTTGATTTTTTTTTCTGGGGTAAATTACAATGCAGACGCCTAGTTTAGGAGATAGAAATATTTCAGTATTTTGATTTTTTTTTCTGGTGCATAAAATGACCCCCGCAGACCCCTAGCTTAGGAGATATAGCCATTTTAGTATTTTGGATTTTTGGTGCATAAAATAACCCCCGAAGACGACTAGCTTAGGAGATATAGCCATTTTAGTATTCCGATTTTTTTTTCTGGTGCATAAAATGACCACCGAAGATCCCTAGTTTAGGAGATATAGCCATTTAAGTGTTTTGATTTATTTTTCTGATGCAAATGACCCCCGCAGACGCCTAGTTTAGGAGACACAGCCATTTTAGTATTCCAAATTTTTTTTTTCTGGTGCATAAAATGACCCCCGAAGACGACTAGTTTAGGAGATAGAACCATTTCAGTATTTTGATTTTTTTTTCTGGTGCATAAAATGACCCCCGCAGACCCCCAGTTTAGGAGATATAGCCATTTTAGTATTTTGGATTTTTGGTGCATAAAATGACCCCCGCAGACGCATAGTTTAGGAGATATATACATTTTAGTATTTTGGATTTTTGGTGCATAAAATGACCCCCGAAGACGACTAGTTTAGGAGATATAGCCATTTTAGTACTTTCATTTTTTTGTCTGGTGCATAAAATGACCCCCGCATACGCCTAGTTTAGGAGATATAGCCGTTTTAGTATATTGATTTTTTTTTCTGGTGCATAAAATGGCGTCCGCAGACGCCTTGTTTAGGAGATATAGCCATTTTAGTATTTTGGATTTTTGGTGCATAAAATGACCCCCGCAGATGCCTAGTTTAGGAGATATAGCTTTTAAGTGTTTTGATTTTTTTTTCTGGGGCAAATTACAATGCAGACGCCTAGTTTAGGAGATATAGCCGTTTTAGTATTTTGATTTTTTTTTCTGGTGCATAAAATGGCGTCCGCAGACGCCTGGTTTAGGAGATATAACCATTTTAGTATTTTGGATTTTTGGTGCATAAAATGACCCCCGCAGACGCCTAGTTTAGGAGATATAGCCGTTTTAGTATTTTGATTTTTTTTTCTCTTGCTTAAAGTGGCGTCTGCAGACGCCTTGCTTAGGAGATATAGCCATTTTAGTATTTTGGATTTTTGGTGCATAATATGACCCCCGAAGACGACTAGTTTAGGAGATATAGCCATTTTAGTATTTTGATTTTTTTTTCTGGTTCATAAAATGACCCCCGAAGATCCCTAGTTTAGGAGATATAGCCATTTAAGTGTTTTGATTTTTTGTTCTTGGGCAAATTACAATGCAGACGCCTAGTTTAGGAGATAGAAATATTTCAGTATTTTGATTTTTTTTTCTGGTGCATAAAATGACCCCCGCAGACGCCTTGTTCAGGAGATTTAGCCATTTTAGTATTTTGGATTTTTGGTGCTTAACATGATCCCCACAGACGCATAGTTTAGGAGATAGAACCATTTTAGTATTTTGATTTTTTTTTCAGGTGCATAAAATGACCCCCGCAGACCCCTAGTTTAGGAGATATACCCATTTTAGTATTTCGATTTTTTTTTCTGGTGCATAAAATGACCCCCGAAGATCCCTAGTTTAGGAGATATAGCCATTTATGTGTTTTGATTTTTTTTTCTGGGGCAAATTACAATGCAGACGCCTAGTTTAGGAGATAGAAATATTTCAGTATTTTGATTTTTTTTTCTGGTGCATAAAATGACCCCCGCAGACCCCTAGTTTAGGAGATATAGCCATTTTAGTATTTTGGATTTTTGGTGCATAAAATGAACTCCGCAGTCGCATAGGTTAGGAGATATAGCTACTTTAGTATTTTGGATTTTTGGTGCATAAAATAACCCCCGAAGACGACTAGCTTAGGAGATATAGCCATTTTAGTATTCCGATTTTTTTTTCTGGTGCATAAAATGACCACCGAAGATCCCTAGTTTAGGAGATATAGCCATTTAAGTGTTTTGATTTTTTTTTCTAGGGAAAATTACAATGCAGACGCCTAGTTTAGGAGATATAGCCATTTTAGTATTTTGATTTTTTTTTTCTGGTGCATAAAATTACCCACGAAGATCCTTAGTGTAAGAGATATAGCCATTAAAGTGTTTTGATTTTTTGCTGGGGCAAATTACAATGCAGACGCCTAGTTTAGGAGATATAGCCATTTAAGTATTTTGATTTTTTTTTCTGGTGCATAAAATGACCCACGAAGATCCTTAGTGTAGGAGATATAGCCATTAAAGTGTTTTGATTTTTTTTCTGGGGCAAATTACAATGCAGACGCCTAGTTTAGGAGATATAGCCATTTAAGTATTTTGATTTTTTTTTTCTGGTGCATAAAATGACCCCCGCAGACCCCTAGTTTAGGAGATATAGCCGTTTTAGTATTTTGGATTTTTGGTGCATAAAATAACCCCCGAAGACGACTAGCTTAGGAGATATAGCCATTTTAGTATTCCGATTTTTTTTTCTGGTGCATAAAATGACCACCGAAGATCCCTAGTTTAGGAGATATAGCCATTTAAGTGTTTTGATTTTTTTTTCTTGGGCAAATTACAATGCAGACGCCTAGTTTAAGAGATATAGCCATTTTAGTATTTTGATTTTTTTTTTCTGGTGCATAAAATGACCCACGAAGATCCTTAGTGTAAGAGATATAGCCATTAAAGTGTTTTGATTTTTTTTCTGGGGCAAATTAAACTGCAGACGCCTAGTTTAGGAGATATAGCCATTTAAGTATTTTGATTTTTTTTTTCTGGTGCATAAAGTGACCCACGAAGATCCTTAGTGTAGGACATATAGCCATTAAAGTGTTTTGATTTTTTTTCTGGGGCAAATTACAATGCAGACGCCTAGTTTAGGAGATATAGCCATTTTAGTATTTTGATTTTTTTTTTCTGGTGCATAAAATGACCCACGAAGATCCTTAGTGTAGGACATATAGCCATGAAAGTGTTTTGATTTTTTTTTCTGGGGCAAATTACAATGCAGACGCCTAGTTTAGGAGATAGAAATATTTCAGTATTTTGATTTTTTTTTCTGGTGCATAAAATGACCCCCGCAGACCCCTAGTTTAGGAGATATAGCCATTTTAGTATTTTGGATTTTTGGTGCATAAAATAACCCCCGAAGACGACTAGCTTAGGAGATATAGCCATTTTAGTATTCCGATTTTTTTTTCTGGTGCATAAAATGACCACCGAAGATCCCTAGTTTAGGAGATATAGCCATTTAAGTGTTTTGATTTATTTTTCTGATGCAAATGACCCCCGCAGACGCCTAGTTTAGGAGACACAGCCATTTTAGTATTTAAATTTTTTTTTTTCTGGTGCATAAAATGACCCCCGAAGACGACTAGTTTAGGAGATAGAACCATTTCAGTATTTTGATTTTTTTTTCTGGTGCATAAAATGACCCCCGTAGACCCCCAGTTTAGGAGATATAGCCATTTTAGTATTTTGGATTTTTGGTGCATAAAATGACCCCCGCAGACGCATAGTTTAGGAGATATATACATTTTAGTATTTTGGATTTTTGGTGCATAAAATGACCCCCGAAGACGACTAGTTTAGGAGATATAGCCATTTTAGTACTTTCATTTTTTTGTCTGGTGCATAAAATGACCCCCGCATACGCCTAGTTTAGGAGATATAGCCGTTTTAGTATATTGATTTTTTTTTCTGGTGCATAAAATGGCGTCCGCAGACGCCTTGTTTAGGAGATATAGCCATTTTAGTATTTTGGATTTTTGGTGCATAAAATGACCCCCGCAGACGCCTAGTTTAGGAGATATAGCTCTTAAGTGTTTTGATTTTTTTTTCTGGGGCAAATTACAATGCAGACGCCTAGTTTAGGAGATATAGCCGTTTTAGTATTTTGATTTTTTTTTCTGGTGCATAAAATGGCGTCCGCAGACGCCTGGTTTAGGAGATATAACCATTTTAGTATTTTGGATTTTTGGTGCATAAAATGACCCCCGCAGACGCCTAGTTTAGGAGATATAGCCGTTTTAGTATTTTGATTTTTTTTTCTCTTGCTTAAAGTGGCGTCTGCAGACGCCTTGCTTAGGAGATATAGCCATTTTAGTATTTTGGATTTTTGGTGCATAATATGACCCCCGAAGACGACTAGTTTAGGAGATATAGCCATTTTAGTATTTTGATTTTTTTTTCTGGTTCATAAAATGACCCCCGAAGATCCCTAGTTTAGGAGATATAGCCATTTAAGTGTTTTGATTTTTTGTTCTGGGGCAAATTACAATGCAGACGCCTAGTTTAGGAGATAGAAATATTTCAGTATTTTGATTTTTTTTTCTGGTGCATAAAATGACCCCCGCAGACGCCTTGTTCAGGAGATTTAGCCATTTTAGTATTTTGGATTTTTGGTGCTTAACATGATCCCCACAGACGCATAGTTTAGGAGATAGAACCATTTTAGTATTTTGATTTTTTTTTCAGGTGCATAAAATGACCCCCGCAGACCCCTAGTTTAGGAGATATACCCATTTTAGTATTTCGATTTTTTTTTCTGGTGCATAAAATGACCCCCGAAGATCCCTAGTTTAGGAGATATAGCCATTTATGTGTTTTGATTTTTTTTTCCGGGGCAAATTACAATGCAGACGCCTAGTTTAGGAGATAGAAATATTTCAGTATTTTGATTTTTTTTTCTGGTGCATAAAATGACCCCCGCAGACCCCTAGTTTAGGAGATACAGCCATTTTAGTATTTTGGATTTTTGGTGCATAAAATGAACTCCGCAGTCGCATAGGTTAGGAGATATAGCTATTTTAGTATTTTGGATTTTTGGTGCATAAAATAACCCCCGAAGACGACTAGCTTAGGAGATATAGCCATTTTAGTATTCCGATTTTTTTTTCTGGTGCATAAAATGACCACCGAAGATCCCTATTTTAGGAGATATAGCCATTTAAGTGTTTTGATTTTTTTTTCTGGGGCAAATTACAATGCAGACGCCTAGTTTAGGAGATATAGCCATTTCAGTATTTTGATTTTTTTTTTTCTGGTGCATAAAATTACCCACGAAGATCCTTAGTGTAAGAGATATAGCCATTAAAGTGTTTTGATTTTTTTTCTGGGGCAAATTACAATGCAGACGCCTAGTTTAGGAGATATAGCCATTTAAGTATTTTGATTTTTTTTTCTGGTGCATAAAATGACCCACGAAGATCCTTAGTGTAGGAGATATAGCCATTAAAGTGTTTTGATTTTTTTTCTGGGGCAAATTACAATGCAGACGCCTAGTTTAGGAGATATAGCCATTTAAGTATTTTGATTTTTTTTTTCTGGTGCATAAAATGACCCCCGCAGACCCCTAGTTTAGGAGATATAGCCATTTTAGTATTTTGGATTTTTGGTGCATAAAATAACCCCCGAAGACGACTAGCTTAGGAGATATAGCCATTTTAGTATTCCGATTTTTTTTTCTGGTGCATAAAATGACCCCCGAAGATCCCTAGTTTAGGAGATATAGCCATTTAAGTGTTTTGATTTTTTTTTCTTGGGCAAATTACAATGCAGACGCCTAGTTTAAGAGATATAGCCATTTTAGTATTTTGATTTTTTTTTTCTGGTGCATAAAATGACCCACGAAGATCCTTAGTGTAAGAGATATAGCCATTGAAGTGTTTTGATTTTTTTTCTGGGGCAAATTACAATGCAGACGCCTAGTTTAGGAGATATAGCCATTTAAGTATTTTGATTTTTTTTTTCTGGTGCATAAAATGACCCACGAAGATCCTTAGTGTAGGAGATATAGCCATTAAAGTGTTTTGATTTTTTTTCTGGGGCAAATTACAATGCAGACGCCTAGTTTAGGAGATATAGCCATTTTAGTATTTTGATTTTTTTTTTCTGGTGCATAAAATGACCCACGAAGATCCTTAGTGTAAGAGATATAGCCATTAAAGTGTTTTGATTTTTTTTCTGGGGCAAATTACAATGCAGACGCCTAGTTTAGGAGATATAGCCATTTAAGTATTTTGATTTTTTTTTTCTGGTGCATAAAATGACCCACGAAGATCCTTAGTGTAGGAGATATAGCCATTAAAGTGTTTTGATTTTTTTTTCTGGGGCAAATTACAATGCAGACGCCTAGTTTAGGAGATAGAAATATTTCAGTATTTTGATTTTTTTTTCTGGTGCATAAAATGACCCCCGCAGACGCCTTGTTCAGGAGATTTAGCCATTTTAGTATTTTGGATTTTTGGTGCTTAACATGATCCCCACAGACGCATAGTTTAGGAGATAGAACCATTTTAGTATTTTGATTTTTTTTTCAGGTGCATAAAATGACCCCCGCAGACCCCTAGTTTAGGAGATATACCCATTTTAGTATTTCGATTTTTTTTTCTGGTGCATAAAATGACCCCCGAAGATCCCTAGTTTAGGAGATATAGCCATTTATGTGTTTTGATTTTTTTTTCTGGGGCAAATTACAATGCAGACGCCTAGTTTAGGAGATAGAAATATTTCAGTATTTTGATTTTTTTTTCTGGTGCATAAAATGACCCCCGCAGACCCCTAGTTTAGGAGATACAGCCATTTTAGTATTTTGGATTTTTGGTGCATAAAATGAACTCCGCAGTCGCATAGGTTAGGAGATATAGCTATTTTAGTATTTTGGATTTTTGGTGCATAAAATAACCCCCGAAGACGACTAGCTTAGGAGATATAGCCATTTTAGTATTCCGATTTTTTTTTCTGGTGCATAAAATGACCACCGAAGATCCCTAGTTTAGGAGATATAGCCATTTAAGTGTTTTGATTTTTTTTTCTGGGGCAAATTACAATGCAGACGCCTAGTTTAGGAGATATAGCCATTTTAGTATTTTGATTTTTTTTTTCTGGTGCATAAAATTACCCACGAAGATCCTTAGTGTAAGAGATATAGCCATTAAAGTCTTTTGATTTTTTTTCTGGGGCAAATTACAATGCAGACGCCTAGTTTAGGAGATATAGCCATTTAAGTATTTTGATTTTTTTTTCTGGTGCATAAAATGACCCACGAAGATCCTTAGTGTAGGAGATATAGCCATTAAAGTGTTTTGATTTTTTTTCTGGGGCAAATTACAATGCAGACGCCTAGTTTAGGAGATATAGCCATTTAAGTATTTTGATTTTTTTTTTCTGGTGCATAAAATGACCCCCGCAGACCCCTAGTTTAGGAGATATAGCCATTTTAGTATTTTGGATTTTTGGTGCATAAAATAACCCCCGAAGACGACTAGCTTAGGAGATATAGCCATTTTAGTATTCCGATTTTTTTTTCTGGTGCATAAAATGACCACCGAAGATCCCTAGTTTAGGAGATATAGCCATTTAAGTGTTTTGATTTTTTTTTCTGGGGCAAATTACAATGCAGACGCCTAGTTTAGGAGATATAGCCATTTTAGTATTTTGATTTTTTTTTTCTGGTGCATAAAATGACCCACGAAGATCCTTAGTGTAAGAGATATAGCCATTGAAGTGTTTTGATTTTTTTTCTGGGGCAAATTACAATGCAGACGCCTAGTTTAGGAGATATAGCCATTTAAGTATTTTGATTTTTTTTTTCTGGTGCATAAAATGACCCACGAAGATCCTTAGTGTAGGAGATATAGCCATTAAAGTGTTTTGATTTTTTTTCTGGGGCAAATTACAATGCAGACGCCTAGTTTAGGAGATATAGCCATTTTAGTATTTTGATTTTTTTTTTCTGGTGCATAAAATGACCCACGAAGATCCTTAGTGTAAGAGATATAGCCATTAAAGTGTTTTGATTTTTTTTCTGGGGCAAATTACAATGCAGACGCCTAGTTTAGGAGATATAGCCATTTAAGTATTTTGATTTTTTTTTTCTGGTGCATAAAATGACCCACGAAGATCCTTAGTGTAGGAGATATAGCCATTAAAGTGTTTTGATTTTTTTTTCTGGGGCAAATTACAATGCAGACGCCTAGTTTAGGAGATAGAAATATTTCAGTATTTTGATTTTTTTTTCTGGTGCATAAAATGACCCCCGCAGACCCCTAGTTTAGGAGATATAGCCATTTTAGTATTTTGGATTTTTGGTGCATAAAATAACCCCCGAAGACGACTAGCTTAGGAGATATAGCCATTTTAGTATTCCGATTTTTTTTTCTGGTGCATAAAATGACCCCCGAAGATCCCTAGTTTAGGAGATATAGCCATTTAAGTGTTTTGATTTTTTTTTCTGGGGCAAATTACAATGCAGACGCCTAGTTTAGGAGATATAGCCATTTTAGTATTTTGATTTTTTTTTTTCTGGTGCATAAAATGACCCACGAAGATCCTTAGTGTAAGAGATATAGCCATTAAAGTGTTTTGATTTTTTTTCTGGGGCAAATTACAATGCAGACGCCTAGTTTAGGAGATATAGCCATTTAAGTATTTTGATTTTTTTTTTCTGGTGCATAAAATGACCCACGAAGATCCTTAGTGTAGGAGATATAGCCATTAAAGTGTTTTGATTTTTTTTCTGGGGCAAATTACAATGCAGACGCCTAGTTTAGGAGATATAGCCATTTAAGTATTTTGATTTTTTTTTTCTGGTGCATAAAATGACCCCCGCAGACCCCTAGTGTAGGAGATGTAGCCGTTTTAGTATTTCGATTTTTTTTTCTGGTGCATAAAATGACCCCCGAAGATCCATAGTTTAGGAGATATAGCCATTTAAGTGTTTTGATTTTTTTTCTGGGGCAAATTACAATGCAGACGCCTAGTTTAGGAGATATAGCCATTTAAGTATTTTGATTTTTTTTTCTGGGGCATAAAATGACCCACGAAGATCCCTAGTGTAGTAGATAAAGCCATTTAAGTGTTTTGATTTTTTTTTTCTGGTTCATAAAATGACCCACGAAGATCCCTAGTGTAGAAGATATAGCCAATTAAGTGTTTTGATTTTTTTTTCTGGGGCCAATTACAATGCAGACGCCTAGTTTAGGAGA
This sequence comes from Volucella zonaria, assembly GCA_963966105.1. Taxonomy (NCBI): domain Eukaryota; kingdom Metazoa; phylum Arthropoda; class Insecta; order Diptera; family Syrphidae; genus Volucella; species Volucella zonaria. Next base: position 1,123,351 of record CAWYQB010000254.1, on the reverse strand, counting down.
TATAGCCATTTTAGTATTTTGATTTTTTTTCTCTGGTGCATAAAATGACCCACGAAGATCCTTAGTGTAGGAGATATAGCCATTAAAGTGTTTTGATTTTTTTTCTGGGGCTAATTACAACGCAGACGCCTAGTTTAGGAGATAGAACCATTTTAGTATTTTGATGTTTTTTTTCTGATGCACAAAATGACACAAGCAGACTCCTAGTTTAGGAGATATAGCCATTTTAGTATTTTGGATTTTTGGTGCATAAAATAACCCCCGAAGACGACTAGCTTAGGAGATATAGCCATTTTAGTATTCCGATTTTTTTTTCTGGTGCATAAAATGACCCCCGCAGACCCCCAGTTTAGGAGATATAGCCATTTTAGTATTTTGGATTTTTGGTGCATAAAATGATCCCCGAAGACGCATAGTTTAGGAGATATATACATTTTAGTATTTTGGATTTTTGGTGCATAAAATGACCCCCGAAGACGACTAGTTTAGGAGATATAGCCATTTTAGTACTTTCATTTTTTTGTCTGGTGCATAAAATGACCCCCGCATACGCCTAGTTTAGGAGATATAGCCGTTTTAGTATATTGATTTTTTTTTCTGGTGCATAAAATGGCGTCCGCAGACGCCTTGTTTAGGAGATATAGCCATTTTAGTATTTTGGATTTTTGGTGCATAAAATGACCCCCGCAGACGCCTAGTTTAGGAGATATAGCTTTTAAGTGTTTTGATTTTTTTTTCTGGGGCAAATTACAATGCAGACGCCTAGTTTAGGAGATATAGCCGTTTTAGTATTTTGATTTTTTTTTCTGGTGCATAAAATGGCGTCCGCAGACGCCTGGTTTAGGAGATATAACCATTTTAGTATTTTGGATTTTTGGTGCATAAAATGACCCCCGCAGACGCCTAGTTTAGGAGATATAGCCGTTTTAGTATTTTGATTTTTTTTTCTCTTGCTTAAAGTGGCGTCTGCAGACGCCTTGCTTAGGAGATATAGCCATTTTAGTATTTTGGATTTTTGGTGCATAATATGACCCCCGAAGACGACTAGTTTAGGAGATATAGCCATTTTAGTATTTTGATTTTTTTTTCTGGTTCATAAAATGACCCCCGAAGATCCCTAGTTTAGGAGATATAGCCATTTAAGTGTTTTGATTTTTTGTTCTGGGGCAAATTACAATGCAGACGCCTAGTTTAGGAGATAGAAATATTTCAGTATTTTGATTTTTTTTTCTGGTGCATAAAATGACCCCCGCAGACGCCTTGTTCAGGAGATTTAGCCATTTTAGTATTTTGGATTTTTGGTGCTTAACATGATCCCCACAGACGCATAGTTTAGGAGATAGAACCATTTTAGTATTTTGATTTTTTTTTCAGGTGCATAAAATGACCCCCGCAGACCCCTAGTTTAGGAGATATACCCATTTTAGTATTTCGATTTTTTTTTCTGGTGCATAAAATGACCCCCGAAGATCCCTAGTTTAGGAGATATAGCCATTTATGTGTTTTGATTTTTTTTTCTTTTTAGGAGATAGAAATATTTCAGTATTTTGATTTTTTTTTCTGGTGCATAAAATGACCCCCGCAGACCCCTAGTTTAGGAGATATAGCCATTTTAGTATTTTGGATTTTTGGTGCATAAAATGAACTCCGCAGTCGCATAGGTTAGGAGATATAGCTATTTTAGTATTTTGGATTTTTGGTGCATAAAATAACCCCCGAAGACGACTAGCTTAGGAGATATAGCCATTTTAGTATTCCGATTTTTTTTTCTGGTGCATAAAATGACCACCGAAGATCCCTAGTTTAGGAGATATAGCCATTTAAGTGTTTTGATTTTTTTTTCTGGGGCAAATTACAATGCAGACGCCTAGTTTAGGAGATATAGCCATTTTAGTATTTTGATTTTTTTTTTCTGGTGCATAAAATTACCCACGAAGATCCTTAGTGTAAGAGATATAGCCATTAAAGTGTTTTGATTTTTTTTCTGGGGCAAATTACAATGCAGACGCCTTGTTTAGGAGATATAGCCATTTAAGTATTTTGATTTTTTTTTCTGGTGCATAAAATGACCCACGAAGATCCTTAGTGTAGGAGATATAGCCATTAAAGTGTTTTGATTTTTTTTCTGGGGCAAATTACAATGCAGACGCCTAGTTTAGGAGATATAGCCATTTAAGTATTTTGATTTTTTTTTTCTGGTGCATAAAATGACCCCCGCAGACCCCTAGTTTAGGAGATATAGCCATTTTAGTATTTTGGATTTTTGGTGCATAAAATAACCCCCGAAGACGACTAGCTTAGGAGATATAGCCATTTTAGTATTCCGATTTTTTTTCTGGTGCATAAAATGACCCCCGAAGATCCCTAGTTTAGGAGATATAGCCATTTAAGTGTTTTGATTTTTTTTTCTTGGGCAAATTACAATGCAGACGCCTAGTTTAAGAGATATAGCCATTTTAGTATTTTGATTTTTTTTTTCTGGTGCATAAAATGACCCACGAAGATCCTTAGTGTAAGAGATATAGCCATTAAAGTGTTTTGATTTTTTTTCTGGGGCAAATTACAATGCAGACGCCTAGTTTAGGAGATATAGCCATTTAAGTATTTTGATTTTTTTTTTCTGGTGCATAAAATGACCCACGAAGATCCTTAGTGTAGGAGATATAGCCATTAAAGTGTTTTGATTTTTTTTTCTGGGGCAAATTACAATGCAGACGCCTAGTTTAGGAGATAGAAATATTTCAGTATTTTGATTTTTTTTTCTGGTGCATAAAATGACCCCCGCAGACCCCTAGTTTAGGAGATATAGCCATTTTAGTATTTTGGATTTTTGGTGCATAAAATAACCCCCGAAGACGACTAGCTTAGGAGATATAGCCATTTTAGTATTCCGATTTTTTTTTCTGGTGCATAAAATGACCCCCGAAGATCCCTAGTTTAGGAGATATAGCCATTTAAGTGTTTTGATTTTTTTTTCTGGGGCAAATTACAATGCAGACGCCTAGTTTAGGAGATATAGCCATTTTAGTATTTTGATTTTTTTTTTTCTGGTGCATAAAATGACCCACGAAGATCCTTAGTGTAAGAGATATAGCCATTAAAGTGTTTTGATTTTTTTTCTGGGGCAAATTACAATGCAGACGCCTAGTTTAGGAGATATAGCCATTTAAGTATTTTGATTTTTTTTTTCTGGTGCATAAAATGACCCACGAAGATCCTTAGTGTAGGAGATATAGCCATTAAAGTGTTTTGATTTTTTTTCTGGGGCAAATTACAATGCAGACGCCTAGTTTAGGAGATATAGCCATTTAAGTATTTTGATTTTTTTTTTCTGGTGCATAAAATGACCCCCGCAGACCCCTAGTGTAGGAGATGTAGCCGTTTTAGTATTTCGATTTTTTTTTCTGGTGCATAAAATGACCCCCGAAGATCCCTAGTTTAGGAGATATAGCCATTTAAGTGTTTTGATTTTTTTTCTGGGGCAAATTACAATGCAGACGCCTAGTTTAGGAGATATAGCCATTTAAGTATTTTGATTTTTTTTTCTGGGGCATAAAATGACCCACGAAGATCCCTAGTGTAGTAGATAAAGCCATTTAAGTGTTTTGATTTTTTTTTTCTGGTTCATAAAATGACCCACGAAGATCCCTAGTGTAGAAGATATAGCCAATTAAGTGTTTTGATTTTTTTTTCTGGGGCCAATTACAATGCAGACGACTAGTTTAGGAGATATAGCCATTTTAGTATTTTGATTTTTTTTCTCTGGTGCATAAAATGACCCACGAAGATCCTTAGTGTAGGAGATATAGCCATTAAAGTGTTTTGATTTTTTTTCTGGGGCTAATTACAACGCAGACGCCTAGTTTAGGAGATAGAACCATTTTAGTATTTGGAATTTTTTTTTTCTGATGCATAAAATGACCCCCGAAGATCCCTAGTTTATGAGATATAGCCATTTAAGTGTTTTGATTTATTTTTCTGATGCAAATGACCCCCGCAGACGCCTAGTTTAGGAGATATAGCCATTTTAGTATTTACAATTTTTTTTTTTCTGGTGCATAAAATGACCCCCGAAGATCCCTAGTTTAGGAGATATAGCCCTTTAAGTGTTTTAATTTTTTTTCTGGGGCAAATTACAATGCAGACGCCTAGTTTAGGAGATATAGCCATTTAAGTATTTTGATTTTTTTTTTCTGGGGCATAAAATGACCCACGAAGATCCCTATTGTAGAAGATATAGCCATTTAAGTGTTTTGATTTTTTTTTCTGGGGCATAAAATGACCCACGAAGATCCATAGTGTAGAAGAAATAGCCATTTAAGTGTTTTGATTTTTTTTTCTGGGGCAAATTACAATGCAGACGCCTAGTTTAGGAGATATAGCCATTTTAGTATTTTGATTTTTTTTTCTGGTGCATAAAATAACCCACGAAGATCCTTAGTGTAGGAGATATAGCCATTAAAGTGTTTTGATTTTTTTTCTGGGGCTAATTACAATGCAGACGCCTAGTTTAGGAGATATAGCCATTTTAGTATTTTGATTTTTTTTTCTGGTGCATAAAATGACCCACGAAGATCCTTAGTGTAGGAGATATAGCCATTAAAGTGTTTTGATTTTTTTTCTGGGGCTAATTACAATGCAGACGCCTAGTTTAGGAGATATAGCCATTTTAGTATTTTGATTTTTTTTTTCTGATGCACAAAATGACCCCCGCAGACCCCTAGTTTAGGAGATATAGCAATTTTAGTATTTGGAATTTTTTTTTTCTGGTGCATAAAATGACCCCCGAAGACGACTAGTTTAGGAGATATAGCCATTTAAGTGTTTTGATTTATTTTTCTGATGCAAATGACCCCCGCAGACGCTTTGTTTAGGAGATATAGCCGTTTTAGTATTTTGGATTTTTGGTGCATAAAATGACCCCCGCAGACGCCTAGTTTAGGAGATATAGCTTTTAAGTGTTTTGATTTTTTTTTCTGGGGCAAATTACAATGCAGACGCCTAGTTTAGGAGATATAGCCATTTTAGTATTTTGATTTTTTTTCTGGTGCATAAAATGGCGTCCGCAGACGCCTTGTTTAGGAGATATAACCATTTTAGTATTTTGGATTTTTGGTGCATAAAATGACCCCCGCAGACGCCTAGTTTAGGAGATATAGCCGTTTTAGTATTTTGATTTTTTTTTCTCTTGCATAAAGTGGCGTCTGCAGACGCCTTGCTTAGGAGATATAGCCATTTTAGTATTTTGGATTTTTGGTGCACAATATGACCCCCGAAGACGACTAGTTTAGGAGATATAGCCATTTTAGTATTTTGATTTTTTTTTCTGGTGCATAAAATGACCCCCGAAGATCCCTAGTTTAGGAGATATAGCCATTTATGTGTTTTGATTTTTTTTTCTGGGGCAAATTACAATGCAGACTCCTAGTTTAGGAGATAGAAATATTTCAGTATTTTGATTTTTTTTTCTGGTGCATAAAATGACCCCCGCAGACGCCTTGTTCAGGAGATTTAGCCATTTTAGTATTTTGGATTTTTGGTGCTTAACATGATCCCCGCAGACGCATAGTTTAGGAGATATAGCCATTTTAGTATTTGGAATTTTTTTTTTCTGGTGCATAAAATGACCCCCGAAGACGACTAGTTTAGGAGATATAGCCATTTTAGTATTTTGATTTTTTTTTTCTGGTGCATAAAATGACCCCCGCATACCCCTAGTGTAGGAGATGTAACCGTTTTAGTATTTTGATTTTTTTTTCTGGTGCATAAAATGACCCCCGAAGATTCTTAGTTTAGGAGATATAGCCATTTAAGTGTTATTTAAGTGTTTTGATTTTTTTTCTGGGGCAAATTACAATGCAGACGCCTAGTTTAGGAGATATAGCCATTTTAGTATTTTGATTTTTTTTTCTGGTGCATAAAATGACCCACGAAGATCCTTAGTGTAGGAGATATAGCCATTAAAGTGTTTTGATTTTTTTTCTGGGGCTAATTACAATGCAGACGCCTAGTTTAGGAGATAGAACCATTTTAGTATTTTGATTATTTTTTCTGATGCACAAAATGACCCCCGCAGACCCCTAGTTTAGGAGATATAGCCATTTTAATATTTGGAATGTTTTTTTCTGGTGCATAAAATGACCCCCGAAGATCCCTAGTTTAGGAGATATAGCCATTTAAGTGTTTTGATTTATTTTCCTGATGCAAATGACCCCCGCAGACGCCTAGTTTAGGAGATATAGCCATTTTAGTATTTAAAATTTTTTTTGTCTGGTGCATAAAATGACCCCCGAAGACGACTAGTTTAGGAGATATAGCCATTTTAGTATTTTGATTTTTTTTTTCTGGTGCATAAAATGACCCCCGCATACCCCTAGTGTAGGAGATGTAACCGTTTTAGTATTTTGATTTTTTTTTTCTGGTGCATAAAATGACCCCCGAAGATCCCTAGTTTAGGAGATATAGCCATTTAACTGTTAATTTAAGTGTTTTGATTTTTTTTCTGGGGCAAATTACAATGCAGACGCCTAGTTTAGGAGATATAGCCATTTTAGTATTTTGATTTTTTTTTCTGGTGCATAAAATGACCCACGAAGATCCTTAGTGTTTGAGATATAGCCATTAAAGTGTTTTGATTTTTTTTCTGGGGCTAATTATTTTTTCTGGTGCATAACATGACCCCCGAAGATCCCGAGTTTAGGAGATATAGCCATTTAAGTGTTTTGATTTATTTTCCTGATGCAAATGACCCCCGCAGACGCCTAGTTTAGGAGATATAGCCATTTTAGTATTTTGATTTTTTTTTTCTGGTGCATAAAATGACCCCCGCATACACCTAGTGTAGGAGATGTAACCGTTTTAGTATTTTGATTTTTTTTTTCTGGTACATAAAATGACCCCCGAAGACGACTAGTTTAGGAGATATAGGCATTTTAGTATTTTGATTTTTTTTTTCTGGTGCATAAAATGACCCCCGCAGACCAGTAGTGTAGGAGATGTTGCCGTTTTATTATTTTGATTTTTTTTTCTGGTGCATAAAATGACCCCCGCAGACCACCAGTTTAGGAGATATAGCCATTTTAGTATTTGGAATTTTTTTTTTCTGGTGCATAAAATGACCCCCGAAGATCCCTAGTTTAGGAGATATAGCCATTTAAGTGTTTTGATTTATTTTTCTGATGCAAATGACCCCCGCAGACGCCTAGTTTAGGAGATATAGCCATTTTAGTATTTACAATTTTTTTTTTCTGGTACATAAAATGACCCCCGAAGACTACTAGTTTAGGCGATATAGCCATTTTAGTATTTTGATTTTTTTTTTCTGGTGCATAAAATGACCCCCGCAAACCCCTAGTGTAGGAGATGTAGCCGTTTTAGTATTTTGATTCTTTTTTTCTGGTGCATAAAATGACCCCCGAAGATCCCTAGTTTAGGAGATACATCCATTTAAGTGTTTTGAGTTTTTTTCTGGGGCAAATTACAATGCAGACGCCTAGTTTAGGAGATATAGCCATTTTAGTATTTTGGATTTTTGGTGCATAAAATAACCCCCGAAGACGACTAGCTTAGGAGATATAGCCATTTTAGTATTTTGATTTTTTTTTCTGGTGCATAAAATGATCCCCGAAGATCCCTAGTTTAGGAGATATAGCCATTTAAGTGTTTTGATTTTTTTTCTGGGGCAAAATACAATGCAGACGCCTAGTTTAGGAGATAGAGCCATTTTAGAATTTTGATTTTTTTTTCTGGTGCATAAAATGACCCCCGCAGACCCCTAGTTTACGAGATATAGCCATTTTAGTATTTTGAATTTTTGGTGCATAAAATAACCCCGAAGACGACTAGCTTAGGAGATATAGCCATTTTAGTATTTTGATTTTTTTTTTCTGGTGCATAAAATGACCCCCGAAGATCCCTAGTTTAGGAGATATAGCCATTTAAGTGTTTTGATTTTTTTTCTGGGGCAAAATACAATGCAGACGCCTAGTTTAGGAGATATAGCCATTTAAGTATTTTGAGTTTTTTTTTCTGGTGCATAAAATGACTCCCGCAGACGCCTTGTTCGGGAGATTTAGCCATTTTAGAATTTTGGATTTTTGGTGCTTAACATGATCCCCGCAGATGCATATAATTTAGGAGATAGAAACATTTTAGTATTTTGATTTTTTTTTCTGGTGCATAAAATGACCAACGAGGACCCCTGGTTTAGGAGATATAGCCATTTTAGTATTTTGGATTTTTGGTGCATAAAATAACCCCCGAAGACGACTAGCTTAGGAGATATAGCCATTTTAGTATTTTGTTTTTTTTTTCTGGTGCATAAAATGACCCCCGAAGATCCCTAGTTTAGGAGATACAGCCATTTAAGTGTTTTGATTTTTTTTTCTGGGGCAAATTACAATGCAGACGCCTAGTTTAGGAGATATAGCCATTTTAGTATTTTGATTTTTTTTTTCTGGGGCATAAAATGACCCACGAAGATCCCTAGTGTAGAAGATACAGCCATTTAAGAGTTTTGATTTTTTTTTCTGGGGCAAATTACAATGCAGACGCCTAGTTTAGGAGATATAGCCATTTTAGAATTGTGATTTTTTTTCTGGTGCATAAAATGACCCCCGCAGACCCCTAGTGTAGGAGATGTAGCCGTTTTAGTATTTTGATTTTTTTTTCTGGTGCATAAAATGACTCCCGCAGACGCCTTGTTCAGGAGATTTAGCCATTTTAGAATTTTAGATTTTTGGTGCTTAACATGATCCCCGCAGACGCACAGTTTATGAGAAAAACCATTTTAGTATTTTGATTTTTTTTTCTGGTGCATAAAATGACCCCCGAAGACGACTAGTTTAGGAGATATAGCCATTTTAGTATTTTGGATTTTTGGTGCATAAAATAACCCCCGAAGACGACTAGCTTAGGAGATATAGCCATTTTAGTATTTTGATTTTTTTTTCTGGTGCATAAAATGACCCCCGAAGACGACTAGTTTAGGAGATATAGCCATTTTAGTATTTTGATTTTTTTTTCTGGTGCATAAAATGACCCCCGCAGCCCCCTAGTATAGGAGATGTAGCCGTTTTAGTATTTAGATTTTTTTTTTCTGGTGCATAAAATGACTCCCGCAGACGCCTAGTTTAGGAGATATAGCTTTTAAGTGTTTTGATTTTTTTTTCTGGGGCAAATTACAACGCAGACGCCTAGTTTAGGAGATATAGCCATTTTAGTATTTTGATTTTTTTTCTGGTGCATAAAATGGCGTCCGCAGACGCCTTGTTTAGGAGATATAACCATTTTAGTATTTTGGATTTTTGGTGCATAAAATGACCCCCGCAGACGCCTAGTTTAGGAGATATAGCCGTTTTAGTATTTTGATTTTTTTTTCTCTTGCATAAAGTGGCGTCTGCAGACGCCTTGCTTAGGAGATATAGCCATTTTAGTATTTTGGATTTTTGGTGCACAATATGACCCCCGAAGACGACTAGTTTAGGAGATATAGCCATTTTAGTATTTTGATTTTTTTTTCTGGTGCATAAAATGACCCCCGAAGATCCCTAGTTTAGGAGATATAGCCATTTAAGTGTTTTGATTTTTTTTTCTGGGGCAAATTACAATGCAGACTCCTAGTTTAGGAGATAGAAATATTTCAGTATTTTGATTTTTTTTTCTGGTGCATAAAATGACCCCCGCAGACGCCTTGTTCAGGAGATTTAGCCATTTTAGTATTTTGGATTTTTGGTGCTTAACATGATCCCCGCAGACGCATAGTTTAGGAGATATAGCCATTTTAGTATTTGGAATTTTTTTTTTCTGGTGCATAAAATGACCCCCGAAGACGACTAGTTTAGGAGATATAGCCATTTTAGTATTTTGATTTTTTTTTTCTGGTGCATAAAATAACCCCCGCATACCCCTAGTGTAGGAGATGTAACCGTTTTAGTATTTTGATTTTTTTTTCTGGTGCATAAAATGACCCCCGAAGATTCTTAGTTTAGGAGATATAGCCATTTAAGTGTTATTTAAGTGTTTTGATTTTTTTTCTGGGGCAAATTACAATGCAGACGCCTAGTTTAGGAGATATAGCCATTTTAGTATTTTGATTTTTTTTTCTGGTGCATAAAATGACCCACGAAGATCCTTAGTGTAGGAGATATAGCCATTAAAGTGTTTTGATTTTTTTTCTGGGGCTAATTACAATGCAGACGCCTAGTTTAGGAGATAGAACCATTTTGGTATTTTGATTATTTTTTCTGATGCACAAAATGACCCCCGCAGACCCCTAGTTTAGGAGATATAGCCATTTTAATATTTGGAATGTTTTTTTCTGGTGCATAAAATGACCCCCGAAGATCCCTAGTTTAGGAGATATAGCCATTTAAGTGTTTTGATTTATTTTCCTGATGCAAATGACCCCCGCAGACGCCTAGTTTAGGAGATATAGCCATTTTAGTATTTAAAATTTTTTTTGTCTGGTGCATAAAATGACCCCCGAAGACGACTAGTTTAGGAGATATAGCCATTTTTGTATTTTGATTTTTTTTTTCTGGTGCATAAAATGACCCCCGCATACCCCTAGTGTAGGAGATGTAACCGTTTTAGTATTTTGATTTTTTTTTTCTGGTGCATAAAATGACCCCCGAAGATCCCTAGTTTAGGAGATATAGCCATTTAACTGTTAATTTAAGTGTTTTGATTTTTTTTCTGGGGCAAATTACAATGCAGACGCCTAGTTTAGGAGATAGAACCATTTTAGTATTTTGATTATTTTTTCTGATGCACAAAATGACCCCCGCAGACCCCTAGTTTAGGAGATATAGCCATTTTAGTATTTGGAATTTTTTTTTTCTGGTGCATAACATGACCCCCGAAGATCCCTAGTTTAGGAGATATAGCCATTTAAGTGTTTTGATTTATTTTCCTGATGCAAATGACCCCCGCAGACGCCTAGTTTAGGAGATATAGCCATTTTAGTATTTTGATTTTTTTTTTCTGGTGCATAAAATGACCCCCGAAGACGACTAGTTTAGGAGATATAGGCATTTTAGTATTTTGATTTTTTTTTTCTGGTGCATAAAATGACCCCCGCAGACCAGTAGTGTAGGAGATGTTGCCGTTTTATTATTTTGATTTTTTTTTCTGGTGCATAAAATGACCCCCGCAGACCCCCAGTTTAGGAGATATAGCCATTTTAGTATTTGGAATTTTTTTTTTCTGGTGCATAAAATGACCCCCGAAGATCCCTAGTTTAGGAGATATAGCCATTTAAGGGTTTTGATTTATTTTTCTGATGCAAATGACCCCCGCAGACGCCTAGTTTAGGAGATATAGCCATTTTAGTATTTACAATTTTTTTTTGTGGTACATAAAATGACCCCCGAACACGACTAGTTTAGGCGATATAGCCATTTTAGTATTTCGATTTTTTTTTTCTGGTGCATAAAATGACCCCCGCAAACCCCTAGTGTAGGAGATGTAGCCGTTTTAGTATTTTGATTTTTTTTTTCTGGTGCATAAAATGACCCCCGAAGATCCCTAGTTTAGGAGATACATCCATTTAAGTGTTTTGAGTTTTTTTCTGGGGCAAATTACAATGCAGACGCCTAGTTTAGGAGATATAGCCATTTTAGTATTTTGGATTTTTGGTGCATAAAATAACCCCCGAAGACGACTAGCTTAGGAGATATAGCCATTTTAGTATTTTGATTTTTTTTTCTGGTGCATAAAATGACCCCCGAAGATCCCTAGTTTAGGAGATATAGCCATTTAAGTGTTTCGATTTTTTTTCTGGGGCAAAATACAATGCAGACGCCTAGTTTAGGAGATAGAGCCATTTTAGAATTTTGATTTTTTTTTCTGGTGCATAAAATGACCCCCGCAGACCCCTAGTTTAGGAGATATAGCCATTTTAGTGTTTTGAATTTTTGGTGCATAAAATAACCCCGAAGACGACTAGCTTAGGAGATATAGCCATTTTAGTATTTTGATTTTTTTTTTCTGGTGCATAAAATGACCCCCGAAGATCCCTAGTTTAGGAGATATAGCCATTTAAGTGTTTTGATTTTTTTTCTGGGGCAAAATACAATGCAGACGCCTAGTTTAGGAGATATAGCCATTTAAGTATTTTGATTTTTTTTTTCTGGTGCATAGAATGACTCCCGCAGACGCCTTGTTCGGGAGATTTAGCCATTTTAGAATTTTGGATTTTTGGTGCTTAACATGATCCCCGCAGATGCATATAATTTAGGAGATAGAACCATTTTAGTATTTTGATTTTTTTTTCTGGTGCATAAAATGACCAACGAGGACCCCTAGTTTAGGAGATATAGCCATTTTAGTATTTTGGATTTTTGGTGCATAAAATAACCCCCGAAGACGACTAGCTTAGGAGATATAGCCATTTTAGTATTTTGTTTTTTTTTTCTGGTGCATAAAATGACCCCCGAAGATCCCTAGTTTAGGAGATATAGCCATTTAAGTGTTTTGATTTTTTTTTCTGGGGCAAATTACAATGCAGACGCCTAGTTTAGGAGATATAGCCATTTTAGTATTTTGATTTTTTTTTTCTGGGGCATAAAATGACCCACGAAGATCCCTAGTGTAGAAGATACAGCCATTTAAGAGTTTTGATTTTTTTATCTGGGGCAAATTACAATGCAGACGCCTACTTTAGGAGATATAGCCGTTTTAGTATTTTGATTTTTTTTTCTGGTGCATAAAATGGCGTCCGCAGACGCCTTGCTTAGGAGATATAGCCATTTTAGTATTTTGGATTTTTGGTGCATAAAATGACCACCGAAGACGACTAGTTTAGGAGATATAGCCATTTTAGTATTTTGATTTTTTTTTTCTGGTGCATAAAATGACCCCCGAAGATCCCTAGTGTAGGAGATATAGCCATTTAAGTGTTTTGATTTTTTTTTCTGGGGCAAATTACAATGCAGACGCCTACTTTAGGAGATATAGCCGTTTTAGTATTTTGATTTTTTTTTCTGGTGCATAAAATGGCGTCCGCAGACGCCTTGTTTAGGAGATATAGCCATTTTAGTATTTTGGGTTTTTGGTGCATAAAATGACCCCCGCAGACGCCTAGTTTAGGAGATATAGCCGTTTTAGTATTTTGATTTTTTTTTCTGGTGCATAAAATGGCGTCTGCAGACGCCTTGCTTAGGAGATATAGCCATTTTAGTATTTTGGATTTTTGGTGCATAAAATGACCCCCGAAGACGACTAGTTTAGGAGATATAGCCATTTTAGTATTTTGATTTTTTTTTTCTGGTGCATAAAATGACCCCCGCAGACCCCTAGTTTAGGAGATGTAGCCGTTTTAGTATTTTGATTTTTTTTTTCTGGTGCATAAAATGACCCACGCAGACCCCTAGTTGAGGAGATATAGCCATTTTAGTATTTTGGATTTTTGGTGCATAAAATAACCCCCGAAGGCGACTAGCTTAGGAGATGTAGCCATTTTAGTATTTTGATTTTTTTTTTCTGGTGCATAAAATGACCCCCGAAGATCCCTAGTTTAGGAGATATAGCCATTTAAGTGTTTTGATTTTTTTTCTGGGGCAAATTACAATGCAGACGCCTAGTTTAGGAGATAGAGCCATTTTAGTATTTTGAATTTTTTTTCTGGTGCATAAAATGACCCCCGCAGACGCCTACTTTAGGAGATATAGCCGTTTTAGTATTTTGATTTTTTTTTCTGGTGCATAAAATGGCGTCCGCAGACGCCTTGTTTAGGAGATATAGCCATTTTAGTATTTTGGATTTTTGGTGCATAAAATGACCCCCGCAGACGCCTAGTTTAGGAGATATGGCCGTTTTAGTATTTTGATTTTTTTTTCTGGTGCATGAAATGGCATCTGCAGACGCCTTGCTTAGGAGATATAGACAGTTTAGTATTTTGGATTTTTGGAGCATAAAATGACCCCCGAAGACGACTAGTTTAGGAGATATAGCCATTTTAGTATTTAGTTTTTCTTGTTTCTGGTGCATAAAATGACCCCCGAAGATCCCTAGTTTAGGAGATATAGCCATTTAAGTGTTTTAATTTTTTTTTCTGGGGCAAATTACAATGCAGACGCCTAGTTTAGGAGATATAGCCGTTTTAGTATTTTGATTTTTTTTTCTGGTGCATAAAATGACCCACGAAGATGCTTAGTGTAGGAGATATAGCCATTAAAGTGTTTTGATTTTTTTTTCTGGGGCTAATTACAATGCAGACGCCTAGTTTAGGAGATAGAACCATTTTAGTATTTTGATTTTTTTTTCTGGTGCATAAAATGACCCCCGCAGACCCCTAGTTTAGGAGATATAGCCATTTTAGTGTTTGGAATTTTTTTTTTCTTGTGCATAAAATGACCCCCGAAGATCCCTAGTTTGGGAGATATAGCCATTTAAGTGTTTTGATTTATTGTTCTGATGCAAATGAAAACCGCAGACGCCTAGTTTAGGAGATATAGCCATTTTAGTATTTAAAATTTTTTTTTCTGGTGCATAAAATGACCCCCGAAGACGACTAGTTTAGGAGATATAGCCATTTTAGTATTTTGTTTTTTTTTTCTGGTGCATAAAATGACCCCCGCAGACCCCTAGTTTAGGAGATGTAGCCGTTTTAGTATTTTGATTTTTTTTTCTGGTGCATAAAATGACTCCCGCAGACGCCTTGTTCAGGAGATTTAGCCATTTTAGAATTTTGGATTTTTGGTGCTTAACATGATCCCCGTAGACGCATAGTTTAGGAGATAGAACCATTTTAGTATTTTGATTTTTTTTTCTGGTGCATAAAATGACCCCCGAAGACCCCTAGTTTAGGAGATATAGCCATTTTAGTATTTTGGATTTTTGGTGCATAAAATGACCCCCGCAGACGCATAGTTTTGGAGATATAGCTATTTTAGTATTTTGGATTTTTGGTGCATAAAATGACCCCCGAAGACGACTAGCTTAGGAGATATAGCCATTTAAGTGTTTTGATTTTTTTTTCTGGGGCAAATTACAATGCAGACGCCTAGTTTAGGAGATAGAGCCATTTTAGTATTTTGAGTTTTTTTTCTGGTGCATAAAATGACCCCTGCAGACGCCTAGTTTAGGAGATATAGCCGTTTTAGTATTTTGATTTTTTTTTCTGGTGCATAAAATGGCGTCTGCAGACGCCTTGTTTAGGAGATATAGCCATTTTAGTATTTTGGATTTTTGGTGCATAAAATGACCCCCGCAGACGCCTAGTTTAGGAGATATAGCCGTTTTAGTATTTTGATTTTTTTTTCTGGTGCATAAAATGGCGTCGGCAGACGCCTTGCTTAGGAGATATAGCCATTTTAGTATTTTGGATTTTTGGTGCATAAAATGACCCCCGAAGACGACTAGCTTAGGAGATATAGCCATTTTAGTATTTTGAATTTTTTTTCTGGTGCATAAAATGACCCCCGCAGACGCCTAGTTTAGGAGATATAGCCGTTTTAGTATTTTGGATTTTTGGTGCATAAAATGAAACCCGCAGACGCCTAGTTTAGGAGGTATAGCCATTCTAGTATTTTGATTTTTTTTCTGGTGCATAAAATGACCCCCGAAGATCCGTGGTTTAGGAGATATAGCCATTTAAGTGTTTTGATTTTTTTTTCTGGGGCAAATTACAATGAAGACGCCTAGTTTAGGAGATAGAGCCATTTTAGTATTTTGAATTTTTTTTCTGGTGCATAAAATGACCCCTGCAGACGCCTAGTTTAGGAGATATAGCCGTTTTAGTATTTTGATTTTTTTTTCTGGTGCATAAAATGGCGTCCGCAGACGCCTTGTTTAGGAGATATAGCCATTTTAGTATTTTGGATTTTTGGTGCATAAAATGACCCACGAAGATCCCTAGTGTAGGAGATATAGCCATTTAAGTGTTTTGATTTTTTTTTCTGGGGCAAATTACAATGCAGACGCCTAGTTTAGGAGATAGAACCATTTTAGTATTTTGATTTTTTTTTTCTGGTGCATAAAATGACCCACGAAGATCCTTAGTGTAAGAGATATAGCCATTAAAGTGTTTTGATTTTTTTTCTGGGGCAAATTACAATGCAGACGCCTACTTTAGGAGATATAGCCGTTTTAGTATTTTGATTATTTTTCTGGTGCATAAAATGACCCTCGCAGACCCCTATTTTAGGAGATATAACCATTTTAGTATTTGGAATTTTTTTTTTCTTGTGCATAAAATGACCCCCGAAGATCCCTAGCTTGGGAGATATAGCCATTTAAGTGTTTTGATTTTTTTTTCTGGGGCAAATTACAATGCAGACGCCTACTTTAGGAGATATAGCCGTTTTAGTATTTTGATTATTTTTCTGGTGCATAAAATGACCCTCGCAGACCCCTAGTTTAGGAGATATAACCATTTTAGTATTTGGAATTTTTTTTTTCTTGTGCATAAAATGACCCCCGAAGATCCCTAGCTTGGGAGATATAGCCATTTAAGTGTTTTGATTTATTGTTCTGATGCAAATGAAAACCGCAGACGCCTAGTTTAGGAGATATAGCCGTTTTAGTATTTTGATTTTTTTTTCTGGTGCATAAAATGGCGCCCGCAGACGCCTTGCTTAGGAGATTTAGCCAATTTAGTATTTTGGATTTTTGGTGCATAAAATGACCCCCGAAGACGACTAGTTTAGGAGATATAGCCATTTTAGTATTTTGATTTTTTTTTTCTGGTGCATAAAATGACCCCCGAAGATCCCTAGTGTAGGAGATATAGCCATTTAAGTGTTTTGATTTTTTTTTCTGGGGCAAATTACAATGCAGACGCCTAGTTTAGGAGATAGAACCATTTTAGTATTTTGATTTTTTTTTTCTGGTGCATAAAATGACCCCCGCAGACGCATAGTTTAGGAGATATAGCTATTTTAGAGTTTTGGATTTTTGGTGCATAAAATAACCCCCGAAGACGACTAGCTTAGGAGATATAGCCATTTTAGTATTTTGGATTTTTGGTGCATAAAATGACCACCGAAGACGTCTAGTTTAGGAGATATAGCCATTTTAGTATTTTGATTTTTTTTTTCTGGTGCATAAAATGACCCCCGAAGATCCCTAGTGTAGGAGATATAGCCATTTAAGTGTTTTGATTTTTTTTTCTGGGGCAAATTACAATGCAGACGCCTACTTTAGGAGATATAGCCGTTTTAGTATTTTGATTATTTTTCTGGTGCATAAAATGACCCCCGCAGACCCCTAGTTTAGGAGATATAACCATTTTAGTATTTGGAATTTTTTTTTTCTTGTGCATAAAATGACCCCCGAAGATCCCTAGCTTGGGAGATATAGCCATTTAAGTGTTTTGATTTATTGTTCTGATGCAAATGAAAACCGCAGACGCCTAGTTTAGGAGATATAGCCATTTTAGTATTTAAAATTTTTTTTTCTGGTGCATGAAATGACCCCCGAAGACGACTAGTTTAGGAGATATGGCCATTTTAGTATTTTGTTTTTTTTTTCTGGTGCATAAAATGACCCCCGCAGACCCCTAGTTTAGGAGATGTAGCCGTTTTAGTATTTTGATTTTTTTTTCTGGTGCATAAAGTGACTCCCGCAGACGCCTTGTTCAGGAGATTTAGCTATTTTAGAATTTTGGATTTTCGGTGCTTAACATGATCCCCGCAGACGCATAGTTTAGGAGATATAGCTATTTTAGTATTTTGGATTTTTGGTGCATAAAATAACCCCCGAAGACGACTAGCTTAGGAGATATAGCCATTTTAGTATTTTGACTTTTTTTTTCTGGTGCTTAAAATGACCCCCGAAGATCCCTAGTTTAGGAGATATAGCCATTTAAGTGTTTTGATTTTTTTTCTGGGGCAAATTACAATGCGGACGCCTAGTTTAGGAGATAGAGCCATTTTAGTATTTTGAATTTTTTTTCTGGTGCATAAAATGACCCCCGCAGACCCCTAGTTTAGGAGATATTGCCATTTTAGTATTTTGGATTTTTGGTGCATAAAATGACCCCCGCAGACGCATAGTTTAGGAGATATAGCTATTTTAGTATTTTGGATTTTTGGTGCATAAAATAACCCCCGAAGACGACTAGCTTAGGAGATATAGCCATGTAAGTGTTTTGATTTTTTTTTCTGGGGCAAATTACAATGCAGACGCCTATTTTAGGAGATAGAGCCATTTTAGTATTTTGAGTTTTTTTTCTGGTGCATAAAATGACCCCTGCAGACGCCTAGTTTAGGAGATATAGCCGTTTTAGTATTTTGATTTTTTTTTCTGGTGCATAAAATGGCGTCCGCAGACGCCTTGCTTAGGAGATATAGCCATTTTAGTATTTTGGATTTTTGGTGCATAAAATGACCCCCGCAGACGCCTAGTTTAGGAGATATAGCCGTTTTAGTATTTTGATTTTTTTTTTCTGGTGCATAAAATGACCCCCGCAGACGCCGAGTTTAGGAGATATAGCCGTTTTAGTATTTTGGATTTTTGGTGCATAAAATGAAACCCGCAGACCTAGTTTAGGAGGTATAGCCATTCTAGTATTTTGATTTTTTTTCTGGTGCATAAAATGACCCCCGAAGATCCCTGGTTTAGGAGATATAGCCATTTAAGTGTTTTGATTTTTTTTTCTGGGGCAAATTACAATGAAGACGCCTAGTTTAGGAGATAGACCCATTTTAGTATTTTGAATTTTTTTTCTGGTGCATAAAATGACCCCTGCAGACGCCTAGTTTAGGAGATATAGCCGTTTTAGTATTTTGATTTTTTTTTCTGGTGCATAAAATGGCGTCCGCAGACGAATTGTTTAGGAGATATAGCCATTTTAGTATTTTGGATTTTTGGTGCATAAAATGACCCCCGCAGACGCCTAGTTTAGGAGATATAGCCGTTTTAGTATTTTGATTTTTTTTTTCTGGTGCATAAAATGACCCCCGAAGATCCCTAGTGTAGGAGATATAGCCATTTAAGTGTTTTGATTTTTTTTTTCTGGAGCAAATTACAATGCAGACGCCTAGTTTAGGAGATAGAACCATTTTAGTAGTTTGATTTTTTTTTTCTGGTGCATAAAATGACCCCCGCAGACGCATAGTTTAGGAGATATAGCTATTTTAGTGTTTTGGATTTTTGGTGCATAAAATAACCCCCGAAGACGTTTAGCTTAGGAGATATAGCCATTTTAGTATTTTGATTTTTTTTTTCTGGTGCATAAAATGATCCACGAAAATCCCTAGTGTAGGAGATATAGCCGTTTTAGTATTTCGATTTTTTTTTCTGGTGCATAATTTGACCCTCAGACGCCTAGCTTAGGAGATATAGCCATTTTAGTTATTTGGATTTTTGGTGCATAAAATAAAATCCCGAATACGACTGGTTTAGGAGATATAGCCATTTTAGTATTTTGAATTTTTTTTCTGGTGCATAAAATGACACCCGCAGACGCCTAGTTTAGGAGATATAGCCATTTTAGTATTTTGGATTTTTGGTGCATAAAATGATCCCCGAAGACGACTAGTTTAGGAGATATATCCGTTTTAGTATTTTGATTTTTTTTTTCTGGTGCATAAAATATCCCCCGCACACCCCTAGTTAAGGAGATATAGCCGTTTTAGTATTTAGATTTTTTTTTGTGGTGCATAATTTGACCTCCGCGTACGCCTGGTTGAGGAGATTTAGCCATTTAAGTATTTTGGGTATTTGGTGCATAAAATGACCTCCGCAGACGCCTAGTTCTGGAGATATAGCCATTTTAGTATTTTGAATTTTTTTTTCTGAGGCATAAAATGACACCTGCAGACGCCTAGTTTAGGAGATATAGCCATTTTAGTTATATGGATTTTTGGCGCATAAAATGGCCCCCGTAGACGACTTGTTTAGGAGATGTAGCCATTTTAGTATTTTGAATTTTTTTTTCTGGTGCATAAAATGACCCACGAAGATCCCTAGTGTAGGAGATATAGCCATTTAAGTGATTTGATTTTTTTTTCTGGGGCAAATTACAATGCAGACGCCTAGTTTAGGAGATATAGCCACTTTAGTATTTTGATTTTTTTTTCTGGTCCATAAAATGACCCCCGCAGACCCCCAGTTTAGGAGATATAGCCATTTTAGAATTTTGGATTTTTGGTGCATAAAATGACCCCCGTAGGCGCATAGTTTAGGAGATATAGCCATTTTAGTATTTTGGATTTTTGGTGCATAAAATGACCCCCGAATACGACTAGTTTAGGAGATACAGCCATTTTAGTATTTTGGTTTTTTTTTTTATGGTGCATAAAATAACCCCCGAAGATCCCTAGCTTAGGAGATATAGCCATTTAAGTGTTTTGATTTTTTTTTCTGGGGCTAATTACAATGCAGACGCCTAGCTTAGGAGATAGAACCTTTTTAGTATTTTGATTTTTTTTTCTGGGGCATAAAATGACCCCCGCAGACCCCTCGTTTAGGAGATATAGCTATTTTAGTATTTTGGATTTTTGGTGCATAAAATGACCCCCGTAGACGCATAGTTTAGGAGATATAACCATTTTAGTATTTTGGATTTTTGGTGCATAAAATGACCCCCGAATACGACTAGTTTAGGAGATATAGCCATTTTAGTATTTTGATTTTTTTTTTCTGGTGCATAAATTGACCCCCGCACACCCCTAGTTTAGGTGATATAGCCGTTTTAGTATTTAGATTTTTTTTTTCTGGTGCATAATTTGACCCCCGCGTACGCCTGGTTTAGGAGATTTAGCCATTTATGTATTTTGGATTTTTGGTGCATAAATGACCTCCGCAGACGCCTAGTTCAGGAGATATAGCCATTGTAGTATTTTGATTTTTTTTTTTCTGGTGCATAAAATGACACCCGCAGACCCCTAGTTTAGGAGATATAGCCGTTTTAGTATTTCGATTTTTTTTTCTGGTGCATAATTTGACCCCCGCGTACGCCTGGTTTAGGAGATTTAGCCATTTATGTATTTTGGATTTTTGGTGCATAAAATGACCTCCGCAGACGCCTAGTTCAGGAGATATAGCCATTTTAGTATTTTGAGTTTTTTTTTTTCTGGTGCATAAAATGACACCCGCAGACCCCTAGTTTAGGAGATATAGCCGTTTTAGTATTTCGATTTTTTTTTCTTGTGCATAATTTGACCCCGCAGACGCCAACTTTAGGAGATATAGGCATTTTAGTTATTTTGATTTTTGGTGCATAATATGACCCCCGCGGACGCATAGTTTAGGAGATGTAGCCATTTTAGTATTTTGATTTTTGTTTTCTGGTGCATAAAATGACTCCCGAAGATCCCTAGTTTACGAGATATAGCCATTTAAGTGTTCTGATTTTTTTTTCTGGGGCAAATTACAATGCAGACGCCTAGTTTAGGAGATAGAGCCATTTTAGTATTTTGAATTTTTTTTCTGGTGCATAAAATTACCTTTGCAGACGCCTAGTTTAGGAGATATAGCCATTTTAGTGTTTTGGATTTTTGGTGCATAAAATGACCCCCGAAGACGACTAGTTTAGGAGATATATCCGTTTTAGTATTTTGATTTTTTTTTCTTGTGCATAAAATAACCCCCGCACACCCCTAGATAAGGAGAAATAGCCGTTTTAGTATTTAGATTTTTTTTCTGGTGCATAATTTGACCCCCGCGTACGCCTGGTTTAGGAGATTTAGCCATTTAAGTATTTTGGATATTTGGTGCATAAAATGACCCCCGCAGAAGACTTGTTTAGGAGATTTAGCCATTTTAGTATTTAGAATTTTTTTTTCTGGGGCATAAAATGACCCCCGCAGACACCTAGTTTAGGAGATATAACAGTTTTTGTGTTTTGAATTTTTTTTTTCTGGTGCATAAATGACCCCCGCAGACGCCTTATTTAGGAGATATAACCAATTTAGTATTTAGATTTTTTTTTTCTGGTGCAAAATTTGACCCCGCAGACGCCTAGTTTAGGAGATATAGCCATTTTAGTTATTTGGATTTTTGGTGCACAAAATGACCCCCGCAGAGGTATAGTTTAGGAGATATAGCCATTTTAGTATTTTGGATTTTTGGTGCATAAAATGCCGCCGAAGACGACTAGTTTAGGAGATATAGCCATTTTAGTATTTTGAATTTTTTTTTCTGGGGCATAAAATGACTCCCGCGGACGACTAGTTTAGGAGATATAGCCATTTTAGTATTTAGATTTTTTTTTCTGGTGCATAATTTGACAACGGCGTACGCCTAGTTTAGGAGATATAGCCATTTAAGTATTTTGGATTTTTGGTGCATAAAATGACCGCCGCAGACGCCTAGTTCAGGAGATATAGCCACTTTAGTATTTTGAATTTTTTCTTCTGTGGCATAAAATGACACCCGCAGACACCTAGTTTAGGAGATATAGCCATTTTAGTTATTTGGATTTTTGGTGCATAAAATGACCCCCGCAGACGCATAGTTTAGTAGATATAGCTATTTTAGTATTTTGGATTTTTGGTGCATAAAATAACCCCCGAAGACGACTAGCTTTGGAGATATAGCCATTTTGGTATTTTGATTTTTTTTTTCTGGTGCATAAAATGACCCCCGCAGACATCGTCAGCCATATCATATCGATACCGAGAATATATTGAACGCCCCTC
This sequence comes from Volucella zonaria, assembly GCA_963966105.1. Taxonomy (NCBI): domain Eukaryota; kingdom Metazoa; phylum Arthropoda; class Insecta; order Diptera; family Syrphidae; genus Volucella; species Volucella zonaria. The sequence continues at coordinate 1,100,765 of CAWYQB010000254.1, read as the reverse complement.
GTATGAGAAAAAAAATCGAAAATTTTTCTAAGTCCCAAAAATGAAAAATCAACTGAAAAATTTAATTCTCATAATAAATAAAGAAAAGTTGAAAGAAAAATGAAAAATCAACTGAAAAATTAAATTTTCATAATAAATAAAGAAAAATTGAAAGAAAAATTTCGATATTTTTTTCAAAGTCAGAAATAGTTAGAAATATAAAAAAATCAATTGGAAAAAATATATATATGATTTTTTAGGTGAAATTCATTTGAAATAAAGACTTTTCAATGAAACTGAGGTGTATGTGAAAAATTTTTTTTCTTGAAAATTTCGAAAATTTTTCTAAGTCCCGCTAGAATGCCATTTCTTCTACCGTGAGCATCGAACTTGTCGAGTTGTAGAGGCTGAGTAGGGTCAATGACTCTCGAGAAGAAATTCTCCAGACGAGTCCTGAAACCAAAGGATGCTCCCCCCCCCCCCTCCCCAACTCCCAAAGCACTCCATCATTCCCCTGGGCTGGATCAAGGTGTTATACGACCCGTGCCGAAGATCAACCTGGCTGAGGGCCCAGTATCTCCAAAAATAGCTCAGTCGCAAACGGAGTATCCGGATACCTGGCGACCTCCGGATTAGCTAGCCTTATCTGTATATGGCGGATCTCTGTACAGATGGACATCCCTTTCTCCGCTACTCGTGGGACTATTATGGACAATAACCTGAAAACAAAAACCGAGGCCGGTACTCCTCAATTACCGGGCGGTGGAACGGTGACTACACCGACTACCGGCAAGGCTCCTGCATTGCCGAGAGGAGGCAAAACTGTGGCAGGCCATGGTGCGCCATCCTCTAAAGGCAAAAGGAACAAGCCAAATAAAAAGAATTCAGGAAGTGTTAAGACTGTGGCAGGCCATGGTCCTATCACCTCCTCCACCCCTAGCAGCAGCAAGTTTGTGGCAGGCCACGGACTTGTCGCGGCTACCAAAACTCCTTCAGGGAGTGTTAGGACTGTGGCAAGCCACGGTCCTATCACTTCGTCCGCCCCTAGCAGCAGCAAGTTTGTGGCAGGCCACGGACTTGTCGCTGCTACCAAAACTCCTTTGGGGAGTGTTAAGACTGTGGCAAGCCATGGTCCTATCACTTCCCCCGCCCCCAGCAGCAGCAAGTTTGTGGCAGGCCACGGACTTGTTGCTGCTACCAAAACTCCTCCCTCCAAAGAGGAATCTGGAGCTCAGCCGCATCGGCAAGCTCCATCTAAGGCGCTATACATAAGACGCCGAAATGCTTCACGCATTATCAAAACCTTCGGATCCATTCCGGAGGTGGAGAGAAGTGCGGAAATAAAGAGCAAGGTTGAGTGGGCTAAAAACATCCTAAAAGATGGATTTCCCACTGCTTCCATTGCTCACAAAATGTCAAAAGACTCCTCTAAGCGTCAGAGATCGTTGGAGGAAACCGTATCGGTTTCCAAGAGGCCCAGAATTCAGTTCAGTTCCACATCCAACAGCAGATCTCTGAAGTCCTATAACGAAGTCCTAAAGGACGCATTGGTGATCGCGGTGATCGATAGAAGCGATACCGACGGTTCCATTACACCGGAACGGTGGCAATTGGTCAAGTTGAAGCTCTCCAGCAACTTCTTGGCCATCATGCGGGAGAACCCAGGACCACCTCCTATCACAAGCGACGCTGGCTGGCACCAAGGCCATGTCAAGCTCATCGCTTGCTCCGACCAGAGATCTCTCGATCTCTTCACCAAGGCCATCGATGGTTTAGGAGAGGTTTGGCCAGGTGCAAAACTCGAGGTCGTATCTAAGGAAGACATTCCTAGTAGACCTCGAACTCGTACCTGGATTCCAGCCGAACCCTCCTCTCCAGAAAATATCCTGGAAATCATCCGGCTCAGCAACCCGACTCTTCCGACTCATGACTGGAAAGTCGCGAAACTGGAGGAACTAAGGGGTTCTTATAGATGCGCGTTAATTGTGATCAATAAGGAATCCCTTAATCCTCTGGCGCAGACGAAAGGCATGATTCGGTTTGGATTCGAGTCCATTCATTTAAGGGTGTACAAAAAGGATGAGTTGGATGCTGATAAGCAACCTCCTCCTCCTTTAACACCTGACATCACAACCGTGGATCTTGGAGCATCGATATCCTTTCCAGAATTGGATAGCGATGACTCCAATCTGTCCGAGGTGACTACAAAGCCGTCGGTCTCCGATTCTGACACATTGTCGGAAATGGAAACCGATGGCGAAGCAAATAGAGGTTCTACACGATCAGAGATTGAAGATGAGCTCTTGGGCACATCTTCAGAATCGGAGGACCTCAACAACACCGTGGTGGAGGCGACTCTGGAAGACTGTAGCAATGATACGGTTTCTCCAGATTAATCTCCACCACTCAAAAAAGGCTTCGGCCACACTCATTCTGCGTCTTTCCAAAAGCGCAGAAGACATTATTCTAATCCAGGAACCATGGATTGCAGAAGGCGTGGTTCGTGGACTTAGGACACCCTCATACGTTCCGCTCTATACAAGAGACAAAGGTAAGATTAGAACTTGTATATTAGTGAAACGTAGCCTTAATGTGTTTCTACTTCCCAACCTCAGTGACCCCGACCTAACCGTTGCCAGATTAGAAACTGCCAAAGGCTCATACTGGCTGGCATCGGCTTACCTTGGCCACGACCAAGTGGGCCCTCTCCCTGGTGATAACCTAGAAAGGGTGGCACTGGAAGCGGGAAGGCAAAAAGCTGGCCTCATAATCGGATGCGACGCCAACGCACATCATACGGTATGGGGCAGTACCGACATCAATGATAGAGGTGAGTCACTTTTAGACTATATTTTAAGTACTAACCTCTTAATTTGCAATATTGGCAATGAGCCCACTTTCATAACAAAAAACCGACAAGAAGTTTTAGATATTACTCTTGTCTCCGACAGCATCACCCAAAGGCTAACAAACTGGATGGTATCGTCTGAACACTCCTTTTCGGACCATAGGTACATCCAATTCAGTCTGAGTGATGCTCCCCCTCGCCAACCAACTTTCCGGAACTACCGGAAAACTGATTGGACAAAATATAGAGGAATCCTATCGGAAACGATATCCTCCAAACTATCAAGTCCCCCGCGTGACACCAATGAGCTCGACATGAAAGTCAGGGAATTTACTCTGACTCTCAATAAGGCTATAGCCGCTTCCTGCCCTCTTATTCAACCAAGAGGCAAGAAAAAGCCACACTGGTGGACATCGGCACTAGGACTGCTCAGAAACACATGCAGAAAACTTTTCAACGCAGCAAAAAGCACAAGAAAAGTGACCGACTGGGACTCATATAAAGAATCCCTCAAATTATACAAAAAAGAACTGAGGAAGGCAAAGCGACAATCCTGGAGGTCATTCTGTGACAAAATTACAGAAACCTCTGAGGCTTCGCGGCTAAGAAAAATCCTCTCCACAAATCCTATGATGCCCAGCTGTTTGAAAAAAACCGATGGCTCTTGGACAACCTCAAGTGATGAATCACTCAACCTGCTTCTGGACACCCACTTTCCAGGTAGCTCCCAACTCGCGGCCAGTAGCAGCCCAAACAAGCCTACTGCAACCGTGACCAAAATTCATAGTCTGATTACGAGAGACAAACTGCTCTGGGCGCTACATAGCTTCAAACCATACAAGTCTGCTGGTCCGGACGGTATTATACCTGCCGAGCTACAGAGATCCTCAGATATTATTCTACCAGTGTTGGAAAATATTATGAGGAGCTGTGTAGAACTTATCCACATTCCACTGTTATGGAGAGAAGTCAATGTAGTATTCATTCCCAAAGCTGGAAAATGTTCTCATGTGGTCCCAAAGGACCTCAGACCCATAAGTCTATCGTCATTCCTTCTGAAAACTTTAGAACGACTGATTGATATCCATATTCGAGCTAAAGTTGATCCAAGACTTCTGTCTACGGCTCAACATGCCTACTGTAAAGGAAAGTCGGTGGAAACGGCTTTGCACTCTCTGACTAGCCACATCGAACGATCCCTACAATATAAGGAGTACACAATGGTTGCTTTCCTGGACATAGAGGGCGCCTTTAACAACGTCAACACATCCGCAATCACGACTGCGTTGTCAACTCTGCAGGTAGACGACTCACTTGGGGAGCTGATTAATCTAATGCTAACAAGCAGGATAATCAACTCCAAACTGGGTGAGACTTCTGCTAAAAGATATGTCAGCAGGGGTACGCCGCAAGGCGGTGTCCTCTCCCCCCTTCTTTGGAACTTAGTGGTTAACGAACTACTGATATACCTGGAAGAGGGTGGTAGCAGAGTGATTGCCTATGCGGATGACGTTGCCATAGCCGTCTCAGGAAAACATTTAAATACCATTAAAGAACTCCTCCAAGTAAATCTTAACAGATTAACCTGCTGGGCAGATCGCTGTGGATTGGGAATAAACCCCCATAAAACTGATCTTGTCCTCTTTTCTAGGAAATATAAAATTCCAATCATAGACCCTCCTTCAATAAACGGTACCAGTTTAGCTTTCTCCGATACAGCAAAATATCTGGGTCTCATTTTTGACAGGAAACTAAACTGGAAACCTAACATTCAAGAAAGAGTCAATAAAGCTACAATAGCTTTATTCTCCTGCAAGAAAGCCATTGGGAACAAATGGGGCCTTCGACCTCGCATAACCCACTGGCTATACATCTCGGTCATAAGACCGATACTCACTTACGGGGTGGTTGTCTGGTGGACGGCCTTGGAAAATGCAGTCAACTGCATTAAATTAAGCAGAGTCCAAAGAACAGCATGTCTATGCACAAGCGGAGCCTTGCGGTCTACCCCCTCTGCGGCATTAGATATTCTGCTTCACTTGACACCCCTCGACATTTTTAGCAAGCAAGTAGCTGCGACTGCAGCTATTCGCCTTAAAGCGACTAAACAGTGGACAAATAATTCATTTGGCCACGCCAACATTCTTAATACATTAGGAATCCTCACAGAGAACACCGATTACACCATACCTGAACTTTGGTTTGACAAAAACTTCCATGTAAGCTTCCCCTCTAGATCATTCTGGGAGGAGGATGCTTTCATGGAGGACAAGTCAATCCATCTCTACACAGATGGATCTAAAACCGACAGCGGAGTTGGCGGCGGTGTTTTCTCAGATAAGCTTAACCTAAGCCTCTCTTTCCGCCTTCCAAATCACTGTAGCGTGTTCCAGGCGGAAATTTTGGCGATTAAAGAAGCTCTGTCCTGGCTGAAGAAAAACGTGATATCTGCAAAGGATATCCGCATATTTTCGGATAGTCAGGCCGCCATCAAGTCCCTGGACTCGGTCTCATTGTGTTCTAAAACTGCCCTTGAATGCCGATCATCTCTCATGGAGATGGCAGAGCAGTTCAACATTCACCTCTGTTGGGTGCCGGGCCACAGAGACATTCCAGGGAACTGCAGAGCCGATGAACTCGCCAAAATTGGAACCACTCTACCTATCCTACCAGACAAAGGTAGTATAGGTATACCAATCGCTACGTGCAAACTAACACTAAAGCTAGATGCCAATAAAAGAACGGACCTTAGGTGGACTGCTGGACAAACATGTCTAGCGACAAAACAGATCTGGCCAAAGCTGGATCTGAGTCGATCTAAGTGTCTGATCCTCTTAGAAAGGAAACATCTCAGCGCCATAATAGGTGTCATTACCGGACACTGCCTCATAGGCAAGCACGCAAGAAGGCTTGGCGCTTTTACTAACGATTTTTGTAGAAGCTGCATGGACGAGGAAGAGGAGGAGACAATCCCCCACCTACTCTGCACATGCCCAGCTCTCTCTCAGAGAAGGAAGCTTCACCTAGGAGCTTTCTTCTACAACGACCTAAACGATCTAGAAAAAATAGACGTTAACAGTCTCCTACGCTTTATTAAAAGCTCAAACTGGTTCCAGTAGTAAGAAGATCATAGATCCACGTGGCATCACAATGGGCCAATAGGCCTAAGTGGGTTGGTATTTCCAACAGCCACTCTTACCTAACCTAACCCTAGAATGCCATTTGCTGTTTGTGTGTTTAAAAGGTATATTATGAGAAGTGTGAAAATGAACAATCCCATAGAAAGTCAGAATATACGAGGGGCGTTCAAGATATTCTGGGTATCGGGGTGAAGCTGTGGTTGCATATATAAATTGACTTATTTATCAAGTAACACTATTATTTTAGTGCATTCATGTAAAATTTCATATAAATGTGATTATTAATTCGCGTTTTATCTCTAGTTAAACAGAATCATAATGGCAACTGAGGCGATGATGGTGAAAATTGAGCATCGCGCTGTAATTAAATTTCTCACTAAGCAAGGAAAAAGTCAAAAAACTATTCATGAAGAGATGGTGGCTGTTTACCAGGGTTCCGCACCTTCATTATCAACTGTGCAAAAGTGGTCAAGTGAGTTCAAGAGAGGCAGAGAGAGCATTGAGGACGACCCCCGCTCCGGCGCCCCGGCTACTGCTTGTACGGGAGAAAGCATCAAAGAAGTCGAAAAACTTGTTCTTGAGGATGCCCGAATAAAGGTGAAAATGATGGCAGAGATCACCAAGCTTTCAATTGGTACCATTCACATCATTCTTCATGACCATCTTAACCTTTCAAAGGTCAGTGCAAGGTGGGTGCCACGAATGCTCACAGCGCCTCAGATAAAAAGTGAGAATCGCATGCTGTAGAGAGCTTTTGGAGATGTGTAGTGAGAACGCGGACGGTGTTATGGATCGAATTGTTACTGGGGACAAAACATGGGTCCACCACTATGACCCTGAAAGCAAACAAGAGTCCATGCAGTGGCATAAAAAAGGAACAGACCCCCCGAAGAAGTTCAAAGTCACTCCGTCTGCCCGAAAGCTCATGGCCACAGTTTTTTGGGACTCAAAGGGAATCTTGCTCATTGAGTACAAAAAAAAAGGTGAAACCATCAACGCCACATCCTACGCTTCCACTTTGCATAATTTGCGGGAGGAAATTAAAAAGAAAAGACGGGGTAAACTCGCAGCGGGTGTGTTGCTTCTTCATGACAACGCTCCTGTTCACACGGCGCGAGTTTCCAAGGCTGCTGCGCGAGATTGTGGTTTCGAAGAAATCCAACACCCACCCTATAGTCCAGACCTTGCCCCTAGTGATTATTTCCTGTTTCCGGATTTGAAAAAATGTCTTCGTGGAAAAAGATTTTCGGATGATGAAGAACTCAAGTCGGTATTTTGCAGAGAAAGAGGAAATTTATTATTTTGAGGGTTTAAAAAAGCTTATCTCAAGATGTAACAAATGCATTGATGTTAGGGGAGATCATATTGAAAAATAAAAACAATTTAAATTGAATTCGCATTTTCCTTCATATCGATACCGAGAATATATTGAACGCCCCTCGTATGAGAAAAAAAATCGAAAATTTTTCTAAGCCCCAAAAATGAAAAATCAAATGAAAAATTTAATTCTCATAATAAATAAAGAAAAGTTGAAAGAAAAATGAAAAATCAACTGAAAAATTAAATTTTCATAATAAATAAAGAAAAATTGAAAGAAAAATTTCGATATTTTTTTCAAAGTCAGAAATAGTTAGAAATATAAAAAAAATCAATTGGAAAAAATATATATATGATTTTTAAGTGAAATTCATTTGAAATAGAGACTTCTCAATGAAACTGAGATGTATGTGAAAAATTTTTTTTCTTGAAAATTTCGAAAATTTTTCTAAGTCCCGCTATAATGCCATTTGCTGTTTGTGTGTTTAAAAGGTATATTATGAGAAGTGTGAAAATGAACAATCCCATAGAAAGTCAGAATATACGAGGGGCGTTCAAGATATTCTGGGTATCGGGGTGAAGCTGTGGTTGCATATATAAATTGACTTATTTATCAAGTAACACTATTATTTTAGTGCATTCATGTAAAATTTCATATAAATGTGATTATTAATTCGCGTTTTATCTCTAGTTAAACAGAATCATAATGGCAACTGAGGCGATGATGGTGAAAATTGAGCATCGCGCTGTAATTAAATTTCTCACTAAGCAAGGAAAAAGTCGAAAAACTATTCATGAAGAGATGGTGGCTGTTTACCGGGGTTCCGCACCTTCATTATCAACTGTGCAAAAGTGGTCAAGTGAGTTCAAGAGAGGCAGAGAGAGCATTGAGGACGACTTCCGCTCCGGCGCCCCGGCTACTGCTTGTACGGGAGAAAGCATCAAAGAAGTCGAAAAACTTGTTCTTGAGGATGCCCGAATAAAGGTGAAAATGATGGCAGAGATCACCAAGCTTTCAATTGGTACCATTCACACCACTCTTCATGACCATCTTAACCTTTCAAAGGTCAGTGCAAGGTGGGTGCCACGAATGCTCACAGCGCCTCAGATAAAAATTTTGGAGATGTGTAGTGAGAACGCGGACGGTGTTATGGATCGAATTGTTACTGGGGACGAAACATGGGTCCACCACTATGACCCTGAAAGCAAACAAGAGTCCATGCAGTGGCATAAAAAAGGAACAGACCCCCCGAAGAAGTTCAAAGTCACTCCGTCTGCCCGAAAGCTCTTGGCCACAGTTTTTTGGGACTCAAAGGGAATCTTGCTCATTGAGTACAAAAAAAAAGGTGAAACCATCAACGCCACATCCTACGCTTCCACTTTGCATAATTTGCGGGAGGAAATTAAAAAGAAAAGACGGGGTAAACTCGCAGCGGGTGTGTTGCTTCTTCATGACAACGCTCCTGTTCACACGGCGCGAGTTTCCAAGGCTGCTGCGCGAGATTGTGGTTTCGAAGAAATCCAACACCCACCCTATAGTCCAGACCTTGCCCCTAGTGATTATTTCCTGTTTCCGGATTTGAAAAAATGTCTTCGTGGAAAAAGATTTTCGGATGATGAAGAACTCAAGTCGGTATTTTGCAGAGAAAGAGGAAATTTATTATTTTGAGGGTTCAAGAAAGCTTATCTCAAGATGTAACAAATGCATTGATGTTAGGGGAGATCATATTGAAAAATAAAAACAATTTAAATTGAATTCGCATTTTCCTTCATATCGATACCGAGAATATATTGAACGCCCCTCGTATGAGAAAAAAAATCGAAAATTTTTCTAAGTCCCAAAAATGAAAAATCAACTGAAAAATTTAATTCTCATAATAAATAAAGAAAAGTTGAAAGAAAAATGAAAAATCAACTGAAAAATTAAATTTTCATAATAAATAAAGAAAAATTGAAAGAAAAATTTCGATATTTTTTTCAAAGTCAGAAATAGTTAGAAATATAAAAAAATCAATTGGAAAAAATATATATATGATTTTTAAGTGAAATTCATTTGAAATAGAGACTTCTCAATGAAACTGAGGTGTATGTGAAAAATTTTTTTTCTTGAAAATTTCGATATTTTTTTCAAAGTCAGAAATAGTTAGAAATATAAAAAAATCAATTGGAAAAAATATATATATGATTTTTAAGTGAAATTCATTTGAAATAGAGACTTCTCAATGAAACTGAGGTGTATGTGAAAAATTTTTTTTCTTGAAAATTTCGAAAATTTTTCTAAGTCCCGCTATAATGCCATTTGCTGTTTATGTGTTTAAAAGGTATATTATGAGAAGTGTGAAAATGAACAATCCCATAGAAAGTCAGAATATACGAGGGGCGTTCAAGATATTCTCGGTATCGGGGTGAAGCTGTGGTTGCATATATAAATTGACTTATTTATCAAGTAACACTATTATTTTAGTGCATTCATGTAAAATTTCATATAAATGTGATTATTAATTCGCGTTTTATCTCTAGTTAAACAGAATCATAATGGCAACTGAGGCGATGATGGTGAAAATTGAGCATCGCGCTGTAATTAAATTTCTCACTAACCTTTCAAAGGTCAGTGCAAGGTGGGTGCCACGAATGCTCACAGCGCCTCAGATAAAAATTTTGGAGATGTGTAGTGAGAACGCGGACGGTGTTATGGATCGAATTGTTACTGGGGACGAAACATGGGTCCACCACTATGACCCTGAAAGCAAACAAGAGTCCATGCAGTGGCATAAAAAAGGAACAGACCCCCCGAAGAAGTTCAAAGTCACTCCGTCTGCCCGAAAGCTCTTGGCCACAGTTTTTTGGGACTCAAAGGGAATCTTGCTCATTGAGTACAAAAAAAAAGGTGAAACCATCAACGCCACATCCTACGCTTCCACTTTGCATAATTTGCGGGAGGAAATTAAAAAGAAAAGACGGGGTAAACTCGCAGCGGGTGTGTTGCCTCTTCATGACAACGCTCCTGTTCCCACGGCGCGAGTTTCCAAGGCTGCTGCGCGAGATTGTGGTTTCGAAGAAATCCAACACCCACCCTATAGTCCAGACCTTGCCCCTAGTGATTATTTCCTGTTTCCGGATTTGAAAAAATGTCTTCGTGGAAAAAGATTTTCGGATGATGAAGAACTCAAGTCGGTATTTTGCAGAGAAAGAGGAAATTTATTATTTTGAGGGTTTAAAAAAGCTTATCTCAAGATGTAACAAATGCATTGATGTTAGGGGAGATCATATTGAAAAATAAAAACAATTTAAATTGAATTCGCATTTTCCTTCATATCGATACCGAGAATATATTGAACGCCCCTCGTATGAGAAAAAAAATCGAAAATTTTTCTAAGTCCCAAAAATGAAAAATCAACTGAAAAATTTAATTCTCATAATAAATAAAGAAAAGTTGAAAGAAAAATGAAAAATCAACTGAAAAATTAAATTTTCATAATAAATAAAGAAAAATTGAAAGAAAAATTTCGATATTTTTTTCAAAGTCAGAAATAGTTAGAAATATAAAAAAATCAATTGGAAAAAATATATATATGATTTTTAAGTGAAATTCATTTGAAATAGAGACTTCTCAATGAAACTGAGATGTATGTGAAAAATTTTTTTCTTGAAAATTTCGAAAATTTTTCTAAGTCCCGCTATAATGCCATTTGCTGTTTGTGTGTTTAAAAGGTATATTATGAGAAGTGTGAAAATGAACAATCCCATAGAAAGTCAGAATATACGAGGGGCGTTCAAGATATTCTGGGTATCGGGGTGAAGCTGTGGTTGCATATATAAATTGACTTATTTATCAAGTAACACTATTATTTTAGTGCATTCATGTAAAATTTCATATAAATGTGATTATTAATTCGCGTTTTATCTCTAGTTAAACAGAATCATAATGGCAACTGAGGCGATGATGGTGAAAATTAAGCATCGCGCTGTAATTAAATTTCTCACTAAGCAAGGAAAAAGTCGAAAAACTATTCATGAAGAGATGGTGGCTGTTTACCGGGGTTCCGCACCTTCATTATCAACTGTGCAAAAGTGGTCAAGTGAGTTCAAGAGAGGCAGAGAGAGCATTGAGGACGACTCCCGCTCCGGCGCCCCGGCTACTGCTTGTACGGGAGAAAGCATCAAAGAAGTCGAAAAACTTGTTCTTGAGGATGCCCGAATAAAGGTGAAAATGATGGCAGAGATCACCAAGCTTTCAATTGGTACCATTCACACCACTCTTCATGACCATCTTAACCTTTCAAAGGTCAGTGCAAGGTGGGTGCCACGAATGCTCACAGCGCCTCAGATAAAAAGTGAGAATCGCATGCTGTAGAGAGCTTTTGGAGATGTGTAGTGAGAACGCGGACGGTGTTATGGATCGAATTGTTACTGGGGACGAAACATGGGTCCACCAATATGACCCTGAAAGCAAACAAGAGTCCATGCAGTGGCATAAAAAAGGAACAGACCCCCCGAAGAAGTTCAAAGTCACTCCGTCTGCCCGTCTGCTCATGGCCACAGTTTTTTGGGACTCAAAGGGAATCTTGCTCATTGAGTACAAAAAAAAAGGTGAAACCATCAACGCCACATCCTACGCTTCCACTTTGCATAATTTGCGGGAGGAAATTAAAAAGAAAAGACGGGGTAAACTCGCAGCGGGTGTGTTGCTTCTTCATGACAACGCTCCTGTTCACACGGCGCGAGTTTCCAAGGCTGCTGCGCGAGATTGTGGTTTCGAAGAAATCCAACACCCACCCTATAGTCCAGACCTTGCCCCTAGTGATTATTTCCTGTTTCCGGATTTGAAAAAAATGTCTTCGTGAAAAAAGATTTTCGGATGATGAAGAACTCAAGTCGGTATTTTGCAGAGAAAGAGGAAATTTATTATTTTGAGGGTTTAAAAAAGCTTATCTCAAGATGTAACAAATGCATTGATGTTAGGGGAGATCATATTGAAAAATAAAAACAATTTAAATTGAATTCGCATTTTCCTTCATATCGATACCGAGAATATATTGAACGCCCCTCGTATGAGAAAAAAAATCGAAAATTTTTCTAAGTCCCAAAAATGAAAAATCAACTGAAAAATTTAATTCTCATAATAAATAAAGAAAAGTTGAAAGAAAAATGAAAAATCAACTGAAAAATTAAATTTTCATAATAAATAAAGAAAAATTGAAAGAAAAATTTCGATATTTTTTTCAAAGTCAGAAATAGTTAGAAATATAAAAAAATCAATTGGAAAAAATATATATATGATTTTTAAGTGAAATTCATTTGAAATAGAGACTTCTCAATGAAACTGAGGTGTATGTGAAAAATTTTTTTTCTTGAAAATTTCGGACGGTGTTATGGATCGAATTGTTACTGGGGACGAAACATGGGTCCACCACTATGACCCTGAAAGCAAACAAGAGTCCATGCAGTGGCATAAAAAAGGAACAGACCCCCCGAAGGAGTTCAAAGTCACTCCGTCTGCCCGAAAGCTCATGGCCACAGTTTTTTGGGACTCAAAGGGAATCTTGCTCATTGAGTACAAAAAAAAAGGTGAAACCATCAACGCCACATCCTACGCTTCCACTTTGCATAATTTGCGGGAGGAAATTAAAAAGAAAAGACGGGGTAAACTCGCAGCGGGTGTGTTGCTTCTTCATGACAACGCTCCTGTTCACACGGCGCGAGTTTCCAAGGCTGCTGCGCGAGATTGTGGTTTCGAAGAAATCCAACACCCACCCTATAGTCCAGACCTTGCCCCTAGTGATTATTTCCTGTTTCCGGATTTGAAAAAATGTCTTCGTGGAAAAAGATTTTCGGATGATGAAGAACTCAAGTCGGTATTTTGCAGAGAAAGAGGAAATTTATTATTTTGAGGGTTCAAGAAAGCTTATCTCAAGATGTAACAAATGCATTGATGTTAGGGGAGATCATATTGAAAAATAAAAACAATTTAAATTGAATTCGCATTTTCCTTCATATCGATACCGAGAATATATTGAACGCCCCTCGTATGAGAAAAAAAATCGAAAATTTTTCTAAGTCCCAAAAATGAAAAATCAACTGAAAAATTTAATTCTCATAATAAATAAAGAAAAGTTGAAAGAAAAATGAAAAATCAACTGAAAAATTAAATTTTCATAATAAATAAAGAAAAATTGAAAGAAAAATTTCGATATTTTTTTCAAAGTCAGAAATAGTTAGAAATATAAAAAAATCAATTGGAAAAAATATATATATGATTTTTAAGTGAAATTCATTTGAAATAGAGACTTCTCAATGAAACTGAGGTGTATGTGAAAAATTTTTTTTCTTGAAAATTTCGATATTTTTTTCAAAGTCAGAAATAGTTAGAAATATAAAAAAATCAATTGGAAAAAATATATATATGATTTTTAAGTGAAATTCATTTGAAATAGAGACTTCTCAATGAAACTGAGGTGTATGTGAAAAATTTTTTTTCTTGAAAATTTCGAAAATTTTTCTAAGTCCCGCTATAATGCCATTTGCTGTTTATGTGTTTAAAAGGTATATTATGAGAAGTGTGAAAATGAACAATCCCATAGAAAGTCAGAATATACGAGGGGCGTTCAAGATATTCTCGGTATCGGGGTGAAGCTGTGGTTGCATATATAAATTGACTTATTTATCAAGTAACACTATTATTTTAGTGCATTCATGTAAAATTTCATATAAATGTGATTATTAATTCGCGTTTTATCTCTAGTTAAACAGAATCATAATGGCAACTGAGGCGATGATGGTGAAAATTGAGCATCGCGCTGTAATTAAATTTCTCACTAACCTTTCAAAGGTCAGTGCAAGGTGGGTGCCACGAATGCTCACAGCGCCTCAGATAAAAATTTTGGAGATGTGTAGTGAGAACGCGGACGGTGTTATGGATCGAATTGTTACTGGGGACGAAACATGGGTCCACCACTATGACCCTGAAAGCAAACAAGAGTCCATGCAGTGGCATAAAAAAGGAACAGACCCCCCGAAGAAGTTCAAAGTCACTCCGTCTGCCCGAAAGCTCTTGGCCACAGTTTTTTGGGACTCAAAGGGAATCTTGCTCATTGAGTACAAAAAAAAAGGTGAAACCATCAACGCCACATCCTACGCTTCCACTTTGCATAATTTGCGGGAGGAAATTAAAAAGAAAAGACGGGGTAAACTCGCAGCGGGTGTGTTGCCTCTTCATGACAACGCTCCTGTTCCCACGGCGCGAGTTTCCAAGGCTGCTGCGCGAGATTGTGGTTTCGAAGAAATCCAACACCCACCCTATAGTCCAGACCTTGCCCCTAGTGATTATTTCCTGTTTCCGGATTTGAAAAAATGTCTTCGTGGAAAAAGATTTTCGGATGATGAAGAACTCAAGTCGGTATTTTGCAGAGAAAGAGGAAATTTATTATTTTGAGGGTTTAAAAAAGCTTATCTCAAGATGTAACAAATGCATTGATGTTAGGGGAGATCATATTGAAAAATAAAAACAATTTAAATTGAATTCGCATTTTCCTTCATATCGATACCGAGAATATATTGAACGCCCCTCGTATGAGAAAAAAAATCGAAAATTTTTCTAAGTCCCAAAAATGAAAAATCAACTGAAAAATTTAATTCTCATAATAAATAAAGAAAAGTTGAAAGAAAAATGAAAAATCAACTGAAAAATTAAATTTTCATAATAAATAAAGAAAAATTGAAAGAAAAATTTCGATATTTTTTTCAAAGTCAGAAATAGTTAGAAATATAAAAAAATCAATTGGAAAAAATATATATATGATTTTTAAGTGAAATTCATTTGAAATAGAGACTTCTCAATGAAACTGAGATGTATGTGAAAAATTTTTTTTCTTGAAAATTTCGAAAATTTTTCTAAGTCCCGCTATAATGCCATTTGCTGTTTGTGTGTTTAAAAGGTATATTATGAGAAGTGTGAAAATGAACAATCCCATAGAAAGTCAGAATATACGAGGGGCGTTCAAGATATTCTGGGTATCGGGGTGAAGCTGTGGTTGCATATATAAATTGACTTATTTATCAAGTAACACTATTATTTTAGTGCATTCATGTAAAATTTCATATAAATGTGATTATTAATTCGCGTTTTATCTCTAGTTAAACAGAATCATAATGGCAACTGAGGCGATGATGGTGAAAATTAAGCATCGCGCTGTAATTAAATTTCTCACTAAGCAAGGAAAAAGTCGAAAAACTATTCATGAAGAGATGGTGGCTGTTTACCGGGGTTCCGCACCTTCATTATCAACTGTGCAAAAGTGGTCAAGTGAGTTCAAGAGAGGCAGAGAGAGCATTGAGGACGACTCCCGCTCCGGCGCCCCGGCTACTGCTTGTACGGGAGAAAGCATCAAAGAAGTCGAAAAACTTGTTCTTGAGGATGCCCGAATAAAGGTGAAAATGATGGCAGAGATCACCAAGCTTTCAATTGGTACCATTCACACCACTCTTCATGACCATCTTAACCTTTCAAAGGTCAGTGCAAGGTGGGTGCCACGAATGCTCACAGCGCCTCAGATAAAAAGTGAGAATCGCATGCTGTAGAGAGCTTTTGGAGATGTGTAGTGAGAACGCGGACGGTGTTATGGATCGAATTGTTACTGGGGACGAAACATGGGTCCACCAATATGACCCTGAAAGCAAACAAGAGTCCATGCAGTGGCATAAAAAAGGAACAGACCCCCCGAAGAAGTTCAAAGTCACTCCGTCTGCCCGTCTGCTCATGGCCACAGTTTTTTGGGACTCAAAGGGAATCTTGCTCATTGAGTACAAAAAAAAAGGTGAAACCATCAACGCCACATCCTACGCTTCCACTTTGCATAATTTGCGGGAGGAAATTAAAAAGAAAAGACGGGGTAAACTCGCAGCGGGTGTGTTGCTTCTTCATGACAACGCTCCTGTTCACACGGCGCGAGTTTCCAAGGCTGCTGCGCGAGATTGTGGTTTCGAAGAAATCCAACACCCACCCTATAGTCCAGACCTTGCCCCTAGTGATTATTTCCTGTTTCCGGATTTGAAAAAAATGTCTTCGTGAAAAAAGATTTTCGGATGATGAAGAACTCAAGTCGGTATTTTGCAGAGAAAGAGGAAATTTATTATTTTGAGGGTTTAAAAAAGCTTATCTCAAGATGTAACAAATGCATTGATGTTAGGGGAGATCATATTGAAAAATAAAAACAATTTAAATTGAATTCGCATTTTCCTTCATATCGATACCGAGAATATATTGAACGCCCCTCGTATGAGAAAAAAAATCGAAAATTTTTCTAAGTCCCAAAAATGAAAAATCAACTGAAAAATTTAATTCTCATAATAAATAAAGAAAAGTTGAAAGAAAAATGAAAAATCAACTGAAAAATTAAATTTTCATAATAAATAAAGAAAAATTGAAAGAAAAATTTCGATATTTTTTTCAAAGTCAGAAATAGTTAGAAATATAAAAAAATCAATTGGAAAAAATATATATATGATTTTTAAGTGAAATTCATTTGAAATAGAGACTTCTCAATGAAACTGAGGTGTATGTGAAAAATTTTTTTTCTTGAAAATTTCGGACGGTGTTATGGATCGAATTGTTACTGGGGACGAAACATGGGTCCACCACTATGACCCTGAAAGCAAACAAGAGTCCATGCAGTGGCATAAAAAAGGAACAGACCCCCCGAAGGAGTTCAAAGTCACTCCGTCTGCCCGAAAGCTCATGGCCACAGTTTTTTGGGACTCAAAGGGAATCTTGCTCATTGAGTACAAAAAAAAAGGTGAAACCATCAACGCCACATCCTACGCTTCCACTTTGCATAATTTGCGGGAGGAAATTAAAAAGAAAAGACGGGGTAAACTCGCAGCGGGTGTGTTGCTTCTTCATGACAACGCTCCTGTTCACACGGCGCGAGTTTCCAAGGCTGCTGCGCGAGATTGTGGTTTCGAAGAAATCCAACACCCACCCTATAGTCCAGACCTTGCCCCTAGTGATTATTTCCTGTTTCCGGATTTGAAAAAATGTCTTCGTGGAAAAAGATTTTCGGATGATGAAGAACTCAAGTCGGTATTTTGCAGAGAAAGAGGAAATTTATTATTTTGAGGGTTTAAAAAAGCTTATCTCAAGATGTAACAAATGCATTGATGTTAGGGGAGATCATATTGAAAAATAAAAACAATTTAAATTGAATTCGCATTTTCCTTCATATCGATACCGAGAATATATTGAACGCCCCTCGTATGAGAAAAAAAATCGAAAATTTTTCTAAGTCCCAAAAATGAAAAATCAACTGAAAAATTTAATTCTCATAATATATAAAGAAAAGTTGAAAGAGAAATGAAAAATCAACTGAAAAATTAAATTTGCATAATAAATAAAGAAAAATTGAAAGAAAAATTTCGATATTTTTTTCAAAGTCAGAAATAGTTAGAAATATGAAAAAATCAATTGGAAAAAATATATATATGATTTTTAAGTGAAATTCATTTGAAATAGAGACTTCTCAATGAAACTGAGGTGTATGTGAAAAATTTTTTTTCTTGAAAATTTCGATATTTTTTTCAAAGTCAGAAATAGTTAGAAATATAAAAAAATCAATTGGAAAAAATATATGTATGATTTTTAAGTGAAATTCATTTGAAATAGAGACTTCTCAATGAAACTGAGGTGTATGTGAAAAATTTTTTTTCTTGAACTTTTCGAAAATTTTTCTAAGTCCCGCTATAATGCCATTTGCTGTTTATGTGTTTAAAAGGTATATTATGAGAAGTGTGAAAATGAACAATCCCATAGAAAGTCAGAATATACGAGGGGCGTTCAAGATATTCTCGGTATCGGGGTGAAGCTGTGGTTGCATATATAAATTGACTTATTTATCAAGTAACACTATCATTTTAGTGCATTCATGTAAAATTTCATATAAATGTGATTATTAATTCGCGTTTTATCTCTAGTTAAACAGAATCATAATGGCAACTGAGGCGATGATGGTGAAAATTGAGCATCGCGCTGTAATTAAATTTCTCACTAAGCAAGGAAAAAGTCAAAAAACTATTCATGAAGAGATGGTGGCTGTTTACCAGGGTTCCGCACCTTCATTATCAACTGTGCAAAAGTGGTCAAGTGAGTTCAAGAGAGGCAGAGAGAGCATTGAGGACGACCCCCGCTCCGGCGCCCCGGCTACTGCTTGTACGGGAGAAAGCATCAAAGAAGTCGAAAAACTTGTTCTTGAGGATGCCCGAATAAAGGTGAAAATGATGGCAGAGATCACCAAGCTTTCAATTGGTACCATTCACACCATTCTTCATGACCATCTTAACCTTTCAAATGTCAGTGCAAGGTGGGTGCCACGAATGCTCACAGCGCCTCAGATAAAAAGTGAGAATCGCATGCTGTAGAGAGCTTTTGGAGATGTGTAGTGAGAACGCGGACGGTGTTATGGATCGAATTGTTACTGAAAGCAAACAAGAGTCCATGCAGTGGCATAAAAAAGGAACAGACCCCCCGAAGAAGCTCAAAGTCACTCCGTCTGCCCGAAAGCTCATGGCCACAGTTTTTTGGGACTCAAAGGGAATCTTGCTCATTGAGTACAAAAAAAAAGGTGAAACCATCAACGCCACATCCTACGCTTCCACTTTGCATAATTTGCGGGAGGAAATTAAAAAGAAAAGACGGGGTAAACTCGCAGCGGGTGTGTTGCTTCTTCATGACAACGCTCCTGTTCACACGGCGCGAGTTTCCAAGGCTGCTGCGCGAGATTGTGGTTTCGAAGAAATCCAACATCCACCCTATAGTCCAGACCTTGCCCCTAGTGATTATTTCCTGTTTCCGGATTTGAAAAAATGTCTTCGTGGAAAAAGATTTTCGGATGATGAAGAACTCAAGTCGGTATTTTGCAGAGAAAGAGGAAATTTATTATTTTGAGGGTTTAAAAAAGCTTATCTCAAGATGTAACAAATGCATTGATGTTAGGAGAGATCATATTGAAAAATAAAAACAATTTAAATTGAATTCGCATTTTCCTTCATATCGATACCGAGAATATATTGAACGCCCCTCGTATGAGAAAAAAAATCGAAAATTTTTCTAAGTCCCAAAAATGAAAAATCAACTGAAAAATTTAATTCTAATAATAAATAAAGAAAAGTTGAAAGAAAAATGAAAAATCAACCGAAAAATTAAATTTTCATAATAAATAAAGAAAAATTGAAAGAAAAATTTCGAAATTTTTTTCAAAGTCAGAAATAGTTAGAAATATAAAAAAATCAATTGGAAAAAATATATATATGATTTTTAAGTGAAATTCATTTGAAATAGAGACTTCTATTATGAGAAGTGTGAAAATGAACAATCCCATAGAAAGTCAGAATATACAAGGGGCGTTCAAGATATTCTCGGTATCGGGGTGAAGCTGTGGTTGCATATATAAATTGACTTATTTATCAAGTAACACTATTATTTTAGTGCATTCATGTAAAATTTCATATAAATGTGATTATTAATTCGCGTTTTATCTCTAGTTAAACAGAATCATAATGGCAACTGAGGCGATGATGGTGAAAATTGAGCATCGCGCTGTAATTAAATTTCTCACTAAGCAAGGAAAAAGTCAAAAAACTATTCATGAAGAGATGGTGGCTGTTTACCAGGGTTCCGCACCTTCATTATCAACTGTGCAAAAGTGGTCAAGTGAGTTCAAGAGAGGCAGAGAGAGCATTGAGGACGACCCCCGCTCCGGCGCCCCGGCTACTGCTTGTACGGGAGAAAGCATCAAAGAAGTCGAAAAACTTGTTCTTGAGGATGCCCGAATAAAGGTGAAAATGATGGCAGAGATCACCAAGCTTTCAATTGGTACCATTCACACCATTCTTCATGACCATCTTAACCTTTCAAAGGTCAGTGCAAGGTGGGTGCCACGAATGCTCACAGCGCCTCAGATAAAAAGTGAGAATCGCATGCTGTAGAGAGCTTTTGGAGATGTGTAGTGAGAACGCGGACGGTGTTATGGATCGAATTGTTACTGGGGACGAAACATGGGTCCACCACTATGACCCTGAAAGCAAACAAGAGTCCATGCAGTGGCATAAAAAAGGAACAGACCCCCCGAAGAAGTTCAAAGTCACTCCGTCTGCCTGAAAGCTCATGGCCACAGTTTTTTGGGACTCAAAGGGAATCTTGCACATTGAGTACAAAAAAAAGGTGAAACTATCAACGCCACATCCTACGCTTCCACTTTGCATAATTTGCGGGAGGAAATTAAAAAGAAAAGACGGGGTAAACTCGCAGCGGGTGTATTGCTTCTTCATGACAACGCTCCTGTTCACACGGCGCGAGTTTCCAAGGCTGCTGCGCGAGATTGTGGTTTCGAAGAAATCCAACACCCACCCTATAGTCCAGACCTTGCCCCTAGTGATTATTTCCTGTTTCCGGATTTGAAAAAATGTCTTCGTGGAAAAAGATTTTCGGATGATGAAGAACTCAAGTCGGTATTTTGCAGAGAAAGAGGAAATTTATTATTTTGAGGGTTTAAAAAAGCTTATCTCAAGATGTAACAAATGCATTGATGTTAGGGGAGATCATATTGAAAAATAAAAACAATTTAAATTGAATTCGCATTTTCCTTCATATCGATACCGAGAATATATTGAACGACCAACGTATGAGAAAAAAAATCGAAAATTTTTCTAAGTCCCAAAAATGAAAAATCAAATGAAAAATTTAATTCTCATAATAAATAAAGAAAAGTTGAAAGAAAAATGAAAAATCAACCGAAAAATTAAATTTTCATAATAAATAAAGAAAAATTGAAAGAAAAATTTCGAAATTTTTTTCAAAGTCAGAAATAGTTAGAAATATAAAAAAATCAATTGGAAAAAATATATATATGATTTTTAAGTGAAATTCATTTGAAATAGAGACTTCTATTATGAGAAGTGTGAAAATGAACAATCCCATAGAAAGTCAGAATATACAAGGGGCGTTCAAGATATTCTCTGTATCGGGGTGAAGCTGTGGTTGCATATATAAATTGACTTATTTATCAAGTAACACTATTATTTTAGTGCATTCTTGTAAAATTTCATATAAATGTGATTATTAATTCGCGTTTTATCTCTAGTTAAACAGAATCATATTGGCAACTGAGGCGATGATGGTGAAAATTGAGCATCGCGCTGTAATTAAATTTCTCACTAAGCAAGGAAAAAGTCAAAAAACTATTCATGAAGAGATGGTGGCTGTTTACCAGGGTTCCGCACCTTCATTATCAACTGTGCAAAAGTGGTCAAGTGAGTTCAAGAGAGGCAGAGAGAGCATTGAGGACGACCCCCGCTCCGGCGCCCCGGCTACTGCTTGTACGGGAGAAAGCATCAAAGAAGTCGAAAAACTTGTTCTTGAGGATGCCCGAATAAAGGTGAAAATGATGGCAGAGATCACCAAGCTTTCAATTGGTACCATTCACACCATTCTTCATGACCATCTTAACCTTTCAAAGGTCAGTGCAAGGTGGGTGCCACGAATGCTCACAGCGCCTCAGATAAAAAGTGAGAATCGCATGCTGTAGAGAGCTTTTGGAGATGTGTAGTGAGAACGCGGACGGTGTTATGGATCGAATTGTTACTGGGGACGAAACATGGGTCCACCGCTATGACCCTGAAAGCAAACAAGAGTCCATGCAGTGGCATAAAAAAGGAACAGACCCCCCGAAGAAGTTCAAAGTCACTCCGTCTGCCTGAAAGCTCATGGCCACAGTTTTTTGGGACTCAAAGGGAATCTTGCTCATTGAGTACAAAAAAAAAGGTGAAACCATCAACGCCACATCCTACGCTTCCACTTTGCATAATTTGCGGGAGGAAATTAAAAAGAAAAGACGGGGTAAACTCGCAGCGGGTGTGTTGCTTCTTCATGACAACGCTCCTGTTCACACGGCGCGAGTTTCCAAGGCTGCTGCGCGAGATTGTGGTTTCGAAGAAATCCAACACCCACCCTATAGTCCAGACCTTGCCCCTAGTGATTATTTCCTGTTTCCGGATTTGAAAAAATGTCTTCGTGGAAAAAGATTTTCGGATGATGAAGAACTCAAGTCGGTATTTTGCAGAGAAAGAGGAAATTTATTATTTTGAGGGTTTAAAAAAGCTTATCTCAAGATGTAACAAATGCATTGATGTTAGGGGAGATCATATTGAAAAATAAAAACAATTTAAATTGAATTCGCATTTTCCTTCATATCGATACCGAGAATATATTGAACGACCAACGTATGAGAAAAAAAATCGAAAATTTTTCGAAGTCCCAAAAATGAAAAATCAAATGAAAAATTTAATTCTCATAATAAATAAAGAAAAGTTGAAAGAAAAATGAAAAATCAACTGAAAAATTAAATTTTCATAATAAATAAAGAAAAATTGAAAGAAAAATTTCGATATTTTTTTCAAAGTCAGAAATAGTTAGAAATATAAAAAAATCAATTGGAAAAAATATATATATGATTTTTAAGTGAAATTCATTTGAAATAGAGACTTCTCAATGAAACTGAGGTGTATGTGAAAAATTTTTTTTCTTGAAAATTTCGAAAATTTTTCTAAGTCCCGCTATAATGCCATTTGCTGTTTGTGTGTTTAAAAGGTATATTATGAGAAGTGTGAAAATGAACAATCCCATAGAAAGTCAGAATATACGAGGGGCGTTCAAGATATTCTCGGTATCGGGGTGAAGCTGTGGTTGCATATATAAATTGACTTATTTATCAAGTAACACTATTATTTTAGTGCATTCATGTAAAATTTCATATAAATGTGATTATTAATTCGCGTTTTATCTCTAGTTAAACAGAATCATAATGGCAACTGAGGCGATGATGGTGAAAATTGAGCATCGCTCTGTAATTAAATTTCTCACTAAGCAAGGAAAAAGTCAAAAAACTATTCATGAAGAGATGGTGGCTGTTTACCGGGGTTCCGCACCTTCATTATCAACTGTGCAAAAGTGGTCAAGTGAGTTCAAGAGAGGCAGAGAGAGCATTGAGGACGACCTCCGCTCCGGCGCCCCGGCTACTGCTTGTACGGGAGAAAGCATCAAAGAAGTCGAAAAACTTGTTCTTGAGGATGCCCGAATAAAGGTGAAAATGATGGCAGAGATCACCAAGCTTTCAATTGGTACCATTCATACCATTCTTCATGACCATCTTAACCTTTCAAAGGTCAGTGCAAGGTGGGTGCCACGAATGCTCACAGCGCCTCCGATAAAAAGTGAGAATCGCATGCTGTAGAGAGCTTTTGGAGATGTGTAGTGTTATGGATCGAATTGTTACTGGGGACGAAACATGGGTCCACCACTATGACCCTGAAAGCAAACAAGAGTCCATGCAGTGGCATAAAAAAGGAACAGACCCCCGAAGAAGTTCAAAGTCACTCCGTCTGCCCGAAAGCTCATGGCCACAGTTTTTTGGGACTCAAAGGGAATCTTGCTCATTGAGTACAAAAAAAAAGGTGAAACCATCAACGCCACATCCTACGCTTCCACTTTGCATAATTTGCGGGAGGAAATTAAAAAGAAAAGACGGGGTAAACTCGCAGCGGGTGTGTTGCTTCTTCATGACAACGCTCCTGTTCACACGGCGCGAGTTTCCAAGGCTGCTGCGCGAGATTGTGGTTTCGAAGAAATCCAACACCCACCCTATAGTCCAGACCTTGCCCCTAGTGATTATTTCCTGTTTCCGGATTTGAAAAAATGTCTTCGTGGAAAAAGATTTTCGGATGATGAAGAACTCAAGTCGGTATTTTGCAGAGAAAGAGGAAATTTATTATTTTGAGGGTTTAAAAAAGCTTATCTCAAGATGTAACAAATGCATTGATGTTAGGGGAGATCATATTGAAAAATAAAAGCAATTTAAATTGAATTCGCATTTTCCTTCATATCGATACCGAGAATATATTGAACGCCCCTCGTATGAGAAAAAAAATCGAAAATTTTTCTAAGTCCCAAAAATGAAAAATCAAATGAAAAATTTAGTTCTCATAATAAATAAAGAAAAGTTGAAAGAAAAATGAAAAATCAACTGAAAAATTAAATTTTCATAATAAATAAAGAAAAATTGAAAGAAAAATTTCGATATTTTTTTCAAAGTCAGAAATCGTTAGAAATATAAAAAAATCAATTGGAAAAAATATATATATGATTTTTAAGTGAAATTCATTTGAAATAGAGACTTCTCAATGAAACTGAGGTGTATGTGAAAAATTTTTTTTCTTGAAAATTTCGAAAAAGAGAGGCCGAGAGAGCATTGAGGACGACCCCCGCTCCGGCGCCCCGGCTACTGCTTGTACGGGAGAAAGCATCAAAGAAGTCGAAAAACTTGTTCTTGAGGATGCCCGAATAAAGGTGAAAATGATGGCAGAGATCACTATGCTTTCAATTGGTACCATTCACACCATTCTTCATGACCATCTTAACCTTTCAAAGGTCAGTGCAAGGTGGGTGCCACGAATGCTCACAGCGCCTCAGATAAAAAGTGAGAATCGCATGCTGTAGAGAGCTTTTGGAGATGTGTAGTGAGAACGCGGACGGTGTTATGGATCGAATTGTTACTGGGGACGAAACATGGGTCCACCACTATGACCCTGAAAGCAAACAAGAGTCCATGCAGTGGCATAAAAAAGGAACAGACCCCCCGAAGAAGTTCAAAGTCACTCCGTCTGCCCGAAAGCTCATGGCCACAGTTTTTTGGGACTCAAAGGGAATCTTGCTCATTGAGTACAAAAAAAAAGGTGAAACCATCAACGCCACATTCTACGCTTCCACTTTGCATAATTTGCGGGAGGAAATTAAAAAGAAAAGACGGGGTAAACTCGCAGCGGGTGTGTTGCTTCTTCATGATAACGCTCCTGTTCACACGGCGCGAGTTTCCAAGGCTGCTGCGCGAGATTGTGGTTTCGAAGAAATCCAACACCCACCCTATAGTCCAGACCTTGCCCCTAGTGATTATCTCCTGTTTCCGGATTTGAAAAAATGTCTTCGTGGAAAAAGATTTTCGGATGATGAAGAACTCAAGTCGGTATTTTGCAGAGAAAGAGGAAATTTATTATTTTGAGGGTTTAAAAAAGCTTATCTCAAGATGTAACAAATGCATTGATGTTAGGGGAGATCATATTGAAAAATAAAAACAATTTAAATTGAATTCGCATTTTCCTTCATATCGATACAGAGAATATATTGAACGCCCCTCGTATGAGAAAAAAAATCGAAAATTTTTCTAAGCCCCAAAAATGAAAAATCAAATGAAAAATTTAATTCTCATAATAAATAAAGAAAAGTTGAAAGAAAAATGAAAAATCAACTGAAAAATTAAATTTTCATAATAAATAAAGAAAAATTGAAAGAAAAATTTCGATATTTTTTTCAAAGTCAGAAATAGTTAGAAATATAAAAAAATCAATTGGAAAAAATATATATATGATTTTTAAGTGAAATTCATTTGAAATAGAGACTTCTCAATGAAACTGAGGTGTATGTGAAAAATTTTTTTTCTTGAAAATTTCGAAAAAGAGAGGCAGAGAGAGCATTGAGGACGACCCCCGCTCCGGCGCCCCGGCTACTGCTTGTACGGGAGAAAGCATCAAAGAAGTCGAAAAACTTGTTCTTGAGGATGCCCGAATAAAGGTGAAAATGATGGCAGAGATCACCAAGCTTTCAATTGGTACCATTCACACCATTCTTCATGACCATCTTAACCTTTCAAAGGTCAGTGCAAGGTGGGTGCCACGAATGCTCACAGCGCCTCAGATAAAAAGTGAGAATCGCATGCTGTAGAGAGCTTTTGGAGATGTGTAGTGAGAACGCGGACGGTGTTATGGATCGAATTGTTACTGGGGACGAAACATGGGTCCACCACTATGACCCTAAAAGCAAACAAGAGTCCATGCAGTGGCATAAAAAAGGAACAGACCCCCCGAAGAAGTTCAAAGTCACTCCGTCTGCCCGAAAGCTCATGGCCACAGTTTTTTGGGACTCAAAGGGAATCTTGCTCATTGAGTACAAAAAAAAAGGTGAAACCATCAACGCCACATTCTACGCTTCCACTTTGCATAATTTGCGGGAGGAAATTAAAAAGAAAAGACGGGGTAAACTCGCAGCGGGTGTGTTGCTTCTTCATGATAACGCTCCTGTTCACACGGCGCGAGTTTCCAAGGCTGCTGCGCGAGATTGTGGTTTCGAAGAAATCCAACACCCACCCTATAGTCCAGACCTTGCCCCTAGTGATTATCTCCTGTTTCCGGATTTGAAAAAATGTCTTCGTGGAAAAAGATTTTCGGATGATGAAGAACTCAAGTCGGTATTTTGCAGAGAAAGAGGAAATTTATTATTTTGAGGGTTTAAAAAAGCTTATCTCAAGATGTAACAAATGCATTGATGTTAGGGGAGATCATATTGAAAAATAAAAACAATTTAAATTGAATTCGCATTTTCCTTCATATCGATACCGAGAATATATTGAACGCCCCTCGTATGAGAAAAAAAATCGAAAATTTTTCTAAGCCCCAAAAATGAAAAATCAAATGAAAAATTTAATTCTCATAATAAATAAAGAAAAGTTGAAAGAAAAATGAAAAATCAACTGAAAAATTAAATTTTCATAATAAATAAAGAAAAATTGAAAGAAAAATTTCGATATTTTTTTCAAAGTCAGAAATAGTTAGAAATATAAAAAAATCAATTGGAAAAAATATATATATGATTTTTAAGTGAAATTCATTTGAAATAGAGACTTCTCAATGAAACTGAGGTGTATGTGAAAAATTTTTTTTCTTGAAAATTTCGAAAAAGAGAGGCAGAGAGAGCATTGAGGACGACCCCCGCTCCGGCGCCCCGGCTACTGCTTGTACGGGAGAAAGCATCAAAGAAGTCGAAAAACTTGTTCTTGAGGATGCCCGAATAAAGGTGAAAATGATGGCAGAGATCACTATGCTTTCAATTGGTACCATTCACACCATTCTTCATGACCATCTTAACCTTTCAAAGGTCAGTGCAAGGTGGGTGCCACGAATGCTCACAGCGCCTCAGATAAAAAGTGAGAATCGCATGCTGTAGAGAGCTTTTGGAGATGTGTAGTGAGAACGCGGACGGTGTTATGGATCGAATTGTTACTGGGGACGAAACATGGGTCCACCACTATGACCCTGAAAGCAAACAAGAGTCCATGCAGTGGCATAAAAAAGGAACAGACCCCCCGAAGAAGTTCAAAGTCACTCCGTCTGCCCGAAAGCTCATGGCCACAGTTTTTTGGGACTCAAAGGGAATCTTGCTCATTGAGTACAAAAAAAAAGGTGAAACCATCAACGCCACATTCTACGCTTCCACTTTGCATAATTTGCGGGAGGAAATTAAAAAGAAAAGACGGGGTAAACTCGCAGCGGGTGTGTTGCTTCTTCATGATAACGCTCCTGTTCACACGGCGCGAGTTTCCAAGGCTGCTGCGCGAGATTGTGGTTTCGAAGAAATCCAACACCCACCCTATAGTCCAGACCTTGCCCCTAGTGATTATCTCCTGTTTCCGGATTTGAAAAAATGTCTTCGTGGAAAAAGATTTTCGGATGATGAAGAACTCAAGTCGGTATTTTGCAGAGAAAGAGGAAATTTATTATTTTGAGGGTTTAAAAAAGCTTATCTCAAGATGTAACAAATGCATTGATGTTAGGGGAGATCATATTGAAAAATAAAAACAATTTAAATTGAATTCGCATTTTCCTTCATATCGATACCGAGAATATATTGAACGCCCCTCGTATGAGAAAAAAAATCGAAAATTTTTCTAAGCCCCAAAAATGAAAAATCAAATGAAAAATTTAATTCTCATAATAAATAAAGAAAAGTTGAAAGAAAAATGAAAAATCAACTGAAAAATTAAATTTTCATAATAAATAAAGAAAAATTGAAAGAAAAATTTCGATATTTTTTTCAAAGTCAGAAATAGTTAGAAATATAAAAAAATTAATTGGAAAAAATATATATATGATTTTTAAGTGAAATTCATTTGAAATAGAGACTTCTCAATGAAACTGAGGTGTATGTGAAAAATTTTTTTTCTTGAAAATTTCGAAAATTTTTCTAAGTCCCGCTATAATGCCATTTGCTGTTTGTGTGTTTAAAAGGTATATTATGAGAAGTGTGAAAATGAACAATCCCATAGAAAGTCAGAATATACGAGGGGCGTTCAAGATATTCTCGGTATCGGGGTGTAGCTGTGGTTGCATATATAAATTGACTTATTTTTCAAGTAACACTATTATTTTAGTGCATTCATGTAAAATTTCATATAAATGTGATTATTAATTCGCGTTTTATCTCTAGTTAAACAGAATCATAATGGCAACTGAGGCGATGATGGTGAAAATTGAGCATCGCGCTGTAATTAAATTTCTCACTAAGCAAGGAAAAAGTCAAAAAACTATTCATGAAGAGATGGTGGCTGTTTACCAGGGTTCCGCACCTTCATTATCAACTGTGCAAAAGTGGTCAAGTGAGTTCAAGAGAGGCAGAGAGAGCATTGAGGACGACCCCCGCTCCGGCGCCCCGGCTACTGCTTGTACGGGAGAAAGCATCAAAGAAGTCGAAAAACTTGTTCTTGAGGATGCCCGAATAAAGGTGAAAATGATGGCAGAGATCACCAAGCTGTCAATTGGTACCATTCACACCATTCTTCATGACCATCTTAACCTTTCAAAGGTCAGTGCAAGGTGGGTGCCACGAATGCTCACAGCGCCTCAGATAAAAAGTGAGAATCGCATGCTGTAGAGAGCTTTTGGAGATGTGTAGTGAGAACGCGGACGGTGTTATGGATCGAATTGTTACTGGGGACGAAACATGGGTCCACCACTATGACCCTGAAAGCAAACAAGAGTCCATGCAGTGGCATAAAAAAGGAACAGACCCCCGAAGAAGTTCAAAGTCACTCCGTCTGCCCGAAAGCTCATGGCCACAGTTTTTTGGGACTCAAAGGGAATCTTTCTCATTGAGTACAAAAAAAAAGGTGAAACCATCAACGCCACATCCTACGCTTCCACTTTGCATAATTTGCGGGAGGAAATTAAAAAGAAAAGACGGGGTAAACTCGCAGCGGGTGTGTTGCTTCTTCATGACAACGCTCCTGTTCACACGGCGCGAGTTTCCAAGGCTGCTGCGCGAGATTGTGGTTTCGAAGAAATCCAACACCCACCCTATAGTCCAGACCTTGCCCCTAGTGATTATTTCCTGTTTCCGGATTTGAAAAAAATGTCTTCGTGGAAAAAGATTTTCGGATGATGAAGAACTCAAGTCGGTATTTTGCAGAGAAAGAGGAAATTTATTATTTTGAGGGTTTAAAAAAGCTTATCTCAAGATGTAACAAATGCATTGATGTTAGGGGAGATCATATTGAAAAATAAAAACAATTTAAATTGAATTCGCATTTTCCTTCATATCGATACCGAGAATATATTGAACGCCCCTCGTATGAGAAAAAAAATCGAAAATTTTTCTAAGCCCCAAAAATGAAAAATCAAATGAAAAATTTAATTCTCATAATAAATAAAGAAAAGTTGAAAGAAAAATGAAAAATCAACTGAAAAATTAAATTTTCATAATAAATAAAGAAAAATTGAAAGAAAAATTTCGATATTTTTTTCAAAGTCAGAAATAGTTAGAAATATAAAAAAATCAATTGGAAAAAATATATATATGATTTTTAAGTGAAATTCATTTGAAATAGAGACTTCTCAATGAAACTGAGGTGTATGTGAAAAATTTTTTTTCTTGAAAATTTCGAAAATTTTTCTAAGTCCCGCTATAATGCCATTTGCTGTTTGTGTGTTTAAAAGGTATATTATGAGAAGTGTGAAAATGAACAATCCCATAGAAAGTCAGAATATACGAGGGGCGTTCAAGATATTCTCGGTATCGGGGTGTAGCTGTGGTTGCATATATAAATTGACTTATTTTTCAAGTAACACTATTATTTTAGTGCATTCATGTAAAATTTCATATAAATGTGATTATTAATTCGCGTTTTATCTCTAGTTAAACAGAATCATAATGGCAACTGAGGCGATGATGGTGAAAATTGAGCATCGCGCTGTAATTAAATTTCTCACTAAGCAAGGAAAAAGTAAAAAAACTATTCATGAAGAGATGGTGGCTGTTTACCAGGGTTCCGCACCTTCATTATCAACTGTGCAAAAGTGGTCAAGTGAGTTCAAGAGAGGCAGAGAGAGCATTGAGGACGACCCCCGCTCCGGCGCCCCGGCTACTGCTTGTACGGGAGAAAGCATCAAAGAAGTCGAAAAACTTGTTCTTGAGGATGCCCGAATAAAGGTGAAAATGATGGCAGAGATCACCAAGCTGTCAATTGGTACCATTCACACCATTCTTCATGACCATCTTAACCTTTCAAAGGTCAGTGCAAGGTGGGTGCCACGAATGCTCACAGCGCCTCAGATAAAAAGTGAGAATCGCATGCTGTAGAGAGCTTTTGGAGATGTGTAGTGAGAACGCGGACGGTGTTATGGATCGAATTGTTACTGGGGACGAAACATGGGTCCACCACTATGACCCTGAAAGCAAACAAGAGTCCATGCAGTGGCATAAAAAAGGAACAGACCCCCGAAGAAGTTCAAAGTCACTCCGTCTGCCCGAAAGCTCATGGCCACAGTTTTTTGGGACTCAAAGGGAATCTTTCTCATTGAGTACAAAAAAAAAGGTGAAACCATCAACGCCACATCCTACGCTTCCACTTTGCATAATTTGCGGGAGGAAATTAAAAAGAAAAGACGGGGTAAACTCGCAGCGGGTGTGTTGCTTCTTCATGACAACGCTCCTGTTCACACGGCGCGAGTTTCCAAGGCTGCTGCGCGAGATTGTGGTTTCGAAGAAATCCAACACCCACCCTATAGTCTAGACCTTGCCCCTAGTGATTATTTCCTGTTTCCGGATTTGAAAAAAATGTCTTCGTGGAAAAAGATTTTCGGATGATGAAGAACTCAAGTCGGTATTTTGCAGAGAAAGAGGAAATTTATTATTTTGAGGGTTTAAAAAAGCTTATCTCAAGATGTAACAAATGCATTGATGTTAGGGGAGATCATATTGAAAAATAAAAACAATTTAAATTGAATTCGCATTTTCCTTCATATCGATACCGAGAATATATTGAACGCCCCTCGTATGAGAAAAAAAATCGAAAATTTTTCTAAGCCCCAAAAATGAAAAATCAAATGAAAAATTTAATTCTCATAATAAATAAAGAAAAGTTGAAAGAAAAATGAAAAATCAACTGAAAAATTAAATTTTCATAATAAATAAAGAAAAATTGAAAGAAAAATTTCGATATTTTTTTCAAAGTCAGAAATAGTTAGAAATATAAAAAAATCAATTGGAAAAAATATATATATGATTTTTAAGTGAAATTCATTTGAAATAGAGACTTCTCAATGAAACTGAGGTGTATGTGAAAAAATTTTTTTCTTGAAAATTTCGAAAATTTTTCTAAGTCCCGCTATAATGCCATTTGCTGTTTGTGTGTTTAAAAGGTATATTATGAGAAGTGTGAAAATGAACAATCCCATAGAAAGTCAGAATATATGAGAAAAAAAATCGAAAATTTTTCTAAGTCCCAAAAATGAAAAATCAACTGAAAAATTTAATTCTCATAATAAATAAAGAAAAGTTGAAAGAAAAATGAAAAATCAACTGAAAAATTAAATTTTCATAATAAATAAAGAAAAATTGAAAGAAAAATTTCGATATTTTTTTCAAAGTCAGAAATAGTTAGAAATATAAAAAAATCAATTGGAAAAAATATATATATGATTTTTAAGTGAAATTCATTTGAAATAGAGACTTCTCAATGAAACTGAGGTGTATGTGAAAAATTTTTTTTCTTGAAAATTTCGAAAAAGAGAGGCAGAGAGAGCATTGAGGACGACGCCCGCTCCGGCGCCCCGGCTACTGCTTGTACGGGAGAAAGCATCAAAGAAGTCGAAAAACTTGTTCTTGAGGATGCCCGAATAAAGGTGAAAATGATGGCAGAGATCACCATGCTTTCAATTGGTACCATTCACACCATTCTTCGTGACCATCTTAACCTTTCAAAGGTCAGTGCAAGGTGGGTGCCACGAATGCTCACAGCGCCTCAGATAAAAAGTGAGAATCGCATGCTGTAGAGAGCTTTTGGAGATGTGTAGTGAGAACGCGGACGGTGTTATGGATCGAATTGTTACTGGGGACGAAACATGGGTCCACCACTATGACCCTGAAAGCAAACAAGAGTCCATGCAATGGCATAAAAAAGGAACAGACCCCCCGAAGAAGTTCAAAGTCACTCCGTCTGCCCGAAAGCTCATGGCCACAGTTTTTTGGGACTCAAAGGGAATCTTGCTCATTGAGTACAAAAAAAAAGGTGAAACCATCAACGCCACATCCTACGCTTCCACTTTGCATAATTTGCGGGAGGAAATTAAAAAGAAAAGACGGGGTAAACTCGCAGCGGGTGTGTTGCTTCTTCATGACAACGCTCCTGTTCACACGGCGCGAGTTTCCAAGGCTGCTGCGTGATATTGTGGTTTCGAAGAAATCCAACACCCACCCTATAGTCCAGACCTTGCCCCTAGTGATTATTTCCTGTTTCCGGATTTGAAAAAATGTCTTCGTGGAAAAAGATTTTCGGATGATGAAGAACTCAAGTCGGTATTTTGCAGAGAAAGAGGAAATTTATTATTTTGAGGGTTTAAAAAAGCTTATCTCAAGATATAACAAATGCATTGATGTTAGGGGAGATCATATTGAAAAATAAAAACAATTTAAATTGAATTCGCATTTTCCTTCATATCGATACCGCGAATATCTTGAACGCCCCTCGTTTTAGAAAAAAAATCGAAAATTTTTCTAAGTCCCAAAAATGAAAAATCAACTGAAAAATTTAATTCTCATAATAAATAAAGAAAAGTTGAAAGAAAAATGAAAAATCAACTGAAAAATTAAATTTTCATAATAAATAAAGAAAAATTGAAAGAAAAATTTCGATATTTTTTTCAAAGTCAGAAATAGTTAGAAATATAAAAAAATCAATTGGAAAAAATATATATATGATTTTTAAGTGAAATTCATTTGAAATAGAGACTTCTCAATGAAACTGAGGTGTATGTGAAAAATTTTTTTTCTTGAAAATTTCGAAAATTTTTCTAAGTCCCGCTATAATGCCATTTGCTGTTTGTGTGTTTAAAAGGTATATTATGAGAAGTGTAAAAATGAACAATCCCATAGAAAGTCAGAATATACGAGGGGCGTTCAAGATATTCTCGGTATCGGGGTGAAGCTGTGGTTGCATATATAAATTGACTTATTTATCAAGTAACACTATTATTTTAGTGCATTCATGTAAAATTTCATATAAATGTGATTATTAATTCGCGTTTTATCTCTAGTTAAACAGAATCATAATGGCAACTGAGGCGATGATGGTGAAAATTGAGCATCGCTCTGTAATTAAATTTCTCACTAAGCAAGGAAAAAGTCAAAAAACTATTCATGAAGAGATGGTGGCTGTTTACCAGGGTTCCGCACCTTCATTATCAACTGTGCAAAAGTGGTCAAGTGAGTTCAAGAGAGGCAGAGAGAGCATTGAGGACGACCCCCGCTCCGGCGCCCCGGCTACTGCTTGTACGGGAGAAAGCATCAAAGAAGTCGAAAAACTTGTTCTTGAGGATGCCCGAATAAAGGTGAAAATGATGGCAGAGATCACCATGCTTTCAATTGGTACCATTCACACCATTCTTCATGACCATCTTAACCTTTCAAAGGTCAGTGCAAGGTGGGTGCCACGAATGCTCACAGCGCCTCAGATAAAAAGTGAGAATCGCATGCTGTAGAGAGCTTTTGGAGATGTGTAGTGAGAACGCGGACGGTGTTATGGATCGAATTGTTACTGGGGACGAAACATGGGTCCACCACTATGACCCTGAAAGCAAACAAGAGTCCATGCAGTGGCATAAAAAAGGAACAGACCCCCCGAAGAAGTTCAAAGTCACTCCGTCTGCCTGAAAGCTCATGGCCACAGTTTTTTGGGACTCAAAGGGAATCTTGCTCATTGAGTACAAAAAAAAAGGTGAAACCATCAACGCCACATCCTACGCTTCCACTTTGCATAATTTGCGGGAGGAAATTAAAAAGAAAAGACGGGGTAAACTCGCAGCGGGTGTGTTGCTTCTTCATGACAACGCTCCTGTTCACACGGTGCGAGTTTCCAAGGCTGCTGCGCGAGATTGTGGTTTCGAAGAAATCCAACACCCACCCTATAGTCCAGACCTTGCCCCTAGTGATTATTTCCTGTTTCCGGATTTGAAAAAAATGCCTTCGTGGAAAAAGATTTTCGGATGATGAAGAACTCAAGTCGGTATTTTGCAGAGAAAGAGGAAATTTATTATTTTGAGGGTTTAAAAAAGCTTATCTCAAGATGTAACAAATGCATTGATGTTAGGGGAGATCATGTTGAAAAATAAAAACAATTTAAATTGAATTCGCATTTTCCTTCATATCGATACCGAGAATATATTGAACGCCCCTCGTATGAGAAAAAAAATCGAAAATTTTTCTAAGCCCCAAAAATGAAAAATCAAATGAAAAATTTAATTCTCATAATAAATAAAGAAAAGTTGAAAGAAAAATGAAAAATCAACTGAAAAATTAAATTTTCATAATAAATAAAGAAAAATTGAAAGAAAAATTTCGATATTTTTTTCAAAGTCAGAAATAGTTAGAAATATAAAAAAATCAATTGGAAAAAATATATATATGATTTTTAAGTGAAATTCATTTGAAATAGAGACTTCTCAATGAAACTGAGGTGTATGTGAAAAATTTTTTTTCTTGAAAATTTCGAAAATTTTTCTAAGTCCCGCTATAATGCCATTTGCTGTTTGTGTGTTTAAAAGGTATATTATGAGAAGTGTGAAAATGAACAATCCCATAGAAAGTCAGAATATATGAGAAAAAAAATCGAAAATTTTTCTAAGTCCCAAAAATGAAAAATCAACTGAAAAATTTAATTCTCATAATAAATAAAGAAAAGTTGAAAGAAAAATGAAAAATCAACTGAAAAATTAAATTTTCATAATAAATAAAGAAAAATTTCGATATTTTTTTCAAAGTCAGAAATAGTTAGAAATATAAAAAAATCAATTGGAAAAAATATATATATGATTTTTAAGTGAAATTCATTTGAAATAGAGACTTCTCAATGAAACTGAGGTGTATGTGAAAAATTTTTTTTCTTGAAAATTTCGAAAATTTTTCTAAGTCCCGCTATAATGCCATTTGCTGTTTGTGTGTTTAAAAGGTATATTATGAGAAGTGTGAAAATGAACAATCCCATAGAAAGTCAGAATATATGAGAAAAAAAATCGAAAATTTTTCTAAGTCCCAAAAATGAAAAATCAACTGAAAAATTTAATTCTCATAATAAATAAAGAAAAGTTGAAAGAAAAATGAAAAATCAACTGAAAAATTAAATTTTCATAATAAATAAAGAAAAATTGAAAGAAAAATTTCGATATTTTTTTCAAAGTCAGAAATAGTTAGAAATATAAAAAAATCAATTGGAAAAAATATATATATGATTTTTAAGTGAAATTCATTTGAAATAGAGACTTCTCAATGAAACTGAGGTGTATGTGAAAAATTTTTTTTCTTGAAAATTTCGAAAATTTTTCTAAGTCCCGCTATAATGCCATTTGCTGTTTGTGTGTTTAAAAGGTATATTATGAGAAGTGTGAAAATGAACAATCCCATAGAAAGTCAGAATATACGAGGGGCGTTCAAGATATTCTCGGTATCGGGGTGAAGCTGTGGTTGCATATATAAATTGACTTATTTATCAAGTAACACTATTATTTTAGTGCATTCATGTAAAATTTCATATAAATGTGATTATTAATTCGCGTTTTATCTCTAGTTAAACAGAATCATAATGGCAACTGAGGCGATGATGGTGAAAATTGAGCATCGCTCTGTAATTAAATTTCTCACTAAGCAAGGAAAAAGTCAAAAAACTATTCATGAAGAGATGGTGGCTGTTTACCAGGGTTCCGCACCTTCATTATCAACTGTGCAAAAGTGGTCAAGTGAGTTCAAGAGAGGCAGAGAGAGCATTGAGGACGACCCCCGCTCCGGCGCCCCGGCTACTGCTTGTACGGGAGAAAGCATCAAAGAAGTCGAAAAACTTGTTCTTGAGGATGCCCGAATAAAGGTGAAAATGATGGCAGAGATCACCATGCTTTCAATTGGTACCATTCACACCATTCTTCATGACCATCTTAACCTTTCAAAGGTCAGTGCAAGGTGGGTGCCACGAATGCTCACAGCGCCTCAGATAAAAAGTGAGAATCGCATGCTGTAGAGAGCTTTTGGAGATGTGTAGTGAGAACGCGGACGGTGTTATGGATCGAATTGTTACTGGGGACGAAACATGGGTCCACCACTATGACCCTGAAAGCAAACAAGAGTCCATGCAGTGGCATAAAAAAGGAACAGACCCCCGAAGAAGTTCAAAGTCACTCCGTCTGCCCGAAAGCTCATGGCCACAGTTTTTTGGGACTCAAAGGGAATCTTGCTCATTGAGTACAAAAAAAAAGGTGAAACCATCAACGCCACATCCTACGCTTCCACTTTGCATAATTTGCGGGAGGAAATTAAAAAGAAAAGACGGGGTAAACTCGCAGCGGGTGTGTTGCTTCTTCATGACAACGCTCCTGTTCACACGGTGCGAGTTTCCAAGGCTGCTGCGCGAGATTGTGGTTTCGAAGAAATCCAACACCCACCCTATAGTCCAGACCTTGCCCCTAGTGATTATTTCCTGTTTCCGGATTTGAAAAAAATGTCTTCGTGGAAAAAGATTTTCGGATGATGAAGAACTCAAGTCGGTATTTTGCAGAGAAAGAGGAAATTTATTATTTTGAGGGTTTAAAAAAGCTTATCTCAAGATGTAACAAATGCATTGATGTTAGGGGAGATCATGTTGAAAAATAAAAACAATTTAAATTGAATTCGCATTTTCCTTCATATCGATACCGAGAATATATTGAACGCCCCTCGTATGAGAAAAAAAATCGAAAATTTTTCTAAGCCCCAAAAATGAAAAATCAAATGAAAAATTTAATTCTCATAATAAATAAAGAAAAGTTGAAAGAAAAATGAAAAATCAACTGAAAAATTAAATTTTCATAATAAATAAAGAAAAATTGAAAGAAAAATTTCGATATTTTTTTCAAAGTCAGAAATAGTTAGAAATATAAAAAAATCAATTGGAAAAAATATATATATGATTTTTAAGTGAAATTCATTTGAAATAGAGACTTCTCAATGAAACTGAGGTGTATGTGAAAAATTTTTTTTCTTGAAAATTTCGAAAATTTTTCTAAGTCCCGCTATAATGCCATTTGCTGTTTGTGTGTTTAAAAGGTATATTATGAGAAGTGTGAAAATGAACAATCCCATAGAAAGTCAGAATATATGAGAAAAAAAATCGAAAATTTTTCTAAGTCCCAAAAATGAAAAATCAACTGAAAAAT
This sequence comes from Volucella zonaria, assembly GCA_963966105.1. Classification (NCBI taxonomy): domain Eukaryota; kingdom Metazoa; phylum Arthropoda; class Insecta; order Diptera; family Syrphidae; genus Volucella; species Volucella zonaria. Next base: position 1,062,884 of record CAWYQB010000254.1, on the reverse strand, counting down.
TTAATTCTCATAATAAATAAAGAAAAGTTGAAAGAAAAATGAAAAATCAACTGAAAAATTAAATTTTCATAATAAATAAAGAAAAATTGAAAGAAAAATTTCGATATTTTTTTCAAAGTCAGAAATAGTTAGAAATATAAAAAAATCAATTGGAAAAAATATATATATGATTTTTAAGTGAAATTCATTTGAAATAGAGACTTCTCAATGAAACTGAGGTGTATGTGAAAAATTTTTTTTCTTGAAAATTTCGAAAATTTTTCTAAGTCCCGCTATAATGCCATTTGCTGTTTGTGTGTTTAAAAGGTATATTATGAGAAGTGTGAAAATGAACAATCCCATAGAAAGTCAGAATATATGAGAAAAAAAATCGAAAATTTTTCTAAGTCCCAAAAATGAAAAATCAACTGAAAAATTTAATTCTTTTAATAAATAAAGAAAAGTTGAAAGAAAAATGAAAAATCAACTGAAAAATTAAATTTTCATAATAAATAAAGAAAAATTGAAAGAAAAATTTCGATATTTTTTTCAAAGTCAGAAATAGTTAGAAATATAAAAAAATCAATTGGAAAAAATATATATATGATTTTTAAGTGAAATTCATTTGAAATAGAGACTTCTCAATGAAACTGAGGTGTATGTGAAAAAATTTTTTTCTTGAAAATTTCGAAAATTTTTCTAAGTCCCGCTATAATGCCATTTGCTGTTTGTGTGTTTAAAAGGTATATTATGAGAAGTGTGAAAATGAACAATCCCATAGAAAGTCAGAATATATGAGAAAAAAAATCGAAAATTTTTCTAAGTCCCAAAAATGAAAAATCAACTGAAAAATTTAATTCTCATAATAAATAAAGAAAAGTTGAAAGAAAAATGAAAAATCAACTGAAAAATTAAATTTTCATAATAAATAAAGAAAAATTTCGATATTTTTTTCAAAGTCAGAAATAGTTAGAAATATAAAAAAATCAATTGGAAAAAATATATATATGATTTTTAAGTGAAATTCATTTGAAATAGAGACTTCTCAATGAAACTGAGGTGTATGTGAAAAATTTTTTTTCTTGAAAATTTCGAAAATTTTTCTAAGTCCCGCTATAATGCCATTTGCTGTTTGTGTGTTTAAAAGGTATATTATGAGAAGTGTAAAAATGAACAATCCCATAGAAAGTCAGAATATACGAGGGGCGTTCAAGATATTCTCGGTATCGGGGTGAAGCTGTGGTTGCATATATAAATTGACTTATTTATCAAGTAACACTATTATTTTAGTGCATTCATGTAAAATTTCATATAAATGTGATTATTAATTCGCGTTTTATCTCTAGTTAAACAGAATCATAATGGCAACTGAGGCGATGATGGTGAAAATTGAGCATCGCTCTGTAATTAAATTTCTCACTAAGCAAGGAAAAAGTCAAAAAACTATTCATGAAGAGATGGTGGCTGTTTACCAGGGTTCCGCACCTTCATTATCAACTGTGCAAAAGTGGTCAAGTGAGTTCAAGAGAGGCAGAGAGAGCATTGAGGACGACCCCCGCTCCGGCGCCCCGGCTACTGCTTGTACGGGAGAAAGCATCAAAGAAGTCGAAAAACTTGTTCTTGAGGATGCCCGAATAAAGGTGAAAATGATGGCAGAGATCACCATGCTTTCAATTGGTACCATTCACACCATTCTTCATGACCATCTTAACCTTTCAAAGGTCAGTGCAAGGTGGGTGCCACGAATGCTCACAGCGCCTCAGATAAAAAGTGAGAATCGCATGCTGTAGAGAGCTTTTGGAGATGTGTAGTGAGAACGCGGACGGTGTTATGGACCGAATTGTTACTGGGGACGAAACATGGGTCCACCACTATGACCCTGAAAGCAAACAAGAGTCCATGCAGTGGCATAAAAAAGGAACAGACCCCCCGAAGAAGTTCAAAGTCACTCCGTCTGCCCGAAAGCTCATGGCCACAGTTTTTTGGGACTCAAAGGGAATCTTGCTCATTGAGTACAAAAAAAAAGGTGAAACCATCAACGCCACATCCTACGCTTCCACTTTGCATAATTTGCGGGAGGAAATTAAAAAGAAAAGACGGGGTAAACTCGCAGCGGGTGTGTTGCTTCTTCATGACAACGCTCCTGTTCACACGGCGCGAGTTTCCAAGGCTGCTGCGCGAGATTGTGGTTTCGAAGAAATCCAACACCCACCCTATAGTCCAGACCTTGCCCCTAGTGATTATTTCCTGTTTCCGGATTTGAAAAAATGTCTTCGTGGAAAAAGATTTTCGGATGATGAAGAACTCAAGTCGGTATTTTGCAGAGAAAGAGGAAATTTATTATTTTGAGGGTTTAAAAAAGCTTATCTCAAGATGTAACAAATGCATTGATGTTAGGGGAGATCATGTTGAAAAATAAAAACAATTTAAATTGAATTCGCATTTTCCTTCATATCGATACCGAGAATATATTGAACGCCCCTCGTATGAGAAAAAAAATCGAAAATTTTTCTAAGCCCCAAAAATGAAAAATCAAATGAAAAATTTAATTCTCATAATAAATAAAGAAAAGTTGAAAGAAAAATGAAAAATCAACTGAAAAATTAAATTTTCATAATAAATAAAGAAAAATTGAAAGAAAAATTTCGATATTTTTTTCAAAGTCAGAAATAGTTAGAAATATAAAAAAATCAATTGGAAAAAATATATATATGATTTTTAAGTGAAATTCATTTGAAATAGAGACTTCTCAATGAAACTGAGGTGTATGTGAAAAATTTTTTTTCTTGAAAATTTCGAAAATTTTTCTAAGTCCCGCTATAATGCCATTTGCTGTTTGTGTGTTTAAAAGGTATATTATGAGAAGTGTGAAAATGAACAATCCCATAGAAAGTCAGAATATATGAGAAAAAAAATCGAAAATTTTTCTAAGTCCCAAAAATGAAAAATCAACTGAAAAATTTAATTCTCATAATAAATAAAGAAAAGTTGAAAGAAAAATGAAAAATCAACTGAAAAATTAAATTTTCATAATAAATAAAGAAAAATTGAAAGAAAAATTTCGATATTTTTTTCAAAGTCAGAAATAGTTAGAAATATAAAAAAATCAATTGGAAAAAATATATATATGATTTTTAAGTGAAATTCATTTGAAATAGAGACTTCTCAATGAAACTGAGGTGTATGTGAAAAATTTTTTTTCTTGAAAATTTCGAAAATTTTTCTAAGTCCCGCTATAATGCCATTTGCTGTTTGTGTGTTTAAAAGGTATATTATGAGAAGTGTGAAAATGAACAATCCCATAGAAAGTCAGAATATATGAGAAAAAAAATCGAAAATTTTTCTAAGTCCCAAAAATGAAAAATCAACTGAAAAATTTAATTCTCTTAATAAATAAAGAAAAGTTGAAAGAAAAATGAAAAATCAACTGAAAAATTAAATTTTCATAATAAATAAAGAAAAATTGAAAGAAAAATTTCGATATTTTTTTCAAAGTCAGAAATAGTTAGAAATATAAAAAAATCAATTGGAAAAAATATATATATGATTTTTAAGTGAAATTCATTTGAAATAGAGACTTCTCAATGAAACTGAGGTGTATGTGAAAAAATTTTTTTCTTGAAAATTTCGAAAATTTTTCTAAGTCCCGCTATAATGCCATTTGCTGTTTGTGTGTTTAAAAGGTATATTATGAGAAGTGTGAAAATGAACAATCCCATAGAAAGTCAGAATATATGAGAAAAAAAATCGAAAATTTTTCTAAGTCCCAAAAATGAAAAATCAACTGAAAAATTTAATTCTCATAATAAATAAAGAAAAGTTGAAAGAAAAATGAAAAATCAACTGAAAAATTAAATTTTCATAATAAATAAAGAAAAATTTCGATATTTTTTTCAAAGTCAGAAATAGTTAGAAATATAAAAAAATCAATTGGAAAAAATATATATATGATTTTTAAGTGAAATTCATTTGAAATAGAGACTTCTCAATGAAACTGAGGTGTATGTGAAAAATTTTTTTTCTTGAAAATTTCGAAAATTTTTCTAAGTCCCGCTATAATGCCATTTGCTGTTTGTGTGTTTAAAAGGTATATTATGAGAAGTGTAAAAATGAACAATCCCATAGAAAGTCAGAATATACGAGGGGCGTTCAAGATATTCTCGGTATCGGGGTGAAGCTGTGGTTGCATATATAAATTGACTTATTTATCAAGTAACACTATTATTTTAGTGCATTCATGTAAAATTTCATATAAATGTGATTATTAATTCGCGTTTTATCTCTAGTTAAACAGAATCATAATGGCAACTGAGGCGATGATGGTGAAAATTGAGCATCGCTCTGTAATTAAATTTCTCACTAAGCAAGGAAAAAGTCAAAAAACTATTCATGAAGAGATGGTGGCTGTTTACCAGGGTTCCGCACCTTCATTATCAACTGTGCAAAAGTGGTCAAGTGAGTTCAAGAGAGGCAGAGAGAGCATTGAGGACGACCCCCGCTCCGGCGCCCCGGCTACTGCTTGTACGGGAGAAAGCATCAAAGAAGTCGAAAAACTTGTTCTTGAGGATGCCCGAATAAAGGTGAAAATGATGGCAGAGATCACCATGCTTTCAATTGGTACCATTCACACCATTCTTCATGACCATCTTAATCTTTCAAAGGTCAGTGCAAGGTGGGTGCCACGAATGCTCACAGCGCCTCAGATAAAAAGTGAGAATCGCATGCTGTAGAGAGCTTTTGGAGATGTGTAGTGAGAACGCGGACGGTGTTATGGACCGAATTGTTACTGGGGACGAAACATGGGTCCACCACTATGACCCTGAAAGCAAACAAGAGTCCATGCAGTGGCATAAAAAAGGAACAGACCCCCCGAAGAAGTTCAAAGTCACTCCGTCTGCCCGAAAGCTCATGGCCACAGTTTTTTGGGACTCAAAGGGAATCTTGCTCATTGAGTACAAAAAAAAAGGTGAAACCATCAACGCCACATCCTACGCTTCCACTTTGCATAATTTGCGGGAGGAAATTAAAAAGAAAAGACGGGGTAAACTCGCAGCGGGTGTGTTGCTTCTTCATGACAACGCTCCTGTTCACACGGCGCGAGTTTCCAAGGCTGCTGCGCGAGATTGTGGTTTCGAAGAAATCCAACACCCACCCTATAGTCCAGACCTTGCCCCTAGTGATTATTTCCTGTTTCCGGATTTGAAAAAATGTCTTCGTGGAAAAAGATTTTCGGATGATGAAGAACTCAAGTCGGTATTTTGCAGAGAAAGAGGAAATTTATTATTTTGAGGGTTTAAAAAAGCTTATCTCAAGATGTAACAAATGCATTGATGTTAGGGGAGATCATGTTGAAAAATAAAAACAATTTAAATTGAATTCGCATTTTCCTTCATATCGATACCGAGAATATATTGAACGCCCCTCGTATGAGAAAAAAAATCGAAAATTTTTCTAAGCCCCAAAAATGAAAAATCAAATGAAAAATTTAATTCTCATAATAAATAAAGAAAAGTTGAAAGAAAAATGAAAAATCAACTGAAAAATTAAATTTTCATAATAAATAAAGAAAAATTGAAAGAAAAATTTCGATATTTTTTTCAAAGTCAGAAATAGTTAGAAATATAAAAAAATCAATTGGAAAAAATATATATATGATTTTTAAGTGAAATTCATTTGAAATAGAGACTTCTCAATGAAACTGAGGTGTATGTGAAAAATTTTTTTTCTTGAAAATTTCGAAAATTTTTCTAAGTCCCGCTATAATGCCATTTGCTGTTTGTGTGTTTAAAAGGTATATTATGAGAAGTGTGAAAATGAACAATCCCATAGAAAGTCAGAATATATGAGAAAAAAAATCGAAAATTTTTCTAAGTCCCAAAAATGAAAAATCAACTGAAAAATTTAATTCTCATAATAAATAAAGAAAAGTTGAAAGAAAAATGAAAAATCAACTGAAAAATTAAATTTTCATAATAAATAAAGAAAAATTGAAAGAAAAATTTCGATATTTTTTTCAAAGTCAGAAATAGTTAGAAATATAAAAAAATCAATTGGAAAAAATATATATATGATTTTTAAGTGAAATTCATTTGAAATAGAGACTTCTCAATGAAACTGAGGTGTATGTGAAAAATTTTTTTTCTTGAAAATTTCGAAAATTTTTCTAAGTCCCGCTATAATGCCATTTGCTGTTTGTGTGTTTAAAAGGTATATTATGAGAAGTGTGAAAATGAACAATCCCATAGAAAGTCAGAATATATGAGAAAAAAAATCGAAAATTTTTCTAAGTCCCAAAAATGAAAAATCAACTGAAAAATTTAATTCTCTTAATAAATAAAGAAAAGTTGAAAGAAAAATGAAAAATCAACTGAAAAATTAAATTTTCATAATAAATAAAGAAAAATTGAAAGAAAAATTTCGATATTTTTTTCAAAGTCAGAAATAGTTAGAAATATAAAAAAATCAATTGGAAAAAATATATATATGATTTTTAAGTGAAATTCATTTGAAATAGAGACTTCTCAATGAAACTGAGGTGTATGTGAAAAAATTTTTTTCTTGAAAATTTCGAAAATTTTTCTAAGTCCCGCTATAATGCCATTTGCTGTTTGTGTGTTTAAAAGGTATATTATGAGAAGTGTGAAAATGAACAATCCCATAGAAAGTCAGAATATATGAGAAAAAAAATCGAAAATTTTTCTAAGTCCCAAAAATGAAAAATCAACTGAAAAATTTAATTCTCATAATAAATAAAGAAAAGTTGAAAGAAAAATGAAAAATCAACTGAAAAATTAAATTTTCATAATAAATAAAGAAAAATTTCGATATTTTTTTCAAAGTCAGAAATAGTTAGAAATATAAAAAAATCAATTGGAAAAAATATATATATGATTTTTAAGTGAAATTCATTTGAAATAGAGACTTCTCAATGAAACTGAGGTGTATGTGAAAAATTTTTTTTCTTGAAAATTTCGAAAATTTTTCTAAGTCCCGCTATAATGCCATTTGCTGTTTGTGTGTTTAAAAGGTATATTATGAGAAGTGTAAAAATGAACAATCCCATAGAAAGTCAGAATATACGAGGGGCGTTCAAGATATTCTCGGTATCGGGGTGAAGCTGTGGTTGCATATATAAATTGACTTATTTATCAAGTAACACTATTATTTTAGTGCATTCATGTAAAATTTCATATAAATGTGATTATTAATTCGCGTTTTATCTCTAGTTAAACAGAATCATAATGGCAACTGAGGCGATGATGGTGAAAATTGAGCATCGCTCTGTAATTAAATTTCTCACTAAGCAAGGAAAAAGTCAAAAAACTATTCATGAAGAGATGGTGGCTGTTTACCAGGGTTCCGCACCTTCATTATCAACTGTGCAAAAGTGGTCAAGTGAGTTCAAGAGAGGCAGAGAGAGCATTGAGGACGACCCCCGCTCCGGCGCCCCGGCTACTGCTTGTACGGGAGAAAGCATCAAAGAAGTTGAAAAACTTGTTCTTGAGGATGCCCGAATAAAGGTGAAAATGATGGCAGAGATCACCATGCTTTCAATTGGTACCATTCACACCATTCTTCATGACCATCTTAACCTTTCAAAGGTCAGTGCAAGGTGGGTGCCACGAATGCTCACAGCGCCTCAGATAAAAAGTGAGAATCGCATGCTGTAGAGAGCTTTTGGAGATGTGTAGTGAGAACGCGGACGGTGTTATGGACCGAATTGTTACTGGGGACGAAACATGGGTCCACCACTATGACCCTGAAAGCAAACAAGAGTCCATGCAGTGGCATAAAAAAGGAACAGACCCCCCGAAGAAGTTCAAAGTCACTCCGTCTGCCCGAAAGCTCATGGCCACAGTTTTTTGGGACTCAAAGGGAATCTTGCTCATTGAGTACAAAAAAAAAGGTGAAACCATCAACGCCACATCCTACGCTTCCACTTTGCATAATTTGCGGGAGGAAATTAAAAAGAAAAGACGGGGTAAACTCGCAGCGGGTGTGTTGCTTCTTCATGACAACGCTCCTGTTCACACGGCGCGAGTTTCCAAGGCTGCTGCGCGAGATTGTGGTTTCGAAGAAATCCAACACCCACCCTATAGTCCAGACCTTGCCCCTAGTGATTATTTCCTGTTTCCGGATTTGAAAAAATGTCTTCGTGGAAAAAGATTTTCGGATGATGAAGAACTCAAGTCGGTATTTTGCAGAGAAAGAGGAAATTTATTATTTTGAGGGTTTAAAAAAGCTTATCTCAAGATGTAACAAATGCATTGATATTAGGGGAGATCATATTGAAAAATAAAAACAATTTAAATTGAATTCGCATTTTCCTTCATATCGATACCGAGAATATATTGAACGCCCCTCGTATGAGAAAAAAAATCGAAAATTTTTCTAAGTCCCAAAAATGAAAAATCAACTGAAAAATTTAATTCTCATAATAAATAAAGAAAAGTTGAAAGAAAAATGAAAAATCAACTGAAAAATTAAATTTTCATAATAAATAAAGAAAAATTGAAAGAAAAATTTCGATATTTTTTTCAAAGTCAGAAATAGTTAGAAATATAAAAAAATCAATTGGAAAAAATATATATATGATTTTTAAGTGAAATTCATTTGAAATAGAGACTTCTCAATGAAACTGAGGTGTATGTCCCGCTATAATGCCATTTGCTGTTTGTGTGTTTAAAAGGTATATTATGAGAAGTGTGAAAATGAACAATCCCATAGAAAGTCAGAATATACGAGGGGGTTCAAGATATTCTCGGTATCGGGGTGAAGCTGTGGTTGCATATATAAATTGACTTATTTATCAAGTAACACTATTATTTTAGTGCATTCATGTAAAATTTCATATAAATGTGATTATTAATTCGCGTTTTATCTCTAGTTAAACAGAATCATAATGGCAACTGAGGCGATGATGGTGAAAATTGAGCATCGCTCTGTAATTAAATTTCTCACTAAGCAAGGAAAAAGTCAAAAAACTATTCATGAAGAGATGGTGGCTGTTTACCAGGGTTCCGCACCTTCATTATCAACTGTGCAAAAGTGGTCAAGTGAGTTCAAGAGAGGCAGAGAGAGCATTGAGGACGACCCCCGCTCCGGCGCCCCGGCTACTGCTTGTACGGGAGAAAGCATCAAAGAAGTCGAAAAACTTGTTCTTGAGGATGCCCGAATAAAGGTGAAAATGATGGCAGAGATCACCATGCTTTCAATTGGTACCATTCACACCATTCTTCATGACCATCTTAACCTTTCAAAGGTCAGTGCAAGGTGGGTGCCACGAATGCTCACAGCGCCTCAGATAAAAAGTGAGAATCGCATGCTGTAGAGAGCTTTTGGAGATGTGTAGTGAGAACGCGGACGGTGTTATGGACCGAATTGTTACTGGGGACGAAACATGGGTCCACCACTATGACCCTGAAAGCAAACAAGAGTCCATGCAGTGGCATAAAAAAGGAACAGACCCCCCGAAGAAGTTCAAAGTCACTCCGTCTGCCCGAAAGCTCATGGCCACAGTTTTTTGGGACTCAAAGGGAATCTTGCTCATTGAGTACAAAAAAAAAGGTGAAACCATCAACGCCACATCCTACGCTTCCACTTTGCATAATTTGCGGGAGGAAATTAAAAAGAAAAGACGGGGTAAACTCGCAGCGGGTGTGTTGCTTCTTCATGACAACGCTCCTGTTCACACGGCGCGAGTTTCCAAGGCTGCTGCGCGAGATTGTGGTTTCGAAGAAATCCAACACCCACCCTATAGTCCAGACCTTGCCCCTAGTGATTATTTCCTGTTTCCGGATTTGAAAAAATGTCTTCGTGGAAAAAGATTTTCGGATGATGAAGAACTCAAGTCGGTATTTTGCAGAGAAAGAGGAAATTTATTATTTTGAGGGTTTAAAAAAGCTTATCTCAAGATGTAACAAATGCATTGATGTTAGGGGAGATCATGTTGAAAAATAAAAACAATTTAAATTGAATTCGCATTTTCCTTCATATCGATACCGAGAATATATTGAACGCCCCTCGTATGAGAAAAAAAATCGAAAATTTTTCTAAGCCCCAAAAATGAAAAATCAAATGAAAAATTTAATTCTCATAATAAATAAAGAAAAGTTGAAAGAAAAATGAAAAATCAACTGAAAAATTAAATTTTCATAATAAATAAAGAAAAATTGAAAGAAAAATTTCGATATTTTTTTCAAAGTCAGAAATAGTTAGAAATATAAAAAAATCAATTGGAAAAAATATATACATGATTTTTAAGTGAAATTCATTTGAAATAGAGACTTCTCAATGAAACTGAGGTGTATGTGAAAAATTTTTTTTCTTGAAAATTTCGAAAATTTTTCTAAGTCCCGCTATAATGCCATTTGCTGTTTGTGTGTTTAAAAGGTATATTATGAGAAGTGTGAAAATGAACAATCCCATAGAAAGTCAGAATATATGAGAAAAAAAATCGAAAATTTTTCTAAGTCCCAAAAATGAAAAATCAACTGAAAAATTTAATTCTCATAATAAATAAAGAAAAGTTGAAAGAAAAATGAAAAATCAACTGAAAAATTAAATTTTCATAATAAATAAAGAAAAATTGAAAGAAAAATTTCGATATTTTTTTCAAAGTCAGAAATAGTTAGAAATATAAAAAAATCAATTGGAAAAAATATATATATGATTTTTAAGTGAAATTCATTTGAAATAGAGACTTCTCAATGAAACTGAGGTGTATGTGAAAAATTTTTTTTCTTGAAAATTTCGAAAATTTTTCTAAGTCCCGCTATAATGCCATTTGCTGTTTGTGTGTTTAAAAGGTATATTATGAGAAGTGTGAAAATGAACAATCCCATAGAAAGTCAGAATATATGAGAAAAAAAATCGAAAATTTTTCTAAGTCCCAAAAATGAAAAATCAACTGAAAAATTTAATTCTCTTAATAAATAAAGAAAAGTTGAAAGAAAAATGAAAAATCAACTGAAAAATTAAATTTTCATAATAAATAAAGAAAAATTGAAAGAAAAATTTCGATATTTTTTTCAAAGTCAGAAATAGTTAGAAATATAAAAAAATCAATTGGAAAAAATATATATATGATTTTTAAGTGAAATTCATTTGAAATAGAGACTTCTCAATGAAACTGAGGTGTATGTGAAAAAATTTTTTTCTTGAAAATTTCGAAAATTTTTCTAAGTCCCGCTATAATGCCATTTGCTGTTTGTGTGTTTAAAAGGTATATTATGAGAAGTGTGAAAATGAACAATCCCATAGAAAGTCAGAATATATGAGAAAAAAAATCGAAAATTTTTCTAAGTCCCAAAAATGAAAAATCAACTGAAAAATTTAATTCTCATAATAAATAAAGAAAAGTTGAAAGAAAAATGAAAAATCAACTGAAAAATTAAATTTTCATAATAAATAAAGAAAAATTTCGATATTTTTTTCAAAGTCAGAAATAGTTAGAAATATAAAAAAATCAATTGGAAAAAATATATATATGATTTTTAAGTGAAATTCATTTGAAATAGAGACTTCTCAATGAAACTGAGGTGTATGTGAAAAATTTTTTTTCTTGAAAATTTCGAAAATTTTTCTAAGTCCCGCTATAATGCCATTTGCTGTTTGTGTGTTTAAAAGGTATATTATGAGAAGTGTAAAAATGAACAATCCCATAGAAAGTCAGAATATACGAGGGGCGTTCAAGATATTCTCGGTATCGGGGTGAAGCTGTGGTTGCATATATAAATTGACTTATTTATCAAGTAACACTATTATTTTAGTGCATTCATGTAAAATTTCATATAAATGTGATTATTAATTCGCGTTTTATCTCTAGTTAAACAGAATCATAATGGCAACTGAGGCGATGATGGTGAAAATTGAGCATCGCTCTGTAATTAAATTTCTCACTAAGCAAGGAAAAAGTCAAAAAACTATTCATGAAGAGATGGTGGCTGTTTACCAGGGTTCCGCACCTTCATTATCAACTGTGCAAAAGTGGTCAAGTGAGTTCAAGAGAGGCAGAGAGAGCATTGAGGACGACCCCCGCTCCGGCGCCCCGGCTACTGCTTGTACGGGAGAAAGCATCAAAGAAGTCGAAAAACTTGTTCTTGAGGATGCCCGAATAAAGGTGAAAATGATGGCAGAGATCACCATGCTTTCAATTGGTACCATTCACACCATTCTTCATGACCATCTTAACCTTTCAAAGGTCAGTGCAAGGTGGGTGCCACGAATGCTCACAGCGCCTCAGATAAAAAGTGAGAATCGCATGCTGTAGAGAGCTTTTGGAGATGTGTAGTGAGAACGCGGACGGTGTTATGGACCGAATTGTTACTGGGGACGAAACATGGGTCCACCACTATGACCCTGAAAGCAAACAAGAGTCCATGCAGTGGCATAAAAAAGGAACAGACCCCCCGAAGAAGTTCAAAGTCACTCCGTCTGCCCGAAAGCTCATGGCCACAGTTTTTTGGGACTCAAAGGGAATCTTGCTCATTGAGTACAAAAAAAAAGGTGAAACCATCAACGCCACATCCTACGCTTCCACTTTGCATAATTTGCGGGAGGAAATTAAAAAGAAAAGACGGGGTAAACTCGCAGCGGGTGTGTTGCTTCTTCATGACAACGCTCCTGTTCACACGGCGCGAGTTTCCAAGGCTGCTGCGCGAGATTGTGGTTTCGAAGAAATCCAACACCCACCCTATAGTCCAGACCTTGCCCCTAGTGATTATTTCCTGTTTCCGGATTTGAAAAAATGTCTTCGTGGAAAAAGATTTTCGGATGATGAAGAACTCAAGTCGGTATTTTGCAGAGAAAGAGGAAATTTATTATTTTGAGGGTTTAAAAAAGCTTATCTCAAGATGTAACAAATGCATTGATGTTAGGGGAGATCATGTTGAAAAATAAAAACAATTTAAATTGAATTCGCATTTTCCTTCATATCGATACCGAGAATATATTGAACGCCCCTCGTATGAGAAAAAAAATCGAAAATTTTTCTAAGTCCCAAAAATGAAAAATCAACTGAAAAATTTAATTCTCATAATAAATAAAGAAAAGTTGAAAGAAAAATGAAAAATCAACTGAAAAATTAAATTTTCATAATAAATAAAGAAAAATTTCGATATTTTTTTCAAAGTCAGAAATAGTTAGAAATATAAAAAAATCAATTGGAAAAAATATATATATGATTTTTAAGTGAAATTCATTTGAAATAGAGACTTCTCAATGAAACTGAGGTGTATGTGAAAAATTTTTTTTCTTGAAAATTTCGAAAATTTTTCTAAGTCCCGCTATAATGCCATTTGCTGTTTGTGTGTTTAAAAGGTATATTATGAGAAGTGTAAAAATGAACAATCCCATAGAAAGTCAGAATATACGAGGGGCGTTCAAGATATTCTCGGTATCGGGGTGAAGCTGTGGTTGCATATATAAATTGACTTATTTATCAAGTAACACTATTATTTTAGTGCATTCATGTAAAATTTCATATAAATGTGATTATTAATTCGCGTTTTATCTCTAGTTAAACAGAATCATAATGGCAACTGAGGCGATGATGGTGAAAATTGAGCATCGCTCTGTAATTAAATTTCTCACTAAGCAAGGAAAAAGTCAAAAAACTATTCATGAAGAGATGGTGGCTGTTTACCAGGGTTCCGCACCTTCATTATCAACTGTGCAAAAGTGGTCAAGTGAGTTCAAGAGAGGCAGAGAGAGCATTGAGGACGACCCCCGCTCCGGCGCCCCGGCTACTGCTTGTACGGGAGAAAGCATCAAAGAAGTCGAAAAACTTGTTCTTGAGGATGCCCGAATAAAGGTGAAAATGATGGCAGAGATCACCATGCTTTCAATTGGTACCATTCACACCATTCTTCATGACCATCTTAACCTTTCAAAGGTCAGTGCAAGGTGGGTGCCACGAATGCTCACAGCGCCTCAGATAAAAAGTGAGAATCGCATGCTGTAGAGAGCTTTTGGAGATGTGTAGTGAGAACGCGGACGGTGTTATGGACCGAATTGTTACTGGGGACGAAACATGGGTCCACCACTATGACCCTGAAAGCAAACAAGAGTCCATGCAGTGGCATAAAAAAGGAACAGACCCCCCGAAGAAGTTCAAAGTCACTCCGTCTGCCCGAAAGCTCATGGCCACAGTTTTTTGGGACTCAAAGGGAATCTTGCTCATTGAGTACAAAAAAAAAGGTGAAACCATCAACGCCACATCCTACGCTTCCACTTTGCATAATTTGCGGGAGGAAATTAAAAAGAAAAGACGGGGTAAACTCGCAGCGGGTGTGTTGCTTCTTCATGACAACGCTCCTGTTCACACGGCGCGAGTTTCCAAGGCTGCTGCGCGAGATTGTGGTTTCGAAGAAATCCAACACCCACCCTATAGTCCAGACCTTGCCCCTAGTGATTATTTCCTGTTTCCGGATTTGAAAAAATGTCTTCGTGGAAAAAGATTTTCGGATGATGAAGAACTCAAGTCGGTATTTTGCAGAGAAAGAGGAAATTTATTATTTTGAGGGTTTAAAAAAGCTTATCTCAAGATGTAACAAATGCATTGATGTTAGGGGAGATCATGTTGAAAAATAAAAACAATTTAAATTGAATTCGCATTTTCCTTCATATCGATACCGAGAATATATTGAACGCCCCTCGTATGAGAAAAAAAATCGAAAATTTTTCTAAGTCCCAAAAATGAAAAATCAACTGAAAAATTTAATTCTCATAATAAATAAAGAAAAGTTGAAAGAAAAATGAAAAATCAACTGAAAAATTAAATTTTCATAATAAATAAAGAAAAATTGAAAGAAAAATTTCGATATTTTTTTCAAAGTCAGAAATAGTTAGAAATATAAAAAAATCAATTGGAAAAAATATATATATGATTTTTAAGTGAAATTCATTTGAAATAGAGACTTCTCAATGAAACTGAGGTGTATGTGAAAAATTTTTTTTCTTGAAAATTTCGAAAATTTTTCTAAGTCCCGCTATAATGCCATTTGCTGTTTGTGTGTTTAAAAGGTATATTATGAGAAGTGTGAAAATGAACAATCCCATAGAAAGTCAGAATATATGAGAAAAAAAATCGAAAATTTTTCTAAGTCCCAAAAATGAAAAATCAACTGAAAAATTTAATTCTCTTAATAAATAAAGAAAAGTTGAAAGAAAAATGAAAAATCAACTGAAAAATTAAATTTTCATAATAAATAAAGAAAAATTGAAAGAAAAATTTCGATATTTTTTTCAAAGTCAGAAATAGTTAGAAATATAAAAAAATCAATTGGAAAAAATATATATATGATTTTTAAGTGAAATTCATTTGAAATAGAGACTTCTCAATGAAACTGAGGTGTATGTGAAAAATTTTTTTTCTTGAAAATTTCGAAAATTTTTCTAAGTCCCGCTATAATGCCATTTGCTGTTTGTGTGTTTAAAAGGTATATTATGAGAAGTGTAAAAATGAACAATCCCATAGAAAGTCAGAATATACGAGGGGCGTTCAAGATATTCTCGGTATCGGGGTGAAGCTGTGGTTGCATATATAAATTGACTTATTTATCAAGTAACACTATTATTTTAGTGCATTCATGTAAAATTTCATATAAATGTGATTATTAATTCGCGTTTTATCTCTAGTTAAACAGAATCATAATGGCAACTGAGGCGATGATGGTGAAAATTGAGCATCGCTCTGTAATTAAATTTCTCACTAAGCAAGGAAAAAGTCAAAAAACTATTCATGAAGAGATGGTGGCTGTTTACCAGGGTTCCGCACCTTCATTATCAACTGTGCAAAAGTGGTCAAGTGAGTTCAAGAGAGGCAGAGAGAGCATTGAGGACGACCCCCGCTCCGGCGCCCCGGCTACTGCTTGTACGGGAGAAAGCATCAAAGAAGTCGAAAAACTTGTTCTTGAGGATGCCCGAATAAAGGTGAAAATGATGGCAGAGATCACCATGCTTTCAATTGGTACCATTCACACCATTCTTCATGACCATCTTAACCTTTCAAAGGTCAGTGCAAGGTGGGTGCCACGAATGCTCACAGCGCCTCAGATAAAAAGTGAGAATCGCATGCTGTAGAGAGCTTTTGGAGATGTGTAGTGAGAACGCGGACGGTGTTATGGACCGAATTGTTACTGGGGACGAAACATGGGTCCACCACTATGACCCTGAAAGCAAACAAGAGTCCATGCAGTGGCATAAAAAAGGAACAGACCCCCCGAAGAAGTTCAAAGTCACTCCGTCTGCCCGAAAGCTCATGGCCACAGTTTTTTGGGACTCAAAGGGAATCTTGCTCATTGAGTACAAAAAAAAAGGTGAAACCATCAACGCCACATCCTACGCTTCCACTTTGCATAATTTGCGGGAGGAAATTAAAAAGAAAAGACGGGGTAAACTCGCAGCGGGTGTGTTGCTTCTTCATGACAACGCTCCTGTTCACACGGCGCGAGTTTCCAAGGCTGCTGCGCGAGATTGTGGTTTCGAAGAAATCCAACACCCACCCTATAGTCCAGACCTTGCCCCTAGTGATTATTTCCTGTTTCCGGATTTGAAAAAATGTCTTCGTGGAAAAAGATTTTCGGATGATGAAGAACTCAAGTCGGTATTTTGCAGAGAAAGAGGAAATTTATTATTTTGAGGGTTTAAAAAAGCTTATCTCAAGATGTAACAAATGCATTGATGTTAGGGGAGATCATGTTGAAAAATAAAAACAATTTAAATTGAATTCGCATTTTCCTTCATATCGATACCGAGAATATATTGAACGCCCCTCGTATGAGAAAAAAAATCGAAAATTTTTCTAAGCCCCAAAAATGAAAAATCAAATGAAAAATTTAATTCTCATAATAAATAAAGAAAAGTTGAAAGAAAAATGAAAAATCAACTGAAAAATTAAATTTTCATAATAAATAAAGAAAAATTGAAAGAAAAATGTCGATATTTTTTTCAAAGTCAGAAATAGTTAGAAATATAAAAAAATCAATTGGAAAAAATATATATATGATTTTTAAGTGAAATTCATTTGAAATAGAGACTTCTCAATGAAACTGAGGTGTATGTGAAAAATTTTTTTTCTTGAAAATTTCGAAAATTTTTCTAAGTCCCGCTATAATGCCATTTGCTGTTTGTGTGTTTAAAAGGTATATTATGAGAAGTGTGAAAATGAACAATCCCATAGAAAGTCAGAATATATGAGAAAAAAAATCGAAAATTTTTCTAAGTCCCAAAAATGAAAAATCAACTGAAAAATTTAATTCTCATAATAAATAAAGAAAAGTTGAAAGAAAAATGAAAAATCAACTGAAAAATTAAATTTTCATAATAAATAAAGAAAAATTGAAAGAAAAATTTCGATATTTTTTTCAAAGTCAGAAATAGTTAGAAATATAAAAAAATCAATTGGAAAAAATATATATATGATTTTTAAGTGAAATTCATTTGAAATAGAGACTTCTCAATGAAACTGAGGTGTATGTGAAAAATTTTTTTTCTTGAAAATTTCGAAAATTTTTCTAAGTCCCGCTATAATGCCATTTGCTGTTTGTGTGTTTAAAAGGTATATTATGAGAAGTGTGAAAATGAACAATCCCATAGAAAGTCAGAATATATGAGAAAAAAAATCGAAAATTTTTCTAAGTCCCAAAAATGAAAAATCAACTGAAAAATTTAATTCTCTTAATAAATAAAGAAAAGTTGAAAGAAAAATGAAAAATCAACTGAAAAATTAAATTTTCATAATAAATAAAGAAAAATTGAAAGAAAAATTTCGATATTTTTTTCAAAGTCAGAAATAGTTAGAAATATAAAAAAATCAATTGGAAAAAATATATATATGATTTTTAAGTGAAATTCATTTGAAATAGAGACTTCTCAATGAAACTGAGGTGTATGTGAAAAATTTTTTTTCTTGAAAATTTCGAAAATTTTTCTAAGTCCCGCTATAATGCCATTTGCTGTTTGTGTGTTTAAAAGGTATATTATGAGAAGTGTAAAAATGAACAATCCCATAGAAAGTCAGAATATACGAGGGGCGTTCAAGATATTCTCGGTATCGGGGTGAAGCTGTGGTTGCATATATAAATTGACTTATTTATCAAGTAACACTATTATTTTAGTGCATTCATGTAAAATTTCATATAAATGTGATTATTAATTCGCGTTTTATCTCTAGTTAAACAGAATCATAATGGCAACTGAGGCGATGATGGTGAAAATTGAGCATCGCTCTGTAATTAAATTTCTCACTAAGCAAGGAAAAAGTCAAAAAACTATTCATGAAGAGATGGTGGCTGTTTACCAGGGTTCCGCACCTTCATTATCAACTGTGCAAAAGTGGTCAAGTGAGTTCAAGAGAGGCAGAGAGAGCATTGAGGACGACCCCCGCTCCGGCGCCCCGGCTACTGCTTGTACGGGAGAAAGCATCAAAGAAGTCGAAAAACTTGTTCTTGAGGATGCCCGAATAAAGGTGAAAATGATGGCAGAGATCACCATGCTTTCAATTGGTACCATTCACACCATTCTTCATGACCATCTTAACCTTTCAAAGGTCAGTGCAAGGTGGGTGCCACGAATGCTCACAGCGCCTCAGATAAAAAGTGAGAATCGCATGCTGTAGAGAGCTTTTGGAGATGTGTAGTGAGAACGCGGACGGTGTTATGGATCGAATTGTTACTGGGGACGAAACATGGGTCCACCACTATGACCCTGAAAGCAAACAAGAGTCCATGCAGTGGCATAAAAAAGGAACAGACCCCCGAAGAAGTTCAAAGTCACTCCGTCTGCCCGAAAGCTCATGGCCACAGTTTTTTGGGACTCAAAGGGAATCTTGCTCATTGAGTACAAAAAAAAAGGTGAAACCATCAACGCCACATCCTACGCTTCCACTTTGCATAATTTGCGGGAGGAAATTAAAAAGAAAAGACGGGGTAAACTCGCAGCGGGTGTGTTGCTTCTTCATGACAACGCTCCTGTTCACACGGTGCGAGTTTCCAAGGCTGCTGCGCGAGATTGTGGTTTCGAAGAAATCCAACACCCACCCTATAGTCCAGACCTTGCCCCTAGTGATTATTTCCTGTTTCCGGATTTGAAAAAAATGCCTTCGTGGAAAAAGATTTTCGGATGATGAAGAACTCAAGTCGGTATTTTGCAGAGAAAGAGGAAATTTATTATTTTGAGGGTTTAAAAAAGCTTATCTCAAGATGTAACAAATGCATTGATGTTAGGGGAGATCATGTTGAAAAATAAAAACAATTTAAATTGAATTCGCATTTTCCTTCATATCGATACCGAGAATATATTGAACGCCCCTCGTATGAGAAAAAAAATCGAAAATTTTTCTAAGCCCCAAAAATGAAAAATCAAATGAAAAATTTAATTCTCATAATAAATAAAGAAAAGTTGAAAGAAAAATGAAAAATCAACTGAAAAATTAAATTTTCATAATAAATAAAGAAAAATTGAAAGAAAAATTTCGATATTTTTTTCAAAGTCAGAAATAGTTAGAAATATAAAAAAATCAATTGGAAAAAATATATATATGATTTTTAAGTGAAATTCATTTGAAATAGAGACTTCTCAATGAAACTGAGGTGTATGTGAAAAATTTTTTTTCTTGAAAATTTCGAAAATTTTTCTAAGTCCCGCTATAATGCCATTTGCTGTTTGTGTGTTTAAAAGGTATATTATGAGAAGTGTGAAAATGAACAATCCCATAGAAAGTCAGAATATATGAGAAAAAAAATCGAAAATTTTTCTAAGTCCCAAAAATGAAAAATCAACTGAAAAATTTAATTCTCTTAATAAATAAAGAAAAGTTGAAAGAAAAATGAAAAATCAACTGAAAAATTAAATTTTCATAATAAATAAAGAAAAATTGAAAGAAAAATTTCGATATTTTTTTCAAAGTCAGAAATAGTTAGAAATATAAAAAAATCAATTGGAAAAAATATATATATGATTTTTAAGTGAAATTCATTTGAAATAGAGACTTCTCAATGAAACTGAGGTGTATGTGAAAAAATTTTTTTCTTGAAAATTTCGAAAATTTTTCTAAGTCCCGCTATAATGCCATTTGCTGTTTGTGTGTTTAAAAGGTATATTATGAGAAGTGTGAAAATGAACAATCCCATAGAAAGTCAGAATATATGAGAAAAAAAATCGAAAATTTTTCTAAGTCCCAAAAATGAAAAATCAACTGAAAAATTTTATTCTCATAATAAATAAAGAAAAGTTGAAAGAAAAATGAAAAATCAACTGAAAAATTAAATTTTCATAATAAATAAAGAAAAATTTCGATATTTTTTTCAAAGTCAGAAATAGTTAGAAATATAAAAAAATCAATTGGAAAAAATATATATATGATTTTTAAGTGAAATTCATTTGAAATAGAGACTTCTCAATGAAACTGAGGTGTATGTGAAAAATTTTTTTTCTTGAAAATTTCGAAAATTTTTCTAAGTCCCGCTATAATGCCATTTGCTGTTTGTGTGTTTAAAAGGTATATTATGAGAAGTGTGAAAATGAACAATCCCATAGAAAGTCAGAATATACGAGGGGCGTTCAAGATATTCTCGGTATCGGGGTGAAGCTGTGGTTGCATATATAAATTGACTTATTTATCAAGTAACACTATTATTTTAGTGCATTCATGTAAAATTTCATATAAATGTGATTATTAATTCGCGTTTTATCTCTAGTTAAACAGAATCATAATGGCAACTGAGGCGATGATGGTGAAAATTGAGCATCGCGCTGTAATTAAATTTCTCACTAAGCAAGGAAAAAGTCAAAAAACTATTCATGAAGAGATGGTGGCTGTTTACCAGGGTTCCGCACCTTCATTATCAACTGTGCAAAAGTGGTCAAGAGAGGCAGAGAGAGCATTGAGGACGACCCCCGCTCCGGCGCCCCGGCTACTGCTTGTACGGGAGAAAGCATCAAAGAAGTCGGAAAACTTGTTCTTGAGGATGCCCGAATAAAGGTGAAAATGATGGCAGAGATCACCAAGCTTTCAATTGGTACCATTCACACCATTCTTCATGACCATCTTAACCTTTCAAAGGTCAGTGCAAGGTGGGTGCCACGAATGCTCACAGCGCCTCAGATAAAAAGTGAGAATCGCATGCTGTAGAGAGCTTTTGGAGATGTGTAGTGAGAACGCGGACGGTGTTATGGATCGAATTGTTACTGGGGACGAAACATGGGTCCACCACTATGACCCTGAAAGCAAACAAGAGTCCATGCAGTGGCATAAAAAAGGAACAGACCCCCCGAAGAAGTTCAAAGTCACTCCGTCTGCCTGAAAGCTCATGGCCACAGTTTTTTGGGACTCAAAGGGAATCTTGCTCATTGAGTACAAAAAAAAAGGTGAAACCATCAACGCCACATCCTACGCTTCCACTTTGCATAATTTGCGGGAGGAAATTAAAAAGAAAAGACGGGGTAAACTCGCAGCGGGTGTGTTGCTTCTTCATGACAACGCTCCTGTTCACACGGCGCGAGTTTCCAAGGCTGCTGCGCGAGATTGTGGTTTCGAAGAAATCCAACACCCACCCTATAGTCCAGACCTTGCCCCTAGTGATTATTTCCTGCTTCCGGATTTGAAAAAATGTCTTCGTGGAAAAAGATTTTCGGATGATGAAGAACTCAAGTCGGTATTTTGCAGAGAAAGAGGAAATTTATTATTTTGAGGGTTTAAAAAAGCTTATCTCAAGATGTAACAAATGCATTGATGTTAGGGGAGATCATATTGAAAAATAAAAATAATTTAAATTGAATTCGCATTTTCCTTCATATCGATACCGAGAATATATTGAACGCCCCTCGTATGAGAAAAAAAATCGAAAATTTTTCTAAGTCCCAAAAATGGAAAATCAAATGAAAAATTTAATTCTCATAATAAATAAAGAAAAGTTGAAAGAAAAATTTCGATATTTTTTTCAAAGTCAGAAATAGTTAGAAATATATATGATTTTTAAGTGAAATTCATTTGAAATAGAGACTTCTCAATGAAACTGAGGTGTATGTGAAAAATTTTTTTTCTTGAAAATTTCGAAAATTTTTCTAAGTCCCGCTATAATGCCATTTGCTGTTTGTGTGTTTAAAAGGTATATTATGAGAAGTGTGAAAATGAACAATCCCATAGAAAGTCAGAATATACGAGGGGCGTTCAAGATATTCTCGGTATCGGGGTGAAGCTGTGGTTGCATATATAAATTGACTTATTTATCAAGTAACACTATTATTTTAGTGCATTCATGTGAAATTTCATATAAATGTGATTATTAATTCGCGTTTTATCTCTAGTTAAACAGAATCATAATGGCAACTGAGGCGATGATGGTGAAAATTGAGCATCGCGCTGTAATTAAATTTCTCACTAAGCAAGGAAAAAGTCAAAAAACTATTCATGAAGAGATGGTGGCTGTTTACCAGGGTTCCGCACCTTTATTATCAACTGTGCAAAAGTGGTCAAGTGAGTTCAAGAGAGGCAGAGAGAGCATTGAGGACGACCCCCGCTCCGGCGCCCCGGCTACTGCTTGTACGGGAGAAAGCATCAAAGAAGTCGAAAAACTTGTTCTTGAGGATGCCCGAATAAAGGTGAAAATGATGGCAGAGATCACCAAGCTTTCAATTGGTACCATTCACACCATTCTTCATGACCATCTTAACCTTTCAAAGGTCAGTGCAAGGTGGGTGCCACGAATGCTCACAGCGCCTCAGATAAAAAGTGAGAATCGCATGCTGTAGAGAGCTTTTGGAGATGTGTAGTGAGAACGCGGACGGTGTTATGGATCGAATTGTTACTGGGGACGAAACATGGGTCCACCACTATGACCCTGAAAGCAAACAAGAGTCCATGCAGTGGCATAAAAAAGGAACAGACCCCCCGAAGAAGTTCAAAGTCACTCCGTCTGCCTGAAAGCTCATGGCCACAGTTTTTTGGGACTCAAAGGGAATCTTGCTCATTGAGTACAAAAAAAAAGGTGAAACCATCAACGCCACATCCTACGCTTCCACTTTGCATAATTTGCGGGAGGAAATTAAAAAGAAAAGACGGGGTAAACTCGCAGCGGGTGTGTTGCTTCTTCATGACAACGCTCCTGTTCACACGGCGCGAGTTTCCAAGGCTGCTGCGCGAGATTGTGGTTTCGAAGAAATCCAACACCCACCCTATAGTCCAGACCTTGCCCCTAGTGATTATTTCCTGCTTCCGGATTTGAAAAAATGTCTTCGTGGAAAAAGATTTTCGGATGATGAAGAACTCAAGTCGGTATTTTGCAGAGAAAGAGGAAATTTATTATTTTGAGGGTTTAAAAAAGCTTATCTCAAGATGTAACAAATGCATTGATGTTAGGGGAGATCATATTGAAAAATAAAAATAATTTAAATTGAATTCGCATTTTCCTTCATATCGATACCGAGAATATATTGAACGCCCCTCGTATGAGAAAAAAAATCGAAAATTTTTCTAAGTCCCAAAAATGGAAAATCAAATGAAAAATTTAATTCTCATAATAAATAAAGAAAAGTTGAAAGAAAAATTTCGATATTTTTTTCAAAGTCAGAAATAGTTAGAAATATATATGATTTTTAAGTGAAATTCATTTGAAATAGAGACTTCTCAATGAAACTGAGGTGTATGTGAAAAATTTTTTTTCTTGAAAATTTCGAAAATTTTTCTAAGTCCCGCTATAATGCCATTTGCTGTTTGTGTGTTTAAAAGGTATATTATGAGAAGTGTGAAAATGAACAATCCCATAGAAAGTCAGAATATACGAGGGGCGTTCAAGATATTCTCGGTATCGGGGTGAAGCTGTGGTTGCATATATAAATTGACTTATTTATCAAGTAACACTATTATTTTAGTGCATTCATGTAAAATTTCATATAAATGTGATTATTAATTCGCGTTTTATCTCTAGTTAAACAGAATCATAATGGCAACTGAGGCGATGATGGTGAAAATTGAGCATCGCGCTGTAATTAAATTTCTCACTAAGCAAGGAAAAAGTCAAAAAACTATTCATGAAGAGATGGTGGCTGTTTACCAGGGTTCCGCACCTTCATTATCAACTGTGCAAAAGTGGTCAAGTGAGTTCAAGAGAGGCAGAGAGAGCATTGAGGACGACCCCCGCTCCGGCGCCCCGGCTACTGCTTGTACGGGAGAAAGCATCAAAGAAGTCGAAAAACTTGTTCTTGAGGATGCCCGAATAAAGGTGAAAATGATGGCAGAGATCACCAAGCTTTCAATTGGTACCATTCACACCATTCTTCATGACCATCTTAACCTTTCAAAGGTCAGTGCAAGGTGGGTGCCACGAATGCTCACAGCGCCTCAGATAAAAAGTGAGAATCGCATGCTGTAGAGAGCTTTTGGAGATGTGTAGTGAGAACGCGGACGGTGTTATGGATCGAATTGTTACTGGGGACGAAACATGGGTCCACCACTATGACCCTGAAAGCAAACAAGAGTCCATGCAGTGGCATAAAAAAGGAACAGACCCCCCGAAGAAGTTCAAAGTCACTCCGTCTGCCCGAAAGCTCATGGCCACAGTTTTTTGGGACTCAAAGGGAATCTTGCTCATTGAGTACAAAAAAAAAGGTGAAACCATCAACGCCACATCCTACGCTTCCACTTTGCATAATTTGCGGGAGGAAATTAAAAAGAAAAGACGGGGTAAACTCGCAGCGGGTGTGTTGCTTCTTCATGACAACGCTCCTGTTCACACGGCGCGAGTTTCCAAGGCTGCTGCGCGAGATTGTGCGCAGACCTTGCCCCTAGTGATTATTTCCTGTTTCCGGATTTGAAAAAATGTCTTCGTGGAAAAAGATTTTCGGATGATGAAGAACTCAAGTCGGTATTTTGCAGAGAAAGAGGAAATTTATTATTTTGAGGGTTTAAAAAAGCTTATCTCAAGATGTAACAAATGCATTGATGTTAGGGGAGATCATATTGAAAAATAAAAACAATTTAAATTGAATTCGCATTTTCCTTCATATCGATACCGAGAATATATTGAACGCCCATCGTATGAGAAAAAAAATCGAAAATTTTTCTAAGTCCCAAAAATGAAAAATCAAATGAAAAATTTAATTCTCATAATAAATAAAGAAAAGTTGAAAGAAAAATGAAAAATCAACTGAAAAATTAAATTTTCATAATAAATAAAGAAAAATTGAAAGAAAAATTTCGATATTTTTTTCAAAGTCAGAAATAGTTAGAAATATAAAAAAATCAATTGGAAAAAATATATATATGATTTTTAAGTGAAATTCATTTGAAATAGAGACTTCTCAATGAAACTGAGGTGTATGTGAAAAATTTTTTTTCTTGAAAATTTCGAAAATTTTTCTAAGTCCCGCTATAATGCCATTTGCTGTTTGTGTGTTTAAAAGGTATATTATGAGAAGTGTGAAAATGAACAATCCCATAGAAAGTCAGAATATACGAGGGGCGTTCAAGATATTCTCGGTATCGGGGTGAAGCTGTGGTTGCATATATAAATTGACTTATTTCTCAAGTAACACTATTATTTTAGTGCATTCATGTAAAATTTCATATAAATGTGATTATTAATTCGCGTTTTATCTCTGGTTAAACAGAATCATAATGGCAACTGAGGCGATGATGGTGAAAATTGAGCATCGCGCTGTAATTAAATTTCTCACTAAGCAAGGAAAAAGTCAAAAAACTATTCATGAAGAGATGGTGGCTGTTTACCAGGGTTCCGCACCTTCATTATCAACTGTGCAAAAGTGGTCAAGTGAGTTCAAGAGAGGCAGAGAGAGCATTGAGGACGACCCCCGCTCCGGCGCCCCGGCTACTGCTTGTACGGGAGAAAGCATCAAAGAAGTCGAAAAACTTGTTCTTGAGGATGCCCGAATAAAGGTGAAAATGATGGCAAAGATCACCAAGCTTTCAATTGGTACCATTCACACCATTCTTCATGACCATCTTAACCTTTCAAAGGTCAGTGCAAGGTGGGTGCCACGAATGCTCACAGCGCCTCCGATAAAAAGTGAGAATCGCATGCTGTAGAGAGCGTGAGAACGCGGACGGTGTTATGGATCGAATTGTTACTGGGGACGAAACATGGGTCCACCACTATGACCCTGAAAGCAAACAAGAGTCCATGCAGTGGCATAAAAAAGAACAGACCCCCCGAAGAAGTTCAAAGTCACTCCGTCTGCCTGAAAGCTCATGGCCACAGTTTTTTGGGACTCAAAGGGAATCTTGCTCATTGAGTACAAAAAAAAAGGTGAAACCATCAACGCCACATCCTACGCTTCCACTTTGCATAATTTGCGGGAGGAAATTAAAAAGAAAAGACGGGGTAAACTCGCAGCGGGTGTGTTGCTTCTTCATGACAACGCTCCTGTTCACACGGCGCGAGTTTCCAACGCTGCTGCGCGAGATTGTGGTTTCGAAGAAATCCAACACCCACCCTATAGTCCAGACCTTGCCCCTAGTGATTATTTCCTGTTTCCGGATTTGAAAAAATGTCTTCGTGGAAAAAGATTTTCGGATGATGAAGAACTCAAGTCGGTATTTTGCAGAGAAAGAGGAAATTTATTATTTTGAGGGTTTAAAAAAGCTTATCTCAAGATGTAACAAATGCATTGATGTTAGGGGAGATCATATTGAAAAATAAAAATAATTTAAATTGAATTCGCATTTTCCTTCATATCGATACCGAGAATATATTGAACGCCCCTCGTATGAGAAAAAAAATCGAAAATTTTTCTAAGTCCCAAAAATGAAAAATCAAATGAAAAATTTAATTCTCATAATAAATAAAGAAAAGTTGAAAGAAAAATTTCGATATTTTTTTCAAAGTCAGAAATAGTTAGAAATATATATGATTTTTAAGTGAAATTCATTTGAAATAGAGACTTCTCAATGAAACTGAGGTGTATGTGAAAAATTTTTTTTCTTGAAAATTTCGAAAATTTTTCTAAGTCCCGCTATAATGCCATTTGCTGTTTGTGTGTTTAAAAGGTATATTATGAGAAGTGTGAAAATGAACAATCCCATAGAAAGTCAGAATATACGAGGGGCGTTCAAGATATTCTCGGTATCGGGGTGAAGCTGTGGTTGCATATATAAATTGACTTATTTCTCAAGTAACACTATTATTTTAGTGCATTCATGTAAAATTTCATATAAATGTGATTATTAATTCGCGTTTTATCTCTGGTTAAACAGAATCATAATGGCAACTGAGGCGATGATGGTGAAAATTGAGCATCGCGCTGTAATTAAATTTCTCACTAAGCAAGGAAAAAGTCAAAAAACTATTCATGAAGAGATGGTGGCTGTTTACCAGGGTTCCGCACCTTCATTATCAACTGTGCAAAAGTGGTCAAGTGAGTTCAAGAGAGGCAGAGAGAGCATTGAGGACGACCCCCGCTCCGGCGCCCCGGCTACTGCTTGTACGGGAGAAAGCATCAAAGAAGTCGAAAAACTTGTTCTTGAGGATGCCCGAATAAAGGTGAAAATGATGGCAAAGATCACCAAGCTTTCAATTGGTACCATTCACACCATTCTTCATGACCATCTTAACCTTTCAAAGGTCAGTGCAAGGTGGGTGCCACGAATGCTCACAGCGCCTCCGATAAAAAGTGAGAATCGCATGCTGTAGAGAGCGTGAGAACGCGGACGGTGTTATGGATCGAATTGTTACTGGGGACGAAACATGGGTCCACCACTATGACCCTGAAAGCAAACAAGAGTCCATGCAGTGGCATAAAAAAGGAACAGACCCCCCGAAGAAGTTCAAAGTCACTCCGTCTGCCTGAAAGCTCATGGCCACAGTTTTTTGGGACTCAAAGGGAATCTTGCTCATTGAGTACAAAAAAAAAGGTGAAACCATCAACGCCACATCCTACGCTTCCACTTTGCATAATTTGCGGGAGGAAATTAAAAAGAAAAGACGGGGTAAACTCGCAGCGGGTGTGTTGCTTCTTCATGACAACGCTCCTGTTCACACGGCGCGAGTTTCCAAGGCTGCTGCGCGAGATTGTGGTTTCGAAGAAATCCAACACCCACCCTATAGTCCAGACCTTGCCCCTAGTGATTATTTCCTGTTTCCGGATTTGAAAAAATGTCTTCGTGGAAAAAGATTTTCGGATGATGAAGAACTCAAGTCGGTATTTTGCAGAGAAAGAGGAAATTTATTATTTTGAGGGTTTAAAAAAGCTTATCTCAAGATGTAACAAATGCATTGATGTTAGGGGAGATCATATTGAAAAATAAAAACAATTTAAATTGAATTCGCATTTTCCTTCATATCGATACCGAGAATATATTGAACGCCCATCGTATGAGAAAAAAAATCGAAAATTTTTCTAAGTCCCAAAAATGAAAAATCAAATGAAAAATTTAATTCTCATAATAAATAAAGAAAAGTTGAAAGAAAAATGAAAAATCAACTGAAAAATTAAATTTTCATAATAAATAAAGAAAAATTGAAAGAAAAATTTCGATATTTTTTTCAAAGTCAGAAATAGTTAGAAATATAAAAAAATCAATTGGAAAAAATATATATATGATTTTTAAGTGAAATTCATTTGAAATAGAGACTTCTCAATGAAACTGAGGTGTATGTGAAAAATTTTTTTTCTTGAAAATTTCGAAAATTTTTCTAAGTCCCGCTATAATGCCATTTGCTGTTTGTGTGTTTAAAAGGTATATTATGAGAAGTGTGAAAATGAACAATCCCATAGAAAGTCAGAATATACGAGGGGCGTTCAAGATATTCTCGGTATCGGGGTGAAGCTGTGGTTGCATATATAAATTGACTTATTTCTCAAGTAACACTATTATTTTAGTGCATTCATGTAAAATTTCATATAAATGTGATTATTAATTCGCGTTTTATCTCTGGTTAAACAGAATCATAATGGCAACTGAGGCGATGATGGTGAAAATTGAGCATCGCGCTGTAATTAAATTTCTCACTAAGCAAGGAAAAAGTCAAAAAACTATTCATGAAGAGATGGTGGCTGTTTACCAGGGTTCCGCACCTTCATTATCAACTGTGCAAAAGTGGTCAAGTGAGTTCAAGAGAGGCAGAGAGAGCATTGAGGACGACCCCCGCTCCGGCGCCCCGGCTACTGCTTGTACGGGAGAAAGCATCAAAGAAGTCGAAAAACTTGTTCTTGAGGATGCCCGAATAAAGGTGAAAATGATGGCAAAGATCACCAAGCTTTCAATTGGTACCATTCACACCATTCTTCATGACCATCTTAACCTTTCAAAGGTCAGTGCAAGGTGGGTGCCACGAATGCTCACAGCGCCTCCGATAAAAAGTGAGAATCGCATGCTGTAGTGAGCGTGAGAACGCGGACGGTGTTATGGATCGAATTGTTACTGGGGACGAAACATGGGTCCACCACTATGACCCTGAAAGCAAACAAGAGTCCATGCAGTGGCATAAAAAAGAACAGACCCCCCGAAGAAGTTCAAAGTCACTCCGTCTGCCTGAAAGCTCATGGCCACAGTTTTTTGGGACTCAAAGGGAATCTTGCTCATTGAGTACAAAAAAAAAGGTGAAACCATCAACGCCACATCCTACGCTTCCACTTTGCATAATTTGCGGGAGGAAATTAAAAAGAAAAGACGGGGTAAACTCGCAGCGGGTGTGTTGCTTCTTCATGACAACGCTCCTGTTCACACGGCGCGAGTTTCCAACGCTGCTGCGCGAGATTGTGGTTTCGAAGAAATCCAACACCCACCCTATAGTCCAGACCTTGCCCCTAGTGATTATTTCCTGTTTCCGGATTTGAAAAAATGTCTTCGTGGAAAAAGATTTTCTAATGATGAAGAACTCAAGTCGGTATTTTGCAGAGAAAGAGGAAATTTATTATTTTGAGGGTTTAAAAAAGCTTATCTCAAGATGTAACAAATGCATTGATGTTAGGGGAGATCATATTGAAAAATAAAAATAATTTAAATTGAATTCGCATTTTCCTTCATATCGATACCGAGAATATATTGAACGCCCCTCGTATGAGAAAAAAAATCGAAAATTTTTCTAAGTCCCAAAAATGAAAAATCAAATGAAAAATTTAATTCTCATAATAAATAAAGAAAAGTTGAAAGAAAAATTTCGATATTTTTTTCAAAGTCAGAAATAGTTAGAAATATATATGATTTTTAAGTGAAATTCATTTGAAATAGAGACTTCTCAATGAAACTGAGGTGTATGTGAAAAATTTTTTTTCTTGAAAATTTCGAAAATTTTTCTAAGTCCCGCTATAATGCCATTTGCTGTTTGTGTGTTTAAAAGGTATATTATGAGAAGTGTGAAAATGAACAATCCCATAGAAAGTCAGAATATACGAGGGGCGTTCAAGATATTCTCGGTATCGGGGTGAAGCTGTGGTTGCATATATAAATTGACTTATTTATCAAGTAACACTATTATTTTAGTGCATTCATGTAAAATTTCATATAAATGTGATTATGAATTCGCGTTTTATCTCTAGTTAAACAGAATCATAATGGCAACTGAGGCGATGATGGTGAAAATTGAGCATCGCTCTGTAATTAAATTTCTCACTAAGCAAGGAAAAAGTCAAAAAACTATTCATGAAGAGATGGTGGCTGTTTACCGGGGTTCCGCACCTTCATTATCAACTGTGCAAAAGTGGTCAAGTGAGTTCAAGAGAGGCAGAGAGAGCATTGAGGACGACCCCCGCTCCGGCGCCCCGGCTACTGCTTGTACGGGAGAAAGCATCAAAGAAGTCGAAAAACTTGTTCTTGAGGATGCCCGAATAAAGGTGAAAATGATGGCAGAGATCACCAAGCTTTCAATTGGTACCATTCATACCATTCTTCATGACCATCTTAACCTTTCAAAGGTCAGTGCAAGGTGGGTGCCACGAATGCTCACAGCGCCTCCGATAAAAAGTGAGAATCGCATGCTGTAGAGAGCTTTTGGAGATGTGTAGTGAGAACGCGGACGGTGTTATGGATCGAATTGTTACTGGGGACGAAACATGGGTCCACCACTATGACCCTGAAAGCAAACAAGAGTCCATGCAGTGGCATAAAAAAGAACAGACCCCCCGAAGAAGTTCAAAGTCACTCCGTCTGCCTGAAAGCTCATGGCCACAGTTTTTTGGGACTCAAAGGGAATCTTGCTCATTGAGTACAAAAAAAAAGGTGAAACCATCAACGCCACATCCTACGCTTCCACTTTGCATAATTTGCGGGAGGAAATTAAAAAGAAAAGACGGGGTAAACTCGCAGCGGGTGTGTTGCTTCTTCATGACAACGCTCCTGTTCACACGGCGCGAGTTTCCAACGCTGCTGCGCGAGATTGTGGTTTCGAAGAAATCCAACACCCACCCTATAGTCCAGACCTTGCCCCTAGTGATTATTTCCTGTTTCCGGATTTGAAAAAATGTCTTCGTGGAAAAAGATTTTCGGATGATGAAGAACTCAAGTCGGTATTTTGCAGAGAAAGAGGAAATTTATTATTTTGAGGGTTTAAAAAAGCTTATCTCAAGATGTAACAAATGCATTGATGTTAGGGGAGATCATATTGAAAAATAAAAACAATTTAAATTGAATTCGCATTTTCCTTCATATCGATACCGAGAATATATTGAACGCCCATCGTATGAGAAAAAAAATCGAAAATTTTTCTAAGTCCCAAAAATGAAAAATCAAATGAAAAATTTAATTCTCATAATAAATAAAGAAGAGTTGAAAGAAAAATGAAAAATCAACTGAAAAATTAAATTTTCATAATAAATAAAGAAAAATTGAAAGAAAAATTTCGATATTTTTTTCAAAGTCAGAAATAGTTAGAAATATAAAAAAATCAATTGGAAAAAATATATATATGATTTTTAAGTGAAATTCATTTGAAATAGAGACTTCTCAATGAAACTGAGGTGTATGTGAAAAATTTTTTTTCTTGAAAATTTCGAAAATTTTTCTAAGTCCCGCTATAATGCCATTTGCTGTTTGTGTGTTTAAAAGGTATATTATGAGAAGTGTGAAAATGAACAATCCCATAGAAAGTCAGAATATACGAGGGGCGTTCAAGATATTCTCGGTATCGGGGTGAAGCTGCATATATAAATTGACTTATTTCTCAAGTAACACTATTATTTTAGTGCATTCATGTAAAATTTCATATAAATGTGATTATTAATTCGCGTTTTATCTCTGGTTAAACAGAATCATAATGGCAACTGAGGCGATGATGGTGAAAATTGAGCATCGCGCTGTAATTAAATTTCTCACTAAGCAAGGAAAAAGTCAAAAAACTATTCATGAAGAGATGGTGGCTGTTTACCAGGGTTCCGCACCTTCATTATCAACTGTGCAAAAGTGGTCAAGTGAGTTCAAGAGAGGCAGAGAGAGCATTGAGGACGACCCCCGCTCCGGCGCCCCGGCTACTGCTTGTACGGGAGAAAGCATCAAAGAAGTCGAAAAACTTGTTCTTGAGGATGCCCGAATAAAGGTGAAAATGATGGCAAAGATCACCAAGCTTTCAATTGGTACCATTCACACCATTCTTCATGACCATCTTAACCTTTCAAAGGTCAGTGCAAGGTGGGTGCCACGAATGCTCACAGCGCCTCCGATAAAAAGTGAGAATCGCATGCTGTAGAGAGCGTGAGAACGCGGACGGTGTTATGGATCGAATTGTTACTGGGGACGAAACATGGGTCCACCACTATGACCCTGAAAGCAAACAAGAGTCCATGCAGTGGCATAAAAAAGAACAGACCCCCCGAAGAAGTTCAAAGTCACTCCGTCTGCCTGAAAGCTCATGGCCACAGTTTTTTGGGACTCAAAGGGAATCTTGCTCATTGAGTACAAAAAAAAAGGTGAAACCATCAACGCCACATCCTACGCTTCCACTTTGCATAATTTGCGGGAGGAAATTAAAAAGAAAAGACGGGGTAAACGCGCAGCGGGTGTGTTGCTTCTTCATGACAACGCTCCTGTTCACACGGCGCGAGTTTCCAAGGCTGCTGCGCGAGATTGTGGTTTCGAAGAAATCCAACACCCACCCTATAGTCCAGACCTTGCCCCTAGTGATTATTTCCTGTTTCCGGATTTGAAAAAATATCTTCGTGGAAAAAGATTTTCGGATGATGAAGAACTCAAGTCGGTATTTTGCAGAGAAAGAGGAAATTTATTATTTTGAGGGTTTAAAAAAGCTTATCTCAAGATGTAACAAATGCATTGATGTTAGGGGAGATCATATTGAAAAATAAAAATAATTTAAATTGAATTCGCATTTTCCTTCATATCGATACCGAGAATATATTGAACGCCCCTCGTATGAGAAAAAAAATCGAAAATTTTTCTAAGTCCCAAAAATGAAAAATCAAATGAAAAATTTAATTCTCATAATAAATAAAGAAAAGTTGAAAGAAAAATTTCGATATTTTTTTCAAAGTCAGAAATAGTTAGAAATATATATGATTTTTAAGTGAAATTCATTTGAAATAGAGACTTCTCAATGAAACTGAGGTGTATGTGAAAAATTTTTTTTCTTGAAAATTTCGAAAATTTTTCTAAGTCCCGCTATAATGCCATTTGCTGTTTGTGTGTTTAAAAGGTATATTATGAGAAGTGTGAAAATGAACAATCCCATAGAAAGTCAGAATATACGAGGGGCGTTCAAGATATTCTCGGTATCGGGGTGAAGCTGTGGTTGCATATATAAATTGACTTATTTATCAAGTAACACTATTATTTTAGTGCATTCATGTAAAATTTCATATAAATGTGATTATGAATTCGCGTTTTATCTCTAGTTAAACAGAATCATAATGGCAACTGAGGCGATGATGGTGAAAATTGAGCATCGCTCTGTAATTAAATTTCTCACTAAGCAAGGAAAAAGTCAAAAAACTATTCATGAAGAGATGGTGGCTGTTTACCAGGGTTCCGCACCTTCATTATCAACTGTGCAAAAGTGGTCAAGTGAGTTCAAGAGAGGCAGAGAGAGCATTGAGGACGACCCCCGCTCCGGCGCCCCGGCTACTGCTTGTACGGGAGAAAGCATCAAAGAAGTCGAAAAACTTGTTCTTGAGGATGCCCGAATAAAGGTGAAAATGATGGCAGAGATCACCAAGCTTTCAATTGGTACCATTCACACCATTCTTCATGACCATCTTAACCTTTCAAAGGCCAGTGCAAGGTGGGTGCCACGAATGCTCACAGCGCCTCCGATAAAAAGTGAGAATCGCATGCTGTAGAGAGCTTTTGGAGATGTGTAGTGAGAACGCGGACGGTGTTATGGATCGAATTGTTACTGGGGACGAAACATGGGTCCACCACTATGACCCTGAAAGCAAACAAGAGTCCATGCAGTGGCATAAAAAAGGAACAGACCCCCCGAAGAAGTTCAAAGTCACTCCGTCTGCCTGAAAGCTCATGGCCACAGTTTTTTGGGACTCAAAGGGAATCTTGCTCATTGAGTACAAAAAAAAAGGTGAAACCATCAACGCCACATCCTACGCTTCCACTTTGCATAATTTGCGGGAGGAAATTAAAAAGAAAAGACGGGGTAAACTCGCAGCGGGTGTGTTGCTTCTTCATGACAACGCTCCTGTTCACACGGCGCGAGTTTCCAAGGCTGCTGCGCGAGATTGTGGTTTCGAAGAAATCCAACACCCACCCTATAGTCCAGACCTTGCCCCTAGTGATTATTTCCTGTTTCCGGATTTGAAAAAATGTCTTCGTGGAAAAAGATTTTCGGATGATGAAGAACTCAAGTCGGTATTTTGCAGAGAAAGAGGAAATTTATTATTTTGAGGGTTTAAAAAAGCTTATCTCAAGATGTAACAAATGCATTGATGTTAGGGGAGATCATATTGAAAAATAAAAACAATTTAAATTGAATTCGCATTTTCCTTCATATCGATACCGAGAATATATTGAACGCCCATCGTATGAGAAAAAAAATCGAAAATTTTTCTAAGTCCCAAAAATGAAAAATCAAATGAAAAATTTAATTCTCATAATAAATAAAGAAAAGTTGAAAGAAAAATGAAAAATCAACTGAAAAATTAAATTTTCATAATAAATAAAGAAAAATTGAAAGAAAAATTTCGATATTTTTTTCAAAGTCAGAAATAGTTAGAAATATAAAAAAATCAATTGGAAAAAATATATATATGATTTTTAAGTGAAATTCATTTGAAATAGAGACTTCTCAATGAAACTGAGGTGTATGTGAAAAATTTTTTTTCTTGAAAATTTCGAAAATTTTTCTAAGTCCCGCTATAATGCCATTTGCTGTTTGTGTGTTTAAAAGGTATATTATGAGAAGTGTGAAAATGAACAATCCCATAGAAAGTCAGAATATACGAGGGGCGTTCAAGATATTCTCGGTATCGGGGTGAAGCTGTGGTTGCATATATAAATTGACTTATTTATCAAGTAACACTATTATTTTAGTGCATTCATGTAAAATTTCATATAAATGTGATTATGAATTCGCGTTTTATCTCTAGTTAAACAGAATCATAATGGCAACTGAGGCGATGATGGTGAAAATTGAGCATCGCTCTGTAATTAAATTTCTCACTAAGCAAGGAAAAAGTCAAAAAACTATTCATGAAGAGATGGTGGCTGTTTACCAGGGTTCCGCACCTTCATTATCAACTGTGCAAAAGTGGTCAAGTGAGTTCAAGAGAGGCAGAGAGAGCATTGAGGACGACCCCCGCTCCGGCGCCCCGGCTACTGCTTGTACGGGAGAAAGCATCAAAGAAGTCGAAAAACTTGTTCTTGAGGATGCCCGAATAAAGGTGAAAATGATGGCAGAGATCACCAAGCTTTCAATTGGTACCATTCACACCATTCTTCATGACCATCTTAACCTTTCAAAGGCCAGTGCAAGGTGGGTGCCACGAATGCTCACAGCGCCTCCGATAAAAAGTGAGAATCGCATGCTGTAGAGAGCTTTTGGAGATGTGTAGTGAGAACGCGGACGGTGTTATGGATCGAATTGTTACTGGGGACGAAACATGGGTCCACCACTATGACCCTGAAAGCAAACAAGAGTCCATGCAGTGGCATAAAAAAGGAACAGACCCCCCGAAGAAGTTCAAAGTCACTCCGTCTGCCTGAAAGCTCATGGCCACAGTTTTTTGGGACTCAAAGGGAATCTTGCTCATTGAGTACAAAAAAAAAGGTGAAACCATCAACGCCACATCCTACGCTTCCACTTTGCATAATTTGCGGGAGGAAATTAAAAAGAAAAGACGGGGTAAACTCGCAGCGGGTGTGTTGCTTCTTCATGACAACGCTCCTGTTCACACGGCGCGAGTTTCCAAGGCTGCTGCGCGAGATTGTGGTTTCGAAGAAATCCAACACCCACCCTATAGTCCAGACCTTGCCCCTAGTGATTATTTCCTGTTTCCGGATTTGAAAAAATGTCTTCGTGGAAAAAGATTTTCGGATGATGAAGAACTCAAGTCGGTATTTTGCAGAGAAAGAGGAAATTTATTATTTTGAGGGTTTAAAAAAGCTTATCTCAAGATGTAACAAATGCATTGATGTTAGGGGAGATCATATTGAAAAATAAAAACAATTTAAATTGAATTCGCATTTTCCTTCATATCGATACCGAGAATATATTGAACGCCCATCGTATGAGAAAAAAAATCGAAAATTTTTCTAAGTCCCAAAAATGAAAAATCAAATGAAAAATTTAATTCTCATAATAAATAAAGAAAAGTTGAAAGAAAAATGAAAAATCAACTGAAAAATTAAATTTTCATAATAAATAAAGAAAAATTGAAAGAAAAATTTCGATATTTTTTTCAAAGTCAGAAATAGTTAGAAATATAAAAAAATCAATTGGAAAAAATATATATATGATTTTTAAGTGAAATTCATTTGAAATAGAGACTTCTCAATGAAACTGAGGTGTATGTGAAAAATTTTTTTTCTTGAAAATTTCGAAAATTTTTCTAAGTCCCGCTATAATGCCATTTGCTGTTTGTGTGTTTAAAAGGTATATTATGAGAAGTGTGAAAATGAACAATCCCATAGAAAGTCAGAATATACGAGGGGCGTTCAAGATATTCTCGGTATCGGGGTGAAGCTGTGGTTGCATATATAAATTGACTTATTTATCAAGTAACACTATTATTTTAGTGCATTCATGTAAAATTTCATATAAATGTGATTATGAATTCGCGTTTTATCTCTAGTTAAACAGAATCATAATGGCAACTGAGGCGATGATGGTGAAAATTGAGCATCGCTCTGTAATTAAATTTCTCACTAAGCAAGGAAAAAGTCAAAAAACTATTCATGAAGAGATGGTGGCTGTTTACCAGGGTTCCGCACCTTCATTATCAACTGTGCAAAAGTGGTCAAGTGAGTTCAAGAGAGGCAGAGAGAGCATTGAGGACGACCCCCGCTCCGGCGCCCCGGCTACTGCTTGTACGGGAGAAAGCATCAAAGAAGTCGAAAAACTTGTTCTTGAGGATGCCCGAATAAAGGTGAAAATGATGGCAGAGATCACCAAGCTTTCAATTGGTACCATTCACACCATTCTTCATGACCATCTTAACCTTTCAAAGGCCAGTGCAAGGTGGGTGCCACGAATGCTCACAGCGCCTCCGATAAAAAGTGAGAATCGCATGCTGTAGAGAGCTTTTGGAGATGTGTAGTGAGAACGCGGACGGTGTTATGGATCGAATTGTTACTGGGGACGAAACATGGGTCCACCACTATGACCCTGAAAGCAAACAAGAGTCCATGCAGTGGCATAAAAAAGGAACAGACCCCCCGAAGAAGTTCAAAGTCACTCCGTCTGCCTGAAAGCTCATGGCCACAGTTTTTTGGGACTCAAAGGGAATCTTGCTCATTGAGTACAAAAAAAAAGGTGAAACCATCAACGCCACATCCTACGCTTCCACTTTGCATAATTTGCGGGAGGAAATTAAAAAGAAAAGACGGGGTAAACTCGCAGCGGGTGTGTTGCTTCTTCATGACAACGCTCCTGTTCACACGGCGCGAGTTTCCAAGGCTGCTGCGCGAGATTGTGGTTTCGAAGAAATCCAACACCCACCCTATAGTCCAGACCTTGCCCCTAGTGATTATTTCCTGTTTCCGGATTTGAAAAAATGTCTTCGTGGAAAAAGATTTTCGGATGATGAAGAACTCAAGTCGGTATTTTGCAGAGAAAGAGGAAATTTATTATTTTGAGGGTTTAAAAAAGCTTATCTCAAGATGTAACAAATGCATTGATGTTAGGGGAGATCATATTGAAAAATAAAAACAATTTAAATTGAATTCGCATTTTCCTTCATATCGATACCGAGAATATATTGAACGCCCATCGTATGAGAAAAAAAATCGAAAATTTTTCTAAGTCCCAAAAATGAAAAATCAAATGAAAAATTTAATTCTCATAATAAATAAAGAAAAGTTGAAAGAAAAATGAAAAATCAACTGAAAAATTAAATTTTCATAATAAATAAAGAAAAATTGAAAGAAAAATTTCGATATTTTTTTCAAAGTCAGAAATAGTTAGAAATATAAAAAAATCAATTGGAAAAAATATATATATGATTTTTAAGTGAAATTCATTTGAAATAGAGACTTCTCAATGAAACTGAGGTGTATGTGAAAAATTTTTTTTCTTGAAAATTTCGAAAATTTTTCTAAGTCCCGCTATAATGCCATTTGCTGTTTGTGTGTTTAAAAGGTATATTATGAGAAGTGTGAAAATGAACAATCCCATAGAAAGTCAGAATATATGAGAAAAAAAATCAAAAATTTTTCTAAGTCCCAAAAACGAAAAATCAACTGAAAAATTTAATTCTCATAATAAATAAAGAAAAGTTGAAAGAAAAATGAAAAATCAACTGAAAAATTAAATTTTCATAATAAATAAAGAAAAATTGAAAGAAAAATTTCGATATTTTTTTCAAAGTCAGAAATAGTTAGAAATATAAAAAAATCAATTGGAAAAAATATATATATGATTTTTAAGTGAAATTCATTTGAAATAGAGACTTCTCAATGAAACTGAGGTGTATGTCCCGCTATAATGCCATTTGCTGTTTGTGTGTTTAAAAGGTATATTATGAGAAGTGTGAAAATGAACAATCCCATAGAAAGTCAGAATATACGAGGGGCGTTCAAGATATTCTCGGTATCGGGGTGAAGCTGTGGTTGCATATATAAATTGACTTATTTATCAAGTAACACTATTATTTTAGTGCATTCATGTAAAATTTCATATAAATGTGATTATTAATTCGCGTTTTATCTCTAGTTAAATAGAATCATAATGGCAACTGAGGCGATGATGGTGAAAATTGAGCATCGCGCTGTAATTAAATTTCTCACTAAGCAAGGAAAAAGTCAAAAAACTATTCATGAAGAGATGGTGGCTGTTTACCAGGGTTCCGCACCTTCATTATCAACTGTGCAAAAGTGGTCAAGTGAGTTCAAGAGAGGCAGAGAGAGCATTGAGGACGACCCCCGCTCCGGCGCCCCGGCTACTGCTTGTACGGGAGAAAGCATCAAAGAAGTCGAAAAACTTGTTCTTGAGGATGCCCGAATAAAGGTGAAAATGATGGCAAAGATCACCAAGCTTTCAATTGGTACCATTCACACCATTCTTCATGACCATCTTAACCTTTCAAAGGTCAGTGCAAGGTGGGTGCCACGAATGCTCACAGCGCCTCCGATAAAAAGTGAGAATCGCATGCTGTAGAGAGCGTGAGAACGCGGACGGTGTTATGGATCGAATTGTTACTGGGGACGAAACATGGGTCCACCACTATGACCCTGAAAGCAAACAAGAGTCCATGCAGTGGCATAAAAAAGAACAGACCCCCCGAAGAAGTTCAAAGTCACTCCGTCTGCCTGAAAGCTCATGGCCACAGTTTTTTGGGACTCAAAGGGAATCTTGCTCATTGAGTACAAAAAAAAAGGTGAAACCATCAACGCCACATCCTACGCTTCCACTTTGCATAATTTGCGGGAGGAAATTAAAAAGAAAAGACGGGGTAAACTCGCAGCGGGTGTGTTGCTTCTTCATGACAACGCTCCTGTTCACACGGCGCGAGTTTCCAACGCTGCTGCGCGAGATTGTGGTTTCGAAGAAATCCAACACCCACCCTATAGTCCAGACCTTGCCCCTAGTGATTATTTCCTGTTTCCGGATTTGAAAAAATGTCTTCGTGGAAAAAGATTTTCGGATGATGAAGAACTCAAGTCGGTATTTTGCAGAGAAAGAGGAAATTTATTATTTTGAGGGTTTAAAAAAGCTTATCTCAAGATGTAACAAATGCATTGATGTTAGGGGAGATCATATTGAAAAATAAAAATAATTTAAATTGAATTCGCATTTTCCTTCATATCGATACCGAGAATATATTGAACGCCCCTCGTATGAGAAAAAAAATCGAAAATTTTTCTAAGTCCCAAAAATGAAAAATCAAATGAAAAATTTAATTCTCATAATAAATAAAGAAAAGTTGAAAGAAAAATTTCGATATTTTTTTCAAAGTCAGAAATAGTTAGAAATATATATGATTTTTAAGTGAAATTCATTTGAAATAGAGACTTCTCAATGAAACTGAGGTGTATGTGAAAAATTTTTTTTCTTGAAAATTTCGAAAATTTTTCTAAGTCCCGCTATAATGCCATTTGCTGTTTGTGTGTTTAAAAGGTATATTATGAGAAGTGTGAAAATGAACAATCCCATAGAAAGTCAGAATATACGAGGGGCGTTCAAGATATTCTCGGTATCGGGGTGAAGCTGCATATATAAATTGACTTATTTCTCAAGTAACACTATTATTTTAGTGCATTCATGTAAAATTTCATATAAATGTGATTATTAATTCGCGTTTTATCTCTGGTTAAACAGAATCATAATGGCAACTGAGGCGATGATGGTGAAAATTGAGCATCGCGCTGTAATTAAATTTCTCACTAAGCAAGGAAAAAGTCAAAAAACTATTCATGAAGAGATGGTGGCTGTTTACCAGGGTTCCGCACCTTCATTATCAACTGTGCAAAAGTGGTCAAGTGAGTTCAAGAGAGGCAGAGAGAGCATTGAGGACGACCCCCGCTCCGGCGCCCCGGCTACTGCTTGTACGGGAGAAAGCATCAAAGAAGTCGAAAAACTTGTTCTTGAGGATGCCCGAATAAAGGTGAAAATGATGGCAAAGATCACCAAGCTTTCAATTGGTACCATTCACACCATTCTTCATGACCATCTTAACCTTTCAAAGGTCAGTGCAAGGTGGGTGCCACGAATGCTCACAGCGCCTCCGATAAAAAGTGAGAATCGCATGCTGTAGAGAGCGTGAGAACGCGGACGGTGTTATGGATCGAATTGTTACTGGGGACGAAACATGGGTCCACCACTATGACCCTGAAAG
This sequence comes from Volucella zonaria, assembly GCA_963966105.1. NCBI lineage: Eukaryota > Metazoa > Arthropoda > Insecta > Diptera > Syrphidae > Volucella > Volucella zonaria. The sequence continues at coordinate 1,021,502 of CAWYQB010000254.1, read as the reverse complement.
CAAACAAGAGTCCATGCAGTGGCATAAAAAAGAACAGACCCCCCGAAGAAGTTCAAAGTCACTCCGTCTGCCTGAAAGCTCATGGCCACAGTTTTTTGGGACTCAAAGGGAATCTTGCTCATTGAGTACAAAAAAAAAGGTGAAACCATCAACGCCACATCCTACGCTTCCACTTTGCATAATTTGCGGGAGGAAATTAAAAAGAAAAGACGGGGTAAACGCGCAGCGGGTGTGTTGCTTCTTCATGACAACGCTCCTGTTCACACGGCGCGAGTTTCCAAGGCTGCTGCGCGAGATTGTGGTTTCGAAGAAATCCAACACCCACCCTATAGTCCAGACCTTGCCCCTAGTGATTATTTCCTGTTTCCGGATTTGAAAAAATATCTTCGTGGAAAAAGATTTTCGGATGATGAAGAACTCAAGTCGGTATTTTGCAGAGAAAGAGGAAATTTATTATTTTGAGGGTTTAAAAAAGCTTATCTCAAGATGTAACAAATGCATTGATGTTAGGGGAGATCATATTGAAAAATAAAAATAATTTAAATTGAATTCGCATTTTCCTTCATATCGATACCGAGAATATATTGAACGCCCCTCGTATGAGAAAAAAAATCGAAAATTTTTCTAAGTCCCAAAAATGAAAAATCAAATGAAAAATTTAATTCTCATAATAAATAAAGAAAAGTTGAAAGAAAAATTTCGATATTTTTTTCAAAGTCAGAAATAGTTAGAAATATATATGATTTTTAAGTGAAATTCATTTGAAATAGAGACTTCTCAATGAAACTGAGGTGTATGTGAAAAATTTTTTTTCTTGAAAATTTCGAAAATTTTTCTAAGTCCCGCTATAATGCCATTTGCTGTTTGTGTGTTTAAAAGGTATATTATGAGAAGTGTGAAAATGAACAATCCCATAGAAAGTCAGAATATACGAGGGGCGTTCAAGATATTCTCGGTATCGGGGTGAAGCTGTGGTTGCATATATAAATTGACTTATTTATCAAGTAACACTATTATTTTAGTGCATTCATGTAAAATTTCATATAAATGTGATTATGAATTCGCGTTTTATCTCTAGTTAAACAGAATCATAATGGCAACTGAGGCGATGATGGTGAAAATTGAGCATCGCTCTGTAATTAAATTTCTCACTAAGCAAGGAAAAAGTCAAAAAACTATTCATGAAGAGATGGTGGCTGTTTACCAGGGTTCCGCACCTTCATTATCAACTGTGCAAAAGTGGTCAAGTGAGTTCAAGAGAGGCAGAGAGAGCATTGAGGACGACCCCCGCTCCGGCGCCCCGGCTACTGCTTGTACGGGAGAAAGCATCAAAGAAGTCGAAAAACTTGTTCTTGAGGATGCCCGAATAAAGGTGAAAATGATGGCAGAGATCACCAAGCTTTCAATTGGTACCATTCACACCATTCTTCATGACCATCTTAACCTTTCAAAGGCCAGTGCAAGGTGGGTGCCACGAATGCTCACAGCGCCTCCGATAAAAAGTGAGAATCGCATGCTGTAGAGAGCTTTTGGAGATGTGTAGTGAGAACGCGGACGGTGTTATGGATCGAATTGTTACTGGGGACGAAACATGGGTCCACCACTATGACCCTGAAAGCAAACAAGAGTCCATGCAGTGGCATAAAAAAGGAACAGACCCCCCGAAGAAGTTCAAAGTCACTCCGTCTGCCTGAAAGCTCATGGCCACAGTTTTTTGGGACTCAAAGGGAATCTTGCTCATTGAGTACAAAAAAAAAGGTGAAACCATCAACGCCACATCCTACGCTTCCACTTTGCATAATTTGCGGGAGGAAATTAAAAAGAAAAGACGGGGTAAACTCGCAGCGGGTGTGTTGCTTCTTCATGACAACGCTCCTGTTCACACGGCGCGAGTTTCCAAGGCTGCTGCGCGAGATTGTGGTTTCGAAGAAATCCAACACCCACCCTATAGTCCAGACCTTGCCCCTAGTGATTATTTCCTGTTTCCGGATTTGAAAAAATGTCTTCGTGGAAAAAGATTTTCGGATGATGAAGAACTCAAGTCGGTATTTTGCAGAGAAAGAGGAAATTTATTATTTTGAGGGTTTAAAAAAGCTTATCTCAAGATGTAACAAATGCATTGATGTTAGGGGAGATCATATTGAAAAATAAAAACAATTTAAATTGAATTCGCATTTTCCTTCATATCGATACCGAGAATATATTGAACGCCCATCGTATGAGAAAAAAAATCGAAAATTTTTCTAAGTCCCAAAAATGAAAAATCAAATGAAAAATTTAATTCTCATAATAAATAAAGAAAAGTTGAAAGAAAAATGAAAAATCAACTGAAAAATTAAATTTTCATAATAAATAAAGAAAAATTGAAAGAAAAATTTCGATATTTTTTTCAAAGTCAGAAATAGTTAGAAATATAAAAAAATCAATTGGAAAAAATATATATATGATTTTTAAGTGAAATTCATTTGAAATAGAGACTTCTCAATGAAACTGAGGTGTATGTGAAAAATTTTTTTTCTTGAAAATTTCGAAAATTTTTCTAAGTCCCGCTATAATGCCATTTGCTGTTTGTGTGTTTAAAAGGTATATTATGAGAAGTGTGAAAATGAACAATCCCATAGAAAGTCAGAATATATGAGAAAAAAAATCAAAAATTTTTCTAAGTCCCAAAAACGAAAAATCAACTGAAAAATTTAATTCTCATAATAAATAAAGAAAAGTTGAAAGAAAAATGAAAAATCAACTGAAAAATTAAATTTTCATAATAAATAAAGAAAAATTGAAAGAAAAATTTCGATATTTTTTTCAAAGTCAGAAATAGTTAGAAATATAAAAAAATCAATTGGAAAAAATATATATATGATTTTTAAGTGAAATTCATTTGAAATAGAGACTTCTCAATGAAACTGAGGTGTATGTCCCGCTATAATGCCATTTGCTGTTTGTGTGTTTAAAAGGTATATTATGAGAAGTGTGAAAATGAACAATCCCATAGAAAGTCAGAATATACGAGGGGCGTTCAAGATATTCTCGGTATCGGGGTGAAGCTGTGGTTGCATATATAAATTGACTTATTTATCAAGTAACACTATTATTTTAGTGCATTCATGTAAAATTTCATATAAATGTGATTATTAATTCGCGTTTTATCTCTAGTTAAATAGAATCATAATGGCAACTGAGGCGATGATGGTGAAAATTGAGCATCGCGCTGTAATTAAATTTCTCACTAAGCAAGGAAAAAGTCAAAAAACTATTCATGAAGAGATGGTGGCTGTTTACCAGGGTTCCGCACCTTCATTATCAACTGTGCAAAAGTGGTCAAGTGAGTTCAAGAGAGGCAGAGAGAGCATTGAGGACGACCCCCGCTCCGGCGCCCCGGCTACTGCTTGTACGGGAGAAAGCATCAAAGAAGTCGAAAAACTTGTTCTTGAGGATGCCCGAATAAAGGTGAAAATGATGGCAAAGATCACCAAGCTTTCAATTGGTACCATTCACACCATTCTTCATGACCATCTTAACCTTTCAAAGGTCAGTGCAAGGTGGGTGCCACGAATGCTCACAGCGCCTCCGATAAAAAGTGAGAATCGCATGCTGTATAGAGCGTGAGAACGCGGACGGTGTTATGGATCGAATTGTTACTGGGGACGAAACATGGGTCCACCACTATGACCCTGAAAGCAAACAAGAGTCCATGCAGTGGCATAAAAAAGAACAGACCCCCCGAAGAAGTTCAAAGTCACTCCGTCTGCCTGAAAGCTCATGGCCACAGTTTTTTGGGACTCAAAGGGAATCTTGCTCATTGAGTACAAAAAAAAAGGTGAAACCATCAACGCCACATCCTACGCTTCCACTTTGCATAATTTGCGGGAGGAAATTAAAAAGAAAAGACGGGGTAAACTCGCAGCGGGTGTGTTGCTTCTTCATGACAACGCTCCTGTTCACACGGCGCGAGTTTCCAACGCTGCTGCGCGAGATTGTGGTTTCGAAGAAATCCAACACCCACCCTATAGTCCAGACCTTGCCCCTAGTGATTATTTCCTGTTTCCGGATTTGAAAAAATGTCTTCGTGGAAAAAGATTTTCGGATGATGAAGAACTCAAGTCGGTATTTTGCAGAGAAAGAGGAAATTTATTATTTTGAGGGTTTAAAAAAGCTTATCTCAAGATGTAACAAATGCATTGATGTTAGGGGAGATCATATTGAAAAATAAAAATAATTTAAATTGAATTCGCATTTTCCTTCATATCGATACCGAGAATATATTGAACGCCCCTCGTATGAGAAAAAAAATCGAAAATTTTTCTAAGTCCCAAAAATGAAAAATCAAATGAAAAATTTAATTCTCATAATAAATAAAGAAAAGTTGAAAGAAAAATTTCGATATTTTTTTCAAAGTCAGAAATAGTTAGAAATATATATGATTTTTAAGTGAAATTCATTTGAAATAGAGACTTCTCAATGAAACTGAGGTGTATGTGAAAAATTTTTTTTCTTGAAAATTTCGAAAATTTTTCTAAGTCCCGCTATAATGCCATTTGCTGTTTGTGTGTTTAAAAGGTATATTATGAGAAGTGTGAAAATGAACAATCCCATAGAAAGTCAGAATATACGAGGGGCGTTCAAGATATTCTCGGTATCGGGGTGAAGCTGTGGTTGCATATATAAATGGACTTATTTATCAAGTAACACTATTATTTTAGTGCATTCATGTAAAATTTCATATAAATGTGATTATGAATTCGCGTTTTATCTCTAGTTAAACAGAATCATAATGGCAACTGAGGCGATGATGGTGAAAATTGAGCATCGCTCTGTAATTAAATTTCTCACTAAGCAAGGAAAAAGTCAAAAAACTATTCATGAAGAGATGGTGGCTGTTTACCAGGGTTCCGCACCTTCATTATCAACTGTGCAAAAGTGGTCAAGTGAGTTCAAGAGAGGCAGAGAGAGCATTGAGGACGACCCCCGCTCCGGCGCCCCGGCTACTGCTTGTACGGGAGAAAGCATCAAAGAAGTCGAAAAACTTGTTCTTGAGGATGCGAGAATAAAGGTGAAAATGATGGCAGAGATCACCAAGCTTTCAATTGGTACCATTCACACCATTCTTCATGACCATCTTAACCTTTCAAAGGTCAGTGCAAGGTGGGTGCCACGAATGCTCACAGCGCCTCCGATAAAAAGTGAGAATCGCATGCTGTAGAGAGCTTTTGGAGATGTGTAGTGAGAACGCGGACGGTGTTATGGATCGAATTGTTACTGGGGACGAAACATGGGTCCACCACTATGACCCTGAAAGCAAACAAGAGTCCATGCAGTGGCATAAAAAAGGAACAGACCCCCCGAAGAAGTTCAAAGTCACTCCGTCTGCCTGAAAGCTCATGGCCACAGTTTTTTGGGACTCAAAGGGAATCTTGCTCATTGAGTACAAAAAAAAAGGTGAAACCATCAACGCCACATCCTACGCTTCCACTTTGCATAATTTGCGGGAGGAAATTAAAAAGAAAAGACGGGGTAAACTCGCAGCGGGTGTGTTGCTTCTTCATGACAACGCTCCTGTTCACACGGCGCGAGTTTCCAAGGCTGCTGCGCGAGATTGTGGTTTCGAAGAAATCCAACACCCACCCTATAGTCCAGACCTTGCCCCTAGTGATTATTTCCTGTTTCCGGATTTGAAAAAATGTCTTCGTGGAAAAAGATTTTCGGATGATGAAGAACTCAAGTCGGTATTTTGCAGAGAAAGAGGAAATTTATTATTTTGAGGGTTTAAAAAAGCTTATCTCAAGATGTAACAAATGCATTGATGTTAGGGGAGATCATATTGAAAAATAAAAACAATTTAAATTGAATTCGCATTTTCCTTCATATCGATACCGAGAATATATTGAACGCCCATCGTATGAGAAAAAAAATCGAAAATTTTTCTAAGTCCCAAAAATGAAAAATCAAATGAAAAATTTAGTTCTCATAATAAATAAAGAAAAGTTGAAAGAAAAATGAAAAATCAACTGAAAAATTAAATTTTCATAATAAATAAAGAAAAATTGAAAGAAAAATTTCGATATTTTTTTCAAAGTCAGAAATAGTTAGAAATATAAAAAAATCAATTGGAAAAAATATATATATGATTTTTAAGTGAAATTCATTTGAAATAGAGACTTCTCAATGAAACTGAGGTGTATGTGAAAAATTTTTTTTCTTGAAAATTTCGAAAATTTTTCTAAGTCCCGCTATAATGCCATTTGCTGTTTGTGTGTTTAAAAGGTATATTATGAGAAGTGTGAAAATGAACAATCCCATAGAAAGTCAGAATATATGAGAAAAAAAATCGAAAATTTTTCTAAGTCCCAAAAATGAAAAATCAACTGAAAAATTTAATTCTCATAATAAATAAAGAAAAGTTGAAAGAAAAATGAAAAATCAACTGAAAAATTAAATTTTCATAATAAATAAAGAAAAATTGAAAGAAAAATTTCGATATTTTTTTCAAAGTCAGAAATAGTTAGAAATATAAAAAAATCAATTGGAAAAAATATATATATGATTTTTAAGTGAAATTCATTTGAAATAGAGACTTCTCAATGAAACTGAGGTGTATGTGAAAAATTTTTTTTCTTGAAAATTTCGAAAATTTTTCTAAGTCCCGCTATAATGCCATTTGCTGTTTGTGTGTTTAAAAGGTATATTATGAGAAGTGTGAAAATGAACAATCCCATAGAAAGTCAGAATATACGAGGGGCGTTCAAGATATTCTCGGTATCGGGGTGAAGCTGTGGTTGCATATATAAATTGACTTATTTATCAAGTAATACTATTATTTCAGTGCACTCATGTAAAATTTCATATAAATGTGATTATTAATTCGCGTTTTATCTCTAGTTAAACAGAATCATAATGGCAACTGAGGCGATGATGGTGAAAATTGAGCATCGCGCTGTAATTAAATTTCTCACTAAGCAAGGAAAAAGTCAAAAAACTATTCATGAAGAGATGGTGGCTGTTTACCAGGGTTCCGCACCTTCATTATCAACTGTGCAAAAGTGGTCAAGTGAGTTCAAGAGAGGCAGAGAGAGCATTGAGGACGACCCCCGCTCCGGCGCCCCGGCTACTGCTTGTACGGGAGAAAGCATCAAAGAAGTCGAAAAACTTGTTCTTGAGGATGCCCGAATAAAGGTGAAAATGATGGCAGAGATCACCAAGCTTTCAATTGGTACCATTCACACCATTCTTCATGACCATCTTAACCTTTCAAAGGTCAGTGCAAGGTGGGTGCCACGAATGCTCACAGCGCCTCCGATAAAAAGTGAGAATCGCATGCTGTAGAGAGCTTTTGGAGATGTGTAGTGAGAACGCGGACGGTGTTATGGATCGAATTGTTACTGGGGACGAAACATGGGTCCACCACTATGACCCTGAAAGCAAACAAGAGTCCATGCAGTGGCATAAAAAAGAACAGACCCCCCGAAGAAGTTCAAAGTCACTCCGTCTGCCTGAAAGCTCATGGCCACAGTTTTTTGGGACTCAAAGGGAATCTTGCTCATTGAGTACAAAAAAAAAGGTGAAACCATCAACGCCACATCCTACGCTTCCACTTTGCATAATTTGCGGGAGGAAATTAAAAAGAAAAGACGGGGTAAACTCGCAGCGGGTGTGTTGCTTCTTCATGACAACGCTCCTGTTCACACGGCGCGAGTTTCCAAGGCTGCTGCGCGAGATTGTGGTTTCGAAGAAATCCAACACCCACCCTATAGTCCAGACCTTGCCCCTAGTGATTATTTCCTGTTTCCGGATTTGAAAAAATGTCTTCGTGGAAAAAGATTTTCGGATGATGAAGAACTCAAGTCGGTATTTTGCAGAGAAAGAGGAAATTTATTATTTTGAGGGTTTAAAAAAGCTTATCTCAAGATGTAACAAATGCATTGATGTTAGGGGAGATCATATTGAAAAATAAAAACAATTTAAATTGAATTCGCATTTTCCTTCATATCGATACCGAGAATATATTGAACGCCCCTCGTATGAGAAAAAAATCGAAAATTTTTCTAAGTCCCAAAAATGAAAAATCAAATGAAAAATTTAATTCTCATAATAAATAAAGAAAAGTTGAAAGAAAAATTTCGATATTTTTTTCAAAGTCAGAAATAGTTAGAAATATAAAAAAATCAATTGGAAAAAATATATATATGATTTTTAAGTGAAATTCATTTGAAATAGAGACTTCTCAATGAAACTGAGGTGTATGTGAAAAATTTTTTTTCTTGAAAATTTCGAAAATTTTTCTAAGTCCCGCTATAATGCCATTTGCTGTTTGTGTGTTTAAAAGGTATATTATGAGAAGTGTGAAAATGAACAATCCCATAGAAAGTCAGAATATATGAGAAAAAAAATCGAAAATTTTTCTAAGTCCCAAAAATGAAAAATCAACTGAAAAATTTAATTCTCATAATAAATAAAGAAAAGTTGAAAGAAAAATGAAAAATCAACTGAAAAATTAAATTTTCATAATAAATAAAGAAAAATTGAAAGAAAAATTTCGATATTTTTTTCAAAGTCAGAAATAGTTAGAAATATAAAAAAATCAATTGGAAAAAATATATATATGATTTTTAAGTGAAATTCATTTGAAATAGAGACTTCTCAATGAAACTGAGGTGTATGTGAAAAATTTTTTTTCTTGAAAATTTCGAAAATTTTTCTAAGTCCCGCTATAATGCCATTTGCTGTTTGTGTGTTTAAAAGGTATATTATGAGAAGTGTGAAAATGAACAATCCCATAGAAAGTCAGAATATACGAGGGGCGTTCAAGATATTCTCGGTATCGGGGTGAAGCTGTGGTTGCATATATAAATTGACTTATTTATCAAGTAATACTATTATTTCAGTGCACTCATGTAAAATTTCATATAAATGTGATTATTAATTCGCGTTTTATCTCTAGTTAAACAGAATCATAATGGCAACTGAGGCGATGATGGTGAAAATTGAGCATCGCGCTGTAATTAAATTTCTCACTAAGCAAGGAAAAAGTCAAAAAACTATTCATGAAGAGATGGTGGCTGTTTACCAGGGTTCCGCACCTTCATTATCAACTGTGCAAAAGTGGTCAAGTGAGTTCAAGAGAGGCAGAGAGAGCATTGAGGACGACCCCCGCTCCGGCGCCCCGGCTACTGTTTGTACGGGAGAAAGCATCAAAGAAGTCGAAAAACTTGTTCTTGAGGATGCCCGAATAAAGGTGAAAATGATGGCAGAGATCACCAAGCTTTCAATTGGTACCATTCACACCATTCTTCATGACCATCTTAACCTTTCAAAGGTCAGTGCAAGGTGGGTGCCACGAATGCTCACAGCGCCTCCGATAAAAAGTGAGAATCGCATGCTGTAGAGAGCTTTTGGAGATGTGTAGTGAGAACGCGGACGGTGTTATGGATCGAATTGTTACTGGGGACGAAACATGGGTCCACCACTATGACCCTGAAAGCAAACAAGAGTCCATGCAGTGGCATAAAAAAGAACAGACCCCCCGAAGAAGTTCAAAGTCACTCCGTCTGCCTGAAAGCTCATGGCCACAGTTTTTTGGGACTCAAAGGGAATCTTGCTCATTGAGTACAAAAAAAAAGGTGAAACCATCAACGCCACATCCTACGCTTCCACTTTGCATAATTTGCGGGAGGAAATTAAAAAGAAAAGACGGGGTAAACTCGCAGCGGGTGTGTTGCTTCTTCATGACAACGCTCCTGTTCACACGGCGCGAGTTTCCAAGGCTGCTGCGCGAGATTGTGGTTTCGAAGAAATCCAACACCCACCCTATAGTCCAGACCTTGCCCCTAGTGATTATTTCCTGTTTCCGGATTTGAAAAAATGTCTTCGTGGAAAAAGATTTTCGGATGATGAAGAACTCAAGTCGGTATTTTGCAGAGAAAGAGGAAATTTATTATTTTGAGGGTTTAAAAAAGCTTATCTCAAGATGTAACAAATGCATTGATGTTAGGGGAGATCATATTGAAAAATAAAAACAATTTAAATTGAATTCGCATTTTCCTTCATATCGATACCGAGAATATATTGAACGCCCCTCGTATGAGAAAAAAAATCGAAAATTTTTCTAAGTCCCAAAAATGAAAAATCAAATGAAAAATTTAATTCTCATAATAAATAAAGAAAAGTTGAAAGAAAAATTTCGATATTTTTTTCAAAGTCAGAAATAGTTAGAAATATAAAAAAATCAATTGGAAAAAATATATATATGATTTTTAAGTGAAATTCATTTGAAATAGAGACTTCTCAATGAAACTGAGGTGTATGTGAAAAATTTTTTTTCTTGAAAATTTCGAAAATTTTTCTAAGTCCCGCTATAATGCCATTTGCTGTTTGTGTGTTTAAAAGGTATATTATGAGAAGTGTGAAAATGAACAATCCCATAGAAAGTCAGAATATATGAGAAAAAAAATCGAAAATTTTTCTAAGTCCCAAAAATGAAAAATCAACTGAAAAATTTAATTCTCATAATAAATAAAGAAAAGTTGAAAGAAAAATGAAAAATCAACTGAAAAATTAAATTTTCATAATAAATAAAGAAAAATTGAAAGAAAAATTTCGATATTTTTTTCAAAGTCAGAAATAGTTAGAAATATAAAAAAATCAATTGGAAAAAATATATATATGATTTTTAAGTGAAATTCATTTGAAATAGAGACTTCTCAATGAAACTGAGGTGTATGTGAAAAATTTTTTTTCTTGAAAATTTCGAAAATTTTTCTAAGTCCCGCTATAATGCCATTTGCTGTTTGTGTGTTTAAAAGGTATATTATGAGAAGTGTGAAAATGAACAATCCCATAGAAAGTCAGAATATACGAGGGGCGTTCAAGATATTCTCGGTATCGGGGTGAAGCTGTGGTTGCATATATAAATTGACTTATTTATCAAGTAATACTATTATTTTAGTGCATTCATGTAAAATTTCATATAAATGTGATTATTAATTCGCGTTTTATCTCTAGTTAAACAGAATCATAATGGCAACTGAGGCGATGATGGTGAAAATTGAGCATCGCGCTGTAATTAAATTTCTCACTAAGCAAGGAAAAAGTCAAAAAACTATTCATGAAGAGATGGTGGCTGTTTACCAGGGTTCCGCACCTTCATTATCAACTGTGCAAAAGTGGTCAAGTGAGTTCAAGAGAGGCAGAGAGAGCATTGAGGACGACCCCCGCTCCGGCGCCCCGGCTACTGCTTGTACGGGAGAAAGCATCAAAGAAGTCGAAAAACTTGTTCTTGAGGATGCCCGAATAAAGGTGAAAATGATGGCAGAGATCACCAAGCTTTCAATTGGTACCATTCACACCATTCTTCATGACCATCTTAACCTTTCAAAGGTCAGTGCAAGGTGGGTGCCACGAATGCTCACAGCGCCTCCGATAAAAAGTGAGAATCGCATGCTGTAGAGAGCTTTTGGAGATGTGTAGTGAGAACGCGGACGGTGTTATGGATCGAATTGTTACTGGGGACGAAACATGGGTCCACCACTATGACCCTGAAAGCAAACAAGAGTCCATGCAGTGGCATAAAAAAGAACAGACCCCCCGAAGAAGTTCAAAGTCACTCCGTCTGCCTGAAAGCTCATGGCCACAGTTTTTTGGGACTCAAAGGGAATCTTGCTCATTGAGTACAAAAAAAAAGGTGAAACCATCAACGCCACATCCTACGCTTCCACTTTGCATAATTTGCGGGAGGAAATTAAAAAGAAAAGACGGGGTAAACTCGCAGCGGGTGTGTTGCTTCTTCATGACAACGCTCCTGTTCACACGGCGCGAGTTTCCAAGGCTGCTGCGCGAGATTGTGGTTTCGAAGAAATCCAACACCCACCCTATAGTCCAGACCTTGCCCCTAGTGATTATTTCCTGTTTCCGGATTTGAAAAAATGTCTTCGTGGAAAAAGATTTTCGGATGATGAAGAACTCAAGTCGGTATTTTGCAGAGAAAGAGGAAATTTATTATTTTGAGGGTTTAAAAAAGCTTATCTCAAGATGTAACAAATGCATTGATGTTAGGGGAGATCATATTGAAAAATAAAAACAATTTAAATTGAATTCGCATTTTCCTTCATATCGATACCGAGAATATATTGAACGCCCATCGTATGAGAAAAAAAATCGAAAATTTTTCTAAGTCCCAAAAATGAAAAATCAAATGAAAAATTTAGTTCTCATAATAAATAAAGAAAAGTTGAAAGAAAAATGAAAAATCAACTGAAAAATTAAATTTTCATAATAAATAAAGAAAAATTGAAAGAAAAATTTCGATATTTTTTTCAAAGTCAGAAATAGTTAGAAATATAAAAAAATCAATTGGAAAAAATATATATATGATTTTTAAGTGAAATTCATTTGAAATAGAGACTTCTCAATGAAACTGAGGTGTATGTGAAAAATTTTTTTTCTTGAAAATTTCGAAAATTTTTCTAAGTCCCGCTATAATGCCATTTGCTGTTTGTGTGTTTAAAAGGTATATTATGAGAAGTGTGAAAATGAACAATCCCATAGAAAGTCAGAATATACGAGGGGCGTTCAAGATATTCTCGGTATCGGGGTGAAGCTGTGGTTGCATATATAAATTGACTTATTTATCAAGTAATACTATTATTTCAGTGCACTCATGTAAAATTTCATATAAATGTGATTATTAATTCGCGTTTTATCTCTAGTTAAACAGAATCATAATGGCAACTGAGGCGATGATGGTGAAAATTGAGCATCGCGCTGTAATTAAATTTCTCACTAAGCAAGGAAAAAGTCAAAAAACTATTCATGAAGAGATGGTGGCTGTTTACCAGGGTTCCGCACCTTCATTATCAACTGTGCAAAAGTGGTCAAGTGAGTTCAAGAGAGGCAGAGAGAGCATTGAGGACGACCCCCGCTCCGGCGCCCCGGCTACTGCTTGTACGGGAGAAAGCATCAAAGAAGTCGAAAAACTTGTTCTTGAGGATGCCCGAATAAAGGTGAAAATGATGGCAGAGATCACCAAGCTTTCAATTGGTACCATTCACACCATTCTTCATGACCATCTTAACCTTTCAAAGGTCAGTGCAAGGTGGGTGCCACGAATGCTCACAGCGCCTCCGATAAAAAGTGAGAATCGCATGCTGTAGAGAGCTTTTGGAGATGTGTAGTGAGAACGCGGACGGTGTTATGGATCGAATTGTTACTGGGGACGAAACATGGGTCCACCACTATGACCCTGAAAGCAAACAAGAGTCCATGCAGTGGCATAAAAAAGAACAGACCCCCCGAAGAAGTTCAAAGTCACTCCGTCTGCCTGAAAGCTCATGGCCACAGTTTTTTGGGACTCAAAGGGAATCTTGCTCATTGAGTACAAAAAAAAAGGTGAAACCATCAACGCCACATCCTACGCTTCCACTTTGCATAATTTGCGGGAGGAAATTAAAAAGAAAAGACGGGGTAAACTCGCAGCGGGTGTGTTGCTTCTTCATGACAACGCTCCTGTTCACACGGCGCGAGTTTCCAAGGCTGCTGCGCGAGATTGTGGTTTCGAAGAAATCCAACACCCACCCTATAGTCCAGACCTTGCCCCTAGTGATTATTTCCTGTTTCCGGATTTGAAAAAATGTCTTCGTGGAAAAAGATTTTCGGATGATGAAGAACTCAAGTCGGTATTTTGCAGAGAAAGAGGAAATTTATTATTTTGAGGGTTTAAAAAAGCTTATCTCAAGATGTAACAAATGCATTGATGTTAGGGGAGATCATATTGAAAAATAAAAACAATTTAAATTGAATTCGCATTTTCCTTCATATCGATACCGAGAATATATTGAACGCCCCTCGTATGAGAAAAAAAATCGAAAATTTTTCTAAGTCCCAAAAATGAAAAATCAAATGAAAAATTTAATTCTCATAATAAATAAAGAAAAGTTGAAAGAAAAATTTCGATATTTTTTTCAAAGTCAGAAATAGTTAGAAATATAAAAAAATCAATTGGAAAAAATATATATATGATTTTTAAGTGAAATTCATTTGAAATAGAGACTTCTCAATGAAACTGAGGTGTATGTGAAAAATTTTTTTTCTTGAAAATTTCGAAAATTTTTCTAAGTCCCGCTATAATGCCATTTGCTGTTTGTGTGTTTAAAAGGTATATTATGAGAAGTGTGAAAATGAACAATCCCATAGAAAGTCAGAATATACGAGGGGCGTTCAAGATATTCTCGGTATCGGGGTGAAGCTGTGGTTGCATATATAAATTGACTTATTTATCAAGTAATACTATTATTTCAGTGCACTCATGTAAAATTTCATATAAATGTGATTATTAATTCGCGTTTTATCTCTAGTTAAACAGAATCATAATGGCAACTGAGGCGATGATGGTGAAAATTGAGCATCGCGCTGTAATTAAATTTCTCACTAAGCAAGGAAAAAGTCAAAAAACTATTCATGAAGAGATGGTGGCTGTTTACCAGGGTTCCGCACCTTCATTATCAACTGTGCAAAAGTGGTCAAGTGAGTTCAAGAGAGGCAGAGAGAGCATTGAGGACGACCCCCGCTCCGGCGCCCCGGCTACTGCTTGTACGGGAGAAAGCATCAAAGAAGTCGAAAAACTTGTTCTTGAGGATGCCCGAATAAAGGTGAAAATGATGGCAGAGATCACCAAGCTTTCAATTGGTACCATTCACACCATTCTTCATGACCATCTTAACCTTTCAAAGGTCAGTGCAAGGTGGGTGCCACGAATGCTCACAGCGCCTCCGATAAAAAGTGAGAATCGCATGCTGTAGAGAGCTTTTGGAGATGTGTAGTGAGAACGCGGACGGTGTTATGGATCGAATTGTTACTGGGGACGAAACATGGGTCCACCACTATGACCCTGAAAGCAAACAAGAGTCCATGCAGTGGCATAAAAAAGAACAGACCCCCCGAAGAAGTTCAAAGTCACTCCGTCTGCCTGAAAGCTCATGGCCACAGTTTTTTGGGACTCAAAGGGAATCTTGCTCATTGAGTACAAAAAAAAAGGTGAAACCATCAACGCCACATCCTACGCTTCCACTTTGCATAATTTGCGGGAGGAAATTAAAAAGAAAAGACGGGGTAAACTCGCAGCGGGTGTGTTGCTTCTTCATGACAACGCTCCTGTTCACACGGCGCGAGTTTCCAAGGCTGCTGCGCGAGATTGTGGTTTCGAAGAAATCCAACACCCACCCTATAGTCCAGACCTTGCCCCTAGTGATTATTTCCTGTTTCCGGATTTGAAAAAATGTCTTCGTGGAAAAAGATTTTCGGATGATGAAGAACTCAAGTCGGTATTTTGCAGAGAAAGAGGAAATTTATTATTTTGAGGGTTTAAAAAAGCTTATCTCAAGATGTAACAAATGCATTGATGTTAGGGGAGATCATATTGAAAAATAAAAACAATTTAAATTGAATTCGCATTTTCCTTCATATCGATACCGAGAATATATTGAACGCCCATCGTATGAGAAAAAAAATCGAAAATTTTTCTAAGTCCCAAAAATGAAAAATCAAATGAAAAATTTAGTTCTCATAATAAATAAAGAAAAGTTGAAAGAAAAATGAAAAATCAACTGAAAAATTAAATTTTCATAATAAATAAAGAAAAATTGAAAGAAAAATTTCGATATTTTTTTCAAAGTCAGAAATAGTTAGAAATATAAAAAAATCAATTGGAAAAAATATATATATGATTTTTAAGTGAAATTCATTTGAAATAGAGACTTCTCAATGAAACTGAGGTGTATGTGAAAAATTTTTTTTCTTGAAAATTTCGAAAATTTTTCTAAGTCCCGCTATAATGCCATTTGCTGTTTGTGTGTTTAAAAGGTATATTATGAGAAGTGTGAAAATAAACAATCCCATAGAAAGTCAGAATATATGAGAAAAAAAATCGAAAATTTTTCTAAGTCCCAAAAATGAAAAATCAACTGAAAAATTTAATTCTCATAATAAATAAAGAAAAGTTGAAAGAAAAATGAAAAATCAACTGAAAAATTAAATTTTCATAATAAATAAAGAAAAATTGAAAGAAAAATTTCGATATTTTTTTCAAAGTCAGAAATAGTTAGAAATATAAAAAAATCAATTGGAAAAAATATATATATGATTTTTAAGTGAAATTCATTTGAAATAGAGACTTCTCAATGAAACTGAGGTGTATGTGAAAAATTTTTTTTCTTGAAAATTTCGAAAATTTTTCTAAGTCCCGCTATAATGCCATTTGCTGTTTGTGTGTTTAAAAGGTATATTATGAGAAGTGTGAAAATGAACAATCCCATAGAAAGTCAGAATATACGAGGGGCGTTCAAGATATTCTCGGTATCGGGGTGAAGCTGTGGTTGCATATATAAATTGACTTATTTATCAAGTAATACTATTATTTTAGTGCATTCATGTAAAATTTCATATAAATGTGATTATTAATTCGCGTTTTATCTCTAGTTAAACAGAATCATAATGGCAACTGAGGCGATGATGGTGAAAATTGAGCATCGCTCTGTAATTAAATTTCTCACTAAGCAAGGAAAAAGTCAAAAAACTATTCATGAAGAGATGGTGGCTGTTTACCAGGGTTCCGCACCTTCATTATCAACTGTGCAAAAGTGGTCAAGTGAGTTCAAGAGAGGCAGAGAGAGCATTGAGGACGACCCCCGCTCCGGCGCCCCGGCTACTGCTTGTACGGGAGAAAGCATCAAAGAAGTCGAAAAACTTGTTCTTGAGGATGCCCGAATAAAGGTGAAAATGATGGCAGAGATCACCAAGCTTTCAATTGGTACCATTCACACCATTCTTCATGACCATCTTAACCTTTCAAAGGTCAGTGCAAGGTGGGTGCCACGAATGCTCACAGCGCCTCCGATAAAAAGTGAGAATCGCATGCTGTAGAGAGCTTTTGGAGATGTGTAGTGAGAACGCGGACGGTGTTATGGATCGAATTGTTACTGGGGACGAAACATGGGTCCACCACTATGACCCTGAAAGCAAACAAGAGTCCATGCAGTGGCATAAAAAAGAACAGACCCCCCGAAGAAGTTCAAAGTCACTCCGTCTGCCTGAAAGCTCATGGCCACAGTTTTTTGGGACTCAAAGGGAATCTTGCTCATTGAGTACAAAAAAAAAGGTGAAACCATCAACGCCACATCCTACGCTTCCACTTTGCATAATTTGCGGGAGGAAATTAAAAAGAAAAGACGGGGTAAACTCGCAGCGGGTGTGTTGCTTCTTCATGACAACGCTCCTGTTCACACGGCGCGAGTTTCCAAGGCTGCTGCGCGAGATTGTGGTTTCGAAGAAATCCAACACCCACCCTATAGTCCAGACCTTGCCCCTAGTGATTATTTCCTGTTTCCGGATTTGAAAAAATGTCTTCGTGGAAAAAGATTTTCGGATGATGAAGAACTCAAGTCGGTATTTTGCAGAGAAAGAGGAAATTTATTATTTTGAGGGTTTAAAAAAGCTTATCTCAAGATGTAACAAATGCATTGATGTTAGGGGAGATCATATTGAAAAATAAAAACAATTTAAATTGAATTCGCATTTTCCTTCATATCGATACCGAGAATATATTGAACGCCCCTCGTATGAGAAAAAAAATCGAAAATTTTTCTAAGTCCCAAAAATGAAAAATCAAATGAAAAATTTAATTCTCATAATAAATAAAGAAAAGTTGAAAGAAAAATTTCGATATTTTTTTCAAAGTCAGAAATAGTTAGAAATATATATGATTTTTAAGTGAAATTCATTTGAAATAGAGACTTCTCAATGAAACTGAGGTGTATGTGAAAAATTTTTTTTCTTGAAAATTTCGAAAATTTTTCTAAGTCCCGCTATAATGCCATTTGCTGTTTGTGTGTTTAAAAGGTATATTATGAGAAGTGTGAAAATGAACAATCCCATAGAAAGTCAGAATATACGAGGGGCGTTCAAGATATTCTCGGTATCGGGGTGAAGCTGTGGTTGCATATATAAATTGACTTATTTATCAAGTAATACTATTATTTTAGTGCATTCATGTAAAATTTCATATAAATGTGATTATTAATTCGCGTTTTATCTCTAGTTAAACAGAATCATAATGGCAACTGAGGCGATGATGGTGAAAATTGAGCATCGCTCTGTAATTAAATTTCTCACTAAGCAAGGAAAAAGTCAAAAAACTATTCATGAAGAGATGGTGGCTGTTTACCAGGGTTCCGCACCTTCATTATCAACTGTGCAAAAGTGGTCAAGTGAGTTCAAGAGAGGCAGAGAGAGCATTGAGGACGACCCCCGCTCCGGCGCCTCGGCTACTGCTTGTACGGGAGAAAGCATCAAAGAAGTCGAAAAACTTGTTCTTGAGGATGCCCGAATAAAGGTGAAAATGATGGCAGAGATCACCAAGCTTTCAATTGGTACCATTCACACCATTCTTCATGACCATCTTAACCTTTCAAAGGTCAGTGCAAGGTGGGTGCCACGAATGCTCACAGCGCCTCCGATAAAAAGTGAGAATCGCATGCTGTAGAGAGCTTTTGGAGATGTGTAGTGAGAACGCGGACGGTGTTATGGATCGAATTGTTACTGGGGACGAAACATGGGTCCACCACTATGACCCTGAAAGCAAACAAGAGTCCATGCAGTGGCATAAAAAAGGAACAGACCCCCCGAAGAAGTTCAAAGTCACTCCGTCTGCCTGAAAGCTCATGGCCACAGTTTTTTGGGACTCAAAGGGAATCTTGCTCATTGAGTACAAAAAAAAAGGTGAAACCATCAACGCCACATCCTACGCTTCCACTTTGCATAATTTGCGGGAGGAAATTAAAAAGAAAAGACGGGGTAAACTCGCAGCGGGTGTGTTGCTTCTTCATGACAACGCTCCTGTTCACACGGCGCGAGTTTCCAAGGCTGCTGCGCGAGATTGTGGTTTCGAAGAAATCCAACACCCACCCTATAGTCCAGACCTTGCCCCTAGTGATTATTTCCTGTTTCCGGATTTGAAAAAATGTCTTCGTGGAAAAAGATTTTCGGATGATGAAGAACTCAAGTCGGTATTTTGCAGAGAAAGAGGAAATTTATTATTTTGAGGGTTTAAAAAAGCTTATCTCAAGATGTAACAAATGCATTGATGTTAGGGGAGATCATATTGAAAAATAAAAACAATTTAAATTGAATTCGCATTTTCCTTCATATCGATACCGAGAATATATTGAACGCCCATCGTATGAGAAAAAAAATCGAAAATTTTTCTAAGTCCCAAAAATGAAAAATCAAATGAAAAATTTAGTTCTCATAATAAATAAAGAAAAGTTGAAAGAAAAATGAAAAATCAACTGAAAAATTAAATTTTCATAATAAATAAAGAAAAATTGAAAGAAAAATTTCGATATTTTTTTCAAAGTCAGAAATAGTTAGAAATATAAAAAAATCAATTGGAAAAAATATATATATGATTTTTAAGTGAAATTCATTTGAAATAGAGACTTCTCAATGAAACTGAGGTGTATGTGAAAAATTTTTTTTCTTGAAAATTTCGAAAATTTTTCTAAGTCCCGCTATAATGCCATTTGCTGTTTGTGTGTTTAAAAGGTATATTATGAGAAGTGTGAAAATGAACAATCCCATAGAAAGTCAGAATATACGAGGGGCGTTCAAGATATTCTCGGTATCGGGGTGAAGCTGTGGTTGCATATATAAATTGACTTATTTATCAAGTAATACTATTATTTTAGTGCATTCATGTAAAATTTCATATAAATGTGATTATTAATTCGCGTTTTATCTCTAGTTAAACAGAATCATAATGGCAACTGAGGCGATGATGGTGAAAATTGAGCATCGCTCTGTAATTAAATTTCTCACTAAGCAAGGAAAAAGTCAAAAAACTATTCATGAAGAGATGGTGGCTGTTTACCAGGGTTCCGCACCTTCATTATCAACTGTGCAAAAGTGGTCAAGTGAGTTCAAGAGAGGCAGAGAGAGCATTGAGGACGACCCCCGCTCCGGCGCCCCGGCTACTGCTTGTACGGGAGAAAGCATCAAAGAAGTCGAAAAACTTGTTCTTGAGGATGCCCGAATAAAGGTGAAAATGATGGCAGAGATCACCAAGCTTTCAATTGGTACCATTCACACCATTCTTCATGACCATCTTAACCTTTCAAAGGTCAGTGCAAGGTGGGTGCCACGAATGCTCACAGCGCCTCCGATAAAAAGTGAGAATCGCATGCTGTAGAGAGCTTTTGGAGATGTGTAGTGAGAACGCGGACGGTGTTATGGATCGAATTGTTACTGGGGACGAAACATGGGTCCACCACTATGACCCTGAAAGCAAACAAGAGTCCATGCAGTGGCATAAAAAAGAACAGACCCCCCGAAGAAGTTCAAAGTCACTCCGTCTGCCTGAAAGCTCATGGCCACAGTTTTTTGGGACTCAAAGGGAATCTTGCTCATTGAGTACAAAAAAAAAGGTGAAACCATCAACGCCACATCCTACGCTTCCACTTTGCATAATTTGCGGGAGGAAATTAAAAAGAAAAGACGGGGTAAACTCGCAGCGGGTGTGTTGCTTCTTCATGACAACGCTCCTGTTCACACGGCGCGAGTTTCCAAGGCTGCTGCGCGAGATTGTGGTTTCGAAGAAATCCAACACCCACCCTATAGTCCAGACCTTGCCCCTAGTGATTATTTCCTGTTTCCGGATTTGAAAAAATGTCTTCGTGGAAAAAGATTTTCGGATGATGAAGAACTCAAGTCGGTATTTTGCAGAGAAAGAGGAAATTTATTATTTTGAGGGTTTAAAAAAGCTTATCTCAAGATGTAACAAATGCATTGATGTTAGGGGAGATCATATTGAAAAATAAAAACAATTTAAATTGAATTCGCATTTTCCTTCATATCGATACCGAGAATATATTGAACGCCCCTCGTATGAGAAAAAAAATCGAAAATTTTTCTAAGTCCCAAAAATGAAAAATCAAATGAAAAATTTAATTCTCATAATAAATAAAGAAAAGTTGAAAGAAAAATTTCGATATTTTTTTCAAAGTCAGAAATAGTTAGAAATATATATGATTTTTAAGTGAAATTCATTTGAAATAGAGACTTCTCAATGAAACTGAGGTGTATGTGAAAAATTTTTTTTCTTGAAAATTTCGAAAATTTTTCTAAGTCCCGCTATAATGCCATTTGCTGTTTGTGTGTTTAAAAGGTATATTATGAGAAGTGTGAAAATGAACAATCCCATAGAAAGTCAGAATATACGAGGGGCGTTCAAGATATTCTCGGTATCGGGGTGAAGCTGTGGTTGCATATATAAATTGACTTATTTATCAAGTAACACTATTATTTTAGTGCATTCATGTAAAATTTCATATAAATGTGATTATGAATTCGCGTTTTATCTCTAGTTAAACAGAATCATAATGGCAACTGAGGCGATGATGGTGAAAATTGAGCATCGCTCTGTAATTAAATTTCTCACTAAGCAAGGAAAAAGTCAAAAAACTATTCATGAAGAGATGGTGGCTGTTTACCAGGGTTCCGCACCTTCATTATCAACTGTGCAAAAGTGGTCAAGTGAGTTCAAGAGAGGCAGAGAGAGCATTGAGGACGACCCCCGCTCCGGCGCCTCGGCTACTGCTTGTACGGGAGAAAGCATCAAAGAAGTCGAAAAACTTGTTCTTGAGGATGCCCGAATAAAGGTGAAAATGATGGCAGAGATCACCAAGCTTTCAATTGGTACCATTCACACCATTCTTCATGACCATCTTAACCTTTCAAAGGTCAGTGCAAGGTGGGTGCCACGAATGCTCACAGCGCCTCCGATAAAAAGTGAGAATCGCATGCTGTAGAGAGCTTTTGGAGATGTGTAGTGAGAACGCGGACGGTGTTATGGATCGAATTGTTACTGGGGACGAAACATGGGTCCACCACTATGACCCTGAAAGCAAACAAGAGTCCATGCAGTGGCATAAAAAAGGAACAGACCCCCCGAAGAAGTTCAAAGTCACTCCGTCTGCCTGAAAGCTCATGGCCACAGTTTTTTGGGACTCAAAGGGAATCTTGCTCATTGAGTACAAAAAAAAAGGTGAAACCATCAACGCCACATCCTACGCTTCCACTTTGCATAATTTGCGGGAGGAAATTAAAAAGAAAAGACGGGGTAAACTCGCAGCGGGTGTGTTGCTTCTTCATGACAACGCTCCTGTTCACACGGCGCGAGTTTCCAAGGCTGCTGCGCGAGATTGTGGTTTCGAAGAAATCCAACACCCACCCTATAGTCCAGACCTTGCCCCTAGTGATTATTTCCTGTTTCCGGATTTGAAAAAATGTCTTCGTGGAAAAAGATTTTCGGATGATGAAGAACTCAAGTCGGTATTTTGCAGAGAAAGAGGAAATTTATTATTTTGAGGGTTTAAAAAAGCTTATCTCAAGATGTAACAAATGCATTGATGTTAGGGGAGATCATATTGAAAAATAAAAACAATTTAAATTGAATTCGCATTTTCCTTCATATCGATACCGAGAATATATTGAACGCCCATCGTATGAGAAAAAAAATCGAAAATTTTTCTAAGTCCCAAAAATGAAAAATCAAATGAAAAATTTAGTTCTCATAATAAATAAAGAAAAGTTGAAAGAAAAATGAAAAATCAACTGAAAAATTAAATTTTCATAATAAATAAAGAAAAATTGAAAGAAAAATTTCGATATTTTTTTCAAAGTCAGAAATAGTTAGAAATATAAAAAAATCAATTGGAAAAAATATATATATGATTTTTAAGTGAAATTCATTTGAAATAGAGACTTCTCAATGAAACTGAGGTGTATGTGAAAAATTTTTTTTCTTGAAAATTTCGAAAATTTTTCTAAGTCCCGCTATAATGCCATTTGCTGTTTGTGTGTTTAAAAGGTATATTATGAGAAGTGTGAAAATAAACAATCCCATAGAAAGTCAGAATATATGAGAAAAAAAATCGAAAATTTTTCTAAGTCCCAAAAATGAAAAATCAACTGAAAAATTTAATTCTCATAATAAATAAAGAAAAGTTGAAAGAAAAATGAAAAATCAACTGAAAAATTAAATTTTCATAATAAATAAAGAAAAATTGAAAGAAAAATTTCGATATTTTTTTCAAAGTCAGAAATAGTTAGAAATATAAAAAAATCAATTGGAAAAAATATATATATGATTTTTAAGTGAAATTCATTTGAAATAGAGACTTCTCAATGAAACTGAGGTGTATGTGAAAAATTTTTTTTCTTGAAAATTTCGAAAATTTTTCAAAGTCCCGCTATAATGCCATTTGCTGTTTGTGTGTTTAAAAGGTATATTATGAGAAGTGTGAAAATGAACAATCCCATAGAAAGTCAGAATATACGAGGGGCGTTCAAGATATTCTCGGTATCGGGGTGAAGCTGTGGTTGCATATATAAATTGACTTATTTATCAAGTAATACTATTATTTTAGTGCATTCATGTAAAATTTCATATAAATGTGATTATTAATTCGCGTTTTATCTCTAGTTAAACAGAATCATAATGGCAACTGAGGCGATGATGGTGAAAATTGAGCATCGCGCTGTAATTAAATTTCTCACTAAGCAAGGAAAAAGTCAAAAAACTATTCATGAAGAGATGGTGGCTGTTTACCAGGGTTCCGCACCTTCATTATCAACTGTGCAAAAGTGGTCAAGTGAGTTCAAGAGAGGCAGAGAGAGCATTGAGGACGACCCCCGCTCCGGCGCCCCGGCTACTGCTTGTACGGGAGAAAGCATCAAAGAAGTCGAAAAACTTGTTCTTGAGGATGCCCGAATAAAGGTGAAAATGATGGCAGAGATCACCAAGCTTTCAATTGGTACCATTCACACCATTCTTCATGACCGTCTTAACCTTTCAAAGGTCAGTGCAAGGTGGGTGCCACGAATGCTCACAGCGCCTCCGATAAAAAGTGAGAATCGCATGCTGTAGAGAGCTTTTGGAGATGTGTAGTGAGAACGCGGACGGTGTTATGGATCGAATTGTTACTGGGGACGAAACATGGGTCCACCACTATGACCCTGAAAGCAAACAAGAGTCCATGCAGTGGCATAAAAAAGGAACAGACCCCCCGAAGAAGTTCAAAGTCACTCCGTCTGCCTGAAAGCTCATGGCCACAGTTTTTTGGGACTCAAAGGGAATCTTGCTCATTGAGTACAAAAAAAAAGGTGAAACCATCAACGCCACATCCTACGCTTCCACTTTGCATAATTTGCGGGAGGAAATTAAAAAGAAAAGACGGGGTAAACTCGCAGCGGGTGTGTTGCTTCTTCATGACAACGCTCCTGTTCACACGGCGCGAGTTTCCAAGGCTGCTGCGCGAGATTGTGGTTTCGAAGAAATCCAACACCCACCCTATAGTCCAGACCTTGCCCCTAGTGATTATTTCCTGTTTCCGGATTTGAAAAAATGTCTTCGTGGAAAAAGATTTTCGGATGATGAAGAACTCAAGTCGGTATTTTGCAGAGAAAGAGGAAATTTATTATTTTGAGGGTTTAAAAAAGCTTATCTCAAGATGTAACAAATGCATTGATGTTAGGGGAGATCATATTGAAAAATAAAAACAATTTAAATTGAATTCGCATTTTCCTTCATATCGATACCGAGAATATATTGAACGCCCATCGTATGAGAAAAAAAATCGAAAATTTTTCTAAGTCCCAAAAATGAAAAATCAAATGAAAAATTTAGTTCTCATAATAAATAAAGAAAAGTTGAAAGAAAAATGAAAAATCAACTGAAAAATTAAATTTTCATAATAAATAAAGAAAAATTGAAAGAAAAATTTCGATATTTTTTTCAAAGTCAGAAATAGTTAGAAATATAAAAAAATCAATTGGAAAAAATATATATATGATTTTTAAGTGAAATTCATTTGAAATAGAGACTTCTCAATGAAACTGAGGTGTATGTGAAAAATTTTTTTTCTTGAAAATTTCGAAAATTTTTCTAAGTCCCGCTATAATGCCATTTGCTGTTTGTGTGTTTAAAAGGTATATTATGAGAAGTGTGAAAATAAACAATCCCATAGAAAGTCAGAATATATGAGAAAAAAAATCGAAAATTTTTCTAAGTCCCAAAAATGAAAAATCAACTGAAAAATTTAATTCTCATAATAAATAAAGAAAAGTTGAAAGAAAAATGAAAAATCAACTGAAAAATTAAATTTTCATAATAAATAAAGAAAAATTGAAAGAAAAATTTCGATATTTTTTTCAAAGTCAGAAATAGTTAGAAATATAAAAAAATCAATTGGAAAAAATATATATATGATTTTTAAGTGAAATTCATTTGAAATAGAGACTTCTCAATGAAACTGAGGTGTATGTGAAAAATTTTTTTTCTTGAAAATTTCGAAAATTTTTCAAAGTCCCGCTATAATGCCATTTGCTGTTTGTGTGTTTAAAAGGTATATTATGAGAAGTGTGAAAATGAACAATCCCATAGAAAGTCAGAATATACGAGGGGCGTTCAAGATATTCTCGGTATCGGGGTGAAGCTGTGGTTGCATATATAAATTGACTTATTTATCAAGTAATACTATTATTTTAGTGCATTCATGTAAAATTTCATATAAATGTGATTATTAATTCGCGTTTTATCTCTAGTTAAACAGAATCATAATGGCAACTGAGGCGATGATGGTGAAAATTGAGCATCGCGCTGTAATTAAATTTCTCACTAAGCAAGGAAAAAGTCAAAAAACTATTCATGAAGAGATGGTGGCTGTTTACCAGGGTTCCGCACCTTCATTATCAACTGTGCAAAAGTGGTCAAGTGAGTTCAAGAGAGGCAGAGAGAGCATTGAGGACGACCCCCGCTCCGGCGCCCCGGCTACTGCTTGTACGGGAGAAAGCATCAAAGAAGTCGAAAAACTTGTTCTTGAGGATGCCCGAATAAAGGTGAAAATGATGGCAGAGATCACCAAGCTTTCAATTGGTACCATTCACACCATTCTTCATGACCGTCTTAACCTTTCAAAGGTCAGTGCAAGGTGGGTGCCACGAATGCTCAGAGCGCCTCCGATAAAAAGTGAGAATCGCATGCTGTAGAGAGCTTTTGGAGATGTGTAGTGAGAACGCGGACGGTGTTATGGATCGAATTGTTACTGGGGACGAAACATGGGTCCACCACTATGACCCTGAAAGCAAACAAGAGTCCATGCAGTGGCATAAAAAAGAACAGACCCCCCGAAGAAGTTCAAAGTCACTCCGTCTGCCTGAAAGCTCATGGCCACAGTTTTTTGGGACTCAAAGGGAATCTTGCTCATTGAGTACAAAAAAAAAGGTGAAACCATCAACGCCACATCCTACGCTTCCACTTTGCATAATTTGCGGGAGGAAATTAAAAAGAAAAGACGGGGTAAACTCGCAGCGGGTGTGTTGCTTCTTCATGACAACGCTCCTGTTCACACGGCGCGAGTTTCCAAGGCTGCTGCGCGAGATTGTGGTTTCGAAGAAATCCAACACCCACCCTATAGTCCAGACCTTGCCCCTAGTGATTATTTCCTGTTTCCGGATTTGAAAAAATGTCTTCGTGGAAAAAGATTTTCGGATGATGAAGAACTCAAGTCGGTATTTTGCAGAGAAAGAGGAAATTTATTATTTTGAGGGTTTAAAAAAGCTTATCTCAAGATGTAACAAATGCATTGATGTTAGGGGAGATCATATTGAAAAATAAAAACAATTTAAATTGAATTCGCATTTTCCTTCATATCGATACCGAGAATATATTGAACGCCCCTCGTATGAGAAAAAAAATCGAAAATTTTTCTAAGTCCCAAAAATGAAAAATCAAATGAAAAATTTAATTCTCATAATAAATAAAGAAAAGTTGAAAGAAAAATTTCGATATTTTTTTCAAAGTCAGAAATAGTTAGAAATATATATGATTTTTAAGTGAAATTCATTTGAAATAGAGACTTCTCAATGAAACTGAGGTGTATGTGAAAAATTTTTTTTCTTGAAAATTTCGAAAATTTTTCTAAGTCCCGCTATAATGCCATTTGCTGTTTGTGTGTTTAAAAGGTATATTATGAGAAGTGTGAAAATGAACAATCCCATAGAAAGTCAGAATATACGAGGGGCGTTCAAGATATTCTCGGTATCGGGGTGAAGCTGTGGTTGCATATATAAATTGACTTATTTATCAAGTAACACTATTATTTTAGTGCATTCATGTAAAATTTCATATAAATGTGATTATGAATTCGCGTTTTATCTCTAGTTAAACAGAATCATAATGGCAACTGAGGCGATGATGGTGAAAATTGAGCATCGCTCTGTAATTAAATTTCTCACTAAGCAAGGAAAAAGTCAAAAAACTATTCATGAAGAGATGGTGGCTGTTTACCAGGGTTCCGCACCTTCATTATCAACTGTGCAAAAGTGGTCAAGTGAGTTCAAGAGAGGCAGAGAGAGCATTGAGGACGACCCCCGCTCCGGCGCCTCGGCTACTGCTTGTACGGGAGAAAGCATCAAAGAAGTCGAAAAACTTGTTCTTGAGGATGCCCGAATAAAGGTGAAAATGATGGCAGAGATCACCAAGCTTTCAATTGGTACCATTCACACCATTCTTCATGACCATCTTAACCTTTCAAAGGTCAGTGCAAGGTGGGTGCCACGAATGCTCACAGCGCCTCCGATAAAAAGTGAGAATCGCATGCTGTAGAGAGCTTTTGGAGATGTGTAGTGAGAACGCGGACGGTGTTATGGATCGAATTGTTACTGGGGACGAAACATGGGTCCACCACTATGACCCTGAAAGCAAACAAGAGTCCATGCAGTGGCATAAAAAAGGAACAGACCCCCCGAAGAAGTTCAAAGTCACTCCGTCTGCCTGAAAGCTCATGGCCACAGTTTTTTGGGACTCAAAGGGAATCTTGCTCATTGAGTACAAAAAAAAAGGTGAAACCATCAACGCCACATCCTACGCTTCCACTTTGCATAATTTGCGGGAGGAAATTAAAAAGAAAAGACGGGGTAAACTCGCAGCGGGTGTGTTGCTTCTTCATGACAACGCTCCTGTTCACACGGCGCGAGTTTCCAAGGCTGCTGCGCGAGATTGTGGTTTCGAAGAAATCCAACACCCACCCTATAGTCCAGACCTTGCCCCTAGTGATTATTTCCTGTTTCCGGATTTGAAAAAATGTCTTCGTGGAAAAAGATTTTCGGATGATGAAGAACTCAAGTCGGTATTTTGCAGAGAAAGAGGAAATTTATTATTTTGAGGGTTTAAAAAAGCTTATCTCAAGATGTAACAAATGCATTGATGTTAGGGGAGATCATATTGAAAAATAAAAACAATTTAAATTGAATTCGCATTTTCCTTCATATCGATACCGAGAATATATTGAACGCCCATCGTATGAGAAAAAAAATCGAAAATTTTTCTAAGTCCCAAAAATGAAAAATCAAATGAAAAATTTAGTTCTCATAATAAATAAAGAAAAGTTGAAAGAAAAATGAAAAATCAACTGAAAAATTAAATTTTCATAATAAATAAAGAAAAATTGAAAGAAAAATTTCGATATTTTTTTCAAAGTCAGAAATAGTTAGAAATATAAAAAAATCAATTGGAAAAAATATATATATGATTTTTAAGTGAAATTCATTTGAAATAGAGACTTCTCAATGAAACTGAGGTGTATGTGAAAAATTTTTTTTCTTGAAAATTTCGAAAATTTTTCTAAGTCCCGCTATAATGCCATTTGCTGTTTGTGTGTTTAAAAGGTATATTATGAGAAGTGTGAAAATAAACAATCCCATAGAAAGTCAGAATATATGAGAAAAAAAATCGAAAATTTTTCTAAGTCCCAAAAATGAAAAATCAACTGAAAAATTTAATTCTCATAATAAATAAAGAAAAGTTGAAAGAAAAATGAAAAATCAACTGAAAAATTAAATTTTCATAATAAATAAAGAAAAATTGAAAGAAAAATTTCGATATTTTTTTCAAAGTCAGAAATAGTTAGAAATATAAAAAAATCAATTGGAAAAAATATATATATGATTTTTAAGTGAAATTCATTTGAAATAGAGACTTCTCAATGAAACTGAGGTGTATGTGAAAAATTTTTTTTCTTGAAAATTTCGAAAATTTTTCTAAGTCCCGCTATAATGCCATTTGCTGTTTGTGTGTTTAAAAGGTATATTATGAGAAGTGTGAAAATGAACAATCCCATAGAAAGTCAGAATATACGAGGGGCGTTCAAGATATTCTCGGTATCGGGGTGAAGCTGTGGTTGCATATATAAATTGACTTATTTATCAAGTAATACTATTATTTTAGTGCATTCATGTAAAATTTCATATAAATGTGATTATTAATTCGCGTTTTATCTCTAGTTAAACAGAATCATAATGGCAACTGAGGCGATGATGGTGAAAATTGAGCATCGCGCTGTAATTAAATTTCTC
This sequence comes from Volucella zonaria, assembly GCA_963966105.1. Classification (NCBI taxonomy): domain Eukaryota; kingdom Metazoa; phylum Arthropoda; class Insecta; order Diptera; family Syrphidae; genus Volucella; species Volucella zonaria. The sequence goes on along the minus strand of CAWYQB010000254.1, from coordinate 992,048 downwards.
ACTAAGCAAGGAAAAAGTCAAAAAACTATTCATGAAGAGATGGTGGCTGTTTACCAGGGTTCCGCACCTTCATTATCAACTGTGCAAAAGTGGTCAAGTGAGTTCAAGAGAGGCAGAGAGAGCATTGAGGACGACCCCCGCTCCGGCGCCCCGGCTACTGCTTGTACGGGAGAAAGCATCAAAGAAGTCGAAAAACTTGTTCTTGAGGATGCCCGAATAAAGGTGAAAATGATGGCAGAGATCACCAAGCTTTCAATTGGTACCATTCACACCATTCTTCATGACCATCTTAACCTTTCAAAGGTCAGTGCAAGGTGGGTGCCACGAATGCTCACAGCGCCTCCGATAAAAAGTGAGAATCGCATGCTGTAGAGAGCTTTTGGAGATGTGTAGTGAGAACGCGGACGGTGTTATGGATCGAATTGTTACTGGGGACGAAACATGGGTCCACCACTATGACCCTGAAAGCAAACAAGAGTCCATGCAGTGGCATAAAAAAGAACAGACCCCCCGAAGAAGTTCAAAGTCACTCCGTCTGCCTGAAAGCTCATGGCCACAGTTTTTTGGGACTCAAAGGGAATCTTGCTCATTGAGTACAAAAAAAAAGGTGAAACCATCAACGCCACATCCTACGCTTCCACTTTGCATAATTTGCGGGAGGAAATTAAAAAGAAAAGACGGGGTAAACTCGCAGCGGGTGTGTTGCTTCTTCATGACAACGCTCCTGTTCACACGGCGCGAGTTTCCAAGGCTGCTGCGCGAGATTGTGGTTTCGAAGAAATCCAACACCCACCCTATAGTCCAGACCTTGCCCCTAGTGATTATTTCCTGTTTCCGGATTTGAAAAAATGTCTTCGTGGAAAAAGATTTTCGGATGATGAAGAACTCAAGTCGGTATTTTGCAGAGAAAGAGGAAATTTATTATTTTGAGGGTTTAAAAAAGCTTATCTCAAGATGTAACAAATGCATTGATGTTAGGGGAGATCATATTGAAAAATAAAAACAATTTAAATTGAATTCGCATTTTCCTTCATATCGATACCGAGAATATATTGAACGCCCATCGTATGAGAAAAAAAATCGAAAATTTTTCTAAGTCCCAAAAATGAAAAATCAAATGAAAAATTTAGTTCTCATAATAAATAAAGAAAAGTTGAAAGAAAAATGAAAAATCAACTGAAAAATTAAATTTTCATAATAAATAAAGAAAAATTGAAAGAAAAATTTCGATATTTTTTTCAAAGTCAGAAATAGTTAGAAATATAAAAAAATCAATTGGAAAAAATATATATATGATTTTTAAGTGAAATTCATTTGAAATAGAGACTTCTCAATGAAACTGAGGTGTATGTGAAAAATTTTTTTTCTTGAAAATTTCGAAAATTTTTCAAAGTCCCGCTATAATGCCATTTGCTGTTTGTGTGTTTAAAAGGTATATTATGAGAAGTGTGAAAATGAACAATCCCATAGAAAGTCAGAATATACGAGGGGCGTTCAAGATATTCTCGGTATCGGGGTGAAGCTGTGGTTGCATATATAAATTGACTTATTTATCAAGTAATACTATTATTTTAGTGCATTCATGTAAAATTTCATATAAATGTGATTATTAATTCGCGTTTTATCTCTAGTTAAACAGAATCATAATGGCAACTGAGGCGATGATGGTGAAAATTGAGCATCGCGCTGTAATTAAATTTCTCACTAAGCAAGGAAAAAGTCAAAAAACTATTCATGAAGAGATGGTGGCTGTTTACCAGGGTTCCGCACCTTCATTATCAACTGTGCAAAAGTGGTCAAGTGAGTTCAAGAGAGGCAGAGAGAGCATTGAGGACGACCCCCGCTCCGGCGCCCCGGCTACTGCTTGTACGGGAGAAAGCATCAAAGAAGTCGAAAAACTTGTTCTTGAGGATGCCCGAATAAAGGTGAAAATGATGGCAGAGATCACCAAGCTTTCAATTGGTACCATTCACACCATTCTTCATGACCGTCTTAACCTTTCAAAGGTCAGTGCAAGGTGGGTGCCACGAATGCTCACAGCGCCTCCGATAAAAAGTGAGAATCGCATGCTGTAGAGAGCTTTTGGAGATGTGTAGTGAGAACGCGGACGGTGTTATGGATCGAATTGTTACTGGGGACGAAACATGGGTCCACCACTATGACCCTGAAAGCAAACAAGAGTCCATGCAGTGGCATAAAAAAGAACAGACCCCCCGAAGAAGTTCAAAGTCACTCCGTCTGCCTGAAAGCTCATGGCCACAGTTTTTTGGGACTCAAAGGGAATCTTGCTCATTGAGTACAAAAAAAAAGGTGAAACCATCAACGCCACATCCTACGCTTCCACTTTGCATAATTTGCGGGAGGAAATTAAAAAGAAAAGACGGGGTAAACTCGCAGCGGGTGTGTTGCTTCTTCATGACAACGCTCCTGTTCACACGGCGCGAGTTTCCAAGGCTGCTGCGCGAGATTGTGGTTTCGAAGAAATCCAACACCCACCCTATAGTCCAGACCTTGCCCCTAGTGATTATTTCCTGTTTCCGGATTTGAAAAAATGTCTTCGTGGAAAAAGATTTTCGGATGATGAAGAACTCAAGTCGGTATTTTGCAGAGAAAGAGGAAATTTATTATTTTGAGGGTTTAAAAAAGCTTATCTCAAGATGTAACAAATGCATTGATGTTAGGGGAGATCATATTGAAAAATAAAAACAATTTAAATTGAATTCGCATTTTCCTTCATATCGATACCGAGAATATATTGAACGCCCCTCGTATGAGAAAAAAAATCGAAAATTTTTCTAAGTCCCAAAAATGAAAAATCAAATGAAAAATTTAATTCTCATAATAAATAAAGAAAAGTTGAAAGAAAAATTTCGATATTTTTTTCAAAGTCAGAAATAGTTAGAAATATATATGATTTTTAAGTGAAATTCATTTGAAATAGAGACTTCTCAATGAAACTGAGGTGTATGTGAAAAATTTTTTTTCTTGAAAATTTCGAAAATTTTTCTAAGTCCCGCTATAATGCCATTTGCTGTTTGTGTGTTTAAAAGGTATATTATGAGAAGTGTGAAAATAAACAATCCCATAGAAAGTCAGAATATATGAGAAAAAAAATCGAAAATTTTTCTAAGTCCCAAAAATGAAAAATCAACTGAAAAATTTAATTCTCATAATAAATAAAGAAAAGTTGAAAGAAAAATGAAAAATCAACTGAAAAATTAAATTTTCATAATAAATAAAGAAAAATTGAAAGAAAAATTTCGATATTTTTTTCAAAGTCAGAAATAGTTAGAAATATAAAAAAATCAATTGGAAAAAATATATATATGATTTTTAAGTGAAATTCATTTGAAATAGAGACTTCTCAATGAAACTGAGGTGTATGTGAAAAATTTTTTTTCTTGAAAATTTCGAAAATTTTTCAAAGTCCCGCTATAATGCCATTTGCTGTTTGTGTGTTTAAAAGGTATATTATGAGAAGTGTGAAAATGAACAATCCCATAGAAAGTCAGAATATACGAGGGGCGTTCAAGATATTCTCGGTATCGGGGTGAAGCTGTGGTTGCATATATAAATTGACTTATTTATCAAGTAATACTATTATTTTAGTGCATTCATGTAAAATTTCATATAAATGTGATTATTAATTCGCGTTTTATCTCTAGTTAAACAGAATCATAATGGCAACTGAGGCGATGATGGTGAAAATTGAGCATCGCGCTGTAATTAAATTTCTCACTAAGCAAGGAAAAAGTCAAAAAACTATTCATGAAGAGATGGTGGCTGTTTACCAGGGTTCCGCACCTTCATTATCAACTGTGCAAAAGTGGTCAAGTGAGTTCAAGAGAGGCAGAGAGAGCATTGAGGACGACCCCCGCTCCGGCGCCCCGGCTACTGCTTGTACGGGAGAAAGCATCAAAGAAGTCGAAAAACTTGTTCTTGAGGATGCCCGAATAAAGGTGAAAATGATGGCAGAGATCACCAAGCTTTCAATTGGTACCATTCACACCATTCTTCATGACCGTCTTAACCTTTCAAAGGTCAGTGCAAGGTGGGTGCCACGAATGCTCACAGCGCCTCCGATAAAAAGTGAGAATCGCATGCTGTAGAGAGCTTTTGGAGATGTGTAGTGAGAACGCGGACGGTGTTATGGATCGAATTGTTACTGGGGACGAAACATGGGTCCACCACTATGACCCTGAAAGCAAACAAGAGTCCATGCAGTGGCATAAAAAAGAACAGACCCCCCGAAGAAGTTCAAAGTCACTCCGTCTGCCTGAAAGCTCATGGCCACAGTTTTTTGGGACTCAAAGGGAATCTTGCTCATTGAGTACAAAAAAAAAGGTGAAACCATCAACGCCACATCCTACGCTTCCACTTTGCATAATTTGCGGGAGGAAATTAAAAAGAAAAGACGGGGTAAACTCGCAGCGGGTGTGTTGCTTCTTCATGACAACGCTCCTGTTCACACGGCGCGAGTTTCCAAGGCTGCTGCGCGAGATTGTGGTTTCGAAGAAATCCAACACCCACCCTATAGTCCAGACCTTGCCCCTAGTGATTATTTCCTGTTTCCGGATTTGAAAAAATGTCTTCGTGGAAAAAGATTTTCGGATGATGAAGAACTCAAGTCGGTATTTTGCAGAGAAAGAGGAAATTTATTATTTTGAGGGTTTAAAAAAGCTTATCTCAAGATGTAACAAATGCATTGATGTTAGGGGAGATCATATTGAAAAATAAAAACAATTTAAATTGAATTCGCATTTTCCTTCATATCGATACCGAGAATATATTGAACGCCCCTCGTATGAGAAAAAAAATCGAAAATTTTTCTAAGTCCCAAAAATGAAAAATCAAATGAAAAATTTAATTCTCATAATAAATAAAGAAAAGTTGAAAGAAAAATTTCGATATTTTTTTCAAAGTCAGAAATAGTTAGAAATATATATGATTTTTAAGTGAAATTCATTTGAAATAGAGACTTCTCAATGAAACTGAGGTGTATGTGAAAAATTTTTTTTCTTGAAAATTTCGAAAATTTTTCTAAGTCCCGCTATAATGCCATTTGCTGTTTGTGTGTTTAAAAGGTATATTATGAGAAGTGTGAAAATGAACAATCCCATAGAAAGTCAGAATATACGAGGGGCGTTCAAGATATTCTCGGTATCGGGGTGAAGCTGTGGTTGCATATATAAATTGACTTATTTATCAAGTAACACTATTATTTTAGTGCATTCATGTAAAATTTCATATAAATGTGATTATGAATTCGCGTTTTATCTCTAGTTAAACAGAATCATAATGGCAACTGAGGCGATGATGGTGAAAATTGAGCATCGCTCTGTAATTAAATTTCTCACTAAGCAAGGAAAAAGTCAAAAAACTATTCATGAAGAGATGGTGGCTGTTTACCAGGGTTCCGCACCTTCATTATCAACTGTGCAAAAGTGGTCAAGTGAGTTCAAGAGAGGCAGAGAGAGCATTGAGGACGACCCCCGCTCCGGCGCCTCGGCTACTGCTTGTACGGGAGAAAGCATCAAAGAAGTCGAAAAACTTGTTCTTGAGGATGCCCGAATAAAGGTGAAAATGATGGCAGAGATCACCAAGCTTTCAATTGGTACCATTCACACCATTCTTCATGACCATCTTAACCTTTCAAAGGTCAGTGCAAGGTGGGTGCCACGAATGCTCACAGCGCCTCCGATAAAAAGTGAGAATCGCATGCTGTAGAGAGCTTTTGGAGATGTGTAGTGAGAACGCGGACGGTGTTATGGATCGAATTGTTACTGGGGACGAAACATGGGTCCACCACTATGACCCTGAAAGCAAACAAGAGTCCATGCAGTGGCATAAAAAAGGAACAGACCCCCCGAAGAAGTTCAAAGTCACTCCGTCTGCCTGAAAGCTCATGGCCACAGTTTTTTGGGACTCAAAGGGAATCTTGCTCATTGAGTACAAAAAAAAAGGTGAAACCATCAACGCCACATCCTACGCTTCCACTTTGCATAATTTGCGGGAGGAAATTAAAAAGAAAAGACGGGGTAAACTCGCAGCGGGTGTGTTGCTTCTTCATGACAACGCTCCTGTTCACACGGCGCGAGTTTCCAAGGCTGCTGCGCGAGATTGTGGTTTCGAAGAAATCCAACACCCACCCTATAGTCCAGACCTTGCCCCTAGTGATTATTTCCTGTTTCCGGATTTGAAAAAATGTCTTCGTGGAAAAAGATTTTCGGATGATGAAGAACTCAAGTCGGTATTTTGCAGAGAAAGAGGAAATTTATTATTTTGAGGGTTTAAAAAAGCTTATCTCAAGATGTAACAAATGCATTGATGTTAGGGGAGATCATATTGAAAAATAAAAACAATTTAAATTGAATTCGCATTTTCCTTCATATCGATACCGAGAATATATTGAACGCCCATCGTATGAGAAAAAAAATCGAAAATTTTTCTAAGTCCCAAAAATGAAAAATCAAATGAAAAATTTAGTTCTCATAATAAATAAAGAAAAGTTGAAAGAAAAATGAAAAATCAACTGAAAAATTAAATTTTCATAATAAATAAAGAAAAATTGAAAGAAAAATTTCGATATTTTTTTCAAAGTCAGAAATAGTTAGAAATATAAAAAAATCAATTGGAAAAAATATATATATGATTTTTAAGTGAAATTCATTTGAAATAGAGACTTCTCAATGAAACTGAGGTGTATGTGAAAAATTTTTTTTCTTGAAAATTTCGAAAATTTTTCAAAGTCCCGCTATAATGCCATTTGCTGTTTGTGTGTTTAAAAGGTATATTATGAGAAGTGTGAAAATGAACAATCCCATAGAAAGTCAGAATATACGAGGGGCGTTCAAGATATTCTCGGTATCGGGGTGAAGCTGTGGTTGCATATATAAATTGACTTATTTATCAAGTAATACTATTATTTTAGTGCATTCATGTAAAATTTCATATAAATGTGATTATTAATTCGCGTTTTATCTCTAGTTAAACAGAATCATAATGGCAACTGAGGCGATGATGGTGAAAATTGAGCATCGCGCTGTAATTAAATTTCTCACTAAGCAAGGAAAAAGTCAAAAAACTATTCATGAAGAGATGGTGGCTGTTTACCAGGGTTCCGCACCTTCATTATCAACTGTGCAAAAGTGGTCAAGTGAGTTCAAGAGAGGCAGAGAGAGCATTGAGGACGACCCCCGCTCCGGCGCCCCGGCTACTGCTTGTACGGGAGAAAGCATCAAAGAAGTCGAAAAACTTGTTCTTGAGGATGCCCGAATAAAGGTGAAAATGATGGCAGAGATCACCAAGCTTTCAATTGGTACCATTCACACCATTCTTCATGACCGTCTTAACCTTTCAAAGGTCAGTGCAAGGTGGGTGCCACGAATGCTCACAGCGCCTCCGATAAAAAGTGAGAATCGCATGCTGTAGAGAGCTTTTGGAGATGTGTAGTGAGAACGCGGACGGTGTTATGGATCGAATTGTTACTGGGGACGAAACATGGGTCCACCACTATGACCCTGAAAGCAAACAAGAGTCCATGCAGTGGCATAAAAAAGAACAGACCCCCCGAAGAAGTTCAAAGTCACTCCGTCTGCCTGAAAGCTCATGGCCACAGTTTTTTGGGACTCAAAGGGAATCTTGCTCATTGAGTACAAAAAAAAAGGTGAAACCATCAACGCCACATCCTACGCTTCCACTTTGCATAATTTGCGGGAGGAAATTAAAAAGAAAAGACGGGGTAAACTCGCAGCGGGTGTGTTGCTTCTTCATGACAACGCTCCTGTTCACACGGCGCGAGTTTCCAAGGCTGCTGCGCGAGATTGTGGTTTCGAAGAAATCCAACACCCACCCTATAGTCCAGACCTTGCCCCTAGTGATTATTTCCTGTTTCCGGATTTGAAAAAATGTCTTCGTGGAAAAAGATTTTCGGATGATGAAGAACTCAAGTCGGTATTTTGCAGAGAAAGAGGAAATTTATTATTTTGAGGGTTTAAAAAAGCTTATCTCAAGATGTAACAAATGCATTGATGTTAGGGGAGATCATATTGAAAAATAAAAACAATTTAAATTGAATTCGCATTTTCCTTCATATCGATACCGAGAATATATTGAACGCCCCTCGTATGAGAAAAAAAATCGAAAATTTTTCTAAGTCCCAAAAATGAAAAATCAAATGAAAAATTTAATTCTCATAATAAATAAAGAAAAGTTGAAAGAAAAATTTCGATATTTTTTTCAAAGTCAGAAATAGTTAGAAATATATATGATTTTTAAGTGAAATTCATTTGAAATAGAGACTTCTCAATGAAACTGAGGTGTATGTGAAAAATTTTTTTTCTTGAAAATTTCGAAAATTTTTCTAAGTCCCGCTATAATGCCATTTGCTGTTTGTGTGTTTAAAAGGTATATTATGAGAAGTGTGAAAATGAACAATCCCATAGAAAGTCAGAATATACGAGGGGCGTTCAAGATATTCTCGGTATCGGGGTGAAGCTGTGGTTGCATATATAAATTGACTTATTTATCAAGTAACACTATTATTTTAGTGCATTCATGTAAAATTTCATATAAATGTGATTATGAATTCGCGTTTTATCTCTAGTTAAACAGAATCATAATGGCAACTGAGGCGATGATGGTGAAAATTGAGCATCGCTCTGTAATTAAATTTCTCACTAAGCAAGGAAAAAGTCAAAAAACTATTCATGAAGAGATGGTGGCTGTTTACCAGGGTTCCGCACCTTCATTATCAACTGTGCAAAAGTGGTCAAGTGAGTTCAAGAGAGGCAGAGAGAGCATTGAGGACGACCCCCGCTCCGGCGCCTCGGCTACTGCTTGTACGGGAGAAAGCATCAAAGAAGTCGAAAAACTTGTTCTTGAGGATGCCCGAATAAAGGTGAAAATGATGGCAGAGATCACCAAGCTTTCAATTGGTACCATTCACACCATTCTTCATGACCATCTTAACCTTTCAAAGGTCAGTGCAAGGTGGGTGCCACGAATGCTCACAGCGCCTCCGATAAAAAGTGAGAATCGCATGCTGTAGAGAGCTTTTGGAGATGTGTAGTGAGAACGCGGACGGTGTTATGGATCGAATTGTTACTGGGGACGAAACATGGGTCCACCACTATGACCCTGAAAGCAAACAAGAGTCCATGCAGTGGCATAAAAAAGGAACAGACCCCCCGAAGAAGTTCAAAGTCACTCCGTCTGCCTGAAAGCTCATGGCCACAGTTTTTTGGGACTCAAAGGGAATCTTGCTCATTGAGTACAAAAAAAAAGGTGAAACCATCAACGCCACATCCTACGCTTCCACTTTGCATAATTTGCGGGAGGAAATTAAAAAGAAAAGACGGGGTAAACTCGCAGCGGGTGTGTTGCTTCTTCATGACAACGCTCCTGTTCACACGGCGCGAGTTTCCAAGGCTGCTGCGCGAGATTGTGGTTTCGAAGAAATCCAACACCCACCCTATAGTCCAGACCTTGCCCCTAGTGATTATTTCCTGTTTCCGGATTTGAAAAAATGTCTTCGTGGAAAAAGATTTTCGGATGATGAAGAACTCAAGTCGGTATTTTGCAGAGAAAGAGGAAATTTATTATTTTGAGGGTTTAAAAAAGCTTATCTCAAGATGTAACAAATGCATTGATGTTAGGGGAGATCATATTGAAAAATAAAAACAATTTAAATTGAATTCGCATTTTCCTTCATATCGATACCGAGAATATATTGAACGCCCATCGTATGAGAAAAAAAATCGAAAATTTTTCTAAGTCCCAAAAATGAAAAATCAAATGAAAAATTTAGTTCTCATAATAAATAAAGAAAAGTTGAAAGAAAAATGAAAAATCAACTGAAAAATTAAATTTTCATAATAAATAAAGAAAAATTGAAAGAAAAATTTCGATATTTTTTTCAAAGTCAGAAATAGTTAGAAATATAAAAAAATCAATTGGAAAAAATATATATATGATTTTTAAGTGAAATTCATTTGAAATAGAGACTTCTCAATGAAACTGAGGTGTATGTGAAAAATTTTTTTTCTTGAAAATTTCGAAAATTTTTCTAAGTCCCGCTATAATGCCATTTGCTGTTTGTGTGTTTAAAAGGTATATTATGAGAAGTGTGAAAATAAACAATCCCATAGAAAGTCAGAATATATGAGAAAAAAAATCGAAAATTTTTCTAAGTCCCAAAAATGAAAAATCAACTGAAAAATTTAATTCTCATAATAAATAAAGAAAAGTTGAAAGAAAAATGAAAAATCAACTGAAAAATTAAATTTTCATAATAAATAAAGAAAAATTGAAAGAAAAATTTCGATATTTTTTTCAAAGTCAGAAATAGTTAGAAATATAAAAAAATCAATTGGAAAAAATATATATATGATTTTTAAGTGAAATTCATTTGAAATAGAGACTTCTCAATGAAACTGAGGTGTATGTGAAAAATTTTTTTTCTTGAAAATTTCGAAAATTTTTCTAAGTCCCGCTATAATGCCATTTGCTGTTTGTGTGTTTAAAAGGTATATTATGAGAAGTGTGAAAATGAACAATCCCATAGAAAGTCAGAATATACGAGGGGCGTTCAAGATATTCTCGGTATCGGGGTGAAGCTGTGGTTGCATATATAAATTGACTTATTTATCAAGTAATACTATTATTTTAGTGCATTCATGTAAAATTTCATATAAATGTGATTATTAATTCGCGTTTTATCTCTAGTTAAACAGAATCATAATGGCAACTGAGGCGATGATGGTGAAAATTGAGCATCGCGCTGTAATTAAATTTCTCACTAAGCAAGGAAAAAGTCAAAAAACTATTCATGAAGAGATGGTGGCTGTTTACCAGGGTTCCGCACCTTCATTATCAACTGTGCAAAAGTGGTCAAGTGAGTTCAAGAGAGGCAGAGAGAGCATTGAGGACGACCCCCGCTCCGGCGCCCCGGCTACTGCTTGTACGGGAGAAAGCATCAAAGAAGTCGAAAAACTTGTTCTTGAGGATGCCCGAATAAAGGTGAAAATGATGGCAGAGATCACCAAGCTTTCAATTGGTACCATTCACACCATTCTTCATGACCATCTTAACCTTTCAAAGGTCAGTGCAAGGTGGGTGCCACGAATGCTCACAGCGCCTCCGATAAAAAGTGAGAATCGCATGCTGTAGAGAGCTTTTGGAGATGTGTAGTGAGAACGCGGACGGTGTTATGGATCGAATTGTTACTGGGGACGAAACATGGGTCCACCACTATGACCCTGAAAGCAAACAAGAGTCCATGCAGTGGCATAAAAAAGAACAGACCCCCCGAAGAAGTTCAAAGTCACTCCGTCTGCCTGAAAGCTCATGGCCACAGTTTTTTGGGACTCAAAGGGAATCTTGCTCATTGAGTACAAAAAAAAAGGTGAAACCATCAACGCCACATCCTACGCTTCCACTTTGCATAATTTGCGGGAGGAAATTAAAAAGAAAAGACGGGGTAAACTCGCAGCGGGTGTGTTGCTTCTTCATGACAACGCTCCTGTTCACACGGCGCGAGTTTCCAAGGCTGCTGCGCGAGATTGTGGTTTCGAAGAAATCCAACACCCACCCTATAGTCCAGACCTTGCCCCTAGTGATTATTTCCTGTTTCCGGATTTGAAAAAATGTCTTCGTGGAAAAAGATTTTCGGATGATGAAGAACTCAAGTCGGTATTTTGCAGAGAAAGAGGAAATTTATTATTTTGAGGGTTTAAAAAAGCTTATCTCAAGATGTAACAAATGCATTGATGTTAGGGGAGATCATATTGAAAAATAAAAACAATTTAAATTGAATTCGCATTTTCCTTCATATCGATACCGAGAATATATTGAACGCCCCTCGTATGAGAAAAAAAATCGAAAATTTTTCTAAGTCCCAAAAATGAAAAATCAAATGAAAAATTTAATTCTCATAATAAATAAAGAAAAGTTGAAAGAAAAATTTCGATATTTTTTTCAAAGTCAGAAATAGTTAGAAATATATATGATTTTTAAGTGAAATTCATTTGAAATAGAGACTTCTCAATGAAACTGAGGTGTATGTGAAAAATTTTTTTTCTTGAAAATTTCGAAAATTTTTCTAAGTCCCGCTATAATGCCATTTGCTGTTTGTGTGTTTAAAAGGTATATTATGAGAAGTGTGAAAATAAACAATCCCATAGAAAGTCAGAATATATGAGAAAAAAAATCGAAAATTTTTCTAAGTCCCAAAAATGAAAAATCAACTGAAAAATTTAATTCTCATAATAAATAAAGAAAAGTTGAAAGAAAAATGAAAAATCAACTGAAAAATTAAATTTTCATAATAAATAAAGAAAAATTGAAAGAAAAATTTCGATATTTTTTTCAAAGTCAGAAATAGTTAGAAATATAAAAAAATCAATTGGAAAAAATATATATATGATTTTTAAGTGAAATTCATTTGAAATAGAGACTTCTCAATGAAACTGAGGTGTATGTGAAAAATTTTTTTTCTTGAAAATTTCGAAAATTTTTCAAAGTCCCGCTATAATGCCATTTGCTGTTTGTGTGTTTAAAAGGTATATTATGAGAAGTGTGAAAATGAACAATCCCATAGAAAGTCAGAATATACGAGGGGCGTTCAAGATATTCTCGGTATCGGGGTGAAGCTGTGGTTGCATATATAAATTGACTTATTTATCAAGTAATACTATTATTTTAGTGCATTCATGTAAAATTTCATATAAATGTGATTATTAATTCGCGTTTTATCTCTAGTTAAACAGAATCATAATGGCAACTGAGGCGATGATGGTGAAAATTGAGCATCGCGCTGTAATTAAATTTCTCACTAAGCAAGGAAAAAGTCAAAAAACTATTCATGAAGAGATGGTGGCTGTTTACCAGGGTTCCGCACCTTCATTATCAACTGTGCAAAAGTGGTCAAGTGAGTTCAAGAGAGGCAGAGAGAGCATTGAGGACGACCCCCGCTCCGGCGCCCCGGCTACTGCTTGTACGGGAGAAAGCATCAAAGAAGTCGAAAAACTTGTTCTTGAGGATGCCCGAATAAAGGTGAAAATGATGGCAGAGATCACCAAGCTTTCAATTGGTACCATTCACACCATTCTTCATGACCGTCTTAACCTTTCAAAGGTCAGTGCAAGGTGGGTGCCACGAATGCTCACAGCGCCTCCGATAAAAAGTGAGAATCGCATGCTGTAGAGAGCTTTTGGAGATGTGTAGTGAGAACGCGGACGGTGTTATGGATCGAATTGTTACTGGGGACGAAACATGGGTCCACCACTATGACCCTGAAAGCAAACAAGAGTCCATGCAGTGGCATAAAAAAGAACAGACCCCCCGAAGAAGTTCAAAGTCACTCCGTCTGCCTGAAAGCTCATGGCCACAGTTTTTTGGGACTCAAAGGGAATCTTGCTCATTGAGTACAAAAAAAAAGGTGAAACCATCAACGCCACATCCTACGCTTCCACTTTGCATAATTTGCGGGAGGAAATTAAAAAGAAAAGACGGGGTAAACTCGCAGCGGGTGTGTTGCTTCTTCATGACAACGCTCCTGTTCACACGGCGCGAGTTTCCAAGGCTGCTGCGCGAGATTGTGGTTTCGAAGAAATCCAACACCCACCCTATAGTCCAGACCTTGCCCCTAGTGATTATTTCCTGTTTCCGGATTTGAAAAAATGTCTTCGTGGAAAAAGATTTTCGGATGATGAAGAACTCAAGTCGGTATTTTGCAGAGAAAGAGGAAATTTATTATTTTGAGGGTTTAAAAAAGCTTATCTCAAGATGTAACAAATGCATTGATGTTAGGGGAGATCATATTGAAAAATAAAAACAATTTAAATTGAATTCGCATTTTCCTTCATATCGATACCGAGAATATATTGAACGCCCCTCGTATGAGAAAAAAAATCGAAAATTTTTCTAAGTCCCAAAAATGAAAAATCAAATGAAAAATTTAATTCTCATAATAAATAAAGAAAAGTTGAAAGAAAAATTTCGATATTTTTTTCAAAGTCAGAAATAGTTAGAAATATATATGATTTTTAAGTGAAATTCATTTGAAATAGAGACTTCTCAATGAAACTGAGGTGTATGTGAAAAATTTTTTTTCTTGAAAATTTCGAAAATTTTTCTAAGTCCCGCTATAATGCCATTTGCTGTTTGTGTGTTTAAAAGGTATATTATGAGAAGTGTGAAAATGAACAATCCCATAGAAAGTCAGAATATACGAGGGGCGTTCAAGATATTCTCGGTATCGGGGTGAAGCTGTGGTTGCATATATAAATTGACTTATTTATCAAGTAACACTATTATTTTAGTGCATTCATGTAAAATTTCATATAAATGTGATTATGAATTCGCGTTTTATCTCTAGTTAAACAGAATCATAATGGCAACTGAGGCGATGATGGTGAAAATTGAGCATCGCTCTGTAATTAAATTTCTCACTAAGCAAGGAAAAAGTCAAAAAACTATTCATGAAGAGATGGTGGCTGTTTACCAGGGTTCCGCACCTTCATTATCAACTGTGCAAAAGTGGTCAAGTGAGTTCAAGAGAGGCAGAGAGAGCATTGAGGACGACCCCCGCTCCGGCGCCTCGGCTACTGCTTGTACGGGAGAAAGCATCAAAGAAGTCGAAAAACTTGTTCTTGAGGATGCCCGAATAAAGGTGAAAATGATGGCAGAGATCACCAAGCTTTCAATTGGTACCATTCACACCATTCTTCATGACCATCTTAACCTTTCAAAGGTCAGTGCAAGGTGGGTGCCACGAATGCTCACAGCGCCTCCGATAAAAAGTGAGAATCGCATGCTGTAGAGAGCTTTTGGAGATGTGTAGTGAGAACGCGGACGGTGTTATGGATCGAATTGTTACTGGGGACGAAACATGGGTCCACCACTATGACCCTGAAAGCAAACAAGAGTCCATGCAGTGGCATAAAAAAGAACAGACCCCCCGAAGAAGTTCAAAGTCACTCCGTCTGCCTGAAAGCTCATGGCCACAGTTTTTTGGGACTCAAAGGGAATCTTGCTCATTGAGTACAA
Organism: Volucella zonaria; assembly: GCA_963966105.1. Lineage (NCBI taxonomy): Eukaryota > Metazoa > Arthropoda > Insecta > Diptera > Syrphidae > Volucella > Volucella zonaria. The sequence goes on along the minus strand of CAWYQB010000254.1, from coordinate 977,000 downwards.
AAAAAAAGGTGAAACCATCAACGCCACATCCTACGCTTCCACTTTGCATAATTTGCGGGAGGAAATTAAAAAGAAAAGACGGGGTAAACTCGCAGCGGGTGTGTTGCTTCTTCATGACAACGCTCCTGTTCACACGGCGCGAGTTTCCAAGGCTGCTGCGCGAGATTGTGGTTTCGAAGAAATCCAACACCCACCCTATAGTCCAGACCTTGCCCCTAGTGATTATTTCCTGTTTCCGGATTTGAAAAAATGTCTTCGTGGAAAAAGATTTTCGGATGATGAAGAACTCAAGTCGGTATTTTGCAGAGAAAGAGGAAATTTATTATTTTGAGGGTTTAAAAAAGCTTATCTCAAGATGTAACAAATGCATTGATGTTAGGGGAGATCATATTGAAAAATAAAAACAATTTAAATTGAATTCGCATTTTCCTTCATATCGATACCGAGAATATATTGAACGCCCCTCGTATGAGAAAAAAAATCGAAAATTTTTCTAAGTCCCAAAAATGAAAAATCAAATGAAAAATTTAATTCTCATAATAAATAAAGAAAAGTTGAAAGAAAAATTTCGATATTTTTTTCAAAGTCAGAAATAGTTAGAAATATATATGATTTTTAAGTGAAATTCATTTGAAATAGAGACTTCTCAATGAAACTGAGGTGTATGTGAAAAATTTTTTTTCTTGAAAATTTCGAAAATTTTTCTAAGTCCCGCTATAATGCCATTTGCTGTTTGTGTGTTTAAAAGGTATATTATGAGAAGTGTGAAAATAAACAATCCCATAGAAAGTCAGAATATATGAGAAAAAAAATCGAAAATTTTTCTAAGTCCCAAAAATGAAAAATCAACTGAAAAATTTAATTCTCATAATAAATAAAGAAAAGTTGAAAGAAAAATGAAAAATCAACTGAAAAATTAAATTTTCATAATAAATAAAGAAAAATTGAAAGAAAAATTTCGATATTTTTTTCAAAGTCAGAAATAGTTAGAAATATAAAAAAATCAATTGGAAAAAATATATATATGATTTTTAAGTGAAATTCATTTGAAATAGAGACTTCTCAATGAAACTGAGGTGTATGTGAAAAATTTTTTTTCTTGAAAATTTCGAAAATTTTTCAAAGTCCCGCTATAATGCCATTTGCTGTTTGTGTGTTTAAAAGGTATATTATGAGAAGTGTGAAAATGAACAATCCCATAGAAAGTCAGAATATACGAGGGGCGTTCAAGATATTCTCGGTATCGGGGTGAAGCTGTGGTTGCATATATAAATTGACTTATTTATCAAGTAATACTATTATTTTAGTGCATTCATGTAAAATTTCATATAAATGTGATTATTAATTCGCGTTTTATCTCTAGTTAAACAGAATCATAATGGCAACTGAGGCGATGATGGTGAAAATTGAGCATCGCGCTGTAATTAAATTTCTCACTAAGCAAGGAAAAAGTCAAAAAACTATTCATGAAGAGATGGTGGCTGTTTACCAGGGTTCCGCACCTTCATTATCAACTGTGCAAAAGTGGTCAAGTGAGTTCAAGAGAGGCAGAGAGAGCATTGAGGACGACCCCCGCTCCGGCGCCCCGGCTACTGCTTGTACGGGAGAAAGCATCAAAGAAGTCGAAAAACTTGTTCTTGAGGATGCCCGAATAAAGGTGAAAATGATGGCAGAGATCACCAAGCTTTCAATTGGTACCATTCACACCATTCTTCATGACCGTCTTAACCTTTCAAAGGTCAGTGCAAGGTGGGTGCCACGAATGCTCACAGCGCCTCCGATAAAAAGTGAGAATCGCATGCTGTAGAGAGCTTTTGGAGATGTGTAGTGAGAACGCGGACGGTGTTATGGATCGAATTGTTACTGGGGACGAAACATGGGTCCACCACTATGACCCTGAAAGCAAACAAGAGTCCATGCAGTGGCATAAAAAAGAACAGACCCCCCGAAGAAGTTCAAAGTCACTCCGTCTGCCTGAAAGCTCATGGCCACAGTTTTTTGGGACTCAAAGGGAATCTTGCTCATTGAGTACAAAAAAAAAGGTGAAACCATCAACGCCACATCCTACGCTTCCACTTTGCATAATTTGCGGGAGGAAATTAAAAAGAAAAGACGGGGTAAACTCGCAGCGGGTGTGTTGCTTCTTCATGACAACGCTCCTGTTCACACGGCGCGAGTTTCCAAGGCTGCTGCGCGAGATTGTGGTTTCGAAGAAATCCAACACCCACCCTATAGTCCAGACCTTGCCCCTAGTGATTATTTCCTGTTTCCGGATTTGAAAAAATGTCTTCGTGGAAAAAGATTTTCGGATGATGAAGAACTCAAGTCGGTATTTTGCAGAGAAAGAGGAAATTTATTATTTTGAGGGTTTAAAAAAGCTTATCTCAAGATGTAACAAATGCATTGATGTTAGGGGAGATCATATTGAAAAATAAAAACAATTTAAATTGAATTCGCATTTTCCTTCATATCGATACCGAGAATATATTGAACGCCCCTCGTATGAGAAAAAAAATCGAAAATTTTTCTAAGTCCCAAAAATGAAAAATCAAATGAAAAATTTAATTCTCATAATAAATAAAGAAAAGTTGAAAGAAAAATTTCGATATTTTTTTCAAAGTCAGAAATAGTTAGAAATATATATGATTTTTAAGTGAAATTCATTTGAAATAGAGACTTCTCAATGAAACTGAGGTGTATGTGAAAAATTTTTTTTCTTGAAAATTTCGAAAATTTTTCTAAGTCCCGCTATAATGCCATTTGCTGTTTGTGTGTTTAAAAGGTATATTATGAGAAGTGTGAAAATGAACAATCCCATAGAAAGTCAGAATATACGAGGGGCGTTCAAGATATTCTCGGTATCGGGGTGAAGCTGTGGTTGCATATATAAATTGACTTATTTATCAAGTAACACTATTATTTTAGTGCATTCATGTAAAATTTCATATAAATGTGATTATGAATTCGCGTTTTATCTCTAGTTAAACAGAATCATAATGGCAACTGAGGCGATGATGGTGAAAATTGAGCATCGCTCTGTAATTAAATTTCTCACTAAGCAAGGAAAAAGTCAAAAAACTATTCATGAAGAGATGGTGGCTGTTTACCAGGGTTCCGCACCTTCATTATCAACTGTGCAAAAGTGGTCAAGTGAGTTCAAGAGAGGCAGAGAGAGCATTGAGGACGACCCCCGCTCCGGCGCCTCGGCTACTGCTTGTACGGGAGAAAGCATCAAAGAAGTCGAAAAACTTGTTCTTGAGGATGCCCGAATAAAGGTGAAAATGATGGCAGAGATCACCAAGCTTTCAATTGGTACCATTCACACCATTCTTCATGACCATCTTAACCTTTCAAAGGTCAGTGCAAGGTGGGTGCCACGAATGCTCACAGCGCCTCCGATAAAAAGTGAGAATCGCATGCTGTAGAGAGCTTTTGGAGATGTGTAGTGAGAACGCGGACGGTGTTATGGATCGAATTGTTACTGGGGACGAAACATGGGTCCACCACTATGACCCTGAAAGCAAACAAGAGTCCATGCAGTGGCATAAAAAAGGAACAGACCCCCCGAAGAAGTTCAAAGTCACTCCGTCTGCCTGAAAGCTCATGGCCACAGTTTTTTGGGACTCAAAGGGAATCTTGCTCATTGAGTACAAAAAAAAAGGTGAAACCATCAACGCCACATCCTACGCTTCCACTTTGCATAATTTGCGGGAGGAAATTAAAAAGAAAAGACGGGGTAAACTCGCAGCGGGTGTGTTGCTTCTTCATGACAACGCTCCTGTTCACACGGCGCGAGTTTCCAAGGCTGCTGCGCGAGATTGTGGTTTCGAAGAAATCCAACACCCACCCTATAGTCCAGACCTTGCCCCTAGTGATTATTTCCTGTTTCCGGATTTGAAAAAATTTCTTCGTGGAAAAAGATTTTCGGATGATGAAGAACTCAAGTCGGTATTTTGCAGAGAAAGAGGAAATTTATTATTTTGAGGGTTTAAAAAAGCTTATCTCAAGATGTAACAAATGCATTGATGTTAGGGGAGATCATATTGAAAAATAAAAACAATTTAAATTGAATTCGCATTTTCCTTCATATCGATACCGAGAATATATTGAACGCCCATCGTATGAGAAAAAAAATCGAAAATTTTTCTAAGTCCCAAAAATGAAAAATCAAATGAAAAATTTAGTTCTCATAATAAATAAAGAAAAGTTGAAAGAAAAATGAAAAATCAACTGAAAAATTAAATTTTCATAATAAATAAAGAAAAATTGAAAGAAAAATTTCGATATTTTTTTCAAAGTCAGAAATAGTTAGAAATATAAAAAAATCAATTGGAAAAAATATATATATGATTTTTAAGTGAAATTCATTTGAAATAGAGACTTCTCAATGAAACTGAGGTGTATGTGAAAAATTTTTTTTCTTGAAAATTTCGAAAATTTTTCTAAGTCCCGCTATAATGCCATTTGCTGTTTGTGTGTTTAAAAGGTATATTATGAGAAGTGTGAAAATAAACAATCCCATAGAAAGTCAGAATATATGAGAAAAAAAATCGAAAATTTTTCTAAGTCCCAAAAATGAAAAATCAACTGAAAAATTTAATTCTCATAATAAATAAAGAAAAGTTGAAAGAAAAATGAAAAATCAACTGAAAAATTAAATTTTCATAATAAATAAAGAAAAATTGAAAGAAAAATTTCGATATTTTTTTCAAAGTCAGAAATAGTTAGAAATATAAAAAAATCAATTGGAAAAAATATATATATGATTTTTAAGTGAAATTCATTTGAAATAGAGACTTCTCAATGAAACTGAGGTGTATGTGAAAAATTTTTTTTCTTGAAAATTTCGAAAATTTTTCTAAGTCCCGCTATAATGCCATTTGCTGTTTGTGTGTTTAAAAGGTATATTATGAGAAGTGTGAAAATGAACAATCCCATAGAAAGTCAGAATATACGAGGGGCGTTCAAGATATTCTCGGTATCGGGGTGAAGCTGTGGTTGCATATATAAATTGACTTATTTATCAAGTAATACTATTATTTTAGTGCATTCATGTAAAATTTCATATAAATGTGATTATTAATTCGCGTTTTATCTCTAGTTAAACAGAATCATAATGGCAACTGAGGCGATGATGGTGAAAATTGAGCATCGCGCTGTAATTAAATTTCTCACTAAGCAAGGAAAAAGTCAAAAAACTATTCATGAAGAGATGGTGGCTGTTTACCAGGGTTCCGCACCTTCATTATCAACTGTGCAAAAGTGGTCAAGTGAGTTCAAGAGAGGCAGAGAGAGCATTGAGGACGACCCCCGCTCCGGCGCCCCGGCTACTGCTTGTACGGGAGAAAGCATCAAAGAAGTCGAAAAACTTGTTCTTGAGGATGCCCGAATAAAGGTGAAAATGATGGCAGAGATCACCAAGCTTTCAATTGGTACCATTCACACCATTCTTCATGACCATCTTAACCTTTCAAAGGTCAGTGCAAGGTGGGTGCCACGAATGCTCACAGCGCCTCCGATAAAAAGTGAGAATCGCATGCTGTAGAGAGCTTTTGGAGATGTGTAGTGAGAACGCGGACGGTGTTATGGATCGAATTGTTACTGGGGACGAAACATGGGTCCACCACTATGACCCTGAAAGCAAACAAGAGTCCATGCAGTGGCATAAAAAAGAACAGACCCCCCGAAGAAGTTCAAAGTCACTCCGTCTGCCTGAAAGCTCATGGCCACAGTTTTTTGGGACTCAAAGGGAATCTTGCTCATTGAGTACAAAAAAAAAGGTGAAACCATCAACGCCACATCCTACGCTTCCACTTTGCATAATTTGCGGGAGGAAATTAAAAAGAAAAGACGGGGTAAACTCGCAGCGGGTGTGTTGCTTCTTCATGACAACGCTCCTGTTCACACGGCGCGAGTTTCCAAGGCTGCTGCGCGAGATTGTGGTTTCGAAGAAATCCAACACCCACCCTATAGTCCAGACCTTGCCCCTAGTGATTATTTCCTGTTTCCGGATTTGAAAAAATGTCTTCGTGGAAAAAGATTTTCGGATGATGAAGAACTCAAGTCGGTATTTTGCAGAGAAAGAGGAAATTTATTATTTTGAGGGTTTAAAAAAGCTTATCTCAAGATGTAACAAATGCATTGATGTTAGGGGAGATCATATTGAAAAATAAAAACAATTTAAATTGAATTCGCATTTTCCTTCATATCGATACCGAGAATATATTGAACGCCCATCGTATGAGAAAAAAAATCGAAAATTTTTCTAAGTCCCAAAAATGAAAAATCAAATGAAAAATTTAGTTCTCATAATAAATAAAGAAAAGTTGAAAGAAAAATGAAAAATCAACTGAAAAATTAAATTTTCATAATAAATAAAGAAAAATTGAAAGAAAAATTTCGATATTTTTTTCAAAGTCAGAAATAGTTAGAAATATAAAAAAATCAATTGGAAAAAATATATATATGATTTTTAAGTGAAATTCATTTGAAATAGAGACTTCTCAATGAAACTGAGGTGTATGTGAAAAATTTTTTTTCTTGAAAATTTCGAAAATTTTTCTAAGTCCCGCTATAATGCCATTTGCTGTTTGTGTGTTTAAAAGGTATATTATGAGAAGTGTGAAAATAAACAATCCCATAGAAAGTCAGAATATATGAGAAAAAAAATCGAAAATTTTTCTAAGTCCCAAAAATGAAAAATCAACTGAAAAATTTAATTCTCATAATAAATAAAGAAAAGTTGAAAGAAAAATGAAAAATCAACTGAAAAATTAAATTTTCATAATAAATAAAGAAAAATTGAAAGAAAAATTTCGATATTTTTTTCAAAGTCAGAAATAGTTAGAAATATAAAAAAATCAATTGGAAAAAATATATATATGATTTTTAAGTGAAATTCATTTGAAATAGAGACTTCTCAATGAAACTGAGGTGTATGTGAAAAATTTTTTTTCTTGAAAATTTCGAAAATTTTTCTAAGTCCCGCTATAATGCCATTTGCTGTTTGTGTGTTTAAAAGGTATATTATGAGAAGTGTGAAAATGAACAATCCCATAGAAAGTCAGAATATACGAGGGGCGTTCAAGATATTCTCGGTATCGGGGTGAAGCTGTGGTTGCATATATAAATTGACTTATTTATCAAGTAATACTATTATTTTAGTGCATTCATGTAAAATTTCATATAAATGTGATTATTAATTCGCGTTTTATCTCTAGTTAAACAGAATCATAATGGCAACTGAGGCGATGATGGTGAAAATTGAGCATCGCGCTGTAATTAAATTTCTCACTAAGCAAGGAAAAAGTCAAAAAACTATTCATGAAGAGATGGTGGCTGTTTACCAGGGTTCCGCACCTTCATTATCAACTGTGCAAAAGTGGTCAAGTGAGTTCAAGAGAGGCAGAGAGAGCATTGAGGACGACCCCCGCTCCGGCGCCCCGGCTACTGCTTGTACGGGAGAAAGCATCAAAGAAGTCGAAAAACTTGTTCTTGAGGATGCCCGAATAAAGGTGAAAATGATGGCAGAGATCACCAAGCTTTCAATTGGTACCATTCACACCATTCTTCATGACCATCTTAACCTTTCAAAGGTCAGTGCAAGGTGGGTGCCACGAATGCTCACAGCGCCTCCGATAAAAAGTGAGAATCGCATGCTGTAGAGAGCTTTTGGAGATGTGTAGTGAGAACGCGGACGGTGTTATGGATCGAATTGTTACTGGGGACGAAACATGGGTCCACCACTATGACCCTGAAAGCAAACAAGAGTCCATGCAGTGGCATAAAAAAGAACAGACCCCCCGAAGAAGTTCAAAGTCACTCCGTCTGCCTGAAAGCTCATGGCCACAGTTTTTTGGGACTCAAAGGGAATCTTGCTCATTGAGTACAAAAAAAAAGGTGAAACCATCAACGCCACATCCTACGCTTCCACTTTGCATAATTTGCGGGAGGAAATTAAAAAGAAAAGACGGGGTAAACTCGCAGCGGGTGTGTTGCTTCTTCATGACAACGCTCCTGTTCACACGGCGCGAGTTTCCAAGGCTGCTGCGCGAGATTGTGGTTTCGAAGAAATCCAACACCCACCCTATAGTCCAGACCTTGCCCCTAGTGATTATTTCCTGTTTCCGGATTTGAAAAAATGTCTTCGTGGAAAAAGATTTTCGGATGATGAAGAACTCAAGTCGGTATTTTGCAGAGAAAGAAAAAATTTATTATTTTGAGGGTTTAAAAAAGCTTATCTCAAGATGTAACAAATGCATTGATGTTAGGGGAGATCATATTGAAAAATAAAAACAATTTAAATTGAATTCGCATTTTCCTTCATATCGATACCGAGAATATATTGAACGCCCCTCGTATGAGAAAAAAAATCGAAAATTTTTCTAAGTCCCAAAAATGAAAAATCAAATGAAAAATTTAATTCTCATAATAAATAAAGAAAAGTTGAAAGAAAAATTTCGATATTTTTTTCAAAGTCAGAAATAGTTAGAAATATATATGATTTTTAAGTGAAATTCATTTGAAATAGAGACTTCTCAATGAAACTGAGGTGTATGTGAAAAATTTTTTTTCTTGAAAATTTCGAAAATTTTTCTAAGTCCCGCTATAATGCCATTTGCTGTTTGTGTGTTTAAAAGGTATATTATGAGAAGTGTGAAAATGAACAATCCCATAGAAAGTCAGAATATACGAGGGGCGTTCAAGATATTCTCGGTATCGGGGTGAAGCTGTGGTTGCATATATAAATTGACTTATTTATCAAGTAACACTATTATTTTAGTGCATTCATGTAAAATTTCATATAAATGTGATTATGAATTCGCGTTTTATCTCTAGTTAAACAGAATCATAATGGCAACTGAGGCGATGATGGTGAAAATTGAGCATCGCTCTGTAATTAAATTTCTCACTAAGCAAGGAAAAAGTCAAAAAACTATTCATGAAGAGATGGTGGCTGTTTACCAGGGTTCCGCACCTTCATTATCAACTGTGCAAAAGTGGTCAAGTGAGTTCAAGAGAGGCAGAGAGAGCATTGAGGACGACCCCCGCTCCGGCGCCCCGGCTACTGCTTGTACGGGAGAAAGCATCAAAGAAGTCGAAAAACTTGTTCTTGAGGATGCCCGAATAAAGGTGAAAATGATGGCAGAGATCACCAAGCTTTCAATTGGTACCATTCACACCATTCTTCATGACCATCTTAACCTTTCAAAGGTCAGTGCAAGGTGGGTGCCACGAATGCTCACAGCGCCTCCGATAAAAAGTGAGAATCGCATGCTGTAGAGAGCTTTTGGAGATGTGTAGTGAGAACGCGGACGGTGTTATGGATCGAATTGTTACTGGGGACGAAACATGGGTCCACCACTATGACCCTGAAAGCAAACAAGAGTCCATGCAGTGGCATAAAAAAGAACAGACCCCCCGAAGAAGTTCAAAGTCACTCCGTCTGCCTGAAAGCTCATGGCCACAGTTTTTTGGGACTCAAAGGGAATCTTGCTCATTGAGTACAAAAAAAAAGGTGAAACCATCAACGCCACATCCTACGCTTCCACTTTGCATAATTTGCGGGAGGAAATTAAAAAGAAAAGACGGGGTAAACTCGCAGCGGGTGTGTTGCTTCTTCATGACAACGCTCCTGTTCACACGGCGCGAGTTTCCAAGGCTGCTGCGCGAGATTGTGGTTTCGAAGAAATCCAACACCCACCCTATAGTCCAGACCTTGCCCCTAGTGATTATTTCCTGTTTCCGGATTTGAAAAAATGTCTTCGTGGAAAAAGATTTTCGGATGATGAAGAACTCAAGTCGGTATTTTGCAGAGAAAGAGGAAATTTATTATTTTGAGGGTTTAAAAAAGCTTATCTCAAGATGTAACAAATGCATTGATGTTAGGGGAGATCATATTGAAAAATAAAAGCAATTTAAATTGAATTCGCATTTTCCTTCATATCGATACCGAGAATATATTGAACGCCCCTCGTATGAGAAAAAAAATCGAAAATTTTTCTAAGTCCCAAAAATGAAAAATTTAATTCTCATAATAAATACAGAAAAGTTGAAAGAAAAATGAAAAATCAACTGAAAAATTAAATTTTCATAATAAATAAAGAAAAATTGAAAGAAAAATTTCGATATTTTTTTCAAAGTCAGAAATAGTTAGAAATATAAAAAAATCAATTGGAAAAAATATATATATGATTTTTAAGTGAAATTCATTTGAAATAGAGACTTCTCAATGAAACTGAGGTGTATGTGAAAAATTTTTTTTCTTGAAAATTTCGAAAATTTTTCTAAGTCCCGCTATAATGCCATTTGCTGTTTGTGTGTTTAAAAGGTATATTATGAGAAGTGTGAAAATAAACAATCCCATAGAAAGTCAGAATATATGAGAAAAAAAATCGAAAATTTTTCTAAGTCCCAAAAATGAAAAATCAACTGAAAAATTTAATTCTCATAATAAATAAAGAAAAGTTGAAAGAAAAATGAAAAATCAACTGAAAAATTAAATTTTCATAATAAATAAAGAAAAATTGAAAGAAAAATTTCGATATTTTTTTCAAAGTCAGAAATAGTTAGAAATATAAAAAAATCAATTGGAAAAAATATATATATGATTTTTAAGTGAAATTCATTTGAAATAGAGACTTCTCAATGAAACTGAGGTGTATGTGAAAAATTTTTTTTCTTGAAAATTTCGAAAATTTTTCTAAGTCCCGCTATAATGCCATTTGCTGTTTGTGTGTTTAAAAGGTATATTATGAGAAGTGTGAAAATGAACAATCCCATAGAAAGTCAGAATATACGAGGGGCGTTCAAGATATTCTCGGTATCGGGGTGAAGCTGTGGTTGCATATATAAATTGACTTATTTATCAAGTAACACTATTATTTTAGTGCATTCATGTAAAATTTCATATAAATGTGATTATGAATTCGCGTTTTATCTCTAGTTAAACAGAATCATAATGGCAACTGAGGCGATGATGGTGAAAATTGAGCATCGCTCTGTAATTAAATTTCTCACTAAGCAAGGAAAAAGTCAAAAAACTATTCATGAAGAGATGGTGGCTGTTTACCAGGGTTCCGCACCTTCATTATCAACTGTGCAAAAGTGGTCAAGTGAGTTCAAGAGAGGCAGAGAGAGCATTGAGGACGACCCCCGCTCCGGCGCCCCGGCTACTGCTTGTACGGGAGAAAGCATCAAAGAAGTCGAAAAACTTGTTCTTGAGGATGCCCGAATAAAGGTGAAAATGATGGCAGAGATCACCAAGCTTTCAATTGGTACCATTCACACCATTCTTCATGACCATCTTAACCTTTCAAAGGTCAGTGCAAGGTGGGTGCCACGAATGCTCACAGCGCCTCCGATAAAAAGTGAGAATCGCATGCTGTAGAGAGCTTTTGGAGATGTGTAGTGAGAACGCGGACGGTGTTATGGATCGAATTGTTACTGGGGACGAAACATGGGTCCACCACTATGACCCTGAAAGCAAACAAGAGTCCATGCAGTGGCATAAAAAAGAACAGACCCCCCGAAGAAGTTCAAAGTCACTCCGTCTGCCTGAAAGCTCATGGCCACAGTTTTTTGGGACTCAAAGGGAATCTTGCTCATTGAGTACAAAAAAAAAGGTGAAACCATCAACGCCACATCCTACGCTTCCACTTTGCATAATTTGCGGGAGGAAATTAAAAAGAAAAGACGGGGTAAACTCGCAGCGGGTGTGTTGCTTCTTCATGACAACGCTCCTGTTCACACGGCGCGAGTTTCCAAGGCTGCTGCGCGAGATTGTGGTTTCGAAGAAATCCAACACCCACCCTATAGTCCAGACCTTGCCCCTAGTGATTATTTCCTGTTTCCGGATTTGAAAAAATGTCTTCGTGGAAAAAGATTTTCGGATGATGAAGAACTCAAGTCGGTATTTTGCAGAGAAAGAGGAAATTTATTATTTTGAGGGTTTAAAAAAGCTTATCTCAAGATGTAACAAATGCATTGATGTTAGGGGAGATCATATTGAAAAATAAAAGCAATTTAAATTGAATTCGCATTTTCCTTCATATCGATACCGAGAATATATTGAACGCCCCTCGTATGAGAAAAAAAATCGAAAATTTTTCTAAGTCCCAAAAATGAAAAATTTAATTCTCATAATAAATACAGAAAAGTTGAAAGAAAAATGAAAAATCAACTGAAAAATTAAATTTTCATAATAAATAAAGAAAAATTGAAAGAAAAATTTCGATATTTTTTTCAAAGTCAGAAATAGTTAGAAATATAAAAAAATCAATTGGAAAAAATATATATATGATTTTTAAGTGAAATTCATTTGAAATAGAGACTTCTCAATGAAACTGAGGTGTATGTGAAAAATTTTTTTTCTTGAAAATTTCGAAAATTTTTCTAAGTCCCGCTATAATGCCATTTGCTGTTTGTGTGTTTAAAAGGTATATTATGAGAAGTGTGAAAATAAACAATCCCATAGAAAGTCAGAATATATGAGAAAAAAAATCGAAAATTTTTCTAAGTCCCAAAAATGAAAAATCAACTGAAAAATTTAATTCTCATAATAAATAAAGAAAAGTTGAAAGAAAAATGAAAAATCAACTGAAAAATTAAATTTTCATAATAAATAAAGAAAAATTGAAAGAAAAATTTCGATATTTTTTTCAAAGTCAGAAATAGTTAGAAATATAAAAAAATCAATTGGAAAAAATATATATATGATTTTTAAGTGAAATTCATTTGAAATAGAGACTTCTCAATGAAACTGAGGTGTATGTGAAAAATTTTTTTTCTTGAAAATTTCGAAAATTTTTCTAAGTCCCGCTATAATGCCATTTGCTGTTTGTGTGTTTAAAAGGTATATTATGAGAAGTGTGAAAATGAACAATCCCATAGAAAGTCAGAATATACGAGGGGCGTTCAAGATATTCTCGGTATCGGGGTGAAGCTGTGGTTGCATATATAAATTGACTTATTTATCAAGTAACACTATTATTTTAGTGCATTCATGTAAAATTTCATATAAATGTGATTATGAATTCGCGTTTTATCTCTAGTTAAACAGAATCATAATGGCAACTGAGGCGATGATGGTGAAAATTGAGCATCGCTCTGTAATTAAATTTCTCACTAAGCAAGGAAAAAGTCAAAAAACTATTCATGAAGAGATGGTGGCTGTTTACCAGGGTTCCGCACCTTCATTATCAACTGTGCAAAAGTGGTCAAGTGAGTTCAAGAGAGGCAGAGAGAGCATTGAGGACGACCCCCGCTCCGGCGCCCCGGCTACTGCTTGTACGGGAGAAAGCATCAAAGAAGTCGAAAAACTTGTTCTTGAGGATGCCCGAATAAAGGTGAAAATGATGGCAGAGATCACCAAGCTTTCAATTGGTACCATTCACACCATTCTTCATGACCATCTTAACCTTTCAAAGGTCAGTGCAAGGTGGGTGCCACGAATGCTCACAGCGCCTCCGATAAAAAGTGAGAATCGCATGCTGTAGAGAGCTTTTGGAGATGTGTAGGGAGAACGCGGACGGTGTTATGGATCGAATTGTTACTGGGGACGAAACATGGGTCCACCACTATGACCCTGAAAGCAAACAAGAGTCCATGCAGTGGCATAAAAAAGGAACAGACCCCCCGAAGAAGTTCAAAGTCACTCCGTCTGCCTGAAAGCTCATGGCCACAGTTTTTTGGGACTCAAAGGGAATCTTGCTCATTGAGTACAAAAAAAAAGGTGAAACCATCAACGCCACATCCTACGCTTCCACTTTGCATAATTTGCGGGAGGAAATTAAAAAGAAAAGACGGGGTAAACTCGCAGCGGGTGTGTTGCTTCTTCATGACAACGCTCCTGTTCACACGGCGCGAGTTTCCAAGGCTGCTGCGCGAGATTGTGGTTTCGAAGAAATCCAACACCCACCCTATAGTCCAGACCTTGCCCCTAGTGATTATTTCCTGTTTCCGGATTTGAAAAAATGTCTTCGTGGAAAAAGATTTTCGGATGATGAAGAACTCAAGTCGGTATTTTGCAGAGAAAGAGGAAATTTATTATTTTGAGGGTTTAAAAAAGCTTATCTCAAGATGTAACAAATGCATTGATGTTAGGGGAGATCATATTGAAAAATAAAAACAATTAAATTGAATTCGCATTTTCCTTCATATCGATACCGAGAATATATTGAACGCCCATCGTATGAGAAAAAAAATCGAAAATTTTTCTAAGTCCCAAAAATGAAAAATCAAATGAAAAATTTAGTTCTCATAATAAATAAAGAAAAGTTGAAAGAAAAATGAAAAATCAACTGAAAAATTAAATTTTCATAATAAATAAAGAAAAATTGAAAGAAAAATTTCGATATTTTTTTCAAAGTCAGAAATAGTTAGAAATATAAAAAAATCAATTGGAAAAAATATATATATGATTTTTAAGTGAAATTCATTTGAAATAGAGACTTCTCAATGAAACTGAGGTGTATGTGAAAAATTTTTTTTCTTGAAAATTTCGAAAATTTTTCTAAGTCCCGCTATAATGCCATTTGCTGTTTGTGTGTTTAAAAGGTATATTATGAGAAGTGTGAAAATGAACAATCCCATAGAAAGTCAGAATATACGAGGGGCGTTCAAGATATTCTCGGTATCGGGGTGAAGCTGTGGTTGCATATATAAATTGACTTATTTATCAAGTAACACTATTATTTTAGTGCATTCATGTAAAATTTCATATAAATGTGATTATGAATTCGCGTTTTATCTCTAGTTAAACAGAATCATAATGGCAACTGAGGCGATGATGGTGAAAATTGAGCATCGCTCTGTAATTAAATTTCTCACTAAGCAAGGAAAAAGTCAAAAAACTATTCATGAAGAGATGGTGGCTGTTTACCAGGGTTCCGCACCTTCATTATCAACTGTGCAAAAGTGGTCAAGTGAGTTCAAGAGAGGCAGAGAGAGCATTGAGGACGACCCCCGCTCCGGCGCCCCGGCTACTGCTTGTACGGGAGAAAGCATCAAAGAAGTCGAAAAACTTGTTCTTGAGGATGCCCGAATAAAGGTGAAAATGATGGCAGAGATCACCAAGCTTTCAATTGGTACCATTCACACCATTCTTCATGACCATCTTAACCTTTCAAAGGTCAGTGCAAGGTGGGTGCCACGAATGCTCACAGCGCCTCCGATAAAAAGTGAGAATCGCATGCTGTAGAGAGCTTTTGGAGATGTGTAGGGAGAACGCGGACGGTGTTATGGATCGAATTGTTACTGGGGACGAAACATGGGTCCACCACTATGACCCTGAAAGCAAACAAGAGTCCATGCAGTGGCATAAAAAAGGAACAAACCCCCCGAAGAAGTTCAAAGTCACTCCGTCTGCCTGAAAGCTCATGGCCACAGTTTTTTGGGACTCAAAGGGAATCTTGCTCATTGAGTACAAAAAAAAAGGTGAAACCATCAACGCCACATCCTACGCTTCCACTTTGCATAATTTGCGGGAGGAAATTAAAAAGAAAAGACGGGGTAAACTCGCAGCGGGTGTGTTGCTTCTTCATGACAACGCTCCTGTTCACACGGCGCGAGTTTCCAAGGCTGCTGCGCGAGATTGTGGTTTCGAAGAAATCCAACACCCACCCTATAGTCCAGACCTTGCCCCTAGTGATTATTTCCTGTTTCCGGATTTGAAAAAATGTCTTCGTGGAAAAAGATTTTCGGATGATGAAGAACTCAAGTCGGTATTTTGCAGAGAAAGAGGAAATTTATTATTTTGAGGGTTTAAAAAAGCTTATCTCAAGATGTAACAAATGCATTGATGTTAGGGGAGATCATATTGAAAAATAAAAACAATTAAATTGAATTCGCATTTTCCTTCATATCGATACCGAGAATATATTGAACGCCCATCGTATGAGAAAAAAAATCGAAAATTTTTCTAAGTCCCAAAAATGAAAAATCAAATGAAAAATTTAGTTCTCATAATAAATAAAGAAAAGTTGAAAGAAAAATGAAAAATCAACTGAAAAATTAAATTTTCATAATAAATAAAGAAAAATTGAAAGAAAAATTTCGATATTTTTTTCAAAGTCAGAAATAGTTAGAAATATAAAAAAATCAATTGGAAAAAATATATATATGATTTTTAAGTGAAATTCATTTGAAATAGAGACTTCTCAATGAAACTGAGGTGTATGTGAAAAATTTTTTTTCTTGAAAATTTCGAAAATTTTTCTAAGTCCCGCTATAATGCCATTTGCTGTTTGTGTGTTTAAAAGGTATACTATGAGAAGTGTGAAAATAAACAATCCCATAGAAAGTCAGAATATATGAGAAAAAAAATCGAAAATTTTTCTAAGTCCCAAAAATGAAAAATCAACTGAAAAATTTAATTCTCATAATAAATAAAGAAAAGTTGAAAGAAAAATGAAAAATCAACTGAAAAATTAAATTTTCATAATAAATAAAGAAAAATTGAAAGAAAAATTTCGATATTTTTTTCAAAGTCAGAAATAGTTAGAAATATAAAAAAATCAATTGGAAAAAATATATATATGATTTTTAAGTGAAATTCATTTGAAATAGAGACTTCTCAATGAAACTGAGGTGTATGTGAAAAATTTTTTTTCTTGAAAATTTCGAAAATTTTTCTAAGTCCCGCTATAATGCCATTTGCTGTTTGTGTGTTTAAAAGGTATATTATGAGAAGTGTGAAAATGAACAATCCCATAGAAAGTCAGAATATACGAGGGGCGTTCAAGATATTCTCGGTATCGGGGTGAAGCTGTGGTTGCATATATAAATTGACTTATTTATCAAGTAACACTATTATTTTAGTGCATTCATGTAAAATTTCATATAAATGTGATTATTAATTCGCGTTTTATCTCTAGTTAAACAGAATCATAATGGCAACTGAGGCGATGATGGTGAAAATTGAGCATCGCGCTGTAATTAAATTTCTCACTAAGCAAGGAAAAAGTCAAAAAACTATTCATGAAGAGATGGTGGCTGTTTACCAGGGTTCCGCACCTTCATTATCAACTGTGCAAAAGTGGTCAAGTGAGTTCAAGAGAGGCAGAGAGAGCATTGAGGACGACCCCCGCTCCGGCGCCCCGGCTACTGCTTGTAAGGGAGAAAGCATCAAAGAAGTCGAAAAACTTGTTCTTGAGGATGCCCGAATAAAGGTGAAAATGATGGCATTCACACCATTCTTCATGACCATCTTAACCTTTCAAAGGTCAGTGCAAGGTGGGTGCCACGAATGCTCACAGCGCCTCAGATAAAAAGTGAGAATCGCATGCTGTACAGAGCTTTTGGAGATGTGTAGTGAGAACGCGGACGGTGTTATGGATCGAATTGTTACTGGGGACGAAACATGGGTCCACCACTATGACCCTGAAAGCAAACAAGAGTCCATGCAGTGGCATAAAAAAGGAACAGACCCCCCGAAGAAGTTCAAAGTCACTCCGTCTGCCCGAAAGCTCATGGCCACAGTTCTTTGGGACTCAAAGGGAATCTTGCTCATTGAGTACAAAAAAAAAGGTGAAACCATCAACGCCACATCCTACGCTTCCACTTTGCATAATTTGCGGGAGGAAATTAAAAAGAAAAGACGGGGTAAACTCGCAGCGGGTGTGTTGCTTCTTCATGACAACGCTCCTGTTCACACGGCGCGAGTTTCCAATCTGCTGCGCGAGATTGTGGTTTCGAAGAAATCCAACACCCACCCTATAGTCCAGACCTTGCCGCTAGTGATTATTTCCTGTTTCCGGATTTGAAAAAATGTCTTCGTGGAAAAAGATTTTCGGATGATGAAGAACTCAAGTCGGTATTTTGCAGAGAAAGAGGAAATTTATTATTTTGAGGGTTTAAAAAAGCTTATCTCAAGATGTAACAAATGCATTGATGTTAGGGGAGATCATATTGAAAAATAAAAAGAATTTAAATTGAATTCGCATTTTCCTTCATATCGATACCGAGAATATATTGAACGCCCCTCGTATGAGAAAAAAAATCGAAAA
Organism: Volucella zonaria; assembly: GCA_963966105.1. Lineage (NCBI taxonomy): Eukaryota > Metazoa > Arthropoda > Insecta > Diptera > Syrphidae > Volucella > Volucella zonaria. The sequence continues at coordinate 958,995 of CAWYQB010000254.1, read as the reverse complement.
TTTTTCTAAGCCCCAAAAATGAAAAATCAAATGAAAAATTTAATTCTCATAATAAATAAAGAAAAGTTGAAAGAAAAATGAAAAATCAACTGAAAAATTAAATTTTCATAATAAATAAAGAAAAATTGAAAGAAAAATTTCGATATTTTTTTCAAAGTCAGAAATAGTTAGAAATATAAAAAAATCAATTGGAAAAAATATATATATGATTTTTAAGTGAAATTCATTAAACATCATTCACACCATTCTCATTATAAATAAAGAAAAGTTGAAAGAAAAATTTCGATATTTTTTTCAAAGTCAGAAATATTTAGAAATATATATGATTTTTAAGTGAAATTCATTTGAAATAGAGACTTCTCAATGAAACTGAGGTGTATGTGAAAAATTTTTTTTCTTGAAAATTTCGAAAATTTTTCTAAGTCCCGCTATAATGCCATTTGCTGTTTGTGTGTTTAAAAGGTATATTATGAGAAGTGTGAAAATGAACAATCCCATAGAAAGTCAGAATATACGAGGGGCGTTCAAGATATTCTCGGTATCGGGGTGAAGCTGTGGTTGTATATATAAATTGACTTATTTATCAAGTAATACTATTATTTTAGTGCATTCATGTAAAATTTCATATAAATGTGATTATTAATTCGCGTTTTATCTCTAGTTAAACAGAATCATAATGGCAACTGAGGCGATGATGGTGAAAATTGAGCATCGCTCTGTAATTAAATTTCTCACTAAGCAAGGAAAAAGTCAAAAAACTATTCATGAAGAGATGGTGGCTGTTTACCAGGGTTCCGCACCTTCATTATCAACTGTGCAAAAGTGGTCAAGTGAGTTCAAGAGAGGCAGAGAGAGCATTGAGGACGACCCCCGCTCCGGCGCCCCGGCTACTGCTTGTACGGGAGAAAGCATCAAAGAAGTCGAAAAACTTGTTCTTGAGGATGCCCGAATAAAGGTGAAAATGATGGCAGAGATCACCAAGCTTTCAATTGGTACCATTCACACCATTCTTCATGACCATCTTAACCTTTCAAAGGTCAGTGCAAGGTGGGTGCCACGAATGCTCACAGCGCCTCCGATAAAAAGTGAGAATCGCATGCCGTAGAGAGCTTTTGGAGATGTGTAGGGAGAACGCGGACGGTGTTATGGATCGAATTGTTACTGGGGACGAAACATGGGTCCACCACTATGACCCTGAAAGCAAACAAGAGTCCATGCAGTGGCATAAAAAAGGAACAGACCCCCCGAAGAAGTTCAAAGTCACTCCGTCTGCCTGAAAGCTCATGGCCACAGTTTTTTGGGACTCAAAGGGAATCTTGCTCATTGAGTACAAAAAAAAAGGTGAAACCATCAACGCCACATCCTACGCTTCCACTTTGCATAATTTGCGGGAGGAAATTAAAAAGAAAAGACGGGGTAAACTCGCAGCGGGTGTGTTGCTTCTTCATGACAACGCTCCTGTTCACACGGCGCGAGTTTCCAAGGCTGCTGCGCGAGATTGTGGTTTCGAAGAAATCCAACACCCACCCTATAGTCCAGACCTTGCCCCTAGTGATTATTTCCTGTTTCCGGATTTGAAAAAATGTCTTCGTGGAAAAAGATTTTCGGATGATGAAGAACTCAAGTCGGTATTTTGCAGAGAAAGAGGAAATTTATTATTTTGAGGGTTTAAAAAAGCTTATCTCAAGATGTAACAAATGCATTGATGTTAGGGGAGATCATATTGAAAAATAAAAACAATTTAAATTGAATTCGCATTTTCCTTCATATCGATACCGAGAATATATTGAACGCCCATCGTATGAGAAAAAAAATCGAAAATTTTTCTAAGTCCCAAAAATGAAAAATCAAATGAAAAATTTAGTTCTCATAATAAATAAAGAAAAGTTGAAAGAAAAATGAAAAATCAACTGAAAAATTAAATTTTCATAATAAATAAAGAAAAATTGAAAGAAAAATTTCGATATTTTTTTCAAAGTCAGAAATAGTTAGAAATATAAAAAAATCAATTGGAAAAAATATATATATGATTTTTAAGTGAAATTCATTTGAAATAGAGACTTCTCAATGAAACTGAGGTGTATGTGAAAAATTTTTTTTCTTGAAAATTTCGAAAATTTTTCTAAGTCCCGCTATAATGCCATTTGCTGTTTGTGTGTTTAAAAGGTATATTATGAGAAGTGTGAAAATGAACAATCCCATAGAAAGTCAGAATATACGAGGGGCGTTCAAGATATTCTCGGTATCGGGGTGAAGCTGTGGTTGCATATATAAATTGACTTATTTATCAAGTAACACTATTATTTTAGTGCATTCATGTAAAATTTCATATAAATGTGATTATTAATTCGCGTTTTATCTCTAGTTAAACAGAATCATAATGGCAACTGAGGCGATGATGGTGAAAATTGAGCATCGCGCTGTAATTAAATTTCTCACTAAGCAAGGAAAAAGTCAAAAAACTATTCATGAAGAGATGGTGGCTGTTTACCAGGGTTCCGCACCTTCATTATCAACTGTGCAAAAGTCGTCAAGTGAGTTCAAGAGAGGCAGAGAGAGCATTGAGGACGACCCCCGCTCCGGCGCCCCGGCTACTGCTTGTACGGGAGAAAGCATCAAAGAAGTCGAAAAACTTGTTCTTGAGGATGCCCGAATAAAGGTGAAAATGATGGCAGAGATCACCAAGCTTTCAATTGGTACCATTCACACCATTCTTCATGACCATCTTAACCTTTCAAAGGTCAGTGCAAGGTGGGTGCCACGAATGCTCACAGCGCCTCCGATAAAAAGTGAGAATCGCATGCTGTAGAGAGCTTTTGGAGATGTGTAGGGAGAACGCGGACGGTGTTATGGATCGAATTGTTACTGGGGACGAAACATGGGTCCACCACTATGACCCTGAAAGCAAACAAGAGTCCATGCAGTGGCATAAAAAAGGAACAGACCCCCCGAAGAAGTTCAAAGTCACTCCGTCTGCCTGAAAGCTCATGGCCACAGTTTTTTGGGACTCAAAGGGAATCTTGCTCATTGAGTACAAAAAAAAAGGTGAAACCATCAACGCCACATCCTACGCTTCCACTTTGCATAATTTGCGGGAGGAAATTAAAAAGAAAAGACGGGGTAAACTCGCAGCGGGTGTGTTGCTTCTTCATGACAACGCTCCTGTTCACACGGCGCGAGTTTCCAAGGCTGCTGCGCGAGATTGTGGTTTCGAAGAAATCCAACACCCACCCTATAGTCCAGACCTTGCCCCTAGTGATTATTTCCTGTTTCCGGATTTGAAAAAATGTCTTCGTGGAAAAAGATTTTCGGATGATGAAGAACTCAAGTCGGTATTTTGCAGAGAAAGAGGAAATTTATTATTTTGAGGGTTTAAAAAAGCTTATCTCAAGATGTAACAAATGCATTGATGTTAGGGGAGATCATATTGAAAAATAAAAACAATTTAAATTGAATTCGCATTTTCCTTCATATCGATACCGAGAATATATTGAACGCCCCTCGTATGAGAAAAAAAATCGAAAATTTTTCTAAGCCCCAAAAATGAAAAATCAAATGAAAAATTTAATTCTCATAATAAATAAAGAAAAGTTGAAAGAAAAATGAAAAATCAACTGAAAAATTAAATTTTCATAATAAATAAAGAAAAATTGAAAGAAAAATTTCGATATTTTTTTCAAAGTCAGAAATAGTTAGAAATATAAAAAAATCAATTGGAAAAAATATATATATGATTTTTAAGTGAAATTCATTAAACATCATTCACACCATTCTCATTATAAATAAAGAAAAGTTGAAAGAAAAATTTCGATATTTTTTTCAAAGTCAGAAATATTTAGAAATATATATGATTTTTAAGTGAAATTCATTTGAAATAGAGACTTCTCAATGAAACTGAGGTGTATGTGAAAAATTTTTTTTCTTGAAAATTTCGAAAATTTTTCTAAGTCCCGCTATAATGCCATTTGCTGTTTGTGTGTTTAAAAGGTATATTATGAGAAGTGTGAAAATGAACAATCCCATAGAAAGTCAGAATATATGAGAAAAAAAATCGAAAATTTTTCCAAGTCCCAAAAATGAAAAATCAACTGAAAAATTTAATTCTCATAATAAATAAAGAAAAGTTGAAAGAAAAATGAAAAATCAACTGAAAAATTAAATTTTCATAATAAATAAAGAAAAATTGAAAGAAAAATTTCGATATTTTTTTCAAAGTCAGAAATAGTTAGAAATATAAAAAAATCAATTGGAAAAAATATATATATGATTTTTAAGTGAAATTCATTTGAAATAGAGACTTCTCAATGAAACTGAGGTGTATGTGAAAAATTTTTTTTCTTGAAAATTTCGAAGTCCCGCTATAATGCCATTTGCTGTTTGTGTGTTTAAAAGGTATATTATGAGAAGTGTGAAAATGAACAATCCCATAGAAAGTCAGAATATACGAGGGGCGTTCAAGATATTCTCGGTATCGGGGTGAAGCTGTGGTTGCATATATAAATTGACTTATTTATCAAGTAACACTATTATTTTAGTGCATTCATGTAAAATTTCATATAAATGTGATTATTAATTCGCGTTTTATCTCTAGTTAAACAGAATCATAATGGCAACTGAGGCGATGATGGTGAAAATTGAGCATCGCGCTGTAATTAAATTTCTCACTAAGCAAGGAAAAAGTCAAAAAACTATTCATGAAGAGATGGTGGCTGTTTACCAGGGTTCCGCACCTTCATTATCAACTGTGCAAAAGTGGTCAAGTGAGTTCAAGAGAGGCAGAGAGAGCATTGAGGACGACCCCCGCTCCGGCGCCCCGGCTACTGCTTGTACGGGAGAAAGCATCAAAGAAGTCGAAAAACTTGTTCTTGAGGATGCCCGAATAAAGGTGAAAATGATGGCATTCACACCATTCTTCATGACCATCTTAACCTTTCAAAGGTCAGTGCAAGGTGGGTGCCACGAATGCTCACAGCGCCTCCGATAAAAAGTGAGAATCGCATGCTGTAGAGAGCTTTTGGAGATGTGTAGGGAGAACGCGGACGGTGTTATGGATCGAATTGTTACTGGGGACGAAACATGGGTCCACCACTATGACCCTGAAAGCAAACAAGAGTCCATGCAGTGGCATAAAAAAGGAACAGACCCCCCGAAGAAGTTCAAAGTCACTCCGTCTGCCCGAAAGCTCATGGCCACAGTTTTTTGGGACTCAAAGGGAATCTTGCTCATTGAGTACAAAAAAAAAGGTGAAACCATCAACGCCACATCCTACGCTTCCACTTTGCATAATTTGCGGGAGGAAATTAAAAAGAAAAGACGGGGTAAACTCGCAGCGGGTGTGTTGCTTCTTCATGACAACGCTCCTGTTCACACGGCGCGAGTTTCCAAGGCTGCTGCGCGAGATTGTGGTTTCGAAGAAATCCAACACCCACCCTATAGTCCAGACCTTGCCCCTAGTGATTATTTCCTGTTTCCGGATTTGAAAAAATGTCTTCGTGGAAAAAGATTTTCGGATGATGAAGAACTCAAGTCGGTATTTTGCAGAGAAAGAGGAAATTTATTATTTTGAGGGTTTAAAAAAGCTTATCTCAAGATGTAACAAATGCATTGATGTTAGGGGAGATCATATTGAAAAATAAAAACAATTTAAATTGAATTCGCATTTTCCTTCATATCGATACCGAGAATATATTGAACGCCCATCGTATGAGAAAAAAAATCGAAAATTTTTCTAAGTCCCAAAAATGAAAAATCAAATGAAAAATTTAGTTCTCATAATAAATAAAGAAAAGTTGAAAGAAAAATGAAAAATCAACTGAAAAATTAAATTTTCATAATAAATAAAGAAAAATTGAAAGAAAAATTTCGATATTTTTTTCAAAGTCAGAAATAGTTAGAAATATAAAAAAATCAATTGGAAAAAATATATATATGATTTTTAAGTGAAATTCATTTGAAATAGAGACTTCTCAATGAAACTGAGGTGTATGTGAAAAATTTTTTTTCTTGAAAATTTCGAAAATTTTTCTAAGTCCCGCTATAATGCCATTTGCTGTTTGTGTGTTTAAAAGGTATATTATGAGAAGTGTGAAAATGAACAATCCCATAGAAAGTCAGAATATACGAGGGGCGTTCAAGATATTCTCGGTATCGGGGTGAAACTGTGGTTGCATATATAAATTGACTTATTTATCAAGTAACACTATTATTTTAGTGCATTCATGTAAAATTTCATATAAATGTGATTATGAATTCGCGTTTTATCTCTAGTTAAACAGAATCATAATGGCAACTGAGGCGATGATGGTGAAAATTGAGCATCGCTCTGTAATTAAATTTCTCACTAAGCAAGGAAAAAGTCAAAAAACTATTCATGAAGAGATGGTGGCTGTTTACCAGGGTTCCGCACCTTCATTATCAACTGTGCAAAAGTGGTCAAGTGAGTTCAAGAGAGGCAGAGAGAGCATTGAGGACGACCCCCGCTCCGGCGCCCCGGCTACTGCTTGTACGGGAGAAAGCATCAAAGAAGTCGAAAAACTTGTTCTTGAGGATGCCCGAATAAAGGTGAAAATGATGGCAGAGATCACCAAGCTTTCAATTGGTACCATTCACACCATTCTTCATGACCATCTTAACCTTTCAAAGGTCAGTGCAAGGTGGGTGCCACGAATGCTCACAGCGCCTCCGATAAAAAGTGAGAATCGCATGCTGTAGAGAGCTTTTGGAGATGTGTAGGGAGAACGCGGACGGTGTTATGGATCGAATTGTTACTGGGGACGAAACATGGGTCCACCACTATGACCCTGAAAGCAAACAAGAGTCCATGCAGTGGCATAAAAAAGGAACAGACCCCCCGAAGAAGTTCAAAGTCACTCCGTCTGCCTGAAAGCTCATGGCCACAGTTTTTTGGGACTCAAAGGGAATCTTGCTCATTGAGTACAAAAAAAAAGGTGAAACCATCAACGCCACATCCTACGCTTCCACTTTGCATAATTTGCGGGAGGAAATTAAAAAGAAAAGACGGGGTAAACTCGCAGCGGGTGTGTTGCTTCTTCATGACAACGCTCCTGTTCACACGGCGCGAGTTTCCAAGGCTGCTGCGCGAGATTGTGGTTTCGAAGAAATCCAACACCCACCCTATAGTCCAGACCTTGCCCCTAGTGATTATTTCCTGTTTCCGGATTTGAAAAAATGTCTTCGTGGAAAAAGATTTTCGGATGATGAAGAACTCAAGTCGGTATTTTGCAGAGAAAGAGGAAATTTATTATTTTGAGGGTTTAAAAAAGCTTATCTCAAGATGTAACAAATGCATTGATGTTAGGGGAGATCATATTGAAAAATAAAAACAATTTAAATTGAATTCGCATTTTCCTTCATATCGATACCGAGAATATATTGAACGCCCATCGTATGAGAAAAAAAATCGAAAATTTTTCTAAGTCCCAAAAATGAAAAATCAAATGAAAAATTTAGTTCTCATAATAAATAAAGAAAAGTTGAAAGAAAAATGAAAAATCAACTGAAAAATTAAATTTTCATAATAAATAAAGAAAAATTGAAAGAAAAATTTCGATATTTTTTTCAAAGTCAGAAATAGTTAGAAATATAAAAAAATCAATTGGAAAAAATATATATATGATTTTTAAGTGAAATTCATTTGAAATAGAGACTTCTCAATGAAACTGAGGTGTATGTGAAAAATTTTTTTTCTTGAAAATTTCGAAAATTTTTCTAAGTCCCGCTATAATGCCATTTGCTGTTTGTGTGTTTAAAAGGTATATTATGAGAAGTGTGAAAATGAACAATCCCATAGAAAGTCAGAATATACGAGGGGCGTTCAAGATATTCTCGGTATCGGGGTGAAGCTGTGGTTGCATATATAAATTGACTTATTTATCAAGTAACACTATTATTTTAGTGCATTCATGTAAAATTTCATATAAATGTGATTATGAATTCGCGTTTTATCTCTAGTTAAACAGAATCATAATGGCAACTGAGGCGATGATGGTGAAAATTGAGCATCGCTCTGTAATTAAATTTCTCACTAAGCAAGGAAAAAGTCAAAAAACTATTCATGAAGAGATGGTGGCTGTTTACCAGGGTTCCGCACCTTCATTATCAACTGTGCAAAAGTGGTCAAGTGAGTTCAAGAGAGGCAGAGAGAGCATTGAGGACGACCCCCGCTCCGGCGCCCCGGCTACTGCTTGTACGGGAGAAAGCATCAAAGAAGTCGAAAAACTTGTTCTTGAGGATGCCCGAATAAAGGTGAAAATTATGGCAGAGATCACCAAGCTTTCAATTGGTACCATTCACACCATTCTTCATGACCATCTTAACCTTTCAAAGGTCAGTGCAAGGTGGGTGCCACGAATGCTCACAGCGCCTCCGATAAAAAGTGAGAATCGCATGCCGTAGAGAGCTTTTGGAGATGTGTAGGGAGAACGCGGACGGTGTTATGGATCGAATTGTTACTGGGGACGAAACATGGGTCCACCACTATGACCCTGAAAGCAAACAAGAGTCCATGCAGTGGCATAAAAAAGGAACAGACCCCCCGAAGAAGTTCAAAGTCACTCCGTCTGCCTGAAAGCTCATGGCCACAGTTTTTTGGGACTCAAAGGGAATCTTGCTCATTGAGTACAAAAAAAAAGGTGAAACCATCAACGCCACATCCTACGCTTCCACTTTGCATAATTTGCGGGAGGAAATTAAAAAGAAAAGACGGGGTAAACTCGCAGCGGGTGTGTTGCTTCTTCATGACAACGCTCCTGTTCACACGGCGCGAGTTTCCAAGGCTGCTGCGCGAGATTGTGGTTTCGAAGAAATCCAACACCCACCCTATAGTCCAGACCTTGCCCCTAGTGATTATTTCCTGTTTCCGGATTTGAAAAAATGTCTTCGTGGAAAAAGATTTTCGGATGATGAAGAACTCAAGTCGGTATTTTGCAGAGAAAGAGGAAATTTATTATTTTGAGGGTTTAAAAAAGCTTATCTCAAGATGTAACAAATGCATTGATGTTAGGGGAGATCATATTGAAAAATAAAAACAATTTAAATTGAATTCGCATTTTCCTTCATATCGATACCGAGAATATATTGAACGCCCATCGTATGAGAAAAAAAATCGAAAATTTTTCTAAGTCCCAAAAATGAAAAATCAAATGAAAAATTTAGTTCTCATAATAAATAAAGAAAAGTTGAAAGAAAAATGAAAAATCAACTGAAAAATTAAATTTTCATAATAAATAAAGAAAAATTGAAAGAAAAATTTCGATATTTTTTTCAAAGTCAGAAATAGTTAGAAATATAAAAAAATCAATTGGAAAAAATATATATATGATTTTTAAGTGAAATTCATTTGAAATAGAGACTTCTCAATGAAACTGAGGTGTATGTGAAAAATTTTTTTTCTTGAAAATTTCGAAAATTTTTCTAAGTCCCGCTATAATGCCATTTGCTGTTTGTGTGTTTAAAAGGTATATTATGAGAAGTGTGAAAATGAACAATCCCATAGAAAGTCAGAATATACGAGGGGCGTTCAAGATATTCTCGGTATCGGGGTGAAGCTGTGGTTGCATATATAAATTGACTTATTTATCAAGTAACACTATTATTTTAGTGCATTCATGTAAAATTTCATATAAATGTGATTATTAATTCGCGTTTTATCTCTAGTTAAACAGAATCATAATGGCAACTGAGGCGATGATGGTGAAAATTGAGCATCGCGCTGTAATTAAATTTCTCACTAAGCAAGGAAAAAGTCAAAAAACTATTCATGAAGAGATGGTGGCTGTTTACCAGGGTTCCGCACCTTCATTATCAACTGTGCAAAAGTGGTCAAGTGAGTTCAAGAGAGGCAGAGAGAGCATTGAGGACGACCCCCGCTCCGGCGCCCCGGCTACTGCTTGTACGGGAGAAAGCATCAAAGAAGTCGAAAAACTTGTTCTTGAGGATGCCCGAATAAAGGTGAAAATGATGGCATTCACACCATTCTTCATGACCATCTTAACCTTTCAAAGGTCAGTGCAAGGTGGGTGCCACGAATGCTCACAGCGCCTCAGATAAAAAGTGAGAATCGCATGCTGTACAGAGCTTTTGGAGATGTGTAGTGAGAACGCGGACGGTGTTATGGATCGAATTGTTACTGGGGACGAAACATGGGTCCACCACTATGACCCTGAAAGCAAACAAGAGTCCATGCAGTGGCATAAAAAAGGAACAGACCCCCCGAAGAAGTTCAAAGTCACTCCGTCTGCCCGAAAGCTCATGGCCACAGTTCTTTGGGACTCAAAGGGAATCTTGCTCATTGAGTACAAAAAAAAAGGTGAAACCATCAACGCCACATCCTACGCTTCCACTTTGCATAATTTGCGGGAGGAAATTAAAAAGAAAAGACGGGGTAAACTCGCAGCGGGTGTGTTGCTTCTTCATGACAACGCTCCTGTTCACACGGCGCGAGTTTCCAAGGCTGCTGCGCGAGATTGTGGTTTCGAAGAAATCCAACACCCACCCTATAGTCCAGACCTTGCCCCTAGTGATTATTTCCTGTTTCCGGATTTGAAAAAATGTCTTCGTGGAAAAAGATTTTCGGATAATGAAGAACTCAAGTCGGTATTTTGCAGAGAAAGAGGAAATTTATTATTTTGAGGGTTTAAAAAAGCTTATCTCAAGATGTAACAAATGCATTGATGTTAGGGGAGATCATATTGAAAAATAAAAAGAATTTAAATTGAATTCGCATTTTCCTTCATATCGATACCGAGAATATATTGAACGCCCCTCGTATGAGAAAAAAAATCGAAAATTTTTCTAAGCCCCAAAAATGAAAAATCAAATGAAAAATTTAATTCTCATAATAAATAAAGAAAAGTTGAAAGAAAGATGAAAAATCAACTGAAAAATTAAATTTTCATAATAAATAAAGAAAAATTGAAAGAAAAATTTCGATATTTTTTTCAAAGTCAGAAATAGTTAGAAATATAAAAAAATCAATTGGAAAAAATATATATATGATTTTTAAGTGAAATTCATTAAACATCATTCACACCATTCTCATTATAAATAAAGAAAAGTTGAAAGAAAAATTTCGATATTTTTTTCAAAGTCAGAAATATTTAGAAATATATATGATTTTTAAGTGAAATTCATTTGAAATAGAGACTTCTCAATGAAACTGAGGTGTATGTGAAAAATTTTTTTTCTTGAAAATTTCGAAAATTTTTCTAAGTCCCGCTATAATGCCATTTGCTGTTTGTGTGTTTAAAAGGTATATTATGAGAAGTGTGAAAATGAACAATCCCATAGAAAGTCAGAATATACGAGGGGCGTTCAAGATATTCTCGGTATCGGGGTGAAGCTGTGGTTGCATATATAAATTGACTTATTTATCAAGTAACACTATTATTTTAGTGCATTCATGTAAAATTTCATATAAATGTGATTATGAATTCGCGTTTTATCTCTAGTTAAACAGAATCATAATGGCAACTGAGGCGATGATGGTGAAAATTGAGCATCGCTCTGTAATTAAATTTCTCACTAAGCAAGGAAAAAGTCAAAAAACTATTCATGAAGAGATGGTGGCTGTTTACCAGGGTTCCGCACCTTCATTATCAACTGTGCAAAAGTGGTCAAGTGAGTTCAAGAGAGGCAGAGAGAGCATTGAGGACGACCCCCGCTCCGGCGCCCCGGCTACTGCTTGTACGGGAGAAAGCATCAAAGAAGTCGAAAAACTTGTTCTTGAGGATGCCCGAATAAAGGTGAAAATGATGGCAGAGATCACCAAGCTTTCAATTGGTACCATTCACACCATTCTTCATGACCATCTTAACCTTTCAAAGGTCAGTGCAAGGTGGGTGCCACGAGTGCTCACAGCGCCTCCGATAAAAAGTGAGAATCGCATGCCGTAGAGAGCTTTTGGAGATGTGTAGGGAGAACGCGGACGGTGTTATGGATCGAATTGTTACTGGGGACGAAACATGGGTCCACCACTATGACCCTGAAAGCAAACAAGAGTCCATGCAGTGGCATAAAAAAGGAACAGACCCCCCGAAGAAGTTCAAAGTCACTCCGTCTGCCTGAAAGCTCATGGCCACAGTTTTTTGGGACTCAAAGGGAATCTTGCTCATTGAGTACAAAAAAAAAGGTGAAACCATCAACGCCACATCCTACGCTTCCACTTTGCATAATTTGCGGGAGGAAATTAAAAAGAAAAGACGGGGTAAACTCGCAGCGGGTGTGTTGCTTCTTCATGACAACGCTCCTGTTCACACGGCGCGAGTTTCCAAGGCTGCTGCGCGAGATTGTGGTTTCGAAGAAATCCAACACCCACCCTATAGTCCAGACCTTGCCCCTAGTGATTATTTCCTGTTTCCGGATTTGAAAAAATGTCTTCGTGGAAAAAGATTTTCGGATGATGAAGAACTCAAGTCGGTATTTTGCAGAGAAAGAGGAAATTTATTATTTTGAGGGTTTAAAAAAGCTTATCTCAAGATGTAACAAATGCATTGATGTTAGGGGAGATCATATTGAAAAATAAAAACAATTTAAATTGAATTCGCATTTTCCTTCATATCGATACCGAGAATATATTGAACGCCCATCGTCTGAGAAAAAAAATCGAAAATTTTTCTAAGTCCCAAAAATGAAAAATCAAATGAAAAATTTAGTTCTCATAATAAATAAAGAAAAGTTGAAAGAAAAATGAAAAATCAACTGAAAAATTAAATTTTCATAATAAATAAAGAAAAATTGAAAGAAAAATTTCGATATTTTTTTCAAAGTCAGAAATAGTTAGAAATATAAAAAAATCAATTGGAAAAAATATATATATGATTTTTAAGTGAAATTCATTTGAAATAGAGACTTCTCAATGAAACTGAGGTGTATGTGAAAAATTTTTTTTCTTGAAAATTTCGAAAATTTTTCTAAGTCCCGCTATAATGCCATTTGCTGTTTGTGTGTTTAAAAGGTATATTATGAGAAGTGTGAAAATGAACAATCCCATAGAAAGTCAGAATATACGAGGGGCGTTCAAGATATTCTCGGTATCGGGGTGAAGCTGTAGTTGCATATATAAATTGACTTATTTATCAAGTAACACTATTATTTTAGTGCATTCATGTAAAATTTCATATAAATGTGATTATTAATTCGCGTTTTATCTCTAGTTAAACAGAATCATAATGGCAACTGAGGCGATGATGATGAAAATTGAGCATCGCGCTGTAATTAAATTTCTCACTAAGCAAGGAAAAAGTCAAAAAGCTATTCATGAAGAGATGGTGGCTGTTTACCAGGGTTCCGCACCTTCATTATCAACTGTGCAAAAGTGGTCAAGTGAGTTCAAGAGAGGCAGAGAGAGCATTGAGGACGACCCCCGCTCCGGCGCCCCGGCTACTGCTTGTACGGGAGAAAGCATCAAAGAAGTCGAAAAACTTGTTCTTGAGGATGCCCGAATAAAGGTGAAAATGATGGCAGAGATCACCATGCTTTCAATTGGTACCATTCACACCATTCTTCATGACCATCTTAACCTTTCAAAGGTCAGTGCAAGGTGGGTGCCACGAATGCTCACAGCGCCTCAGATAAAAAGTGAGAATCGCATGCTGTACAGAGCTTTTGGAGATGTGTAGTGAGAACGCGGACGGTGTTATGGATCGAATTGTTACTGGGGACGAAACATGGGTCCACCACTATGACCCTGAAAGCAAACAAGAGTCCATGCAGTGGCATAAAAAAGGAACAGACCCCCCGAAGAAGTTCAAAGTCACTCCGTCTGCCCGAAAGCTCATGGCCACAGTTTTTTGGGACTCAAAGGGAATCTTGCTCATTGAGTACAAAAAAAAGGTGAAACCATCAACGCCACATCCTACGCTTCCACTTTGCATAATTTGCGGGAGGAAATTAAAAAGAAAAGACGGGGTAAACTCGCAGCGGGTGTGTTGCTTCTTCATGACAACGCTCCTGTTCACACGGCGCGAGTTTCCAAGGCTGCTGCGCGAGATTGTGGTTTCGAAGAAATCCAACACCCACCCTATAGTCCAGACCTTGCCCCTAGTGATTATTTCCTGTTTCCGGATTTGAAAAAATGTCTTCGTGGAAAAAGATTTTCGGATGATGAAGAACTCAAGTCGGTATTTTGCAGAGAAAGAGGAAATTTATTATTTTGAGGGTTTAAAAAAGCTTATCTCAAGATGTAACAAATGCATTGATGTTAGGGGAGATCATATTGAAAAATAAAAACAATTTAAATTGAATTCGCATTTTCCTTCATATCGATACCGAGAATATATTGAACGCCCCTCGTATGAGAAAAAAAATCGAAAATTTTTCTAAGCCCCAAAAATGAAAAATCAAATGAAAAATTTAATTCTCATAATAAATAAAGAAAAGTTGAAAGAAAAATGAAAAATCAACTGAAAAATTAAATTTTCATAATAAATAAAGAAAAATTGAAAGAAAAATTTCGATATTTTTTTCAAAGTCAGAAATAGTTAGAAATATAAAAAAATCAATTGGAAAAAATATATATATGATTTTTAAGTGAAATTCATTTGAAATAGAGACTTCTCAATGAAACTGAGGTGTATGTGAAAAATTTTTTTTCTTGAAAATTTCGAAGTCCCGCTATAATGCCATTTGCTGTTTGTGTGTTTAAAAGGTATATTATGAGAAGTGTGAAAATGAACAATCCCATAGAAAGTCAGAATATACGAGGGGCGTTCAAGATATTCTCGGTATCGGGGTGAAGCTGTGGTTGCATATATAAATTGACTTATTTATCAAGTAACACTATTATTTTAGTGCATTCATGTAAAATTTCATATAAATGTGATTATTAATTCGCGTTTTATCTCTAGTTAAACAGAATCATAATGGCAACTGAGGCGATGATGGTGAAAATTGAGCATCGCTCTGTAATTAAATTTCTCACTAAGCAAGGAAAAAGTCAAAAAACTATTCATGAAGAGATGGTGGCTGTTTACCAGGGTTCCGCACCTTCATTATCAACTGTGCAAAAGTGGTCAAGTGAGTTCAAGAGAGGCAGAGAGAGCATTGAGGACGACCCCCGCTCCGGCGCCCCGGCTACTGCTTGTACGGGAGAAAGCATCAAAGAAGTAGAAAAACTTGTTCTTGAGGATGCCCGAATAAAGGTGAAAATGATGGCAGAGATCACCAAGCTTTCAATTGGTACCATTCACACCATTCTTCATGACCATCTTAACCTTTCAAAGGTCAGTGCAAGGTGGGTGCCACGAATGCTCACAGCGCCTCCGATAAAAAGTGAGAATCGCATGCTGTAGAGAGCTTTTGGAGATGTGTAGGGAGAACGCGGACGGTGTTATGGATCGAATTGTTACTGGGGACGAAACATGGGTCCACCACTATGACCCTGAAAGCAAACAGGAGTCCATGCAGTGGCATAAAAAAGGAACAGACCCCCCGAAGAAGTTCAAAGTCACTCCGTCTGCCTGAAAGCTCATGGCCACAGTTTTTTGGGACTCAAAGGGAATCTTGCTCATTGAGTACAAAAAAAAAGGTGAAACCATCAACGCCACATCCTACGCTTCCACTTTGCATAATTTGCGGGAGGAAATTAAAAAGAAAAGACGGGGTAAACTCGCAGCGGGTGTGTTGCTTCTTCATGACAACGCTCCTGTTCACACGGCGCGAGTTTCCAAGGCTGCTGCGCGAGATTGTGGTTTCGAAGAAATCCAACACCCACCCTATAGTCCAGACCTTGCCCCTAGTGATTATTTCCTGTTTCCGGATTTGAAAAAATGTCTTCGTGGAAAAAGATTTTCGGATGATGAAGAACTCAAGTCGGTATTTTGCAGAGAAAGAGGAAATTTATTATTTTGAGGGTTTAAGAAAGCTTATCTCAAGATGTAACAAATGCATTGATGTTAGGGGAGATCATATTGAAAAATAAAAACAATTTAAATTGAATTCGCATTTTCCTTCATATCGATACCGAGAATATATTGAACGCCCCTCGTATGAGAAAAAAAATCGAAAATTTTTCTAAGCCCCAAAAATGAAAAATCAAATGAAAAATTTAATTCTCATAATAAATAAAGAAAAGTTGAAAGAAAAATGAAAAATCAACTGAAAAATTAAATTTTCATAATAAATAAAGAAAAATTGAAAGAAAAATTTCGATATTTTTTTCAAAGTCAGAAATAGTTAGAAATATAAAAAAATCAATTGGAAAAAATATATATATGATTTTTAAGTGAAATTCATTAAACATCATTCACACCATTCTCATTATAAATAAAGAAAAGTTGAAAGAAAAATTTCGATATTTTTTTCAAAGTCAGAAATATTTAGAAATATATATGATTTTTAAGTGAAATTCATTTGAAATAGAGACTTCTCAATGAAACTGAGGTGTATGTGAAAAATTTTTTTTCTTGAAAATTTCGAAGTCCCGCTATAATGCCATTTGCTGTTTGTGTGTTTAAAAGGTATATTATGAGAAGTGTGAAAATGAACAATCCCATAGAAAGTCAGAATATACGAGGGGCGTTCAAGATATTCTCGGTATCGGGGTGAAGCTGTGGTTGCATATATAAATTGACTTATTTATCAAGTAACACTATTATTTTAGTGCATTCATGTAAAATTTCATATAAATGTGATTATGAATTCGCGTTTTATCTCTAGTTAAACAGAATCATAATGGCAACTGAGGCGATGATGGTGAAAATTGAGCATCGCTCTGTAATTAAATTTCTCACTAAGCAAGGAAAAAGTCAAAAAACTATTCATGAAGAGATGGTGGCTGTTTACCAGGGTTCCGCACCTTCATTATCAACTGTGCAAAAGTGGTCAAGTGAGTTCAAGAGAGGCAGAGAGAGCATTGAGGACGACCCCCGCTCCGGCGCCCCGGCTACTGCTTATACGGGAGAAAGCATCAAAGAAGTCGAAAAACTTGTTCTTGAGGATGCCCGAATAAAGGTGAAAATGATGGCAGAGATCACCAAGCTTTCAATTGGTACCATTCACACCATTCTTCATGACCATCTTAACCTTTCAAAGGTCAGTGCAAGGTGGGTGCCACGAATGCTCACAGCGCCTCCGATAAAAAGTGAGAATCGCATGCCGTAGAGAGCTTTTGGAGATGTGTAGGGAGAACGCGGACGGTGTTATGGATCGAATTGTTACTGGGGACGAAACATGGGTCCACCACTATGACCCTGAAAGCAAACAAGAGTCCATGCAGTGGCATAAAAAAGGAACAGACCCCCCGAAGAAGTTCAAAGTCACTCCGTCTGCCTGAAAGCTCATGGCCACAGTTTTTTGGGACTCAAAGGGAATCTTGCTCATTGAGTACAATAAAAAAGGTGAAACCATCAACGCCACATCCTACGCTTCCACTTTGCATAATTTGCGGGAGGAAATTAAAAAGAAAAGACGGGGTAAACTCGCAGCGGGTGTGTTGCTTCTTCATGACAACGCTCCTGTTCACACGGCGCGAGTTTCCAAGGCTGCTGCGCGAGATTGTGGTTTCGAAGAAATCCAACACCCACCCTATAGTCCAGACCTTGCCCCTAGTGATTATTTCCTGTTTCCGGATTTGAAAAAATGTCTTCGTGGAAAAAGATTTTCGGATGATGAAGAACTCAAGTCGGTATTTTGCAGAGAAAGAGGAAATTTATTATTTTGAGGGTTTAAAAAAGCTTATCTCAAGATGTAACAAATGCATTGATGTTAGGGGAGATCATATTGAAAAATAAAAACAATTTAAATTGAATTCGCATTTTCCTTCATATCGATACCGAGAATATATTGAACGCCCCTCGTATGAGAAAAAAAATCGAAAATTTTTCTAAGCCCCAAAAATGAAAAATCAAATGAAAAATTTAATTCTCATAATAAATAAAGAAAAGTTGAAAGAAAAATGAAAAATCAACTGAAAAATTAAATTTTCATAATAAATAAAGAAAAATTGAAAGAAAAATTTCGATATTTTTTTCAAAGTCAGAAATAGTTAGAAATATAAAAAAATCAATTGGAAAAAATATATATATGATTTTTAAGTGAAATTCATTAAACATCATTCACACCATTCTCATTATAAATAAAGAAAAGTTGAAAGAAAAATTTCGATATTTTTTTCAAAGTCAGAAATATTTAGAAATATATATGATTTTTAAGTGAAATTCATTTGAAATAGAGACTTCTCAATGAAACTGAGGTGTATGTGAAAAATTTTTTTTCTTGAAAATTTCGAAGTCCCGCTATAATGCCATTTGCTGTTTGTGTGTTTAAAAGGTATATTATGAGAAGTGTGAAAATGAACAATCCCATAGAAAGTCAGAATATACGAGGGGCGTTCAAGATATTCTCGGTATCGGGGTGAAGCTGTGGTTGCATATATAAATTGACTTATTTATCAAGTAACACTATTATTTTAGTGCATTCATGTAAAATTTCATATAAATGTGATTATTAATTCGCGTTTTATCTCTAGTTAAACAGAATCATAATGGCAACTGAGGCGATGATGGTGAAAATTGAGCATCGCTCTGTAATTAAATTTCTCACTAAGCAAGGAAAAAGTCAAAAAACTATTCATGAAGAGATGGTGGCTGTTTACCAGGGTTCCGCACCTTCATTATCAACTGTGCAAAAGTGGTCAAGTGAGTTCAAGAGAGGCAGAGAGAGCATTGAGGACGACCCCCGCTCCGGCGCCCCGGCTACTGCTTGTACGGGAGAAAGCATCAAAGAAGTCGAAAAACTTGTTCTTGAGGATGCCCGAATAAAGGTGAAAATGATGGCAGAGATCACCATGCTTTCAATTGGTACCATTCACACCATTCTTCATGACCATCTTAACCTTTCAAAGGTCAGTGCAAGGTGGGTGCCACGAATGCTCACAGCGCCTCAGATAAAAAGTGAGAATCGCATGCTGTACAGAGCTTTTGGAGATGTGTAGTGAGAACGCGGACGGTGTTATGGATCGAATTGTTACTGGGGACGAAACATGGGTCCACCACTATGACCCTGAAAGCAAACAAGAGTCCATGCAGTGGCATAAAAAAGGAACAGACCCCCCGAAGAAGTTCAAAGTCACTCCGTCTGCCCGAAAGCTCATGGCCACAGTTTTTTGGGACTCAAAGGGAATCTTGCTCATTGAGTACAAAAAAAAAGGTGAAACCATCAACGCCACATCCTACGCTTCCACTTTGCATAATTTGCGGGAGGAAATTAAAAAGAAAAGACGGGGTAAACTCGCAGCGGGTGTGTTGCTTCTTCATGACAACGCTCCTGTTCACACGGCGCGAGTTTCCAAGGCTGCTGCGCGAGATTGTGGTTTCGAAGAAATCCAACACCCACCCTATAGTCCAGACCTTGCCCCTAGTGATTATTTCCTGTTTCCGGATTTGAAAAAATGTCTTCGTGGAAAAAGATTTTCGGATGATGAAGAACTCAAGTCGGTATTTTGCAGAGAAAGAGGAAATTTATTATTTTGAGGGTTTAAAAAAGCTTATCTCAAGATGTAACAAATGCATTGATGTTAGGGGAGATCATATTGAAAAATAAAAACAATTTAAATTGAATTCGCATTTTCCTTCATATCGATACCGAGAATATATTGAACGCCCCTCGTATGAGAAAAAAAATCGAAAATTTTTCTAAGCCCCAAAAATGAAAAATCAAATGAAAAATTTAATTCTCATAATAAATAAAGAAAAGTTGAAAGAAAAATGAAAAATCAACTGAAAAATTAAATTTTCATAATAAATAAAGAAAAATTGAAAGAAAAATTTCGATATTTTTTTCAAAGTCAGAAATAGTTAGAAATATAAAAAAATCAATTGGAAAAAATATATATATGATTTTTAAGTGAAATTCATTAAACATCATTCACACCATTCTCATTATAAATAAAGAAAAGTTGAAAGAAAAATTTCGATATTTTTTTCAAAGTCAGAAATATTTAGAAATATATATGATTTTTAAGTGAAATTCATTTGAAATAGAGACTTCTCAATGAAACTGAGGTGTATGTGAAAAATTTTTTTTCTTGAAAATTTCGAAGTCCCGCTATAATGCCATTTGCTGTTTGTGTGTTTAAAAGGTATATTATGAGAAGTGTGAAAATGAACAATCCCATAGAAAGTCAGAATATACGAGGGGCGTTCAAGATATTCTCGGTATCGGGGTGAAGCTGTGGTTGCATATATAAATTGACTTATTTATCAAGTAACACTATTATTTTAGTGCATTCATGTAAAATTTCATATAAATGTGATTATGAATTCGCGTTTTATCTCTAGTTAAACAGAATCATAATGGCAACTGAGGCGATGATGGTGAAAATTGAGCATCGCTCTGTAATTAAATTTCTCACTAAGCAAGGAAAAAGTCAAAAAACTATTCATGAAGAGATGGTGGCTGTTTACCAGGGTTCCGCACCTTCATTATCAACTGTGCAAAAGTGGTCAAGTGAGTTCAAGAGAGGCAGAGAGAGCATTGAGGACGACCCCCGCTCCGGCGCCCCGGCTACTGCTTGTACGGGAGAAAGCATCAAAGAAGTCGAAAAACTTGTTCTTGAGGATGCCCGAATAAAGGTGAAAATGATGGCAGAGATCACCAAGCTTTCAATTGGTACCATTCACACCATTCTTCATGACCATCTTAACCTTTCAAAGGTCAGTGCAAGGTGGGTGCCACGAATGCTCACAGCGCCTCCGATAAAAAGTGAGAATCGCATGCCGTAGAGAGCTTTTGGAGATGTGTAGGGAGAACGCGGACGGTGTTATGGATCGAATTGTTACTGGGGACGAAACATGGGTCCACCACTATGACCCTGAAAGCAAACAAGAGTCCATGCAGTGGCATAAAAAAGGAACAGACCCCCCGAAGAAGTTCAAAGTCACTCCGTCTGCCTGAAAGCTCATGGCCACAGTTTTTTGGGACTCAAAGGGAATCTTGCTCATTGAGTACAAAAAAAAAGGTGAAACCATCAACGCCACATCCTACGCTTCCACTTTGCATAATTTGCGGGAGGAAATTAAAAAGAAAAGACGGGGTAAACTCGCAGCGGGTGTGTTGCTTCTTCATGACAACGCTCCTGTTCACACGGCGCGAGTTTCCAAGGCTGCTGCGCGAGATTGTGGTTTCGAAGAAATCCAACACCCACCCTATAGTCCAGACCTTGCCCCTAGTGATTATTTCCTGTTTCCGGATTTGAAAAAATGTCTTCGTGGAAAAAGATTTTCGGATGATGAAGAACTCAAGTCGGTATTTTGCAGAGAAAGAGGAAATTTATTATTTTGAGGGTTTAAAAAAGCTTATCTCAAGATGTAATAAATGCATTGATGTTAGGGGAGATCATATTGAAAAATAAAAACAATTTAAATTGAATTCGCATTTTCCTTCATATCGATACCGAGAATATATTGAACGCCCCTCGTATGAGAAAAAAAATCGAAAATTTTTCTAAGCCCCAAAAATGAAAAATCAAATGAAAAATTTAATTCTCATAATAAATAAAGAAAAGTTGAAAAAAAATTGAAAAATCAACTGAAAAATTAAATTTTCATAATAAATAAAGAAAAATTGAAAGAAAAATTTCGATATTTTTTTCAAAGTCAGAAATAGTTAGAAATATAAAAAAATCAATTGGAAAAAATATATATATGATTTTTAAGTGAAATTCATTAAACATCATTCACACCATTCTCATTATAAATAAAGAAAAGTTGAAAGAAAAATTTCGATATTTTTTTCAAAGTCAGAAATATTTAGAAATATATATGATTTTTAAGTGAAATTCATTTGAAATAGAGACTTCTCAATGAAACTGAGGTGTATGTGAAAAATTTTTTTTCTTGAAAATTTCGAAGTCCCGCTATAATGCCATTTGCTGTTTGTGTGTTTAAAAGGTATATTATGAGAAGTGTGAAAATGAACAATCCCATAGAAAGTCAGAATATACGAGGGGCGTTCAAGATATTCTCGGTATCGGGGTGAAGCTGTGGTTGCATATATAAATTGACTTATTTATCAAGTAACACTATTATTTTAGTGCATTCATGTAAAATTTCATATAAATGTGATTATGAATTCGCGTTTTATCTCTAGTTAAACAGAATCATAATGGCAACTGAGGCGATGATGGTGAAAATTGAGCATCGCTCTGTAATTAAATTTCTCACTAAGCAAGGAAAAAGTCAAAAAACTATTCATGAAGAGATGGTGGCTGTTTACCAGGGTTCCGCACCTTCATTATCAACTGTGCAAAAGTGGTCAAGTGAGTTCAAGAGAGGCAGAGAGAGCATTGAGGACGACCCCCGCTCCGGCGCCCCGGCTACTGCTTGTACGGGAGAAAGCATCAAAGAAGTCGAAAAACTTGTTCTTGAGGATGCCCGAATAAAGGTGAAAATGATGGCAGAGATCACCAAGCTTTCAATTGGTACCATTCACACCATTCTTCATGACCATCTTAACCTTTCAAAGGTCAGTGCAAGGTGGGTGCCACGAATGCTCACAGCGCCTCCGATAAAAAGTGAGAATCGCATGCCGTAGAGAGCTTTTGGAGATGTGTAGGGAGAACGCGGACGGTGTTATGGATCGAATTGTTACTGGGGACGAAACATGGGTCCACCACTATGACCCTGAAAGCAAACAAGAGTCCATGCAGTGGCATAAAAAAGGAACAGACCCCCCGAAGAAGTTCAAAGTCACTCCGTCTGCCTGAAAGCTCATGGCCACAGTTTTTTGGGACTCAAAGGGAATCTTGCTCATTGAGTACAAAAAAAAAGGTGAAACCATCAACGCCACATCCTACGCTTCCACTTTGCATAATTTGCGGGAGGAAATTAAAAAGAAAAGACGGGGTAAACTCGCAGCGGGTGTGTTGCTTCTTCATGACAACGCTCCTGTTCACACGGCGCGAGTTTCCAAGGCTGCTGCGCGAGATTGTGGTTTCGAAGAAATCCAACACCCACCCTATAGTCCAGACCTTGCCCCTAGTGATTATTTCCTGTTTCCGGATTTGAAAAAATGTCTTCGTGGAAAAAGATTTTCGGATGATGAAGAACTCAAGTCGGTATTTTGCAGAGAAAGAGGAAATTTATTATTTTGAGGGTTTAAAAAAGCTTATCTCAAGATGTAACAAATGCATTGATGTTAGGGGAGATCATATTGAAAAATAAAAACAATTTAAATTGAATTCGCATTTTCCTTCATATCGATACCGAGAATATATTGAACGCCCATCGTATGAGAAAAAAAATCGAAAATTTTTCTAAGTCCCAAAAATGAAAAATCAAATGAAAAATTTAGTTCTCATAATAAATAAAGAAAAGTTGAAAGAAAAATGAAAAATCAACTGAAAAATTAAATTTTCATAATAAATAAAGAAAAATTGAAAGAAAAATTTCGATATTTTTTTCAAAGTCAGAAATAGTTAGAAATATAAAAAAATCAATTGGAAAAAATATATATATGATTTTTAAGTGAAATTCATTTGAAATAGAGACTTCTCAATGAAACTGAGGTGTATGTGAAAAATTTTTTTTCTTGAAAATTTCGAAAATTTTTCTAAGTCCCGCTATAATGCCATTTGCTGTTTGTGTGTTTAAAAGGTATATTATGAGAAGTGTGAAAATGAACAATCCCATAGAAAGTCAGAATATACGAGGGGCGTTCAAGATATTCTCGGTATCGGGGTGAAGCTGTGGTTGCATATATAAATTGACTTATTTATCAAGTAACACTATTATTTTAGTGCATTCATGTAAAATTTCATATAAATGTGATTATTAATTCGCGTTTTATCTCTAGTTAAACAGAATCATAATGGCAACTGAGGCGATGATGGTGAAAATTGAGCATCGCGCTGTAATTAAATTTCTCACTAAGCAAGGAAAAAGTCAAAAAACTATTCATGAAGAGATGGTGGCTGTTTACCAGGGTTCCGCACCTTCATTATCAACTGTGCAAAAGTGGTCAAGTGAGTTCAAGAGAGGCAGAGAGAGCATTGAGGACGACCCCCGCTCCGGCGCCCCGGCTACTGCTTGTACGGGAGAAAGCATCAAAGAAGTCGAAAAACTTGTTCTTGAGGATGCCCGAATAAAGGTGAAAATGATGGCAGAGATCACCATGCTTTCAATTGGTACCATTCACACCATTCTTCATGACCATCTTAACCTTTCAAAGGTCAGTGCAAGGTGGGTGCCACGAATGCTCACAGCGCCTCAGATAAAAAGTGAGAATCGCATGCTGTACAAAGCTTTTGGAGATGTGTAGTGAGAACGCGGACGGTGTTATGGATCGAATTGTTACTGGGGACGAAACATGGGTCCACCACTATGACCCTGAAAGCAAACAAGAGTCCATGCAGTGGCATAAAAAAGGAACAGACCCCCCGAAGAAGTTCAAAGTCACTCCGTCTGCCCGAAAGCTCATGGCCACAGTTTTTTGGGACTCAAAGGGAATCTTGCTCATTGAGTACAAAAAAAAGGTGAAACCATCAACGCCACATCCTACGCTTCCACTTTGCATAATTTGCGGGAGGAAATTAAAAAGAAAAGACGGGGTAAACTCGCAGCGGGTGTGTTGCTTCTTCATGACAACGCTCCTGTTCACACGGCGCGAGTTTCCAAGGCTGCTGCGCGAGATTGTGGTTTCGAAGAAATCCAACACCCACCCTATAGTCCAGACCTTGCCCCTAGTGATTATTTCCTGTTTCCGGATTTGAAAAAATGTCTTCGTGGAAAAAGATTTTCGGATGATGAAGAACTCAAGTCGGTATTTTGCAGAGAAAGAGGAAATTTATTATTTTGAGGGTTTAAAAAAGCTTATCTCAAGATGTAACAAATGCATTGATGTTAGGGGAGATCATATTGAAAAATAAAAACAATTTAAATTGAATTCGCATTTTCCTTCATATCGATACCGAGAATATATTGAACGCCCCTCGTATGAGAAAAAAAATCGAAAATTTTTCTAAGCCCCAAAAATGAAAAATCAAATGAAAAATTTAATTCTCATAATAAATAAAGAAAAGTTGAAAGAAAAATGAAAAATCAACTGAAAAATTAAATTTTCATAATAAATAAAGAAAAATTGAAAGAAAAATTTCGATATTTTTTTCAAAGTCAGAAATAGTTAGAAATATAAAAAAATCAATTGGAAAAAATATATATATGATTTTTAAGTGAAATTCATTAAATATCATTCACACCATTCTCATTATAAATAAAGAAAAGTTGAAAGAAAAATTTCGATATTTTTTTCAAAGTCAGAAATATTTAGAAATATATATGATTTTTAAGTGAAATTCATTTGAAATAGAGACTTCTCAATGAAACTGAGGTGTATGTGAAAAATTTTTTTTCTTGAAAATTTCGAAAATTTTTCTAAGTCCCGCTATAATGCCATTTGCTGTTTGTGTGTTTAAAAGGTATATTATGAGAAGTGTGAAAATGAACAATCCCATAGAAAGTCAGAATATACGAGGGGCGTTCAAGATATTCTCGGTATCGGGGTGAAGCTGTGGTTGCATATATAAATTGACTTATTTATCAAGTAACACTATTATTTTAGTGCATTCATGTAAAATTTCATATAAATGTGATTATTAATTCGCGTTTTATCTCTAGTTAAATAGAATCATAATGGCAACTGAGGCGATGATGGTGAAAATTGAGCATCGCGCTGTAATTAAATTTCTCACTAAGCAAGGAAAAAGTCAAAAAACTATTCATGAAGAGATGGTGGCTGTTTACCAGGGTTCCGCACCTTCATTATCAACTGTGCAAAAGTGGTCAAGTGAGTTCAAGAGAGGCAGAGAGAGCATTGAGGACGACCCCCGCTCCGGCGCCCCGGCTACTGCTTGTACGGGAGAAAGCATCAAAGAAGTCGAAAAACTTGTTCTTGAGGATGCCCGAATAAAGGTGAAAATGATGGCAGAGATCACCATGCTTTCAATTGGTACCATTCACACCATTCTTCATGACCATCTTAACCTTTCAAAGGTCAGTGCAAGGTGGGTGCCACGAACGCTCACAGCGCCTCAGATAAAAAGTGAGAATCGCATGCTGTAGAGAGCTTTTGGAGATGTGTAGTGAGAACGCGGACGGTGTTATGGATCGAATTGTTACTGGGGACGAAACATGGGTCCACCACTATGACCCTGAAAGCAAACAAGAGTCCATGCAGTGGCATAAAAAAGGAACAGACCCCCCGAAGAAGTTCAAAGTCACTCCGTCTGCCCGAAAGCTCATGGCCACAGTTTTTTGGGACTCAAAGGGAATCTTGCTCATTGAGTACAAAAAAAAAGGTGAAACCATCAACGCCACATCCTACGCTTCCACTTTGCATAATTTGCGGGAGGAAATTAAAAAGAAAAGACGGGGTAAACTCGCAGCGGGTGTGTTGCTTCTTCATGACAACGCTCCTGTTCACACGGCGCGAGTTTCCAAGGCTGCTGCGCGAGATTGTGGTTTCGAAGAAATCCAACACCCACCCTATAGTCCAGACCTTGCCCCTAGTGATTATTTCCTGTTTCCGGATTTGAAAAAATGTCTTCGTGGAAAAAGATTTTCGGATGATGAAGAACTCAAGTCGGTATTTTGCAGAGAAAGAGGAAATTTATTATTTTGAGGATTTAAAAAAGCTTATCTCAAGATGTAACAAATGCATTGATGTTAGGGGAGATCATATTGAAAAATAAAAATAATTTAAATTGAATTCGCATTTTCCTTCATATCAATACCGAGAATATATTGAACGCCCCTCGTATGAGAAAAAAAATCGAAAATTTTTCTAAGTCCCAAAAATGAAAAATCAACTGAAAAATTTAATTCTCATAATAAATAAAGAAAAGTTGAAAGAAAAATGAAAAATCAACTGAAAAATAAAATTTTCATAATAAATAAAGAAAAATTGAAAGAAAAATTTCGATATTTTTTTCAAAGTCAGAAATAGTTAGAAATATAAAAAAATCAATTGGAAAAAATATATATATGATTTTTAAGTGAAATTCATTAAACATCATTCACACCATTCTCATTATAAATAAAGAAAAGTTGAAAGAAAAATTTCGATATTTTTTTCAAAGTCAGAAATATTTAGAAATATATATGATTTTTAAGTGAAATTCATTTGAAATAGAGACTTCTCAATGAAAGTGAGGTGTATGTGAAAAATTTTTTTTCTTGAAAATTTCGAAAATTTTTCTAAGTCCCGCTATAATGCCATTTGCTGTTTGTGTGTTTAAAAGGTATATTATGAGAAGTGTGAAAATGAACAATCCCATAGAAAGTCAGAATATATGAGAAAAAAAATCGAAAATTTTTCCAAGTCCCAAAAATGAAAAATCAACTGAAAAATTTAATTCTCATAATAAATAAAGAAAAGTTGAAAGAAAAATGAAAAATCAACTGAAAAATTAAATTTTCATAATAAATAAAGAAAAATTGAAAGAAAAATTTCGATATTTTTTTCAAAGTCAGAAATAGTTAGAAATATAAAAAAATCAATTGGAAAAAATATATATATGATTTTTAAGTGAAATTCATTTGAAATAGAGACTTCTCAATGAAACTGAGGTGTATGTGAAAAATTTTTTTTCTTGAAAATTTCGAAGTCCCGCTATAATGCCATTTGCTGTTTGTGTGTTTAAAAGGTATATTATGAGAAGTGTGAAAATGAACAATCCCATAGAAAGTCAGAATATACGAGGGGCGTTCAAGATATTCTCGGTATCGGGGTGAAGCTGTGGTTGCATATATAAATTGACTTATTTATCAAGTAACACTATTATTTTAGTGCATTCATGTAAAATTTCATATAAATGTGATTATTAATTCGCGTTTTATCTCTAGTTAAACAGAATCATAATGGCAACTGAGGCGATGATGGTGAAAATTGAGCATCGCTCTGTAATTAAATTTCTCACTAAGCAAGGAAAAAGTCAAAAAACTATTCATGAAGAGATGGTGGCTGTTTACCAGGGTTCCGCACCTTCATTATCAACTGTGCAAAAGTGGTCAAGTGAGTTCAAGAGAGGCAGAGAGAGCATTGAGGACGACCCCCGCTCCGGCGCCCCGGCTACTGCTTGTACGGGAGAAAGCATCAAAGAAGTAGAAAAACTTGTTCTTGAGGATGCCCGAATAAAGGTGAAAATGATGGCAGAGATCACCAAGCTTTCAATTGGTACCATTCACACCATTCTTCATGACCATCTTAACCTTTCAAAGGTCAGTGCAAGGTGGGTGCCACGAATGCTCACAGCGCCTCCGATAAAAAGTGAGAATCGCATGCTGTAGAGAGCTTTTGGAGATGTGTAGGGAGAACGCGGACGGTGTTATGGATCGAATTGTTACTGGGGACGAAACATGGGTCCACCACTATGACCCTGAAAGCAAACAGGAGTCCATGCAGTGGCATAAAAAAGGAACAGACCCCCCGAAGAAGTTCAAAGTCACTCCGTCTGCCTGAAAGCTCATGGCCACAGTTTTTTGGGACTCAAAGGGAATCTTGCTCATTGAGTACAAAAAAAAAGGTGAAACCATCAACGCCACATCCTACGCTTCCACTTTGCATAATTTGCGGGAGGAAATTAAAAAGAAAAGACGGGGTAAACTCGCAGCGGGTGTGGTGCTTCTTCATGACAACGCTCCTGTTCACACGGCGCGAGTTTCCAAGGCTGCTGCGCGAGATTGTGGTTTCGAAGAAATCCAACACCCACCCTATAGTCCAGACCTTGCCCCTAGTGATTATTTCCTGTTTCCGGATTTGAAAAAATGTCTTCGTGGAAAAAGATTTTCGGATGATGAAGAACTCAAGTCGGTATTTTGCAGAGAAAGAGGAAATTTATTATTTTGAGGGTTTAAAAAAGCTTATCTCAAGATGTAACAAATGCATTGATGTTAGGGGAGATCATATTGAAAAATAAAAACAATTTAAATTGAATTCGCATTTTCCTTCATATCGATACCGAGAATATATTGAACGCCCATCGTATGAGAAAAAAAATCGAAAATTTTTCTAAGTCCCAAAAATGAAAAATCAAATGAAAAATTTAGTTCTCATAATAAATAAAGAAAAGTTGAAAGAAAAATGAAAAATCAACTGAAAAATTAAATTTTCATAATAAATAAAGAAAAATTGAAAGAAAAATTTCGATATTTTTTTCAAAGTCAGAAATAGTTAGAAATATAAAAAAATCAATTGGAAAAAATATATATATGATTTTTAAGTGAAATTCATTTGAAATAGAGACTTCTCAATGAAACTGAGGTGTATGTGAAAAATTTTTTTTCTTGAAAATTTCGAAAATTTTTCTAAGTCCCGCTATAATGCCATTTGCTGTTTGTGTGTTTAAAAGGTATATTATGAGAAGTGTGAAAATGAACAATCCCATAGAAAGTCAGAATATATGAGAAAAAAAATCGAAAATTTTTCCAAGTCCCAAAAATGAAAAATCAACTGAAAAATTTAATTCTCATAATAAATAAAGAAAAGTTGAAAGAAAAATGAAAAATCAACTGAAAAATTAAATTTTCATAATAAATAAAGAAAAATTGAAAGAAAAATTTCGATATTTTTTTCAAAGTCAGAAATAGTTAGAAATATAAAAAAATCAATTGGAAAAAATATATATATGATTTTTAAGTGAAATTCATTTGAAATAGAGACTTCTCAATGAAACTGAGGTGTATGTGAAAAATTTTTTTTCTTGAAAATTTCGAAGTCCCGCTATAATGCCATTTGCTGTTTGTGTGTTTAAAAGGTATATTATGAGAAGTGTGAAAATGAACAATCCCATAGAAAGTCAGAATATACGAGGGGCGTTCAAGATATTCTCGGTATCGGGGTGAAGCTGTGGTTGCATATATAAATTGACTTATTTATCAAGTAACACTATTATTTTAGTGCATTCATGTAAAATTTCATATAAATGTGATTATTAATTCGCGTTTTATCTCTAGTTAAACAGAATCATAATGGCAACTGAGGCGATGATGGTGAAAATTGAGCATCGCTCTGTAATTAAATTTCTCACTAAGCAAGGAAAAAGTCAAAAAACTATTCATGAAGAGATGGTGGCTGTTTACCAGGGTTCCGCACCTTCATTATCAACTGTGCAAAAGTGGTCAAGTGAGTTCAAGAGAGGCAGAGAGAGCATTGAGGACGACCCCCGCTCCGGCGCCCCGGCTACTGCTTGTACGGGAGAAAGCATCAAAGAAGTAGAAAAACTTGTTCTTGAGGATGCCCGAATAAAGGTGAAAATGATGGCAGAGATCACCAAGCTTTCAATTGGTACCATTCACACCATTCTTCATGACCATCTTAACCTTTCAAAGGTCAGTGCAAGGTGGGTGCCACGAATGCTCACAGCGCCTCCGATAAAAAGTGAGAATCGCATGCTGTAGAGAGCTTTTGGAGATGTGTAGGGAGAACGCGGACGGTGTTATGGATCGAATTGTTACTGGGGACGAAACATGGGTCCACCACTATGACCCTGAAAGCAAACAGGAGTCCATGCAGTGGCATAAAAAAGGAACAGACCCCCCGAAGAAGTTCAAAGTCACTCCGTCTGCCTGAAAGCTCATGGCCACAGTTTTTTTGGGACTCAAAGGGAATCTTGCTCATTGAGTACAAAAAAAAAGGTGAAACCATCAACGCCACATCCTACGCTTCCACTTTGCATAATTTGCGGGAGGAAATTAAAAAGAAAAGACGGGGTAAACTCGCAGCGGGTGTGTTGCTTCTTCATGACAACGCTCCTGTTCACACGGCGCGAGTTTCCAAGGCTGCTGCGCGAGATTGTGGTTTCGAAGAAATCCAACACCCACCCTATAGTCCAGACCTTGCCCCTAGTGATTATTTCCTGTTTCCGGATTTGAAAAAATGTCTTCGTGGAAAAAGATTTTCGGATGATGAAGAACTCAAGTCGGTATTTTGCAGAGAAAGAGGAAATTTATTATTTTGAGGGTTTAAAAAAGCTTATCTCAAGATGTAACAAATGCATTGATGTTAGGGGAGATCATATTGAAAAATAAAAACAATTTAAATTGAATTCGCATTTTCCTTCATATCGATACCGAGAATATATTGAACGCCCATCGTATGAGAAAAAAAATCGAAAATTTTTCTAAGTCCCAAAAATGAAAAATCAAATGAAAAATTTAGTTCTCATAATAAATAAAGAAAAGTTGAAAGAAAAATGAAAAATCAACTGAAAAATTAAATTTTCATAATAAATAAAGAAAAATTGAAAGAAAAATTTCGATATTTTTTTCAAAGTCAGAAATAGTTAGAAATATAAAAAAATCAATTGGAAAAAATATATATATGATTTTTAAGTGAAATTCATTTGAAATAGAGACTTCTCAATGAAACTGAGGTGTATGTGAAAAATTTTTTTTCTTGAAAATTTCGAAAATTTTTCTAAGTCCCGCTATAATGCCATTTGCTGTTTGTGTGTTTAAAAGGTATATTATGAGAAGTGTGAAAATGAACAATCCCATAGAAAGTCAGAATATACGAGGGGCGTTCAAGATATTCTCGGTATCGGGGTGAAGCTGTGGTTGCATATATAAATTGACTTATTTATCAAGTAACACTATTATTTTAGTGCATTCATGTAAAATTTCATATAAATGTGATTATTAATTCGCGTTTTATCTCTAGTTAAACAGAATCATAATGGCAACTGAGGCGATGATGGTGAAAATTGAGCATCGCGCTGTAATTAAATTTCTCACTAAGCAAGGAAAAAGTCAAAAAACTATTCATGAAGAGATGGTGGCTGTTTACCAGGGTTCCGCACCTTCATTATCAACTGTGCAAAAGTGGTCAAGTGAGTTCAAGAGAGGCAGAGAGAGCATTGAGGACGACCCCCGCTCCGGCGCCCCGGCTACTGCTTGTACGGGAGAAAGCATCAAAGAAGTCGAAAAACTTGTTCTTGAGGATGCCCGAATAAAGGTGAAAATGATGGCAGAGATCACCATGCTTTCAATTGGTACCATTCACACCATTCTTCATGACCATCTTAACCTTTCAAAGGTCAGTGCAAGGTGGGTGCCACGAATGCTCACAGCGCCTCAGATAAAAAGAGAGAATCGCATGCTGTACAGAGCTTTTGGAGATGTGTAGTGAGAACGCGGACGGTGTTATGGATCGAATTGTTACTGGGGACGAAACATGGGTCCACCACTATGACCCTGAAAGCAAACAAGAGTCCATGCAGTGGCATAAAAAAGGAACAGACCCCCCGAAGGAGTTCAAAGTCACTCCGTCTGCCCGAAAGCTCATGGCCACAGTTTTTTGGGACTCAAAGGGAATCTTGCTCATTGAGTACAAAAAAAAAGGTGAAACCATCAACGCCACATCCTACGCTTCCACTTTGCATAATTTGCGGGAGGAAATTAAAAAGAAAAGACGGGGTAAACTCGCAGCGGGTGTGTTGCTTCTTCATGACAACGCTCCTGTTCACACGGCGCGAGTTTCCAAGGCTGCTGCGCGAGATTGTGGTTTCGAAGAAATCCAACACCCACCCTATAGTCCAGACCTTGCCCCTAGTGATTATTTCCTGTTTCCGGATTTGAAAAAATGTCTTCGTGGAAAAAGATTTTCGGATGATGAAGAACTCAAGTCGGTATTTTGCAGAGAAAGAGGAAATTTATTATTTTGAGGGTTTAAAAAAGCTTATCTCAAGATGTAACAAATGCATTGATGTTAGGGGAGATCATATTGAAAAATAAAAACAATTTAAATTGAATTCGCATTTTCCTTCATATCGATACCGAGAATATATTGAACGCCCCTCGTATGAGAAAAAAAATCGAAAATTTTTCTAAGCCCCAAAAATGAAAAATCAAATGAAAAATTTAATTCTCATAATAAATAAAGAAAAGTTGAAAGAAAAATGAAAAATCAACTGAAAAATTAAATTTTCATAATAAATAAAGAAAAATTGAAAGAAAAATTTCGATATTTTTTTCAAAGTCAGAAATAGTTAGAAATATAAAAAAATCAATTGGAAAAAATATATATATGATTTTTAAGTGAAATTCATTAAACATCATTCACACCATTCTCATTATAAATAAAGAAAAGTTGAAAGAAAAATTTCGATATTTTTTTCAAAGTCAGAAATATTTAGAAATATATATGATTTTTAAGTGAAATTCATTTGAAATAGAGACTTCTCAATGAAACTGAGGTGTATGTGAAAAATTTTTTTTCTTGAAAATTTCGAAGTCCCGCTATAATGCCATTTGCTGTTTGTGTGTTTAAAAGGTATATTATGAGAAGTGTGAAAATGAACAATCCCATAGAAAGTCAGAATATACGAGGGGCGTTCAAGATATTCTCGGTATCGGGGTGAAGCTGTGGTTGCATATATAAATTGACTTATTTATCAAGTAACACTATTATTTTAGTGCATTCATGTAAAATTTCATATAAATGTGATTATTAATTCGCGTTTTATCTCTAGTTAAACAGAATCATAATGGCAACTGAGGCGATGATGGTGAAAATTGAGCATCGCTCTGTAATTAAATTTCTCACTAAGCAAGGAAAAAGTCAAAAAACTATTCATGAAGAGATGGTGGCTGTTTACCAGGGTTCCGCACCTTCATTATCAACTGTGCAAAAGTGGTCAAGTGAGTTCAAGAGAGGCAGAGAGAGCATTGAGGACGACCCCCGCTCCGGCGCCCCGGCTACTGCTTGTACGGGAGAAAGCATCAAAGAAGTCGAAAAACTTGTTCTTGAGGATGCCCGAATAAAGGTGAAAATGATGGCAGAGATCACCATGCTTTCAATTGGTACCATTCACACCATTCTTCATGACCATCTTAACCTTTCAAAGGTCAGTGCAAGGTGGGTGCCACGAATGCTCACAGCGCCTCAGATAAAAAGTGAGAATCGCATGCTGTAGAGAGCTTTTGGAGATGTGTAGTGAGAACGCGGACGGTGTTATGGATCGAATTGTTACTGGGGACGAAACATGGGTCCACCACTATGACCCTGAAAGCAAACAAGAGTCCATGCAGTGGCATAAAAAAGGAACAGACCCCCCGAAGAAGTTCAAAGTCACTCCGTCTGCCCGAAAGCTCATGGCCACAGTTTTTTGGGACTCAAAGGGAATCTTGCTCATTGAGTACAAAAAAAAAGGTGAAACCATCAACGCCACATCCTACGCTTCCACTTTGCATAATTTGCGGGAGGAAATTAAAAAGAAAAGACGGGGTAAACTCGCAGCGGGTGTGTTGCTTCTTCATGACAACGCTCCTGTTCACACGGCGCGAGTTTCCAAGGCTGCTGCGCGAGATTGTGGTTTCGAAGAAATCCAACACCCACCCTATAGTCCAGACCTTGCCCCTAGTGATTATTTCCTGTTTCCGGATTTGAAAAAATGTCTTCGTGGAAAAAGATTTTCGGATGATGAAGAACTCAAGTCGGTATTTTGCAGAGAAAGAGGAAATTTATTATTTTGAGGGTTTAAAAAAGCTTATCTCAAGATGTAACAAATGCATTGATGTTAGGGGAGATCATATTGAAAAATAAAAACAATTTAAATTGAATTCGCATTTTCCTTCATATCGATACCGAGAATATATTGAACGCCCCTCGTATGAGAAAAAAAATCGAAAATTTTTCTAAGCCCCAAAAATGAAAAATCAAATGAAAAATTTAATTCTCATAATAAATAAAGAAAA
Organism: Volucella zonaria; assembly: GCA_963966105.1. Taxonomy (NCBI): domain Eukaryota; kingdom Metazoa; phylum Arthropoda; class Insecta; order Diptera; family Syrphidae; genus Volucella; species Volucella zonaria. Next base: position 924,292 of record CAWYQB010000254.1, on the reverse strand, counting down.
GTTGAAAGAAAAATGAAAAATCAACTGAAAAATTAAATTTTCATAATAAATAAAGAAAAATTGAAAGAAAAATTTCGATATTTTTTTCAAAGTCAGAAATAGTTAGAAATATAAAAAAATCAATTGGAAAAAATATATATATGATTTTTAAGTGAAATTCATTTGAAATAGAGACTTCTCAATGAAACTGAGGTGTATGTGAAAAATTTTTTTTCTTGAAAATTTCGAAAATTTTTCTAAGTCCCGCTATAATGCCATTTGCTGTTTGTGTGTTTAAAAGGTATATTATGAGAAGTGTGAAAATGAACAATCCCATAGAAAGTCAGAATATACGAGGGGCGTTCAAGATATTCTCGGTATCGGGGTGAAGCTGTGGTTGCATATATAAATTGACTTATTTATCAAGTAAAACTATTATTTTAGTGCATTCATGTAAAATTTCATATAAATGTGATTATGAATTCGCGTTTTATCTCTAGTTAAACAGAATCATAATGGCAACTGAGGCGATGATGGTGAAAATTGAGCATCGCTCTGTAATTAAATTTCTCACTAAGCAAGGAAAAAGTCAAAAAACTATTCATGAAGAGATGGTGGCTGTTTACCAGGGTTCCGCACCTTCATTATCAACTGTGCAAAAGTGGTCAAGTGAGTTCAAGAGAGGCAGAGAGAGCATTGAGGACGACCCCCGCTCCGGCGCCCCGGCTACTGCTTGTACGGGAGAAAGCATCAAAGAAGTCGAAAAACTTGTTCTTGAGGATGCCCGAATAAAGGTGAAAATGATGGCAGAGGTCACCCTGCTTTCAGTTGGTACCATTCACACCATTCTTCATGACCATCTTAACCTTTCAAAGGTCAGTGCAAGGTGGGTGCCACGAATGCTCACAGCGCCTCAGATAAAAAGTGAGAATCGCATGCTGTAGAGAGCTTTTGGAGATGTGTAGTGAGAACGCGGACGGTGTTATGGATCGAATTGTTACTGGGGACGAAACATGGGTCCACCACTATGACCCTGAAAGCAAACAAGAGTCCATGCAGTGGCATAAAAAAGGAACAGACCCCCCGAAGAAGTTCAAATTCACTCCGTCTGCCCGAAAGCTCATGGCCACAGTTTTTTGGGACTCAAAGGGAATCTTGCTCATTGAGTACAAAAAAAAAGGTGAAACCATCAACGCCACATCCTACGCTTCCACTTTGCATAATTTGCGGGAGGAAATTAAAAAGAAAAGACGGGGTAAACTCGCAGCGGGTGTGTTGCTTCTTCATGACAACGCTCCTGTTCACACGGCGCGAGTTTCCAAGGCTGCTGCGCGAGATTGTGGTTTCGAAGAAATCCAACACCCACCCTATAGTCCAGACCTTGCCCCTAGTGATTATTTCCTGTTTCCGGATTTGAAAAAATGTCTTCGTGGAAAAGATTTTCGGATGATGAAGAACTCAAGTCGGTATTTTGCAGAGAAAGAGGAAATTTATTATTTTGAGGGTTTAAAAAAGCTTATCTCAAGATGTAACAAATGCATTGATGTTAGGGGAGATCATATTGAAAAATAAAAACAATTTAAATTGAATTCGCATTTTCCTTCATATCGATACCGAGAATATATTGAACGCCCCTCGTATGAGAAAAAAAATCGAAAATTTTTCTAAGCCCCAAAAATGAAAAATCAAATGAAAAATTTAATTCTCATAATAAATAAAGAAAAGTTGAAAGAAAAATGAAAAATCAACTGAAAAATTAAATTTTCATAATAAATAAAGAAAAATTGAAAGAAAAATTTCGATATTTTTTTCAAAGTCAGAAATAGTTAGAAATATAAAAAAATCAATTGGAAAAAATATATATATGATTTTTAAGTGAAATTCATTAAACATCATTCACACCATTCTCATTATAAATAAAGAAAAGTTGAAAGAAAAATTTCGATATTTTTTTCAAAGTCAGAAATATTTAGAAATATATATGATTTTTAAGTGAAATTCATTTGAAATAGAGACTTCTCAATGAAACTGAGGTGTATGTGAAAAATTTTTTTTCTTGAAAATTTCGAAAATTTTTCTAAGTCCCGCTATAATGCCATTTGCTGTTTGTGTGTTTAAAAGGTATATTATGAGAAGTGTGAAAATGAACAATCCCATAGAAAGTCAGAATATACTCGTTTGAGAAAAAAAATCGAAAATTTTTCTAAGTCCCAAAAATGAAAAATCAACTGAAAAATTTAATTCTCATAATAAATAAAGAAAAGTTGAAAGAAAAATGAAAAATCAACTGAAAAATTAAATTTTCATAATAAATAAAGAAAAATTGAAAGAAAAATTTCGATATTTTTTTCAAAGTCAGAAATAGTTAGAAATATAAAAAAATCAATTGGAAAAAATATATATATGATTTTTAAGTGAAATTCATTTGAAATAGAGACTTCTCAATGAAACTGAGGTGTATGTGAAAAATTTTTTTTCTTGAAAATTTCGAAAATTTTTCTAAGTCCCGCTATAATGCCATTTGCTGTTTGTGTGTTTAAAAGGTATATTATGAGAAGTGTGAAAATGAACAATCCCATAGAAAGTCAGAATATACGAGGGGCGTTCAAGATATTCTCGGTATCGGGGTGAAGCTGTGGTTGCATATATAAATTGACTTATTTATCAAGTAACACTATTATTTTAGTGCATTCATGTAAAATTTCATATAAATGTGATTATGAATTCGCGTTTTATCTCTAGTTAAACAGAATCATAATGGCAACTGAGGCGATGATGGTGAAAATTGAGCATCGCTCTGTAATTAAATTTCTCACTAAGCAAGGAAAAAGTCAAAAAACTATTCATGAAGAGATGGTGGCTGTTTACCAGGGTTCCGCACCTTCATTATCAACTGTGCAAAAGTGGTCAAGTGAGTTCAAGAGAGGCAGAGAGAGCATTGAGGACGACCCCCGCTCCGGCGCCCCGGCTACTGCTTGTACGGGAGAAAGCATCAAAGAAGTCGAAAAACTTGTTCTTGAGGATGCCCGAATAAAGGTGAAAATGATGGCAGAGATCACCAAGCTTTCAATTGGTACCATTCACACCATTCTTCATGACCATCTTAACCTTTCAAAGGTCAGTGCAAGGTGGGTGCCACGAATGCTCACAGCGCCTCCGATAAAAAGTGAGAATCGCATGCTGTAGAGAGCTTTTGGAGATGTGTAGGGAGAACGCGGACGGTGTTATGGATCGAATTGTTACTGGGGACGAAACATGGGTCCACCACTATGACCCTGAAAGCAAACAAGAGTCCATGCAGTGGCATAAAAAAGGAACAGACCCCCCGAAGAAGTTCAAAGTCACTCCGTCTGCCTGAAAGCTCATGGCCACAGTTTTTTGGGACTCAAAGGGAATCTTGCTCATTGAGTACAAAAAAAAAGGTGAAACCATCAACGCCACATCCTACGCTTCCACTTTGCATAATTTGCGGGAGGAAATTAAAAAGAAAAGACGGGGTAAACTCGCAGCGGGTGTGTTGCTTCTTCATGACAACGCTCCTGTTCACACGGCGCGAGTTTCCAAGGCTGCTGCGCGAGATTGTGGTTTCGAAGAAATCCAACACCCACCCTATAGTCCAGACCTTGCCCCTAGTGATTATTTCCTGTTTCCGGATTTGAAAAAATGTCTTCGTGGAAAAAGATTTTCGGATGATGAAGAACTCAAGTCGGTATTTTGCAGAGAAAGAGGAAATTTATTATTTTGAGGGTTTAAAAAAGCTTATCTCAAGATGTAACAAATGCATTGATGTTAGGGGAGATCATATTGAAAAATAAAAACAATTTAAATTGAATTCGCATTTTCCTTCATATCGATACCGAGAATATATTGAACGCCCATCGTATGAGAAAAAAAATCGAAAATTTTTCTAAGTCCCAAAAATGAAAAATCAAATGAAAAATTTAGTTCTCATAATAAATAAAGAAAAGTTGAAAGAAAAATGAAAAATCAACTGAAAAATTAAATTTTCATAATAAATAAAGAAAAATTGAAAGAAAAATTTCGATATTTTTTTCAAAGTCAGAAATAGTTAGAAATATAAAAAAATCAATTGGAAAAAATATATATATGATTTTTAAGTGAAATTCATTTGAAATAGAGACTTCTCAATGAAACTGAGGTGTATGTGAAAAATTTTTTTTCTTGAAAATTTCGAAAATTTTTCTAAGTCCCGCTATAATGCCATTTGCTGTTTGTGTGTTTAAAAGGTATATTATGAGAAGTGTGAAAATGAACAATCCCATAGAAAGTCAGAATATACGAGGGGCGTTCAAGATATTCTCGGTATCGGGGTGAAGCTGTGGTTGCATATATAAATTGACTTATTTATCAAGTAACACTATTATTTTAGTGCATTCATGTAAAATTTCATATAAATGTGATTATGAATTCGCGTTTTATCTCTAGTTAAACAGAATCATAATGGCAACTGAGGCGATGATGGTGAAAATTGAGCATCGCTCTGTAATTAAATTTCTCACTAAGCAAGGAAAAAGTCAAAAAACTATTCATGAAGAGATGGTGGCTGTTTACCAGGGTTCCGCACCTTCATTATCAACTGTGCAAAAGTGGTCAAGTGAGTTCAAGAGAGGCAGAGAGAGCATTGAGGACGACCCCCGCTCCGGCGCCCCGGCTACTGCTTGTACGGGAGAAAGCATCAAAGAAGTCGAAAAACTTGTTCTTGAGGATGCCCGAATAAAGGTGAAAATGATGGCAGAGATCACCAAGCTTTCAATTGGTACCATTCACACCATTCTTCATGACCATCTTAACCTTTCAAAGGTCAGTGCAAGGTGGGTGCCACGAATGCTCACAGCGCCTCCGATAAAAAGTGAGAATCGCATGCTGTAGAGAGCTTTTGGAGATGTGTAGGGAGAACGCGGACGGTGTTATGGATCGAATTGTTACTGGGGACGAAACATGGGTCCACCACTATGACCCTGAAAGCAAACAAGAGTCCATGCAGTGGCATAAAAAAGGAACAGACCCCCCGAAGAAGTTCAAAGTCACTCCGTCTGCCTGAAAGCTCATGGCCACAGTTTTTTGGGACTCAAAGGGAATCTTGCTCATTGAGTACAAAAAAAAAGGTGAAACCATCAACGCCACATCCTACGCTTCCACTTTGCATAATTTGCGGGAGGAAATTAAAAAGAAAAGACGGGGTAAACTCGCAGCGGGTGTGTTGCTTCTTCATGACAACGCTCCTGTTCACACGGCGCGAGTTTCCAAGGCTGCTGCGCGAGATTGTGGTTTCGAAGAAATCCAACACCCACCCTATAGTCCAGACCTTGCCCCTAGTGATTATTTCCTGTTTCCGGATTTGAAAAAATGTCTTCGTGGAAAAAGATTTTCGGATGATGAAGAACTCAAGTCGGTATTTTGCAGAGAAAGAGGAAATTTATTATTTTGAGGGTTTAAAAAAGCTTATCTCAAGATGTAACAAATGCATTGATGTTAGGGGAGATCATATTGAAAAATAAAAACAATTTAAATTGAATTCGCATTTTCCTTCATATCGATACCGAGAATATATTGAACGCCCATCGTATGAGGAAAAAAATCGAAAATTTTTCTAAGTCCCAAAAATGAAAAATCAAATGAAAAATTTAGTTCTCATAATAAATAAAGAAAAGTTGAAAGAAAAATGAAAAATCAACTGAAAAATTAAATTTTCATAATAAATAAAGAAAAATTGAAAGAAAAATTTCGATATTTTTTTCAAAGTCAGAAATAGTTAGAAATATAAAAAAATCAATTGGAAAAAATATATATATGATTTTTAAGTGAAATTCATTAAACATCATTCACACCATTCTCATTATAAATAAAGAAAAGTTGAAAGAAAAATTTCGATATTTTTTTCAAAGTCAGAAATATTTAGAAATATATATGATTTTTAAGTGAAATTCATTTGAAATAGAGACTTCTCAATGAAACTGAGGTGTATGTGAAAAATTTTTTTTCTTGAAAATTTCGAAAATTTTTCTAAGTCCCGCTATAATGCCATTTGCTGTTTGTGTGTTTAAAAGGTATATTATGAGAAGTGTGAAAATGAACAATCCCATAGAAAGTCAGAATATATGAGAAAAAAAATCGAAAATTTTTCCAAGTCCCAAAAATGAAAAATCAACTGAAAAATTTAATTCTCATAATAAATAAAGAAAAGTTGAAAGAAAAATGAAAAATCAACTGAAAAATTAAATTTTCATAATAAATAAAGAAAAATTGAAAGAAAAATTTCGATATTTTTTTCAAAGTCAGAAATAGTTAGAAATATAAAAAAATCAATTGGAAAAAATATATATATGATTTTTAAGTGAAATTCATTTGAAATAGAGACTTCTCAATGAAACTGAGGTGTATGTGAAAAATTTTTTTTCTTGAAAATTTCGAAAATTTTTCTAAGTCCCGCTATAATGCCATTTGCTGTTTGTGTGTTTAAAAGGTATATTATGAGAAGTGTGAAAATGAACAATCCCATAGAAAGTCAGAATATACGAGGGGCGTTCAAGATATTCTCGGTATCGGGGTGAAGCTGTGGTTGCATATATAAATTGACTTATTTATCAAGTAACACTATTATTTTAGTGCATTCATGTAAAATTTCATATAAATGTGATTATGAATTCGCGTTTTATCTCTAGTTAAACAGAATCATAATGGCAACTGAGGCGATGATGGTGAAAATTGAGCATCGCTCTGTAATTAAATTTCTCACTAAGCAAGGAAAAAGTCAAAAAACTATTCATGAAGAGATGGTGGCTGTTTACCAGGGTTCCGCACCTTCATTATCAACTGTGCAAAAGTGGTCAAGTGAGTTCAAGAGAGGCAGAGAGAGCATTGAGGACGACCCCCGCTCCGGCGCCCCGGCTACTGCTTGTACGGGAGAAAGCATCAAAGAAGTCGAAAAACTTGTTCTTGAGGATGCCCGAATAAAGGTGAAAATGATGGCAGAGATCACCAAGCTTTCAATTGGTACCATTCACACCATTCTTCATGACCATCTTAACCTTTCAAAGGTCAGTGCAAGGTGGGTGCCACGAATGCTCACAGCGCCTCCGATAAAAAGTGAGAATCGCATGCTGTAGAGAGCTTTTGGAGATGTGTAGGGAGAACGCGGACGGTGTTATGGATCGAATTGTTACTGGGGACGAAACATGGGTCCACCACTATGACCCTGAAAGCAAACAAGAGTCCATGCAGTGGCATAAAAAAGGAACAGACCCCCCGAAGAAGTTCAAAGTCACTCCGTCTGCCTGAAAGCTCATGGCCACAGTTTTTTGGGACTCAAAGGGAATCTTGCTCATTGAGTACAAAAAAAAAGGTGAAACCATCAACGCCACATCCTACGCTTCCACTTTGCATAATTTGCGGGAGGAAATTAAAAAGAAAAGACGGGGTAAACTCGCAGCGGGTGTGTTGCTTCTTCATGACAACGCTCCTGTTCACACGGCGCGAGTTTCCAAGGCTGCTGCGCGAGATTGTGGTTTCGAAGAAATCCAACACCCACCCTATAGTCCAGACCTTGCCCCTAGTGATTATTTCCTGTTTCCGGATTTGAAAAAATGTCTTCGTGGAAAAAGATTTTCGGATGATGAAGAACTCAAGTCGGTATTTTGCAGAGAAAGAGGAAATTTATTATTTTGAGGGTTTAAAAAAGCTTATCTCAAGATGTAACAAATGCATTGATGTTAGGGGAAATCATATTGAAAAATAAAAACAATTTAAATTGAATTCGCATTTTCCTTCATATCGATACCGAGAATATATTGAACGCCCCTCGTATGAGAAAAAAAATCGAAAATTTTTCTAAGTCCCAAAAATGAAAAATCAACTGAAAAATTTAATTCTCATAATAAATAAAGAAAAGTTGAAAGAAAAATGAAAAATCAACTGAAAAATTAAATTTTCATAATAAATAAAGAAAAATTGAAAGAAAAATTTCGATATTTTTTTCAAAGTCAGAAATAGTTAGAAATATAAAAAAATCAATTGGAAAAAATATATATATGATTTTTAAGTGAAATTCATTAAACATCATTCACACCATTCTCATTATAAATAAAGAAAAGTTGAAAGAAAAATTTCGATATTTTTTTCAAAGTCAGAAATATTTAGAAATATATATGATTTTTAAGTGAAATTCATTTGAAATAGAGACTTCTCAATGAAACTGAGGTGTTTGTGAAAAATTTTTTTTCTTGAAAATTTCGAAAATTTTTCTAAGTCCCGCTATAATGCCATTTGCTGTTTGTGTGTTTAAAAGGTATATTATGAGAAGTGTGAAAATGAACAATCCCATAGAAAGTCAGAATATACTCGTTTGAGAAAAAAAATCGAAAATTTTTCTAAGTCCCAAAAATGAAAAATCAACTGAAAAATTTAATTCTCATAATAAATAAAGAAAAGTTGAAAGAAAAATGAAAAATCAACTGAAAAATTAAATTTTCATAATAAATAAAGAAAAATTGAAAGAAAAATTTCGATATTTTTTTCAAAGTCAGAAATAGTTAGAAATATAAAAAAATCAATTGGAAAAAATATATATATGATTTTTAAGTGAAATTCATTTGAAATAGAGACTTCTCAATGAAACTGAGGTGTATGTGAAAAATTTTTTTTCTTGAAAATTTCGAAAATTTTTCTAAGTCCCGCTATAATGCCATTTGCTGTTTGTGTGTTTAAAAGGTATATTATGAGAAGTGTGAAAATGAACAATCCCATAGAAAGTCAGAATATACGAGGGGCGTTCAAGATATTCTCGGTATCGGGGTGAAGCTGTGGTTGCATATATAAATTGACTTATTTATCAAGTAACACTATTATTTTAGTGCATTCATGTAAAATTTCATATAAATGTGATTATGAATTCGCGTTTTATCTCTAGTTAAACAGAATCATAATGGCAACTGAGGCGATGATGGTGAAAATTGAGCATCGCTCTGTAATTAAATTTCTCACTAAGCAAGGAAAAAGTCAAAAAACTATTCATGAAGAGATGGTGGCTGTTTACCAGGGTTCCGCACCTTCATTATCAACTGTGCAAAAGTGGTCAAGTGAGTTCAAGAGAGGCAGAGAGAGCATTGAGGACGACCCCCGCTCCGGCGCCCCGGCTACTGCTTGTACGGGAGAAAGCATCAAAGAAGTCGAAAAACTTGTTCTTGAGGATGCCCGAATAAAGGTGAAAATGATGGCAGAGATCACCAAGCTTTCAATTGGTACCATTCACACCATTCTTCATGACCATCTTAACCTTTCAAAGGTCAGTGCAAGGTGGGTGCCACGAATGCTCACAGCGCCTCCGATAAAAAGTGAGAATCGCATGCTGTAGAGAGCTTTTGGAGATGTGTAGGGAGAACGCGGACGGTGTTATGGATCGAATTGTTACTGGGGACGAAACATGGGTCCACCACTATGACCCTGAAAGCAAACAAGAGTCCATGCAGTGGCATAAAAAAGGAACAGACCCCCCGAAGAAGTTCAAAGTCACTCCGTCTGCCTGAAAGCTCATGGCCACAGTTTTTTGGGACTCAAAGGGAATCTTGCTCATTGAGTACAAAAAAAAAGTGAAACCATCAACGCCACATCCTACGCTTCCACTTTGCATAATTTGCGGGAGGAAATTAAAAAGAAAAGACGGGGTAAACTCGCAGCGGGTGTGTTGCTTCTTCATGACAACGCTCCTGTTCACACGGCGCGAGTTTCCAAGGCTGCTGCGCGAGATTGTGGTTTCGAAGAAATCCAACACCCACCCTATAGTCCAGACCTTGCCCCTAGTGATTATTTCCTGTTTCCGGATTTGAAAAAATGTCTTCGTGGAAAAAGATTTTCGGATGATGAAGAACTCAAGTCGGTATTTTGCAGAGAAAGAGGAAATTTATTATTTTGAGGGTTTAAAAAAGCTTATCTCAAGATGTAACAAATGCATTGATGTTAGGGGAAATCATATTGAAAAATAAAAACAATTTAAATTGAATTCGCATTTTCCTTCATATCGATACCGAGAATATATTGAACGCCCCTCGTATGAGAAAAAAAATCGAAAATTTTTCTAAGTCCCAAAAATGAAAAATCAACTGAAAAATTTAATTCTCATAATAAATAAAGAAAAGTTGAAAGAAAAATGAAAAATCAACTGAAAAATTAAATTTTCATAATAAATAAAGAAAAATTTAAAGAAAAATTTCGATATTTTTTTCAAAGTCAGAAATAGTTAGAAATATAAAAAAATCAATTGGAAAAAATATATATATGATTTTTAAGTGAAATTCATTAAACATCATTCACACCATTCTCATTATAAATAAAGAAAAGTTGAAAGAAAAATTTCGATATTTTTTTCAAAGTCAGAAATATTTAGAAATATATATGATTTTTAAGTGAAATTCATTTGAAATAGAGACTTCTCAATGAAACTGAGGTGTATGTGAAAAATTTTTTTTCTTGAAAATTTCGAAAATTTTTCTAAGTCCCGCTATAATGCCATTTGCTGTTTGTGTGTTTAAAAGGTATATTATGAGAAGTGTGAAAATGAACAATCCCATAGAAAGTCAGAATATATGAGAAAAAAAATCGAAAATTTTTCCAAGTCCCAAAAATGAAAAATCAACTGAAAAATTTAATTCTCATAATAAATAAAGAAAAGTTGAAAGAAAAATGAAAAATCAACTGAAAAATTAAATTTTCATAATAAATAAAGAAAAATTGAAAGAAAAATTTCGATATTTTTTTCAAAGTCAGAAATAGTTAGAAATATAAAAAAATCAATTGGAAAAAATATATATATGATTTTTAAGTGAAATTCATTTGAAATAGAGACTTCTCAATGAAACTGAGGTGTATGTGAAAAATTTTTTTTCTTGAAAATTTCGAAGTCCCGCTATAATGCCATTTGCTGTTTGTGTGTTTAAAAGGTATATTATGAGAAGTGTGAAAATGAACAATCCCATAGAAAGTCAGAATATACGAGGGGCGTTCAAGATATTCTCGGTATCGGGGTGAAGCTGTGGTTGCATATATAAATTGACTTATTTATCAAGTAACACTATTATTTTAGTGCATTCATGTAAAATTTCATATAAATGTGATTATTAATTCGCGTTTTATCTCTAGTTAAACAGAATCATAATGGCAACTGAGGCGATGATGGTGAAAATTGAGCATCGCGCTGTAATTAAATTTCTCACTAAGCAAGGAAAAAGTCAAAAAACTATTCATGAAGAGATGGTGGCTGTTTACCAGGGTTCCGCACCTTCATTATCAACTGTGCAAAAGTGGTCAAGTGAGTTCAAGAGAGGCAGAGAGAGCATTGAGGACGACCCCCGCTCCGGCGCCCCGGCTACTGCTTGTACGGGAGAAAGCATCAAAGAAGTCGAAAAACTTGTTCTTGAGGATGCCCGAATAAAGGTGAAAATGATGGCAGAGATCACCAAGCTTTCAATTGGTACCATTCACACCATTCTTCATGACCATCTTAACCTTTCAAAGGTCAGTGCAAGGTGGGTGCCACGAATGCTCACAGCGCCTCAGATAAAAAGTGAGAATTGCATGCTGTAGAGAGCTTTTGGAGATGTGTAGTGAGAACGCGGACGGTGTTATGGATCGAATTGTTACTGGGGACGAAACATGGGTCCACCACTATGACCCTGCAAGCAAACAAGAGTCCATGCAGTGGCATAAAAAAGGAACAGACCCCCCGAAGAAGTTCAAAGTCACTCCGTCTGCCCGAAAGCTCATGGCCACAGTTTTTTGGGACTCAAAGGGAATCTTGCTCATTGAGTACAAAAAAAAAGGTGAAACCATCAACGCCACATCCTACGCTTCCACTTTGCATAATTTGCGGGAGGAAATTAAAAAGAAAAGACGGGGTAAACTCGCAGCGGGTGTGTTGCTTCTTCATGACAACGCTCCTGTTCACACGGCGCGAGTTTCCAAGGCTGCTGCGCGAGATTGTGGTTTCGAAGAAATCCAACACCCACCCTATAGTCCAGACCTTGCCCCTAGTGATTACTTCCTGTTTCCGGATTTGAAAAAATGTCTTCGTGGAAAAAGATTTTCGGATGATGAAGAACTCAAGTCGGTATTTTGCAGAGAAAGAGGAAATTTATTATTTTGAGGGTTTAAAAAAGCTTATCTCAAGATGTAACAAATGCATTGATGTTAGGGGAGGTCATATTGAAAAATAAAAACAATTTAAATTGAATTCGCATTTTCCTTCATATCGATACCGAGAATATATTGAACGCCCATCGTATGAGAAAAAAAATCGAAAATTTTTCTAAGTCCCAAAAATGAAAAATCAACTGAAAAATTTAATTCTCATAATAAATAAAGAAAAGTTGAAAGAAAAATGAAAAATCAACTGAAAAATTAAATTTTCATAATAAATAAAGAAAAATTGAAAGAAAAATTTCGATATTTTTTTCAAAGTCAGAAATAGTTAGAAATATAAAAAAATCAATTGGAAAAAATATATATATGATTTTTAAGTGAAATTCATTTGAAATAGAGACTTCTCAATGAAACTGAGGTGTATGTGAAAAATTTTTTTTCTTGAAAATTTCGAAAATTTTTCTAAGTCCCGCTATAATGCCATTTACTGTTTGTGTGTTTAAAAGGTATATTATGAGAAGTGTGAAAATAAACAATCCCATAGAAAGTCAGAATATATGAGAAAAAAAATCGAAAATTTTTCTAAGTCCCAAAAATGAAAAATCAACTGAAAAATTTAATTCTCATAATAAATAAAGAAAAGTTGAAAGAAAAATGAAAAATCAACTGAAAAATTAAATTTTCATAATAATTAAAGAAAAATTGAAAGAAAAATTTCGATATTTTTTTCAAAGTCAGAAATAGTTAGAAATATAAAAAAATCAATTGGAAAAAATATATATATGATTTTTAAGTGAAATTCATTTGAAATAGAGACTTCTCAATGAAACTGAGGTGTATGTGAAAAATTTTTTTTCTTGAAAATTTCGAAAATTTTTCTAAGTCCCGCTATAATGCCATTTGCTGTTTGTGTGTTTAAAAGGTATATTATGAGAAGTGTGAAAATGAACAATCCCATAGAAAGTCAGAATATACGAGGGGCGTTCAAGATATTCTCGGTATCGGTGTGAAGCTGTGGTTGCATATATAAATTGACTTATTTATCAAGTAACACTATTATTTTAGTGCATTCATGTAAAATTTCATATAAATGTGATTATGAATTCGCGTTTTATCTCTAATTAAACAGAATCATAATGGCAACTGAGGCGATGATGGCGAAAATTGAGCATCGCTCTGTAATTAAATTTCTCACTAAGCAAGGAAAAAGTCAAAAACCTATTCATGAAGAGATGGTGGCTGTTTACCAGGGTTCCGCACCTTCATTATCAACTGTGCAAAAGTGGTCAAGTGAGTTCAAGAGAGGCAGAGAGAGCATTGAGGACGACCCCCGCTCCGGCGCCCCGGCTACTGCTTGTACGGGAGAAAGCATCAAAGAAGTCGAAAAACTTGTTCTTGAGGATGCCCGAATAAAGGTGAAAATGATGGCAGAGATCACCAAGCTTTCAATTGGTACCATTCACATCATTCTTCATGACCATCTTAACCTTTCAAAGGTCAGTGCAAGGTGGGTGCCACGAATGCTCACAGCGCCTGAGATAAAAAGTGAGAATCGCATGCTGTAGAGAGCTTTTGGAGATGTGTAGTGAGAACGCGGACGGTGTTATGGATCGAATTGTTACTGGGGACGAAACATGGGTCCACCACTATGACCCTGAAAGCAAACAAGAGTCCATGCAGTGGCATAAAAAAGGAACAGACCCCTCGAAGAAGTTCAAAGTCACTCCGTCTGCCCGAAAGCTCATGGCCACAGTTTTTTGGGACTCAAAGGGAATCTTGCTCATTGAGTACAAAAAAAAAGGTGAAACCATCAACGCCACATCCTACGCTTCCACTTTGCATAATTTGCGGGAGGAAATTAAAAAGAAAAGACGGGGTAAACTCGCAGCGGGTGTGTTGCTTCTTCATGACAACGCTCCTGTTCACACGGCGCGAGTTTCCAAGGCTGCTGCGCGAGATTGTGGTTTCGAAGAAATCCAACACCCACCCTATAGTCCAGACCTTGCCCCTAGTGATTATTTCCTGTTTCCGGATTTGAAAAAATGTCTTCGTGGAAAAAGATTTTCGGATGATGAAGAACTCAAGTCGGTATTTTGCAGAGAAAGAGGAAATTTATTATTTTGAGGGTTTAAAAAAGCTTATCTCAAGATGTAACAAATGCATTGATGTTAGGGGAGATCATATTGAAAAATAAAAACAATTTAAATTGAATTCGCATTTTCCTTCATCTCGATACCGAGAATATATTGAACGCCCATCGTATGAGAAAAAAAATCGAAAATTTTTCTAAGTCCCAAAAATGAAAAATCAACTGAAAAATTTAATTCTCATAATAAATAAAGAAAAGTTGAAAGAAAAATGAAAAATCAACTGAAAAATTAAATTTTCATAATAAATAAAGAAAAATTGAAAGAAAAATTTCGATATTTTTTTCAAAGTCAGAAATAGTTAGAAATATAAAAAAATCAATTGGAAAAAATATATATATGATTTTTAAGTGAAATTCATTTGAAATAGAGACTTCTCAATGAAACTGAGGTGTATGTGAAAAATTTTTTTTCTTGAAAATTTCGAAAATTTTTCTAAGTCCCGCTATAATGCCATTTACTGTTTGTGTGTTTAAAAGGTATATTATGAGAAGTGTGAAAATAAACAATCCCATAGAAAGTCAGAATATATGAGAAAAAAAATCGAAAATTTTTCTAAGTCCCAAAAATGAAAAATCAACTGAAAAATTTAATTCTCATAATAAATAAAGAAAAGTTGAAAGAAAAATGAAAAATCAACTGAAAAATTAAATTTTCATAATAATTAAAGAAAAATTGAAAGAAAAATTTCGATATTTTTTTCAAAGTCAGAAATAGTTAGAAATATAAAAAAATCAATTGGAAAAAATATATATATGATTTTTAAGTGAAATTCATTTGAAATAGAGACTTCTCAATGAAACTGAGGTGTATGTGAAAAATTTTTTTTCTTGAAAATTTCGAAAATTTTTCTAAGTCCCGCTATAATGCCATTTGCTGTTTGTGTGTTTAAAAGGTATATTATGAGAAGTGTGAAAATGAACAATCCCATAGAAAGTCAGAATATACGAGGGGCGTTCAAGATATTCTCGATATCGGGGTGAAGCTGTGGTTGCATATATAAATTGACTTATTTATCAAGTAACACTATTATTTTAGTGCATTCATGTAAAATTTCATATAAATGTGATTATGAATTCGCGTTTTATCTCTAATTAAACAGAATCATAATGGCAACTGAGGCGATGATGGTGAAAATTGAGCATCGCTCTGTAATTAAATTTCTCACTAAGCAAGGAAAAAGTCAAAAAACTATTCATGAAGAGATGGTGGCTGTTTACCAGGGTTCCGCACCTTCATTATCAACTGTGCAAAAGTGGTCAAGTGAGTTCAAGAGAGGCAGAGAGAGCATTGAGGACGACCCCCGCTCCGGCGCCCCGGCTACTGCTTGTACGGGAGAAAGCATCAAAGAAGTCGAAAAACTTGTTCTTGAGGATGCCCGAATAAAGGTGAAAATGATGGCAGAGATCACCAAGCTTTCAATTGGTACCATTCACATCATTCTTCATGACCATCTTAACCTTTCAAAGGTCAGTGCAAGGTGGGTGCCACGAATGCTCACAGCGCCTGAGATAAAAAGTGAGAATCGCATGCTGTAGAGAGCTTTTGGAGATGTGTAGTGAGAACGCGGACGGTGTTATGGATCGAATTGTTACTGGGGACGAAACATGGGTCCACCACTATGACCCTGCAAGCAAACAAGAGTCCATGCAGTGGCATAAAAAAGGAACAGACCCCCCGAAGAAGTTCAAAGTCACTCCGTCTGCCCGAAAGCTCATGGCCACAGTTTTTTGGGACTCAAAGGGAATCTTGCTCATTGAGTACAAAAAAAAAGGTGAAACCATCAACGCCACATCCTACGCTTCCACTTTGCATAATTTGCGGGAGGAAATTAAAAAGAAAAGACGGGGTAAACTCGCAGCGGGTGTGTTGCTTCTTCATGACAACGCTCCTGTTCACACGGCGCGAGTTTCCAAGGCTGCTGCGCGAGATTGTGGTTTCGAAGAAATCCAACACCCACCCTATAGTCCAGACCTTGCCCCTAGTGATTATTTCCTGTTTCCGGATTTGAAAAAATGTCTTCGTGGAAAAAGATTTTCGGATGATGAAGAACTCAAGTCGGTATTTTGCAGAGAAAGAGGAAATTTATTATTTTGAGGGTTTAAAAAAGCTTATCTCAAGATGTAACAAATGCATTGATGTTAGGGGAAATCATATTGAAAAATAAAAACAATTTGAATTGAATTCGCATTTTCCTTCATATCGATACCGAGAATATATTGAACGCCCCTCGTATGAGAAAAAAAATCGAAAATTTTTCTAAGTCCCAAAAATGAAAAATCAACTGAAAAATTTAATTCTCATAATAAATAAAGAAAAGTTGAAAGAAAAATGAAAAATCAACTGAAAAATTAAATTTTCATAATAAATAAAGAAAAATTGAAAGAAAAATTTCGATATTTTTTTCAAAGTCAGAAATAGTTAGAAATATAAAAAAATCAATTGGAAAAAATATATATATGATTTTTAAGTGAAATTCATTAAACATCATTCACACCATTCTCATTATAAATAAAGAAAAGTTGAAAGAAAAATTTCGATATTTTTTTCAAAGTCAGAAATATTTAGAAATATATATGATTTTTAAGTGAAATTCATTTGAAATAGAGACTTCTCAATGAAACTGAGGTGTATGTGAAAAATTTTTTTTCTTGAAAATTTCGAAAATTTTTCTAAGTCCCGCTATAATGCCATTTGCTGTTTGTGTGTTTAAAAGGTATATTATGAGAAGTGTGAAAATGAACAATCCCATAGAAAGTCAGAATATACGAGGGGCGTTCAAGATATTCTCGGTATCGGGGTGAAGCTGTGGTTGCATATATAAATTGACTTATTTATCAAGTAACACTATCATTTTAGTGCATTCATGTAAAATTTCATATAAATGTGATTATTAATTCGCGTTTTATCTCTAGTTAAACAGAATCATAATGGCAACTGAGGCGATGATGGTGAAAATTGAGCATCGCTCTGTAATTAAATTTCTCACTAAGCAAGGAAAAAGTCAAAAAACTATTCATGAAGAGATGGTGGCTGTTTACCAGGGTTCCACACCTTCATTATCAACTGTGCAAAAGTGGTCAAGTGAGTTCAAGAGAGGCAGAGAGAGCATTGAGGGCGACCCCCGCTCCGGCGCCCCGGCTACTGCTTGTACGGGAGAAAGCATCAAAGAAGTCGAAAAACTTGTTCTTGAGGATGCCCGAATAAAGGTGAAAAAGATGGCAAAGATCACCAAGCTTTCAATTGGTACCATTCACATCATTCTTCATGACCATCTTAACCTTTCAAAGGTCAGTGCAAGGTGGGTGCCACGAATGCTCACAGCGCCTCAGATAAAAAGTGAGAATCGCATGCTGTAGAGAGCTTTTGGAGATGTGTAGTGAGAACGCGGACGGTGTTATGGATCGAATTGTTACTGGGGACGAAACATGGGTCCACCACTATGACCCTGAAAGCAAACAAGAGTCCATGCAGTGGCATAAAAAAGGAACATACCCCCCGAAGAAGTTCAAAGTCACTCCGTCTGCCCGAAAGCTCATGGCCACAGTTTTTTGGGACTCAAAGGGAATCTTGATCATTGAGTACAAAAAAAAAGGTGAAACCATCAACGCCACATCCTACGTTTCCACTTTGCATAATTTGCGGGAGGAAATTAAAAAGAAAAGACGGGCTAAACTCGCAGCGGGTGTGTTGCTTCTTCATGACAACGCTCCTGTTCACACGGCGCGAGTTTCCAAGGCTGCTGCGCGAGATTGTGGTTTCGAAGAAATCCAACACCCACCCTATAGTCCAGACCTTGCCCCTAGTGATTATTTCCTGTTTCCGGATTTGAAAAAATGTCTTCGTGGAAAAAGATTTTCGGATGATGAAGAACTCAAGTCGGTATTTTGCAGAGAAAGAGGAAATTTATTATTTTGAGGGTTTAAAAAAGCTTATCTCAAGATGTAACAAATGCATTGATGTTAGGGGAGATCATATTGAAAAATAAAAACAATTTAAATTGAATTCGCATTTTCCTTCATATCGATACCGAGAATATATTGAACGCCCATCGTATGAGAAAAAAAATCGAAAATTTTTCTAAGTCCCAAAAATGAAAAATCAACTGAAAAATTTAATTCTCATAATAAATAAAGAAAAGTTGAAAGAAAAATGAAAAATCAACTGAAAAATTAAATTTTCATAATAAATAAAGAAAAATTGAAAGAAAAATTTCGATATTTTTTTCAAAGTCAGAAATAGTTAGAAATATAAAAAAATCAATTGGAAAAAATATATATATGATTTTTAAGTGAAATTCATTTGAAATAGAGACTTCTCAATGAAACTGAGGTGTATGTGAAAAATTTTTTTTCTTGAAAATTTCGAAAATTTTTCTAAGTCCCGCTATAATGCCATTTACTGTTTGTGTGTTTAAAAGGTTTATGAAGTGTGAAAATAAACAATCCCATAGAAAGTCAGAATATATGAGAAAAAAAATCGAAAATTTTTCTAAGTCCCAAAAATGAAAAATCAACTGAAAAATTTAATTCTCATAATAAATAAAGAAAAGTTGAAAGAAAAATGAAAAATCAACTGAAAAATTAAATTTTCATAATAATTAAAGAAAAATTGAAAGAAAAATTTCGATATTTTTTTCAAAGTCAGAAATAGTTAGAAATATAAAAAAATCAATTGGAAAAAATATATATATGATTTTTAAGTGAAATTCATTTGAAATAGAGACTTCTCAATGAAACTGAGGTGTATGTGAAAAATTTTTTTTCTTGAAAATTTCGAAAATTTTTCTAAGTCCCGCTATAATGCCATTTGCTGTTTGTGTGTTTAAAAGGTATATTATGAGAAGTGTGAAAATGAACAATCCCATAGAAAGTCAGAATATACGAGGGGCGTTCAAGATATTCTCGGTATCGGGGTGAAGCTGTGGTTGCATATATAAATTGACTTATTTATCAAGTAACACTATTATTTTAGTGCATTCATGTAAAATTTCATATAAATGTGATTATGAATTCGCGTTTTATCTCTAATTAAACAGAATCATAATGGCAACTGAGGCGATGATGGTGAAAATTGAGCATCGCTCTGTAATTAAATTTCTCACTAAGCAAGGAAAAAGTCAAAAAACTATTCATGAAGAGATGGTGGCTGTTTACCAGGGTTCCGCACCTTCATTATCAACTGTGCAAAAGTGGTCAAGTGAGTTCAAGAGAGGCAGAGAGAGCATTGAGGGCGACCCCCGCTCCGGCGCCCCGGCTACTGCTTGTACGGGAGAAAGCATCAAAGAAGTCGAAAAACTTGTTCTTGAGGATGCCCGAATAAAGGTGAAAAAGATGGCAAAGATCACCAAGCTTTCAATTGGTACCATTCACATCATTCTTCATGACCATCTTAACCTTTCAAAGGTCAGTGCAAGGTGGGTGCCACGAATGCTCACAGCGCCTCAGATAAAAAGTGAGAATCGCATGCTGTAGAGAGCTTTTGGAGATGTGTAGTGAGAACGCGGACGGTGTTATGGATCGAATTGTTACTGGGGACGAAACATGGGTCCACCACTATGACCCTGAAAGCAAACAAGAGTCCATGCAG
The DNA here is from genome assembly GCA_963966105.1 of Volucella zonaria. NCBI lineage: Eukaryota > Metazoa > Arthropoda > Insecta > Diptera > Syrphidae > Volucella > Volucella zonaria. Next base: position 904,427 of record CAWYQB010000254.1, on the reverse strand, counting down.
TGGCATAAAAAAGGAACAGACCCCCCGAAGAAGTTCAAAGTCACTCCGTCTGCCCGAAAGCTCATGGCCACAGTTTTTTGGGACTCAAAGGGAATCTTGATCATTGAGTACAAAAAAAAAGGTGAAACCATCAACGCCACATCCTACGTTTCCACTTTGCATAATTTGCGGGAGGAAATTAAAAAGAAAAGACGGGGTAAACTCGCAGCGGGTGTGTTGCTTCTTCATGACAACGCTCCTGTTCACACGGCGCGAGTTTCCAAGGCTGCTGCGCGAGATTGTGGTTTCGAAGAAATCCAACACCCACCCTATAGTCCAGACCTTGCCCCTAGTGATTATTTCCTGTTTCCGGATTTGAAAAAATGTCTTCGTGGAAAAAGATTTTCGGATGATGAAGAACTCAAGTCGGTATTTTGCAGAGAAAGAGGAAATTTATTATTTTGAGGGTTTAAAAAAGCTTATCTCAAGATGTAACAAATGCATTGATGTTAGGGGAGATCATATTGAAAAATAAAAACAATTTAAATTGAATTCGCATTTTCCTTCATATCGATACCGAGAATATATTGAACGCCCATCGTATGAGAAAAAAAATCGAAAATTTTTCTAAGTCCCAAAAATGAAAAATCAACTGAAAAATTTAATTCTCATAATAAATAAAGAAAAGTTGAAAGAAAAATGAAAAATCAACTGAAAAATTAAATTTTCATAATAAATAAAGAAAAATTGAAAGAAAAATTTCGATATTTTTTTCAAAGTCAGAAATAGTTAGAAATATAAAAAAATCAATTGGAAAAAATATATATATGATTTTTAAGTGAAATTCATTTGAAATAGAGACTTCTCAATGAAACTGAGGTGTATGTGAAAAATTTTTTTTCTTGAAAATTTCGAAAATTTTTCTAAGTCCCGCTATAATGCCATTTACTGTTTGTGTGTTTAAAAGGTATATTATGAGAAGTGTGAAAATGAACAATCCCATAGAAAGTCAGAATATACGAGGGGCGTTCAAGATATTCTCGGTATCGGGGTGAAGCTGTGGTTGCATATATAAATTGACTTATTTATCAAGTAACACTATTATTTTAGTGCATTCATGTAAAATTTCATATAAATGTGATTATGAATTCGCGTTTTATCTCTAATTAAACAGAATCATAATGGCAACTGAGGCGATGATGGTGAAAATTGAGCATCGCTCTGTAATTAAATTTCTCACTAAGCAAGGAAAAAGTCAAAAAACTATTCATGAAGAGATGGTGGCTGTTTACCAGGGTTCCGCACCTTCATTATCAACTGTGCAAAAGTGGTCAAGTGAGTTCAAGAGAGGCAGAGAGAGCATTGAGGACGACCCCCGCTGCGGCGCCCCGGCTACTGCTTGTACGGGAGAAAGCATCAAAGAAGTCGAAAAACTTGTTCTTGAGGATGCCCGAATAAAGGTGAAAATGATGGCAGAGATCACCAAGCTTTCAATTGGTACCATTCACATCATTCTTCATGACCATCTTAACCTTTCAAAGGTCAGTGCAAGGTGGGTGCCACGAATGCTCACAGCGCCTGAGATAAAAAGTGAGAATCGCATGCTGTAGAGAGCTTTTGGAGATGTGTAGTGAGAACGCGGACGGTGTTATGGATCGAATTGTTACTGGGGACGAAACATGGGTCCACCACTATGACCCTGAAAGCAAACAAGAGTCCATGCAGTGGCATAAAAAAGGAACAGACCCCCCGAAGAAGTTCAAAGTCACTCCGTCTGCCCGAAAGCTCATGGCCACAGTTTTTTGGGACTCAAAGGGAATCTTGCTCATTGAGTACAAAAAAAAAGGTGAAACCATCAACGCCACATCCTACGCTTCCACTTTGCATAATTTGCGGGAGGAAATTAAAAAGAAAAGACGGGGTAAACTCGCAGCGGGTGTGTTGCTTCTTCATGACAACGCTCCTGTTCACACGGCGCGAGTTTCCAAGGCTGCTGCGCGAGATTGTGGTTTCGAAGAAATCCAACACCCACCCTATAGTCCAGACCTTGCCCCTAGTGATTATTTCCTGTTTCCGGATTTGAAAAAATGTCTTCGTGGAAAAAGATTTTCGGATGATGAAGAACTCAAGTCGGTATTTTGCAGAGAAAGAGGAAATTTATTATTTTGAGGGTTTAAAAAAGCTTATCTCAAGATGTAACAAATGCATTGATGTTAGGGGAGATCATATTGAAAAATAAAAACAATTTAAATTGAATTCGCATTTTCCTTCATCTCGATACCGAGAATATATTGAACGCCCATCGTATGAGAAAAAAAATCGATAATTTTTCTAAGTCCCAAAAATGAAAAATCAAATGAAAAATTTAGTTCTCATAATAAATAAAGAAAAGTTGAAAGAAAAATGAAAAATCAACTGAAAAATTAAATTTTCATAATAAATAAAGAAAAATTGAAAGAAAAATTTCGATATTTTTTTCAAAGTCAGAAATAGTTAGAAATATAAAAAAATCAATTGGAAAAAATATATATATGATTTTTAAGTGAAATTCATTTGAAATAGAGACTTCTCAATGAAACTGAGGTGTATGTGAAAAATTTTTTTTCTTGAAAATTTCCGCTATAATGCCATTTGCTGTTTGTGTGTTTAAAAGGTATATTATGAGAAGTGTGAAAATGAACAATCCCATAGAAAGTCAGAATATACGAGGGGCGTTCAAGATATTCTCGGTATCGGGGTGAAGGTGTGGTTGCATATATAAATTGACTTATTTATCAAGTAACACTATTATTTTAGTGCATTCATGTAAAATTTCATATAAACGTGATTATTAATTCGCGTTTTATCTCTAGTTAAACAGAATCATAATGGCAACTGAGGCGATGATGGTGAAAATTGAGCATCGCGCTGTAATTAAATTTCTCACTAAGCAAGGAAAAAGTCAAAAAACTATTCATGAAGAGATGGTGGCTGTTTACCAGGGTTCCGCACCTTCATTATCAACTGTGCAAAAGTGGTCAAGTGAGTTCAAGAGAGGCAGAGAGAGCATTGAGGACGACCCCCGCTCCGGCGCCCCGGCTACTGCTTGTACGGGAGAAAGCATCAAAGAAGTCGAAAAACTTGTTCTTGAGGATGCCCGAATAAAGGTGAAAATGATGGCAGAGATCACCAAGCTTTCAATTGGTACCATTCACATCATTCTTCATGACCATCTTAACCTTTCAAAGGTCAGTGCAAGGTGGGTGCCACGAATGCTCACAGCGCCTCAGATAAAAAGTGAGAATCGCATGCTGTAGAGAGCTTTTGGAGATGTGTAGTGAGAACGCGGACGGTGTTATGGATCGAATTGTTACTGGGGACAAAACATGGGTCCACCACTATGACCCTGAAAGCAAACAAGAGTCCATGCAGTGGCATAAAAAAGGAACAGACCCCCCGAAGAAGTTCAAAGTCACTCCGTCTGCCCGAAAGCTCATGGCCACAGTTTTTTGGGACTCAAAGGGAATCTTGCTCATTGAGTACAAAAAAAAAGGTGAAACCATCAACGCCACATCCTACGCTTCCACTTTGCATAATTTGCGGGAGGAAATTAAAAAGAAAAGACGGGGTAAACTCGCAGCGGGTGTGTTGCTTCTTCATGACAACGCTCCTGTTCACACGGCGCGAGTTTCCAAGGCTGCTGCGCGAGATTGTGGTTTCGAAGAAATCCAACACCCACCCTATAGTCCAGACCTTGCCCCTAGTGATTATTTCCTGTTTCCGGATTTGAAAAAATGTCTTCGTGGAAAAAGATTTTCGGATGATGAAGAACTCAAGTCGGTATTTTGCAGAGAAAGAGGAAATTTATTATTTTGAGGGTTTAAAAAAGCTTATCTCAAGATGTAACAAATGCATTGATGTTAGGGGAGATCATATTGAAAAATAAAAACAATTTAAATTGAATTCGCATTTTCCTTCATATCGATACCGAGAATATATTGAACGCCATCGTATGAGAAAAAAAGTCCCAAAAATGAAAAATCAACTGAAAAATTTAATTCTCATAATAAATAAAGAAAAGTTGAAAGAAAAATGAAAAATCAACTGAAAAATTAAATTTTCATAATAATTAAAGAAAAATTGAAAGAAAAATTTCGATATTTTTTTCAAAGTCAGAAATAGTTAGAAATATAAAAAAATCAATTGGAAAAAATATATATATGATTTTTAAGTGAAATTCATTTGAAATAGAGACTTCTCAATGAAACTGAGGTGTATGTGAAAAATTTTTTTTCTTGAAAATTTCGAAAATTTTTCTAAGTCCCGCTATAATGCCATTTGCTGTTTGTGTGTTTAAAAGGTATATTATGAGAAGTGTGAAAATGAACAATCCCATAGAAAGTCAGAATATACGAGGGGCGTTCAAGATATTCTCGGTATCGGGGTGAAGCTGTGGTTGCATATATAAATTGACTTATTTATCAAGTAACACTATTATTTTAGTGCATTCATGTAAAATTTCATATAAATGTGATTATGAATTCGCGTTTTATCTCTAATTAAACAGAATCATAATGGCAACTGAGGCGATGATGGTGAAAATTGAGCATCGCTCTGTAATTAAATTTCTCACTAAGCAAGGAAAAAGTCAAAAAACTATTCATGAAGAGATGGTGGCTGTTTACCAGGGTTCCGCACCTTCATTATCAACTGTGCAAAAGTGGTCAAGTGAGTTCAAGAGAGGCAGAGAGAGCATTGAGGACGACCCCCGCTCCGGCGCCCCGGCTACTGCTTGTACGGGAGAAAGCATCAAAGAAGTCGAAAAACTTGTTCTTGAGGATGCCCGAATAAAGGTGAAAATGATGGCAGAGATCACCAAGCTTTCAATTGGTACCATTCACATCATTCTTCATGACCATCTTAACCTTTCAAAGGTCAGTGCAAGGTGGGTGCCACGAATGCTCACAGCGCCTGAGATAAAAAGTGAGAATCGCATGCTGTAGAGAGCTTTTGGAGATGTGTAGTGAGAACGCGGACGGTGTTATGGATCGAATTGTTACTGGGGACGAAACATGGGTCCACCACTATGACCCTGAAAGCAAACAAGAGTCCATGCAGTGGCATAAAAAAGGAACAGACCCCCCGAAGAAGTTCAAAGTCACTCCGTCTGCCCGAAAGCTCATGGCCACAGTTTTTTGGGACTCAAAGGGAATCTTGCTCATTGAGTACAAAAAAAAAGGTGAAACCATCAACGCCACATCCTACGCTTCCACTTTGCATAATTTGCGGGAGGAAATTAAAAAGAAAAGACGGGGTAAACTCGCAGCGGGTGTGTTGCTTCTTCATGACTACGCTCCTGTTCACACGGCGCGAGTTTCCAAGGCTGCTGCGCGAGATTGTGGTTTCGAAGAAATCCAACACCCACCCTATAGTCCAGACCTTGCCCCTAGTGATTATTTCCTGTTTCCGGATTTGAAAAAATGTCTTCGTGGAAAAAGATTTTCGGATGATGAAGAACTCAAGTCGGTATTTTGCAGAGAAAGAGGAAATTTATTATTTTGAGGGTTTAAAAAAGCTTATCTCAAGATGTAACAAATGCATTGATGTTAGGGGAGATCATATTGAAAAATAAAAACAATTTAAATTGAATTCGCATTTTCCTTCATATCGATACCGAGAATATATTGAACGCCATCGTATGAGAAAAAAAGTCCCAAAAATGAAAAATCAACTGAAAAATTTAATTCTCATAATAAATAAAGAAAAGTTGAAAGAAAAATGAAAAATCAACTGAAAAATTAAATTTTCATAATAAATAAAGAAAAATTGAAAGAAAAATTTCGATATTTTTTTCAAAGTCAGAAATAGTTAGAAATATAAAAAAATCAATTGGAAAAAATATATATATGATTTTTAAGTGAAATTCATTTGAAATAGAGACTTCTCAATGAAACTGAGGTGTATGTGAAAAATTTTTTTTCTTGAAAATTTCGAAAATTTTTCTAAGTCCCGCTATAATGCCATTTACTGTTTGTGTGTTTAAAAGGTATATTATGAGAAGTGTGAAAATAAACAATCCCATAGAAAGTCAGAATATATGAGAAAAAAAATCGAAAATTTTTCTAAGTCCCAAAAATGAAAAATCAACTGAAAAATTTAATTCTCATAATAAATAAAGAAAAGTTGAAAGAAAAATGAAAAATCAACTGAAAAATTAAATTTTCATAATAATTAAAGAAAAATTGAAAGAAAAATTTCGATATTTTTTTCAAAGTCAGAAATAGTTAGAAATATAAAAAAATCAATTGGAAAAAATATATATATGATTTTTAAGTGAAATTCATTTGAAATAGAGACTTCTCAATGAAACTGAGGTGTATGTGAAAAATTTTTTTTCTTGAAAATTTCGAAAATTTTTCTAAGTCCCGCTATAATGCCATTTGCTGTTTGTGTGTTTAAAAGGTATATTATGAGAAGTGTGAAAATGAACAATCCCATAGAAAGTCAGAATATACGAGGGGCGTTCAAGATATTCTCGGTATCGGGGTGAAGCTGTGGTTGCATATATAAATTGACTTATTTATCAAGTAACACTATTATTTTAGTGCATTCATGTAAAATTTCATATAAATGTGATTATGAATTCGCGTTTTATCTCTAATTAAACAGAATCATAATGGCAACTGAGGCGATGATGGTGAAAATTGAGCATCGCTCTGTAATTAAATTTCTCACTAAGCAAGGAAAAAGTCAAAAAACTATTCATGAAGAGATGGTGGCTGTTTACCAGAGTTCCGCACCTTCATTATCAACTGTGCAAAAGTGGTCAAGTGAGTTCAAGAGAGGCAGAGAGAGCATTGAGGACGACCCCCGCTCCGGCGCCCCGGCTACTGCTTGTACGGGAGAAAGCATCAAAGAAGTCGAAAAACTTGTTCTTGAGGATGCCCGAATAAAGGTGAAAATGATGGCAGAGATCACCAAGCTTTCAATTGGTACCATTCACATCATTCTTCATGACCATCTTAACCTTTCAAAGGTCAGTGCAAGGTGGGTGCCACGAATGCTCACAGCGCCTGAGATAAAAAGTGAGAATCGCATGCTGTAGAGAGCTTTTGGAGATGTGTAGTGAGAACGCGGACGGTGTTATGGATCGAATTGTTACTGGGGACGAAACATGGGTCCACCACTATGACCCTGAAAGCAAACAAGAGTCCATGCAGTGGCATAAAAAAGGAACAGACCCCCCGAAGAAGTTCAAAGTCACTCCGTCTGCCCGAAAGCTCATGGCCACAGTTTTTTGGGACTCAAAGGGAATCTTGCTCATTGAGTATAAAAAAAAAGGTGAAACCATCAACGCCACATCCTACGCTTCCACTTTGCATAATTTGCGGGAGGAAATTAAAAAGAAAAGACGGGGTAAACTCGCAGCGGGTGTGTTGCTTCTTCATGACAACGCTCCTGTTCACACGGCGCGAGTTTCCAAGGCTGCTGCGCGAGATTGTGGTTTCGAAGAAATCCAACACCCACCCTATAGTCCAGACCTTGCCCCTAGTGATTATTTCCTGTTTCCGGATTTGAAAAAATGTCTTCGTGGAAAAAGATTTTCGGATGATGAAGAACTCAAGTCGGTATTTTGCAGAGAAAGAGGAAATTTATTATTTTGAGGGTTTAAAAAAGCTTATCTCAAGATGTAACAAATGCATTGATGTTAGGGGAGATCATATTGAAAAATAAAAACAATTTAAATTGAATTCGCATTTTCCTTCATATCGATACCGAGAATATATTGAACGCCCATCGTATGAGAAAAAAAATCGAAAATTTTTCTAAGTCCCAAAAATGAAAAATCAACTGAAAAATTTAATTCTCATAATAAATAAAGAAAAGTTGAAAGAAAAATGAAAAATCAACTGAAAAATTAAATTTTCATAATAAATAAAGAAAAATTGAAAGAAAAATTTCGATATTTTTTTCAAAGTCAGAAATAGTTAGAAATATAAAAAAATCAATTGGAAAAAATATATATATGATTTTTAAGTGAAATTCATTTGAAATAGAGACTTCTCAATGAAACTGAGGTGTATGTGAAAAATTTTTTTTCTTGAAAATTTCCGCTATAATGCCATTTGCTGTTTGTGTGTTTAAAAGGTATATTATGAGAAGTGTGAAAATGAACAATCCCATAGAAAGTCAGAATATACGAGGGGCGTTCAAGATATTCTCGGTATCGGGGTGAAGGTGTGGTTGCATATATAAATTGACTTATTTATCAAGTAACACTATTATTTTAGTGCATTCATGTAAAATTTCATATAAACGTGATTATTAATTCGCGTTTTATCTCTAGTTAAACAGAATCATAATGGCAACTGAGGCGATGATGGTGAAAATTGAGCATCGCGCTGTAATTAAATTTCTCACTAAGCAAGGAAAAAGTCAAAAAACTATTCATGAAGAGATGGTGGCTGTTTACCAGGGTTCCGCACCTTCATTATCAACTGTGCAAAAGTGGTCAAGTGAGTTCAAGAGAGGCAGAGAGAGCATTGAGGACGACCCCCGCTCCGGCGCCCCGGCTACTGCTTGTACGGGAGAAAGCATCAAAGAAGTCGAAAAACTTGTTCTTGAGGATGCCCGAATAAAGGTGAAAATGATGGCAGAGATCACCAAGCTTTCAATTGGTACCATTCACATCATTCTTCATGACCATCTTAACCTTTCAAAGGTCAGTGCAAGGTGGGTGCCACGAATGCTCACAGCGCCTCAGATAAAAAGTGAGAATCGCATGCTGTAGAGAGCTTTTGGAGATGTGTAGTGAGAACGCGGACGGTGTTATGGATCGAATTGTTACTGGGGACAAAACATGGGTCCACCACTATGACCCTGAAAGCAAACAAGAGTCCATGCAGTGGCATAAAAAAGGAACAGACCCCCCGAAGAAGTTCAAAGTCACTCCGTCTGCCCGAAAGCTCATGGCCACAGTTTTTTGGGACTCAAAGGGAATCTTGCTCATTGAGTACAAAAAAAAAGGTGAAACCATCAACGCCACATCCTACGCTTCCACTTTGCATAATTTGCGGGAGGAAATTAAAAAGAAAAGACGGGGTAAACTCGCAGCGGGTGTGTTGCTTCTTCATGACAACGCTCCTGTTCACACGGCGCGAGTTTCCAAGGCTGCTGCGCGAGATTGTGGTTTCGAAGAAATCCAACACCCACCCTATAGTCCAGACCTTGCCCCTAGTGATTATTTCCTGTTTCCGGATTTGAAAAAATGTCTTCGTGGAAAAAGATTTTCGGATGATGAAGAACTCAAGTCGGTATTTTGCAGAGAAAGAGTAAATTTATTATTTTGAGGGTTTAAAAAAGCTTATCTCAAGATGTAACAAATGCATTGATGTTAGGGGAGATCATATTGAAAAATAAAAACAATTTAAATTGAATTCGCATTTTCCTTCATATCGATACCGAGAATATATTGAACGCCCATCGTATGAGAAAAAAAATCGAAAATTTTTCTAAGTCCCAAAAATGAAAAATCAACTGAAAAATTTAATTCTCATAATAAATAAAGAAAAGTTGAAAGAAAAATGAAAAATCAACTGAAAAATTAAATTTTCATAATAAATAAAGAAAAATTGAAAGAAAAATTTCGATATTTTTTTCAAAGTCAGAAATAGTTAGAAATATAAAAAAATCAATTGGAAAAAATATATATATGATTTTTAAGTGAAATTCATTTGAAATAGAGACTTCTCAATGAAACTGAGGTGTATGTGAAAAATTTTTTTTCTTGAAAATTTCCGCTATAATGCCATTTGCTGTTTGTGTGTTTAAAAGGTATATTATGAGAAGTGTGAAAATGAACAATCCCATAGAAAGTCAGAATATACGAGGGGCGTTCAAGATATTCTCGGTATCGGGGTGAAGGTGTGGTTGCATATATAAATTGACTTATTTATCAAGTAACACTATTATTTTAGTGCATTCATGTAAGATTTCATATAAATGTGATTATTAATTCGCGTTTTATCTCTAGTTAAACAGAATCATAATGGCAACTGAGGCGATGATGGTGAAAATTGAGCATCGCGCTGTAATTAAATTTCTCACTAAGCAAGGAAAAAGTCAAAAAACTATTCATGAAGAGATGGTGGCTGTTTACCAGGGTTCCGCACCTTCATTATCAACTGTGCAAAAGTGGTCAAGTGAGTTCAAGAGAGGCAGAGAGAGCATTGAGGACGACCCCCGCTCCGGCGCCCCGGCTACTGCTTGTACGGGAGAAAGCATCAAAGAAGTCGAAAAACTTGTTCTTGAGGATGCCCGAATAAAGGTGAAAATGATGGCAGAGATCACCAAGCTTTCAATTGGTACCATTCACATCATTCTTCATGACCATCTTAACCTTTCAAAGGTCAGTGCAAGGTGGGTGCCACGAATGCTCACAGCGCCTCAGATAAAAAGTGAGAATCGCATGCTGTAGAGAGCTTTTGGAGATGTGTAGTGAGAACGCGGACGGTGTTATGGATCGAATTGTTACTGGGGACAAAACATGGGTCCACCACTATGACCCTGAAAGCAAACAAGAGTCCATGCAGTGGCATAAAAAAGGAACAGACCCCCCGAAGAAGTTCAAAGTCACTCCGTCTGCCCGAAAGCTCATGGCCACAGTTTTTTGGGACTCAAAGGGAATCTTGCTCATTGAGTACAAAAAAAAAGGTGAAACCATCAACGCCACATCCTACGCTTCCACTTTGCATAATTTGCGGGAGGAAATTAAAAAGAAAAGACGGGGTAAACTCGCAGCGGGTGTGTTGCTTCTTCATGACAACGCTCCTGTTCACACGGCGCGAGTTTCCAAGGCTGCTGCGCGAGATTGTGGTTTCGAAGAAATCCAACACCCACCCTATAGTCCAGACCTTGCCCCTAGTGATTATTTCCTGTTTCCGGATTTGAAAAAATGTCTTCGTGGAAAAAGATTTTCGGATGATGAAGAACTCAAGTCGGTATTTTGCAGAGAAAGAGGAAATTTATTATTTTGAGGGTTTAAAAAAGCTTATCTCAAGATGTAACAAATGCATTGATGTTAGGGGAGATCATATTGAAAAATAAAAACAATTTAAATTGAATTCGCATTTTCCTTCATATCGATACCGAGAATATATTGAACGCCATCGTATGAGAAAAAAAGTCCCAAAAATGAAAAATCAACTGAAAAATTTAATTCTCATAATAAATAAAGAAAAGTTGAAAGAAAAATGAAAAATCAACTGAAAAATTAAATTTTCATAATAAATAAAGAAAAATTGAAAGAAAAATTTCGATATTTTTTTCAAAGTCAGAAATAGTTAGAAATATAAAAAAATCAATTGGAAAAAATATATATATGATTTTTAAGTGAAATTCATTTGAAATAGAGACTTCTCAATGAAACTGAGGTGTATGTGAAAAATTTTTTTTCTTGAAAATTTCGAAAATTTTTCTAAGTCCCGCTATAATGCCATTTACTGTTTGTGTGTTTAAAAGGTATATTATGAGAAGTGTGAAAATAAACAATCCCATAGAAAGTCAGAATATATGAGAAAAAAAATCGAAAATTTTTCTAAGTCCCAAAAATGAAAAATCAACTGAAAAATTTAATTCTCATAATAAATAAAGAAAAGTTGAAAGAAAAATGAAAAATCAACTGAAAAATTAAATTTTCATAATAATTAAAGAAAAATTGAAAGAAAAATTTCGATATTTTTTTCAAAGTCAGAAATAGTTAGAAATATAAAAAAATCAATTGGAAAAAATATATATATGATTTTTAAGTGAAATTCATTTGAAATAGAGACTTCTCAATGAAACTGAGGTGTATGTGAAAAATTTTTTTTCTTGAAAATTTCGAAAATTTTTCTAAGTCCCGCTATAATGCCATTTGCTGTTTGTGTGTTTAAAAGGTATATTATGAGAAGTGTGAAAATGAACAATCCCATAGAAAGTCAGAATATACGAGGGGCGTTCAAGATATTCTCGGTATCGGGGTGAAGCTGTGGTTGCATATATAAATTGACTTATTTATCAAGTAACACTATTATTTTAGTGCATTCATGTAAAATTTCATATAAATGTGATTATGAATTCGCGTTTTATCTCTAATTAAACAGAATCATAATGGCAACTGAGGCGATGATGGTGAAAATTGAGCATCGCTCTGTAATTAAATTTCTCACTAAGCAAGGAAAAAGTCAAAAAACTATTCATGAAGAGATGGTGGCTGTTTACCAGGGTTCCGCACCTTCATTATCAACTGTGCAAAAGTGGTCAAGTGAGTTCAAGAGAGGCAGAGAGAGCATTGAGGACGACCCCCGCTGCGGCGCCCCGGCTACTGCTTGTACGGGAGAAAGCATCAAAGAAGTCGAAAAACTTGTTCTTGAGGATGCCCGAATAAAGGTGAAAATGATGGCAGAGATCACCAAGCTTTCAATTGGTACCATTCACATCATTCTTCATGACCATCTTAACCTTTCAAAGGTCAGTGCAAGGTGGGTGCCACGAATGCTCACAGCGCCTGAGATAAAAAGTGAGAATCGCATGCTGTAGAGAGCTTTTGGAGATGTGTAGTGAGAACGCGGACGGTGTTATGGATCGAATTGTTACTGGGGACGAAACATGGGTCCACCACTATGACCCTGAAAGCAAACAAGAGTCCATGCAGTGGCATAAAAAAGGAACAGACCCCCCGAAGAAGTTCAAAGTCACTCCGTCTGCCCGAAAGCTCATGGCCACAGTTTTTTGGGACTCAAAGGGAATCTTGCTCATTGAGTACAAAAAAAAAGGTGAAACCATCAACGCCACATCCTACGCTTCCACTTTGCATAATTTGCGGGAGGAAATTAAAAAGAAAAGACGGGGTAAACTCGCAGCGGGTGTGTTGCTTCTTCATGACAACGCTCCTGTTCACACGGCGCGAGTTTCCAAGGCTGCTGCGCGAGATTGTGGTTTCGAAGAAATCCAACACCCACCCTATAGTCCAGACCTTGCCCCTAGTGATTATTTCCTGTTTCCGGATTTGAAAAAATGTCTTCGTGGAAAAAGATTTTCGGATGATGAAGAACTCAAGTCGGTATTTTGCAGAGAAAGAGGAAATTTATTATTTTGAGGGTTTAAAAAAGCTTATCTCAAGATGTAACAAATGCATTGATGTTAGGGGAGATCATATTGAAAAATAAAAACAATTTAAATTGAATTCGCATTTTCCTTCATCTCGATACCGAGAATATATTGAACGCCCATCGTATGAGAAAAAAAATCGAAAATTTTTCTAAGTCCCAAAAATGAAAAATCAAATGAAAAATTTAGTTCTCATAATAAATAAAGAAAAGTTGAAAGAAAAATGAAAAATCAACTGAAAAATTAAATTTTCATAATAAATAAAGAAAAATTGAAAGAAAAATTTCGATATTTTTTTCAAAGTCAGAAATAGTTAGAAATATAAAAAAATCAATTGGAAAAAATATATATATGATTTTTAAGTGAAATTCATTTGAAATAGAGACTTCTCAATGAAACTGAGGTGTATGTGAAAAATTTTTTTTCTTGAAAATTTCCGCTATAATGCCATTTGCTGTTTGTGTGTTTAAAAGGTATATTATGAGAAGTGTGAAAATGAACAATCCCATAGAAAGTCAGAATATACGAGGGGCGTTCAAGATATTCTCGGTATCGGGGTGAAGGTGTGGTTGCATATATAAATTGACTTATTTATCAAGTAACACTATTATTTTAGTGCATTCATGTAAAATTTCATATAAACGTGATTATTAATTCGCGTTTTATCTCTAGTTAAACAGAATCATAATGGCAACTGAGGCGATGATGGTGAAAATTGAGCATCGCGCTGTAATTAAATTTCTCACTAAGCAAGGAAAAAGTCAAAAAACTATTCATGAAGAGATGGTGGCTGTTTACCAGGGTTCCGCACCTTCATTATCAACTGTGCAAAAGTGGTCAAGTGAGTTCAAGAGAGGCAGAGAGAGCATTGAGGACGACCCCCGCTCCGGCGCCCCGGCTACTGCTTGTACGGGAGAAAGCATCAAAGAAGTCGAAAAACTTGTTCTTGAGGATGCCCGAATAAAGGTGAAAATGATGGCAGAGATCACCAAGCTTTCAATTGGTACCATTCACATCATTCTTCATGACCATCTTAACCTTTCAAAGGTCAGTGCAAGGTGGGTGCCACGAATGCTCACAGCGCCTCAGATAAAAAGTGAGAATCGCATGCTGTAGAGAGCTTTTGGAGATGTGTAGTGAGAACGCGGACGGTGTTATGGATCGAATTGTTACTGGGGACAAAACATGGGTCCACCACTATGACCCTGAAAGCAAACAAGAGTCCATGCAGTGGCATAAAAAAGGAACAGACCCCCCGAAGAAGTTCAAAGTCACTCCGTCTGCCCGAAAGCTCATGGCCACAGTTTTTTGGGACTCAAAGGGAATCTTGCTCATTGAGTACAAAAAAAAAGGTGAAACCATCAACGCCACATCCTACGCTTCCACTTTGCATAATTTGCGGGAGGAAATTAAAAAGAAAAGACGGGGTAAACTCGCAGCGGGTGTGTTGCTTCTTCATGACAACGCTCCTGTTCACACGGCGCGAGTTTCCAAGGCTGCTGCGCGAGATTGTGGTTTCGAAGAAATCCAACACCCACCCTATAGTCCAGACCTTGCCCCTAGTGATTATTTCCTGTTTCCGGATTTGAAAAAATGTCTTCGTGGAAAAAGATTTTCGGATGATGAAGAACTCAAGTCGGTATTTTGCAGAGAAAGAGGAAATTTATTATTTTGAGGGTTTAAAAAAGCTTATCTCAAGATGTAACAAATGCATTGATGTTAGGGGAGATCATATTGAAAAATAAAAACAATTTAAATTGAATTCGCATTTTCCTTCATATCGATACCGAGAATATATTGAACGCCATCGTATGAGAAAAAAAATCGAAAATTTTTCTAAGTCCCAAAAATGAATAATCAAATGAAAAATTTAATTCTCATAATAAATAAAGAAAAATTGAAAGAAAAATGAAAAATCAACTGAAAAATTAAATTTTCATAATAAATAAAGAAAAATTGAAAGAAAAATTTCGATATTTTTTTCGAAGTCAGAAATAGTTAGAAATATAAAAAAATCAATTGGAAAAAATATATATATGATTTTTAAGTGAAATTCATTTGAAATAGAGACTTCTCAATGAAACTGAGGTGTATGTGAAAAATTTTTTTTCTTGAAAATTTCGAAAATTTTTCTAAGTCCCGCTATAATGCCATTTGCTGTTTGTGTGTTTAAAAGGTATATTATGAGAAGTGTGAAAATGAACAATCCCATAGAAAGTCAGAATATACGAGGGGCGTTGAAGATATTCTCGGTATCGGGGTGAAGCTGTGGTTGCATATATAAATTGACTTATTTATCAAGTAACACTATTATTTTAGTGCATTCATGTAAAATTTCATATAAATGTGATTATTAATTCGCGTTTTATCTCTAGTTAAACAGAATCATATTGGCAACTGAGGCGATGATGGTGAAAATTGAGCATCGCGCTGTAATTAAATTTCTCACTAAGCAAGGAAAAAGTCAAAAAACTATTCATGAAGAGATGGTGGCTGTTTACCAGGGTTCCGCACCTTCATTATCAACTGTGCAAAAGTGGTCAAGTGAGTTCAAGAGAGGCAGAGAGGGCATTGAGGACGACCCCCGCTCCGGCGCTCCAGCTACTGCTTGTACGGGAGAAAGCATCAAAGAAGTCGAAAAACTTGTTCTTGAGGATGCCCGAATAAAGGTGAAAATGATGGCAGAGATCACCAAGCTTTCAATTGGTACCATTCACACCATTCTTCATGACCATCTTAACCTTTCAAAGGTCAGTGCAAGGTGGGTGCCACGAATGCTCACAGCGCCTCAGATAAAAAGTGAGAATCGCATGCTGTAGAGAACTTTTGGAGATGTGTAGTGAGAACGCGGACGATGTTATGGATCGAATTGTTACTGGGGACGAAACATGGGTCCACCACTATGACCCTGAAAGCAAACAAGAGTCCATGCAGTGGCATAAAAAAGGAACAGACCCCCCGAAGAAGTTCAAAGTCACTCCGTCTGCCCGAAAGCTCATGGCCACAGTTTTTTGGGACTCAAAGGGAATCTTGCTCATTGAGTACAAAAAAAAAGGTGAAACCATCAACGCCACATCCTACGCTTCCACTTTGCATAATTTGCGGGAGGAAATTAAAAAGAAAAGACGGGGTAAACTCGCAGCGGGTGTGTTGCTTCTTCATGACAACGCTCCTGTTCACACGGCGCGAGTTTCCAAGGCTGCTGCGCGAGATTGTGGTTTCGAAGAAATCCAACACCCACCCTATAGTCCAGACCTTGCCCCTAGTGATTATTTCCTGTTTCCGGATTTGAAAAAATGTCTTCGTGGAAAAAGATTTTCGGATGATGAAGAACTCAAGTCAGTATTTTGCAGAGAAAGAGGAAATTTATTATTTTGAGGGTTTAAAAAAGCTTATCTCAAGATGTAACAAATGCATTGATGTTAGGGGAGATCATATTGAAAAATAAAAACAATTTAAATTGAATTCGCATTTTCCTTCATATCGATACCGAGAATATATTGAACGCCCCTCGTATGAGAAAAAAAATCGAAAATTTTTCTAAGCCCCAAAAATGAAAAATCAAATGAAAAATTTAATTCTCATAATAAATAAAGAAAAGTTGAAAGAAAAATGAAAAATCAACTGAAAAATTAAATTTTCATAATAAATAAAGAAAAATTGAAAGAAAAATTTCGATATTTTTTTCAAAGTCAGAAATAGTTAGAAATATAAAAAAATCAATTGGAAAAAATATATATATGATTTTTAAGTGAAATTCATTTGAAATAGAGACTTCTCAATGAAACTGAGGTGTATGTGAAAAATTTTTTTTCTTGAAAATTTCGAAAATTTTTCTAAGTCCCGCTATAATGCCATTTGCTGTTTGTGTGTTTAAAAGGTATATTATGAGAAGTGTGAAAATGAACAATCCCATAGAAAGTCAGAATATACGAGGGGCGTTCAAGATATTCTCGGTATCGGGGTGAAGCTGTGGTTGCATATATAAATTGACTTATTTATCAAGTAACACTATTATTTTAGTGTATTCATGTAAAATTTCATATAAATGTGATTATTAATTCGCGTTTTATCTCTAGTTAAACAGAATCATATTGGCAACTGAGGCGATGATGGTGAAAATTGAGCATCGCGCTGTAATTAAATTTCTCACTAAGCAAGGAAAAAGTCAAAAAACTATTCATGAAGAGATGGTGGCTGTTTACCAGGGTTCCGCACCTTCATTATCAACTGTGCAAAAGTGGTCAAGTGAGTTCAAGAGAGGCAGAGAGGGCATTGAGGACGACCCCCGCTCCGGCGCCCCAGCTACTGCTTGTACGGGAGAAAGCATCAAAGAAGTCGAAAAACTTGTTCTTGAGGATGCCCGAATAAAGGTGAAAATGATGGCAGAGATCACCAAGCTTTCAATTGGTACCATTCACACCATTCTTCATGACCATCTTAACCTTTCAAAGGTCAGTGCAAGGTGGGTGCCACGAATGCTCACAGCGCCTCAGATAAAAAGTGAGAATCGCATGCTGTAGAGAACTTTTGGAGATGTGTAGTGAGAACGCGGACGATGTTATGGATCGAATTGTTACTGGGGACGAAACATGGGTCCACCACTATGACCCTGAAAGCAAACAAGAGTCCATGCAGTGGCATAAAAAAGGAACAGACCCCCCGAAGAAGTTCAAAGTCACTCCGTCTGCCCGAAAGCTCATGGCCACAGTTTTTTGGGACTCAAAGGGAATCTTGCTCATTGAGTACAAAAAAAAAGGTGAAACCATCAACGCCACATCCTACGCTTCCACTTTGCATAATTTGCGGGAGGAAATTAAAAAGAAAAGACGGGGTAAACTCGCAGCGGGTGTGTTGCTTCTTCATGACAACGCTCCTGTTCACACGGCGCGAGTTTCCAAGGCTGCTGCGCGAGATTGTGGTTTCGAAGAAATCCAACACCCACCCTATAGTCCAGACCTTGCCCCTAGTGATTATTTCCTGTTTCCGGATTTGAAAAAATGTCTTCGTGGAAAAAGATTTTCGGATGATGAAGAACTCAAGTCGGTATTTTGCAGAGAAAGAGGAAATTTATTATTTTGAGGGTTTAAAAAAGCTTATCTCAAGATGTAACAAATGCATTGATGTTAGGGGAGATCATATTGAAAAATAAAAACAATTTAAATTGAATTCGCATTTTCCTTCATATCGATACCGAGAATATATTGAACGCCCCTCGTATGAGAAAAAAAATCGAAAATTTTTCTAAGCCCCAAAAATGAAAAATCAAATGAAAAATTTAATTCTCATAATAAATAAAGAAAAGTTGAAAGAAAAATGAAAAATCAACTGAAAAATTAAATTTTCATAATAAATAAAGAAAAATTGAAAGAAAAATTTCGATATTTTTTTCAAAGTCAGAAATAGTTAGAAATATAAAAAAATCAATTGGAAAAAATATATATATGATTTTTAAGTGAAATTCATTTGAAATAAAGACTTCTCAATGAAACTGAGGTGTATGTGAAAAATTTTTTTTCTTGAAAATTTCGAAAATTTTTCTAAGTCCCGCTATAATGCCATTTGCTGTTTGTGTGTTTAAAAGGTATATTATGAGAAGTGTGAAAATGAACAATCCCATAGAAAGTCAGAATATACGAGGGGCGTTCAAGATATTCTCGGTATCGGGGTGAAGCTGTGGTTGCATATATAAATTGACTTATTTATCAAGTAACACTATCATTTTAGTGCATTCATGTAAAATTTCATATAAATGTGATTATTAATTCGCGTTTTATCTCTAGTTAAAAAGAATCATAATGGCAACTGAGGAGATGATGGTGAAAATTGATCATCGCGCTGTAATTAAATTTCTCACTAAGCAAGGAAAAAGTCAAAAAACTATTCATGAAGAGATGGTGGCTGTTTACCAGGGTTCCGCACCTTCATTATCAACTGTGCAAAAGTGGTCAAGTGAGTTCATGAGAGGCAGAGAGAGCATTGAGGACGACCCCCGCTCCGGCGCCCCGGCTACTGCTTGTACGGGAGAAAGCATCAAAGAAGTCGAAAAACTTGTTCTTGAGGATGCCCGAATAAAGGTGAAAATGATGGCAGAGATCACCAAGCTTTCAATTGGTACCATTCACACCATTCTTCATGACCATCTTAACCTTTCAAAGGTCAGTGCAAGGTGGGTGCCACGAATGCTCACAGCGCCTCAGATAAAAAGTGAGAATCGCATGCTGTAGAGCGCTTTTGGAGATGTGTAGTGAGAACGCGGACGGTGTTATGGATCGAATTGTTACTGGGGACGAAACATGGGTCCACCACTATGACCCTGAAAGCAAACAAGAGTCCATGCAGTGGCATAAAAAAGGAACAGACCCCCCGAAGAAGCTCAAAGTCACTCCGTCTGCCCGAAAGCTCATGGCCACAGTTTTTTGGGACTCAAAGGGAATCTTGCTCATTGAGTACAAAAAAAAAGGTGAAACCATCAACGCCACATCCTACGCTTCCACTTTGCATAATTTGCGGGAGGAAATTAAAAAGAAAAGACGGGGTAAACTCGCAGCGGGTGTGTTGCTTCTTCATGACAACGCTCCTGTTCAAACGGCGCGAGTTTCCAAGGCTGCTGCGCGAGATTGTGGTTTCGAAGAAATCCAACACCCACCCTATAGTCTAGACCTTGCCGCTAGTGATTATTTCCTGTTTCCGGATTTGAAAAAATGTCTTCGTGGAAAAAGATTTTCGGATGATGAAGAACTCAAGTCGGTATTTTGCAGAGAAAGAGGAAATTTATTATTTTGAGGGTTTAAAAAAGCTTATCTCAAGATGTAACAAATGCATTGATGTTAGGGGAGATCATATTGAAAAATAAAAACAATTTAAATTGAATTCGCATTTTCCTTCATATCGATACCGAGAATATATTGAACGCCCCTCGTATGAGAAAAAAAATCGAAAATTTTTCTAAGTCCCAAAAATGAAAAATCAAATGAAAAATTTAATTCTCATAATAAATAAAGAAAAGTTGAAAGAAAAATGAAAAATCAACTGAAAAACTAAATTTTCATAATAAATAAAGAAAAATTGAAAGAAAAATTTCGATATTTTTTTCAAAGTCAGAAATAGTTAGAAATATAAAAAAATCAATTGGAAAAAATATATATATGATTTTTAAGTGAAATTCATTTGAAATAGAGACTTCTCAATGAAACTGAGGTGTATGTCCCGCTATAATGCCATTTGCTGTTTGTGTGTTTAAAAGGTATATTATGAGAAGTGTGAAAATGAACAATCCCATAGAAAGTCAGAATATACGAAGGGCGTTCAAGATATTCTCGGTATCGGGGTGAAGCTGTGGTTGCATATATAAATTGACTTATTTATCAAGTAACACTATCATTTTAGTGCATACATGTAAAATTTCATATAGATGTTATTATTAATTCGCGTTTTATCTCTAGTTAAAAAGAATCATAATGGCAACTGAGGAGATGATGGTGAAAATTGATCATCGCGCTGTAATTAAATTTCTCACTAAGCAAGGAAAAAGTCAAAAAACTATTCATGAAGAGATGGTGGCTGTTTACCAGGGTTCCGCACCTTCATTATCAACTGTGCAAAAGTGGTCAAGTGAGTTCAAAAGAGGCAGAGAGAGCATTGAGGACGACCCCCGCTCCGGCGCCCCGGCTACTGCTTGTACGGGAGAAAGCATCAAAGAAGTCGAAAAACTTGTTCTTGAGGATGCCCGAATAAAGGTGAAAATGATGGCAGAGATCACCATGCTTTCAATTGGTACCATTCACACCATTCTTCATGACCATCTTAACCTTTCAAAGGTCAGTGCAAGGTGGGTGCCACGAATGCTCACAGCGCCTCAGATAAAAAGTGAGAATCGCATGCTGTAGAGAGCTTTTGGAGATGTGTAGTGAGAACGCGGACGGTGTTATGGATCGAATTGTTACTGGGGACGAAACATGGGTCCACCACTATGACCCTGAAAGCAAACAAGAGTCCATGCAGTGGCATAAAAAAGGAACAGACCCCCCGAAGAAGTTCAAAGTCACTCCGTCTGCCCGAAAGCTCATGGCCACAGTTTTTTGGGACTCAAAGGGAATCTTGCTCATTGAGTACAAAAAAAAAGGTGAAACCATCAACGCCACATCCTACGCTTCCACTTTGCATAATTTGCGGGAGGAAATTAAAAAGAAAAGACGGGGTAAACTCGCAGCGGGTGTGTTGCTTCTTCATGACAACGCTCCTGTTCACACGGCGCGAGTTTCCAAGGCTGCTGCGCGAGATTGTGGTTTCGAAGAAATCCAACACCCACCCTATAGTCCAGACCTTGCCCCTAGTGATTATTTCCTGTTTCCGGATTTGAAAAAATGTCTTCGTGGAAAAAGATTTTCGGATGATGAAGAACTCAAGTCGGTATTTTGCAGAGAAAGAGGAAATTTATTATTTTGAGGGTTTAAAAAAGCTTATCTCAAGATGTAACAAATGCATTGATGTTAGGGGAGATCATATTGAAAAATAAAAGCAATTTAAATTGAATTCGCATTTTCCTTCATATCGATACCGAGAATATATTGAACGCCCCTCGTATGAGAAAAAAAATCGAAAATTTTTCTAAGTCCCAAAAATGAAAAATCAACTGAAAAATTTAATTCTCATAATATATAAAGAAAAGTTGAAAGAGAAATGAAAAATCAACTGAAAAATTAAATTTGCATAATAAATAAAGAAAAATTGAAAGAAAAATTTCGATATTTTTTTCAAAGTCAGAAATAGTTAGAAATATGAAAAAATCAATTGGAAAAAATATATATATGATTTTTAAGTGAAATTCATTTGAAATAGAGACTTCTCAATGAAACTGAGGTGTATGTGAAAAATTTTTTTTCTTGAAAATTTCGATATTTTTTTCAAAGTCAGAAATAGTTAGAAATATAAAAAAATCAATTGGAAAAAATATATATATGATTTTTAAGTGAAATTCATTTGAAATAGAGACTTCTCAATGAAACTGAGGTGTATGTGAAAAATTTTTTTTCTTGAAAATTTCGATATTTTTTTCAAAGTCAGAAATAGTTAGAAATATAAAAAAATCAATTGGAAAAAATATATATATGATTTTTAAGTGAAATTCATTTGAAATAGAGACTTCTCAATGAAACTGAGGTGTATGTGAAAAATTTTTTTTCTTGAAAATTTCGAAAATTTTTCTAAGTCCCGCTATAATGCCATTTGCTGTTTGTGTGTTTAAAAGGTATATTATGAGAAGTGTGAAAATGAACAATCCCATAGAAAGTCAGAATATACGAGGGGCGTTCAAGATATTCTCGGTATCGGGGTGAAGCTGTGGTTGCATATATAAATTGACTTATTTATCAAGTAACACTATCATTTTAGTGCATTCATGTAAAATTTCATATAAATGTGATTATTAATTCGCGTTTTATCTCTAGTTAAAAAGAATCATAATGGCAACTGAGGAGATGATGGTGAAAATTGATCATCGCGCTGTAATTAAATTTCTCACTAAGCAAGGAAAAAGTCAAAAAACTATTCATGAAGAGATGGTGGCTGTTTACCAGGGTTCCGCACCTTCATTATCAACTGTGCAAAAGTGGTCAAGTGAGTTCATGAGAGGCAGAGAGAGCATTGAGGACGACCCCCGCTCCGGCGCCCCGGCTACTGCTTGTACGGGAGAAAGCATCAAAGAAGTCGAAAAACTTGTTCTTGAGGATGCCCGAATAAAGGTGAAAATGATGGCAGAGATCACCAAGCTTTCAATTGGTACCATTCACACCATTCTTCATGACCATCTTAACCTTTCAAAGGTCAGTGCAAGGTGGGTGCCACGAATGCTCACAGCGCCTCAGATAAAAAGTGAGAATCGCATGCTGTAGAGAGCTTTTGGAGATGTGTAGTGAGAACGCGGACGGCGTTATGGATCGAATTGTTACTGGGGACGAAACATGGGTCCACCACTATGACCCTGAAAGCAAACAAGAGTCCATGCAGTGGCATAAAAAAGGAACAGACCCCCCGAAGAAGCTCAAAGTCACTCCGTCTGCCCGAAAGCTCATGGCCACAGTTTTTTGGGACTCAAAGGGAATCTTGCTCATTGAGTACAAAAAAAAGGTGAAACCATCAACGCCACATCCTACGCTTCCACTTTGCATAATTTGCGGGAGGAAATTAAAAAGAAAAGACGGGGTAAACTCGCAGCGGGTGTGTTGCTTCTTCATGACAACGCTCCTGTTCACACGGCGCGAGTTTCCAAGGCTGCTGCGTGAGATTGTGGTTTCGAAGAAATCCAACACCCACCCTATAGTCTAGACCTTGCCGCTAGTGATTATTTCCTGTTTCCGGATTTGAAAAAATGTCTTCGTGGAAAAAGATTTTCGGATGATGAAGAACTCAAGTCGGTATTTTGCAGAGAAAGAGGAAATTTATTATTTTGAGGGTTTAAAAAAGCTTATCTCAAGATGTAACAAATGCATTGATGTTAGGGGAGATCATATTGAAAAATAAAAGCAATTTAAATTGAATTCGCATTTTCCTTCATATCGATACCGAGAATATATTGAACGCCCCTCGTATGAGAAAAAAAATCGAAAATTTTTCTAAGTCCCAAAAATGAAAAATCAAATGAAAAATTTAATTCTCATAATAAATAAAGAAAAGTTGAAAGAAAAATGAAAAATCAACTGAAAAACTAAATTTTCATAATAAATAAAGAAAAATTGAAAGAAAAATTTCGATATTTTTTTCAAAGTCAGAAATAGTTAGAAATATAAAAAAATCAATTGGAAAAAATATATATATGATTTTTAAGTGAAATTCATTTGAAATAGAGACTTCTCAATGAAACTGAGGTGTATGTCCCGCTATAATGCCATTTGCTGTTTGTGTGTTTAAAAGGTATATTATGAGAAGTGTGAAAATGAACAATCCCATAGAAAGTCAGAATATACGAAGGGCGTTCAAGATATTCTCGGTATCGGGGTGAAGCTGTGGTTGCATATATAAATTGACTTATTTGTCAAGTAACACTATCATTTTAGTGCATACATGTAAAATTTCATATAGATGTTATTATTAATTCGCGTTTTATCTCTAGTTAAAAAGAATCATAATGGCAACTGAGGAGATGATGGTGAAAATTGATCATCGCGCTGTAATTAAATTTCTCACTAAGCAAGGAAAAAGTCAAAAAACTATTCATGAAGAGATGGTGGCTGTTTACCAGGGTTCCGCACCTTCATTATCAACTGTGCAAAAGTGGTCAAGTGAGTTCATGAGAGGCAGAGAGAGCATTGAGGACGACCCCCGCTCCGGCGCCCCGGCTACTGCTTGTACGGGAGAAAGCATCAAAGAAGTCGAAAAACTTGTTCTTGAGGATGCCCGAATAAAGGTGAAAATGATGGCAGAGATCACCAAGCTTTCAATTGGTACCATTCACACCATTCTTCATGACCATCTTAACCTTTCAAAGGTCAGTGCAAGGTGGGTGCCACGAATGCTCACAGCGCCTCAGATAAAAAGTGAGAATCGCATGCTGTAGAGAGCTTTTGGAGATGTGTAGTGAGAACGCGGACGGCGTTATGGATCGAATTGTTACTGGGGACGAAACATGGGTCCACCACTATGACCCTGAAAGCAAACAAGAGTCCATGCAGTGGCATAAAAAAGGAACAGACCCCCCGAAGAAGCTCAAAGTCACTCCGTCTGCCCGAAAGCTCATGGCCACAGTTTTTTGGGACTCAAAGGGAATCTTGCTCATTGAGTACAAAAAAAAAGGTGAAACCATCAACGCCACATCCTACGCTTCCACTTTGCATAATTTGCGGGAGGAAATTAAAAAGAAAAGACGGGGTAAACTCGCAGCGGGTGTGTTGCTTCTTCATGACAACGCTCCTGTTCACACGGCGCGAGTTTCCAAGGCTGCTGCGCGAGATTGTGGTTTCGAAGAAATCCAACACCCACCCTATAGTCTAGACCTTGCCGCTAGTGATTATTTCCTGTTTCCGGATTTGAAAAAATGTCTTCGTGGAAAAAGATTTTCGGATGATGAAGAACTCAAGTCGGTATTTTGCAGAGAAAGAGGAAATTTATTATTTTGAGGGTTTAAAAAAGCTTATCTCAAGATGTAACAAATGCATTGATGTTAGGGGAGATCATATTGAAAAATAAAAGCAATTTAAATTGAATTCGCATTTTCCTTCATATCGATACCGAGAATATATTGAACGCCCCTCGTATGAGAAAAAAAATCGAAAATTTTTCTAAGTCCCAAAAATGAAAAATCAAATGAAAAATTTAATTCTCATAATAAATAAAGAAAAGTTGAAAGAAAAATGAAAAATCAACTGAAAAACTAAATTTTCATAATAAATAAAGAAAAATTGAAAGAAAAATTTCGATATTTTTTTCAAAGTCAGAAATAGTTAGAAATATAAAAAAATCAATTGGAAAAAATATATATATGATTTTTAAGTGAAATTCATTTGAAATAGAGACTTCTCAATGAAACTGAGGTGTATGTCCCGCTATAATGCCATTTGCTGTTTGTGTGTTTAAAAGGTATATTATGAGAAGTGTGAAAATGAACAATCCCATAGAAAGTCAGAATATACGAAGGGCGTTCAAGATATTCTCGGTATCGGGGTGAAGCTGTGGTTGCATATATAAATTGACTTATTTATCAAGTAACACTATCATTTTAGTGCATACATGTAAAATTTCATATAGATGTTATTATTAATTCGCGTTTTATCTCTAGTTAAAAAGAATCATAATGGCAACTGAGGAGATGATGGTGAAAATTGATCATCGCGCTGTAATTAAATTTCTCACTAAGCAAGGAAAAAGTCAAAAAACTATTCATGAAGAGATGGTGGCTGTTTACCAGGGTTCCGCACCTTCATTATCAACTGTGCAAAAGTGGTCAAGTGAGTTCATGAGAGGCAGAGAGAGCATTGAGGACGACCCCCGCTCCGGCGCCCCGGCTACTGCTTGTACGGGAGAAAGCATCAAAGAAGTCGAAAAACTTGTTCTTGAGGATGCCCGAATAAAGGTGAAAATGATGGCAGAGATCACCAAGCTTTCAATTGGTACCATTCACACCATTCTTCATGACCATCTTAACCTTTCAAAGGTCAGTGCAAGGTGGGTGCCACGAATGCTCACAGCGCCTCAGATAAAAAGTGAGAATCGCATGCTGTAGAGAGCTTTTGGAGATGTGTAGTGAGAACGCGGACGGCGTTATGGATCGAATTGTTACTGGGGACGAAACATGGGTCCACCACTATGACCCTGAAAGCAAACAAGAGTCCATGCAGTGGCATAAAAAAGGAACAGACCCCCCGAAGAAGCTCAAAGTCACTCCGTCTGCCCGAAAGCTCATGGCCACAGTTTTTTGGGACTCAAAGGGAATCTTGCTCATTGAGTACAAAAAAAAAGGTGAAACCATCAACGCCACATCCTACGCTTCCACTTTGCATAATTTGCGGGAGGAAATTAAAAAGAAAAGACGGGGTAAACTCGCAGCGGGTGTGTTGCTTCTTCATGACAACGCTCCTGTTCACACGGCGCGAGTTTCCAAGGCTGCTGCGCGAGATTGTGGTTTCGAAGAAATCCAACACCCACCCTATAGTCTAGACCTTGCCGCTAGTGATTATTTCCTGTTTCCGGATTTGAAAAAATGTCTTCGTGGAAAAAGATTTTCGGATGATGAAGAACTCAAGTCGGTATTTTGCAGAGAAAGAGGAAATTTATTATTTTGAGGGTTTAAAAAAGCTTATCTCAAGATGTAACAAATGCATTGATGTTAGGGGAGATCATATTGAAAAATAAAAGCAATTTAAATTGAATTCGCATTTTCCTTCATATCGATACCGAGAATATATTGAACGCCCCTCGTATGAGAAAAAAAATCGAAAATTTTTCTAAGTCCCAAAAATGAAAAATCAAATGAAAAATTTAATTCTCATAATAAATAAAGAAAAGTTGAAAGAAAAATGAAAAATCAACTGAAAAACTAAATTTTCATAATAAATAAAGAAAAATTGAAAGAAAAATTTCGATATTTTTTTCAAAGTCAGAAATAGTTAGAAATATAAAAAAATCAATTGGAAAAAATATATATATGATTTTTAAGTGAAATTCATTTGAAATAGAGACTTCTCAATGAAACTGAGGTGTATGTCCCGCTATAATGCCATTTGCTGTTTGTGTGTTTAAAAGGTATATTATGAGAAGTGTGAAAATGAACAATCCCATAGAAAGTCAGAATATACGAAGGGCGTTCAAGATATTCTCGGTATCGGGGTGAAGCTGTGGTTGCATATATAAATTGACTTATTTATCAAGTAACACTATCATTTTAGTGCATACATGTAAAATTTCATATAGATGTTATTATTAATTCGCGTTTTATCTCTAGTTAAAAAGAATCATAATGGCAACTGAGGAGATGATGGTGAAAATTGATCATCGCGCTGTAATTAAATTTCTCACTAAGCAAGGAAAAAGTCAAAAAACTATTCATGAAGAGATGGTGGCTGTTTACCAGGGTTCCGCACCTTCATTATCAACTGTGCAAAAGTGGTCAAGTGAGTTCATGAGAGGCAGAGAGAGCATTGAGGACGACCCCCGCTCCGGCGCCCCGGCTACTGCTTGTACGGGAGAAAGCATCAAAGAAGTCGAAAAACTTGTTCTTGAGGATGCCCGAATAAAGGTGAAAATGATGGCAGAGATCACCAAGCTTTCAATTGGTACCATTCACACCATTCTTCATGACCATCTTAACCTTTCAAAGGTCAGTGCAAGGTGGGTGCCACGAATGCTCACAGCGCCTCAGATAAAAAGTGAGAATCGCATGCTGTAGAGAGCTTTTGGAGATGTGTAGTGAGAACGCGGACGGCGTTATGGATCGAATTGTTACTGGGGACGAAACATGGGTCCACCACTATGACCCTGAAAGCAAACAAGAGTCCATGCAGTGGCATAAAAAAGGAACAGACCCCCCGAAGAAGCTCAAAGTCACTCCGTCTGCCCGAAAGCTCATGGCCACAGTTTTTTGGGACTCAAAGGGAATCTTGCTCATTGAGTACAAAAAAAAAGGTGAAACCATCAACGCCACATCCTACGCTTCCACTTTGCATAATTTGCGGGAGGAAATTAAAAAGAAAAGACGGGGTAAACTCGCAGCGGGTGTGTTGCTTCTTCATGACAACGCTCCTGTTCACACGGCGCGAGTTTCCAAGGCTGCTGCGCGAGATTGTGGTTTCGAAGAAATCCAACACCCACCCTATAGTCTAGACCTTGCCGCTAGTGATTATTTCCTGTTTCCGGATTTGAAAAAATGTCTTCGTGGAAAAAGATTTTCGGATGATGAAGAACTCAAGTCGGTATTTTGCAGAGAAAGAGGAAATTTATTATTTTGAGGGTTTAAAAAAGCTTATCTCAAGATGTAACAAATGCATTGATGTTAGGGGAGATCATATTGAAAAATAAAAGCAATTTAAATTGAATTCGCATTTTCCTTCATATCGATACCGAGAATATATTGAACGCCCCTCGTATGAGAAAAAAAATCGAAAATTTTTCTAAGTCCCAAAAATGAAAAATCAAATGAAAAATTTAATTCTCATAATAAATAAAGAAAAGTTGAAAGAAAAATGAAAAATCAACTGAAAAACTAAATTTTCATAATAAATAAAGAAAAATTGAAAGAAAAATTTCGATATTTTTTTCAAAGTCAGAAATAGTTAGAAATATAAAAAAATCAATTGGAAAAAATTTATATATGATTTTTAAGTGAAATTCATTTGAAATAGAGACTTCTCAATGAAACTGAGGTGTATGTCCCGCTATAATGCCATTTGCTGTTTGTGTGTTTAAAAGGTATATTATGAGAAGTGTGAAAATGAACAATCCCATAGAAAGTCAGAATATACGAAGGGCGTTCAAGATATTCTCGGTATCGGGGTGAAGCTGTGGTTGCATATATAAATTGACTTATTTATCAAGTAACACTATCATTTTAGTGCATACATGTAAAATTTCATATAGATGTTATTATTAATTCGCGTTTTATCTCTAGTTAAAAAGAATCATAATGGCAACTGAGGAGATGATGGTGAAAATTGATCATCGCGCTGTAATTAAATTTCTCACTAAGCAAGGAAAAAGTCAAAAAACTATTCATGAAGAGATGGTGGCTGTTTACCAGGGTTCCGCACCTTCATTATCAACTGTGCAAAAGTGGTCAAGTGAGTTCAAAAGAGGCAGAGAGAGCATTGAGGACGACCCCCGCTCCGGCGCCCCGGCTACTGCTTGTACGGGAGAAAACATCAAAGAAGTCGAAAAACTTGTTCTTGAGGATGCCCGAATAAAGGTGAAAATGATGGCAGAGATCACCATGCTTTCAATTGGTACCATTCACACCATTCTTCATGACCATCTTAACCTTTCAAAGGTCAGTGCAAGGTGGGTGCCACGAATGCTCACAGCGCCTCAGATAAAAAGTGAGAATCGCATGCTGTAGAGAGCTTTTGGAGATGTGTAGTGAGAACGCGGACGGTGTTATGGATCGAATTGTTACTGGGGACGAAACATGGGTCCATCACTATGACCCTGAAAGCAAACAAGAGTCCATGCAGTGGCATAAAAAAGGAACAGACCCCCCGAAGAAGTTCAAAGTCACTCCGTCTGCCCGAAAGCTCATGGCCACAGTTTTTTGGGACTCAAAGGGAATCTTGCTCATTGAGTACAAAAAAAAAGGTGAAACCATCAACGCCACATCCTACGCTTCCACTTTGCATAATTTGCGGGAGGAAATTAAAAAGAAAAGACGGGGTAAACTCGCAGCGGGTGTGTTGCTTCTTCATAACAACGCTCCTGTTCACACGGCGCGAGTTTCCAAGGCTGCTGCGCGAGATTGTGGTTTCGAAGAAATCCAACACCCACCCTATAGTCCAGACCTTGCCCCTAGTGATTATTTCCTGTTTCCGGATTTGAAAAAATGTCTTCGTGGAAAAAGATTTTCGGATGATGAAGAACTCAAGTCGGTATTTTGCAGAGAAAGAGGAAATTTATTATTTTGAGGGTTTAAAAAAGCTTATCTCAAGATGTAACAAATGCATTGATGTTAGGGGAGATCATATTGAAAAATAAAAGCAATTTAAATTGAATTCGCATTTTCCTTCATATCGATACCGAGAATATATTGAACGCCCCTCGTATGAGAAAAAAAATCGAAAATTTTTCTAAGTCCCAAAAATGAAAAATCAAATGAAAAATTTAATTCTCATAATAAATAAAGAAAAGTTGAAAGAAAAATGAAAAATCAACTGAAAAACTAAATTTTCATAATAAATAAAGAAAAATTGAAAGAAAAATTTCGATATTTTTTTCAAAGTCAGAAATAGTTAGAAATATAAAAAAATCAATTGGAAAAAATATATATATGATTTTTAAGTGAAATTCATTTGAAATAGAGACTTCTCAATGAAACTGAGGTGTATGTCCCGCTATAATGCCATTTGCTGTTTGTGTGTTTAAAAGGTATATTATGAGAAGTGTGAAAATGAACAATCCCATAGAAAGTCAGAATATACGAAGGGCGTTCAAGATATTCTCGGTATCGGGGTGAAGCTGTGGTTGCATATATAAATTGACTTATTTATCAAGTAACACTATCATTTTAGTGCATACATGTAAAATTTCATATAGATGTTATTATTAATTCGCGTTTTATCTCTAGTTAAAAAGAATCATAATGGCAACTGAGGAGATGATGGTGAAAATTGATCATCGCGCTGTAATTAAATTTCTCACTAAGCAAGGAAAAAGTCAAAAAACTATTCATGAAGAGATGGTGGCTGTTTACCAGGGTTCCGCACCTTCATTATCAACTGTGCAAAAGTGGTCAAGTGAGTTCATGAGAGGCAGAGAGAGCATTGAGGACGACCCCCGCTCCGGCGCCCCGGCTACTGCTTGTACGGGAGAAAGCATCAAAGAAGTCGAAAAACTTGTTCTTGAGGATGCCCGAATAAAGGTGAAAATGATGGCAGAGATCACCAAGCTTTCAATTGGTACCATTCACACCATTCTTCATGACCATCTTAACCTTTCAAAGGTCAGTGCAAGGTGGGTGCCACGAATGCTCACAGCGCCTCAGATAAAAAGTGAGAATCGCATGCTGTAGAGAGCTTTTGGAGATGTGTAGTGAGAACGCGGACGGTGTTATGGATCGAATTGTTACTGGGGACGAAACATGGGTCCACCACTATGACCCTGAAAGCAAACAAGAGTCCATGCAGTGGCATAAAAAAGGAACAGACCCCCCGAAGAAGCTCAAAGTCACTCCGTCTGCCCGAAAGCTCATGGCCACAGTTTTTTGGGACTCAAAGGGAATCTTGCTCATTGAGTACAAAAAAAAAGGTGAAACCATCAACGCCACATCCTACGCTTCCACTTTGCATAATTTGCGGGAGGAAATTAAAAAGAAAAGACGGGGTAAACTCGCAGCGGGTGTGTTGCTTCTTCATGACAACGCTCCTGTTCACACGGCGCGAGTTTCCAAGGCTGCTGCGCGAGATTGTGGTTTCGAAGAAATCCAACACCCACCTTATAGTCTAGACCTTGCCGCTAGTGATTATTTCCTGTTTCCGGATTTGAAAAAATGTCTTCGTGGAAAAAGATTTTCGGATGATGAAGAACTCAAGTCGGTATTTTGCAGAGAAAGAGGAAATTTATTATTTTGAGGGTTTAAAAAAGCTTATCTCAAGATGTAACAAATGCATTGATGTTAGGGGAGATCATATTGAAAAATAAAAGCAATTTAAATTGAATTCGCATTTTCCTTCATATCGATACCGAGAATATATTGAACGCCCCTCGTATGAGAAAAAAAATCGAAAATTTTTCTAAGTCCCAAAAATGAAAAATCAAATGAAAAATTTAATTCTCATAATAAATAAAGAAAAGTTGAAAGAAAAATGAAAAATCAACTGAAAAACTAAATTTTCATAATAAATAAAGAAAAATTGAAAGAAAAATTTCGATATTTTTTTCAAAGTCAGAAATAGTTAGAAATATAAAAAAATCAATTGGAAAAAATATATATATGATTTTTAAGTGAAATTCATTTGAAATAGAGACTTCTCAATGAAACTGAGGTGTATGTCCCGCTATAATGCCATTTGCTGTTTGTGTGTTTAAAAGGTATATTATGAGAAGTGTGAAAATGAACAATCCCATAGAAAGTCAGAATATACGAAGGGCGTTCAAGATATTCTCGGTATCGGGGTGAAGCTGTGGTTGCATATATAAATTGACTTATTTATCAAGTAACACTATCATTTTAGTGCATACATGTAAAATTTCATATAGATGTTATTATTAATTCGCGTTTTATCTCTAGTTAAAAAGAATCATAATGGCAACTGAGGAGATGATGGTGAAAATTGATCATCGCGCTGTAATTAAATTTCTCACTAAGCAAGGAAAAAGTCAAAAAACTATTCATGAAGAGATGGTGGCTGTTTACCAGGGTTCCGCACCTTCATTATCAACTGTGCAAAAGTGGTCAAGTGAGTTCATGAGAGGCAGAGAGAGCATTGAGGACGACCCCCGCTCCGGCGCCCCGGCTACTGCTTGTACGGG
Source organism: Volucella zonaria (assembly GCA_963966105.1). Lineage (NCBI taxonomy): Eukaryota > Metazoa > Arthropoda > Insecta > Diptera > Syrphidae > Volucella > Volucella zonaria. The sequence goes on along the minus strand of CAWYQB010000254.1, from coordinate 871,658 downwards.
AGAAAACATCAAAGAAGTCGAAAAACTTGTTCTTGAGGATGCCCGAATAAAGGTGAAAATGATGGCAGAGATCACCATGCTTTCAATTGGTACCATTCACACCATTCTTCATGACCATCTTAACCTTTCAAAGGTCAGTGCAAGGTGGGTGCCACGAATGCTCACAGCGCCTCAGATAAAAAGTGAGAATCGCATGCTGTAGAGAGCTTTTGGAGATGTGTAGTGAGAACGCGGACGGTGTTATGGATCGAATTGTTACTGGGGACGAAACATGGGTCCACCACTATGACCCTGAAAGCAAACAAGAGTCCATGCAGTGGCATAAAAAAGGAACAGACCCCCCGAAGAAGTTCAAAGTCACTCCGTCTGCCCGAAAGCTCATGGCCACAGTTTTTTGGGACTCAAAGGGAATCTTGCTCATTGAGTACAAAAAAAAAGGTGAAACCATCAACGCCACATCCTACGCTTCCACTTTGCATAATTTGCGGGAGGAAATTAAAAAGAAAAGACGGGGTAAACTCGCAGCGGGTGTGTTGCTTCTTCATAACAACGCTCCTGTTCACACGGCGCGAGTTTCCAAGGCTGCTGCGCGAGATTGTGGTTTCGAAGAAATCCAACACCCACCCTATAGTCCAGACCTTGCCCCTAGTGATTATTTCCTGTTTCCGGATTTGAAAAAATGTCTTCGTGGAAAAAGATTTTCGGATGATGAAGAACTCAAGTCGGTATTTTGCAGAGAAAGAGGAAATTTATTATTTTGAGGGTTTAAAAAAGCTTATCTCAAGATGTAACAAATGCATTGATGTTAGGGGAGATCATATTGAAAAATAAAAACAATTTAAATTGAATTCGCATTTTCCTTCATATCGATACCGAGAATATATTGAACGCCCCTCGTATGAGAAAAAAAATCGAAAATTTTTCTAAGTCCCAAAAATGAAAAATCAAGTGAAAAATTTAATTCTCATAATAAATAAAGAAAAGTTGAAAGAAAAATGAAAAATCAACTGAAAAATTAAATTTTCATAATAAATAAAGAAAAATTGAAAGAAAAATTTCGATATTTTTTTCAAAGTCAGAAATAGTTAGAAATATAAAAAAATCAATTGGAAAAAATATATATATGATTTTTAAGTGAAATTCATTTGAAATAGAGACTTCTCAATGAAACTGAGGTGTATGTCCCGCTATAATGCCATTTGCTGTTTGTGTGTTTAAAAGGTATATTATGAGAAGTGTGAAAATGAACAATCCCATAGAAAGTCAGAATATACGAGGGGCGTTCAAGATATTCTCGGTATCGGGGTGAAGCTGTGGTTGCATATATAAATTGACTTATTTATCAAGTAACACTATTATTTTAGTGCATTCATGTAAAATTTCATATAAATGTGATTATTAATTCGCGTTTTATCTCTAGTTAAACAGAATCATAATGGCAACTGAGGCGATGATGGTGAAAATTGAGCATCGCGCTGTAATTAAATTTCTCACTAAGCAAGCAAAAAGTCAAAAAACTATTCATGAAGAGATGGTGGCTGTTTACCAGGGTTCCGCACCTTCATTATCAACTGTGCAAAAGTGGTCAAGTGAGTTCATGAGAGGCAGAGAGAGCATTGAGGACGACCCCCGCTCCGGCGCCCCGGCTACTGCTTGTACGGGAGAAAGCATCAAAGAAGTCGAAAAACTTGTTCTTGAGGATGCCCGAATAAAGGTGAAAATGATGGCAGAGATCACCAAGCTTTCAATTGGTACCATTCACACCATTCTTCATGACCATCTTAACCTTTCAAAGGTCAGTGCAAGGTGGGTGCCACGAATGCTCACAGCGCCTCAGATAAAAAGTGAGAATCGCATGCTGTAGAGCGCTTTTGGAGATGTGTAGTGAGAACGCGGACGGTGTTATGGATCGAATTGTTACTGGGGACGAAACATGGGTCCACCAATATGACCCTGAAAACAAACAAGAGTCCATGCAGTGGCATAAAAAAGGAACAGACCCCCCGAAGAAGCTCAAAGTCACTCCGTCTGCCCGAAAGCTCATGGCCACAGTTTTTTGGGACTCAAAGGGAATCTTGCTCATTGAGTACAAAAAAAAAGGTGAAACCATCAACGCCACATCCTACGCTTCCACTTTGCATAATTTGCGGGAGGAAATTAAAAAGAAAAGACGGGGTAAACTCGCAGCGGGTGTGTTGCTTCTTCATGACAACGCTCCTGTTCACACGGCGCGAGTTTCCAAGGCTGCTGCGCGAGATTGTGGTTTCGAAGAAATCCAACACCCACCCTATAGTCCAGACCTTGCCGCTAGTGATTATTTCCTGTTTCCGGATTTGAAAAAATGTCTTCGTGGAAAAAGATTTTCGGATGATGAAGAACTCAAGTCGGTATTTTGCAGAGAAAGAGGAAATTTATTATTTTGAGGGTTTAAAAAAGCTTATCTCAAGATGTAACAAATGCATTGATGTTAGGGGAGATCATATTGAAAAATAAAAGCAATTTAAATTGAATTCGCATTTTCCTTCATATCGATACCGAGAATATATTGAACGCCCCTCGTATGAGAAAAAAAATCGAAAATTTTTCTAAGTCCCAAAAATGAAAAATTTAATTCTCATAATAAATACAGAAAAGTTGAAAGAAAAATGAAAAATCAACTGAAAAATTAAATTTTCATAATAAATAAAGAAAAATTTAAAGAAAAATTTCGATATTTTTTTCAAAGTCAGAAATAGTTAGAAATATAAAAAAATCAATTGGAAAAAATATATATATGATTTTTAAGTGAAATTCATTTGAAATAGAGACTTCTCAATGAAACTGAGGTGTATGTGAAAAATTTTTTTTCTTGAAAATTTCGAAAACTTTTCTAAGTCCCGCTATAATGCCATTTGCTGTTTGTGTGTTTAAAAGGTATATTATGAGAAGTGTGAAAATGAACAATCCCATAGAAAGTCAGAATATACGAGGGGCGTTCAAGATATTCTGGGTATCGGGGTGAAGCTGTGGTTGCATATATAAATTGACTTATTTATCAAGTAACACTATTATTTTAGTGCATTCATGTAAAATTTCATATAAATGTGATGATTAATTCGCGTTTTATCTCTAGTTAAACAGAATCATAATGGCAACTGAGGCGATGATGGTGAAAATTGAGCATCGCGCTGTAATTAAATTTCTCACTAAGCAAGGAAAAAGTCAAAAAACTATTCATGAAGAGATGGTGGCTGTTTATCAGGGTTCCGCATCTTCATTATCAACTGTGCAAAAGTGGTCAAGTGAGTTCAAGAGAGGCAGAGAGCGCATTGAGGACGACCCCCGCTCCGGCGCCCCGGCTACTGCTTGTACGGGAGAAAGCATCAAAGAAGTCGAAAAACTTGTTCTTGAGGATGCCCGAATAAAGGTGAAAATGATGGCAGAGATCACCAAGCTTTCAATTGGTACCATTCACACCATTCTTCATGACCATCTTAACCTTTCAAAGGTCAGTGCAAGGTGGGTGCCACGAATGCTCACAGCGCCTCAGATAAAAAGTGAGAATCGCATGCTGTAGAGAGCTTTTGGAGATGTGTAGTGAGAACGCGGACGGTGTTATGGATCGAATTGTTACTGGGGGCGAAACATGGGTCCACCACTATGACCCTGAAAGCAAACAAGAGTCCATGCAGTGGCATAAAAAAGGAACAGACCCCCCGAAGAAGTTCAAAGTCACTCCGTCTGCCCGAAAGCTCATGGCCACAGTTTTTTGGGACTCAAAGGGAATCTTGCTCATTGAGTACAAAAAAAAAGGTGAAACCATCAACGCCACATCCTACGCTTCCACTTTGCATAATTTGCGGGAGGAAATTAAAAAGAAAAGACGGGGTAAACTCGCAGCGGGTGTGTTGCTTCTTCATGACAACGCTCCTGTTCACACGGCGCGAGTTTCCAAGGCTGCTGCGCGAGATTGTGGTTTCGAAGAAATCCAACACCCACCCTATAGTCCAGACCTTGCCCCTAGTGATTATTTCCTGTTTCCGGATTTGAAAAAATGTCTTCGTGGAAAAAGATTTTCGGATGATGAAGAACTCAAGTCGGTATTTTGCAGAGAAAGAGGAAATTTATTATTTTGAGGGTTTAAAAAAGCTTATCTCAAGATGTAACAAATGCATTGATGTTAGGGGAGATCATATTGAAAAATAAAAACAATTTAAATTGAATTCGCATTTTCCTTCATATCGATACCGAGAATATATTGAACGCCCCTCGTATGAGAAAAAAAATCGAAAATTTTTCTAAGTCCCAAAAATGAAAAATCAACTGAAAAATTTAATTCTCATAATAAATAAAGAAAAGTTGAAAGAAAAATGAAAAATCAACTGAAAAATTAAATTTTCATAATAAATAAAGAAAAATTGAAAGAAAAATTTCGATATTTTTTTCAAAGTCAGAAATAGTTAGAAATATAAAAAAATCAATTGGAAAAAATATATATATGATTTTTAAGTGAAATTCATTTGAAATAGAGACTTCTCAATGAAACTGAGGTGTATGTCCCGCTATAATGCCATTTGCTGTTTGTGTGTTTAAAAGGTATATTATGAGAAGTGTGAAAATGAACAATCCCATAGAAAGTCAGAATATACGAGGGGCGTTCAAGATATTCTCGGTATCGGGGTGAAGCTGTGGTTGCATATATAAATTGACTTATTTATCAAGTAACACTATCATTTTAGTGCATTCATGTAAAATTTCATATAAATGTGATTATTAATTCGCGTTTTATCTCTAGTTAAACAGAATCATAATGGCAACTGAGGCGATGATGGTGAAAATTGAGCATCGCGCTGTAATTAAATTTCTCACTAAGCAAGCAAAAAGTCAAAAAACTATTCATGAAGAGATGGTTTCTGTTTACCAGGGTTCCGCACCTTCATTATCAACTGTGCAAAAGTGGTCAAGTGAGTTCATGAGAGGCAGAGAGAGCATTGAGGACGACCCCCGCTCCGGCGCCCCGGCTACTGCTTGTACGGGAGAAAGCATCAAAGAAGTCGAAAAACTTGTTCTTGAGGATGCCCGAATAAAGGTGAAAATGATGGCAGAGATCACCAAGCTTTCAATTGGTACCATTCACACCATTCTTCATGACCATCTTAACCTTTCAAAGGTCAGTGCAAGGTGGGTGCCACGAATGCTCACAGCGCCTCAGATAAAAAGTGAGAATCGCATGCTGTAGAGCGCTTTTGGAGATGTGTAGTGAGAACGCGGACGGTGTTATGGATCGAATTGTTACTGGGGACGAAACATGGGTCCACCAATATGACCCTGAAAACAAACAAGAGTCCATGCAGTGGCATAAAAAGGAACAGACCCCCCGAAGAAGCTCAAAGTCACTCCGTCTGCCCGAAAGCTCATGGCCACAGTTTTTTGGGACTCAAAGGGAATCTTGCTCATTGAGTACAAAAAAAAAGGTGAAACCATCAACGCCACATCCTACGCTTCCACTTTGCATAATTTGCGGGAGGAAATTAAAAAGAAAAGACGGGGTAAACTCGCAGCGGGTGTGTTGCTTCTTCATGACAACGCTCCTGTTCACACGGCGCGAGTTTCCAAGGCTGCTGCGCGAGATTGTGGTTTCGAAGAAATCCAACACCCACCCTATAGTCCAGACCTTGCCGCTAGTGATTATTTCCTGTTTCCGGATTTGAAAAAATGTCTTCGTGGAAAAAGATTTTCGGATGATGAAGAACTCAAGTCGGTATTTTGCAGAGAAAGAGGAAATTTATTATTTTGAGGGTTTAAAAATGCTTATCTCAAGATGTAACAAATGCATTGATGTTAGGGGAGATCATATTGAAAAATAAAAGCAATTTAAATTGAATTCGCATTTTCCTTCATATCGATACCGAGAATATATTGAACGCCCCTCGTATGAGAAAAAAAATCGAAAATTTTTCTAAGTCCCAAAAATGAAAAATTTAATTCTCATAATAAATAAAGAAAAGTTGAAAGAAAAATGAAAAATCAACTGAAAAATTAAATTTTCATAATAAATAAAGAAAAATTGAAAGAAAAATTTCGATATTTTTTTCAAAGTCAGAAATAGTTAGAAATATAAAAAAATCAATTGGAAAAAATATATATATGATTTTTAAGTGAAATTCATTTGAAATAGAGACTTCTCAATGAAACTGAGGTGTATGTGAAAAATTTTTTTTCTTGAAAATTTCGAAAACTTTTCTAAGTCCCGCTATAATGCCATTTGCTGTTTGTGTGTTTAAAAGGTATATTATGAGAAGTGTGAAAATGAACAATCCCATAGAAAGTCAGAATATACGAGGGGCGTTCAAGATATTCTGGGTATCGGGGTGAAGCTGTGGTTGCATATATAAATTGACTTATTTATCAAGTAACACTATTATTTTAGTGCATTCATGTAAAATTTCATATAAATGTGATTATTAATTCGCGTTTTATCTCTAGTTAAACAGAATCATAATGGCAACTGAGGCGATGATGGTGAAAATTGAGCATCGCGCTGTAATTAAATTTCTCACTAAGCAAGGAAAAAGTCAAAAAACTATTCATGAAGAGATGGTGGCTGTTTATCAGGGTTCCGCATCTTCATTATCAACTGTGCAAAAGTGGTCAAGTGAGTTCAAGAGAGGCAGAGAGCGCATTGAGGACGACCCCCGCTCCGGCGCCCCGGCTACTGCTTGTACGGGAGAAAGCATCAAAGAAGTCGAAAAACTTGTTCTTGAGGATGCCCGAATAAAGGTGAAAATGATGGCAGAGATCACCAAGCTTTCAATTGGTACCATTCACACCATTCTTCATGACCATCTTAACCTTTCAAAGGTCAGTGCAAGGTGGGTGCCACGAATGCTCACAGCGCCTCAGATAAAAAGTGAGAATCGCATGCTGTAGAGAGCTTTTGGAGATGTGTAGTGAGAACGCGGACGGTGTTATGGATCGAATTGTTACTGGGGGCGAAACATGGGTCCACCACTATGACCCTGAAAGCAAACAAGAGTCCATGCAGTGGCATAAAAAAGGAACAGACCCCCCGAAGAAGTTCAAAGTCACTCCGTCTGCCCGAAAGCTCATGGCCACAGTTTTTTGGGACTCAAAGGGAATCTTGCTCATTGAGTACAAAAAAAAAGGTGAAACCATCAACGCCACATCCTACGCTTCCACTTTGCATAATTTGCGGGAGGAAATTAAAAAGAAAAGACGGGGTAAACTCGCAGCGGGTGTGTTGCTTCTTCATGACAACGCTCCTGTTCACACGGCGCGAGTTTCCAAGGCTGCTGCGCGAGATTGTGGTTTCGAAGAAATCCAACACCCACCCTATAGTCCAGACCTTGCCCCTAGTGATTATTTCCTGTTTCCGGATTTGAAAAAATGTCTTCGTGGAAAAAGATTTTCGGATGATGAAGAACTCAAGTCGGTATTTTGCAGAGAAAGAGGAAATTTATTATTTTGAGGGTTTAAAAAAGCTTATCTCAAGATGTAACAAATGCATTGATGTTAGGGGAGATCATATTGAAAAATAAAAACAATTTAAATTGAATTCGCATTTTCCTTCATATCGATACCGAGAATATATTGAACGCCCCTCGTATGAGAAAAAAAATCGAAAATTTTTCTAAGTCCCAAAAATGAAAAATCAACTGAAAAATTTAATTCTCATAATAAATAAAGAAAAGTTGAAAGAAAAATGAAAAATCAACTGAAAAATTAAATTTTCATAATAAATAAAGAAAAATTGAAAGAAAAATTTCGATATTTTTTTCAAAGTCAGAAATAGTTAGAAATATAAAAAAATCAATTGGAAAAAATATATATATGATTTTTAAGTGAAATTCATTTGAAATAGAGACTTCTCAATGAAACTGAGGTGTATGTCCCGCTATAATGCCATTTGCTGTTTGTGTGTTTAAAAGGTATATTATGAGAAGTGTGAAAATGAACAATCCCATAGAAAGTCAGAATATACGAGGGGCGTTCAAGATATTCTCGGTATCGGGGTGAAGCTGTGGTTGCATATATAAATTGACTTATTTATCAAGTAACACTATCATTTTAGTGCATTCATGTAAAATTTCATATAAATGTGATTATTAATTCGCGTTTTATCTCTAGTTAAACAGAATCATAATGGCAACTGAGGCGATGATGGTGAAAATTGAGCATCGCGCTGTAATTAAATTTCTCACTAAGCAAGCAAAAAGTCAAAAAACTATTCATGAAGAGATGGTTTCTGTTTACCAGGGTTCCGCACCTTCATTATCAACTGTGCAAAAGTGGTCAAGTGAGTTCATGAGAGGCAGAGAGAGCATTGAGGACGACCCCCGCTCCGGCGCCCCGGCTACTGCTTGTACGGGAGAAAGCATCAAAGAAGTCGAAAAACTTGTTCTTGAGGATGCCCGAATAAAGGTGAAAATGATGGCAGAGATCACCAAGCTTTCAATTGGTACCATTCACACCATTCTTCATGACCATCTTAACCTTTCAAAGGTCAGTGCAAGGTGGGTGCCACGAATGCTCACAGCGCCTCAGATAAAAAGTGAGAATCGCATGCTGTAGAGCGATTTTGGAGATGTGTAGTGAGAACGCGGACGGTGTTATGGATCGAATTGTTACTGGGGACGAAACATGGGTCCACCAATATGACCCTGAAAACAAACAAGAGTCCATGCAGTGGCATAAAAAGGAACAGACCCCCCGAAGAAGCTCAAAGTCACTCCGTCTGCCCGAAAGCTCATGGCCACAGTTTTTTGGGACTCAAAGGGAATCTTGCTCATTGAGTACAAAAAAAAAGGTGAAACCATCAACGCCACATCCTACGCTTCCACTTTGCATAATTTGCGGGAGGAAATTAAAAAGAAAAGACGGGGTAAACTCGCAGCGGGTGTGTTGCTTCTTCATGACAACGCTCCTGTTCACACGGCGCGAGTTTCCAAGGCTGCTGCGCGAGATTGTGGTTTCGAAGAAATCCAACACCCACCCTATAGTCCAGACCTTGCCGCTAGTGATTATTTCCTGTTTCCGGATTTGAAAAAATGTCTTCGTGGAAAAAGATTTTCGGATGATGAAGAACTCAAGTCGGTATTTTGCAGAGAAAGAGGAAATTTATTATTTTGAGGGTTTAAAAAAGCTTATCTCAAGATGTAACAAATGCATTGATGTTAGGGGAGATCATATTGAAAAATAAAAGCAATTTAAATTGAATTCGCATTTTCCTGCATATCGATACCGAGAATATATTGAACGCCCCTCGTATGAGAAAAAAAATCGAAAATTTTTCTAAGTCCCAAAAATGAAAAATCAACTGAAAAATTTAATTCTCATAATAAATAAAGAAAAGTTGAAAGAAAAATGAAAAATCAACTGAAAAATTAAATTTTCATAATAAATAAAGAAAAATTGAAAGAAAAATTTCGATATTTTTTTCAAAGTCAGAAATAGTTAGAAATATAAAAAAATCAATTGGAAAAAATATATATATGATTTTTAAGTGAAATTCATTTGAAATAGAGACTTCTCAATGAAACTGAGGTGTATGTGAAAAATTTTTTTTCTTGAAAATTTCGAAAATTTTTCTAAGTCCCGCTATAATGCCATTTGCTGTTTGTGTGTTTAAAAGGTATATTATGAGAAGTGTGAAAATGAACAATCCCATAGAAAGTCAGAATATACGAGGGGCGTTCAAGATATTCTGGGTATCGGGGTGAAGCTGTGGTTGCATATATAAATTGACTTATTTATCAAGTAACACTATTATTTTAGTGCATTCATGTAAAATTTCATATAAATGTGATTATTAATTCGCGTTTTATCTCTAGTTAAACAGAATCATAATGGCAACTGAGGCGATGATGGTGAAAATTGAGCATCGCGCTGTAATTAAATTTCTCACTAAGCAAGGAAAAAGTCAAAAAACTATTCATGAAGAGATGGTGGCTGTTTATCAGGGTTCCGCATCTTCATTATCAACTGTGCAAAAGTGGTCAAGTGAGTTCAAGAGAGGCAGAGAGCGCATTGAGGACGACCCCCGCTCCGGCGCCCCGGCTACTGCTTGTACGGGAGAAAGCATCAAAGAAGTCGAAAAACTTGTTCTTGAGGATGCCCGAATAAAGGTGAAAATGATGGCAGAGATCACCAAGCTTTCAATTGGTACCATTCACACCATTCTTCATGACCATCTTAACCTTTCAAAGGTCAGTGCAAGGTGGGTGCCACGAATGCTCACAGCGCCTCAGATAAAAAGTGAGAATCGCATGCTGTAGAGAGCTTTTGGAGATGTGTAGTGAGAACGCGGACGGTGTTATGGATCGAATTGTTACTGGGGACGAAACATGGGTCCACCACTATGACCCTGAAAGCAAACAAGAGTCCATGCAGTGGCATAAAAAAGGAACAGACCCCCCGAAGAAGTTCAAAGTCACTCCGTCTGCCCGAAAGCTCATGGCCACAGTTTTTTGGGACTCAAGGGGAATCTTGCTCATTGAGTACAAAAAAAAAGGTGAAACCATCAACGCCACATCCTACGCTTCCACTTTGCATAATTTGCGGGAGGAAATTAAAAAGAAAAGACGGGGTAAACTCGCAGCGGGTGTGTTGCTTCTTCATGACAACGCTCCTGTTCACACGGCGCGAGTTTCCAAGGCTGCTGCGCGAGATTGTGGTTTCGAAGAAATCCAACACCCACCCTATAGTCCAGACCTTGCCCCTAGTGATTATTTCCTGTTTCCGGATTTGAAAAAATGTCTTCGTGGAAAAAGATTTTCGGATGATGAAGAACTCAAGTCGGTATTTTGCAGAGAAAGAGGAAATTTATTATTTTGAGGGTTTAAAAAAGCTTATCTCAAGATGTAACAAATGCATTGATGTTAGGGGAGATCATGTTGAAAATAAAAACAATTTAAATTGAATTCGCATTTTCCGTCATATCGATACCGAGAATATATTGAACGCCCCTCGTATGAGAAAAAAAATCGAAAATTTTTCTAAGTCCCAAAAATGAAAAATCAAATGAAAAATTTAATTCTCATAATAAATAAAGAAAAGTTGAAAGAAAAATGAAAAATCAACTGAAAAATTAAATTTTCATAATAAATAAAGAAAAATTGAAAGAAAAATTTCGATATTTTTTTCAAAGTCAGAAATAGTTAGAAATATAAAAAAATCAATTGGAAAAAATATATATATGATTTTTAAGTGAAATTCATTTGAAATAGAGACTTCTCAATGAAACTGAGGTGTATGTGAAAAATTTTTTTTCTTGAAAATTTCGAAAATTTTTCTAAGTCCCGCTATAATGCCATTTGCTGTTTGTGTGTTTAAAAGGTATATTATGAGAAGTGTGAAAATGAACAATCCCATAGAAAGTCAGAATATACGAGGGGCGTTCAAGATATTCTGGGTATCGGGGTGAAGCTGTGGTTGCATATATAAATTGACTTATTTATCAAGTAACACTATTATTTTAGTGCATTCATGTAAAATTTCATATAAATGTGATTATTAATTCGCGTTTTATCTCTAGTTAAACAGAATCATAATGGCAACTGAGGCGATGATGGTGAAAATTGAGCATCGCGCTGTAATTAAATTTCTCACTAAGCAAGGAAAAAGTCAAAAAACTATTCATGAAGAGATGGTGGCTGTTTATCAGGGTTCCGCACCTTCATTATCAACTGTGCAAAAGTGGTCAAGTGAGTTCAAGAGAGGCAGAGAGCGCATTGAGGACGACCCCCGCTCCGGCGCCCCGGCTACTGCTTGTACGGGAGAAAGCATCAAAGAAGTCGAAAAACTTGTTCTTGAGGATGCCCGAATAAAGGTGAAAATGATGGCAGAGATCACCAAGCTTTCAATTGGTACCATTCACACCATTCTTCATGACCATCTTAACCTTTCAAAGGTCAGTGCAAGGTGGGTGCCACGAATGCTCACAGCGCCTCAGATAAAAAGTGAGAATCGCATGCTGTAGAGAGCTTTTGGAGATGTGTAGTGAGAACGCGGACGGTGTTATGGATCGAATTGTTACTGGGGACGAAACATGGGTCCACCACTATGACCCTGAAAGCAAACAAGAGTCCATGCAGTGGCATAAAAAAGGAACAGACCCCCCGAAGAAGTTCAAAGTCACTCCGTCTGCCCGAAAGCTCATGGCCACAGTTTTTTGGGACTCAAAGGGAATCTTGCTCATTGAGTACAAAAAAAAAGGTGAAACCATCAACGCCACATCCTACGCTTCCACTTTGCATAATTTGCGGGAGGAAATTAAAAAGAAAAGACGGGGTAAACTCGCAGCGGGTGTGTTGCTTCTTCATGACAACGCTCCTGTTCACACGGCGCGAGTTTCCAAGGCTGCTGCGCGAGATTGTGGTTTCGAAGAAATCCAACACCCACCCTATAGTCCAGACCTTGCCCCTAGTGATTATTTCCTGTTTCCGGATTTGAAAAAATGTCTTCGTGGAAAAAGATTTTCGGATGATGAAGAACTCAAGTCGGTATTTTGCAGAGAAAGAGGAAATTTATTATTTTGAGGGTTTAAAAAAGCTTATCTCAAGATGTAACAAATGCATTGATGTTAGGGGAGATCATATTGAAAAATAAAAGCAATTTAAATTGAATTCGCATTTTCCGTCATATCGATACCGAGAATATATTGAACGCCCCTCGTATGAGAAAAAAAATCGAAAATTTTTCTAAGTCCCAAAAATGAAAAATCAAATGAAAAATTTAATTCTCATAATAAATAAAGAAAAGTTGAAAGAAAAATGAAAAATCAACTGAAAAATTAAATTTTCATAATAAATAAAGGAAAATTGAAAGAAAAATTTCGATATTTTTTTCAAAGTCAGAAATAGTTAGAAATATAAAAAAATCAATTGGAAAAAATATATATATGATTTTTAAGTGAAATTCATTTGAAATAGAGACTTCTCAATGAAACTGAGGTGTATGTGAAAAATTTTTTTTCTTGAAAATTTCGAAAATTTTTCTAAGTCCCGCTATAATGCCATTTGCTGTTTGTGTGTTTAAAAGGTATATTATGAGAAGTGTGAAAATGAACAATCCCATAGAAAGTCAGAATATACGAGGGGCGTTCAAGATATTCTCGGTATCGGGGTGAAGCTGTGGTTGCATATATAAATTGACTTATTTATCAAGTAACACTATTATTTTAGTGCATTCATGTAAAATTTCATATAAATGTGATTATGAATTCGCGTTTTATCTCTAATTAAACAGAATCATAATGGCAACTGAGGCGATGATGGTGAAAATTGAGCATCGCTCTGTAATTAAATTTCTCACTAAGCAAGGAAAAAGTCAAAAAACTATTCATGAAGAGATGGTGGCTGTTTACCAGGGTTCCGCACCTTCATTATCAACTGTGCAAAAGTGGTCAAGTGAGTTCAAGAGAGGCAGAGAGAGCATTGAGGACGACCCCCGCTCCGGCGCCCCGGCTACTGCTTGTACGGGAGAAAGCATCAAAGAAGTCGAAAAACTTGTTCTTGAGGATGCCCGAATAAAGGTGAAAATGATGGCAGAGATCACCAAGCTTTCAATTGGTACCATTCACACCATTCTTCATGACCATCTTAACCTTTCAAAGGTCAGTGCAAGGTGGGTGCCACGAATGCTCACAGCGCCTCAGATAAAAAGTGAGAATCGCATGCTGTAGAGCGCTTTTGGAGATGTGTAGTGAGAACGCGGACGGTGTTATGGATCGAATTGTTACTGGGGACGAAACATGGGTCCACCACTATGACCCTGAAAGCAAACAAGAGTCCATGCAGTGGCATAAAGAAGGAACAGACCCCCCGAAGAAGTTCAAAGTCACTCCGTCTGCCCGAAAGCTCATGGCCACAGTTTTTTGGGACTCAAAGGGAATCTTGCTCATTGAGTACAAAAAAAAAGGTGAAACCATCAACGCCACATCCTACGCTTCCACTTTGCACAATTTGCGGGAGGAAATTAAAAAGAAAAGACGGGGTAAACTCGCAGCGGGTGTGTTGCTTCTTCATGACAACGCTCCTGTTCACACGGCGCGAGTTTCCAAGGCTGCTGCGCGAGATTGTGGTTTCGAAGAAATCCAACACCCACCCTATAGTCCAGACCTTGCCCCTAGTGATTATTTCCTGTTTCCGGATTTGAAAAAATGTCTTCGTGGAAAAAGATTTTCGGATGATGAAGAACTCAAGTCGGTATATTGCAGAGAAAGAGGAAATTTATTATTTTGAGGGTTTAAAAAAGCTTATCTCAAGATGTAACAAATGCATTGATGTTAGGGGAGATCATATTGAAAAATAAAAGCAATTTAAATTGAATTCGCATTTTCCTTCATATCGATACCGAGAATATATTGAACGCCCCTCGTATGAGAAAAAAAATCGAAAATTTTTCTAAGTCCCAAAAATGAAAAATCAAATGAAAAATTTAATTCTCATAATAAATAAAGAAAAGTTGAAAGAAAAATGAAAAATCAACTGAAAAATTAAATTTTCATAATAAATAAAGAAAAATTGAAAGAAAAATTTCGATATTTTTTTCAAAGTCAGAAATAGTTAGAAATATAAAAAAATCAATTGGAAAAAATATATATATGATCTTTAAGTGAAATTCATTTGAAATAGAGACTTCTCAATGAAACTGAGGTGTATGTCCCGCTATAATGCCATTTGCTGTTTGTGTGTTTAAAAGGTATATTATGAGAAGTGTGAAAATGAACAATCCCATAGAAAGTCAGAATATACGAGGGGCGTTCAAGATATTCTCGGTATCGGGGTGAAGCTGTGGTTACATATATAAATTGACTTATTTATCAAGTAACACTATCATTTTAGTGCATTCATGTAAAATTTCATATAAATGTGATTATTAATTCGCGTTTTATCTCTAGTTAAACAGAATCATAATGGCAACTGAGGCGATGATGGTGAAAATTGAGCATCGCGCTGTAATTAAATTTCTCACTAAGCAAGGAAAAAGTCAAAAAACTATTCATGAAGAGATGGTGGCTGTTTACCAGGGTTCCGCACCTTCATTATCAACTGTGCAAAAGTGGTCAAGTGAGTTCAAGAGAGGCAGAGAGAGCATTGAGGACGACCCCCGCTCCGGCGCCCCGGCTACTGCTTGTACGGGAGAAAGCATCAAAGAAGTCGAAAAACTTGTTCTTGAGGATGCCCGAATAAAGGTGAAAATGATGGCAGAGATCACCATGCTTTCAATTGGTACCATTCACACCATTCTTCATGACCATCTTAACCTTTCAAAGGTCAGTGCAAGGTGGGTGCCACGAATGCTCACAGCGCCTCAGATAAAAAGTGAGAATCGCATGCTGTAGAGAGCTTTTGGAGATGTGTAGTGAGAACGCGGACGGTGTTATGGATCGAATTGTTACTGGGGACGAAACATGGGTCCACCACTATGACCCTGAAAGCAAACAAGAGTCCATGCAGTGGCATAAAAAAGGAACAGACCCCCCGAAAAAGTTCAAAGTCACTCCGTCTGCCCGAAAGCTCATGGCCACAGTTTTTTGGGACTCAAAGGGAATCTTGCTCATTGAGTACAAAAAAAAAGGTGAAACCATCAACGCCACATCCTACGCTTCCACTTTGCATAATTTGCGGGAGGAAATTAAAAAGAAAAGACGGGGTAAACTCGCAGCGGGTGTGTTGCTTCTTCATGACAACGCTCCTGTTCACACGGCGCGAGTTTCCAAGGCTGCTGCGCGAGATTGTGGTTTCGAAGAAATCCAACACCCACCCTATAGTCCAGACCTTGCCCCTAGTGATTATTTCCTGTTTCCGGATTTGAAAAAATGTCTTCGTGGAAAAAGATTTTCGGATGATGAAGAACTCAAGTCGGTATTTTGCAGAGAAAGAGGAAATTTATTATTTTGAGGGTTTAAAAAAGCTTATCTCAAGATGTAACAAATGCATTGATGTTAGGGGAGATCATATTGAAAAATAAAAGCAATTTAAATTGAATTCGCATTTTCCTTCATATCGATACCGAGAATATATTGAACGCCCCTCGTATGAGAAAAAAAATCGAAAATTTTTCTAAGTCCCAAAAATGAAAAATCAACTGAAAAATTTAATTCTCATAATAAATAAAGAAAAGTTGAAAGAAAAATGAAAAATCAACTGAAAAACTAAATTTTCATAATAAATAAAGAAAAATTGAAAGAAAAATTTCGATATTTTTTTCAAAGTCAGAAATAGTTAGAAATATAAAAAAATCAATTGGAAAAAATATATATATGATTTTTAAGTGAAATTCATTTGAAATAGAGACTTCTCAATGAAACTGAGGAGTATGTCCCGCTATAATGCCATTTGCTGTTTGTGTGTTTAAAAGGTATATTATGAGAAGTGTGAAAATGAACAATCCCATAGAAAGTCAGAATATACGAGGGGCGTTCAAGATATTCTCGGTATCGGGGTGAAGCTGTTCTTGCATATATAAATTGACTTATTTATCAAGTAACACTATCATTTTAGTGCATTCATGTAAAATTTCATATAAATGTGATTATTAATTCGCGTTTTATCTCTAGTTAAACAGAATCATAATGGCAACTGAGGCGATGATGGTGAAAATTGAGCATCGCGCTGTAATTAAATTTCTCACTAAGCAAGGAAAAAGTCAAAAAACTATTCATGAAGAGATGGTGGCTGTTTACCAGGGTTCCGCACCTTCATTATCAACTGTGCAAAAGTGGTCAAGTGAGTTCAAGAGAGGCAGAGAGAGCATTGAGGACGACCCCCGCTCCGGCGCCCCGGCTACTGCTTGTACGGGAGAAAGCATCAAAGAAGTCGAAAAACTTGTTCTTGAGGATGCCCGAATAAAGGTGAAAATGATGGCAGAGATCACCATGCTTTCAATTGGTACCATTCACACCATTCTTCATGACCATCTTAACCTTTCAAAGGTCAGTGCAAGGTGGGTGCCACGAATGCTCACAGCGCCTCAGATAAAAAGTGAGAATCGCATGCTGTAGAGAGCTTTTGGAGATGTGTAGTGAGAACGCGGACGGTGTTATGGATCGAATTGTTACTGGGGACGAAACATGGGTCCACCACTATGACCCTGAAAGCAAACAAGAGTCCATGCAGTGGCATAAAAAAGGAACAGACCCCCCGAAGAAGTTCAAAGTCACTCCGTCTGCCCGAAAGCTCATGGCCACAGTTTTTTGGGACTCAAAGGGAATCTTGCTCATTGAGTACAAAAAAAAAGGTGAAACCATCAACGCCACATCCTACGCTTCCACTTTGCATAATTTGCGGGAGGAAATTAAAAAGAAAAGACGGGGTAAACTCGCAGCGGGTGTGTTGCTTCTTCATGACAACGCTCCTGTTCACACGGCGCGAGTTTCCAAGGCTGCTGCGCGAGATTGTGGTTTCGAAGAAATCCAACACCCACCCTATAGTCCAGACCTTGCCCCTAGTGATTATTTCCTGTTTCCGGATTTGAAAAAATGTCTTCGTGGAAAAAGATTTTCGGATGATGAAGAACTCAAGTCGGTATTTTGCAGAGAAAGAGGAAATTTATTATTTTGAGGGTTTAAAAAAGCTTATCTCAAGATGTAACAAATGCATTGATGTTAAGGGAGATCATGTTGAAAAATAAAAACAATTTAAATTGAATTCGCAGTTTCCTTCATATCTATACCGAGAATATATTGAACGCCCCTCGTATGAGAAAAAAAATCGAAAATTTTTCTAAGTCCCAAAAATGAAAAATCAAATGAAAAATTTAATTCTCATAATAAATAAAGAAAAGTTGAAAGAAAAATGAAAAATCAACTGAAAAATTAAATTTTCATAATAAATAAAGAAAAATTGAAAGAAAAATTTCGATATTTTTTTCAAAGTCAGAAATAGTTAGAAATATAAAAAAATCAATTGGAAAAAATATATATATGATTTTTAAGTGAAATTCATTTGAAATAGAGACTTCTCAATGAAACTGAGGTGTATGTCCCGCTATAATGCCATTTGCTGTTTGTGTGTTTAAAAGGTATATTATGAGAAGTGTGAAAATGAACAATCCCATAGAAAGTCAGAATATACGAGGGGCGTTCAAGATATTCTCGGTATCGGGGTGAAGCTGTGGTTGCATATATAAATTGACTTATTTATCAAGTAACACTATCATTTTAGTGCATTCATGTAAAATTTCATATAAATGTGATTATTAATTCGCGTTTTATCTCTAGTTAAACAGAATCATAATGGCAACTGAGGCGATGATGGTGAAAATTGAGCATCGCGCTGTAATTAAATTTCTCACTAAGCAAGGAAAAAGTCAAAAAACTATTCATGAAGAGATGGTGGCTGTTTACCAGGGTTCCGCACCTTCATTATCAACTGTGCAAAAGTGGTCAAGTGAGTTCAAGAGAGGCAGAGAGAGCATTGAGGACGACCCCCGCTCCGGCGCCCCGGCTACTGCTTGTACGGGAGAAAGCATCAAAGAAGTCGAAAAACTTGTTCTTGAGGATGCCCGAATAAAGGTGAAAATGATGGCAGAGATCACCATGCTTTCAATTGGTACCATTCACACCATTCTTCATGACCATCTTAACCTTTCAAAGGTCAGTGCAAGGTGGGTGCCACGAATGCTCACAGCGCCTCAGATAAAAAGTGAGAATCGCATGCTGTAGAGAGCTTTTGGAGATGTGTAGTGAGAACGCGGACGGTGTTATGGATCGAATTGTTACTGGGGACGAAACATGGGTCCACCACTATGACCCTGAAAGCAAACAAGAGTCCATGCAGTGGCATAAAAAAGGAACAGACCCCCCGAAGAAGTTCAAAGTCACTCCGTCTGCCCGAAAGCTCATGGCCACAGTTTTTTGGGACTCAAAGGGAATCTTGCTCATTGAGTACAAAAAAAAAGGTGAAACCATCAACGCCACATCCTACGCTTCCACTTTGCATAATTTGCGGGAGGAAATTAAAAAGAAAAGACGGGGTAAACTCGCAGCGGGTGTGTTGCTTCTTCATGACAACGCTCCTGTTCACACGGCGCGAGTTTCCAAGGCTGCTGCGCGAGATTGTGGTTTCGAAGAAATCCAACACCCACCCTATAGTCCAGACCTTGCCCCTAGTGATTATTTCCTGTTTCCGGATTTGAAAAAATGTCTTCGTGGAAAAAGATTTTCGGATGATGAAGAACTCAAGTCGGTATTTTGCAGAGAAAGAGGAAATTTATTATTTTGAGGGTTTAAAAAAGCTTATCTCAAGATGTAACAAATGCATTGATGTTAGGGGAGATCATGTTGAAAAATAAAAACAATTTAAATTGAATTCGCAGTTTCCTTCATATCGATACCGAGAATATATTGAACGCCCCTCGTATGAGAAAAAAAATCTAAAATTTTTCTAAGTCCCAAAAATGAAAAATCAAATGAAAAATTTAATTCTCATAATAAATAAAGAAAAGTTGAAAGAAAAATGAAAAATCAACTGAAAAATTAAATTTTCATAATAAATAAAGAAAAATTGAAAGAAAAATTTCGATATTTTTTTCAAAGTCAGAAATAGTTAGAAATATAAAAAAATCAATTGGAAAAAATATATATATGATTTTTAAGTGAAATTCATTTGAAATAGAGACTTCTCAATGAAACTGAGGAGTATGTCCCGCTATAATGCCATTTGCTGTTTGTGTGTTTAAAAGGTATATTATGAGAAGTGTGAAAATGAACAATCCCATAGAAAGTCAGAATATACGAGGGGCGTTCAAGATATTCTCGGTATCGGGGTGAAGCTGTTCTTGCATATATAAATTGACTTATTTATCAAGTAACACTATCATTTTAGTGCATTCATGTAAAATTTCATATAAATGTGATTATTAATTCGCGTTTTATCTCTAGTTAAACAGAATCATAATGGCAACTGAGGCGATGATGGTGAAAATTGAGCATCGCGCTGTAATTAAATTTCTCACTAAGCAAGGAAAAAGTCAAAAAACTATTCATGAAGAGATGGTGGCTGTTTACCAGGGTTCCGCACCTTCATTATCAACTGTGCAAAAGTGGTCAAGTGAGTTCAAGAGAGGCAGAGAGAGCATTGAGGACGACCCCCGCTCCGGCGCCCCGGCTACTGCTTGTACGGGAGAAAGCATCAAAGAAGTCGAAAAACTTGTTCTTGAGGATGCCCGAATAAAGGTGAAAATGATGGCAGAGATCACCATGCTTTCAATTGGTACCATTCACACCATTCTTCATGACCATCTTAACCTTTCAAAGGTCAGTGCAAGGTGGGTGCCACGAATGCTCACAGCGCCTCAGATAAAA
The DNA here is from genome assembly GCA_963966105.1 of Volucella zonaria. Lineage (NCBI taxonomy): Eukaryota > Metazoa > Arthropoda > Insecta > Diptera > Syrphidae > Volucella > Volucella zonaria. Next base: position 851,350 of record CAWYQB010000254.1, on the reverse strand, counting down.
AGTGAGAATCGCATGCTGTAGAGAGCTTTTGGAGATGTGTAGTGAGAACGCGGACGGTGTTATGGATCGAATTGTTACTGGGGACGAAACATGGGTCCACCACTATGACCCTGAAAGCAAACAAGAGTCCATGCAGTGGCATAAAAAAGGAACAGACCCCCCGAAGAAGTTCAAAGTCACTCCGTCTGCCCGAAAGCTCATGGCCACAGTTTTTTGGGACTCAAAGGGAATCTTGCTCATTGAGTACAAAAAAAAAGGTGAAACCATCAACGCCACATCCTACGCTTCCACTTTGCATAATTTGCGGGAGGAAATTAAAAAGAAAAGACGGGGTAAACTCGCAGCGGGTGTGTTGCTTCTTCATGACAACGCTCCTGTTCACACGGCGCGAGTTTCCAAGGCTGCTGCGCGAGATTGTGGTTTCGAAGAAATCCAACACCCACCCTATAGTCCAGACCTTGCCCCTAGTGATTATTTCCTGTTTCCGGATTTGAAAAAATGTCTTCGTGGAAAAAGATTTTCGGATGATGAAGAACTCAAGTCGGTATTTTGCAGAGAAAGAGGAAATTTATTATTTTGAGGGTTTAAAAAAGCTTATCTCAAGATGTAACAAATGCATTGATGTTAAGGGAGATCATGTTGAAAAATAAAAACAATTTAAATTGAATTCGCAGTTTCCTTCATATCTATACCGAGAATATATTGAACGCCCCTCGTATGAGAAAAAAAATCGAAAATTTTTCTAAGTCCCAAAAATGAAAAATCAAATGAAAAATTTAATTCTCATAATAAATAAAGAAAAGTTGAAAGAAAAATGAAAAATCAACTGAAAAATTAAATTTTCATAATAAATAAAGAAAAATTGAAAGAAAAATTTCGATATTTTTTTCAAAGTCAGAAATAGTTAGAAATATAAAAAAATCAATTGGAAAAAATATATATATGATTTTTAAGTGAAATTCATTTGAAATAGAGACTTCTCAATGAAACTGAGGTGTATGTCCCGCTATAATGCCATTTGCTGTTTGTGTGTTTAAAAGGTATATTATGAGAAGTGTGAAAATGAACAATCCCATAGAAAGTCAGAATATACGAGGGGCGTTCAAGATATTCTCGGTATCGGGGTGAAGCTGTGGTTGCATATATAAATTGACTTATTTATCAAGTAACACTATTATTTTAGTGCATTCATGTAAAATTTCATATAAATGTGATTATTAATTCGCGTTTTATCTCTAGTTAAACAGAATCATAATGGCAACTTAGGCGATGATGGTGAAAATTGAGCATCGCGCTGTAATTAAATTTCTCACTAAGCAAGGAAAAAGTCAAAAAACTATTCATGAAGAGATGGTGGCTGTTTACCAGGGTTCCGCACCTTCATTATCAACTGTGCAAAAGTGGTCAAGTGAGTTCAAGAGAGGCAGAGAGAGCATTGAGGACGACCCCCGCTCCGGCGCCCCGGCTACTGCTTGTACGGGAGAAAGCATCAAAGAAGTCGAAAAACTTGTTCTTGAGGATGCCCGAATAAAGGTGAAAATGATGGCAGAGATCACCATGCTTTCAATTGGTACCATTCACACCATTCTTCATGACCATCTTAACCTTTCAAAGGTCAGTGCAAGGTGGGTGCCACGAATGCTCACAGCGCCTCAGATAAAAAGTGAGAATCGCATGCTGTAGAGAGCTTTTGGAGATGTGTAGTGAGAACGCGGACGGTGTTATGGATCGAATTGTTACTGGGGACGAAACATGGGTCCACCACTATGACCCTGAAAGCAAACAAGAGTCCATGCAGTGGCATAAAAAAGGAACAGACCCCCCGAAGAAGTTCAAAGTCACTCCGTCTGCCCGAAAGCTCATGGCCACAGTTTTTTGGGACTCAAAGGGAATCTTGCTCATTGAGTACAAAAAAAAAGGTGAAACCATCAACGCCACATCCTACGCTTCCACTTTGCATAATTTGCGGGAGGAAATTAAAAAGAAAAGACGGGGTAAACTCGCAGCGGGTGTGTTGCTTCTTCATGACAACGCTCCTGTTCACACGGCGCGAGTTTCCAAGGCTGCTGCGCGAGATTGTGGTTTCGAAGAAATCCAACACCCACCCTATAGTCCAGACCTTGCCCCTAGTGATTATTTCCTGTTTCCGGATTTGAAAAAATGTCTTCGTGGAAAAAGATTTTCGGATGATGAAGAACTCAAGTCGGTATTTTGCAGAGAAAGAGGAAATTTATTATTTTGAGGGTTTAAAAAAGCTTATCTCAAGATGTAACAAATGCATTGATGTTAGGGGAGATCATGTTGAAAAATAAAAACAATTTAAATTGAATTCGCAGTTTCCTTCATATCGATACCGAGAATATATTGAACGCCCCTCGTATGAGAAAAAAAATCTAAAATTTTTCTAAGTCCCAAAAATGAAAAATCAAATGAAAAATTTAATTCTCATAATAAATAAAGAAAAGTTGAAAGAAAAATGAAAAATCAACTGAAAAATTAAATTTTCATAATAAATAAAGAAAAATTGAAAGAAAAATTTCGATATTTTTTTCAAAGTCAGAAATAGTTAGAAATATAAAAAAATCAATTGGAAAAAATATATATATGATTTTTAAGTGAAATTCATTTGAAATAGAGACTTCTCAATGAAACTGAGGTGTATGTCCCGCTATAATGCCATTTGCTGTTTGTGTGTTTAAAAGGTATATTATGAGAAGTGTGAAAATGAACAATCCCATAGAAAGTCAGAATATACGAGGGGCGTTCAAGATATTCTCGGTATCGGGGTGAAGCTGTGGTTGCATATATAAATTGACTTATTTGTCAAGTAACACTATCATTTTAGTGCATTCATGTAAAATTTCATATAAATGTGATTATTAATTCGCGTTTTATCTCTAGTTAAACAGAATCATAATGGCAACTGAGGCGATGATGGTGAAAATTGAGCATCGCGCTGTAATTAAATTTCTCACTAAGCAAGGAAAAAGTCAAAAAACTATTCATGAAGAGATGGTGGCTGTTTACCAGGGTTCCGCACCTTCATTATCAACTGTGCAAAAGTGGTCAAGTGAGTTCAAGAGAGGCAGAGAGAGCATTGAGGACGACCCCCGCTCCGGCGCCCCGGCTACTGCTTGTACGGGAGAAAGCATCAAAGAAGTCGAAAAACTTGTTCTTGAGGATGCCCGAATAAAGATGAAAATGATGGCAGAGATCACCATGCTTTCAATTGGTACCATTCACACCATTCTTCATGACCATCTTAACCTTTCAAAGGTCAGTGCAAGGTGGGTGCCACGAATGCTCACAGCGCCTCAGATAAAAAGTGAGAATCGCATGCTGTAGAGAGCTTTTGGAGATGTGTAGTGAGAACGCGGACGGTGTTATGGATCGAATTGTTACTGGGGACGAAACATGGGTCCACCACTATGACCCTGAAAGCAAACAAGAGTCCATGCAGTGGCATAAAAAAGGAACAGACCCCCCGAAGAAGTTCAAAGTCACTCCGTCTGCCCGAAAGCTCATGGCCACAGTTTTTTGGGACTCAAAGGGAATCTTGCTCATTGAGTACAAAAAAAAAGGTGAAACCATCAACGCCACATCCTACGCTTCCACTTTGCATAATTTGCGGGAGGAAATTAAAAAGAAAAGACGGGGTAAACTCGCAGCGGGTGTGTTGCTTCTTCATGACAACGCTCCTGTTCACACGGCGCGAGTTTCCAAGGCTGCTGCGCGAGATTGTGGTTTCGAAGAAATCCAACACCCACCCTATAGTCCAGACCTTGCCCCTAGTGATTATTTCCTGTTTCCGGATTTGAAAAAATGTCTTCGTGGAAAAAGATTTTCGGATGATGAAGAACTCAAGTCGGTATTTTGCAGAGAAAGAGGAAATTTATTATTTTGAGGGTTTAAAAAAGCTTATCTCAAGATGTAACAAATGCATTGATGTTAGGGGAGATCATGTTGAAAAATAAAAACAATTTAAATTGAATTCGCAGTTTCCTTCATATCGATACCGAGAATATATTGAACGCCCCTCGTATGAGAAAAAAAATCTAAAATTTTTCTAAGTCCCAAAAATGAAAAATCAAATGAAAAATTTAATTCTCATAATAAATAAAGAAAAGTTGAAAGAAAAATGAAAAATCAACTGAAAAATTAAATTTTCATAATAAATAAAGAAAAATTGAAAGAAAAATTTCGATATTTTTTTCAAAGTCAGAAATAGTTAGAAATATAAAAAAATCAATTGGAAAAAATATATATATGATTTTTAAGTGAAATTCATTTGAAATAGAGACTTCTCAATGAAACTGAGGTGTATGTCCCGCTATAATGCCATTTGCTGTTTGTGTGTTTAAAAGGTATATTATGAGAAGTGTGAAAATGAACAATCCCATAGAAAGTCAGAATATACGAGGGGCGTTCAAGATATTCTCGGTATCGGGGTGAAGCTGTGGTTGCATATATAAATTGACTTATTTATCAAGTAACACCATCATTTTAGTGCATTCATGTAAAATTTCATATAAATGTGATTATTAATTCGCGTTTTATCTCTAGTTAAACAGAATCATAATGGCAACTGAGGCGATGATGGTGAAAATTGAGCATCGCGCTGTAATTAAATTTCTCACTAAGCAAGGAAAAAGTCAAAAAACTATTCATGAAGAGATGGTGGCTGTTTACCAGGGTTCCGCACCTTCATTATCAACTGTGCAAAAGTGGTCAAGTGAGTTCAAGAGAGGCAGAGAGAGCATTGAGGACGACCCCCGCTCCGGCGCCCCGGCTACTGCTTGTACGGGAGAAAGCATCAAAGAAGTCGAAAAACTTGTTCTTGAGGATGCCCGAATAAAGATGAAAATGATGGCAGAGATCACCATGCTTTCAATTGGTACCATTCACACCATTCTTCATGACCATCTTAACCTTTCAAAGGTCAGTGCAAGGTGGGTGCCACGAATGCTCACAGCGCCTCAGATAAAAAGTGAGAATCGCATGCTGTAGAGAGCTTTTGGAGATGTGTAGTGAGAACGCGGACGGTGTTATGGATCGAATTGTTACTGGGGACGAAACATGGGTCCACCACTATGACCCTGAAAGCAAACAAGAGTCCATGCAGTGGCATAAAAAAGGAACAGACCCCCCGAAGAAGTTCAAAGTCACTCCGTCTGCCCGAAAGCTCATGGCCACAGTTTTTTGGGACTCAAAGGGAATCTTGCTCATTGAGTACAAAAAAAAAGGTGAAACCATCAACGCCACATCCTACGCTTCCACTTTGCATAATTTGCGGGAGGAAATTAAAAAGAAAAGACGGGGTAAACTCGCAGCGGGTGTGTTGCTTCTTCATGACAACGCTCCTGTTCACACGGCGCGAGTTTCCAAGGCTGCTGCGCGAGATTGTGGTTTCGAAGAAATCCAACACCCACCCTATAGTCCAGACCTTGCCCCTAGTGATTATTTCCTGTTTCCGGATTTGAAAAAATGTCTTCGTGGAAAAAGATTTTCGGATGATGAAGAACTCAAGTCGGTATTTTGCAGAGAAAGAGGAAATTTATTATTTTGAGGGTTTAAAAAAGCTTATCTCAAGATGTAACAAATGCATTGATGTTAGGGGAGATCATGTTGAAAAATAAAAACAATTTAAATTGAATTCGCAGTTTCCTTCATATCGATACCGAGAATATATTGAACGCCCCTCGTATGAGAAAAAAAATCGAAAATTTTTCTAAGTCCCAAAAATGAAAAATCAAATGAAAAATTTAATTCTCATAATAAATAAAGAAAAGTTGAAAGAAAAATGAAAAATCAACTGAAAAATTAAATTTTCATAATAAATAAAGAAAAATTGAAAGAAAAATTTCGATATTTTTTTCAAAGTCAGAAATAGTTAGAAATATAAAAAAATCAATTGGAAAAAATATATATATGATTTTTAAGTGAAATTCATTTGAAATAGAGACTTCTCAATGAAACTGAGGTGTATGTCCCGCTATAATGCCATTTGCTGTTTGTGTGTTTAAAAGGTATATTATGAGAAGTGTGAAAATGAATAATCCCATAGAAAGTCAGAATATACGAGGGGCGTTCAAGATATTCTCGGTATCGGGGTGAAGCTGTGGTTGCATATATAAATTGACTTATTTATCAAGTAACACTATCATTTTAGTGCATTCATGTAAAATTTCATATAAATGTGATTATTAATTCGCGTTTTATCTCTAGTTAAACAGAATCATAATGGCAACTTAGGCGATGATGGTGAAAATTGAGCATCGCGCTGTAATTAAATTTCTCACTAAGCAAGGAAAAAGTCAAAAAACTATTCATGAAGAGATGGTGGCTGTTTACCAGGGTTCCGCACCTTCATTATCAACTGTGCAAAAGTGGTCAAGTGAGTTCAAGAGAGGCAGAGAGAGCATTGAGGACGACCCCCGCTCCGGCGCCCCGGCTACTGCTTGTACGGGAGAAAGCATCAAAGAAGTCGAAAAACTTGTTCTTGAGGATGCCCGAATAAAGGTGAAAATGATGGCAGAGATCACCATGCTTTCAATTGGTACCATTCACACCATTCTTCATGACCATCTTAACCTTTCAAAGGTCAGTGCAAGGTGGGTGCCACGAATGCTCACAGCGCCTCAGATAAAAAGTGAGAATCGCATGCTGTAGAGAGCTTTTGGAGATGTGTAGTGAGAACGCGGACGGTGTTATGGATCGAATTGTTACTGGGGACGAAACATGGGTCCACCACTATGACCCTGAAAGCAAACAAGAGTCCATGCAGTGGCATAAAAAAGGAACAGACCCCCCGAAGAAGTTCAAAGTCACTCCGTCTGCCCGAAAGCTCATGGCCACAGTTTTTTGGGACTCAAAGGGAATCTTGCTCATTGAGTACAAAAAAAAAGGTGAAACCATCAACGCCACATCCTACGCTTCCACTTTGCATAATTTGCGGGAGGAAATTAAAAAGAAAAGACGGGGTAAACTCGCAGCGGGTGTGTTGCTTCTTCATGACAACGCTCCTGTTCACACGGCGCGAGTTTCCAAGGCTGCTGCGCGAGATTGTGGTTTCGAAGAAATCCAACACCCACCCTATAGTCCAGACCTTGCCCCTAGTGATTATTTCCTGTTTCCGGATTTGAAAAAATGTCTTCGTGGAAAAAGATTTTCGGATGATGAAGAACTCAAGTCGGTATTTTGCAGAGAAAGAGGAAATTTATTATTTTGAGGGTTTAAAAAAGCTTATCTCAAGATGTAACAAATGCATTGATGTTAGGGGAGATCATGTTGAAAAATAAAAACAATTTAAATTGAATTCGCAGTTTCCTTCATATCGATACCGAGAATATATTGAACGCCCCTCGTATGAGAAAAAAAATCTAAAATTTTTCTAAGTCCCAAAAATGAAAAATCAAATGAAAAATTTAATTCTCATAATAAATAAAGAAAAGTTGAAAGAAAAATGAAAAATCAACTGAAAAATTAAATTTTCATAATAAATAAAGAAAAATTGAAAGAAAAATTTCGATATTTTTTTCAAAGTCAGAAATAGTTAGAAATATAAAAAAATCAATTGGAAAAAATATATATATGATTTTTAAGTGAAATTCATTTGAAATAGAGACTTCTCAATGAAACTGAGGTGTATGTCCCGCTATAATGCCATTTGCTGTTTGTGTGTTTAAAAGGTATATTATGAGAAGTGTGAAAATGAACAATCCCATAGAAAGTCAGAATATACTCGTATGAGAAAAAAAATCTAAAATTTTTCTAAGTCCCAAAAATGAAAAATCAAATGAAAAATTTAATTCTCATAATAAATAAAGAAAAGTTGAAAGAAAAATGAAAAATCAACTGAAAAATTAAATTTTCATAATAAATAAAGAAAAATTGAAAGAAAAATTTCGATATTTTTTTCAAAGTCAGAAATAGTTAGAAATATAAAAAAATTAATTGGAAAAAATATATATATGATTTTTAAGTGAAATTCATTTGAAATAGAGACTTCTCAATGAAACCGAGGTGTATGTCCCGCTATAATGCCATTTGCTGTTTGTGTGTTTAAAAGGTATATTATGAGAAGTGTGAAAATGAACAATCCCATAGAAAGTCAGAATATACGAGGGGCGTTCAAGATATTCTCGGTATCGGGGTGAAGCTGTGGTTGCATATATAAATTGACTTATTTATCAAGTAACACTATCATTTTAGTGCATTCATGTAAAATTTCATATAAATGTGATTATTAATTCGCGTTTTATCTCTAGTTAAACAGAATCATAATGGCAACTGAGGCGATGATGGTGAAAATTGAGCATCGCGCTGTAATTAAATTTCTCACTAAGCAAGGAAAAAGTCAAAAAACTATTCATGAAGAGATGGTGGCTGTTTACCAGGGTTCCGCACCTTCATTATCAACTGTGCAAAAGTGGTCAAGTGAGTTCAAGAGAGGCAGAGAGAGCATTGAGGACGACCCCCGCTCCGGCGCCCCGGCTACTGCTTGTACGGGAGAAAGCATCAAAGAAGTCGAAAAACTTGTTCTTGAGGATGCCCGAATAAAGATGAAAATGATGGCAGAGATCACCATGCTTTCAATTGGTACCATTCACACCATTCTTCATGACCATCTTAACCTTTCAAAGGTCAGTGCAAGGTGGGTGCCACGAATGCTCACAGCGCCTCAGATAAAAAGTGAGAATCGCATGCTGTAGAGAGCTTTTGGAGATGTGTAGTGAGAACGCGGACGGTGTTATGGATCGAATTGTTACTGGGGACGAAACATGGGTCCACCACTATGACCCTGAAAGCAAACAAGAGTCCATGCAGTGGCATAAAAAAGGAACAGACCCCCCGAAGAAGTTCAAAGTCACTCCGTCTGCCCGAAAGCTCATGGCCACAGTTTTTTGGGACTCAAAGGGAATCTTGCTCATTGAGTACAAAAAAAAAGGTGAAACCATCAACGCCACATCCTACGCTTCCACTTTGCATAATTTGCGGGAGGAAATTAAAAAGAAAAGACGGGGTAAACTCGCAGCGGGTGTGTTGCTTCTTCATGACAACGCTCCTGTTCACACGGCGCGAGTTTCCAAGGCTGCTGCGCGAGATTGTGGTTTCGAAGAAATCCAACACCCACCCTATAGTCCAGACCTTGCCCCTAGTGATTATTTCCTGTTTCCGGATTTGAAAAAATGTCTTTATTTATCAAGTAACACTATCATTTTAGTGCATTCATGTAAAATTTCATATAAATGTGATTATTAATTCGCGTTTTATCTCTAGTTAAACAGAATCATAATGGCAACTGAGGCGATGATGGTGAAAATTGAGCATCGCGCTGTAATTAAATTTCTCACTAAGCAAGGAAAAAGTCAAAAAACTATTCATGAAGAGATGGTGGCTGTTTACCAGGGTTCCGCACCTTCATTATCAACTGTGCAAAAGTGGTCAAGTGAGTTCAAGAGAGGCAGAGAGAGCATTGAGGACGACCCCCGCTCCGGCGCCCCGGCTACTGCTTGTACGGGAGAAAGCATCAAAGAAGTCGAAAAACTTGTTCTTGAGGATGCCCGAATAAAGATGAAAATGATGGCAGAGATCACCATGCTTTCAATTGGTACCATTCACACCATTCTTCATGACCATCTTAACCTTTCAAAGGTCAGTGCAAGGTGGGTGCCACGAATGCTCACAGCGCCTCAGATAAAAAGTGAGAATCGCATGCTGTAGAGAGCTTTTGGAGATGTGTAGTGAGAACGCGGACGGTGTTATGGATCGAATTGTTACTGGGGACGAAACATGGGTCCACCACTATGACCCTGAAAGCAAACAAGAGTCCATGCAGTGGCATAAAAAAGGAACAGACCCCCCGAAGAAGTTCAAAGTCACTCCGTCTGCCCGAAAGCTCATGGCCACAGTTTTTTGGGACTCAAAGGGAATCTTGCTCATTGAGTACAAAAAAAAAGGTGAAACCATCAACGCCACATCCTACGCTTCCACTTTGCATAATTTGCGGGAGGAAATTAAAAAGAAAAGACGGGGTAAACTCGCAGCGGGTGTGTTGCTTCTTCATGACAACGCTCCTGTTCACACGGCGCGAGTTTCCAAGGCTGCTGCGCGAGATTGTGGTTTCGAAGAAATCCAACACCCACCCTATAGTCCAGACCTTGCCCCTAGTGATTATTTCCTGTTTCCGGATTTGAAAAAATGTCTTCGTGGAAAAAGATTTTCGGATGATGAAGAACTCAAGTCGGTATTTTGCAGAGAAAGAGGAAATTTATTATTTTGAGGGTTTAAAAAAGCTTATCTCAAGATGTAACAAATGCATTGATGTTAGGGGAGATCATGTTGAAAAATAAAAACAATTTAAATTGAATTCGCAGTTTCCTTCATATCGATACCGAGAATATATTGAACGCCCCTCGTATGAGAAAAAAAATCTAAAATTTTTCTAAGTCCCAAAAATGAAAAATCAAATGAAAAATTTAATTCTCATAATAAATAAAGAAAAGTTGAAAGAAAAATGAAAAATCAACTGAAAAATTAAATTTTCATAATAAATAAAGAAAAATTGAAAGAAAAATTTCGATATTTTTTTCAAAGTCAGAAATAGTATCGGGGTGAAGCTGTGGTTGCATATATAAATTGACTTATTTATCAAGTAACACTATCATTTTAGTGCATTCATGTAAAATTTCATATAAATGTGATTATTAATTCGCGTTTTATCTCTAGTTAAACAGAATCATAATGGCAACTTAGGCGATGATGGTGAAAATTGAGCATCGCGCTGTAATTAAATTTCTCACTAAGCAAGGAAAAAGTCAAAAAACTATTCATGAAGAGATGGTGGCTGTTTACCAGGGTTCCGCACCTTCATTATCAACTGTGCAAAAGTGGTCAAGTGAGTTCAAGAGAGGCAGAGAGAGCATTGAGGACGACCGCCGCTCCGGCGCCCCGACTACTGCTTGTACGGGAGAAAGCATCAAAGAAGTCGAAAAACTTGTTCTTGAGGATGCCCGAATAAAGGTGAAAATGATGGCAGAGATCACCATGCTTTCAATTGGTACCATTCACACCATTCTTCATGACCATCTTAACCTTTCAAAGGTCAGTGCAAGGTGGGTGCCACGAATGCTCACAGCGCCTCAGATAAAAAGTGAGAATCGCATGCTGTAGAGAGCTTTTGGAGATGTGTAGTGAGAACGCGGACGGTGTTATGGATCGAATTGTTACTGGGGACGAAACATGGGTCCACCACTATGACCCTGAAAGCAAACAAGAGTCCATGCAGTGGCATAAAAAAGGAACAGACCCCCCGAAGAAGTTCAAAGTCACTCCGTCTGCCCGAAAGCTCATGGCCACAGTTTTTTGGGACTCAAAGGGAATCTTGCTCATTGAGTACAAAAAAAAAGGTGAAACCATCAACGCCACATCCTACGCTTCCACTTTGCATAATTTGCGGGAGGAAATTAAAAAGAAAAGACGGGGTAAACTCGCAGCGGGTGTGTTGCTTCTTCATGACAACGCTCCTGTTCACACGGCGCGAGTTTCCAAGGCTGCTGCGCGAGATTGTGGTTTCGAAGAAATCCAACACCCACCCTATAGTCCAGACCTTGCCCCTAGTGATTATTTCCTGTTTCCGGATTTGAAAAAATGTCTTCGTGGAAAAAGATTTTCGGATGATGAAGAACTCAAGTCGGTATTTTGCAGAGAAAGAGGAAATTTATTATTTTGAGGGTTTAAAAAAGCTTATCTCAAGATGTAACAAATGCATTGATGTTAGAGGAGATCATGTTGAAAAATAAAAACAATTTAAATTGAATTCGCAGTTTCCTTCATATCGATACCGAGAATATATTGAACGCCCCTCGTATGAGAAAAAAAATCTAAAATTTTTCTAAGTCCCAAAAATGAAAAATCAAATGAAAAATTTAATTCTCATAATAAATAAAGAAAAGTTGAAAGAAAAATGAAAAATCAACTGAAAAATTAAATTTTCATAATAAATAAAGAAAAATTGAAAGAAAAATTTCGATATTTTTTTCAAAGTCAGAAATAGTTAGAAATATAAAAAAATTAATTGGAAAAAATATATATATGATTTTTAAGTGAAATTCATTTGAAATAGAGACTTCTCAATGAAACTGAGGTGTATGTCCCGCTATAATGCCATTTGCTGTTTGTGTGTTTAAAAGGTATATTATGAGAAGTGTGAAAATGAACAATCCCATAGAAAGTCAGAATATACGAGGGGCGTTCAAGATATTCTCGGTATCGGGGTGAAGCTGTGGTTGCATATATAAATTGACTTATTTATCAAGTAACACTATCATTTTAGTGCATTCATGTAAAATTTCATATAAATGTGATTATTAATTCGCGTTTTATCTCTAGTTAAACAGAATCATAATGGCAACTGAGGCGATGATGGTGAAAATTGAGCATCGCGCTGTAATTAAATTTCTCACTAAGCAAGGAAAAAGTCAAAAAACTATTCATGAAGAGATGGTGGCTGTTTACCAGGGTTCCGCACCTTCATTATCAACTGTGCAAAAGTGGTCAAGTGAGTTCAAGAGAGGCAGAGAGAGCATTGAGGACGACCCCCGCTCCGGCGCCCCGGCTACTGCTTGTACGGGAGAAAGCATCAAAGAAGTCGAAAAACTTGTTCTTGAGGATGCCCGAATAAAGATGAAAATGATGGCAGAGATCACCATGCTTTCAATTGGTACCATTCACACCATTCTTCATGACCATCTTAACCTTTCAAAGGTCAGTGCAAGGTGGGTGCCACGAATGCTCACAGCGCCTCAGATAAAAAGTGAGAATCGCATGCTGTAGAGAGCTTTTGGAGATGTGTAGTGAGAACGCGGACGGTGTTATGGATCGAATTGTTACTGGGGACGAAACATGGGTCCACCACTATGACCCTGAAAGCAAACAAGAGTCCATGCAGTGGCATAAAAAAGGAACAGACCCCCCGAAGAAGTTCAAAGTCACTCCGTCTGCCCGAAAGCTCATGGCCACAGTTTTTTGGGACTCAAAGGGAATCTTGCTCATTGAGTACAAAAAAAAAGGTGAAACCATCAACGCCACATCCTACGCTTCCACTTTGCATAATTTGCGGGAGGAAATTAAAAAGAAAAGACGGGGTAAACTCGCAGCGGGTGTGTTGCTTCTTCATGACAACGCTCCTGTTCACACGGCGCGAGTTTCCAAGGCTGCTGCGCGAGATTGTGGTTTCGAAGAAATCCAACACCCACCCTATAGTCCAGACCTTGCCCCTAGTGATTATTTCCTGTTTCCGGATTTGAAAAAATGTCTTTATTTATCAAGTAACACTATCATTTTAGTGCATTCATGTAAAATTTCATATAAATGTGATTATTAATTCGCGTTTTATCTCTAGTTAAACAGAATCATAATGGCAACTTAGGCGATGATGGTGAAAATTGAGCATCGCGCTGTAATTAAATTTCTCACTAAGCAAGGAAAAAGTAAAAAAACTATTCATGAAGAGATGGTGGCTGTTTACCAGGGTTCCGCACCTTCATTATCAACTGTGCAAAAGTGGTCAAGTGAGTTCAAGAGAGGCAGAGAGAGCATTGAGGACGACCGCCGCTCCGGCGCCCCGACTACTGCTTGTACGGGAGAAAGCATCAAAGAAGTCGAAAAACTTGTTCTTGAGGATGCCCGAATAAAGGTGAAAATGATGGCAGAGATCACCATGCTTTCAATTGGTACCATTCACACCATTCTTCATGACCATCTTAACCTTTCAAAGGTCAGTGCAAGGTGGGTGCCACGAATGCTCACAGCGCCTCAGATAAAAAGTGAGAATCGCATGCTGTAGAGAGCTTTTGGAGATGTGTAGTGAGAACGCGGACGGTGTTATGGATCGAATTGTTACTGGGGACGAAACATGGGTCCACCACTATGACCCTGAAAGCAAACAAGAGTCCATGCAGTGGCATAAAAAAGGAACAGACCCCCCGAAGAAGTTCAAAGTCACTCCGTCTGCCCGAAAGCTCATGGCCACAGTTTTTTGGGACTCAAAGGGAATCTTGCTCATTGAGTACAAAAAAAAAGGTGAAACCATCAACGCCACATCCTACGCTTCCACTTTGCATAATTTGCGGGAGGAAATTAAAAAGAAAAGACGGGGTAAACTCGCAGCGGGTGTGTTGCTTCTTCATGACAACGCTCCTGTTCACACGGCGCGAGTTTCCAAGGCTGCTGCGCGAGATTGTGGTTTCGAAGAAATCCAACACCCACCCTATAGTCCAGACCTTGCCCCTAGTGATTATTTCCTGTTTCCGGATTTGAAAAAATGTCTTCGTGGAAAAAGATTTTCGGATGATGAAGAACTCAAGTCGGTATTTTGCAGAGAAAGAGGAAATTTATTATTTTGAGGGTTTAAAAAAGCTTATCTCAAGATGTAACAAATGCATTGATGTTAGGGGAGATCATGTTGAAAAATAAAAACAATTTAAATTGAATTCGCAGTTTCCTTCATATCGATACCGAGAATATATTGAACGCCCCTCGTATGAGAAAAAAAATCTAAAATTTTTCTAAGTCCCAAAAATGAAAAATCAAATGAAAAATTTAATTCTCATAATAAATAAAGAAAAGTTGAAAGAAAAATGAAAAATCAACTGAAAAATTAAATTTTCATAATAAATAAAGAAAAATTGAAAGAAAAATTTCGATATTTTTTTCAAAGTCAGAAATAGTTAGAAATATAAAAAAATCAATTGGAAAAAATATATATATGATTTTTAAGTGAAACTCATTTGAAATAGAGACTTCTCAATGAAACTGAGGTGTATGTCCCGCTATAATGCCATTTGCTGTTTGTGTGTTTAAAAGGTATATTATGAGAAGTGTGAAAATGAACAATCCCATAGAAAGTCAGAATATACTCGTATGAGAAAAAAAATCTAAAATTTTTCTAAGTCCCAAAAATGAAAAATCAAATGAAAAATTTAATTCTCATAATAAATAAAGAAAAGTTGAAAGAAAAATGAAAAATCAAATGAAAAATTAAATTTTCATAATAAATAAAGAAAAATTGAAAGAAAAATTTCGATATTTTTTTCAAAGTCAGAAATGGTTAGAAATATAAAAAAATTAATTGGAAAAAATATATATATGATTTTTAAGTGAAATTCATTTGAAATAGAGACTTCTCAATGAAACTGAGGTGTATGTCCCGCTATAATGCCATTTGCTGTTTGTGTGTTTAAAAGGTATATTATGAGAAGTGTGAAAATGAACAATCCCATAGAAAGTCAGAATATACGAGGGGCGTTCAAGATATTCTCGGTATCGGGGTGAAGCTGTGGTTGCATATATAAATTGACTTATTTATCAAGTAACACTATCATTTTAGTGCATTCATGTAAAATTTCATATAAATGTGATTATTAATTCGCGTTTTATCTCTAGTTAAACAGAATCATAATGGCAACTGAGGCGATGATGGTGAAAATTGAGCATCGCGCTGTAATTAAATTTCTCACTAAGCAAGGAAAAAGTCAAAAAACTATTCATGAAGAGATGGTGGCTGTTTACCAGGGTTCCGCACCTTCATTATCAACTGTGCAAAAGTGGTCAAGTGAGTTCAAGAGAGGCAGAGAGAGCATTGAGGACGACCCCCGCTCCGGCGCCCCGGCTACTGCTTGTACGGGAGAAAGCATCAAAGAAGTCGAAAAACTTGTTCTTGAGGATGCCCGAATAAAGATGAAAATGATGGCAGAGATCACCATGCTTTCAATTGGTACCATTCACACCATTCTTCATGACCATCTTAACCTTTCAAAGGTCAGTGCAAGGTGGGTGCCACGAATGCTCACAGCGCCTCAGATAAAAAGTGAGAATCGCATGCTGTAGAGAGCTTTTGGAGATGTGTAGTGAGAACGCGGACGGTGTTATGGATCGAATTGTTACTGGGGACGAAACATGGGTCCACCACTATGACCCTGAAAGCAAACAAGAGTCCATGCAGTGGCATAAAAAAGGAACAGACCCCCCGAAGAAGTTCAAAGTCACTCCGTCTGCCCGAAAGCTCATGGCCACAGTTTTTTGGGACTCAAAGGGAATCTTGCTCATTGAGTACAAAAAAAAAGGTGAAACCATCAACGCCACATCCTACGCTTCCACTTTGCATAATTTGCGGGAGGAAATTAAAAAGAAAAGACGGAGTAAACTCGCAGCGGGTGTGTTGCTTCTTCATGACAACGCTCCTGTTCACACGGCGCGAGTTTCCAAGGCTGCTGCGCGAGATTGTGGTTTCGAAGAAATCCAACACCCACCCTATAGTCCAGACCTTGCCCCTAGTGATTATTTCCTGTTTCCGGATTTGAAAAAATGTCTTTATTTATCAAGTAACACTATCATTTTAGTGCATTCATGTAAAATTTCATATAAATGTGATTATTAATTCGCGTTTTATCTCTAGTTAAACAGAATCATAATGGCAACTGAGGCGATGATGGTGAAAATTGAGCATCGCGCTGTAATTAAATTTCTCACTAAGCAAGGAAAAAGTCAAAAAACTATTCATGAAGAGATGGTGGCTGTTTACCAGGGTTCCGCACCTTCATTATCAACTGTGCAAAAGTGGTCAAGTGAGTTCAAGAGAGGCAGAGAGAGCATTGAGGACGACCCCCGCTCCGGCGCCCCGGCTACTGCTTGTACGGGAGAAAGCATCAAAGAAGTCGAAAAACTTGTTCTTGAGGATGCCCGAATAAAGATGAAAATGATGGCAGAGATCACCATGCTTTCAATTGGTACCATTCACACCATTCTTCATGACCATCTTAACCTTTCAAAGGTCAGTGCAAGGTGGGTGCCACGAATGCTCACAGCGCCTCAGATAAAAAGTGAGAATCGCATGCTGTAGAGAGCTTTTGGAGATGTGTAGTGAGAACGCGGACGGTGTTATGGATCGAATTGTTACTGGGGACGAAACATGGGTCCACCACTATGACCCTGAAAGCAAACAAGAGTCCATGCAGTGGCATAAAAAAGGAACAGACCCCCCGAAGAAGTTCAAAGTCACTCCGTCTGCCCGAAAGCTCATGGCCACAGTTTTTTGGGACTCAAAGGGAATCTTGCTCATTGAGTACAAAAAAAAAGGTGAAACCATCAACGCCACATCCTACGCTTCCACTTTGCATAATTTGCGGGAGGAAATTAAAAAGAAAAGACGGGGTAAACTCGCAGCGGGTGTGTTGCTTCTTCATGACAACGCTCCTGTTCACACGGCGCGAGTTTCCAAGGCTGCTGCGCGAGATTGTGGTTTCGAAGAAATCCAACACCCACCCTATAGTCCAGACCTTGCCCCTAGTGATTATTTCCTGTTTCCGGATTTGAAAAAATGTCTTCGTGGAAAAAGATTTTCGGATGATGAAGAACTCAAGTCGGTATTTTGCAGAGAAAGAGGAAATTTATTATTTTGAGGGTTTAAAAAAGCTTATCTCAAGATGTAACAAATGCATTGATGTTAGGGGAGATCATGTTGAAAAATAAAAACAATTTAAATTGAATTCGCAGTTTCCTTCATATCGATACCGAGAATATATTGAACGCCCCTCGTATGAGAAAAAAAATCTAAAATTTTTCTAAGTCCCAAAAATGAAAAATCAAATGAAAAATTTAATTCTCATAATAAATAAAGAAAAGTTGAAAGAAAAATGAAAAATCAACTGAAAAATTAAATTTTCATAATAAATAAAGAAAAATTGAAAGAAAAATTTCGATATTTTTTTCAAAGTCAGAAATAGTATCGGGGTGAAGCTGTGGTTGCATATATAAATTGACTTATTTATCAAGTAACACTATCATTTTAGTGCATTCATGTAAAATTTCATATAAATGTGATTATTAATTCGCGTTTTATCTCTAGTTAAACAGAATCATAATGGCAACTTAGGCGATGATGGTGAAAATTGAGCATCGCGCTGTAATTAAATTTCTCACTAAGCAAGGAAAAAGTCAAAAAACTATTCATGAAGAGATGGTGGCTGTTTACCAGGGTTCCGCACCTTCATTATCAACTGTGCAAAAGTGGTCAAGTGAGTTCAAGAGAGGCAGAGAGAGCATTGAGGACGACCCCCGCTCCGGCGCCCCGGCTACTGCTTGTACGGGAGAAAGCATCAAAGAAGTCGAAAAACTTGTTCTTGAGGATGCCCGAATAAAGGTGAAAATGATGGCAGAGATCACCATGCTTTCAATTGGTACCATTCACACCATTCTTCATGACCATCTTAACCTTTCAAAGGTCAGTGCAAGGTGGGTGCCACGAATGCTCACAGCGCCTCAGATAAAAAGTGAGAATCGCATGCTGTAGAGAGCTTTTGGAGATGTGTAGTGAGAACGCGGACGGTGTTATGGATCGAATTGTTACTGGGGACGAAACATGGGTCCACCACTATGACCCTGAAAGCAAACAAGAGTCCATGCAGTGGCATAAAAAAGGAACAGACCCCCCGAAGAAGTTCAAAGTCACTCCGTCTGCCCGAAAGCTCATGGCCACAGTTTTTTGGGACTCAAAGGGAATCTTGCTCATTGAGTACAAAAATAAAGGTGAAACCATCAACGCCACATCCTACGCTTCCACTTTGCATAATTTGCGGGAGGAAATTAAAAAGAAAAGACGGGGTAAACTCGCAGCGGGTGTGTTGCTTCTTCATGACAACGCTCCTGTTCACACGGCGCGAGTTTCCAAGGCTGCTGCGCGAGATTGTGGTTTCGAAGAAATCCAACACCCACCCTATAGTCCAGACCTTGCCCCTAGTGATTATTTCCTGTTTCCGGATTTGAAAAAATGTCTTCGTGGAAAAAGATTTTCGGATGATGAAGAACTCAAGTCGGTATTTTGCAGAGAAAGAGGAAATTTATTATTTTGAGGGTTTAAAAAAGCTTATCTCAAGATGTAACAAATGCATTGATGTTAGGGGAGATCATGTTGAAAAATAAAAACAATTTAAATTGAATTCGCAGTTTCCTTCATATCGATACCGAGAATATATTGAACGCCCCTCGTATGAGAAAAAAAATCTAAAATTTTTCTAAGTCCCAAAAATGAAAAATCAAATGAAAAATTTAATTCTCATAATAAATAAAGAAAAGTTGAAAGAAAAATGAAAAATCAACTGAAAAATTAAATTTTCATAATAAATAAAGAAAAATTGAAAGAAAAATTTCGATATTTTTTTCAAAGTCAGAAATAGTTAGAAATATAAAAAAATTAATTGGAAAAAATATATATATGATTTTTAAGTGAAATTCATTTGAAATAGAGACTTCTCAATGAAACTGAGGTGTATGTCCCGCTATAATGCCATTTGCTGTTTGTGTGTTTAAAAGGTATATTATGAGAAGTGTGAAAATGAACAATCCCATAGAAAGTCAGAATATACGAGGGGCGTTCAAGATATTCTCGGTATCGGGGTGAAGCTGTGGTTGCATATATAAATTGACTTATTTATCAAGTAACACTATCATTTTAGTGCATTCATGTAAAATTTCATATAAATGTGATTATTAATTCGCGTTTTATCTCTAGTTAAACAGAATCATAATGGCAACTGAGGCGATGATGGTGAAAATTGAGCATCGCGCTGTAATTAAATTTCTCACTAAGCAAGGAAAAAGTCAAAAAACTATTCATGAAGAGATGGTGGCTGTTTACCAGGGTTCCGCACCTTCATTATCAACTGTGCAAAAGTGGTCAAGTGAGTTCAAGAGAGGCAGAGAGAGCATTGAGGACGACCCCCGCTCCGGCGCCCCGGCTACTGCTTGTACGGGAGAAAGCATCAAAGAAGTCGAAAAACTTGTTCTTGAGGATGCCCGAATAAAGATGAAAATGATGGCAGAGATCACCATGCTTTCAATTGGTACCATTCACACCATTCTTCATGACCATCTTAACCTTTCAAAGGTCAGTGCAAGGTGGGTGCCACGAATGCTCACAGCGCCTCAGATAAAAAGTGAGAATCGCATGCTGTAGAGAGCTTTTGGAGATGTGTAGTGAGAACGCGGACGGTGTTATGGATCGAATTGTTACTGGGGACGAAACATGGGTCCACCACTATGACCCTGAAAGCAAACAAGAGTCCATGCAGTGGCATAAAAAAGGAACAGACCCCCCGAAGAAGTTCAAAGTCACTCCGTCTGCCCGAAAGCTCATGGCCACAGTTTTTTGGGACTCAAAGGGAATCTTGCTCATTGAGTACAAAAAAAAAGGTGAAACCATCAACGCCACATCCTACGCTTCCACTTTGCATATATTGCGGGAGGAAATTAAAAAGAAAAGACGGGGTAAACTCGCAGCGGGTGTGTTGCTTCTTCATGACAACGCTCCTGTTCACACGGCGCGAGTTTCCAAGGCTGCTGCGCGAGATTGTGGTTTCGAAGAAATCCAACACCCACCCTATAGTCCAGACCTTGCCGCTAGTGATTATTTCCTGTTTCCGGATTTGAAAAAATGTCTTCGTGGAAAAAGATTTTCGGATGATGAAGAACTCAAGTCGGTATTTTGCAGAGAAAGAGGAAATTTATTATTTTGAGGGTTTAAAAAAGCTTATCTCAAGATGTAACAAATGCATTGATGTTAGGGGAGATCATGTTGAAAAATAAAAACAATTTAAATTGAATTCGCCGTTTCCTTCATATCGATACCGAGAATATATTGAACGCCCCTCGTATGAGAAAAAAAATCGAAAATTTTTCTAAGTCCCAAAAATGAAAAATCAAATGAAAAATTTAATTCTCATAATAAATAAAGAAAAGTTGAAAGAAAAATGAAAAATCAACTGAAAAATTAAATTTTCATAATAAATAAAGAAAAATTGAAAGAAAAATTTCGATATTTTTTTCAAAGTCAGAAATAGTTAGAAATATAAAAAAATCAATTGGAAAAAATATATATATGATTTTTAAGTGAAATTCATTTGAAATAGAGACTTCTCAATGAAACTGAGGTGTATGTCCCGCTATAATGCCATTTGCTGTTTGTGTGTTTAAAAGGTATATTATGAGAAGTGTGAAAATGAACAATCCCATAGAAAGTCAGAATATACGAGGGGCGTTCAAGATATTCTCGGTATCGGGGTGAAGCTGTAGTTGGATATATAAATTGACTTATTTATCAAGTAACACTATCATTTTAGTGCATTCATGTAAAATTTCATATAAATGTGATTATTAATTCGCGTTTTATCTCTAGTTAAACAGAATCATAATGGCAACTGAGGCGATGATGGTGAAAATTGAGCATCGCGCTGTAATTAAATTTCTCACTAAGCAAGGAAAAAGTCAAAAAACTATTCATGAAGAGATGGTGGCTGTTTACCAGGGTTCCGCACCTTCATTATCAACTGTGCAAAAGTGGTCAAGTGAGTTCAAGAGAGGCAGAGAGAGCATTGAGGACGACCCCCGCTCCGGCGCCCCGGCTACTGCTTGTACGGGAGAAAGCATCAAAGAAGTCGAAAAACTTGTTCTTGAGGATGCCCGAATAAAGATGAAAATAATATAGATAATAGATAATAGATAGATAATATAGATAAAAAGTGAGGGGCGTTTTGACATTGAGTACAAAAAAAAAGGTGAAACCATCAACGCCACATCCTACGCTTCCACTTTGCATAATTTGCGGGAGGAAATTAAAAAGAAAAGACGGGGTAAACTCGCAGCGGGTGTGTTGCTTCTTCATGACAACGCTCCTGTTCACACGGCGCGAGTTTCCAAGGCTGCTGCGCGAGATTGTGGTTTCGAAGAAATCCAACACCCACCCTATAGTCCAGACCTTGCCCCTAGTGATTATTTCCTGTTTCCGGATTTGAAAAAATGTCTTCGTGGAAAAAGATTTTCGGATGATGAAGAACTCAAGTCGGTATTTTGCAGAGAAAGAGGAAATTTATTATTTTGAGGGTTTAAAAAAGCTTATCTCAAGATGTAACAAATGCATTGATGTTAGGGGAGATCATGTTGAAAAATAAAAACAATTTAAATTGAATTCGCAATTTCCTTCATATCGATACCGAGAATATATTGAACGCCCCTCGTATGAGAAAAAAAATCTAAAATTTTTCTAAGTCCCAAAAATGAAAAATCAAATGAAAAATTTAATTCTCATAATAAATAAAGAAAAGTTGAAAGAAAAATGAAAAATCAACTGAAAAATTAAATTTTCATAATAAATAAAGAAAAATTGAAAGAAAAATTTCGATATTTTTTTCAAAGTCAGAAATAGTTAGAAATATAAAAAAATCAATTGGAAAAAATATATATATGATTTTTAAGTGAAATTCATTTGAAATAGAGACTTCTCAATGAAACTGAGGTGTATGTCCCGCTATAATGCCATTTGCTGTTTGTGTGTTTAAAAGGTATATTATGAGAAGTGTGAAAATGAACAATCCCATAGAAAGTCAGAATATACGAGGGGCGTTCAAGATATTCTCGGTATCGGGGTGAAGCTGTAGTTGCATATATAAATTGACTTATTTATCAAGTAACACTATCATTTTAGTGCATTCATGTAAAATTTCATATAAATGTGATTATTAATTCGCGTTTTATCTCTAGTTAAACAGAATCATAATGGCAACTGAGGCGATGATGGTGAAAATTGAGCATCGCGCTGTAATTAAATTTCTCACTAAGCAAGGAAAAAGTCAAAAAACTATTCATGAAGAGATGGTGGCTGTTTACCAGGGTTCCGCACCTTCATTATCAACTGTGCAAAAGTGGTCAAGTGAGTTCAAGAGAGGCAGAGAGAGCATTGAGGACGACCCCCGCTCCGGCGCCCCGGCTACTGCTTGTACGGGAGAAAGCATCAAAGAAGTCGAAAAACTTGTTCTTGAGGATGCCCGAATAAAGATGAAAATGATGGCAGAGATCACCATGCTTTCAATTGGTACCATTCACACCATTCTTCATGACCATCTTAACCTTTCAAAGGTCAGTGCAAGGTGGGTGCCACGAATGCTCACAGCGCCTCAGATAAAAAGTGAGAATCGCATGCTGTAGAGAGCTTTTGGAGATGTGTAGTGAGAACGCGGACGGTGTTATGGATCGAATTGTTACTGGGGACGAAACATGGGTCCACCACTATGACCCTGAAAGCAAACAAGAGTCCATGCAGTGGCATAAAAAAGGAACAGACCCCCCGAAGAAGTTCAAAGTCACTCCGTCTGCCCGAAAGCTCATGGCCACAGTTTTTTGGGACTCAAAGGGAATCTTGCTCATTGAGTACAAAAAAAAAGGTGAAACCATCAACGCCACATCCTACGCTTCCACTTTGCATATATTGCGGGAGGAAATTAAAAAGAAAAGACGGGGTAAACTCGCAGCGGGTGTGTTGCTTCTTCATGACAACGCTCCTGTTCACACGGCGCGAGTTTCCAAGGCTGCTGCGCGAGATTGTGGTTTCGAAGAAATCCAACACACACCCTATAGTCCAGACCTTGCCCCTAGTGATTATTTCCTGTTTCCGGATTTGAAAAAATGTCTTCGTGGAAAAAGATTTTCGGATGATGAAGAACTCAAGTCGGTATTTTGCAGAGAAAGAGGAAATTTATTATTTTGAGGGTTTAAAAAAGCTTATCTCAAGATGTAACAAATGCATTGATGTTAGGGGAGATCATGTTGAAAAATAAAAACAATTTAAATTGAATTCGCAGTTTCCTTCATATCGATACCGAGAATATATTGAACGCCCCTCGTATGAGAAAAAAAATCTAAAATTTTTCTAAGTCCCAAAAATGAAAAATCAAATGAAAAATTTAATTCTCATAATAAATAAAGAAAAGTTGAAAGAAAAATGAAAAATCAACTGAAAAATTAAATTTTCATAATAAATAAAGAAAAATTGAAAGAAAAATTTCGATATTTTTTTCAAAGTCAGAAATAGTTAGAAATATAAAAAAATCAATTGGAAAAAATATATATATGATTTTTAAGTGAAATTCATTTGAAATAGAGACTTCTCAATGAAACTGAGGTGTATGTCCCGCTATAATGCCATTTGCTGTTTGTGTGTTTAAAAGGTATATTATGAGAAGTGTGAAAATGAACAATCCCATAGAAAGTCAGAATATACGAGGGGCGTTCAAGATATTCTCGGTATCGGGGTGAAGCTGTAGTTGGATATATAAATTGACTTATTTATCATGTAACACTATCATTTTAGAGCATTCATGTAAAATTTCATATAAATGTGATTATTAATTCGCGTTTTATCTCTAGTTAAACAGAATCATAATGGCAACTGAGGCGATGATGGTGAAAATTGAGCATCGCGCTGTAATTAAATTTCTCACTAAGCAAGGAAAAAGTCAAAAAACTATTCATGAAGAGATGGTGGCTGTTTACCAGGGTTCCGCACCTTCATTATCAACTGTGCAAAAGTGGTCAAGTGAGTTCAAGAGAGGCAGAGAGAGCATTGAGGACGACCCCCGCTCCGGCGCCCCGGCTACTGCTTGTACGGGAGAAAGCATCAAAGAAGTCGAAAAACTTGTTCTTGAGGATGCCCGAATAAAGATGAAAATGATGGCAGAGATCACCATGCTTTCAATTGGTACCATTCACACCATTCTTCATGACCATCTTAACCTTTCAAAGGTCAGTGCAAGGTGGGTGCCACGAATGCTCACAGCGCCTCAGATAAAAAGTGAGAATCGCATGCTGTAGAGAGCTTTTGGAGATGTGTAGTGAGAACGCGGACGGTGTTATGGATCGAATTGTTACTGGGGACGAAACATGGGTCCACCACTATGACCCTGAAAGCAAACAAGAGTCCATGCAGTGGCATAAAAAAGGAACAGACCCCCCGAAGAAGTTCAAAGTCACTCCGTCTGCCCGAAAGCTCATGGCCACAGTTTTTTGGGACTCAAAGGGAATCTTGCTCATTGAGTACAAAAAAAAAGGTGAAACCATCAACGCCACATCCTACGCTTCCACTTTGCATAATTTGCGGGAGGAAATTAAAAAGAAAAGACGGGGTAAACTCGCAGCGGGTGTGTTGCTTCTTCATGACAACGCTCCTGTTCACACGGCGCGAGTTTCCAAGGCTGCTGCGCGAGATTGTGGTTTCGAAGAAATCCAACACCCACCCTATAGTCCAGACCTTGCCCCTAGTGATTATTTCCTGTTTCCGGATTTGAAAAAATGTCTTCGTGGAAAAAGATTTTCGGATGATGAAGAACTCAAGTCGGTATTTTGCAGAGAAAGAGGAAATTTATTATTTTGAGGGTTTAAAAAAGCTTATCTCAAGATGTAACAAATGCATTGATGTTAGGGGAGATCATGTTGAAAAATAAAAACAATTTAAATTGAATTCGCAGTTTCCTTCATATCGATACCGAGAATATATTGAACGCCCCTCGTATGAGAAAAAAAATCTAAAATTTTTCTAAGTCCCAAAAATGAAAAATCAAATGAAAAATTTAATTCTCATAATAAATAAAGAAAAGTTGAAAGAAAAATGAAAAATCAACTGAAAAATTAAATTTTCATAATAAATAAAGAAAAATTGAAAGAAAAATTTCGATATTTTTTTCAAAGTCAGAAATAGTTAGAAATATAAAAAAATCAATTGGAAAAAATATATATATGATTTTTAAGTGAAATTCATTTGAAATAGAGACTTCTCAATGAAACTGAGGTGTATGTCCCGCTATAATGCCATTTGCTGTTTGTGTGTTTAAAAGGTATATTATGAGAAGTGTGAAAATGAACAATCCCATAGAAAGTCAGAATATACGAGGGGCGTTCAAGATATTCTCGGTATCGGGGTGAAGCTGTGGTTGCATATATAAATTGACTTATTTATCAAGTAACACTATCATTTTAGTGCATTCATGTAAAATTTCATATAAATGTGATTATTAATTCGCGTTTTATCTCTAGTTAAACAGAATCATAATGGCAACTGAGGCGATGATGGTGAAAATTGAGCATCGCGCTGTAATTAAATTTCTCACTAAGCAAGGAAAAAGTCAAAAAACTATTCATGAAGAGATGGTGGCTGTTTACCAGGGTTCCGCACCTTCATTATCAACTGTGCAAAAGTGGTCAAGTGAGTTCAAGAGAGGCAGAGAGAGCATTGAGGACGACCCCCGCTCCGGCGCCCCGGCTACTGCTTGTACGGGAGAAAGCATCAAAGAAGTCGAAAAACTTGTTCTTGAGGATGCCCGAATAAAGATGAAAATGATGGCAGAGATCACCATGCTTTCAATTGGTACCATTCACACCATTCTTCATGACCATCTTAACCTTTCAAAGGTCAGTGCAAGGTGGGTGCCACGAATGCTCACAGCGCCTCAGATAAAAAGTGAGAATCGCATGCTGTAGAGAGCTTTTGGAGATGTGTAGTGAGAACGCGGACGGTGTTATGGATCGAATTGTTACTGGGGACGAAACATGGGTCCACCACTATGACCCTGAAAGCAAACAAGAGTCCATGCAGTGGCATAAAAAAGGAACAGACCCCCCGAAGAAGTTCAAAGTCACTCCGTCTGCCCGAAAGCTCATGGCCACAGTTTTTTGGGACTCAAAGGGAATCTTGCTCATTGAGTACAAAAAAAAAGGTGAAACCATCAACGCCACATCCTACGCTTCCACTTTGCATATATTGCGGGAGGAAATTAAAAAGAAAAGACGGGGTAAACTCGCAGCGGGTGTGTTGCTTCTTCATGACAACGCTCCTGTTCACACGGCGCGAGTTTCCAAGGCTGCTGCGCGAGATTGTGGTTTCGAAGAAATCCAACACACACCCTATAGTCCAGACCTTGCCCCTAGTGATTATTTCCTGTTTCCGGATTTGAAAAAATGTCTTCGTGGAAAAAGATTTTCGGATGATGAAGAACTCAAGTCGGTATTTTGCAGAGAAAGAGGAAATTTATTATTTTGAGGGTTTAAAAAAGCTTATCTCAAGATGTAACAAATGCATTGATGTTAGGGGAGATCATGTTGAAAAATAAAAACAATTTAAATTGAATTCGCAGTTTCCTTCATATCGATACCGAGAATATATTGAACGCCCCTCGTATGAGAAAAAAAATCTAAAATTTTTCTAAGTCCCAAAAATGAAAAATCAAATGAAAAATTTAATTCTCATAATAAATAAAGAAAAGTTGAAAGAAAAATGAAAAATCAACTGAAAAATTAAATTTTCATAATAAATAAAGAAAAATTGAAAGAAAAATTTCGATATTTTTTTCAAAGTCAGAAATAGTTAGAAATATAAAAAAATCAATTGGAAAAAATATATATATGATTTTTAAGTGAAATTCATTTGAAATAGAGACTTCTCAATGAAACTGAGGTGTATGTCCCGCTATAATGCCATTTGCTGTTTGTGTGTTTAAAAGGTATATTATGAGAAGTGTGAAAATGAACAATCCCATAGAAAGTCAGAATATACGAGGGGCGTTCAAGATATTCTCGGTATCGGGGTGAAGCTGTAGTTGGATATATAAATTGACTTATTTATCATGTAACACTATCATTTTAGAGCATTCATGTAAAATTTCATATAAATGTGATTATTAATTCGCGTTTTATCTCTAGTTAAACAGAATCATAATGGCAACTGAGGCGATGATGGTGAAAATTGAGCATCGCGCTGTAATTAAATTTCTCACTAAGCAAGGAAAAAGTCAAAAAACTATTCATGAAGAGATGGTGGCTGTTTACCAGGGTTCCGCACCTTCATTATCAACTGTGCAAAAGTGGTCAAGTGAGTTCAAGAGAGGCAGAGAGAGCATTGAGGACGACCCCCGCTCCGGCGCCCCGGCTACTGCTTGTACGGGAGAAAGCATCAAAGAAGTCGAAAAACTTGTTCTTGAGGATGCCCGAATAAAGATGAAAATGATGGCAGAGATCACCATGCTTTCAATTGGTACCATTCACACCATTCTTCATGACCATCTTAACCTTTCAAAGGTCAGTGCAAGGTGGGTGCCACGAATGCTCACAGCGCCTCAGATAAAAAGTGAGAATCGCATGCTGTAGAGAGCTTTTGGAGATGTGTAGTGAGAACGCGGACGGTGTTATGGATCGAATTGTTACTGGGGACGAAACATGGGTCCACCACTATGACCCTGAAAGCAAACAAGAGTCCATGCAGTGGCATAAAAAAGGAACAGACCCCCCGAAGAAGTTCAAAGTCACTCCGTCTGCCCGAAAGCTCATGGCCACAGTTTTTTGGGACTCAAAGGGAATCTTGCTCATTGAGTACAAAAAAAAAGGTGAAACCATCAACGCCACATCCTACGCTTCCACTTTGCATAATTTGCGGGAGGAAATTAAAAAGAAAAGACGGGGTAAACTCGCAGCGGGTGTGTTGCTTCTTCATGACAACGCTCCTGTTCACACGGCGCGAGTTTCCAAGGCTGCTGCGCGAGATTGTGGTTTCGAAGAAATCCAGCACCCACCCTATAGTCCAGACCTTGCCCCTAGTGATTATTTCCTGTTTCCGGATTTGAAAAAATGTCTTCGTGGAAAAAGATTTTCGGATGATGAAGAACTCAAGTCGGTATTTTGCAGAGAAAGAGGAAATTTATTATTTTGAGGGTTTAAAAAAGCTTATCTCAAGATGTAACAAATGCATTGATGTTAGGGGAGATCATGTTGAAAAATAAAAACAATTTAAATTGAATTCGCAGTTTCCTTCATATCGATACCGAGAATATATTGAACGCCCCTCGTATGAGAAAAAAAATCTAAAATTTTTCTAAGTCCCAAAAATGAAAAATCAAATGAAAAATTTAATTCTCATAATAAATAAAGAAAAGTTGAAAGAAAAATGAAAAATCAACTGAAAAATTAAATTTTCATAATAAATAAAGAAAAATTGAAAGAAAAATTTCGATATTTTTTTCAAAGTCAGAAATAGTTAGAAATATAAAAAAATCAATTGGAAAAAATATATATATGATTTTTAAGTGAAATTCATTTGAAATAGAGACTTCTCAATGAAACTGAGGTGTATGTCCCGCTATAATGCCATTTGCTGTTTGTGTGTTTAAAAGGTATATTATGAGAAGTGTGAAAATGAACAATCCCATAGAAAGTCAGAATATACGAGGGGCGTTCAAGATATTCTCGGTATCGGGGTGAAGCTGTGGTTGCATATATAAATTGACTTATTTATCAAGTAACACTATCATTTTAGTGCATTCATGTAAAATTTCATATAAATGTGATTATTAATTCGCGTTTTATCTCTAGTTAAACAGAATCATAATGGCAACTGAGGCGATGATGGTGAAAATTGAGCATCGCGCTGTAATTAAATTTCTCACTAAGCAAGGAAAAAGTCAAAAAACTATTCATGAAGAGATGGTGGCTGTTTACCAGGGTTCCGCACCTTCATTATCAACTGTGCAAAAGTGGTCAAGTGAGTTCAAGAGAGGCAGAGAGAGCATTGAGGACGACCCTCGCTCCGGCGCCCCGGCTACTGCTTGTACGGGAGAAAGCATCAAAGAAGTCGAAAAACTTGTTCTTGAGGATGCCCGAATAAAGATGAAAATGATGGCAGAGATCACCATGCTTTCAATTGGTACCATTCACACCATTCTTCATGACCATCTTAACCTTTCAAAGGTCAGTGCAAGGTGGGTGCCACGAATGCTCACAGCGCCTCAGATAAAAAGTGAGAATCGCATGCTGTAGAGAGCTTTTGGAGATGTGTAGTGAGAACGCGGACGGTGTTATGGATCGAATTGTTACTGGGGACGAAACATGGGTCCACCACTATGACCCTGAAAGCAAACAAGAGTCCATGCAGTGGCATAAAAAAGGAACAGACCCCCCGAAGAAGTTCAAAGTCACTCCGTCTGCCCGAAAGCTCATGGCCACAGTTTTTTGGGACTCAAAGGGAATCTTGCTCATTGAGTACAAAAAAAAAGGTGAAACCATCAACGCCACATCCTACGCTTCCACTTTGCATAATTTGCGGGAGGAAATTAAAAAGAAAAGACGGGGTAAACTCGCAGCGGGTGTGTTGCTTCTTCATGACAACGCTCCTGTTCACACGGCGCGAGTTTCCAAGGCTGCTGCGCGAGATTGTGGTTTCGAAGAAATCCAACACCCACCCTATAGTCCAGACCTTGCCCCTAGTGATTATTTCCTGTTTCCGGATTTGAAAAAATGTCTTCGTGGAAAAAGATTTTCGGATGATGAAGAACTCAAGTCGGTATTTTGCAGAGAAAGAGGAAATTTATTATTTTGAGGGTTTAAAAAAGCTTATCTCAAGATGTAACAAATGCATTGATGTTAGGGGAGATCATGTTGAAAAATAAAAACAATTTAAATTGAATTCGCAGTTTCCTTCATATCGATACCGAGAATATATTGAACGCCCCTCGTATGAGAAAAAAAATCTAAAATTTTTCTAAGTCCCAAAAATGAAAAATCAAATGAAAAATTTAATTCTCATAATAAATAAAGAAAAGTTGAAAGAAAAATGAAAAATCAACTGAAAAATTAAATTTTCATAATAAATAAAGAAAAATTGAAAGAAAAATTTCGATATTTTTTTCAAAGTCAGAAATAGTTAGAAATATAAAAAAATCAATTGGAAAAAATATATATATGATTTTTAAGTGAAATTCATTTGAAATAGAGACTTCTCAATGAAACTGAGGTGTATGTCCCGCTATAATGCCATTTGCTGTTTGTGTGTTTAAAAGGTATATTATGAGAAGTGTGAAAATGAACAATCCCATAGAAAGTCAGAATATACGAGGGGCGTTCAAGATATTCTCGGTATCGGGGTGAAGCTGTGGTTGCATATATAAATTGACTTATTTATCAAGTAACACTATCATTTTAGTGCATTCATGTAAAATTTCATATAAATGTGATTATTAATTCGCGTTTTATCTCTAGTTAAACAGAATCATAATGGCAACTGAGGCGATGATGGTGAAAATTGAGCATCGCGCTGTAATTAAATTTCTCACTAAGCAAGGAAAAAGTCAAAAAACTATTCATGAAGAGATGGTGGCTGTTTACCAGGGTTCCGCACCTTCATTATCAACTGTGCAAAAGTGGTCAAGTGAGTTCAAGAGAGGCAGAGAGAGCATTGAGGACGACCCCCGCTCCGGCGCCCCGGCTACTGCTTGTACGGGAGAAAGCATCAAAGAAGTCGAAAAACTTGTTCTTGAGGATGCCCGAATAAAGATGAAAATGATGGCAGAGATCACCATGCTTTCAATTGGTACCATTCACACCATTCTTCATGACCATCTTAACCTTTCAAAGGTCAGTGCAAGGTGGGTGCCACGAATGCTCACAGCGCCTCAGATAAAAAGTGAGAATCGCATGCTGTAGAGAGCTTTTGGAGATGTGTAGTGAGAACGCGGACGGTGTTATGGATCGAATTGTTACTGGGGACGAAACATGGGTCCACCACTATGACCCTGAAAGCAAACAAGAGTCCATGCAGTGGCATAAAAAAGGAACAGACCCCCCGAAGAAGTTCAAAGTCACTCCGTCTGCCCGAAAGCTCATGGCCACAGTTTTTTGGGACTCAAAGGGAATCTTGCTCATTGAGTACAAAAAAAAAGGTGAAACCATCAACGCCACATCCTACGCTTCCACTTTGCATAATTTGCGGGAGGAAATTAAAAAGAAAAGACGGGGTAAACTCGCAGCGGGTGTGTTGCTTCTTCATGACAACGCTCCTGTTCACACGGCGCGAGTTTCCAAGGCTGCTGCGCGAGATTGTGGTTTCGAAGAAATCCAACACCCACCCTATAGTCCAGACCTTGCCCCTAGTGATTATTTCCTGTTTCCGGATTTGAAAAAATGTCTTCGTGGAAAAAGATTTTCGGATGATGAAGAACTCAAGTCGGTATTTTGCAGAGAAAGAGGAAATTTATTATTTTGAGGGTTTAAAAAAGCTTATCTCAAGATGTAACAAATGCATTGATGTTAGGGGAGATCATGTTGAAAAATAAAAACAATTTAAATTGAATTCGCAGTTTCCTTCATATCGATACCGAGAATATATTGAACGCCCCTCGTATGAGAAAAAAAATCTAAAATTTTTCTAAGTCCCAAAAATGAAAAATCAAATGAAAAATTTAATTCTCATAATAAATAAAGAAAAGTTGAAAGAAAAATGAAAAATCAACTGAAAAATTAAATTTTCATAATAAATAAAGAAAAATTGAAAGAAAAATTTCGATATTTTTTTCAAAGTCAGAAATAGTTAGAAATATAAAAAAATCAATTGGAAAAAATATATATATGATTTTTAAGTGAAATTCATTTGAAATAGAGACTTCTCAATGAAACTGAGGTGTATGTCCCGCTATAATGCCATTTGCTGTTTGTGTGTTTAAAAGGTATATTATGAGAAGTGTGAAAATGAACAATCCCATAGAAAGTCAGAATATACGAGGGGCGTTCAAGATATTCTCGGTATCGGGGTGAAGCTGTGGTTGCATATATAAATTGACTTATTTATCAAGTAACACTTTCATTTTAGTGCATTCATGTAAAATTTCATATAAATGTGATTATTAATTCGCGTTTTATCTCTAGTTAAACAGAATCATAATGGCAACTGAGGCGATGATGGTGAAAATTGAGCATCGCGCTGTAATTAAATTTCTCACTAAGCAAGGAAAAAGTCAAAAAACTATTCATGAAGAGATGGTGGCTGTTTACCAGGGTTCCGCACCTTCATTATCAACTGTGCAAAAGTGGTCAAGTGAGTTCAAGAGAGGCAGAGAGAGCATTGAGGACGACCCCCGCTCCGGCGCCCCGGCTACTGCTTGTACGGGAGAAAGCATCAAAGAAGTCGAAAAACTTGTTCTTGAGGATGCCCGAATAAAGATGAAAATGATGGCAGAGATCACCATGCTTTCAATTGGTACCATTCACACCATTCTTCATGACCATCTTAACCTTTCAAAGGTCAGTGCAAGGTGGGTGCCACGAATGCTCACAGCGCCTCAGATAAAAAGTGAGAATCGCATGCTGTAGAGAGCTTTTGGAGATGTGTAGTGAGAACGCGGACGGTGTTATGGATCGAATTGTTACTGGGGACGAAACATGGGTCCACCACTATGACCCTGAAAGCAAACAAGAGTCCATGCAGTGGCATAAAAAAGGAACAGACCCCCCGAAGAAGTTCAAAGTCACTCCGTCTGCCCGAAAGCTCATGGCCACAGTTTTTTGGGACTCAAAGGGAATCTTGCTCATTGAGTACAAAAAAAAAGGTGAAACCATCAACGCCACATCCTACGCTTCCACTTTGCATAATTTGCGGGAGGAAATTAAAAAGAAAAGACGGGGTAAACTCGCAGCGGGTGTGTTGCTTCTTCATGACAACGCTCCTGTTCACACGGCGCGAGTTTCCAAGGCTGCTGCGCGAGATTGTGGTTTCGAAGAAATCCAACACCCACCCTATAGTCCAGACCTTGCCCCTAGTGATTATTTCCTGTTTCCGGATTTGAAAAAATGTCTTCGTGGAAAAAGATTTTCGGATGATGAAGAACTCAAGTCGGTATTTTGCAGAGGAAGAGGAAATTTATTATTTTGAGGGTTTAAAAAAGCTTATCTCAAGATGTAACAAATGCATTGATGTTAGGGGAGATCATATTGAAAAATAAAAGCAATTTAAATTGAATTCGCATTTTCCTTCATATCGATACCGAGAATATATTGAACGCCCCTCGTATGAGAAAAAAAATCGAAAATTTTTCTAAGTCCCAAAAATGAAAAATCAAATGAAAAATTTAATTCTCATAATAAATAAAGAAAAGTTGAAAGAAAAATGAAAAATCAACTGAAAAACTAAATTTTCATAATAAATAAAGAAAAATTGAAAGAAAAATTTCGATATTTTTTTCAAAGTCAGAAATAGTTAGAAATATAAAAAAATCAATTGGAAAAAATATATATATGATTTTTAAGTGAAATTCATTTGAAATAGAGACTTCTCAATGAAACTGAGGTGTATGTCCCGCTATAATGCCATTTGCTGTTTGTGTGTTTAAAAGGTATATTATGAGAAGTGTGAAAATGAACAATCCCATAGAAAGTCAGAATATACGAGGGGCGTTCAAGATATTCTCGGTATCGGGGTGAAGCTGTGGTTGCATATATAAATTGACTTATTTATCAAGTAACACTATCATTTTAGTGCATTCATGTAAAATTTCATATAAATGTGATTATTAATTCGCGTTTTATCTCTAGTTAAACAGAATCATAATGGCAACTGAGGCGATGATGGTGAAAATTGAGCATCGCGCTGTAATTAAATTTCTCACTAAGCAAGGAAAAAGTCAAAAAACTATTCATGAAGAGATGGTGGCTGTTTACCAGGGTTCCGCACCTTCATTATCAACTGTGCAAAAGTGGTCAAGTGAGTTCAAGAGAGGCAGAGAGAGCATTGAGGACGACCCCCGCTCCGGCGCCCCGGCTACTGCTTGTACGGGAGAAAGCATCAAAGAAGTCGAAAAACTTGTTCTTGAGGATGCCCGAATAAAGATGAAAATGATGGCAGAGATCACCATGCTTTCAATTGGTACCATTCACACCATTCTTCATGACCATCTTAACCTTTCAAAGGTCAGTGCAAGGTGGGTGCCACGAATGCTCACAGCGCCTCAGATAAAAAGTGAGAATCGCATGCTGTAGAGAGCTTTTGGAGATGTGTAGTGAGAACGCGGACGGTGTTATGGATCGAATTGTTACTGGGGACGAAACATGGGTCCACCACTATGACCCTGAAAGCAAACAAGAGTCCATGCAGTGGCATAAAAAAGGAACAGACCCCCCGAAGAAGTTCAAAGTCACTCCGTCTGCCCGAAAGCTCATGGCCACAGTTTTTTGGGACTCAAAGGGAATCTTGCTCATTGAGTACAAAAAAAAAGGTGAAACCATCAACGCCACATCCTACGCTTCCACTTTGCATAATTTGCGGGAGGAAATTAAAAAGAAAAGACGGGGTAAACTCGCAGCGGGTGTGTTGCTTCTTCATGACAACGCTCCTGTTCACACGGCGCGAGTTTCCAAGGCTGCTGCGCGAGATTGTGGTTTCGAAGAAATCCAACACCCACCCTATAGTCCAGACCTTGCCCCTAGTGATTATTTCCTGTTTCCGGATTTGAAAAAATTTCTTCGTGGAAAAAGATTTTCGGATGATGAAGAACTCAAGTCGGTATTTTGCAGAGGAAGAGGAAATTTATTATTTTGAGGGTTTAAAAAAGCTTATCTCAAGATGTAACAAATGCATTGATGTTAGGGGAGATCATATTGAAAAATAAAAGCAATTTAAATTGAATTCGCATTTTCCTTCATATCGATACCGAGAATATATTGAACGCCCCTCGTATGAGAAAAAAAATCGAAAATTTTTCTAAGTCCCAAAAATGAAAAATCAAATGAAAAATTTAATTCTCATAATAAATAAAGAAAAGTTGAAAGAAAAATGAAAAATCAACTGAAAAACTAAATTTTCATAATAAATAAAGAAAAATTGAAAGAAAAATTTCGATATTTTTTTCAAAGTCAGAAATAGTTAGAAATATAAAAAAATCAATTGGAAAAAATATATATATGATTTTTAAGTGAAATTCATTTGAAATAGAGACTTCTCAATGAAACTGAGGTGTATGTCCCGCTATAATGCCATTTGCTGTTTGTGTGTTTAAAAGGTATATTATGAGAAGTGTGAAAATGAACAATCCCATAGAAAGTCAGAATATACGAGGGGCGTTCAAGATATTCTCGGTATCGGGGTGAAGCTGTAGTTGGATATATAAATTGACTTATTTATCATGTAACACTATCATTTTAGAGCATTCATGTAAAATTTCATATAAATGTGATTATTAATTCGCGTTTTATCTCTAGTTAAACAGAATCATAATGGCAACTGAGGCGATGATGGTGAAAATTGAGCATCGCGCTGTAATTAAATTTCTCACTAAGCAAGGAAAAAGTCAAAAAACTATTCATGAAGAGATGGTGGCTGTTTACCAGGGTTCCGCACCTTCATTATCAACTGTGCAAAAGTGGTCAAGTGAGTTCAAGAGAGGCAGAGAGAGCATTGAGGACGACCCCCGCTCCGGCGCCCCGGCTACTGCTTGTACGGGAGAAAGCATCAAAGAAGTCGAAAAACTTGTTCTTGAGGATGCCCGAATAAAGATGAAAATGATGGCAGAGATCACCATGCTTTCAATTGGTACCATTCACACCATTCTTCATGACCATCTTAACCTTTCAAAGGTCAGTGCAAGGTGGGTGCCACGAATGCTCACAGCGCCTCAGATAAAAAGTGAGAATCGCATGCTGTAGAGAGCTTTTGGAGATGTGTAGTGAGAACGCGGACGGTGTTATGGATCGAATTGTTACTGGGGACGAAACATGGGTCCACCACTATGACCCTGAAAGCAAACAAGAGTCCATGCAGTGGCATAAAAAAGGAACAGACCCCCCGAAGAAGTTCAAAGTCACTCCGTCTGCCCGAAAGCTCATGGCCACAGTTTTTTGGGACTCAAAGGGAATCTTGCTCATTGAGTACAAAAAAAAAGGTGAAACCATCAACGCCACATCCTACGCTTCCACTTTGCATAATTTGCGGGAGGAAATTAAAAAGAAAAGACGGGGTAAACTCGCAGCGGGTGTGTTGCTTCTTCATGACAACGCTCCTGTTCACACGGCGCGAGTTTCCAAGGCTGCTGCGCGAGATTGTGGTTTCGAAGAAATCCAACACCCACCCTATAGTCCAGACCTTGCCCCTAGTGATTATTTCCTGTTTCCGGATTTGAAAAAATGTCTTCGTGGAAAAAGATTTTCGGATGATGAAGAACTCAAGTCGGTATTTTGCAGAGAAAGAGGAAATTTATTATTTTGAGGGTTTAAAAAAGCTTATCTCAAGATGTAACAAATGCATTGATGTTAGGGGAGATCATGTTGAAAAATAAAAACAATTTAAATTGAATTCGCAGTTTCCTTCATATCGATACCGAGAATATATTGAACGCCCCTCGTATGAGAAAAAAAATCTAAAATTTTTCTAAGTCCCAAAAATGAAAAATCAAATGAAAAATTTAATTCTCATAATAAATAAAGAAAAGTTGAAAGAAAAATGAAAAATCAACTGAAAAATTAAATTTTCATAATAAATAAAGAAAAATTGAAAGAAAAATTTCGATATTTTTTTCAAAGTCAGAAATAGTTAGAAATATAAAAAAATCAATTGGAAAAAATATATATATGATTTTTAAGTGAAATTCATTTGAAATAGAGACTTCTCAATGAAACTGAGGTGTATGTCCCGCTATAATGCCATTTGCTGTTTGTGTGTTTAAAAGGTATATTATGAGAAGTGTGAAAATGAACAATCCCATAGAAAGTCAGAATATACGAGGGGCGTTCAAGATATTCTCGGTATCGGGGTGAAGCTGTGGTTGCATATATAAATTGACTTATTTATCAAGTAACACTATCATTTTAGTGCATTCATGTAAAATTTCATATAAATGTGATTATTAATTCGCGTTTTATCTCTAGTTAAACAGAATCATAATGGCAACTGAGGCGATGATGGTGAAAATTGAGCATCGCGCTGTAATTAAATTTCTCACTAAGCAAGGAAAAAGTCAAAAAACTATTCATGAAGAGATGGTGGCTGTTTACCAGGGTTCCGCACCTTCATTATCAACTGTGCAAAAGTGGTCAAGTGAGTTCAAGAGAGGCAGAGAGAGCATTGAGGACGACCCCCGCTCCGGCGCCCCGGCTACTGCTTGTACGGGAGAAAGCATCAAAGAAGTCGAAAAACTTGTTCTTGAGGATGCCCGAATAAAGATGAAAATGATGGCAGAGATCACCATGCTTTCAATTGGTACCATTCACACCATTCTTCATGACCATCTTAACCTTTCAAAGGTCAGTGCAAGGTGGGTGCCACGAATGCTCACAGCGCCTCAGATAAAAAGTGAGAATCGCATGCTGTAGAGAGCTTTTGGAGATGTGTAGTGAGAACGCGGACGGTGTTATGGATCGAATTGTTACTGGGGACGAAACATGGGTCCACCACTATGACCCTGAAAGCAAACAAGAGTCCATGCAGTGGCATAAAAAAGGAACAGACCCCCCGAAGAAGTTCAAAGTCACTCCGTCTGCCCGAAAGCTCATGGCCACAGTTTTTTGGGACTCAAAGGGAATCTTGCTCATTGAGTACAAAAAAAAAGGTGAAACCATCAACGCCACATCCTACGCTTCCACTTTGCATAATTTGCGGGAGGAAATTAAAAAGAAAAGACGGGGTAAACTCGCAGCGGGTGTGTTGCTTCTTCATGACAACGCTCCTGTTCACACGGCGCGAGTTTCCAAGGCTGCTGCGCGAGATTGTGGTTTCGAAGAAATCCAACACCCACCCTATAGTCCAGACCTTGCCAGTAGTGATTATTTCCTGTTTCCGGATTTGAAAAAATGTCTTCGTGGAAAAAGATTTTCGGATGATGAAGAACTCAAGTCGGTATTTTGCAGAGGAAGAGGAAATTTATTATTTTGAGGGTTTAAAAAAGCTTATCTCAAGATGTAACAAATGCATTGATGTTAGGGGAGATCATATTGAAAAATAAAAGCAATTTAAATTGAATTCGCATTTTCCTTCATATCGATACCGAGAATATATTGAACGCCCCTCGTATGAGAAAAAAAATCGAAAATTTTTCTAAGTCCCAAAAATGAAAAATCAAATGAAAAATTTAATTCTCATAATAAATAAAGAAAAGTTGAAAGAAAAATGAAAAATCAACTGAAAAACTAAATTTTCATAATAAATAAAGAAAAATTGAAAGAAAAATTTCGATATTTTTTTCAAAGTCAGAAATAGTTAGAAATATAAAAAAATCAATTGGAAAAAATATATATATGATTTTTAAGTGAAATTCATTTGAAATAGAGACTTCTCAATGAAACTGAGGTGTATGTGAAAAATTTTTTTTCTTGAAAATTTCGAAAATTTTTCTAAGTCCCGCTATAATGCCATTTGCTGTTTGTGTGTTTAAAAGGTATATTATGAGAAGTGTGAAAATGAACAATCCCATAGAAAGTCAGAATATACGAGGGGCGTTGAAGATATTCTCGGTATCGGGGTGAAGCTGGGGTTGCATATATAAATTGACTTATTTATCAAGTAACACTATCATTTTAGTGCATTCATGTAAAATTTCATATAAATGTGATTATTAATTCGCGTTTTATCTCTAGTTAAACAGAATCATAATGGCAACTGAGGCGATGATGGTGAAAATTGAGCATCGCGCTGTAATTAAATTTCTCACTAAGCAAGGAAAAAGTCAAAAAACTATTCATGAAGAGATGGTGGCTGTTTACCAGGGTTCCGCACCTTCATTATCAACTGTGCAAAAGTGGTCAAGTGAGTTCAAGAGAGGCAGAGAGAGCATTGAGGACGACCCCCGCTCCGGCGCCCCGGCTACTGCTTGTACGGGAGAAAGCATCAAAGAAGTCGAAAAACTTGTTCTTGAGGATGCCCGAATAAAGGTGAAAATGATGGCAGAGATCACCATGCTTTCAATTGGTACCATTCACACCATTCTTCATGACCATCTTAACCTTTCAAAGGTCAGTGCAAGGTGGGTGCCACGAATGCTCACAGCGCCTCAGATAAAAAGTGAGAATCGCATGCTGTAGAGAGCTTTTGGAGATGTGTAGTGAGAACGCGGACGGTGTTATGGATCGAATTGTTACTGGGGACGAAACATGGGTCCACCACTATGACCCTGAAAGCAAACAAGAGTCCATGCAGTGGCATAAAAAAGGAACAGACCCCCCGAAGAAGTTCAAAGTCACTCCGTCTGCCCGAAAGCTCATGGCCACAGTTTTTTGGGACTCAAAGGGAATCTTGCTCATTGAGTACAAAAAAAAAGGTGAAACCATCAACGCCACATCCTACGCTTCCACTTTGCATAATTTGCGGGAGGAAATTAAAAAGAAAAGACGGGGTAAACTCGCAGCGGGTGTGTTGCTTCTTCATGACAACGCTCCTGTTCACACGGCGCGAGTTTCCAAGGCTGCTGCGCGAGATTGTGGTTTCGAAGAAATCCAACACCCACCCTATAGTCCAGACCTTGCCCCTAGTGATTATTTCCTGTTTCCGGATTTGAAAAAATGTCTTCGTGGAAAAAGATTTTCGGATGATGAAGAACTCAAGTCGGTATTTTGCAGAGAAAGAGGAAATTTATTATTTTGAGGGTTTAAAAAAGCTTATCTCAAGATGTAACAAATGCATTGATGTTAGGGGAGATCATATTGAAAAATAAAAGCAATTTAAATTGAATTCGCATTTTCCTTCATATCGATACCGAGAATATATTGAACGCCCCTCGTATGAGAAAAAAAATCGAAAATTTTTCTAAGTCCCAAAAATGAAAAATCAAATGAAAAATTTAATTCTCATAATAAATAAAGAAAAGTTGAAAGAAAAATGAAAAATCAACTGAAAAACTAAATTTTCATAATAAATAAAGAAAAATTGAAAGAAAAATTTCGATATTTTTTTCAAAGTCAGAAATAGTTAGAAATATAAAAAAATCAATTGGAAAAAATATATATATGATTTTTAAGTGAAATTCATTTGAAATAGAGACTTCTCAATGAAACTGAGGTGTATGTGAAAAATTTTTTTTCTTGAAAATTTCGAAAATTTTTCTAAGTCCCGCTATAATGCCATTTGCTGTTTGTGTGTTTAAAAGGTATATTATGAGAAGTGTGAAAATGAACAATCCCATAGAAAGTCAGAATATACGAGGGGCGTTGAAGATATTCTCGGTATCGGGGTGAAGCTGTGGTTGCATATATAAATTGACTTATTTATCAAGTAACACTATCATTTTAGTGCATTCATGTAAAATTTCATATAAATGTGATTATTAATTCGCGTTTTATCTCTAGTTAAACAGAATCATAATGGCAACTGAGGCGATGATGGTGAAAATTGAGCATCGCGCTGTAATTAAATTTCTCACTAAGCAAGGAAAAAGTCAAAAAACTATTCATGAAGAGATGGTGGCTGTTTACCAGGGTTCCGCACCTTCATTATCAACTGTGCAAAAGTGGTCAAGTGAGTTCAAGAGAGGCAGAGAGAGCATTGAGGACGACCCCCGCTCCGGCGCCCCGGCTACTGCTTGTACGGGAGAAAGCATCAAAGAAGTCGAAAAACTTGTTCTTGAGGATGCCCGAATAAAGGTGAAAATGATGGCAGAGATCACCATGCTTTCAATTGGTACCATTCACACCATTCTTCATGACCATCTTAACCTTTCAAAGGTCAGTGCAAGGTGGGTGCCACGAATGCTCACAGCGCCTCAGATAAAAAGTGAGAATCGCATGCTGTAGAGAGCTTTTGGAGATGTGTAGTGAGAACGCGGACGGTGTTATGGATCGAATTGTTACTGGGGACGAAACATGGGTCCACCACTATGACCCTGAAAGCAAACAAGAGTCCATGCAGTGGCATAAAAAAGGAACAGACCCCCCGAAGAAGTTCAAAGTCACTCCGTCTGCCCGAAAGCTCATGGCCACAGTTTTTTGGGACTCAAAGGGAATCTTGCTCATTGAGTACAAAAAAAAAGGTGAAACCATCAACGCCACATCCTACGCTTCCACTTTGCATAATTTGCGGGAGGAAATTAAAAAGAAAAGACGGGGTAAACTCGCAGCGGGTGTGTTGCTTCTTCATGACAACGCTCCTGTTCACACGGCGCGAGTTTCCAAGGCTGCTGCGCGAAATTGTGGTTTCGAAGAAATCCAACACCCACCCTATAGTCCAGACCTTGCCGCTAGTGATTATTTCCTGTTTCCGGATTTGAAAAAATGTCTTCGTGGAAAAAGATTTTCGGATGATGAAGAACTCAAGTCGGTATTTTGCAGAGAAAGAGGAAATTTATTATTTTGATTGTTTAAAAAAGCTTATCTCAAGATGTAACAAATGCATTGATGTTAGGGGAGATCATGTTGAAAAATAAAAACAATTTAAATTGAATTCGCAGTTTCCTTCATATCGATACCGAGAATATATTGAACGCCCCTCGTATGAGAAAAAAAATCTAAAATTTTTCTAAGTCCCAAAAATGAAAAATCAAATGAAAAATTTAATTCTCATAATAA
The DNA here is from genome assembly GCA_963966105.1 of Volucella zonaria. Classification (NCBI taxonomy): domain Eukaryota; kingdom Metazoa; phylum Arthropoda; class Insecta; order Diptera; family Syrphidae; genus Volucella; species Volucella zonaria. The sequence continues at coordinate 809,179 of CAWYQB010000254.1, read as the reverse complement.
ATAAAGAAAAGTTGAAAGAAAAATGAAAAATCAACTGAAAAATTAAATTTTCATAATAAATAAAGAAAAATTGAAAGAAAAATTTCGATATTTTTTTCAAAGTCAGAAATAGTTAGAAATATAAAAAAATCAATTGGAAAAAATATATATATGATTTTTAAGTGAAATTCATTTGAAATAGAGACTTCTCAATGAAACTGAGGTGTATGTCCCGCTATAATGCCATTTGCTGTTTGTGTGTTTAAAAGGTATATTATGAGAAGTGTGAAAATGAACAATCCCATAGAAAGTCAGAATATACGAGGGGCGTTCAAGATATTCTCGGTATGGGGATGAAGCTGTGGTTGCATATATAAATTGACTTATTTATCAAGTAACACTATCATTTTAGTGCATTCATGTAAAATTTCATATAAATGTGATTATTAATTCGCGTTTTATCTCTAGTTAAACAGAATCATAATGGCAACTGAGGCGATGATGGTGAAAATTGAGCATCGCGCTGTAATTAAATTTCTCACTAAGCAAGGAAAAAGTCAAAAAACTATTCATGAAGAGATGGTGGCTGTTTACCAGGGTTCCGCACCTTCATTATCAACTGTGCAAAAGTGGTCAAGTGAGTTCAAGAGAGGCAGAGAGAGCATTGAGGACGACCCCCGCTCCGGCGCCCCGGCTACTGCTTGTACGGGAGAAAGCATCAAAGAAGTCGAAAAACTTGTTCTTGAGGATGCCCGAATAAAGATGAAAATGATGGCAGAGATCACCATGCTTTCAATTGGTACCATTCACACCATTCTTCATGACCATCTTAACCTTTCAAAGGTCAGTGCAAGGTGGGTGCCACGAATGCTCACAGCGCCTCAGATAAAAAGTGAGAATCGCATGCTGTAGAGAGCTTTTGGAGATGTGTAGTGAGAACGCGGACGGTGTAATGGATCGAATTGTTACTGGGGACGAAACATGGGTCCACCACTATGACCCTGAAAGCAAACGAGAGTCCATGCAGTGGCATAAAAAAGGAACAGACCCCCCGAAGAAGTTCAAAGTCACTCCGTCTGCCCGAAAGCTCATGGCCACAGTTTTTTGGGACTCAAAGGGAATCTTGCTCATTGAGTACAAAAAAAAGGTGAAACCATCAACGCCACATCCTACGCTTCCACTTTGCATAATTTGCGGGAGGAAATTAAAAAGAAAAGACGGGGTAAACTCGCAGCGGGTGTGTTGCTTCTTCATGACAACGCTCCTGTTCACACGGCGCGAGTTTCCAAGGCTGCTGCGCGAGATTGTGGTTTCGAAGAAATCCAACACCCACCCTATAGTCCAGACCTTGCCGCTAGTGATTATTTCCTGTTTCCGGATTTGAAAAAATGTCTTCGTGGAAAAAGATTTTCGGATGATGAAGAACTCAAGTCGGTATTTTGCAGAGAAAGAGGAAATTTATTATTTTGAGGGTTTAAAAAAGCTTATCTCAAGATGTAACAAATGCATTGATGTTAGGGGAGATCATGTTGAAAAATAAAAACAATTTAAATTAAATTCGCAGTTTCCTTCATATCGATACCGAGAATATATTGAACGCCCCTCGTATGAGAAAAAAAATCGAAAATTTTTCTAAGTCCCAAAAATGAAAAATCAAATGAAAAATTTAATTCTCATAATAAATAAAGAAAAGTTGAAAGAAAAATGAAAAATCAACTGAAAAACTAAATTTTCATAATAAATAAAGAAAAATTGAAAGAAAAATTTCGATATTTTTTTCAAAGTCAGAAATACGAGGGGCGTTCAAGATATTCTCGGTATCGGGGTGAAGCTGTGGTTGCATATATAAATTGACTTATTTATCAAGTAACACTATTATTTTAGTGCATTCATGTAAAATTTCATATAAATGTGATTATTAATTCGCGTTTTATCTCTAGTTAAACAGAATCATAATGGCAACTGAGGCGATGATGGTGAAAATTGAGCATCGCGCTGTAATTAAATTTCTCACTAAGCAAGGAAAAAGTCAAAAAACTATTCATGAAGAGATGGTGGCTGTTTACCAGGGTTCCGCACCTTCATTATCAACTGTGCAAAAGTGGTCAAGTGAGTTCAAGAGAGGCAGAGAGAGCATTGAGGACGACCCCCGCTCCGGCGCCCCGGCTACTGCTTGTACGGGAGAAAGCATCAAAGAAGTCGAAAAACTTGTTCTTGAGGATGCCCGAATAAAGATGAAAATGATGGCAGAGATCACCATGCTTTCAATTGGTACCATTCACACCATTCTTCATGACCATCTTAACCTTTCAAAGGTCAGTGCAAGGTGGGTGCCACGAATGCTCACAGCGCCTCAGATAAAAACTGAGAATCGCATGCTGTAGAGAGCTTTTGGAGATGTGTAGTGAGAACGCGGACGGTGTTATGGATCGAATTGTTACTGGGGACGAAACATGGGTCCACCACTATGACCCTGAAAGCAAACAAGAGTCCATGCAGTGGCATAAAAAAGGAACAGACCCCCCGAAGAAGTTCAAAGTCACTCCGTCTGCCCGAAAGCTCATGGCCACAGTTTTTTGGGACTCAAAGGGAATCTTGCTCATTGAGTACAAAAAAAAGGTGAAACCATCAACGCCACATCCTACGCTTCCACTTTGCATAATTTGCGGGAGGAAATTAAAAAGAAAAGACGGGGTAAACTCGCAGCGGGTGTGTTGCTTCTTCATGACAACGCTCCTGTTCACACGGCGCGAGTTTCCAAGGCTGCTGCGCGAGATTGTGGTTTCGAAGAAATCCAACACCCACCCTATAGTCCAGACCTTGCCGCTAGTGATTATTTCCTGTTTCCGGATTTGAAAAAATGTCTTCGTGGAAAAAGATTTTCGGATGATGAAGAACTCAAGTCGGTATTTTGCAGAGAAAGAGGAAATTTATTATTTTGAGGGTTTAAAAAAGCTTATCTCAAGATGTAACAAATGCATTGATGTTAGGGGAGATCATGTTGAAAAATAAAAACAATTTAAATTAAATTCGCAGTTTCCTTCATATCGATACCGAGAATATATTGAACGCCCCTCGTATGAGAAAAAAAATCGAAAATTTTTCTAAGTCCCAAAAATGAAAAATCAAATGAAAAATTTAATTCTCATAATAAATAAAGAAAAGTTGAAAGAAAAATGAAAAATCAACTGAAAAATTAAATTTTCATAATAAATAAATAAAAATTGAAAGAAAAATTTCGATATTTTTTTCAAAGTCAGAAATAGTTAGAAATATAAAAAAATCAATTGGAAAAAATATATATATGATTTTTAAGTGAAATTCATTTGAAATAGAGACTTCTCAATGAAACTGAGGTGTATGTCCCGCTATAATGCCATTTGCTGTTTGTGTGTTTAAAAGGTATATTATGAGAAGTGTGAAAATGAACAATCCCATAGAAAGTCAGAATATACGAGGGGCGTTCAAGATATTCTCGGTATGGGGGTGAAGCTGTGGTTGCATATATAAATTGACTTATTTATCAAGTAACACTATCATTTTAGTGCATTCATGTAAAATTTCATATAAATGTGATTATTAATTCGCGTTTTATCTCTAGTTAAACAGAATCATAATGGCAACTGAGGCGATGATGGTGAAAATTGAGCATCGCGCTGTAATTAAATTTCTCACTAAGCAAGGAAAAAGTCAAAAAACTATTCATGAAGAGATGGTGGCTGTTTACCAGGGTTCCGCACCTTCATTATCAACTGTGCAAAAGTGGTCAAGTGAGTTCAAGAGAGGCAGAGAAAGCATTGAGGACGGCCCCCGCTCCGGCGCCTCGGCTACTGCTTGTACGGGAGAAAGCATCAAAGAAGTCGAAAAACTTGTTCTTGAGGATGCCCGAATAAAGATGAAAATGATGGCAGAGATCACCATGCTTTCAACTGGTACCATTCACACCATTCTTCATGACCATCTTAACCTTTCAAAGGTCAGTGCAAGGTGGGTGCCACGAATGCTCACAGCGCCTCAGATAAAAAGTGAGAATCGCATGCTGTAGAGAGCTTTTGGAGATGTGTAGTGAGAACGCGGACGGTGTTATGGATCGAATTGTTACTGGGGACGAAACATGGGTCCACCACTATGACCCTGAAAGCAAACAAGAGTCCATGCAGTGGCATAAAAAAGGAACAGACCCCCCGAAGAAGTTCAAAGTCACTCCGTCTGCCCGAAAGCTCATGGCCACAGTTTTTTGGGACTCAAAGGGAATCTTGCTCATTGAGTACAAAAAAAAAGGTGAAACCATCAACGCCACATCCTACGCTTCCACTTTGCATAATTTGCGGGAGGAAATTAAAAAGAAAAGACGGGGTAAACTCGCAGCGGGTGTGTTGCTTCTTCATGACAACGCTCCTGTTCACACGGCGCGAGTTTCCAAGGCTGCTGCGCGAGATTGTGGTTTCGAAGAAATCCAACACCCACCCTATAGTCCAGACCTTGCCCCTAGTGATTATTTCCTGTTTCCGGATTTGAAAAAATGTCTTCGTGGAAAAAGATTTTCGGATGATGAAGAACTCAAGTCGGTATTTTGCAGAGAAAGAGGAAATTTATTATTTTGAGGGTTTAAAAAAGCTTATCTCAAGATGTAACAAATGCATTGATGTTAGGGGAGATCATATTGAAAAATAAAAGCAATTTAAATTGAATTCGCATTTTCCTTCATATCGACACCGAGAATATATTGAACGCCCCTCGTATGAGAAAAAAAATCGAAAATTTTTCTAAGTCCCAAAAATGAAAAATCAAATGAAAAATTTAATTCTCATAATAAATAAAGAAAAGTTGAAAGAAAAATGAAAAATCAACTGAAAAACTAAATTTTCATAATAAATAAAGAAAAATTGAAAGAAAAATTTCGATATTTTTTTCAAAGTCAGAAATAGTTAGAAATATAAAAAAATCAATTGGAAAAAATATATATATGATTTTTAAGTGAAATTCATTTGAAATAGAGACTTCTCAATGAAACTGAGGTGTATGTGAAAAATTTTTTTTCTTGAAAATTTCGAAAATTTTTCTAAGTCCCGCTATAATGCCATTTGCTGTTTGTGTGTTTAAAAGGTATATTATGAGAAGTGTGAAAATGAACAATCCCATAGAAAGTCAGAATATACGAGGGGCGTTGAAGATATTCTCGGTATCGGGGTGAAGCTGTGGTTGCATATATAAATTGACTTATTAATCAAGTAACACTATCATTTTAGTGCATTCATGTAAAATTTCATATAAATGTGATTATGAATTCGCGTTTTATCTCTAGTTAAACAGAATCATAATGGCAACTGAGGCGATGATGGTGAAAATTGAGCATCGCGCTGTAATTAAATTTCTCACTAAGCAAGGAAAAAGTCAAAAAACTATTCATGAAGAGATGGTGGCTGTTTACCAGGGTTCCGCACCTTCATTATCAACTGTGCAAAAGTGGTCAAGTGAGTTCAAGAGAGGCAGAGAGAGCATTGAGGACGACCCCCGCTCCGGCGCCCCGGCTACTGCTTGTACGGGAGAAAGCATCAAAGAAGTCGAAAAACTTGTTCTTGAGGATGCCCGAATAAAGATGAAAATGATGGCAGAGATCACCATGCTTTCAATTGGTACCATTCACACCATTCTTCATGACCATCTTAACCTTTCAAAGGTCAGTGCAAGGTGGGTGCCACGAATGCTCACAGCGCCTCAGATAAAAAGTGAGAATCGCATGCTGTAGAGAGCTTTTGGAGATGTGTAGTGAGAACGCGGACGGTGTTATGGATCGAATTGTTACTGGGGACGAAACATGGGTCCACCACTATGACCCTGAAAGCAAACAAGAGTCCATGCAGTGGCATAAAAAAGGAACAGACCCCCCGAAGAAGTTCAAAGTCACTCCGTCTGCCCGAAAGCTCATGGCCACAGTTTTTTGGGACTCAAAGGGAATCTTGCTCATTGAGTACAAAAAAAAAGGTGAAACCATCAACGCCACATCCTACGCTTCCACTTTGCATAATTTGCGGGAGGAAATTAAAAAGAAAAGACGGGGTAAACTCGCAGCGGGTGTGTTGCTTCTTCATGACAACGCTCCTGTTCACACGGCGCGAGTTTCCAAGGCTGCTGCGCGAGATTGTGGTTTCGAAGAAATCCAACACCCACCCTATAGTCCAGACCTTGCCCCTAGTGATTATTTCCTGTTTCCGGATTTGAAAAAATGTCTTCGTGGAAAAAGATTTTCGGATGATGAAGAACTCAAGTCGGTATTTTGCAGAGAAAGAGGAAATTTATTATTTTGAGGGTTTAAAAAAGCTTATCTCAAGATGTAACAAATGCATTGATGTTAGGGGAGATCATATTGAAAAATAAAAGCAATTTAAATTGAATTCGCATTTTCCTTCATATCGATACCGAGAATATATTGAACGCCCCTCGTATGAGAAAAAAAATCGAAAATTTTTCTAAGTCCCAAAAATGAAAAATCAAATGAAAAATTTAATTCTCATAATAAATAAAGAAAAGTTGAAAGAAAAATGAAAAATCAACTGAAAAACTAAATTTTCATAATAAATAAAGAAAAATTGAAAGAAAAATTTCGATATTTTTTTCAAAGTCAGAAATAGTTAGAAATATAAAAAAATCAATTGGAAAAAATATATATATGATTTTTAAGTGAAATTCATTTGAAATAGAGACTTCTCAATGAAACTGAGGTGTATGTGAAAAATTTTTTTTCTTGAAAATTTCGAAAATTTTTCTAAGTCCCGCTATAATGCCATTTGCTGTTTGTGTGTTTAAAAGGTATATTATGAGAAGTGTGAAAATGAACAATCCCATAGAAAGTCAGAATATACGAGGGGCGTTGAAGATATTCTCGGTATCGGGGTGAAGCTGTGGTTGCATATATAAATTGACTTATTTATCAAGTAACACTATTATTTTAGTGCATTCATGTAAAATTTCATATAAATGTGATTATGAATTCGCGTTTTATCTCTAATTAAACAGAATCATAATGGCAACTGAGGCGATGATGGTGAAAATTGAGCATCGCTCTGTAATTAAATTTCTCACTAAGCAAGGAAAAAGTCAAAAAACTATTCATGAAGAGATGGTGGCTGTTTACCAGGGTTCCGCACCTTCATTATCAACTGTGCAAAAGTGGTCAAGTGAGTTCAAGAGAGGCAGAGAGAGCATTGAGGACGACCCCCGCTCCGGCGCCCCGGCTACTGCTTGTACGGGAGAAAGCATCAAAGAAGTCGAAAAACTTGTTCTTGAGGATGCCCGAATAAAGGTGAAAATGATGGCAGAGATCACCAAGCTTTCAATTGGTACCACTCACACCATTCTTCATGACCATCTTAACCTTTCAAAGGTCAGTGCAAGGTGGGTGCCACGAATGCTCACAGCGCCTCAGATAAAAAGTGAGAATCGCATGCTGTAGAGAGCTTTTGGAGATGTGTAGTGAGAACGCGGACGGTGTTATGGATCGAATTGTTACTGGGGACGAAACATGGGTCCATCACTATGACCCTGAAAGCAAACAAGAGTCCATGCAGTGGCATAAAAAAGGAACAGACCCCCCGAAGAAGTTCAAAGTCACTCCGTCTGCCCGAAAGCTCATGGCCACAGTTTTTTGGGACTCAAAGGGAATCTTGCTCATTGAGTACAAAAAAAAAGGTGAAACCATCAACGCCACATCCTACGCTTCCACTTTGCATAATTTGCAGGAGGAAATTAAAAAGAAAAGACGGGGTAAACTCGCAGCGGGTGTGTTGCTTCTTCATGACAACGCTCCTGTTCACACGGCGCGAGTTTCCAAAGCTGCTGCGCGAGATTGTGGTTTCGAAGAAATCCAACACCCACCCTATAGTCCAGACCTTGCCGCTAGTGATTATTTCCTGTTTCCGGATTTGAAAAAATGTCTTCGTGGAAAAAGATTTTCGGATGATGAAGAACTCAAGTCGGTATTTTGCAGAGAAAGAGGAAATTTATTATTTTGAGGGTTTAAAAAAGCTTATCTCAAGATGTAACAAATGCATTGATGTTAGGGGAGATCATGTTGAAAAATAAAAACAATTTAAATTGAATTCGCAGTTTCCTTCATATCGATACCGAGAATATATTGAACGCCCCTCGTATGAGAAAAAAAATCGAAAATTTTTCTAAGTCCCAAAAATGAAAAATCAAATGAAAAATTTAATTCTCATAATAAATAAAGAAAAGTTGAAAGAAAAATGAAAAATCAACTGAAAAACTAAATTTTCATAATAAATAAAGAAAAATTGAAAGAAAAATTTCGATATTTTTTTCAAAGTCAGAAATAGTTAGAAATATAAAAAAATCAATTGGAAAAAATATATATATGATTTTTAAGTGAAATTCATTTGAAATAGAGACTTCTCAATGAAACTGAGGTGTATGTGAAAAATTTTTTTTCTTGAAAATTTCGAAAATTTTTCTAAGTCCCGCTATAATGCCATTTGCTGTTTGTGTGTTTAAAAGGTATATTATGAGAAGTGTGAAAATGAACAATCCCATAGAAAGTCAGAATATACGAGGGGCGTTGAAGATATTCTCGGTATCGGGGTGAAGCTGTGGTTGCATATATAAATTGACTTATTTATCAAGTAACACTATCATTTTAGTGCATTCATGTAAAATTTCATATAAATGTGATTATTAATTCGCGTTTTATCTCTAGTTAAACAGAATCATAATGGCAACTTAGGCGATGATGGTGAAAATTGAGCATCGCGCTGTAATTAAATTTCTCACTAAGCAAGGAAAAAGTCAAAAAACTATTCATGAAGAGATGGTGGCTGTTTACCAGGGTTCCGCACCTTCATTATCAACTGTGCAAAATTGGTCAAGTGAGTTCAAGAGAGGCAGAGAGAGCATTGAGGACGACCCCCGCTCCGCCCCGGCTACTGCTTGTACGGGAGAAAGCATCAAAGAAGTCGAAAAACTTGTTCTTGAGGATGCCCGAATAAAGATGAAAATGATGGCAGAGATCACCATGCTTTCAATTGGTACCATTCACACCATTCTTCATGACCATCTTAACCTTTCAAAGGTCAGTGCAAGGTGGGTGCCACGAATGCTCACAGCGCCTCAGATAAAAAGTGAGAATCGCATGCTGTAGAGAGCTTTTGGAGATGTGTAGTGAGAACGCGGACGGTGTTATGGATCGAATTGTTACTGGGGACGAAACATGGGTCCACCACTATGACCCTGAAAGCAAACAAGAGTCCATGCAGTGGCATAAAAAAGGAACAGACCCCCCGAAGAAGTTCAAAGTCACTCCGTCTGCCCGAAAGCTCATGGCCACAGTTTTTTGGGACTCAAAGGGAATCTTGCTCATTGAGTACAAAAAAAAAGGTGAAACCATCAACGCCACATCCTACGCTTCCACTTTGCATAATTTGCGGGAGGAAATTAAAAAGAAAAGACGGGGTAAACTCGCAGCGGGTGTGTTGCTTCTTCATGACAACGCTCCTGTTCACACGGCGCGAGTTTCCAAGGCTGCTGCGCGAGATTGTGGTTTCGAAGAAATCCAACACCCACCCTATAGTCCAGACCTTGCCCCTAGTGATTATTTCCTGTTTCCGGATTTGAAAAAATGTCTTCGTGGAAAAAGATTTTCGGATGATGAAGAACTCAAGTCGGTATTTTGCAGAGAAAGAGGAAATTTATTATTTTGAGGGTTTAAAAAAGCTTATCTCAAGATGTAACAAATGCATTGATGTTAGGGGAGATCATATTGAAAAATAAAAGCAATTTAAATTGAATTCGCATTTTCCTTCATATCGATACCGAGAATATATTGAACGCCCCTCGTATGAGAAAAAAAATCGAAAATTTTTCTACGTCCCAAAAATGAAAAATCAAATGAAAAATTTAATTCTCATAATAAATAAAGAAAAGTTGAAAGAAAAATGAAAAATCAACTGAAAAACTAAATTTTCATAATAAATAAAGAAAAATTGAAAGAAAAATTTCGATATTTTTTTCAAAGTCAGAAATACGAGGGGCGTTCAAGATATTCTCGGTATCGGGGTGAAGCTGTGGTTGCATATATAAATTGACTTATTTATCAAGTAACACTATTATTTTAGTGCATTCATGTAAAATTTCATATAAATGTGATTATTAATTCGCGTTTTATCTCTAGTTAAACAGAATCATAATGGCAACTGAGGCGATGATGGTGAAAATTGAGCATCGCGCTGTAATTAAATTTCTCACTAAGCAAGGAAAAAGTCAAAAAACTATTCATGAAGAGATGGTGGCTGTTTACCAGGGTTCCGCACCTTCATTATCAACTGTGCAAAAGTGGTCAAGTGAGTTCAAGAGAGGCAGAGAGAGCATTGAGGACGACCCCCGCTCCGGCGCCCCGGCTACTGCTTGTACGGGAGAAAGCATCAAAGAAGTCGAAAAACTTGTTCTTGAGGATGCCCGAATAAAGATGAAAATGATGGCAGAGATCACCATGCTTTCAATTGGTACCATTCACACCATTCTTCATGACCATCTTAACCTTTCAAAGGTCAGTGCAAGGTGGGTGCCACGAATGCTCACAGCGCCTCAGATAAAAACTGAGAATCGCATGCTGTAGAGAGCTTTTGGAGATGTGTAGTGAGAACGCGGACGGTGTTATGGATCGAATTGTTACTGGGGACGAAACATGGGTCCACCACTATGACCCTGAAAGCAAACAAGAGTCCATGCAGTGGCATAAAAAAGGAACAGACCCCCCGAAGAAGTTCAAAGTCACTCCGTCTGCCCGAAAGCTCATGGCCACAGTTTTTTGGGACTCAAAGGGAATCTTGCTCATTGAGTACAAAAAAAAGGTGAAACCATCAACGCCACATCCTACGCTTCCACTTTGCATAATTTGCGGGAGGAAATTAAAAAGAAAAGACGGGGTAAACTCGCAGCGGGTGTGTTGCTTCTTCATGACAACGCTCCTGTTCACACGGCGCGAGTTTCCAAGGCTGCTGCGCGAGATTGTGGTTTCGAAGAAATCCAACACCCACCCTATAGTCCAGACCTTGCCCCTAGTGATTATTTCCTGTTTCCGGATTTGAAAAAATGTCTTCGTGGAAAAAGATTTTCGGATGATGAAGAACTCAAGTCGGTATTTTGCAGAGAAAGAGGAAATTTATTATTTTGAGGGTTTAAAAAAGCTTATCTCAAGATGTAACAAATGCATTGATGTTAGGGGAGATCATGTTGAAAAATAAAAACAATTTAAATTGAATTCGCAGTTTCCTTCATATCGATACCGAGAATATATTGAACGCCCCTCGTAGTTAGAAATATAAAAAAATCAATTGGAAAAATATATATATGATTTTTAAGTGAAATTCATTTGAAATAGAGACTTCTCAATGAAACTGAGGTGTATGTGAAAAATTTTTTTTCTTGAAAATTTCGAAAATTTTTCTAAGTCCCGCTATAATGCCATTTGCTGTTTGTGTGTTTAAAAGGTATATTATGAGAAGTGTGAAAATGAACAATCCCATAGAAAGTCAGAATATACGAGGGGCGTTGAAGATATTCTCGGTATCGGGGTGAAGCTGTGGTTGCATATATAAATTGACTTATTTATCAAGTAACACTATTATTTTAGTGCATTCATGTAAAATTTCATATAAATGTGATTATGAATTCGCGTTTTATCTCTAATTAAACAGAATCATAATGGCAACTGAGGCGATGATGGTGAAAATTGAGCATCGCTCTGTAATTAAATTTCTCACTAAGCAAGGAAAAAGTCAAAAAACTATTCATGAAGAGATGGTGGCTGTTTACCAGGGTTCCGCACCTTCATTATCAACTGTGCAAAAGTGGTCAAGTGAGTTCAAGAGAGGCAGAGAGAGCATTGAGGACGACCCCCGCTCCGGCGCCCCGGCTACTGCTTGTACGGGAGAAAGCATCAAAGAAGTGGAAAAACTTGTTCTTGAGGATGCCCGAATAAAGGTGAAAATGATGGCAGAGATCACCAAGCTTTCAATTGGTACCATTCACACCATTCTTCATGACCATCTTAACCTTTCAAAGGTCAGTGCAAGGTGGGTGCCACGAATGCTCACAGCGCCTCAGATAAAAAGTGGGAATCGCATGCTGTAGAGAGCTTTTGGAGATGTGTAGTGAGAACGCGGACGGTGTTATGGATCGAATTGTTACTGGGGACGAAACATGGGTCCACCACTATGACCCTGAAAGCAAACAAGAGTCCATGCAGTGGCATAAAAAAGGAACAGACCCCCGAAGAAGTTCAAAGTCACTCCGTCTGCCCGAAAGCTCATGGCCACAGTTTTTTGGGACTCAAAGGGAATCTTGCTCATTGAGTACAAAAAAAAAGGTGAAACCATCAACGCCACATCCTACGCTTCCACTTTGCATAATTTGCAGGAGGAAATTAAAAAGAAAAGACGGGGTAAACTCGCAGCGGGTGTGTTGCTTCTTCATGACAACGCTCCTGTTCACACGGCGCGAGTTTCCAAGGCTGCTGCGCGAGATTGTGGTTTCGAAGAAATCCAACACCCACCCTATAGTCCAGACCTTGCCGCTAGTGATTATTTCCTGTTTCCGGATTTGAAAAAATGTCTTCGTGGAAAAAGATTTTCGGATGATGAAGAACTCAAGTCGGTATTTTGCAGAGAAAGAGGAAATTTATTATTTTGAGGGTTTAAAAAAGCTTATCTCAAGATGTAACAAATGCATTGATGTTAGGGGAGATCATGTTGAAAAATAAAAACAATTTAAATTGAATTCGCAGTTTCCTTCATATCGATACCGAGAATATATTGAACGCCCCTCGTATGAGAAAAAAAATCGAAAATTTTTCTAAGTCCCAAAAATGAAAAATCAAATGAAAAATTTAATTCTCATAATAAATAAAGAAAAGTTGAAAGAAAAATCAACTGAAAAATTAAATTTTCATAATAAATAAAGAAAAATTGAAAGAAAAATTTCGATATTTTTTTCAAAGTCAGAAATAGTTAGAAATATAAAAAAATCAATTGGAAAAAATATATATATGATTTTTAAGTGAAATTCATTTGAAATAGAGACTTCTCAATGAAACTGAGGAGTATGTCCCGCTTTAATGCCATTTGCTGTTTGTGTGTTTAAAAGGTATATTATGAGAAGTGTGAAAATGAACAATCCCATAGAAAGTCAGAATATACGAGTATGAGAAAAAAAATCGAAAATTTTTCTAAGTCCCAAAAATGAAAAATCAAATGAAAAATTTAATTCTCATAATAAATAAAGAAAAGTTGAAAGAAAAATGAAAAATCAACTGAAAAATTAAATTTTCATAATAAATAAAGAAAAATTGAAAGAAAAATTTCGATATTTTTTTCAAAGTCAGAAATAGTTCGAAATATAAAAAAATCAATTGGAAAAAATATATATATGATTTTTAAGTGAAATTCATTTGAAATAGAGACTTCTCAATGAAACTGAGGAGTATGTCCCGCTATAATGCCATTTGCTGTTTGTGTGTTTAAAAGGTATATTATGAGAAGTGTGAAAATGAACAATCCCATAGGAAGTCAGAATATACGAGGGGCGTTCAAGGTATTCTCGGTATCGGGGTGAAGCTGTGGTTGCATATATAAATTGACTTATTTATCAAGTAACACTATCATTTTAGTGCATTCATGTAAAATTTCATATAAATGTGATTATTAATTCGCGTTTTATCTCTAGTTAAACAGAATCATAATGGCAACTGAGGCGATGATGGTGAAAATTGAGCATCGCGCTGTAATTAAATTTCTCACTAAGCAAGGAAAAAGTCAAAAAACTATTCATGAAGAGATGGTGGCTGTTTACCAGGGTTCCGCACCTTCATTATCAACTGTGCAAAAGTGGTCAAGTGAGTTCAAGAGAGGCAGAGAGAGCATTGAGGACGACCCCCGCTCCGGCGCCCCGGCTACTGCTTGTACGGGAGAAAGCATCAAAGAAGTCGAAAAACTTGTTCTTGAGGATGCCCGAATAAAGGTGAAAATGATGGCAGAGATCACCATGCTTTCAATTGGTACCATTCACACCATTCTTCATGACCATCTTAACCTTTCAAAGGTCAGTGCAAGGTGGGTGCCACGAATGCTCACAGCGCCTCAGATAAAAAGTGAGAATCGCATGCTGTAGAGAGCTTTTGGAGATGTGTAGTGAGAACGCGGACGGTGTTATGGATCGAATTGTTACTGGGGACGAAACATGGGTCCACCACTATGACCCTGAAAGCAAACAAGAGTCCATGCAGTGGCATAAAAAAGGAACAGACCCCCCGAAGAAATTCAAAGTCACTCCGTCTGCCCGAAAGCTCATGGCCACAGTTTTTTGGGACTCAAAGGGAATCTTGCTCATTGAGTACAAAAAAAAAGGTGAAACCATCAACGCCACATCCTACGCTTCCACTTTGCATAATTTGCGGGAGGAAATTAAAAAGAAAAGACGGGGTAAACTCGCAGCGGGTGTGTTGCTTCTTCATGACAACGCTCCTGTTCACACGGCGCGAGTTTCCAAGGCTGCTGCGCGAGATTGTGGTTTCGAAGAAATCCAACACCCACCCTATAGTCCAGACCTTGCCGCTAGTGATTATTTCCTGTTTCCGGATTTGAAAAAATGTCTTCGTGGAAAAAGATTTTCGGATGATGAAGAACTCAAGTCGGTATTTTGCAGAGAAAGAGGAAATTTATTATTTTGAGGGTTTAAAAAAGCTTATCTCAAGATGTAACAAATGCATTGATGTTAGGGGAGATCATGTTGAAAAATAAAAACAATTTAAATTGAATTCGCAGTTTCCTTCATATCGATACCGAGAATATATTGAACGCCCCTCGTATGAGAAAAAAAATCGAAAATTTTTCTAAGTCCCAAAAATGAAAAATCAAATGAAAAATTTAATTCTCATAATAAATAAAGAAAAGTTGAAAGAAAAATCAACTGAAAAATTAAATTTTCATAATAAATAAAGAAAAATTGAAAGAAAAATTTCGATATTTTTTTCAAAGTCAGAAATAGTTAGAAATATAAAAAAATCAATTGGAAAAAATATATATATGATTTTTAAGTGAAATTCATTTGAAATAGAGACTTCTCAATGAAACTGAGGAGTATGTCCCGCTATAATGCCATTTGCTGTTTGTGTGTTTAAAAGGTATATTATGAGAAGTGTGAAAATGAACAATCCCATAGGAAGTCAGAATATACGAGGGGCGTTCAAGATATTCTCGGTATCGGGGTGAAGCTGTGGTTGCATATATAAATTGACTTATTTATCAAGTAACACTATCATTTTAGTGCATTCATGTAAAATTTCATATAAATGTGATTATTAATTCGCGTTTTATCTCTAGTTAAACAGAATCATAATGGCAACTGAGGCGATGATGGTGAAAATTGAGCATCGCGCTGTAATTAAATTTCTCACTAAGCAAGGAAAAAGTCAAAAAACTATTCATGAAGAGATGGTGGCTGTTTACCAGGGTTCCGCACCTTCATTATCAACTGTGCAAAAGTGGTCAAGTGAGTTCAAGAGAGGCAGAGAGAGCATTGAGGACGACCCCCGCTCCGGCGCCCCGGCTACTGCTTGTACGGGAGAAAGCATCAAAGAAGTCGAAAAACTTGTTCTTGAGGATGCCCGAATAAAGGTGAAAATGATGGCAGAGATCACCATGCTTTCAATTGGTACCATTCACACCATTCTTCATGACCATCTTAACCTTTCAAAGGTCAGTGCAAGGTGGGTGCCACGAATGCTCACAGCGCCTCAGATAAAAAGTGAGAATCGCATGCTGTAGAGAGCTTTTGGAGATGTGTAGTGAGAACGCGGACGGTGTTATGGATCGAATTGTTACTGGGGACGAAACATGGGTCCACCACTATGACCCTGAAAGCAAACAAGAGTCCATGCAGTGGCATAAAAAAGGAACAGACCCCCCGAAGAAGTTCAAAGTCACTCCGTCTGCCCGAAAGCTCATGGCCACAGTTTTTTGGGACTCAAAGGGAATCTTGCTCATTGAGTACAAAAAAAAAGGTGAAACCATCAACGCCACATCCTACGCTTCCACTTTGTATAATTTGCGGGAGGAAATTAAAAAGAAAAGACGGGGTAAACTCGCAGCGGGTGTGTTGCTTCTTCATGACAACGCTCCTGTTCACACGGCGCGAGTTTCCAAGGCTGCTGCGCGAGATTGTGGTTTCGAAGAAATCCAACACCCACCCTATAGTCCAGACCTTGCCGCTAGTGATTATTTCCTGTTTCCGGATTTGAAAAAATGTCTTCGTGGAAAAAGATTTTCGGATGATGAAGAACTCAAGTCGGTATTTTGCAGAGAAAGAGGAAATTTATTATTTTGAGGGTTTAAAAAAGCTTATCTCAAGATGTAACAAATGCATTGATGTTAGGGGAGATCATGTTGAAAAATAAAAACAATTTAAATTGAATTCGCAGTTTCCTTCATATCGATACCGAGAATATATTGAACGCCCCTCGTATGAGAAAAAAAATCGAAAATTTTTCTAAGTCCCAAAAATGAAAAATCAAATGAAAAATTTAATTCTCATAATAAATAAAGAAAAGTTGAAAGAAAAATGAAAAATCAACTGAAAAATTAAATTTTCATAATAAATAAAGAAAAATTGAAAGAAAAATTTCGATATTTTTTTCAAAGTCAGAAATAGTTAGAAATATAAAAAAATCAATTGGAAAAAATATATATATGATTTTTAAGTGAAATTCATTTGAAATAGAGACTTCTCAATGAAACTGAGGTGTATGTCCCGCTATAATGCCATTTGCTGTTTGTGTGTTTAAAAGGTATATTATGAGAAGTGTGAAAATGAACAATCCCATAGAAAGTCAGAATATACGAGGGGCGTTCAAGATATTCTCGGTATCGGGGTGAAGCTGTGGTTGCATATATAAATTGACTTATTTATCAAGTAACACTATCATTTTAGTGCATTCATGTAAAATTTCATATAAATGTGATTATTAATTCGCGTTTTATCTCTAGTTAAACAGAATCATAATGGCAACTGAGGCGATGATGGTGAAAATTGAGCATCGCGCTGTAATTAAATTTCTCACTAAGCAAGGAAAAAGTCAAAAAACTATTCATGAAGAGATGGTGGCTGTTTACCAGGGTTCCGCACCTTCATTATCAACTGTGCAAAAGTGGTCAAGTGAGTTCAAGAGAGGCAGAGAGAGCATTGAGGACGACCCCCGCTCCGGCGCCCCGGCTACTGCTTGTACGGGAGAAAGCATCAAAGAAGTCGAAAAACTTGTTCTTGAGGATGCCGAATAAAGGTGAAAATGATGGCAGAGATCACCATGCTTTCAATTGGTACCATTCACACCATTCTTCATGACCATCTTAACCTTTCAAAGGTCAGTGCAAGGTGGGTGCCACGAATGCTCACAGCGCCTCAGATAAAAAGTGAGAATCGCATGCTGTAGAGAGCTTTTGGAGATGTGTAGTGAGAACGCGGACGGTGTTATGGATCGAATTGTTACTGGGGACGAAACATGGGTCCACCACTATGACCCTGAAAGCAAACAAGAGTCCATGCAGTGGCATAAAAAAGGAACAGACCCCCCGAAGAAGTTCAAAGTCACTCCGTCTGCCCGAAAGCTCATGGCCACAGTTTTTTGGGACTCAAAGGGAATCTTGCTCATTGAGTACAAAAAAAAAGGTGAAACCATCAACGCCACATCCTACGCTTCCACTTTGCATAATTTGCGGGAGGAAATTAAAAAGAAAAGACGGGGTAAACTCGCAGCGGGTGTGTTGCTTCTTCATGACAACGCTCCTGTTCACACGGCGCGAGTTTCCAAGGCTGCTGCGCGAGATTGTGGTTTCGAAGAAATCCAACACCCACCCTATAGTCCAGACCTTGCCCCTAGTGATTATTTCCTGTTTCCGGATTTGAAAAAATTTCTTCGTGGAAAAAGATTTTCGGATGATGAAGAACTCAAGTCGGTATTTTGCAGAGAAAGAGGAAATTTATTATTTTGAGGGTTTAAAAAAGCTTATCTCAAGATGTAACAAATGCATTGATGTTAGGGGAGATCATATTGAAAAATAAAAGCAATTTAAATTGAATTCGCATTTTCCTTCATATCGATACCGAGAATATATTGAACGCCCCTCGTATGAGAAAAAAAATCGAAAATTTTTCTAAGTCCCAAAAATGAAAAATCAAATGAAAAATTTAATTCTCATAATAAATAAAGAAAAGTTGAAAGAAAAATGAAAAATCAACTGAAAAACTAAATTTTCATAATAAATAAAGAAAAATTGAAAGAAAAATTTCGATATTTTTTTCAAAGTCAGAAATAGTTAGAAATATAAAAAAATCAATTGGAAAAAATATATATATGATTTTTAAGTGAAATTCATTTGAAATAGAGACTTCTCAATGAAACTGAGGTGTATGTCCCGCTATAATGCCATTTGCTGTTTGTGTGTTTAAAAGGTATATTATGAGAAGTGTGAAAATGAACAATCCCATAGAAAGTCAGAATATACGAGGGGCGTTCAAGATATTCTCGGTATCGGGGTGAAGCTGTGGTTGCATATATAAATTGACTTATTTATCAAGTAACACTATCATTTTAGTGCATTCATGTAAAATTTCATATAAATGTGATTATTAATTCGCGTTTTATCTCTAGTTAAACAGAATCATAATGGCAACTGAGGCGATGATGGTGAAAATTGAGCATCGCGCTGTAATTAAATTTCTCACTAAGCAAGGAAAAAGTCAAAAAACTATTCATGAAGAGATGGTGGCTGTTTACCAGGGTTCCGCACCTTCATTATCAACTGTGCAAAAGTGGTCAAGTGAGTTCAAGAGAGGCAGAGAGAGCATTGAGGACGACCCCCGCTCCGGCGCCCCGGCTACTGCTTGTACGGGAGAAAGCATCAAAGAAGTCGAAAAACTTGTTCTTGAGGATGCCCGAATAAAGGTGAAAATGATGGCAGAGATCACCATGCTTTCAATTGGTACCATTCACACCATTCTTCATGACCATCTTAACCTTTCAAAGGTCAGTGCAAGGTGGGTGCCACGAATGCTCACAGCGCCTCAGATAAAAAGTGAGAATCGCATGCTGTAGAGAGCTTTTGGAGATGTGTAGTGAGAACGCGGACGGTGTTATGGATCGAATTGTTACTGGGGACGAAACATGGGTCCACCACTATGACCCTGAAAGCAAACAAGAGTCCATGCAGTGGCATAAAAAAGGAACAGACCCCCCGAAGAAGTTCAAAGTCACTCCGTCTGCCCGAAAGCTCATGGCCACAGTTTTTTGGGACTCAAAGGGAATCTTGCTCATTGAGTACAAAAAAAAAGGTGAAACCATCAACGCCACATCCTACGCTTCCACTTTGCATAATTTGCGGGAGGAAATTAAAAAGAAAAGACGGGGTAAACTCGCAGCGGGTGTGTTGCTTCTTCATGACAACGCTCCTGTTCACACGGCGCGAGTTTCCAAGGCTGCTGCGCGAGATTGTGGTTTCGAAGAAATCCAACACCCACCCTATAGTCCAGACCTTGCCCCTAGTGATTATTTCCTGTTTCCGGATTTGAAAAAATGTCTTCGTGGAAAAAGATTTTCGGATGATGAAGAACTCAAGTCGGTATTTTGCAGAGAAAGAGGAAATTTATTATTTTGAGGGTTTAAAAAAGCTTATCTCAAGATGTAACAAATGCATTGATGTTAGGGGAGATCATATTGAAAAATAAAAGCAATTTAAATTGAATTCGCATTTTCCTTCATATCGATACCGAGAATATATTGAACGCCCCTCGTATGAGAAAAAAAATCGAAAATTTTTCTAAGTCCCAAAAATGAAAAATCAAATGAAAAATTTAATTCTCATAATAAATAAAGAAAAGTTGAAAGAAAAATGAAAAATCAACTGAAAAACTAAATTTTCATAATAAATAAAGAAAAATTGAAAGAAAAATTTCGATATTTTTTTCAAAGTCAGAAATAGTTAGAAATATAAAAAAATCAATTGGAAAAAATATATATATGATTTTTAAGTGAAATTCATTTGAAATAGAGACTTCTCAATGAAACTGAGGTGTATGTGAAAAATTTTTTTTCTTGAAAATTTCGAAAATTTTTCTAAGTCCCGCTATAATGCCATTTGCTGTTTGTGTGTTTAAAAGGTATATTATGAGAAGTGTGAAAATGAACAATCCCATAGAAAGTCAGAATATACGAGGGGCGTTCAAGATATTCTCGGTATCGGGGTGAAGCTGTGGTTGCATATATAAATTGACTTATTTATCAAGTAACACTATCATTTTAGTGCATTCATGTAAAATTTCATATAAATGTGATTATTAATTCGCGTTTTATCTCTAGTTAAACAGAATCATAATGGCAACTGAGGCGATGATGGTGAAAATTGAGCATCGCGCTGTAATTAAATTTCTCACTAAGCAAGGAAAAAGTCAAAAAACTATTCATGAAGAGATGGTGGCTGTTTACCAGGGTTCCGCACCTTCATTATCAACTATGCAAAAGTGGTCAAGTGAGTTCAAGAGAGGCAGAGAGAGCATTGAGGACGACCCCCGCTCCGGCGCCCCGGCTACTGCTTGTACGGGAGAAAGCATCAAAGAAGTCGAAAAACTTGTTCTTGAGGATGCCCGAATAAAGGTGAAAATGATGGCAGAGATCACCATGCTTTCAATTGGTACCATTCACACCATTCTTCATGACCATCTTAACCTTTCAAAGGTCAGTGCAAGGTGGGTGCCACGAATGCTCACAGCGCCTCAGATAAAAAGTGAGAATCGCATGCTGTAGAGAGCTTTTGGAGATGTGTAGTGAGAACGCGGACGGTGTTATGGATCGAATTGTTACTGGGGACGAAACATGGGTCCACCACTATGACCCTGAAAGCAAATAAGAGTCCATGCAGTGGCATAAAAAAGGAACAGACCCCCCGAAGAAGTTCAAAGTCACTCCGTCTGCCCGAAAGCTCATGGCCACAGTTTTTTGGGACTCAAAGGGAATCTTGCTCATTGAGTACAAAAAAAAAGGTGAAACCATCAACGCCACATCCTACGCTTCCACTTTGCATAATTTGCGGGAGGAAATTAAAAAGAAAAGACGGGGTAAACTCGCAGCGGGTGTGTTGCTTCTTCATGACAACGCTCCTGTTCACACGGCGCGAGTTTCCAAGGCTGCTGCGCGAGATTGTGGTTTCGAAGAAATCCAACACCCACCCTATAGTCCAGACCTTGCCCCTAGTGATTATTTCCTGTTTCCGGATTTGAAAAAATTTCTTCGTGGAAAAAGATTTTCGGATGATGAAGAACTCAAGTCGGTATTTTGCAGAGAAAGAGGAAATTTATTATTTTGAGGGTTTAAAAAAGCTTATCTCAAGATGTAACAAATGCATTGATGTTAGGGGAGATCATATTGAAAAATAAAAGCAATTTAAATTGAATTCGCATTTTCCTTCATATCGATACCGAGAATATATTGAACGCCCCTCGTATGAGAAAAAAAATCGAAAATTTTTCTAAGTCCCAAAAATGAAAAATCAAATGAAAAATTTAATTCTCATAATAAATAAAGAAAAGTTGAAAGAAAAATGAAAAATCAACTGAAAAACTAAATTTTCATAATAAATAAAGAAAAATTGAAAGAAAAATTTCGATATTTTTTTCAAAGTCAGAAATAGTTAGAAATATAAAAAAATCAATTGGAAAAAATATATATATGATTTTTAAGTGAAATTCATTTGAAATAGAGACTTCTCAATGAAACTGAGGTGTATGTGAAAAATTTTTTTTCTTGAAAATTTCGAAAATTTTTCTAAGTCCCGCTATAATGCCATTTGCTGTTTGTGTGTTTAAAAGGTATATTATGAGAAGTGTGAAAATGAACAATCCCATAGAAAGTCAGAATATACGAGGGGCGTTCAAGATATTCTCGGTATCGGGGTGAAGCTGTGGTTGCATATATAAATTGACTTATTTATCAAGTAACACTATCATTTTAGTGCATTCATGTAAAATTTCATATAAATGTGATTATTAATTCGCGTTTTATCTCTAGTTAAACAGAATCATAATGGCAACTGAGGCGATGATGGTGAAAATTGAGCATCGCGCTGTAATTAAATTTCTCACTAAGCAAGGAAAAAGTCAAAAAACTATTCATGAAGAGATGGTGGCTGTTTACCAGGGTTCCGCACCTTCATTATCAACTGTGCAAAAGTGGTCAAGTGAGTTCAAGAGAGGCAGAGAGAGCATTGAGGACGACCCCCGCTCCGGCGCCCCGGCTACTGCTTGTACGGGAGAAAGCATCAAAGAAGTCGAAAAACTTGTTCTTGAGGATGCCCGAATAAAGGTGAAAATGATGGCAGAGATCACCATGCTTTCAATTGGTACCATTCACACCATTCTTCATGACCATCTTAACCTTTCAAAGGTCAGTGCAAGGTGGGTGCCACGAATGCTCACAGCGCCTCAGATAAAAAGTGAGAATCGCATGCTGTAGAGAGCTTTTGGAGATGTGTAGTGAGAACGCGGACGGTGTTATGGATCGAATTGTTACTGGGGACGAAACATGGGTCCACCACTATGACCCTGAAAGCAAACAAGAGTCCATGCAGTGGCATAAAAAAGGAACAGACCCCCCGAAGAAGTTCAAAGTCACTCCGTCTGCCCGAAAGCTCATGGCCACAGTTTTTTGGGACTCAAAGGGAATCTTGCTCATTGAGTACAAAAAAAAAGGTGAAACCATCAACGCCACATCCTACGCTTCCACTTTGCATAATTTGCGGGAGGAAATTAAAAAGAAAAGACGGGGTAAACTCGCAGCGGGTGTGTTGCTTCTTCATGACAACGCTCCTGTTCACACGGCGCGAGTTTCCAAGGCTGCTGCGCGAGATTGTGGTTTCGAAGAAATCCAACACCCACCCTATAGTCCAGACCTTGCCCCTAGTGATTATTTCCTGTTTCCGGATTTGAAAAAATTTCTTCGTGGAAAAAGATTTTCGGATGATGAAGAATTCAAGTCGGTATTTTGCAGAGAAAGAGGAAATTTATTATTTTGAGGGTTTAAAAAAGCTTATCTCAAGATGTAACAAATGCATTGATGTTAGGGGAGATCATATTGAAAAATAAAAGCAATTTAAATTGAATTCGCATTTTCCTTCATATCGATACCGAGAATATATTGAACGCCCCTCGTATGAGAAAAAAAATCGAAAATTTTTCTAAGTCCCAAAAATGAAAAATCAAATGAAAAATTTAATTCTCATAATAAATAAAGAAAAGTTGAAAGAAAAATGAAAAATCAACTGAAAAACTAAATTTTCATAATAAATAAAGAAAAATTGAAAGAAAAATTTCGATATTTTTTTCAAAGTCAGAAATAGTTAGAAATATAAAAAAATCAATTGGAAAAAATATATATATGATTTTTAAGTGAAATTCATTTGAAATAGAGACTTCTCAATGAAACTGAGGTGTATGTGAAAAATTTTTTTTCTTGAAAATTTCGAAAATTTTTCTAAGTCCCACTATAATGCCATTTGCTGTTTGTGTGTTTAAAAGGTATATTATGAGAAGTGTGAAAATGAACAATCCCATAGAAAGTCAGAATATACGAGGGGCGTTCAAGATATTCTCGGTATCGGGGTGAAGCTGTGGTTGCATATATAAATTGACTTATTTATCAAGTAACACTATCATTTTAGTGCATTCATGTAAAATTTCATATAAATGTGATTATTAATTCGCGTTTTATCTCTAGTTAAACAGAATCATAATGGCAACTGAGGCGATGATGGTGAAAATTGAGCATCGCGCTGTAATTAAATTTCTCACTAAGCAAGGAAAAAGTCAAAAAACTATTCATGAAGAGATGGTGGCTGTTTACCAGGGTTCCGCACCTTCATTATCAACTGTGCAAAAGTGGTCAAGTGAGTTCAAGAGAGGCAGAGAGAGCATTGAGGACGACCCCCGCTCCGGCGCCCCGGCTACTGCTTGTACGGGAGAAAGCATCAAAGAAGTCGAAAAACTTGTTCTTGAGGATGCCCGAATAAAGGTGAAAATGATGGCAGAGATCACCATGCTTTCAATTGGTACCATTCACACCATTCTTCATGACCATCTTAACCTTTCAAAGGTCAGTGCAAGGTGGGTGCCACGAATGCTCACAGCGCCTCAGATAAAAAGTGAGAATCGCATGCTGTAGAGAGCTTTTGGAGATGTGTAGTGAGAACGCGGACGGTGTTATGGATCGAATTGTTACTGGGGACGAAACATGGGTCCACCACTATGACCCTGAAAGCAAACAAGAGTCCATGCAGTGGCATAAAAAAGGAACAGACCCCCCGAAGAAGTTCAAAGTCACTCCGTCTGCCCGAAAGCTCATGGCCACAGTTTTTTGGGACTCAAAGGGAATCTTGCTCATTGAGTACAAAAAAAAAGGTGAAACCATCAACGCCACATCCTACGCTTCCACTTTGCATAATTTGCGGGAGGAAATTAAAAAGAAAAGACGGGGTAAACTCGCAGCGGGTGTGTTGCTTCTTCATGACAACGCTCCTGTTCACACGGCGCGAGTTTCCAAGGCTGCTGCGCGAGATTGTGGTTTCGAAGAAATCCAACACCCACCCTATAGTCCAGACCTTGCCCCTAGTGATTATTTCCTGTTTCCGGATTTGAAAAAATTTCTTCGTGGAAAAAGATTTTCGGATGATGAAGAATTCAAGTCGGTATTTTGCAGAGAAAGAGGAAATTTATTATTTTGAGGGTTTAAAAAAGCTTATCTCAAGATGTAACAAATGCATTGATGTTAGGGGAGATCATATTGAAAAATAAAAGCAATTTAAATTGAATTCGCATTTTCCTTCATATCGATACCGAGAATATATTGAACGCCCCTCGTATGAGAAAAAAAATCGAAAATTTTTCTAAGTCCCAAAAATGAAAAATCAAATGAAAAATTTAATTCTCATAATAAATAAAGAAAAGTTGAAAGAAAAATGAAAAATCAACTGAAAAACTAAATTTTCATAATAAATAAAGAAAAATTGAAAGAAAAATTTCGATATTTTTTTCAAAGTCAGAAATAGTTAGAAATATAAAAAAATCAATTGGAAAAAATATATATATGATTTTTAAGTGAAATTCATTTGAAATAGAGACTTCTCAATGAAACTGAGGTGTATGTGAAAAATTTTTTTTCTTGAAAATTTCGAAAATTTTTCTAAGTCCCACTATAATGCCATTTGCTGTTTGTGTGTTTAAAAGGTATATTATGAGAAGTGTGAAAATGAACAATCCCATAGAAAGTCAGAATATACGAGGGGCGTTCAAGATATTCTCGGTATCGGGGTGAAGCTGTGGTTGCATATATAAATTGACTTATTTATCAAGTAACACTATCATTTTAGTGCATTCATGTAAAATTTCATATAAATGTGATTATTAATTCGCGTTTTATCTCTAGTTAAACAGAATCATAATGGCAACTGAGGCGATGATGGTGAAAATTGAGCATCGCGCTGTAATTAAATTTCTCACTAAGCAAGGAAAAAGTCAAAAAACTATTCATGAAGAGATGGTGGCTGTTTACCAGGGTTCCGCACCTTCATTATCAACTGTGCAAAAGTGGTCAAGTGAGTTCAAGAGAGGCAGAGAGAGCATTGAGGACGACCCCCGCTCCGGCGCCCCGGCTACTGCTTGTACGGGAGAAAGCATCAAAGAAGTCGAAAAACTTGTTCTTGAGGATGCCCGAATAAAGGTGAAAATGATGGCAGAGATCACCATGCTTTCAATTGGTACCATTCACACCATTCTTCATGACCATCTTAACCTTTCAAAGGTCAGTGCAAGGTGGGTGCCACGAATGCTCACAGCGCCTCAGATAAAAAGTGAGAATCGCATGCTGTAGAGAGCTTTTGGAGATGTGTAGTGAGAACGCGGACGGTGTTATGGATCGAATTGTTACTGGGGACGAAACATGGGTCCACCACTATGACCCTGAAAGCAAACAAGAGTCCATGCAGTGGCATAAAAAAGGAACAGACCCCCCGAAGAAGTTCAAAGTCACTCCGTCTGCCCGAAAGCTCATGGCCACAGTTTTTTGGGACTCAAAGGGAATCTTGCTCATTGAGTACAAAAAAAAAGGTGAAACCATCAACGCCACATCCTACGCTTCCACTTTGCATAATTTGCGGGAGGAAATTAAAAAGAAAAGACGGGGTAAACTCGCAGCGGGTGTGTTGCTTCTTCATGACAACGCTCCTGTTCACACGGCGCGAGTTTCCAAGGCTGCTGCGCGAGATTGTGGTTTCGAAGAAATCCAACACCCACCCTATAGTCCAGACCTTGCCCCTAGTGATTATTTCCTGTTTCCGGATTTGAAAAAATTTCTTCGTGGAAAAAGATTTTCGGATGATGAAGAACTCAAGTCGGTATTTTGCAGAGAAAGAGGAAATTTATTATTTTGAGGGTTTAAAAAAGCTTATCTCTAGATGTAACAAATGCATTGATGTTAGGGGAGATCATGTTGAAAAATAAAAGCAATTTAAATTGAATTCGCATTTTCCTTCATATCGATACCGAGAATATATTGAACGCCCCTCGTATGAGAAAAAAAATCGAAAATTTTTCTAAGTCCCAAAAATGAAAAATCAAATGAAAAATTTAATTCTCATAATAAATAAAGAAAAGTTGAAAGAAAAATGAAAAATCAACTGAAAAACTAAATTTTCATAATAAATAAAGAAAAATTGAAAGAAAAATTTCGATATTTTTTTCAAAGTCAGAAATAGTTAGAAATATAAAAAAATCAATTGGAAAAAATATATATATGATTTTTAAGTGAAATTCATTTGAAATAGAGACTTCTCAATGAAACTGAGGTGTATGTGAAAAATTTTTTTTCTTGAAAATTTCGAAAATTTTTCTAAGTCCCGCTATAATGCCATTTGCTGTTTGTGTGTTTAAAAGGTATATTATGAGAAGTGTGAAAATGAACAATCCCATAGAAAGTCAGAATATACGAGGGGCGTTGAAGATATTCTCGGTATCGGGGTGAAGCTGTGGTTGCATATATAAATTGACTTATTTATCAAGTAACACTATTATTTTAGTGCATTCATGTAAAATTTCATATAAATGTGATTATGAATTCGCGTTTTATCTCTAATTAAACAGAATCATAATGGCAACTGAGGCGATGATGGTGAAAATTGAGCATCGCTCTGTAATTAAATTTCTCACTAAGCAAGGAAAAAGTCAAAAAACTATTCATGAAGAGATGGTGGCTGTTTACCAGGGTTCCGCACCTTCATTATCAACTGTGCAAAAGTGGTCAAGTGAGTTCAAGAGAGGCAGAGAGAGCATTGAGGACGACCCCCGCTCCGGCGCCCCGGCTACTGCTTGTACGGGAGAAAGCATCAAAGAAGTCGAAAAACTTGTTCTTGAGGATGCCCGAATAAAGGTGAAAATGATGGCAGAGATCACCAAGCTTTCAATTGGTACCATTCACACCATTCTTCATGACCATCTTAACCTTTCAAAGGTCAGTGCAAGGTGGGTGCCACGAATGCTCACAGCGCCTCAGATAAAAAGTGAGAATCGCATGCTGTAGAGAGCTTTTGGAGATGTGTAGTGAGAACGCGGACGGTGTTATGGATCGAATTGTTACTGGGGACGAAACATGGGTCCACCACTATGACCCTGAAAGCAAACAAGAGTCCATGCAGTGGCATAAAAAAGGAACAGACCCCCCGAAGAAGTTCAAAGTCACTCCGTCTGCCCGAAAGCTCATGGCCACAGTTTTTTGGGACTCAAAGGGAATCTTGCTCATTGAGTACAAAAAAAAAGGTGAAACCATCAACGCCACATCCTACGCTTCCACTTTGCATAATTTGCGGGAGGAAATTAAAAAGAAAAGACGGGGTAAACTCGCAGCGGGTGTGTTGCTTCTTCATGACAACGCTCCTGTTCACACGGCGCGAGTTTCCAAGGCTGCTGCGCGAGATTGTGGTTTCGAAGAAATCCAACACCCACCCTATAGTCCAGACCTTGCCCCTAGTGATTATTTCCTGTTTCCGGATTTGAAAAAATGTCTTCGTGGAAAAAGATTTTCGGATGATGAAGAACTCAAGTCGGTATTTTGCAGAGAAAGAGGAAATTTATTATTTTGAGGGTTTAAAAAAGCTTATCTCAAGATGTAACAAATGCATTGATGTTAGGGGAGATCATATTGAAAAATAAAAGCAATTTAAATTGAATTCGCATTTTCCTTCATATCGATACCGAGAATATATTGAACGCCCCTCGTATGAGAAAAAAAATCGAAAATTTTTCTAAGTCCCAAAAATGAAAAATCAAATGAAAAATTTAATTCTCATAATAAATAAAGAAAAGTTGAAAGAAAAATGAAAAATCAACTGAAAAACTAAATTTTCATAATAAATAAAGAAAAATTGAAAGAAAAATTTCGATATTTTTTTCAAAGTCAGAAATAGTTAGAAATGTAAAAAAATCAATTGGAAAAAATATATATATGATTTTTAAGTGAAATTCATTTGAAATAGAGACTTCTCAATGAAACTGAGGTGTATGTGAAAAATTTTTTTTCTTGAAAATTTCGAAAATTTTTCTAAGTCCCACTATAATGCCATTTGCTGTTTGTGTGTTTAAAAGGTATATTATGAGAAGTGTGAAAATGAACAATCCCATAGAAAGTCAGAATATACGAGGGGCGTTCAAGATATTCTCGGTATCGGGGTGAAGCTGTGGTTGCATATATAAACTGACTTATTTATCAAGTAACACTATCATTTTAGTGCATTCATGTAAAATTTCATATAAATGTGATTATTAATTCGCGTTTTATCTCTAGTTAAACAGAATCATAATGGCAACTGAGGCGATGATGGTGAAAATTGAGCATCGCGCTGTAATTAAATTTCTCACTAAGCAAGGAAAAAGTCAAAAAACTATTCATGAAGAGATGGTGGCTGTTTACCAGGGTTCCGCACCTTCATTATCAACTGTGCAAAAGTGGTCAAGTGAGTTCAAGAGAGGCAGAGAGAGCATTTGGACGACCCCCGCTCCGGCGCCCCGGCTACTGCTTGTACGGGAGAAAGCATCAAAGAAGTCGAAAAACTTGTTCTTGAGGATGCCCGAATAAAGGTGAAAATGATGGCAGAGATCACCATGCTTTCAATTGGTACCATTCACACCATTCTTCATGACCATCTTAACCTTTCAAAGGTCAGTGCAAGGTGGGTGCCACGAATGCTCACAGCGCCTCAGATAAAAAGTGAGAATCGCATGCTGTAGAGAGCTTTTGGAGATGTGTAGTGAGAACGCGGACGGTGTTATGGATCGAATTGTTACTGGGGACGAAACATGGGTCCACCACTATGACCCTGAAAGCCAACAAGAGTCCATGCAGTGGCATAAAAAAGGAACAGACCCCCCGAAGAAGTTCAAAGTCACTCCGTCTGCCCGAAAGCTCATGGCCACAGTTTTTTGGGACTCAAAGGGAATCTTGCTCATTGAGTACAAAAAAAAAGGTGAAACCATCAACGCCACATCCTACGCTTCCACTTTGCATAATTTGCGGGAGGAAATTAAAAAGAAAAGACGGGGTAAACTCGCAGCGGGTGTGTTGCTTCTTCATGACAACGCTCCTGTTCACACGGCGCGAGTTTCCAAGGCTGCTGCGCGAGATTGTGGTTTCGAAGAAATCCAACACCCACCCTATAGTCCAGACCTTGCCCCTAGTGATTATTTCCTGTTTCCGGATTTGAAAAAATGTCTTCGTGGAAAAAGATTTTCGGATGATGAAGAACTCAAGTCGGTATTTTGCAGAGAAAGAGGAAATTTATTATTTTGAGGGTTTAAAAAAGCTTATCTCAAGATGTAACAAATGCATTGATGTTAGGGGAGATCATATTGAAAAATAAAAGCAATTTAAATTGAATTCGCATTTTCCTTCATATCGATACCGAGAATATATTGAACGCCCCTCGTATGAGAAAAAAAATTGAAAATTTTTCTAAGTCCCAAAAATGAAAAATCAAATGAAAAATTTAATTCTCATAATAAATAAAGAAAAGTTGAAAGAAAAATGAAAAATCAACTGAAAAACTAAATTTTCATAATAAATAAAGAAAAATTGAAAGAAAAATTTCGATATTTTTTTCAAAGTCAGAAATAGTTAGAAATATAAAAAAATCAATTGGAAAAAATATATATATGATTTTTAAGTGAAATTCATTTGAAATAGAGACTTCTCAATGAAACTGAGGTGTATGTGAAAAATTTTTTTTCTTGAAAATTTCGAAAATTTTTCTAAGTCCCGCTATAATGCCATTTGCTGTTTGTGTGTTTAAAAGGTATATTATGAGAAGTGTGAAAATGAACAATCCCATAGAAAGTCAGAATATACGAGGGGCGTTGAAGATATTCTCGGTATCGGGGTGAAGCTGTGGTTGCATATATAAATTGACTTATTTATCAAGTAACACTATTATTTTAGTGCATTCATGTAAAATTTCATATAAATGTGATTATGAATTCGCGTTTTATCTCTAATTAAACAGAATCATAATGGCAACTGAGGCGATGATGGTGAAAATTGAGCATCGCGCTGTAATTAAATTTCTCACTAAGCAAGGAAAAAGTCAAAAAACTATTCATGAAGAGATGGTGGCTGTTTACCAGGGTTCCGCACCTTCATTATCAACTGTGCAAAAGTGGTCAAGTGAGTTCAAGAGAGGCAGAGAGAGCATTGAGGACGACCCCCGCTCCGGCGCCCCGGCTACTGCTTGTACGGGAGAAAGCATCAAAGAAGTCGAAAAACTTGTTCTTGAGGATGCCCGAATAAAGGTGAAAATGATGGCAGAGATCACCATGCTTTCAATTGGTACCATTCACACCATTCTTCATGACCATCTTAACCTTTCAAAGGTCAGTGCAAGGTGGGTGCCACGAATGCTCACAGCGCCTCAGATAAAAAGTGAGAATCGCATGCTGTAGAGAGCTTTTGGAGATGTGTAGTGAGAACGCGGACGGTGTTATGGATCGAATTGTTACTGGGGACGAAACATGGGTCCACCACTATGACCCTGAAAGCAAACAAGAGTCCATGCAGTGGCATAAAAAAGGAACAGACCCCCCGAAGAAGTTCAAAGTCACTCCGTCTGCCCGAAAGCTCATGGCCACAGTTTTTTGGGACTCAAAGGGAATCTTGCTCATTGAGTACAAAAAAAAAGGTGAAACCATCAACGCCACATCCTACGCTTCCACTTTGCATAATTTGCGGGAGGAAATTAAAAAGAAAAGACGGGGTAAACTCGCAGCGGGTGTGTTGCTTCTTCATGACAACGCTCCTGTTCACACGGCGCGAGTTTCCAAGGCTGCTGCGCGAGATTGTGGTTTCGAAGAAATCCAACACCCACCCTATAGTCCAGACCTTGCCCCTAGTGATTATTTCCTGTTTCCGGATTTGAAAAAATTTCTTCGTGGAAAAAGATTTTCGGATGATGAAGAATTCAAGTCGGTATTTTGCAGAGAAAGAGGAAATTTATTATTTTGAGGGTTTAAAAAAGCTTATCTCAAGATGTAACAAATGCATTGATGTTAGGGGAGATCATATTGAAAAATAAAAGCAATTTAAATTGAATTCGCATTTTCCTTCATATCGATACCGAGAATATATTGAACGCCCCTCGTATGAGAAAAAAAATCGAAAATTTTTCTAAGTCCCAAAAATGAAAAATCAAATGAAAAATTTAATTCTCATAATAAATAAAGAAAAGTTGAAAGAAAAATGAAAAATCAACTGAAAAACTAAATTTTCATAATAAATAAAGAAAAATTGAAAGAAAAATTTCGATATTTTTTTCAAAGTCAGAAATAGTTAGAAATATAAAAAAATCAATTGGAAAAAATATATATATGATTTTTAAGTGAAATTCATTTGAAATAGAGACTTCTCAATGAAACTGAGGTGTATGTGAAAAATTTTTTTTCTTGAAAATTTCGAAAATTTTTCTAAGTCCCACTATAATGCCATTTGCTGTTTGTGTGTTTAAAAGGTATATTATGAGAAGTGTGAAAATGAACAATCCCATAGAAAGTCAGAATATACGAGGGGCGTTCAAGATATTCTCGGTATCGGGGTGAAGCTGTGGTTGCATATATAAATTGACTTATTTATCAAGTAACACTATCATTTTAGTGCATTCATGTAAAATTTCATATAAATGTGATTATTAATTCGCGTTTTATCTCTAGTTAAACAGAATCATAATGGCAACTGAGGCGATGATGGTGAAAATTGAGCATCGCGCTGTAATTAAATTTCTCACTAAGCAAGGAAAAAGTCAAAAAACTATTCATGAAGAGATGGTGGCTGTTTACCAGGGTTCCGCACCTTCATTATCAACTGTGCAAAAGTGGTCAAGTGAGTTCAAGAGAGGCAGAGAGAGCATTGAGGACGACCCCCGCTCCGGCGCCCCGGCTACTGCTTGTACGGGAGAAAGCATCAAAGAAGTCGAAAAACTTGTTCTTGAGGATGCCCGAATAAAGGTGAAAATGATGGCAGAGATCACCATGCTTTCAATTGGTACCATTCACACCATTCTTCATGACCATCTTAACCTTTCAAAGGTCAGTGCAAGGTGGGTGCCACGAATGCTCACAGCGCCTCAGATAAAAAGTGAGAATCGCATGCTGTAGAGAGCTTTTGGAGATGTGTAGTGAGAACGCGGACGGTGTTATGGATCGAATTGTTACTGGGGACGAAACATGGGTCCACCACTATGACCCTGAAAGCAAACAAGAGTCCATGCAGTGGCATAAAAAAGGAACAGACCCCCCGAAGAAGTTCAAAGTCACTCCGTCTGCCCGAAAGCTCATGGCCACAGTTTTTTGGGACTCAAAGGGAATCTTGCTCATTGAGTACAAAAAAAAAGGTGAAACCATCAACGCCACATCCTACGCTTCCACTTTGCATAATTTGCGGGAGGAAATTAAAAAGAAAAGACGGGGTAAACTCGCAGCGGGTGTGTTGCTTCTTCATGACAACGCTCCTGTTCACACGGCGCGAGTTTCCAAGGCTGCTGCGCGAGATTGTGGTTTCGAAGAAATCCAACACCCACCCTATAGTCCAGACCTTGCCCCTAGTGATTATTTCCTGTTTCCGGATTTGAAAAAATTTCTTCGTGGAAAAAGATTTTCGGATGATGAAGAACTCAAGTCGGTATTTTGCAGAGAAAGAGGAAATTTATTATTTTGAGGGTTTAAAAAAGCTTATCTCTAGATGTAACAAATGCATTGATGTTAGGGGAGATCATATTGAAAAATAAAAGCAATTTAAATTGAATTCGCATTTTCCTTCATATCGATACCGAGAATATATTGAACGCCCCTCGTATGAGAAAAAAAATCGAAAATTTTTCTAAGTCCCAAAAATGAAAAATCAAATGAAAAATTTAATTCTCATAATAAATAAAGAAAAGTTGAAAGAAAAATGAAAAATCAACTGAAAAACTAAATTTTCATAATAAATAAAGAAAAATTGAAAGAAAAATTTCGATATTTTTTTCAAAGTCAGAAATAGTTAGAAATATAAAAAAATCAATTGGAAAAAATATATATATGATTTTTAAGTGAAATTCATTTGAAATAGAGACTTCTCAATGAAACTGAGGTGTATGTGAAAAATTTTTTTTCTTGAAAATTTCGAAAATTTTTCTAAGTCCCGCTATAATGCCATTTGCTGTTTGTGTGTTTAAAAGGTATATTATGAGAAGTGTGGAAATGAACAATCCCATAGAAAGTCAGAATATACGAGGGGCGTTGAAGATATTCTCGGTATCGGGGTGAAGCTGTGGTTGCATATATAAATTGACTTATTTATCAAGTAACACTATTATTTTAGTGCATTCATGTAAAATTTCATATAAATGTGATTATGAATTCGCGTTTTATCTCTAATTAAACAGAATCATAATGGCAACTGAGGCGATGATGGTGAAAATTGAGCATCGCTCTGTAATTAAATTTCTCACTAAGCAAGGAAAAAGTCAAAAAACTATTCATGAAGAGATGGTGGCTGTTTACCAGGGTTCCGCACCTTCATTATCAACTGTGCAAAAGTGGTCAAGTGAGTTCAAGAGAGGCAGAGAGAGCATTGAGGACGACCCCCGCTCCGGCGCCCCGGCTACTGCTTGTACGGGAGAAAGCATCAAAGAAGTCGAAAAACTTGTTCTTGAGGATGCCCGAATAAAGGTGAAAATGATGGCAGAGATCACCAAGCTTTCAATTGGTACCATTCACACCATTCTTCATGACCATCTTAACCTTTCAAAGGTCAGTGCAAGGTGGGTGCCACGAATGCTCACAGCGCCTCAGATAAAAAGTGAGAATCGCATGCTGTAGAGAGCTTTTGGAGATGTGTAGTGAGAACGCGGACGGTGTTATGGATCGAATTGTTACTGGGGACGAAACATGGGTCCACCACTATGACCCTGAAAGCAAACAAGAGTCCATGCAGTGGCATAAAAAAGGAACAGACCCCCCGAAGAAGTTCAAAGTCACTCCGTCTGCCCGAAAGCTCATGGCCACAGTTTTTTGGGACTCAAAGGGAATCTTGCTCATTGAGTACAAAAAAAAAGGTGAAACCATCAACGCCACATCCTACGCTTCCACTTTGCATAATTTGCGGGAGGAAATTAAAAAGAAAAGACGGGGTAAACTCGCAGCGGGTGTGTTGCTTCTTCATGACAACGCTCCTGTTCACACGGCGCGAGTTTCCAAGGCTGCTGCGCGAGATTGTGGTTTCGAAGAAATCCAACACCCACCCTATAGTCCAGACCTTGCCCCTAGTGATTATTTCCTGTTTCCGGATTTGAAAAAATGTCTTCGTGGAAAAAGATTTTCGGATGATGAAGAACTCAAGTCGGTATTTTGCAGAGAAAGAGGAAATTTATTATTTTGAGGGTTTAAAAAAGCTTATCTCAAGATGTAACAAATGCATTGATGTTAGGGGAGATCATATTGAAAAATAAAAGCAATTTAAATTGAATTCGCATTTTCCTTCATATCGATACCGAGAATATATTGAACGCCCCTCGTATGAGAAAAAAAATCGAAAATTTTTCTAAGTCCCAAAAATGAAAAATCAAATGAAAAATTTAATTCTCATAATAAATAAAGAAAAGTTGAAAGAAAAATGAAAAATCAACTGAAAAACTAAATTTTCATAATAAATAAAGAAAAATTGAAAGAAAAATTTCGATATTTTTTTCAAAGTCAGAAATAGTTAGAAATATAAAAAAATCAATTGGAAAAAATATATATATGATTTTTAAGTGAAATTCATTTGAAATAGAGACTTCTCAATGAAACTGAGGTGTATGTGAAAAATTTTTTTTCTTGAAAATTTCGAAAATTTTTCTAAGTCCCACTATAATGCCATTTGCTGTTTGTGTGTTTAAAAGGTATATTATGAGAAGTGTGAAAATGAACAATCCCATAGAAAGTCAGAATATACGAGGGGCGTTCAAGATATTCTCGGTATCGGGGTGAAGCTGTGGTTGCATATATAAACTGACTTATTTATCAAGTAACACTATCATTTTAGTGCATTCATGTAAAATTTCATATAAATGTGATTATTAATTCGCGTTTTATCTCTAGTTAAACAGAATCATAATGGCAACTGAGGCGATGATGGTGAAAATTGAGCATCGCGCTGTAATTAAATTTCTCACTAAGCAAGGAAAAAGTCAAAAAACTATTCATGAAGAGATGGTGGCTGTTTACCAGGGTTCCGCACCTTCATTATCAACTGTGCAAAAGTGGTCAAGTGAGTTCAAGAGAGGCAGAGAGAGCATTGAGGACGACCCCCGCTCCGGCGCCCCGGCTACTGCTTGTACGGGAGAAAGCATCAAAGAAGTCGAAAAACTTGTTCTTGAGGATGCCCGAATAAAGGTGAAAATGATGGCAGAGATCACCATGCTTTCAATTGGTACCATTCACACCATTCTTCATGACCATCTTAACCTTTCAAAGGTCAGTGCAAGGTGGGTGCCACGAATGCTCACAGCGCCTCAGATAAAAAGTGAGAATCGCATGCTGTAGAGAGCTTTTGGAGATGTGTAGTGAGAACGCGGACGGTGTTATGGATCGAATTGTTACTGGGGACGAAACATGGGTCCACCACTATGACCCTGAAAGCAAACAAGAGTCCATGCAGTGGCATAAAAAAGGAACAGACCCCCCGAAGAAGTTCAAAGTCACTCCGTCTGCCCGAAAGCTCATGGCCACAGTTTTTTGGGACTCAAAGGGAATCTTGCTCATTGAGTACAAAAAAAAAGGTGAAACCATCAACGCCACATCCTACGCTTCCACTTTGCATAATTTGCGGGAGGAAATTAAAAAGAAAAGACGGGGTAAACTCGCAGCGGGTGTGTTGCTTCTTCATGACAACGCTCCTGTTCACACGGCGCGAGTTTCCAAGGCTGCTGCGCGAGATTGTGGTTTCGAAGAAATCCAACACCCACCCTATAGTCCAGACCTTGCCGCTAGTGATTATTTCCTGTTTCCGGATTTGAAAAAATGTCTTCGTGGAAAAAGATTTTCGGATGATGAAGAACTCAAGTCGGTATTTTGCAGAGAAAGAGGAAATTTATTATTTTGAGGGTTTAAAAAAGCTTATCTCAAGATGTAACAAATGCATTGATGTTAGGGGAGATCATATTGAAAAATAAAAGCAATTTAAATTGAATTCGCATTTTCCTTCATATCGATACCGAGAATATATTGAACGCCCCTCGTATGAGAAAAAAAATTGAAAATTTTTCTAAGTCCCAAAAATGAAAAATCAAATGAAAAATTTAATTCTCATAATAAATAAAGAAAAGTTGAAAGAAAAATGAAAAATCAACTGAAAAACTAAATTTTCATAATAAATAAAGAAAAATTGAAAGAAAAATTTCGATATTTTTTTCAAAGTCAGAAATAGTTAGAAATATAAAAAAATCAATTGGAAAAAATATATATATGATTTTTAAGTGAAATTCATTTGAAATAGAGACTTCTCAATGAAACTGAGGTGTATGTGAAAAATTTTTTTTCTTGAAAATTTCGAAAATTTTTCTAAGTCCCACTATAATGCCATTTGCTGTTTGTGTGTTTAAAAGGTATATTATGAGAAGTGTGAAAATGAACAATCCCATAGAAAGTCAGAATATACGAGGGGCGTTCAAGATATTCTCGGTATCGGGGTGAAGCTGTGGTTGCATATATAAATTGACTTATTTATCAAGTAACACTATCATTTTAGTGCATTCATGTAAAATTTCATATAAATGTGATTATTAATTCGCGTTTTATCTCTAGTTAAACAGAATCATAATGGCAACTGAGGCGATGATGGTGAAAATTGAGCATCGCGCTGTAATTAAATTTCTCACTAAGCAAGGAAAAAGCCAAAAAACTATTCATGAAGAGATGGTGGCTGTTTACCAGGGTTCCGCACCTTCATTATCAACTGTGCAAAAGTGGTCAAGTGAGTTCAAGAGAGGCAGAGAGAGCATTGAGGACGACCCCCGCTCCGGCGCCCCGGCTACTGCTTGTACGGGAGAAAGCATCAAAGAAGTCGAAAAACTTGTTCTTGAGGATGCCCGAATAAAGGTGAAAATGATGGCAGAGATCACCATGCTTTCAATTGGTACCATTCACACCATTTTTCATGACCATCTTAACCTTTCAAAGGTCAGTGCAAGGTGGGTGCCACGAATGCTCACAGCGCCTCAGATAAAAAGTGAGAATCGCATGCTGTAGAGAGCTTTTGGAGATGTGTAGTGAGAACGCGGACGGTGTTATGGATCGAATTGTTACTGGGGACGAAACATGGGTCCACCACTATGACCCTGAAAGCAAACAAGAGTCCATGCAGTGGCATAAAAAAGGAACAGACCCCCCGAAGAAGTTCAAAGTCACTCCGTCTGCCCGAAAGCTCATGGCCACAGTTTTTTGGGACTCAAAGGGAATCTTGCTCATTGAGTACAAAAAAAAAGGTGAAACCATCAACGCCACATCCTACGCTTCCACTTTGCATAATTTGCGGGAGGAAATTAAAAAGAAAAGACGGGGTAAACTCGCAGCGGGTGTGTTGCTTCTTCATGACAACGCTCCTGTTCACACGGCGCGAGTTTCCAAGGCTGCTGCGCGAGATTGTGGTTTCGAAGAAATCCAACACCCACCCTATAGTCCAGACCTTGCCCCTAGTGATTATTTCCTGTTTCCGGATTTGAAAAAATTTCTTCGTGGAAAAAGATTTTCGGATGATGAAGAACTCAAGTCGGTATTTTGCAGAGAAAGAGGAAATTTATTATTTTGAGGGTTTAAAAAAGCTTATCTCAAGATGTAACAAATGCATTGATGTTAGGGGAGATCATATTGAAAAATAAAAGCAATTTAAATTGAATTCGCATTTTCCGTCATATCGATACCGAGAATATATTGAACGCCCCTCGTATGAGAAAAAAAATCGAAAATTTTTCTAAGTCCCAAAAATGAAAAATCAAATGAAAAATTTAATTCTCATAATAAATAAAGAAAAGTTGAAAGAAAAATGAAAAATCAACTGAAAAACTAAATTTTCATAATAAATAAAGAAAAATTGAAAGAAAAATTTCGATATTTTTTTCAAAGTCAGAAATAGTTAGAAATATAAAAAAATCAATTGGAAAAAATATATATATGATTTTTAAGTGAAATTCATTTGAAATAGAGACTTCTCAATGAAACTGAGGTGTATGTGAAAAATTTTTTTTCTTGAAAATTTCGAAAATTTTTCTAAGTCCCGCTATAATGCCATTTGCTGTTTGTGTGTTTAAAAGGTATATTATGAGAAGTGTGAAAATGAACAATCCCATAGAAAGTCAGAATATACGAGGGGCGTTGAAGATATTCTCGGTATCGGGGTGAAGCTGTGGTTGCATATATAAATTGACTTATTTATCAAGTAACACTATTATTTTAGTGCATTCATGTAAAATTTCATATAAATGTGATTATGAATTCGCGTTTTATCTCTAATTAAACAGAATCATAATGGCAACTGAGGCGATGATGGTGAAAATTGAGCATCGCTCTGTAATTAAATTTCTCACTAAGCAAGGAAAAAGTCAAAAAACTATTCATGAAGAGATGGTGGCTGTTTACCAGGGTTCCGCACCTTCATTATCAACTGTGCAAAAGTGGTCAAGTGAGTTCAAGAGAGGCAGAGAGAGCATTGAGGACGACCCCCGCTCCGGCGCCCCGGCTACTGCTTGTACGGGAGAAAGCATCAAAGAAGTCGAAAAACTTGTTCTTGAGGATGCCCGAATAAAGGTGAAAATGATGGCAGAGATCACCAAGCTTTCAATTGGTACCATTCACACCATTCTTCATGACCATCTTAACCTTTCAAAGGTCAGTGCAAGGTGGGTGCCACGAATGCTCACAGCGCCTCAGATAAAAAGTGAGAATCGCATGCTGTAGAGAGCTTTTGGAGATGTGTAGTGAGAACGCGGACGGTGTTATGGATCGAATTGTTACTGGGGACGAAACATGGGTCCACCACTATGACCCTGAAAGCAAACAAGAGTCCATGCAGTGGCATAAAAAAGGAACAGACCCCCCGAAGGAGTTCAAAGTCACTCCGTCTGCCCGAAAGCTCATGGCCACAGTTTTTTGGGACTCAAAGGGAATCTTGCTCATTGAGTACAAAAAAAAAGGTGAAACCATCAACGCCACATCCTACGCTTCCACTTTGCATAATTTGCGGGAGGAAATTAAAAAGAAAAGACGGGGTAAACTCGCAGCGGGTGTGTTGCTTCTTCATGACAACGCTCCTGTTCACACGGCGCGAGTTTCCAAGGCTGCTGCGCGAGATTGTGGTTTCGAAGAAATCCAACACCCACCCTATAGTCCAGACCTTGCCCCTAGTGATTATTTCCTGTTTCCGGATTTGAAAAAATGTCTTCGTGGAAAAAGATTTTCGGATGATGAAGAACTCAAGTCGGTATTTTGCAGAGAAAGAGGAAATTTATTATTTTGAGGGTTTAAAAAAGCTTATCTCAAGATGTAACAAATGTATTGATGTTAGGGGAGATCATATTGAAAAATAAAAGCAATTTAAATTGAATTCGCATTTTCCTTCATATCGATACCGAGAATATATTGAACGCCCCTCGTATGAGAAAAAAAATCGAAAATTTTTCTAAGTCCCAAAAATGAAAAATCAAATGAAAAATTTAATTCTCATAATAAATAAAGAAAAGTTGAAAGAAAAATGAAAAATCAACTGAAAAACTAAATTTTCATAATAAATAAAGAAAAATTGAAAGAAAAATTTCGATATTTTTTTCAAAGTCAGAAATAGTTAGAAATATAAAAAAATCAATTGGAAAAAATATATATATGATTTTTAAGTGAAATTCATTTGAAATAGAGACTTCTCAATGAAACTGAGGTGTATGTGAAAAATTTTTTTTCTTGAAAATTTCGAAAATTTTTCTAAGTCCCGCTATAATGCCATTTGCTGTTTGTGTGTTTAAAAGGTATATTATGAGAAGTGTGAAAATGAACAATCCCATAGAAAGTCAGAATATACGAGGGGCGTTGAAGATATTCTCGGTATCGGGGTGAAGCTGTGGTTGCATATATAAATTGACTTATTTATCAAGTAACACTATTATTTTAGTGCATTCATGTAAAATTTCATATAAATGTGATTATGAATTCGCGTTTTATCTCTAATTAAACAGAATCATAATGGCAACTGAGGCGATGATGGTGAAAATTGAGCATCGCTCTGTAATTAAATTTCTCACTAAGCAAGGAAAAAGTCAAAAAACTATTCATGAAGAGATGGTGGCTGTTTACCAGGGTTCCGCACCTTCATTATCAACTGTGCAAAAGTGGTCAAGTGAGTTCAAGAGAGGCAGAGAGAGCATTGAGGACGACCCCCGCTCCGGCGCCCCGGCTACTGCTTGTACGGGAGAAAGCATCAAAGAAGTCGAAAAACTTGTTCTTGAGGATGCCCGAATAAAGGTGAAAATGATGGCAGAGATCACCAAGCTTTCAATTGGTACCATTCACACCATTCTTCATGACCATCTTAACCTTTCAAAGGTCAGTGCAAGGTGGGTGCCACGAATGCTCACAGCGCCTCAGATAAAAAGTGAGAATCGCATGCTGTAGAGAGCTTTTGGAGATGTGTAGTGAGAACGCGGACGGTGTTATGGATCGAATTGTTACTGGGGACGAAACATGGGTCCACCACTATGACCCTGAAAGCAAACAAGAGTCCATGCAGTGGCATAAAAAAGGAACAGACCCCCCGAAGAAGTTCAAAGTCACTCCGTCTGCCCGAAAGCTCATGGCCACAGTTTTTTGGGACTCAAAGGGAATCTTGCTCATTGAGTACAAAAAAAAAGGTGAAACCATCAACGCCACATCCTACGCTTCCACTTTGCATAATTTGCGGGAGGAAATTAAAAAGAAAAGACGGGGTAAACTCGCAGCGGGTGTGTTGCTTCTTCATGACAACGCTCCTGTTCACACGGCGCGAGTTTCCAAGGCTGCTGCGCGAGATTGTGGTTTCGAAGAAATCCAACACCCACCCTATAGTCCAGACCTTGCCGCTAGTGATTATTTCCTGTTTCCGGATTTGAAAAAATGTCTTCGTGGAAAAAGATTTTCGGATGATGAAGAACTCAAGTCGGTATTTTGCAGAGAAAGAGGAAATTTATTATTTTGAGGGTTTAAAAAAGCTTATCTCAAGATGTAACAAATGCATTGATGTTAGGGGAGATCATGTTGAAAAATAAAAACAATTTAAATTGAATTCGCAGTTTCCTTCATATCGATACCGAGAATATATTGAACGCCCCTCGTATGAGAAAAAAAATCGAAAATTTTTCTAAGTCCCAAAAATGAAAAATCAAATGAAAAATTTAATTCTCATAATAAATAAAGAAAAGTTGAAAGAAAAATGAAAAATCAACTGAAAAATTAAATTTTCATAATAAATAAAGAAAAATTGAAAGAAAAATTTCGATATTTTTTTCAAAGTCAGAAATAGTTAGAAATATAAAAAAATCAATTGGAAAAAATATATATATGATTTTTAAGTGAAATTCATTTGAAATAGAGACTTCTCAATGAAATTGAGGTGTATGTCCCGCTATAATGCCATTTGCTGTTTGTGTGTTTAAAAGGTATATTATGAGAAGTGTGAAAATGAACAATCCCATAGAAAGTCAGAATATACGAGTATGAGAAAAAAAATCGAAAATTTTTCTAAGTCCCAAAAATGAAAAATCAAATGAAAAATTTAATTCTCATAATAAATAAAGAAAAGTTGAAAGAAAAATGAAAAATCAACTGAAAAACTAAATTTTCATAATAAATAAAGAAAAATTGAAAGAAAAATTTCGATATTTTTTTCAAAGTCAGAAATAGTTAGAAATATAAAAAAATCAATTGGAAAAAATATATATATGATTTTTAAGTGAAATTCATTTGAAATAGAGACTTCTCAATGAAACTGAGGTGTATGTGAAAAATTTTTTTTCTTGAAAATTTCGAAAATTTTTGTAAGTCCCGCTATAATGCCAGTTGCTGTTTGTGTGTTTAAAAGGTATATTATGAGAAGTGTGAAAATGAACAATCCCATAGAAAGTCAGAATATACGAGGGGCGTTGAAGATATTCTCGGTATCGGGGTGAAGCTGTGGTTGCATATATAAATTGACTTATTTATCAAGTAACACTATTATTTTAGTGCATTCATGTAAAATTTCATATAAATGTGATTATGAATTCGCGTTTTATCTCTAATTAAACAGAATCATAATGGCAACTGAGGCGATGATGGTGAAAATTGAGCATCGCTCTGTAATTAAATTTCTCACTAAGCAAGGAAAAAGTCAAAAAACTATTCATGAAGAGATGGTGGCTGTTTACCAGGGTTCCGCACCTTCATTATCAACTGTGCAAAAGTGGTCAAGTGAGTTCAAGAGAGGCAGAGAGAGCATTGAGGACGACCCCCGCTCCGGCGCCCCGGCTACTGCTTGTACGGGAGAAAGCATCAAAGAAGTCGAAAAACTTGTTCTTGAGGATGCCCGAATAAAGGTGAAAATGATGGCAGAGATCACCAAGCTTTCAATTGGTACCATTCACACCATTCTTCATGACCATCTTAACCTTTCAAAGGTCAGTGCAAGGTGGGTGCCACGAATGCTCACAGCGCCTCAGATAAAAAGTGAGAATCGCATGCTGTAGAGAGCTTTTGGAGATGTGTAGTGAGAACGCGGACGGTGTTATGGATCGAATTGTTACTGGGGACGAAACATGGGTCCACCACTATGACCCTGAAAGCAAACAAGAGTCCATGCAGTGGCATAAAAAAGGAACAGACCCCCCGAAGAAGTTCAAAGTCACTCCGTCTGCCCGAAAGCTCATGGCCACAGTTTTTTGGGACTCAAAGGGAATCTTGCTCATTGAGTACAAAAAAAAAGGTGAAACCATCAACGCCACATCCTACGCTTC
The DNA here is from genome assembly GCA_963966105.1 of Volucella zonaria. Taxonomy (NCBI): domain Eukaryota; kingdom Metazoa; phylum Arthropoda; class Insecta; order Diptera; family Syrphidae; genus Volucella; species Volucella zonaria. The sequence goes on along the minus strand of CAWYQB010000254.1, from coordinate 765,542 downwards.
CACTTTGCATAATTTGCGGGAGGAAATTAAAAAGAAAAGACGGGGTAAACTCGCAGCGGGTGTGTTGCTTCTTCATGACAACGCTCCTGTTCACACGGCGCGAGTTTCCAAGGCTGCTGCGCGAGATTGTGGTTTCGAAGAAATCCAACACCCACCCTATAGTCCAGACCTTGCCGCTAGTGATTATTTCCTGTTTCCGGATTTGAAAAAATGTCTTCGTGGAAAAAGATTTTCGGATGATGAAGAACTCAAGTCGGTATTTTGCAGAGAAAGAGGAAATTTATTATTTTGAGGGTTTAAAAAAGCTTATCTCAAGATGTAACAAATGCATTGATGTTAGGGGAGATCATGTTGAAAAATAAAAACAATTTAAATTGAATTAGCAGTTTCCTTCATATCGATACCGAGAATATATTGAACGCCCCTCGTATGAGAAAAAAAATCGAAAATTTTTCTAAGTCCCAAAAATGAAAAATCAAATGAAAAATTTAATTCTCATAATAAATAAAGAAAAGTTGAAAGAAAAATGAAAAATCAACTGAAAAACTAAATTTTCATAATAAATAAAGAAAAATTGAAAGAAAAATTTCGATATTTTTTTCAAAGTCAGAAATAGTTAGAAATATAAAAAAATCAATTGGAAAAAATATATATATGATTTTTAAGTGAAATTCATTTGAAATAGAGACTTCTCAATGAAACTGAGGTGTATGTGAAAAATTTTTTTTCTTGAAAATTTCGAAAATTTTTCTAAGTCCCGCTATAATGCCATTTGCTGTTTGTGTGTTTAAAAGGTATATTATGAGAAGTGTGAAAATGAACAATCCCATAGAAAGTCAGAATATACGAGGGGCGTTGAAGATATTCTCGGTATCGGGGTGAAGCTGTGGTTGCATATATAAATTGACTTATTTATCAAGTAACACTATTATTTTAGTGCATTCATGTAAAATTTCATATAAATGTGATTATGAATTCGCGTTTTATCTCTAATTAAACAGAATCATAATGGCAACTGAGGCGATGATGGTGAAAATTGAGCATCGCTCTGTAATTAAATTTCTCACTAAGCAAGGAAAAAGTCAAAAAACTATTCATGAAGAGATGGTGGCTGTTTACCAGGGTTCCGCACCTTCATTATCAACTGTGCAAAAGTGGTCAAGTGAGTTCAAGAGAGGCAGAGAGAGCATTGAGGACGACCCCCGCTCCGGCGCCCCGGCTACTGCTTGTACGGGAGAAAGCATCAAAGAAGTCGAAAAACTTGTTCTTGAGGATGCCCGAATAAAGGTGAAAATGATGGCAGAGATCACCAAGCTTTCAATTGGTACCATTCACACCATTCTTCATGACCATCTTAACCTTTCAAAGGTCAGTGCAAGGTGGGTGCCACGAATGCTCACAGCGCCTCAGATAAAAAGTGAGAATCGCATGCTGTAGAGAGCTTTTGGAGATGTGTAGTGAGAACGCGGACGGTGTTATGGATCGAATTGTTACTGGGGACGAAACATGGGTCCACCACTATGACCCTGAAAGCAAACAAGAGTCCATGCAGTGGCATAAAAAAGGAACAGACCCCCCGAAGAAGTTCAAAGTCACTCCGTCTGCCCGAAAGCTCATGGCCACAGTTTTTTGGGACTCAAAGGGAATCTTGCTCATTGAGTACAAAAAAAAAGGTGAAACCATCAACGCCACATCCTACGCTTCCACTTTGCATAATTTGCGGGAGGAAATTAAAAAGAAAAGACGGGGTAAACTCGCAGCGGGTGTGTTGCTTCTTCATGACAACGCTCCTGTTCACACGGCGCGAGTTTCCAAGGCTGCTGCGCGAGATTGTGGTTTCGAAGAAATCCAACACCCACCCTATAGTCCAGACCTTGCCGCTAGTGATTATTTCCTGTTTCCGGATTTGAAAAAATGTCTTCGTGGAAAAAGATTTTCGGATGATGAAGAACTCAAGTCGGTATTTTGCAGAGAAAGAGGAAATTTATTATTTTGAGGGTTTAAAAAAGCTTATCTCAAGATGTAACAAATGCATTGATGTTAGGGGAGATCATGTTGAAAAATAAAAACAATTTAAATTGAATTCGCAGTTTCCTTCATATCGATACCGAGAATATATTGAACGCCCCTCGTATGAGAAAAAAAATCGAAAATTTTTCTAAGTCCCAAAAATGAAAAATCAAATGAAAAATTTAATTCTCATAATAAATAAAGAAAAGTTGAAAGAAAAATGAAAAATCAACTGAAAAATTAAATTTTCATAATAAATAAAGAAAAATTGAAAGAAAAATTTCGATATTTTTTTCAAAGTCAGAAATAGTTAGAAATATAAAAAAATCAATTGGAAAAAATATATATATGATTTTTAAGTGAAATTCATTTGAAATAGAGACTTCTCAATGAAATTGAGGTGTATGTCCCGCTATAATGCCATTTGCTGTTTGTGTGTTTAAAAGGTATATTATGAGAAGTGTGAAAATGAACAATCCCATAGAAAGTCAGAATATACGAGTATGAGAAAAAAAATCGAAAATTTTTCTAAGTCCCAAAAATGAAAAATCAAATGAAAAATTTAATTCTCATAATAAATAAAGAAAAGTTGAAAGAAAAATGAAAAATCAACTGAAAAACTAAATTTTCATAATAAATAAAGAAAAATTGAAAGAAAAATTTCGATATTTTTTTCAAAGTCAGAAATAGTTAGAAATATAAAAAAATCAATTGGAAAAAATATATATATGATTTTTAAGTGAAATTCATTTGAAATAGAGACTTCTCAATGAAACTGAGGTGTATGTGAAAAATTTTTTTTCTTGAAAATTTCGAAAATTTTTGTAAGTCCCGCTATAATGCCAGTTGCTGTTTGTGTGTTTAAAAGGTATATTATGAGAAGTGTGAAAATGAACAATCCCATAGAAAGTCAGAATATACGAGGGGCGTTGAAGATATTCTCGGTATCGGGGTGAAGCTGTGGTTGCATATATAAATTGACTTATTTATCAAGTAACACTATTATTTTAGTGCATTCATGTAAAATTTCATATAAATGTGATTATGAATTCGCGTTTTATCTCTAATTAAACAGAATCATAATGGCAACTGAGGCGATGATGGTGAAAATTGAGCATCGCTCTGTAATTAAATTTCTCACTAAGCAAGGAAAAAGTCAAAAAACTATTCATGAAGAGATGGTGGCTGTTTACCAGGGTTCCGCACCTTCATTATCAACTGTGCAAAAGTGGTCAAGTGAGTTCAAGAGAGGCAGAGAGAGCATTGAGGACGACCCCCGCTCCGGCGCCCCGGCTACTGCTTGTACGGGAGAAAGCATCAAAGAAGTCGAAAAACTTGTTCTTGAGGATGCCCGAATAAAGGTGAAAATGATGGCAGAGATCACCAAGCTTTCAATTGGTACCATTCACACCATTCTTCATGACCATCTTAACCTTTCAAAGGTCAGTGCAAGGTGGGTGCCACGAATGCTCACAGCGCCTCAGATAAAAAGTGAGAATCGCATGCTGTAGAGAGCTTTTGGAGATGTGTAGTGAGAACGCGGACGGTGTTATGGATCGAATTGTTACTGGGGACGAAACATGGGTCCACCACTATGACCCTGAAAGCAAACAAGAGTCCATGCAGTGGCATAAAAAAGGAACAGACCCCCCGAAGAAGTTCAAAGTCACTCCGTCTGCCCGAAAGCTCATGGCCACAGTTTTTTGGGACTCAAAGGGAATCTTGCTCATTGAGTACAAAAAAAAAGGTGAAACCATCAACGCCACATCCTACGCTTCCACTTTGCATAATTTGCGGGAGGAAATTAAAAAGAAAAGACGGGGTAAACTCGCAGCGGGTGTGTTGCTTCTTCATGACAACGCTCCTGTTCACACGGCGCGAGTTTCCAAGGCTGCTGCGCGAGATTGTGGTTTCGAAGAAATCCAACACCCACCCTATAGTCCAGACCTTGCCGCTAGTGATTATTTCCTGTTTCCGGATTTGAAAAAATGTCTTCGTGGAAAAAGATTTTCGGATGATGAAGAACTCAAGTCGGTATTTTGCAGAGAAAGAGGAAATTTATTATTTTGAGGGTTTAAAAAAGCTTATCTCAAGATGTAACAAATGCATTGATGTTAGGGGAGATCATGTTGAAAAATAAAAACAATTTAAATTGAATTAGCAGTTTCCTTCATATCGATACCGAGAATATATTGAACGCCCCTCGTATGAGAAAAAAAATCGAAAATTTTTCTAAGTCCCAAAAATGAAAAATCAAATGAAAAATTTAATTCTCATAATAAATAAAGAAAAGTTGAAAGAAAAATGAAAAATCAACTGAAAAATTAAATTTTCATAATAAATAAAGAAAAATTGAAAGAAAAATTTCGATATTTTTTTCAAAGTCAGAAATAGTTAGAAATATAAAAAAATCAATTGGAAAAAATATATATATGATTTTTAAGTGAAATTCATTTGAAATAGAGACTTCTCAATGAAATTGAGGTGTATGTCCCGCTATAATGCCATTTGCTGTTTGTGTGTTTAAAAGGTATATTATGAGAAGTGTGAAAATGAACAATCCCATAGAAAGTCAGAATATACGAGTATGAGAAAAAAAATCGAAAATTTTTCTAAGTCCCAAAAATGAAAAATCAAATGAAAAATTTAATTCTCATAATAAATAAAGAAAAGTTGAAAGAAAAATGAAAAATCAACTGAAAAACTAAATTTTCATAATAAATAAAGAAAAATTGAAAGAAAAATTTCGATATTTTTTTCAAAGTCAGAAATAGTTAGAAATATAAAAAAATCAATTGGAAAAAATATATATATGATTTTTAAGTGAAATTCATTTGAAATAGAGACTTCTCAATGAAACTGAGGTGTATGTGAAAAATTTTTTTTCTTGAAAATTTCGAAAATTTTTCTAAGTCCCGCTATAATGCCATTTGCTGTTTGTGTGTTTAAAAGGTATATTATGAGAAGTGTGAAAATGAACAATCCCATAGAAAGTCAGAATATACGAGGGGCGTTGAAGATATTCTCGGTATCGGGGTGAAGCTGTGGTTGCATATATAAATTGACTTATTTATCAAGTAACACTATTATTTTAGTGCATTCATGTAAAATTTCATATAAATGTGATTATGAATTCGCGTTTTATCTCTAATTAAACAGAATCATAATGGCAACTGAGGCGATGATGGTGAAAATTGAGCATCGCTCTGTAATTAAATTTCTCACTAAGCAAGGAAAAAGTCAAAAAACTATTCATGAAGAGATGGTGGCTGTTTACCAGGGTTCCGCACCTTCATTATCAACTGTGCAAAAGTGGTCAAGTGAGTTCAAGAGAGGCAGAGAGAGCATTGAGGACGACCCCCGCTCCGGCGCCCCGGCTACTGCTTGTACGGGAGAAAGCATCAAAGAAGTCGAAAAACTTGTTCTTGAGGATGCCCGAATAAAGGTGAAAATGATGGCAGAGATCACCAAGCTTTCAATTGGTACCATTCACACCATTCTTCATGACCATCTTAACCTTTCAAAGGTCAGTGCAAGGTGGGTGCCACGAATGCTCACAGCGCCTCAGATAAAAAGTGAGAATCGCATGCTGTAGAGAGCTTTTGGAGATGTGTAGTGAGAACGCGGACGGTGTTATGGATCGAATTGTTACTGGGGACGAAACATGGGTCCACCACTATGACCCTGAAAGCAAACAAGAGTCCATGCAGTGGCATAAAAAAGGAACAGACCCCCCGAAGAAGTTCAAAGTCACTCCGTCTGCCCGAAAGCTCATGGCCACAGTTTTTTGGGACTCAAAGGGAATCTTGCTCATTGAGTACAAAAAAAAAGGTGAAACCATCAACGCCACATCCTACGCTTCCACTTTGCATAATTTGCGGGAGGAAATTAAAAAGAAAAGACGGGGTAAACTCGCAGCGGGTGTGTTGCTTCTTCATGACAACGCTCCTGTTCACACGGCGTGAGTTTCCAAGGCTGCTGCGCGAGATTGTGGTTTCGAAGAAATCCAACACCCACCCTATAGTCCAGACCTTGCCCCTAGTGATTATTTCCTGTTTCCGGATTTGAAAAAATGTCTTCGTGGAAAAAGATTTTCGGATGATGAAGAACTCAAGTCGGTATTTTGCAGAGAAAGAGGAAATTTATTATTTTGAGGGTTTAAAAAAGCTTATCTCAAGATGTAACAAATGCATTGATGTTAGGGGAGATCATATTGAAAAATAAAAGCAATTTAAATTGAATTCGCATTTTCCTTCATATCGATACCGAGAATATATTGAACGCCCCTCGTATGAGAAAAAAAATCGAAAATTTTTCTAAGTCCCAAAAATGAAAAATCAAATGAAAAATTTAATTCTCATAATAAATAAAGAAAAGTTGAAAGAAAAATGAAAAATCAACTGAAAAACTAAATTTTCATAATAAATAAAGAAAAATTGAAAGAAAAATTTCGATATTTTTTTCAAAGTCAGAAATAGTTAGAAATATAAAAAAATCAATTGGAAAAAATATATATATGATTTTTAAGTGAAATTCATTTGAAATAGAGACTTCTCAATGAAACTGAGGTGTATGTGAAAAATTTTTTTTCTTGAAAATTTCGAAAATTTTTCTAAGTCCCACTATAATGCCATTTGCTGTTTGTGTGTTTAAAAGGTATATTATGAGAAGTGTGAAAATGAACAATCCCATAGAAAGTCAGAATATACGAGGGGCGTTCAAGATATTCTGGGTATCGGGGTGAAGCTGTGGTTGCATATATAAACTGACTTATTTTTCAAGTAACACTATCATTTTAGTGCATTCATGTAAAATTTCATATAAATGTGATTATTAATTCGCGTTTTATCTCTAGTTAAACAGAATCATAATGGCAACTGAGGCGATGATGGTGAAAATTGAGCATCGCGCTGTAATTAAATTTCTCACTAAGCAAGGAAAAAGTCAAAAAACTATTCATGAAGAGATGGTGGCTGTTTACCAGGGTTCCGCACCTTCATTATCAACTGTGCAAAAGTGGTCAAGTGAGTTCAAGAGAGGCAGAGAGAGCATTGAGGACGACCCCCGCTCCGGCGCCCCGGCTACTGCTTGTACGGGAGAAAGCATCAAAGAAGTCGAAAAACTTGTTCTTGAGGATGCCCGAATAAAGGTGAAAATGATGGCAGAGATCACCATGCTTTCAATTGGTACCATTCACACCATTCTTCATGACCATCTTAACCTTTCAAAGGTCAGTGCAAGGTGGGTGCCACGAATGCTCACAGCGCCTCAGATAAAAAGTGAGAATCGCATGCTGTAGAGAGCTTTTGGAGATGTGTAGTGAGAACGCGGACGGTGTTATGGATCGAATTGTTACTGGGGACGAAACATGGGTCCACCACTATGACCCTGAAAGCAAACAAGAGTCCATGCAGTGGCATAAAAAAGGAACAGACCCCCCGAAGAAGTTCAAAGTCACTCCGTCTGCCCGAAAGCTCATGGCCACAGTTTTTTGGGACTCAAAGGGAATCTTGCTCATTGAGTACAAAAAAAAAGGTGAAACCATCAACGCCACATCCTACGCTTCCACTTTGCATAATTTGCGGGAGGAAATTAAAAAGAAAAGACGGGGTAAACTCGCAGCGGGTGTGTTGCTTCTTCATGACAACGCTCCTGTTCACACGGCGCGAGTTTCCAAGGCTGCTGCGCGAGATTGTGGTTTCGAAGAAATCCAACACCCACCCTATAGTCCAGACCTTGCCCCTAGTGATTATTTCCTGTTTCCGGATTTGAAAAAATGTCTTCGTGGAAAAAGATTTTCGGATGATGAAGAACTCAAGTCGGTATTTTGCAGAGAAAGAGGAAATTTATTATTTTGAGGGTTTAAAAAAGCTTATCTCAAGATGTAACAAATGCATTGATGTTAGGGGAGATCATATTGAAAAATAAAAGCAATTTAAATTGAATTCGCATTTTCCTTCATATCGATACCGAGAATATATTGAACGCCCCTCGTATGAGAAAAAAAATCGAAAATTTTTCTAAGTCCCAAAAATGAAAAATCAAATGAAAAATTTAATTCTCATAATAAATAAAGAAAAGTTGAAAGAAAAATGAAAAATCAACTGAAAAACTAAATTTTCATAATAAATAAAGAAAAATTGAAAGAAAAATTTCGATATTTTTTTCAAAGTCAGAAATAGTTAGAAATATAAAAAAATCAATTGGAAAAAATATATATATGATTTTTAAGTGAAATTCATTTGAAATAGAGACTTCTCAATGAAACTGAGGTGTATGTGAAAAATTTTTTTTCTTGAAAATTTCGAAAATTTTTCTAAGTCCCACTATAATGCCATTTGCTGTTTGTGTGTTTAAAAGGTATATTATGAGAAGTGTGAAAATGAACAATCCCATAGAAAGTCAGAATATACGAGGGGCGTTCAAGATATTCTCGGTATCGGGGTGAAGCTGTGGTTGCATATATAAATTGACTTATTTATCAAGTAACACTATCATTTTAGTGCATTCATGTAAAATTTCATATAAATGTGATTATTAATTCGCGTTTTATCTCTAGTTAAACAGAATCATAATGGCAACTGAGGCGATGATGGTGAAAATTGAGCATCGCGCTGTAATTAAATTTCTCACTAAGCAAGGAAAAAGTCAAAAAACTATTCATGAAGAGATGGTGGCTGTTTACCAGGGTTCCGCACCTTCATTATCAACTGTGCAAAAGTGGTCAAGTGAGTTCAAGAGAGGCAGAGAGAGCATTGAGGACGACCCCCGCTCCGGCGCCCCGGCTACTGCTTGTACGGGAGAAAGCATCAAAGAAGTCGAAAAACTTGTTCTTGAGGATGCCCGAATAAAGGTGAAAATGATGGCAGAGATCACCATGCTTTCAATTGGTACCATTCACACCATTCTTCATGACCATCTTAACCTTTCAAAGGTCAGTGCAAGGTGGGTGCCACGAATGCTCACAGCGCCTCAGATAAAAAGTGAGAATCGCATGCTGTAGAGAGCTTTTGGAGATGTGTAGTGAGAACGCGGACGGTGTTATGGATCGAATTGTTACTGGGGACGAAACATGGGTCCACCACTATGACCCTGAAAGCAAACAAGAGTCCATGCAGTGGCATAAAAAAGGAACAGACCCCCCGAAGAAGTTCAAAGTCACTCCGTCTGCCCGAAAGCTCATGGCCACAGTTTTTTGGGACTCAAAGGGAATCTTGCTCATTGAGTACAAAAAAAAAGGTGAAACCATCAACGCCACATCCTACGCTTCCACTTTGCATAATTTGCGGGAGGAAATTAAAAAGAAAAGACGGGGTATACTCGCAGCGGGTGTGTTGCTTCTTCATGACAACGCTCCTGTTCACACGGCGCGAGTTTCCAAGGCTGCTGCGCGAGATTGTAGTTTCGAAGAAATCCAACACCCACCCTATAGTCCAGACCTTGCCCCTAGTGATTATTTCCTGTTTCCGGATTTGAAAAAATTTCTTCGTGGAAAAAGATTTTCGGATGATGAAGAACTCAAGTCGGTATTTTGCAGAGAAAGAGGAAATTTATTATTTTGAGGGTTTAAAAAAGCTTATCTCAAGATGTAACAAATGCATTGATGTTAGGGGAGATCATATTGAAAAATAAAAGCAATTTAAATTGAATTCGCATTTTCCTTCATATCGATACCGAGAATATATTGAACGCCCCTCGTATGAGAAAAAAAATCGAAAATTTTTCTAAGTCCCAAAAATGAAAAATCAAATGAAAAATTTAATTCTCATAATAAATAAAGAAAAGTTGAAAGAAAAATGAAAAATCAACTGAAAAACTAAATTTTCATAATAAATAAAGAAAAATTGAAAGAAAAATTTCGATATTTTTTTCAAAGTCAGAAATAGTTAGAAATATAAAAAAATCAATTGGAAAAAATATATATATGATTTTTAAGTGAAATTCATTTGAAATAGAGACTTCTCAATGAAACTGAGGTGTATGTGAAAAATTTTTTTTCTTGAAAATTTCGAAAATTTTTCTAAGTCCCGCTATAATGCCATTTGCTGTTTGTGTGTTTAAAAGGTATATTATGAGAAGTGTGAAAATGAACAATCCCATAGAAAGTCAGAATATACGAGGGGCGTTGAAGATATTCTCGGTATCGGGGTGAAGCTGTGGTTGCATATATAAATTGACTTATTTATCAAGTAACACTATTATTTTAGTGCATTCATGTAAAATTTCATATAAATGTGATTATGAATTCGCGTTTTATCTCTAATTAAACAGAATCATAATGGCAACTGAGGCGATGATGGTGAAAATTGAGCATCGCTCTGTAATTAAATTTCTCACTAAGCAAGGAAAAAGTCAAAAAACTATTCATGAAGAGATGGTGGCTGTTTACCAGGGTTCCGCACCTTCATTATCAACTGTGCAAAAGTGGTCAAGTGAGTTCAAGAGAGGCAGAGAGAGCATTGAGGACGACCCCCGCTCCGGCGCCCCGGCTACTGCTTGTACGGGAGAAAGCATCAAAGAAGTCGAAAAACTTGTTCTTGAGGATGCCCGAATAAAGGTGAAAATGATGGCAGAGATCACCAAGCTTTCAATTGGTACCATTCACACCATTCTTCATGACCATCTTAACCTTTCAAAGGTCAGTGCAAGGTGGGTGCCACGAATGCTCACAGCGCCTCAGATAAAAAGTGAGAATCGCATGCTGTAGAGAGCTTTTGGAGATGTGTAGTGAGAACGCGGACGGTGTTATGGATCGAATTGTTACTGGGGACGAAACATGGGTCCACCACTATGACCCTGAAAGCAAACAAGAGTCCATGCAGTGGCATAAAAAAGGAACAGACCCCCCGAAGAAGTTCAAAGTCACTCCGTCTGCCCGAAAGCTCATGGCCACAGTTTTTTGGGACTCAAAGGGAATCTTGCTCATTGAGTACAAAAAAAAAGGTGAAACCATCAACGCCACATCCTACGCTTCCACTTTGCATAATTTGCGGGAGGAAATTAAAAAGAAAAGACGGGGTAAACTCGCAGCGGGTGTGTTGCTTCTTCATGACAACGCTCCTGTTCACACGGCGCGAGTTTCCAAGGCTGCTGCGCGAGATTGTGGTTTCGAAGAAATCCAACACCCACCCTATAGTCCAGACCTTGCCCCTAGTAATTATTTCCTGTTTCCGGATTTGAAAAAATGTCTTCGTGGAAAAAGATTTTCGGATGATGAAGAACTCAAGTCGGTATTTTGCAGAGAAAGAGGAAATTTATTATTTTGAGGGTTTAAAAAAGCTTATCTCAAGATGTAACAAATGTATTGATGTTAGGGGAGATCATATTGAAAAATAAAAGCAATTTAAATTGAATTCGCATTTTCCTTCATATCGATACCGAGAATATATTGAACGCCCCTCGTATGAGAAAAAAAATCGAAAATTTTTCTAAGTCCCAAAAATGAAAAATCAAATGAAAAATTTAATTCTCATAATAAATAAAGAAAAGTTGAAAGAAAAATGAAAAATCAACTGAAAAACTAAATTTTCATAATAAATAAAGAAAAATTGAAAGAAAAATTTCGATATTTTTTTCAAAGTCAGAAATAGTTAGAAATATAAAAAAATCAATTGGAAAAAATATATATATGATTTTTAAGTGAAATTCATTTGAAATAGAGACTTCTCAATGAAACTGAGGTGTATGTGAAAAATTTTTTTTCTTGAAAATTTCGAAAATTTTTCTAAGTCCCGCTATAATGCCATTTGCTGTTTGTGTGTTTAAAAGGTATATTATGAGAAGTGTGAAAATGAACAATCCCATAGAAAGTCAGAATATACGAGGGGCGTTGAAGATATTCTCGGTATCGGGGTGAAGCTGTGGTTGCATATATAAATTGACTTATTTATCAAGTAACACTATTATTTTAGTGCATTCATGTAAAATTTCATATAAATGTGATTATGAATTCGCGTTTTATCTCTAATTCAACAGAATCATAATGGCAACTGAGGCGATGATGGTGAAAATTGAGCATCGCTCTGTAATTAAATTTCTCACTAAGCAAGGAAAAAGTCAAAAAACTATTCATGAAGAGATGGTGGCTGTTTACCAGGGTTCCGCACCTTCATTATCAACTGTGCAAAAGTGGTCAAGTGAGTTCAAGAGAGGCAGAGAGAGCATTGAGGACGACCCCCGCTCCGGCGCCCCGGCTACTGCTTGTACGGGAGAAAGCATCAAAGAAGTCGAAAAACTTGTTCTTGAGGATGCCCGAATAAAGGTGAAAATGATGGCAGAGATCACCAAGCTTTCAATTGGTACCATTCACACCATTCTTCATGACCATCTTAACCTTTCAAAGGTCAGTGCAAGGTGGGTGCCACGAATGCTCACAGCGCCTCAGATAAAAAGTGAGAATCGCATGCTGTAGAGAGCTTTTGGAGATGTGTAGTGAGAACGCGGACGGTGTTATGGATCGAATTGTTACTGGGGACGAAACATGGGTCCACCACTATGACCCTGAAAGCAAACAAGAGTCCATGCAGTGGCATAAAAAAGGAACAGACCCCCCGAAGAAGTTCAAAGTCACTCCGTCTGCCCGAAAGCTCATGGCCACAGTTTTTTGGGACTCAAAGGGAATCTTGCTCATTGAGTACAAAAAAAAAGGTGAAACCATCAACGCCACATCCTACGCTTCCACTTTGCATAATTTGCGGGAGGAAATTAAAAAGAAAAGACGGGGTAAACTCGCAGCGGGTGTGTTGCTTCTTCATGACAACGCTCCTGTTCACACGGCGCGAGTTTCCAAGGCTGCTGCGCGAGATTGTGGTTTCGAAGAAATCCAACACCCACCCTATAGTCCAGACCTTGCCGCTAGTGATTATTTCCTGTTTCCGGATTTGAAAAAATGTCTTCGTGGAAAAAGATTTTCGGATGATGAAGAACTCAAGTCGGTATTTTGCAGAGAAAGAGGAAATTTATTATTTTGAGGGTTTAAAAAAGCTTATCTCAAGATGTAACAAATGCATTGATGTTAGGGGAGATCATGTTGAAAAATAAAAACAATTTAAATTGAATTCGCAGTTTCCTTCATATCGATACCGAGAATATATTGAACGCCCCTCGTATGAGAAAAAAAATCGAAAATTTTTCTAAGTCCCAAAAATGAAAAATCAAATGAAAAATTTAATTCTCATAATAAATAAAGAAAAGTTGAAAGAAAAATGAAAAATCAACTGAAAAATTAAATTTTCATAATAAATAAAGAAAAATTGAAAGAAAAATTTCGATATTTTTTTCAAAGTCAGAAATAGTTAGAAATATAAAAAAATCAATTGGAAAAAATATATATATGATTTTTAAGTGAAATTCATTTGAAATAGAGACTTCTCAATGAAATTGAGGTGTATGTCCCGCTATAATGCCATTTGCTGTTTGTGTGTTTAAAAGGTATATTATGAGAAGTGTGAAAATGAACAATCCCATAGAAAGTCAGAATATACGAGGGGCGTTCCAGATATTCTCGGTATCGGGGTGAAGCTGTGGTTGCATATATAAATTGACTTATTTATCAAGTAACACTATCATTTTAGTGCATTCATGTAAAATTTCATATAAATGTGATTATTAATTCGCGTTTTATCTCTAGTTAAACAGAATCATAATGGCAACTGAGGCGATGATGGTGAAAATTGAGCATCGCGCTGTAATTAAATTTCTCACTAAGCAAGGAAAAAGTAAAAAAACTATTCATGAAGAGATGGTGGCTGTTTACCAGGGTTCCGCACCTTCATTATCAACTGTGCAAAAGTGGTCAAGTGAGTTCAAGAGAGGCAGAGAGAGCATTGAGGACGACCCCCGCTCCGGCGCCCCGGCTACTGCTTGTACGGGAGAAAGCATCAAAGAAGTACCATTCAATTGGTACCATTCACACCATTCTTCATGACCATCTTAACCTTTCAAAGGTCAGTGCAAGGTGGGTGCCACGAATGCTCACAGCGCCTCAGATAAAAAGTGAGAATCGCATGCTGTAGAGAGCTTTTGGAGATGTGTAGTGAGAACGCGGACGGTGTTATGGATCGAATTGTTACTGGGGACGAAACATGGGTCCACCACTATGACCCTGAAAGCAAACAAGAGTCCATGCAGTGGCATAAAAAAGGAACAGACCCCCCGAAGAAGTTCAAAATCACTCCGTCTGCCCGAAAGCTCATGGCCACAGTTTTTTGGGACTCAAAGGGAATCTTGCTCATTGAGTACAAAAAAAAAGGTGAAACCATCAACGCCACATCCTACGCTTCCACTTTGCATAATTTGCGGGAGGAAATTAAAAAGAAAAGATGGGGTAAACTCGCAGCGGGTGTGTTGCTTCTTCATGACAACGCTCCTGTTCACACGGCGCGAGTTTCCAAGGCTGCTGCGCGAGATTGTGGTTTCGAAGAAATCCAACACCCACCCTATAGTCCAGACCTTGCCCCTAGTGATTATTTCCTGTTTCCGGATTTGAAAAAATGTCTTCGTGGAAAAAGATTTTCGGATGATGAAGAACTCAAGTCGGTATTTTGCAGAGAAAGAGGAAATTTATTATTTTGAGGGTTTAAAAAAGCTTATCTCAAGATGTAACAAATGCATTGATGTTAGGGGAGATCATATTGAAAAATAAAAGCAATTTAAATTGAATTCGCATTTTCCTTCATATCGATACCGAGAATATATTGAACGCCCCTCGTATGAGAAAAAAAATCGAAAATTTTTCTAAGTCCCAAAAATGAAAAATCAAATGAAAAATTTAATTCTCATAATAAATAAAGAAAAGTTGAAAGAAAAATGAAAAATCAACTGAAAAACTAAATTTTCATAATAAATAAAGAAAAATTGAAAGAAAAATTTCGATATTTTTTTCAAAGTCAGAAATAGTTAGAAATATAAAAAAATCAATTGGAAAAAATATATATATGATTTTTAAGTGAAATTCATTTGAAATAGAGACTTCTCAATGAAATTGAGGTGTATGTCCCGCTATAATGCCATTTGCTGTTTGTGTGTTTAAAAGGTATATTATGAGAAGTGTGAAAATGAACAATCCCATAGAAAGTCAGAATATACGAGGGGCGTTCCAGATATTCTCGGTATCGGGGTGAAGCTGTGGTTGCATATATAAATTGACTTATTTATCAAGTAACACTATCATTTTAGTGCATTCATGTAAAATTTCATATAAATGTGATTATTAATTCGCGTTTTATCTCTAGTTAAACAGAATCATAATGGCAACTGAGGCGATGATGGTGAAAATTGAGCATCGCGCTGTAATTAAATTTCTCACTAAGCAAGGAAAAAGTAAAAAAACTATTCATGAAGAGATGGTGGCTGTTTACCAGGGTTCCGCACCTTCATTATCAACTGTGCAAAAGTGGTCAAGTGAGTTCAAGAGAGGCAGAGAGAGCATTGAGGACGACCCCCGCTCCGGCGCCCCGGCTACTGCTTGTACGGGAGAAAGCACCAAAGAAGTCGAAAAACTTGTTCTTGAGGATGCCCGAATAAAGGTGAAAATGATGGCAGAGATCACCATGCTTTCAATTGGTACCATTCACACCATTCTTCATGACCATCTTAACCTTTCAAAGGTCAGTGCAAGGTGGGTGCCACGAATGCTCACAGCGCCTCAGATAAAAAGTGAGAATCGCATGCTGTAGAGAGCTTTTGGAGATGTGTAGTGAGAACGCGGACGGTGTTATGGATCGAATTGTTACTGGGGACGAAACATGGGTCCACCACTATGACCCTGAAAGCAAACAAGAGTCCATGCAGTGGCATAAAAAAGGAACAGACCCCCCGAAGAAGTTCAAAATCACTCCGTCTGCCCGAAAGCTCATGGCCACAGTTTTTTGGGACTCAAAGGGAATCTTGCTCATTGAGTACAAAAAAAAAGGTGAAACCATCAACGCCACATCCTACGCTTCCACTTTGCATAATTTGCGGGAGGAAATTAAAAAGAAAAGATGGGGTAAACTCGCAGCGGGTGTGTTGCTTCTTCATGACAACGCTCCTGTTCACACGGCGCGAGTTTCCAAGGCTGCTGCGCGAGATTGTGGTTTCGAAGAAATCCAACACCCACCCTATAGTCCAGACCTTGCCCCTAGTGATTATTTCCTGTTTCCGGATTTGAAAAAATGTCTTCGTGGAAAAAGATTTTCGGATGATGAAGAACTCAAGTCGGTATTTTGCAGAGAAAGAGGAAATTTATTATTTTGAGGGTTTAAAAAAGCTTATCTCAAGATGTAACAAATGCATTGATGTTAGGGGAGATCATATTGAAAAATAAAAGCAATTTAAATTGAATTCGCATTTTCCTTCATATCGATACCGAGAATATATTGAACGCCCCTCGTATGAGAAAAAAAATCGAAAATTTTTCTAAGTCCCAAAAATGAAAAATCAAATGAAAAATTTAATTCTCATAATAAATAAAGAAAAGTTGAAAGAAAAATGAAAAATCAACTGAAAAACTAAATTTTCATAATAAATAAAGAAAAATTGAAAGAAAAATTTCGATATTTTTTTCAAAGTCAGAAATAGTTAGAAATATAAAAAAATCAATTGGAAAAAATATATATATGATTTTTAAGTGAAATTCATTTGAAATAGAGACTTCTCAATGAAATTGAGGTGTATGTCCCGCTATAATGCCATTTGCTGTTTGTGTGTTTAAAAGGTATATTATGAGAAGTGTGAAAATGAACAATCCCATAGAAAGTCAGAATATACGAGGGGCGTTGAAGATATTCTCGGTATCGGGGTGAAGCTGTGGTTGCATATATAAATTGACTTATTTATCAAGTAACACTATTATTTTAGTGCATTCATGTAAAATTTCATATAAATGTGATTATGAATTCGCGTTTTATCTCTAATTAAACAGAATCATAATGGCAACTGAGGCGATGATGGTGAAAATTGAGCATCGCTCTGTAATTAAATTTCTCACTAAGCAAGGAAAAAGTCAAAAAACTATTCATGAAGAGATGGTGGCTGTTTACCAGGGTTCCGCACCTTCATTATCAACTGTGCAAAAGTGGTCAAGTGAGTTCAAGAGAGGCAGAGAGAGCATTGAGGACGACCCCCGCTCCGGCGCCCCGGCTACTGCTTGTACGGGAGAAAGCATCAAAGAAGTCGAAAAACTTGTTCTTGAGGATGCCCGAATAAAGGTGAAAATGATGGCAGAGATCACCAAGCTTTCAATTGGTACCATTCACATCATTCTTCATGACCATCTTAACCTTTCAAAGGTCAGTGCAAGGTGGGTGCCACGAATGCTCACAGCGCCTCAGATAAAAAGTGAGAATCGCATGCTGTAGAGAGCTTTTGGAGATGTGTAGTGAGAACGCGGACGGTGTTATGGATCGAATTGTTACTGGGGACGAAACATGGGTCCACCACTATGACCCTGAGAGCAAACAAGAGTCCATGCAGTGGCATAAAAAAGGAACAGACCCCCCGAAGAAGTTCAAAGTCACTCCGTCTGCCCGAAAGCTCATGGCCACAGTTTTTTGGGACTCAAAGGGAATCTTGCTCATTGAGTACAAAAAAAAAGGTGAAACCATCAACGCCACATCCTACGCTTCCACTTTGCATAATTTGCGGGAGGAAATTAAAAAGAAAAGACGGGGTAAACTCGCAGCGGGTGTGTTGCTTCTTCATGACAACGCTCCTGTTCACACGGCGCGAGTTTCCAAGGCTGCTGCGCGAGATTGTGGTTTCGAAGAAATCCAACACCCACCCTATAGTCCAGACCTTGCCGCTAGTGATTATTTCCTGTTTCCGGATTTGAAAAAATGTCTTCGTGGAAAAAGATTTTCGGATGATGAAGAACTCAAGTCGGTATTTTGCAGAGAAAGAGGAAATTTATTATTTTGAGGGTTTAAAAAAGCTTATCTCAAGATGTAACAAATGCATTGATGTTAGGGGAGATCATGTTGAAAAATAAAAACAATTTAAATTGAATTCGCAGTTTCCTTCATATCGATACCGAGAATATATTGAACGCCCCTCGTATGAGAAAAAAAATCGAAAATTTTTCTAAGTCCCAAAAATGAAAAATCAAATGAAAAATTTAATTCTCATAATAAATAAAGAAAAGTTGAAAGAAAAATGAAAAATCAACTGAAAAATTAAATTTTCATAATAAATAAAGAAAAATTGAAAGAAAAATTTCGATATTTTTTTCAAAGTCAGAAATAGTTAGAAATATAAAAAAATCAATTGGAAAAAATATATATATGATTTTTAAGTGAAATTCATTTGAAATAGAGACTTCTCAATGAAACTGAGGTGTATGTCCCGCTATAATGCCATTTGCTGTTTGTGTGTTTAAAAGGTATATTATGAGAAGTGTGAAAATGAACAATCCCATAGAAAGTCAGAATATACGAGGGGCGTTCAGGATATTCTCGGTATCGGGGTGAAGCTGTGGTTGCATATATAAATTGACTTATTTATCAAGTAACACTATCATTTTAGTGCATTCATGTAAAATTTCATATAAATGTGATTATTAATTCGCGTTTTATCTCTAGTTAAACAGAATCATAATGGCAACTGAGGCGATGATGGTGAAAATTGAGCATCGCGCTGTAATTAAATTTCTCACTAAGCAAGGAAAAAGTCAAAAAACTATTCATGAAGAGATGGTGGCTGTTTACCAGGGTTCCGCACCTTCATTATCAACTGTGCAAAAGTGGTCAAGTGAGTTCAAGAGAGGCAGAGAGAGCATTGAGGACGACCCCCGCTCCGGCGCCCCGGCTACTGCTTGTACGGGAGAAAGCATCAAAGAAGTCGAAAAACTTGTTCTTGAGGATGCCCGAATAAAGATGAAAATGATGGCAGAGATCACCATGCTTTCAATTGGTACCATTCACACCATTCTTCATGACCATCTTAACCTTTCAAAGGTCAGTGCAAGGTGGGTGCCACGAATGCTCACAGCGCCTCAGATAAAAAGTGAGAATCGCATGCTGTAGAGAGCTTTTGGAGATGTGTAGTGAGAACGCGGACGGTGTTATGGATCGAATTGTTACTGGGGACGAAACATGGGTCCACCACTATGACCCTGAAAGCAAACAAGAGTCCATGCAGTGGCATAAAAAAGGAACAGACCCCCCGAAGAAGTTCAAAGTCACTCCGTCTGCCCGAAAGCTCATGGCCACAGTTTTTTGGGACTCAAAGGGAATCTTGCTCATTGAGTACAAAAAAAAAGGTGAAACCATCAACGCCACATCCTACGCTTCCACTTTGCATAATTTGCGGGAGGAAATTAAAAAGAAAAGACGGGGTAAACTCGCAGCGGGTGTGTTGCTTCTTCATGACAACGCTCCTGTTCACACGGCGCGAGTTTCCAAGGCTGCTGCGCGAGATTGTGGTTTCGAAGAAATCCAACACCCACCCTATAGTCCAGACCTTGCCGCTAGTGATTATTTCCTGTTTCCGGATTTGAAAAAATGTCTTCGTGGAAAAAGATTTTCGGATGATGAAGAACTCAAGTCGGTATTTTGCAGAGAAAGAGGAAATTTATTATTTTGAGGGTTTAAAAAAGCTTATCTCAAGATGTAACAAATGCATTGATGTTAGGGGAGATCATGTTGAAAAATAAAAACAATTTAAATTGAATTCGCAGTTTCCTTCATATCGATACCGAGAATATATTGAACGCCCCTCGTATGAGAAAAAAAATCGAAAATTTTTCTAAGTCCCAAAAATGAAAAATCAAATGAAAAATTTAATTCTCATAATAAATAAAGAAAAGTTGAAAGAAAAATGAAAAATCAACTGAAAAATTAAATTTTCATAATAAATAAAGAAAAATTGAAAGAAAAATTTCGATATTTTTTTCAAAGTCAGAAATAGTTAGAAATATAAAAAAATCAATTGGAAAAAATATATATATGATTTTTAAGTGAAATTCATTTGAAATAGAGACTTCTCAATGAAATTGAGGTGTATGTCCCGCTATAATGCCATTTGCTGTTTGTGTGTTTAAAAGGTATATTATGAGAAGTGTGAAAATGAACAATCCCATAGAAAGTCAGAATATACGAGGGGCGTTCAAGATATTCTCGGTATCGGGGTGAAGCTGTGGTTGCATATATAAATTGACTTATTTATCAAGTAACACTATCATTTTAGTGCATTCATGTAAAATTTCATATAAATGTGATTATTAATTCGCGTTTTATCTCTAGTTAAACAGAATCATAATGGCAACTGAGGCGATGATGGTGAAAATTGAGCATCGCGCTGTAATTAAATTTCTCACTAAGCAAGGAAAAAGTCAAAAAACTATTCATGAAGAGATGGTGGCTGTTTACCAGGGTTCCGCACCTTCATTATCAACTGTGCAAAAGTGGTCAAGTGAGTTCAAGAGAGGCAGAGAGAGCATTGAGGACGACCCCCGCTCCGGCGCCCCGGCTACTGCTTGTACGGGAGAAAGCATCAAAGAAGTCGAAAAACTTGTTCTTGAGGATGCCCGAATAAAGGTGAAAATGATGGCAGAGATCACCATGCTTTCAATTGGTACCATTCACACCATTCTTCATGACCATCTTAACCTTTCAAAGGTCAGTGCAAGGTGGGTGCCACGAATGCTCACAGCGCCTCAGATAAAAAGTGAGAATCGCATGCTGTAGAGAGCTTTTGGAGATGTGTAGTGAGAACGCGGACGGTGTTATGGATCGAATTGTTACTGGGGACGAAACATGGGTCCACCACTATGACCCTGAAAGCAAACAAGAGTCCATGCAGTGGCATAAAAAAGGAACAGACCCCCCGAAGAAGTTCAAAGTCACTCCGTCTGCCCGAAAGCTCATGGCCACAGTTTTTCGGGACTCAAAGGGAATCTTGCTCATTGAGTACAAAAAAAAAGGTGAAACCATCAACGCCACATCCTACGCTTCCACTTTGCATAATTTGCGGGAGGAAATTAAAAAGAAAAGATGGGGTAAACTCGCAGCGGGTGTGTTGCTTCTTCATGACAACGCTCCTGTTCACACGGCGCGAGTTTCCAAGGCTGCTGCGCGAGATTGTGGTTTCGAAGAAATCCAACACCCACCCTATAGTCCAGACCTTGCCCCTAGTGATTATTTCCTGTTTCCGGATTTGAAAAAATGTCTTCGTGGAAAAAGATTTTCGGATGATGAAGAACTCAAGTCGGTATTTTGCAGAGAAAGAGGAAATTTATTATTTTGAGGGTTTAAAAAAGCTTATCTCAAGATGTAACAAATGCATTGATGTTAGGGGAGATCATATTGAAAAATAAAAGCAATTTAAATTGAATTCGCATTTTCCTTCATATCGATACCGAGAATATATTGAACGCCCCTCGTATGAGAAAAAAAATCGAAAATTTTTCTAAG
This sequence comes from Volucella zonaria, assembly GCA_963966105.1. Lineage (NCBI taxonomy): Eukaryota > Metazoa > Arthropoda > Insecta > Diptera > Syrphidae > Volucella > Volucella zonaria. The sequence continues at coordinate 744,144 of CAWYQB010000254.1, read as the reverse complement.
TCCCAAAAATGAAAAATCAAATGAAAAATTTAATTCTCATAATAAATAAAGAAAAGTTGAAAGAAAAATGAAAAATCAACTGAAAAACTAAATTTTCATAATAAATAAAGAAAAATTGAAAGAAAAATTTCGATATTTTTTTCAAAGTCAGAAATAGTTAGAAATATAAAAAAATCAATTGGAAAAAATATATATATGATTTTTAAGTGAAATTCATTTGAAATAGAGACTTCTCAATGAAACTGAGGTGTATGTGAAAAATTTTTTTTCTTGAAAATTTCGAAAATTTTTCTAAGTCCCGCTATAATGCCATTTGCTGTTTGTGTGTTTAAAAGGTATATTATGAGAAGTGTGAAAATGAACAATCCCATAGAAAGTCAGAATATACGAGGGGCGTTGAAGATATTCTCGGTATCGGGGTGAAGCTGTGGTTGCATATATAAATTGACTTATTTATCAAGTAACACTATCATTTTAGTGCATTCATGTAAAATTTCATATAAATGTGATTATTAATTCGCGTTTTATCTCTAGTTAAACAGAATCATAATGGCAACTGAGGCGATGATGGTGAAAATTGAGCATCGCGCTGTAATTAAATTTCTCACTAAGCAAGGAAAAAGTCAAAAAACTATTCATGAAGAGATGGTGGCTGTTTACCAGGGTTCCGCACCTTCATTATCAACTGTGCAAAAGTGGTCAAGTGAGTTCAAGAGAGGCAGAGAGAGCATTGAGGACGACCCCCGCTCCGGCGCCCCGGCTACTGCTTGTACGGGAGAAAGCATCAAAGAAGTCGAAAAACTTGTTCTTGAGGATGCCCGAATAAAGGTGAAAATGATGGCAGAGATCACCAAGCTTTCAATTGGTACCATTCACACCATTCTTCATGACCATCTTAACCTTTCAAAGGTCAGTGCAAGGTGGGTGCCACGAATGCTCACAGCGCCTCAGATAAAAAGTGAGAATCGCATGCTGTAGAGAGCTTTTGGAGATGTGTAGTGAGAACGCGGACGGTGTTATGGATCGAATTGTTACTGGGGACGAAACATGGGTCCACCACTATGACCCTGAAAGCAAACAAGAGTCCATGCAGTGGCATAAAAAAGGAACAGACCCCCCGAAGAAGTTCAAAGTCACTCCGTCTGCCCGAAAGCTCATGGCCACAGTTTTTTGGGACTCAAAGGGAATCTTGCTCATTGAGTACAAAAAAAAAGGTGAAACCATCAACGCCACATCCTACGCTTCCACTTTGCATAATTTGCGGGAGGAAATTAAAAAGAAAAGACGGGGTAAACTCGCAGCGGGTGTGTTGCTTCTTCATGACAACGCTCCTGTTCACACGGCGCGAGTTTCCAAGGCTGCTGCGCGAGATTGTGGTTTCGAAGAAATCCAACACCCACCCTATAGTCCAGACCTTGCCCCTAGTGATTATTTCCTGTTTCCGGATTTGAAAAAATGTCTTCGTGGAAAAAGATTTTCGGATGATGAAGAACTCAAGTCGGTATTTTGCAGAGAAAGAGGAAATTTATTATTTTGAGGGTTTAAAAAAGCTTATCTCAAGATGTAACAAATGCATTGATGTTAGGGGAGATCATATTGAAAAATAAAAGCAATTTAAATTGAATTCGCATTTTCCTTCATATCGATACCGAGAATATATTGAACGCCCCTCGTATGAGAAAAAAAATCGAAAATTTTTCTAAGTCCCAAAAATGAAAAATCAAATGAAAAATTTAATTCTCATAATAAATAAAGAAAAGTTGAAAGAAAAATGAAAAATCAACTGAAAAATTAAATTTTCATAATAAATAAAGAAAAATTGAAAGAAAAATTTCGATATTTTTTTCAAAGTCAGAAATAGTTAGAAATATAAAAAAATCAATTGGAAAAAATATATATATGATTTTTAAGTGAAATTCATTTGAAATAGAGACTTCTCAATGAAACTGAGGAGTATGTCCCGCTATAATGCCATTTGCTGTTTGTGTGTTTAAAAGGTATATTATGAGAAGTGTGAAAATGAACAATCCCATAGAAAGTCAGAATATACGAGGGGCGTTCAAGATCTTCTCGGTATCGGGGTGAAGCTGTGGTTGCATATATAAATTGACTTATTTATCAAGTAACACTATTATTTTAGTGCATTCATGTAAAATTTCATATAAATGTGATTATTAATTCGCGTTTTATCTCTAGTTAAACAGAATCATAATGGCAACTGAGGCGATGATGGTGAAAATTGAGCATCGCGCTGTAATTAAATTTCTCACTAAGCAAGGAAAAAGTCAAAAAACTATTCATGAAGAGATGGTGGCTGTTTACCAGGGTTCCGCACCTTCATTATCAACTGTGCAAAAGTGGTCAAGTGAGTTCAAGAGAGGCAGAGAGCGCATTGAGGACGACCCCCGCTCCGGCGCCCCGGCTACTGCTTGTACGGGAGAAAGCATCAAAGAAGTCGAAAAACTTGTTCTTGAGGATGCCCGAATAAAGGTGAAAATGATGGCAGAGATCACCAAGCTTTCAATTGGTACCATTCACACCATTCTTCATGACCATCTTAACCTTTCAAAGGTCAGTGCAAGGTGGGTGCCACGAATGCTCACAGCGCCTCAGATAAAAAGTGAGAATCGCATGCTGTAGAGAGCTTTTGGAGATGTGTAGTGAGAACGCGGACGGTGTTATGGATCGAATTGTTACTGGGGACGAAACATGGGTCCACCACTATGACCCTGAAAGCAAACAAGAGTCCATGCAGTGGCATAAAAAAGGAACAGACCCCCCGAAGAAGTTCAAAGTCACTCCATCTGCCCGAAAGCTCATGGCCACAGTTTTTTGGGACTCAAAGGGAATCTTGCTCATTGAGTACAAAAAAAAAGGTGAAACCATCAACGCCACATCCTACGCTTCCACTTTGCATAATTTGCGGGAGGAAATTAAAAAGAAAAGATGGGGTAAACTCGCAGCGGGTGTGTTGCTTCTTCATGACAACGCTCCTGTTCACACGGCGCGAGTTTCCAATCTGCTGCGCGAGATTGTGGTTTCGAAGAAATCCAACACCCACCCTATAGTCCAGACCTTGCCGCTAGTGATTATTTCCTGTTTCCGGATTTGAAAAAATGTCTTCGTGGAAAAAGATTTTCGGATGATGAAGAACTCAAGTCGGTATTTTGCAGAGAAAGAGGAAATTTATTATTTTGAGGGTTTAAAAAAGCTTATCTCAAGATGTAACAAATGCATTGATGTTAGGGGAGATCATATTGAAAAATAAAAGCAATTTAAATTGAATTTGCATTTTCCTTCATATCGATACCGAGAATATATTGAACGCCCCTCGTATGAGAAAAAAAATCGAAAATTTTTCTAAGTCCCAAAAATGAAAAATCAAATGAAAAATTTAATTCTCATAATAAATAAAGAAAAGTTGAAAGAAAAATGAAAAATCAACTGAAAAATTAAATTTTCATAATAAATAAAGAAAAATTGAAAGAAAAATTTCGATATTTTTTTCAAAGTCAGAAATAGTTAGAAATATAAAAAAATCAATTGGAAAAAATATATATATGATTTTTAAGTGAAATTCATTTGAAATAGAGACTTCTCAATGAAACTGAGGTGTATGTGAAAAATTTTTTTTCTTGAAAATTTTGAAAATTTTTCTAAGTCCCGCTATAATGCCATTTGCTGTTTGTGTGTTTAAAAGGTATATTATGAGAAGTGTGAAAATGAACAATCCCATAGAAAGTCAGAATATATGAGAAAAAAAATCAAAAATTTTTCTAAGTCCCAAAAATGAAAAATCAACTGAAAAATTTAATTCTCATAATAAATAAAGAAAAGTTGAAAGAAAAATGAAAAATCAACTGAAAAATTAAATTTTCATAATAAATAAAGAAAAATTGAAAGAAAAATTTCGATATTTTTTTCAAAGTCAGAAATAGTTAGAAATATAAAAAAATCAATTGGAAAAAATATATATATGATTTTTAAGTGAAATTCATTTGAAATAGAGACTTCTCAATGAAACTGAGGTGTATGTCCCGCTATAATGCCATTTGCTGTTTGTGTGTTTAAAAGGTATATTATGAGAAGTGTGAAAATGAACAATCCCATAGAAAGTCAGAATATACGAGGGGTGTTCAAGATATTCTCGGTATCGGGGTGAAGCTGTGGTTGCATATATAAATTGACTTATTTATCAAGTAACACTATTATTTTAGTGCATTCATGTAAAATTTCATATAAATGTGATTATTAATTCGCGTTTTATCTCTAGTTAAACAGAATCATAATGGCAACTGAGGCGATGATGGTGAAAATTGAGCATCGCGCTGTAATTAAATTTCTCACTAAGCAAGGAAAAAGTCAAAAAACTATTCATGAAGAGATGGTGGCTGTTTACCAGGGTTCCGCACCTTCATTATCAACTGTGCAAAAGTGGTCAAGTGAGTTCAAGAGAGGCAGAGAGAGCATTGAGGACGACCCCCGCTCCGGCGCCCCGGCTACTGCTTGTACGGGAGAAAGCATCAAAGAAGTCGAAAAACTTGTTCTTGAGGATGCCCGAATAAAGGTGAAAATGATGGCAGAGATCACCAAGCTTTCAATTGGTACCATTCACACCATTCTTCATGACCATCTTAACCTTTCAAAGGTCAGTGCAAGGTGGGTGCCACGAATGCTCACAGCGCCTCAGATAAAAAGTGAGAATCGCATGCTGTAGAGAGCTTTTGGAGATGTGTAGTGAGAACGCGGACGGTGTTATGGATCGAATTGTTACTGGGGACGAAACATGGGTCCACCACTATGACCCTGAAAGCAAACAAGAGTCCATGCAGTGGCATAAAAAAGGAACAGACCCCCCGAAGAAGTTCAAAGTCACTCCGTCTGCCCGAAAGCTCATGGCCACAGTTTTTTGGGACTCAAAGGGAATCTTGCTCATTGAGTACAAAAAAAAAGGTGAAACCATCAACGCCACATCCTACGCTTCCACTTTGCATAATTTGCGGGAGGAAATTAAAAAGAAAAGACGGGGTAAACTCGCAGCGGGTGTGTTGCTTCTTCATGACAACGCTCCTGTTCACACGGCGCGAGTTTCCAAGGCTGCTGCGCGAGATTGTGGTTTCGAAGAAATCCAACACCCACCCTATAGTCCAGACCTTGCCCCTAGTGATTATTTCCTGTTTCCGGATTTGAAAAAATGTCTTCGCGGAAAAAGATTTTCGGATGATGAAGAACTCAAGTCGGTATTTTGCAGAGAAAGAGGAAATTTATTATTTTGAGGGTTTAAAAAAGCTTATCTCAAGATGTAACAAATGCATTGATGTTAGGGGAGATCATGTTGAAAAATAAAAACAATTTAAATTGAATTCGCAGTTTCCTTCATATCGATACCGAGAATATATTGAACGCCCATCGTATGAGAAAAAAAATCGAAAATTTTTCTAAGTCCCAAAAATGAAAAAACAAATCAAAAATTTAATTCTCATAATAAATAAAGAAAAGTTGAAAGAAAAATGAAAAATCAACTGAAAAATTAAATTTTCATAATAAATAAAGAAAAATTGAAAGAAAAATTTCGATATTTTTTTCAAAGTCAGAAATAGTTAGAAATATAAAAAAATCAATTGGAAAAAATATATATATGATTTTTAAGTGAAATTCATTTGAAATAGAGACTTCTCAATGAAACTGAGGTGTATGTGAAAAATTTTTTTTCTTGAAAATTTCGAAAATTTTTCTAAGTCCCGCTATAATGCCATTTGCTGTTTGTGTGTTTAAAAGGTATATTATGAGAAGTGTGAAAGTGAACAATCCCATAGAAAGTCAGAATATATGAGAAAAAAAATCGAAAATTTTTCTAAGTCCCAAAAATGAAAAATCAACTGAAAAATTTAATTCTCATAATAAATAAAGAAAAGTTGAAAGAAAAATGAAAAATCAACTGAAAAATTAAATTTTCATAATAAATAAAGAAAAATTGAAAGAAAAATTTCGATATTTTTTTCAAAGTCAGAAATAGTTAGAAATATAAAAAAATCAATTGGAAAAAATATATATATGATTTTTAAGTGAAATTCATTTGAAATAGAGACTTCTCAATGAAACTGAGGTGTATGTCCCGCTATAATGCCATTTGCTGTTTGTGTGTTTAAAAGGTATATTATGAGAAGTGTGAAAATGAACAATCCCATAGAAAGTCAGAATATACGAGGGGCGTTCAAGATATTCTCGGTATACGGGTGAAGCTGTGGTTGCATATATAAATTGACTTATTTATCAAGTAACACTATTATTTTAGTGCATTCATGTAAAATTTCATATAAATGTGATTATTAATTCGCGTTTTATCTCTAGTTAAACAGAATCATAATGGCAACTGAGGCGATGATGGTGAAAATTGAGCATCGCGCTGTAATTAAATTTCTCACTAAGCAAGGAAAAAGTCAAAAAACTATTCATGAAGAGATGGTGGCTGTTTACCAGGGTTCCGCACCTTCATTATCAACTGTGCAAAAGTGGTCAAGTGAGTTCAAGAGAGGCAGAGAGAGCATTGAGGACGACCCCCGCTCCGGCGCCCCGGCTACTGCTTGTACGGGAGAAAGCATCAAAGAAGTCGAAAAACTTGTTCTTGAGGATGCCCGAATAAAGGTGAAAATGATGGCAGAGATCACCAAGCTTTCAATTGGTACCATTCACACCATTCTTCATGACCATCTTAACCTTTCAAAGGTCAGTGCAAGGTGGGTGCCACGAATGCTCACAGCGCCTCAGATAAAAAGTGAGAATCGCATGCTGTAGAGAGCTTTTGGAGATGTGTAGTGAGAACGCGGACGGTGTTATGGATCGAATTGTTACTGGGGACGAAACATGGGTCCACCACTATGACCCTGAAAGCAAACAAGAGTCCATGCAGTGGCATAAAAAAGGAACAGACCCCCCGAAGAAGTTCAAAGTCACTCCGTCTGCCCGAAAGCTCATGGCCACAGTTTTTTGGGACTCAAAGGGAATCTTGCTCATTGAGTACAAAAAAAAAGGTGAAACCATCAACGCCACATCCTACGCTTCCACTTTGCATAATTTGCGGGAGGAAATTAAAAAGAAAAGACGGGGTAAACTCGCAGCGGGTGTGTTGCTTCTTCATGACAACGCTCCTGTTCACACGGCGCGAGTTTCCAAGGCTGCTGCGCGAGATTGTGGTTTCGAAGAAATCCAACACCCACCCTATAGTCCAGACCTTGCCCCTAGTGATTATTTCCTGTTTCCGGATTTGAAAAAATGTCTTCGCGGAAAAAGATTTTCGGATGATGAAGAACCCAAGTCGGTATTTTGCAGAGAAAGAGGAAATTTATTATTTTGAGGGTTTAAAAAAGCTTATCTCAAGATGTAACAAATGCATTGATGTTAGGGGAGATCATGTTGAAAAATAAAAACAATTTAAATTGAATTCGCAGTTTCCTTCATATCGATACCGAGAATATATTGAACGCCCATCGTATGAGAAAAAAAATCGAAAATTTTTCTAAGTCCCAAAAATGAAAAATCAAATCAAAAATTTAATTCTCATAATAAATAAAGAAAAGTTGAAAGAAAAATGAAAAATCAACTGAAAAATTAAATTTTCATAATAAATAAAGAAAAATTGAAAGAAAAATTTCGATATTTTTTTCAAAGTCAGAAATAGTTAGAAATATAAAAAAATCAATTGGAAAAAATATATATATGATTTTTAAGTGAAATTCATTTGAAATAGAGACTTCTCAATGAAACTGAGGTGTATGTGAAAAATTTTTTTTCTTGAAAATTTCGAAAATTTTTCTAAGTCCCGCTATAATGCCATTTGCTGTTTGTGTGTTTAAAAGGTATATTATGAGAAGTGTGAAAGTGAACAATCCCATAGAAAGTCAGAATATATGAGAAAAAAAATCGAAAATTTTTCTAAGTCCCAAAAATGAAAAATCAACTGAAAAATTTAATTCTCATAATAAATAAAGAAAAGTTGAAAGAAAAATGAAAAATCAACTGAAAAATTAAATTTTCATAATAAATAAAGAAAAATTGAAAGAAAAATTTCGATATTTTTTTCAAAGTCAGAAATAGTTAGAAATATAAAAAAATCAATTGGAAAAAATATATATATGATTTTTAAGTGAAATTCATTTGAAATAGAGACTTCTCAATGAAACTGAGGTGTATGTGAAAAATTTTTTTTCTTGAAAATTTCGAAAATTTTTCTAAGTCCCGCTATAATGCCATTTGCTGTTTGTGTGTTTAAAAGGTATATTATGAGAAGTGTGAAAATGAACAATCCCATAGAAAGTCAGAATATACGAGGGGCGTTCAAGATCTTCTCGGTATCGGGGTGAAGCTGTGGTTGCATATATAAATTGACTTATTTATCAAGTAACACTATTATTTTAGTGCATTCATGTAAAATTTCATATAAATGTGATTATTAATTCGCGTTTTATCTCTAGTTAAACAGAATCATAATGGCAACTGAGGCGATGATGGTGAAAATTGAGCATCGCGCTGTAATTAAATTTCTCACTAAGCAAGGAAAAAGTCAAAAAACTATTCATGAAGAGATGGTGGCTGTTTACCAGGGTTCCGCACCTTCATTATCAACTGTGCAAAAGTGGTCAAGTGAGTTCAAGAGAGGCAGAGAGCGCATTGAGGACGACCCCCGCTCCGGCGCCCCGGCTACTGCTTGTACGGGAGAAAGCATCAAAGAAGTCGAAAAACTTGTTCTTGAGGATGCCCGAATAAAGGTGAAAATGATGGCAGAGATCACCAAGCTTTCAATTGGTACCATTCACACCATTCTTCATGACCATCTTAACCTTTCAAAGGTCAGTGCAAGGTGGGTGCCACGAATGCTCACAGCGCCTCAGATAAAAAGTGAGAATCGCATGCTGTAGAGAGCTTTTGGAGATGTGTAGTGAGAACGCGGACGGTGTTATGGATCGAATTGTTACTGGGGACGAAACATGGGTCCACCACTATGACCCTGAAAGCAAACAAGAGTCCATGCAGTGGCATAAAAAAGGAACAGACCCCCCGAAGAAGTTCAAAGTCACTCCATCTGCCCGAAAGCTCATGGCCACAGTTTTTTGGGACTCAAAGGGAATCTTGCTCATTGAGTACAAAAAAAAAGGTGAAACCATCAACGCCACATCCTACGCTTCCACTTTGCATAATTTGCGGGAGGAAATTAAAAAGAAAAGACGGGGTAAACTCGCAGCGGGTGTGTTGCTTCTTCATGACAACGCTCCTGTTCACACGGCGCGAGTTTCCAATCTGCTGCGCGAGATTGTGGTTTCGAAGAAATCCAACACCCACCCTATAGTCCAGACCTTGCCGCTAGTGATTATTTCCTGTTTCCGGATTTGAAAAAATGTCTTCGTGGAAAAAGATTTTCGGATGATGAAGAACTCAAGTCGGTATTTTGCAGAGAAAGAGGAAATTTATTATTTTGAGGGTTTAAAAAAGCTTATCTCAAGATGTAACAAATGCATTGATGTTAGGGGAGATCATATTGAAAAATAAAAGCAATTTAAATTGAATTTGCATTTTCCTTCATATCGATACCGAGAATATATTGAACGCCCCTCGTATGAGAAAAAAAATCGAAAATTTTTCTAAGTCCCAAAAATGAAAAATCAAATGAAAAATTTAATTCTCATAATAAATAAAGAAAAGTTGAAAGAAAAATGAAAAATCAACTGAAAAATTAAATTTTCATAATAAATAAAGAAAAATTGAAAGAAAAATTTCGATATTTTTTTCAAAGTCAGAAATAGTTAGAAATATAAAAAAATCAATTGGAAAAAATATATATATGATTTTTAAGTGAAATTCATTTGAAATAGAGACTTCTCAATGAAACTGAGGTGTATGTGAAAAATTTTTTTTCTTGAAAATTTCGAAAATTTTTCTAAGTCCCGCTATAATGCCATTTGCTGTTTGTGTGTTTAAAAGGTATATTATGAGAAGTGTGAAAATGAACAATCCCATAGAAAGTCAGAATATATGAGAAAAAAAATCAAAAATTTTTCTAAGTCCCAAAAATGAAAAATCAACTGAAAAATTTAATTCTCATAATAAATAAAGAAAAGTTGAAAGAAAAATGAAAAATCAACTGAAAAATTAAATTTTCATAATAAATAAAGAAAAATTGAAAGAAAAATTTCGATATTTTTTTCAAAGTCAGAAATAGTTAGAAATATAAAAAAATCAATTGGAAAAAATATATATATGATTTTTAAGTGAAATTCATTTGAAATAGAGACTTCTCAATGAAACTGAGGTGTATGTCCCGCTATAATGCCATTTGCTGTTTGTGTGTTTAAAAGGTATATTATGAGAAGTGTGAAAATGAACAAGTCAGAATATACGAGGGGCGTTCAAGATATTCTCGGTATCGGGGTGAAGCTGTGGTTGCATATATAAATTGACTTATTTATCAAGTAACACTATTATTTTAGTGCATTCATGTAAAATTTCATATAAATGTGATTATTAATTCGCGTTTTATCTCTAGTTAAACAGAATCATAATGGCAACTGAGGCGATGATGGTGAAAATTGAGCATCGCGCTGTAATTAAATTTCTCACTAAGCAAGGAAAAAGTCAAAAAACTATTCATGAAGAGATGGTGGCTGTTTACCAGGGTTCCGCACCTTCATTATCAACTGTGCAAAAGTGGTCAAGTGAGTTCAAGAGAGGCAGAGAGAGCATTGAGGACGACCCCCGCTCCGGCGCCCCGGCTACTGCTTGTACGGGAGAAAGCATCAAAGAAGTCGAAAAACTTGTTCTTGAGGATGCCCGAATAAAGGTGAAAATGATGGCAGAGATCACCAAGCTTTCAATTGGTACCATTCACACCATTCTTCATGACCATCTTAACCTTTCAAAGGTCAGTGCAAGGTGGGTGCCACGAATGCTCACAGCGCCTCAGATAAAAAGTGAGAATCGCATGCTGTAGAGAGCTTTTGGAGATGTGTAGTGAGAACGCGGACGGTGTTATGGATCGAATTGTTACTGGGGACGAAACATGGGTCCACCACTATGACCCTGAAAGCAAACAAGAGTCCATGCAGTGGCATAAAAAAGGAACAGACCCCCCGAAGAAGTTCAAAGTCACTCCGTCTGCCCGAAAGCTCATGGCCACAGTTTTTTGGGACTCAAAGGGAATCTTGCTCATTGAGTACAAAAAAAAAGGTGAAACCATCAACGCCACATCCTACGCTTCCACTTTGCATAATTTGCGGGAGGAAATTAAAAAGAAAAGACGGGGTAAACTCGCAGCGGGTGTGTTGCTTCTTCATGACAACGCTCCTGTTCACACGGCGCGAGTTTCCAAGGCTGCTGCGCGAGATTGTGGTTTCGAAGAAATCCAACACCCACCCTATAGTCCTGACCTTGCCGCTAGTGATTATTTCCTGTTTCCGGATTTGAAAAAATGTCTTCGTGGAAAAAGATTTTCGGATGATGAAGAACTCAAGTCGGTATTTTGCAGAGAAAGAGGAAATTTATTATTTTGAGGGTTTAAAAAAGCTTATCTCAAGATGTAACAAATGCATTGATGTTAGGGGAGATCATATTGAAAAATAAAAACAATTTAAATTGAATTCGCATTTTCCTTCATATCGATACCGAGAATATATTGAACGCCCATCGTATGAGAAAAAAAATCGAAAATTTTTCTAAGTCCCAAAAATGAAAAATCAAATGAAAAATTTAGTTCTCATAATAAATAAAGAAAAGTTGAAAGAAAAATGAAAAATCAACTGAAAAATTAAATTTTCATAATAAATAAAGAAAAATTGAAAGAAAAATTTCGATATTTTTTTCAAAGTCAGAAATAGTTAGAAATATAAAAAAATCAATTGGAAAAAATATATATATGATTTTTAAGTGAAATTCATTTGAAATAGAGACTTCTCAATGAAACTGAGGTGTATGTGAAAAATTTTTTTTCTTGAAAATTTCGAAAATTTTTCTAAGTCCCGCTATAATGCCATTTGCTGTTTGTGTGTTTAAAAGGTATATTATGAGAAGTGTGAAAATGAACAATCCCATAGAAAGTCAGAATATACGAGGGGCGTTCAAGATCTTCTCGGTATCGGGGTGAAGCTGTGGTTGCATATATAAATTGACTTATTTATCAAGTAACACTATTATTTTAGTGCATTCATGTAAAATTTCATATAAATGTGATTATTAATTCGCGTTTTATCTCTAGTTAAACAGAATCATAATGGCAACTGAGGCGATGATGGTGAAAATTGAGCATCGCGCTGTAATTAAATTTCTCACTAAGCAAGGAAAAAGTCAAAAAACTATTCATGAAGAGATGGTGGCTGTTTACCAGGGTTCCGCACCTTCATTATCAACTGTGCAAAAGTGGTCAAGTGAGTTCAAGAGAGGCAGAGAGCGCATTGAGGACGACCCCCGCTCCGGCGCCCCGGCTACTGCTTGTACGGGAGAAAGCATCAAAGAAGTCGAAAAACTTGTTCTTGAGGATGCCCGAATAAAGGTGAAAATGATGGCAGAGATCACCAAGCTTTCAATTGGTACCATTCACACCATTCTTCATGACCATCTTAACCTTTCAAAGGTCAGTGCAAGGTGGGTGCCACGAATGCTCACAGCGCCTCAGATAAAAAGTGAGAATCGCATGCTGTAGAGAGCTTTTGGAGATGTGTAGTGAGAACGCGGACGGTGTTATGGATCGAATTGTTACTGGGGACGAAACATGGGTCCACCACTATGACCCTGAAAGCAAACAAGAGTCCATGCAGTGGCATAAAAAAGGAACAGACCCCCCGAAGAAGTTCAAAGTCACTCCATCTGCCCGAAAGCTCATGGCCACAGTTTTTTGGGACTCAAAGGGAATCTTGCTCATTGAGTACAAAAAAAAAGGTGAAACCATCAACGCCACATCCTACGCTTCCACTTTGCATAATTTGCGGGAGGAAATTAAAAAGAAAAGACGGGGTAAACTCGCAGCGGGTGTGTTGCTTCTTCATGACAACGCTCCTGTTCACACGGCGCGAGTTTCCAATCTGCTGCGCGAGATTGTGGTTTCGAAGAAATCCAACACCCACCCTATAGTCCAGACCTTGCCGCTAGTGATTATTTCCTGTTTCCGGATTTGAAAAAATGTCTTCGTGGAAAAAGATTTTCGGATGATGAAGAACTCAAGTCGGTATTTTGCAGAGAAAGAGGAAATTTATTATTTTGAGGGTTTAAAAAAGCTTATCTCAAGATGTAACAAATGCATTGATGTTAGGGGAGATCATATTGAAAAATAAAAGCAATTTAAATTGAATTTGCATTTTCCTTCATATCGATACCGAGAATATATTGAACGCCCCTCGTATGAGAAAAAAAATCGAAAATTTTTCTAAGTCCCAAAAATGAAAAATCAAATGAAAAATTTAATTCTCATAATAAATAAAGAAAAGTTGAAAGAAAAATGAAAAATCAACTGAAAAATTAAATTTTCATAATAAATAAAGAAAAATTGAAAGAAAAATTTCGATATTTTTTTCAAAGTCAGAAATAGTTAGAAATATAAAAAAATCAATTGGAAAAAATATATATATGATTTTTAAGTGAAATTCATTTGAAATAGAGACTTCTCAATGAAACTGAGGTGTATGTGAAAAATTTTTTTTCTTGAAAATTTCGAAAATTTTTCTAAGTCCCGCTATAATGCCATTTGCTGTTTGTGTGTTTAAAAGGTATATTATGAGAAGTGTGAAAATGAACAATCCCATAGAAAGTCAGAATATATGAGAAAAAAAATCAAAAATTTTTCTAAGTCCCAAAAATGAAAAATCAACTGAAAAATTTAATTCTCATAATAAATAAAGAAAAGTTGAAAGAAAAATGAAAAATCAACTGAAAAATTAAATTTTCATAATAAATAAAGAAAAATTGAAAGAAAAATTTCGATATTTTTTTCAAAGTCAGAAATAGTTAGAAATATAAAAAAATCAATTGGAAAAAATATATATATGATTTTTAAGTGAAATTCATTTGAAATAGAGACTTCTCAATGAAACTGAGGTGTATGTCCCGCTATAATGCCATTTGCTGTTTGTGTGTTTAAAAGGTATATTATGAGAAGTGTGAAAATGAACAATCCCATAGAAAGTCAGAATATACGAGGGGCGTTCAAGATATTCTCGGTATCGGGGTGAAGCTGTGGTTGCATATATAAATTGACTTATTTATCAAGTAACACTATTATTTTAGTGCATTCATGTAAAATTTCATATAAATGTGATTATTAATTCGCGTTTTATCTCTAGTTAAACAGAATCATAATGGCAACTGAGGCGATGATGGTGAAAATTGAGCATCGCGCTGTAATTAAATTTCTCACTAAGCAAGGAAAAAGTCAAAAAACTATTCATGAAGAGATGGTGGCTGTTTACCAGGGTTCCGCACCTTCATTATCAACTGTGCAAAAGTGGTCAAGTGAGTTCAAGAGAGGCAGAGAGAGCATTGAGGACGACCCCCGCTCCGGCGCCCCGGCTACTGCTTGTACGGGAGAAAGCATCAAAGAAGTCGAAAAACTTGTTCTTGAGGATGCCCGAATAAAGGTGAAAATGATGGCAGAGATCACCAAGCTTTCAATTGGTACCATTCACACCATTCTTCATGACCATCTTAACCTTTCAAAGGTCAGTGCAAGGTGGGTGCCACGAATGCTCACAGCGCCTCAGATAAAAAGTGAGAATCGCATGCTGTAGAGAGCTTTTGGAGATGTGTAGTGAGAACGCGGACGGTGTTATGGATCGAATTGTTACTGGGGACGAAACATGGGTCCACCACTATGACCCTGAAAGCAAACAAGAGTCCATGCAGTGGCATAAAAAAGGAACAGACCCCCCGAAGAAGTTCAAAGTCACTCCGTCTGCCCGAAAGCTCATGGCCACAGTTTTTTGGGACTCAAAGGGAATCTTGCTCATTGAGTACAAAAAAAAAGGTGAAACCATCAACGCCACATCCTACGCTTCCACTTTGCATAATTTGCGGGAGGAAATTAAAAAGAAAAGACGGGGTAAACTCGCAGCGGGTGTGTTGCTTCTTCATGACAACGCTCCTGTTCACACGGCGCGAGTTTCCAAGGCTGCTGCGCGAGATTGTGGTTTCGAAGAAATCCAACACCCACCCTATAGTCCTGACCTTGCCGCTAGTGATTATTTCCTGTTTCCGGATTTGAAAAAATGTCTTCGTGGAAAAAGATTTTCGGATGATGAAGAACTCAAGTCGGTATTTTGCAGAGAAAGAGGAAATTTATTATTTTGAGGGTTTAAAAAAGCTTATCTCAAGATGTAACAAATGCATTGATGTTAGGGGAGATCATATTGAAAAATAAAAGCAATTTAAATTGAATTCGCATTTTCCTTCATATCGATACCGAGAATATATTGAACGCCAGTCGTATGAGAAAAAAAATCGAAAATTTTTCTAAGTCCCAAAAATGAAAAATCAAATGAAAAATTTAATTCTCATAATAAATAAAGAAAAGTTGAAAGAAAAATGAAAAATCAACTGAAAAATTAAATTTTCATAATAAATAAAGAAAAATTGAAAGAAAAATTTCGATATTTTTTTCAAAGTCAGAAATAGTTAGAAATATAAAAAAATCAATTGGAAAAAATATATATATGATTTTTAAGTGAAATTCATTTGAAATAGAGACTTCTCAATGAAACTGAGGTGTATGTGAAAAATTTTTTTTCTTGAAAATTTCGAAAAGTTTTCTAAGTCCCGCTATAATGCCATTTGCTGTTTGTGTGTTTAAAAGGTATATTATGAGAAGTGTGAAAATGAACAATCCCATAGAAAGTCAGAATATACGAGGGGCGTTCAAGATATTCTCGGTATCGGGGTGAAGCTGTGGTTGCATATATAAATTGACTTATTTATCAAGTAACACTATTATTTTAGTGCATTCATGTAAAATTTCATATAAATGTGATTATTAATTCGCGTTTTATCTCTAGTTAAACAGAATCATAATGGCAACTGAGGCGATGATGGTGAAAATTGAGCATCGCGCTGTAATTAAATTTCTCACTAAGCAAGGAAAAAGTCAAAAAACTATTCATGAAGAGATGGTGGCTGTTTACCAGGGTTCCGCACCTTCATTATCAACTGTGCAAAAGTGGTCAAGTGAGTTCAAGAGAGGCAGAGAGAGCATTGAGGACGACCCCCGCTCCGGCGCCCCGGCTACTGCTTGTACGGGAGAAAGCATCAAAGAAGTCGAAAAACTTGTTCTTGAGGATGCCCGAATAAAGGTGAAAATGATGGCAGAGATCACCAAGCTTTCAATTGGTACCATTCACACCATTCTTCATGACCATCTTAACCTTTCAAAGGTCAGTGCAAGGTGGGTGCCACGAATGCTCACAGCGCCTCAGATAAAAAGTGAGAATCGCATGCTGTAGAGAGCTTTTGGAGATGTGTAGTGAGAACGCGGACGGTGTTATGGATCGAATTGTTACTGGGGACGAAACATGGGTCCACCACTATGACCCTGAAAGCAAACAAGAGTCCATGCAGTGGCATAAAAAAGGAACAGACCCCCCGAAGAAGTTCAAAGTCACTCCGTCTGCCCGAAAGCTCATGGCCACAGTTTTTTGGGACTCAAAGGGAATCTTGCTCATTGAGTACAAAAAAAAAGGTGAAACCATCAACGCCACATCCTACGCTTCCACTTTGCATAATTTGCGGGAGGAAATTAAAAAGAAAAGACGGGGTAAACTCGCAGCGGGTGTGTTGCTTCTTCATGACAACGCTCCTGTTCACACGGCGCGAGTTTCCAAGGCTGCTGCGCGAGATTGTGGTTTCGAAGAAATCCAACACCCACCCTATAGTCCTGACCTTGCCGCTAGTGATTATTTCCTGTTTCCGGATTTGAAAAAATGTCTTCGTGGAAAAAGATTTTCGGATGATGAAGAACTCAAGTCGGTATTTTGCAGAGAAAGAGGAAATTTATTATTTTGAGGGTTTAAAAAAGCTTATCTCAAGATGTAACAAATGCATTGATGTTAGGGGAGATCATATTGAAAAATAAAAGCAATTTAAATTGAATTCGCATTTTCCTTCATATCGATACCGAGAATATATTGAACGCCAGTCGTATGACAAAAAAAATCGAAAATTTTTCTAAGTCCCAAAAATGAAAAATCAAATGAAAAATTTAATTCTCATAATAAATAAAGAAAAGTTGAAAGAAAAATGAAAAATCAACTGAAAAATTAAATTTTCATAATAAATAAAGAAAAATTGAAAGAAAAATTTCGATATTTTTTTCAAAGTCAGAAATAGTTAGAAATATAAAAAAATCAATTGGAAAAAATATATATATGATTTTTAAGTGAAATTCATTTGAAATAGAGACTTCTCAATGAAACTGAGGTGTATGTGAAAAATTTTTTTTCTTGAAAATTTCGAAAAGTTTTCTAAGTCCCGCTATAATGCCATTTGCTGTTTGTGTGTTTAAAAGGTATATTATGAGAAGTGTGAAAATGAACAATCCCATAGAAAGTCAGAATATACGAGGGGCGTTCAAGATATTCTCGGTATCGGGGTGAAGCTGTGGTTGCATATATAAATTGACTTATTTATCAAGTAACACTATTATTTTAGTGCATTCATGTAAAATTTCATATAAATGTGATTATTAATTCGCGTTTTATCTCTAGTTAAACAGAATCATAATGGCAACTGAGGCGATGATGGTGAAAATTGAGCATCGCGCTGTAATTAAATTTCTCACTAAGCAAGGAAAAAGTCAAAAAACTATTCATGAAGAGATGGTGGCTGTTTACCAGGGTTCCGCACCTTCATTATCAACTGTGCAAAAGTGGTCAAGTGAGTTCAAGAGAGGCAGAGAGAGCATTGAGGACGACCCCCGCTCCGGCGCCCCGGCTACTGCTTGTACGGGAGAAAGCATCAAAGAAGTCGAAAAACTTGTTCTTGAGGATGCCCGAATAAAGGTGAAAATGATGGCAGAGATCACCAAGCTTTCAATTGGTACCATTCACACCATTCTTCATGACCATCTTAACCTTTCAAAGGTCAGTGCAAGGTGGGTGCCACGAATGCTCACAGCGCCTCAGATAAAAAGTGAGAATCGCATGCTGTAGAGAGCTTTTGGAGATGTGTAGTGAGAACGCGGACGGTGTTATGGATCGAATTGTTACTGGGGACGAAACATGGGTCCACCACTATGACCCTGAAAGCAAACAAGAGTCCATGCAGTGGCATAAAAAAGGAACAGACCCCCCGAAGAAGTTCAAAGTCACTCCGTCTGCCCGAAAGCTCATGGCCACAGTTTTTTGGGACTCAAAGGGAATCTTGCTCATTGAGTACAAAAAAAAAGGTGAAACCATCAACGCCACATCCTACGCTTCCACTTTGCATAATTTGCGGGAGGAAATTAAAAAGAAAAGACGGGGTAAACTCGCAGCGGGTGTGTTGCTTCTTCATGACAACGCTCCTGTTCACACGGCGCGAGTTTCCAAGGCTGCTGCGCGAGATTGTGGTTTCGAAGAAATCCAACACCCACCCTATAGTCCTGACCTTGCCGCTAGTGATTATTTCCTGTTTCCGGATTTGAAAAAATGTCTTCGTGGAAAAAGATTTTCGGATGATGAAGAACTCAAGTCGGTATTTTGCAGAGAAAGAGGAAATTTATTATTTTGAGGGTTTAAAAAAGCTTATCTCAAGATGTAACAAATGCATTGATGTTAGGGGAGATCATATTGAAAAATAAAAGCAATTTAAATTGAATTCGCATTTTCCTTCATATCGATACCGAGAATATATTGAACGCCAGTCGTATGAGAAAAAAAATCGAAAATTTTTCTAAGTCCCAAAAATGAAAAATCAAATGAAAAATTTAATTCTCATAATAAATAAAGAAAAGTTGAAAGAAAAATGAAAAATCAACTGAAAAATTAAATTTTCATAATAAATAAAGAAAAATTGAAAGAAAAATTTCGATATTTTTTTCAAAGTCAGAAATAGTTAGAAATATAAAAAAATCAATTGGAAAAAATATATATATGATTTTTAAGTGAAATTCATTTGAAATAGAGACTTCTCAATGAAACTGAGGTGTATGTGAAAAATTTTTTTTCTTGAAAATTTCGAAAAGTTTTCTAAGTCCCGCTATAATGCCATTTGCTGTTTGTGTGTTTAAAAGGTATATTATGAGAAGTGTGAAAATGAACAATCCCATAGAAAGTCAGAATATATGAGAAAAAAAATCAAAAATTTTTCTAAGTCCCAAAAATGAAAAATCAACTGAAAAATTTAATTCTCATAATAAATAAAGAAAAGTTGAAAGAAAAATGAAAAATCAACTGAAAAATTAAATTTTCATAATAAATAAAGAAAAATTGAAAGAAAAATTTCGATATTTTTTTCAAAGTCAGAAATAGTTAGAAATATAAAAAAATCAATTGGAAAAAATATATATATGATTTTTAAGTGAAATTCATTTGAAATAGAGACTTCTCAATGAAACTGAGGTGTATGTCCCGCTATAATGCCATTTGCTGTTTGTGTGTTTAAAAGGTATGTTATGAGAAGTGTGAAAATGAACAATCCCATAGAAAGTCAGAATATACGAGGGGCGTTCAAGATATTCTCGGTATCGGGGTGAAGCTGTGGTTGCATATATAAATTGACTTATTTATCAAGTAACACTATTATTTTAGTGCATTCATGTAAAATTTCATATAAATGTGATTATTAATTCGCGTTTTATCTCTAGTTAAACAGAATCATAATGGCAACTGAGGCGATGATGGTGAAAATTGAGCATCGCGCTGTAATTAAATTTCTCACTAAGCAAGGAAAAAGTCAAAAAACTATTCATGAAGAGATGGTGGCTGTTTACCAGGGTTCCGCACCTTCATTATCAACTGTGCAAAAGTGGTCAAGTGAGTTCAAGAGAGGCAGAGAGAGCATTGAGGACGACCCCCGCTCCGGCGCCCCGGCTACTGCTTGTACGGGAGAAAGCATCAAAGAAGTCGAAAAACTTGTTCTTGAGGATGCCCGAATAAAGGTGAAAATGATGGCAGAGATCACCAAGCTTTCAATTGGTACCATTCACACCATTCTTCATGACCATCTTAACCTTTCAAAGGTCAGTGCAAGGTGGGTGCCACGAATGCTCACAGCGCCTCAGATAAAAAGTGAGAATCGCATGCTGTAGAGAGCTTTTGGAGATGTGTAGTGAGAACGCGGACGGTGTTATGGATCGAATTGTTACTGGGGACGAAACATGGGTCCACCACTATGACCCTGAAAGCAAACAAGAGTCCATGCAGTGGCATAAAAAAGGAACAGACCCCCCGAAGAAGTTCAAAGTCACTCCGTCTGCCCGAAAGCTCATGGCCACAGTTTTTTGGGACTCAAAGGGAATCTTGCTCATTGAGTACAAAAAAAAAGGTGAAACCATCAACGCCACATCCTACGCTTCCACTTTGCATAATTTGCGGGAGGAAATTAAAAAGAAAAGACGGGGTAAACTCGCAGCGGGTGTGTTGCTTCTTCATGACAACGCTCCTGTTCACACGGCGCGAGTTTCCAAGGCTGCTGCGCGAGATTGTGGTTTCGAAGAAATCCAACACCCACCCTATAGTCCTGACCTTGCCGCTAGTGATTATTTCCTGCTTCCGGATTTGAAAAAATGTCTTCGTGGAAAAAGATTTTCGGATGATGAAGAACTCAAGTCGGTATTTTGCAGAGAAAGAGGAAATTTATTATTTTGAGGGTTTAAAAAAGCTTATCTCAAGATGTAACAAATGCATTGATGTTAGGGGAGATCATATTGAAAAATAAAAGCAATTTAAATTGAATTCGCATTTTCCTTCATATCGATACCGAGAATATATTGAACGCCAGTCGTATGAGAAAAAAAATCGAAAATTTTTCTAAGTCCCAAAAATGAAAAATCAAATGAAAAATTTACTTCTCATAATAAATAAAGAAAAGTTGAAAGAAAAATGAAAAATCAACTGAAAAATTAAATTTTCATAATAAATAAAGAAAAATTGAAAGAAAAATTTCGATATTTTTTTCAAAGTCAGAAATAGTTAGAAATATAAAAAAATCAATTGGAAAAAATATATATATGATTTTTAAGTGAAATTCATTTGAAATAGAGACTTCTCAATGAAACTGAGATATATGTGAAAAATTTTTTTTCTTGAAAATTTCGAAAATTTTTCTAAGTACCGCTATAATGCCATTTGCTGTTTGTGTGTTTAAAAGGTATATTATGAGAAGTGTGAAAATGAACAATCCCATAGAAAGTCAGAATATACGAGGGGCGTTCAAGATATTCTGGGTATCGGGGTGAAGCTGTGGTTGCATATATAAATTGACTTATTTATCAAGTAACACTATTATTTTAGTGCATTTATGTAAAATTTCATATAAATGTGATTATTAATTCGCGTTTTATCTCTAGTTAAACAGAATCATAATGGCAACTGAGGCGATGATGGTGAAAATTGAGCATCGCGCTGTAATTAAATTTCTCACTAAGCAAGGAAAAAGTCAAAAAACTATTCATGAAGAGATGGTGGCTGTTTACCAGGGTTCCGCACCTTCATTATCAACTGTGCAAAAGTGGTCAAGTGAGTTCAAGAGAGGCAGAGAGAGCATTGAGGACGACCCCCGCTCCGGCGCCCCGGCTACTGCTTGTACGGGAGAAAGCATCAAAGAAGTCGAAAAACTTGTTCTTGAGGATGCCCGAATAAAGGTGAAAATGATGGCAGAGATCACCAAGCTTTCAATTGGTACCATTCACACCATTCTTCATGACCATCTTAACCTTTCAAAGGTCAGTGCAAGGTGGGTGCCACGAATGCTCACAGCGCCTCAGATAAAAAGTGAGAATCGCATGCTGTAGAGAGCTTTTGGAGATGTGTAGTGAGAACGCGGACGGTGTTATGGATCGAATTGTCAGAAAAGACGGGGTAAACTCGCAGCGGGTGTGTTGCTTCTTCATGACAACGCTCCTGTTCACACGGCGCGAGTTTCCAAGGCTGCTGCGCGAGATTGTGGTTTCGAAGAAATCCAACACCCACCCTATAGTCCAGACCTTGCCCCTAGTGATTATTTCCTGTTTCCGGATTTGAAAAAATGTCTTCGTGGAAAAAGATTTTCGGATGATGAAGAACTCAAGTCGGTATTTTGCAGAGAAAGAGGAAATTTATTATTTTGAGGGTTTAAAAAAGCTTATCTCAAGATGTAACAAATGCATCGATGTTAGGGGAGATCATATTGAAAAATAAAAATAATTTAAATTGAATTCGCATTTTCCTTCATATCGATACCGAGAATATATTGAACGCCCCTCGTATGAGAAAAAAAATCGAAAATTTTTCTAAGTCCCAAAAATGAAAAATCAAATGAAAAATTTAATTCTCATAATAAATAAAGAAAAGTTGAAAGAAAAATTTCGATATTTTTTTCAAAGTCAGAAATACGAGTAGTTAGAAATATATATGATTTTTAAGTGAAATTCATTTGAAATAGAGACTTCTCAATGAAACTGAGGTGTATGTGAAAAATTTTTTTTACTTGAAAATTTCGAAAATTTTTCTAAGTCCCGCTATAATGCCATTTGCTGTTTGTGTGTTTAAAAGGTATATTATGAGAAGTGTGAAAATGAACAATCCCATAGAAAGTCAGAATATACGAGGGGCGTTCAAGATATTCTCGGTATCGGGGTGAAGCTGTGGTTGCATATATAAATTGACTTATTTATCAAGTAACACTATTATTTTAGTGCATTCATGTAAAATTTCATATAAATGTGATTATTAATTCGCGTTTTATCTCTAGTTAAACAGAATCATAATGGCAACTGAGGCGATGATGGTGAAAATTGAGCATCGCGCTGTAATTAAATTTCTCACTAAGCAAGGAAAAAGTCAAAAAACTATTCATGAAGAGATGGTGGCTGTTTACCAGGGTTCCGCACCTTTATTATCAACTGTGCAAAAGTGGTCAAGTGAGTTCAAGAGAGGCAGAGAGAGCATTGAGGACGACCCCCGCTCCGGCGCCCCGGCTACTGCTTGTACGGGAGAAAGCATCAAAGAAGTCGAAAAACTTGTTCTTAAGGATGCCCGAATAAAGGTGAAAATGATGGCAGAGATCACCAAGCTTTCAATTGGTACCATTCACACCATTCTTCATGACCATCTTAACCTTTCAAAGGTCAGTGCAAGGTGGGTGCCACGAATGCTCACAGCGCCTCAGATAAAAAGTGAGAATCGCATGCTGTAGAGAGCTTTTGGAGATGTGTAGTGAGAACGCGGACGGTGTTATGGATCGAATTGTTACTGGGGACGAAACATGGGTCCACCACTATGACCCTGAAAGCAAACAAGAGTCCATGCAGTGGCATAAAAAAGGAACAGACCCCCCGAAGAAGTTCAAAGTCACTCCGTCTGCCCGAAAGCTCATGGCCAAAGGGAATCTTGCTCATTGAGTACAAAAAAAAAGGTGAAACCATCAACGCCACATCCTACGCTTCCACTTTGCATAATTTGCGGGAGGAAATTAAAAAGAAAAGACGGGGTAAACTCGCAGCGGGTGTGTTGCTTCTTCATGACAACGCTCCTGTTCACACGGCGCGAGTTTCCAAGGCTGCTGCGCGAGATTGTGGTTTCGAAGAAATCCAACACCCACCCTATAGTCCAGACCTTGCCCCTAGTGATTATTTCCTGTTTCCGGATTTGAAAAAATGTCTTCGTGGAAAAAGATTTTCGGATGATGAAGAACTCAAGTCGGTATTTTGCAGAGAAAGAGGAAATTTATTATTTTGAGGGTTTAAAAAAGCTTATCTCAAGATGTAACAAATGCATTGATGTTAGGGGAGATCATATGGAAAAATAAAAATAATTTAAATTGAATTCGCATTTTCCTTCATATCAATACCGAGAATATATTGAACGCCCCTCGTATGAGAAAAAAAATCGAAAATTTTTCTAAGTCCCAAAAATGAAAAATCAACTGAAAAATTTAATTCTCATAATAAATAAAGAAAAGTTGAAAGAAAAATGAAAAATCAACTGAAAAATTAAATTTTCATAATAAATAAAGAAAAATTGAAAGAAAAATTTCGATATTTTTTTCAAAGTCAGAAATAGTTAGAAATATAAAAAAATCAATTGGAAAAAATATATATATGATTTTTAAGTGAAATTCATTTGAAATAGAGACTTCTCAATGAAACTGAGGTGTATGTGAAAAATTTTTTTTTTTGAAAATTTCGAAAATTTTTCTAAGTCCCGCTATAATGCCATTTGCTGTTTGTGTGTTTAAAAGGTATATTATGAGAAGTGTGAAAGTGAACAATCCCATAGAAAGTCAGAATATATGAGAAAAAAAATCGAAAATTTTTCTAAGTCCCAAAAATGAAAAATCAACTGAAAAATTTGATTCTCATAATAAATAAAGAAAAGTTGAAAGAAAAATGAAAAATCAACTGAAAAATTAAATTTTCATAATAAATAAAGAAAAATTGAAAGAAAAATTTCGATATTTTTTTCAAAGTCAGAAATAGTTAGAAATATAAAAAAATCAATTGGAAAAAATATATATATGATTTTTAAGTGAAATTCATTTGAAATAGAGACTTCTCAATGAAACTGAGGTGTATGTGAAAAATTTTTTTTACTTGAAAATTTCGAAAATTTTTCTAAGTCCCGCTATAATGCCATTTGCTGTTTGTGTGTTTAAAAGGTATATTATGAGAAGTGTGAAAATGAACAATCCCATAGAAAGTCAGAATATACGAGGGGCGTTCAAGATATTCTCGGTATCGGGGTGAAGCTGTGGTTGCATATATAAATTGACTTATTTATCAAGTAACACTATTATTTTAGTGCATTCATGTAAAATTTCATATAAATGTGATTATTAATTCGCGTTTTATCTCTAGTTAAACAGAATCATAATGGCAACTGAGGCGATGATGGTGAAAATTGAGCATCGCGCTGTAATTAAATTTCTCACTAAGCAAGGAAAAAGTCAAAAAACTATTCATGAAGAGATGGTGGCTGTTTACCAGGGTTCCGCACCTTTATTATCAACTGTGCAAAAGTGGTCAAGTGAGTTCAAGAGAGGCAGAGAGAGCATTGAGGACGACCCCCGCTCCGGCGCCCCGGCTACTGCTTGTACGGGAGAAAGCATCAAAGAAGTCGAAAAACTTGTTCTTAAGGATGCCCGAATAAAGGTGAAAATGATGGCAGAGATCACCAAGCTTTCAATTGGTACCATTCACACCATTCTTCATGACCATCTTAACCTTTCAAAGGTCAGTGCAAGGTGGGTGCCACGAATGCTCACAGCGCCTCAGATAAAAAGTGAGAATCGCATGCTGTAGAGAGCTTTTGGAGATGTGTAGTGAGAACGCGGACGGTGTTATGGATCGAATTGTTACTGGGGACGAAACATGGGTCCACCACTATGACCCTGAAAGCAAACAAGAGTCCATGCAGTGGCATAAAAAAGGAACAGACCCCCCGAAGAAGTTCAAAGTCACTCCGTCTGCCCGAAAGCTCATGGCCAAAGGGAATCTTGCTCATTGAGTACAAAAAAAAAGGTGAAACCATCAACGCCACATCCTACGCTTCCACTTTGCATAATTTGCGGGAGGAAATTAAAAAGAAAAGACGGGGTAAACTCGCAGCGGGTGTGTTGCTTCTTCATGACAACGCTCCTGTTCACACGGCGCGAGTTTCCAAGGCTGCTGCGCGAGATTGTGGTTTCGAAGAAATCCAACACCCACCCTATAGTCCAGACCTTGCCCCTAGTGATTATTTCCTGTTTCCGGATTTGAAAAAATGTCTTCGTGGAAAAAGATTTTCGGATGATGAAGAACTCAAGTCGGTATTTTGCAGAGAAAGAGGAAATTTATTATTTTGAGGGTTTAAAAAAGCTTATCTCAAGATGTAACAAATGCATTGATGTTAGGGGAGATCATATGGAAAAATAAAAATAATTTAAATTGAATTCGCATTTTCCTTCATATCAATACCGAGAATATATTGAACGCCCCTCGTATGAGAAAAAAAATCGAAAATTTTTCTAAGTCCCAAAAATGAAAAATCAACTGAAAAATTTAATTCTCATAATAAATAAAGAAAAGTTGAAAGAAAAATGAAAAATCAACTGAAAAATTAAATTTTCATAATAAATAAAGAAAAATTGAAAGAAAAATTTCGATATTTTTTTCAAAGTCAGAAATAGTTAGAAATATAAAAAAATCAATTGGAAAAAATATATATATGATTTTTAAGTGAAATTCATTTGAAATAGAGACTTCTCAATGAAACTGAGGTGTATGTGAAAAATTTTTTTTTTTGAAAATTTCGAAAATTTTTCTAAGTCCCGCTATAATGCCATTTGCTGTTTGTGTGTTTAAAAGGTATATTATGAGAAGTGTGAAAGTGAACAATCCCATAGAAAGTCAGAATATATGAGAAAAAAAATCGAAAATTTTTCTAAGTCCCAAAAATGAAAAATCAACTGAAAAATTTGATTCTCATAATAAATAAAGAAAAGTTGAAAGAAAAATGAAAAATCAACTGAAAAATTAAATTTTCATAATAAATAAAGAAAAATTGAAAGAAAAATTTCGATATTTTTTTCAAAGTCAGAAATAGTTAGAAATATAAAAAAATCAATTGGAAAAAATATATATATGATTTTTAAGTGAAATTCATTTGAAATAGAGACTTCTCAATGAAACTGAGGTGTATGTGAAAAATTTTTTTTTTTTAAAATTTCGAAAATTTTTCTAAGTCCCGCTATAATGCCATTTGCTGTTTGTGTGTTTAAAAGGTATATTATGAGAAGTGTGAAAATGAACAATCCCATAGAAAGTCAGAATATATGAGAAAAAAAATCAAAAATTTTTCTAAGTCCCAAAAACGAAAAATCAACTGAAAAATTTAATTCTCATAATAAATAAAGAAAAGTTGAAAGAAAAATGAAAAATCAACTGAAAAATTAAATTTTCATAATAAATAAAGAAAAATTGAAAGAAAAATTTCGATATTTTTTTCAAAGTCAGAAATAGTTAGAAATATAAAAAAATCAATTGGAAAAAATATATATATGATTTTTAAGTGAAATTCATTTGAAATAGAGACTTCTCAATGAAACTGAGGTGTATGTGAAAAATTTTTTTTTTTGAAAATTTCGAAAATTTTTCTAAGTCCCGCTATAATGCCATTTGCTGTTTGTGTGTTTAAAAGGTATATTATGAGAAGTGTGAAAGTGAACAATCCCATAGAAAGTCAGAATATATGAGAAAAAAAATCGAAAATTTTTCTAAGTCCCAAAAATGAAAAATCAACTGAAAAATTTAATTCTCATAATAAATAAAGAAAAGTTGAAAGAAAAATGAAAAATCAACTGAAAAATTAAATTTTCATAATAAATAAAGAAAAATTGAAAGAAAAATTTCGATATTTTTTTCAAAGTCAGAAATAGTTAGAAATATAAAAAAATCAATTGGAAAAAATATATATATGATTTTTAAGTCAAATTCATTTGAAATAGAGACTTCTCAATGAAACTGAGGTGTATCTGAAAAATTTTTTTTTTTGAAAATTTCGAAAATTTTTCTAAGTCCCGCTATAATGCCATTTGCTGTTTGTGTGTTTAAAAGGTATATTATGAGAAGTGTGAAAGTGAACAATCCCATAGAAAGTCAGAATATATGAGAAAAAAAATCGAAAATTTTTCTAAGTCCCAAAAATGAAAAATCAACTGAAAAATTTGATTCTCATAATAAATAAAGAAAAGTTGAAAGAAAAATGAAAAATCAACTGAAAAATTAAATTTTCATAATAAATAAAGAAAAATTGAAAGAAAAATTTCGATATTTTTTTCAAAGTCAGAAATAGTTAGAAATATAAAAAAATCAATTGGAAAAAATATATATATGATTTTTAAGTGAAATTCATTTGAAATAGAGACTTCTCAATGAAACTGAGGTGTATGTGAAAAATTTTTTTTTTTGAAAATTTCGAAAATTTTTCTAAGTCCCGCTATAATGCCATTTGCTGTTTGTGTGTTTAAAAGGTATATTATGAGAAGTGTGAAAATGAACAATCCCATAGAAAGTCAGAATATATGAGAAAAAAAATCAAAAATTTTTCTAAGTCCCAAAAACGAAAAATCAACTGAAAAATTTAATTCTCATAATAAATAAAGAAAAGTTGAAAGAAAAATGAAAAATCAACTGAAAAATTAAATTTTCATAATAAATAAAGAAAAATTGAAAGAAAAATTTCGATATTTTTTTCAAAGTCAGAAATAGTTAGAAATATAAAAAAATCAATTGGAAAAAATATATATATGATTTTTAAGTGAAATTCATTTGAAATAGAGACTTCTCAATGAAACTGAGGTGTATGTGAAAAATTTTTTTTTTTGAAAATTTCGAAAATTTTTCTAAGTCCCGCTATAATGCCATTTGCTGTTTGTGTGTTTAAAAGGTATATTATGAGAAGTGTGAAAGTGAACAATCCCATAGAAAGTCAGAATATATGAGAAAAAAAATCGAAAATTTTTCTAAGTCCCAAAAATGAAAAATCAACTGAAAAATTTAATTCTCATAATAAATAAAGAAAAGTTGAAAGAAAAATGAAAAATCAACTGAAAAATTAAATTTTCATAATAAATAAAGAAAAATTGAAAGAAAAATTTCGATATTTTTTTCAAAGTCAGAAATAGTTAGAAATATAAAAAAATCAATTGGAAAAAATATATATATGATTTTTAAGTGAAATTCATTTGAAATAGAGACTTCTCAATGAAACTGAGGTGTATGTGAAAAATTTTTTTTTTTTGAAAATTTCGAAAATTTTTCTAAGTCCCGCTATAATGCCATTTGCTGTTTGTGTGTTTAAAAGGTATATTATGAGAAGTGTGAAAGTGAACAATCCCATAGAAAGTCAGAATATATGAGAAAAAAAATCGAAAATTTTTCTAAGTCCCAAAAATGAAAAATCAACTGAAAAATTTAATTCTCATAATAAATAAAGAAAAGTTGAAAGAAAAATGAAAAATCAACTGAAAAATTAAATTTTCATAATAAATAAAGAAAAATTGAAAGAAAAATTTCGATATTTTTTTCAAAGTCAGAAATAGTTAGAAATATAAAAAAATCAATTGGAAAAAATATATATATGATTTTTAAGTGAAATTCATTTGAAATAGAGACTTCTCAATGAAACTGAGGTGTATGTGAAAAATTTTTTTTTTTGAAAATTTCGAAAATTTTTCTAAGTCCCGCTATAATGCCATTTGCTGTTTGTGTGTTTAAAAGGTATATTATGAGAAGTGTGAAAATGAACAATCCCATAGAAAGTCAGAATATATGAGAAAAAAAATCAAAAATTTTTCTAAGTCCCAAAAACGAAAAATCAACTGAAAAATTTAATTCTCATAATAAATAAAGAAAAGTTGAAAGAAAAATGAAAAATCAACTGAAAAATTAAATTTTCATAATAAATAAAGAAAAATTGAAAGAAAAATTTCGATATTTTTTTCAAAGTCAGAAATAGTTAGAAATATAAAAAAATCAATTGGAAAAAATATATATATGATTTTTAAGTGAAATTCATTTGAAATAGGGGCTTCTCAATGAAACTGAGGTGTATGTGAAAAATTTTTTTTTTTGAAAATTTCGAAAATTTTTCTAAGTCCCGCTATAATGCCATTTGCTGTTTGTGTGTTTAAAAGGTATATTATGAGAAGTGTGAAAGTGAACAATCCCATAGAAAGTCAGAATATATGAGAAAAAAAATCGAAAATTTTTCTAAGTCCCAAAAATGAAAAATCAACTGAAAAATTTAATTCTCATAATAAATAAAGAAAAGTTGAAAGAAAAATGAAAAATCAACTGAAAAATTAAATTTTCATAATAAATAAAGAAAAATTGAAAGAAAAATTTCGATATTTTTTTCAAAGTCAGAAATAGTTAGAAATATAAAAAAATCAATTGGAAAAAATATATATATGATTTTTAAGTGAAATTCATTTGAAATAGAGACTTCTCAATGAAACTGAGGTGTATCTGAAAAATTTTTTTTTTTGAAAATTTCGAAAATTTTTCTAAGTCCCGCTATAATGCCATTTGCTGTTTGTGTGTTTAAAAGGTATATTATGAGAAGTGTGAAAGTGAACAATCCCATAGAAAGTCAGAATATATGAGAAAAAAAATCGAAAATTTTTCTAAGTCCCAAAAATGAAAAATCAACTGAAAAATTTAATTCTCATAATAAATAAAGAAAAGTTGAAAGAAAAATGAAAAATCAACTGAAAAATTAAATTTTCATAATAAATAAAGAAAAATTGAAAGAAAAATTTCGATATTTTTTTCAAAGTCAGAAATAGTTAGAAATATAAAAAAATCAATTGGAAAAAATATATATATGATTTTTAAGTGAAATTCATTTGAAATAGAGACTTCTCAATGAAACTGAGGTGTATGTGAAAAATTTTTTTTCTTGAAAATTTCGAAAATTTTTCTAAGTCCCGCTATAATGCCATTTGCTGTTTGTGTGTTTAAAAGGTATATTATGAGAAGTGTGAAAATGAACAATCCCATAGAAAGTCAGAATATATGAGAAAAAAAATCAAAAATTTTTCTAAGTCCCAAAAACGAAAAATCAACTGAAAAATTTAATTCTCATAATAAATAAAGAAAAGTTGAAAGAAAAATGAAAAATCAACTGAAAAATTAAATTTTCATAATAAATAAAGAAAAATTGAAAGAAAAATTTCGATATTTTTTTCAAAGTCAGAAATAGTTAGAAATATAAAAAAATCAATTGGAAAAAATATATATATGATTTTTAAGTGAAATTCATTTGAAATAGGGGCTTCTCAATGAAACTGAGGTGTATGTGAAAAATTTTTTTTTTTGAAAATTTCGAAAATTTTTCTAAGTCCCGCTATAATGCCATTTGCTGTTTGTGTGTTTAAAAGGTATATTATGAGAAGTGTGAAAGTGAACAATCCCATAGAAAGTCAGAATATATGAGAAAAAAAATCGAAAATTTTTCTAAGTCCCAAAAATGAAAAATCAACTGAAAAATTTAATTCTCATAATAAATAAAGAAAAGTTGAAAGAAAAATGAAAAATCAACTGAAAAATTAAATTTTCATAATAAATAAAGAAAAATTGAAAGAAAAATTTCGATATTTTTTTCAAAGTCAGAAATAGTTAGAAATATAAAAAAAT
The DNA here is from genome assembly GCA_963966105.1 of Volucella zonaria. Taxonomy (NCBI): domain Eukaryota; kingdom Metazoa; phylum Arthropoda; class Insecta; order Diptera; family Syrphidae; genus Volucella; species Volucella zonaria. The sequence goes on along the minus strand of CAWYQB010000254.1, from coordinate 712,829 downwards.
CAATTGGAAAAAATATATATATGATTTTTAAGTGAAATTCATTTGAAATAGAGACTTCTCAATGAAACTGAGGTGTATCTGAAAAATTTTTTTTTTTGAAAATTTCGAAAATTTTTCTAAGTCCCGCTATAATGCCATTTGCTGTTTGTGTGTTTAAAAGGTATATTATGAGAAGTGTGAAAGTGAACAATCCCATAGAAAGTCAGAATATATGAGAAAAAAAATCGAAAATTTTTCTAAGTCCCAAAAATGAAAAATCAACTGAAAAATTTAATTCTCATAATAAATAAAGAAAAGTTGAAAGAAAAATGAAAAATCAACTGAAAAATTAAATTTTCATAATAAATAAAGAAAAATTGAAAGAAAAATTTCGATATTTTTTTCAAAGTCAGAAATAGTTAGAAATATAAAAAAATCAATTGGAAAAAATATATATATGATTTTTAAGTGAAATTCATTTGAAATAGGGGCTTCTCAATGAAACTGAGGTGTATGTGAAAAATTTTTTTTTTTGAAAATTTCGAAAATTTTTCTAAGTCCCGCTATAATGCCATTTGCTGTTTGTGTGTTTAAAAGGTATATTATGAGAAGTGTGAAAGTGAACAATCCCATAGAAAGTCAGAATATATGAGAAAAAAAATCGAAAATTTTTCTAAGTCCCAAAAATGAAAAATCAACTGAAAAATTTAATTCTCATAATAAATAAAGAAAAGTTGAAAGAAAAATGAAAAATCAACTGAAAAATTAAATTTTCATAATAAATAAAGAAAAATTGAAAGAAAAATTTCGATATTTTTTTCAAAGTCAGAAATAGTTAGAAATATAAAAAAATCAATTGGAAAAAATATATATATGATTTTTAAGTGAAATTCATTTGAAATAGAGACTTCTCAATGAAACTGAGGTGTATGTGAAAAATTTTTTTTCTTGAAAATTTCGAAAATTTTTCTAAGTCCCGCTATAATGCCATTTGCTGTTTGTGTGTTTAAAAGGTATATTATGAGAAGTGTGAAAATGAACAATCCCATAGAAAGTCAGAATATATGAGAAAAAAAATCAAAAATTTTTCTAAGTCCCAAAAACGAAAAATCAACTGAAAAATTTAATTCTCATAATAAATAAAGAAAAGTTGAAAGAAAAATGAAAAATCAACTGAAAAATTAAATTTTCATAATAAATAAAGAAAAATTGAAAGAAAAATTTCGATATTTTTTTCAAAGTCAGAAATAGTTAGAAATATAAAAAAATCAATTGGAAAAAATATATATATGATTTTTAAGTGAAATTCATTTGAAATAGGGGCTTCTCAATGAAACTGAGGTGTATGTGAAAAATTTTTTTTTTTGAAAATTTCGAAAATTTTTCTAAGTCCCGCTATAATGCCATTTGCTGTTTGTGTGTTTAAAAGGTATATTATGAGAAGTGTGAAAGTGAACAATCCCATAGAAAGTCAGAATATATGAGAAAAAAAATCGAAAATTTTTCTAAGTCCCAAAAATGAAAAATCAACTGAAAAATTTAATTCTCATAATAAATAAAGAAAAGTTGAAAGAAAAATGAAAAATCAACTGAAAAATTAAATTTTCATAATAAATAAAGAAAAATTGAAAGAAAAATTTCGATATTTTTTTCAAAGTCAGAAATAGTTAGAAATATAAAAAAATCAATTGGAAAAAATATATATATGATTTTTAAGTGAAATTCATTTGAAATAGAGACTTCTCAATGAAACTGAGGTGTATCTGAAAATTTTTTTTTTTGAAAATTTCGAAAATTTTTCTAAGTCCCGCTATAATGCCATTTGCTGTTTGTGTGTTTAAAAGGTATATTATGAGAAGTGTGAAAGTGAACAATCCCATAGAAAGTCAGAATATATGAGAAAAAAAATCGAAAATTTTTCTAAGTCCCAAAAATGAAAAATCAACTGAAAAATTTAATTCTCATAATAAATAAAGAAAAGTTGAAAGAAAAATGAAAAATCAACTGAAAATTAAATTTTCATAATAAATAAAGAAAAATTGAAAGAAAAATTTCGATATTTTTTTCAAAGTCAGAAATAGTTAGAAATATAAAAAAATCAATTGGAAAAAATATATATATGATTTTTAAGTGAAATTCATTTGAAATAGAGACTTCTCAATGAAACTGAGGTGTATCTGAAAAATTTTTTTTTTTGAAAATTTCGAAAATTTTTCTAAGTCCCGCTATAATGCCATTTGCTGTTTGTGTGTTTAAAAGGTATATTATGAGAAGTGTGAAAGTGAACAATCCCATAGAAAGTCAGAATATATGAGAAAAAAAATCGAAAATTTTTCTAAGTCCCAAAAATGAAAAATCAACTGAAAAATTTAATTCTCATAATAAATAAAGAAAAGTTGAAAGAAAAATGAAAAATCAACTGAAAAATTAAATTTTCATAATAAATAAAGAAAAATTGAAAGAAAAATTTCGATATTTTTTTCAAAGTCAGAAATAGTTAGAAATATAAAAAAAATCAATTGGAAAAAATATATATATGATTTTTAAGTGAAATTCATTTGAAATAGAGACTTCTCAATGAAACTGAGGTGTATGTGAAAAATTTTTTTTTTTGAAAATTTCGAAAATTTTTCTAAGTCCCGCTATAATGCCATTTGCTGTTTGTGTGTTTAAAAGGTATATTATGAGAAGTGTGAAAATGAACAATCCATAGAAAGTCAGAATATATGAGAAAAAAAATCAAAAATTTTTCTAAGTCCCAAAAACGAAAAATCAACTGAAAAATTTAATTCTCATAATAAATAAAGAAAAGTTGAAAGAAAAATGAAAAATCAACTGAAAAATTAAATTTTCATAATAAATAAAGAAAAATTGAAAGAAAAATTTCGATATTTTTTTCAAAGTCAGAAATAGTTAGAAATATAAAAAAATCAATTGGAAAAAATATATATATGATTTTTAAGTGAAATTCATTTGAAATAGGGGCTTCTCAATGAAACTGAGGTGTATGTGAAAAATTTTTTTTTTTGAAAATTTCGAAAATTTTTCTAAGTCCCGCTATAATGCCATTTGCTGTTTGTGTGTTTAAAAGGTATATTATGAGAAGTGTGAAAGTGAACAATCCCATAGAAAGTCAGAATATATGAGAAAAAAAAATCGAAAATTTTTCTAAGTCCCAAAAATGAAAAATCAACTGAAAAATTTTATTCTCATAATAAATAAAGAAAAGTTGAAAGAAAAATGAAAAATCAACTGAAAAATTAAATTTTCATAATAAATAAAGAAAAATTGAAAGAAAAATTTCGATATTTTTTTCAAAGTCAGAAATAGTTAGAAATATAAAAAAATCAATTGGAAAAAATATATATATGATTTTTAAGTGAAATTCATTTGAAATAGAGACTTCTCAATGAAACTGAGGTGTATCTGAAAAATTTTTTTTTTTGAAAATTTCGAAAATTTTTCTAAGTCCCGCTATAATGCCATTTGCTGTTTGTGTGTTTAAAAGGTATATTATGAGAAGTGTGAAAGTGAACAATCCCATAGAAAGTCAGAATATATGAGAAAAAAAATCGAAAATTTTTCTAAGTCCCAAAAATGAAAAATCAACTGAAAAATTTTATTCTCATAATAAATAAAGAAAAGTTGAAAGAAAAATGAAAAATCAACTGAAAAATTAAATTTTCATAATAAATAAAGAAAAATTGAAAGAAAAATTTCGATATTTTTTTCAAAGTCAGAAATAGTTAGAAATATAAAAAAAATCAATTGGAAAAAATATATATATGATTTTTAAGTGAAATTCATTTGAAATAGAGACTTCTCAATGAAACTGAGGTGTATCTGAAAAATTTTTTTTTTTGAAATTTCGAAAATTTTCTAAGTCCCGCTATAATGCCATTTGCTGTTTGTGTGTTTAAAAGGTATATTATGAGAAGTGTGAAAGTGAACAATCCCATAGAAAGTCAGAATATATGAGAAAAAAAATCGAAAATTTTTCTAAGTCCCAAAAATGAAAAATCAACTGAAAAATTTAATTCTCATAATAAATAAAGAAAAGTTGAAAGAAAAATGAAAAATCAACTGAAAAATTAAATTTTCATAATAAATAAAGAAAAATTGAAAGAAAAATTTCGATATTTTTTTCAAAGTCAGAAATAGTTAGAAATATAAAAAAATCAATTGGAAAAAATATATATATGATTTTTAAGTGAAATTCATTTGAAATAGAGACTTCTCAATGAAACTGAGGTGTATCTGAAAAATTTTTTTTTTTGAAAATTTCGAAAATTTTTCTAAGTCCCGCTATAATGCCATTTGCTGTTTGTGTGTTTAAAAGGTATATTATGAGAAGTGTGAAAGTGAACAATCCCATAGAAAGTCAGAATATATGAGAAAAAAAATCGAAAATTTTTCTAAGTCCCAAAAATGAAAAATCAACTGAAAAATTTAATTCTCATAATAAATAAAGAAAAGTTGAAAGAAAAATGAAAAATCAACTGAAAAATTAAATTTTCATAATAAATAAAGAAAAATTGAAAGAAAAATTTCGATATTTTTTTCAAAGTCAGAAATAGTTAGAAATATAAAAAAATCAATTGGAAAAAATATATATATGATTTTTAAGTGAAATTCATTTGAAATAGAGACTTCTCAATGAAACTGAGGTGTATGTGAAAAATTTTTTTTTTTGAAAATTTCGAAAATTTTTCTAAGTCCCGCTATAATGCCATTTGCTGTTTGTGTGTTTAAAAGGTATATTATGAGAAGTGTGAAAATGAACAATCCCATAGAAAGTCAGAATATATGAGAAAAAAAATCAAAAATTTTTCTAAGTCCCAAAAACGAAAAATCAACTGAAAAATTTAATTCTCATAATAAATAAAGAAAAGTTGAAAGAAAAATGAAAAATCAACTGAAAAATTAAATTTTCATAATAAATAAAGAAAAATTGAAAGAAAAATTTCGATATTTTTTTCAAAGTCAGAAATAGTTAGAAATATAAAAAAATCAATTGGAAAAAATATATATATGATTTTTAAGTGAAATTCATTTGAAATAGGGGCTTCTCAATGAAACTGAGGTGTATGTGAAAAATTTTTTTTTTTGAAAATTTCGAAAATTTTTCTAAGTCCCGCTATAATGCCATTTGCTGTTTGTGTGTTTAAAAGGTATATTATGAGAAGTGTGAAAGTGAACAATCCCATAGAAAGTCAGAATATATGAGAAAAAAAATCGAAAATTTTTCTAAGTCCCAAAAATGAAAAATCAACTGAAAAATTTTATTCTCATAATAAATAAAGAAAAGTTGAAAGAAAAATGAAAAATCAACTGAAAAATTAAATTTTCATAATAAATAAAGAAAAATTGAAAGAAAAATTTCGATATTTTTTTCAAAGTCAGAAATAGTTAGAAATATAAAAAAATCAATTGGAAAAAATATATATATGATTTTTAAGTGAAATTCATTTGAAATAGAGACTTCTCAATGAAACTGAGGTGTATCTGAAAATTTTTTTTTTTGAAAATTTCGAAAATTTTTCTAAGTCCCGCTATAATGCCATTTGCTGTTTGTGTGTTTAAAAGGTATATTATGAGAAGTGTGAAAGTGAACAATCCCATAGAAAGTCAGAATATATGAGAAAAAAAATCGAAAATTTTTCTAAGTCCCAAAAATGAAAAATCAACTGAAAAATTTAATTCTCATAATAAATAAAGAAAAGTTGAAAGAAAAATGAAAAATCAACTGAAAAATTAAATTTTCATAATAAATAAAGAAAAATTGAAAGAAAAATTTCGATATTTTTTTCAAAGTCAGAAATAGTTAGAAATATAAAAAAATCAATTGGAAAAAATATATATATGATTTTTAAGTGAAATTCATTTGAAATAGGGGCTTCTCAATGAAACTGAGGTGTATGTGAAAAATTTTTTTTTTTGAAAATTTCGAAAATTTTTCTAAGTCCCGCTATAATGCCATTTGCTGTTTGTGTGTTTAAAAGGTATATTATGAGAAGTGTGAAAGTGAACAATCCCATAGAAAGTCAGAATATATGAGAAAAAAAATCGAAAATTTTTCTAAGTCCCAAAAATGAAAAATCAACTGAAAAATTTAATTCTCATAATAAATAAAGAAAAGTTGAAAGAAAAATGAAAAATCAACTGAAAAATTAAATTTTCATAATAAATAAAGAAAAATTGAAAGAAAAATTTCGATATTTTTTTCAAAGTCAGAAATAGTTAGAAATATAAAAAAATCAATTGGAAAAAATATATATATGATTTTTAAGTGAAATTCATTTGAAATAGAGACTTCTCAATGAAACTGAGGTGTATGTGAAAAATTTTTTTTCTTGAAAATTTCGAAAATTTTTCTAAGTCCCGCTATAATGCCATTTGCTGTTTGTGTGTTTAAAAGGTATATTATGAGAAGTGTGAAAATGAACAATCCCATAGAAAGTCAGAATATATGAGAAAAAAAATCAAAAATTTTTCTAAGTCCCAAAAACGAAAAATCAACTGAAAAATTTAATTCTCATAATAAATAAAGAAAAGTTGAAAGAAAAATGAAAAATCAACTGAAAAATTAAATTTTCATAATAAATAAAGAAAAATTGAAAGAAAAATTTCGATATTTTTTTCAAAGTCAGAAATAGTTAGAAATATAAAAAAATCAATTGGAAAAAATATATATATGATTTTTAAGTGAAATTCATTTGAAATAGGGGCTTCTCAATGAAACTGAGGTGTATGTGAAAAATTTTTTTTTTGAAAATTTCGAAAATTTTTCTAAGTCCCGCTATAATGCCATTTGCTGTTTGTGTGTTTAAAAGGTATATTATGAGAAGTGTGAAAGTGAACAATCCCATAGAAAGTCAGAATATATGAGAAAAAAAATCGAAAATTTTTCTAAGTCCCAAAAATGAAAATCAACTGAAAAATTTAATTCTCATAATAAATAAAGAAAAGTTGAAAGAAAAATGAAAAATCAACTGAAAAATTAAATTTTCATAATAAATAAAGAAAAATTGAAAGAAAAATTTCGATATTTTTTTCAAAGTCAGAAATAGTTAGAAATATAAAAAAATCAATTGGAAAAAATATATATATGATTTTTAAGTGAAATTCATTTGAAATAGAGACTTCTCAATGAAACTGAGGTGTATCTGAAAAATTTTTTTTTTTGAAAATTTCGAAAATTTTTCTAAGTCCCGCTATAATGCCATTTGCTGTTTGTGTGTTTAAAAGGTATATTATGAGAAGTGTGAAAGTGAACAATCCCATAGAAAGTCAGAATATATGAGAAAAAAAATCGAAAATTTTTCTAAGTCCCAAAAATGAAAAATCAACTGAAAAATTTAATTCTCATAATAAATAAAGAAAAGTTGAAAGAAAAATGAAAAATCAACTGAAAAATTAAATTTTCATAATAAATAAAGAAAAATTGAAAGAAAAATTTTCGATATTTTTTTCAAAGTCAGAAATAGTTAGAAATATAAAAAAATCAATTGGAAAAAATATATATATGATTTTTAAGTGAAATTCATTTGAAATAGAGACTTCTCAATGAAACTGAGGTGTATCTGAAAAATTTTTTTTTTTGAAAATTTCGAAAATTTTTCTAAGTCCCGCTATAATGCCATTTGCTGTTTGTGTGTTTAAAAGGTATATTATGAGAAGTGTGAAAGTGAACAATCCCATAGAAAGTCAGAATATATGAGAAAAAAAATCGAAAATTTTTCTAAGTCCCAAAAATGAAAAATCAACTGAAAAATTTAATTCTCATAATAAATAAAGAAAAGTTGAAAGAAAAATGAAAAATCAACTGAAAAATTAAATTTTCATAATAAATAAAGAAAAATTGAAAGAAAAATTTCGATATTTTTTTCAAAGTCAGAAATAGTTAGAAATATAAAAAAATCAATTGGAAAAAATATATATATGATTTTTAAGTGAAATTCATTTGAAATAGAGACTTCTCAATGAAACTGAGGTGTATGTGAAAAATTTTTTTTTTTGAAAATTTCGAAAATTTTTCTAAGTCCCGCTATAATGCCATTTGCTGTTTGTGTGTTTAAAAGGTATATTATGAGAAGTGTGAAAATGAACAATCCCATAGAAAGTCAGAATATATGAGAAAAAAAATCAAAAATTTTTCTAAGTCCCAAAAACGAAAAATCAACTGAAAAATTTAATTCTCATAATAAATAAAGAAAAGTTGAAAGAAAAATGAAAAATCAACTGAAAAATTAAATTTTCATAATAAATAAAGAAAAATTGAAAGAAAAATTTCGATATTTTTTTTCAAAGTCAGAAATAGTTAGAAATATAAAAAAATCAATTGGAAAAAATATATATATGATTTTTAAGTGAAATTCATTTGAAATAGGGGCTTCTCAATGAAACTGAGGTGTATGTGAAAAATTTTTTTTTTTGAAAATTTCGAAAATTTTTCTAAGTCCCGCTATAATGCCATTTGCTGTTTGTGTGTTTAAAAGGTATATTATGAGAAGTGTGAAAGTGAACAATCCCATAGAAAGTCAGAATATATGAGAAAAAAAATCGAAAATTTTTCTAAGTCCCAAAAATGAAAAATCAACTGAAAAATTTTATTCTCATAATAAATAAAGAAAAGTTGAAAGAAAAATGAAAAATCAACTGAAAAATTAAATTTTCATAATAAATAAAGAAAAATTGAAAGAAAAATTTCGATATTTTTTTCAAAGTCAGAAATAGTTAGAAATATAAAAAAATCAATTGGAAAAAATATATATATGATTTTTAAGTGAAATTCATTTGAAATAGAGACTTCTCAATGAAACTGAGGTGTATCTGAAAAATTTTTTTTTTTGAAAATTTCGAAAATTTTTCTAAGTCCCGCTATAATGCCATTTGCTGTTTGTGTGTTTAAAAGGTATATTATGAGAAGTGTGAAAGTGAACAATCCCATAGAAAGTCAGAATATATGAGAAAAAAAATCGAAAATTTTTCTAAGTCCCAAAAATGAAAAATCAACTGAAAAATTTAATTCTCATAATAAATAAAGAAAAGTTGAAAGAAAAATGAAAAATCAACTGAAAAATTAAATTTTCATAATAAATAAAGAAAAATTGAAAGAAAAATTTCGATATTTTTTTCAAAGTCAGAAATAGTTAGAAATATAAAAAAATCAATTGGAAAAAATATATATATGATTTTTAAGTGAAATTCATTTGAAATAGAGACTTCTCAATGAAACTGAGGTGTATCTGAAAAATTTTTTTTTTTGAAAATTTCGAAAATTTTTCTAAGTCCCGCTATAATGCCATTTGCTGTTTGTGTGTTTAAAAGGTATATTATGAGAAGTGTGAAAGTGAACAATCCCATAGAAAGTCAGAATATATGAGAAAAAAAATCGAAAATTTTTCTAAGTCCCAAAAATGAAAAATCAACTGAAAAATTTAATTCTCATAATAAATAAAGAAAAGTTGAAAGAAAAATGAAAAATCAACTGAAAAATTAAATTTTCATAATAAATAAAGAAAAATTGAAAGAAAAATTTCGATATTTTTTTCAAAGTCAGAAATAGTTAGAAATATAAAAAAATCAATTGGAAAAAATATATATATGATTTTTAAGTGAAATTCATTTGAAATAGGGGCTTCTCAATGAAACTGAGGTGTATGTGAAAAATTTTTTTTTTGAAAATTTCGAAAATTTTTCTAAGTCCCGCTATAATGCCATTTGCTGTTTGTGTGTTTAAAAGGTATATTATGAGAAGTGTGAAAGTGAACAATCCCATAGAAAGTCAGAATATATGAGAAAAAAAATCGAAAATTTTTCTAAGTCCCAAAAATGAAAAATCAACTGAAAAATTTTATTCTCATAATAAATAAAGAAAAGTTGAAAGAAAAATGAAAAATCAACTGAAAAATTAAATTTTCATAATAAATAAAGAAAAATTGAAAGAAAAATTTCGATATTTTTTTCAAAGTCAGAAATAGTTAGAAATATAAAAAAATCAATTGGAAAAAATATATATATGATTTTTAAGTGAAATTCATTTGAAATAGAGACTTCTCAATGAAACTGAGGTGTATCTGAAAAATTTTTTTTTTTGAAAATTTCGAAAATTTTTCTAAGTCCCGCTATAATGCCATTTGCTGTTTGTGTGTTTAAAAGGTATATTATGAGAAGTGTGAAAGTGAACAATCCCATAGAAAGTCAGAATATATGAGAAAAAAAATCGAAAATTTTTCTAAGTCCCAAAAATGAAAAATCAACTGAAAAATTTAATTCTCATAATAAATAAAGAAAAGTTGAAAGAAAAATGAAAAATCAACTGAAAAATTAAATTTTCATAATAAATAAAGAAAAATTGAAAGAAAAATTTCGATATTTTTTTCAAAGTCAGAAATAGTTAGAAATATAAAAAAATCAATTGGAAAAAATATATATATGATTTTTAAGTGAAATTCATTTGAAATAGAGACTTCTCAATGAAACTGAGGTGTATCTGAAAAATTTTTTTTTTTGAAAATTTCGAAAATTTTTCTAAGTCCCGCTATAATGCCATTTGCTGTTTGTGTGTTTAAAAGGTATATTATGAGAAGTGTGAAAGTGAACAATCCCATAGAAAGTCAGAATATATGAGAAAAAAAATCGAAAATTTTTCTAAGTCCCAAAAATGAAAAATCAACTGAAAAATTTAATTCTCATAATAAATAAAGAAAAGTTGAAAGAAAAATGAAAAATCAACTGAAAAATTAAATTTTCATAATAAATAAAGAAAAATTGAAAGAAAAATTTCGATATTTTTTTCAAAGTCAGAAATAGTTAGAAATATAAAAAAATCAATTGGAAAAAATATATATATGATTTTTAAGTGAAATTCATTTGAAATAGAGACTTCTCAATGAAACTGAGGTGTATGTGAAAAATTTTTTTTTTTGAAAATTTCGAAAATTTTTCTAAGTCCCGCTATAATGCCATTTGCTGTTTGTGTGTTTAAAAGGTATATTATGAGAAGTGTGAAAATGAACAATCCCATAGAAAGTCAGAATATATGAGAAAAAAAATCAAAAATTTTTCTAAGTCCCAAAAACGAAAAATCAACTGAAAAATTTAATTCTCATAATAAATAAAGAAAAGTTGAAAGAAAAATGAAAAATCAACTGAAAAATTAAATTTTCATAATAAATAAAGAAAAATTGAAAGAAAAATTTCGATATTTTTTTCAAAGTCAGAAATAGTTAGAAATATAAAAAAATCAATTGGAAAAAATATATATATGATTTTTAAGTGAAATTCATTTGAAATAGGGGCTTCTCAATGAAACTGAGGTGTATGTGAAAAATTTTTTTTTTTGAAAATTTCGAAAATTTTTCTAAGTCCCGCTATAATGCCATTTGCTGTTTGTGTGTTTAAAAGGTATATTATGAGAAGTGTGAAAGTGAACAATCCCATAGAAAGTCAGAATATATGAGAAAAAAAATCGAAAATTTTTCTAAGTCCCAAAAATGAAAAATCAACTGAAAAATTTTATTCTCATAATAAATAAAGAAAAGTTGAAAGAAAAATGAAAAATCAACTGAAAAATTAAATTTTCATAATAAATAAAGAAAAATTGAAAGAAAAATTTCGATATTTTTTTCAAAGTCAGAAATAGTTAGAAATATAAAAAAATCAATTGGAAAAAATATATATATGATTTTTAAGTGAAATTCATTTGAAATAGAGACTTCTCAATGAAACTGAGGTGTATCTGAAAAATTTTTTTTTTTGAAAATTTCGAAAATTTTTCTAAGTCCCGCTATAATGCCATTTGCTGTTTGTGTGTTTAAAAGGTATATTATGAGAAGTGTGAAAGTGAACAATCCCATAGAAAGTCAGAATATATGAGAAAAAAAATCGAAAATTTTTCTAAGTCCCAAAAATGAAAAATCAACTGAAAAATTTAATTCTCATAATAAATAAAGAAAAGTTGAAAGAAAAATGAAAAATCAACTGAAAAATTAAATTTTCATAATAAATAAAGAAAAATTGAAAGAAAAATTTCGATATTTTTTTCAAAGTCAGAAATAGTTAGAAATATAAAAAAATCAATTGGAAAAAATATATATATGATTTTTAAGTGAAATTCATTTGAAATAGAGACTTCTCAATGAAACTGAGGTGTATGTGAAAAATTTTTTTTTTTGAAAATTTCGAAAATTTTTCTAAGTCCCGCTATAATGCCATTTGCTGTTTGTGTGTTTAAAAGGTATATTATGAGAAGTGTGAAAATGAACAATCCCATAGAAAGTCAGAATATATGAGAAAAAAAATCAAAAATTTTTCTAAGTCCCAAAAACGAAAAATCAACTGAAAAATTTAATTCTCATAATAAATAAAGAAAAGTTGAAAGAAAAATGAAAAATCAACTGAAAAATTAAATTTTCATAATAAATAAAGAAAAATTGAAAGAAAAATTTCGATATTTTTTTCAAAGTCAGAAATAGTTAGAAATATAAAAAAATCAATTGGAAAAAATATATATATGATTTTTAAGTGAAATTCATTTGAAATAGGGGCTTCTCAATGAAACTGAGGTGTATGTGAAAAATTTTTTTTTTTGAAAATTTCGAAAATTTTTCTAAGTCCCGCTATAATGCCATTTGCTGTTTGTGTGTTTAAAAGGTATATTATGAGAAGTGTGAAAGTGAACAATCCCATAGAAAGTCAGAATATATGAGAAAAAAAATCGAAAATTTTTCTAAGTCCCAAAAATGAAAAATCAACTGAAAAATTTTATTCTCATAATAAATAAAGAAAAGTTGAAAGAAAAATGAAAAATCAACTGAAAAATTAAATTTTCATAATAAATAAAGAAAAATTGAAAGAAAAATTTCGATATTTTTTTCAAAGTCAGAAATAGTTAGAAATATAAAAAAATCAATTGGAAAAAATATATATATGATTTTTAAGTGAAATTCATTTGAAATAGAGACTTCTCAATGAAACTGAGGTGTATCTGAAAAATTTTTTTTTTTGAAAATTTCGAAAATTTTTCTAAGTCCCGCTATAATGCCATTTGCTGTTTGTGTGTTTAAAAGGTATATTATGAGAAGTGTGAAAGTGAACAATCCCATAGAAAGTCAGAATATATGAGAAAAAAAATCGAAAATTTTTCTAAGTCCCAAAAATGAAAAATCAACTGAAAAATTTAATTCTCATAATAAATAAAGAAAAGTTGAAAGAAAAATGAAAAATCAACTGAAAAATTAAATTTTCATAATAAATAAAGAAAAATTGAAAGAAAAATTTCGATATTTTTTTCAAAGTCAGAAATAGTTAGAAATATAAAAAAATCAATTGGAAAAAATATATATATGATTTTTAAGTGAAATTCATTTGAAATAGAGGCTTCTCAATGAAACTGAGGTGTATGTGAAAAATTTTTTTTTTTGAAAATTTCGAAAATTTTTCTAAGTCCCGCTATAATGCCATTTGCTGTTTGTGTGTTTAAAAGGTATATTATGAGAAGTGTGAAAGTGAACAATCCCATAGAAAGTCAGAATATATGAGAAAAAAAATCGAAAATTTTTCTAAGTCCCAAAAATGAAAAATCAACTGAAAAATTTAATTCTCATAATAAATAAAGAAAAGTTGAAAGAAAAATGAAAAATCAACTGAAAAATTAAATTTTCATAATAAATAAAGAAAAATTGAAAGAAAAATTTCGATATTTTTTTCAAAGTCAGAAATAGTTAGAAATATAAAAAAATCAATTGGAAAAAATATATATATGATTTTTAAGTGAAATTCATTTGAAATAGAGACTTCTCAATGAAACTGAGGTGTATGTGAAAAATTTTTTTTTTTGAAAATTTCGAAAATTTTTCTAAGTCCCGCTATAATGCCATTTGCTGTTTGTGTGTTTAAAAGGTATATTATGAGAAGTGTGAAAGTGAACAATCCCATAGAAAGTCAGAATATATGAGAAAAAAAATCGAAAATTTTTCTAAGTCCCAAAAATGAAAAATCAACTGAAAAATTTAATTCTCATAATAAATAAAGAAAAGTTGAAAGAAAAATGAAAAATCAACTGAAAAATTAAATTTTCATAATAAATAAAGAAAAATTGAAAGAAAAATTTCGATATTTTTTTCAAAGTCAGAAATAGTTAGAAATATAAAAAAATCAATTGGAAAAAATATATATATGATTTTTAAGTGAAATTCATTTGAAATAGAGACTTCTCAATGAAACTGAGGTGTATGTGAAAAATTTTTTTTTTTGAAAATTTCGAAAATTTTTCTAAGTCCCGCTATAATGCCATTTGCTGTTTGTGTGTTTAAAAGGTATATTATGAGAAGTGTGAAAGTGAACAATCCCATAGAAAGTCAGAATATATGAGAAAAAAAATCGAAAATTTTTCTAAGTCCCAAAAATGAAAAATCAACTGAAAAATTTAATTCTCATAATAAATAAAGAAAAGTTGAAAGAAAAATGAAAAATCAACTGAAAAATTAAATTTTCATAATAAATAAAGAAAAATTGAAAGAAAAATTTCGATATTTTTTTCAAAGTCAGAAATAGTTAGAAATATAAAAAAATCAATTGGAAAAAATATATATATGATTTTTAAGTGAAATTCATTTGAAATAGAGACTTCTCAATGAAACTGAGGTGTATGTGAAAAATTTTTTTTTTTGAAAATTTCGAAAATTTTTCTAAGTCCCGCTATAATGCCATTTGCTGTTTGTGTGTTTAAAAGGTATATTATGAGAAGTGTGAAAGTGAACAATCCCATAGAAAGTCAGAATATATGAGAAAAAAAATCGAAAATTTTTCTAAGTCCCAAAAATGAAAAATCAACTGAAAAATTTAATTCTCATAATAAATAAAGAAAAGTTGAAAGAAAAATGAAAAATCAACTGAAAAATTAAATTTTCATAATAAATAAAGAAAAATTGAAAGAAAAATTTCGATATTTTTTTCAAAGTCAGAAATAGTTAGAAATATAAAAAAATCAATTGGAAAAAATATATATATGATTTTTAAGTGAAATTCATTTGAAATAGAGACTTCTCAATGAAACTGAGGTGTATGTGAAAAATTTTTTTTTTTGAAAATTTCGAAAATTTTTCTAAGTCCCGCTATAATGCCATTTGCTGTTTGTGTGTTTAAAAGGTATATTATGAGAAGTGTGAAAATGAACAATCCCATAGAAAGTCAGAATATATGAGAAAAAAAATCAAAAATTTTTCTAAGTCCCAAAAACGAAAAATCAACTGAAAAATTTAATTCTCATAATAAATAAAGAAAAGTTGAAAGAAAAATGAAAAATCAACTGAAAAATTAAATTTTCATAATAAATAAAGAAAAATTGAAAGAAAAATTTCGATATTTTTTTCAAAGTCAGAAATAGTTAGAAATATAAAAAAATCAATTGGAAAAAATATATATATGATTTTTAAGTGAAATTCATTTGAAATAGAGACTTCTCAATGAAACTGAGGTGTATGTGAAAAATTTTTTTTTTTGAAAATTTCGAAAATTTTTCTAAGTCCCGCTATAATGCCATTTGCTGTTTGTGTGTTTAAAAGGTATATTATGAGAAGTGTGAAAGTGAACAATCCCATAGAAAGTCAGAATATATGAGAAAAAAAATCGAAAATTTTTCTAAGTCCCAAAAATGAAAAATCAACTGAAAAATTTAATTCTCATAATAAATAAAGAAAAGTTGAAAGAAAAATGAAAAATCAACTGAAAAATTAAATTTTCATAATAAATAAAGAAAAATTGAAAGAAAAATTTCGATATTTTTTTCAAAGTCAGAAATAGTTAGAAATATAAAAAAATCAATTGGAAAAAATATATATATGATTTTTAAGTGAAATTCATTTGAAATAGAGACTTCTCAATGAAACTGAGGTGTATGTGAAAAATTTTTTTTTTTGAAAATTTCGAAAATTTTTCTAAGTCCCGCTATAATGCCATTTGCTGTTTGTGTGTTTAAAAGGTATATTATGAGAAGTGTGAAAGTGAACAATCCCATAGAAAGTCAGAATATATGAGAAAAAAAATCGAAAATTTTTCTAAGTCCCAAAAACGAAAAATCAACTGAAAAATTTAATTCTCATAATAAATAAAGAAAAGTTGAAAGAAAAATGAAAAATCAACTGAAAAATTAAATTTTCATAATAAATAAAGAAAAATTGAAAGAAAAATTTCGATATTTTTTTCAAAGTCAGAAATAGTTAGAAATATAAAAAAATCAATTGGAAAAAATATATATATGATTTTTAAGTGAAATTCATTTGAAATAGAGACTTCTCAATGAAACTGAGGTGTATGTCCCGCTATAATGCCATTTGCTGTTTGTGTGTTTAAAAGGTATATTATGAGAAGTGTGAAAATGAACAATCCCATAGAAAGTCAGAATATACGAGGGGCGTTCAGGATATTCTCGGTATCGGGGTGAAGCTGTGGTTGCATATATAAATTGACTTATTTATCAAGTAACACTATTATTTTAGTGCATTCATGTAAAATTTCATATAAATGTGATTATTAATTCGCGTTTTATCTCTAGTTAAATAGAATCATAATGGCAACTGAGGCGATGATGGTGAAAATTGAGCATCGCGCTGTAATTAAATTTCTCACTAAGCAAGGAAAAAGTAAAAAAACTATTCATGAAGAGATGGTGGCTGTTTACCAAGGTTCCGCACCTTCATTATCAACTGTGCAAAAGTGGTCAAGTGAGTTCAAGAGAGGCAGAGAGAGCATTGAGGACGACCCTCGCTCCGGCGCCCCGGCTACTGCTTGTACGGGAGAAAGCATCAAAGAAGTCGAAAAACTTGTTCTTGAGGATGCCCGAATAAAGGTGAAAATGATGGCAGAGATCACCAAGCTTTCAATTGGTACCATTCACACCATTCTTCATGACCATCTTAACCTTTCAAAGGTCAGTGCAAGGTGGGTGCCACGAATGCTCACAGCGCCTCAGATAAAAAGTGAGAATCGCATGCTGTAGAGAGCTTTTGGAGATGTGTAGTGAGAACGCGGACGGTGTTATGGATCGAATTGTTACTGGGGACGAAACATGGGTCCACCACTATGACCCTGAAAGCAAACAAGAGTCCATGCAGTGGCATAAAAAAGGAACAGACCCCCCGAAGAAGTTCAAAGTCACTCCGTCTGCCCGAAAGCTCATGGCCACAGTTTTTTGGGACTCAAAGGGAATCTTGCTCATTGAGTACAAAAAAAAAGGTGAAACCATCAACGCCACATCCTACGCTTCCACTTTGCATAATTTGCGGGAGGAAATTAAAAAGAAAAGACGGGGTAAACTCGCAGCGGGTGTGTTGCTTCTTCATGACAACGCTCCTGTTCACACGGCGCGAGTTTCCAAGGCTGCTGCGCGAGATTGTGGTTTCGAAGAAATCCAACACCCACCCTATAGTCCAGACCTTGCCCCTAGTGATTATTTCCTGTTTCCGGATTTGAAAAAATGTCTTCGTGGAAAAAGATTTTCGGATGATGAAGAACTCAAGTCGGTATTTTGCAGAGAAAGAGGAAATTTATTATTTTGAGGGTTTAAAAAAGCTTATCTCAAGATGTAACAAATGCATTGATGTTAGGGGAGATCATATTGAAAAATAAAAATAATTTAAATTGAATTCGCATTTTCCTTCATATCAATACCGAGAATATATTGAACGCCCCTCGTATGAGAAAAAAAATCGAAAATTTTTCTAAGTCCCAAAAATGAAAAATCAACTGAAAAATTTAATTCTCATAATAAATAAAGAAAAGTTGAAAGAAAAATGAAAAATCAACTGAAAAATTAAATTTTCATAATAAATAAAGAAAAATTGAAAGAAAAATTTCGATATTTTTTTCAAAGTCAGAAATAGTTAGAAATATAAAAAAATCAATTGGAAAAAATATATATATGATTTTTAAGTGAAATTCATTTGAAATAGAGACTTCTCAATGAAACTGAGGTGTATGTCCCGCTATAATGCCATTTGCTGTTTGTGTGTTTAAAAGGTATATTATGAGAAGTGTGAAAATGAACAATCCCATAGAAAGTCAGAATATACGAGGGGCGTTCAAGATATTCTGGGTATCGGGGTGAAGCTGTGGTTGCATATATAAATTGACTTATTTATCAAGTAACACTATTATTTTAGTGCATTTATGTAAAATTTCATATAAATGTGATTATTAATTCGCGTTTTATCTCTAGTTAAACAGAATCATAATGGCAACTGAGGCGATGATGGTGAAAATTGAGCATCGCGCTGTAATTAAATTTCTCACTAAGCAAGGAAAAAGTCAAAAAACTATTCATGAAGAGATGGTGGCTGTTTACCAGGGTTCCGCACCTTCATTATCAACTGTGCAAAAGTGGTCAAGTGAGTTCAAGAGAGGCAGAGAGAGCATTGAGGACGACCCCCGCTCCGGCGCCCCGGCTACTGCTTGTACGGGAGAAAGCATCAAAGAAGTCGAAAAACTTGTTCTTGAGGATGCCCGAATAAAGGTGAAAATGATGGCAGAGATCACCAAGCTTTCAATTGGTACCATTCACACCATTCTTCATGACCATCTTAACCTTTCAAAGGTCAGTGCAAGGTGGGTGCCACGAATGCTCACAGCGCCTCAGATAAAAAGTGAGAATCGCATGCTGTAGAGAGCTTTTGGAGATGTGTAGTGAGAACGCGGACGGTGTTATGGATCGAATTGTTACTGGGGACGAAACATGGGTCCACCACTATGACCCTGAAAGCAAACAAGAGTCCATGCAGTGGCATAAAAAAGGAACAGACCCCCCGAAGAAGTTCAAAGTCACTCCGTCTGCCCGAAAGCTCATGGCCACAGTTTTTTGGGACTCAAAGGGAATCTTGCTCATTGAGTACAAAAAAAAGGTGAAACCATCAACGCCACATCCTACGCTTCCACTTTGCATAATTTGCGGGAGGAAATTAAAAAGAAAAGACGGGGTAAACTCGCAGCGGGTGTGTTGCTTCTTCATGACAACGCTCCTGTTCACACGGCGCGAGTTTCCAAGGCTGCTGCGCGAGATTGTGGTTTCGAAGAAATCCAACACCCACCCTATAGTCCAGACCTTGCCCCTAGTGATTATTTCCTGTTTCCGGATTTGAAAAAATGTCTTCGTGGAAAAAGATTTTCGGATGATGAAGAACTCAAGTCGGTATTTTGCAGAGAAAGAGGAAATTTATTATTTTGAGGGTTTAAAAAAGCTTATCTCAAGATGTAACAAATGCATTGATGTTAGGGGAGATCATATTGAAAAATAAAAATAATTTAAATTGAATTCGCATTTTCCTTCATATCAATACCGAGAATATATTGAACGCCCCTCGTATGAGAAAAAAAATCGAAAATTTTTCTAAGTCCCAAAAATGAAAAATCAACTGAAAAATTTAATTCTCATAATAAATAAAGAAAAGTTGAAAGAAAAATGAAAAATCAACTGAAAAATTAAATTTTCATAATAAATAAAGAAAAATTGAAAGAAAAATTTCGATATTTTTTTCAAAGTCAGAAATAGTTAGAAATATAAAAAAATCAATTGGAAAAAATATATATATGATTTTTAAGTGAAATTCATTTGAAATAGAGACTTCTCAATGAAACTGAGGTGTATGTGAAAAATTTTTTTTTTTGAAAATTTCGAAAATTTTTCTAAGTCCCGCTATAATGCCATTTGCTGTTTGTGTGTTTAAAAGGTATATTATGAGAAGTGTGAAAGTGAACAATCCCATAGAAAGTCAGAATATATGAGAAAAAAAATCGAAAATTTTTCTAAGTCCCAAAAACGAAAAATCAACTGAAAAATTTAATTCTCATAATAAATAAAGAAAAGTTGAAAGAAAAATGAAAAATCAACTGAAAAATTAAATTTTCATAATAAATAAAGAAAAATTGAAAGAAAAATTTCGATATTTTTTTCAAAGTCAGAAATAGTTAGAAATATAAAAAAATCAATTGGAAAAAATATATATATGATTTTTAAGTGAAATTCATTTGAAATAGAGACTTCTCAATGAAACTGAGGTGTATGTCCCGCTATAATGCCATTTGCTGTTTGTGTGTTTAAAAGGTATATTATGAGAAGTGTGAAAATGAACAATCCCATAGAAAGTCAGAATATACGAGGGGCGTTCAGGATATTCTCGGTATCGGGGTGAAGCTGTGGTTGCATATATAAATTGACTTATTTATCAAGTAACACTATTATTTTAGTGCATTCATGTAAAATTTCATATAAATGTGATTATTAATTCGCGTTTTATCTCTAGTTAAATAGAATCATAATGGCAACTGAGGCGATGATGGTGAAAATTGAGCATCGCGCTGTAATTAAATTTCTCACTAAGCAAGGAAAAAGTAAAAAAACTATTCATGAAGAGATGGTGGCTGTTTACCAAGGTTCCGCACCTTCATTATCAACTGTGCAAAAGTGGTCAAGTGAGTTCAAGAGAGGCAGAGAGAGCATTGAGGACGACCCTCGCTCCGGCGCCCCGGCTACTGCTTGTACGGGAGAAAGCATCAAAGAAGTCGAAAAACTTGTTCTTGAGGATGCCCGAATAAAGGTGAAAATGATGGCAGAGATCACCAAGCTTTCAATTGGTACCATTCACACCATTCTTCATGACCATCTTAACCTTTCAAAGGTCAGTGCAAGGTGGGTGCCACGAATGCTCACAGCGCCTCAGATAAAAAGTGAGAATCGCATGCTGTAGAGAGCTTTTGGAGATGTGTAGTGAGAACGCGGACGGTGTTATGGATCGAATTGTTACTGGGGACGAAACATGGGTCCACCACTATGACCCTGAAAGCAAACAAGAGTCCATGCAGTGGCATAAAAAAGGAACAGACCCCCCGAAGAAGTTCAAAGTCACTCCGTCTGCCCGAAAGCTCATGGCCACAGTTTTTTGGGACTCAAAGGGAATCTTGCTCATTGAGTACAAAAAAAAAGGTGAAACCATCAACGCCACATCCTACGCTTCCACTTTGCATAATTTGCGGGAGGAAATTAAAAAGAAAAGACGGGGTAAACTCGCAGCGGGTGTGTTGCTTCTTCATGACAACGCTCCTGTTCACACGGCGCGAGTTTCCAAGGCTGCTGCGCGAGATTGTGGTTTCGAAGAAATCCAACACCCACCCTATAGTCCAGACCTTGCCCCTAGTGATTATTTCCTGTTTCCGGATTTGAAAAAATGTCTTCGTGGAAAAAGATTTTCGGATGATGAAGAACTCAAGTCGGTATTTTGCAGAGAAAGAGGAAATTTATTATTTTGAGGGTTTAAAAAAGCTTATCTCAAGATGTAACAAATGCATTGATGTTAGGGGAGATCATATTGAAAAATAAAAATAATTTAAATTGAATTCGCATTTTCCTTCATATCAATACCGAGAATATATTGAACGCCCCTCGTATGAGAAAAAAAATCGAAAATTTTTCTAAGTCCCAAAAATGAAAAATCAACTGAAAAATTTAATTCTCATAATAAATAAAGAAAAGTTGAAAGAAAAATGAAAAATCAACTGAAAAATTAAATTTTCATAATAAATAAAGAAAAATTGAAAGAAAAATTTCGATATTTTTTTCAAAGTCAGAAATAGTTAGAAATATAAAAAAATCAATTGGAAAAAATATATATATGATTTTTAAGTGAAATTCATTTGAAATAGAGACTTCTCAATGAAACTGAGGAGTATGTCCCGCTATAATGCCATTTGCTGTTTGTGTGTTTAAAAGGTATATTATGAGAAGTGTGAAAATGAACAATCCCATAGAAAGTCAGAATATATGAGAAAAAAAATCAAAAATTTTTCTAAGTCCCAAAAACGAAAAATCAACTGAAAAATTTAATTCTCATAATAAATAAAGAAAAGTTGAAAGAAAAATGAAAAATCAACTGAAAAATTAAATTTTCATAATAAATAAAGAAAAATTGAAAGAAAAATTTCGATATTTTTTTCAAAGTCAGAAATAGTTAGAAATATAAAAAAATCAATTGGAAAAAATATATATATGATTTTTAAGTGAAATTCATTTGAAATAGGGGCTTCTCAATGAAACTGAGGTGTATGTGAAAAATTTTTTTTTTTGAAAATTTCGAAAATTTTTCTAAGTCCCGCTATAATGCCATTTGCTGTTTGTGTGTTTAAAAGGTATATTATGAGAAGTGTGAAAGTGAACAATCCCATAGAAAGTCAGAATATATGAGAAAAAAAATCGAAAATTTTTCTAAGTCCCAAAAATGAAAAATCAACTGAAAAATTTTATTCTCATAATAAATAAAGAAAAGTTGAAAGAAAAATGAAAAATCAACTGAAAAATTAAATTTTCATAATAAATAAAGAAAAATTGAAAGAAAAATTTCGATATTTTTTTCAAAGTCAGAAATAGTTAGAAATATAAAAAAATCAATTGGAAAAAATATATATATGATTTTTAAGTGAAATTCATTTGAAATAGAGACTTCTCAATGAAACTGAGGTGTATCTGAAAAATTTTTTTTTTTGAAAATTTCGAAAATTTTTCTAAGTCCCGCTATAATGCCATTTGCTGTTTGTGTGTTTAAAAGGTATATTATGAGAAGTGTGAAAGTGAACAATCCCATAGAAAGTCAGAATATATGAGAAAAAAAATCGAAAATTTTTCTAAGTCCCAAAAATGAAAAATCAACTGAAAAATTTAATTCTCATAATAAATAAAGAAAAGTTGAAAGAAAAATGAAAAATCAACTGAAAAATTAAATTTTCATAATAAATAAAGAAAAATTGAAAGAAAAATTTCGATATTTTTTTCAAAGTCAGAAATAGTTAGAAATATAAAAAAATCAATTGGAAAAAATATATATATGATTTTTAAGTGAAATTCATTTGAAATAGAGGCTTCTCAATGAAACTGAGGTGTATGTGAAAAATTTTTTTTTTTGAAAATTTCGAAAATTTTTCTAAGTCCCGCTATAATGCCATTTGCTGTTTGTGTGTTTAAAAGGTATATTATGAGAAGTGTGAAAGTGAACAATCCCATAGAAAGTCAGAATATATGAGAAAAAAAATCGAAAATTTTTCTAAGTCCCAAAAATGAAAAATCAACTGAAAAATTTAATTCTCATAATAAATAAAGAAAAGTTGAAAGAAAAATGAAAAATCAACTGAAAAATTAAATTTTCATAATAAATAAAGAAAAATTGAAAGAAAAATTTCGATATTTTTTTCAAAGTCAGAAATAGTTAGAAATATAAAAAAATCAATTGGAAAAAATATATATATGATTTTTAAGTGAAATTCATTTGAAATAGAGACTTCTCAATGAAACTGAGGTGTATGTGAAAAATTTTTTTTTTTGAAAATTTCGAAAATTTTTCTAAGTCCCGCTATAATGCCATTTGCTGTTTGTGTGTTTAAAAGGTATATTATGAGAAGTGTGAAAGTGAACAATCCCATAGAAAGTCAGAATATATGAGAAAAAAAATCGAAAATTTTTCTAAGTCCCAAAAATGAAAAATCAACTGAAAAATTTAATTCTCATAATAAATAAAGAAAAGTTGAAAGAAAAATGAAAAATCAACTGAAAAATTAAATTTTCATAATAAATAAAGAAAAATTGAAAGAAAAATTTCGATATTTTTTTCAAAGTCAGAAATAGTTAGAAATATAAAAAAATCAATTGGAAAAAATATATATATGATTTTTAAGTGAAATTCATTTGAAATAGAGACTTCTCAATGAAACTGAGGTGTATGTGAAAAATTTTTTTTTTTGAAAATTTCGAAAATTTTTCTAAGTCCCGCTATAATGCCATTTGCTGTTTGTGTGTTTAAAAGGTATATTATGAGAAGTGTGAAAGTGAACAATCCCATAGAAAGTCAGAATATATGAGAAAAAAAATCGAAAATTTTTCTAAGTCCCAAAAATGAAAAATCAACTGAAAAATTTTATTCTCATAATAAATAAAGAAAAGTTGAAAGAAAAATGAAAAATCAACTGAAAAATTAAATTTTCATAATAAATAAAGAAAAATTGAAAGAAAAATTTCGATATTTTTTTCAAAGTCAGAAATAGTTAGAAATATAAAAAAATCAATTGGAAAAAATATATATATGATTTTTAAGTGAAATTCATTTGAAATAGAGACTTCTCAATGAAACTGAGGTGTATCTGAAAAATTTTTTTTTTTGAAAATTTCGAAAATTTTTCTAAGTCCCGCTATAATGCCATTTGCTGTTTGTGTGTTTAAAAGGTATATTATGAGAAGTGTGAAAGTGAACAATCCCATAGAAAGTCAGAATATATGAGAAAAAAAATCGAAAATTTTTCTAAGTCCCAAAAATGAAAAATCAACTGAAAAATTTAATTCTCATAATAAATAAAGAAAAGTTGAAAGAAAAATGAAAAATCAACTGAAAAATTAAATTTTCATAATAAATAAAGAAAAATTGAAAGAAAAATTTCGATATTTTTTTCAAAGTCAGAAATAGTTAGAAATATAAAAAAATCAATTGGAAAAAATATATATATGATTTTTAAGTGAAATTCATTTGAAATAGAGACTTCTCAATGAAACTGAGGTGTATGTGAAAAATTTTTTTTTTTGAAAATTTCGAAAATTTTTCTAAGTCCCGCTATAATGCCATTTGCTGTTTGTGTGTTTAAAAGGTATATTATGAGAAGTGTGAAAGTGAACAATCCCATAGAAAGTCAGAATATATGAGAAAAAAAATCGAAAATTTTTCTAAGTCCCAAAAATGAAAAATCAACTGAAAAATTTTATTCTCATAATAAATAAAGAAAAGTTGAAAGAAAAATGAAAAATCAACTGAAAAATTAAATTTTCATAATAAATAAAGAAAAATTGAAAGAAAAATTTCGATATTTTTTTCAAAGTCAGAAATAGTTAGAAATATAAAAAAATCAATTGGAAAAAATATATATATGATTTTTAAGTGAAATTCATTTGAAATAGGGGCTTCTCAATGAAACTGAGGTGTATGTGAAAAATTTTTTTTTTTGAAAATTTCGAAAATTTTTCTAAGTCCCGCTATAATGCCATTTGCTGTTTGTGTGTTTAAAAGGTATATTATGAGAAGTGTGAAAGTGAACAATCCCATAGAAAGTCAGAATATATGAGAAAAAAAATCGAAAATTTTTCTAAGTCCCAAAAATGAAAAATCAACTGAAAAATTTTATTCTCATAATAAATAAAGAAAAGTTGAAAGAAAAATGAAAAATCAACTGAAAAATTAAATTTTCATAATAAATAAAGAAAAATTGAAAGAAAAATTTCGATATTTTTTTCAAAGTCAGAAATAGTTAGAAATATAAAAAAATCAATTGGAAAAAATATATATATGATTTTTAAGTGAAATTCATTTGAAATAGAGACTTCTCAATGAAACTGAGGTGTATCTGAAAAATTTTTTTTTTTGAAAATTTCGAAAATTTTTCTAAGTCCCGCTATAATGCCATTTGCTGTTTGTGTGTTTAAAAGGTATATTATGAGAAGTGTGAAAGTGAACAATCCCATAGAAAGTCAGAATATATGAGAAAAAAAATCGAAAATTTTTCTAAGTCCCAAAAATGAAAAATCAACTGAAAAATTTAATTCTCATAATAAATAAAGAAAAGTTGAAAGAAAAATGAAAAATCAACTGAAAAATTAAATTTTCATAATAAATAAAGAAAAATTGAAAGAAAAATTTCGATATTTTTTTCAAAGTCAGAAATAGTTAGAAATATAAAAAAATCAATTGGAAAAAATATATATATGATTTTTAAGTGAAATTCATTTGAAATAGAGGCTTCTCAATGAAACTGAGGTGTATGTGAAAAATTTTTTTTTTTGAAAATTTCGAAAATTTTTCTAAGTCCCGCTATAATGCCATTTGCTGTTTGTGTGTTTAAAAGGTATATTATGAGAAGTGTGAAAGTGAACAATCCCATAGAAAGTCAGAATATATGAGAAAAAAAATCGAAAATTTTTCTAAGTCCCAAAAATGAAAAATCAACTGAAAAATTTAATTCTCATAATAAATAAAGAAAAGTTGAAAGAAAAATGAAAAATCAACTGAAAAATTAAATTTTCATAATAAATAAAGAAAAATTGAAAGAAAAATTTCGATATTTTTTTCAAAGTCAGAAATAGTTAGAAATATAAAAAAATCAATTGGAAAAAATATATATATGATTTTTAAGTGAAATTCATTTGAAATAGAGACTTCTCAATGAAACTGAGGTGTATGTGAAAAATTTTTTTTTTTGAAAATTTCGAAAATTTTTCTAAGTCCCGCTATAATGCCATTTGCTGTTTGTGTGTTTAAAAGGTATATTATGAGAAGTGTGAAAGTGAACAATCCCATAGAAAGTCAGAATATATGAGAAAAAAAATCGAAAATTTTTCTAAGTCCCAAAAATGAAAAATCAACTGAAAAATTTAATTCTCATAATAAATAAAGAAAAGTTGAAAGAAAAATGAAAAATCAACTGAAAAATTAAATTTTCATAATAAATAAAGAAAAATTGAAAGAAAAATTTCGATATTTTTTTCAAAGTCAGAAATAGTTAGAAATATAAAAAAATCAATTGGAAAAAATATATATATGATTTTTAAGTGAAATTCATTTGAAATAGAGACTTCTCAATGAAACTGAGGTGTATGTGAAAAATTTTTTTTTTTGAAAATTTCGAAAATTTTTCTAAGTCCCGCTATAATGCCATTTGCTGTTTGTGTGTTTAAAAGGTATATTATGAGAAGTGTGAAAGTGAACAATCCCATAGAAAGTCAGAATATATGAGAAAAAAAATCGAAAATTTTTCTAAGTCCCAAAAATGAAAAATCAACTGAAAAATTTAATTCTCATAATAAATAAAGAAAAGTTGAAAGAAAAATGAAAAATCAACTGAAAAATTAAATTTTCATAATAAATAAAGAAAAATTGAAAGAAAAATTTCGATATTTTTTTCAAAGTCAGAAATAGTTAGAAATATAAAAAAATCAATTGGAAAAAATATATATATGATTTTTAAGTGAAATTCATTTGAAATAGAGACTTCTCAATGAAACTGAGGTGTATGTGAAAAATTTTTTTTTTTGAAAATTTCGAAAATTTTTCTAAGTCCCGCTATAATGCCATTTGCTGTTTGTGTGTTTAAAAGGTATATTATGAGAAGTGTGAAAGTGAACAATCCCATAGAAAGTCAGAATATATGAGAAAAAAAATCGAAAATTTTTCTAAGTCCCAAAAATGAAAAATCAACTGAAAAATTTAATTCTCATAATAAATAAAGAAAAGTTGAAAGAAAAATGAAAAATCAACTGAAAAATTAAATTTTCATAATAAATAAAGAAAAATTGAAAGAAAAATTTCGATATTTTTTTCAAAGTCAGAAATAGTTAGAAATATAAAAAAATCAATTGGAAAAAATATATATATGATTTTTAAGTGAAATTCATTTGAAATAGAGACTTCTCAATGAAACTGAGGTGTATGTGAAAAATTTTTTTTTTTGAAAATTTCGAAAATTTTTCTAAGTCCCGCTATAATGCCATTTGCTGTTTGTGTGTTTAAAAGGTATATTATGAGAAGTGTGAAAATGAACAATCCCATAGAAAGTCAGAATATATGAGAAAAAAAATCAAAAATTTTTCTAAGTCCCAAAAACGAAAAATCAACTGAAAAATTTAATTCTCATAATAAATAAAGAAAAGTTGAAAGAAAAATGAAAAATCAACTGAAAAATTAAATTTTCATAATAAATAAAGAAAAATTGAAAGAAAAATTTCGATATTTTTTTCAAAGTCAGAAATAGTTAGAAATATAAAAAAATCAATTGGAAAAAATATATATATGATTTTTAAGTGAAATTCATTTGAAATAGAGACTTCTCAATGAAACTGAGGTGTATGTGAAAAATTTTTTTTTTTGAAAATTTCGAAAATTTTTCTAAGTCCCGCTATAATGCCATTTGCTGTTTGTGTGTTTAAAAGGTATATTATGAGAAGTGTGAAAGTGAACAATCCCATAGAAAGTCAGAATATATGAGAAAAAAAATCGAAAATTTTTCTAAGTCCCAAAAATGAAAAATCAACTGAAAAATTTAATTCTCATAATAAATAAAGAAAAGTTGAAAGAAAAATGAAAAATCAACTGAAAAATTAAATTTTCATAATAAATAAAGAAAAATTGAAAGAAAAATTTCGATATTTTTTTCAAAGTCAGAAATAGTTAGAAATATAAAAAAATCAATTGGAAAAAATATATATATGATTTTTAAGTGAAATTCATTTGAAATAGAGACTTCTCAATGAAACTGAGGTGTATGTGAAAAATTTTTTTTTTTGAAAATTTCGAAAATTTTTCTAAGTCCCGCTATAATGCCATTTGCTGTTTGTGTGTTTAAAAGGTATATTATGAGAAGTGTGAAAGTGAACAATCCCATAGAAAGTCAGAATATATGAGAAAAAAAATCGAAAATTTTTCTAAGTCCCAAAAACGAAAAATCAACTGAAAAATTTAATTCTCATAATAAATAAAGAAAAGTTGAAAGAAAAATGAAAAATCAACTGAAAAATTAAATTTTCATAATAAATAAAGAAAAATTGAAAGAAAAATTTCGATATTTTTTTCAAAGTCAGAAATAGTTAGAAATATAAAAAAATCAATTGGAAAAAATATATATATGATTTTTAAGTGAAATTCATTTGAAATAGAGACTTCTCAATGAAACTGAGGTGTATGTCCCGCTATAATGCCATTTGCTGTTTGTGTGTTTAAAAGGTATATTATGAGAAGTGTGAAAATGAACAATCCCATAGAAAGTCAGAATATACGAGGGGCGTTCAGGATATTCTCGGTATCGGGGTGAAGCTGTGGTTGCATATATAAATTGACTTATTTATCAAGTAACACTATTATTTTAGTGCATTCATGTAAAATTTCATATAAATGTGATTATTAATTCGCGTTTTATCTCTAGTTAAATAGAATCATAATGGCAACTGAGGCGATGATGGTGAAAATTGAGCATCGCGCTGTAATTAAATTTCTCACTAAGCAAGGAAAAAGTAAAAAAACTATTCATGAAGAGATGGTGGCTGTTTACCAAGGTTCCGCACCTTCATTATCAACTGTGCAAAAGTGGTCAAGTGAGTTCAAGAGAGGCAGAGAGAGCATTGAGGACGACCCTCGCTCCGGCGCCCCGGCTACTGCTTGTACGGGAGAAAGCATCAAAGAAGTCGAAAAACTTGTTCTTGAGGATGCCCGAATAAAGGTGAAAATGATGGCAGAGATCACCAAGCTTTCAATTGGTACCATTCACACCATTCTTCATGACCATCTTAACCTTTCAAAGGTCAGTGCAAGGTGGGTGCCACGAATGCTCACAGCGCCTCAGATAAAAAGTGAGAATCGCATGCTGTAGAGAGCTTTTGGAGATGTGTAGTGAGAACGCGGACGGTGTTATGGATCGAATTGTTACTGGGGACGAAACATGGGTCCACCACTATGACCCTGAAAGCAAACAAGAGTCCATGCAGTGGCATAAAAAAGGAACAGACCCCCCGAAGAAGTTCAAAGTCACTCCGTCTGCCCGAAAGCTCATGGCCACAGTTTTTTGGGACTCAAAGGGAATCTTGCTCATTGAGTACAAAAAAAAAGGTGAAACCATCAACGCCACATCCTACGCTTCCACTTTGCATAATTTGCGGGAGGAAATTAAAAAGAAAAGACGGGGTAAACTCGCAGCGGGTGTGTTGCTTCTTCATGACAACGCTCCTGTTCACACGGCGCGAGTTTCCAAGGCTGCTGCGCGAGATTGTGGTTTCGAAGAAATCCAACACCCACCCTATAGTCCAGACCTTGCCCCTAGTGATTATTTCCTGTTTCCGGATTTGAAAAAATGTCTTCGTGGAAAAAGATTTTCGGATGATGAAGAACTCAAGTCGGTATTTTGCAGAGAAAGAGGAAATTTATTATTTTGAGGGTTTAAAAAAGCTTATCTCAAGATGTAACAAATGCATTGATGTTAGGGGAGATCATATTGAAAAATAAAAATAATTTAAATTGAATTCGCATTTTCCTTCATATCAATACCGAGAATATATTGAACGCCCCTCGTATGAGAAAAAAAATCGAAAATTTTTCTAAGTCCCAAAAATGAAAAATCAACTGAAAAATTTAATTCTCATAATAAATAAAGAAAAGTTGAAAGAAAAATGAAAAATCAACTGAAAAATTAAATTTTCATAATAAATAAAGAAAAATTGAAAGAAAAATTTCGATATTTTTTTCAAAGTCAGAAATAGTTAGAAATATAAAAAAATCAATTGGAAAAAATATATATATGATTTTTAAGTGAAATTCATTTGAAATAGAGACTTCTCAATGAAACTGAGGTGTATGTCCCGCTATAATGCCATTTGCTGTTTGTGTGTTTAAAAGGTATATTATGAGAAGTGTGAAAATGAACAATCCCATAGAAAGTCAGAATATACGAGGGGCGTTCAAGATATTCTGGGTATCGGGGTGAAGCTGTGGTTGCATATATAAATTGACTTATTTATCAAGTAACACTATTATTTTAGTGCATTTATGTAAAATTTCATATAAATGTGATTATTAATTCGCGTTTTATCTCTAGTTAAACAGAATCATAATGGCAACTGAGGCGATGATGGTGAAAATTGAGCATCGCGCTGTAATTAAATTTCTCACTAAGCAAGGAAAAAGTCAAAAAACTATTCATGAAGAGATGGTGGCTGTTTACCAGGGTTCCGCACCTTCATTATCAACTGTGCAAAAGTGGTCAAGTGAGTTCAAGAGAGGCAGAGAGAGCATTGAGGACGACCCCCGCTCCGGCGCCCCGGCTACTGCTTGTACGGGAGAAAGCATCAAAGAAGTCGAAAAACTTGTTCTTGAGGATGCCCGAATAAAGGTGAAAATGATGGCAGAGATCACCAAGCTTTCAATTGGTACCATTCACACCATTCTTCATGACCATCTTAACCTTTCAAAGGTCAGTGCAAGGTGGGTGCCACGAATGCTCACAGCGCCTCAGATAAAAAGTGAGAATCGCATGCTGTAGAGAGCTTTTGGAGATGTGTAGTGAGAACGCGGACGGTGTTATGGATCGAATTGTTACTGGGGACGAAACATGGGTCCACCACTATGACCCTGAAAGCAAACAAGAGTCCATGCAGTGGCATAAAAAAGGAACAGACCCCCCGAAGAAGTTCAAAGTCACTCCGTCTGCCCGAAAGCTCATGGCCACAGTTTTTTGGGACTCAAAGGGAATCTTGCTCATTGAGTACAAAAAAAAGGTGAAACCATCAACGCCACATCCTACGCTTCCACTTTGCATAATTTGCGGGAGGAAATTAAAAAGAAAAGACGGGGTAAACTCGCAGCGGGTGTGTTGCTTCTTCATGACAACGCTCCTGTTCACACGGCGCGAGTTTCCAAGGCTGCTGCGCGAGATTGTGGTTTCGAAGAAATCCAACACCCACCCTATAGTCCAGACCTTGCCCCTAGTGATTATTTCCTGTTTCCGGATTTGAAAAAATGTCTTCGTGGAAAAAGATTTTCGGATGATGAAGAACTCAAGTCGGTATTTTGCAGAGAAAGAGGAAATTTATTATTTTGAGGGTTTAAAAAAGCTTATCTCAAGATGTAACAAATGCATTGATGTTAGGGGAGATCATATTGAAAAATAAAAATAATTTAAATTGAATTCGCATTTTCCTTCATATCAATACCGAGAATATATTGAACGCCCCTCGTATGAGAAAAAAAATCGAAAATTTTTCTAAGTCCCAAAAATGAAAAATCAACTGAAAAATTTAATTCTCATAATAAATAAAGAAAAGTTGAAAGAAAAATGAAAAATCAACTGAAAAATTAAATTTTCATAATAAATAAAGAAAAATTGAAAGAAAAATTTCGATATTTTTTTCAAAGTCAGAAATAGTTAGAAATATAAAAAAATCAATTGGAAAAAATATATATATGATTTTTAAGTGAAATTCATTTGAAATAGAGACTTCTCAATGAAACTGAGGTGTATGTGAAAAATTTTTTTTTTTGAAAATTTCGAAAATTTTTCTAAGTCCCGCTATAATGCCATTTGCTGTTTGTGTGTTTAAAAGGTATATTATGAGAAGTGTGAAAGTGAACAATCCCATAGAAAGTCAGAATATATGAGAAAAAAAATCGAAAATTTTTCTAAGTCCCAAAAACGAAAAATCAACTGAAAAATTTAATTCTCATAATAAATAAAGAAAAGTTGAAAGAAAAATGAAAAATCAACTGAAAAATTAAATTTTCATAATAAATAAAGAAAAATTGAAAGAAAAATTTCGATATTTTTTTCAAAGTCAGAAATAGTTAGAAATATAAAAAAATCAATTGGAAAAAATATATATATGATTTTTAAGTGAAATTCATTTGAAATAGAGACTTCTCAATGAAACTGAGGTGTATGTCCCGCTATAATGCCATTTGCTGTTTGTGTGTTTAAAAGGTATATTATGAGAAGTGTGAAAATGAACAATCCCATAGAAAGTCAGAATATACGAGGGGCGTTCAGGATATTCTCGGTATCGGGGTGAAGCTGTGGTTGCATATATAAATTGACTTATTTATCAAGTAACACTATTATTTTAGTGCATTCATGTAAAATTTCATATAAATGTGATTATTAATTCGCGTTTTATCTCTAGTTAAATAGAATCATAATGGCAACTGAGGCGATGATGGTGAAAATTGAGCATCGCGCTGTAATTAAATTTCTCACTAAGCAAGGAAAAAGTAAAAAAACTATTCATGAAGAGATGGTGGCTGTTTACCAAGGTTCCGCACCTTCATTATCAACTGTGCAAAAGTGGTCAAGTGAGTTCAAGAGAGGCAGAGAGAGCATTGAGGACGACCCTCGCTCCGGCGCCCCGGCTACTGCTTGTACGGGAGAAAGCATCAAAGAAGTCGAAAAACTTGTTCTTGAGGATGCCCGAATAAAGGTGAAAATGATGGCAGAGATCACCAAGCTTTCAATTGGTACCATTCACACCATTCTTCATGACCATCTTAACCTTTCAAAGGTCAGTGCAAGGTGGGTGCCACGAATGCTCACAGCGCCTCAGATAAAAAGTGAGAATCGCATGCTGTAGAGAGCTTTTGGAGATGTGTAGTGAGAACGCGGACGGTGTTATGGATCGAATTGTTACTGGGGACGAAACATGGGTCCACCACTATGACCCTGAAAGCAAACAAGAGTCCATGCAGTGGCATAAAAAAGGAACAGACCCCCCGAAGAAGTTCAAAGTCACTCCGTCTGCCCGAAAGCTCATGGCCACAGTTTTTTGGGACTCAAAGGGAATCTTGCTCATTGAGTACAAAAAAAAAGGTGAAACCATCAACGCCACATCCTACGCTTCCACTTTGCATAATTTGCGGGAGGAAATTAAAAAGAAAAGACGGGGTAAACTCGCAGCGGGTGTGTTGCTTCTTCATGACAACGCTCCTGTTCACACGGCGCGAGTTTCCAAGGCTGCTGCGCGAGATTGTGGTTTCGAAGAAATCCAACACCCACCCTATAGTCCAGACCTTGCCCCTAGTGATTATTTCCTGTTTCCGGATTTGAAAAAATGTCTTCGTGGAAAAAGATTTTCGGATGATGAAGAACTCAAGTCGGTATTTTGCAGAGAAAGAGGAAATTTATTATTTTGAGGGTTTAAAAAAGCTTATCTCAAGATGTAACAAATGCATTGATGTTAGGGGAGATCATATTGAAAAATAAAAATAATTTAAATTGAATTCGCATTTTCCTTCATATCAATACCGAGAATATATTGAACGCCCCTCGTATGAGAAAAAAAATCGAAAATTTTTCTAAGTCCCAAAAATGAAAAATCAACTGAAAAATTTAATTCTCATAATAAATAAAGAAAAGTTGAAAGAAAAATGAAAAATCAACTGAAAAATTAAATTTTCATAATAAATAAAGAAAAATTGAAAGAAAAATTTCGATATTTTTTTCAAAGTCAGAAATAGTTAGAAATATAAAAAAATCAATTGGAAAAAATATATATATGATTTTTAAGTGAAATTCATTTGAAATAGAGACTTCTCAATGAAACTGAGGTGTATGTCCCGCTATAATGCCATTTGCTGTTTGTGTGTTTAAAAGGTATATTATGAGAAGTGTGAAAATGAACAATCCCATAGAAAGTCAGAATATACGAGGGGCGTTCAAGATATTCTGGGTATCGGGGTGAAGCTGTGGTTGCATATATAAATTGACTTATTTATCAAGTAACACTATTATTTTAGTGCATTTATGTAAAATTTCATATAAATGTGATTATTAATTCGCGTTTTATCTCTAGTTAAACAGAATCATAATGGCAACTGAGGCGATGATGGTGAAAATTGAGCATCGCGCTGTAATTAAATTTCTCACTAAGCAAGGAAAAAGTCAAAAAACTATTCATGAAGAGATGGTGGCTGTTTACCAGGGTTCCGCACCTTCATTATCAACTGTGCAAAAGTGGTCAAGTGAGTTCAAGAGAGGCAGAGAGAGCATTGAGGACGACCCCCGCTCCGGCGCCCCGGCTACTGCTTGTACGGGAGAAAGCATCAAAGAAGTCGAAAAACTTGTTCTTGAGGATGCCCGAATAAAGGTGAAAATGATGGCAGAGATCACCAAGCTTTCAATTGGTACCATTCACACCATTCTTCATGACCATCTTAACCTTTCAAAGGTCAGTGCAAGGTGGGTGCCACGAATGCTCACAGCGCCTCAGATAAAAAGTGAGAATCGCATGCTGTAGAGAGCTTTTGGAGATGTGTAGTGAGAACGCGGACGGTGTTATGGATCGAATTGTTACTGGGGACGAAACATGGGTCCACCACTATGACCCTGAAAGCAAACAAGAGTCCATGCAGTGGCATAAAAAAGGAACAGACCCCCCGAAGAAGTTCAAAGTCACTCCGTCTGCCCGAAAGCTCATGGCCACAGTTTTTTGGGACTCAAAGGGAATCTTGCTCATTGAGTACAAAAAAAAAGGTGAAACCATCAACGCCACATCCTACGCTTCCACTTTGCATAATTTGCGGGAGGAAATTAAAAAGAAAAGACGGGGTAAACTCGCAGCGGGTGTGTTGCTTCTTCATGACAACGCTCCTGTTCACACGGCGCGAGTTTCCAAGGCTGCTGCGCGAGATTGTGGTTTCGAAGAAATCCAACACCCACCCTATAGTCCAGACCTTGCCCCTAGTGATTATTTCCTGTTTCCGGATTTGAAAAAATGTCTTCGTGGAAAAAGATTTTCGGATGATGAAGAACTCAAGTCGGTATTTTGCAGAGAAAGAGGAAATTTATTATTTTGAGGGTTTAAAAAAGCTTATCTCAAGATGTAACAAATGCATTGATGTTAGGGGAGATCATATGGAAAAATAAAAATAATTTAAATTGAATTCGCATTTTCCTTCATATCAATACCGAGAATATATTGAACGCCCCTCGTATGAGAAAAAAAATCGAAAATTTTTCTAAGTCCCAAAAATGAAAAATCAACTGAAAAATTTAATTCTCATAATAAATAAAGAAAAGTTGAAAGAAAAATGAAAAATCAACTGAAAAATTAAATTTTCATAATAAATAAAGAAAAATTGAAAGAAAAATTTCGATATTTTTTTCAAAGTCAGAAATAGTTAGAAATATAAAAAAATCAATTGGAAAAAATATATATATGATTTTTAAGTGAAATTCATTTGAAATAGAGACTTCTCAATGAAACTGAGATATATGTGAAAAATTTTTTTTCTTGAAAATTTCGAAAATTTTTCTAAGTCCCGCTATAATGCCATTTGCTGTTTGTGTGTTTAAAAGGTATATTATGAGAAGTGTGAAAATGAACAATCCCATAGAAAGTCAGAATATACGAGGGGCGTTCAAGATATTCTGGGTATCGGGGTGAAGCTGTGGTTGCATATATAAATTGACTTATTTATCAAGTAACACTATTATTTTAGTGCATTTATGTAAAATTTCATATAAATGTGATTATTAATTCGCGTTTTATCTCTAGTTAAACAGAATCATAATGGCAACTGAGGCGATGATGGTGAAAATTGAGCATCGCGCTGTAATTAAATTTCTCACTAAGCAAGGAAAAAGTCAAAAAACTAGTCATGAAGAGATGATGGCTGTTTACCAGGGTTCCGCACCTTCATTATCAACTGTGCAAAAGTGGTCAAGTGAGTTCAAGAGAGGCAGAGAGAGCATTGAGGACGACCCCCGCTCCGGCGCCCCGGCTACTGCTTGTACGGGAGAAAGCATCAAAGAAGTCGAAAAACTTGTTCTTGAGGATGCCCGAATAAAGGTGAAAATGATGGCAGAGATCACCAAGCTTTCAATTGGTACCATTCACACCATTCTTCATGACCATCTTAACCTTTCAAAGGTCAGTGCAAGGTGGGTGCCACGAATGCTCACAGCGCCTCAGATAAAAAGTGAGAATCGCATGCTGTACAGAGCTTTTGGAGATGTGTAGTGAGAACGCGGACGGTGTTATGGATCGAATTGTTACTGGGGACGAAACATGGGTCCACCACTATGACCCTGAAAGCAAACAAGAGTCCATGCAGTGGCATAAAAAAGGAACAGACCCCCCGAAGAAGTTCAAAGTCACTCCGTCTGCCCGAAAGCTCATGGCCACAGTTTTTTGGGACTCAAAGGGAATCTTGCTCATTGAGTACAAAAAAAAAAGGTGAAACCATCAACGCCACATCCTACGCTTCCACTTTGCATAATTTGCGGGAGGAAATTAAAAAGAAAAGACGGGGTAAACTCGCAGCGGGTGTGTTGCTTCTTCATGACAACGCTCCTGTTCACACGGCGCGAGTTTCCAAGGCTGCTGCGCGAGATTGTGGTTTCGAAGAAATCCAACATCCACCCTATAGTCCAGACCTTGCCCCTAGTGATTATTTCCTGTTTCCGGATTTGAAAAAATGTCTTCGTGGAAAAAGATTTTCGGATGATGAAGAACTCAAGTCGGTATTTTGCAGAGAAAGAGGAAATTTATTATTTTGAGGGTTTAAAAAAGCTTATCTCAAGATGTAACAAATGCATTGATCTTAGGGGAGATCATATGGAAAAATAAAAATAATTTAAATTGAATTCGCATTTTCCTTCATATCAATACCGAGAATATATTGAACGCCCCTCGTATGAGAAGTCCCAAAAATGAAAAATCAACTGAAAAATTTAATTCTCATAATAAATAAAGAAAAGTTGAAAGAAAAATGAAAAATCAACTGAAAAATTAAATTTTCATAATAAATAAAGAAAAATTGAAAGAAAAATTTCGATATTTTTTTCAAAGTCAGAAATAGTTAGAAATATAAAAAAATCAATTGGAAAAAATATATATATGATTTTTAAGTGAAATTCATTTGAAATAGAGACTTCTCAATGAAACTGAGGTGTATGTGAAAATTTTTTTTTTTGAAAATTTCGAAAATTTTTCTAAGTCCCGCTATAATGCCATTTGCTGTTTGTGTGTTTAAAAGGTATATTATGAGAAGTGTGAAAGTGAACAATCCCATAGAAAGTCAGAATATATGAGAAAAAAAATCGAAAATTTTTCTAAGTCCCAAAAATGAAAAATCAACTGAAAAATTTAATTCTCATAATAAATAAAGAAAAGTTGAAAGAAAAATGAAAAATCAACTGAAAAATTAAATTTTCATAATAAATAAAGAAAAATTGAAAGAAAAATTTCGATATTTTTTTCAAAGTCAGAAATAGTTAGAAATATAAAAAAATCAATTGGAAAAAATATATATATGATTTTTAAGTGAAATTCATTTGAAATAGAGACTTCTCAATGAAACTGAGGTGTATGTGAAAAATTTTTTTTTTTGAAAATTTCGAAAATTTTTCTAAGTCCCGCTATAATGCCATTTGCTGTTTGTGTGTTTAAAAGGTATATTATGAGAAGTGTGAAAGTGAACAATCCCATAGAAAGTCAGAATATATGAGAAAAAAAATCGAAAATTTTTCTAAGTCCCAAAAATGAAAAATCAACTGAAAAATTTAATTCTCATAATAAATAAAGAAAAGTTGAAAGAAAAATGAAAAATCAACTGAAAAATTAAATTTTCATAATAAATAAAGAAAAATTGAAAGAAAAATTTCGATATTTTTTTCAAAGTCAGAAATAGTTAGAAATATAAAAAAATCAATTGGAAAAAATATATATATGATTTTTAAGTGAAATTCATTTGAAATAGAGACTTCTCAATGAAACTGAGGTGTATGTGAAAAATTTTTTTTTTTGAAAATTTCGAAAATTTTTCTAAGTCCCGCTATAATGCCATTTGCTGTTTGTGTGTTTAAAAGGTATATTATGAGAAGTGTGAAAGTGAACAATCCCATAGAAAGTCAGAATATATGAGAAAAAAAATCGAAAATTTTTCTAAGTCCCAAAAATGAAAAATCAACTGAAAAATTTAATTCTCATAATAAATAAAGAAAAGTTGAAAGAAAAATGAAAAATCAACTGAAAAATTAAATTTTCATAATAAATAAAGAAAAATTGAAAGAAAAATTTCGATATTTTTTTCAAAGTCAGAAATAGTTAGAAATATAAAAAAATCAATTGGAAAAAATATATATATGATTTTTAAGTGAAATTCATTTGAAATAGAGACTTCTCAATGAAACTGAGGTGTATGTGAAAATTTTTTTTTTTGAAAATTTCGAAAATTTTTCTAAGTCCCGCTATAATGCCATTTGCTGTTTGTGTGTTTAAAAGGTATATTATGAGAAGTGTGAAAGTGAACAATCCCATAGAAAGTCAGAATATATGAGAAAAAAAATCGAAAATTTTTCTAAGTCCCAAAAATGAAAAATCAACTGAAAAATTTAATTCTCATAATAAATAAAGAAAAGTTGAAAGAAAAATGAAAAATCAACTGAAAAATTAAATTTTCATAATAAATAAAGAAAAATTGAAAGAAAAATTTCGATATTTTTTTCAAAGTCAGAAATAGTTAGAAATATAAAAAAATCAATTGGAAAAAATATATATATGATTTTTAAGTGAAATTCATTTGAAATAGAGACTTCTCAATGAAACTGAGGTGTATGTGAAAAATTTTTTTTTTTGAAAATTTCGAAAATTTTTCTAAGTCCCGCTATAATGCCATTTGCTGTTTGTGTGTTTAAAAGGTATATTATGAGAAGTGTGAAAGTGAACAATCCCATAGAAAGTCAGAATATATGAGAAAAAAAATCGAAAATTTTTCTAAGTCCCAAAAATGAAAAATCAACTGAAAAATTTAATTCTCATAATAAATAAAGAAAAGTTGAAAGAAAAATGAAAAATCAACTGAAAAATTAAATTTTCATAATAAATAAAGAAAAATTGAAAGAAAAATTTCGATATTTTTTTCAAAGTCAGAAATAGTTAGAAATATAAAAAAATCAATTGGAAAAAATATATATATGATTTTTAAGTGAAATTCATTTGAAATAGAGACTTCTCAATGAAACTGAGGTGTATGTGAAAAATTTTTTTTTTTGAAAATTTCGAAAATTTTTCTAAGTCCCGCTATAATGCCATTTGCTGTTTGTGTGTTTAAAAGGTATATTATGAGAAGTGTGAAAGTGAACAATCCCATAGAAAGTCAGAATATATGAGAAAAAAAATCGAAAATTTTTCTAAGTCCCAAAAATGAAAAATCAACTGAAAAATTTAATTCTCATAATAAATAAAGAAAAGTTGAAAGAAAAATGAAAAATCAACTGAAAAATTAAATTTTCATAATAAATAAAGAAAAATTGAAAGAAAAATTTCGATATTTTTTTCAAAGTCAGAAATAGTTAGAAATATAAAAAAATCAATTGGAAAAAATATATATATGATTTTTAAGTGAAATTCATTTGAAATAGAGACTTCTCAATGAAACTGAGGTGTATGTGAAAAATTTTTTTTTTTGAAAATTTCGAAAATTTTTCTAAGTCCCGCTATAATGCCATTTGCTGTTTGTGTGTTTAAAAGGTATATTATGTGAAGTGTGAAAGTGAACAATCCCATAGAAAGTCAGAATATATGAGAAAAAAAATCGAAAATTTTTCTAAGTCCCAAAAATGAAAAATCAACTGAAAAATTTAATTCTCATAATAAATAAAGAAAAGTTGAAAGAAAAATGAAAAATCAACTGAAAAATTAAATTTTCATAATAAATAAAGAAAAATTGAAAGAAAAATTTCGATATTTTTTTCAAAGTCAGAAATAGTTAGAAATATAAAAAAATCAATTGGAAAAAATATATATATGATTTTTAAGTGAAATTCATTTGAAATAGAGACTTCTCAATGAAACTAAGGTGTATGTGAAAAATTTTTTTTTTTGAAAATTTCGAAAATTTTTCTAAGTCCCGCTATAATGCCATTTGCTGTTTGTGTGTTTAAAAGGTATATTATGAGAAGTGTGAAAATGAACAATCCCATAGAAAGTCAGAATATATGAGAAAAAAAATCAAAAATTTTTCTAAGTCCCAAAAACGAAAAATCAACTGAAAAATTTAATTCTCATAATAAATAAAGAAAAGTTGAAAGAAAAATGAAAAATCAACTGAAAAATTAAATTTTCATAATAAATAAAGAAAAATTGAAAGAAAAATTTCGATATTTTTTTCAAAGTCAGAAATAGTTAGAAATATAAAAAAATCAATTGGAAAAAATATATATATGATTTTTAAGTGAAATTCATTTGAAATAGAGACTTCTCAATGAAACTGAGGTGTATGTGAAAAATTTTTTTTTTTGAAAATTTCGAAAATTTTTCTAAGTCCCGCTATAATGCCATTTGCTGTTTGTGTGTTTAAAAGGTATATTATGAGAAGTGTGAAAGTGAACAATCCCATAGAAAGTCAGAATATATGAGAAAAAAAATCGAAAATTTTTCTAAGTCCCAAAAATGAAAAATCAACTGAAAAATTTAATTCTCATAATAAATAAAGAAAAGTTGAAAGAAAAATGAAAAATCAACTGAAAAATTAAATTTT
Source organism: Volucella zonaria (assembly GCA_963966105.1). Taxonomy (NCBI): domain Eukaryota; kingdom Metazoa; phylum Arthropoda; class Insecta; order Diptera; family Syrphidae; genus Volucella; species Volucella zonaria. The sequence goes on along the minus strand of CAWYQB010000254.1, from coordinate 671,769 downwards.
CATAATAAATAAAGAAAAATTGAAAGAAAAATTTCGATATTTTTTTCAAAGTCAGAAATAGTTAGAAATATAAAAAAATCAATTGGAAAAAATATATATATGATTTTTAAGTGAAATTCATTTGAAATAGAGACTTCTCAATGAAACTGAGGTGTATGTGAAAAATTTTTTTTTTTGAAAATTTCGAAAATTTTTCTAAGTCCCGCTATAATGCCATTTGCTGTTTGTGTGTTTAAAAGGTATATTATGAGAAGTGTGAAAGTGAACAATCCCATAGAAAGTCAGAATATATGAGAAAAAAAATCGAAAATTTTTCTAAGTCCCAAAAATGAAAAATCAACTGAAAAATTTAATTCTCATAATAAATAAAGAAAAGTTGAAAGAAAAATGAAAAATCAACTGAAAAATTAAATTTTCATAATAAATAAAGAAAAATTGAAAGAAAAATTTCGATATTTTTTTCAAAGTCAGAAATAGTTAGAAATATAAAAAAATCAATTGGAAAAAATATATATATGATTTTTAAGTGAAATTCATTTGAAATAGAGACTTCTCAATGAAACTGAGGTGTATGTGAACAATTTTTTTTTTTGAAAATTTCGAAAATTTTTCTAAGTCCCGCTATAATGCCATTTGCTGTTTGTGTGTTTAAAAGGTATATTATGAGAAGTGTGAAAATGAACAATCCCATAGAAAGTCAGAATATATGAGAAAAAAAATCAAAAATTTTTCTAAGTCCCAAAAACGAAAAATCAACTGAAAAATTTAATTCTCATAATAAATAAAGAAAAGTTGAAAGAAAAATGAAAAATCAACTGAAAAATTAAATTTTCATAATAAATAAAGAAAAATTGAAAGAAAAATTTCGATATTTTTTTCAAAGTCAGAAATAGTTAGAAATATAAAAAAATCAATTGGAAAAAATATATATATGATTTTTAAGTGAAATTCATTTGAAATAGAGGCTTCTCAATGAAACTGAGGTGTATGTGAAAAATTTTTTTTTTTGAAAATTTCGAAAATTTTTCTAAGTCCCGCTATAATGCCATTTGCTGTTTGTGTGTTTAAAAGGTATATTATGAGAAGTGTGAAAATGAACAATCCCATAGAAAGTCAGAATATATGAGAAAAAAAATCAAAAATTTTTCTAAGTCCCAAAAACGAAAAATCAACTGAAAAATTTAATTCTCATAATAAATAAAGAAAAGTTGAAAGAAAAATGAAAAATCAACTGAAAAATTAAATTTTCATAATAAATAAAGAAAAATTGAAAGAAAAATTTCGATATTTTTTTCAAAGTCAGAAATAGTTAGAAATATAAAAAAATCAATTGGAAAAAATATATATATGATTTTTAAGTGAAATTCATTTGAAATAGAGACTTCTCAATGAAACTGAGGTGTATGTCCCGCTATAATGCCATTTGCTGTTTGTGTGTTTAAAAGGTATATTATGAGAAGTGTGAAAATGAACAATCCCATAGAAAGTCAGAATATACGAGGGGCGTTCAGGATATTCTCGGTATCGGGGTGAAGCTGTGGTTGCATATATAAATTGACTTATTTATCAAGTAACACTATTATTTTAGTGCATTCATGTAAAATTTCATATAAATGTGATTATTAATTCGCGTTTTATCTCTAGTTAAATAGAATCATAATGGCAACTGAGGCGATGATGGTGAAAATTGAGCATCGCGCTGTAATTAAATTTCTCACTAAGCAAGGAAAAAGTAAAAAAACTATTCATGAAGAGATGGTGGCTGTTTACTAGGGTTCCGCACCTTCATTATCAACTGTGCAAATGTGGTCAAGTGAGTTCAAGAGAGGCAGAGAGAGCATTGAGGACGACCCTCGCTCCGGCGCCCCGGCTACTGCTTGTACGGGAGAAAGCATCAAAGAAGTCGAAAAACTTGTTCTTGAGGATGCCCGAATAAAGGTGAAAATGATGGCAGAGATCACCAAGCTTTCAATTGGTACCATTCACACCATTCTTCATGACCATCTTAACCTTTCAAAGGTCAGTGCAAGGTGGGTGCCACGAATGCTCACAGCGCCTCAGATAAAAAGTGAGAATCGCATGCTGTAGAGAGCTTTTGGAGATGTGTAGTGAGAACGCGGACGGTGTTATGGATCGAATTGTTACTGGGGACGAAACATGGGTCCACCACTATGACCCTGAAAGCAAACAAGAGTCCATGCAGTGGCATAAAAAAGGAACAGACCCCCCGAAGAAGTTCAAAGTCACTCCGTCTGCCCGAAAGCTCATGGCCACAGTTTTTTGGGACTCAAAGGGAATCTTGCTCATTGAGTACAAAAAAAAAGGTGAAACCATCAACGCCACATCCTACGCTTCCACTTTGCATAATTTTCGGGAGGAAATTAAAAAGAAAAGACGGGGTAAACTCGCAGCGGGTGTGTTGCTTCTTCATGACAACGCTCCTGTTCACACGGCGCGAGTTTCCAAGGCTGCTGCGCGAGATTGTGGTTTCGAAGAAATCCAACACCCACCCTATAGTCCAGACCTTGCCCCTAGTGATTATTTCCTGTTTCCGGATTTGAAAAAATGTCTTCGTGGAAAAAGATTTTCGGATGATGAAGAACTCAAGTCGGTATTTTGCAGAGAAAGAGGAAATTTATTATTTTGAGGGTTTAAAAAAGCTTATCTCAAGATGTAACAAATGCATTGATCTTAGGGGAGATCATATGGAAAAATAAAAATAATTTAAATTGAATTCGCATTTTCCTTCATATCAATACCGAGAATATATTGAACGCCCCTCGTATGAGAAGTCCCAAAAATGAAAAATCAACTGAAAAATTTAATTCTCATAATAAATAAAGAAAAGTTGAAAGAAAAATGAAAAATCAACTGAAAAATTAAATTTTCATAATAAATAAAGAAAAATTGAAAGAAAAATTTCGATATTTTTTTCAAAGTCAGAAATAGTTAGAAATATAAAAAAATCAATTGGAAAAAATATATATATGATTTTTAAGTGAAATTCATTTGAAATAGAGACTTCTCAATGAAACTGAGGTGTATGTGAAAATTTTTTTTTTTGAAAATTTCGAAAATTTTTCTAAGTCCCGCTATAATGCCATTTGCTGTTTGTGTGTTTAAAAGGTATATTATGAGAAGTGTGAAAGTGAACAATCCCATAGAAAGTCAGAATATATGAGAAAAAAAATCGAAAATTTTTCTAAGTCCCAAAAATGAAAAATCAACTGAAAAATTTAATTCTCATAATAAATAAAGAAAAGTTGAAAGAAAAATGAAAAATCAACTGAAAAATTAAATTTTCATAATAAATAAAGAAAAATTGAAAGAAAAATTTCGATATTTTTTTCAAAGTCAGAAATAGTTAGAAATATAAAAAAATCAATTGGAAAAAATATATATATGATTTTTAAGTGAAATTCATTTGAAATAGAGACTTCTCAATGAAACTGAGGTGTATGTGAAAAATTTTTTTTTTTGAAAATTTCGAAAATTTTTCTAAGTCCCGCTATAATGCCATTTGCTGTTTGTGTGTTTAAAAGGTATATTATGAGAAGTGTGAAAGTGAACAATCCCATAGAAAGTCAGAATATATGAGAAAAAAAATCGAAAATTTTTCTAAGTCCCAAAAATGAAAAATCAACTGAAAAATTTAATTCTCATAATAAATAAAGAAAAGTTGAAAGAAAAATGAAAAATCAACTGAAAAATTAAATTTTCATAATAAATAAAGAAAAATTGAAAGAAAAATTTCGATATTTTTTTCAAAGTCAGAAATAGTTAGAAATATAAAAAAATCAATTGGAAAAAATATATATATGATTTTTAAGTGAAATTCATTTGAAATAGAGACTTCTCAATGAAACTGAGGTGTATGTGAAAAATTTTTTTTTTTGAAAATTTCGAAAATTTTTCTAAGTCCCGCTATAATGCCATTTGCTGTTTGTGTGTTTAAAAGGTATATTATGAGAAGTGTGAAAGTGAACAATCCCATAGAAAGTCAGAATATATGAGAAAAAAAATCGAAAATTTTTCTAAGTCCCAAAAATGAAAAATCAACTGAAAAATTTAATTCTCATAATAAATAAAGAAAAGTTGAAAGAAAAATGAAAAATCAACTGAAAAATTAAATTTTCATAATAAATAAAGAAAAATTGAAAGAAAAATTTCGATATTTTTTTCAAAGTCAGAAATAGTTAGAAATATAAAAAAATCAATTGGAAAAAATATATATATGATTTTTAAGTGAAATTCATTTGAAATAGAGACTTCTCAATGAAACTGAGGTGTATGTGAAAATTTTTTTTTTTGAAAATTTCGAAAATTTTTCTAAGTCCCGCTATAATGCCATTTGCTGTTTGTGTGTTTAAAAGGTATATTATGAGAAGTGTGAAAGTGAACAATCCCATAGAAAGTCAGAATATATGAGAAAAAAAATCGAAAATTTTTCTAAGTCCCAAAAATGAAAAATCAACTGAAAAATTTAATTCTCATAATAAATAAAGAAAAGTTGAAAGAAAAATGAAAAATCAACTGAAAAATTAAATTTTCATAATAAATAAAGAAAAATTGAAAGAAAAATTTCGATATTTTTTTCAAAGTCAGAAATAGTTAGAAATATAAAAAAATCAATTGGAAAAAATATATATATGATTTTTAAGTGAAATTCATTTGAAATAGAGACTTCTCAATGAAACTGAGGTGTATGTGAAAAATTTTTTTTTTTGAAAATTTCGAAAATTTTTCTAAGTCCCGCTATAATGCCATTTGCTGTTTGTGTGTTTAAAAGGTATATTATGAGAAGTGTGAAAGTGAACAATCCCATAGAAAGTCAGAATATATGAGAAAAAAAATCGAAAATTTTTCTAAGTCCCAAAAATGAAAAATCAACTGAAAAATTTAATTCTCATAATAAATAAAGAAAAGTTGAAAGAAAAATGAAAAATCAACTGAAAAATTAAATTTTCATAATAAATAAAGAAAAATTGAAAGAAAAATTTCGATATTTTTTTCAAAGTCAGAAATAGTTAGAAATATAAAAAAATCAATTGGAAAAAATATATATATGATTTTTAAGTGAAATTCATTTGAAATAGAGACTTCTCAATGAAACTGAGGTGTATGTGAAAAATTTTTTTTTTTGAAAATTTCGAAAATTTTTCTAAGTCCCGCTATAATGCCATTTGCTGTTTGTGTGTTTAAAAGGTATATTATGAGAAGTGTGAAAGTGAACAATCCCATAGAAAGTCAGAATATATGAGAAAAAAAATCGAAAATTTTTCTAAGTCCCAAAAATGAAAAATCAACTGAAAAATTTAATTCTCATAATAAATAAAGAAAAGTTGAAAGAAAAATGAAAAATCAACTGAAAAATTAAATTTTCATAATAAATAAAGAAAAATTGAAAGAAAAATTTCGATATTTTTTTCAAAGTCAGAAATAGTTAGAAATATAAAAAAATCAATTGGAAAAAATATATATATGATTTTTAAGTGAAATTCATTTGAAATAGAGACTTCTCAATGAAACTGAGGTGTATGTGAAAAATTTTTTTTTTTGAAAATTTCGAAAATTTTTCTAAGTCCCGCTATAATGCCATTTGCTGTTTGTGTGTTTAAAAGGTATATTATGTGAAGTGTGAAAGTGAACAATCCCATAGAAAGTCAGAATATATGAGAAAAAAAATCGAAAATTTTTCTAAGTCCCAAAAATGAAAAATCAACTGAAAAATTTAATTCTCATAATAAATAAAGAAAAGTTGAAAGAAAAATGAAAAATCAACTGAAAAATTAAATTTTCATAATAAATAAAGAAAAATTGAAAGAAAAATTTCGATATTTTTTTCAAAGTCAGAAATAGTTAGAAATATAAAAAAATCAATTGGAAAAAATATATATATGATTTTTAAGTGAAATTCATTTGAAATAGAGACTTCTCAATGAAACTGAGGTGTATGTGAAAATTTTTTTTTTTGAAAATTTCGAAAATTTTTCTAAGTCCCGCTATAATGCCATTTGCTGTTTGTGTGTTTAAAAGGTATATTATGAGAAGTGTGAAAGTGAACAATCCCATAGAAAGTCAGAATATATGAGAAAAAAAATCGAAAATTTTTCTAAGTCCCAAAAATGAAAAATCAACTGAAAAATTTAATTCTCATAATAAATAAAGAAAAGTTGAAAGAAAAATGAAAAATCAACTGAAAAATTAAATTTTCATAATAAATAAAGAAAAATTGAAAGAAAAATTTCGATATTTTTTTCAAAGTCAGAAATAGTTAGAAATATAAAAAAATCAATTGGAAAAAATATATATATGATTTTTAAGTGAAATTCATTTGAAATAGAGACTTCTCAATGAAACTGAGGTGTATGTGAAAAATTTTTTTTTTTGAAAATTTCGAAAATTTTTCTAAGTCCCGCTATAATGCCATTTGCTGTTTGTGTGTTTAAAAGGTATATTATGAGAAGTGTGAAAGTGAACAATCCCATAGAAAGTCAGAATATATGAGAAAAAAAATCGAAAATTTTTCTAAGTCCCAAAAATGAAAAATCAACTGAAAAATTTAATTCTCATAATAAATAAAGAAAAGTTGAAAGAAAAATGAAAAATCAACTGAAAAATTAAATTTTCATAATAAATAAAGAAAAATTGAAAGAAAAATTTCGATATTTTTTTCAAAGTCAGAAATAGTTAGAAATATAAAAAAATCAATTGGAAAAAATATATATATGATTTTTAAGTGAAATTCATTTGAAATAGAGACTTCTCAATGAAACTGAGGTGTATGTGAAAAATTTTTTTTTTTGAAAATTTCGAAAATTTTTCTAAGTCCCGCTATAATGCCATTTGCTGTTTGTGTGTTTAAAAGGTATATTATGAGAAGTGTGAAAGTGAACAATCCCATAGAAAGTCAGAATATATGAGAAAAAAAATCGAAAATTTTTCTAAGTCCCAAAAATGAAAAATCAACTGAAAAATTTAATTCTCATAATAAATAAAGAAAAGTTGAAAGAAAAATGAAAAATCAACTGAAAAATTAAATTTTCATAATAAATAAAGAAAAATTGAAAGAAAAATTTCGATATTTTTTTCAAAGTCAGAAATAGTTAGAAATATAAAAAAATCAATTGGAAAAAATATATATATGATTTTTAAGTGAAATTCATTTGAAATAGAGACTTCTCAATGAAACTGAGGTGTATGTGAAAAATTTTTTTTTTTGAAAATTTCGAAAATTTTTCTAAGTCCCGCTATAATGCCATTTGCTGTTTGTGTGTTTAAAAGGTATATTATGTGAAGTGTGAAAGTGAACAATCCCATAGAAAGTCAGAATATATGAGAAAAAAAATCGAAAATTTTTCTAAGTCCCAAAAATGAAAAATCAACTGAAAAATTTAATTCTCATAATAAATAAAGAAAAGTTGAAAGAAAAATGAAAAATCAACTGAAAAATTAAATTTTCATAATAAATAAAGAAAAATTGAAAGAAAAATTTCGATATTTTTTTCAAAGTCAGAAATAGTTAGAAATATAAAAAAATCAATTGGAAAAAATATATATATGATTTTTAAGTGAAATTCATTTGAAATAGAGACTTCTCAATGAAACTAAGGTGTATGTGAAAAATTTTTTTTTTTGAAAATTTCGAAAATTTTTCTAAGTCCCGCTATAATGCCATTTGCTGTTTGTGTGTTTAAAAGGTATATTATGAGAAGTGTGAAAATGAACAATCCCATAGAAAGTCAGAATATATGAGAAAAAAAATCAAAAATTTTTCTAAGTCCCAAAAACGAAAAATCAACTGAAAAATTTAATTCTCATAATAAATAAAGAAAAGTTGAAAGAAAAATGAAAAATCAACTGAAAAATTAAATTTTCATAATAAATAAAGAAAAATTGAAAGAAAAATTTCGATATTTTTTTCAAAGTCAGAAATAGTTAGAAATATAAAAAAATCAATTGGAAAAAATATATATATGATTTTTAAGTGAAATTCATTTGAAATAGAGACTTCTCAATGAAACTGAGGTGTATGTGAAAAATTTTTTTTTTTGAAAATTTCGAAAATTTTTCTAAGTCCCGCTATAATGCCATTTGCTGTTTGTGTGTTTAAAAGGTATATTATGAGAAGTGTGAAAGTGAACAATCCCATAGAAAGTCAGAATATATGAGAAAAAAAATCGAAAATTTTTCTAAGTCCCAAAAATGAAAAATCAACTGAAAAATTTAATTCTCATAATAAATAAAGAAAAGTTGAAAGAAAAATGAAAAATCAACTGAAAAATTAAATTTTCATAATAAATAAAGAAAAATTGAAAGAAAAATTTCGATATTTTTTTCAAAGTCAGAAATAGTTAGAAATATAAAAAAATCAATTGGAAAAAATATATATATGATTTTTAAGTGAAATTCATTTGAAATAGAGACTTCTCAATGAAACTGAGGTGTATGTGAAAAATTTTTTTTTTTGAAAATTTCGAAAATTTTTCTAAGTCCCGCTATAATGCCATTTGCTGTTTGTGTGTTTAAAAGGTATATTATGAGAAGTGTGAAAGTGAACAATCCCATAGAAAGTCAGAATATATGAGAAAAAAAATCGAAAATTTTTCTAAGTCCCAAAAATGAAAAATCAACTGAAAAATTTAATTCTCATAATAAATAAAGAAAAGTTGAAAGAAAAATGAAAAATCAACTGAAAAATTAAATTTTCATAATAAATAAAGAAAAATTGAAAGAAAAATTTCGATATTTTTTTCAAAGTCAGAAATAGTTAGAAATATAAAAAAATCAATTGGAAAAAATATATATATGATTTTTAAGTGAAATTCATTTGAAATAGAGACTTCTCAATGAAACTGAGGTGTATGTGAAAAATTTTTTTTTTTGAAAATTTCGAAAATTTTTCTAAGTCCCGCTATAATGCCATTTGCTGTTTGTGTGTTTAAAAGGTATATTATGTGAAGTGTGAAAGTGAACAATCCCATAGAAAGTCAGAATATATGAGAAAAAAAATCGAAAATTTTTCTAAGTCCCAAAAATGAAAAATCAACTGAAAAATTTAATTCTCATAATAAATAAAGAAAAGTTGAAAGAAAAATGAAAAATCAACTGAAAAATTAAATTTTCATAATAAATAAAGAAAAATTGAAAGAAAAATTTCGATATTTTTTTCAAAGTCAGAAATAGTTAGAAATATAAAAAAATCAATTGGAAAAAATATATATATGATTTTTAAGTGAAATTCATTTGAAATAGAGACTTCTCAATGAAACTAAGGTGTATGTGAAAAATTTTTTTTTTTGAAAATTTCGAAAATTTTTCTAAGTCCCGCTATAATGCCATTTGCTGTTTGTGTGTTTAAAAGGTATATTATGAGAAGTGTGAAAATGAACAATCCCATAGAAAGTCAGAATATATGAGAAAAAAAATCAAAAATTTTTCTAAGTCCCAAAAACGAAAAATCAACTGAAAAATTTAATTCTCATAATAAATAAAGAAAAGTTGAAAGAAAAATGAAAAATCAACTGAAAAATTAAATTTTCATAATAAATAAAGAAAAATTGAAAGAAAAATTTCGATATTTTTTTCAAAGTCAGAAATAGTTAGAAATATAAAAAAATCAATTGGAAAAAATATATATATGATTTTTAAGTGAAATTCATTTGAAATAGAGACTTCTCAATGAAACTGAGGTGTATGTGAAAAATTTTTTTTTTTGAAAATTTCGAAAATTTTTCTAAGTCCCGCTATAATGCCATTTGCTGTTTGTGTGTTTAAAAGGTATATTATGAGAAGTGTGAAAGTGAACAATCCCATAGAAAGTCAGAATATATGAGAAAAAAAATCGAAAATTTTTCTAAGTCCCAAAAATGAAAAATCAACTGAAAAATTTAATTCTCATAATAAATAAAGAAAAGTTGAAAGAAAAATGAAAAATCAACTGAAAAATTAAATTTTCATAATAAATAAAGAAAAATTGAAAGAAAAATTTCGATATTTTTTTCAAAGTCAGAAATAGTTAGAAATATAAAAAAATCAATTGGAAAAAATATATATATGATTTTTAAGTGAAATTCATTTGAAATAGAGACTTCTCAATGAAACTGAGGTGTATGTGAAAAATTTTTTTTTTTGAAAATTTCGAAAATTTTTCTAAGTCCCGCTATAATGCCATTTGCTGTTTGTGTGTTTAAAAGGTATATTATGAGAAGTGTGAAAGTGAACAATCCCATAGAAAGTCAGAATATATGAGAAAAAAAATCGAAAATTTTTCTAAGTCCCAAAAATGAAAAATCAACTGAAAAATTTAATTCTCATAATAAATAAAGAAAAGTTGAAAGAAAAATGAAAAATCAACTGAAAAATTAAATTTTCATAATAAATAAAGAAAAATTGAAAGAAAAATTTCGATATTTTTTTCAAAGTCAGAAATAGTTAGAAATATAAAAAAATCAATTGGAAAAAATATATATATGATTTTTAAGTGAAATTCATTTGAAATAGAGACTTCTCAATGAAACTGAGGTGTATGTGAACAATTTTTTTTTTTGAAAATTTCGAAAATTTTTCTAAGTCCCGCTATAATGCCATTTGCTGTTTGTGTGTTTAAAAGGTATATTATGAGAAGTGTGAAAGTGAACAATCCCATAGAAAGTCAGAATATATGAGAAAAAAAATCGAAAATTTTTCTAAGTCCCAAAAATGAAAAATCAACTGAAAAATTTAATTCTCATAATAAATAAAGAAAAGTTGAAAGAAAAATGAAAAATCAACTGAAAAATTAAATTTTCATAATAAATAAAGAAAAATTGAAAGAAAAATTTCGATATTTTTTTCAAAGTCAGAAATAGTTAGAAATATAAAAAAATCAATTGGAAAAAATATATATATGATTTTTAAGTGAAATTCATTTGAAATAGAGACTTCTCAATGAAACTGAGGTGTATGTGAAAAATTTTTTTTTTTGAAAATTTCGAAAATTTTTCTAAGTCCCGCTATAATGCCATTTGCTGTTTGTGTGTTTAAAAGGTATATTATGAGAAGTGTGAAAGTGAACAATCCCATAGAAAGTCAGAATATATGAGAAAAAAAATCGAAAATTTTTCTAAGTCCCAAAAATGAAAAATCAACTGAAAAATTTAATTCTCATAATAAATAAAGAAAAGTTGAAAGAAAAATGAAAAATCAACTGAAAAATTAAATTTTCATAATAAATAAAGAAAAATTGAAAGAAAAATTTCGATATTTTTTTCAAAGTCAGAAATAGTTAGAAATATAAAAAAATCAATTGGAAAAAATATATATATGATTTTTAAGTGAAATTCATTTGAAATAGAGACTTCTCAATGAAACTGAGGTGTATGTGAAAAATTTTTTTTTTTGAAAATTTCGAAAATTTTTCTAAGTCCCGCTATAATGCCATTTGCTGTTTGTGTGTTTAAAAGGTATATTATGTGAAGTGTGAAAGTGAACAATCCCATAGAAAGTCAGAATATATGAGAAAAAAAATCGAAAATTTTTCTAAGTCCCAAAAATGAAAAATCAACTGAAAAATTTAATTCTCATAATAAATAAAGAAAAGTTGAAAGAAAAATGAAAAATCAACTGAAAAATTAAATTTTCATAATAAATAAAGAAAAATTGAAAGAAAAATTTCGATATTTTTTTCAAAGTCAGAAATAGTTAGAAATATAAAAAAATCAATTGGAAAAAATATATATATGATTTTTAAGTGAAATTCATTTGAAATAGAGACTTCTCAATGAAACTAAGGTGTATGTGAAAAATTTTTTTTTTTGAAAATTTCGAAAATTTTTCTAAGTCCCGCTATAATGCCATTTGCTGTTTGTGTGTTTAAAAGGTATATTATGAGAAGTGTGAAAATGAACAATCCCATAGAAAGTCAGAATATATGAGAAAAAAAATCAAAAATTTTTCTAAGTCCCAAAAACGAAAAATCAACTGAAAAATTTAATTCTCATAATAAATAAAGAAAAGTTGAAAGAAAAATGAAAAATCAACTGAAAAATTAAATTTTCATAATAAATAAAGAAAAATTGAAAGAAAAATTTCGATATTTTTTTCAAAGTCAGAAATAGTTAGAAATATAAAAAAATCAATTGGAAAAAATATATATATGATTTTTAAGTGAAATTCATTTGAAATAGAGACTTCTCAATGAAACTGAGGTGTATGTGAAAAATTTTTTTTTTTGAAAATTTCGAAAATTTTTCTAAGTCCCGCTATAATGCCATTTGCTGTTTGTGTGTTTAAAAGGTATATTATGAGAAGTGTGAAAGTGAACAATCCCATAGAAAGTCAGAATATATGAGAAAAAAAATCGAAAATTTTTCTAAGTCCCAAAAATGAAAAATCAACTGAAAAATTTAATTCTCATAATAAATAAAGAAAAGTTGAAAGAAAAATGAAAAATCAACTGAAAAATTAAATTTTCATAATAAATAAAGAAAAATTGAAAGAAAAATTTCGATATTTTTTTCAAAGTCAGAAATAGTTAGAAATATAAAAAAATCAATTGGAAAAAATATATATATGATTTTTAAGTGAAATTCATTTGAAATAGAGACTTCTCAATGAAACTGAGGTGTATGTGAAAAATTTTTTTTTTTGAAAATTTCGAAAATTTTTCTAAGTCCCGCTATAATGCCATTTGCTGTTTGTGTGTTTAAAAGGTATATTATGAGAAGTGTGAAAGTGAACAATCCCATAGAAAGTCAGAATATATGAGAAAAAAAATCGAAAATTTTTCTAAGTCCCAAAAATGAAAAATCAACTGAAAAATTTAATTCTCATAATAAATAAAGAAAAGTTGAAAGAAAAATGAAAAATCAACTGAAAAATTAAATTTTCATAATAAATAAAGAAAAATTGAAAGAAAAATTTCGATATTTTTTTCAAAGTCAGAAATAGTTAGAAATATAAAAAAATCAATTGGAAAAAATATATATATGATTTTTAAGTGAAATTCATTTGAAATAGAGACTTCTCAATGAAACTGAGGTGTATGTGAACAATTTTTTTTTTTGAAAATTTCGAAAATTTTTCTAAGTCCCGCTATAATGCCATTTGCTGTTTGTGTGTTTAAAAGGTATATTATGAGAAGTGTGAAAATGAACAATCCCATAGAAAGTCAGAATATATGAGAAAAAAAATCAAAAATTTTTCTAAGTCCCAAAAACGAAAAATCAACTGAAAAATTTAATTCTCATAATAAATAAAGAAAAGTTGAAAGAAAAATGAAAAATCAACTGAAAAATTAAATTTTCATAATAAATAAAGAAAAATTGAAAGAAAAATTTCGATATTTTTTTCAAAGTCAGAAATAGTTAGAAATATAAAAAAATCAATTGGAAAAAATATATATATGATTTTTAAGTGAAATTCATTTGAAATAGAGGCTTCTCAATGAAACTGAGGTGTATGTGAAAAATTTTTTTTTTTGAAAATTTCGAAAATTTTTCTAAGTCCCGCTATAATGCCATTTGCTGTTTGTGTGTTTAAAAGGTATATTATGAGAAGTGTGAAAATGAACAATCCCATAGAAAGTCAGAATATATGAGAAAAAAAATCAAAAATTTTTCTAAGTCCCAAAAACGAAAAATCAACTGAAAAATTTAATTCTCATAATAAATAAAGAAAAGTTGAAAGAAAAATGAAAAATCAACTGAAAAATTAAATTTTCATAATAAATAAAGAAAAATTTCGATATTTTTTTCAAAGTCAGAAATAGTTAGAAATATAAAAAAATCAATTGGAAAAAATATATATATGATTTTTAAGTGAAATTCATTTGAAATAGAGACTTCTCAATGAAACTGAGGTGTATGTCCCGCTATAATGCCATTTGCTGTTTGTGTGTTTAAAAGGTATATTATGAGAAGTGTGAAAATGAACAATCCCATAGAAAGTCAGAATATACGAGGGGCGTTCAGGATATTCTCGGTATCGGGGTGAAGCTGTGGTTGCATATATAAATTGACTTATTTATCAAGTAACACTATTATTTTAGTGCATTCATGTAAAATTTCATATAAATGTGATTATTAATTCGCGTTTTATCTCTAGTTAAATAGAATCATAATGGCAACTGAGGCGATGATGGTGAAAATTGAGCATCGCGCTGTAATTAAATTTCTCACTAAGCAAGGAAAAAGTAAAAAAACTATTCATGAAGAGATGGTGGCTGTTTACTAGGGTTCCGCACCTTCATTATCAACTGTGCAAATGTGGTCAAGTGAGTTCAAGAGAGGCAGAGAGAGCATTGAGGACGACCCTCGCTCCGGCGCCCCGGCTACTGCTTGTACGGGAGAAAGCATCAAAGAAGTCGAAAAACTTGTTCTTGAGGATGCCCGAATAAAGGTGAAAATGATGGCAGAGATCACCAAGCTTTCAATTGGTACCATTCACACCATTCTTCATGACCATCTTAACCTTTCAAAGGTCAGTGCAAGGTGGGTGCCACGAATGCTCACAGCGCCTCAGATAAAAAGTGAGAATCGCATGCTGTAGAGAGCTTTTGGAGATGTGTAGTGAGAACGCGGACGGTGTTATGGATCGAATTGTTACTGGGGACGAAACATGGGTCCACCACTATGACCCTGAAAGCAAACAAGAGTCCATGCAGTGGCATAAAAAAGGAACAGACCCCCCGAAGAAGTTCAAAGTCACTCCGTCTGCCCGAAAGCTCATGGCCACAGTTTTTTGGGACTCAAAGGGAATCTTGCTCATTGAGTACAAAAAAAAAGGTGAAACCATCAACGCCACATCCTACGCTTCCACTTTGCATAATTTGCGGGAGGAAATTAAAAAGAAAAGACGGGGTAAACTCGCAGCGGGTGTGTTGCTTCTTCATGACAACGCTCCTGTTCACACGGCGCGAGTTTCCAAGGCTGCTGCGCGAGATTGTGGTTTCGAAGAAATCCAACACCCACCCTATAGTCCAGACCTTGCCCCTAGTGATTATTTCCTGTTTCCGGATTTGAAAAAATGTCTTCGTGGAAAAAGATTTTCGGATGATGAAGAACTCAAGTCGGTATTTTGCAGAGAAAGAGGAAATTTATTATTTTGAGGGTTTAAAAAAGCTTATCTCAAGATGTAACAAATGCATTGATGTTAGGGGAGATCATATTGAAAAATAAAAATAATTTAAATTGAATTCGCATTTTCCTTCATATCAATACCGAGAATATATTGAACGCCCCTCGTATGAGAAAAAAAATCGAAAATTTTTCTAAGTCCCAAAAATGAAAAATCAACTGAAAAATTTAATTCTCATAATAAATAAAGAAAAGTTGAAAGAAAAATGAAAAATCAACTGAAAAATTAAATTTTCATAATAAATAAAGAAAAATTGAAAGAAAAATTTCGATATTTTTTTCAAAGTCAGAAATAGTTAGAAATATAAAAAAATCAATTGGAAAAAATATATATATGATTTTTAAGTGAAATTCATTTGAAATAGAGACTTCTCAATGAAACTGAGGTGTATGTCCCGCTATAATGCCATTTGCTGTTTGTGTGTTTAAAAGGTATATTATGAGAAGTGTGAAAATGAACAATCCCATAGAAAGTCAGAATATACGAGGGGCGTTCAGGATATTCTCGGTATCGGGGTGAAGCTGTGGTTGCATATATAAATTGACTTATTTATCAAGTAACACTATTATTTTAGTGCATTCATGTAAAATTTCATATAAATGTGATTATTAATTCGCGTTTTATCTCTAGTTAAATAGAATCATAATGGCAACTGAGGCGATGATGGTGAAAATTGAGCATCGCGCTGTAATTAAATTTCTCACTAAGCAAGGAAAAAGTAAAAAAACTATTCATGAAGAGATGGTGGCTGTTTACTAGGGTTCCGCACCTTCATTATCAACTGTGCAAAAGTGGTCAAGTGAGTTCAAGAGAGGCAGAGAGAGCATTGAGGACGACCCTCGCTCCGGCGCCCCGGCTACTGCTTGTACGGGAGAAAGCATCAAAGAAGTCGAAAAACTTGTTCTTGAGGATGCCCGAATAAAGGTGAAAATGATGGCAGAGATCACCAAGCTTTCAATTGGTACCATTCACACCATTCTTCATGACCATCTTAACCTTTCAAAGGTCAGTGCAAGGTGGGTGCCACGAATGCTCACAGCGCCTCAGATAAAAAGTGAGAATCGCATGCTGTAGAGAGCTTTTGGAGATGTGTAGTGAGAACGCGGACGGTGTTATGGATCGAATTGTTACTGGGGACGAAACATGGGTCCACCACTATGACCCTGAAAGCAAACAAGAGTCCATGCAGTGGCATAAAAAAGGAACAGACCCCCCGAAGAAGTTCAAAGTCACTCCGTCTGCCCGAAAGCTCATGGCCACAGTTTTTTGGGACTCAAAGGGAATCTTGCTCATTGAGTACAAAAAAAAAGGTGAAACCATCAACGCCACATCCTACGCTTCCACTTTGCATAATTTGCGGGAGGAAATTAAAAAGAAAAGACGGGGTAAACTCGCAGCGGGTGTGTTGCTTCTTCATGACAACGCTCCTGTTCACACGGCGCGAGTTTCCAAGGCTGCTGCGCGAGATTGTGGTTTCGAAGAAATCCAACACCCACCCTATAGTCCAGACCTTGCCCCTAGTGATTATTTCCTGTTTCCGGATTTGAAAAAATGTCTTCGTGGAAAAACATTTTCGGATGATGAAGAACTCAAGTCGGTATTTTGCAGAGAAAGAGGAAATTTATTATTTTGAGGGTTTAAAAAAGCTTATCTCAAGATGTAACAAATGCATTGATGTTATGGGAGATCATATTGAAAAATAAAAATAATTTAAATTGAATTCGCATTTTCCTTCATATCAATACCGAGAATATATTGAACGCCCCTCGTATGAGAAAAAAAATCGAAAATTTTTCTAAGTCCCAAAAATGAAAAATCAACTGAAAAATTTAATTCTCATAATAAATAAAGAAAAGTTGAAAGAAAAATGAAAAATCAACTGAAAAATTAAATTTTCATAATAAATAAAGAAAAATTGAAAGAAAAATTTCGATATTTTTTTCAAAGTCAGAAATAGTTAGAAATATAAAAAAATCAATTGGAAAAAATATATATATGATTTTTAAGTGAAATTCATTTGAAATAGAGACTTCTCAATGAAACTGAGGTGTATGTGAAAAATTTTTTTTTTTGAAAATTTCGAAAATTTTTCTAAGTCCCGCTATAATGCCATTTGCTGTTTGTGTGTTTAAAAGGTATATTATGAGAAGTGTGAAAGTGAACAATCCCATAGAAAGTCAGAATATATGAGAAAAAAAATCGAAAATTTTTCTAAGTCCCAAAAATGAAAAATCAACTGAAAAATTTAATTCTCATAATAAATAAAGAAAAGTTGAAAGAAAAATGAAAAATCAACTGAAAAATTAAATTTTCATAATAAATAAAGAAAAATTGAAAGAAAAATTTCGATATTTTTTTCAAAGTCAGAAATAGTTAGAAATATAAAAAAATCAATTGGAAAAAATATATATATGATTTTTAAGTGAAATTCATTTGAAATAGAGACTTCTCAATGAAACTGAGGTGTATGTCCCGCTATAATGCCATTTGCTGTTTGTGTGTTTAAAAGGTATATTATGAGAAGTGTGAAAATGAACAATCCCATAGAAAGTCAGAATATATGAGGGGCGTTCAGGATATTCTCGGTATCGGGGTGAAGCTGTGGTTGCATATATAAATTGACTTATTTATCAAGTAACACTATTATTTTAGTGCATTCATGTAAAATTTCATATAAATGTGATTATTAATTCGCGTTTTATCTCTAGTTAAATAGAATCATAATGGCAACTGAGGCGATGATGGTGAAAATTGAGCATCGCGCTGTAATTAAATTTCTCACTAAGCAAGGAAAAAGTCAAAAAACTATTCATGAAGAGATGGTGGCTGTTTACCAGGGTTCCGCACCTTCATTATCAACTGTGCAAAAGTGGTCAAGTGAGTTCAAGAGAGGCAGAGAGAGCATTGAGGACGACCCTCGCTCCGGCGCCCCGGCTACTGCTTGTACGGGAGAAAGCATCAAAGAAGTCGAAAAACTTGTTCTTGAGGATGCCCGAATAAAGGTGAAAATGATGGCAGAGATCACCAAGCTTTCAATTGGTACCATTCACACCATTCTTCATGACCATCTTAACCTTTCAAAGGTCAGTGCAAGGTGGGTGCCACGAATGCTCACAGCGCCTCAGATAAAAAGTGAGAATCGCATGCTGTAGAGAGCTTTTGGAGATGTGTAGTGAGAACGCGGACGGTGTTATGGATCGAATTGTTACTGGGGACGAAACATGGGTCCACCACTATGACCCTGAAAGCAAACAAGAGTCCATGCAGTGGCATAAAAAAGGAACAGACCCCCCGAAGAAGTTCAAAGTCACTCCGTCTGCCCGAAAGCTCATGGCCACAGTTTTTTGGGACTCAAAGGGAATCTTGCTCATTGAGTACAAAAAAAAAGGTGAAACCATCAACGCCACATCCTACGCTTCCACTTTGCATAATTTGCGGGAGGAAATTAAAAAGAAAAGACGGGGTAAACTCGCAGCGGGTGTGTTGCTTCTTCATGACAACGCTCCTGTTCACACGGCGCGAGTTTCCAAGGCTGCTGCGCGAGATTGTGGTTTCGAAGAAATCCAACACCCACCCTATAGTCCAGACCTTGCCCCTAGTGATTATTTCCTGTTTCCGGATTTGAAAAAATGTCTTCGTGGAAAAACATTTTCGGATGATGAAGAACTCAAGTCGGTATTTTGCAGAGAAAGAGGAAATTTATTATTTTGAGGGTTTAAAAAAGCTTATCTCAAGATGTAACAAATGCATTGATGTTATGGGAGATCATATTGAAAAATAAAAATAATTTAAATTGAATTCGCATTTTCCTTCATATCAATACCGAGAATATATTAAACGCCCCTCGTATGAGAAAAAAAATCGAAAATTTTTCTAAGTCCCAAAAATGAAAAATCAACTGAAAAATTTAATTCTCATAATAAATAAAGAAAAGTTGAAAGAAAAATGAAAAATCAACTGAAAAATTAAATTTTCATAATAAATAAAGAAAAATTGAAAGAAAAATTTCGATATTTTTTTCAAAGTCAGAAATAGTTAGAAATATAAAAAAATCAATTGGAAAAAATATATATATGATTTTTAAGTGAAATTCATTTGAAATAGAGACTTCTCAATGAAACTGAGGTGTATGTGAAAAATTTTTTTTTTTGAAAATTTCGAAAATTTTTCTAAGTCCCGCTATAATGCCATTTGCTGTTTGTGTGTTTAAAAGGTATATTATGAGAAGTGTGAAAGTGAACAATCCCATAGAAAGTCAGAATATATGAGAAAAAAAATCGAAAATTTTTCTAAGTCCCAAAAATGAAAAATCAACTGAAAAATTTAATTCTCATAATAAATAAAGAAAAGTTGAAAGAAAAATGAAAAATCAACTGAAAAATTAAATTTTCATAATAAATAAAGAAAAATTGAAAGAAAAATTTCGATATTTTTTTCAAAGTCAGAAATAGTTAGAAATATAAAAAAATCAATTGGAAAAAATATATATATGATTTTTAAGTGAAATTCATTTGAAATAGAGACTTCTCAATGAAACTGAGGTGTATGTCCCGCTATAATGCCATTTGCTGTTTGTGTGTTTAAAAGGTATATTATGAGAAGTGTGAAAATGAACAATCCCATAGAAAGTCAGAATATATGAGGGGCGTTCAGGATATTCTCGGTATCGGGGTGAAGCTGTGGTTGCATATATAAATTGACTTATTTATCAAGTAACACTATTATTTTAGTGCATTCATGTAAAATTTCATATAAATGTGATTATTAATTCGCGTTTTATCTCTAGTTAAATAGAATCATAATGGCAACTGAGGCGATGATGGTGAAAATTGAGCATCGCGCTGTAATTAAATTTCTCACTAAGCAAGGAAAAAGTCAAAAAACTATTCATGAAGAGATGGTGGCTGTTTACCAGGGTTCCGCACCTTCATTATCAACTGTGCAAAAGTGGTCAAGTGAGTTCAAGAGAGGCAGAGAGAGCATTGAGGACGACCCTCGCTCCGGCGCCCCGGCTACTGCTTGTACGGGAGAAAGCATCAAAGAAGTCGAAAAACTTGTTCTTGAGGATGCCCGAATAAAGGTGAAAATGATGGCAGAGATCACCAAGCTTTCAATTGGTACCATTCACACCATTCTTCATGACCATCTTAACCTTTCAAAGGTCAGTGCAAGGTGGGTGCCACGAATGCTCACAGCGCCTCAGATAAAAAGTGAGAATCGCATGCTGTAGAGAGCTTTTGGAGATGTGTAGTGAGAACGCGGACGGTGTTATGGATCGAATTGTTACTGGGGACGAAACATGGGTCCACCACTATGACCCTGAAAGCAAACAAGAGTCCATGCAGTGGCATAAAAAAGGAACAGACCCCCCGAAGAAGTTCAAAGTCACTCCGTCTGCCCGAAAGCTCATGGCCACAGTTTTTTGGGACTCAAAGGGAATCTTGCTCATTGAGTACAAAAAAAAAGGTGAAACCATCAACGCCACATCCTACGCTTCCACTTTGCATAATTTGCGGGAGGAAATTAAAAAGAAAAGACGGGGTAAACTCGCAGCGGGTGTGTTGCTTCTTCATGACAACGCTCCTGTTCACACGGCGCGAGTTTCCAAGGCTGCTGCGCGAGATTGTGGTTTCGAAGAAATCCAACACCCACCCTATAGTCCAGACCTTGCCCCTAGTGATTATTTCCTGTTTCCGGATTTGAAAAAATGTCTTCGTGGAAAAACATTTTCGGATGATGAAGAACTCAAGTCGGTATTTTGCAGAGAAAGAGGAAATTTATTATTTTGAGGGTTTAAAAAAGCTTATCTCAAGATGTAACAAATGCATTGATGTTAGGGGAGATCATATTGAAAAATAAAAATAATTTAAATTGAATTCGCATTTTCCTTCATATCAATACCGAGAATATATTGAACGCCCCTCGTATGAGAAAAAAAATCGAAAATTTTTCTAAGTCCCAAAAATGAAAAATCAACTGAAAAATTTAATTCTCATAATAAATAAAGAAAAGTTGAAAGAAAAATGAAAAATCAACTGAAAAATTAAATTTTCATAATAAATAAAGAAAAATTGAAAGAAAAATTTCGATATTTTTTTCAAAGTCAGAAATAGTTAGAAATATAAAAAAATCAATTGGAAAAAATATATATATGATTTTTAAGTGAAATTCATTTGAAATAGAGACTTCTCAATGAAACTGAGGTGTATGTGAAAAATTTTTTTTTTTGAAAATTTCGAAAATTTTTCTAAGTCCCGCTATAATGCCATTTGCTGTTTGTGTGTTTAAAAGGTATATTATGAGAAGTGTGAAAATGAACAATCCCATAGAAAGTCAGAATATATGAGAAAAAAAATCAAAAATTTTTCTAAGTCCCAAAAACGAAAAATCAACTGAAAAATTTAATTCTCATAATAAATAAAGAAAAGTTGAAAGAAAAATGAAAAATCAACTGAAAAATTAAATTTTCATAATAAATAAAGAAAAATTGAAAGAAAAATTTCGATATTTTTTTCAAAGTCAGAAATAGTTAGAAATATAAAAAAATCAATTGGAAAAAATATATATATGATTTTTAAGTGAAATTCATTTGAAATAGAGACTTCTCAATGAAACTGAGGTGTATGTCCCGCTATAATGCCATTTGCTGTTTGTGTGTTTAAAAGGTATATTATGAGAAGTGTGAAAATGAACAATCCCATAGAAAGTCAGAATATACGAGGGGCGTTCAGGATATTCTCGGTATCGGGGTGAAGCTGTGGTTGCATATATAAATTGACTTATTTATCAAGTAACACTATTATTTTAGTGCATTCATGTAAAATTTCATATAAATGTGATTATTAATTCGCGTTTTATCTCTAGTTAAATAGAATCATAATGGCAACTGAGGCGATGATGGTGAAAATTGAGCATCGCGCTGTAATTAAATTTCTCACTAAGCAAGGAAAAAGTAAAAAAACTATTCATGAAGAGATGGTGGCTGTTTACCAGGGTTCCGCACCTTCATTATCAACTGTGCAAAAGTGGTCAAGTGAGTTCAAGAGAGGCAGAGAGAGCATTGAGGACGACCCTCGCTCCGGCGCCCCGGCTACTGCTTGTACGGGAGAAAGCATCAAAGAAGTCGAAAAACTTGTTCTTGAGGATGCCCGAATAAAGGTGAAAATGATGGCAGAGATCACCAAGCTTTCAATTGGTACCATTCACACCATTCTTCATGACCATCTTAACCTTTCAAAGGTCAGTGCAAGGTGGGTGCCACGAATGCTCACAGCGCCTCAGATAAAAAGTGAGAATCGCATGCTGTAGAGAGCTTTTGGAGATGTGTAGTGAGAACGCGGACGGTGTTATGGATCGAATTGTTACTGGGGACGAAACATGGGTCCACCACTATGACCCTGAAAGCAAACAAGAGTCCATGCAGTGGCATAAAAAAGGAACAGACCCCCCGAAGAAGTTCAAAGTCACTCCGTCTGCCCGAAAGCTCATGGCCACAGTTTTTTGGGACTCAAAGGGAATCTTGCTCATTGAGTACAAAAAAAAAGGTGAAACCATCAACGCCACATCCTACGCTTCCACTTTGCATAATTTGCGGGAGGAAATTAAAAAGAAAAGACGGGGTAAACTCGCAGCGGGTGTGTTGCTTCTTCATGACAACGCTCCTGTTCACACGGCGCGAGTTTCCAAGGCTGCTGCGCGAGATTGTGGTTTCGAAGAAATCCAACACCCACCCTATAGTCCAGACCTTGCCCCTAGTGATTATTTCCTGTTTCCGGATTTGAAAAAATGTCTTCGTGGAAAAAGATTTTCGGATGATGAAGAACTCAAGTCGGTATTTTGCAGAGAAAGAGGAAATTTATTATTTTGAGGGTTTAAAAAAGCTTATCTCAAGATGTAACAAATGCATTGATGTTAGGGGAGATCATATTGAAAAATAAAAATAATTTAAATTGAATTCGCATTTTCCTTCATATCAATACCGAGAATATATTGAACGCCCCTCGTATGAGAAAAAAAATCGAAAATTTTTCTAAGTCCCAAAAATGAAAAATCAACTGAAAAATTTAATTCTCATAATAAATAAAGAAAAGTTGAAAGAAAAATGAAAAATCAACTGAAAAATTAAATTTTCATAATAAATAAAGAAAAATTGAAAGAAAAATTTCGATATTTTTTTCAAAGTCAGAAATAGTTAGAAATATAAAAAAATCAATTGGAAAAAATATATATATGATTTTTAAGTGAAATTCATTTGAAATAGAGGCTTCTCAATGAAACTGAGGTGTATGTGAAAAATTTTTTTTTTTGAAAATTTCGAAAATTTTTCTAAGTCCCGCTATAATGCCATTTGCTGTTTGTGTGTTTAAAAGGTATATTATGAGAAGTGTGAAAATGAACAATCCCATAGAAAGTCAGAATATATGAGAAAAAAAATCAAAAATTTTTCTAAGTCCCAAAAACGAAAAATCAACTGAAAAATTTAATTCTCATAATAAATAAAGAAAAGTTGAAAGAAAAATGAAAAATCAACTGAAAAATTAAATTTTCATAATAAATAAAGAAAAATTGAAAGAAAAATTTCGATATTTTTTTCAAAGTCAGAAATAGTTAGAAATATAAAAAAATCAATTGGAAAAAATATATATATGATTTTTAAGTGAAATTCATTTGAAATAGAGACTTCTCAATGAAACTGAGGTGTATGTCCCGCTATAATGCCATTTGCTGTTTGTGTGTTTAAAAGGTATATTATGAGAAGTGTGAAAATGAACAATCCCATAGAAAGTCAGAATATACGAGGGGCGTTCAGGATATTCTCGGTATCGGGGTGAAGCTGTGGTTGCATATATAAATTGACTTATTTATCAAGTAACACTATTATTTTAGTGCATTCATGTAAAATTTCATATAAATGTGATTATTAATTCGCGTTTTATCTCTAGTTAAATAGAATCATAATGGCAACTGAGGCGATGATGGTGAAAATTGAGCATCGCGCTGTAATTAAATTTCTCACTAAGCAAGGAAAAAGTAAAAAAACTATTCATGAAGAGATGGTGGCTGTTTACCAGGGTTCCGCACCTTCATTATCAACTGTGCAAAAGTGGTCAAGTGAGTTCAAGAGAGGCAGAGAGAGCATTGAGGACGACCCTCGCTCCGGCGCCCCGGCTACTGCTTGTACGGGAGAAAGCATCAAAGAAGTCGAAAAACTTGTTCTTGAGGATGCCCGAATAAAGGTGAAAATGATGGCAGAGATCACCAAGCTTTCAATTGGTACCATTCACACCATTCTTCATGACCATCTTAACCTTTCAAAGGTCAGTGCAAGGTGGGTGCCACGAATGCTCACAGCGCCTCAGATAAAAAGTGAGAATCGCATGCTGTAGAGAGCTTTTGGAGATGTGTAGTGAGAACGCGGACGGTGTTATGGATCGAATTGTTACTGGGGACGAAACATGGGTCCACCACTATGACCCTGAAAGCAAACAAGAGTCCATGCAGTGGCATAAAAAAGGAACAGACCCCCCGAAGAAGTTCAAAGTCACTCCGTCTGCCCGAAAGCTCATGGCCACAGTTTTTTGGGACTCAAAGGGAATCTTGCTCATTGAGTACAAAAAAAAAGGTGAAACCATCAACGCCACATCCTACGCTTCCACTTTGCATAATTTGCGGGAGGAAATTAAAAAGAAAAGACGGGGTAAACTCGCAGCGGGTGTGTTGCTTCTTCATGACAACGCTCCTGTTCACACGGCGCGAGTTTCCAAGGCTGCTGCGCGAGATTGTGGTTTCGAAGAAATCCAACACCCACCCTATAGTCCAGACCTTGCCCCTAGTGATTATTTCCTGTTTCCGGATTTGAAAAAATGTCTTCGTGGAAAAAGATTTTCGGATGATGAAGAACTCAAGTCGGTATTTTGCAGAGAAAGAGGAAATTTATTATTTTGAGGGTTTAAAAAAGCTTATCTCAAGATGTAACAAATGCATTGATGTTAGGGGAGATCATATTGAAAAATAAAAGCAATTTAAATTGAATTTGCATTTTCCTTCATATCGATACCGAGAATATATTGAACGCCCCTCGTATGAGAAAAAAAATCGAAAATTTTTCTAAGTCCCAAAAATGAAAAATCAACTGAAAAATTTAATTCTCATAATAAATAAAGAAAAGTTGAAAGAAAAATGAAAAATCAACTGAAAAATTAAATTTTCATAATAAATAAAGAAAAATTGAAAGAAAAATTTCGATATTTTTTTCAAAGTCAGAAATAGTTAGAAATATAAAAAAATCAATTGGAAAAAATATATATATGATTTTTAAGTGAAATTCATTTGAAATAGAGACTTCTCAATGAAACTGAGGTGTATGTGAAAAATTTTTTTTCTTGAAAATTTCGAAAATTTTTCTAAGTCCCGCTATAATGCCATTTGCTGTTTGTGTGTTTAAAAGGTATATTATGAGAAGTGTGAAAATGAACAATCCCATAGAAAGTCAGAATATATGAGAAAAAAAATCAAAAATTTTTCTAAGTCCCAAAAATGAAAAATCAACTGAAAAATTTAATTCTCATAATAAATAAAGAAAAGTTGAAAGAAAAATGAAAAATCAACTGAAAAATTAAATTTTCATAATAAATAAAGAAAAATTGAAAGAAAAATTTCGATATTTTTTTCAAAGTCAGAAATAGTTAGAAATATAAAAAAATCAATTGGAAAAAATATATATATGATTTTTAAGTGAAATTCATTTGAAATAGAGACTTCTCAATGAAACTGAGGTGTATGTGAAAAATTTTTTTTCTTGAAAATTTCGAAAATTTTTCTAAGTCCCGCTATAATGCCATTTGCTGTTTGTGTGTTTAAAAGGTATATTATGAGAAGTGTGAAAATGAACAATCCCATAGAAAGTCAGAATATATGAGAAAAAAAATCAAAAATTTTTCTAAGTCCCAAAAATGAAAAATCAACTGAAAAATTTAATTCTCATAATAAATAAAGAAAAGTTGAAAGAAAAATGAAAAATCAACTGAAAAATTAAATTTTCATAATAAATAAAGAAAAATTGAAAGAAAAATTTCGATATTTTTTTCAAAGTCAGAAATAGTTAGAAATATAAAAAAATCAATTGGAAAAAATATATATATGATTTTTAAGTGAAATTCATTTGAAATAGAGACTTCTCAATGAAACTGAGGTGTATGTCCCGCTATAATGCCATTTGCTGTTTGTGTGTTTAAAAGGTATATTATGAGAAGTGTGAAAATGAACAATCCCATAGAAAGTCAGAATATACGAGGGGCGTTCAGGATATTCTCGGTATCGGGGTGAAGCTGTGGTTGCATATATAAATTGACTTATTTATCAAGTAACACTATTATTTTAGTGCATTCATGTAAAATTTCATATAAATGTGATTATTAATTCGCGTTTTATCTCTAGTTAAACAGAATCATAATGGCAACTGAGGCGATGATGGTGAAAATTGAGCATCGCGCTGTAATTAAATTTCTCACTAAGCAAGGAAAAAGTCAAAAAACTATTCATGAAGAGATGGTGGCTGTTTACCAGGGTTCCGCACCTTCATTATCAACTGTGCAAAAGTGGTCAAGTGAGTTCAAGAGAGGCAGAGAGAGCATTGAGGACGACCCCCGCTCCGGCGCCCCGGCTACTGCTTGTACGGGAGAAAGCATCAAAGAAGTCGAAAAACTTGTTCTTGAGGATGCCCGAATAAAGGTGAAAATGATGGCAGAGATCACCAAGCTTTCAATTGGTACCATTCACACCATTCTTCATGACCATCTTAACCTTTCAAAGGTCAGTGCAAGGTGGGTGCCACGAATGCTCACAGCGCCTCAGATAAAAAGTGAGAATCGCATGCTGTAGAGAGCTTTTGGAGATGTGTAGTGAGAACGCGGACGGTGTTATGGATCGAATTGTTACTGGGGACGAAACATGGGTCCACCACTATGACCCTGAAAGCAAACAAGAGTCCATGCAGTGGCATAAAAAAGGAACAGACCCCCCGAAGAAGTTCAAAGTCACTCCGTCTGCCCGAAAGCTCATGGCCACAGTTTTTTGGGACTCAAAGGGAATCTTGCTCATTGAGTACAAAAAAAAAGGTGAAACCATCAACGCCACATCCTACGCTTCCACTTTGCATAATTTGCGGGAGGAAATTAAAAAGAAAAGACGGGGTAAACTCGCAGCGGGTGTGTTGCTTCTTCATGACAACGCTCCTGTTCACACGGCGCGAGTTTCCAAGGCTGCTGCGCGAGATTGTGGTTTCGAAGAAATCCAACACCCACCCTATAGTCCAGACCTTGCCCCTAGTGATTATTTCCTGTTTCCGGATTTGAAAAAATGTCTTCGTGGAAAAAGATTTTCGGATGATGAAGAACTCAAGTCGGTATTTTGCAGAGAAAGAGGAAATTTATTATTTTGAGGGTTTAAAAAAGCTTATCTCAAGATGTAACAAATGCATTGATGTTAGGGGAGATCATATGGAAAAATAAAAATAATTTAAATTGAATTCGCATTTTCCTTCATATCAATACCGAGAATATATTGAACGCCCCTCGTATGAGAAAAAAAATCGAAAATTTTTCTAAGTCCCAAAAATGAAAAATCAACTGAAAAATTTAATTCTCATAATAAATAAAGAAAAGTTGAAAGAAAAATGAAAAATCAACTGAAAAATTAAATTTTCATAATAAATAAAGAAAAATTGAAAGAAAAATTTCGATATTTTTTTCAAAGTCAGAATAGTTAGAAATATAAAAAAATCAATTGGAAAAAATATATATATGATTTTTAAGTGAAATTCATTTGAAATAGAGACTTCTCAATGAAACTGAGAAAAATTTTTTTCTTGAAAATTTCGAAAATTTTTCTAAGTCCCGCTATAATGCCATTTGCTGTTTGTGTGTTTAAAAGGTATATTATGAGAAATGTGAAAATGAACAATCCCATAGAAAGTCAGAATATACGAGGGGCGTTCAAGATATTCTGGGTATCGGGGTGAAGCTGTGGTTGCATATATAAATTGACTTATTTATCAAGTAACACTATTATTTTAGTGCATTTATGTAAAATTTCATATAAATGTGATTATTAATTCGCGTTTTATCTCTAGTTAAACAGAATCATAATGGCAACTGAGGCGATGATGGTGAAAATTGAGCATCGCGCTGTAATTAAATTTCTCACTAAGCAAGGAAAAAGTCAAAAAACTATTCATGAAGAGATGGTGGCTGTTTACCAGGGTTCCGCACCTTCATTATCAACTGTGCAAAAGTGGTCAAGTGAGTTCAAGAGAGGCAGAGAGAGCATTGAGGACGACCCCCGCTCCGGCGCCCCGGCTACTGCTTGTACGGGAGAAAGCATCAAAGAAGTCGAAAAACTTGTTCTTGAGGATGCCCGAATAAAGGTGAAAATGATGGCAGAGATCACCAAGCTTTCAATTGGTACCATTCACACCATTCTTCATGACCATCTTAACCTTTCAAAGGTCAGTGCAAGGTGGGTGCCACGAATGCTCACAGCGCCTCAGATAAAAAGTGAGAATCGCATGCTGTACAGAGCTTTTGGAGATGTGTAGTGAGAACGCGGACGGTGTTATGGATCGAATTGTTACTGGGGACGAAACATGGGTCCACCACTATGACCCTGAAAGCAAACAAGAGTCCATGCAGTGGCATAAAAAAGGAACAGACCCCCCGAAGAAGTTCAAAGTCACTCCGTCTGCCCGAAAGCTCATGGCCACAGTTTTTTGGGACTCAAAGGGAATCTTGCTCATTGAGTACAAAAAAAAAAGGTGAAACCATCAACGCCACATCCTACGCTTCCACTTTGCATAATTTGCGGGAGGAAATTAAAAAGAAAAGACGGGGTAAACTCGCAGCGGGTGTGTTGCTTCTTCATGACAACGCTCCTGTTCACACGGCGCGAGTTTCCAAGGCTGCTGCGCGAGATTGTGGTTTCGAAGAAATCCAACACCCACCCTATAGTCCAGACCTTGCCCCTAGTGATTATTTCCTGTTTCCGGATTTGAAAAAATGTCTTCGTGGAAAAAGATTTTCGGATGATGAAGAACTCAAGTCGGTATTTTGCAGAGAAAGAGGAAATTTATTATTTTGAGGGTTTAAAAAAGCTTATCTCAAGATGTAACAAATGCATTGATGTTAGGGGAGATCATATGGAAAAATAAAAATAATTTAAATTGAATTCGCATTTTCCTTCATATCAATACCGAGAATATATTGAACGCCCCTCGTATGAGAAAAAAAATCGAAAATTTTTCTAAGTCCCAAAAATGAAAAATCAACTGAAAAATTTAATTCTCATAATAAATAAAGAAAAGTTGAAAGAAAAATGAAAAATCAACTGAAAAATTAAATTTTCATAATAAATAAAGAAAAATTGAAAGAAAAATTTCGATATTTTTTTCAAAGTCAGAAATAGTTAGAAATATAAAAAAATCAATTGGAAAAAATATATATATGATTTTTAAGTGAAATTCATTTGAAATAGAGACTTCTCAATGAAACTGAGGTGTATGTGAAAATTTTTTTTTTTGAAAATTTCGAAAATTTTTCTAAGTCCCGCTATAATGCCATTTGCTGTGTGTGTGTTTAAAAGGTATATTATGAGAAGTGTGAAAGTGAACAATCCCATAGAAAGTCAGAATATATGAGAAAAAAAATCGAAAATTTTTCTAAGTCCCAAAAATGAAAAATCAACTGAAAAATTTAATTCTCATAATAAATAAAGAAAAGTTGAAAGAAAAATGAAAAATCAACTGAAAAATTAAATTTTCATAATAAATAAAGAAAAATTGAAAGAAAAATTTCGATATTTTTTTCAAAGTCAGAAATAGTTAGAAATATAAAAAAATCAATTGGAAAAAATATATATATGATTTTTAAGTGAAATTCATTTGAAATAGAGACTTCTCAATGAAACTCGTATCAGAAAAAAAATCGAAAATTTTTCTAAGTCCCAAAAATGAAAAATCAACTGAAAAATTTAATTCTCATAATAAATAAAGAAAAGTTGAAAGAAAAATGAAAAATCAACTGAAAAATTAAATTTTCATAATAAATAAAGAAAAATTGAAAGAAAAATTTCGATATTTTTTTCAAAGTCAGAAATAGTTAGAAATATAAAAAAATCAATTGGAAAAAATATATATATGATTTTTAAGTGAAATTCATTTGAAATAGAGACTTCTCAATGAAACTGAGATATATGTGAAAAATTTTTTTTCTTGAAAATTTCGAAAATTTTTCTAAGTCCCGCTATAATGCCATTTGCTGTTTGTGTGTTTAAAAGGTATATTATGAGAAGTGTGAAAATGAACAATCCCATAGAAAGTCAGAATATACGAGGGGCGTTCAAGATATTCTGGGTATCGGGGTGAAGCTGTGGCTGCATATATAAATTGACTTATTTATCAAGTAACACTATTATTTTAGTGCATTTATGTAAAATTTCATATAAATGTGATTATTAATTCGCGTTTTATCTCTAGTTAAACAGAATCATAATGGCAACTGAGGCGATGATGGTGAAAATTGAGCATCGCGCTGTAATTAAATTTCTCACTAAGCAAGGAAAAAGTCAAAAAACTATTCATGAAGAGATGGTGGCTGTTTACCAGGGTTCCGCACCTTCATTATCAACTGTGCAAAAGTGGTCAAGTGAGTTCAAGAGAGGCAGAGAGAGCATTGAGGACGACCCCCGCTCCGGCGCCCCGGCTACTGCTTGTACGGGAGAAAGCATCAAAGAAGTCGAAAAACTTGTTCTTGAGGATGCCCGAATAAAGGTGAAAATGATGGCAGAGATCACCAAGCTTTCAATTGGTACCATTCACACCATTCTTCATGACCATCTTAACCTTTCAAAGGTCAGTGCAAGGTGGGTGCCACGAATGCTCACAGCGCCTCAGATAAAAAGTGAGAATCGCATGCTGTAGAGAGCTTTTGGAGATGTGTAGTGAGAACGCGGACGGTGTTATGGATCGAATTGTTACTGGGGACGAAACATGGGTCCACCACTATGACCCTGAAAGCAAACAAGAGTCCATGCAGTGGCATAAAAAAGGAACAGACCCCCCGAAGAAGTTCAAAGTCACTCCGTCTGCCCGAAAGCTCATGGCCACAGTTTTTTGGGACTCAAAGGGAATCTTGCTCATTGAGTACAAAAAAAAAGGTGAAACCATCAACGCCACATCCTACGCTTCCACTTTGCATAATTTGCGGGAGGAAATTAAAAAGAAAAGACGGGGTAAACTCGCAGCGGGTGTGTTGCTTCTTCATGACAACGCTCCTGTTCACACGGCGCGAGTTTCCAAGGCTGCTGCGCGAGATTGTGGTTTCGAAGAAATCCAACACCCACCCTATAGTCCAGACCTTGCCCCTAGTGATTATTTCCTGTTTCCGGATTTGAAAAAATGTCTTCGTGGAAAAAGATTTTCGGATGATGAAGAACTCAAGTCGGTATTTTGCAGAGAAAGAGGAAATTTATTATTTTGAGGGTTTAAAAAAGCTTATCTCAAGACGTAACAAATGCATTGATGTTAGGGGAGATCATATTGAAAAATAAAAATAATTTAAATTGAATTCGCATTTTCCTTCATATCAATACCGAGAATATATTGAACGCCCCTCGTATGAGAAAAAAAATCGAAAATTTTTCTAAGTCCCAAAAATGAAAAATCAACTGAAAAATTTAATTCTCATAATAAATAAAGAAAAGTTGAAAGAAAAATGAAAAATCAACTGAAAAATTAAATTTTCATAATAAATAAAGAAAAATTGAAAGAAAAATTTCGATATTTTTTTCAAAGTCAGAAATAGTTAGAAATATAAAAAAATCAATTGGAAAAAATATATATATGATTTTTAAGTGAAATTCATTTGAAATAGAGACTTCTCAATGAAACTGAGGTGTATGTGAAAAATTTTTTTTTTTGAAAATTTCGAAAATTTTTCTAAGTCCCGCTATAATGCCATTTGCTGTTTGTGTGTTTAAAAGGTATATTATGAGAAGTGTGAAAGTGAACAATCCCATAGAAAGTCAGAATATATGAGAAAAAAAATCGAAAATTTTTCTAAGTCCCAAAAACGAAAAATCAACTGAAAAATTTAATTCTCATAATAAATAAAGAAAAGTTGAAAGAAAAATGAAAAATCAACTGAAAAATTAAATTTTCATAATAAATAAAGAAAAATTGAAAGAAAAATTTCGATATTTTTTTCAAAGTCAGAAATAGTTAGAAATATAAAAAAATCAATTGGAAAAAATATATATATGATTTTTAAGTGAAATTCATTTGAAATAGAGACTTCTCAATGAAACTGAGGTGTATGTCCCGCTATAATGCCATTTGCTGTTTGTGTGTTTAAAAGGTATATTATGAGAAGTGTGAAAATGAACAATCCCATAGAAAGTCAGAATATACGAGGGGCGTTCAGGATATTCTCGGTATCGGGGTGAAGCTGTGGTTGCATATATAAATTGACTTATTTATCAAGTAACACTATTATTTTAGTGCATTCATGTAAAATTTCATATAAATGTGATTATTAATTCGCGTTTTATCTCTAGTTAAATAGAATCATAATGGCAACTGAGGCGATGATGGTGAAAATTGAGCATCGCGCTGTAATTAAATTTCTCACTAAGCAAGGAAAAAGTAAAAAAACTATTCATGAAGAGATGGTGGCTGTTTACCAGGGTTCCGCACCTTCATTATCAACTGTGCAAAAGTGGTCAAGTGAGTTCAAGAGAGGCAGAGAGAGCATTGAGGACGACCCTCGCTCCGGCGCCCCGGCTACTGCTTGTACGGGAGAAAGCATCAAAGAAGTCGAAAAACTTGTTCTTGAGGATGCCCGAATAAAGGTGAAAATGATGGCAGAGATCACCAAGCTTTCAATTGGTACCATTCACACCATTCTTCATGACCATCTTAACCTTTCAAAGGTCAGTGCAAGGTGGGTGCCACGAATGCTCACAGCGCCTCAGATAAAAAGTGAGAATCGCATGCTGTAGAGAGCTTTTGGAGATGTGTAGTGAGAACGCGGACGGTGTTATGGATCGAATTGTTACTGGGGACGAAACATGGGTCCACCACTATGACCCTGAAAGCAAACAAGAGTCCATGCAGTGGCATAAAAAAGGAACAGACCCCCCGAAGAAGTTCAAAGTCACTCCGTCTGCCCGAAAGCTCATGGCCACAGTTTTTTGGGACTCAAAGGGAATCTTGCTCATTGAGTACAAAAAAAAAGGTGAAACCATCAACGCCACATCCTACGCTTCCACTTTGCATAATTTGCGGGAGGAAATTAAAAAGAAAAGACGGGGTAAACTCGCAGCGGGTGTGTTGCTACTTCATGACAACGCTCCTGTTCACACGGCGCGAGTTTCCAAGGCTGCTGCGCGAGATTGTGGTTTCGAAGAAATCCAACACCCACCCTATAGTCCAGACCTTGCCCCTAGTGATTATTTCCTGTTTCCGGATTTGAAAAAATGTCTTCGTGGAAAAAGATTTTCGGATGATGAAGAACTCAAGTCGGTATTTTGCAGAGAAAGAGGAAATTTATTATTTTGAGGGTTTAAGAAAGCTTATCTCAAGATGTAACAAATGCATTGATGTTAGGGGAGATCATATTGAAAAATAAAAATAATTTAAATTGAATTCGCATTTTCCTTCATATCAATACCGAGAATATATTGAACGCCCCTCTAAGTCCCAAAAATGAAAAATCAACTGAAAAATTTAATTCTCATAATAAATAAAGAAAAGTTGAAAGAAAAATGAAAAATCAACTGAAAAATTAAATTTTCATAATAAATAAGAAAAATTGAAAGAAAAATTTCGATATTTTTTTCAAAGTCAGAAATAGTTAGAAATATAAAAAAATCAATTGGAAAAAATATATATATGATTTTTAAGTGAAATTCATTTGAAATAGAGACTTCTCAATGAAACTGAGGTGTATGTGAAAAATTTTTTTTTTTGAAAATTTCGAAAATTTTTCTAAGTCCCGCTATAATGCCATTTGCTGTTTGTGTGTTTAAAAGGTATATTATGAGAAGTGTGAAAATGAACAATCCCATAGAAAGTCAGAATATATGAGAAAAAAAATCAAAAATTTTTCTAAGTCCCAAAAACGAAAAATCAACTGAAAAATTTAATTCTCATAATAAATAAAGAAAAGTTGAAAGAAAAATGAAAAATCAACTGAAAAATTAAATTTTCATAATAAATAAAGAAAAATTGAAAGAAAAATTTCGATATTTTTTTCAAAGTCAGAAATAGTTAGAAATATAAAAAAATCAATTGGAAAAAATATATATATGATTTTTAAGTGAAATTCATTTGAAATAGAGACTTCTCAATGAAACTGAGGTGTATGTCCCGCTATAATGCCATTTGCTGTTTGTGTGTTTAAAAGGTATATTATGAGAAGTGTGAAAATGAACAATCCCATAGAAAGTCAGAATATACGAGGGGCGTTCAAGATATTCTCGGTATCGGGGTGAAGCTGTGGTTGCATATATAAATTGACTTATTTATCAAGTAACACTATTATTTTAGTGCATTCATGTAAAATTTCATATAAATGTGATTATTAATTCGCGTTTTATCTCTAGTTAAATAGAATCATAATGGCAACTGAGGCGATGATGGTGAAAATTGAGCATCGCGCTGTAATTAAATTTCTCACTAAGCAAGGAAAAAGTCAAAAAACTATTCATGAAGAGATGGTGGCTGTTTACCAGGGTTCCGCACCTTCATTATCAACTGTGCAAAAGTGGTCAAGTGAGTTCAAGAGAGGCAGAGAGAGCATTGAGGACGACCCCCGCTCCGGCGCCCCGGCTACTGCTTGTACGGGAGAAAGCATCAAAGAAGTCGAAAAACTTGTTCTTGAGGATGCCCGAATAAAGGTGAAAATGATGGCAGAGATCACCATGCTTTCAATTGGTACCATTCACACCATTCTTCATGACCATCTTAACCTTTCAAAGGTCAGTGCAAGGTGGGTGCCACGAACGCTCACAGCGCCTCAGATAAAAAGTGAGAATCGCATGCTGTAGAGAGCTTTTGGAGATGTGTAGTGAGAACGCGGACGGTGTTATGGATCGAATTGTTACTGGGGACGAAACATGGGTCCACCACTATGACCCTGAAAGCAAACAAGAGTCCATGCAGTGGCATAAAAAAGGAACAGACCCCCCGAAGAAGTTCAAAGTCACTCCGTCTGCCCGAAAGCTCATGGCCACAGTTTTTTGGGACTCAAAGGGAATCTTGCTCATTGAGTACAAAAAAAAAGGTGAAACCATCAACGCCACATCCTACGCTTCCACTTTGCATAATTTGCGGGAGGAAATTAAAAAGAAAAGACGGGGTAAACTCGCAGCGGGTGTGTTGCTTCTTCATGACAACGCTCCTGTTCACACGGCGCGAGTTTCCAAGGCTGCTGCGCGAGATTGTGGTTTCGAAGAAATCCAACACCCACCCTATAGTGCAGACCTTGCCCCTAGTGATTATTTCCTGTTTCCGGATTTGAAAAAATGTCTTCGTGGAAAAAGATTTTCGGATGATGAAGAACTCAAGTCGGTATTTTGCAGAGAAAGAGGAAATTTATTATTTTGACGGTTTAAAAAAGCTTATCTCAAGATGTAACAAATGCATTGATGTTAGGGGAGATCATATTGAAAAATAAAAATAATTTAAATTGAATTCGCATTTTCCTTCATATCAATACCGAGAATATATTGAACGCCCCTCGTATGAGAAAAAAAATCGAAAATTTTTCTAAGTCCCAAAAATGAAAAATCAACTGAAAAATTTAATTTTCATAATAAATAAAGAAAAGTTGAAAGAAAAATGAAAAATCAACTGAAAAATTAAATTTTCATAATAAATAAGAAAAATTGAAAGAAAAATTTCGATATTTTTTTCAAAGTCAGAAATAGTTAGAAATATAAAAAAATCAATTGGAAAAAATATATATATGATTTTTAAGTGAAATTCATTTGAAATAGAGACTTCTCAATGAAACTGAGGTGTATGTCCCGCTATAATGCCATTTGCTGTTTGTGTGTTTAAAAGGTATATTATGAGAAGTGTGAAAATGAACAATCCCATAGAAAGTCAGAATATACGAGGGGCGTTCAAGATATTCTCGGTATCGGGGTGAAGCTGTGGTTGCATATATAAATTGACTTATTTATCAAGTAACACTATTATTTTAGTGCATTCATGTAAAATTTCATATAAATGTGATTATTAATTCGCGTTTTATCTCTAGTTAAATAGAATCATAATGGCAACTGAGGCGATGATGGTGAAAATTGAGCATCGCGCTGTAATTAAATTTCTCACTAAGCAAGGAAAAAGTCAAAAAACTATTCATGAAGAGATGGTGGCTGTTTACCAGGGTTCCGCACCTTCATTATCAACTGTGCAAAAGTGGTCAAGTGAGTTCAAGAGAGGCAGAGAGAGCATTGAGGACGACCCCCGCTCCGGCGCCCCGGCTACTGCTTGTACGGGAGAAAGCATCAAAGAAGTCGAAAAACTTGTTCTTGAGGATGCCCGAATAAAGGTGAAAATGATGGCAGAGATCACCATGCTTTCAATTGGTACCATTCACACCATTCTTCATGACCATCTTAACCTTTCAAAGGTCAGTGCAAGGTGGGTGCCACGAACGCTCACAGCGCCTCAGATAAAAAGTGAGAATCGCATGCTGTAGAGAGCTTTTGGAGATGTGTAGTGAGAACGCGGACGGTGTTATGGATCGAATTGTTACTGGGGACGAAACATGGGTCCACCACTATGACCCTGAAAGCAAACAAGAGTCCATGCAGTGGCATAAAAAAGGAACAGACCCCCCGAAGAAGTTCAAAGTCACTCCGTCTGCCCGAAAGCTCATGGCCACAGTTTTTTGGGACTCAAAGGGAATCTTGCTCATTGAGTACAAAAAAAAAGGTGAAACCATCAACGCCACATCCTACGCTTCCACTTTGCATAATTTGCGGGAGGAAATTAAAAAGAAAAGACGGGGTAAACTCGCAGCGGGTGTGTTGCTTCTTCATGACAACGCTCCTGTTCACACGGCGCGAGTTTCCAAGGCTGCTGCGCGAGATTGTGGTTTCGAAGAAATCCAACACCCACCCTATAGTCCAGACCTTGCCCCTAGTGATTATTTCCTGTTTCCGGATTTGAAAAAATGTCTTCGTGGAAAAAGATTTTCGGATGATGAAGAACTCAAGTCGGTATTTTGCAGAGAAAGAGGAAATTTATTATTTTGACGGTTTAAAAAAGCTTATCTCAAGATGTAACAAATGCATTGATGTTAGGGGAGATCATATTGAAAAATAAAAATAATTTAAATTGAATTCGCATTTTCCTTCATATCAATACCGAGAATATATTGAACGCCCCTCGTATGAGAAAAAAAATCGAAAATTTTTCTAAGTCCCAAAAATGAAAAATCAACTGAAAAATTTAATTCTCATAATAAATAAAGAAAAGTTGAAAGAAAAATGAAAAATCAACTGAAAAATTAAATTTTCATAATAAATAAAGAAAAATTGAAAGAAAAATTTCGATATTTTTTTCAAAGTCAGAAATAGTTAGAAATATAAAAAAATCAATTGGAAAAAATATATATATGATTTTTAAGTGAAATTCATTTGAAATAGAGACTTCTCAATGAAACTGAGGTGTATGTGAAAAATTTTTTTTTTTGAAAATTTCGAAAATTTTTCTAAGTCCCGCTATAATGCCATTTGCTGTTTGTGTGTTTAAAAGGTATATTATGAGAAGTGTGAAAATGAACAATCCCATAGAAAGTCAGAATATATGAGAAAAAAAATCAAAAATTTTTCTAAGTCCCAAAAACGAAAAATCAACTGAAAAATTTAATTCTCATAATAAATAAAGAAAAGTTGAAAGAAAAATGAAAAATCAACTGAAAAATTAAATTTTCATAATAAATAAAGAAAAATTGAAAGAAAAATTTCGATATTTTTTTCAAAGTCAGAAATAGTTAGAAATATAAAAAAATCAATTGGAAAAAATATATATATGATTTTTAAGTGAAATTCATTTGAAATAGAGACTTCTCAATGAAACTGAGGTGTATGTCCCGCTATAATGCCATTTGCTGTTTGTGTGTTTAAAAGGTATATTATGAGAAGTGTGAAAATGAACAATCCCATAGAAAGTCAGAATATACGAGGGGCGTTCAAGATATTCTCGGTATCGGGGTGAAGCTGTGGTTGCATATATAAATTGACTTATTTATCAAGTAACACTATTATTTTAGTGCATTCATGTAAAATTTCATATAAATGTGATTATTAATTCGCGTTTTATCTCTAGTTAAATAGAATCATAATGGCAACTGAGGCGATGATGGTGAAAATTGAGCATCGCGCTGTAATTAAATTTCTCACTAAGCAAGGAAAAAGTCAAAAAACTATTCATGAAGAGATGGTGGCTGTTTACCAGGGTTCCGCACCTTCATTATCAACTGTGCAAAAGTGGTCAAGTGAGTTCAAGAGAGGCAGAGAGAGCATTGAGGACGACCCCCGCTCCGGCGCCCCGGCTACTGCTTGTACGGGAGAAAGCATCAAAGAAGTCGAAAAACTTGTTCTTGAGGATGCCCGAATAAAGGTGAAAATGATGGCAGAGATCACCAAGCTTTCAATTGGTACCATTCACACCATTCTTCATGACCATCTTAACCTTTCAAAGGTCAGTGCAAGGTGGGTGCCACGAACGCTCACAGCGCCTCAGATAAAAAGTGAGAATCGCATGCTGTAGAGAGCTTTTGGAGATGTGTAGTGAGAACGCGGACGGTGTTATGGATCGAATTGTTACTGGGGACGAAACATGGGTCCACCACTATGACCCTGAAAGCAAACAAGAGTCCATGCAGTGGCATAAAAAAGGAACAGACCCCCCGAAGAAGTTCAAAGTCACTCCGTCTGCCCGAAAGCTCATGGCCACAGTTTTTTGGGACTCAAAGGGAATCTTGCTCATTGAGTACAAAAAAAAAGGTGAAACCATCAACGCCACATCCTACGCTTCCACTTTGCATAATTTGCGGGAGGAAATTAAAAAGAAAAGACGGGGTAAACTCGCAGCGGGTGTGTTGCTTCTTCATGACAACGCTCCTGTTCACACGGCGCGAGTTTCCAAGGCTGCTGCGCGAGATTGTGGTTTCGAAGAAATCCAACACCCACCCTATAGTCCAGACCTTGCCCCTAGTGATTATTTCCTGTTTCCGGATTTGAAAAAATGTCTTCGTGGAAAAAGATTTTCGGATGATGAAGAACTCAAGTCGGTATTTTGCAGAGAAAGAGGAAATTTATTATTTTGAGGGTTTAAAAAAGCTTATCTCAAGATGTAACAAATGCATTGATGTTAGGGGAGATCATATTGAAAAATAAAAATAATTTAAATTGAATTCGCATTTTCCTTCATATCAATACCGAGAATATATTGAACGCCCCTCGTATGAGAAAAAAAATCGAAAATTTTTCTAAGTCCCAAAAATGAAAAATCAACTGAAAAATTTAATTCTCATAATAAATAAAGAAAAGTTGAAAGAAAAATGAAAAATCAACTGAAAAATTAAATTTTCATAATAAATAAAGAAAAATTGAAAGAAAAATTTCGATATTTTTTTCAAAGTCAGAAATAGTTAGAAATATAAAAAAATCAATTGGAAAAAATATATATATGATTTTTAAGTGAAATTCATTTGAAATAGAGACTTCTCAATGAAACTGAGGTGTATGTGAAAAATTTTTTTTTTTGAAAATTTCGAAAATTTTTCTAAGTCCCGCTATAATGCCATTTGCTGTTTGTGTGTTTAAAAGGTATATTATGAGAAGTGTGAAAATGAACAATCCCATAGAAAGTCAGAATATATGAGAAAAAAAATCAAAAATTTTTCTAAGTCCCAAAAACGAAAAATCAACTGAAAAATTTAATTCTCATAATAAATAAAGAAAAGTTGAAAGAAAAATGAAAAATCAACTGAAAAATTAAATTTTCATAATAAATAAAGAAAAATTGAAAGAAAAATTTCGATATTTTTTTCAAAGTCAGAAATAGTTAGAAATATAAAAAAATCAATTGGAAAAAATATATATATGATTTTTAAGTGAAATTCAT
Source organism: Volucella zonaria (assembly GCA_963966105.1). Taxonomy (NCBI): domain Eukaryota; kingdom Metazoa; phylum Arthropoda; class Insecta; order Diptera; family Syrphidae; genus Volucella; species Volucella zonaria. The sequence goes on along the minus strand of CAWYQB010000254.1, from coordinate 631,457 downwards.
TTGAAATAGAGACTTCTCAATGAAACTGAGGTGTATGTCCCGCTATAATGCCATTTGCTGTTTGTGTGTTTAAAAGGTATATTATGAGAAGTGTGAAAATGAACAATCCCATAGAAAGTCAGAATATACGAGGGGCGTTCAAGATATTCTCGGTATCGGGGTGAAGCTGTGGTTGCATATATAAATTGACTTATTTATCAAGTAACACTATTATTTTAGTGCATTCATGTAAAATTTCATATAAATGTGATTATTAATTCGCGTTTTATCTCTAGTTAAATAGAATCATAATGGCAACTGAGGCGATGATGGTGAAAATTGAGCATCGCGCTGTAATTAAATTTCTCACTAAGCAAGGAAAAAGTCAAAAAACTATTCATGAAGAGATGGTGGCTGTTTACCAGGGTTCCGCACCTTCATTATCAACTGTGCAAAAGTGGTCAAGTGAGTTCAAGAGAGGCAGAGAGAGCATTGAGGACGACCCCCGCTCCGGCGCCCCGGCTACTGCTTGTACGGGAGAAAGCATCAAAGAAGTCGAAAAACTTGTTCTTGAGGATGCCCGAATAAAGGTGAAAATGATGGCAGAGATCACCAAGCTTTCAATTGGTACCATTCACACCATTCTTCATGACCATCTTAACCTTTCAAAGGTCAGTGCAAGGTGGGTGCCACGAACGCTCACAGCGCCTCAGATAAAAAGTGAGAATCGCATGCTGTAGAGAGCTTTTGGAGATGTGTAGTGAGAACGCGGACGGTGTTATGGATCGAATTGTTACTGGGGACGAAACATGGGTCCACCACTATGACCCTGAAAGCAAACAAGAGTCCATGCAGTGGCATAAAAAAGGAACAGACCCCCCGAAGAAGTTCAAAGTCACTCCGTCTGCCCGAAAGCTCATGGCCACAGTTTTTTGGGACTCAAAGGGAATCTTGCTCATTGAGTACAAAAAAAAAGGTGAAACCATCAACGCCACATCCTACGCTTCCACTTTGCATAATTTGCGGGAGGAAATTAAAAAGAAAAGACGGGGTAAACTCGCAGCGGGTGTGTTGCTTCTTCATGACAACGCTCCTGTTCACACGGCGCGAGTTTCCAAGGCTGCTGCGCGAGATTGTGGTTTCGAAGAAATCCAACACCCACCCTATAGTCCAGACCTTGCCCCTAGTGATTATTTCCTGTTTCCGGATTTGAAAAAATGTCTTCGTGGAAAAAGATTTTCGGATGATGAAGAACTCAAGTCGGTATTTTGCAGAGAAAGAGGAAATTTATTATTTTGAGGGTTTAAAAAAGCTTATCTCAAGATGTAACAAATGCATTGATGTTAGGGGAGATCATATTGAAAAATAAAAATAATTTAAATTGAATTCGCATTTTCCTTCATATCAATACCGAGAATATATTGAACGCCCCTCGTATGAGAAAAAAAATCGAAAATTTTTCTAAGTCCCAAAAATGAAAAATCAACTGAAAAATTTAATTCTCATAATAAATAAAGAAAAGTTGAAAGAAAAATGAAAAATCAACTGAAAAATTAAATTTTCATAATAAATAAAGAAAAATTGAAAGAAAAATTTCGATATTTTTTTCAAAGTCAGAAATAGTTAGAAATATAAAAAAATCAATTGGAAAAAATATATATATGATTTTTAAGTGAAATTCATTTGAAATAGAGACTTCTCAATGAAACTGAGGTGTATGTGAAAAATTTTTTTTTTTGAAAATTTCGAAAATTTTTCTAAGTCCCGCTATAATGCCATTTGCTGTTTGTGTGTTTAAAAGGTATATTATGAGAAGTGTGAAAATGAACAATCCCATAGAAAGTCAGAATATATGAGAAAAAAAATCAAAAATTTTTCTAAGTCCCAAAAACGAAAAATCAACTGAAAAATTTAATTCTCATAATAAATAAAGAAAAGTTGAAAGAAAAATGAAAAATCAACTGAAAAATTAAATTTTCATAATAAATAAAGAAAAATTGAAAGAAAAATTTCGATATTTTTTTCAAAGTCAGAAATAGTTAGAAATATAAAAAAATCAATTGGAAAAAATATATATATGATTTTTAAGTGAAATTCATTTGAAATAGAGACTTCTCAATGAAACTGAGGTGTATGTCCCGCTATAATGCCATTTGCTGTTTGTGTGTTTAAAAGGTATATTATGAGAAGTGTGAAAATGAACAATCCCATAGAAAGTCAGAATATACGAGGGGCGTTCAAGATATTCTCGGTATCGGGGTGAAGCTGTGGTTGCATATATAAATTGACTTATTTATCAAGTAACACTATTATTTTAGTGCATTCGTGTAAAATTTCATATAAATGTGATTATTAATTCGCGTTTTATCTCTAGTTAAATAGAATCATAATGGCAACTGAGGCGATGATGGTGAAAATTGAGCATCGCGCTGTAATTAAATTTCTCACTAAGCAAGGAAAAAGTCAAAAAACTATTCATGAAGAGATGGTGGCTGTTTACCAGGGTTCCGCACCTTCATTATCAACTGTGCAAAAGTGGTCAAGTGAGTTCAAGAGAGGCAGAGAGAGCATTGAGGACGACCCCCGCTCCGGCGCCCCGGCTACTGCTTGTACGGGAGAAAGCATCAAAGAAGTCGAAAAACTTGTTCTTGAGGATGCCCGAATAAAGGTGAAAATGATGGCAGAGATCACCAAGCTTTCAATTGGTACCATTCACACCATTCTTCATGACCATCTTAACCTTTCAAAGGTCAGTGCAAGGTGGGTGCCACGAATGCTCACAGCGCCTCAGATAAAAAGTGAGAATCGCATGCTGTAGAGAGCTTTTGGAGATGTGTAGTGAGAACGCGGACGGTGTTATGGATCGAATTGTTACTGGGGACGAAACATGGGTCCACCACTATGACCCTGAAAGCAAACAAGAGTCCATGCAGTGGCATAAAAAAGGAACAGACCCCCCGAAGAAGTTCAAAGTCACTCCGTCTGCCCGAAAGCTCATGGCCACAGTTTTTTGGGACTCAAAGGGAATCTTGCTCATTGAGTACAAAAAAAAAGGTGAAACCATCAACGCCACATCCTACGCTTCCACTTTGCATAATTTGCGGGAGGAAATTAAAAAGAAAAGACGGGGTAAACTCGCAGCGGGTGTGTTGCTACTTCATGACAACGCTCCTGTTCACACGGCGCGAGTTTCCAAGGCTGCTGCGCGAGATTGTGGTTTCGAAGAAATCCAACACCCACCCTATAGTCCAGACCTTGCCCCTAGTGATTATTTCCTGTTTCCGGATTTGAAAAAATGTCTTCGTGGAAAAAGATTTTCGGATGATGAAGAACTCAAGTCGGTATTTTGCAGAGAAAGAGGAAATTTATTATTTTGAGGGTTTAAGAAAGCTTATCTCAAGATGTAACAAATGCATTGATGTTAGGGGAGATCATATTGAAAAATAAAAATAATTTAAATTGAATTCGCATTTTCCTTCATATCAATACCGAGAATATATTGAACGCCCCTCTAAGTCCCAAAAATGAAAAATCAACTGAAAAATTTAATTCTCATAATAAATAAAGAAAAGTTGAAAGAAAAATGAAAAATCAACTGAAAAATTAAATTTTCATAATAAATAAGAAAAATTGAAAGAAAAATTTCGATATTTTTTTCAAAGTCAGAAATAGTTAGAAATATAAAAAAATCAATTGGAAAAAATATATATATGATTTTTAAGTGAAATTCATTTGAAATAGAGACTTCTCAATGAAACTGAGGTGTATGTGAAAAATTTTTTTTTTTGAAAATTTCGAAAATTTTTCTAAGTCCCGCTATAATGCCATTTGCTGTTTGTGTGTTTAAAAGGTATATTATGAGAAGTGTGAAAATGAACAATCCCATAGAAAGTCAGAATATATGAGAAAAAAAATCAAAAATTTTTCTAAGTCCCAAAAACGAAAAATCAACTGAAAAATTTAATTCTCATAATAAATAAAGAAAAGTTGAAAGAAAAATGAAAAATCAACTGAAAAATTAAATTTTCATAATAAATAAAGAAAAATTGAAAGAAAAATTTCGATATTTTTTTCAAAGTCAGAAATAGTTAGAAATATAAAAAAATCAATTGGAAAAAATATATATATGATTTTTAAGTGAAATTCATTTGAAATAGAGACTTCTCAATGAAACTGAGGTGTATGTCCCGCTATAATGCCATTTGCTGTTTGTGTGTTTAAAAGGTATATTATGAGAAGTGTGAAAATGAACAATCCCATAGAAAGTCAGAATATACGAGGGGCGTTCAAGATATTCTCGGTATCGGGGTGAAGCTGTGGTTGCATATATAAATTGACTTATTTATCAAGTAACACTATTATTTTAGTGCATTCATGTAAAATTTCATATAAATGTGATTATTAATTCGCGTTTTATCTCTAGTTAAATAGAATCATAATGGCAACTGAGGCGATGATGGTGAAAATTGAGCATCGCGCTGTAATTAAATTTCTCACTAAGCAAGGAAAAAGTCAAAAAACTATTCATGAAGAGATGGTGGCTGTTTACCAGGGTTCCGCACCTTCATTATCAACTGTGCAAAAGTGGTCAAGTGAGTTCAAGAGAGGCAGAGAGAGCATTGAGGACGACCCCCGCTCCGGCGCCCCGGCTACTGCTTGTACGGGAGAAAGCATCAAAGAAGTCGAAAAACTTGTTCTTGAGGATGCCCGAATAAAGGTGAAAATGATGGCAGAGATCACCATGCTTTCAATTGGTACCATTCACACCATTCTTCATGACCATCTTAACCTTTCAAAGGTCAGTGCAAGGTGGGTGCCACGAACGCTCACAGCGCCTCAGATAAAAAGTGAGAATCGCATGCTGTAGAGAGCTTTTGGAGATGTGTAGTGAGAACGCGGACGGTGTTATGGATCGAATTGTTACTGGGGACGAAACATGGGTCCACCACTATGACCCTGAAAGCAAACAAGAGTCCATGCAGTGGCATAAAAAAGGAACAGACCCCCCGAAGAAGTTCAAAGTCACTCCGTCTGCCCGAAAGCTCATGGCCACAGTTTTTTGGGACTCAAAGGGAATCTTGCTCATTGAGTACAAAAAAAAAGGTGAAACCATCAACGCCACATCCTACGCTTCCACTTTGCATAATTTGCGGGAGGAAATTAAAAAGAAAAGACGGGGTAAACTCGCAGCGGGTGTGTTGCTTCTTCATGACAACGCTCCTGTTCACACGGCGCGAGTTTCCAAGGCTGCTGCGCGAGATTGTGGTTTCGAAGAAATCCAACACCCACCCTATAGTGCAGACCTTGCCCCTAGTGATTATTTCCTGTTTCCGGATTTGAAAAAATGTCTTCGTGGAAAAAGATTTTCGGATGATGAAGAACTCAAGTCGGTATTTTGCAGAGAAAGAGGAAATTTATTATTTTGACGGTTTAAAAAAGCTTATCTCAAGATGTAACAAATGCATTGATGTTAGGGGAGATCATATTGAAAAATAAAAATAATTTAAATTGAATTCGCATTTTCCTTCATATCAATACCGAGAATATATTGAACGCCCCTCGTATGAGAAAAAAAATCGAAAATTTTTCTAAGTCCCAAAAATGAAAAATCAACTGAAAAATTTAATTTTCATAATAAATAAAGAAAAGTTGAAAGAAAAATGAAAAATCAACTGAAAAATTAAATTTTCATAATAAATAAGAAAAATTGAAAGAAAAATTTCGATATTTTTTTCAAAGTCAGAAATAGTTAGAAATATAAAAAAATCAATTGGAAAAAATATATATATGATTTTTAAGTGAAATTCATTTGAAATAGAGACTTCTCAATGAAACTGAGGTGTATGTCCCGCTATAATGCCATTTGCTGTTTGTGTGTTTAAAAGGTATATTATGAGAAGTGTGAAAATGAACAATCCCATAGAAAGTCAGAATATACGAGGGGCGTTCAAGATATTCTCGGTATCGGGGTGAAGCTGTGGTTGCATATATAAATTGACTTATTTATCAAGTAACACTATTATTTTAGTGCATTCATGTAAAATTTCATATAAATGTGATTATTAATTCGCGTTTTATCTCTAGTTAAATAGAATCATAATGGCAACTGAGGCGATGATGGTGAAAATTGAGCATCGCGCTGTAATTAAATTTCTCACTAAGCAAGGAAAAAGTCAAAAAACTATTCATGAAGAGATGGTGGCTGTTTACCAGGGTTCCGCACCTTCATTATCAACTGTGCAAAAGTGGTCAAGTGAGTTCAAGAGAGGCAGAGAGAGCATTGAGGACGACCCCCGCTCCGGCGCCCCGGCTACTGCTTGTACGGGAGAAAGCATCAAAGAAGTCGAAAAACTTGTTCTTGAGGATGCCCGAATAAAGGTGAAAATGATGGCAGAGATCACCATGCTTTCAATTGGTACCATTCACACCATTCTTCATGACCATCTTAACCTTTCAAAGGTCAGTGCAAGGTGGGTGCCACGAACGCTCACAGCGCCTCAGATAAAAAGTGAGAATCGCATGCTGTAGAGAGCTTTTGGAGATGTGTAGTGAGAACGCGGACGGTGTTATGGATCGAATTGTTACTGGGGACGAAACATGGGTCCACCACTATGACCCTGAAAGCAAACAAGAGTCCATGCAGTGGCATAAAAAAGGAACAGACCCCCCGAAGAAGTTCAAAGTCACTCCGTCTGCCCGAAAGCTCATGGCCACAGTTTTTTGGGACTCAAAGGGAATCTTGCTCATTGAGTACAAAAAAAAAGGTGAAACCATCAACGCCACATCCTACGCTTCCACTTTGCATAATTTGCGGGAGGAAATTAAAAAGAAAAGACGGGGTAAACTCGCAGCGGGTGTGTTGCTTCTTCATGACAACGCTCCTGTTCACACGGCGCGAGTTTCCAAGGCTGCTGCGCGAGATTGTGGTTTCGAAGAAATCCAACACCCACCGTATAGTCCAGACCTTGCCCCTAGTGATTATTTCCTGTTTCCGGATTTGAAAAAATGTCTTCGTGGAAAAAGATTTTCGGATGATGAAGAACTCAAGTCGGTATTTTGCAGAGAAAGAGGAAATTTATTATTTTGAGGGTTTAAAAAAGCTTATCTCAAGATGTAACAAATGCATTGATGTTAGGGGAGATCATATTGAAAAATAAAAATAATTTAAATTGAATTCGCATTTTCCTTCATATCAATACCGAGAATATATTGAACGCCCCTCGTATGAGAAAAAAAATCGAAAATTTTTCTAAGTCCCAAAAATGAAAAATCAACTGAAAAATTTAATTCTCATAATAAATAAAGAAAAGTTGAAAGAAAAATGAAAAATCAACTGAAAAATTAAATTTTCATAATAAATAAAGAAAAATTGAAAGAAAAATTTCGATATTTTTTTCAAAGTCAGAAATAGTTAGAAATATAAAAAAATCAATTGGAAAAAATATATATATGATTTTTAAGTGAAATTCATTTGAAATAGAGACTTCTCAATGAAACTGAGGTGTATGTGAAAAATTTTTTTTTTTGAAAATTTCGAAAATTTTTCTAAGTCCCGCTATAATGCCATTTGCTGTTTGTGTGTTTAAAAGGTATATTATGAGAAGTGTGAAAATGAACAATCCCATAGAAAGTCAGAATATATGAGAAAAAAAATCAAAAATTTTTCTAAGTCCCAAAAACGAAAAATCAACTGAAAAATTTAATTCTCATAATAAATAAAGAAAAGTTGAAAGAAAAATGAAAAATCAACTGAAAAATTAAATTTTCATAATAAATAAAGAAAAATTGAAAGAAAAATTTCGATATTTTTTTCAAAGTCAGAAATAGTTAGAAATATAAAAAAATCAATTGGAAAAAATATATATATGATTTTTAAGTGAAATTCATTTGAAATAGAGACTTCTCAATGAAACTGAGGTGTATGTCCCGCTATAATGCCATTTGCTGTTTGTGTGTTTAAAAGGTATATTATGAGAAGTGTGAAAATGAACAATCCCATAGAAAGTCAGAATATATGAGAAAAAAAATCAAAAATTTTTCTAAGTCCCAAAAACGAAAAATCAACTGAAAAATTTAATTCTCATAATAAATAAAGAAAAGTTGAAAGAAAAATGAAAAATCAACTGAAAAATTAAATTTTCATAATAAATAAAGAAAAATTGAAAGAAAAATTTCGATATTTTTTTCAAAGTCAGAAATAGTTAGAAATATAAAAAAATCAATTGGAAAAAATATATATATGATTTTTAAGTGAAATTCATTTGAAATAGAGACTTCTCAATGAAACTGAGGTGTATGTCCCGCTATAATGCCATTTGCTGTTTGTGTGTTTAAAAGGTATATTATGAGAAGTGTGAAAATGAACAATCCCATAGAAAGTCAGAATATACGAGGGGCGTTCAAGATATTCTCGGTATCGGGGTGAAGCTGTGGTTGCATATATAAATTGACTTATTTATCAAGTAACACTATTATTTTAGTGCATTCATGTAAAATTTCATATAAATGTGATTATTAATTCGCGTTTTATCTCTAGTTAAATAGAATCATAATGGCAACTGAGGCGATGATGGTGAAAATTGAGCATCGCGCTGTAATTAAATTTCTCACTAAGCAAGGAAAAAGTCAAAAAACTATTCATGAAGAGATGGTGGCTGTTTACCAGGGTTCCGCACCTTCATTATCAACTGTGCAAAAGTGGTCAAGTGAGTTCAAGAGAGGCAGAGAGAGCATTGAGGACGACCCCCGCTCCGGCGCCCCGGCTACTGCTTGTACGGGAGAAAGCATCAAAGAAGTCGAAAAACTTGTTCTTGAGGATGCCCGAATAAAGGTGAAAATGATGGCAGAGATCACCAAGCTTTCAATTGGTACCATTCACACCATTCTTCATGACCATCTTAACCTTTCAAAGGTCAGTGCAAGGTGGGTGCCACGAACGCTCACAGCGCCTCAGATAAAAAGTGAGAATCGCATGCTGTAGAGAGCTTTTGGAGATGTGTAGTGAGAACGCGGACGGTGTTATGGATCGAATTGTTACAGGGGACGAAACATGGGTCCACCACTATGACCCTGAAAGCAAACAAGAGTCCATGCAGTGGCATAAAAAAGGAACAGACCCCCCGAAGAAGTTCAAAGTCACTCCGTCTGCCCGAAAGCTCATGGCCACAGTTTTTTGGGACTCAAAGGGAATCTTGCTCATTGAGTACAAAAAAAAAGGTGAAACCATCAACGCCACATCCTACGCTTCCACTTTGCATAATTTGCGGGAGGAAATTAAAAAGAAAAGACGGGGTAAACTCGCAGCGGGTGTGTTGCTTCTTCATGACAACGCTCCTGTTCACACGGCGCGAGTTTCCAAGGCTGCTGCGCGAGATTGTGGTTTCGAAGAAATCCAACACCCACCCTATAGTCCAGACCTTGCCCCTAGTGATTATTTCCTGTTTCCGGATTTGAAAAAATGTCTTCGTGGAAAAAGATTTTCGGATGATGAAGAACTCAAGTCGGTATTTTGCAGAGAAAGAGGAAATTTATTATTTTGAGGGTTTAAAAAAGCTTATCTCAAGATGTAACAAATGCATTGATGTTAGGGGAGATCATATTGAAAAATAAAAATAATTTAAATTGAATTCGCATTTTCCTTCATATCAATACCGAGAATATATTGAACGCCCCTCGTATGAGAAAAAAAATCGAAAATTTTTCTAAGTCCCAAAAATGAAAAATCAACTGAAAAATTTAATTCTCATAATAAATAAAGAAAAGTTGAAAGAAAAATGAAAAATCAACTGAAAAATTAAATTTTCATAATAAATAAAGAAAAATTGAAAGAAAAATTTCGATATTTTTTTCAAAGTCAGAAATAGTTAGAAATATAAAAAAATCAATTGGAAAAAATATATATATGATTTTTAAGTGAAATTCATTTGAAATAGAGACTTCTCAATGAAACTGAGGTGTATGTGAAAAATTTTTTTTTTTGAAAATTTCGAAAATTTTTCTAAGTCCCGCTATAATGCCATTTGCTGTTTGTGTGTTTAAAAGGTATATTATGAGAAGTGTGAAAATGAACAATCCCATAGAAAGTCAGAATATATGAGAAAAAAAATCAAAAATTTTTCTAAGTCCCAAAAACGAAAAATCAACTGAAAAATTTAATTCTCATAATAAATAAAGAAAAGTTGAAAGAAAAATGAAAAATCAACTGAAAAATTAAATTTTCATAATAAATAAAGAAAAATTGAAAGAAAAATTTCGATATTTTTTTCAAAGTCAGAAATAGTTAGAAATATAAAAAAATCAATTGGAAAAAATATATATATGATTTTTAAGTGAAATTCATTTGAAATAGAGACTTCTCAATGAAACTGAGGTGTATGTCCCGCTATAATGCCATTTGCTGTTTGTGTGTTTAAAAGGTATATTATGAGAAGTGTGAAAATGAACAATCCCATAGAAAGTCAGAATATACGAGGGGCGTTCAAGATATTCTCGGTATCGGGGTGAAGCTGTGGTTGCATATATAAATTGACTTATTTATCAAGTAACACTATTATTTTAGTGCATTCATGTAAAATTTCATATAAATGTGATTATTAATTCGCGTTTTATCTCTAGTTAAATAGAATCATAATGGCAACTGAGGCGATGATGGTGAAAATTGAGCATCGCGCTGTAATTAAATTTCTCACTAAGCAAGGAAAAAGTCAAAAAACTATTCATGAAGAGATGGTGGCTGTTTACCAGGGTTCCGCACCTTCATTATCAACTGTGCAAAAGTGGTCAAGTGAGTTCAAGAGAGGCAGAGAGAGCATTGAGGACGACCCCCGCTCCGGCGCCCCGGCTACTGCTTGTACGGGAGAAAGCATCAAAGAAGTCGAAAAACTTGTTCTTGAGGATGCCCGAATAAAGGTGAAAATGATGGCAGAGATCACCAAGCTTTCAATTGGTACCATTCACACCATTCTTCATGACCATCTTAACCTTTCAAAGGTCAGTGCAAGGTGGGTGCCACGAACGCTCACAGCGCCTCAGATAAAAAGTGAGAATCGCATGCTGTAGAGAGCTTTTGGAGATGTGTAGTGAGAACGCGGACGGTGTTATGGATCGAATTGTTACTGGGGACGAAACATGGGTCCACCACTATGACCCTGAAAGCAAACAAGAGTCCATGCAGTGGCATAAAAAAGGAACAGACCCCCCGAAGAAGTTCAAAGTCACTCCGTCTGCCCGAAAGCTCATGGCCACAGTTTTTTGGGACTCAAAGGGAATCTTGCTCATTGAGTACAAAAAAAAAGGTGAAACCATCAACGCCACATCCTACGCTTCCACTTTGCATAATTTGCGGGAGGAAATTAAAAAGAAAAGACGGGGTAAACTCGCAGCGGGTGTGTTGCTTCTTCATGACAACGCTCCTGTTCACACGGCGCGAGTTTCCAAGGCTGCTGCGCGAGATTGTGGTTTCGAAGAAATCCAACACCCACCCTATAGTCCAGACCTTGCCCCTAGTGATTATTTCCTGTTTCCGGATTTGAAAAAATGTCTTCGTGGAAAAAGATTTTCGGATGATGAAGAACTCAAGTCGGTATTTTGCAGAGAAAGAGGAAATTTATTATTTTGAGGGTTTAAAAAAGCTTATCTCAAGATGTAACAAATGCATTGATGTTAGGGGAGATCATATTGAAAAATAAAAATAATTTAAATTGAATTCGCATTTTCCTTCATATCAATACCGAGAATATATTGAACGCCCCTCGTATGAGAAAAAAAATCGAAAATTTTTCTAAGTCCCAAAAATGAAAAATCAACTGAAAAATTTAATTCTCATAATAAATAAAGAAAAGTTGAAAGAAAAATGAAAAATCAACTGAAAAATTAAATTTTCATAATAAATAAAGAAAAATTGAAAGAAAAATTTCGATATTTTTTTCAAAGTCAGAAATAGTTAGAAATATAAAAAAATCAATTGGAAAAAATATATATATGATTTTTAAGTGAAATTCATTTGAAATAGAGACTTCTCAATGAAACTGAGGTGTATGTGAAAAATTTTTTTTTTTGAAAATTTCGAAAATTTTTCTAAGTCCCGCTATAATGCCATTTGCTGTTTGTGTGTTTAAAAGGTATATTATGAGAAGTGTGAAAATGAACAATCCCATAGAAAGTCAGAATATATGAGAAAAAAAATCAAAAATTTTTCTAAGTCCCAAAAACGAAAAATCAACTGAAAAATTTAATTCTCATAATAAATAAAGAAAAGTTGAAAGAAAAATGAAAAATCAACTGAAAAATTAAATTTTCATAATAAATAAAGAAAAATTGAAAGAAAAATTTCGATATTTTTTTCAAAGTCAGAAATAGTTAGAAATATAAAAAAATCAATTGGAAAAAATATATATATGATTTTTAAGTGAAATTCATTTGAAATAGAGACTTCTCAATGAAACTGAGGTGTATGTCCCGCTATAATGCCATTTGCTGTTTGTGTGTTTAAAAGGTATATTATGAGAAGTGTGAAAATGAACAATCCCATAGAAAGTCAGAATATACGAGGGGCGTTCAAGATATTCTCGGTATCGGGGTGAAGCTGTGGTTGCATATATAAATTGACTTATTTATCAAGTAACACTATTATTTTAGTGCATTCATGTAAAATTTCATATAAATGTGATTATTAATTCGCGTTTTATCTCTAGTTAAATAGAATCATAATGGCAACTGAGGCGATGATGGTGAAAATTGAGCATCGCGCTGTAATTAAATTTCTCACTAAGCAAGGAAAAAGTCAAAAAACTATTCATGAAGAGATGGTGGCTGTTTACCAGGGTTCCGCACCTTCATTATCAACTGTGCAAAAGTGGTCAAGTGAGTTCAAGAGAGGCAGAGAGAGCATTGAGGACGACCCCCGCTCCGGCGCCCCGGCTACTGCTTGTACGGGAGAAAGCATCAAAGAAGTCGAAAAACTTGTTCTTGAGGATGCCCGAATAAAGGTGAAAATGATGGCAGAGATCACCATGCTTTCAATTGGTACCATTCACACCATTCTTCATGACCATCTTAACCTTTCAAAGGTCAGTGCAAGGTGGGTGCCACGAACGCTCACAGCGCCTCAGATAAAAAGTGAGAATCGCATGCTGTAGAGAGCTTGTGGAGATGTGTAGTGAGAACGCGAACGGTGTTATGGATCGAATTGTTACTGGGGACGAAACATGGGTCCACCACTATGACCCTGAAAGCAAACAAGAGTCCATGCAGTGGCATAAAAAAGGAACAGACCCCCCGAAGAAGTTCAAAGTCACTCCGTCTGCCCGAAAGCTCATGGCCACAGTTTTTTGGGACTCAAAGGGAATCTTGCTCATTGAGTACAAAAAAAAAGGTGAAACCATCAACGCCACATCCTACGCTTCCACTTTGCATAATTTGCGGGAGGAAATTAAAAAGAAAAGACGGGGTAAACTCGCAGCGGGTGTGTTGCTTCTTCATGACAACGCTCCTGTTCACACGGCGCGAGTTTCCAAGGCTGCTGCGCGAGATTGTGGTTTCGAAGAAATCCAACACCCACCCTATAGTCCAGACCTTGCCCCTAGTGATTATTTCCTGTTTCCGGATTTGAAAAAATGTCTTCGTGGAAAAAGATTTTCGGATGATGAAGAACTCAAGTCGGTATTTTGCAGAGAAAGAGGAAATTTATTATTTTGACGGTTTAAAAAAGCTTATCTCAAGATGTAACAAATGCATTGATGTTAGGGGAGATCATATTGAAAAATAAAAATAATTTAAATTGAATTCGCATTTTCCTTCATATCAATACCGAGAATATATTGAACGCCCCTCGTATGAGAAAAAAAATCGAAAATTTTTCTAAGTCCCAAAAATGAAAAATCAACTGAAAAATTTAATTCTCATAATAAATAAAGAAAAGTTGAAAGAAAAATGAAAAATCAACTGAAAAATTAAATTTTCATAATAAATAAAGAAAAATTGAAAGAAAAATTTCGATATTTTTTTCAAAGTCAGAAATAGTTAGAAATATAAAAAAATCAATTGGAAAAAATATATATATGATTTTTAAGTGAAATTCATTTGAAATAGAGACTTCTCAATGAAACTGAGGTGTATGTGAAAAATTTTTTTTTTTGAAAATTTCGAAAATTTTTCTAAGTCCCGCTATAATGCCATTTGCTGTTTGTGTGTTTAAAAGGTATATTATGAGAAGTGTGAAAATGAACAATCCCATAGAAAGTCAGAATATATGAGAAAAAAAATCAAAAATTTTTCTAAGTCCCAAAAACGAAAAATCAACTGAAAAATTTAATTCTCATAATAAATAAAGAAAAGTTGAAAGAAAAATGAAAAATCAACTGAAAAATTAAATTTTCATAATAAATAAAGAAAAATTGAAAGAAAAATTTCGATATTTTTTCCAAAGTCAGAAATAGTTAGAAATATAAAAAAATCAATTGGAAAAAATATATATATGATTTTTAAGTGAAATTCATTTGAAATAGAGACTTCTCAATGAAACTGAGGTGTATGTCCCGCTATAATGACATTTGCTGTTTGTGTGTTTAAAAGGTATATTATGAGAAGTGTGAAAATGAACAATCCCATAGAAAGTCAGAATATACGAGGGGCGTTCAAGATATTCTCGGTATCGGGGTGAAGCTGTGGTTGCATATATAAATTGACTTATTTATCAAGTAACACTATTATTTTAGTGCATTCATGTAAAATTTCATATAAATGTGATTATTAATTCGCGTTTTATCTCTAGTTAAATAGAATCATAATGGCAACTGAGGCGATGATGGTGAAAATTGAGCATCGCGCTGTAATTAAATTTCTCACTAAGCAAGGAAAAAGTCAAAAAACTATTCATGAAGAGATGGTGGCTGTTTACCAGGGTTCCGCACCTTCATTATCAACTGTGCAAAAGTGGTCAAGTGAGTTCAAGAGAGGCAGAGAGAGCATTGAGGACGACCCCCGCTCCGGCGCCCCGGCTACTGCTTGTACGGGAGAAAGCATCAAAGAAGTCGAAAAACTTGTTCTTGAGGATGCCCGAATAAAGGTGAAAATGATGGCAGAGATCACCATGCTTTCAATTGGTACCATTCACACCATTCTTCATGACCATCTTAACCTTTCAAAGGTCAGTGCAAGGTGGGTGCCACGAACGCTCACAGCGCCTCAGATAAAAAGTGAGAATCGCATGCTGTAGAGAGCTTGTGGAGATGTGTAGTGAGAACGCGAACGGTGTTATGGATCGAATTGTTACTGGGGACGAAACATGGGTCCACCACTATGACCCTGAAAGCAAACAAGAGTCCATGCAGTGGCATAAAAAAGGAACAGACCCCCCGAAGAAGTTCAAAGTCACTCCGTCTGCCCGAAAGCTCATGGCCACAGTTTTTTGGGACTCAAAGGGAATCTTGCTCATTGAGTACAAAAAAAAAGGTGAAACCATCAACGCCACATCCTACGCTTCCACTTTGCATAATTTGCGGGAGGAAATTAAAAAGAAAAGACGGGGTAAACTCGCAGCGGGTGTGTTGCTTCTTCATGACAACGCTCCTGTTCACACGGCGCGAGTTTCCAAGGCTGCTGCGCGAGATTGTGGTTTCGAAGAAATCCAACACCCACCCTATAGTCCAGACCTTGCCCCTAGTGATTATTTCCTGTTTCCGGATTTGAAAAAATGTCTTCGTGGAAAAAGATTTTCGGATGATGAAGAACTCAAGTCGGTATTTTGCAGAGAAAGAGGAAATTTATTATTTTGACGGTTTAAAAAAGCTTATCTCAAGATGTAACAAATGCATTGATGTTAGGGGAGATCATATTGAAAAATAAAAATAATTTAAATTGAATTCGCATTTTCCTTCATATCAATACCGAGAATATATTGAACGCCCCTCGTATGAGAAAAAAAATCGAAAATTTTTCTAAGTCCCAAAAATGAAAAATCAACTGAAAAATTTAATTCTCATAATAAATAAAGAAAAGTTGAAAGAAAAATGAAAAATCAACTGAAAAATTAAATTTTCATAATAAATAAAGAAAAATTGAAAGAAAAATTTCGATATTTTTTTCAAAGTCAGAAATAGTTAGAAATATAAAAAAATCAATTGGAAAAAATATATATATGATTTTTAAGTGAAATTCATTTGAAATAGAGACTTCTCAATGAAACTGAGGTGTATGTGAAAAATTTTTTTTTTTGAAAATTTCGAAAATTTTTCTAAGTCCCGCTATAATGCCATTTGCTGTTTGTGTGTTTAAAAGGTATATTATGAGAAGTGTGAAAATGAACAATCCCATAGAAAGTCAGAATATATGAGAAAAAAAATCAAAAATTTTTCTAAGTCCCAAAAACGAAAAATCAACTGAAAAATTTAATTCTCATAATAAATAAAGAAAAGTTGAAAGAAAAATGAAAAATCAACTGAAAAATTAAATTTTCATAATAAATAAAGAAAAATTGAAAGAAAAATTTCGATATTTTTTCCAAAGTCAGAAATAGTTAGAAATATAAAAAAATCAATTGGAAAAAATATATATATGATTTTTAAGTGAAATTCATTTGAAATAGAGACTTCTCAATGAAACTGAGGTGTATGTCCCGCTATAATGACATTTGCTGTTTGTGTGTTTAAAAGGTATATTATGAGAAGTGTGAAAATGAACAATCCCATAGAAAGTCAGAATATACGAGGGGCGTTCAAGATATTCTCGGTATCGGGGTGAAGCTGTGGTTGCATATATAAATTGACTTATTTATCAAGTAACACTATTATTTTAGTGCATTCATGTAAAATTTCATATAAATGTGATTATTAATTCGCGTTTTATCTCTAGTTAAATAGAATCATAATGGCAACTGAGGCGATGATGGTGAAAATTGAGCATCGCGCTGTAATTAAATTTCTCACTAAGCAAGGAAAAAGTCAAAAAACTATTCATGAAGAGATGGTGGCTGTTTACCAGGGTTCCGCACCTTCATTATCAACTGTGCAAAAGTGGTCAAGTGAGTTCAAGAGAGGCAGAGAGAGCATTGAGGACGACCCCCGCTCCGGCGCCCCGGCTACTGCTTGTACGGGAGAAAGCATCAAAGAAGTCGAAAAACTTGTTCTTGAGGATGCCCGAATAAAGGTGAAAATGATGGCAGAGATCACCATGCTTTCAATTGGTACCATTCACACCATTCTTCATGACCATCTTAACCTTTCAAAGGTCAGTGCAAGGTGGGTGCCACGAACGCTCACAGCGCCTCAGATAAAAAGTGAGAATCGCATGCTGTAGAGAGCTTTTGGAGATGTGTAGTGAGAACGCGGACGGTGTTATGGATCGAATTGTTACTGGGGACGAAACATGGGTCCACCACTATGACCCTGAAAGCAAACAAGAGTCCATGCAGTGGCATAAAAAAGGAACAGACCCCCCGAAGAAGTTCAAAGTCACTCCGTCTGCCCGAAAGCTCATGGCCACAGTTTTTTGGGACTCAAAGGGAATCTTGCTCATTGAGTACAAAAAAAAAGGTGAAACCATCAACGCCACATCCTACGCTTCCACTTTGCATAATTTGCGGGAGGAAATTAAAAAGAAAAGACGGGGTAAACTCGCAGCGGGTGTGTTGCTTCTTCATGACAACGCTCCTGTTCACACGGCGCGAGTTTCCAAGGCTGCTGCGCGAGATTGTGGTTTCGAAGAAATCCAACACCCACCGTATAGTCCAGACCTTGCCCCTAGTGATTATTTCCTGTTTCCGGATTTGAAAAAATGTCTTCGTGGAAAAAGATTTTCGGATGATGAAGAACTCAAGTCGGTATTTTGCAGAGAAAGAGGAAATTTATTATTTTGAGGGTTTAAAAAAGCTTATCTCAAGATGTAACAAATGCATTGATGTTAGGGGAGATCATATTGAAAAATAAAAATAATTTAAATTGAATTCGCATTTTCCTTCATATCAATACCGAGAATATATTGAACGCCCCTCGTATGAGAAAAAAAATCGAAAATTTTTCTAAGTCCCAAAAATGAAAAATCAACTGAAAAATTTAATTCTCATAATAAATAAAGAAAAGTTGAAAGAAAAATGAAAAATCAACTGAAAAATTAAATTTTCATAATAAATAAAGAAAAATTGAAAGAAAAATTTCGATATTTTTTTCAAAGTCAGAAATAGTTAGAAATATAAAAAAATCAATTGGAAAAAATATATATATGATTTTTAAGTGAAATTCATTTGAAATAGAGACTTCTCAATGAAACTGAGGTGTATGTGAAAAATTTTTTTTTTTGAAAATTTCGAAAATTTTTCTAAGTCCCGCTATAATGCCATTTGCTGTTTGTGTGTTTAAAAGGTATATTATGAGAAGTGTGAAAATGAACAATCCCATAGAAAGTCAGAATATATGAGAAAAAAAATCAAAAATTTTTCTAAGTCCCAAAAACGAAAAATCAACTGAAAAATTTAATTCTCATAATAAATAAAGAAAAGTTGAAAGAAAAATGAAAAATCAACTGAAAAATTAAATTTTCATAATAAATAAAGAAAAATTGAAAGAAAAATTTCGATATTTTTTTCAAAGTCAGAAATAGTTAGAAATATAAAAAAATCAATTGGAAAAAATATATATATGATTTTTAAGTGAAATTCATTTGAAATAGAGACTTCTCAATGAAACTGAGGTGTATGTCCCGCTATAATGCCATTTGCTGTTTGTGTGTTTAAAAGGTATATTATGAGAAGTGTGAAAATGAACAATCCCATAGAAAGTCAGAATATATGAGAAAAAAAATCAAAAATTTTTCTAAGTCCCAAAAACGAAAAATCAACTGAAAAATTTAATTCTCATAATAAATAAAGAAAAGTTGAAAGAAAAATGAAAAATCAACTGAAAAATTAAATTTTCATAATAAATAAAGAAAAATTGAAAGAAAAATTTCGATATTTTTTTCAAAGTCAGAAATAGTTAGAAATATAAAAAAATCAATTGGAAAAAATATATATATGATTTTTAAGTGAAATTCATTTGAAATAGAGACTTCTCAATGAAACTGAGGTGTATGTCCCGCTATAATGCCATTTGCTGTTTGTGTGTTTAAAAGGTATATTATGAGAAGTGTGAAAATGAACAATCCCATAGAAAGTCAGAATATACGAGGGGCGTTCAAGATATTCTCGGTATCGGGGTGAAGCTGTGGTTGCATATATAAATTGACTTATTTATCAAGTAACACTATTATTTTAGTGCATTCATGTAAAATTTCATATAAATGTGATTATTAATTCGCGTTTTATCTCTAGTTAAATAGAATCATAATGGCAACTGAGGCGATGATGGTGAAAATTGAGCATCGCGCTGTAATTAAATTTCTCACTAAGCAAGGAAAAAGTCAAAAAACTATTCATGAAGAGATGGTGGCTGTTTACCAGGGTTCCGCACCTTCATTATCAACTGTGCAAAAGTGGTCAAGTGAGTTCAAGAGAGGCAGAGAGAGCATTGAGGACGACCCCCGCTCCGGCGCCCCGGCTACTGCTTGTACGGGAGAAAGCATCAAAGAAGTCGAAAAACTTGTTCTTGAGGATGCCCGAATAAAGGTGAAAATGATGGCAGAGATCACCAAGCTTTCAATTGGTACCATTCACACCATTCTTCATGACCATCTTAACCTTTCAAAGGTCAGTGCAAGGTGGGTGCCACGAACGCTCACAGCGCCTCAGATAAAAAGTGAGAATCGCATGCTGTAGAGAGCTTTTGGAGATGTGTAGTGAGAACGCGGACGGTGTTATGGATCGAATTGTTACTGGGGACGAAACATGGGTCCACCACTATGACCCTGAAAGCAAACAAGAGTCCATGCAGTGGCATAAAAAAGGAACAGACCCCCCGAAGAAGTTCAAAGTCACTCCGTCTGCCCGAAAGCTCATGGCCACAGTTTTTTGGGACTCAAAGGGAATCTTGCTCATTGAGTACAAAAAAAAAGGTGAAACCATCAACGCCACATCCTACGCTTCCACTTTGCATAATTTGCGGGAGGAAATTAAAAAGAAAAGACGGGGTAAACTCGCAGCGGGTGTGTTGCTTCTTCATGACAACGCTCCTGTTCACACGGCGCGAGTTTCCAAGGCTGCTGCGCGAGATTGTGGTTTCGAAGAAATCCAACACCCACCCTATAGTCCAGACCTTGCCCCTAGTGATTATTTCCTGTTTCCGGATTTGAAAAAATGTCTTCGTGGAAAAAGATTTTCGGATGATGAAGAACTCAAGTCGGTATTTTGCAGAGAAAGAGGAAATTTATTATTTTGAGGGTTTAAAAAAGCTTATCTCAAGATGTAACAAATGCATTGATGTTAGGGGAGATCATATTGAAAAATAAAAATAATTTAAATTGAATTCGCATTTTCCTTCATATCAATACCGAGAATATATTGAACGCCCCTCGTATGAGAAAAAAAATCGAAAATTTTTCTAAGTCCCAAAAATGAAAAATCAACTGAAAAATTTAATTCTCATAATAAATAAAGAAAAGTTGAAAGAAAAATGAAAAATCAACTGAAAAATTAAATTTTCATAATAAATAAAGAAAAATTGAAAGAAAAATTTCGATATTTTTTTCAAAGTCAGAAATAGTTAGAAATATAAAAAAATCAATTGGAAAAAATATATATATGATTTTTAAGTGAAATTCATTTGAAATAGAGACTTCTCAATGAAACTGAGGTGTATGTCCCGCTATAATGCCATTTGCTGTTTGTGTGTTTAAAAGGTATATTATGAGAAGTGTGAAAATGAACAATCCCATAGAAAGTCAGAATATACGAGGGGCGTTCAAGATATTCTCGGTATCGGGGTGAAGCTGTGGTTGCATATATAAATTGACTTATTTATCAAGTAACACTATTATTTTAGTGCATTCATGTAAAATTTCATATAAATGTGATTATTAATTCGCGTTTTATCTCTAGTTAAATAGAATCATAATGGCAACTGAGGCGATGATGGTGAAAATTGAGCATCGCGCTGTAATTAAATTTCTCACTAAGCAAGGAAAAAGTCAAAAAACTATTCATGAAGAGATGGTGGCTGTTTACCAGGGTTCCGCACCTTCATTATCAACTGTGCAAAAGTGGTCAAGTGAGTTCAAGAGAGGCAGAGAGAGCATTGAGGACGACCCCCGCTCCGGCGCCCCGGCTACTGCTTGTACGGGAGAAAGCATCAAAGAAGTCGAAAAACTTGTTCTTGAGGATGCCCGAATAAAGGTGAAAATGATGGCAGAGATCACCAAGCTTTCAATTGGTACCATTCACACCATTCTTCATGACCATCTTAACCTTTCAAAGGTCAGTGCAAGGTGGGTGCCACGAACGCTCACAGCGCCTCAGATAAAAAGTGAGAATCGCATGCTGTAGAGAGCTTTTGGAGATGTGTAGTGAGAACGCGGACGGTGTTATGGATCGAATTGTTACTGGGGACGAAACATGGGTCCACCACTATGACCCTGAAAGCAAACAAGAGTCCATGCAGTGGCATAAAAAAGGAACAGACCCCCCGAAGAAGTTCAAAGTCACTCCGTCTGCCCGAAAGCTCATGGCCACAGTTTTTTGGGACTCAAAGGGAATCTTGCTCATTGAGTACAAAAAAAAAGGTGAAACCATCAACGCCACATCCTACGCTTCCACTTTGCATAATTTGCGGGAGGAAATTAAAAAGAAAAGACGGGGTAAACTCGCAGCGGGTGTGTTGCTTCTTCATGACAACGCTCCTGTTCACACGGCGCGAGTTTCCAAGGCTGCTGCGCGAGATTGTGGTTTCGAAGAAATCCAACACCCACCCTATAGTCCAGACCTTGCCCCTAGTGATTATTTCCTGTTTCCGGATTTGAAAAAATGTCTTCGTGGAAAAAGATTTTCGGATGATGAAGAACTCAAGTCGGTATTTTGCAGAGAAAGAGGAAATTTATTATTTTGAGGGTTTAAAAAAGCTTATCTCAAGATGTAACAAATGCATTGATGTTAGGGGAGATCATATTGAAAAATAAAAATAATTTAAATTGAATTCGCATTTTCCTTCATATCAATACCGAGAATATATTGAACGCCCCTCGTATGAGAAAAAAAATCGAAAATTTTTCTAAGTCCCAAAAATGAAAAATCAACTGAAAAATTTAATTCTCATAATAAATAAAGAAAAGTTGAAAGAAAAATGAAAAATCAACTGAAAAATTAAATTTTCATAATAAATAAAGAAAAATTGAAAGAAAAATTTCGATATTTTTTTCAAAGTCAGAAATAGTTAGAAATATAAAAAAATCAATTGGAAAAAATATATATATGATTTTTAAGTGAAATTCATTTGAAATAGAGACTTCTCAATGAAACTGAGGTGTATGTGAAAAATTTTTTTTTTTGAAAATTTCGAAAATTTTTCTAAGTCCCGCTATAATGCCATTTGCTGTTTGTGTGTTTAAAAGGTATATTATGAGAAGTGTGAAAATGAACAATCCCATAGAAAGTCAGAATATATGAGAAAAAAAATCAAAAATTTTTCTAAGTCCCAAAAACGAAAAATCAACTGAAAAATTTAATTCTCATAATAAATAAAGAAAAGTTGAAAGAAAAATGAAAAATCAACTGAAAAATTAAATTTTCATAATAAATAAAGAAAAATTGAAAGAAAAATTTCGATATTTTTTTCAAAGTCAGAAATAGTTAGAAATATAAAAAAATCAATTGGAAAAAATATATATATGATTTTTAAGTGAAATTCATTTGAAATAGAGACTTCTCAATGAAACTGAGGTGTATGTCCCGCTATAATGCCATTTGCTGTTTGTGTGTTTAAAAGGTATATTATGAGAAGTGTGAAAATGAACAATCCCATAGAAAGTCAGAATATACGAGGGGCGTTCAAGATATTCTCGGTATCGGGGTGAAGCTGTGGTTGCATATATAAATTGACTTATTTATCAAGTAACACTATTATTTTAGTGCATTCATGTAAAATTTCATATAAATGTGATTATTAATTCGCGTTTTATCTCTAGTTAAATAGAATCATAATGGCAACTGAGGCGATGATGGTGAAAATTGAGCATCGCGCTGTAATTAAATTTCTCACTAAGCAAGGAAAAAGTCAAAAAACTATTCATGAAGAGATGGTGGCTGTTTACCAGGGTTCCGCACCTTCATTATCAACTGTGCAAAAGTGGTCAAGTGAGTTCAAGAGAGGCAGAGAGAGCATTGAGGACGACCCCCGCTCCGGCGCCCCGGCTACTGCTTGTACGGGAGAAAGCATCAAAGAAGTCGAAAAACTTGTTCTTGAGGATGCCCGAATAAAGGTGAAAATGATGGCAGAGATCACCATGCTTTCAATTGGTACCATTCACACCATTCTTCATGACCATCTTAACCTTTCAAAGGTCAGTGCAAGGTGGGTGCCACGAACGCTCACAGCGCCTCAGATAAAAAGTGAGAATCGCATGCTGTAGAGAGCTTGTGGAGATGTGTAGTGAGAACGCGAACGGTGTTATGGATCGAATTGTTACTGGGGACGAAACATGGGTCCACCACTATGACCCTGAAAGCAAACAAGAGTCCATGCAGTGGCATAAAAAAGGAACAGACCCCCCGAAGAAGTTCAAAGTCACTCCGTCTGCCCGAAAGCTCATGGCCACAGTTTTTTGGGACTCAAAGGGAATCTTGCTCATTGAGTACAAAAAAAAAGGTGAAACCATCAACGCCACATCCTACGCTTCCACTTTGCATAATTTGCGGGAGGAAATTAAAAAGAAAAGACGGGGTAAACTCGCAGCGGGTGTGTTGCTTCTTCATGACAACGCTCCTGTTCACACGGCGCGAGTTTCCAAGGCTGCTGCGCGAG
Source organism: Volucella zonaria (assembly GCA_963966105.1). NCBI lineage: Eukaryota > Metazoa > Arthropoda > Insecta > Diptera > Syrphidae > Volucella > Volucella zonaria. Next base: position 607,602 of record CAWYQB010000254.1, on the reverse strand, counting down.
ATTGTGGTTTCGAAGAAATCCAACACCCACCCTATAGTCCAGACCTTGCCCCTAGTGATTATTTCCTGTTTCCGGATTTGAAAAAATGTCTTCGTGGAAAAAGATTTTCGGATGATGAAGAACTCAAGTCGGTATTTTGCAGAGAAAGAGGAAATTTATTATTTTGACGGTTTAAAAAAGCTTATCTCAAGATGTAACAAATGCATTGATGTTAGGGGAGATCATATTGAAAAATAAAAATAATTTAAATTGAATTCGCATTTTCCTTCATATCAATACCGAGAATATATTGAACGCCCCTCGTATGAGAAAAAAAATCGAAAATTTTTCTAAGTCCCAAAAATGAAAAATCAACTGAAAAATTTAATTCTCATAATAAATAAAGAAAAGTTGAAAGAAAAATGAAAAATCAACTGAAAAATTAAATTTTCATAATAAATAAAGAAAAATTGAAAGAAAAATTTCGATATTTTTTTCAAAGTCAGAAATAGTTAGAAATATAAAAAAATCAATTGGAAAAAATATATATATGATTTTTAAGTGAAATTCATTTGAAATAGAGACTTCTCAATGAAACTGAGGTGTATGTGAAAAATTTTTTTTTTTGAAAATTTCGAAAATTTTTCTAAGTCCCGCTATAATGCCATTTGCTGTTTGTGTGTTTAAAAGGTATATTATGAGAAGTGTGAAAATGAACAATCCCATAGAAAGTCAGAATATATGAGAAAAAAAATCAAAAATTTTTCTAAGTCCCAAAAACGAAAAATCAACTGAAAAATTTAATTCTCATAATAAATAAAGAAAAGTTGAAAGAAAAATGAAAAATCAACTGAAAAATTAAATTTTCATAATAAATAAAGAAAAATTGAAAGAAAAATTTCGATATTTTTTCCAAAGTCAGAAATAGTTAGAAATATAAAAAAATCAATTGGAAAAAATATATATATGATTTTTAAGTGAAATTCATTTGAAATAGAGACTTCTCAATGAAACTGAGGTGTATGTCCCGCTATAATGACATTTGCTGTTTGTGTGTTTAAAAGGTATATTATGAGAAGTGTGAAAATGAACAATCCCATAGAAAGTCAGAATATACGAGGGGCGTTCAAGATATTCTCGGTATCGGGGTGAAGCTGTGGTTGCATATATAAATTGACTTATTTATCAAGTAACACTATTATTTTAGTGCATTCATGTAAAATTTCATATAAATGTGATTATTAATTCGCGTTTTATCTCTAGTTAAATAGAATCATAATGGCAACTGAGGCGATGATGGTGAAAATTGAGCATCGCGCTGTAATTAAATTTCTCACTAAGCAAGGAAAAAGTCAAAAAACTATTCATGAAGAGATGGTGGCTGTTTACCAGGGTTCCGCACCTTCATTATCAACTGTGCAAAAGTGGTCAAGTGAGTTCAAGAGAGGCAGAGAGAGCATTGAGGACGACCCCCGCTCCGGCGCCCCGGCTACTGCTTGTACGGGAGAAAGCATCAAAGAAGTCGAAAAACTTGTTCTTGAGGATGCCCGAATAAAGGTGAAAATGATGGCAGAGATCACCATGCTTTCAATTGGTACCATTCACACCATTCTTCATGACCATCTTAACCTTTCAAAGGTCAGTGCAAGGTGGGTGCCACGAACGCTCACAGCGCCTCAGATAAAAAGTGAGAATCGCATGCTGTAGAGAGCTTTTGGAGATGTGTAGTGAGAACGCGGACGGTGTTATGGATCGAATTGTTACTGGGGACGAAACATGGGTCCACCACTATGACCCTGAAAGCAAACAAGAGTCCATGCAGTGGCATAAAAAAGGAACAGACCCCCCGAAGAAGTTCAAAGTCACTCCGTCTGCCCGAAAGCTCATGGCCACAGTTTTTTGGGACTCAAAGGGAATCTTGCTCATTGAGTACAAAAAAAAAGGTGAAACCATCAACGCCACATCCTACGCTTCCACTTTGCATAATTTGCGGGAGGAAATTAAAAAGAAAAGACGGGGTAAACTCGCAGCGGGTGTGTTGCTTCTTCATGACAACGCTCCTGTTCACACGGCGCGAGTTTCCAAGGCTGCTGCGCGAGATTGTGGTTTCGAAGAAATCCAACACCCACCCTATAGTCCAGACCTTGCCCCTAGTGATTATTTCCTGTTTCCGGATTTGAAAAAATGTCTTCGTGGAAAAAGATTTTCGGATGATGAAGAACTCAAGTCGGTATTTTGCAGAGAAAGAGGAAATTTATTATTTTGAGGGTTTAAAAAAGCTTATCTCAAGATGTAACAAATGCATTGATGTTAGGGGAGATCATATTGAAAAATAAAAATAATTTAAATTGAATTCGCATTTTCCTTCATATCAATACCGAGAATATATTGAACGCCCCTCGTATGAGAAAAAAAATCGAAAATTTTTCTAAGTCCCAAAAATGAAAAATCAACTGAAAAATTTAATTCTCATAATAAATAAAGAAAAGTTGAAAGAAAAATGAAAAATCAACTGAAAAATTAAATTTTCATAATAAATAAAGAAAAATTGAAAGAAAAATTTCGATATTTTTTTCAAAGTCAGAAATAGTTAGAAATATAAAAAAATCAATTGGAAAAAATATATATATGATTTTTAAGTGAAATTCATTTGAAATAGAGACTTCTCAATGAAACTGAGGTGTATGTGAAAAATTTTTTTTTTTGAAAATTTCGAAAATTTTTCTAAGTCCCGCTATAATGCCATTTGCTGTTTGTGTGTTTAAAAGGTATATTATGAGAAGTGTGAAAATGAACAATCCCATAGAAAGTCAGAATATATGAGAAAAAAAATCAAAAATTTTTCTAAGTCCCAAAAACGAAAAATCAACTGAAAAATTTAATTCTCATAATAAATAAAGAAAAGTTGAAAGAAAAATGAAAAATCAACTGAAAAATTAAATTTTCATAATAAATAAAGAAAAATTGAAAGAAAAATTTCGATATTTTTTCCAAAGTCAGAAATAGTTAGAAATATAAAAAAATCAATTGGAAAAAATATATATATGATTTTTAAGTGAAATTCATTTGAAATAGAGACTTCTCAATGAAACTGAGGTGTATGTCCCGCTATAATGACATTTGCTGTTTGTGTGTTTAAAAGGTATATTATGAGAAGTGTGAAAATGAACAATCCCATAGAAAGTCAGAATATACGAGGGGCGTTCAAGATATTCTCGGTATCGGGGTGAAGCTGTGGTTGCATATATAAATTGACTTATTTATCAAGTAACACTATTATTTTAGTGCATTCATGTAAAATTTCATATAAATGTGATTATTAATTCGCGTTTTATCTCTAGTTAAATAGAATCATAATGGCAACTGAGGCGATGATGGTGAAAATTGAGCATCGCGCTGTAATTAAATTTCTCACTAAGCAAGGAAAAAGTCAAAAAACTATTCATGAAGAGATGGTGGCTGTTTACCAGGGTTCCGCACCTTCATTATCAACTGTGCAAAAGTGGTCAAGTGAGTTCAAGAGAGGCAGAGAGAGCATTGAGGACGACCCCCGCTCCGGCGCCCCGGCTACTGCTTGTACGGGAGAAAGCATCAAAGAAGTCGAAAAACTTGTTCTTGAGGATGCCCGAATAAAGGTGAAAATGATGGCAGAGATCACCATGCTTTCAATTGGTACCATTCACACCATTCTTCATGACCATCTTAACCTTTCAAAGGTCAGTGCAAGGTGGGTGCCACGAACGCTCACAGCGCCTCAGATAAAAAGTGAGAATCGCATGCTGTAGAGAGCTTTTGGAGATGTGTAGTGAGAACGCGGACGGTGTTATGGATCGAATTGTTACTGGGGACGAAACATGGGTCCACCACTATGACCCTGAAAGCAAACAAGAGTCCATGCAGTGGCATAAAAAAGGAACAGACCCCCCGAAGAAGTTCAAAGTCACTCCGTCTGCCCGAAAGCTCATGGCCACAGTTTTTTGGGACTCAAAGGGAATCTTGCTCATTGAGTACAAAAAAAAAGGTGAAACCATCAACGCCACATCCTACGCTTCCACTTTGCATAATTTGCGGGAGGAAATTAAAAAGAAAAGACGGGGTAAACTCGCAGCGGGTGTGTTGCTTCTTCATGACAACGCTCCTGTTCACACGGCGCGAGTTTCCAAGGCTGCTGCGCGAGATTGTGGTTTCGAAGAAATCCAACACCCACCCTATAGTCCAGACCTTGCCCCTAGTGATTATTTCCTGTTTCCGGATTTGAAAAAATGTCTTCGTGGAAAAAGATTTTCGGATGATGAAGAACTCAAGTCGGTATTTTGCAGAGAAAGAGGAAATTTATTATTTTGAGGGTTTAAAAAAGCTTATCTCAAGATGTAACAAATGCATTGATGTTAGGGGAGATCATATTGAAAAATAAAAATAATTTAAATTGAATTCGCATTTTCCTTCATATCAATACCGAGAATATATTGAACGCCCCTCGTATGAGAAAAAAAATCGAAAATTTTTCTAAGTCCCAAAAATGAAAAATCAACTGAAAAATTTAATTCTCATAATAAATAAAGAAAAGTTGAAAGAAAAATGAAAAATCAACTGAAAAATTAAATTTTCATAATAAATAAAGAAAAATTGAAAGAAAAATTTCGATATTTTTTTCAAAGTCAGAAATAGTTAGAAATATAAAAAAATCAATTGGAAAAAATATATATATGATTTTTAAGTGAAATTCATTTGAAATAGAGACTTCTCAATGAAACTGAGGTGTATGTGAAAAATTTTTTTTTTTGAAAATTTCGAAAATTTTTCTAAGTCCCGCTATAATGCCATTTGCTGTTTGTGTGTTTAAAAGGTATATTATGAGAAGTGTGAAAATGAACAATCCCATAGAAAGTCAGAATATATGAGAAAAAAAATCAAAAATTTTTCTAAGTCCCAAAAACGAAAAATCAACTGAAAAATTTAATTCTCATAATAAATAAAGAAAAGTTGAAAGAAAAATGAAAAATCAACTGAAAAATTAAATTTTCATAATAAATAAAGAAAAATTGAAAGAAAAATTTCGATATTTTTTCCAAAGTCAGAAATAGTTAGAAATATAAAAAAATCAATTGGAAAAAATATATATATGATTTTTAAGTGAAATTCATTTGAAATAGAGACTTCTCAATGAAACTGAGGTGTATGTCCCGCTATAATGACATTTGCTGTTTGTGTGTTTAAAAGGTATATTATGAGAAGTGTGAAAATGAACAATCCCATAGAAAGTCAGAATATACGAGGGGCGTTCAAGATATTCTCGGTATCGGGGTGAAGCTGTGGTTGCATATATAAATTGACTTATTTATCAAGTAACACTATTATTTTAGTGCATTCATGTAAAATTTCATATAAATGTGATTATTAATTCGCGTTTTATCTCTAGTTAAATAGAATCATAATGGCAACTGAGGCGATGATGGTGAAAATTGAGCATCGCGCTGTAATTAAATTTCTCACTAAGCAAGGAAAAAGTCAAAAAACTATTCATGAAGAGATGGTGGCTGTTTACCAGGGTTCCGCACCTTCATTATCAACTGTGCAAAAGTGGTCAAGTGAGTTCAAGAGAGGCAGAGAGAGCATTGAGGACGACCCCCGCTCCGGCGCCCCGGCTACTGCTTGTACGGGAGAAAGCATCAAAGAAGTCGAAAAACTTGTTCTTGAGGATGCCCGAATAAAGGTGAAAATGATGGCAGAGATCACCATGCTTTCAATTGGTACCATTCACACCATTCTTCATGACCATCTTAACCTTTCAAAGGTCAGTGCAAGGTGGGTGCCACGAACGCTCACAGCGCCTCAGATAAAAAGTGAGAATCGCATGCTGTAGAGAGCTTTTGGAGATGTGTAGTGAGAACGCGGACGGTGTTATGGATCGAATTGTTACTGGGGACGAAACATGGGTCCACCACTATGACCCTGAAAGCAAACAAGAGTCCATGCAGTGGCATAAAAAAGGAACAGACCCCCCGAAGAAGTTCAAAGTCACTCCGTCTGCCCGAAAGCTCATGGCCACAGTTTTTTGGGACTCAAAGGGAATCTTGCTCATTGAGTACAAAAAAAAAGGTGAAACCATCAACGCCACATCCTACGCTTCCACTTTGCATAATTTGCGGGAGGAAATTAAAAAGAAAAGACGGGGTAAACTCGCAGCGGGTGTGTTGCTTCTTCATGACAACGCTCCTGTTCACACGGCGCGAGTTTCCAAGGCTGCTGCGCGAGATTGTGGTTTCGAAGAAATCCAACACCCACCCTATAGTCCAGACCTTGCCCCTAGTGATTATTTCCTGTTTCCGGATTTGAAAAAATGTCTTCGTGGAAAAAGATTTTCGGATGATGAAGAACTCAAGTCGGTATTTTGCAGAGAAAGAGGAAATTTATTATTTTGAGGGTTTAAAAAAGCTTATCTCAAGATGTAACAAATGCATTGATGTTAGGGGAGATCATATTGAAAAATAAAAATAATTTAAATTGAATTCGCATTTTCCTTCATATCAATACCGAGAATATATTGAACGCCCCTCGTATGAGAAAAAAAATCGAAAATTTTTCTAAGTCCCAAAAATGAAAAATCAACTGAAAAATTTAATTCTCATAATAAATAAAGAAAAGTTGAAAGAAAAATGAAAAATCAACTGAAAAATTAAATTTTCATAATAAATAAAGAAAAATTGAAAGAAAAATTTCGATATTTTTTTCAAAGTCAGAAATAGTTAGAAATATAAAAAAATCAATTGGAAAAAATATATATATGATTTTTAAGTGAAATTCATTTGAAATAGAGACTTCTCAATGAAACTGAGGTGTATGTGAAAAATTTTTTTTTTTGAAAATTTCGAAAATTTTTCTAAGTCCCGCTATAATGCCATTTGCTGTTTGTGTGTTTAAAAGGTATATTATGAGAAGTGTGAAAATGAACAATCCCATAGAAAGTCAGAATATATGAGAAAAAAAATCAAAAATTTTTCTAAGTCCCAAAAACGAAAAATCAACTGAAAAATTTAATTCTCATAATAAATAAAGAAAAGTTGAAAGAAAAATGAAAAATCAACTGAAAAATTAAATTTTCATAATAAATAAAGAAAAATTGAAAGAAAAATTTCGATATTTTTTCCAAAGTCAGAAATAGTTAGAAATATAAAAAAATCAATTGGAAAAAATATATATATGATTTTTAAGTGAAATTCATTTGAAATAGAGACTTCTCAATGAAACTGAGGTGTATGTCCCGCTATAATGACATTTGCTGTTTGTGTGTTTAAAAGGTATATTATGAGAAGTGTGAAAATGAACAATCCCATAGAAAGTCAGAATATACGAGGGGCGTTCAAGATATTCTCGGTATCGGGGTGAAGCTGTGGTTGCATATATAAATTGACTTATTTATCAAGTAACACTATTATTTTAGTGCATTCATGTAAAATTTCATATAAATGTGATTATTAATTCGCGTTTTATCTCTAGTTAAATAGAATCATAATGGCAACTGAGGCGATGATGGTGAAAATTGAGCATCGCGCTGTAATTAAATTTCTCACTAAGCAAGGAAAAAGTCAAAAAACTATTCATGAAGAGATGGTGGCTGTTTACCAGGGTTCCGCACCTTCATTATCAACTGTGCAAAAGTGGTCAAGTGAGTTCAAGAGAGGCAGAGAGAGCATTGAGGACGACCCCCGCTCCGGCGCCCCGGCTACTGCTTGTACGGGAGAAAGCATCAAAGAAGTCGAAAAACTTGTTCTTGAGGATGCCCGAATAAAGGTGAAAATGATGGCAGAGATCACCATGCTTTCAATTGGTACCATTCACACCATTCTTCATGACCATCTTAACCTTTCAAAGGTCAGTGCAAGGTGGGTGCCACGAACGCTCACAGCGCCTCAGATAAAAAGTGAGAATCGCATGCTGTAGAGAGCTTTTGGAGATGTGTAGTGAGAACGCGGACGGTGTTATGGATCGAATTGTTACTGGGGACGAAACATGGGTCCACCACTATGACCCTGAAAGCAAACAAGAGTCCATGCAGTGGCATAAAAAAGGAACAGACCCCCCGAAGAAGTTCAAAGTCACTCCGTCTGCCCGAAAGCTCATGGCCACAGTTTTTTGGGACTCAAAGGGAATCTTGCTCATTGAGTACAAAAAAAAAGGTGAAACCATCAACGCCACATCCTACGCTTCCACTTTGCATAATTTGCGGGAGGAAATTAAAAAGAAAAGACGGGGTAAACTCGCAGCGGGTGTGTTGCTTCTTCATGACAACGCTCCTGTTCACACGGCGCGAGTTTCCAAGGCTGCTGCGCGAGATTGTGGTTTCGAAGAAATCCAACACCCACCCTATAGTCCAGACCTTGCCCCTAGTGATTATTTCCTGTTTCCGGATTTGAAAAAATGTCTTCGTGGAAAAAGATTTTCGGATGATGAAGAACTCAAGTCGGTATTTTGCAGAGAAAGAGGAAATTTATTATTTTGAGGGTTTAAAAAAGCTTATCTCAAGATGTAACAAATGCATTGATGTTAGGGGAGATCATATTGAAAAATAAAAATAATTTAAATTGAATTCGCATTTTCCTTCATATCAATACCGAGAATATATTGAACGCCCCTCGTATGAGAAAAAAAATCGAAAATTTTTCTAAGTCCCAAAAATGAAAAATCAACTGAAAAATTTAATTCTCATAATAAATAAAGAAAAGTTGAAAGAAAAATGAAAAATCAACTGAAAAATTAAATTTTCATAATAAATAAAGAAAAATTTCGATATTTTTTTCAAAGTCAGAAATAGTTAGAAATATAAAAAAATCAATTGGAAAAAATATATATATGATTTTTAAGTGAAATTCATTTGAAATAGAGACTTCTCAATGAAACTGAGGTGTATGTGAAAAATTTTTTTTTTTGAAAATTTCGAAAATTTTTCTAAGTCCCGCTATAATGCCATTTGCTGTTTGTGTGTTTAAAAGGTATATTATGAGAAGTGTGAAAGTGAACAATCCCATAGAAAGTCAGAATATATGAGAAAAAAAATCGAAAATTTTTCTAAGTCCCAAAAATGAAAAATCAACTGAAAAATTTAATTCTCATAATAAATAAAGAAAAGTTGAAAGAAAAATGAAAAATCAACTGAAAAATTAAATTTTCATAATAAATAAAGAAAAATTGAAAGAAAAATTTCGATATTTTTTTCAAAGTCAGAAATAGTTAGAAATATAAAAAAATCAATTGGAAAAAATATATATATGATTTTTAAGTGAAATTCATTTGAAATAAAGACTTCTCAATGAAACTGAGGTGTATGTGAAAAATTTTTTTTTTTGAAAATTTCGAAAATTTTTCTAAGTCCCGCTATAATGCCATTTGCTGTTTGTGTGTTTAAAAGGTATATTATGAGAAGTGTGAAAATGAACAATCCCATAGAAAGTCAGAATATATGAGAAAAAAAATCAAAAATTTTTCTAAGTCCCAAAAACGAAAAATCAACTGAAAAATTTAATTCTCATAATAAATAAAGAAAAGTTGAAAGAAAAATGAAAAATCAACTGAAAAATTAAATTTTCATAATAAATAAAGAAAAATTGAAAGAAAAATTTCGATATTTTTTCCAAAGTCAGAAATAGTTAGAAATATAAAAAAATCAATTGGAAAAAATATATATGATTTTTAAGTGAAATTCATTTGAAATAGAGACTTCTCAATGAAACTGAGGTGTATGTCCCGCTATAATGACATTTGCTGTTTGTGTGTTTAAAAGGTATATTATGAGAAGTGTGAAAATGAACAATCCCATAGAAAGTCAGAATATACGAGGGGCGTTCAAGATATTCTCGGTATAGGGGTGAAGCTGTGGTTGCATATATAAATTGACTTATTTATCAAGTAACACTATTATTTTAGTGCATTCATGTAAAATTTCATATAAATGTGATTATTAATTCGCGTTTTATCTCTAGTTAAATAGAATCATAATGGCAACTGAGGCGATGATGGTGAAAATTGAGCATCGCGCTGTAATTAAATTTCTCACTAAGCAAGGAAAAAGTCAAAAAACTATTCATGAAGAGATGGTGGCTGTTTACCAGGGTTCCGCACCTTCATTATCAACTGTGCAAAAGTGGTCAAGTGAGTTCAAGAGAGGCAGAGAGAGCATTGAGGACGACCCCCGCTCCGGCGCCCCGGCTACTGCTTGTACGGGAGAAAGCATCAAAGAAGTCGAAAAACTTGTTCTTGAGGATGCCCGAATAAAGGTGAAAATGATGGCAGAGATCACCATGCTTTCAATTGGTACCATTCACACCATTCTTCATGACCATCTTAACCTTTCAAAGGTCAGTGCAAGGTGGGTGCCACGAACGCTCACTGCGCCTCAGATAAAAAGTGAGAATCGCATGCTGTAGAGAGCTTTTGGAGATGTGTAGTGAGAACGCGGACGGTGTTATGGATCGAATTGTTACTGGGGACGAAACATGGGTCCACCACTATGACCCTGAAAGCAAACAAGAGTCCATGCAGTGGCATAAAAAAGGAACAGACCCCCCGAAGAAGTTCAAAGTCACTCCGTCTGCCCGAAAGCTCATGGCCACAGTTTTTTGGGACTCAAAGGGAATCTTGCTCATTGAGTACAAAAAAAAGGTGAAACCATCAACGCCACATCCTACGCTTCCACTTTGCATAATTTGCGGGAGGAAATTAAAAAGAAAAGACGGGGTAAACTCGCAGCGGGTGTGTTGCTTCTTCATGACAACGCTCCTGTTCACACGGCGCGAGTTTCCAAGGCTGCTGCGCGAGATTGTGGTTTCGAAGAAATCCAACACCCACCCTATAGTCCAGACCTTGCCCCTAGTGATTATTTCCTGTTTCCGGATTTGAAAAAATGTCTTCGTGGAAAAAGATTTTCGGATGATGAAGAACTCAAGTCGGTATTTTGCAGAGAAAGAGGAAATTTATTATTTTGAGGGTTTAAAAAAGCTTATCTCAAGATGTAACAAATGCATTGATGTTAGGGGAGATCATATTGAAAAATAAAAATAATTTAAATTGAATTCGCATTTTCCTTCATATCAATACCGAGAATATATTGAACGCCCCTCGTATGAGAAAAAAAATCGAAAATTTTTCTAAGTCCCAAAAATGAAAAATCAACTGAAAAATTTAATTCTCATAATAAATAAAGAAAAGTTGAAAGAAAAATGAAAAATCAACTGAAAAATTAAATTTTCATAATAAATAAAGTTGAAAGAAAAATGAAAAATCAACTGAAAAATTAAATTTTCATAATAAATAAAGAAAAATTGAAAGAAAAATTTCGATATTTTTTTCAAAGTCAGAAATAGTTAGAAATATAAAAAAATCAATTGGAAAAAATATATATATGATTTTTAAGTGAAATTCATTTGAAATAAAGACTTCTCAATGAAACTGAGGTGTATGTGAAAAATTTTTTTTTTTGAAAATTTCGAAAATTTTTCTAAGTCCCGCTATAATGCCATTTGCTGTTTGTGTGTTTAAAAGGTATATTATGAGAAGTGTGAAAATGAACAATCCCATAGAAAGTCAGAATATATGAGAAAAAAAATCAAAAATTTTTCTAAGTCCCAAAAACGAAAAATCAACTGAAAAATTTAATTCTCATAATAAATAAAGAAAAGTTGAAAGAAAAATGAAAAATCAACTGAAAAATTAAATTTTCATAATAAATAAAGAAAAATTGAAAGAAAAATTTCGATATTTTTTCCAAAGTCAGAAATAGTTAGAAATATAAAAAAATCAATTGGAAAAAATATATATATGATTTTTAAGTGAAATTCATTTGAAATAGAGACTTCTCAATGAAACTGAGGTGTATGTCCCGCTATAATGACATTTGCTGTTTGTGTGTTTAAAAGGTATATTATGAGAAGTGTGAAAATGAACAATCCCATAGAAAGTCAGAATATACGAGGGGCGTTCAAGATATTCTCGGTATAGGGGTGAAGCTGTGGTTGCATATATAAATTGACTTATTTATCAAGTAACACTATTATTTTAGTGCATTCATGTAAAATTTCATATAAATGTGATTATTAATTCGCGTTTTATCTCTAGTTAAATAGAATCATAATGGCAACTGAGGCGATGATGGTGAAAATTGAGCATCGCGCTGTAATTAAATTTCTCACTAAGCAAGGAAAAAGTCAAAAAACTATTCATGAAGAGATGGTGGCTGTTTACCAGGGTTCCGCACCTTCATTATCAACTGTGCAAAAGTGGTCAAGTGAGTTCAAGAGAGGCAGAGAGAGCATTGAGGACGACCCCCGCTCCGGCGCCCCGGCTACTGCTTGTACGGGAGAAAGCATCAAAGAAGTCGAAAAACTTGTTCTTGAGGATGCCCGAATAAAGGTGAAAATGATGGCAGAGATCACCATGCTTTCAATTGGTACCATTCACACCATTCTTCATGACCATCTTAACCTTTCAAAGGTCAGTGCAAGGTGGGTGCCACGAACGCTCACTGCGCCTCAGATAAAAAGTGAGAATCGCATGCTGTAGAGAGCTTTTGGAGATGTGTAGTGAGAACGCGGACGGTGTTATGGATCGAATTGTTACTGGGGACGAAACATGGGTCCACCACTATGACCCTGAAAGCAAACAAGAGTCCATGCAGTGGCATAAAAAAGGAACAGACCCCCCGAAGAAGTTCAAAGTCACTCCGTCTGCCCGAAAGCTCATGGCCACAGTTTTTTGGGACTCAAAGGGAATCTTGCTCATTGAGTACAAAAAAAAGGTGAAACCATCAACGCCACATCCTACGCTTCCACTTTGCATAATTTGCGGGAGGAAATTAAAAATAAAAGACGGGGTAAACTCGCAGCGGGTGTGTTGCTTCTTCATGACAACGCTCCTGTTCACACGGCGCGAGTTTCCAAGGCTGCTGCGCGAGATTGTGGTTTCGAAGAAATCCAACACCCACCCTATAGTCCAGACCTTGCCCCTAGTGATTATTTCCTGTTTCCGGATTTGAAAAAATGTCTTCGTGGAAAAAGATTTTCGGATGATGAAGAACTCAAGTCGGTATTTTGCAGAGAAAGAGGAAATTTATTATTTTGAGGGTTTAAAAAAGCTTATCTCAAGATGTAACAAATGCATTGATGTTAGGGGAGATCATATTGAAAAATAAAAATAATTTAAATTGAATTCGCATTTTCCTTCATATCAATACCGAGAATATATTGAACGCCCCTCGTATGAGAAAAAAAATCGAAAATTTTTCTAAGTCCCAAAAATGAAAAATCAACTGAAAAATTTAATTCTCATAATAAATAAAGAAAAGTTGAAAGAAAAATGAAAAATCAACTGAAAAATTAAATTTTCATAATAAATAAAGAAAAATTGAAAGAAAAATTTCGATATTTTTTTCAAAGTCAGAAATAGTTAGAAATATAAAAAAATCAATTGGAAAAAATATATATATGATTTTTAAGTGAAATTCATTTGAAATAGAGACTTCTCAATGAAACTGAGGTGTATGTGAAAAATTTTTTTTTTTGAAAATTTCGAAAATTTTTCTAAGTCCCGCTATAATGCCATTTGCTGTTTGTGTGTTTAAAAGGTATATTATGAGAAGTGTGAAAATGAACAATCCCATAGAAAGTCAGAATATATGAGAAAAAAAATCAAAAATTTTTCTAAGTCCCAAAAACGAAAAATCAACTGAAAAATTTAATTCTCATAATAAATAAAGAAAAGTTGAAAGAAAAATGAAAAATCAACTGAAAAATTAAATTTTCATAATAAATAAAGAAAAATTGAAAGAAAAATTTCGATATTTTTTCCAAAGTCAGAAATAGTTAGAAATATAAAAAAATCAATTGGAAAAAATATATATATGATTTTTAAGTGAAATTCATTTGAAATAGAGACTTCTCAATGAAACTGAGGTGTATGTCCCGCTATAATGCCATTTGCTGTTTGTGTGTTTAAAAGGTATATTATGAGAAGTGTGAAAATGAACAATCCCATAGAAAGTCAGAATATACGAGGGGCGTTCAAGATATTCTCGGTATCGGGGTGAAGCTGTGGTTGCATATATAAATTGACTTATTTATCAAGTAACACTATTATTTTAGTGCATTCATGTAAAATTTCATATAAATGTGATTATTAATTCGCGTTTTATCTCTAGTTAAATAGAATCATAATGGCAACTGAGGCGATGATGGTGAAAATTGAGCATCGCGCTGTAATTAAATTTCTCACTAAGCAAGGAAAAAGTCAAAAAACTATTCATGAAGAGATGGTGGCTGTTTACCAGGGTTCCGCACCTTCATTATCAACTGTGCAAAAGTGGTCAAGTGAGTTCAAGAGAGGCAGAGAGAGCATTGAGGACAACCCCCGCTCCGGCGCCCCGGCTACTGCTTGTACGGGAGAAAGCATCAAGGAAGTCGAAAAACTTGTTCTTGAGGATGCCCGAATAAAGGTGAAAATGATGGCAGAGATCACCATGCTTTCAATTGGTACCATTCACACCATTCTTCATGACCATCTTAACCTTTCAAAGGTCAGTGCAAGGTGGGTGCCACGAACGCTCACTGCGCCTCAGATAAAAAGTGAGAATCGCATGCTGTAGAGAGCTTTTGGAGATGTGTAGTGAGAACGCGGACGGTGTTATGGATCGAATTGTTACTGGGGACGAAACATGGGTCCACCACTATGACCCTGAAAGCAAACAAGAGTCCATGCAGTGGCATAAAAAAGGAACAGACCCCCCGAAGAAGTTCAAAGTCACTCCGTCTGCCCGAAAGCTCATGGCCACAGTTTTTTGGGACTCAAAGGGAATCTTGCTCATTGAGTACAAAAAAAAGGTGAAACCATCAACGCCACATCCTACGCTTCCACTTTGCATAATTTGCGGGAGGAAATTAAAAAGAAAAGACGGGGTAAACTCGCAGCGGGTGTGTTGCTTCTTCATGACAACGCTCCTGTTCACACGGCGCGAGTTTCCAAGGCTGCTGCGCGAGATTGTGGTTTCGAAGAAATCCAACACCCACCCTATAGTCCAGACCTTGCCCCTAGTGATTATTTCCTGTTTCCGGATTTGAAAAAATGTCTTCGTGGAAAAAGATTTTCGGATGATGAAGAACTCAAGTCGGTATTTTGCAGAGAAAGAGGAAATTTATTATTTTGAGGGTTTAAAAAAGCTTATCTCAAGATGTAACAAATGCATTGATGTTAGGGGAGATCATATTGAAAAATAAAAATAATTTAAATTGAATTCGCATTTTCCTTCATATCAATACCGAGAATATATTGAACGCCCCTCGTATGAGAAAAAAAATCGAAAATTTTTCTAAGTCCCAAAAATGAAAAATCAACTGAAAAATTTAATTCTCATAATAAATAAAGAAAAGTTGAAAGAAAAATGAAAAATCAACTGAAAAATTAAATTTTCATAATAAATAAAGAAAAATTGAAAGAAAAATTTCGATATTTTTTTCAAAGTCAGAAATAGTTAGAAATATAAAAAAATCAATTGGAAAAAATATATATATGATTTTTAAGTGAAATTCATTTGAAATAGAGACTTCTCAATGAAACTGAGGTGTATGTGAAAAATTTTTTTTTTTGAAAATTTCGAAAATTTTTCTAAGTCCCGCTATAATGCCATTTGCTGTTTGTGTGTTTAAAAGGTATATTATGAGAAGTGTGAAAGTGAACAATCCCATAGAAAGTCAGAATATATGAGAAAAAAAATCGAAAATTTTTCTAAGTCCCAAAAATGAAAAATCAACTGAAAAATTTAATTCTCATAATAAATAAAGAAAAGTTGAAAGAAAAATGAAAAATCAACTGAAAAATTAAATTTTCATAATAAATAAAGAAAAATTGAAAGAAAAATTTCTATATTTTTTTCAAAGTCAGAAATAGTTAGAAATATAAAAAAATCAATTGGAAAAAATATATATATGATTTTTAAGTGAAATTCATTTGAAATAGAGACTTCTCAATGAAACTGAGGTGTATGTGAAAAATTTTTTTTTTTTAAAATTTCGAAAATTTTTCTAAGTCCCGCTATAATGCCATTTGCTGTTTGTGTGTTTAAAAGGTATATTATGAGAAGTGTGAAAATGAACAATCCCATAGAAAGTCAGAATATATGAGAAAAAAAATCAAAAATTTTTCTAAGTCCCAAAAACGAAAAATCAACTGAAAAATTTAATTCTCATAATAAATAAAGAAAAGTTGAAAGAAAAATGAAAAATCAACTGAAAAATTAAATTTTTATAATAAATAAAGAAAAATTGAAAGAAAAATTTCGATATTTTTTTCAAAGTCAGAAATAGTTAGAAATATAAAAAAATCAATTGGAAAAAATATATATATGATTTTTAAGTGAAATTCATTTGAAATAGAGACTTCTCAATGAAACTGAGGTGTATGTGAAAAATTTTTTTTCTTGAAAATTTCGAAAATTTTTCTAAGTCCCGCTATAATGCCATTTGCTGTTTGTGTGTTTAAAAGGTATATTATGAGAAGTGTGAAAATGAACAATCCCATAGAAAGTCAGAATATATGAGAAAAAAAATCAAAAATTTTTCTAAGTCCCAAAAACGAAAAATCAACTGAAAAATTTAATTCTCATAATAAATAAAGAAAAGTTGAAAGAAAAATGAAAAATCAACTGAAAAATTAAATTTTCATAATAAATAAAGAAAAATTGAAAGAAAAATTTCGATATTTTTTCCAAAGTCAGAAATAGTTAGAAATATAAAAAAATCAATTGGAAAAAATATATATATGATTTTTAAGTGAAATTCATTTGAAATAGAGACTTCTCAATGAAACTGAGGTGTATGTCCCGCTATAATGACATTTGCTGTTTGTGTGTTTAAAAGGTATATTATGAGAAGTGTGAAAATGAACAATCCCATAGAAAGTCAGAATATACGAGGGGCGTTCAAGATATTCTCGGTATAGGGGTGAAGCTGTGGTTGCATATATAAATTGATTTATTTATCAAGTAACACTATTATTTTAGTGCATTCATGTAAAATTTCATATAAATGTGATTATTAATTCGCGTTTTATCTCTAGTTAAATAGAATCATAATGGCAACTGAGGCGATGATGGTGAAAATTGAGCATCGCGCTGTAATTAAATTTCTCACTAAGCAAGGAAAAAGTCAAAAAACTATTCATGAAGAGATGGTGGCTGTTTACCAGGGTTCCGCACCTTCATTATCAACTGTGCAAAAGTGGTCAAGTGAGTTCAAGAGAGGCAGAGAGAGCATTGAGGACGACCCCCGCTCCGGCGCCCCGGCTACTGCTTGTACGGGAGAAAGCATCAAAGAAGTCGAAAAACTTGTTCTTGAGGATGCCCGAATAAAGGTGAAAATGATGGCAGAGATCACCATGCTTTCAATTGGTACCATTCACACCATTCTTCATGACCATCTTAACCTTTCAAAGGTCAGTGCAAGGTGGGTGCCACGAACGCTCACTGCGCCTCAGATAAAAAGTGAGAATCGCATGCTGTAGAGAGCTTTTGGAGATGTGTAGTGAGAACGCGGACGGTGTTATGGATCGAATTGTTACTGGGGACGAAACATGGGTCCACCACTATGACCCTGAAAGCAAACAAGAGTCCATGCAGTGGCATAAAAAAGGAACAGACCCCCCGAAGAAGTTCAAAGTCACTCCGTCTGCCCGAAAGCTCATGGCCACAGTTTTTTGGGACTCAAAGGGAATCTTGCTCATTGAGTACAAAAAAAAGGTGAAACCATCAACGCCACATCCTACGCTTCCACTTTGCATAATTTGCGGGAGGAAATTAAAAATAAAAGACGGGGTAAACTCGCAGCGGGTGTGTTGCTTCTTCATGACAACGCTCCTGTTCACACGGCGCGAGTTTCCAAGGCTGCTGCGCGAGATTGTGGTTTCGAAGAAATCCAACACCCACCCTATAGTCCAGACCTTGCCCCTAGTGATTATTTCCTGTTTCCGGATTTGAAAAAATGTCTTCGTGGAAAAAGATTTTCGGATGATGAAGAACTCAAGTCGGTATTTTGCAGAGAAAGAGGAAATTTATTATTTTGAGGGTTTAAAAAAGCTTATCTCAAGATGTAACAAATGCGTTGATGTTAGGGGAGATCATATTGAAAAATAAAAATAATTTAAATTGAATTCGCATTTTCCTTCATATCAATACCGAGAATATATTGAACGCCCCTCGTATGAGAAAAAAAATCGAAAATTTTTCTAAGTCCCAAAAATGAAAAATCAACTGAAAAATTTAATTCTCATAATAAATAAAGAAAAGTTGAAAGAAAAATGAAAAATCAACTGAAAAATTAAATTTTCATAATAAATAAAGAAAAATTGAAAGAAAAATTTCGATATTTTTTTCAAAGTCAGAAATAGTTAGAAATATAAAAAAATCAATTGGAAAAAATATATATATGATTTTTAAGTGAAATTCATTTGAAATAGAGACTTCTCAATGAAACTGAGGTGTATGTGAAAAATTTTTTTTTTTTAAAATTTCGAAAATTTTTCTAAGTCCCGCTATAATGCCATTTGCTGTTTGTGTGTTTAAAAGGTATATTATGAGAAGTGTGAAAATGAACAATCCCATAGAAAGTCAGAATATATGAGAAAAAAAATCAAAAATTTTTCTAAGTCCCAAAAACGAAAAATCAACTGAAAAATTTAATTCTCATAATAAATAAAGAAAAGTTGAAAGAAAAATGAAAAATCAACTGAAAAATTAAATTTTTATAATAAATAAAGAAAAATTGAAAGAAAAATTTCGATATTTTTTTCAAAGTCAGAAATAGTTAGAAATATAAAAAAATCAATTGGAAAAAATATATATATGATTTTTAAGTGAAATTCATTTGAAATAGAGACTTCTCAATGAAACTGAGGTGTATGTGAAAAATTTTTTTTCTTGAAAATTTCGAAAATTTTTCTAAGTCCCGCTATAATGCCATTTGCTGTTTGTGTGTTTAAAAGGTATATTATGAGAAGTGTGAAAATGAACAATCCCATAGAAAGTCAGAATATATGAGAAAAAAAATCAAAAATTTTTCTAAGTCCCAAAAACGAAAAATCAACTGAAAAATTTAATTCTCATAATAAATAAAGAAAAGTTGAAAGAAAAATGAAAAATCAACTGAAAAATTAAATTTTCATAATAAATAAAGAAAAATTGAAAGAAAAATTTCGATATTTTTTCCAAAGTCAGAAATAGTTAGAAATATAAAAAAATCAATTGGAAAAAATATATATATGATTCTTAAGTGAAATTCATTTGAAATAGAGACTTCTCAATGAAACTGAGGTGTATGTCCCGCTATAATGACATTTGCTGTTTGTGTGTTTAAAAGGTATATTATGAGAAGTGTGAAAATGAACAATCCCATAGAAAGTCAGAATATACGAGGGGCGTTCAAGATATTCTCGGTATAGGGGTGAAGCTGTGGTTGCATATATAAATTGACTTATTTATCAAGTAACACTATTATTTTAGTGCATTCATGTAAAATTTCATATAAATGTGATTATTAATTCGCGTTTTATCTCTAGTTAAATAGAATCATAATGGCAACTGAGGCGATGATGGTGAAAATTGAGCATCGCGCTGTAATTAAATTTCTCACTAAGCAAGGAAAAAGTCAAAAAACTATTCATGAAGAGATGGTGGCTGTTTACCAGGGTTCCGCACCTTCATTATCAACTGTGCAAAAGTGGTCAAGTGAGTTCAAGAGAGGCAGAGAGAGCATTGAGGACGACCCCCGCTCCGGCGCCCCGGCTACTGCTTGTACGGGAGAAAGCATCAAAGAAGTCGAAAAACTTGTTCTTGAGGATGCCCGAATAAAGGTGAAAATGATGGCAGAGATCACCATGCTTTCAATTGGTACCATTCACACCATTCTTCATGACCATCTTAACCTTTCAAAGGTCAGTGCAAGGTGGGTGCCACGAACGCTCACTGCGCCTCAGATAAAAAGTGAGAATCGCATGCTGTAGAGAGCTTTTGGAGATGTGTAGTGAGAACGCGGACGGTGTTATGGATCGAATTGTTACTGGGGACGAAACATGGGTCCACCACTATGACCCTGAAAGCAAACAAGAGTCCATGCAGTGGCATAAAAAAGGAACAGACCCCCCGAAGAAGTTCAAAGTCACTCCGTCTGCCCGAAAGCTCATGGCCACAGTTTTTTGGGACTCAAAGGGAATCTTGCTCATTGAGTACAAAAAAAAGGTGAAACCATCAACGCCACATCCTACGCTTCCACTTTGCATAATTTGCGGGAGGAAATTAAAAATAAAAGACGGGGTAAACTCGCAGCGGGTGTGTTGCTTCTTCATGACAACGCTCCTGTTCACACGGCGCGAGTTTCCAAGGCTGCTGCGCGAGATTGTGGTTTCGAAGAAATCCAACACCCACCCTATAGTCCAGACCTTGCCCCTAGTGATTATTTCCTGTTTCCGGATTTGAAAAAATGTCTTCGTGGAAAAAGATTTTCGGATGATGAAGAACTCAAGTCGGTATTTTGCAGAGAAAGAGGAAATTTATTATTTTGAGGGTTTAAAAAAGCTTATCTCAAGATGTAACAAATGCATTGATGTTAGGGGAGATCATATTGAAAAATAAAAATAATTTAAATTGAATTCGCATTTTCCTTCATATCAATACCGAGAATATATTGAACGCCCCTCGTATGAGAAAAAAAATCGAAAATTTTTCTAAGTCCCAAAAATGAAAAATCAACTGAAAAATTTAATTCTCATAATAAATAAAGAAAAGTTGAAAGAAAAATGAAAAATCAACTGAAAAATTAAATTTTTATAATAAATAAAGAAAAATTGAAAGAAAAATTTCGATATTTTTTTCAAAGTCAGAAATAGTTAGAAATATAAAAAAATCAATTGGAAAAAATATATATATGATTTTTAAGTGAAATTCATTTGAAATAGAGACTTCTCAATGAAACTGAGGTGTATGTGAAAAATTTTTTTTCTTGAAAATTTCGAAAATTTTTCTAAGTCCCGCTATAATGCCATTTGCTGTTTGTGTGTTTAAAAGGTATATTATGAGAAGTGTGAAAATGAACAATCCCATAGAAAGTCAGAATATATGAGAAAAAAAATCAAAAATTTTTCTAAGTCCCAAAAACGAAAAATCAACTGAAAAATTTAATTCTCATAATAAATAAAGAAAAGTTGAAAGAAAAATGAAAAATCAACTGAAAAATTAAATTTTCATAATAAATAAAGAAAAATTGAAAGAAAAATTTCGATATTTTTTCCAAAGTCAGAAATAGTTAGAAATATAAAAAAATCAATTGGAAAAAATATATATATGATTTTTAAGTGAAATTCATTTGAAATAGAGACTTCTCAATGAAACTGAGGTGTATGTCCCGCTATAATGACATTTGCTGTTTGTGTGTTTAAAAGGTATATTATGAGAAGTGTGAAAATGAACAATCCCATAGAAAGTCAGAATATACGAGGGGCGTTCAAGATATTCTCGGTATAGGGGTGAAGCTGTGGTTGCATATATAAATTGACTTATTTATCAAGTAACACTATTATTTTAGTGCATTCATGTAAAATTTCATATAAATGTGATTATTAATTCGCGTTTTATCTCTAGTTAAATAGAATCATAATGGCAACTGAGGCGATGATGGTGAAAATTGAGCATCGCGCTGTAATTAAATTTCTCACTAAGCAAGGAAAAAGTCAAAAAACTATTCATGAAGAGATGGTGGCTGTTTACCAGGGTTCCGCACCTTCATTATCAACTGTGCAAAAGTGGTCAAGTGAGTTCAAGAGAGGCAGAGAGAGCATTGAGGACGACCCCCGCTCCGGCGCCCCGGCTACTGCTTGTACGGGAGAAAGCATCAAAGAAGTCGAAAAACTTGTTCTTGAGGATGCCCGAATAAAGGTGAAAATGATGGCAGAGATCACCATGCTTTCAATTGGTACCATTCACACCATTCTTCATGACCATCTTAACCTTTCAAAGGTCAGTGCAAGGTGGGTGCCACGAACGCTCACTGCGCCTCAGATAAAAAGTGAGAATCGCATGCTGTAGAGAGCTTTTGGAGATGTGTAGTGAGAACGCGGACGGTGTTATGGATCGAATTGTTACTGGGGACGAAACATGGGTCCACCACTATGACCCTGAAAGCAAACAAGAGTCCATGCAGTGGCATAAAAAAGGAACAGACCCCCCGAAGAAGTTCAAAGTCACTCCGTCTGCCCGAAAGCTCATGGCCACAGTTTTTTGGGACTCAAAGGGAATCTTGCTCATTGAGTACAAAAAAAAGGTGAAACCATCAACGCCACATCCTACGCTTCCACTTTGCATAATTTGCGGGAGGAAATTAAAAATAAAAGACGGGGTAAACTCGCAGCGGGTGTGTTGCTTCTTCATGACAACGCTCCTGTTCACACGGCGCGAGTTTCCAAGGCTGCTGCGCGAGATTGTGGTTTCGAAGAAATCGAACACCCACCCTATAGTCCAGACCTTGCCCCTAGTGATTATTTCCTGTTTCCGGATTTGAAAAAATGTCTTCGTGGAAAAAGATTTTCGGATGATGAAGAACTCAAGTCGGTATTTTGCAGAGAAAGAGGAAATTTATTATTTTGAGGGTTTAAAAAAGCTTATCTCAAGATGTAACAAATGCATTGATGTTAGGGGAGATCATATTGAAAAATAAAAATAATTTAAATTGAATTCGCATTTTCCTTCATATCAATACCGAGAATATATTGAACGCCCCTCGTATGAGAAAAAAAATCGAAAATTTTTCTAAGTCCCAAAAATGAAAAATCAACTGAAAAATTTAATTCTCATAATAAATAAAGAAAAGTTGAAAGAAAAATGAAAAATCAACTGAAAAATTAAATTTTCATAATAAATAAAGAAAAATTGAAAGAAAAATTTCGATATTTTTTTCAAAGTCAGAAATAGTTAGAAATATAAAAAAATCAATTGGAAAAAATATATATATGATTTTTAAGTGAAATTCATTTGAAATAGAGACTTCTCAATGAAACTGAGGTGTATGTGAAAAATTTTTTTTCTTGAAAATTTCGAAAATTTTTCTAAGTCCCGCTATAATGCCATTTGCTGTTTGTGTGTTTAAAAGGTATATTATGAGAAGTGTGAAAATGAACAATCCCATAGAAAGTCAGAATATATGAGAAAAAAAATCAAAAATTTTTCTAAGTCCCAAAAATGAAAAATCAACTGAAAAATTTAATTCTCATAATAAATAAAGAAAAGTTGAAAGAAAAATGAAAAATCAACTGAAAAATTAAATTTTCATAATAAATAAAGAAAAATTGAAAGAAAAATTTCTATATTTTTTTCAAAGTCAGAAATAGTTAGAAATATAAAAAAATCAATTGGAAAAAATATATATATGATTTTTAAGTGAAATTCATTTGAAATAGAGACTTCTCAATGAAACTGAGGTGTATGTGAAAAATTTTTTTTTTTTAAAATTTCGAAAATTTTTCTAAGTCCCGCTATAATGCCATTTGCTGTTTGTGTGTTTAAAAGGTATATTATGAGAAGTGTGAAAATGAACAATCCCATAGAAAGTCAGAATATATGAGAAAAAAAATCAAAAATTTTTCTAAGTCCCAAAAACGAAAAATCAACTGAAAAATTTAATTCTCATAATAAATAAAGAAAAGTTGAAAGAAAAATGAAAAATCAACTGAAAAATTAAATTTTCATAATAAATAAAGAAAAATTGAAAGAAAAATTTCTATATTTTTTTCAAAGTCAGAAATAGTTAGAAATATAAAAAAATCAATTGGAAAAAATATATATATGATTTTTAAGTGAAATTCATTTGAAATAGATACTTCTCAATGAAACTGAGGTGTATGTCCCGCTATAATGCCATTTGCTGTTTGTGTGTTTAAAAGGTATATTATGAGAAGTGTGAAAATGAACAATCCCATAGAAAGTCAGAATATACGAGGGGCGTTCAGGATATTCTCGGTATCGGGGTGAAGCTGTGGTTGCATATATAAATTGACTTATTTATCAAGTAACACTATTATTTTAGTGCATTCATGTAAAATTTCATATAAATGTGATTATTAATTCGCGTTTTATCTCTAGTTAAATAGAATCATAATGGCAACTGAGGCGATGATGGTGAAAATTGAGCATCGCGCTGTAATTAAATTTCTCACTAAGCAAGGAAAAAGTCAAAAAACTATTCATGAAGAGATGGTGGCTGTTTACCAGGGTTCCGCACCTTCATTATCAACTGTGCAAAAGTGGTCAAGTGAGTTCAAGAGAGGCAGAGAGAGCATTGAGGACGACCCTCGCTCCGGCGCCCCGGCTACTGCTTGTACGGGAGAAAGCATCAAAGAAGTCGAAAAACTTGTTCTTGAGGATGCCCGAATAAAGGTGAAAATGATGGCAGAGATCACCAAGCTTTCAATTGG
The DNA here is from genome assembly GCA_963966105.1 of Volucella zonaria. NCBI lineage: Eukaryota > Metazoa > Arthropoda > Insecta > Diptera > Syrphidae > Volucella > Volucella zonaria. Next base: position 583,134 of record CAWYQB010000254.1, on the reverse strand, counting down.
TACCATTCACACCATTCTTCATGACCATCTTAACCTTTCAAAGGTCAGTGCAAGGTGGGTGCCACGAATGCTCACAGCGCCTCAGATAAAAAGTGAGAATCGCATGCTGTAGAGAGCTTTTGGAGATGTGTAGTGAGAACGCGGACGGTGTTATGGATCGAATTGTTACTGGGGACGAAACATGGGTCTACCACTATGACCCTGAAAGCAAACAAGAGTCCATGCAGTGGCATAAAAAAGGAACAGACCCCCCGAAGAAGTTCAAAGTCACTCCGTCTGCCCGAAAGCTCATGGCCACAGTTTTTTGGGACTCAAAGGGAATCTTGCTCATTGAGTACAAAAAAAAAGGTGAAACCATCAACGCCACATCCTACGCTTCCACTTTGCATAATTTGCGGGAGGAAATTAAAAAGAAAAGACGGGGTAAACTCGCAGCGGGTGTGTTGCTTCTTCATGACAACGCTCCTGTTCACACGGCGCGAGTTTCCAAGGCTGCTGCGCGAGATTGTGGTTTCGAAGAAATCCAACACCCACCCTATAGTCCAGACCTTGCCACTAGTGATTATTTCCTGTTTCCGGATTTGAAAAAATGTCTTCGTGGAAAAAGATTTTCGGATGATGAAGAACTCAAGTCGGTATTTTGCAGAGAAAGAGGAAATTTATTATTTTGAGGGTTTAAAAAAGCTTATCTCAAGATGTAACAAATGCGTTGATGTTAGGGGAGATCATATTGAAAAATAAAAATAATTTAAATTGAATTCGCGTTTTCCTTCATATCAATACCGAGAATATATTGAACGCCCCTCGTATGAGAAAAAAAATCGAAAATTTTTCTAAGTCCCAAAAATGAAAAATCAACTGAAAAATTTAATTCTCATAATAAATACAGAAAAGTTGAAAGAAAAATGAAAAATCAACTGAAAAATTAAATTTTCATAATAAATAAAGAAAAATTGAAAGAAAAATTTCGATATTTTTTTCAAAGTCAGAAATAGTTAGAAATATAAAAAAATCAATTGGAAAAAATATATATATGATTTTTAAGTGAAATTCATTTGAAATAGATACTTCTCAATGAAACTGAGGTGTATGTCCCGCTATAATGCCATTTGCTGTTTGTGTGTTTAAAAGGTATATTATGAGAAGTGTGAAAATGAACAATCCCATAGAAAGTCAGAATATACGAGGGGCGTTCAGGATATTCTCGGTATCGGGGTGAAGCTGTGGTTGCATATATAAATTGACTTATTTATCAAGTAACACTATTATTTTAGTGCATTCATGTAAAATTTCATATAAATGTGATTATTAATTCGCGTTTTATCTCTAGTTAAATAGAATCATAATGGCAACTGAGGCGATGATGGTGAAAATTGAGCATCGCGCTGTAATTAAATTTCTCACTAAGCAAGGAAAAAGTCAAAAAACTATTCATGAAGAGATGGTGGCTGTTTACCAGGGTTCCGCACCTTCATTATCAACTGTGCAAAAGTGGTCAAGTGAGTTCAAGAGAGGCAGAGAGAGCATTGAGGACGACCCTCGCTCCGGCGCCCCGGCTACTGCTTGTACGGGAGAAAGCATCAAAGAAGTCGAAAAACTTGTTCTTGAGGATGCCCGAATAAAGGTGAAAATGATGGCAGAGATCACCAAGCTTTCAATTGGTACCATTCACACCATTCTTCATGACCATCTTAACCTTTCAAAGGTCAGTGCAAGGTGGGTGCCACGAATGCTCACAGCGCCTCAGATAAAAAGTGAGAATCGCATGCTGTAGAGAGCTTTTGGAGATGTGTAGTGAGAACGCGGACGGTGTTATGGATCGAATTGTTACTGGGGACGAAACATGGGTCTACCACTATGACCCTGAAAGCAAACAAGAGTCCATGCAGTGGCATAAAAAAGGAACAGACCCCCCGAAGAAGTTCAAAGTCACTCCGTCTGCCCGAAAGCTCATGGCCACAGTTTTTTGGGACTCAAAGGGAATCTTGCTCATTGAGTACAAAAAAAAAGGTGAAACCATCAACGCCACATCCTACGCTTCCACTTTGCATAATTTGCGGGAGGAAATTAAAAAGAAAAGACGGGGTAAACTCGCAGCGGGTGTGTTGCTTCTTCATGACAACGCTCCTGTTCACACGGCGCGAGTTTCCAAGGCTGCTGCGCGAGATTGTGGTTTCGAAGAAATCCAACACCCACCCTATAGTCCAGACCTTGCCACTAGTGATTATTTCCTGTTTCCGGATTTGAAAAAATGTCTTCGTGGAAAAAGATTTTCGGATGATGAAGAACTCAAGTCGGTATTTTGCAGAGAAAGAGGAAATTTATTATTTTGAGGGTTTAAAAAAGCTTATCTCAAGATGTAACAAATGCGTTGATGTTAGGGGAGATCATATTGAAAAATAAAAATAATTTAAATTGAATTCGCGTTTTCCTTCATATCAATACCGAGAATATATTGAACGCCCCTCGTATGAGAAAAAAAATCGAAAATTTTTCTAAGTCCCAAAAATGAAAAATCAACTGAAAAATTTAATTCTCATAATAAATACAGAAAAGTTGAAAGAAAAATGAAAAATCAACTGAAAAATTAAATTTTCATAATAAATAAAGAAAAATTGAAAGAAAAATTTCGATATTTTTTTCAAAGTCAGAAATAGTTAGAAATATAAAAAAATCAATTGGAAAAAATATATATATGATTTTTAAGTGAAATTCATTTGAAATAGAGACTTCTCAATGAAACTGAGGTGTATGTCCCGCTATAATGCCATTTGCTGTTTGTGTGTTTAAAAGGTATATTATGAGAAGTGTGAAAATGAACAATCCCATAGAAAGTCAGAATATACGAGGGGCGTTCAAGATATTCTCGGTATCGGGGTGAAGCTGTGGTTGCATATATAAATTGACTTATTTATCAAGTAACACTATTATTTTAGTGCATTCATGTAAAATTTCATATAAATGTGATTATTAATTCGCGTTTTATCTCTAGTTAAATAGAATCATAATGGCAACTGAGGCGATGATGGTGAAAATTGAGCATCGCGCTGTAATTAAATTTCTCACTAAGCAAGGAAAAAGTCAAAAAACTATTCATGAAGAGATGGTGGCTGTTTACCAGGGTTCCGCACCTTCATTATCAACTGTGCAAAAGTGGTCAAGTGAGTTCAAGAGAGGCAGAGAGAGCATTGAGGACGACCCCCGCTCCGGCGCCCCGGCTACTGCTTGTACGGGAGAAAGCATCAAAGAAGTCGAAAAACTTGTTCTTGAGGATGCCCGAATAAAGGTGAAAATGATGGCAGAGATCACCATGCTTTCAATTGGTACCATTCACACCATTCTTCATGACCATCTTAACCTTTCAAAGGTCAGTGCAAGGTGGGTGCCACGAACGCTCACAGCGCCTCAGATAAAAAGTGAGAATCGCATGCTGTAGAGAGCTTTTGGAGATGTGTAGTGAGAACGCGGACGGTGTTATGGATCGAATTGTTACTGGGGACGAAACATGGGTCCACCACTATGACCCTGAAAGCAAACAAGAGTCCATGCAGTGGCATAAAAAAGGAACAGACCCCCCGAAGAAGTTCAAAGTCACTCCGTCTGCCCGAAAGCTCATGTCAGTTTTTTGGGACTCAAAGGGAATCTTGCTCATTGAGTACAAAAAAAAAGGTGAAACCATCAACGCCACATCCTACGCTTCCACTTTGCATAATTTGCGGGAGGAAATTAAAAAGAAAAGACGGGGTAAACTCGCAGCGGGTGTGTTGCTTCTTCATGACAACGCTCCTGTTCACACGGCGCGAGTTTCCAAGGCTGCTGCGCGAGATTGTGGTTTCGAAGAAATCCAACACCCACCCTATAGTCCAGACCTTGCCCCTAGTGATTATTTCCTGTTTCCGGATTTGAAAAAATGTCTTCGTGGAAAAAGATTTTCGGATGATGAAGAACTCAAGTCGGTATTTTGCAGAGAAAGAGGAAATTTATTATTTTGACGGTTTAAAAAAGCTTATCTCAAGATGTAACAAATGCATTGATGTTAGGGGAGATCATATTGAAAAATAAAAATAATTTAAATTGAATTCGCATTTTCCTTCATATCAATACCGAGAATATATTGATCGCCCCTCGTATGAGAAAAAAAATCGAAAATTTTTCTAAGTCCCAAAAATGAAAAATCAACTGAAAAATTAAATTTTCATAATAAATAAAGAAAAATTGAAAGAAAAATTTCTATATTTTTTTCAAAGTCAGAAATAGTTAGAAATATAAAAAAATCAATTGGAAAAAATATATATATGATTTTTAAGTGAAATTCATTTGAAATAGAGACTTCTCAATGAAACTGAGGTGTATGTGAAAAATTTTTTTTTTTTAAAATTTCGAAAATTTTTCTAAGTCCCGCTATAATGCCATTTGCTGTTTGTGTGTTTAAAAGGTATATTATGAGAAGTGTGAAAATGAACAATCCCATAGAAAGTCAGAATATATGAGAAAAAAAATCAAAAATTTTTCTAAGTCCCAAAAACGAAAAATCAACTGAAAAATTTAATTCTCATAATAAATAAAGAAAAGTTGAAAGAAAAATGAAAAATCAACTGAAAAATTAAATTTTTATAATAAATAAAGAAAAATTGAAAGAAAAATTTCGATATTTTTTTCAAAGTCAGAAATAGTTAGAAATATAAAAAAATCAATTGGAAAAAATATATATATGATTTTTAAGTGAAATTCATTTGAAATAGATACTTCTCAATGAAACTGAGGTGTATGTCCCGCTATAATGCCATTTGCTGTTTGTGTGTTTAAAAGGTATATTATGAGAAGTGTGAAAATGAACAATCCCATAGAAAGTCAGAATATACGAGGGGCGTTCAGGATATTCTCGGTATCGGGGTGAAGCTGTGGTTGCATATATAAATTGACTTATTTATCAAGTAACACTATTATTTTAGTGCATTCATGTAAAATTTCATATAAATGTGATTATTAATTCGCGTTTTATCTCTAGTTAAATAGAATCATAATGGCAACTGAGGCGATGATGGTGAAAATTGAGCATCGCGCTGTAATTAAATTTCTCACTAAGCAAGGAAAAAGTCAAAAAACTATTCATGAAGAGATGGTGGCTGTTTACCAGGGTTCCGCACCTTCATTATCAACTGTGCAAAAGTGGTCAAGTGAGTTCAAGAGAGGCAGAGAGAGCATTGAGGACGACCCTCGCTCCGGCGCCCCGGCTACTTCTTGTACGGGAGAAAGCATCAAAGAAGTCGAAAAACTTGTTCTTGAGGATGCCCGAATAAAGGTGAAAATGATGGCAGAGATCACCAAGCTTTCAATTGGTACCATTCACACCATTCTTCATGACCATCTTAACCTTTCAAAGGTCAGTGCAAGGTGGGTGCCACGAATGCTCACAGCGCCTCAGATAAAAAGTGAGAATCGCATGCTGTAGAGAGCTTTTGGAGATGTGTAGTGAGAACGCGGACGGTGTTATGGATCGAATTGTTACTGGGGACGAAACATGGGTCTACCACTATGACCCTGAAAGCAAACAAGAGTCCATGCAGTGGCATAAAAAAGGAACAGACCCCCCGAAGAAGTTCAAAGTCACTCCGTCTGCCCGAAAGCTCATGGCCACAGTTTTTTGGGACTCAAAGGGAATCTTGCTCATTGAGTACAAAAAAAAAGGTGAAACCATCAACGCCACATCCTACGCTTCCACTTTGCATAATTTGCGGGAGGAAATTAAAAAGAAAAGACGGGGTAAACTCGCAGCGGGTGTGTTGCTTCTTCATGACAACGCTCCTGTTCACACGGCGCGAGTTTCCAAGGCTGCTGCGCGAGATTGTGGTTTCGAAGAAATCCAACACCCACCCTATAGTCCAGACCTTGCCACTAGTGATTATTTCCTGTTTCCGGATTTGAAAAAATGTCTTCGTGGAAAAAGATTTTCGGATGATGAAGAACTCAAGTCGGTATTTTGCAGAGAAAGAGGAAATTTATTATTTTGAGGGTTTAAAAAAGCTTATCTCAAGATGTAACAAATGCGTTGATGTTAGGGGAGATCATATTGAAAAATAAAAATAATTTAAATTGAATTCGCGTTTTCCTTCATATCAATACCGAGAATATATTGAACGCCCCTCGTATGAGAAAAAAAATCGAAAATTTTTCTAAGTCCCAAAAATGAAAAATCAACTGAAAAATTTAATTCTCATAATAAATACAGAAAAGTTGAAAGAAAAATGAAAAATCAACTGAAAAATTAAATTTTCATAATAAATAAAGAAAAATTGAAAGAAAAATTTCGATATTTTTTTCAAAGTCAGAAATAGTTAGAAATATAAAAAAATCAATTGGAAAAAATATATATATGATTTTTAAGTGAAATTCATTTGAAATAGAGACTTCTCAATGAAACTGAGGTGTATGTCCCGCTATAATGCCATTTGCTGTTTGTGTGTTTAAAAGGTATATTATGAGAAGTGTGAAAATGAACAATCCCATAGAAAGTCAGAATATACGAGGGGCGTTCAAGATATTCTCGGTATCGGGGTGAAGCTGTGGTTGCATATATAAATTGACTTCTTTATCAAGTAACACTATTATTTTAGTGCATTCATGTAAAATTTCATATAAATGTGATTATTAATTCGCGTTTTATCTCTAGTTAAATAGAATCATAATGGCAACTGAGGCGATGATGGTGAAAATTGAGCATCGCGCTGTAATTAAATTTCTCACTAAGCAAGGAAAAAGTCAAAAAACTATTCATGAAGAGATGGTGGCTGTTTACCAGGGTTCCGCACCTTCATTATCAACTGTGCAAAAGTGGTCAAGTGAGTTCAAGAGAGGCAGAGAGAGCATTGAGGACGACCCCCGCTCCGGCGCCCCGGCTACTGCTTGTACGGGAGAAAGCATCAAAGAAGTCGAAAAACTTGTTCTTGAGGATGCCCGAATAAAGGTGAAAATGATGGCAGAGATCACCATGCTTTCAATTGGTACCATTCACACCATTCTTCATGACCATCTTAACCTTTCAAAGGTCAGTGCAAGGTGGGTGCCACGAACGCTCACAGCGCCTCAGATAAAAAGTGAGAATCGCATGCTGTAGAGAGCTTTTGGAGATGTGTAGTGAGAACGCGGACGGTGTTATGGATCGAATTGTTACTGGGGACGAAACATGGGTCCACCACTATGACCCTGAAAGCAAACAAGAGTCCATGCAGTGGCATAAAAAAGGAACAGACCCCCCGAAGAAGTTCAAAGTCACTCCGTCTGCCCGAAAGCTCATGTCAGTTTTTTGGGACTCAAAGGGAATCTTGCTCATTGAGTACAAAAAAAAAGGTGAAACCATCAACGCCACATCCTACGCTTCCACTTTGCATAATTTGCGGGAGGAAATTAAAAAGAAAAGACGGGGTAAACTCGCAGCGGGTGTGTTGCTTCTTCATGACAACGCTCCTGTTCACACGGCGCGAGTTTCCAAGGCTGCTGCGCGAGATTGTGGTTTCGAAGAAATCCAACACCCACCCTATAGTCCAGACCTTGCCCCTAGTGATTATTTCCTGTTTCCGGATTTGAAAAAATGTCTTCGTGGAAAAAGATTTTCGGATGATGAAGAACTCAAGTCGGTATTTTGCAGAGAAAGAGGAAATTTATTATTTTGACGGTTTAAAAAAGCTTATCTCAAGATGTAACAAATGCATTGATGTTAGGGGAGATCATATTGAAAAATAAAAATAATTTAAATTGAATTCGCATTTTCCTTCATATCAATACCGAGAATATATTGATCGCCCCTCGTATGAGAAAAAAAATCGAAAATTTTTCTAAGTCCCAAAAATGAAAAATCAACTGAAAAATTTAATTCTCATAATAAATAAAGAAAAGTTGAAAGAAAAATGAAAAATCAACTGAAAAATTAAATTTTCATAATAAATAAAGAAAAATTGAAAGAAAAATTTCGATATTTTTTTCAAAGTCAGAAATAGTTAGAAATATAAAAAAATCAATTGGAAAAAATATATATATGATTTTTAAGTGAAATTCATTTGAAATAGAGACTTCTCAATGAAACTGAGGTGTATGTGAAAAATTTTTTTTTTTGAAAATTTCGAAAATTTTTCTAAGTCCCGCTATAATGCCATTTGCTGTTTGTGTGTTTAAAAGGTATATTATGAGAAGTGTGAAAGTGAACAATCCCATAGAAAGTCAGAATATATGAGAAAAAAAATCGAAAATTTTTCTAAGTCCCAAAAATGAAAAATCAACTGAAAAATTTAATTCTCATAATAAATAAAGAAAAGTTGAAAGAAAAGTGAAAAATCAACTGAAAAATTAAATTTTCATAATAAATAAAGAAAAATTGAAAGAAAAATTTCTATATTTTTTTCAAAGTCAGAAATAGTTAGAAATATAAAAAAATCAATTGGAAAAAATATATATATGATTTTTAAGTGAAATTCATTTGAAATAGAGACTTCTCAATGAAACTGAGGTGTATGTCCCGCTATAATGCCATTTGCTGTTTGTGTGTTTAAAAGGTATATTATGAGAAGTGTGAAAATGAACAATCCCATAGAAAGTCAGAATATACGAGGGGCGTTCAAGATATTCTCGGTATCGGGGTGAAGCTGTGGTTGCATATATAAATTGACTTCTTTATCAAGTAACACTATTATTTTAGTGCATTCATGTAAAATTTCATATAAATGTGATTATTAATTCGCGTTTTATCTCTAGTTAAATAGAATCATAATGGCAACTGAGGCGATGATGGTGAAAATTGAGCATCGCGCTGTAATTAAATTTCTCACTAAGCAAGGAAAAAGTCAAAAAACTATTCATGAAGAGATGGTGGCTGTTTACCAGGGTTCCGCACCTTCATTATCAACTGTGCAAAAGTGGTCAAGTGAGTTCAAGAGAGGCAGAGAGAGCATTGAGGACGACCCCCGCTCCGGCGCCCCGGCTACTGCTTGTACGGGAGAAAGCATCAAAGAAGTCGAAAAACTTGTTCTTGAGGATGCCCGAATAAAGGTGAAAATGATGGCAGAGATCACCATGCTTTCAATTGGTACCATTCACACCATTCTTCATGACCATCTTAACCTTTCAAAGGTCAGTGCAAGGTGGGTGCCACGAACGCTCACAGCGCCTCAGATAAAAAGTGAGAATCGCATGCTGTAGAGAGCTTTTGGAGATGTGTAGTGAGAACGCGGACGGTGTTATGGATCGAATTGTTACTGGGGACGAAACATGGGTCCACCACTATGACCCTGAAAGCAAACAAGAGTCCATGCAGTGGCATAAAAAAGGAACAGACCCCCCGAAGAAGTTCAAAGTCACTCCGTCTGCCCGAAAGCTCATGTCAGTTTTTTGGGACTCAAAGGGAATCTTGCTCATTGAGTACAAAAAAAAAGGTGAAACCATCAACGCCACATCCTACGCTTCCACTTTGCATAATTTGCGGGAGGAAATTAAAAAGAAAAGACGGGGTAAACTCGCAGCGGGTGTGTTGCTTCTTCATGACAACGCTCCTGTTCACACGGCGCGAGTTTCCAAGGCTGCTGCGCGAGATTGTGGTTTCGAAGAAATCCAACACCCACCCTATAGTCCAGACCTTGCCCCTAGTGATTATTTCCTGTTTCCGGATTTGAAAAAATGTCTTCGTGGAAAAAGATTTTCGGATGATGAAGAACTCAAGTCGGTATTTTGCAGAGAAAGAGGAAATTTATTATTTTGACGGTTTAAAAAAGCTTATCTCAAGATGTAACAAATGCATTGATGTTAGGGGAGATCATATTGAAAAATAAAAATAATTTAAATTGAATTCGCATTTTCCTTCATATCAATACCGAGAATATATTGATCGCCCCTCGTATGAGAAAAAAAATCGAAAATTTTTCTAAGTCCCAAAAATGAAAAATCAACTGAAAAATTTAATTCTCATAATAAATAAAGAAAAGTTGAAAGAAAAATGAAAAATCAACTGAAAAATTAAATTTTCATAATAAATAAAGAAAAATTGAAAGAAAAATTTCGATATTTTTTTCAAAGTCAGAAATAGTTAGAAATATAAAAAAATCAATTGGAAAAAATATATATATGATTTTTAAGTGAAATTCATTTGAAATAGAGACTTCTCAATGAAACTGAGGTGTATGTGAAAAATTTTTTTTTTTGAAAATTTCGAAAATTTTTCTAAGTCCCGCTATAATGCCATTTGCTGTTTGTGTGTTTAAAAGGTATATTATGAGAAGTGTGAAAGTGAACAATCCCATAGAAAGTCAGAATATATGAGAAAAAAAATCGAAAATTTTTCTAAGTCCCAAAAATGAAAAATCAACTGAAAAATTTAATTCTCATAATAAATAAAGAAAAGTTGAAAGAAAAGTGAAAAATCAACTGAAAAATTAAATTTTCATAATAAATAAAGAAAAATTGAAAGAAAAATTTCTATATTTTTTTCAAAGTCAGAAATAGTTAGAAATATAAAAAAATCAATTGGAAAAAATATATATATGATTTTTAAGTGAAATTCATTTGAAATAGAGACTTCTCAATGAAACTGAGGTGTATGTCCCGCTATAATGCCATTTGCTGTTTGTGTTTTTAAAAGGTATATTATGAGAAGTGCGAAAATGAACAATCCCATAGAAAGTCAGAATATACGAGGGGCGTTCAGGATATTCTCGGTATCGGGGTGAAGCTGTGGTTGCATATATAAATTGACTTATTTATCAAGTAACACTATTATTTTAGTGCATTCATGTAAAATTTCATATAAATGTGATTATTAATTCGCGTTTTATCTCTAGTTAAATAGAATCATTATGGCAACTGAGGCGATGATGGTGAAAATTGAGCATCGCGCTGTAATTAAATTTCTCACTAAGCAAGGAAAAAGTAAAAAAACTATTCATGAAGAGATGGTGGCTGTTTACCAGGGTTCCGCACCTTCATTATCAACTGTGCAAAAGTGGTCAAGTGAGTTCAAGAGAGGCAGAGAGAGCATTGAGGACGACCCCCGCTCCGGCGCCCCGGCTACTGCTTGTACGGGAGAAAGCATCAAAGAAGTCGAAAAACTTGTTCTTGAGGATGCCCGAATAAAGGTGAAAATGATGGCAGAGATCACCATGCTTTCAATTGGTACCATTCACACCATTCTTCATGACCATCTTAACCTTTCAAAGGTCAGTGCAAGGTGGGTGCCACGAACGCTCACAGCGCCTCAGATAAAAAGTGAGAATCGCATGCTGTAGAGAGCTTTTGGAGATGTGTAGTGAGAACGCGGACGGTGTTATGGATCGAATTGTTACTGGGGACGAAACATGGGTCCACCACTATGACCCTGAAAGCAAACAAGAGTCCATGCAGTGGCATAAAAAAGGAACAGACCCCCCGAAGAAGTTCAAAGTCACTCCGTCTGCCCGAAAGCTCATGTCAGTTTTTTGGGACTCAAAGGGAATCTTGCTCATTGAGTACAAAAAAAAAGGTGAAACCATCAACGCCACATCCTACGCTTCCACTTTGCATAATTTGCGGGAGGAAATTAAAAAGAAAAGACGGGGTAAACTCGCAGCGGGTGTGTTGCTTCTTCATGACAACGCTCCTGTTCACACGGCGCGAGTTTCCAAGGCTGCTGCGCGAGATTGTGGTTTCGAAGAAATCCAACACCCACCCTATAGTCCAGACCTTGCCCCTAGTGATTATTTCCTGTTTCCGGATTTGAAAAAATGTCTTCGTGGAAAAAGATTTTCGGATGATGAAGAACTCAAGTCGGTATTTTGCAGAGAAAGAGGAAATTTATTATTTTGACGGTTTAAAAAAGCTTATCTCAAGATGTAACAAATGCATTGATGTTAGGGGAGATCATATTGAAAAATAAAAATAATTTAAATTGAATTCGCATTTTCCTTCATATCAATACCGAGAATATATTGAACGCCCCTCGTATGAGAAAAAAAATCGAAAATTTTTCTAAGTCCCAAAAATGAAAAATCAACTGAAAAATTTAATTCTCATAATAAATAAAGAAAAGTTGAAAGAAAAATGAAAAATCAACTGAAAAATTAAATTTTCATAATAAATAAAGAAAAATTGAAAGAAAAATTTCGATATTTTTTCCAAAGTCAGAAATAGTTAGAAATATAAAAAAATCAATTGGAAAAAATATATATATGATTTTTAAGTGAAATTCATTTGAAATAGAGACTTCTCAATGAAACTGAGGTGTATGTCCCGCTATAATGCCATTTGCTGTTTGTGTGTTTAAAAGGTATATTATGAGAAGTGTGAAAATGAACAATCCCATAGAAAGTCAGAATATATGAGAAAAAAAATCAAAAATTTTTCTAAGTCCCAAAAACGAAAAATCAACTGAAAAATTTAATTCTCATAATAAATAAAGAAAAGTTGAAAGAAAAATGAAAAATCAACTGAAAAATTAAATTTTCATAATAAATAAAGAAAAATTGAAAGAAAAATTTCGATATTTTTTCCAAAGTCAGAAATAGTTAGAAATATAAAAAAATCAATTGGAAAAAATATATATATGATTTTTAAGTGAAATTCATTTGAAATAGAGACTTCTCAATGAAACTGAGGTGTATGTCCCGCTATAATGACATTTGCTGTTTGTGTGTTTAAAAGGTATATTATGAGAAGTGTGAAAATGAACAATCCCATAGAAAGTTAGAATATACGAGGGGCGTTCAAGATATTCTCGGTATCGGGGTGAAGCTGTGGTTGCATATATAAATTGACTTATTTATCAAGTAACACTATTATTTTAGTGCATTCATGTAAAATTTCATATAAATGTGATTATTAATTCGCGTTTTATCTCTAGTTAAATAGAATCATAATGGCAACTGAGGCGATGATGGTGAAAATTGAGCATCGCGCTGTAATTAAATTTCTCACTAAGCAAGGAAAAAGTCAAAAAACTATTCATGAAGAGATGGTGGCTGTTTACCAGGGTTCCGCACCTTCATTATCAACTGTGCAAAAGTGGTCAAGTGAGTTCAAGAGAGGCAGAGAGAGCATTGAGGACGACCCCCGCTCCGGCGCCCCGGCTACTGCTTGTACGGGAGAAAGCATCAAAGAAGTCGAAAAACTTGTTCTTGAGGATGCCCGAATAAAGGTGAAAATGATGGCAGAGATCACCATGCTTTCAATTGGTACCATTCACACCATTCTTCATGACCATCTTAACCTTTCAAAGGTCAGTGCAAGGTGGGTGCCACGAACGCTCACAGCGCCTCAGATAAAAAGTGAGAATCGCATGCTGTAGAGAGCTTTTGGAGATGTGTAGTGAGAACGCGGACGGTGTTATGGATCGAATTGTTACTGGGGACGAAACATGGGTCCACCACTATGACCCTGAAAGCAAACAAGAGTCCATGCAGTGGCATAAAAAAGGAACAGACCCCCCGAAGAAGTTCAAAGTCACTCCGTCTGCCCGAAAGCTCATGGCCACAGTTTTTTGGGACTCAAAGGGAATCTTGCTCATTGAGTACAAAAAAAAAGGTGAAACCATCAACGCCACATCCTACGCTTCCACTTTGCATAATTTGCGGGAGGAAATTAAAAAGAAAAGACGGGGTAAACTCGCAGCGGGTGTGTTGCTTCTTCATGACAACGCTCCTGTTCACACGGCGCGAGTTTCCAAGGCTGCTGCGCGAGATTGTGGTTTCGAAGAAATCCAACACCCACCCTATAGTCCAGACCTTGCCCCTAGTGATTATTTCCTGTTTCCGGATTTGAAAAAATGTCTTCGTGGAAAAAGATTTTCGGATGATGAAGAACTCAAGTCGGTATTTTGCAGAGAAAGAGGAAATTTATTATTTTGACGGTTTAAAAAAGCTTATCTCAAGATGTAACAAATGCATTGATGTTAGGGGAGATCATATTGAAAAATAAAAATAATTTAAATTGAATTCGCATTTTCCTTCATATCAATACCGAGAATATATTGAACGCCCCTCGTATGAGAAAAAAAATCGAAAATTTTTCTAAGTCCCAAAAATGAAAAATCAACTGAAAAATTTAATTCTCATAATAAATAAAGAAAAGTTGAAAGAAAAATGAAAAATCAACTGAAAAATTAAATTTTCATAATAAATAAAGAAAAATTGAAAGAAAAATTTCGATATTTTTTCCAAAGTCAGAAATAGTTAGAAATATAAAAAAATCAATTGGAAAAAATATATATATGATTTTTAAGTGAAATTCATTTGAAATAGAGACTTCTCAATGAAACTGAGGTGTATGTCCCGCTATAATGCCATTTGCTGTTTGTGTGTTTAAAAGGTATATTATGAGAAGTGTGAAAATGAACAATCCCATAGAAAGTCAGAATATATGAGAAAAAAAATCAAAAATTTTTCTAAGTCCCAAAAACGAAAAATCAACTGAAAAATTTAATTCTCATAATAAATAAAGAAAAGTTGAAAGAAAAATGAAAAATCAACTGAAAAATTAAATTTTCATAATAAATAAAGAAAAATTGAAAGAAAAATTTCGATATTTTTTCCAAAGTCAGAAATAGTTAGAAATATAAAAAAATCAATTGGAAAAAATATATATATGATTTTTAAGTGAAATTCATTTGAAATAGAGACTTCTCAATGAAACTGAGGTGTATGTCCCGCTATAATGACATTTGCTGTTTGTGTGTTTAAAAGGTATATTATGAGAAGTGTGAAAATGAACAATCCCATAGAAAGTCAGAATATACGAGGGGCGTTCAAGATATTCTCGGTATCGGGGTGAAGCTGTGGTTGCATATATAAATTGACTTATTTATCAAGTAACACTATTATTTTAGTGCATTCATGTAAAATTTCATATAAATGTGATTATTAATTCGCGTTTTATCTCTAGTTAAATAGAATCATAATGGCAACTGAGGCGATGATGGTGAAAATTGAGCATCGCGCTGTAATTAAATTTCTCACTAAGCAAGGAAAAAGTCAAAAAACTATTCATGAAGAGATGGTGGCTGTTTACCAGGGTTCCGCACCTTCATTATCAACTGTGCAAAAGTGGTCAAGTGAGTTCAAGAGAGGCAGAGAGAGCATTGAGGACGACCCCCGCTCCGGCGCCCCGGCTACTGCTTGTACGGGAGAAAGCATCAAAGAAGTCGAAAAACTTGTTCTTGAGGATGCCCGAATAAAGGTGAAAATGATGGCAGAGATCACCATGCTTTCAATTGGTACCATTCACACCATTCTTCATGACCATCTTAACCTTTCAAAGGTCAGTGCAAGGTGGGTGCCACGAACGCTCACAGCGCCTCAGATAAAAAGTGAGAATCGCATGCTGTAGAGAGCTTTTGGAGATGTGTAGTGAGAACGCGGACGGTGTTATGGATCGAATTGTTACTGGGGACGAAACATGGGTCCACCACTATGACCCTGAAAGCAAACAAGAGTCCATGCAGTGGCATAAAAAAGGAACAGACCCCCCGAAGAAGTTCAAAGTCACTCCGTCTGCCCGAAAGCTCATGGCCACAGTTTTTTGGGACTCAAAGGGAATCTTGCTCATTGAGTACAAAAAAAAGGTGAAACCATCAACGCCACATCCTACGCTTCCACTTTGCATAATTTGCGGGAGGAAATTAAAAAGAAAAGACGGGGTAAACTCGCAGCGGGTGTGTTGCTTCTTCATGACAACGCTCCTGTTCACACGGCGCGAGTTTCCAAGGCTGCTGCGCGAGATTGTGGTTTCGAAGAAATCCAACACCCACCCTATAGTCCAGACCTTGCCCCTAGTGATTATTTCCTGTTTCCGGATTTGAAAAAATGTCTTCGTGGAAAAAGATTTTCGGATGATGAAGAACTCAAGTCGGTATTTTGCAGAGAAAGAGGAAATTTATTATTTTGAGGGTTTAAAAAAGCTTATCTCAAGATGTAACAAATGCATTGATGTTAGGGGAGATCATATTGAAAAATAAAAATAATTTAAATTGAATTCGCATTTTCCTTCATATCAATACCGAGAATATATTGAACGCCCCTCGTATGAGAAAAAAAATCGAAAATTTTTCTAAGTCCCAAAAATGAAAAATCAACTGAAAAATTTAATTCTCATAATAAATAAAGAAAAGTTGAAAGAAAAATGAAAAATCAACTGAAAAATTAAATTTTCATAATAAATAAAGAAAAATTGAAAGAAAAATTTCGATATTTTTTTCAAAGTCAGAAATAGTTAGAAATATAAAAAAATCAATTGGAAAAAATATATATATGATTTTTAAGTGAAATTCATTTGAAATAGAGACTTCTCAATGAAACTGAGGTGTATGTGAAAAATTTTTTTTTTTTAAAATTTCGAAAATTTTTCTAAGTCCCGCTATAATGCCATTTGCTGTTTGTGTGTTTAAAAGGTATATTATGAGAAGTGTGAAAATGAACAATCCCATAGAAAGTCAGAATATATGAGAAAAAAAATCAAAAATTTTTCTAAGTCCCAAAAACGAAAAATCAACTGAAAAATTTAATTCTCATAATAAATAAAGAAAAGTTGAAAGAAAAATGAAAAATCAACTGAAAAATTAAATTTTTATAATAAATAAAGAAAAATTGAAAGAAAAATTTCGATATTTTTTTCAAAGTCAGAAATAGTTAGAAATATAAAAAAATCAATTGGAAAAAATATATATATGATTTTTAAGTGAAATTCATTTGAAATAGATACTTCTCAATGAAACTGAGGTGTATGTCCCCCTATAATGACATTTGCTGTTTGTGTGTTTAAAAGGTATATTATGAGAAGTGTGAAAATGAACAATCCCATAGAAAGTCAGAATATACGAGGGGCGTTCAAGATATTCTCGGTATCGGGGTGAAGCTGTGGTTGCATATATAAATTGACTTATTTATCAAGTAACACTATTATTTTAGTGCATTCATGTAAAATTTCATATAAATGTGATTATTAATTCGCGTTTTATCTCTAGTTAAATAGAATCATAATGGCAACTGAGGCGATGATGGTGAAAATTGAGCATCGCGCTGTAATTAAATTTCTCACTAAGCAAGGAAAAAGTCAAAAAACTATTCATGAAGAGATGGTGGCTGTTTACCAGGGTTCCGCACCTTCATTATCAACTGTGCAAAAGTGGTCAAGTGAGTTCAAGAGAGGCAGAGAGAGCATTGAGGACGACCCCCGCTCCGGCGCCCCGGCTACTGCTTGTACGGGAGAAAGCATCAAAGAAGTCGAAAAACTTGTTCTTGAGGATGCCCGAATAAAGGTGAAAATGATGGCAGAGATCACCATGCTTTCAATTGGTACCATTCACACCATTCTTCATGACCATCTTAACCTTTCAAAGGTCAGTGCAAGGTGGGTGCCACGAACGCTCACAGCGCCTCAGATAAAAAGTGAGAATCGCATGCTGTAGAGAGCTTTTGGAGATGTGTAGTGAGAACGCGGACGGTGTTATGGATCGAATTGTTACTGGGGACGAAACATGGGTCCACCACTATGACCCTGAAAGCAAACAAGAGTCCATGCAGTGGCATAAAAAAGGAACAGACCCCCCGAAGAAGTTCAAAGTCACTCCGTCTGCCCGAAAGCTCATGGCCACAGTTTTTTGGGACTCAAAGGGAATCTTGCTCATTGAGTACAAAAAAAAGGTGAAACCATCAACGCCACATCCTACGCTTCCACTTTGCATAATTTGCGGGAGGAAATTAAAAAGAAAAGACGGGGTAAACTCGCAGCGGGTGTGTTGCTTCTTCATGACAACGCTCCTGTTCACACGGCGCGAGTTTCCAAGGCTGCTGCGCGAGATTGTGGTTTCGAAGAAATCCAACACCCACCCTATAGTCCAGACCTTGCCCCTAGTGATTATTTCCTGTTTCCGGATTTGAAAAAATGTCTTCGTGGAAAAAGATTTTCGGATGATGAAGAACTCAAGTCGGTATTTTGCAGAGAAAGAGGAAATTTATTATTTTGAGGGTTTAAAAAAGCTTATCTCAAGATGTAACAAATGCATTGATGTTAGGGGAGATCATATTGAAAAATAAAAATAATTTAAATTGAATTCGCATTTTCCTTCATATCAATACCGAGAATATATTGAACGCCCCTCGTATGAGAAAAAAAATCGAAAATTTTTCTAAGTCCCAAAAATGAAAAATCAACTGAAAAATTTAATTCTCATAATAAATAAAGAAAAGTTGAAAGAAAAATGAAAAATCAACTGAAAAATTAAATTTTCATAATAAATAAAGAAAAATTGAAAGAAAAATTTCGATATTTTTTTCAAAGTCAGAAATAGTTAGAAATATAAAAAAATCAATTGGAAAAAATATATATATGATTTTTAAGTGAAATTCATTTGAAATAGAGACTTCTCAATGAAACTGAGGTGTATGTCCCGCTATAATGCCATTTGCTGTTTGTGTGTTTAAAAGGTATATTATGAGAAGTGTGAAAATGAACAATCCCATAGAAAGTCAGAATATATGAGAAAAAAAATCAAAAATTTTTCTAAGTCCCAAAAACGAAAAATCAACTGAAAAATTTAATTCTCATAATAAATAAAGAAAAGTTGAAAGAAAAATGAAAAATCAACTGAAAAATTAAATTTTTATAATAAATAAAGAAAAATTGAAAGAAAAATTTCGATATTTTTTTCAAAGTCAGAAATAGTTAGAAATATAAAAAAATCAATTGGAAAAAATATATATATGATTTTTAAGTGAAATTCATTTGAAATAGATACTTCTCAATGAAACTGAGGTGTATGTCCCCCTATAATGACATTTGCTGTTTGTGTGTTTAAAAGGTATATTATGAGAAGTGTGAAAATGAACAATCCCATAGAAAGTCAGAATATACGAGGGGCGTTCAAGATATTCTCGGTATCGGGGTGAAGCTGTGGTTGCATATATAAATTGACTTATTTATCAAGTAACACTATTATTTTAGTGCATTCATGTAAAATTTCATATAAATGTGATTATTAATTCGCGTTTTATCTCTAGTTAAATAGAATCATAATGGCAACTGAGGCGATGATGGTGAAAATTGAGCATCGCGCTGTAATTAAATTTCTCACTAAGCAAGGAAAAAGTCAAAAAACTATTCATGAAGAGATGGTGGCTGTTTACCAGGGTTCCGCACCTTCATTATCAACTGTGCAAAAGTGGTCAAGTGAGTTCAAGAGAGGCAGAGAGAGCATTGAGGACGACCCCCGCTCCGGCGCCCCGGCTACTGCTTGTACGGGAGAAAGCATCAAAGAAGTCGAAAAACTTGTTCTTGAGGATGCCCGAATAAAGGTGAAAATGATGGCAGAGATCACCATGCTTTCAATTGGTACCATTCACACCATTCTTCATGACCATCTTAACCTTTCAAAGGTCAGTGCAAGGTGGGTGCCACGAACGCTCACAGCGCCTCAGATAAAAAGTGAGAATCGCATGCTGTAGAGAGCTTTTGGAGATGTGTAGTGAGAACGCGGACGGTGTTATGGATCGAATTGTTACTGGGGACGAAACATGGGTCCACCACTATGACCCTGAAAGCAAACAAGAGTCCATGCAGTGGCATAAAAAAGGAACAGACCCCCCGAAGAAGTTCAAAGTCACTCCGTCTGCCCGAAAGCTCATGGCCACAGTTTTTTGGGACTCAAAGGGAATCTTGCTCATTGAGTACAAAAAAAAGGTGAAACCATCAACGCCACATCCTACGCTTCCACTTTGCATAATTTGCGGGAGGAAATTAAAAAGAAAAGACGGGGTAAACTCGCAGCGGGTGTGTTGCTTCTTCATGACAACGCTCCTGTTCACACGGCGCGAGTTTCCAAGGCTGCTGCGCGAGATTGTGGTTTCGAAGAAATCCAACACCCACCCTATAGTCCAGACCTTGCCCCTAGTGATTATTTCCTGTTTCCGGATTTGAAAAAATGTCTTCGTGGAAAAAGATTTTCGGATGATGAAGAACTCAAGTCGGTATTTTGCAGAGAAAGAGGAAATTTATTATTTTGAGGGTTTAAAAAAGCTTATCTCAAGATGTAACAAATGCATTGATGTTAGGGGAGATCATATTGAAAAATAAAAATAATTTAAATTGAATTCGCATTTTCCTTCATATCAATACCGAGAATATATTGAACGCCCCTCGTATGAGAAAAAAAATCGAAAATTTTTCTAAGTCCCAAAAATGAAAAATCAACTGAAAAATTTAATTCTCATAATAAATAAAGAAAAGTTGAAAGAAAAATGAAAAATCAACTGAAAAATTAAATTTTCATAATAAATAAAGAAAAATTGAAAGAAAAATTTCGATATTTTTTTCAAAGTCAGAAATAGTTAGAAATATAAAAAAATCAATTGGAAAAAATATATATATGATTTTTAAGTGAAATTCATTTGAAATAGAGACTTCTCAATGAAACTGAGGTGTATGTCCCGCTATAATGACATTTGCTGTTTGTGTGTTTAAAAGGTATATTATGAGAAGTGTGAAAATGAACAATCCCATAGAAAGTCAGAATATACGAGGGGCGTTCAAGATATTCTCGGTATAGGGGTGAAGCTGTGGTTGCATATATAAATTGACTTATTTATCAAGTAACACTATTATTTTAGTGCATTCATGTAAAATTTCATATAAATGTGATTATTAATTCGCGTTTTATCTCTAGTTAAATAGAATCATAATGGCAACTGAGGCGATGATGGTGAAAATTGAGCATCGCGCTGTAATTAAATTTCTCACTAAGCAAGGAAAAAGTCAAAAAACTATTCATGAAGAGATGGTGGCTGTTTACCAGGGTTCCGCACCTTCATTATCAACTGTGCAAAAGTGGTCAAGTGAGTTCAAGAGAGGCAGAGAGAGCATTGAGGACGACCCCCGCTCCGGCGCCCCGGCTACTGCTTGTACGGGAGAAAGCATCAAAGAAGTCGAAAAACTTGTTCTTGAGGATGCCCGAATAAAGGTGAAAATGATGGCAGAGATCACCATGCTTTCAATTGGTACCATTCACACCATTCTTCATGACCATCTTAACCTTTCAAAGGTCAGTGCAAGGTGGGTGCCACGAACGCTCACAGCGCCTCAGATAAAAAGTGAGAATCGCATGCTGTAGAGAGCTTTTGGAGATGTGTAGTGAGAACGCGGACGGTGTTATGGATCGAATTGTTACTGGGGACGAAACATGGGTCCACCACTATGACCCTGAAAGCAAACAAGAGTCCATGCAGTGGCATAAAAAAGGAACAGACCCCCCGAAGAAGTTCAAAGTCACTCCGTCTGCCCGAAAGCTCATGGCCACAGTTTTTTGGGACTCAAAGGGAATCTTGCTCATTGAGTACAAAAAAAAAGGTGAAACCATCAACGCCACATCCTACGCTTCCACTTTGCATAATTTGCGGGAGGAAATTAAAAAGAAAAGACGGGGTAAACTCGCAGCGGGTGTGTTGCTTCTTCATGACAACGCTCCTGTTCACACGGCGCGAGTTTCCAAGGCTGCTGCGCGAGATTGTGGTTTCGAAGAAATCCAACACCCACCCTATAGTCCAGACCTTGCCCCTAGTGATTATTTCCTGTTTCCGGATTTGAAAAAATGTCTTCGTGGAAAAAGATTTTCGGATGATGAAGAACTCAAGTCGGTATTTTGCAGAGAAAGAGGAAATTTATTATTTTGACGGTTTAAAAAAGCTTATCTCAAGATGTAACAAATGCATTGATGTTAGGGGAGATCATATTGAAAAATAAAAATAATTTAAATTGCATTCGCATTTTCCTTCATATCAATACCGAGAATATATTGAACGCCCCTCGTATGAGAAAAAAAATCGAAAATTTTTCTAAGTCCCAAAAATGAAAAATCAACTGAAAAATTTAATTCTCATAATAAATAAAGAAAAGTTGAAAGAAAAATGAAAAATCAACTGAAAAATTAAATTTTCATAATAAATAAAGAAAAATTGAAAGAAAAATTTCGATATTTTTTTCAAAGTCAGAAATAGTTAGAAATATAAAAAAATCAATTGGAAAAAATATATATATGATTTTTAAGTGAAATTCATTTGAAATAGAGACTTCTCAATGAAACTGAGGTGTATGTCCCGCTATAATGACATTTGCTGTTTGTGTGTTTAAAAGGTATATTATGAGAAGTGTGAAAATGAACAATCCCATAGAAAGTCAGAATATACGAGGGGCGTTCAAGATATTCTCGGTATAGGGGTGAAGCTGTGGTTGCATATATAAATTGACTTATTTATCAAGTAACACTATTATTTTAGTGCATTCATGTAAAATTTCATATAAATGTGATTATTAATTCGCGTTTTATCTCTAGTTAAATAGAATCATAATGGCAACTGAGGCGATGATGGTGAAAATTGAGCATCGCGCTGTAATTAAATTTCTCACTAAGCAAGGAAAAAGTCAAAAAACTATTCATGAAGAGATGGTGGCTGTTTACCAGGGTTCCGCACCTTCATTATCAACTGTGCAAAAGTGGTCAAGTGAGTTCAAGAGAGGCAGAGAGAGCATTGAGGACGACCCCCGCTCCGGCGCCCCGGCTACTGCTTGTACGGGAGAAAGCATCAAAGAAGTCGAAAAACTTGTTCTTGAGGATGCCCGAATAAAGGTGAAAATGATGGCAGAGATCACCATGCTTTCAATTGGTACCATTCACACCATTCTTCATGACCATCTTAACCTTTCAAAGGTCAGTGCAAGGTGGGTGCCACGAACGCTCACAGCGCCTCAGATAAAAAGTGAGAATCGCATGCTGTAGAGAGCTTTTGGAGATGTGTAGTGAGAACGCGGACGGTGTTATGGATCGAATTGTTACTGGGGACGAAACATGGGTCCACCACTATGACCCTGAAAGCAAACAAGAGTCCATGCAGTGGCATAAAAAAGGAACAGACCCCCCGAAGAAGTTCAAAGTCACTCCGTCTGCCCGAAAGCTCATGGCCACAGTTTTTTGGGACTCAAAGGGAATCTTGCTCATTGAGTACAAAAAAAAAGGTGAAACCATCAACGCCACATCCTACGCTTCCACTTTGCATAATTTGCGGGAGGAAATTAAAAAGAAAAGACGGGGTAAACTCGCAGCGGGTGTGTTGCTTCTTCATGACAACGCTCCTGTTCACACGGCGCGAGTTTCCAAGGCTGCTGCGCGAGATTGTGGTTTCGAAGAAATCCAACACCCACCCTATAGTCCAGACCTTGCCCCTAGTGATTATTTCCTGTTTCCGGATTTGAAAAAATGTCTTCGTGGAAAAAGATTTTCGGATGATGAAGAACTCAAGTCGGTATTTTGCAGAGAAAGAGGAAATTTATTATTTTGACGGTTTAAAAAAGCTTATCTCAAGATGTAACAAATGCATTGATGTTAGGGGAGATCATATTGAAAAATAAAAATAATTTAAATTGCATTCGCATTTTCCTTCATATCAATACCGAGAATATATTGAACGCCCCTCGTATGAGAAAAAAAATCGAAAATTTTTCTAAGTCCCAAAAATGAAAAATCAACTGAAAAATTTAATTCTCATAATAAATACAGAAAAGTTGAAAGAAAAATGAAAAATCAACTGAAAAATTAAATTTTCATAATAAATAAAGAAAAATTGAAAGAAAAATTTCGATATTTTTTTCAAAGTCAGAAATAGTTAGAAATATAAAAAAATCAATTGGAAAAAATATATATATGATTTTTAAGTGAAATTCATTTGAAATAGAGACTTCTCAATGAAACTGAGGTGTATGTGAAAAATTTTTTTTTTTGAAAATTTCGAAAATTTTTCTAAGTCCCGCTATAATGCCATTTGCTGTTTGTGTGTTTAAAAGGTATATTATGAGAAGTGTGAAAGTGAACAATCCCATAGAAAGTCAGAATATATGAGAAAAAAAATCGAAAATTTTTCTAAGTCCCAAAAATGAAAAATCAACTGAAAAATTTAATTCTCATAATAAATAAAGAAAAGTTGAAAGAAAAATGAAAAATCAACTGAAAAATTAAATTTTCATAATAAATAAAGAAAAATTGAAAGAAAAATTTCGATATTTTTTTCAAAGTCAGAAATAGTTAGAAATATAAAAAAATCAATTGGAAAAAATATATATATGATTTTTAAGTGAAATTCATTTGAAATAGAGACTTCTCAATGAAACTGAGGTGTATGTCCCGCTATAATGCCATTTGCTGTTTGTGTGTTTAAAAGGTATATTATGAGAAGTGTGAAAATGAACAATCCCATAGAAAGTCAGAATATACGAGGGGCGTTCAAGATATTCTCGGTATACGGGTGAAGCTGCGGTTGCATATATAAATTGACTTATTTATCAAGTAACACTATTATTTTAGTGCATTCATGTAAAATTTCATATAAATGTGATTATTAATTCGCGTTTTATCTCTAGTTAAATAGAATCATAATGGCAACTGAGGCGATGATGGTGAAAATTGAGCATCGCGCTGTAATTAAATTTCTCACTAAGCAAGGAAAAAGTCAAAAAACTATTCATGAAGAGATGGTGGCTGTTTACCAGGGTTCCGCACCTTCATTATCAACTGTGCAAAAGTGGTCAAGTGAGTTCAAGAGAGGCAGAGAGAGCATTGAGGACGACCCCCGCTCCGGCGCCCCGGCTACTGCTTGTACGGGAGAAAGCATCAAAGAAGTCGAAAAACTTGTTCTTGAGGATGCCCGAATAAAGGTGAAAATGATGGCAGAGATCACCATGCTTTCAATTGGTACCATTCACACCATTCTTCATGACCATCTTAACCTTTCAAAGGTCAGTGCAAGGTGGGTGCCACGAACGCTCACAGCGCCTCAGATAAAAAGTGAGAATCGCATGCTGTAGAGAGCTTTTGGAGATGTGTAGTGAGAACGCGGACGGTGTTATGGATCGAATTGTTACTGGGGACGAAACATGGGTCCACCACTATGACCCTGAAAGCAAACAAGAGTCCATGCAGTGGCATAAAAAAGGAACAGACCCCCCGAAGAAGTTCAAAGTCACTCCGTCTGCCCGAAAGCTCATGGCCACAGTTTTTTGGGACTCAAAGGGAATCTTGCTCATTGAGTACAAAAAAAAGGTGAAACCATCAACGCCACATCCTACGCTTCCACTTTGCATAATTTGCGGGAGGAAATTAAAAAGAAAAGACGGGGTAAACTCGCAGCGGGTGTGTTGCTTCTTCATGACAACGCTCCTGTTCACACGGCGCGAGTTTCCAAGGCTGCTGCGCGAGATTGTGGTTTCGAAGAAATCCAACACCCACCCTATAGTCCAGACCTTGCCCCTAGTGATTATTTCCTGTTTCCGGATTTGAAAAAATGTCTTCGTGGAAAAAGATTTTCGGATGATGAAGAACTCAAGTCGGTATTTTGCAGAGAAAGAGGAAATTTATTATTTTGAGGGTTTAAAAAAGCTTATCTCAAGATGTAACAAATGCATTGATGTTAGGGGAGATCATATTGAAAAATAAAAATAATTTAAATTGAATTCGCATTTTCCTTCATATCAATACCGAGAATATATTGAACGCCCCTCGTATGAGAAAAAAAATCGAAAATTTTTCTAAGTCCCAAAAATGAAAAATCAACTGAAAAATTTAATTCTCATAATAAATAAAGAAAACTTGAAAGAAAAATGAAAAATCAACTGAAAAATTAAATTTTCATAATAAATAAAGAAAAATTGAAAGAAAAATTTCGATATTTTTTTCAAAGTCAGAAATAGTTAGAAATATAAAAAAATCAATTGGAAAAAATATATATATGATTTTTAAGTGAAATTCATTTGAAATAGAGACTTCTCAATGAAACTGAGGTGTATGTCCCGCTATAATGCCATTTGCTGTTTGTGTGTTTAAAAGGTATATTATGAGAAGTGTGAAAATGAACAATCCCATAGAAAGTCAGAATATACGAGGGGCGTTCAAGATATTCTCGGTATACGGGTGAAGCTGCGGTTGCATATATAAATTGACTTATTTATCAAGTAACACTATTATTTTAGTGCATTCATGTAAAATTTCATATAAATGTGATTATTAATTCGCGTTTTATCTCTAGTTAAATAGAATCATAATGGCAACTGAGGCGATGATGGTGAAAATTGAGCATCGCGCTGTAATTAAATTTCTCACTAAGCAAGGAAAAAGTCAAAAAACTATTCATGAAGAGATGGTGGCTGTTTACCAGGGTTCCGCACCTTCATTATCAACTGTGCAAAAGTGGTCAAGTGAGTTCAAGAGAGGCAGAGAGAGCATTGAGGACGACCCCCGCTCCGGCGCCCCGGCTACTGCTTGTACGGGAGAAAGCATCAAAGAAGTCGAAAAACTTGTTCTTGAGGATGCCCGAATAAAGGTGAAAATGATGGCAGAGATCACCATGCTTTCAATTGGTACCATTCACACCATTCTTCATGACCATCTTAACCTTTCAAAGGTCAGTGCAAGGTGGGTGCCACGAACGCTCACAGCGCCTCAGATAAAAAGTGAGAATCGCATGCTGTAGAGAGCTTTTGGAGATGTGTAGTGAGAACGCGGACGGTGTTATGGATCGAATTGTTACTGGGGACGAAACATGGGTCCACCACTATGACCCTGAAAGCAAACAAGAGTCCATGCAGTGGCATAAAAAAGGAACAGACCCCCCGAAGAAGTTCAAAGTCACTCCGTCTGCCCGAAAGCTCATGGCCACAGTTTTTTGGGACTCAAAGGGAATCTTGCTCATTGAGTACAAAAAAAAGGTGAAACCATCAACGCCACATCCTACGCTTCCACTTTGCATAATTTGCGGGAGGAAATTAAAAAGAAAAGACGGGGTAAACTCGCAGCGGGTGTGTTGCTTCTTCATGACAACGCTCCTGTTCACACGGCGCGAGTTTCCAAGGCTGCTGCGCGAGATTGTGGTTTCGAAGAAATCCAACACCCACCCTATAGTCCAGACCTTGCCCCTAGTGATTATTTCCTGTTTCCGGATTTGAAAAAATGTCTTCGTGGAAAAAGATTTTCGGATGATGAAGAACTCAAGTCGGTATTTTGCAGAGAAAGAGGAAATTTATTATTTTGAGGGTTTAAAAAAGCTTATCTCAAGATGTAACAAATGCATTGATGTTAGGGGAGATCATATTGAAAAATAAAAATAATTTAAATTGAATTCGCATTTTCCTTCATATCAATACCGAGAATATATTGAACGCCCCTCGTATGAGAAAAAAAATCGAAAATTTTTCTAAGTCCCAAAAATGAAAAATCAACTGAAAAATTTAATTCTCATAATAAATAAAGAAAAGTTGAAAGAAAAATGAAAAATCAACTGAAAAATTAAATTTTCATAATAAATAAAGAAAAATTGAAAGAAAAATTTCGATATTTTTTTCAAAGTCAGAAATAGTTAGAAATATAAAAAAATCAATTGGAAAAAATATATATATGATTTTTAAGTGAAATTCATTTGAAATAGAGACTTCTCAATGAAATGTGAAAAATTTTTTTTTTTGAAAATTTCGAAAATTTTTCTAAGTCCCGCTATAATGCCATTTGCTGTTTGTGTGTTTAAAAGGTATATTATGAGAAGTGTGAAAGTGAACAATCCCATAGAAAGTCAGAATATATGAGAAAAAAAATCGAAAATTTTTCTAAGTCCCAAAAATGAAAAATCAACTGAAAAATTTAATTCTCATAATAAATAAAGAAAAGTTGAAAGAAAAATGAAAAATCAACTGAAAAATTAAATTTTCATAATAAATAAAGAAAAATTGAAAGAAAAATTTCGATATTTTTTTCAAAGTCAGAAATAGTTAGAAATATAAAAAAATCAATTGGAAAAAATATATATATGATTTTTAAGTGAAATTCATTTGAAATAGAGACTTCTCAATGAAACTGAGGTGTATGTCCCGCTATAATGCCATTTGCTGTTTGTGTGTTTAAAAGGTATATTATGAGAAGTGTGAAAATGAACAATCCCATAGAAAGTCAGAATATACGAGGGGCGTTCAAGATATTCTCGGTATACGGGTGAAGCTGTGGTTGCATATATAAATTGACTTATTTATCAAGTAACACTATTATTTTAGTGCATTCATGTAAAATTTCATATAAATGTGATTATTAATTCGCGTTTTATCTCTAGTTAAATAGAATCATAATGGCAACTGAGGCGATGATGGTGAAAATTGAGCATCGCGCTGTAATTAAATTTCTCACTAAGCAAGGAAAAAGTCAAAAAACTATTCATGAAGAGATGGTGGCTGTTTACCAGGGTTCCGCACCTTCATTATCAACTGTGCAAAAGTGGTCAAGTGAGTTCAAGAGAGGCAGAGAGAGCATTGAGGACGACCCCCGCTCCGGCGCCCCGGCTACTGCTTGTACGGGAGAAAGCATCAAAGAAGTCGAAAAACTTGTTCTTGAGGATGCCCGAATAAAAGTGAAAATGATGGCAGAGATCACCATGCTTTCAATTGGTACCATTCACACCATTCTTCATGACCATCTTAACCTTTCAAAGGTCAGTGCAAGGTGGGTGCCACGAACGCTCACAGCGCCTCAGATAAAAAGTGAGAATCGCATGCTGTAGAGAGCTTTTGGAGATGTGTAGTGAGAACGCGGACGGTGTTATGGATCGAATTGTTACTGGGGACGAAACATGGGTCCACCACTATGACCCTGAAAGCAAACAAGAGTCCATGCAGTGGCATAAAAAAGGAACAGACCCCCCGAAGAAGTTCAAAGTCACTCCGTCTGCCCGAAAGCTCATGGCCACAGTTTTTTGGGACTCAAAGGGAATCTTGCTCATTGAGTACAAAAAAAAAGGTGAAACCATCAACGCCACATCCTACGCTTCCACTTTGCATAATTTGCGGGAGGAAATTAAAAAGAAAAGACGGGGTAAACTCGCAGCGGGTGTGTTGCTTCTTCATGACAACGCTCCTGTTCACACGGCGCGAGTTTCCAAGGCTGCTGCGCGAGATTGTGGTTTCGAAGAAATCCAACACCCACCCTATAGTCCAGACCTTGCCCCTAGTGATTATTTCCTGTTTCCGGATTTGAAAAAATGTCTTCGTGGAAAAAGATTTTCGGATGATGAAGAACTCAAGTCGGTATTTTGCAGAGAAAGAGGAAATTTATTATTTTGACGGTTTAAAAAAGCTTATCTCAAGATGTAACAAATGCATTGATGTTAGGGGAGATCATATTGAAAAATAAAAATAATTTAAATTGAATTCGCATTTTCCTTCATATCAATACCGAGAATATATTGAACGCCCCTCGTATGAGAAAAAAAATCGAAAATTTTTCTAAGTCCCAAAAATGAAAAATCAACTGAAAAATTTAATTTTCATAATAAATAAAGAAAAGTTGAAAGAAAAATGAAAAATCAACTGAAAAATTAAATTTTCATAATAAATAAAGAAAAATTGAAAGAAAAATTTCGATATTTTTTTCAAAGTCAGAAATAGTTAGAAATATAAAAAAATCAATTGGAAAAAATATATATATGATTTTTAAGTGAAATTCATTTGAAATAGAGACTTCTCAATGAAACTGAGGTGTATGTGAAAAATTTTTTTTTTTGAAAATTTCGAAAATTTTTCTAAGTCCCGCTATAATGCCATTTGCTGTTTGTGTGTTTAAAAGGTATATTATGAGAAGTGTGAAAATGAACAATCCCATAGAAAGTCAGAATATATGAGAAAAAAAATCAAAAATTTTTCTAAGTCCCAAAAACGAAAAATCAACTGAAAAATTTAATTCTCATAATAAATAAAGAAAAGTTGAAAGAAAAATGAAAAATCAACTGAAAAATTAAATTTTCATAATAAATAAAGAAAAATTGAAAGAAAAATTTCGATATTTTTTCCAAAGTCAGAAATAGTTAGAAATATAAAAAAATCAATTGGAAAAAATATATATATGATTTTTAAGTGAAATTCATTTGAAATAGAGACTTCTCAATGAAACTGAGGTGTATGTCCCGCTATAATGACATTTGCTGTTTGTGTGTTTAAAAGGTATATTATGAGAAGTGTGAAAATGAACAATCCCATAGAAAGTCAGAATATACGAGGGGCGTTCAAGATATTCTCGGTATCGGGGTGAAGCTGTGGTTGCATATATAAATTGACTTATTTATCAAGTAACACTATTATTTTAGTGCATTCATGTAAAATTTCATATAAATGTGATTATTAATTCGCGTTTTATCTCTAGTTAAATAGAATCATAATGGCAACTGAGGCGATGATGGTGAAAATTGAGCATCGCGCTGTAATTAAATTTCTCACTAAGCAAGGAAAAAGTCAAAAAACTATTCATGAAGAGATGGTGGCTGTTTACCAGGGTTCCGCACCTTCATTATCAACTGTGCAAAAGTGGTCAAGTGAGTTCAAGAGAGGCAGAGAGAGCATTGAGGACGACCCCCGCTCCGGCGCCCCGGCTACTGCTTGTACGGGAGAAAGCATCAAAGAAGTCGAAAAACTTGTTCTTGAGGATGCCCGAATAAAGGTGAAAATGATGGCAGAGATCACCATGCTTTCAATTGGTACCATTCACACCATTCTTCATGACCATCTTAACCTTTCAAAGGTCAGTGCAAGGTGGGTGCCACGAACGCTCACAGCGCCTCAGATAAAAAGTGAGAATCGCATGCTGTAGAGAGCTTTTGGAGATGTGTAGTGAGAACGCGGACGGTGTTATGGATCGAATTGTTACTGGGGACGAAACATGGGTCCACCACTATGACCCTGAAAGCAAACAAGAGTCCATGCAGTGGCATAAAAAAGGAACAGACCCCCCGAAGAAGTTCAAAGTCACTCCGTCTGCCCGAAAGCTCATGGCCACAGTTTTTTGGGACTCAAAGGGAATCTTGCTCATTGAGTACAAAAAAAAGGTGAAACCATCAACGCCACATCCTACGCTTCCACTTTGCATAATTTGCGGGAGGAAATTAAAAAGAAAAGACGGGGTAAACTCGCAGCGGGTGTGTTGCTTCTTCATGACAACGCTCCTGTTCACACGGCGCGAGTTTCCAAGGCTGCTGCGCGAGATTGTGGTTTCGAAGAAATCCAACACCCACCCTATAGTCCAGACCTTGCCCCTAGTGATTATTTCCTGTTTCCGGATTTGAAAAAATGTCTTCGTGGAAAAAGATTTTCGGATGATGAAGAACTCAAGTCGGTATTTTGCAGAGAAAGAGGAAATTTATTATTTTGAGGGTTTAAAAAAGCTTATCTCAAGATGTAACAAATGCATTGATGTTAGGGGAGATCATATTGAAAAATAAAAATAATTTAAATTGAATTCGCATTTTCCTTCATATCAATACCGAGAATATATTGAACGCCCCTCGTATGAGAAAAAAAATCGAAAATTTTTCTAAGTCCCAAAAATGAAAAATCAACTGAAAAATTTAATTCTCATAATAAATAAAGAAAAGTTGAAAGAAAAATGAAAAATCAACTGAAAAATTAAATTTTCATAATAAATAAAGAAAAATTGAAAGAAAAATTTCGATATTTTTTTCAAAGTCAGAAATAGTTAGAAATATAAAAAAATCAATTGGAAAAAATATATATATGATTTTTAAGTGAAATTCATTTGAAATAGAGACTTCTCAATGAAATGTGAAAAATTTTTTTTTTTGAAATTTCGAAAATTTTTCTAAGTCCCGCTATAATGCCATTTGCTGTTTGTGTGTTTAAAAGGTATATTATGAGAAGTGTGAAAGTGAACAATCCCATAGAAAGTCAGAATATATGAGAAAAAAAATCGAAAATTTTTCTAAGTCCCAAAAATGAAAAATCAACTGAAAAATTTAATTCTCATAATAAATAAAGAAAAGTTGAAAGAAAAATGAAAAATCAACTGAAAAATTAAATTTTCATAATAAATAAAGAAAAATTGAAAGAAAAATTTCTATATTTTTTCAAAGTCAGAAATAGTTAGAAATGTAAAAAAATCAATTGGAAAAAATATATATATGATTTTTAAGTGAAATTCATTTGAAATAGAGACTTCTCAATGAAACTGAGGTGTATGTCCCGCTATAATGACATTTGCTGTTTGTGTGTTTAAAAGGTATATTATGAGAAGTGTGAAAATGAACAATCCCATAGAAAGTCAGAATATACGAGGGGCGTTCAAGATATTCTCGGTATCGGGGTGAAGCTGTGGTTGGATATATAAATTGACTTATTTATCAAGTAACACTATTATTTTAGTGCATTCATGTAAAATTTCATATAAATGTGATTATTAATTCGCGTTTTATCTCTAGTTAAATAGAATCATAATGGCAACTGAGGCGATGATGGTGAAAATTGAGCATCGCGCTGTAATTAAATTTCTCACTAAGCAAGGAAAAAGTCAAAAAACTATTCATGAAGAGATGGTGGCTGTTTACCAGGGTTCCGCACCTTCATTATCAACTGTGCAAAAGTGGTCAAGTGAGTTCAAGAGAGGCAGAGAGAGCATTGAGGACGACCCCCGCTCCGGCGCCCCGGCTACTGCTTGTACGGGAGAAAGCATCAAAGAAGTCGAAAAACTTGTTCTTGAGGATGCCCGAATAAAGGTGAAAATGATGGCAGAGATCACCATGCTTTCAATTGGTACCATTCACACCATTCTTCATGACCATCTTAACCTTTCAAAGGTCAGTGCAAGGTGGGTGCCACGAACGCTCACAGCGCCTCAGATAAAAAGTGAGAATCGCATGCTGTAGAGAGCTTTTGGAGATGTGTAGTGAGAACGCGGACGGTGTTATGGATCGAATTGTTACTGGGGACGAAACATGGGTCCACCACTATGACCCTGAAAGCAAACAAGAGTCCATGCAGTGGCATAAAAAAGGAACAGACCCCCCGAAGAAGTTCAAAGTCACTCCGTCTGCCCGAAAGCTCATGGCCACAGTTTTTTGGGACTCAAAGGGAATCTTGCTCATTGAGTACAAAAAAAAGGTGAAACCATCAACGCCACATCCTACGCTTCCACTTTGCATAATTTGCGGGAGGAAATTAAAAAGAAAAGACGGGGTAAACTCGCAGCGGGTGTGTTGCTTCTTCATGACAACGCTCCTGTTCACACGGCGCGAGTTTCCAAGGCTGCTGCGCGAGATTGTGGTTTCGAAGAATCCAACACCCACCCTATAGTCCAGACCTTGCCCCTAGTGATTATTTCCTGTTTCCGGATTTGAAAAAATGTCTTCGTGGAAAAAGATTTTCGGATGATGAAGAACTCAAGTCGGTATTTTGCAGAGAAAGAGGAAATTTATTATTTTGAGGGTTTAAAAAAGCTTATCTCAAGATGTAACAAATGCATTGATGTTAGGGGAGATCATATAGAAAAATAAAAATAATTTAAATTGAATTCGCATTTTCCTTCATATCAATACCGAGAATATATTGAACGCCCCTCGTATGAGAAAAAAAATCGAAAATTTTTCTAAGTCCCAAAAATGAAAAATCAACTGAAAAATTTAATTCTCATAATAAATAAAGAAAAGTTGAAAGAAAAATGAAAAATCAACTGAAAAATTAAATTTTCATAATAAATAAAGAAAAATTGAAAGAAAAATTTCGATATTTTTTTCAAAGTCAGAAATAGTTAGAAATATAAAAAAATCAATTGGAAAAAATATATATATGATTTTTAAGTGAAATTCATTTGAAATAGAGACTTCTCAATGAAATGTGAAAAATTTTTTTTTTTGAAAATTTCGAAAATTTTTCTAAGTCCCGCTATAATGCCATTTGCTGTTTGTGTGTTTAAAAGGTATATTATGAGAAGTGTGAAAGTGAACAATCCCATAGAAAGTCAGAATATATGAGAAAAAAAATCGAAAATTTTTCTAAGTCCCAAAAATGAAAAATCAACTGAAAAATTTAATTCTCATAATAAATAAAGAAAAGTTGAAAGAAAAATGAAAAATCAACTGAAAAATTAAATTTTCATAATAAATAAAGAAAAATTGAAAGAAAAATTTCTATATTTTTTTCAAAGTCAGAAATAGTTAGAAATATAAAAAAATCAATTGGAAAAAATATATATATGATTTTTAAGTGAAATTCATTTGAAATAGAGACTTCTCAATGAAACTGAGGTGTATGTCCCGCTATAATGCCATTTGCTGTTTGTGTGTTTAAAAGGTATATTATGAGAAGTGTGAAAATGAACAATCCCATAGAAAGTCAGAATATACGAGGGGCGTTCAGGATATTCTCGGTATCGGGGTGAAGCTGTGGTTGCAGATATAAATTGACTTATTTATCAAGTAACACTATTATTTTAGTGCATTCATGTAAAATTTCATATAAATGTGATTATTAATTCGCGTTTTATCTCTAGTTAAATAGAATCATAATGGCAACTGAGGCGATGATGGTGAAAATTGAGCATCGCGCTGTAATTAAATTTCTCACTAAGCAAGGAAAAAGTCAAAAAACTATTCATGAAGAGATGGTGGCTGTTTACCAGGGTTCCGCACCTTCATTATCAACTGTGCAAAAGTGGTCAAGTGAGTTCAAGAGAGGCAGAGAGAGCATTGAGGACGACCCTCGCTCCGGCGCCCCGGCTACTGCTTGTACGGGAGAAAGCATCAAAGAAGTCGAAAAACTTGTTCTTGAGGATGCCCGAATAAAGGTGAAAATGATGGCAGAGATCACCAAGCTTTCAATTGGTACCATTCACACCATTCTTCATGACCATCTTAACCTTTCAAAGGTCAGTGCAAGGTGGGTGCCACGAATGCTCACAGCGCCTCAGATAAAAAGTGAGAATCGCATGCTGTAGAGAGCTTTTGGAGATGTGTAGTGAGAACGCGGACGGTGTTATGGATCGAATTGTTACTGGGGACGAAACATGGGTCTACCACTATGACCCTGAAAGCAAACAAGAGTCCATGCAGTGGCATAAAAAAGGAACAGACCCCCCGAAGAAGTTCAAAGTCACTCCGTCTGCCCGAAAGCTCATGGCCACAGTTTTTTGGGACTCAAAGGGAATCTTGCTCATTGAGTACAAAAAAAAAGGTGAAACCATCAACGCCACATCCTACGCTTCCACTTTGCATAATTTGCGGGAGGAAATTAAAAAGAAAAGACGGGGTAAACTCGCAGCGGGTGTGTTGCTTCTTCATGACAACGCTCCTGTTCACACGGCGCGAGTTTCCAAGGCTGCTGCGCGAGATTGTGGTTTCGAAGAAATCCAACACCCACCCTATAGTCCAGACCTTGCCACTAGTGATTATTTCCTGTTTCCGGATTTGAAAAAATGTCTTCGTGGAAAAAGATTTTCGGATGATGAAGAACTCAAGTCGGTATTTTGCAGAGAAAGAGGAAATTTATTATTTTGAGGGTTTAAAAAAGCTTATCTCAAGATGTAACAAATGCGTTGATGTTAGGGGAGATCATATTGAAAAATAAAAATAATTTAAATTGAATTCGCGTTTTCCTTCATATCAATACCGAGAATATATTGAACGCCCCTCGTATGAGAAAAAAAATCGAAAATTTTTCTAAGTCCCAAAAATGAAAAATCAACTGAAAAATTTAATTCTCATAATAAATACAGAAAAGTTGAAAGAAAAATGAAAAATCAACTGAAAAATTAAATTTTCATAATAAATAAAGAAAAATTGAAAAATAAAAATAATTTAAATTGAATTCGCGTTTTCCTTCATATCAATACCGAGAATATATTGAACGCCCCTCGTATGAGAAAAAAAATCTAAAATTTTTCTAAGTCCCAAAAATGAAAAATCAACTGAAAAATTTAATTCTCATAATAAATACAGAAAAGTTGAAAGAAAAATGAAAAATCAACTGAAAAATTTAATTCTCATAATAAATAAAGAAAAGTTGAAAGAAAAATGAAAAATTCAATTTTCATAATAAATAAAGAAAAACTGAAAGAAAAATTTCGATACTTTTTTCAAAGTCAGAAATAGTTAGAAATATAAAAAAATCAATTGGAAAAAATATATATATGATTTTTAAGTGAAATTCATTTGAAATAGAGACTTCTCAATGAAACTGAGGTGTATGTGAAAAATTTTTTTTCTTGAAAATTTCGAAAATTTTTCTAAGTCCCGCTAGAATGCCATTTGCTGTTTGTGTGTTTAAAAGGTATATTATGAGAAGTGTGAAAATGAACAATCCCATAGAAAGTCAGAATATACGAGGGGCGTTCAAGATATTCTCGGTATAGGGGTGAAGCTGTGGTTGCATATATAAATTGACTTATTTATCAAGTAACACTATTATTTTAGTGCATTCATGTAAAATTTCATATAAATGTGATTATTAATTCGCGTTTTATCTCTAGTTAAATAGAATCATAATGGCAACTGAGGCGATGATGGTGAAAATTGAGCATCGCGCTGTAATTAAATTTCTCACTAAGCAAGGAAAAAGTCAAAAAACTATTCATGAAGAGATGGTGGCTGTTTACCAGGGTTCCGCACCTTCATTATCAACTGTGCAAAAGTGGTCAAGTGAGTTCAAGAGAGGCAGAGAGAGCATTGAGGACGACCCCCGCTCCGGCGCCCCGGCTACTGCTTGTACGGGAGAAAGCATCAAAGAAGTCGAAAAACTTGTTCTTGAGGATGCCCGAATAAAGGTGAAAATGATGGCAGAGATCACCATGCTTTCAATTGGTACCATTCACACCATTCTTCATGACCATCTTAACCTTTCAAAGGTCAGTGCAAGGTGGGTGCCACGAACGCTCACAGCGCCTCAGATAAAAAGTGAGAATCGCA
This sequence comes from Volucella zonaria, assembly GCA_963966105.1. Classification (NCBI taxonomy): domain Eukaryota; kingdom Metazoa; phylum Arthropoda; class Insecta; order Diptera; family Syrphidae; genus Volucella; species Volucella zonaria. Next base: position 546,385 of record CAWYQB010000254.1, on the reverse strand, counting down.
TGCTGTAGAGAGCTTTTGGAGATGTGTAGTGAGAACGCGGACGGTGTTATGGATCGAATTGTTACTGGGGACGAAACATGGGTCCACCACTATGACCCTGAAAGCAAACAAGAGTCCATGCAGTGGCATAAAAAAGGAACAGACCCCCCGAAGAAGTTCAAAGTCACTCCGTCTGCCCGAAAGCTCATGGCCACAGTTTTTTGGGACTCAAAGGGAATCTTGCTCATTGAGTACAAAAAAAAGGTGAAACCATCAACGCCACATCCTACGCTTCCACTTTGCATAATTTGCGGGAGGAAATTAAAAAGAAAAGACGGGGTAAACTCGCAGCGGGTGTGTTGCTTCTTCATGACAACGCTCCTGTTCACACGGCGCGAGTTTCCAAGGCTGCTGCGCGAGATTGTGGTTTCGAAGAAATCCAACACCCACCCTATAGTCTAGACCTTGCCCCTAGTGATTATTTCCTGTTTCCGGATTTGAAAAAATGTCTTCGTGGAAAAAGATTTTCGGATGATGAAGAACTCAAGTCGGTATTTTGCAGAGAAAGAGGAAATTTATTATTTTGAGGGTTTAAAAAAGCTTATCTCAAGATGTAACAAATGCATTGATGTTAGGGGAGATCATATTGAAAAATAAAAATAATTTAAATTGAATTCGCATTTTCCTTCATATCAATACCGAGAATATATTGAACGCCCCTCGTATGAGAAAAAAAATCGAAAATTTTTCTAAGTCCCAAAAATGAAAAATCAACTGAAAAATTTAATTCTCATAATAAATAAAGAAAAGTTGAAAGAAAAATGAAAAATCAACTGAAAAATTAAATTTTCATAATAAATAAAGAAAAATTGAAAGAAAAATTTCTATATTTTTTTCAAAGTCAGAAATAGTTAGAAATATAAAAAAATCAATTGGAAAAAATATATATATGATTTTTAAGTGAAATTCATTTGAAATAGAGACTTCTCAATGAAACTGAGGTGTATGTCCCGCTATAATGACATTTGCTGTTTGTGTGTTTAAAAGGTATATTATGAGAAGTGTGAAAATGAACAATCCCATAGAAAGTCAGAATATACGAGGGGCGTTCAAGATATTCTCGGTATCGGGGTGAAGCTGTGGTTGCATATATAAATTGACTTATTTATCAAGTAACACTATTATTTTAGTGCATTCATGTAAAATTTCATATAAATGTGATTATTAATTCGCGTTTTATCTCTAGTTAAATAGAATCATAATGGCAACTGAGGCGATGATGGTGAAAATTGAGCATCGCGCTGTAATTAAATTTCTCACTAAGCAAGGAAAAAGTCAAAAAACTATTCATGAAGAGATGGTGGCTGTTTACCAGGGTTCCGCACCTTCATTATCAACTGTGCAAAAGTGGTCAAGTGAGTTCAAGAGAGGCAGAGAGAGCATTGAGGACGACCCCCGCTCCGGCGCCCCGGCTACTGCTTGTACGGGAGAAAGCATCAAAGAAGTCGAAAAACTTGTTCTTGAGGATGCCCGAATAAAGGTGAAAATGATGGCAGAGATCACCATGCTTTCAATTGGTACCATTCACACCATTCTTCATGACCATCTTAACCTTTCAAAGGTCAGTGCAAGGTGGGTGCCACGAACGCTCACAGCGCCTCAGATAAAAAGTGAGAATCGCATGCTGTAGAGAGCTTTTGGAGATGTGTAGTGAGAACGCGGACGGTGTTATGGATCGAATTGTTACTGGGGACGAAACATGGGTCCACCACTATGACCCTGAAAGCAAACAAGAGTCCATGCAGTGGCATAAAAAAGGAACAGACCCCCCGAAGAAGTTCAAAGTCACTCCGTCTGCCCGAAAGCTCATGGCCACAGTTTTTTGGGACTCAAAGGGAATCTTGCTCATTGAGTACAAAAAAAAGGTGAAACCATCAACGCCACATCCTACGCTTCCACTTTGCATAATTTGCGGGAGGAAATTAAAAAGAAAAGACGGGGTAAACTCGCAGCGGGTGTGTTGCTTCTTCATGACAACGCTCCTGTTCACACGGCGCGAGTTTCCAAGGCTGCTGCGCGAGATTGTGGTTTCGAAGAAATCCAACACCCACCCTATAGTCCAGACCTTGCCACTAGTGATTATTTCCTGTTTCCGGATTTGAAAAAATGTCTTCGTGGAAAAAGATTTTCGGATGATGAAGAACTCAAGTCGGTATTTTGCAGAGAAAGAGGAAATTTATTATTTTGAGGGTTTAAAAAAGCTTATCTCAAGATGTAACAAATGCGTTGATGTTAGGGGAGATCATATTGAAAAATAAAAATAATTTAAATTGAATTCGCGTTTTCCTTCATATCAATACCGAGAATATATTGAACGCCCCTCGTATGAGAAAAAAAATCGAAAATTTTTCTAAGTCCCAAAAATGAAAAATCAACTGAAAAATTTAATTCTCATAATAAATACAGAAAAGTTGAAAGAAAAATGAAAAATCAACTGAAAAATTAAATTTTCATAATAAATAAAGAAAAATTGAAAGAAAAATTTCGATATTTTTTTCAAAGTCAGAAATAGTTAGAAATATAAAAAAATCAATTGGAAAAAATATATATATGATTTTTAAGTGAAATTCATTTGAAATAGAGACTTCTCAATGAAACTGAGGTGTATGTGAAAAATTTTTTTTTTTTAAAATTTCGAAAATTTTTCTAAGTCCCGCTATAATGCCATTTGCTGTTTGTGTGTTTAAAAGGTATATTATGAGAAGTGTGAAAGTGAACAATCCCATAGAAAGTCAGAATATATGAGAAAAAAAATCGAAAATTTTTCTAAGTCCCAAAAATGAAAAATCAACTGAAAAATTTAATTCTCATAATAAATAAAGAAAAGTTGAAAGAAAAATGAAAAATCAACTGAAAAATTAAATTTTCATAATAAATAAAGAAAAATTGAAAGAAAAATTTCTATATTTTTTTCAAAGTCAGAAATAGTTAGAAATATAAAAAAATCAATTGGAAAAAATATATATATGATTTTTAAGTGAAATTCATTTGAAATAGAGACTTCTCAATGAAACTGAGGTGTATGTCCCGCTATAATGCCATTTGCTGTTTGTGTGTTTAAAAGGTATATTATGAGAAGTGTGAAAATGAACAATCCCATAGAAAGTCAGAATATACGAGGGGCGTTCAGGATATTCTCGGTATCGGGGTGAAGCTGTGGTTGCATATATAAATTGACTTATTTATCAAGTAACACTATTATTTTAGTGCATTCATGTAAAATTTCATATAAATGTGATTATTAATTCGCGTTTTATCTCTAGTTAAATAGAATCATAATGGCAACTGAGGCGATGATGGTGAAAATTGAGCATCGCGCTGTAATTAAATTTCTCACTAAGCAAGGAAAAAGTCAAAAAACTATTCATGAAGAGATGGTGGCTGTTTACCAGGGTTCCGCACCTTCATTATCAACTGTGCAAAAGTGGTCAAGTGAGTTCAAGAGAGGCAGAGAGAGCATTGAGGACGACCCTCGCTCCGGCGCCCCGGCTACTGCTTGTACGGGAGAAAGCATCAAAGAAGTCGAAAAACTTGTTCTTGAGGATGCCCGAATAAAGGTGAAAATGATGGCAGAGATCACCAAGCTTTCAATTGGTACCATTCACACCATTCTTCATGACCATCTTAACCTTTCAAAGGTCAGTGCAAGGTGGGTGCCACGAATGCTCACAGCGCCTCAGATAAAAAGTGAGAATCGCATGCTGTAGAGAGCTTTTGGAGATGTGTAGTGAGAACGCGGACGGTGTTATGGATCGAATTGTTACTGGGGACGAAACATGGGTCTACCACTATGACCCTGAAAGCAAACAAGAGTCCATGCAGTGGCATAAAAAAGGAACAGACCCCCCGAAGAAGTTCAAAGTCACTCCGTCTGCCCGAAAGCTCATGGCCACAGTTTTTTGGGACTCAAAGGGAATCTTGCTCATTGAGTACAAAAAAAAAGGTGAAACCATCAACGCCACATCCTACGCTTCCACTTTGCATAATTTGCGGGAGGAAATTAAAAAGAAAAGACGGGGTAAACTCGCAGCGGGTGTGTTGCTTCTTCATGACAACGCTCCTGTTCACACGGCGCGAGTTTCCAAGGCTGCTGCGCGAGATTGTGGTTTCGAAGAAATCCAACACCCACCCTATAGTCCAGACCTTGCCACTAGTGATTATTTCCTGTTTCCGGATTTGAAAAAATGTCTTCGTGGAAAAAGATTTTCGGATGATGAAGAACTCAAGTCGGTATTTTGCAGAGAAAGAGGAAATTTATTATTTTGAGGGTTTAAAAAAGCTTATCTCAAGATGTAACAAATGCGTTGATGTTAGGGGAGATCATATTGAAAAATAAAAATAATTTAAATTGAATTCGCGTTTTCCTTCATATCAATACCGAGAATATATTGAACGCCCCTCGTATGAGAAAAAAAATCGAAAATTTTTCTAAGTCCCAAAAATGAAAAATCAACTGAAAAATTTAATTCTCATAATAAATACAGAAAAGTTGAAAGAAAAATGAAAAATCAACTGAAAAATTAAATTTTCATAATAAATAAAGAAAAATTGAAAAATAAAAATAATTTAAATTGAATTCGCGTTTTCCTTCATATCAATACCGAGAATATATTGAACGCCCCTCGTATGAGAAAAAAAATCGAAAATTTTTCTAAGTCCCAAAAATGAAAAATCAACTGAAAAATTTAATTCTCATAATAAATACAGAAAAGTTGAAAGAAAAATGAAAAATCAACTGAAAAATTTAATTCTCATAATAAATAAAGAAAAGTTGAAAGAAAAATGAAAAATTCAATTTTCATAATAAATAAAGAAAAACTGAAAGAAAAATTTCGATACTTTTTTCAAAGTCAGAAATAGTTAGAAATATAAAAAAATCAATTGGAAAAAATATATATATGATTTTTAAGTGAAATTCATTTGAAATAGAGACTTCTCAATGAAACTGAGGTGTATGTGAAAAATTTTTTTTCTTGAAAATTTCGAAAATTTTTCTAAGTCCCGCTAGAATGCCATTTGCTGTTTGTGTGTTTAAAAGGTATATTATAAGAAGTGTGAAAATGAACAATCCCATAGAAAGTCAGAATATACGAGGGGCGTTCAAGATATTCTCGGTATAGGGGTGAAGCTGTGGTTGCATATATAAATTGACTTATTTATCAAGTAACACTATTATTTTAGTGCATTCATGTAAAATTTCATATAAATGTGATTATTAATTCGCGTTTTATCTCTAGTTAAATAGAATCATAATGGCAACTGAGGCGATGATGGTGAAAATTGAGCATCGCGCTGTAATTAAATTTCTCACTAAGCAAGGAAAAAGTCAAAAAACTATTCATGAAGAGATGGTGGCTGTTTACCAGGGTTCCGCACCTTCATTATCAACTGTGCAAAAGTGGTCAAGTGAGTTCAAGAGAGGCAGAGAGAGCATTGAGGACGACCCCCGCTCCGGCGCCCCGGCTACTGCTTGTACGGGAGAAAGCATCAAAGAAGTCGAAAAACTTGTTCTTGAGGATGCCCGAATAAAGGTGAAAATGATGGCAGAGATCACCATGCTTTCAATTGGTACCATTCACACCATTCTTCATGACCATCTTAACCTTTCAAAGGTCAGTGCAAGGTGGGTGCCACGAACGCTCACAGCGCCTCAGATAAAAAGTGAGAATCGCATGCTGTAGAGAGCTTTTGGAGATGTGTAGTGAGAACGCGGACGGTGTTATGGATCGAATTGTTACTGGGGACGAAACATGGGTCCACCACTATGACCCTGAAAGCAAACAAGAGTCCATGCAGTGGCATAAAAAAGGAACAGACCCCCCGAAGAAGTTCAAAGTCACTCCGTCTGCCCGAAAGCTCATGGCCACAGTTTTTTGGGACTCAAAGGGAATCTTGCTCATTGAGTACAAAAAAAAGGTGAAACCATCAACGCCACATCCTACGCTTCCACTTTGCATAATTTGCGGGAGGAAATTAAAAAGAAAAGACGGGGTAAACTCGCAGCGGGTGTGTTGCTTCTTCATGACAACGCTCCTGTTCACACGGCGCGAGTTTCCAAGGCTGCTGCGCGAGATTGTGGTTTCGAAGAAATCCAACACCCACCCTATAGTCCAGACCTTGCCCCTAGTGATTATTTCCTGTTTCCGGATTTGAAAAAATGTCTTCGTGGAAAAAGATTTTCGGATGATGAAGAACTCAAGTCGGTATTTTGCAGAGAAAGAGGAAATTTATTATTTTGAGGGTTTAAAAAAGCTTATCTCAAGATGTAACAAATGCATTGATGTTAGGGGAGATCATATTGAAAAATAAAAATAATTTAAATTGAATTCGCATTTTCCTTCATATCAATACCGAGAATATATTGAACGCCCCTCGTATGAGAAAAAAAATCGAAAATTTTTCTAAGTCCCAAAAATGAAAAATCAACTGAAAAATTTAATTCTCATAATAAATAAAGAAAAGTTGAAAGAAAAATGAAAAATCAACTGAAAAATTAAATTTTCATAATAAATAAAGAAAAATTGAAAGAAAAATTTCTATATTTTTTTCAAAGTCAGAAATAGTTAGAAATATAAAAAAATCAATTGGAAAAAATATATATATGATTTTTAAGTGAAATTCATTTGAAATAGAGACTTCTCAATGAAACTGAGGTGTATGTCCCGCTATAATGACATTTGCTGTTTGTGTGTTTAAAAGGTATATTATGAGAAGTGTGAAAATGAACAATCCCATAGAAAGTCAGAATATACGAGGGGCGTTCAAGATATTCTCGGTATCGGGGTGAAGCTGTGGTTGCATATATAAATTGACTTATTTATCAAGTAGCACTATTATTTTAGTGCATTCATGTAAAATTTCATATAAATGTGATTATTAATTCGCGTTTTATCTCTAGTTAAATAGAATCATAATGGCAACTGAGGCGATGATGGTGAAAATTGAGCATCGCGCTGTAATTAAATTTCTCACTAAGCAAGGAAAAAGTCAAAAAACTATTCATGAAGAGATGGTGGCTGTTTACCAGGGTTCCGCACCTTCATTATCAACTGTGCAAAAGTGGTCAAGTGAGTTCAAGAGAGGCAGAGAGAGCATTGAGGACGACCCCCGCTCCGGCGCCCCGGCTACTGCTTGTACGGGAGAAAGCATCAAAGAAGTCGAAAAACTTGTTCTTGAGGATGCCCGAATAAAGGTGAAAATGATGGCAGAGATCACCATGCTTTCAATTGGTACCATTCACACCATTCTTCATGACCATCTTAACCTTTCAAAGGTCAGTGCAAGGTGGGTGCCACGAACGCTCACAGCGCCTCAGATAAAAAGTGAGAATCGCATGCTGTAGAGAGCTTTTGGAGATGTGTAGTGAGAACGCGGACGGTGTTATGGATCGAATTGTTACTGGGGACGAAACATGGGTCCACCACTATGACCCTGAAAGCAAACAAGAGTCCATGCAGTGGCATAAAAAAGGAACAGACCCCCCGAAGAAGTTCAAAGTCACTCCGTCTGCCCGAAAGCTCATGGCCACAGTTTTTTGGGACTCAAAGGGAATCTTGCTCATTGAGTACAAAAAAAAGGTGAAACCATCAACGCCACATCCTACGCTTCCACTTTGCATAATTTGCGGGAGGAAATTAAAAAGAAAAGACGGGGTAAACTCGCAGCGGGTGTGTTGCTTCTTCATGACAACGCTCCTGTTCACACGGCGCGAGTTTCCAAGGCTGCTGCGCGAGATTGTGGTTTCGAAGAAATCCAACACCCACCCTATAGTCCAGACCTTGCCACTAGTGATTATTTCCTGTTTCCGGATTTGAAAAAATGTCTTCGTGGAAAAAGATTTTCGGATGATGAAAAACTCAAGTCGGTATTTTGCAGAGAAAGAGGAAATTTATTATTTTGAGGGTTTAAAAAAGCTTATCTCAAGATGTAACAAATGCGTTGATGTTAGGGGAGATCATATTGAAAAATAAAAATAATTTAAATTGAATTCGCGTTTTCCTTCATATCAATACCGAGAATATATTGAACGCCCCTCGTATGAGAAAAAAAATCGAAAATTTTTCTAAGTCCCAAAAATGAAAAATCAACTGAAAAATTTAATTCTCATAATAAATACAGAAAAGTTGAAAGAAAAATGAAAAATCAACTGAAAAATTAAATTTTCATAATAAATAAAGAAAAATTGAAAGAAAAATTTCGATATTTTTTTCAAAGTCAGAAATAGTTAGAAATATAAAAAAATCAATTGGAAAAAATATATATATGATTTTTAAGTGAAATTCATTTGAAATAGAGACTTCTCAATGAAACTGAGGTGTATGTGAAAAATTTTTTTTTTTGAAAATTTCGAAAATTTTTCTAAGTCCCGCTATAATGCCATTTGCTGTTTGTGTGTTTAAAAGGTATATTATGAGAAGTGTGAAAGTGAACAATCCCATAGAAAGTCAGAATATATGAGAAAAAAAATCGAAAATTTTTCTAAGTCCCAAAAATGAAAAATCAACTGAAAAATTTAATTCTCATAATAAATAAAGAAAAGTTGAAAGAAAAATGAAAAATCAACTGAAAAATTAAATTTTCATAATAAATAAAGAAAAATTGAAAGAAAAATTTCTATATTTTTTTCAAAGTCAGAAATAGTTAGAAATATAAAAAAATCAATTGGAAAAAATATATATATGATTTTTAAGTGAAATTCATTTGAAATAGAGACTTCTCAATGAAACTGAGGTGTATGTCCCGCTATAATGCCATTTGCTGTTTGTGTGTTTAAAAGGTATATTATGAGAAGTGTGAAAATGAACAATCCCATAGAAAGTCAGAATATACGAGGGGCGTTCAGGATATTCTCGGTATCGGGGTGAAGCTGTGGTTGCATATATAAATTGACTTATTCATCAAGTAACACTATTATTTTAGTGCATTCATGTAAAATTTCATATAAATGTGATTATTAATTCGCGTTTTATCTCTAGTTAAATAGAATCATAATGGCAACTGAGGCGATGATGGTGAAAATTGAGCATCGCGCTGTAATTAAATTTCTCACTAAGCAAGGAAAAAGTCAAAAAACTATTCATGAAGAGATGGTGGCTGTTTACCAGGGTTCCGCACCTTCATTATCAACTGTGCAAAAGTGGTCAAGTGAGTTCAAGAGAGGCAGAGAGAGCATTGAGGACGACCCTCGCTCCGGCGCCCCGGCTACTGCTTGTACGGGAGAAAGCATCAAAGAAGTCGAAAAACTTGTTCTTGAGGATGCCCGAATAAAGGTGAAAATGATGGCAGAGATCACCAAGCTTTCAATTGGTACCATTCACACCATTCTTCATGACCATCTTAACCTTTCAAAGGTCAGTGCAAGGTGGGTGCCACGAATGCTCACAGCGCCTCAGATAAAAAGTGAGAATCGCATGCTGTAGAGAGCTTTTGGAGATGTGTAGTGAGAACGCGGACGGTGTTATGGATCGAATTGTTACTGGGGACGAAACATGGGTCTACCACTATGACCCTGAAAGCAAACAAGAGTCCATGCAGTGGCATAAAAAAGGAACAGACCCCCCGAAGAAGTTCAAAGTCACTCCGTCTGCCCGAAAGCTCATGGCCACAGTTTTTTGGGACTCAAAGGGAATCTTGCTCATTGAGTACAAAAAAAAAGGTGAAACCATCAACGCCACATCCTACGCTTCCACTTTGCATAATTTGCGGGAGGAAATTAAAAAGAAAAGACGGGGTAAACTCGCAGCGGGTGTGTTGCTTCTTCATGACAACGCTCCTGTTCACACGGCGCGAGTTTCCAAGGCTGCTGCTCGAGATTGTGGTTTCGAAGAAATCCAACACCCACCCTATAGTCCAGACCTTGCCACTAGTGATTATTTCCTGTTTCCGGATTTGAAAAAATGTCTTCGTGGAAAAAGATTTTCGGATGATGAAGAACTCAAGTCGGTATTTTGCAGAGAAAGAGGAAATTTATTATTTTGAGGGTTTAAAAAAGCTTATCTCAAGATGTAACAAATGCGTTGATGTTAGGGGAGATCATATTGAAAAATAAAAATAATTTAAATTGAATTCGCGTTTTCCTTCATATCAATACCGAGAATATATTGAACGCCCCTCGTATGAGAAAAAAAATCGAAAATTTTTCTAAGTCCCAAAAATGAAAAATCAACTGAAAAATTTAATTCTCATAATAAATACAGAAAAGTTGAAAGAAAAATGAAAAATCAACTGAAAAATTAAATTTTCATAATAAATAAAGAAAAATTGAAAAATAAAAATAATTTAAATTGAATTCGCGTTTTCCTTCATATCAATACCGAGAATATATTGAACGCCCCTCGTATGAGAAAAAAAATCGAAAATTTTTCTAAGTCCCAAAAATGAAAAATCAACTGAAAAATTTAATTCTCATAATAAATACAGAAAAGTTGAAAGAAAAATGAAAAATCAACTGAAAAATTTAATTCTCATAATAAATAAAGAAAAGTTGAAAGAAAAATGAAAAATTCAATTTTCATAATAAATAAAGAAAAACTGAAAGAAAAATTTCGATACTTTTTTCAAAGTCAGAAATAGTTAGAAATATAAAAAAATCAATTGGAAAAAATATATATATGATTTTTAAGTGAAATTCATTTGAAATAGAGACTTCTCAATGAAACTGAGGTGTATGTGAAAAATTTTTTTTCTTGAAAATTTCGAAAATTTTTCTAAGTCCCGCTAGAATGCCATTTGCTGTTTGTGTGTTTAAAAGGTATATTATGAGAAGTGTGAAAATGAACAATCCCATAGAAAGTCAGAATATACGAGGGGCGTTCAAGATATTCTCGGTATAGGGGTGAAGCTGTGATTGCATATATAAATTGACTTATTTATCAAGTAACACTATTATTTTAGTGCATTCATGTAAAATTTCATATAAATGTGATTATTAATTCGCGTTTTATCTCTAGTTAAATAGAATCATAATGGCAACTGAGGCGATGATGGTGAAAATTGAGCATCGCGCTGTAATTAAATTTCTCACTAAGCAAGGAAAAAGTCAAAAAACTATTCATGAAGAGATGGTGGCTGTTTACCAGGGTTCCGCACCTTCATTATCAACTGTGCAAAAGTGGTCAAGTGAGTTCAAGAGAGGCAGAGAGAGCATTGAGGACGACCCCCGCTCCGGCGCCCCGGCTACTGCTTGTACGGGAGAAAGCATCAAAGAAGTCGAAAAACTTGTTCTTGAGGATGCCCGAATAAAGGTGAAAATGATGGCAGAGATCACCATGCTTTCAATTGGTACCATTCACACCATTCTTCATGACCATCTTAACCTTTCAAAGGTCAGTGCAAGGTGGGTGCCACGAACGCTCACAGCGCCTCAGATAAAAAGTGAGAATCGCATGCTGTAGAGAGCTTTTGGAGATGTGTAGTGAGAACGCGGACGGTGTTATGGATCGAATTGTTACTGGGGACGAAACATGGGTCCACCACTATGACCCTGAAAGCAAACAAGAGTCCATGCAGTGGCATAAAAAAGGAACAGACCCCCCGAAGAAGTTCAAAGTCACTCCGTCTGCCCGAAAGCTCATGGCCACAGTTTTTTGGGACTCAAAGGGAATCTTGCTCATTGAGTACAAAAAAAAGGTGAAACCATCAACGCCACATCCTACGCTTCCACTTTGCATAATTTGCGGGAGGAAATTAAAAAGAAAAGACGGGGTAAACTCGCAGCGGGTGTGTTGCTTCTTCATGACAACGCTCCTGTTCACACGGCGCGAGTTTCCAAGGCTGCTGCGCGAGATTGTGGTTTCGAAGAAATCCAACACCCACCCTATAGTCCAGACCTTGCCCCTAGTGATTATTTCCTGTTTCCGGATTTGAAAAAATGTCTTCGTGGAAAAAGATTTTCGGATGATGAAGAACTCAAGTCGGTATTTTGCAGAGAAAGAGGAAATTTATTATTTTGAGGGTTTAAAAAAGCTTATCTCAAGATGTAACAAATGCATTGATGTTAGGGGAGATCATATTGAAAAATAAAAATAATTTAAATTGAATTCGCATTTTCCTTCATATCAATACCGAGAATATATTGAACGCCCCTCGTATGAGAAAAAAAATCGAAAATTTTTCTAAGTCCCAAAAATGAAAAATGAACTGAAAAATTTAATTCTCATAATAAATAAAGAAAAGTTGAAAGAAAAATGAAAAATCAACTGAAAAATTAAATTTTTATAAGAAATAAAGAAAAATTGAAAGAAAAATTTCGATATTTTTTTCAAAGTCAGAAATAGTTAGAAATATAAAAAAATCAATTGGAAAAAATATATATATGATTTTTAAGTGAAATTCATTTGAAATAGAGACTTCTCAATGAAACTGAGGTGTATGTCCCGCTATAATGCCATTTGCTGTTTGTGTGTTTAAAAGGTATATTATGAGAAGTGTGAAAATGAACAATCCCATAGAAAGTCAGAATATACGAGGGGCGTTCAAGATATTCTCGGTATCGGGGTGAAGCTGTGGTTGCATATATAAATTGACTTATTTATCAAGTAACACTATTATTTTAGTGCATTCATGTAAAATTTCATATAAATGTGATTATTAATTCGCGTTTTATCTCTAGTTAAATAGAATCATAATGGCAACTGAGGCGATGATGGTGAAAATTGAGCATCGCGCTGTAATTAAATTTCTCACTAAGCAAGGAAAAAGTCAAAAAACTATTCATGAAGAGATGGTGGCTGTTTACCAGGGTTCCGCACCTTCATTATCAACTGTGCAAAAGTGGTCAAGTGAGTTCAAGAGAGGCAGAGAGAGCATTGAGGACGACCCCCGCTCCGGCGCCCCGGCTACTGCTTGTACGGGAGAAAGCATCAAAGAAGTCGAAAAACTTGTTCTTGAGGATGCCCGAATAAAGGTGAAAATGATGGCAGAGATCACCATGCTTTCAATTGGTACCATTCACACCATTCTTCATGACCATCTTAACCTTTCAAAGGTCAGTGCAAGGTGGGTGCCACGAACGCTCACAGCGCCTCAGATAAAAAGTGAGAATCGCATGCTGTAGAGAGCTTTTGGAGATGTGTAGTGAGAACGCGGACGGTGTTATGGATCGAATTGTTACTGGGGACGAAACATGGGTCCACCACTATGACCCTGAAAGCAAACAAGAGTCCATGCAGTGGCATAAAAAAGGAACAGACCCCCCGAAGAAGTTCAAAGTCACTCCGTCTGCCCGAAAGCTCATGGCCACAGTTTTTTGGGACTCAAAGGGAATCTTGCTCATTGAGTACAAAAAAAAAGGTGAAACCATCAACGCCACATCCTACGCTTCCACTTTGCATAATTTGCGGGAGGAAATTAAAAAGAAAAGATGGGGTAAACTCGCAGCGGGTGTGTTGCTTCTTCATGACAACGCTCCTGTTCACACGGCGCGAGTTTCCAAGGCTGCTGCGCGAGATTGTGGTTTCGAAGAAATCCAACACCCACCCTATAGTCCAGACCTTGCCACTAGTGATTATTTCCTGTTTCCGGATTTGAAAAAATGTCTTCGTGGAAAAAGATTTTCGGATGATGAAGAACTCAAGTCGGTATTTTGCAGAGAAAGAGGAAATTTATTATTTTGAGGGTTTAAAAAAGCTTATCTCAAGATGTAACAAATGCGTTGATGTTAGGGGAGATCATATTGAAAAATAAAAATAATTTAAATTGAATTCGCGTTTTCCTTCATATCAATACCGAGAATATATTGAACGCCCCTCGTATGAGAAAAAAAATCGAAAATTTTTCTAAGTCCCAAAAATGAAAAATCAACTGAAAAATTTAATTCTCATAATAAATACAGAAAAGTTGAAAGAAAAATGAAAAATCAACTGAAAAATTAAATTTTCATAATAAATAAAGAAAAATTGAAAGAAAAATTTCGATATTTTTTTCAAAGTCAGAAATAGTTAGAAATATAAAAAAATCAATTGGAAAAAATATATATATGATTTTTAAGTGAAATTCATTTGAAATAGAGACTTCTCAATGAAACTGAGGTGTATGTGAAAATTTTTTTTTTTTGAAAATTTCGAAAATTTTTCTAAGTCCCGCTATAATGCCATTTGCTGTTTGTGTGTTTAAAAGGTATATTATGAGAAGTGTGAAAGTGAACAATCCCATAGAAAGTCAGAATATATGAGAAAAAAAATCGAAAATTTTTCTGAGTCCCAAAAATGAAAAATCAACTGAAAAATTTAATTCTCATAATAAATAAAGAAAAGTTGAAAGAAAAATGAAAAATCAACTGAAAAATTAAATTTTCATAATAAATAAAGAAAAATTGAAAGAAAAATTTCGATATTTTTTTCAAAGTCAGAAATAGTTAGAAATATGAAAAAATCAATTGGAAAAAATATATATATGATTTTTAAGTGAAATTCATTTGAAATAGAGACTTCTCAATGAAACTGAGGTGTATGTGAAAAATTTTTTTTTTTGAAAATTTCGAAAATTTTTCTAAGTCCCGCTATAATGCCATTTGCTGTTTGTGTGTTTAAAAGGTATATTATGAGAAGTGTGAAAATGAACAATCCCATAGAAAGTCAGAATATATGAGAAAAAAAATCAAAAATTTTTCTAAGTCCCAAAAACGAAAAATCAACTGAAAAATTTAATTCTCATAATAAATAAAGAAAAGTTGAAAGAAAAATGAAAAATCAACTGAAAAATTAAATTTTCATAATAAATAAAGAAAAATTGAAAGAAAAATTTCGATATTTTTTTCAAAGTCAGAAATAGTTAGAAATATAAAAAAATCAATTGGAAAAAATATATATATGATTTTTAAGTGAAATTCATTTGAAATAGAGACTTCTCAATGAAACTGAGGTGTATGTCCCGCTATAATGCCATTTGCTGTTTGTGTGTTTAAAAGGTATATTATGAGAAGTGTGAAAATGAACAATCCCATAGAAAGTCAGAATATACGAGGGGCGTTCAAGATATTCTCGGTATCGGGGTGAAGCTGTGGTTGCATATATAAATTGACTTATTTATCAAGTAACACTATTATTTTAGTGCATTCATGTAAAATTTCATATAAATGTGATTATTAATTCGCGTTTTATCTCTAGTTAAATAGAATCATAATGGCAACTGAGGCGATGATGGTGAAAATTGAGCATCGCGCTGTAATTAAATTTCTCACTAAGCAAGGAAAAAGTCAAAAAACAATTCATGAAGAGATGGTGGCTGTTTACCAGGGTTCCGCACCTTCATTATCAACTGTGCAAAAGTGGTCAAGTGAGTTCAAGAGAGGCAGAGAGAGCATTGAGGACGACCCCCGCTCCGGCGCCCCGGCTACTGCTTGTACGGGAGAAAGCATCAAAGAAGTCGAAAAACTTGTTCTTGAGGATGCCCGAATAAAGGTGAAAATGATGGCAGAGATCACCATGCTTTCAATTGGTACCATTCACACCATTCTTCATGACCATCTTAACCTTTCAAAGGTCAGTGCAAGGTGGGTGCCACGAACGCTCACTGCGCCTCAGATAAAAAGTGAGAATCGCATGCTGTAGAGAGCTTTTGGAGATGTGTAGTGAGAACGCGGACGGTGTTATGGATCGAATTGTTACTGGGGACGAAACATGGGTCCACCACTATGACCCTGAAAGCAAACAAGAGTCCATGCAGTGGCATAAAAAAGGAACAGACCCCCCGAAGAAGTTCAAAGTCACTCCGTCTGCCCGAAAGCTCATGGCCACAGTTTTTTGGGACTCAAAGGGAATCTTGCTCATTGAGTACAAAAAAAAAGGTGAAACCATCAACGCCACATCCTACGCTTCCACTTTGCATAATTTGCGGGAGGAAATTAAAAAGAAAAGACGGGGTAAACTCGCAGCGGGTGTGTTGCTTCTTCATGACAACGCTCCTGTTCACACGGCGCGAGTTTCCAAGGCTGCTGCGCGAGATTGTGGTTTCGAAGAAATCCAACACCCACCCTATAGTCCAGACCTTGCCCCTAGTGATTATTTCCTGTTTCCGGATTTGAAAAAATGTCTTCGTGGAAAAAGATTTTCGGATGATGAAGAACTCAAGTCGGTATTTTGCAGAGAAAGAGGAAATTTATTATTTTGACGGTTTAAAAAAGCTTATCTCAAGATGTAACAAATGCATTGATGTTAGGGGAGATCATATTGAAAAATAAAAATAATTTAAATTGAATTCGCATTTTCCTTCATATCAATACCGAGAATATATTGAACGCCCCTCGTATGAGAAAAAAAATCGAAAATTTTTCTAAGTCCCAAAAATGAAAAATCAACTGAAAAATTTAATTCTCATAATAAATAAAGAAAAGTTGAAAGAAAAATGAAAAATCAACTGAAAAATTAAATTTTCATAATAAATAAAGAAAAATTGAAAGAAAAATTTCGATATTTTTTTCAAAGTCAGAAATAGTTAGAAATATAAAAAAATCAATTGGAAAAAATATATATATGATTTTTAAGTGAAATTCATTTGAAATAGAGACTTCTCAATGAAATGTGAAAAATTTTTTTTCTTGAAAATTTCGAAAATTTTTCTAAGTCCCGCTATAATGCCATTTGCTGTTTGTGTGTTTAAAAGGTATATTATGAGAAGTGTGAAAGTGAACAATCCCATAGAAAGTCAGAATATATGAGAAAAAAAATCGAAAATTTTTCTGAGTCCCAAAAATGAAAAATCAACTGAAAAATTTAATTCTCATAATAAATAAAGAAAAGTTGAAAGAAAAATGAAAAATCAACTGAAAAATTAAATTTTCATAATAAATAAAGAAAAATTGAAAGAAAAATTTCGATATTTTTTTCAAAGTCAGAAATAGTTAGAAATATGAAAAAATCAATTGGAAAAAATATATATATGATTTTTAAGTGAAATTCATTTGAAATAGAGACTTCTCAATGAAACTGAGGTGTATGTGAAAAATTTTTTTTTTTGAAAATTTCGAAAATTTTTCTAAGTCCCGCTATAATGCCATTTGCTGTTTGTGTGTTTAAAAGGTATATTATGAGAAGTGTGAAAATGAACAATCCCATAGAAAGTCAGAATATATGAGAAAAAAAATCAAAAATTTTTCTAAGTCCCAAAAACGAAAAATCAACTGAAAAATTTAATTCTCATAATAAATAAAGAAAAGTTGAAAGAAAAATGAAAAATCAACTGAAAAATTAAATTTTCATAATAAATAAAGAAAAATTGAAAGAAAAATTTCGATATTTTTTTCAAAGTCAGAAATAGTTAGAAATATAAAAAAATCAATTGGAAAAAATATATATATGATTTTTAAGTGAAATTCATTTGAAATAGAGACTTCTCAATGAAACTGAGGTGTATGTCCCGCTATAATGCCATTTGCTGTTTGTGTGTTTAAAAGGTATATTATGAGAAGTGTGAAAATGAACAATCCCATAGAAAGTCAGAATATACGAGGGGCGTTCAAGATATTCTCGGTATCGGGGTGAAGCTGTGGTTGCATATATAAATTGACTTATTTATCAAGTAACACTATTATTTTAGTGCATTCATGTAAAATTTCATATAAATGTGATTATTAATTCGCGTTTTATCTCTAGTTAAATAGAATCATAATGGCAACTGAGGCGATGATGGTGAAAATTGAGCATCGCGCTGTAATTAAATTTCTCACTAAGCAAGGAAAAAGTCAAAAAACAATTCATGAAGAGATGGTGGCTGTTTACCAGGGTTCCGCACCTTCATTATCAACTGTGCAAAAGTGGTCAAGTGAGTTCAAGAGAGGCAGAGAGAGCATTGAGGACGACCCCCGCTCCGGCGCCCCGGCTACTGCTTGTACGGGAGAAAGCATCAAAGAAGTCGAAAAACTTGTTCTTGAGGATGCCCGAATAAAGGTGAAAATGATGGCAGAGATCACCATGCTTTCAATTGGTACCATTCACACCATTCTTCATGACCATCTTAACCTTTCAAAGGTCAGTGCAAGGTGGGTGCCACGAACGCTCACAGCGCCTCAGATAAAAAGTGAGAATCGCATGCTGTAGAGAGCTTTTGGAGATGTGTAGTGAGAACGCGGACGGTGTTATGGATCGAATTGTTACTGGGGACGAAACATGGGTCCACCACTATGACCCTGAAAGCAAACAAGAGTCCATGCAGTGGCATAAAAAAGGAACAGACCCCCCGAAGAAGTTCAAAGTCACTCCGTCTGCCCGAAAGCTCATGGCCACAGTTTTTTGGGACTCAAAGGGAATCTTGCTCATTGAGTACAAAAAAAAAGGTGAAACCATCAACGCCACATCCTACGCTTCCACTTTGCATAATTTGCGGGAGGAAATTAAAAAGAAAAGACGGGGTAAACTCGCAGCGGGTGTGTTGCTTCTTCATGACAACGCTCCTGTTCACACGGCGCGAGTTTCCAAGGCTGCTGCGCGAGATTGTGGTTTCGAAGAAATCCAACACCCACCCTATAGTCCAGACCTTGCCCCTAGTGATTATTTCCTGTTTCCGGATTTGAAAAAATGTCTTCGTGGAAAAAGATTTTCGGATGATGAAGAACTCAAGTCGGTATTTTGCAGAGAAAGAGGAAATTTATTATTTTGACGGTTTAAAAAAGCTTATCTCAAGATGTAACAAATGCATTGATGTTAGGGGAGATCATATTGAAAAATAAAAATAATTTAAATTGAATTCGCATTTTCCTTCATATCAATACCGAGAATATATTGAACGCCCCTCGTATGAGAAAAAAAATCGAAAATTTTTCTAAGTCCCAAAAATGAAAAATCAACTGAAAAATTTAATTCTCATAATAAATAAAGAAAAGTTGAAAGAAAAATGAAAAATCAACTGAAAAATTAAATTTTCATAATAAATAAAGAAAAATTGAAAGAAAAATTTCGATATTTTTTTCAAAGTCAGAAATAGTTAGAAATATAAAAAAATCAATTGGAAAAAATATATATATGATTTTTAAGTGAAATTCATTTGAAATAGAGACTTCTCAATGAAATGTGAAAAATTTTTTTTTTTGAAAATTTCGAAAATTTTTCTAAGTCCCGCTATAATGCCATTTGCTGTTTGTGTGTTTAAAAGGTATATTATGAGAAGTGTGAAAATGAACAATCCCATAGAAAGTCAGAATATACGAGGGGCGTTCAGGATATTCTCGGTATCGGGGTGAAGCTGTGGTTGCATATATAAATTGACTTATTTATCAAGTAACACTATTATTTTAGTGCATTCATGTAAAATTTCATATAAATGTGATTATTAATTCGCGTTTTATCTCTAGTTAAATAGAATCATAATGGCAACTGAGGCGATGATGGTGAAAATTGAGCATCGCGCTGTAATTAAATTTCTCACTAAGCAAGGAAAAAGTCAAAAAACTATTCATGAAGAGATGGTGGCTGTTTACCAGGGTTCCGCACCTTCATTATCAACTGTGCAAAAGTGGTCAAGTGAGTTCAAGAGAGGCAGAGAGAGCATTGAGGACGACCCTCGCTCCGGCGCCCCGGCTACTGCTTGTACGGGAGAAAGCATCAAAGAAGTCGAAAAACTTGTTCTTGAGGATGCCCGAATAAAGGTGAAAATGATGGCAGAGATCACCAAGCTTTCAATTGGTACCATTCACACCATTCTTCATGACCATCTTAACCTTTCAAAGGTCAGTGCAAAAAGGAACAGACCCCCCGAAGAAGTTCAAAGTCACTCCGTCTGCCCGAAAGCTCATGGCCACAGTTTTTTGGGACTCAAAGGGAATCTTGCTCATTGAGTACAAAAAAAAAGGTGAAACCATCAACGCCACATCCTACGCTTCCACTTTGCATAATTTGCGGGAGGAAATTAAAAAGAAAAGACGGGGTAAACTCGCAGCGGGTGTGTTGCTTCTTCATGACAACGCTCCTGTTCACACGGCGCGAGTTTCCAAGGCTGCTGCGCGAGATTGTGGTTTCGAAGAAATCCAACACCCACCCTATAGTCCAGACCTTGCCCCTAGTGATTATTTCCTGTTTCCGGATTTGAAAAAATGTCTTCGTGGAAAAAGATTTTCGGATGATGAAGAACTCAAGTCGGTATTTTGCAGAGAAAGAGGAAATTTATTATTTTGAGGATTTAAAAAAGCTTATCTCAAGATGTAACAAATGCATTGATGTTAGGGGAGATCATATTGAAAAATAAAAATAATTTAAATTGAATTCGCATTTTCCTTCATATCAATACCGAGAATATATTGAACGCCCCTCGTATGAGAAAAAAAATCGAAAATTTTTCTAAGTCCCAAAAACGAAAAATCAACTGAAAAATTTAATTCTCATAATAAATAAAGAAAAGTTGAAAGAAAAATGAAAAATCAACTGAAAAATTAAATTTTCATAATAAATAAAGAAAAATTGAAAGAAAAATTTCGATATTTTTTTCAAAGTCAGAAATAGTTAGAAATATAAAAAAATCAATTGGAAAAAAATATATATATGATTTTTAAGTGAAATTCATTTGAAATAGAGACTTCTCAATGAAACTGAGGTGTATGTCCCGCTATAATGCCATTTGCTGTTTGTGTGTTTAAAAGGTATATTATGAGAAGTGTGAAAATGAACAATCCCATAGAAAGTCAGAATATACGAGGGGCGTTCAGGATATTCTCGGTATCGGGGTGAAGCTGTGGTTGCATATATAAATTGACTTATTTATCAAGTAACACTATTATTTTAGTGCATTCATGTAAAATTTCATATAAATGTGATTATTAATTCGCGTTTTATCTCTAGTTAAATAGAATCATAATGGCAACTGAGGCGATGATGGTGAAAATTGAGCATCGCGCTGTAATTAAATTTCTCACTAAGCAAGGAAAAAGTCAAAAAACTATTCATGAAGAGATGGTGGCTGTTTACCAGGGTTCCGCACCTTCATTATCAACTGTGCAAAAGTGGTCAAGTGAGTTCAAGAGAGGCAGAGAGAGCATTGAGGACGACCCTCGCTCCGGCGCCCCGGCTACTGCTTGTACGGGAGAAAGCATCAAAGAAGTCGAAAAACTTGTTCTTGAGGATGCCCGAATAAAGGTGAAAATGATGGCAGAGATCACCAAGCTTTCAATTGGTACCATTCACACCATTCTTCATGACCATCTTAACCTTTCAAAGGTCAGTGCAAGGTGGGTGCCACGAATGCTCACAGCGCCTCAGATAAAAAGTGAGAATCGCATGCTGTAGAGAGCTTTTGGAGATGTGTAGTGAGAACGCGGACGGTGTTATGGATCGAATTGTTACTGGGGACGAAACATGGGTCCACCACTATGACCCTGAAAGCAAACAAGAGTCCATGCAGTGGCATAAAAAAGGAACAGACCCCCCGAAGAAGTTCAAAGTCACTCCGTCTGCCCGAAAGCTCATGGCCACAGTTTTTTGGGACTCAAAGGGAATCTTGCTCATTGAGTACAAAAAAAAAGGTGAAACCATCAACGCCACATCCTACGCTTCCACTTTGCATAATTTGCGGGAGGAAATTAAAAAGAAAAGACGGGGTAAACTCGCAGCGGGTGTGTTGCTTCTTCATGACAACGCTCCTGTTCACACGGCGCGAGTTTCCAAGGCTGCTGCGCGAGATTGTGGTTTCGAAGAAATCCAACACCCACCCTATAGTCCAGACCTTGCCCCTAGTGATTATTTCCTGTTTCCGGATTTGAAAAAATGTCTTCGTGGAAAAAGATTTTCGGATGATGAAGAACTCAAGTCGGTATTTTGCAGAGAAAGAGGAAATTTATTATTTTGAGGGTTTAAAAAAGCTTATCTCAAGATGTAACAAATGCATTGATGTTAGGGGAGATCATATTGAAAAATAAAAATAATTTAAATTGAATTCGCATTTTCCTTCATATCAATACCGAGAATATATTGAACGCCCCTCGTATGAGAAAAAAAATCGAAAATTTTTCTAAGTCCCAAAAATGAAAAATCAACTGAAAAATTTAATTCTCATAATAAATAAAGAAAAGTTGAAAGAAAAATGAAAAATCAACTGAAAAATTAAATTTTCATAATAAATAAAGAAAAATTGAAAGAAAAATTTCGATATTTTTTTCAAAGTCAGAAATAGTTAGAAATATAAAAAAATCAATTGGAAAAAATATATATATGATTTTTAAGTGAAATTCATTTGAAATAGAGACTTCTCAATGAAACTGAGGTGTATGTGAAAAATTTTTTTTTTTGAAAATTTCGAAAATTTTTCTAAGTCCCGCTATAATGCCATTTGCTGTTTGTGTGTTTAAAAGGTATATTATGAGAAGTGTGAAAGTGAACAATCCCATAGAAAGTCAGAATATATGAGAAAAAAAATCGAAAATTTTTCTAAGTCCCAAAAATGAAAAATCAACTGAAAAATTTAATTCTCATAATAAATAAAGAAAAGTTGAAAGAAAAATGAAAAATCAACTGAAAAATTAAATTTTTATAAGAAATAAAGAAAAATTGAAAGAAAAATTTCGATATTTTTTTCAAAGTCAGAAATAGTTAGAAATATAAAAAAATCAATTGGAAAAAATATATATATGATTTTTAAGTGAAATTCATTTGAAATAGAGACTTCTCAATGAAACTGAGGTGTATGTCCCGCTATAATGCCATTTGCTGTTTGTGTGTTTAAAAGGTATATTATGAGAAGTGTGAAAATGAACAATCCCATAGAAAGTCAGAATATACGAGGGGCGTTCAAGATATTCTCGGTATCGGGGTGAAGCTGTGGTTGCATATATAAATTGACTTATTTATCAAGTAACACTATTATTTTAGTGCATTCATGTAAAATTTCATATAAATGTGATTATTAATTCGCGTTTTATCTCTAGTTAAATAGAATCATAATGGCAACTGAGGCGATGATGGTGAAAATTGAGCATCGCGCTGTAATTAAATTTCTCACTAAGCAAGGAAAAAGTCAAAAAACTATTCATGAAGAGATGGTGGCTGTTTACCAGGGTTCCGCACCTTCATTATCAACTGTGCAAAAGTGGTCAAGTGAGTTCAAGAGAGGCAGAGAGAGCATTGAGGACGACCCCCGCTCCGGCGCCCCGGCTACTGCTTGTACGGGAGAAAGCATCAAAGAAGTCGAAAAACTTGTTCTTGAGGATGCCCGAATAAAGGTGAAAATGATGGCAGAGATCACCATGCTTTCAATTGGTACCATTCACACCATTCTTCATGACCATCTTAACCTTTCAAAGGTCAGTGCAAGGTGGGTGCCACGAACGCTCACAGCGCCTCAGATAAAAAGTGAGAATCGCATGCTGTAGAGAGCTTTTGGAGATGTGTAGTGAGAACGCGGACGGTGTTATGGATCGAATTGTTACTGGGGACGAAACATGGGTCCACCACTATGACCCTGAAAGCAAACAAGAGTCCATGCAGTGGCATAAAAAAGGAACAGACCCCCCGAAGAAGTTCAAAGTCACTCCGTCTGCCCGAAAGCTCATGGCCACAGTTTTTTGGGACTCAAAGGGAATCTTGCTCATTGAGTACAAAAAAAAGGTGAAACCATCAACGCCACATCCTACGCTTCCACTTTGCATAATTTGCGGGAGGAAATTAAAAAGAAAAGACGGGGTAAACTCGCAGCGGGTGTGTTGCTTCTTCATGACAACGCTCCTGTTCACACGGCGCGAGTTTCCAAGGCTGCTGCGCGAGATTGTGGTTTCGAAGAAATCCAACACCCACCCTATAGTCCAGACCTTGCCCCTAGTGATTATTTCCTGTTTCCGGATTTGAAAAAATGTCTTCGTGGAAAAAGATTTTCGGATGATGAAGAACTCAAGTCGGTATTTTGCAGAGAAAGAGGAAATTTATTATTTTGAGGGTTTAAAAAAGCTTATCTCAAGATGTAACAAATGCATTGATGTTAGGGGAGATCATATTGAAAAATAAAAATAATTTAAATTGAATTCGCATTTTCCTTCATATCAATACCGAGAATATATTGAACGCCCCTCGTATGAGAAAAAAAATCGAAAATTTTTCTAAGTCCCAAAAATGAAAAATCAACTGAAAAATTTAATTCTCATAATAAATAAAGAAAAGTTGAAAGAAAAATGAAAAATCAACTGAAAAATTAAATTTTCGTAATAAATAAAGAAAAATTGAAAGAAAAATTTCGATATTTTTTTCAAAGTCAGAAATAGTTAGAAATATAAAAAAATCAATTGGAAAAAATATATATATGATTTTTAAGTGAAATTCATTTGAAATAGAGACTTCTCAATGAAACTGAGGTGTATGTCCCGCTATAATGCCATTTGCTGTTTGTGTGTTTAAAAGGTATATTATGAGAAGTGTGAAAATGAACAATCCCATAGAAAGTCAGAATATACGAGGGGCGTTCAAGATATTCTCGGTATCGGGGTGAAGCTGTGGTTGCATATATAAATTGACTTATTTATCAAGTAACACTATTATTTTAGTGCATTCATGTAAAATTTCATATAAATGTGATTATTAATTCGCGTTTTATCTCTAGTTAAATAGAATCATAATGGCAACTGAGGCGATGATGGTGAAAATTGAGCATCGCGCTGTAATTAAATTTCTCTCTAAGCAAGGAAAAAGTCAAAAAACTATTCATGAAGAGATGGTGGCTGTTTACCAGGGTTCCGCACCTTCATTATCAACTGTGCAAAAGTGGTCAAGTGAGTTCAAGAGAGGCAGAGAGAGCATTGAGGACGACCCCCGCTCCGGCGCCCCGGCTACTGCTTGTACGGGACAAAGCATCAAAGAAGTCGAAAAACTTGTTCTTGAGGATGCCCGAATAAAGGTGAAAATGATGGCAGAGATCACCATGCTTTCAATTGGTACCATTCACACCATTCTTCATGACCATCTTAACCTTTCAAAGGTCAGTGCAAGGTGGGTGCCACGAACGCTCACAGCGCCTCAGATAAAAAGTGAGAATCGCATGCTGTAGAGAGCTTTTGGAGATGTGTAGTGAGAACGCGGACGGTGTTATGGATCGAATTGTTACTGGGGACGAAACATGGGTCCACCACTATGACCCTGAAAGCAAACAAGAGTCCATGCAGTGGCATAAAAAAGGAACAGACCCCCCGAAGAAGTTCAAAGTCACTCCGTCTGCCCGAAAGCTCATGGCCACAGTTTTTTGGGACTCAAAGGGAATCTTGCTCATTGAGTACAAAAAAAAAGGTGAAACCATCAACGCCACATCCTACGCTTCCACTTTGCATAATTTGCGGGAGGAAATTAAAAAGAAAAGACGGGGTAAACTCGCAGCGGGTGTGTTGCTTCTTCATGACAACGCTCCTGTTCACACGGCGCGAGTTTCCAAGGCTGCTGCGCGAGATTGTGGTTTCGAAGAAATCCAACACCCACCCTATAGTCCAGACCTTGCCCCTAGTGATTATTTCCTGTTTCCGGATTTGAAAAAATGTCTTCGTGGAAAAAGATTTTCGGATGATGAAGAACTCAAGTCGGTATTTTGCAGAGAAAGAGGAAATTTATTATTTTGAGGGTTTAAAAAAGCTTATCTCAAGATGTAACAAATGCATTGATGTTAGGGGAGATCATATTGAAAAATAAAAATAATTTAAATTGAATTCGCATTTTCCTTCATATCAATACCGAGAATATATTGAACGCCCCTCGTATGAGAAAAAAAATCGAAAATTTTTCTAAGTCCCAAAAATGAAAAATCAACTGAAAAATTTAATTCTCATAATAAATAAAGAAAAGTTGAAAGAAAAATGAAAAATCAACTGAAAAATTAAATTTTCATAATAAATAAAGAAAAATTGAAAGAAAAATTTCGATATTTTTTTCAAAGTCAGAAATAGTTAGAAATATAAAAAAAATCAATTGGAAAAAATATATATATGATTTTTAAGTGAAATTCATTTGAAATAGAGACTTCTCAATGAAACTGAGGTGTATGTGAAAAATTTTTTTTTTTGAAAATTTCGAAAATTTTTCTAAGTCCCGCTATAATGCCATTTGCTGTTTGTGTGTTTAAAAGGTATATTATGAGAAGTGTGAAAATGAACAATCCCATAGAAAGTCAGAATATATGAGGAAAAAAATCAAAAATTTTTCTAAGTCCCAAAAACGAAAAATCAACTGAAAAATTTAATTCTCATAATAAATAAAGAAAAGTTGAAAGAAAAATGAAAAATCAACTGAAAAATTAAATTTTTATAAGAAATAAAGAAAAATTGAAAGAAAAATTTCGATATTTTTTTCAAAGTCAGAAATAGTTAGAAATATAAAAAAATCAATTGGAAAAAATATATATATGATTTTTAAGTGAAATTCATTTGAAATAGAGACTTCTCAATGAAACTGAGGTGTATGTCCCGCTATAATGCCATTTGCTGTTTGTGTGTTTAAAAGGTATATTATGAGAAGTGTGAAAATGAACAATCCCATAGAAAGTCAGAATATACGAGGGGCGTTCAAGATATTCTCGGTATCGGGGTGAAGCTGTGGTTGCATATATAAATTGACTTATTTATCAAGTAACACTATTATTTTAGTGCATTCATGTAAAATTTCATATAAATGTGATTATTAATTCGCGTTTTATCTCTAGTTAAATAGAATCATAATGGCAACTGAGGCGATGATGGTGAAAATTGAGCATCGCGCTGTAATTAAATTTCTCACTAAGCAAGGAAAAAGTCAAAAAACTATTCATGAAGAGATGGTGGCTGTTTACCAGGGTTCCGCACCTTCATTATCAACTGTGCAAAAGTGGTCAAGTGAGTTCAAGAGAGGCAGAGAGAGCATTGAGGACGACCCCCGCTCCGGCGCCCCGGCTACTGCTTGTACGGGAGAAAGCATCAAAGAAGTCGAAAAACTTGTTCTTGAGGATGCCCGAATAAAGGTGAAAATGATGGCAGAGATCACCATGCTTTCAATTGGTACCATTCACACCATTCTTCATGACCATCTTAACCTTTCAAAGGTCAGTGCAAGGTGGGTGCCACGAACGCTCACAGCGCCTCAGATAAAAAGTGAGAATCGCATGCTGTAGAGAGCTTTTGGAGATGTGTAGTGAGAACGCGGACGGTGTTATGGATCGAATTGTTACTGGGGACGAAACATGGGTCCACCACTATGACCCTGAAAGCAAACAAGAGTCCATGCAGTGGCATAAAAAAGGAACAGACCCCCCGAAGAAGTTCAAAGTCACTCCGTCTGCCCGAAAGCTCATGGCCACAGTTTTTTGGGACTCAAAGGGAATCTTGCTCATTGAGTACAAAAAAAAAGGTGAAACCATCAACGCCACATCCTACGCTTCCACTTTGCATAATTTGCGGGAGGAAATTAAAAAGAAAAGACGGGGTAAACTCGCAGCGGGTGTGTTGCTTTTTCATGACAACGCTCCTGTTCACACGGCGCGAGTTTCCAAGGCTGCTGCGCGAGATTGTGGTTTCGAAGAAATCCAACACCCACCCTATAGTCCAGACCTTGCCCCTAGTGATTATTTCCTGTTTCCGGATTTGAAAAAATGTCTTCGTGGAAAAAGATTTTCGGATGATGAAGAACTCAAGTCGGTATTTTGCAGAGAAAGAGGAAATTTATTATTTTGAGAGTTTAAAAAAGCTTATCTCAAGATGTAACAAATGCATTGATGTTAGGGGAGATCATATTGAAAAATAAAAATAATTTAAATTGAATTCGCATTTTCCTTCATATCAATACCGAGAATATATTGAACGCCCCTCGTATGAGAAAAAAAATTGAAAATTTTTCTAAGTCCCAAAAATGAAAAATCAACTGAAAAATTTAATTCTCATAATAAATAAAGAAAAGTTGAAAGAAAAATGAAAAATCAACTGAAAAATTAAATTTTCGTAATAAATAAAGAAAAATTGAAAGAAAAATTTCGATATTTTTTTCAAAGTCAGAAATAGTTAGAAATATAAAAAAATCAATTGGAAAAAATATATATATGATTTTTAAGTGAAATTCATTTGAAATAGAGACTTCTCAATGAAACTGAGGTGTATGTCCCGCTATAATGCCATTTGCTGTTTGTGTGTTTAAAAGGTATATTATGAGAAGTGTGAAAATGAACAATCCCATAGAAAGTCAGAATATACGAGGGGCGTTCAAGATATTCTCGGTATCGGGGTGAAGCTGTGGTTGCATATATAAATTGACTTATTTATCAAGTAACACTATTATTTTAGTGCATTCATGTAAAATTTCATATAAATGTGATTATTAATTCGCGTTTTATCTCTAGTTAAATAGAATCATAATGGCAACTGAGGCGATGATGGTGAAAATTGAGCATCGCGCTGTAATTAAATTTCTCTCTAAGCAAGGAAAAAGTCAAAAAACTATTCATGAAGAGATGGTGGCTGTTTACCAGGGTTCCGCACCTTCATTATCAACTGTGCAAAAGTGGTCAAGTGAGTTCAAGAGAGGCAGAGAGAGCATTGAGGACGACCCCCGCTCCGGCGCCCCGGCTACTGCTTGTACGGGACAAAGCATCAAAGAAGTCGAAAAACTTGTTCTTGAGGATGCCCGAATAAAGGTGAAAATGATGGCAGAGATCACCATGCTTTCAATTGGTACCATTCACACCATTCTTCATGACCATCTTAACCTTTCAAAGGTCAGTGCAAGGTGGGTGCCACGAACGCTCACAGCGCCTCAGATAAAAAGTGAGAATCGCATGCTGTAGAGAGCTTTTGGAGATGTGTAGTGAGAACGCGGACGGTGTTATGGATCGAATTGTTACTGGGGACGAAACATGGGTCCACCACTATGACCCTGAAAGCAAACAAGAGTCCATGCAGTGGCATAAAAAAGGAACAGACCCCCCGAAGAAGTTCAAAGTCACTCCGTCTGCCCGAAAGCTCATGGCCACAGTTTTTTGGGACTCAAAGGGAATCTTGCTCATTGAGTACAAAAAAAAGGTGAAACCATCAACGCCACATCCTACGCTTCCACTTTGCATAATTTGCGGGAGGAAATTAAAAAGAAAAGACGGGGTAAACTCGCAGCGGGTGTGTTGCTTCTTCATGACAACGCTCCTGTTCACACGGCGCGAGTTTCCAAGGCTGCTGCGCGAGATTGTGGTTTCGAAGAAATCCAACACCCACCCTATAGTCCAGACCTTGCCCCTAGTGATTATTTCCTGTTTCCGGATTTGAAAAAATGTCTTCGTGGAAAAAGATTTTCGGATGATGAAGAACTCAAGTCGGTATTTTGCAGAGAAAGAGGAAATTTATTATTTTGAGGGTTTAAAAAAGCTTATCTCAAGATGTAACAAATGCATTGATGTTAGGGGAGATCATATTGAAAAATAAAAATAATTTAAATTGAATTCGCATTTTCCTTCATATCAATACCGAGAATATATTGAACGCCCCTCGTATGAGAAAAAAAATCGAAAATTTTTCTAAATCCCAAAAATGAAAAATCAACTGAAAAATTTAATTCTCATAATAAATAAAGAAAAGTTGAAAGAAAAATGAAAAATCAACTGAAAAATTAAATTTTCATAATAAATAAGAAAAATTGAAAGAAAAATTTCGATATTTTTTTCAAAGTCAGAAATAGTTAGAAATATAAAAAAATCAATTGGAAAAAATATATATATGATTTTTAAGTGAAATTCATTTGAAATAGAGACTTCTCAATGAAACTGAGGTGTATGTGAAAAATTTTTTTTCTTGAAAATTTCGAAAATTTTTCTAAGTCCCGCTATAATGCCATTTGCTGTTTGTGTGTTTAAAAGGTATATTATGAGAAGTGTGAAAATGAACAATCCCATAGAAAGTCAGAATATATGAGGAAAAAAATCAAAAATTTTTCTAAGTCCCAAAAACGAAAAATCAACTGAAAAATTTAATTCTCATAATAAATAAAGAAAAGTTGAAAGAAAAATGAAAAATCAACTGAAAAATTAAATTTTCATAATAAATAAAGAAAAATTGAAAGAAAAATTTCGATATTTTTTTCAAAGTCAGAAATAGTTAGAAATATAAAAAAATCAATTGGAAAAAATATATATATGATTTTTAAGTGAAATTCATTTGAAATAGAGACTTCTCAATGAAACTGAGGTGTATGTCCCGCTATAATGCCATTTGCTGTTTGTGTGTTTAAAAGGTATATTATGAGAAGTGTGAAAATGCACAATCCCATAGAAAGTCAGAATATACGAGGGGCGTTCAAGATATTCTGGGTATCGGGGTGAAGCTGTGGTTGCATATACAAATTGACTTATTTATCAAGTAACACTATTATTTTAGTGCATTCATGTAAAATTTCATATAAATGTGATTATTAATTCGCGTTTTATCTCTAGTTAAATAGAATCATAATGGCAACTGAGGCGATGATGGTGAAAATTGAGCATCGCGCTGTAATTAAATTTCTCTCTAAGCAAGGAAAAAGTCAAAAAACTATTCATGAAGAGATGGTGGCTGTTTACCAGGGTTCCGCACCTTCATTATCAACTGTGCAAAAGTGGTCAAGTGAGTTCAAGAGAGGCAGAGAGAGCATTGAGGACGACCCCCGCTCCGGCGCCCCGGCTACTGCTTGTACGGGAGAAAGCATCAAAGAAGTCGAAAAACTTGTTCTTGAGGATGCCCGAATAAAGGTGAAAATGATGGCAGAGATCACCATGCTTTCAATTGGTACCATTCACATAATTCTTCATGACCATCTTAACCTTTCAAAGGTCAGTGCAAGGTGGGTGCCACGAACGCTCACAGCGCCTCAGATAAAAAGTGAGAATCGCATGCTGTAGAGAGCTTTTGGAGATGTGTAGTGAGAACGCGGACGGTGTTATGGATCGAATTGTTACTGGGGACGAAACATGGGTCCACCACTATGACCCTGAAAGCAAACAAGAGTCCATGCAGTGGCATAAAAAAGGAACAGACCCCCCGAAGAAGTTCAAAGTCACTCCGTCTGCCCGAAAGCTCATGGCCACAGTTTTTTGGGACTCAAAGGGAATCTTGCTCATTGAGTACAAAAAAAAAGGTGAAACCATCAACGCCACATCCTACGCTTCCACTTTGCATAATTTGCGGGAGGAAATTAAAAAGAAAAGACGGGGTAAACTCGCAGCGGGTGTGTTGCTTCTTCATGACAACGCTCCTGTTCACACGGCGCGAGTTTCCAAGGCTGCTGCGCGAGATTGTGGTTTCGAAGAAATCCAACACCCACCCTATAGTCCAGACCTTGCCCCTAGTGATTATTTCCTGTTTCCGGATTTGAAAAAATATCTTCGTGGAAAAAGATTTTCGGATGATGAAGAACTCAAGTCGGTATTTTGCAGAGAAAGAGGAAATTTATTATTTTGAGGGTTTAAAAAAGCTTATCTCAAGATGTAACAAATGCATTGATGTTAGGGGAGATCATATTGAAAAATAAAAATAATTTAAATTGAATTCGCATTTTCCTTCATATCAATACCGAGAATATATTGAACGCCCCTCGTATGAGAAAAAAAATCGAAAATTTTTCTAAGTCCCAAAAATGAAAAATCAACTGAAAAATTTAATTCTCATAATAAATAAAGAAAAGTTGAAAGAAAAATGAAAAATCAACTGAAAAATTAAATTTTCATAATAAATAAAGAAAAATTGAAAGAAAAATTTCGATATTTTTTTCAAAGTCAGAAATAGTTAGAAATATAAAAAAATCAATTGGAAAAAATATATATATGATTTTTAAGTGAAATTCATTTGAAATAGAGACTTCTCAATGAAACTGAGGTATATGTGAAAAATTTTTTTTCTTGAAAATTTCGAAAATTTTTCTAAGTCCCATTTGCTGTTTGTGTGTTTAAAAGGTATATTATGAGAAGTGTGAAAATGAACAATCCCATAGAAAGTCAGAATATACGAGGGGCGTTCAAGATATTCTGGGTATCGGGGTGAAGCTGTGGTTGCATATACAAATTGACTTATTTATCAAGTAACACTATCATTTTAGTGCATTCATGTAAAATTTCATATAAATGTGATTATTAATTCGCGTTTTATCTCTAGTTAAATAGAATCATAATGGCAACTGAGGCGATGATGGTGAAAATTGAGCATCGCGCTGTAATTAAATTTCTCTCTAAGCAAGGAAAAAGTCAAAAAACTATTCATGAAGAGATGGTGGCTGTTTACCAGGGTTCCGCACCTTCATTATCAACTGTGCAAAAGTGGTCAAGTGAGCTCAAGAGAGGCAGAGAGAGCATTGAGGACGACCCCCGCTCCGGCGCCCCGGCTACTGCTTGTACGGGAGAAAGCATCAAAGAAGTCGAAAAACTTGTTCTTGAGGATGCCCGAATAAAGGTGACAATGATGGCAGAGATCACCATGCTTTCAATTGGTACCATTCACACCATTCTTCATGACCATCTTAACCTTTCAAAGGTCAGTGCAAGGTGGGTGCCACGAACGCTCACAGCGCCTCAGATAAAAAGTGAGAATCGCATGCTGTAGAGAGCTTTTGGAGATGTGTAGTGAGAACGCGGACGGTGTTATGGATCGAATTGTTACTGGGGACGAAACATGGGTCCACCACTATGACCCTGAAAGCAAACAAGAGTCCATGCAGTGGCATAAAAAAGGAACAGACCCCCCGAAGAAGTTCAAAGTCACTCCGTCTGCCCGAAAGCTCATGGCCACAGTTTTTTGGGACTCAAAGGGAATCTTGCTCATTGAGTACAAAAAAAAAGGTGAAACCATCAACGCCACATCCTACGCTTCCACTTTGCATAATTTGCGGGAGGAAATTAAAAAGAAAAGACGGGGTAAACTCGCAGCGGGTGTGTTGCTTCTTCATGACAACGCTCCTGTTCACACGGCGCGAGTTTCCAAGGCTGCTGCGCGAGATTGTGGTTTCGAAGAAATCCAACACCCACCCTATAGTCCAGACCTTGCCCCTAGTGATTATTTCCTGTTTCCGGATTTGAAAAAATATCTTCGTGGAAAAAGATTTTCGGATGATGAAGAACTCAAGTCGGTATTTTGCAGAGAAAGAGGAAATTTATTATTTTGAGGGTTTAAAAAAGCTTATCTCAAGATGTAACAAATGCATTGATGTTAGGGGAGATCATATTGAAAAATAAAAATAATTTAAATTGAATTCGCATTTTCCTTCATATCAATACCGAGAATATATTGAACGCCCCTCGTATGAGAAAAAAAATCGAAAATTTTTCTAAGTCCCAAAAATGAAAAATCAACTGAAAAATTTAATTCTCATAATAAATAAAGAAAAGTTGAAAGAAAAATGAAAAATCAACTGAAAAATTAAATTTTCATAATAAATAAAGAAAAATTGAAAGAAAAATTTCGATATTTTTTTCAAAGTCAGAAATAGTTAGAAATATAAAAAAATCAATTGGAAAAAATATATATATGATTTTTAAGTGAAATTCATTTGAAATAGAGACTTCTCAATGAAACTGAGGTATATGTGAAAAATTTTTTTTCTTGAAAATTTCGAAAATTTTTCTAAGTCCCATTTGCTGTTTGTGTGTTTAAAAGGTATATTATGAGAAGTGTGAAAATGAACAATCCCATAGAAAGTCAGAATATACGAGGGGCGTTCAAGATATTCTGGGTATCGGGGTGAAGCTGTGGTTGCATATACAAATTGACTTATTTATCAAGTAACACTATTATTTTAGTGCATTCATGTAAAATTTCATATAAATGTGATTATTAATTCGCGTTTTATCTCTAGTTAAATAGAATCATAATGGCAACTGATGCGATGATGGTGAAAATTGAGCATCGCGCTGTAATTAAATTTCTCTCTAAGCAAGGAAAAAGTCAAAAAACTATTCATGAAGAGATGGTGGCTGTTTACCAGGGTTCCGCACCTTCATTATCAACTGTGCAAAAGTGGTCAAGTGAGTTCAAGAGAGGCAGAGAGAGCATTGAGGACGACCCCCGCTCCGGCGCCCCGGCTACTGCTTGTACGGGAGAAAGCATCAAAGAAGTCGAAAAACTTGTTCTTGAGGATGCCCGAATAAAGGTGACAATGATGGCAGAGATCACCATGCTTTCAATTGGTACCATTCACACCATTCTTCATGACCATCTTAACCTTTCAAAGGTCAGTGCAAGGTGGGTGCCACGAACGCTCACAGCGCCTCAGATAAAAAGTGAGAATCGCATGCTGTAGAGAGCTTTTGGAGATGTGTAGTGAGAACGCGGACGGTGTTATGGATCGAATTGTTACTGGGGACGAAACATGGGTCCACCACTATGACCCTGAAAGCAAACAAGAGTCCATGCAGTGGCATAAAAAAGGAACAGACCCCCCGAAGAAGTTCAAAGTCACTCCGTCTGCCCGAAAGCTCATGGCCACAGTTTTTTGGGACTCAAAGGGAATCTTGCTCATTGAGTACAAAAAAAAAGGTGAAACCATCAACGCCACATCCTACGCTTCCACTTTGCATAATTTGCGGGAGGAAATTAAAAAGAAAAGACGGGGTAAACTCGCAGCGGGTGTGTTGCTTCTTCATGACAACGCTCCTGTTCACACGGCGCGAGTTTCCAAGGCTGCTGCGCGAGATTGTGGTTTCGAAGAAATCCAACACCCACCCTATAGTCCAGACCTTGCCCCTAGTGATTATTTCCTGTTTCCGGATTTGAAAAAATATCTTCGTGGAAAAAGATTTTCGGATGATGAAGAACTCAAGTCGGTATTTTGCAGAGAAAGAGGAAATTTATTATTTTGAGGGTTTAAAAAAGCTTATCTCAAGATGTAACAAATGCATTGATGTTAGGGGAGATCATATTGAAAAATAAAAATAATTTAAATTGAATTCGCATTTTCCTTCATATCAATACCGAGAATATATTGAACGCCCCTCGTATGAGAAAAAAAATCGAAAATTTTTCTAAGTCCCAAAAATGAAAAATCAACTGAAAAATTTAATTCTCATAATAAATAAAGAAAAGTTGAAAGAAAAATGAAAAATCAACTGAAAAATTAAATTTTCATAATAAATAAAGAAAAATTGAAAGAAAAATTTCGATATTTTTTTCAAAGTCAGAAATAGTTAGAAATATAAAAAAATCAATTGGAAAAAATATATATATGATTTTTAAGTGAAATTCATTTGAAATAGAGACTTCTCAATGAAACTGAGGTATATGTGAAAAATTTTTTTTCTTGAAAATTTCGAAAATTTTTCTAAGTCCCATTTGCTGTTTGTGTGTTTAAAAGGTATATTATGAGAAGTGTGAAAATGAACAATCCCATAGAAAGTCAGAATATACGAGGGGCGTTCAAGATATTCTGGGTATCGGGGTGAAGCTGTGGTTGCATATACAAATTGACTTATTTATCAAGTAACACTATTATTTTAGTGCATTCATGTAAAATTTCATATAAATGTGATTATTAATTCGCGTTTTATCTCTAGTTAAATAGAATCATAATGGCAACTGAGGCGATGATGGTGAAAATTGAGCATCGCGCTGTAATTAAATTTCTCTCTAAGCAAGGAAAAAGTCAAAAAACTATTCATGAAGAGATGGTGGCTGTTTACCAGGGTTCCGCACCTTCATTATCAACTGTGCAAAAGTGGTCAAGTGAGTTCAAGAGAGGCAGAGAGAGCATTGAGGACGACCCCCGCTCCGGCGCCCCGGCTACTGCTTGTACGGGAGAAAGCATCAAAGAAGTCGAAAAACTTGTTCTTGAGGATGCCCGAATAAAGGTGACAATGATGGCAGAGATCACCATGCTTTCAATTGGTACCATTCACACCATTCTTCATGACCATCTTAACCTTTCAAAGGTCAGTGCAAGGTGGGTGCCACGAACGCTCACAGCGCCTCAGATAAAAAGTGAGAATCGCATGCTGTAGAGAGCTTTTGGAGATGTGTAGTGAGAACGCGGACGGTGTTATGGATCGAATTGTTACTGGGGACGAAACATGGGTCCACCACTATGACCCTGAAAGCAAACAAGAGTCCATGCAGTGGCATAAAAAAGGAACAGACCCCCCGAAGAAGTTCAAAGTCACTCCGTCTGCCCGAAAGCTCATGGCCACAGTTTTTTGGGACTCAAAGGGAATCTTGCTCATTGAGTACAAAAAAAAAGGTGAAACCATCAACGCCACATCCTACGCTTCCACTTTGCATAATTTGCGGGAGGAAATTAAAAAGAAAAGACGGGGTAAACTCGCAGCGGGTGTGTTGCTTCTTCATGACAACGCTCCTGTTCACACGGCGCGAGTTTCCAAGGCTGCTGCGCGAGATTGTGGTTTCGAAGAAATCCAACACCCACCCTATAGTCCAGACCTTGCCCCTAGTGATTATTTCCTGTTTCCGGATTTGAAAAAATATCTTCGTGGAAAAAGATTTTCGGATGATGAAGAACTCAAGTCGGTATTTTGCAGAGAAAGAGGAAATTTATTATTTTGAGGGTTTAAAAAAGCTTATCTCAAGATGTAACAAATGCAGTGATGTTAGGGGAGATCATATTGAAAAATAAAAATAATTTAAATTGAATTCGCATTTTCCTTCATATCAATACCGAGAATATATTGAACGCCCCTCGTATGAGAAAAAAAATCGAAAATTTTTCTAAGTCCCAAAAATGAAAAATCAACTGAAAAATTTAATTCTCATAATAAATAAAGAAAAGTTGAAAGAAAAATGAAAAATCAACTGAAAAATTAAATTTTCATAATAAATAAAGAAAAATTGAAAGAAAAATTTCGATATTTTTTTCAAAGTCAGAAATAGTTAGAAAAATAAAAAAATCAATTGGAAAAAATATATATATGATTTTTAAGTGAAATTCATTTGAAATAGAGACTTCTCAATGAAACTGAGGTATATGTGAAAAATTTTTTTTCTTGAAAATTTCGAAAATTTTTCTAAGTCCCGCTATAATGCCATTTGCTGTTTGTGTGTTTAAAAGGTATATTATGAGAAGTGTGAAAATGAACAATCCCATAGAAAGTCAGAATATACGAGGGGCGTTCAAGATATTCTGGGTATCGGGGTGAAGCTGTGGTTGCATATATAAATTGACTTATTTATCAAGTAACACTATTATTTTAGTGCATTTATGTAAAATTTCATATAAATGTGATTATTAAATCGCGTTTTATCTCTAGTTAAACAGAATCATAATGGCAACTGAGGCGATGATGGTGAAAATTGAGCATCGCGCTGTAATTAAATTTCTCACTAAGCAAGGAAAAAGTAAAAAAAACTATTCATGAAGAGATGGTGGCTGTTTACCAGGGTTCCGCACCTTCATTATCAACTGTGCAAAAGTGGTCAAGTGAGTTCAAGAGAGGCAGAGAGAGCATTG
This sequence comes from Volucella zonaria, assembly GCA_963966105.1. NCBI lineage: Eukaryota > Metazoa > Arthropoda > Insecta > Diptera > Syrphidae > Volucella > Volucella zonaria. Next base: position 509,045 of record CAWYQB010000254.1, on the reverse strand, counting down.
AGGACGACCCCCGCTCCGGCGCCCCGGCTACTGCTTGTACGGGAGAAAGCATCAAAGAAGTCGAAAAACTTGTTCTTGAGGATGCCCGAATAAAGGTGAAAATGATGGCAGAGATCACCATGCTTTCAATTGGTACCATTCACACCATTCTTCATGACCATCTTAACCTTTCAAAGGTCAGTGCAAGGTGGGTGCCACGAATGCTCACAGCGCCTCAGATAAAAAGTGAGAATCGCATGCTGTAGAGAGCTTTTGGAGATGTGTAGTGAGAACGCGGACGGTGTTATGGATCGAATTGTTACTGGGGACGAAACATGGGTCCACCACTATGACCCTGAAAGCAAACAAGAGTCCATGCAGTGGCATAAAAAAGGAACAGACCCCCCGAAGAAGTTCAAAGTCACTCCGTCTGCCCGAAAGCTCATGGCCACAGTTTTTTGGGACTCAAAGGGAATCTTGCTCATTGAGTACAAAAAAAAAGGTGAAACCATCAACGCCACATCCTACGCTTCCACTTTGCATAATTTGCGGGAGGAAATTAAAAAGAAAAGACGGGGTAAACTCGCAGCGGGTGTGTTGCTTCTTCATGACAACGCTCCTGTTCACACGGCGCGAGTTTCCAAGGCTGCTGCGCGAGATTGTGGTTTCGAAGAAATCCAACACCCACCCTATAGTCCAGACCTTGCCGCTAGTGATTATTTCCTGTTTCCGGATTTGAAAAAATGTCTTCGTGGAAAAAGATTTTCGGATGATGAAGAACTCAAGTCGGTATTTTGCAGAGAAAGAGGAAATTTATTATTTTGAGGGTTTAAAAAAGCTTATCTCAAGATGTAACAAATGCATTGATGTTAGGGGATATCATATTGAAAAATAAAAACAATTGAAATTGAATTCGCATTTTCCTTCATATCGATACCGAGAATATATTGAACGCCCCTCGTATGAGAAAAAAAATCGAAAATTTTTCTAAGTCCCAAAAATGAAAAATCAACTGAAAAATTTAATTCTCATAATAAATAAAGAAAAGTTGAAAGAAAAATGAAAAATCAACTGAAAAATTAAATTTTCATAATAAATAAAGAAAAATTGAAAGAAAAATTTCGATATTTTTTTCAAAGTCAGAAATAGTTAGAAATATAAAAAAATCAATTGGAAAAAATATATATATGATTTTTAAGTGAAATTCATTTGAAATAGAGACTTCTCAATGAAACTGAGGTGTATGTGAAAAATTTTTTTTTTTGAAAATTTCGAAAATTTTTCTAAGTCCCGCTATAATGCCATTTGCTGTTTGTGTGTTTAAAAGGTATATTATGAGAAGTGTGAAAATGAACAATCCCATAGAAAGTCAGAATATACGAGGGGCGTTCAAGATATTCTGGGTATCGGGGTGAAGCTGTGGTTGCATATATAAATTGACTTATTTATCAAGTAACACTATTATTTTAGTGCATTTATGTAAAATTTCATATAAATGTGATTATTAATTCGCGTTTTATCTCTAGTTAAACAGAATCATAATGGCAACTGAGGCGATGATGGTGAAAATTGAGCATCGCGCTGTAATTAAATTTCTCACTAAGCAAGGAAAAAGTCAAAAAACTATTCATGAAGAGATGGTGGCTGTTTACCAGGGTTCCGCACCTTCATTATCAACTGTGCAAAAGTGGTCAAGTGAGTTCAAGAGAGGCAGAGAGAGCATTGAGGACGACCCCCGCTCCGGCGCCCCGGCTACTGCTTGTACGGGAGAAAGCATCAAAGAAGTCGAAAAACTTGTTCTTGAGGATGCCCGAATAAAGGTGAAAATGATGGCAGAGATCACCATGCTTTCAATTGGTACCATTCACACCATTCTTCATGACCATCTTAACCTTTCAAAGGTCAGTGCAAGGTGGGTGCCACGAATGCTCACAGCGCCTCAGATAAAAAGTGAGAATCGCATGCTGTAGAGAGCTTTTGGAGATGTGTAGTGAGAACGCGGACGGTGTTATGGATCGAATTGTTACTGGGGACGAAACATGGGTCCACCACTATGACCCTGAAAGCAAACAAGAGTCCATGCAGTGGCATAAAAAAGGAACAGACCCCCCGAAGAAGTTCAAAGTCACTCCGTCTGCCCGAAAGCTCATGGCCACAGTTTTTTGGGACTCAAAGGGAATCTTGCTCATTGAGTACAAAAAAAAAGGTGAAACCATCAACGCCACATCCTACGCTTCCACTTTGCATAATTTGCGGGAGGAAATTAAAAAGAAAAGACGGGGTAAACTCGCAGCGGGTGTGTTGCTTCTTCATGACAACGCTCCTGTTCACACGGCGCGAGTTTCCAAGGCTGCTGCGCGAGATTGTGGTTTCGAAGAAATCCAACACCCACCCTATAGTCCAGACCTTGCCGCTAGTGATTATTTCCTGTTTCCGGATTTGAAAAAATGTCTTCGTGGAAAAAGATTTTCGGATGATGAAGAACTCAAGTCGGTATTTTGCAGAGAAAGAGGAAATTTATTATTTTGAGGGTTTAAAAAAGCTTATCTCAAGATGTAACAAATGCATTGATGTTAGGGGATATCATATTGAAAAATAAAAACAATTGAAATTGAATTCGCATTTTCGTTCATATCGATACCGAGAATATATTGAACGCCCCTCGTATGAGAAAAAAAATCGAAAATTTTTCTAAGTCCCAAAAATGAAAAATCAACTGAAAAATTTAATTCTCATAATAAATAAAGAAAAGTTGAAAGAAAAATGAAAAATCAACTGAAAAATTAAATTTTCATAATAAATAAAGAAAAATTGAAGGAAAAATTTCGATATTTTTTTCAAAGTCAGAAATAGTTAGAAATATAAAAAAATCAATTGGAACAAATATATATATGATTTTTAAGTGATATTCATTTGAAATAGAGACTTCTCAATGAAACTGAGGTGTATGTGAAAAATTTTTTTTCTTGAAAATTTCGAAAATTTTTCTAAGCCCCGCTATAATGCCATTTGCTGTTTGTGTGTTTAAAAGGTATATTATGAGAAGTGTGAAAATGAACAATCCCATAGAAAGTCAGAATATACGAGGGGCGTTCAAGATATTCTCGGTATCGGAGTGAAGCTGTGGTTGCATATATAAATTGACTTATTTATCAAGTAACACTATTATTTTAGTGCATTCATGTAAAATTTCATATAAATGTGATTAGGAATTCGCGTTTTATCTCTAATTAAACAGAATCATAATGGCAACTGAGGCGATGATGGTGAAAATTGAGCATCGCTCTGTAATTAAATTTCTCACTAAGCAAGGAAAAAGTCAAAAAACTATTCATGAAGAGATGGTGGCTGTTTACCAGGGTTCCGCACCTTCATTATCAACTGTGCAAAAGTGGTCAAGTGAGTTCAAGAGAGGCAGAGAGAGCATTGAGGACGACCCCCGCTCCGGCGCCCCGGCTACTGCTTGTACGGGACAAAGCATCAAAGAAGTCGAAAAACTTGTTCTTGAGGATGCCCGAATAAAGGTGAAAATGATGGCAGAGATCACCATGCTTTCAATTGGTACCATTCACACCATTCTTCATGACCATCTTAACCTTTCAAAGGTCAGTGCAAGGTGGGTGCCACGAACGCTCACAGCGCCTCAGATAAAAAGTGAGAATCGCATGCTGTAGAGAGCTTTTGGAGATGTGTAGTGAGAACGCGGACGGTGTTATGGATCGAATTGTTACTGGGGACGAAACATGGGTCCACCACTTTGACCCTGAAAGCAAACAAGAGTCCATGCAGTGGCATAAAAAAGGAACAGACCCCCCGAAGAAGTTCAAAGTCACTCCGTCTGCCCGAAAGCTCATGGCCACAGTTTTTTGGGACTCAAAGGGAATCTTGCTCATTGAGTACAAAAAAAAAGGTGAAACCATCAACGCCACATCCTACGCTTCCACTTTGCATAATTTGCGGGAGGAAATTAAAAAGAAAAGACGGGGTAAACTCGCAGCGGGTGTGTTGCTTCTTCATGACAACGCTCCTGTTCACACGGCGCGAGTTTCCAAGGCTGCTGCGCGAGATTGTGGTTTCGAAGAAATCCAACACCCACCCTATAGTCCAGACCTTGCCCCTAGTGATTATTTCCTGTTTCCGGATTTGAAAAAATATCTTCGTGGAAAAAGATTTTCGGATGATGAAGAACTCAAGTCGGTATTTTGCAGAGAAAGAGGAAATTTATTATTTTGAGGGTTTAAAAAAGCTTATCTCAAGATGTAACAAATGCATTGATGTTAGGGGAGATCATATTGAAAAATAAAAATAATTTAAATTGAATTCGCATTTTCCTTCATATCAATACCGAGAATATATTGAACGCCCCTCGTATGAGAAAAAAAATCGAAAATTTTTCTAAGTCCCAAAAATGAAAAATCAACTGAAAAATTTAATTCTCATAATAAATAAAGAAAAGTTGAAAGAAAAATGAAAAATCAACTGAAAAATTAAATTTTCATAATAAATAAAGAAAAATTGAAGGAAAAATTTCGATATTTTTTTCAAAGTCAGAAATAGTTAGAAATATAAAAAAATCAATTGGAACAAATATATATATGATTTTTAAGTGATATTCATTTGAAATAGAGACTTCTCAATGAAACTGAGGTGTATGTGAAAAATTTTTTTTTTTGAAAATTTCGAAAATTTTTCTAAGTCCCGCTATAATGCCATTTGTTTGCTGTTTGTGTGTTTAAAAGGTATATTATGAGAAGTGTGAAAGTGAACAATCCCATAGAAAGTCAGAATATATGAGAAAAAAAATCGAAAATTTTTCTAAGTCCCAAAAATGAAAAATCAACTGAAAAATTTAATTCTCATAATAAATAAAGAAAAGTTGAAAGAAAAATGAAAAATCAACTGAAAAATTAAATTTTCATAATAAATAAAGAAAAATTGAAAGAAAAATTTCGATATTTTTTTCAAAGTCAGAAATAGTTAGAAATATAAAAAAATCAATTGGAAAAAATATATATATGATTTTTAAGTGAAATTCATTTGAAATAGAGACTTCTCAATGAAACTGAGGTGTATGTCCCGCTATAATGCCATTTGCTGTTTGTGTGTTTAAAAGGTATATTATGAGAAGTGTGAAAATGAACAATCCCATAGAAAGTCAGAATATACGAGGGGCGTTCAAGATATTCTCGGTATCGGGGTGAAGCTGTGGTTGCATATATAAATTGACTTATTTATCAAGTAACACTATTATTTTAGTGCATTCATGTAAAATTTCATATAAATGTGATTAGGAATTCGCGTTTTATCTCTAATTAAACAGAATCATAATGGCAACTGAGGCGATGATGGTGAAAATTGAGCATCGCTCTGTAATTAAATTTCTCACTAAGCAAGGAAAAAGTCAAAAAACTATTCATGAAGAGATGGTGGCTGTTTACCAGGGTTCCGCACCTTCATTATCAACTGTGCAAAAGTGGTCAAGTGAGTTCAAGAGAGGCAGAGAGAGCATTGAGGACGACCCCCGCTCCGGCGCCCCGGCTACTGCTTGTACGGGACAAAGCATCAAAGAAGTCGAAAAACTTGTTCTTGAGGATGCCCGAATAAAGGTGAAAATGATGGCAGAGATCACCATGCTTTCAATTGGTACCATTCACACCATTCTTCATGACCATCTTAACCTTTCAAAGGTCAGTGCAAGGTGGGTGCCACGAACGCTCACAGCGCCTCAGATAAAAAGTGAGAATCGCATGCTGTAGAGAGCTTTTGGAGATGTGTAGTGAGAACGCGGACGGTGTTATGGATCGAATTGTTACTGGGGACGAAACATGGGTCCACCACTATGACCCTGAAAGCAAACAAGAGTCCATGCAGTGGCATAAAAAAGGAACAGACCCCCCGAAGAAGTTCAAAGTCACTCCGTCTGCCCGAAAGCTCATGGCCACAGTTTTTTGGGACTCAAAGGGAATCTTGCTCATTGAGTACAAAAAAAAAGGTGAAACCATCAACGCCACATCCTACGCTTCCACTTTGCATAATTTGCGGGAGGAAATTAAAAAGAAAAGACGGGGTAAACTCGCAGCGGGTGTGTTGCTTCTTCATGACAACGCTCCTGTTCACACGGCGCGAGTTTCCAAGGCTGCTGCGCGAGATTGTGGTTTCGAAGAAATCCAACACCCACCCTATAGTCCAGACCTTGCCCCTAGTGATTATTTCCTGTTTCCGGATTTGAAAAAATATCTTCGTGGAAAAAGATTTTCGGATGATGAAGAACTCAAGTCGGTATTTTGCAGAGAAAGAGGAAATTTATTATTTTGAGGGTTTAAAAAAGCTTATCTCAAGATGTAACAAATGCATTGATGTTAGGGGAGATCATATTGAAAAATAAAAATAATTTAAATTGAATTCGCATTTTCCTTCATATCAATACCGAGAATATATTGAACGCCCCTCGTATGAGAAAAAAAATCGAAAATTTTTCTAAGTCCCAAAAATGAAAAATCAACTGAAAAATTTAATTCTCATAATAAATAAAGAAAAGTTGAAAGAAAAATGAAAAATCAACTGAAAAATTAAATTTTCATAATAAATAAAGAAAAATTGAAAGAAAAATTTCGATATTTTTTTCAAAGTCAGAAATAGTTAGAAATATAAAAAAATCAATTGGAAAAAATATATATATGATTTTTAAGTGAAATTCATTTGAAATAGAGACTTCTCAATGAAACTGAGGTGTATGTCCCGCTATAATGCCATTTGCTGTTTGTGTGTTTAAAAGGTATATTATGAGAAGTGTGAAAATGAACAATCCCATAGAAAGTCAGAATATACGAGGGGCGTTCAAGATATTCTCGGTATCGGGGTGAAGCTGTGGTTGCATATATAAATTGACTTATTTATCAAGTAACACTATTATTTTAGTGCATTCATGTAAAATTTCATATAAATGTGATTAGGAATTCGCGTTTTATCTCTAATTAAACAGAATCATAATGGCAACTGAGGCGATGATGGTGAAAATTGAGCATCGCTCTGTAATTAAATTTCTCACTAAGCAAGGAAAAAGTCAAAAAACTATTCATGAAGAGATGGTGGCTGTTTACCAGGGTTCCGCACCTTCATTATCAACTGTGCAAAAGTGGTCAAGTGAGTTCAAGAGAGGCAGAGAGAGCATTGAGGACGACCCCCGCTCCGGCGCCCCGGCTACTGCTTGTACGGGAGAAAGCATCAAAGAAGTCGAAAAACTTGTTCTTGAGGATGCCCGAATAAAGGTGAAAATGATGGCAGAGATCACCATGCTTTCAATTGGTACCATTCACACCATTCTTCATGACCATCTTAACCTTTCAAAGGTCAGTGCAAGGTGGGTGCCACGAACGCTCACAGCGCCTCAGATAAAAAGTGAGAATCGCATGCTGTAGAGAGCTTTTGGAGATGTGTAGTGAGAACGCGGACGGTGTTATGGATCGAATTGTTACTGGGGACGAAACATGGGTCCACCACTATGACCCTGAAAGCAAACAAGAGTCCATGCAGTGGCATAAAAAAGGAACAGACCCCCCGAAGAAGTTCAAAGTCACTCCGTCTGCCCGAAAGCTCATGGCCACAGTTTTTTGGGACTCAAAGGGAATCTTGCTCATTGAGTACAAAAAAAAAGGTGAAACCATCAACGCCACATCCTACGCTTCCACTTTGCATAATTTGCGGGAGGAAATTAAAAAGAAAAGACGGGGTAAACTCGCAGCGGGTGTGTTGCTTCTTCATGACAACGCTCCTGTTCACACGGCGCGAGTTTCCAAGGCTGCTGCGCGAGATTGTGGTTTCGAAGAAATCCAACACCCACCCTATAGTCCAGACCTTGCCCCTAGTGATTATTTCCTGTTTCCGGATTTGAAAAAATATCTTCGTGGAAAAAGATTTTCGGATGATGAAGAACTCAAGTCGGTATTTTGCAGAGAAAGAGGAAATTTATTATTTTGAGGGTTTAAAAAAGCTTATCTCAAGATGTAACAAATGCATTGATGTTAGGGGAGATCATATTGAAAAATAAAAATAATTTAAATTGAATTCGCATTTTCCTTCATATCAATACCGAGAATATATTGAACGCCCCTCGTATGAGAAAAAAAATCGAAAATTTTTCTAAGTCCCAAAAATGAAAAATCAACTGAAAAATTTAATTCTCATAATAAATAAAGAAAAGTTGAAAGAAAAATGAAAAATCAACTGAAAAATTAAATTTTCATAATAAATAAAGAAAAATTGAAAGAAAAATTTCGATATTTTTTTCAAAGTCAGAAATAGTTAGAAATATAAAAAAATCAATTGGAAAAAATATATATATGATTTTTAAGTGAAATTCATTTGAAATAGAGACTTCTCAATGAAACTGAGGTGTATGTGAAAATTTTTTTTTTTTGAAAATTTCGAAAATTTTTCTAAGTCCCGCTATAATGCCATTTGCTGTTTGTGTGTTTAAAAGGTATATTATGAGAAGTGTGAAAGTGAACAATCCCATAGAAAGTCAGAATATATGAGAAAAAAAATCGAAAATTTTTCTAAGTCCCAAAAATGAAAAATCAACTGAAAAATTTAATTCTCATAATAAATAAAGAAAAGTTGAAAGAAAAATGAAAAATCAACTGAAAAATTAAATTTTCATAATAAATAAAGAAAAATTGAAAGAAAAATTTCGATATTTTTTTCAAAGTCAGAAATAGTTAGAAATATAAAAAAATCAATTGGAAAAAATATATATATGATTTTTAAGTGAAATTCATTTGAAATAGAGACTTCTCAATGAAACTGAGGTATATGTGAAAAATTTTTTTTCTTGAAAATTTCGAAAATTTTTCTAAGTCCCGCTATAATGCCATTTGCTGTTTGTGTGTTTAAAAGGTATATTATGAGAAGTGTGAAAATGAACAATCCCATAGAAAGTCAGAATATACGAGGGGCGTTCAAGATATTCTCGGTATCGGGGTGAAGCTGTGGTTGCATATATAAATTGACTTATTTATCAAGTAACACTATTATTTTAGTGCATTTATGTAAAATTTCATATAAATGTGATTATTAATTCGCGTTTTATCTCTAGTTAAACAGAATCATAATGGCAACTGAGGCGATGATGGTGAAAATTGAGCATCGCGCTGTAATTAAATTTCTCACTAAGCAAGGAAAAATCAAAAAACTATTCATGAAGAGATGGTGGCTGTTTACCAGGGTTCCGCACCTTCATTATCAACTGTGCAAAAGTGGTCAAGTGAGTTCAAGAGAGGCAGAGAGAGCATTGAGGACGACCCCCGCTCCGGCGCCCCGGCTACTGCTTGTACGGGAGAAAGCATCAAAGAAGTCGAAAAACTTGTTCTTGAGGATGCCCGAATAAAGGTGAAAATGATGGCAGAGATCACCATGCTTTCAATTGGTACCATTCACACCATTCTTCATGACCATCTTAACCTTTCAAAGGTCAGTGCAAGGTGGGTGCCACGAATGCTCACAGCGCCTCAGATAAAAAGTGAGAATCGCATGCTGTAGAGAGCTTTTGGAGATGTGTAGTGAGAACGCGGACGGTGTTATGGATCGAATTGTTACTGGGGACGAAACATGGGTCCACCACTATGACCCTGAAAGCAAACAAGAGTCCATGCAGTGGCATAAAAAAGGAACAGACCCCCCGAAGAAGTTCAAAGTCACTCCGTCTGCCCGAAAGCTCATGGCCACAGTTTTTTGGGACTCAAAGGGAATCTTGCTCATTGAGTACAAAAAAAAAGGTGAAACCATCAACGCCACATCCTACGCTTCCACTTTGCATAATTTGCGGGAGGAAATTAAAAAGAAAAGACGGGGTAAACTCGCAGCGGGTGTGTTGCTTCTTCATGACAACGCTCCTGTTCACACGGCGCGAGTTTCCAAGGCTGCTGCGCGAGATTGTGGTTTCGAAGAAATCCAACACCCACCCTATAGTCCAGACCTTGCCGCTAGTGATTATTTCCTGTTTCCGGATTTGAAAAAATGTCTTCGTGGAAAAAGATTTTCGGATGATGAAGAACTCAAGTCGGTATTTTGCAGAGAAAGAGGAAATTTATTATTTTGAGGGTTTAAAAAAGCTTATCTCAAGATGTAACAAATGCATTGATGTTATGGGATATCATATTGAAAAATAAAAACAATTGAAATTGAATTCGCATTTTCCTTCATATCGATACCGAGAATATATTGAACGCCCCTCGTATGAGAAAAAAAATCGAAAATTTTTCTAAGTCCCAAAAATGAAAAATCAACTGAAAAATTTAATTCTCATAATAAATAAAGAAAAGTTGAAAGAAAAATGAAAAATCAACTGAAAAATTAAATTTTCATAATAAATAAAGAAAAATTGAAGGAAAAATTTCGATATTTTTTTCAAAGTCAGAAATAGTTAGAAATATAAAAAAATCAATTGGAACAAATATATATATGATTTTTAAGTGATATTCATTTGAAATAGAGACTTCTCAATGAAACTGAGGTGTATGTGAAAAAATTTTTTTTTTGAAAATTTCGAAAATTTTTCTAAGTCCCGCTATAATGCCATTTGTTTGCTGTTTGTGTGTTTAAAAGGTATATTATGAGAAGTGTGAAAGTGAACAATCCCATAGAAAGTCAGAATATATGAGAAAAAAAATCGAAAATTTTTCTAAGTCCCAAAAATGAAAAATCAACTGAAAAATTTAATTCTCATAATAAATAAAGAAAAGTTGAAAGAAAAATGAAAAATCAACTGAAAAATTAAATTTTCATAATAAATAAAGAAAAATTGAAAGAAAAATTTCGATATTTTTTTCAAAGTCAGAAATAGTTAGAAATATAAAAAAATCAATTGGAAAAAATATATATATGATTTTTAAGTGAAATTCATTTGAAATAGAGACTTCTCAATGAAACTGAGGTATATGTGAAAAATTTTTTTTCTTGAAAATTTCGAAAATTTTTCTAAGTCCCGCTATAATGCCATTTGCTGTTTGTGTGTTTAAAAGGTATATTATGAGAAGTGTGAAAATGAACAATCCCATAGAAAGTCAGAATATACGAGGGGCGTTCAAGATATTCTGGGTATCGGGGTGAAGCTGTGGTTGCATATATAAATTGACTTATTTATCAAGTAACACTATTATTTTAGTGCATTTATGTAAAATTTCATATAAATGTGATTATTAATTCGCGTTTTATCTCTAGTTAAACAGAATCATAATGGCAACTGAGGCGATGATGGTGAAAATTGAGCATCGCGCTGTAATTAAATTTCTCACTAAGCAAGGAAAAAGTCAAAAAACTATTCATGAAGAGATGGTGGCTGTTTACCAGGGTTCCGCACCTTCATTATCAACTGTGCAAAAGTGGTCAAGTGAGTTCAAGAGAGGCAGAGAGAGCATTGAGGACGACCCCCGCTCCGGCGCCCCGGCTACTGCTTGTACGGGAGAAAGCATCAAAGAAGTCGAAAAACTTGTTCTTGAGGATGCCCGAATAAAGGTGAAAATGATGGCAGAGATCACCATGCTTTCAATTGGTACCATTCACACCATTCTTCATGACCATCTTAACCTTTCAAAGGTCAGTGCAAGGTGGGTGCCACGAATGCTCACAGCGCCTCAGATAAAAAGTGAGAATCGCATGCTGTAGAGAGCTTTTGGAGATGTGTAGTGAGAACGCGGACGGTGTTATGGATCGAATTGTTACTGGGGACGAAACATGGGTCCACCACTATGACCCTGAAAGCAAACAAGAGTCCATGCAGTGGCATAAAAAAGGAACAGACCCCCCGAAGAAGTTCAAAGTCACTCCGTCTGCCCGAAAGCTCATGGCCACAGTTTTTTGGGACTCAAAGGGAATCTTGCTCATTGAGTACAAAAAAAAAGGTGAAACCATCAACGCCACATCCTACGCTTCCACTTTGCATAATTTGCGGGAGGAAATTAAAAAGAAAAGACGGGGTAAACTCGCAGCGGGTGTGTTGCTTCTTCATGACAACGCTCCTGTTCACACGGCGCGAGTTTCCAAGGCTGCTGCGCGAGATTGTGGTTTCGAAGAAATCCAACACCCACCCTATAGTCCAGACCTTGCCGCTAGTGATTATTTCCTGTTTCCGGATTTGAAAAAATGTCTTCGTGGAAAAAGATTTTCGGATGATGAAGAACTCAAGTCGGTATTTTGCAGAGAAAGAGGAAATTTATTATTTTGAGGGTTTAAAAAAGCTTATCTCAAGATGTAACAAATGCATTGATGTTATGGGATATCATATTGAAAAATAAAAACAATTGAAATTGAATTCGCATTTTCCTTCATATCGATACCGAGAATATATTGAACGCCCCTCGTATGAGAAAAAAAATCGAAAATTTTTCTAAGTCCCAAAAATGAAAAATCAACTGAAAAATTTAATTCTCATAATAAATAAAGAAAAGTTGAAAGAAAAATGAAAAATCAACTGAAAAATTAAATTTTCATAATAAATAAAGAAAAATTGAAAGAAAAATTTCGATATTTTTTTCAAAGTCAGAAATAGTTAGAAATATAAAAAAATCAATTGGAAAAAATATATATATGATTTTTAAGTGAAATTCATTTGAAATAGAGACTTCTCAATGAAACTGAGGTATATGTGAAAAATTTTTTTTCTTGAAAATTTCGAAAATTTTTCTAAGTCCCGCTATAATGCCATTTGCTGTTTGTGTGTTTAAAAGGTATATTATGAGAAGTGTGAAAATGAACAATCCCATAGAAAGTCAGAATATACGAGGGGCGTTCAAGATATTCTGGGTATCGGGGTGAAGCTGTGGTTGCATATATAAATTGACTTATTTATCAAGTAACACTATTATTTTAGTGCATTTATGTAAAATTTCATATAAATGTGATTATTAATTCGCGTTTTATCTCTAGTTAAACAGAATCATAATGGCAACTGAGGCGATGATGGTGAAAATTGAGCATCGCGCTGTAATTAAATTTCTCACTAAGCAAGGAAAAAGTCAAAAAACTATTCATGAAGAGATGGTGGCTGTTTACCAGGGTTCCGCACCTTCATTATCAACTGTGCAAAAGTGGTCAAGTGAGTTCAAGAGAGGCAGAGAGAGCATTGAGGACGACCCCCGCTCCGGCGCCCCGGCTACTGCTTGTACGGGAGAAAGCATCAAAGAAGTCGAAAAACTTGTTCTTGAGGATGCCCGAATAAAGGTGAAAATGATGGCAGAGATCACCATGCTTTCAATTGGTACCATTCACACCATTCTTCATGACCATCTTAACCTTTCAAAGGTCAGTGCAAGGTGGGTGCCACGAATGCTCACAGCGCCTCAGATAAAAAGTGAGAATCGCATGCTGTAGAGAGCTTTTGGAGATGTGTAGTGAGAACGCGGACGGTGTTATGGATCGAATTGTTACTGGGGACGAAACATGGGTCCACCACTATGACCCTGAAAGCAAACAAGAGTCCATGCAGTGGCATAAAAAAGGAACAGACCCCCCGAAGAAGTTCAAAGTCACTCCGTCTGCCCGAAAGCTCATGGCCACAGTTTTTTGGGACTCAAAGGGAATCTTGCTCATTGAGTACAAAAAAAAAGGTGAAACCATCAACGCCACATCCTACGCTTCCACTTTGCATAATTTGCGGGAGGAAATTAAAAAGAAAAGACGGGGTAAACTCGCAGCGGGTGTGTTGCTTCTTCATGACAACGCTCCTGTTCACACGGCGCGAGTTTCCAAGGCTGCTGCGCGAGATTGTGGTTTCGAAGAAATCCAACACCCACCCTATAGTCCAGACCTTGCCGCTAGTGATTATTTCCTGTTTCCGGATTTGAAAAAATGTCTTCGTGGAAAAAGATTTTCGGATGATGAAGAACTCAAGTCGGTATTTTGCAGAGAAAGAGGAAATTTATTATTTTGAGGGTTTAAAAAAGCTTATCTCAAGATGTAACAAATGCATTGATGTTATGGGATATCATATTGAAAAATAAAAACAATTGAAATTGAATTCGCATTTTCCTTCATATCGATACCGAGAATATATTGAACGCCCCTCGTATGAGAAAAAAAATCGAAAATTTTTCTAAGTCCCAAAAATGAAAAATCAACTGAAAAATTTAATTCTCATAATAAATAAAGAAAAGTTGAAAGAAAAATGAAAAATCAACTGAAAAATTAAATTTTCATAATAAATAAAGAAAAATTGAAGGAAAAATTTCGATATTTTTTTCAAAGTCAGAAATAGTTAGAAATATAAAAAAATCAATTGGAACAAATATATATATGATTTTTAAGTGATATTCATTTGAAATAGAGACTTCTCAATGAAACTGAGGTGTATGTGAAAAATTTTTTTTTTTGAAAATTTCGAAAATTTTTCTAAGTCCCGCTATAATGCCATTTGTTTGCTGTTTGTGTGTTTAAAAGGTATATTATGAGAAGTGTGAAAGTGAACAATCCCATAGAAAGTCAGAATATATGAGAAAAAAAATCGAAAATTTTTCTAAGTCCCAAAAATGAAAAATCAACTGAAAAATTTAATTCTCATAATAAATAAAGAAAAGTTGAAAGAAAAATGAAAAATCAACTGAAAAATTAAATTTTCATAATAAATAAAGAAAAATTGAAAGAAAAATTTCGATATTTTTTTCAAAGTCAGAAATAGTTAGAAATATAAAAAAATCAATTGGAAAAAATATATATATGATTTTTAAGTGAAATTCATTTGAAATAGAGACTTCTCAATGAAACTGAGGTATATGTGAAAAATTTTTTTTCTTGAAAATTTCGAAAATTTTTCTAAGTCCCGCTATAATGCCATTTGCTGTTTGTGTGTTTAAAAGGTATATTATGAGAAGTGTGAAAATGAACAATCCCATAGAAAGTCAGAATATACGAGGGGCGTTCAAGATATTCTGGGTATCGGGGTGAAGCTGTGGTTGCATATATAAATTGACTTATTTATCAAGTAACACTATTATTTTAGTGCATTTATGTAAAATTTCATATAAATGTGATTATTAATTCGCGTTTTATCTCTAGTTAAACAGAATCATAATGGCAACTGAGGCGATGATGGTGAAAATTGAGCATCGCGCTGTAATTAAATTTCTCACTAAGCAAGGAAAAAGTCAAAAAACTATTCATGAAGAGATGGTGGCTGTTTACCAGGGTTCCGCACCTTCATTATCAACTGTGCAAAAGTGGTCAAGTGAGTTCAAGAGAGGCAGAGAGAGCATTGAGGACGACCCCCGCTCCGGCGCCCCGGCTACTGCTTGTACGGGAGAAAGCATCAAAGAAGTCGAAAAACTTGTTCTTGAGGATGCCCGAATAAAGGTGAAAATGATGGCAGAGATCACCATGCTTTCAATTGGTACCATTCACACCATTCTTCATGACCATCTTAACCTTTCAAAAGTTAGTGCAAGGTGGGTGCCACGAATGCTCACAGCGCCTCAGATAAAAAGTGAGAATCGCATGCTGTAGAGAGCTTTTGGAGATGTGTAGTGAGAACGCGGACGGTGTTATGGATCGAATTGTTACTGGGGACGAAACATGGGTCCACCACTATGACCCTGAAAGCAAACAAGAGTCCATGCAGTGGCATAAAAAAGGAACAGACCCCCCGAAGAAGTTCAAAGTCACTCCGTCTGCCCGAAAGCTCATGGCCACAGTTTTTTGGGACTCAAAGGGAATCTTGCTCATTGAGTACAAAAAAAAAGGTGAAACCATCAACGCCACATCCTACGCTTCCACTTTGCATAATTTGCGGGAGGAAATTAAAAAGAAAAGACGGGGTAAACTCGCAGCGGGTGTGTTGCTTCTTCATGACAACGCTCCTGTTCACACGGCGCGAGTTTCCAAGGCTGCTGCGCGAGATTGTGGTTTCGAAGAAATCCAACACCCACCCTATAGTCCAGACCTTGCCGCTAGTGATTATTTCCTGTTTCCGGATTTGAAAAAATGTCTTCGTGGAAAAAGATTTTCGGATGATGAAGAACTCAAGTCGGTATTTTGCAGAGAAAGAGGAAATTTATTATTTTGAGGGTTTAAAAAAGCTTATCTCAAGATGTAACAAATGCATTGATGTTATGGGATATCATATTGAAAAATAAAAACAATTGAAATTGAATTCGCATTTTCCTTCATATCGATACCGAGAATATATTGAACGCCCCTCGTATGAGAAAAAAAATCGAAAATTTTTCTAAGTCCCAAAAATGAAAAATCAACTGAAAAATTTAATTCTCATAATAAATAAAGAAAAGTTGAAAGAAAAATGAAAAATCAACTGAAAAATTAAATTTTCATAATAAATAAAGAAAAATTGAAGGAAAAATTTCGATATTTTTTTCAAAGTCAGAAATAGTTAGAAATATAAAAAAATCAATTGGAACAAATATATATATGATTTTTAAGTGATATTCATTTGAAATAGAGACTTCTCAATGAAACTGAGGTGTATGTGAAAAATTTTTTTTTTTGAAAATTTCGAAAATTTTTCTAAGTCCCGCTATAATGCCATTTGTTTGCTGTTTGTGTGTTTAAAAGGTATATTATGAGAAGTGTGAAAGTGAACAATCCCATAGAAAGTCAGAATATATGAGAAAAAAAATCGAAAATTTTTCTAAGTCCCAAAAATGAAAAATCAACTGAAAAATTTAATTCTCATAATAAATAAAGAAAAGTTGAAAGAAAAATGAAAAATCAACTGAAAAATTAAATTTTCATAATAAATAAAGAAAAATTGAAAGAAAAATTTCGATATTTTTTTCAAAGTCAGAAATAGTTAGAAATATAAAAAAATCAATTGGAAAAAATATATATATGATTTTTAAGTGAAATTCATTTGAAATAGAGACTTCTCAATGAAACTGAGGTATATGTGAAAAATTTTTTTTCTTGAAAATTTCGAAAATTTTTCTAAGTCCCGCTATAATGCCATTTGCTGTTTGTGTGTTTAAAAGGTATATTATGAGAAGTGTGAAAATGAACAATCCCATAGAAAGTCAGAATATACGAGGGGCGTTCAAGATATTCTGGGTATCGGGGTGAAGCTGTGGTTGCATATATAAATTGACTTATTTATCAAGTAACACTATTATTTTAGTGCATTTATGTAAAATTTCATATAAATGTGATTATTAATTCGCGTTTTATCTCTAGTTAAACAGAATCATAATGGCAACTGAGGCGATGATGGTGAAAATTGAGCATCGCGCTGTAATTAAATTTCTCACTAAGCAAGGAAAAAGTCAAAAAACTATTCATGAAGAGATGGTGGCTGTTTACCAGGGTTCCGCACCTTCATTATCAACTGTGCAAAAGTGGTCAAGTGAGTTCAAGAGAGGCAGAGAGAGCATTGAGGACGACCCCCGCTCCGGCGCCCCGGCTACTGCTTGTACGGGAGAAAGCATCAAAGAAGTCGAAAAACTTGTTCTTGAGGATGCCCGAATAAAGGTGAAAATGATGGCAGAGATCACCATGCTTTCAATTGGTACCATTCACACCATTCTTCATGACCATCTTAACCTTTCAAAGGTCAGTGCAAGGTGGGTGCCACGAATGCTCACAGCGCCTCAGATAAAAAGTGAGAATCGCATGCTGTAGAGAGCTTTTGGAGATGTGTAGTGAGAACGCGGACGGTGTTATGGATCGAATTGTTACTGGGGACGAAACATGGGTCCACCACTATGACCCTGAAAGCAAACAAGAGTCCATGCAGTGGCATAAAAAAGGAACAGACCCCCCGAAGAAGTTCAAAGTCACTCCGTCTGCCCGAAAGCTCATGGCCACAGTTTTTTGGGACTCAAAGGGAATCTTGCTCATTGAGTACAAAAAAAAAGGTGAAACCATCAACGCCACATCCTACGCTTCCACTTTGCATAATTTGCGGGAGGAAATTAAAAAGAAAAGACGGGGTAAACTCGCAGCGGGTGTGTTGCTTCTTCATGACAACGCTCCTGTTCACACGGCGCGAGTTTCCAAGGCTGCTGCGCGAGATTGTGGTTTCGAAGAAATCCAACACCCACCCTATAGTCCAGACCTTGCCGCTAGTGATTATTTCCTGTTTCCGGATTTGAAAAAATGTCTTCGTGGAAAAAGATTTTCGGATGATGAAGAACTCAAGTCGGTATTTTGCAGAGAAAGAGGAAATTTATTATTTTGAGGGTTTAAAAAAGCTTATCTCAAGATGTAACAAATGCATTGATGTTATGGGATATCATATTGAAAAATAAAAACAATTGAAATTGAATTCGCATTTTCCTTCATATCGATACCGAGAATATATTGAACGCCCCTCGTATGAGAAAAAAAATCGAAAATTTTTCTAAGTCCCAAAAATGAAAAATCAACTGAAAAATTTAATTCTCATAATAAATAAAGAAAAGTTGAAAGAAAAATGAAAAATCAACTGAAAAATTAAATTTTCATAATAAATAAAGAAAAATTGAAGGAAAAATTTCGATATTTTTTTCAAAGTCAGAAATAGTTAGAAATATAAAAAAATCAATTGGAACAAATATATATATGATTTTTAAGTGATATTCATTTGAAATAGAGACTTCTCAATGAAACTGAGGTGTATGTGAAAAATTTTTTTTTTTGAAAATTTCGAAAATTTTTCTAAGTCCCGCTATAATGCCATTTGTTTGCTGTTTGTGTGTTTCAAAGGTATATTATGAGAAGTGTGAAAGTGAACAATCCCATAGAAAGTCAGAATATATGAGAAAAAAAATCGAAAATTTTTCTAAGTCCCAAAAATGAAAAATCAACTGAAAAATTTAATTCTCATAATAAATAAAGAAAAGTTGAAAGAAAAATGAAAAATCAACTGAAAAATTAAATTTTCATAATAAATAAAGAAAAATTGAAGGAAAAATTTCGATATTTTTTTCAAAGTCAGAAATAGTTAGAAATATAAAAAAATCAATTGGAAAAAATATATATATGATTTTTAAGTGAAATTCATTTGAAATAGAGACTTCTCAATGAAACTGAGGTGTATGTCCCGCTATAATGCCATTTGCTGTTTGTGTGTTTAAAAGGTATATTATGAGAAGTGTGAAAATGAACAATCCCATAGAAAGTCAGAATATACGAGGGGCGTTCAAGATATTCTCGGTATCGGGGTGAAGCTGTGGTTGCATATATAAATTGACTTATTTATCAAGTAACACTATTATTTTAGTGCATTCATGTAAAATTTCATATAAATGTGATTATTAATTCGCGTTTTATCTCTAGTTAAATAGAATCATAATGGCAACTGAGGCGATGATGGTGAAAATTGAGCATCGCGCTGTAATTAAATTTCTCACTAAGCAAGGAAAAAGTCAAAAAACTATTCATGAAGAGATGGTGGCTGTTTACCAGGGTTCCGCACCTTCATTATCAACTGTGCAAAAGTCGTCAAGTGAGTTCAAGAGAGGCAGAGAGAGCATTGAGGACGACCCCCGCTCCGGCGCCCCGGCTACTGCTTGTACGGGAGAAAGCATCAAAGAAGTCGAAAAACTTGTTCTTGAGGATGCCCGAATAAAGGTGAAAATGATGGCAGAGATCACCATGCTTTCAATTGGTACCATTCACACCATTCTTCATGACCATCTTAACCTTTCAAAGGTCAGTGCAAGGTGGGTGCCACGAACGCTCACAGCGCCTCAGATAAAAAGTGAGAATCGCATGCTGTAGAGAGCTTTTGGAGATGTGTAGTGAGAACGCGGACGGTGTTATGGATCGAATTGTTACTGGGGACGAAACATGGGTCCACCACTATGACCCTGAAAGCAAACAAGAGTCCATGCAGTGGCATAAAAAAGGAACAGACCCCCCGAAGAAGTTCAAAGTCACTCCGTCTGCCCGAAAGCTCATGGCCACAGTTTTTTGGGACTCAAAGGGAATCTTGCTCATTGAGTACAAAAAAAAAGGTGAAACCATCAACGCCACATCCTACGCTTCCACTTTGCATAATTTGCGGGAGGAAATTAAAAAGAAAAGACGGGGTAAACTCGCAGCGGGTGTGTTGCTTCTTCATGACAACGCTCCTGTTCACACGGCGCGAGTTTCCAAGGCTGCTGCGCGAGATTGTGGTTTCGAAGAAATCCAACACCCACCCTACAGTCCAGACCTTGCCCCTAGTGATTATTTCCTGTTTCCGGATTTGAAAAAATGTCTTCGTGGAAAAAGATTTTCGGATGATGAAGAACTCAAGTCGGTATTTTGCAGAGAAAGAGGAAATTTATTATTTTGAGGGTTTAAAAAAGCTTATCTCAAGATGTAACAAATGCATTGATGTTAGGGGAGATCATATTGAAAAATAAAAACAATTTAAATTGAATTCGCATTTTCCTTCATCTCGATACCGAGAATATATTGAACGCCCATCGTATGAGAAAAAAAATCGAAAATTTTTCTAAGTCCCAAAAATGAAAAATCAAATGAAAAATTTAGTTCTCATAATAAATAAAGAAAAGTTGAAAGAAAAATGAAAAATCAACTGAAAAATTAAATTTTCATAATAAATAAAGAAAAATTGAAAGAAAAATTTCGATATTTTTTTCAAAGTCAGAAATAGTTAGAAATATAAAAAAATCAATTGGAAAAAATATATATATGATTTTTAAGTGAAATTCATTTGAAATAGAGACTTCTCAATGAAACTGAGGTGTATGTGAAAAATTTTTTTTCTTGAAAATTTCGAAAATTTTTCTAAGTCCCGCTATAATGCCATTTGCTGTTTGTGTGTTTAAAAGGTATATTATGAGAAGTGTGAAAATGAACAATCCCATAGAAAGTCAGAATATACGAGGAGCGTTCAAGATATTCTGGGTATCGGGGTGAAGCTGTGGTTGCATATATAAATTGACTTATTTATCAAGTAACACTATTATTTTAGTGCATTTATGTAAAATTTCATATAAATGTGATTATTAATTCGCGTTTTATCTCTAGTTAAACAGAATCATAATGGCAACTGAGGCGATGATGGTGAAAATTGAGCATCGCGCTGTAATTAAATTTCTCACTAAGCAAGGAAAAAGTCAAAAAACTATTCATGAAGAGATGGTGGCTGTTTACCAGGGTTCCGCACCTTCATTATCAACTGTGCAAAAGTGGTCAAGTGAGTTCAAGAGAGGCAGAGAGAGCATTGAGGACGACCCCCGCTCCGGCGCCCCGGCTACTGCTTGTACGGGAGAAAGCATCAAAGAAGTCGAAAAACTTGTTCTTGAGGATGCCCGAATAAAGGTGAAAATGATGGCAGAGATCACCATGCTTTCAATTGGTACCATTCACACCATTCTTCATGACCATCTTAACCTTTCAAAGGTCAGTGCAAGGTGGGTGCCACGAATGCTCACAGCGCCTCAGATAAAAAGTGAGAATCGCATGCTGTAGAGAGCTTTTGGAGATGTGTAGTGAGAACGCGGACGGTGTTATGGATCGAATTGTTACTGGGGACGAAACATGGGTCCACCACTATGACCCTGAAAGCAAACAAGAGTCCATGCAGTGGCATAAAAAAGGAACAGACCCCCCGAAGAAGTTCAAAGTCACTCCGTCTGCCCGAAAGCTCATGGCCACAGTTTTTTGGGACTCAAAGGGAATCTTGCTCATTGAGTACAAAAAAAAAGGTGAAACCATCAACGCCACATCCTACGCTTCCACTTTGCATAATTTGCGGGAGGAAATTAAAAAGAAAAGACGGGGTAAACTCGCAGCGGGTGTGTTGCTTCTTCATGACAACGCTCCTGTTCACACGGCGCGAGTTTCCAAGGCTGCTGCGCGAGATTGTGGTTTCGAAGAAATCCAACACCCACCCTATAGTCCAGACCTTGCCGCTAGTGATTATTTCCTGTTTCCGGATTTGAAAAAATGTCTTCGTGGAAAAAGATTTTCGGATGATGAAGAACTCAAGTCGGTATTTTGCAGAGAAAGAGGAAATTTATTATTTTGAGGGTTTAAAAAAGCTTATCTCAAGATGTAACAAATGCATTGATGTTAGGGGATATCATATTGAAAAATAAAAACAATTGAAATTGAATTCGCATTTTCCTTCATATCGATACCGAGAATATATTGAACGCCCCTCGTATGAGAAAAAAAATCGAAAATTTTTCTAAGTCCCAAAAATGAAAAATCAACTGAAAAATTTAATTCTCATAATAAATAAAGAAAAGTTGAAAGAAAAATGAAAAATCAACTGAAAAATTAAATTTTCATAATAAATAAAGAAAAACTGAAAGAAAAATTTCGATATTTTTTTCAAAGTCAGAAATAGTTAGAAATATAAAAAAATCAATTGGAAAAAATATATATATGATTTTTAAGTGAAATTCATTTGAAATAGAGACTTCTCAATGAAACTGAGGTGTATGTGAAAAATTTTTTTTCTTGAAAATTTCGAAAATTTTTCTAAGCCCCGCTATAATGCCATTTGCTGTTTGTGTGTTTAAAAGGTATATTATGAGAAGTGTGAAAATGAACAATCCCATAGAAAGTCAGAATATACGACGGGCGTTCAAGATATTCTCGGTATCGGAGTGAAGCTGTGGTTGCATATATAAATTGACTTATTTATCAAGTAACACTATTGTTTTAGTGCATTCGTGTAAAATTTCATATAAATGTGATTAGGAATTCGCGTTTTATCTCTAATTAAACAGAATCATAATGGCAACTGAGGCGATGATGGTGAAAATTGAGCATCGCTCTGTAATTAAATTTCTCACTAAGCAAGGAAAAAGTCAAAAAACTATTCATGAAGAGATGGTGGCTGTTTACCAGGGTTCCGCACCTTCATTATCAACTGTGCAAAAGTGGTCAAGTGAGTTCAAGAGAGGCAGAGAGAGCATTGAGGACGACCCCCGCTCCGGCGCCCCGGCTACTGCTTGTACGGGACAAAGCATCAAAGAAGTCGAAAAACTTGTTCTTGAGGATGCCCGAATAAAGGTGAAAATGATGGCAGAGATCACCATGCTTTCAATTGGTACCATTCACACCATTCTTCATGACCATCTTAACCTTTCAAAGGTCAGTGCAAGGTGGGTGCCACGAACGCTCACAGCGCCTCAGATAAAAAGTGAGAATCGCATGCTGTAGAGAGCTTTTGGAGATGTGTAGTGAGAACGCGGACGGTGTTATGGATCGAATTGTTACTGGGGACGAAACATGGGTCCACCACTATGACCCTGAAAGCAAACAAGAGTCCATGCAGTGGCATAAAAAAGGAACAGACCCCCCGAAGAAGTTCAAAGTCACTCCGTCTGCCCGAAAGCTCATGGCCACAGTTTTTTGGGACTCAAAGGGAATCTTGCTCATTGAGTACAAAAAAAAAGGTGAAACCATCAACGCCACATCCTACGCTTCCACTTTGCATAATTTGCGGGAGGAAATTAAAAAGAAAAGACGGGGTAAACTCGCAGCGGGTGTGTTGCTTCTTCATGACAACGCTCCTGTTCACACGGCGCGAGTTTCCAAGGCTGCTGCGCGAGATTGTGGTTTCGAAGAAATCCAACACCCACCCTATAGTCCAGACCTTGCCCCTAGTGATTATTTCCTGTTTCCGGATTTGAAAAAATATCTTCGTGGAAAAAGATTTTCGGATGATGAAGAACTCAAGTCGGTATTTTGCAGAGAAAGAGGAAATTTATTATTTTGAGGGTTTAAAAAAGCTTATCTCAAGATGTAACAAATGCATTGATGTTAGGGGATATCATATTGAAAAATAAAAACAATTGAAATTGAATTCGCATTTTCCTTCATATCGATACCGAGAATATATTGAACGCCCCTCGTATGAGAAAAAAAATCGAAAATTTTTCTAAGTCCCAAAAATGAAAAATCAACTGAAAAATTTAATTCTCATAATAAATAAAGAAAAGTTGAAAGAAAAATGAAAAATCAACTGAAAAATTAAATTTTCATAATAAATAAAGAAAAATTGAAGGAAAAATTTCGATATTTTTTTCAAAGTCAGAAATAGTTAGAAATATAAAAAAATCAATTGGAACAAATATATATATGATTTTTAAGTGATATTCATTTGAAATAGAGACTTCTCAATGAAACTGAGGTGTATGTGAAAAATTTTTTTTCTTGAAAATTTCGAAAATTTTTCTAAGCCCCGCTATAATGCCATTTGCTGTTTGTGTGTTTAAAAGGTATATTATGAGAAGTGTGAAAATGAACAATCCCATAGAAAGTCAGAATATACGACGGGCGTTCAAGATATTCTCGGTATCGGAGTGAAGCTGTGGTTGCATATATAAATTGACTTATTTATCAAGTAACACTATTATTTTAGTGCATTCATGTAAAATTTCATATAAATGTGATTAGGAATTCGCGTTTTATCTCTAATTAAACAGAATCATAATGGCAACTGAGGCGATGATGGTGAAAATTGAGCATCGCTCTGTAATTAAATTTCTCACTAAGCAAGGAAAAAGTCAAAAAACTATTCATGAAGAGATGGTGGCTGTTTACCAGGGTTCCGCACCTTCATTATCAACTGTGCAAAAGTGGTCAAGTGAGTTCAAGAGAGGCAGAGAGAGCATTGAGGACGACCCCCGCTCCGGCGCCCCGGCTACTGCTTGTACGGGACAAAGCATCAAAGAAGTCGAAAAACTTGTTCTTGAGGATGCCCGAATAAAGGTGAAAATGATGGCAGAGATCACCATGCTTTCAATTGGTACCATTCACACCATTCTTCATGACCATCTTAACCTTTCAAAGGTCAGTGCAAGGTGGGTGCCACGAACGCTCACAGCGCCTCAGATAAAAAGTGAGAATCGCATGCTGTAGAGAGCTTTTGGAGATGTGTAGTGAGAACGCGGACGGTGTTATGGATCGAATTGTTACTGGGGACGAAACATGGGTCCACCACTATGACCCTGAAAGCAAACAAGAGTCCATGCAGTGGCATAAAAAAGGAACAGACCCCCCGAAGAAGTTCAAAGTCACTCCGTCTGCCCGAAAGCTCATGGCCACAGTTTTTTGGGACTCAAAGGGAATCTTGCTCATTGAGTACAAAAAAAAAGGTGAAACCATCAACGCCACATCCTACGCTTCCACTTTGCATAATTTGCGGGAGGAAATTAAAAAGAAAAGACGGGGTAAACTCGCAGCGGGTGTGTTGCTTCTTCATGACAACGCTCCTGTTCACACGGCGCGAGTTTCCAAGGCTGCTGCGCGAGATTGTGGTTTCGAAGAAATCCAACACCCACCCTATAGTCCAGACCTTGCCCCTAGTGATTATTTCCTGTTTCCGGATTTGAAAAAATATCTTCGTGGAAAAAGATTTTCGGATGATGAAGAACTCAAGTCGGTATTTTGCAGAGAAAGAGGAAATTTATTATTTTGAGGGTTTAAAAAAGCTTATCTCAAGATGTAACAAATGCATTGATGTTAGGGGATATCATATTGAAAAATAAAAACAATTGAAATTGAATTCGCATTTTCCTTCATATCGATACCGAGAATATATTGAACGCCCCTCGTATGAGAAAAAAAATCGAAAATTTTTCTAAGTCCCAAAAATGAAAAATCAACTGAAAAATTTAATTCTCATAATAAATAAAGAAAAGTTGAAAGAAAAATGAAAAATCAACTGAAAAATTAAATTTTCATAATAAATAAAGAAAAATTGAAGGAAAAATTTCGATATTTTTTTCAAAGTCAGAAATAGTTAGAAATATAAAAAAATCAATTGGAACAAATATATATATGATTTTTAAGTGATATTCATTTGAAATAGAGACTTCTCAATGAAACTGAGGTGTATGTGAAAAATTTTTTTTCTTGAAAATTTCGAAAATTTTTCTAAGCCCCGCTATAATGCCATTTGCTGTTTGTGTGTTTAAAAGGTATATTATGAGAAGTGTGAAAATGAACAATCCCATAGAAAGTCAGAATATACGACGGGCGTTCAAGATATTCTCGGTATCGGAGTGAAGCTGTGGTTGCATATATAAATTGACTTATTTATCAAGTAACACTATTATTTTAGTGCATTCATGTAAAATTTCATATAAATGTGATTAGGAATTCGCGTTTTATCTCTAATTAAACAGAATCATAATGGCAACGGAGGCGATGATGGTGAAAATTGAGCATCGCTCTGTAATTAAATTTCTCACTAAGCAAGGAAAAAGTCAAAAAACTATTCATGAAGAGATGGTGGCTGTTTACCAGGGTTCCGCACCTTCATTATCAACTGTGCAAAAGTGGTCAAGTGAGTTCAAGAGAGGCAGAGAGAGCATTGAGGACGACCCCCGCTCCGGCGCCCCGGCTACTGCTTGTACGGGACAAAGCATCAAAGAAGTCGAAAAACTTGTTCTTGAGGATGCCCGAATAAAGGTGAAAATGATGGCAGAGATCACCATGCTTTCAATTGGTACCATTCACACCATTCTTCATGACCATCTTAACCTTTCAAAGGTCAGTGCAAGGTGGGTGCCACGAACGCTCACAGCGCCTCAGATAAAAAGTGAGAATCGCATGCTGTAGAGAGCTTTTGGAGATGTGTAGTGAGAACGCGGACGGTGTTATGGATCGAATTGTTACTGGGGACGAAACATGGGTCCACCACTATGACCCTGAAAGCAAACAAGAGTCCATGCAGTGGCATAAAAAAGGAACAGACCCCCCGAAGAAGTTCAAAGTCACTCCGTCTGCCCGAAAGCTCATGGCCACAGTTTTTTGGGACTCAAAGGGAATCTTGCTCATTGAGTACAAAAAAAAAGGTGGAACCATCAATGCCACATCCTACGCTTCCACTTTGCATAATTTGCGGGAGGAAATTAAAAAGAAAAGACGGGGTAAACTCGCAGCGGGTGTCTTGCTTCTTCATGACAACGCTCCTGTTCACACGGCGCGAGTTTCCAAGGCTGCTGCGCGAGATTGTGGTTTCGAAGAAATCCAACACCCACCCTATAGTCCAGACCTTGCCGCTAGTGATTATTTCCTGTTTCCGGATTTGAAAAAATGTCTTCGTGGAAAAAGATTTTCGGATGATGAAGAACTCAAGTCGGTATTTTGCAGAGAAAGAGGAAATTTGAGGGTTTAAAAAAGCTTATCTCAAGATGTAACAAATGCATTGATGTTAGGGGAGATCATATTGAAAAATAAAAGCAATTGAAATTGAATTCGCATTTTCCTTCATATCGATACCGAGAATATATTGAACGCCCCTCGTATGAGAAAAAAAATCGAAAATTTTTCTAAGTCCCAAAAATGAAAAATCAACTGAAAAATTTAATTCTCATAATAAATAAAGAAAAGTTGAAAGAAAAATGAAAAATCAACTGAAAAATTAAATTTTCATAATAAATAAAGAAAAATTGAAGGAAAAATTTCGATATTTTTTTCAAAGTCAGAAATAGTTAGAAATATAAAAAAATCAATTGGAACAAATATATATATGATTTTTAAGTGATATTCATTTGAAATAGAGACTTCTCAATGAAACTGATGTGTATGTGAAAAATTTTTTTTCTTGAAAATTTCGAAAATTTTTCTAAGCCCCGCTATAATGCCATTTGCTGTTTGTGTGTTTAAAAGGTATATTATGAGAAGTGTGAAAATGAACAATCCCATAGAAAGTCAGAATATACGAGGGGCGTTCAAGATATTCTCGGTATCGGGGTGAAGCTGTGGTTGCATATATAAATTGACTTATTTATCAAGTAACACTATTATTTTAGTGCATTCATGTAAAATTTCATATAAATGTGATTATGAATTCGCGTTTTATCTCTAATTAAACAGAATCATAATGGCAACTGAGGCGATGATGGTGAAAATTGAGCATCGCTCTGTAATTAAATTTCTCACTAAGCAAGGAAAAAGTCAAAAAACTATTCATGAAGAGATGGTGGCTGTTTACCAGGGTTCCGCACCTTCATTATCAACTGTGCAAAAGTGGTCAAGTGAGTTCAAGAGAGGCAGAGAGAGCATTGAGGACGACCCCCGCTCCGGCGCCCCGGCTACTGCTTGTACGGGAGAAAGCATCAAAGAAGTCGAAAAACTTGTTCTTGAGGATGCCCGAATAAAGGTGAAAATGATGGCAGAGATCACCATGCTTTCAATTGGTACCATTCACACCATTCTTCATGACCATCTTAACCTTTCAAAGGTCAGTGCAAGGTGGGTGCCACGAACGCTCACAGCGCCTCAGATAAAAAGTGAGAATCGCATGCTGTAGAGAGCTTTTGGAGATGTGTAGTGAGAACGCGGACGGTGTTATGGATCGAATTGTTACTGGGGACGAAACATGGGTCCACCACTATGACCCTGAAAGCAAACAAGAGTCCATGCAGTGGCATAAAAAAGGAACAGACCCCCCGAAGAAGTTCAAAGTCACTCCGTCTGCCCGAAAGCTCATGGCCACAGTTTTTTGGGACTCAAAGGGAATCTTGCTCATTGAGTACAAAAAAAAAGGTGAAACCATCAACGCCACATCCTACGCTTCCACTTTGCATAATTTGCGGGAGGAAATTAAAAAGAAAAGACGGGGTAAACTCGCAGCGGGTGTGTTGCTTCTTCATGACAACGCTCCTGTTCACACGGCGCGAGTTTCCAAGGCTGCTGCGCGAGATTGTGGTTTCGAAGAAATCCGACACCCACCCTATAGTCCAGACATTGCCGCTAGTGATTATTTCCTGTTTCCGGATTTGAAAAAATATCTTCGTGGAAAAAGATTTTCGGATGATGAAGAACTCAAGTCGGTATTTTGCAGAGAAAGAGGAAATTTATTATTTTGAGGGTTTAAAAAAGCTTATCTCAAGATGTAACAAATGCATTGATGTTAGGGGAGATCATATTGAAAAATAAAAATAATTTAAATTGAATTCGCATTTTCCTTCATATCAATACCGAGAATATATTGAACGCCCCTCGTATGAGAAAAAAAATCGAAAATTTTTCTAAGTCCCAAAAATGAAAAATCAACTGAAAAATTTAATTCTCATAATAAATAAAGAAAAGTTGAAAGAAAAATGAAAAATCAACTGAAAAATTAAATTTTCATAATAAATAAAGAAAAATTGAAAGAAATATTTCGATATTTTTTTCAAAGTCAGAAATAGTTAGAAATATAAAAAAATCAATTGGAAAAAATATATATATGATTTTTAAGTGAAATTCATTTGAAATACAGACTTCTCAATGAAACTGAGGTGTATGTGAAAAATTTTTTTTTTTGAAAATTTCGAAAATTTTTCTAAGCCCCGCTATAATGCCATTTGCTGTTTGTGTGTTTAAAAGGTATATTATGAGAAGTGTGAAAATGAACAATCCCATAGAAAGTCAGAATATATGAGAAAAAAAATCAAAAATTTTTCTAAGTCCCAAAAACGAAAAATCAACTGAAAAATTTAATTCTCATAATAAATAAAGAAAAGTTGAAAGAAAAATGAAAAATCAACTGAAAAATTAAATTTTCATAATAAATAAAGAAAAATTGAAAGAAAAATTTCGATATTTTTTTCAAAGTCAGAAATAGTTAGAAATATAAAAAAATCAATTGGAAAAAATATATATATGATTTTTAAGTGAAATTCATTTGAAATAGAGACTTCTCAATGAAACTGAGGTGTATGTCCCGCTATAATGCCATTTGCTGTTTGTGTGTTTAAAAGGTATATTATGAGAAGTGTGAAAATGAACAATCCCATAGAAAGTCAGAATATACGAGGGGCGTTCAAGATATTCTCGGTATCGGGGTGAAGCTGTGGTTGCATATATAAATTGACTTATTTATCAAGTAACACTATTATTTTAGTGCATTCATGTAAAATTTCATATAAATGTGATTATTAATTCGCGTTTTATCTCTAGTTAAACAGAATCATAATGGCAACTGAGGCGATGATGGTGAAAATTGAGCATCGCGCTGTAATTAAATTTCTCACTAAGCAAGGAAAAAGTCAAAAAACTATTCATGAAGAGATGGTGGCTGTTTACCAGGGTTCCGCACCTTCATTATCAACTGTGCAAAAGTGGTCAAGTGAGTTCAAGAGAGGCAGAGAGAGCATTGAGGACGACCCCCGCTCCGGCGCCCCGGCTACTGCTTGTACGGGAGAAAGCATCAAAGAAGTCGAAAAACTTGTTCTTGAGGATGCCCGAATAAAGGTGAAAATGACGGCAGAGATCACCATGCTTTCAATTGGTACCATTCACACCATTCTTCATGACCATCTTAACCTTTCAAAGGTCAGTGCAAGGTGGGTGCCACGAATGCTCACAGCGCCTCAGATAAAAAGTGAGAATCGCATGCTGTAGAGAGCTTTTGGAGATGTGTAGTGAGAACGCGGACGGTGTTATGGATCGAATTGTTACTGGGGACGAAACATGGGTCCACCACTATGACCCTGAAATCAAACAAGAGTCCATGCAGTGGCATAAAAAAGGAACAGACCCCCCGAAGAAGTTCAAAGTCACTCCGTCTGCCCGAAAGCTCATGGCCACAGTTTTTTGGGACTCAAAGGGAATCTTGCTCATTGAGTACAAAAAAAAAGGTGAAACCATCAACGCCACATCCTACGCTTCCACTTTGCATAATTTGCGGGAGGAAATTAAAAAGAAAAGACGGGGTAAACTCGCAGCGGGTGTGTTGCTTCTTCATGACAACGCTCCTGTTCACACGGCGCGAGTTTCCAAGGCTGCTGCGCGAGATTGTGGTTTCGAAGAAATCCAACACCCACCCTATAGTCCAGACCTTGCCCCTAGTGATTATTTCCTGTTTCCGGATTTGAAAAAATGTCTTCGTGGAAAAAGATTTTCGGATGATGAAGAACTCAAGTCGGTATTTTGCAGAGAAAGAGGAAATTTATTATTTTGAGGGTTTAAAAAAGCTTATCTCAAGATGTAACAAATGCATTGATGTTAGGGGAGATCATATTGAAAAATAAAAACAATTTAAATTGAATTCGCATTTTCCTTCATATCGATACCGAGAATATATTGAACGCCCCTCGTATGAGAAAAAAAATCGAAAATTTTTCTAAGTCCCAAAAATGAAAAATCAACTGAAAAATTTAATTCTCATAATAAATAAAGAAAAGTTGAAAGAAAAATGAAAAATCAACTGAAAAATTAAATTTTCATAATAAATAAAGAAAAATTGAAAGAAAAATTTCGATATTTTTTTCAAAGTCAGAAATAGTTAGAAATATAAAAAAATCAATTGGAAAAAATATATATATGATTTTTAAGTGAAATTCATTTGAAATAGAGACTTCTCAATGAAACTGAGGTGTATGTGAAAAATTTTTTTTCTTGAAAATTTCGAAAATTTTTCTAAGCCCCGCTATAATGCCATTTGCTGTTTGTGTGTTTAAAAGGTATATTATGAGAAGTGTGAAAATGAACAATCCCATAGAAAGTCAGAATATACGAGGGGCGTTCAAGATATTCTCGGTATCGGGGTGAAGCTGTGGTTGCATATATAAATTGACTTATTTATCAAGTAACACTATTATTTTAGTGCATTCATGTAAAATTTCATATAAATGTGATTATTAATTCGCGTTTTATCTCTAGTTAAACAGAATCATAATGGCAACTGAGGCGATGATGGTGAAAATTGAGCATCGCGCTGTAATTAAATTTCTCACTAAGCAAGGAAAAAGTCAAAAAACTATTCATGAAGAGATGGTGGCTGTTTACCAGGGTTCCGCACCTTCATTATCAACTGTGCAAAAGTGGTCAAGTGAGTTCAAGAGAGGCAGAGAGAGCATTGAGGACGACCCCCGCTCCGGCGCCCCGGCTACTGCTTGTACGGGAGAAAGCATCAAAGAAGTCGAAAAACTTGTTCTTGAGGATGCCCGAATAAAGGTGAAAATGACGGCAGAGATCACCATGCTTTCAATTGGTACCATTCACACCATTCTTCATGACCATCTTAACCTTTCAAAAGTTAGTGCAAGGTGGGTGCCACGAATGCTCACAGCGCCTCAGATAAAAAGTGAGAATCGCATGCTGTAGAGAGCTTTTGGAGATGTGTAGTGAGAACGCGGACGGTGTTATGGATCGAATTGTTACTGGGGACGAAACATGGGTCCACCACTATGACCCTGAAATCAAACAAGAGTCCATGCAGTGGCATAAAAAAGGAACAGACCCCCCGAAGAAGTTCAAAGTCACTCCGTCTGCCCGAAAGCTCATGGCCACAGTTTTTTGGGACTCAAAGGGAATCTTGCTCATTGAGTACAAAAAAAAAGGTGAAACCATCAACGCCACATCCTACGCTTCCACTTTGCATAATTTGCGGGAGGAAATTAAAAAGAAAAGACGGGGTAAACTCGCAGCGGGTGTGTTGCTTCTTCATGACAACGCTCCTGTTCACACGGCGCGAGTTTCCAAGGCTGCTGCGCGAGATTGTGGTTTCGAAGAAATCCAACACCCACCCTATAGTCCAGACCTTGCCCCTAGTGATTATTTCCTGTTTCCGGATTTGAAAAAATGTCTTCGTGGAAAAAGATTTTCGGATGATGAAGAACTCAAGTCGGTATTTTGCAGAGAAAGAGGAAATTTATTATTTTGAGGGTTTAAAAAAGCTTATCTCAAGATGTAACAAATGCATTGATGTTAGGGGAGATCATATTGAAAAATAAAAACAATTTAAATTGAATTCGCATTTTCCTTCATATCGATACCGAGAATATATTGAACGCCCCTCGTATGAGAAAAAAAATCGAAAATTTTTCTAAGTCCCAAAAATGAAAAATCAACTGAAAAATTTAATTCTCATAATAAATAAAGAAAAGTTGAAAGAAAAATGAAAAATCAACTGAAAAATTAAATTTTCATAATAAATAAAGAAAAATTGAAAGAAAAATTTCGATATTTTTTTCAAAGTCAGAAATAGTTAGAAATATAAAAAAATCAATTGGAAAAAATATATATATGATTTTTAAGTGAAATTCATTTGAAATAGAGACTTCTCAATGAAACTGAGGTGTATGTGAAAAATTTTTTTTCTTGAAAATTTCGAAAATTTTTCTAAGCCCCGCTATAATGCCATTTGCTGTTTGTGTGTTTAAAAGGTATATTATGAGAAGTGTGAAAATGAACAATCCCATAGAAAGTCAGAATATACGAGGGGCGTTCAAGATATTCTCGGTATCGGGGTGAAGCTGTGGTTGCATATACAAATTGACTTATTTATCAAGTAACACTATTATTTTAGTGCATTCATGTAAAATTTCATATAAATGTGATTATTAATTCGCGTTTTATCTCTAGTTAAACAGAATCATAATGGCAACTGAGGCGATGATGGTGAAAATTGAGCATCGCGCTGTAATTAAATTTCTCACTAAGCAAGGAAAAAGTCAAAAAACTATTCATGAAGAGATGGTGGCTGTTTACCAGGGTTCCGCACCTTCATTATCAACTGTGCAAAAGTGGTCAAGTGAGTTCAAGAGAGGCAGAGAGAGCATTGAGGACGACCCCCGCTCCGGCGCCCCGGCTACTGCTTGTACGGGAGAAAGCATCAAAGAAGTCGAAAAACTTGTTCTTGAGGATGCCCGAATAAAGGTGAAAATGACGGCAGAGATCACCATGCTTTCAATTGGTACCATTCACACCATTCTTCATGACCATCTTAACCTTTCAAAAGTTAGTGCAAGGTGGGTGCCACGAATGCTCACAGCGCCTCAGATAAAAAGTGAGAATCGCATGCTGTAGAGAGCTTTTGGAGATGTGTAGTGAGAACGCGGACGGTGTTATGGATCGAATTGTTACTGGGGACGAAACATGGGTCCACCACTATGACCCTGAAATCAAACAAGAGTCCATGCAGTGGCATAAAAAAGGAACAGACCCCCCGAAGAAGTTCAAAGTCACTCCGTCTGCCCGAAAGCTCATGGCCACAGTTTTTTGGGACTCAAAGGGAATCTTGCTCATTGAGTACAAAAAAAAAGGTGAAACCATCAACGCCACATCCTACGCTTCCACTTTGCATAATTTGCGGGAGGAAATTAAAAAGAAAAGACGGGGTAAACTCGCAGCGGGTGTGTTGCTTCTTCATGACAACGCTCCTGTTCACACGGCGCGAGTTTCCAAGGCTGCTGCGCGAGATTGTGGTTTCGAAGAAATCCAACACCCACCCTATAGTCCAGACCTTGCCCCTAGTGATTATTTCCTGTTTCCGGATTTGAAAAAATGTCTTCGTGGAAAAAGATTTTCGGATGATGAAGAACTCAAGTCGGTATTTTGCAGAGAAAGAGGAAATTTATTATTTTGAGGGTTTAAAAAAGCTTATCTCAAGATGTAACAAATGCATTGATGTTAGGGGAGATCATATTGAAAAATAAAAACAATTTAAATTGAATTCGCATTTTCCTTCATATCGATACCGAGAATATATTGAACGCCCCTCGTATGAGAAAAAAAATCGAAAATTTTTCTAAGTCCCAAAAATGAAAAATCAACTGAAAAATTTAATTCTCATAATAAATAAAGAAAAGTTGAAAGAAAAATGAAAAATCAACTGAAAAATTAAATTTTCATAATAAATAAAGAAAAATTGAAAGAAAAATTTCGATATTTTTTTCAAAGTCAGAAATAGTTAGAAATATAAAAAAATCAATTGGAAAAAATATATATATGATTTTTAAATGAAATTCATTTGAAATAGAGACTTCTCAATGAAACTGAGGTGTATGTGAAAAATTTTTTTTCTTGAAAATTTCGAAAATTTTTCTAAGCCCCGCTATAATGCCATTTGCTGTTTGTGTGCTTAAAAGGTATATTATGAGAAGTGTGAAAATGAACAATCCCATAGAAAGTCAGAATATACGAGGGGCGTTCAAGATATTCTCGGTATCGGGGTGAAGCTGTGGTTGCATATATAAATTGACTTATTTATCAAGTAACACTATTATTTTAGTGCATTCATGTAAAATTTCATATAAATGTGATTATGAATTCGCGTTTTATCTCTAATTAAACAGAATCATAATGGCAACTGAGGCGATGATGGTGAAAATTGAGCATCGCTCTGTAATTAAATTTCTCACTAAGCAAGGAAAAAGTCAAAAAACTATTCATGAAGAGATGGTGGCTGTTTACCAGGGTTCCGCACCTTCATTATCAACTGTGCAAAAGTGGTCAAGTGAGTTCAAGAGAGGCAGAGAGAGCATTGAGGACGACCCCC
This sequence comes from Volucella zonaria, assembly GCA_963966105.1. Taxonomy (NCBI): domain Eukaryota; kingdom Metazoa; phylum Arthropoda; class Insecta; order Diptera; family Syrphidae; genus Volucella; species Volucella zonaria. The sequence continues at coordinate 473,902 of CAWYQB010000254.1, read as the reverse complement.
GCTCCGGCGCCCCGGCTACTGCTTGTACGGGAGAAAGCATCAAAGAAGTCGAAAAACTTGTTCTTGAGGATGCCCGAATAAAGGTGAAAATGATGGCAGAGATCACCAAGCTTTCAATTGGTACCATTCACACCATTCTTCATGACCATCTTAACCTTTCAAAGGTCAGTGCAAGGTGGGTGCCACGAATGCTCACAGCGCCTCAGATAAAAAGTGAGAATCGCATGCTGTAGAGAGCTTTTGGAGATGTGTAGTGAGAACGCGGACGGTGTTATGGATCGAATTGTTACTGGGGACGAAACATGGGTCCACCACTATGACCCTGAAAGCAAACAAGAGTCCATGCAGTGGCATAAAAAAGGAACAGACCCCCCGAAGAAGTTCAAAGTCACTCCGTCTGCCCGAAAGCTCATGGCCACAGTTTTTTGGGACTCAAAGGGAATCTTGCTCATTGAGTACAAAAAAAAAGGTGAAACCATCAACGCCACATCCTACGCTTCCACTTTGCATAATTTGCGGGAGGAAATTAAAAAGAAAAGACGGGGTAAACTCGCAGCGGGTGTGTTGCTTCTTCATGACAACGCTCCTGTTCACACGGCGCGAGTTTCCAAGGCTGCTGCGCGAGATTGTGGTTTCGAAGAAATCCAACACCCACCCTATAGTCCAGACCTTGCCGCTAGTGATTATTTCCTGTTTCCGGATTTGAAAAAATGTCTTCGTGGAAAAAGATTTTCGGATGATGAAGAACTCAAGTCGGTATTTTGCAGAGAAAGAGGAAATTTATTATTTTGAGGGTTTAAAAAAGCTTATCTCAAGATGTAACAAATGCATTGATGTTAGGGGAGGTCATATTGAAAAATAAAAATAATTTAAATTGAATTCGCATTTTCCTTCATATCAATACCGAGAATATATTGAACGCCCCTCGTATGAGAAAAAAAATCGAAAATTTTTCTAAGTCCCAAAAATGAAAAATCAACTGAAAAATTTAATTCTCATAATAAATAAAGAAAAGTTGAAAGAAAAATGAAAAATCAACTGAAAAATTAAATTTTCATAATAAATAAAGAAAAATTGAAAGAAAAATTTCGATATTTTTTTCAAAGTCAGAAATAGTTAGAAATATAAAAAAATCAATTGGAAAAAATATATATATGATTTTTAAGTGAAATTCATTTGAAATAGAGACTTCTCAATGAAACTGAGGTGTATGTCCCGCTATAATGCCATTTGCTGTTTGTGTGTTTAAAAGGTATATTATGAGAAGTGTGAAAATGAACAATCCCATAGAAAGTCAGAATATACGAGGGGCGTTCAAGATATTCTCGGTATCGGGGTGAAGCTGTGGTTGCATATACAAATTGACTTATTTATCAAGTAACACTATTATTTTAGTGCATTCATGTAAAATTTCATATAAATGTGATTATTAATTCGCGTTTTATCTCTAGTTAAACAGAATCATAATGGCAACTGAGGCGATGATGGTGAAAATTGAGCATCGCGCTGTAATTAAATTTCTCACTAAGCAAGGAAAAAGTCAAAAAACTATTCATGAAGAGATGGTGGCTGTTTACCAGGGTTCCGCACCTTCATTATCAACTGTGCAAAAGTGGTCAAGTGAGTTCAAGAGAGGCAGAGAGAGCATTGAGGACGACCCCCGCTCCGGCGCCCCGGCTACTGCGGGAGAAAGCATCAAAGAAGTCGAAAAACTTGTTCTTGAGGATGCTCGAATAAAGGTGAAAATGATGGCAGAGATCACCATGCTTTCAATTGGTACCATTCACACCATTCTTCATGACCATCTTAACCTTTCAAAAGTTAGTGCAAGGTGGGTGCCACGAATGCTCACAGCGCCTCAGATAAAAAGTGAGAATCGCATGCTGTAGAGAGCTTTTGGAGATGTGTAGTGAGAACGCGGACGGTGTTATGGATCGAATTGTTACTGGGGACGAAACATGGGTCCACCACTATGACCCTGAAATCAAACAAGAGTCCATGCAGTGGCATAAAAAAGGAACAGACCCCCCGAAGAAGTTCAAAGTCACTCCGTCTGCCCGAAAGCTCATGGCCACAGTTTTTTGGGACTCAAAGGGAATCTTGCTCATTGAGTACAAAAAAAAAGGTGAAACCATCAACGCCACATCCTACGCTTCCACTTTGCATAATTTGCGGGAGGAAATTAAAAAGAAAAGACGGGGTAAACTCGCAGCGGGTGTGTTGCTTCTTCATGACAACGCTCCTGTTCACACGGCGCGAGTTTCCAAGGCTGCTGCGCGAGATTGTGGTTTCGAAGAAATCCAACACCCACCCTATAGTCCAGACCTTGCCCCTAGTGATTATTTCCTGTTTCCGGATTTGAAAAAATGTCTTCGTGGAAAAAGATTTTCGGATGATGAAGAACTCAAGTCGGTATTTTGCAGAGAAAGAGGAAATTTATTATTTTGAGGGTTTAAAAAAGCTTATCTCAAGATGTAACAAATGCATTGATGTTAGGGGAGATCATATTGAAAAATAAAAACAATTTAAATTGAATTCGCATTTTCCTTCATATCGATACCGAGAATATATTGAACGCCCCTCGTATGAGAAAAAAAATCGAAAATTTTTCTAAGTCCCAAAAATGAAAAATCAACTGAAAAATTTAATTCTCATAATAAATAAAGAAAAGTTGAAAGAAAAATGAAAAATCAACTGAAAAATTAAATTTTCATAATAAATAAAGAAAAATTGAAAGAAAAATTTCGATATTTTTTTCAAAGTCAGAAATAGTTAGAAATATAAAAAAATCAATTGGAAAAAATATATATATGATTTTTAAATGAAATTCATTTGAAATAGAGACTTCTCAATGAAACTGAGGTGTATGTGAAAAATTTTTTTTCTTGAAAATTTCGAAAATTTTTCTAAGCCCCGCTATAATGCCATTTGCTGTTTGTGTGCTTAAAAGGTATATTATGAGAAGTGTGAAAATGAACAATCCCATAGAAAGTCAGAATATACGAGGGGCGTTCAAGATATTCTCGGTATCGGGGTGAAGCTGTGGTTGCATATATAAATTGTTATCAAGTAACACTATTATTTTAGTGCATTCATGTAAAATTTCATATAAATGTGATTATTAATTCGCGTTTTATCTCTAGTTAAACAGAATCATAATGGCAACTGAGGCGATGATGGTGAAAATTGAGCATCGCGCTGTAATTAAATTTCTCACTAAGCAAGGAAAAAGTCAAAAAACTATTCATGAAGAGATGGTGGCTGTTTACCAGGGTTCCGCACCTTCATTATCAACTGTGCAAAAGTGGTCAAGTGAGTTCAAGAGAGGCAGAGAGAGCATTGAGGACGACCCCCGCTCCGGCGCCCCGGCTACTGCTTGTACGGGAGAAAGCATCAAAGAAGTCGAAAAACTTGTTCTTGAGGATGCTCGAATAAAGGTGAAAATGATGGCAGAGATCACCATGCTTTCAATTGGTACCATTCACACCATTCTTCATGACCATCTTAACCTTTCAAAAGTTAGTGCAAGGTGGGTGCCACGAATGCTCACAGCGCCTCAGATAAAAAGTGAGAATCGCATGCTGTAGAGAGCTTTTGGAGATGTGTAGTGAGAACGCGGACGGTGTTATGGATCGAATTGTTACTGGGGACGAAACATGGGTCCACCACTATGACCCTGAAATCAAACAAGAGTCCATGCAGTGGCATAAAAAAGGAACAGACCCCCCGAAGAAGTTCAAAGTCACTCCGTCTGCCCGAAAGCTCATGGCCACAGTTTTTTGGGACTCAAAGGGAATCTTGCTCATTGAGTACAAAAAAAAAGGTGAAACCATCAACGCCACATCCTACGCTTCCACTTTGCATAATTTGCGGGAGGAAATTAAAAAGAAAAGACGGGGTAAACTCGCAGCGGGTGTGTTGCTTCTTCATGACAACGCTCCTGTTCACACGGCGCGAGTTTCCAAGGCTGCTGCGCGAGATTGTGGTTTCGAAGAAATCCAACACCCACCCTATAGTCCAGACCTTGCCCCTAGTGATTATTTCCTGTTTCCGGATTTGAAAAAATGTCTTCGTGGAAAAAGATTTTCGGATGATGAAGAACTCAAGTCGGTATTTTGCAGAGAAAGAGGAAATTTATTATTTTGAGGGTTTAAAAAAGCTTATCTCAAGATGTAACAAATGCATTGATGTTAGGGGAGATCATATTGAAAAATAAAAACAATTTAAATTGAATTCGCATTTTCCTTCATATCGATACCGAGAATATATTGAACGCCCCTCGTATGAGAAAAAAAATCGAAAATTTTTCTAAGTCCCAAAAATGAAAAATCAACTGAAAAATTTAATTCTCATAATAAATAAAGAAAAGTTGAAAGAAAAATGAAAAATCAACTGAAAAATTAAATTTTCATAATAAATAAAGAAAAATTGAAAGAAAAATTTCGATATTTTTTTCAAAGTCAGAAATAGTTAGAAATATAAAAAAATCAATTGGAAAAAATATATATATGATTTTTAAGTGAAATTCATTTGAAATAGAGACTTCTCAATGAAACTGAGGTGTATGTGAAAAATTTTTTTTCTTGAAAATTTCGAAAATTTTTCTAAGCCCCGCTATAATGCCATTTGCTGTTTGTGTGTTTAAAAGGTATATTATGAGAAGTGTGAAAATGAACAATCCCATAGAAAGTCAGAATATACGAAGGGCGTTCAAGATATTCTCGGTATCGGGGTGAAGCTGTGGTTGCATATATAAATTGACTTATTTATCAAGTAACACTATTATTTTAGTGCATTCATGTAAAATTTCATATAAATGTGATTATGAATTCGCGTTTTATCTCTAATTAAACAGAATCATAATGGCAACTGAGGCGATGATGGTGAAAATTGAGCATCGCTCTGTAATTAAATTTCTCACTAAGCAAGGAAAAAGTCAAAAAACTATTCATGAAGAGATGGTGGCTGTTTACCAGGGTTCCGCACCTTCATTATCAACTGTGCAAAAGTGGTCAAGTGAGTTCAAGAGAGGCAGAGAGAGCATTGAGGACGACCCCCGCTCCGGCGCCCCGGCTACTGCTTGTACGGGAGAAAGCATCAAAGAAGTCGAAAAACTTGTTCTTGAGGATGCCCGAATAAAGGTGAAAATGATGGCAGAGATCACCAAGCTTTCAATTGGTACCATTCACACCATTCTTCATGACCATCTTAACCTTTCAAAGGTCAGTGCAAGGTGGGTGCCACGAATGCTCACAGCGCCTCAGATAAAAAGTGAGAATCGCATGCTGTAGAGAGCTTTTGGAGATGTGTAGTGAGAACGCGGACGGTGTTATGGATCGAATTGTTACTGGGGACGAAACATGGGTCCACCACTATGACCCTGAAAGCAAACAAGAGTCCATGCAGTGGCATAAAAAAGGAACAGACCCCCCGAAGAAGTTCAAAGTCACTCCGTCTGCCCGAAAGCTCATGGCCACAGTTTTTTGGGACTCAAAGGGAATCTTGCTCATTGAGTACAAAAAAAAAGGTGAAACCATCAACGCCACATCCTACGCTTCCACTTTGCATAATTTGCGGGAGGAAATTAAAAAGAAAAGACGGGGTAAACTCGCAGCGGGTGTGTTGCTTCTTCATGACAACGCTCCTGTTCACACGGCGCGAGTTTCCAAGGCTGCTGCGCGAGATTGTGGTTTCGAAGAAATCCAACACCCACCCTATAGTCCAGACCTTGCCGCTAGTGATTATTTCCTGTTTCCGGATTTGAAAAAATGTCTTCGTGGAAAAAGATTTTCGGATGATGAAGAACTCAAGTCGGTATTTTGCAGAGAAAGAGGAAATTTATTATTTTGAGGGTTTAAAAAAGCTTATCTCAAGATGTAACAAATGCATTGATGTTAGGGGAGGTCATATTGAAAAATAAAAATAATTTAAATTGAATTCGCATTTTCCTTCATATCAATACCGAGAATATATTGAACGCCCCTCGTATGAGAAAAAAAATCGAAAATTTTTCTAAGTCCCAAAAATGAAAAATCAACTGAAAAATTTAATTCTCATAATAAATAAAGAAAAGTTGAAAGAAAAATGAAAAATCAACTGAAAAATTAAATTTTCATAATAAATAAAGAAAAATTGAAAGAAAAATTTCGATATTTTTTTCAAAGTCAGAAATAGTTAGAAATATAAAAAAATCAATTGGAAAAAATATATATATGATTTTTAAGTGAAATTCATTTGAAATAGAGACTTCTCAATGAAACTGAGGTGTATGTCCCGCTATAATGCCATTTGCTGTTTGTGTGTTTAAAAGGTATATTATGAGAAGTGTGAAAATGAACAATCCCATAGAAAGTCAGAATATACGAGGGGCGTTCAAGATATTCTCGGTATCGGGGTGAAGCTGTGGTTGCATATACAAATTGACTTATTTATCAAGTAACACTATTATTTTAGTGCATTCATGTAAAATTTCATATAAATGTGATTATTAATTCGCGTTTTATCTCTAGTTAAACAGAATCATAATGGCAACTGAGGCGATGATGGTGAAAATTGAGCATCGCGCTGTAATTAAATTTCTCACTAAGCAAGGAAAAAGTCAAAAAACTATTCATGAAGAGATGGTGGCTGTTTACCAGGGTTCCGCACCTTCATTATCAACTGTGCAAAAGTGGTCAAGTGAGTTCAAGAGAGGCAGAGAGAGCATTGAGGACGACCCCCGCTCCGGCGCCCCGGCTACTGCTTGTACGGGAGAAAGCATCAAAGAAGTCGAAAAACTTGTTCTTGAGGATGCCCGAATAAAGGTGAAAATGATGGCAGAGATCACCATGCTTTCAATTGGTACCATTCACACCATTCTTCATGACCATCTTAACCTTTCAAAAGTTAGTGCAAGGTGGGTGCCACGAATGCTCACAGCGCCTCAGATAAAAAGTGAGAATCGCATGCTGTAGAGAGCTTTTGGAGATGTGTAGTGAGAACGCGGACGGTGTTATGGATCGAATTGTTACTGGGGACGAAACATGGGTCCACCACTATGACCCTGAAATCAAACAAGAGTCCATGCAGTGGCATAAAAAAGGAACAGACCCCCCGAAGAAGTTCAAAGTCACTCCGTCTGCCCGAAAGCTCATGGCCACAGTTTTTTGGGACTCAAAGGGAATCTTGCTCATTGAGTACAAAAAAAAAGGTGAAACCATCAACGCCACATCCTACGCTTCCACTTTGCATAATTTGCGGGAGGAAATTAAAAAGAAAAGACGGGGTAAACTCGCAGCGGGTGTGTTGCTTCTTCATGACAACGCTCCTGTTCACACGGCGCGAGTTTCCAAGGCTGCTGCGCGAGATTGTGGTTTCGAAGAAATCCAACACCCACCCTATAGTCCAGACCTTGCCCCTAGTGATTATTTCCTGTTTCCGGATTTGAAAAAATGTCTTCGTGGAAAAAGATTTTCGGATGATGAAGAACTCAAGTCGGTATTTTGCAGAGAAAGAGGAAATTTATTATTTTGAGGGTTTAAAAAAGCTTATCTCAAGATGTAACAAATGCATTGATGTTAGGGGAGGTCATATTGAAAAATAAAAATAATTTAAATTGAATTCGCATTTTCCTTCATATCAATACCGAGAATATATTGAACGCCCCTCGTATGAGAGAAAAAATCGAAAATTTTTCTAAGTCCCAAAAATGAAAAATCAACTGAAAAATTTAATTCTCATAATAAATAAAGAAAAGTTGAAAGAAAAATGAAAAATCAACTGAAAAATTAAATTTTCATAATAAATAAAGAAAAATTGAAAGAAAAATTTCGATATTTTTTTCAAAGTCAGAAATAGTTAGAAATATAAAAAAATCAATTGGAAAAAATATATATATGATTTTTAAGTGAAATTCATTTGAAATAGAGACTTCTCAATGAAACTGAGGTGTATGTCCCGCTATAATGCCATTTGCTGTTTGTGTGTTTAAAAGGTATATTATGAGAAGTGTGAAAATGAACAATCCCATAGAAAGTCAGAATATACGAGGGGCGTTCAAGATATTCTCGGTATCGGGGTGAAGCTGTGGTTGCATATACAAATTGACTTATTTATCAAGTAACACTATTATTTTAGTGCATTCATGTAAAATTTCATATAAATGTGATTATTAATTCGCGTTTTATCTCTAGTTAAACAGAATCATAATGGCAACTGAGGCGATGATGGTGAAAATTGAGCATCGCGCTGTAATTAAATTTCTCACTAAGCAAGGAAAAAGTCAAAAAACTATTCATGAAGAGATGGTGGCTGTTTACCAGGGTTCCGCACCTTCATTATCAACTGTGCAAAAGTGGTCAAGTGAGTTCAAGAGAGGCAGAGAGAGCATTGAGGACGACCCCCGCTCCGGCGCCCCGGCTACTGCTTGTACGGGAGAAAGCATCAAAGAAGTCGAAAAACTTGTTCTTGAGGATGCCCGAATAAAGGTGAAAATGATGGCAGAGATCACCATGCTTTCAATTGGTACCATTCACACCATTCTTCATGACCATCTTAACCTTTCAAAAGTTAGTGCAAGGTGGGTGCCACGAATGCTCACAGCGCCTCAGATAAAAAGTGAGAATCGCATGCTGTAGAGAGCTTTTGGAGATGTGTAGTGAGAACGCGGACGGTGTTATGGATCGAATTGTTACTGGGGACGAAACATGGGTCCACCACTATGACCCTGAAATCAAACAAGAGTCCATGCAGTGGCATAAAAAAGGAACAGACCCCCCGAAGAAGTTCAAAGTCACTCCGTCTGCCCGAAAGCTCATGGCCACAGTTTTTTGGGACTCAAAGGGAATCTTGCTCATTGAGTACAAAAAAAAAGGTGAAACCATCAACGCCACATCCTACGCTTCCACTTTGCATAATTTGCGGGAGGAAATTAAAAAGAAAAGACGGGGTAAACTCGCAGCGGGTGTGTTGCTTCTTCATGACAACGCTCCTGTTCACACGGCGCGAGTTTCCAAGGCTGCTGCGCGAGATTGTGGTTTCGAAGAAATCCAACACCCACCCTATAGTCCAGACCTTGCCCCTAGTGATTATTTCCTGTTTCCGGATTTGAAAAAATGTCTTCGTGGAAAAAGATTTTCGGATGATGAAGAACTCAAGTCGGTATTTTGCAGAGAAAGAGGAAATTTATTATTTTGAGGGTTTAAAAAAGCTTATCTCAAGATGTAACAAATGCATTGATGTTAGGGGAGATCATGTTGAAAAATAAAAATAATTTAAATTGAATTCGCATTTTCCTTCATATCAATACCGAGAATATATTGAACGCCCCTCGTATGAGAGAAAAAATCGAAAATTTTTCTAAGTCCCAAAAATGAAAAATCAACTGAAAAATTTAATTCTCATAATAAATAAAGAAAAGTTGAAAGAAAAATGAAAAATCAACTGAAAAATTAAATTTTCATAATAAATAAAGAAAAATTGAAAGAAAAATTTCGATATTTTTTTCAAAGTCAGAAATAGTTAGAAATATAAAAAAATCAATTGGAAAAAATATATATATGATTTTTAAGTGAAATTCATTTGAAATAGAGACTTCTCAATGAAACTGAGGTGTATGTCCCGCTATAATGCCATTTGCTGTTTGTGTGTTTAAAAGGTATATTATGAGAAGTGTGAAAATGAACAATCCCATAGAAAGTCAGAATATACGAGGGGCGTTCAAGATATTCTCGGTATCGGGGTGAAGCTGTGGTTGCATATACAAATTGACTTATTTATCAAGTAACACTATTATTTTAGTGCATTCATGTAAAATTTCATATAAATGTGATTATTAATTCGCGTTTTATCTCTAGTTAAACAGAATCATAATGGCAACTGAGGCGATGATGGTGAAAATTGAGCATCGCGCTGTAATTAAATTTCTCACTAAGCAAGGAAAAAGTCAAAAAACTATTCATGAAGAGATGGTGGCTGTTTACCAGGGTTCCGCACCTTCATTATCAACTGTGCAAAAGTGGTCAAGTGAGTTCAAGAGAGGCAGAGAGAGCATTGAGGACGACCCCCGCTCCGGCGCCCCGGCTACTGCTTGTACGGGAGAAAGCATCAAAGAAGTCGAAAAACTTGTTCTTGAGGATGCCCGAATAAAGGTGAAAATGATGGCAGAGATCACCATGCTTTCAATTGGTACCATTCACACCATTCTTCATGACCATCTTAACCTTTCAAAAGTTAGTGCAAGGTGGGTGCCACGAATGCTCACAGCGCCTCAGATAAAAAGTGAGAATCGCATGCTGTAGAGAGCTTTTGGAGATGTGTAGTGAGAACGCGGACGGTGTTATGGATCGAATTGTTACTGGGGACGAAACATGGGTCCACCACTATGACCCTGAAATCAAACAAGAGTCCATGCAGTGGCATAAAAAAGGAACAGACCCCCCGAAGAAGTTCAAAGTCACTCCGTCTGCCCGAAAGCTCATGGCCACAGTTTTTTGGGACTCAAAGGGAATCTTGCTCATTGAGTACAAAAAAAAAGGTGAAACCATCAACGCCACATCCTACGCTTCCACTTTGCATAATTTGCGGGAGGAAATTAAAAAGAAAAGACGGGGTAAACTCGCAGCGGGTGTGTTGCTTCTTCATGACAACGCTCCTGTTCACACGGCGCGAGTTTCCAAGGCTGCTGCGCGAGATTGTGGTTTCGAAGAAATCCAACACCCACCCTATAGTCCAGACCTTGCCGCTAGTGATTATTTCCTGTTTCCGGATTTGAAAAAATGTCTTCGTGGAAAAAGATTTTCGGATGATGAAGAACTCAAGTCGGTATTTTGCAGAGAAAGAGGAAATTTATTATTTTGAGGGTTTAAAAAAGCTTATCTCAAGATGTAACAAATGCATTGATGTTAGGGGAGGTCATATTGAAAAATAAAAATAATTTAAATTGAATTCGCATTTTCCTTCATATCAATACCGAGAATATATTGAACGCCCCTCGTATGAGAAAAAAAATCGAAAATTTTTCTAAGTCCCAAAAATGAAAAATCAACTGAAAAATTTAATTCTCATAATAAATAAAGAAAAGTTGAAAGAAAAATGAAAAATCAACTGAAAAATTAAATTTTCATAATAAATAAAGAAAAATTGAAAGAAAAATTTCGATATTTTTTTCAAAGTCAGAAATAGTTAGAAATATAAAAAAATCAATTGGAAAAAATATATATATGATTTTTAAGTGAAATTCATTTGAAATAGAGACTTCTCAATGAAACTGAGGTGTATGTCCCGCTATAATGCCATTTGCTGTTTGTGTGTTTAAAAGGTATATTATGAGAAGTGTGAAAATGAACAATCCCATAGAAAGTCAGAATATACGAGGGGCGTTCAAGATATTCTCGGTATCGGGGTGAAGCTGTGGTTGCATATACAAATTGACTTATTTATCAAGTAACACTATTATTTTAGTGCATTCATGTAAAATTTCATATAAATGTGATTATTAATTCGCGTTTTATCTCTAGTTAAACAGAATCATAATGGCAACTGAGGCGATGATGGTGAAAATTGAGCATCGCGCTGTAATTAAATTTCTCACTAAGCAAGGAAAAAGTCAAAAAACTATTCATGAAGAGATGGTGGCTGTTTACCAGGGTTCCGCACCTTCATTATCAACTGTGCAAAAGTGGTCAAGTGAGTTCAAGAGAGGCAGAGAGAGCATTGAGGACGACCCCCGCTCCGGCGCCCCGGCTACTGCTTGTACGGGAGAAAGCATCAAAGAAGTCGAAAAACTTGTTCTTGAGGATGCCCGAATAAAGGTGAAAATGATGGCAGAGATCACCAAGCTTTCAATTGGTACCATTCACACCATTCTTCATGACCATCTTAACCTTTCAAAGGTCAGTGCAAGGTGGGTGCCACGAATGCTCACAGCGCCTCAGATAAAAAGTGAGAATCGCATGCTGTAGAGAGCTTTTGGAGATGTGTAGTGAGAACGCGGACGGTGTTATGGATCGAATTGTTACTGGGGACGAAACATGGGTCCACCACTATGACCCTGAAAGCAAACAAGAGTCCATGCAGTGGCATAAAAAAGGAACAGACCCCCCGAAGAAGTTCAAAGTCACTCCGTCTGCCCGAAAGCTCATGGCCACAGTTTTTTGGGACTCAAAGGGAATCTTGCTCATTGAGTACAAAAAAAAAGGTGAAACCATCAACGCCACATCCTACGCTTCCACTTTGCATAATTTGCGGGAGGAAATTAAAAAGAAAAGACGGGGTAAACTCGCAGCGGGTGTGTTGCTTCTTCATGACAACGCTCCTGTTCACACGGCGCGAGTTTCCAAGGCTGCTGCGCGAGATTGTGGTTTCGAAGAAATCCAACACCCACCCTATAGTCCAGACCTTGCCGCTAGTGATTATTTCCTGTTTCCGGATTTGAAAAAATGTCTTCGTGGAAAAAGATTTTCGGATGATGAAGAACTCAAGTCGGTATTTTGCAGAGAAAGAGGAAATTTATTATTTTGAGGGTTTAAAAAAGCTTATCTCAAGATGTAACAAATGCATTGATGTTAGGGGAGGTCATATTGAAAAATAAAAATAATTTAAATTGAATTCGCATTTTCCTTCATATCAATACCGAGAATATATTGAACGCCCCTCGTATGAGAGAAAAAATCGAAAATTTTTCTAAGTCCCAAAAATGAAAAATCAACTGAAAAATTTAATTCTCATAATAAATAAAGAAAAGTTGAAAGAAAAATGAAAAATCAACTGAAAAATTAAATTTTCATAATAAATAAAGAAAAATTGAAAGAAAAATTTCGATATTTTTTTCAAAGTCAGAAATAGTTAGAAATATAAAAAAATCAATTGGAAAAAATATATATATGATTTTTAAGTGAAATTCATTTGAAATAGAGACTTCTCAATGAAACTGAGGTGTATGTGAAAAATTTTTTTTCTTGAAAATTTCGAAAATTTTTCTAAGCCCCGCTATAATGCCATTTGATGTTTGTGTGTTTAAAAGGTATATTATGAGAAGTGTGAAAATGAACAATCCCATAGAAAGTCAGAATATACGAGGGGCGTTCAAGATATTCTCGGTATCGGGGTGAAGCTGTGGTTGCATATATAAATTGTTATCAAGTAACACTATTATTTTAGTGCATTCATGTAAAATTTCATATAAATGTGATTATGAATTCGCGTTTTATCTCTAATTAAACAGAATCATAATGGCAACTGAGGCGATGATGGTGAAAATTGAGCATCGCTCTGTAATTAAATTTCTCACTAAGCAAGGAAAAAGTCAAAAAACTATTCATGAAGAGATGGTGGCTGTTTACCAGGGTTCCGCACCTTCATTATCAACTGTGCAAAAGTGGTCAAGTGAGTTCAAGAGAGGCAGAGAGAGCATTGAGGACGACCCCCGCTCCGGCGCCCCGGCTACTGCTTGTACGGGAGAAAGCATCAAAGAAGTCGAAAAACTTGTTCTTGAGGATGCCCGAATAAAGGTGAAAATGATGGCAGAGATCACCAAGCTTTCAATTGGTACCATTCACACCATTCTTCATGACCATCTTAACCTTTCAAAGGTCAGTGCAAGGTGGGTGCCACGAATGCTCACAGCGCCTCAGATAAAAAGTGAGAATCGCATGCTGTAGAGAGCTTTTGGAGATGTGTAGTGAGAACGCGGACGGTGTTATGGATCGAATTGTTACTGGGGACGAAACATGGGTCCACCACTATGACCCTGAAAGCAAACAAGAGTCCATGCAGTGGCATAAAAAAGGAACAGACCCCCCGAAGAAGTTCAAAGTCACTCCGTCTGCCCGAAAGCTCATGGCCACAGTTTTTTGGGACTCAAAGGGAATCTTGCTCATTGAGTACAAAAAAAAAGGTGAAACCATCAACGCCACATCCTACGCTTCCACTTTGCATAATTTGCGGGAGGAAATTAAAAAGAAAAGACGGGGTAAACTCGCAGCGGGTGTGTTGCTTCTTCATGACAACGCTCCTGTTCACACGGCGCGAGTTTCCAAGGCTGCTGCGCGAGATTGTGGTTTCGAAGAAATCCAACACCCACCCTATAGTCCAGACCTTGCCGCTAGTGATTATTTCCTGTTTCCGGATTTGAAAAAATGTCTTCGTGGAAAAAGATTTTCGGATGATGAAGAACTCAAGTCGGTATTTTGCAGAGAAAGAGGAAATTTATTATTTTGAGGGTTTAAAAAAGCTTATCTCAAGATGTAACAAATGCATTGATGTTAGGGGAGGTCATATTGAAAAATAAAAATAATTTAAATTGAATTCGCATTTTCCTTCATATCAATACCGAGAATATATTGAACGCCCCTCGTATGAGAGAAAAAATCGAAAATTTTTCTAAGTCCCAAAAATGAAAAATCAACTGAAAAATTTAATTCTCATAATAAATAAAGAAAAGTTGAAAGAAAAATGAAAAATCAACTGAAAAATTAAATTTTCATAATAAATAAAGAAAAATTGAAAGAAAAATTTCGATATTTTTTTCAAAGTCAGAAATAGTTAGAAATATAAAAAAATCAATTGGAAAAAATATATATATGATTTTTAAGTGAAATTCATTTGAAATAGAGACTTCTCAATGAAACTGAGGTGTATGTCCCGCTATAATGCCATTTGCTGTTTGTGTGTTTAAAAGGTATATTATGAGAAGTGTGAAAATGAACAATCCCATAGAAAGTCAGAATATACGAGGGGCGTTCAAGATATTCTCGGTATCGGGGTGAAGCTGTGGTTGCATATACAAATTGACTTATTTATCAAGTAACACTATTATTTTAGTGCATTCATGTAAAATTTCATATAAATGTGATTATTAATTCGCGTTTTATCTCTAGTTAAACAGAATCATAATGGCAACTGAGGCGATGATGGTGAAAATTGAGCATCGCGCTGTAATTAAATTTCTCACTAAGCAAGGAAAAAGTCAAAAAACTATTCATGAAGAGATGGTGGCTGTTTACCAGGGTTCCGCACCTTCATTATCAACTGTGCAAAAGTGGTCAAGTGAGTTCAAGAGAGGCAGAGAGAGCATTGAGGACGACCCCCGCTCCGGCGCCCCGGCTACTGCTTGTACGGGAGAAAGCATCAAAGAAGTCGAAAAACTTGTTCTTGAGGATGCCCGAATAAAGGTGAAAATGATGGCAGAGATCACCATGCTTTCAATTGGTACCATTCACACCATTCTTCATGACCATCTTAACCTTTCAAAAGTTAGTGCAAGGTGGGTGCCACGAATGCTCACAGCGCCTCAGATAAAAAGTGAGAATCGCATGCTGTAGAGAGCTTTTGGAGATGTGTAGTGAGAACGCGGACGGTGTTATGGATCGAATTGTTACTGGGGACGAAACATGGGTCCACCACTATGACCCTGAAATCAAACAAGAGTCCATGCAGTGGCATAAAAAAGGAACAGACCCCCCGAAGAAGTTCAAAGTCACTCCGTCTGCCCGAAAGCTCATGGCCACAGTTTTTTGGGACTCAAAGGGAATCTTGCTCATTGAGTACAAAAAAAAAGGTGAAACCATCAACGCCACATCCTACGCTTCCACTTTGCATAATTTGCGGGAGGAAATTAAAAAGAAAAGACGGGGTAAACTCGCAGCGGGTGTGTTGCTTCTTCATGACAACGCTCCTGTTCACACGGCGCGAGTTTCCAAGGCTGCTGCGCGAGATTGTGGTTTCGAAGAAATCCAACACCCACCCTATAGTCCAGACCTTGCCTCTAGTGATTATTTCCTGTTTCCGGATTTGAAAAAATGTCTTCGTGGAAAAAGATTTTCGGATGATGAAGAACTCAAGTCGGTATTTTGCAGAGAAAGAGGAAATTTATTATTTTGAGGGTTTAAAAAAGCTTATCTCAAGATGTAACAAATGCATTGATGTTAGGGGAGATCATATTGAAAAATAAAAACAATTTAAATTGAATTCGCATTTTCCTTCATATCGATACCGAGAATATATTGAACGCCCCTCGTATGAGAAAAAAAATCGAAAATTTTTCTAAGTCCCAAAAATGAAAAATCAACTGAAAAATTTAATTCTCATAATAAATAAAGAAAAGTTGAAAGAAAAATGAAAAATCAACTGAAAAATTAAATTTTCATAATAAATAAAGAAAAATTGAAAGAAAAATTTCGATATTTTTTTCAAAGTCAGAAATAGTTAGAAATATAAAAAAATCAATTGGAAAAAATATATATATGAATTTTAAGTGAAATTCATTTGAAATAGAGACTTCTCAATGAAACTGAGGTATATGTGAAAAATTTTTTTTCTTGAAAATTTCGAAAATTTTTCTAAGTCCCGCTATAATGCCATTTGCTGTTTGTGTGTTTAAAAGGTATATTATGAGAAGTGTGAAAATGAACAATCCCATAGAAAGTCAGAATATACGAGGTGCGTTCAAGATATTCTGGGTATCGGGGTGAAGCTGTGGTTGCATATATAAAATGACTTATTTATCAAGTAACACTATTATTTTAGTGCATTTATGTAAAATTTCATATAAATGTGATTATTAATTCGCGTTTTATCTCTAGTTAAACAGAATCATAATGGCAACTGAGGCGATGATGGTGAAAATTGAGCATCGCGCTGTAATTAAATTTCTCACTAAGCAAGGAAAAAGTCAAAAAACTATTCATGAAGAGATGGTGGCTGTTTACCAGGGTTCCGCACCTTCATTATCAACTGTGCAAAAGTGGTCAAGTGAGTTCAAGAGAGGCAGAGAGAGCATTGAGGACGACCCCCGCTCCGGCGCCCCGGCTACTGCTTGTACGGGAGAAAGCATCAAAGAAGTCGAAAAACTTGTTCTTGAGGATGCCCGAATAAAGGTGAAAATGATGGCAGAGATCACCAAGCTTTCAATTGGTACCATTCACACCATTCTTCATGACCATCTTAACCTTTCAAAAGTCAGTGCAAGGTGGGTGCCACGAATGCTCACAGCGCCTCAGATAAAAAGTGAGAATCGCATGCTGTAGAGAGCTTTTGGAGATGTGTAGTGAGAACGCGGACGGTGTTATGGATCGAATTGTTACTGGGGACGAAACATGGGTCCACCACTATGACCCTGAAAGCAAACAAGAGTCCATGCAGTGGCATAAAAAAGGAACAGACCCCCCGAAGAAGTTCAAAGTCACTCCGTCTGCCCGAAAGCTCATGGCCACAGTTTTTTGGGACTCAAAGGGAATCTTGCTCATTGAGTACAAAAAAAAAGGTGAAACCATCAACGCCACATCCTACGCTTCCACTTTGCATAATTTGCGGGAGGAAATTAAAAAGAAAAGACGGGGTAAACTCGCAGCGGGTGTGCTGCTTCTTCATGACAACGCTCCTGTTCACACGGCGCGAGTTTCCAAGGCTGCTGCGCGAGATTATGGTTTCGAAGAAATCCAACACCCACCCTATAGTCCAGACCTTGCCGCTAGTGATTATTTCCTGTTTCCGGATTTGAAAAAATGTCTTCGTGGAAAAAGATTTTCGGATGATGAAGAACTCAAGTCGGTATTTTGCAGAGAAAGAGGAAATTTATTATTTTGAGGGTTTAAAAAAGCTTATCTCAAGATGTAACAAATGCATTGATGTTAGGGGAGATCATATTGAAAAATAAAAACAATTGAAATTGAATTCGCATTTTCCTTCATATCGATACCGAGAATATATTGAACGCCCCTCGTATGAGAAAAAAAATCGAAAATTTTTCTAAGTCCCAAAAATGAAAAATCAACTGAAAAATTTAATTCTCATAATAAATAAAGAAAAGTTGAAAGAAAAATGAAAAATCAACTGAAAAATTAAATTTTCATAATAAATAAAGAAAAATTGAAAGAAAAATTTCGATATTTTTTTCAAAGTCAGAAATAGTTAGAAATATAAAAAAATCAATTGGAAAAAATATATATATGATTTTTAAGTGAAATTCATTTGAAATAGAGACTTCTCAATGAAACTGAGGTGTATGTGAAAAATTTTTTTTCTTGAAAATTTCGAAAATTTTTCTAAGCCCCGCTATAATGCCATTTGATGTTTGTGTGTTTAAAAGGTATATTATGAGAAGTGTGAAAATGAACAATCCCATAGAAAGTCAGAATATACGAGGGGCGTTCAAGATATTCTCGGTATCGGGGTGAAGCTGTGGTTGCATATATAAATTGTTATCAAGTAACACTATTATTTTAGTGCATTCATGTAAAATTTCATATAAATGTGATTATGAATTCGCGTTTTATCTCTAATTAAACAGAATCATAATGGCAACTGAGGCGATGATGGTGAAAATTGAGCATCGCTCTGTAATTAAATTTCTCACTAAGCAAGGAAAAAGTCAAAAAACTATTCATGAAGAGATGGTGGCTGTTTACCAGGGTTCCGCACCTTCATTATCAACTGTGCAAAAGTGGTCAAGTGAGTTCAAGAGAGGCAGAGAGAGCATTGAGGACGACCCCCGCTCCGGCGCCCCGGCTACTGCTTGTACGGGAGAAAGCATCAAAGAAGTCGAAAAACTTGTTCTTGAGGATGCCCGAATAAAGGTGAAAATGATGGCAGAGATCACCAAGCTTTCAATTGGTACCATTCACACCATTCTTCATGACCATCTTAACCTTTCAAAGGTCAGTGCAAGGTGGGTGCCACGAATGCTCACAGCGCCTCAGATAAAAAGTGAGAATCGCATGCTGTAGAGAGCTTTTGGAGATGTGTAGTGAGAACGCGGACGGTGTTATGGATCGAATTGTTACTGGGGACGAAACATGGGTCCACCACTATGACCCTGAAAGCAAACAAGAGTCCATGCAGTGGCATAAAAAAGGAACAGACCCCCCGAAGAAGTTCAAAGTCACTCCGTCTGCCCGAAAGCTCATGGCCACAGTTTTTTGGGACTCAAAGGGAATCTTGCTCATTGAGTACAAAAAAAAAGGTGAAACCATCAACGCCACATCCTACGCTTCCACTTTGCATAATTTGCGGGAGGAAATTAAAAAGAAAAGACGGGGTAAACTCGCAGCGGGTGTGTTGCTTCTTCATGACAACGCTCCTGTTCACACGGCGCGAGTTTCCAAGGCTGCTGCGCGAGATTGTGGTTTCGAAGAAATCCAACACCCACCCTATAGTCCAGACCTTGCCGCTAGTGATTATTTCCTGTTTCCGGATTTGAAAAAATGTCTTCGTGGAAAAAGATTTTCGGATGATGAAGAACTCAAGTCGGTATTTTGCAGAGAAAGAGGAAATTTATTATTTTGAGGGTTTAAAAAAGCTTATCTCAAGATGTAACAAATGCATTGATGTTAGGGGAGGTCATATTGAAAAATAAAAATAATTTAAATTGAATTCGCATTTTCCTTCATATCAATACCGAGAATATATTGAACGCCCCTCGTATGAGAGAAAAAATCGAAAATTTTTCTAAGTCCCAAAAATGAAAAATCAACTGAAAAATTTAATTCTCATAATAAATAAAGAAAAGTTGAAAGAAAAATGAAAAATCAACTGAAAAATTAAATTTTCATAATAAATAAAGAAAAATTGAAAGAAAAATTTCGATATTTTTTTCAAAGTCAGAAATAGTTAGAAATATAAAAAAATCAATTGGAAAAAATATATATATGATTTTTAAGTGAAATTCATTTGAAATAGAGACTTCTCAATGAAACTGAGGTGTATGTCCCGCTATAATGCCATTTGCTGTTTGTGTGTTTAAAAGGTATATTATGAGAAGTGTGAAAATGAACAATCCCATAGAAAGTCAGAATATACGAGGGGCGTTCAAGATATTCTCGGTATCGGGGTGAAGCTGTGGTTGCATATACAAATTGACTTATTTATCAAGTAACACTATTATTTTAGTGCATTCACGTAAAATTTCATATAAATGTGATTATTAATTCGCGTTTTATCTCTAGTTAAACAGAATCATAATGGCAACTGAGGCGATGATGGTGAAAATTGAGCATCGCGCTGTAATTAAATTTCTCACTAAGCAAGGAAAAAGTCAAAAAACTATTCATGAAGAGATGGTGGCTGTTTACCAGGGTTCCGCACCTTCATTATCAACTGTGCAAAAGTGGTCAAGTGAGTTCAAGAGAGGCAGAGAGAGCATTGAGGACGACCCCCGCTCCGGCGCCCCGGCTACTGCTTGTACGGGAGAAAGCATCAAAGAAGTCGAAAAACTTGTTCTTGAGGATGCCCGAATAAAGGTGAAAATGATGGCAGAGATCACCATGCTTTCAATTGGTACCATTCACACCATTCTTCATGACCATCTTAACCTTTCAAAAGTTAGTGCAAGGTGGGTGCCACGAATGCTCACAGCGCCTCAGATAAAAAGTGAGAATCGCATGCTGTAGAGAGCTTTTGGAGATGTGTAGTGAGAACGCGGACGGTGTTATGGATCGAATTGTTACTGGGGACGAAACATGGGTCCACCACTATGACCCTGAAATCAAACAAGAGTCCATGCAGTGGCATAAAAAAGGAACAGACCCCCCGAAGAAGTTCAAAGTCACTCCGTCTGCCCGAAAGCTCATGGCCACAGTTTTTTGGGACTCAAAGGGAATCTTGCTCATTGAGTACAAAAAAAAAGGTGAAACCATCAACGCCACATCCTACGCTTCCACTTTGCATAATTTGCGGGAGGAAATTAAAAAGAAAAGACGGGGTAAACTCGCAGCGGGTGTGTTGCTTCTTCATGACAACGCTCCTGTTCACACGGCGCGAGTTTCCAAGGCTGCTGCGCGAGATTGTGGTTTCGAAGAAATCCAACACCCACCCTATAGTCCAGACCTTGCCTCTAGTGATTATTTCCTGTTTCCGGATTTGAAAAAATGTCTTCGTGGAAAAAGATTTTCGGATGATGAAGAACTCAAGTCGGTATTTTGCAGAGAAAGAGGAAATTTATTATTTTGAGGGTTTAAAAAAGCTTATCTCAAGATGTAACAAATGCATTGATGTTAGGGGAGATCATATTGAAAAATAAAAACAATTTAAATTGAATTCGCATTTTCCTTCATATCGATACCGAGAATATATTGAACGCCCCTCGTATGAGAAAAAAAATCGAAAATTTTTCTAAGTCCCAAAAATGAAAAATCAACTGAAAAATTTAATTCTCATAATAAATAAAGAAAAGTTGAAAGAAAAATGAAAAATCAACTGAAAAATTAAATTTTCATAATAAATAAAGAAAAATTGAAAGAAAAATTTCGATATTTTTTTCAAAGTCAGAAATAGTTAGAAATATAAAAAAATCAATTGGAAAAAATATATATATGAATTTTAAGTGAAATTCATTTGAAATAGAGACTTCTCAATGAAACTGAGGTATATGTGAAAAATTTTTTTTCTTGAAAATTTCGAAAATTTTTCTAAGTCCCGCTATAATGCCATTTGCTGTTTGTGTGTTTAAAAGGTATATTATGAGAAGTGTGAAAATGAACAATCCCATAGAAAGTCAGAATATACGAGGTGCGTTCAAGATATTCTGGGTATCGGGGTGAAGCTGTGGTTGCATATATAAAATGACTTATTTATCAAGTAACACTATTATTTTAGTGCATTTATGTAAAATTTCATATAAATGTGATTATTAATTCGCGTTTTATCTCTAGTTAAACAGAATCATAATGGCAACTGAGGCGATGATGGTGAAAATTGAGCATCGCGCTGTAATTAAATTTCTCACTAAGCAAGGAAAAAGTCAAAAAACTATTCATGAAGAGATGGTGGCTGTTTACCAGGGTTCCGCACCTTCATTATCAACTGTGCAAAAGTGGTCAAGTGAGTTCAAGAGAGGCAGAGAGAGCATTGAGGACGACCCCCGCTCCGGCGCCCCGGCTACTGCTTGTACGGGAGAAAGCATCAAAGAAGTCGAAAAACTTGTTCTTGAGGATGCCCGAATAAAGGTGAAAATGATGGCAGAGATCACCAAGCTTTCAATTGGTACCATTCACACCATTCTTCATGACCATCTTAACCTTTCAAAAGTCAGTGCAAGGTGGGTGCCACGAATGCTCACAGCGCCTCAGATAAAAAGTGAGAATCGCATGCTGTAGAGAGCTTTTGGAGATGTGTAGTGAGAACGCGGACGGTGTTATGGATCGAATTGTTACTGGGGACGAAACATGGGTCCACCACTATGACCCTGAAAGCAAACAAGAGTCCATGCAGTGGCATAAAAAAGGAACAGACCCCCCGAAGAAGTTCAAAGTCACTCCGTCTGCCCGAAAGCTCATGGCCACAGTTTTTTGGGACTCAAAGGGAATCTTGCTCATTGAGTACAAAAAAAAAGGTGAAACCATCAACGCCACATCCTACGCTTCCACTTTGCATAATTTGCGGGAGGAAATTAAAAAGAAAAGACGGGGTAAACTCGCAGCGGGTGTGCTGCTTCTTCATGACAACGCTCCTGTTCACACGGCGCGAGTTTCCAAGGCTGCTGCGCGAGATTATGGTTTCGAAGAAATCCAACACCCACCCTATAGTCCAGACCTTGCCGCTAGTGATTATTTCCTGTTTCCGGATTTGAAAAAATGTCTTCGTGGAAAAAGATTTTCGGATGATGAAGAACTCAAGTCGGTATTTTGCAGAGAAAGAGGAAATTTATTATTTTGAGGGTTTAAAAAAGCTTATCTCAAGATGTAACAAATGCATTGATGTTAGGGGAGATCATATTGAAAAATAAAAACAATTGAAATTGAATTCGCATTTTCCTTCATATCGATACCGAGAATATATTGAACGCCCCTCGTATGAGAAAAAAAATCGAAAATTTTTCTAAGTCCCAAAAATGAAAAATCAACTGAAAAATTTAATTCTCATAATAAATAAAGAAAAGTTGAAAGAAAAATGAAAAATCAACTGAAAAATTAAATTTTCATAATAAATAAAGAAAAATTGAAAGAAAAATTTCGATATTTTTTTCAAAGTCAGAAATAGTTAGAAATATAAAAAAATCAATTGGAAAAAATATATATATGATTTTTAAGTGAAATTCATTTGAAATAGAGACTTCTCAATGAAACTGAGGTGTATGTCCCGCTGTAATGCCATTTGCTGTTTGTGTGTTTAAAAGGTATATTATGAGAAGTGTGAAAATGAACAATCCCATAGAAAGTCAGAATATACGAGGGGCGTTCAAGATATTCTCGGTATCGGGGTGAAGCTGTGGTTGCATATACAAATTGACTTATTTATCAAGTAACACTATTATTTTAGTGCATTCTTGTAAAATTTCATATAAATGTGATTATTAATTCGCGTTTTATCTCTAGTTAAACAGAATCATAATGGCAACTGAGGCGATGATGGTGAAAATTGAGCATCGCGCTGTAATTAAATTTCTCACTAAGCAAGGAAAAAGTCAAAAAACTATTCATGAAGAGATGGTGGCTGTTTACCAGGGTTCCGCACCTTCATTATCAACTGTGCAAAAGTGGTCAAGTGAGTTCAAGAGAGGCAGAGAGAGCATTGAGGACGACCCCCGCTCCGGCGCCCCGGCTACTGCTTGTACGGGAGAAAGCATCAAAGAAGTCGAAAAACTTGTTCTTGAGGATGCCCGAATAAAGGTGAAAATGATGGCAGAGATCACCATGCTTTCAATTGGTACCATTCACACCATTCTTCATGACCATCTTAACCTTTCAAAAGTTAGTGCAAGGTGGGTGCCACGAATGCTCACAGCGCCTCAGATAAAAAGTGAGAATCGCATGCTGTAGAGAGCTTTTGGAGATGTGTAGTGAGAACGCGGACGGTGTTATGGATCGAATTGTTACTGGGGACGAAACATGGGTCCACCACTATGACCCTGAAATCAAACAAGAGTCCATGCAGTGGCATAAAAAAGGAACAGACCCCCCGAAGAAGTTCAAATTCACTCCGTCTGCCCGAAAGCTCATGGCCACAGTTTTTTGGGACTCAAAGGGAATCTTGCTCATTGAGTACAAAAAAAAAGGTGAAACCATCAACGCCACATCCTACGCTTCCACTTTGCATAATTTGCGGGAGGAAATTAAAAAGAAAAGACGGGGTAAACTCGCAGCGGGTGTGTTGCTTCTTCATGACAACGCTCCTGTTCACACGGCGCGAGTTTCCAAGGCTGCTGCGCGAGATTGTGGTTTCGAAGAAATCCAACACCCACCCTATAGTCCAGACCTTGCCCCTAGTGATTATTTCCTGTTTCCGGATTTGAAAAAATGTCTTCGTGGAAAAAGATTTTCGGATGATGAAGAACTCAAGTCGGTATTTTGCAGAGAAATAGGAAATTTATTATTTTGAGGGTTTAAAAAAGCTTATCTCAAGATGTAACAAATGCATTGATGTTAGGGGAGATCATATTGAAAAATAAAAACAATTTAAATTGAATTCGCATTTTCCTTCATATCGATACCGAGAATATATTGAACGCCCCTCGTATGAGAAAAAAAATCGAAAATTTTTCTAAGTCCCAAAAATGAAAAATCAACTGAAAAATTTAATTCTCATAATAAATAAAGAAAAGTTGAAAGAAAAATGAAAAATCAACTGAAAAATTAAATTTTCATAATAAATAAAGAAAAATTGAAAGAAAAATTTCGATATTTTTTTCAAAGTCAGAAATAGTTAGAAATATAAAAAAATCAATTGGAAAAAATATATATATGAATTTTAAGTGAAATTCATTTGAAATAGAGACTTCTCAATGAAACTGAGGTATATGTGAAAAATTTTTTTTCTTGAAAATTTCGAAAATTTTTCTAAGTCCCGCTATAATGCCATTTGCTGTTTGTGTGTTTAAAAGGTATATTATGAGAAGTGTGAAAATGAACAATCCCATAGAAAGTCAGAATATACGAGGTGCGTTCAAGATATTCTGGGTATCGGGGTGAAGCTGTGGTTGCATATATAAAATGACTTATTTATCAAGTAACACTATTATTTTAGTGCATTTATGTAAAATTTCATATAAATGTGATTATTAATTCGCGTTTTATCTCTAGTTAAACAGAATCATAATGGCAACTGAGGCGATGATGGTGAAAATTGAGCATCGCGCTGTAATTAAATTTCTCACTAAGCAAGGAAAAAGTCAAAAAACTATTCATGAAGAGATGGTGGCTGTTTACCAGGGTTCCGCACCTTCATTATCAACTGTGCAAAAGTGGTCAAGTGAGTTCAAGAGAGGCAGAGAGAGCATTGAGGACGACCCCCGCTCCGGCGCCCCGGCTACTGCTTGTACGGGAGAAAGCATCAAAGAAGTCGAAAAACTTGTTCTTGAGGATGCCCGAATAAAGGTGAAAATGATGGCAGAGATCACCAAGCTTTCAATTGGTACCATTCACACCATTCTTCATGACCATCTTAACCTTTCAAAAGTCAGTGCAAGGTGGGTGCCACGAATGCTCACAGCGCCTCAGATAAAAAGTGAGAATCGCATGCTGTAGAGAGCTTTTGGAGATGTGTAGTGAGAACGCGGACGGTGTTATGGATCGAATTGTTACTGGGGACGAAACATGGGTCCACCACTATGACCCTGAAAGCAAACAAGAGTCCATGCAGTGGCATAAAAAAGGAACAGACCCCCCGAAGAAGTTCAAAGTCACTCCGTCTGCCCGAAAGCTCATGGCCACAGTTTTTTGGGACTCAAAGGGAATCTTGCTCATTGAGTACAAAAAAAAAGGTGAAACCATCAACGCCACATCCTACGCTTCCACTTTGCATAATTTGCGGGAGGAAATTAAAAAGAAAAGACGGGGTAAACTCGCAGCGGGTGTGCTGCTTCTTCATGACAACGCTCCTGTTCACACGGCGCGAGTTTCCAAGGCTGCTGCGCGAGATTATGGTTTCGAAGAAATCCAACACCCACCCTATAGTCCAGACCTTGCCGCTAGTGATTATTTCCTGTTTCCGGATTTGAAAAAATGTCTTCGTGGAAAAAGATTTTCGGATGATGAAGAACTCAAGTCGGTATTTTGCAGAGAAAGAGGAAATTTATTATTTTGAGGGTTTAAAAAAGCTTATCTCAAGATGTAACAAATGCATTGATGTTAGGGGAGATCATATTGAAAAATAAAAACAATTGAAATTGAATTCGCATTTTCCTTCATATCGATACCGAGAATATATTGAACGCCCCTCGTATGAGAAAAAAAATCGAAAATTTTTCTAAGTCCCAAAAATGAAAAATCAACTGAAAAATTTAATTCTCATAATAAATAAAGAAAAGTTGAAAGAAAAATGAAAAATCAACTGAAAAATTAAATTTTCATAATAAATAAAGAAAAATTGAAGGAAAAATTTCGATATTTTTTTCAAAGTCAGAAATAGTTAGAAATATAAAAAAATCAATTGGAACAAATATATATATGATTTTTAAGTGATATTCATTTGAAATAGAGACTTCTCAATGAAACTGAGGTGTATGTGAAAAATTTTTTTTCTTGAAAATTTCGAAAATTTTTCTAAGCCCCGCTATAATGCCATTTGCTGTTTGTGTGTTTAAAAGGTATATTATGAGAAGTGTGAAAATGAACAATCCCATAGAAAGTCAGAATATACGAGGGGCGTTCAAGATATTCTCGGTATCGGGGTGAAGCTGTGGTTGCATATATAAATTGACTTATTTATCAAGTAACACTATTATTTTAGTGCATTCATGTAAAATTTCATATAAATGTGATTATGAATTCGCGTTTTATCTCTAATTAAACAGAATCATAATGGCAACTGAGGCGATGATGGTGAAAATTGAGCATCGCTCTGTAATTAAATTTCTCACTAAGCAAGGAAAAAGTCAAAAAACTATTCATGAAGAGATGGTGGCTGTTTACCAGGGTTCCGCACCTTCATTATCAACTGTGCAAAAGTGGTCAAGTGAGTTCAAGAGAGGCAGAGAGAGCATTGAGGACGACCCCCGCTCCGGCGCCCCGGCTACTGTTTGTACGGGAGAAAGCATCAAAGAAGTCGAAAAACTTGTTCTTGAGGATGCCCGAATAAAGGTGAAAATGATGGCAGAGATCACCAAGCTTTCAATTGGTACCATTCACACCATTCTTCATGACCATCTTAACCTTTCAAAGGTCAGTGCAAGGTGGGTGCCACGAATGCTCACAGCGCCTCAGATAAAAAGTGAGAATCGCATGCTGTAGAGAGCTTTTGGAGATGTGTAGAGAGAACGCGGACTGTGTTATGGATCGAATTGTTGCTGGGGACGAAACATGGGTCCACCACTATGACCCTGAAAGCAAACAAGAGTCCATGCAGTGGCATAAAAAAGGAACAGACCCCCCGAAGAAGTTCAAAGTCACTCCGTCTGCCCGAAAGCTCATGGCCACAGTTTTTTGGGACTCAAAGGGAATCTTGCTCATTGAGTACAAAAAAAAAGGTGAAACCATCAACGCCACATCCTACGCTTCCACTTTGCATAATTTGCGGGAGGAAATTAAAAAGAAAAGACGGGGTAAACTCGCAGCGGGTGTGTTGCTTCTTCATGACAACGCTCCTGTTCACACGGCGCGAGTTTCCAAGGCTGCTGCGCGAGATTGTGGTTTCGAAGAAATCCAACACCCACCCTATAGTCCAGACCTTGCCCCTAGTGATTATTTCCTGTTTCCGGATTTGAAAAAATGTCTTCGTGGAAAAAGATTTTCGGATGATGAAGAACTCAAGTCGGTATTTTGCAGAGACAGAGGAAATTTATTATTTTGAGGGTTTAAAAAAGCTTATCTCAAGATGTAACAAATGCATTGATGTTAGGGGAGATCATGTTGAAAAATAAAAACAATTTAAATTGAATTTGCATTTTCCTTCATATCGATACCGAGAATATATTGAACGCCCCTCGTATGAGAAAAAAAATCGAAAACTTTTCTAAGTCCCAAAAATGAATAATCAAATGAAAAATTTAATTCTCATAATAAATAAAGAAAAATTGAAAGAAAAATTTCGATATTTTTTTCAAAGTCAGAAATAGTTAGAAATATAAAAAAATCAATTGGAAAGAATATATATATGATTTTTAAGTGAAATTCATTTGAAATAGAGACTTCTCAATGAAACTGAGGTGTATGTCCCGCTATAATGCCATTTGCTGTTTGTGTGTTTAAAAGGTATATTATGAGAAGTGTGAAAATGAACAATCCCATAGAAAGTCAGAATATACGAGGGGCGTTCAAGATATTCTCGGTATCGGGGTGAAGCTGTGGTTGCATATACAAATTGACTTATTTATCAAGTAACACTATTATTTTAGTGCATTCATGTAAAATTTCATATAAATGTGATTATTAATTCGCGTTTTATCTCTAGTTAAACAGAATCATAATGGCAACTGAGGCGATGATGGTGAAAATTGAGCATCGCGCTGTAATTAAATTTCTCACTAAGCAAGGAAAAAGTCAAAAAACTATTCATGAAGAGATGGTGGCTGTTTACCAGGGTTCCGCACCTTCATTATCAACTGTGCAAAAGTGGTCAAGTGAGTTCAAGAGAGGCAGAGAGAGCATTGAGGACGACCCCCGCTCCGGCGCCCCGGCTACTGCTTGTACGGGAGAAAGCATCAAAGAAGTCGAAAAACTTGTTCTTGAGGATGCCCGAATAAAGGTGAAAATGATGGCAGAGATCACCATGCTTTCAATTGGTACCATTCACACCATTCTTCATGACCATCTTAACCTTTCAAAAGTTAGTGCAAGGTGGGTGCCACGAATGCTCACAGCGCCTCAGATAAAAAGTGAGAATCGCATGCTGTAGAGAGCTTTTGGAGATGTGTAGTGAGAACGCGGACGGTGTTATGGATCGAATTGTTACTGGGGACGAAACATGGGTCCACCACTATGACCCTGAAATCAAACAAGAGTCCATGCAGTGGCATAAAAAAGGAACAGACCCCCCGAAGAAGTTCAAATTCACTCCGTCTGCCCGAAAGCTCATGGCCACAGTTTTTTGGGACTCAAAGGGAATCTTGCTCATTGAGTACAAAAAAAAAGGTGAAACCATCAACGCCACATCCTACGCTTCCACTTTGCATAATTTGCGGGAGGAAATTAAAAAGAAAAGACGGGGTAAACTCGCAGCGGGTGTGTTGCTTCTTCATGACAACGCTCCTGTTCACACGGCGCGAGTTTCCAAGGCTGCTGCGCGAGATTGTGGTTTCGAAGAAATCCAACACCCACCCTATAGTCCAGACCTTGCCCCTAGTGATTATTTCCTGTTTCCGGATTTGAAAAAATGTCTTCGTGGAAAAAGATTTTCGGATGATGAAGAACTCAAGTCGGTATTTTGCAGAGAAAGAGGAAATTTATTATTTTGAGGGTTTAAAAAAGCTTATCTCAAGATGTAACAAATGCATTGATGTTAGGGGAGATCATATTGAAAAATAAAAACAATTTAAATTGAATTCGCATTTTCCTTCATATCGATACCGAGAATATATTGAACGCCCCTCGTATGAGAAAAAAAATCGAAAATTTTTCTAAGTCCCAAAAATGAAAAATCAACTGAAAAATTTAATTCTCATAATAAATAAAGAAAAGTTGAAAGAAAAATGAAAAATCAACTGAAAAATTAAATTTTCATAATAAATAAAGAAAAATTGAAAGAAAAATTTCGATATTTTTTTCAAAGTCAGAAATAGTTAGAAATATAAAAAAATCAATTGGAACAAATATATATATGATTTTTAAGTGATATTCATTTGAAATAGAGACTTCTCAATGAAACTGAGGTGTATGTGAAAAATTTTTTTTCATGAAAATTTCGAAAATTTTTCTAAGCCCCGCTATAATGCTATTTGCTGTTTGTGTGTTTAAAAGGTATATTATGAGAAGTGTGAAAATGAACAATCCCATAGAAAGTCAGAATATACGAGGGGCGTTCAAGATATTCTCGGTATCGGGGTGAAGCTGTGGTTGCATATATAAATTGACTTATTTATCAAGTAACACTATTATTTTAGTGCATTCATGTAAAATTTCATATAAATGTGATTATGAATTCGCGTTTTATCTCTAATTAAACAGAATCATAATGGCAACTGAGGCGATGATGGTGAAAATTGAGCATCGCTCTGTAATTAAATTTCTCACTAAGCAAGGAAAAAGTCAAAAAACTATTCATGAAGAGATGGTGGCTGTTTACCAGGGTTCCGCACCTTCATTATCAACTGTGCAAAAGTGGTCAAGTGAGTTCAAGAGAGGCAGAGAGAGCATTGAGGACGACCCCCGCTCCGGCGCCCCGGCTACTGTTTGTACGGGAGAAAGCATCAAAGAAGTCGAAAAACTTGTTCTTGAGGATGCCCGAATAAAGGTGAAAATGATGGCAGAGATCACCAAGCTTTCAATTGGTACCATTCACACCATTCTTCATGACCATCTTAACCTTTCAAAGGTCAGTGCAAGGTGGGTGCCACGAATGCTCACAGCGCCTCAGATAAAAAGTGAGAATCGCATGCTGTAGAGAGCTTTTGGAGATGTGTAGTGAGAACGCGGACTGTGTTATGGATCGAATTGTTGCTGGGGACGAAACATGGGTCCACCACTATGACCCTGAAAGCAAACAAGAGTCCATGCAGTGGCATAAAAAAGGAACAGACCCCCCGAAGAAGTTCAAAGTCACTCCGTCTGCCCGAAAGCTCATGGCCACAGTTTTTTGGGACTCAAAGGGAATCTTGCTCATTGAGTACAAAAAAAAAGGTGAAACCATCAACGCCACATCCTACGCTTCCACTTTGCATAATTTGCGGGAGGAAATTAAAAAGAAAAGACGGGGTAAACTCGCAGCGGGTGTGTTGCTTCTTCATGACAACGCTCCTGTTCACACGGCGCGAGTTTCCAAGGCTGCTGCGCGAGATTGTGGTTTCGAAGAAATCCAACACCCACCCTATAGTCCAGACCTTGCCCCTAGTGATTATTTCCTGTTTCCGGATTTGAAAAAATGTCTTCGTGGAAAAAGATTTTCGGATGATGAAGAACTCAAGTCGGTATTTTGCAGAGACAGAGGAAATTTATTATTTTGAGGGTTTAAAAAAGCTTATCTCAAGATGTAACAAATGCATTGATGTTAGGGGAGATCATGTTGAAAAATAAAAACAATTTAAATTGAATTTGCATTTTCCTTCATATCGATACCGAGAATATATTGAACGCCCCTCGTATGAGAAAAAAAATCGAAAACTTTTCTAAGTCCCAAAAATGAATAATCAAATGAAAAATTTAATTCTCATAATAAATAAAGAAAAATTGAAAGAAAAATTTCGATATTTTTTTCAAAGTCAGAAATAGTTAGAAATATAAAAAAATCAATTGGAAAGAATATATATATGATTTTTAAGTGAAATTCATTTGAAATAGAGACTTCTCAATGAAACTGAGGTGTATGTGAAAAATTTTTTTTCTTGAAAATTTCGAAAATTTTTCTAAGTCCCGCTATAATGCCATTTGCTGTTTGTGTGTTTAAAAGGTATATTATGAGATGTGTGAAAATGAACAATCCCATAGAAAGTCAGAATATACGAGGGGCGTTCAAGATATTCTGGGTATCGGGGTGAAGCTGTGGTTGCATATATAAATTGACTTATTTATCAAGTAATACTATTCTTTTAGTGCATTCATGTAAAATTTCATATAAATGTGATTATTAATTCGCGTTTTATCTCTAGTTAAACAGAATCATAATGGCAACTGAGGCGATGATGGTGAAAATTGAGCATCGCGCTGTAATTAAATTTCTCACTAAGCAAGGAAAAAGTCAAAAAACTATTCATGAAGAGATGGTGGCTGTTTACCAGGGTTCCGCACCTTCATTATCAACTGTGCAAAAGTGGTCAAGTGAGTTCAAGAGAGGCAGAGAGAGCATTGAGGACGACCCCCGCTCCGGCGCCCCGGCTACTGTTTGTACGGGAGAAAGCATCAAAGAAGTCGAAAAACTTGTTCTTGAGGATGCCCGAATAAAGGTGAAAATGATGGCAGAGATCACCAAGCTTTCAATTGGTACCATTCACACCATTCTTCATGACCATCTTAACCTTTCAAAGGTCAGTGCAAGGTGGGTGCCACGAATGCTCACAGCGCCTCAGATAAAAAGTGAGAATCGCATGCTGTAGAGAGCTTTTGGAGATGTGTAGTGAGAACGCGGACTGTGTTATGGATCGAATTGTTGCTGGGGACGAAACATGGGTCCACCACTATGACCCTGAAAGCAAACAAGAGTCCATGCAGTGGCATAAAAAAGGAACAGACCCCCCGAAGAAGTTCAAAGTCACTCCGTCTGCCCGAAAGCTCATGGCCACAGTTTTTTGGGACTCAAAGGGAATCTTGCTCATTGAGTACAAAAAAAAAGGTGAAACCATCAACGCCACATCCTACGCTTCCACTTTGCATAATTTGCGGGAGGAAATTAAAAAGAAAAGACGGGGTAAACTCGCAGCGGGTGTGTTGCTTCTTCATGACAACGCTCCTGTTCACACGGCGCGAGTTTCCAAGGCTGCTGCGCGAGATTGTGGTTTCGAAGAAATCCAACACCCACCCTATAGTCCAGACCTTGCCCCTAGTGATTATTTCCTGTTTCCGGATTTGAAAAAATGTCTTCGTGGAAAAAGAATTTCGGATGATGAAGAACTCAAGTCGGTATTTTGCAGAGACAGAGGAAATTTATTATTTTGAGGGTTTAAAAAAGCTTATCTCAAGATGTAACAAATGCATTGATGTTAAGGGAGATCATGTTGAAAAATAAAAACAATTTAAATTGAATTTGCATTTTCCTTCATATCGATACCGAGAATATATTGAACGCCCCTCGTATGAGAAAAAAAATCGAAAACTTTTCTAAGTCCCAAAAATGAATAATCAAATGAAAAATTTAATTCTCATAATAAATAAAGAAAAATTGAAAGAAAAATTTCGATATTTTTTTCAAAGTCAGAAATAGTTAGAAATATAAAAAAATCAATTGGAAAGAATATATATATGATTTTTAAGTGAAATTCATTTGAAATAGAGACTTCTCAATGAAACTGAGGTGTATGTGAAAAATTTTTTTTCTTGAAAATTTCGAAAATTTTTCTAAGTCCCGCTATAATGCCATTTGCTGTTTGTGTGTTTAAAAGGTATATTATGAGATGTGTGAAAATGAACAATCCCATAGAAAGTCAGAATATACGAGGGGCGTTCAAGATATTCTGGGTATCGGGGTGAAGCTGTGGTTGCATATATAAATTGACTTATTTATCAAGTAATACTATTATTTTAGTGCATTCATGTAAAATTTCATATAAATGTGATCATTAATTCGCGTTTTATCTCTAGTTAAACAGAATCATAATGGCAACTGAGGCGATGATGGTGAAAATTGAGCATCGCGCTGTAATTAAATTTCTCACTAAGCAAGGAAAAAGTCAAAAAACTATTCATGAAGAGATGGTGGCTGTTTACCAGGGTTCCGCACCTTCATTATCAACTGTGCAAAAGTGGTCAAGTGAGTTCAAGAGAGGCAGAGAGAGCATTGAGGACGACCCCCGCTCCGGCGCCCCGGCTACTGCTTGTACGGGAGAAAGCATCAAAGAAGTCGAAAAACTTGTTCTTGAGGATGCCCGAATAAAGGTGAAAATGATGGCAGAGATCACCAAGCTTTCAATTGGTACCATTCACACCATTCTTCATGACCATCTTAACCTTTCAAAGGTCAGTGCAAGGTGGGTGCCACGAATGCTCACAGCGCCTCAGATAAAAAGTGAGAATCGCATGCTGTAGAGAGCTTTTGGAGATGTGTAGTGAGAACGCGGACGGTGTTATGGATCGAATTGTTACTGGGGACGAAACATGGATCCACCACTATGACCTTGAAAGCAAACAAGAGTCCACGCAGTGGCATAAAAAAGGAACAGACCCCCCGAAGAAGTTCAAAGTCACTCCGTCTGCCCGAAAGCTCATGGCCACAGTTTTTTGGGACTCAAAGGGAATCTTGCTCATTGAGTACAAAAAAAAAGGTGAAACCATCAACGCCACATCCTACGCTTCCACTTTGCATAATTTGCGGGAGGAAATTAAAAAGAAAAGACGGGGTAAACTCGCAGCGGGTGTGTTGCTTCTTCATGACAACGCTCCTGTTCACACGGCGCGAGTTTCCAAGGCTGCTGCGCGAGATTGTGGTTTCGAAGAAATCCAACACCCACCCTATAGTCCAGACCTTGCCGCTAGTGATTATTTCCTGTTTCCGGATTTGAAAAAATGTCTTCGTGGAAAAAGATTTTCGGATGATGAAGAACTCAAGTCGGTATTTTGCAGAGAAACAGGAAATTTATTATTTTGAGGGTTTAAAAAAGCTTATCTCAAGATGTAACAAATGCACTGATGTTAGGGGAGATCATATTGAAAAATAAAAACAATTGAAATTGAATTCGCATTTTCCTTCATATCGATACCGAGAATATATTGAACGCCCCTCGTATGAGAAAAAAAATCGAAAATTTTTCTAAGTCCCAAAAATGAAAAATCAACTGAAAAATTTAATTCTCATAATAAATAAAGAAAAGTTGAAAGAAAAATGAAAATTCAACTGAAAAATTAAATTTTCATAATAAATAAAGAAAAATTGAAGGAAAAATTTCGATATTTTTTTCAAAGTCAGAAATAGTTAGAAATATAAAAAAATCAATTGGAACAAATATATATATGATTTTTAAGTGATATTCATTTGAAATAGAGACTTCTCAATGAAACTGAGGTGTATGTGAAAAATTTTTTTTCTTGAAAATTTCGAAAATTTTTCTAAGCCCCGCTATAATGCCATTTGCTGTTTGTGTGTTTAAAAGGTATATTATGAGAAGTGTGAAAATGAACAATCCCATAGAAAGTCAGAATATACTCGTATGAGAAAAAAAATCGAAAATTTTTCTAAGTCCCAAAAATGAAAAATCAAATGTAAAATTTAATTCTCATAATAAATAAAGAAAAGTTGAAAGAAAAATTAAAAATCAACTGAAAAATTAAATTTTCATAATAAATAAAGAAAAATTGAAAGAAAAATTTCGATATTTTTTTCAAAGTCAGAAATAGTTAGAAATATAAAAAAATCAATTGGTAAAAATATATATATGATTTTTAAGTGAAATTCATTTGAAATAGAGACTTCTCAATGAAACTGAGGTGTATGTGAAAAATTTTTTTTTTTGAAAATTTCGAAAATTTTTCCAAGTCCCGCTATAATGCCATTTGCTGTTTGTGTGTTTAAAAGGTATATTATGAGAAGTGTGAAAGTGAACAATCCCATAGAAAGTCAGAATATATGAGAAAAAAAATCGAAAATTTTTCTAAGTCCCAAAAATTAAAAATCAACTGAAAAATTTAATTCTCATAATAAATAAAGAAAAGTTGAAAGAAAAATGAAAAATCAACTGAAAAATTAAATTTTCATAATAAATAAAGAAAAATTGAAAGAAAAATTTCGATATTTTTTTCAAAGTCCGAAATAGTTAGAAATATAAAAAAATCAATTGGAAAAAATATATATATGATTTTTAAGTGAAATTCATTTGAAATAGAGACTTCTCAATGAAACTGAGGTGTATGTCCCGCTATAATGCCATTTGCTGTTTGTGTGTTTAAAAGGTATATTATGAGAAGTGTGAAAATGAACAATCCCATAGAAAGTCAGAATATACGAGGGGCGTTCAAGATATTCTCGGTATAGGGGTGAATCTGTGGTTGCATATATAAATTGACTTATTTATCAAGTAACACTATTATTTTAGTGCATTCATGTAAAATTTCATATAAATGTGATTATTAATTCGCGTTTTATCTCTAGTTAAACAGAATCATAATGGCAACTGAGGCGATGATGGTGAAAATTGAGCATCGCGCTGTAATTAAATTTCTCACTAAGCAAGGAAAAAGTCAAAAAACTATTCATGAAGAGATGGTGGCTGTTTACCAGGGTTCCGCACCTTCATTATCAACTGTGCAAAAGTGGTCAAGTGAGTTCAAGAGAGGCAGAGAGAGCATTGAGGACGACCCTCGCTCCGGCGCCCCGGCTACTGCTTCTACGGGAGAAAGCATCAAAGAAGTCGAAAAACTTGTTCTTGAGGATGCCCGAATAAAGGTGAAAATGATGGCAGAGATCACCAAGCTTTCAATTGGTACCATTCACACCATTCTTCATGACCATCTTAACCTTTCAAAGGTCAGTGCAAGGTGGGTGCCACGAATGCTCACAGCGCCTCAGATAAAAAGTGAGAATCGCATGCTGTAGAGAGCTTTTGGAGATGTGTAGTGAGAACGCGGACGGTGTTATGGATCGAATTGTTACTGGGGACGAAACATGGGTCCACCACTATGACCCTGAAAGCAAACAAGAGTCCATGCAGTGGCATAAAAAAGGAACAGACCCCCCGAAGAAGTTCAAAGTCACTCCGTCTGCCCGAAAGCTCATGGCCACAGTTTTTTGGGACTCAAAGGGAATCTTGCTCATTGAGTACAAAAGAAAAGGTGAAACCATCAACGCCACATCCTACGCTTCCACTTTGCATAATTTGCGGGAGGAAATTAAAAAGAAAAGACGGGGTAAACTCGCAGCGGGTGTGTTGCTTCTTCATGACAACGCTCCTGTTCACACGGCGCGAGTTTCCAAGGCTGCTGCGCGAGATTGTGGTTTCGAAGAAATCCAACAGTCCCGCTATAATGCCATTTGCTGTTTGTGTGTTTAAAAGTTATATTATGAGATGTGTGAAAATGAACAATCCCATAGAAAGTCAGAATATACGAGGGGCGTTCAAGATATTCTGGGTATCGGGGTGAAGCTGTGGTTGCATATATAAATTGACTTATTTATCAAGTAACACTATTATTTTAGTGCATTCATGTAAAATTTCATATAAATGTGATTATTAATTCGCGTTTTATCTCTAGTTAAACAGAATCATAATGGCAACTGAGGCGATGAAGTCAAAAAACTATTCATGAAGAGATGGTGGCTGTTTACCAGGGTTCCGCACCTTCATTATCAACTGTGCAAAAGTGGTCAAGTGAGTTCAAGAGAGGCAGAGAGAGCATTGAGGACTACTCCCGCTCCGGCGCCCCGGCTACTGCTTGTACGGGAGAAAATTAAATTTTCATAATAAATAAAGAAAAATTGAAAGAAAAATTTCGATATTTTTTTCAAAGTCAGAAATAGTTAGAAATATAAAAAAATCAATTGGAAAAAATATATATATGATTTTTAAGTGAAATTCATTTGAAATAGAGACTTCTCAATGAAACTGAGGTGTATGTCCCGCTATAATGCCATTTGCTGTTTGTGTGTTTAAAAGGTATATTATGAGAAGTGTGAAAATGAACAATCCCATAGAAAGTCAGAATATACGAGGGGCGTTCAAGATATTCTCGGTATAGGGGTGAATCTGTGGTTGCATATATAAATTGACTTATTTATCAAGTAACACTATTATTTTTGTGCATTCATGTAAAATTTCATATAAATGTGATTATTAATTCGCGTTTTATCTCTAGTTAAACAGAATCATAATGGCAACTGAGGCGATGATGGTGAAAATTGAGCATCGCGCTGTAATTAAATTTCTCACTAAGCAAGGAAAAAGTCAAAAAACTATTCATGAAGAGATGGTGGCTGTTTACCAGGGTTCCGCACCTTCATTATCAACTGTGCAAAAGTGGTCAAGTGAGTTCAAGAGAGGCAGAGAGAGCATTGAGGACGACCCCCGCTCCGGCGCCCCGGCTACTGCTTGTACGGGAGAAAGCATCAAAGAAGTCGAAAAACTTGTTCTTGAGGATGCCCGAATAAAGGTGAAAATGATGGCAGAGATCACCAAGCTTTCAATTGGTACCATTCACACCATTCTTCATGACCATCTTAACCTTTCAAAGGTCAGTGCAAGGTGGGTGCCACGAATGCTCACAGCGCCTCAGATAAAAAGTGAGAATCGCATGCTGTAGAGAGCTTTTGGAGATGTGTAGTGAGAACGCGGACGGTGTTATGGATCGAATTGTTACTGGGGACGAAACATGGGTCCACCACTATGACCCTGAAAGCAAACAAGAGTCCATGCAGTGGCATAAAAAAGGAACAGACCCCCCGAAGAAGTTCAAAGTCACTCCGTCTGCCCGAAAGCTCATGGCCACAGTTTTTTGGGACTCAAAGGGAATCTTGCTCATTGAGTACAAAAAAAAAGGTGAAACCATCAACGCCACATCCTACGCTTCCACTTTGCATAATTTGCGGGAGGAAATTAAAAAGAAAAGACGGGGTAAACTCGCAGCGGGTGTGTTGCTTCTTCATGACAACGCTCCTGTTCACACGGCGCGAGTTTCCAAGGCTGCTGCGCGAGATTGTGGTTTCGAAGAAATCCAACAGTCCCGCTATAATGCCATTTGCTGTTTGTGTGTTTAAAAGTTATATTATGAGATGTGTGAAAATGAACAATCCCATAGAAAGTCAGAATATACGAGGGGCGTTCAAGATATTCTGGGTATCGGGGTGAAGCTGTGGTTGCATATATAAATTGACTTATTTATCAAGTAACACTATTATTTTAGTGCATTCATGTAAAATTTCATATAAATGTGATTATTAATTCGCGTTTTATCTCTAGTTAAACAGAATCATAATGGCAACTGAGGCGATGAAGTCAAAAAACTATTCATGAAGAGATGGTGGCTGTTTACCAGGGTTCCGCACCTTCATTATCAACTGTGCAAAAGTGGTCAAGTGAGTTCAAGAGAGGCAGAGAGAGCATTGAGGACTACTCCCGCTCCGGCGCCCCGGCTACTGCTTGTACGGGAGAAAATTAAATTTTCATAATAAATAAAGAAAAATTGAAAGAAAAATTTCGATATTTTTTTCAAAGTCAGAAATAGTTAGAAATATAAAAAAATCAATTGGAAAAAATATATATATGATTTTTAAGTGAAATTCATTTGAAATAGAGACTTCTCAATGAAACTGAGGTGTATGTGAAAAATTTTTTTTCTTGAAAATTTCGAAAATTTTTCTAAGTCCCGCTATAATGCCATTTGCTGTTTGTGTGTTTAAAAGGTATATTATGAGAAGTGTGAAAATGAACAATCCCATAGAAAGTCAGAATATACGAGGGGCGTTCAAGATATTCTCGGTATCGGGGTGAAGCTGTGGTTGCATATATAAATTGACTTATTTATCAAGTAACACTATTATTTTAGTGCATTCATGTAAGATTTCATATAAATGTGATTATTAATTCGCGTTTTATCTCTAGTTAAACAGAATCATAATGGCAACTGAGGCGATGATGGTGAAAATTGAGCATCGCGCTGTAATTAAATTTCTCACTAAGCAAGGAAAAAGTCAAAAAACTATTCATGAAGAGATGGTGGCTGTTTACCAGGGTTCCGCACCTTCATTATCAACTGTGCAAAAGTGGTCAAGTGAGTTCAAGAGAGGCAGAGAGAGCATTGAGGACGACCCCCGCTCCGGCGCCCCGGCTACTGCTTGTACGGGAGAAAGCATCAAAGAAGCCGAAAAACTTGTTCTTGAGGATGCCCGAATAAAGGTGAAAATGATGGCAGAGATCACCAAGCTTTCAATTGGTACCATTCACACCATTCTTCATGACCATCTTAACCTTTCAAAGGTCAGTGCAAGGTGGGTGCCACGAATGCTCACAGCGCCTCAGATAAAAAGTGAGAATCGCATGCTGTAGAGAGCTTTTGGAGATGTGTAGTGAGAACGCGGACGGTGTTATGGATCGAATTGTTACTGGGGACGAAACATGGGTCCACCACTATGACCCTGAAAGCAAACAAGAGTCCATGCAGTGGCATAAAAAAGGAACAGACCCCCCGAAGAAGTTCAAAGTCACTCCGTCTGCCCGAAAGCTCATGGCCACAGTTTTTTGGGACTCAAAGGGAATCTTGCTCATTGAGTACAAAAAAAAAGGTGAAACCATCAACGCCACATCCTACGCTTCCACTTTGCATAATTTGCGGGAGGAAATTAAAAAGAAAAGACGGGGTAAACTCGCAGCGGGTGTGTTGCTTCTTCATGACAACGCTCCTGTTCACACGGCGCGAGTTTCCAAGGCTGCTGCGCGAGATTGTGGTTTCGAAGAAATCCAACACCCACCCTATAGTCCAGACCTTGCCCCTAGTGATTATTTCCTGTTTCCGGATTTGAAAAAATGTCTTCGTGGAAAAAGATTTTCGGATGATGAAGAACTCAAGTCGGTATTTTGCAGAGAAAGAGGAAATTTATTATTTTGAGGGTTTAAAAAAGCTTATCTCAAGATGTAATAAATGCATTGATGTTAGGGGAGATCATATTGAAAAATAAAAACAATTGAAATTGAATTCACATTTTCCTTCATATCGATACCGAGAATATATTGAACGCCCCTCGTATGAGAAAAAAAATCGAAAATTTTTCTAAGTCCCAAAAATGAAAAATCAACTGAAAAATTTAATTCTCATAATAAATAAAGAAAAGTTGAAAGAAAAATGAAAAATCAACTGAAAAATTAAATTTTCATAATAAATAAAGAAAAATTGAAAGAAAAATTTCGATATTTTTTTCAAAGTCAGAAATAGTTAGAAATATAAAAAAATCAATTGGAAAAAATATATATATGATTTTTAAGTGAAATTCATTTGAAATAGAGACTTCTCAATGAAACTGAGGTGTATGTGAAAAATTTTTTTTCTTGAAAATTTCGAAAATTTTTCTAAGCCCCGCTATAATGCCATTTGCTGTTTGTGTGTTTAAGAGGTATATTATGAGAAGTGTGAAAATGAACAATCCCATAGAAAGTCAGAATATACTCGTATGAGAAAAAAAATCGAAAATTTTTCTAAGTCCCAAAAACGAAAAATCAACTGAAAAATTTAATTCTCATAATAAATAAAGAAAAGTTGAAAGAAAAATGAAAAATCAACTGAAAAATTAAATTTTCATAATAAATAAAGAAAAATTGAAAGAAAAATTTCGATATTTTTTTCAAAGTCAGAAATAGTTAGAAATATAAAAAAATCAATTGGAAAAAATATATATATGATTTTTAAGTGAAATTCATTTGAAATAGAGACTTCTCAATGAAACTGAGGTGTATGTGAAAAATTTTTTTTCTTGAAAATTTCCAAAATTTTTCTAAGTCCCGCTATAATGCCATTTGCTGTTTGTGTGTTTAAAAGGTATATAATGAGAAGTGTGAAAATGAACAATCCCATAGAAAGTCAGAATATACGAGGGGCGTTCAAGATATTCTCGGTATCGGGGTGAAGCTGTGGTTGCATATATAAATTGTTATCAAGTAACACTATTATTTTAGTGCATTCATGTAAAATTTCATATAAATGTGATTATGAATTCGCGTTTTATCTCTAATTAAACAGAATCATAATGGCAACTGAGGCGATGATGGTGAAAATTGAGCATCGCTCTGTAATTAAATTTCTCACTAAGCAAGGAAAAAGTCAAAAAACTATTCATGAAGAGATGGTGGCTGTTTACCAGGGTTCCGCACCTTCATTATCAACTGTGCAAAAGTGGTCAAGTGAGTTCAAGAGAGGCAGAGAGCGCATTGAGGACGACCCCCGCTCCGGCGCCCCGGCTACTGCTTGTACGGGAGAAAGCATCAAAGAAGTCGAAAAACTTGTTCTTGAGGATGCCCGAATAAAGGTGAAAATGATGGCAGAGATCACCAAGCTTTCAATTGGTACCATTCACACCATTCTTCATGACCATCTTAACCTTTCAAAGGTCAGTGCAAGGTGGGTGCCACGAATGCTCACAGCGCCTCAGATAAAAAGTGAGAATCGCATGCTGTAGAGAGCATTTGGAGATGTGTAGTGAGAACGCGGACGGTGTTATGGATCGAATTGTTACTGGGGACGAAACATGGGTCCACCACTATGACCCTGAAAGCAAACAAGAGTCCATGCAGTGGCATAAAAAAGGAACAGACCCCCCGAAGAAGTTCAAAGTCACTCCGTCTGCCCGAAAGCTCATGGCCACAGTTTTTTGGGACTCAAAGGGAATCTTGCTCATTGAGTACAAAAAAAAAGGTGAAACCATCAACGCCACATCCTACGCTTCCACTTTGCATAATTTGCGGGAGGAAATTAAAAAGAAAAGACGGGGTAAACTCGCAGCGGGTGTGTTGCTTCTTCATGACAACGCTCCTGTTTCCAAGGCTGCTGCGCGAGATTGTGGTTTCGAAGAAATCCAACACCCACCCTATAGTCCAGACCTTGCCCCTAGTGATTATTTCCTGTTTCCGGATTTGCAAAAATGTCTTCGTGGAAAAAGATTTTCGGATGATGAAGAACTCAAGTCGGTATTTTGCAGAGAAAGAGGAAATTTATTATTTTGAGGGTTTAAAAAAGCTTATCTCAAGATGTAATAAATGCATTGATGTTAGGGGAGATCATATTGAAAAATAAAAACAATTGAAATTGAATTCACATTTTCCTTCATATCGATACCGAGAATATATTGAACGCCCCTCGTATGAGAAAAAAAATCGAAAATTTTTCTAAGTCCCAAAAATGAAAAATCAACTGAAAAATTTAATTCTCATAATAAATAAAGAAAAGTTGAAAGAAAAATGAAAAATCAACTGAAAAATTAAATTTTCATAATAAATAAAGAAAAATTGAAGGAAAAATTTCGATATTTTTTTCAAAGTCAGAAATAGTTAGAAATATAAAAAAATCAATTGGAACAAATATATATATGATTTTTAAGTGATATTCATTTGAAATAGAGACTTCTCAATGAAACTGAGGTGTATGTGAAAAATTTTTTTTCTTGAAAATTTCGAAAATTTTTCTAAGCCCCGCTATAATGCCATTTGCTGTTTGTGTGTTTAAAAGGTATATTACGAGAAGTGTGAAAATGAACAATCCCATAGAAAGTCAGAATATACTCGTATGAGAAAAAAAATCGAAAATTTTTCTAAGTCCCAAAAACGAAAAATCAACTGAAAAATTTAATTCTCATAATAAATAAAGAAAAGTTGAAAGAAAAATGAAAAATCAACTGAAAAATTAAATTTTCATAATAAATAAAGAAAAATTGAAAGAAAAATTTCGATATTTTTTTCAAAGTCAGAAATAGTTAGAAATATAAAAAAATCAATTGGAAAAAATATATATATGATTTTTAAGTGAAATTCATTTGAAATAGAGACTTCTCAATGAAACTGAGGTGTATGTGAAAAATTTTTTTTCTTGAAAATTTCCAAAATTTTTCTAAGTCCCGCTATAATGCCATTTGCTGTTTGTGTGTTTAAAAGGTATATTATGAGAAGTGTGAAAATGAACAATCCCATAGAAAGTCAGAATATACGAGGGGCGTTCAAGATATTCTCGGTATCGGGGTGAAGCTGTGGTTGCATATATAAATTGTTATCAAGTAACACTATTATTTTAGTGCATTCATGTAAAATTTCATATAAATGTGATTATGAATTCGCGTTTTATCTCTAATTAAACAGAATCATAATGGCAACTGAGGCGATGATGGTGAAAATTGAGCATCGCTCTGTAATTAAATTTCTCACTAAGCAAGGAAAAAGTCAAAAAACTATTCATGAAGAGATGGTGGCTGTTTACCAGGGTTCCGCACCTTCATTATCAACTGTGCAAAAGTGGTCAAGTGAGTTCAAGAGAGGCAGAGAGCGCATTGAGGACGACCCCCGCTCCGGCGCCCCGGCTACTGCTTGTACGGGAGAAAGCATCAAAGAAGTCGAAAAACTTGTTCTTGAGGATGCCCGAATAAAGGTGAAAATGATGGCAGAGATCACCAAGCTTTCAATTGGTACCATTCACACCATTCTTCATGACCATCTTAACCTTTCAAAGGTCAGTGCAAGGTGGGTGCCACGAATGCTCACAGCGCCTCAGATAAAAAGTGAGAATCGCATGCTGTAGAGAGCATTTGGAGATGTGTAGTGAGAACGCGGACGGTGTTATGGATCGAATTGTTACTGGGGACGAAACATGGGTCCACCACTATGACCCTGAAAGCAAACAAGAGTCCATGCAGTGGCATAAAAAAGGAACAGACCCCCCGAAGAAGTTCAAAGTCACTCCGTCTGCCCGAAAGCTCATGGCCACAGTTTTTTGGGACTCAAAGAGAATCTTGCTCATTGAGTACAAAAAAAAAGGTGAAACCATCAACGCCACATCCTACGCTTCCACTTTGCATAATTTGCGGGAGGAAATTAAAAAGAAAAGACGGGGTAAACTCGCAGCGGGTGTGTTGCTTCTTCATGACAACGCTCCTGTTCACACGGCGCGAGTTTCCAAGGCTGCTGCGCGAGATTGTGGTTTCGAAGAAATCCAACACCCACCCTATAGTCCAGACCTTGCCCCTAGTGATTATTTCCTGTTTCCGGATTTGCAAAAATGTCTTCGTGGAAAAAGATTTTCGGATGATGAAGAACTCAAGTCGGTATTTTGCAGAGAAAGAGGAAATTTATTATTTTGAGGGTTTAAAAAAGCTTATCTCAAGATGTAACAAATGCATTGATGTTAGGGGAGATCATATTGAAAAATAAAAACAATTTAAATTGAATTTGCATTTTCCTTCATATCGATACCGAGAATATATTGAACGCCCCTCGTATGAGAAAAAAAATCGAAAACTTTTCTAAGTCCCAAAAATGAATAATCAAATGAAAAATTTAATTCTCATAATAAATAAAGAAAAGTTGAAAGAAAAATGAAAAATCAACTGAAAAATTAAATTTTCATAATAAATAAAGAAAAATTGAAAGAAAAATTTCGATATTTTTTTCAAAGTCAGAAATAGTTAGAAATATAAAAAAATCAATTGGAAAAAATGTATATATGATTTTTAAGTGAAATTCATTTGAAATAGAGACTTCTCAATGAAACTGAGGTGTATGTGAAAAATTTTTTTTCTTGAAAATTTCGAAAATTTTTCTAAGTCCCGCTATAATGCCATTTGCTGTTTGTGTGTTTAAAAGGTAT
This sequence comes from Volucella zonaria, assembly GCA_963966105.1. NCBI lineage: Eukaryota > Metazoa > Arthropoda > Insecta > Diptera > Syrphidae > Volucella > Volucella zonaria. The sequence goes on along the minus strand of CAWYQB010000254.1, from coordinate 428,936 downwards.
ATTATGAGAAGTGTGAAAGTGAACAATCCCATAGAAAGTCAGAATATATGAGAAAAAAAATCGAAAATTTTTCTAAGTCCCAAAAATTAAAAATCAAATGAAAAATTTAATTCTCATAATAAATAAAGAAAAGTTGAAAGAAAAATTAAAAATCAACTGAAAAATTAAATTTTCATAATAAATAAAGAAAAATTTCGATATTTTTTTCAAAGTCAGAAATAGTTAGAAATATAAAAAAATCAATTGGTAAAAATATATATATGATTTTTAAGTGAAATTCATTTGAAATAGAGACTTCTCAATGAAACTGAGGTGTATGTGAAAAATTTTTTTTTTTGAAAATTTCGAAAATTTTTCCAAGTCCCGCTATAATGCCATTTGCTGTTTGTGTGTTTAAAAGGTATATTATGAGAAGTGTGAAAGTGAACAATCCCATAGAAAGTCAGAATATATGAGAAAAAAAATCGAAAATTTTTCTAAGTCCCAAAAATTAAAAATCAACTGAAAAATTTAATTCTCATAATAAATAAAGAAAAGTTGAAAGAAAAATGAAAAATCAACTGAAAAATTAAATTTTCATAATAAATAAAGAAAAATTGAAAGAAAAATTTCGATATTTTTTTCAAAGTCAGAAATAGTTAGAAATATAAAAAAATCAATTGGAAAAAATATATATATGATTTTTAAGTGAAATTCATTTGAAATAGAGACTTCTCAATGAAACTGAGGTGTATGTCCCGCTATAATGCCATTTGCTGTTTGTGTGTTTAAAAGGTATATTATGAGAAGTGTGAAAATGAACAATCCCATAGAAAGTCAGAATATACGAGGGGCGTTCAAGATATTCTCGGTATAGGGGTGAATCTGTGGTTGCATATATAAATTGACTTATTTATCAAGTAACACTATTATTTTAGTGCATTCATGTAAAATTTCATATAAATGTGATTATTAATTCGCGTTTTATCTCTAGTTAAACAGAATCATAATGGCAACTGAGGCGATGATGGTGAAAATTGAGCATCGCGCTGTAATTAAATTTCTCACTAAGCAAGGAAAAAGTCAAAAAACTATTCATGAAGAGATGGTGGCTGTTTACCAGGGTTCCGCACCTTCATTATCAACTGTGCAAAAGTGGTCAAGTGAGTTCAAGAGAGGCAGAGAGAGCATTGAGGACGACCCCCGCTCCGGCGCCCCGGCTACTGCTTGTACGGGAGAAAGCATCAAAGAAGTCGAAAAACTTGTTCTTGAGGATGCCCGAATAAAGGTGAAAATGATGGCAGAGATCACCAAGCTTTCAATTGGTACCATTCACACCATTCTTCATGACCATCTTAACCTTTCAAAGGTCAGTGCAAGGTGGGTGCCACGAATGCTCACAGCGCCTCAGATAAAAAGTGAGAATCGCATGCTGTAGAGAGCTTTTGGAGATGTGTAGTGAGAACGCGGACGGTGTTATGGATCGAATTGTTACTGGGGACGAAACATGGGTCCACCACTATGACCCTGAAAGCAAACAAGAGTCCATGCAGTGGCATAAAAAAGGAACAGACCCCCCGAAGAAGTTCAAAGTCACTCCGTCTGCCCGAAAGCTCATGGCCACAGTTTTTTGGGACTCAAAGGGAATCTTGCTCATTGAGTACAAAAAAAAAGGTGAAACCATCAACGCCACATCCTACGCTTCCACTTTGCATAATTTGCGGGAGGAAATTAAAAAGAAAAGACGGGGTAAACTCGCAGCGGGTGTGTTGCTTCTTCATGACAACGCTCCTGTTCACACGGCGCGAGTTTCCAAGGCTGCTGCGCGAGATTGTGGTTTCGAAGAAATCCAACACCCACCCTATAGTCCAGACCTTGCCCCTAGTGATTATTTCCTGTTTCCGGATTTGAAAAAATGTCTTCGTGGAAAAAGATTTTCGGATGATGAAGAACTCAAGTCGGTATTTTGCAGAGAAAGAGGAAATTTATTATTTTGAGGGTTTAAAAAAGCTTATCTCAAGATGTAATAAATGCATTGATGTTAGGGGAGATCATATTGAAAAATAAAAACAATTGAAATTGAATTCACATTTTCCTTCATATCGATACCGAGAATATATTGAACGCCCCTCGTATGAGAAAAAAAATCGAAAATTTTTCTAAGTCCCAAAAATGAAAAATCAACTGAAAAATTTAATTCTCATAATAAATAAAGAAAAGTTGAAAGAAAAATGAAAAATCAACTGAAAAATTAAATTTTCATAATAAATAAAGAAAAATTGAAAGAAAAATTTCGATATTTTTTTCAAAGTCAGAAATAGTTAGAAATATAAAAAAATCAATTGGAAAAAATATATATATGATTTTTAAGTGAAATTCATTTGAAATAGAGACTTCTCAATGAAACTGAGGTGTATGTCCCGCTATAATGCCATTTGCTGTTTGTGTGTTTAAAAGGTATATTATGAGAAGTGTGAAAATGAACAATCCCATAGAAAGTCAGAATATACGAGGGGCGTTCAAGATATTCTCGGTATAGGGGTGAATCTGTGGTTGCATATATAAATTGACTTATTTATCAAGTAACACTATTATTTTAGTGCATTCATGTAAAATTTCATATAAATGTGATTATTAATTCGCGTTTTATCTCTAGTTAAACAGAATCATAATGGCAACTGAGGCGATGATGGTGAAAATTGAGCATCGCGCTGTAATTAAATTTCTCACTAAGCAAGGAAAAAGTCAAAAAACTATTCATGAAGAGATGGTGGCTGTTTACCAGGGTTCCGCACCTTCATTATCAACTGTGCAAAAGTGGTCAAGTGAGTTCAAGAGAGGCAGAGAGAGCATTGAGGACGACCCCCGCTCCGGCGCCCCGGCTACTGCTTGTACGGGAGAAAGCATCAAAGAAGTCGAAAAACTTGTTCTTGAGGATGCCCGAATAAAGGTGAAAATGATGGCAGAGATCACCAAGCTTTCAATTGGTACCATTCACACCATTCTTCATGACCATCTTAACCTTTCAAAGGTCAGTGCAAGGTGGGTGCCACGAATGCTCACAGCGCCTCAGATAAAAAGTGAGAATCGCATGCTGTAGAGAGCTTTTGGAGATGTGTAGTGAGAACGCGGACGGTGTTATGGATCGAATTGTTACTGGGGACGAAACATGGGTCCACCACTATGACCCTGAAAGCAAACAAGAGTCCATGCAGTGGCATAAAAAAGGAACAGACCCCCCGAAGAAGTTCAAAGTCACTCCGTCTGCCCGAAAGCTCATGGCCACAGTTTTTTGGGACTCAAAGGGAATCTTGCTCATTGAGTACAAAAAAAAAGGTGAAACCATCAACGCCACATCCTACGCTTCCACTTTGCATAATTTGCGGGAGGAAATTAAAAAGAAAAGACGGGGTAAACTCGCAGCGGGTGTGTTGCTTCTTCATGACAACGCTCCTGTTCACACGGCGCGAGTTTCCAAGGCTGCTGCGCGAGATTGTGGTTTCGAAGAAATCCAACACCCACCCTATAGTCCAGACCTTGCCCCTAGTGATTATTTCCTGTTTCCGGATTTGAAAAAATGTCTTCGTGGAAAAAGATTTTCGGATGATGAAGAACTCAAGTCGGTATTTTGCAGAGAAAGAGGAAATTTATTATTTTGAGGGTTTAAAAAAGCTTATCTCAAGATGTAATAAATGCATTGATGTTAGGGGAGATCATATTGAAAAATAAAAACAATTGAAATTGAATTCACATTTTCCTTCATATCGATACCGAGAATATATTGAACGCCCCTCGTATGAGAAAAAAAATCGAAAATTTTTCTAAGTCCCAAAAATGAAAAATCAACTGAAAAATTTAATTCTCATAATAAATAAAGAAAAGTTGAAAGAAAAATGAAAAATCAACTGAAAAATTAAATTTTCATAATAAATAAAGAAAAATTGAAGGAAAAATTTCGATATTTTTTTCAAAGTCAGAAATAGTTAGAAATATAAAAAAATCAATTGGAACAAATATATATATGATTTTTAAGTGATATTCATTTGAAATAGAGACTTCTCAATGAAACTGAGGTGTATGTGAAAAATTTTTTTTCTTGAAAATTTCGAAAATTTTTCTAAGCCCCGCTATAATGCCATTTGCTGTTTGTGTGTTTAAAAGGTATATTACGAGAAGTGTGAAAATGAACAATCCCATAGAAAGTCAGAATATACTCGTATGAGAAAAAAAATCGAAAATTTTTCTAAGTCCCAAAAACGAAAAATCAACTGAAAAATTTAATTCTCATAATAAATAAAGAAAAGTTGAAAGAAAAATGAAAAATCAACTGAAAAATTAAATTTTCATAATAAATAAAGAAAAATTGAAAGAAAAATTTCGATATTTTTTTCAAAGTCAGAAATAGTTAGAAATATAAAAAAATCAATTGGAAAAAATATATATATGATTTTTAAGTGAAATTCATTTGAAATAGAGACTTCTCAATGAAACTGAGGTGTATGTGAAAAATTTTTTTTCTTGAAAATTTCCAAAATTTTTCTAAGTCCCGCTATAATGCCATTTGCTGTTTGTGTGTTTAAAAGGTATATTATGAGAAGTGTGAAAATGAACAATCCCATAGAAAGTCAGAATATACGAGGGGCGTTCAAGATATTCTCGGTATCGGGGTGAAGCTGTGGTTGCATATATAAATTGTTATCAAGTAACACTATTATTTTAGTGCATTCATGTAAAATTTCATATAAATGTGATTATGAATTCGCGTTTTATCTCTAATTAAACAGAATCATAATGGCAACTGAGGCGATGATGGTGAAAATTGAGCATCGCTCTGTAATTAAATTTCTCACTAAGCAAGGAAAAAGTCAAAAAACTATTCATGAAGAGATGGTGGCTGTTTACCAGGGTTCCGCACCTTCATTATCAACTGTGCAAAAGTGGTCAAGTGAGTTCAAGAGAGGCAGAGAGCGCATTGAGGACGACCCCCGCTCCGGCGCCCCGGCTACTGCTTGTACGGGAGAAAGCATCAAAGAAGTCGAAAAACTTGTTCTTGAGGATGCCCGAATAAAGGTGAAAATGATGGCAGAGATCACCAAGCTTTCAATTGGTACCATTCACACCATTCTTCATGACCATCTTAACCTTTCAAAGGTCAGTGCAAGGTGGGTGCCACGAATGCTCACAGCGCCTCAGATAAAAAGTGAGAATCGCATGCTGTAGAGAGCATTTGGAGATGTGTAGTGAGAACGCGGACGGTGTTATGGATCGAATTGTTACTGGGGACGAAACATGGGTCCACCACTATGACCCTGAAAGCAAACAAGAGTCCATGCAGTGGCATAAAAAAGGAACAGACCCCCCGAAGAAGTTCAAAGTTACTCCGTCTGCCCGAAAGCTCATGGCCACAGTTTTTTGGGACTCAAAGGGAATCTTGCTCATTGAGTACAAAAAAAAAGGTGAAACCATCAACGCCACATCCTACGCTTCCACTTTGCATAATTTGCGGGAGGAAATTAAAAAGAAAAGACGGGGTAAACTCGCAGCGGGTGTGTTGCTTCTTCATGACAACGCTCCTGTTCACACGGCGCGAGTTTCCAAGGCTGCTGCGCGAGATTGTGGTTTCGAAGAAATCCAACACCCACCCTATAGTCCAGACCTTGCCCCTAGTGATTATTTCCTGTTTCCGGATTTGCAAAAATGTCTTCGTGGAAAAAGATTTTCGGATGATGAAGAACTCAAGTCGGTATTTTGCAGAGAAAGAGGAAATTTATTATTTTGAGGGTTTAAAAAAGCTTATCTCAAGATGTAACAAATGCATTGATGTTAGGGGAGATCATATTGAAAAATAAAAACAATTTAAATTGAATTTGCATTTTCCTTCATATCGATACCGAGAATATATTGAACGCCCCTCGTATGAGAAAAAAAATCGAAAACTTTTCTAAGTCCCAAAAATGAATAATCAAATGAAAAATTTAATTCTCATAATAAATAAAGAAAAGTTGAAAGAAAAATGAAAAATCAACTGAAAAATTAAATTTTCATAATAAATAAAGAAAAATTGAAAGAAAAATTTCGATATTTTTTTCAAAGTCAGAAATAGTTAGAAATATAAAAAAATCAATTGGAAAAAATATATATATGATTTTTAAGTGAAATTCATTTGAAATAGAGACTTCTCAATGAAACTGAGGTGTATGTGAAAAATTTTTTTTCTTGAAAATTTCGAAAATTTTTCTAAGTCCCGCTATAATGCCATTTGCTGTTTGTGTGTTTAAAAGGTATATTATGAGAAGTGTGAAAATGAACAATCCCATAGAAAGTCAGAATATATGAGAAAAAAAATCGAAAATTTTTCTAAGTCCCAAAAATTAAAAATCAACTGAAAAATTTAATTCTCATAATAAATAAAGAAAAGTTGAAAGAAAAATGAAAAATCAACTGAAAAATTAAATTTTCATAATAAATAAAGAAAAATTGAAAGAAAAATTTCGATATTTTTTTCAAAGTCAGAAATAGTTAGAAATATAAAAAAATCAATTGGAAAAAATATATATATGATTTTTAAGTGAAATTCATTTGAAATAGAGACTTCTCAATGAAACTGAGGTGTATGTCCCGCTATAATGCCATTTGCTGTTTGTGTGTTTAAAAGGTATATTATGAGAAGTGTGAAAATGAACAATCCCATAGAAAGTCAGAATATACGAGGGGCGTTCAAGATATTCTCGGTATAGGGGTGAATCTGTGGTTGCATATATAAATTGACTTATTTATCAAGTAACACTATTATTTTAGTGCATTCATGTAAAATTTCATATAAATGTGATTATTAATTCGCGTTTTATCTCTAGTTAAACAGAATCATAATGGCAACTGAGGCGATGATGGTGAAAATTGAGCATCGCGCTGTAATTAAATTTCTCACTAAGCAAGGAAAAAGTCAAAAAACTATTCATGAAGAGATGGTGGCTGTTTACCAGGGTTCCGCACCTTCATTATCAACTGTGCAAAAGTGGTCAAGTGAGTTCAAGAGAGGCAGAGAGAGCATTGAGGACGACCCCCGCTCCGGCGCCCCGGCTACTGCTTGTACGGGAGAAAGCATCAAAGAAGTCGAAAAACTTGTTCTTGAGGATGCCCGAATAAAGGTGAAAATGATGGCAGAGATCACCAAGCTTTCAATTGGTACCATTCACACCATTCTTCATGACCATCTTAACCTTTCAAAGGTCAGTGCAAGGTGGGTGCCACGAATGCTCACAGCGCCTCAGATAAAAAGTGAGAATCGCATGCTGTAGAGAGCTTTTGGAGATGTGTAGTGAGAACGCGGACGGTGTTATGGATCGAATTGTTACTGGGGACGAAACATGGGTCCACCACTATGACCCTGAAAGCAAACAAGAGTCCATGCAGTGGCATAAAAAAGGAACAGACCCCCCGAAGAAGTTCAAAGTCACTCCGTCTGCCCGAAAGCTCATGGCCACAGTTTTTTGGGACTCAAAGGGAATCTTGCTCATTGAGTACAAAAAAAAAGGTGAAACCATCAACGCCACATCCTACGCTTCCACTTTGCATAATTTGCGGGAGGAAATTAAAAAGAAAAGACGGGGTAAACTCGCAGCGGGTGTGTTGCTTCTTCATGACAACGCTCCTGTTCACACGGCGCGAGTTTCCAAGGCTGCTGCGCGAGATTGTGGTTTCGAAGAAATCCAACAGTCCCGCTATAATGCCATTTGCTGTTTGTGTGTTTAAAAGTTATATTATGAGATGTGTGAAAATGAACAATCCCATAGAAAGTCAGAATATACGAGGGGCGTTCAAGATATTCTGGGTATCGGGGTGAAGCTGTGGTTGCATATATAAATTGACTTATTTATCAAGTAACACTATTATTTTAGTGCATTCATGTAAAATTTCATATAAATGTGATTATTAATTCGCGTTTTATCTCTAGTTAAACAGAATCATAATGGCAACTGAGGCGATGAAGTCAAAAAACTATTCATGAAGAGATGGTGGCTGTTTACCAGAGTTCCGCACCTTCATTATCAACTGTGCAAAAGTGGTCAAGTGAGTTCAAGAGAGGCAGAGAGAGCATTGAGGACTACTCCCGCTCCGGCGCCCCGGCTACTGCTTGTACGGGAGAAAATTAAATTTTCATAATAAATAAAGAAAAATTGAAAGAAAAATTTCGATATTTTTTTCAAAGTCAGAAATAGTTAGAAATATAAAAAAATCAATTGGAAAAAATATATATATGATTTTTAAGTGAAATTCATTTGAAATAGAGACTTCTCAATGAAACTGAGGTGTATGTGAAAAATTTTTTTTCTTGAAAATTTCGAAAATTTTTCTAAGTCCCGCTATAATGCCATTTGCTGTTTGTGTGTTTAAAAGGTATATTATGAGAAGTGTGAAAATGAACAATCCCATAGAAAGTCAGAATATACGAGGGGCGTTCAAGATATTCTCGGTATCGGGGTGAAGCTGTGGTTGCATATATAAATTGACTTATTTATCAAGTAACACTATTATTTTAGTGCATTCATGTAAGATTTCATATAAATGTGATTATTAATTCGCGTTTTATCTCTAGTTAAACAGAATCATAATGGCAACTGAGGCGATGATGGTGAAAATTGAGCATCGCGCTGTAATTAAATTTCTCACTAAGCAAGGAAAAAGTCAAAAAACTATTCATGAAGGGATGGTGGCTGTTTACCAGGGTTCCGCACCTTCATTATCAACTGTGCAAAAGTGGTCAAGTGAGTTCAAGAGAGGCAGAGAGAGCATTGAGGACGACCCCCGCTCCGGCGCCCCGGCTACTGCTTGTACGGGAGAAAGCATCAAAGAAGCCGAAAAACTTGTTCTTGAGGATGCCCGAATAAAGGTGAAAATGATGGCAGAGATCACCAAGCTTTCAATTGGTACCATTCACACCATTCTTCATGACCATCTTAACCTTTCAAAGGTCAGTGCAAGGTGGGTGCCACGAATGCTCACAGCGCCTCAGATAAAAAGTGAGAATCGCATGCTGTAGAGAGCTTTTGGAGATGTGTAGTGAGAACGCGGACGGTGTTATGGATCGAATTGTTACTGGGGACGAAACATGGGTCCACCACTATGACCCTGAAAGCAAACAAGAGTCCATGCAGTGGCATAAAAAAGGAACAGACCCCCCGAAGAAGTTCAAAGTCACTCCGTCTGCCCGAAAGCTCATGGCCACAGTTTTTTGGGACTCAAAGGGAATCTTGCTCATTGAGTACAAAAAAAAAGGTGAAACCATCAACGCCACATCCTACGCTTCCACTTTGCATAATTTGCGGGAGGAAATTAAAAAGAAAAGACGGGGTAAACTCGCAGCGGGTGTGTTGCTTCTTCATGACAACGCTCCTGTTCACACGGCGCGAGTTTCCAAGGCTGCTGCGCGAGATTGTGGTTTCGAAGAAATCCAACACCCACCCTATAGTCCAGACCTTGCCCCTAGTGATTATTTCCTGTTTCCGGATTTGAAAAAATGTCTTCGTGGAAAAAGATTTTCGGATGATGAAGAACTCAAGTCGGTATTTTGCAGAGAAAGAGGAAATTTATTATTTTGAGGGTTTAAAAAAGCTTATCTCAAGATGTAATAAATGCATTGATGTTAGGGGAGACCATATTGAAAAATAAAAACAATTGAAATTGAATTCACATTTTCCTTCATATCGATACCGAGAATATATTGAACGCCCCTCGTATGAGAAAAAAAATCGAAAATTTTTCTAAGTCCCAAAAATGAAAAATCAACTGAAAAATTTAATTCTCATAATAAATAAAGAAAAGTTGAAAGAAAAATGAAAAATCAACTGAAAAATTAAATTTTCATAATAAATAAAGAAAAATTGAAGGAAAAATTTCGATATTTTTTTCAAAGTCAGAAATAGTTAGAAATATAAAAAAATCAATTGGAACAAATATATATATGATTTTTAAGTGATATTCATTTGAAATAGAGACTTCTCAATGAAACTGAGGTGTATGTGAAAAATTTTTTTTCTTGAAAATTTCGAAAATTTTTCTAAGCCCCGCTATAATGCCATTTGCTGTTTGTGTGTTTAAAAGGTATATTATGAGAAGTGTGAAAATGAACAATCCCATAGAAAGTCAGAATATACTCGTATGAGAAAAAAAATCGAAAATTTTTCTAAGTCCCAAAAACGAAAAATCAACTGAAAAATTTAATTCTCATAATAAATAAAGAAAAGTTGAAAGAAAAATCAACTGAAAAATTAAATTTTCATAATAAATAAAGAAAAATTGAAAGAAAAATTTCGATATTTTTTTCAAAGTCAGAAATAGTTAGAAATATAAAAAAATCAATTGGAAAAAATATATATATGATTTTTAAGTGAAATTCATTTGAAATAGAGACTTCTCAATGAAACTGAGGAGTATGTCCCGCTATAATGCCATTTGCTGTTTGTGTGTTTAAAAGGTATATTATGAGAAGTGTGAAAATGAACAATCCCATAGAAAGTCAGAATATACGAGGGGCGTTCAAGATATTCTCGGTATCGGGGTGAAGCTGTGGTTGCATATATAAATTGTTATCAAGTAACACTATTATTTTAGTGCATTCATGTAAAATTTCATATAAATGTGATTATGAATTCGCGTTTTATCTCTAATTAAACAGAATCATAATGGCAACTGAGGCGATGATGGTGAAAATTGAGCATCGCTCTGTAATTAAATTTCTCACTAAGCAAGGAAAAAGTCAAAAAACTATTCATGAAGAGATGGTGGCTGTTTACCAGGGTTCCGCACCTTCATTATCAACTGTGCAAAAGTGGTCAAGTGAGTTCAAGAGAGGCAGAGAGCGCATTGAGGACGACCCCCGCTCCGGCGCCCCGGCTACTGCTTGTACGGGAGAAAGCATCAAAGAAGTCGAAAAACTTGTTCTTGAGGATGCCCGAATAAAGGTGAAAATGATGGCAGAGATCACCAAGCTTTCAATTGGTACCATTCACACCATTCTTCATGACCATCTTAACCTTTCAAAGGTCAGTGCAAGGTGGGTGCCACGAATGCTCACAGCGCCTCAGATAAAAAGTGAGAATCGCATGCTGTAGAGAGCATTTGGAGATGTGTAGTGAGAACGCGGACGGTGTTATGGATCGAATTGTTACTGGGGACGAAACATGGGTCCACCACTATGACCCTGAAAGCAAACAAGAGTCCATGCAGTGGCATAAAAAAGGAACAGACCCCCCGAAGAAGTTCAAAGTCACTCCGTCTGCCCGAAAGCTCATGGCCACAGTTTTTTGGGACTCAAAGGGAATCTTGCTCATTGAGTACAAAAAAAAGGTGAAACCATCAACGCCACATCCTACGCTTCCACTTTGCATAATTTGCGGGAGGAAATTAAAAAGAAAAGACGGGGTAAACTCGCAGCGGGTGTGTTGCTTCTTCATGACAACGCTCCTGTTCACACGGCGCGAGTTTCCAAGGCTGCTGCGCGAGATTGTGGTTTCGAAGAAATCCAACACCCACCCTATAGTCCAGACCTTGCCCCTAGTGATTATTTCCTGTTTCCGGATTTGCAAAAATGTCTTCGTGGAAAAAGATTTTCGGATGATGAAGAACTCAAGTCGGTATTTTGCAGAGAAAGAGGAAATTTATTATTTTGAGGGTTTAAAAAAGCTTATCTCAAGATGTAACAAATGCATTGATGTTAGGGGAGATCATATTGAAAAATAAAAACAATTTAAATTGAATTTGCATTTTCCTTCATATCGATACCGAGAATATATTGAACGCCCCTCGTATGAGAAAAAAAATCGAAAACTTTTCTAAGTCCCAAAAATGAATAATCAAATGAAAAATTTAATTCTCATAATAAATAAAGAAAAGTTGAAAGAAAAATGAAAAATCAACTGAAAAATTAAATTTTCATAATAAATAAAGAAAAATTGAAAGAAAAATTTCGATATTTTTTTCAAAGTCAGAAATAGTTAGAAATATAAAAAAATCAATTGGAAAAAATATATATATGATTTTTAAGTGAAATTCATTTGAAATAGAGACTTCTCAATGAAACTGAGGTGTATGTGAAAAATTTTTTTTTTTGAAAATTTCGAAAATTTTTCCAAGTCCCGCTATAATGCCATTTGCTGTTTGTGTGTTTAAAAGGTATATTATGAGAAGTGTGAAAGTGAACAATCCCATAGAAAGTCAGAATATATGAGAAAAAAAATCGAAAATTTTTCTAAGTCCCAAAAATTAAAAATCAACTGAAAAATTTAATTCTCATAATAAATAAAGAAAAGTTGAAAGAAAAATGAAAAATCAACTGAAAAATTAAATTTTCATAATAAATAAAGAAAAATTGAAAGAAAAATTTCGATATTTTTTTCAAAGTCAGAAATAGTTAGAAATATAAAAAAATCAATTGGAAAAAATATATATATGATTTTTAAGTGAAATTCATTTGAAATAGAGACTTCTCAATGAAACTGAGGTGTATGTCCCGCTATAATGCCATTTGCTGTTTGTGTGTTTAAAAGGTATATTATGAGAAGTGTGAAAATGAACAATCCCATAGAAAGTCAGAATATACGAGGGGCGTTCAAGATATTCTCGGTATAGGGGTGAATCTGTGGTTGCATATATAAATTGACTTATTTATCAAGTAACACTATTATTTTAGTGCATTCATGTAAAATTTCATATAAATGTGATTATTAATTCGCGTTTTATCTCTAGTTAAACAGAATCATAATGGCAACTGAGGCGATGATGGTGAAAATTGAGCATCGCGCTGTAATTAAATTTCTCACTAAGCAAGGAAAAAGTCAAAAAACTATTCATGAAGAGATGGTGGCTGTTTACCAGGGTTCCGCACCTTCATTATCAACTGTGCAAAAGTGGTCAAGTGAGTTCAAGAGAGGCAGAGAGAGCATTGAGGACGACCCCCGCTCCGGCGCCCCGGCTACTGCTTGTACGGGAGAAAGCATCAAAGAAGTCGAAAAACTTGTTCTTGAGGATGCCCGAATAAAGGTGAAAATGATGGCAGAGATCACCAAGCTTTCAATTGGTACCATTCACACCATTCTTCATGACCATCTTAACCTTTCAAAGGTCAGTGCAAGGTGGGTGCCACGAATGCTCACAGCGCCTCAGATAAAAAGTGAGAATCGCATGCTGTAGAGAGCTTTTGGAGATGTGTAGTGAGAACGCGGACGGTGTTATGGATCGAATTGTTACTGGGGACGAAACATGGGTCCACCACTATGACCCTGAAAGCAAACAAGAGTCCATGCAGTGGCATAAAAAAGGAACAGACCCCCCGAAGAAGTTCAAAGTCACTCCGTCTGCCCGAAAGCTCATGGCCACAGTTTTTTGGGACTCAAAGGGAATCTTGCTCATTGAGTACAAAAAAAAAGGTGAAACCATCAACGCCACATCCTACGCTTCCACTTTGCATAATTTGCGGGAGGAAATTAAAAAGAAAAGACGGGGTAAACTCGCAGCGGGTGTGTTGCTTCTTCATGACAACGCTCCTGTTCACACGGCGCGAGTTTCCAAGGCTGCTGCGCGAGATTGTGGTTTCGAAGAAATCCAACAGTCTCGCTATAATGCCATTTGCTGTTTGTGTGTTTAAAAGTTATATTATGAGATGTGTGAAAATGAACAATCCCATAGAAAGTCAGAATATACGAGGGGCGTTCAAGATATTCTGGGTATCGGGGTGAAGCTGTGGTTGCATATATAAATTGACTTATTTATCAAGTAACACTATTATTTTAGTGCATTCATGTAAAATTTCATATAAATGTGATTATTAATTCGCGTTTTATCTCTAGTTAAACAGAATCATAATGGCAACTGAGGCGATGAAGTCAAAAAACTATTCATGAAGAGATGGTGGCTGTTTACCAGGGTTCCGCACCTTCATTATCAACTGTGCAAAAGTGGTCAAGTGAGTTCAAGAGAGGCAGAGAGAGCATTGAGGACTACTCCCGCTCCGGCGCAGCGGCTACTGCTTGTACGGGAGAAAATTAAATTTTCATAATAAATAAAGAAAAATTGAAAGAAAAATTTCGATATTTTTTTCAAAGTCAGAAATAGTTAGAAATATAAAAAAATCAATTGGAAAAAATATATATATGATTTTTAAGTGAAATTCATTTGAAATAGAGACTTCTCAATGAAACTGAGGTGTATGTGAAAAATTTTTTTTCTTGAAAATTTCGAAAATTTTTCTAAGTCCCGCTATAATGCCATTTGCTGTTTGTGTGTTTAAAAGGTATATTATGAGAAGTGTGAAAATGAACAATCCCATAGAAAGTCAGAATATACGAGGGGCGTTCAAGATATTCTCGGTATCGGGGTGAAGCTGTGGTTGCATATATAAATTGACTTATTTATCAAGTAACACTATTATTTTAGTGCATTCATGTAAGATTTCATATAAATGTGATTATTAATTCGCGTTTTATCTCTAGTTAAACAGAATCATAATGGCAACTGAGGCGATGATGGTGAAAATTGAGCATCGCGCTGTAATTAAATTTCTCACTAAGCAAGGAAAAAGTCAAAAAACTATTCATGAAGAGATGGTGGCTGTTTACCAGGGTTCCGCACCTTCATTATCAACTGTGCAAAAGTGGTCAAGTGAGTTCAAGAGAGGCAGAGAGAGCATTGAGGACGACCCCCGCTCCGGCGCCCCGGCTACTGCTTGTACGGGAGAAAGCATCAAAGAAGTCGAAAAACTTGTTCTTGAGGATGCCCGAATAAAGGTGAAAATGATGGCAGAGATCACCAAGCTTTCAATTGGTACCATTCACACCATTCTTCATGACCATCTTAACCTTTCAAAGGTCAGTGCAAGGTGGGTGCCACGAATGCTCACAGCGCCTCAGATAAAAAGTGAGAATCGCATGCTGTAGAGAGCTTTTGGAGATGTGTAGTGAGAACGCGGACGGTGTTATGGATCGAATTGTTACTGGGGACGAAACATGGGTCCACCACTATGACCCTGAAAGCAAACAAGAGTCCATGCAGTGGCATAAAAAAGGAACAGACCCCCCGAAGAAGTTCAAAGTCACTCCGTCTGCCCGAAAGCTCATGGCCACAGTTTTTTGGGACTCAAAGGGAATCTTGCTCATTGAGTACAAAAAAAAAGGTGAAACCATCAACGCCACATCCTACGCTTCCACTTTGCATAATTTGCGGGAGGAAATTAAAAAGAAAAGACGGGGTAAACTCGCAGCGGGTGTGTTGCTTCTTCATGACAACGCTCCTGTTCACACGGCGCGAGTTTCCAAGGCTGCTGCGCGAGATTGTGGTTTCGAAGAAATCCAACACCCACCCTATAGTCCAGACCTTGCCCCTAGTGATTATTTCCTGTTTCCGGATTTGAAAAAATGTCTTCGTGGAAAAAGATTTTCGGATGATCAAGAACTCAAGTCGGTATTTTGCAGAGAAAGAGGAAATTTATTATTTTGAGGGTTTAAAAAAGCTTATCTCAAGATGTAATAAATGCATTGATGTTAGGGGAGATCATATTGAAAAATAAAAACAATTGAAATTGAATTCACATTTTCCTTCATATCGATACCGAGAATATATTGAACGCCCCTCGTATGAGAAAAAAAATCGAAAATTTTTCTAAGTCCCAAAAATGAAAAATCAAATGAAAAATTTAATTCTCATAATAAATAAAGAAAAGTTGAAAGAAAAATGAAAAATCAACTGAAAAATTAAATTTTCATAATAAATAAAGAAAAATTGAAAGAAAAATTTCGATATTTTTTTCAAAGTCAGAAATAGTTAGAAATATAAAAAAATCAATTGGTAAAAATATATATATGATTTTTAAGTGAAATTCATTTGAAATAGAGACTTCTCAATGAAACTGAGGTGTATGTGAAAAATTTTTTTTTTTGAAAATTTCGAAAATTTTTCCAAGTCCCGCTATAATGCCATTTGCTGTTTGTGTGTTTAAAAGGTATATTATGAGAAGTGTGAAAGTGAACAATCCCATAGAAAGTCAGAATATATGAGAAAAAAAATCGAAAATTTTTCTAAGTCCCAAAAATTAAAAATCAACTGAAAAATTTAATTCTCATAATAAATAAAGAAAAGTTGAAAGAAAAATGAAAAATCAACTGAAAAATTAAATTTTCATAATAAATAAAGAAAAATTGAAAGAAAAATTTCGATATTTTTTTCAAAGTCAGAAATAGTTAGAAATATAAAAAAATCAATTGGGAAAAATATATATATGATTTTTAAGTGAAATTCATTTGAAATAGAGACTTCTCAATGAAACTGAGGTGTATGTCCCGCTATAATGCCATTTGCTGTTTGTGTGTTTAAAAGGTATATTATGAGAAGTGTGAAAATGAACAATCCCATAGAAAGTCAGAATATACGAGGGGCGTTCAAGATATTCTCGGTATAGGGGTGAATCTGTGGTTGCATATATAAATTGACTTATTTATCAAGTAACACTATTATTTTAGTGCATTCATGTAAAATTTCATATAAATGTGATTATTAATTCGCGTTTTATCTCTAGTTAAACAGAATCATAATGGCAACTGAGGCGATGATGGTGAAAATTGAGCATCGCGCTGTAATTAAATTTCTCACTAAGCAAGGAAAAAGTCAAAAAACTATTCATGAAGAGATGGTGGCTGTTTACCAGGGTTCCGCACCTTCATTATCAACTGTGCAAAAGTGGTCAAGTGAGTTCAAGAGAGGCAGAGAGAGCATTGAGGACGACCCCCGCTCCGGCGCCCCGGCTACTGCTTGTACGGGAGAAAGCATCAAAGAAGTCGAAAAACTTGTTCTTGAGGATGCCCGAATAAAGGTGAAAATGATGGCAGAGATCACCAAGCTTTCAATTGGTACCATTCACACCATTCTTCATGACCATCTTAACCTTTCAAAGGTCAGTGCAAGGTGGGTGCCACGAATGCTCACAGCGCCTCAGATAAAAAGTGAGAATCGCATGCTGTAGAGAGCTTTTGGAGATGTGTAGTGAGAACGCGGACGGTGTTATGGATCGAATTGTTACTGGGGACGAAACATGGGTCCACCACTATGACCCTGAAAGCAAACAAGAGTCCATGCAGTGGCATAAAAAAGGAACAGACCCCCCGAAGAAGTTCAAAGTCACTCCGTCTGCCCGAAAGCTCATGGCCACAGTTTTTTGGGACTCAAAGGGAATCTTGCTCATTGAGTACAAAAAAAAAGGTGAAACCATCAACGCCACATCCTACGCTTCCACTTTGCATAATTTGCGGGAGGAAATTAAAAAGAAAAGACGGGGTAAACTCGCAGCGGGTGTGTTGCTTCTTCATGACAACGCTCCTGTTCACACGGCGCGAGTTTCCAAGGCTGCTGCGCGAGATTGTGGTTTCGAAGAAATCCAACAGTCCCGCTATAATGCCATTTGCTGTTTGTGTGTTTAAAAGTTATATTATGAGATGTGTGAAAATGAACAATCCCATAGAAAGTCAGAATATACGAGGGGCGTTCAAGATATTCTGGGTATCGGGGTGAAGCTGTGGTTGCATATATAAATTGACTTATTTATCAAGTAACACTATTATTTTAGTGCATTCATGTAAAATTTCATATAAATGTGATTATTAATTCGCGTTTTATCTCTAGTTAAACAGAATCATAATGGCAACTGAGGCGATGAAGTCAAAAAACTATTCATGAAGAGATGGTGGCTGTTTACCAGGGTTCCGCACCTTCATTATCAACTGTGCAAAAGTGGTCAAGTGAGTTCAAGAGAGGCAGAGAGAGCATTGAGGACTACTCCCGCTCCGGCGCCCCGGCTACTGCTTGTACGGGAGAAAATTAAATTTTCATAATAAATAAAGAAAAATTGAAAGAAAAATTTCGATATTTTTTTCAAAGTCAGAAATAGTTAGAAATATAAAAAAATCAATTGGAAAAAATATATATATGATTTTTAAGTGAAATTCATTTGAAATAGAGACTTCTCAATGAAACTGAGGTGTATGTCCCGCTATAATGCCATTTGCTGTTTGTGTGTTTAAAAGGTATATTATGAGAAGTGTGAAAATGAACAATCCCATAGAAAGTCAGAATATACGAGGGGCGTTCAAGATATTCTCGGTATAGGGGTGAATCTGTGGTTGCATATATAAATTGACTTATTTATCAAGTAACACTATTATTTTAGTGCATTCATGTAAAATTTCATATAAATGTGATTATTAATTCGCGTTTTATCTCTAGTTAAACAGAATCATAATGGCAACTGAGGCGATGATGGTGAAAATTGAGCATCGCGCTGTAATTAAATTTCTCACTAAGCAAGGAAAAAGTCAAAAAACTATTCATGAAGAGATGGTGGCTGTTTACCAGGGTTCCGCACCTTCATTATCAACTGTGCAAAAGTGGTCAAGTGAGTTCAAGAGAGGCAGAGAGAGCATTGAGGACGACCCCCGCTCCGGCGCCCCGGCTACTGCTTGTACGGGAGAAAGCATGAAAGAAGTCGAAAAACTTGTTCTTGAGGATGCCCGAATAAAGGTGAAAATGATGGCAGAGATCACCAAGCTTTCAATTGGTACCATTCACACCATTCTTCATGACCATCTTAACCTTTCAAAGGTCAGTGCAAGGTGGGTGCCACGAATGCTCACAGCGCCTCAGATAAAAAGTGAGAATCGCATGCTGTAGAGAGCTTTTGGAGATGTGTAGTGAGAACGCGGACGGTGTTATGGATCGAATTGTTACTGGGGACGAAACATGGGTCCACCACTATGACCCTGAAAGCAAACAAGAGTCCATGCAGTGGCATAAAAAAGGAACAGACCCCCCGAAGAAGTTCAAAGTCACTCCGTCTGCCCGAAAGCTCATGGCCACAGTTTTTTGGGACTCAAAGGGAATCTTGCTCATTGAGTACAAAAAAAAAGGTGAAACCATCAACGCCACATCCTACGCTTCCACTTTGCATAATTTGCGGGAGGAAATTAAAAAGAAAAGACGGGGTAAACTCGCAGCGGGTGTGTTGCTTCTTCATGACAACGCTCCTGTTCACACGGCGCGAGTTTCCAAGGCTGCTGCGCGAGATTGTGGTTTCGAAGAAATCCAACAGTCTCGCTATAATGCCATTTGCTGTTTGTGTGTTTAAAAGTTATATTATGAGATGTGTGAAAATGAACAATCCCATAGAAAGTCAGAATATACGAGGGGCGTTCAAGATATTCTGGGTATCGGGGTGAAGCTGTGGTTGCATATATAAATTGACTTATTTATCAAGTAACACTATTATTTTAGTGCATTCATGTAAAATTTCATATAAATGTGATTATTAATTCGCGTTTTATCTCTAGTTAAACAGAATCATAATGGCAACTGAGGCGATGAAGTCAAAAAACTATTCATGAAGAGATGGTGGCTGTTTACCAGGGTTCCGCACCTTCATTATCAACTGTGCAAAAGTGGTCAAGTGAGTTCAAGAGAGGCAGAGAGAGCATTGAGGACTACTCCCGCTCCGGCGCAGCGGCTACTGCTTGTACGGGAGAAAATTAAATTTTCATAATAAATAAAGAAAAATTGAAAGAAAAATTTCGATATTTTTTTCAAAGTCAGAAATAGTTAGAAATATAAAAAAATCAATTGGAAAAAATATATATATGATTTTTAAGTGAAATTCATTTGAAATAGAGACTTCTCAATGAAACTGAGGTGTATGTGAAAAATTTTTTTTCTTGAAAATTTCGAAAATTTTTCTAAGTCCCGCTATAATGCCATTTGCTGTTTGTGTGTTTAAAAGGTATATTATGAGAAGTGTGAAAATGAACAATCCCATAGAAAGTCAGAATATACGAGGGGCGTTCAAGATATTCTCGGTATCGGGGTGAAGCTGTGGTTGCATATATAAATTGACTTATTTATCAAGTAACACTATTATTTTAGTGCATTCATGTAAGATTTCATATAAATGTGATTATTAATTCGCGTTTTATCTCTAGTTAAACAGAATCATAATGGCAACTGAGGCGATGATGGTGAAAATTGAGCATCGCGCTGTAATTAAATTTCTCACTAAGCAAGGAAAAAGTCAAAAAACTATTCATGAAGAGATGGTGGCTGTTTACCAGGGTTCCGCACCTTCATTATCAACTGTGCAAAAGTGGTCAAGTGAGTTCAAGAGAGGCAGAGAGAGCATTGAGGACGACCCCGCTCCGGCGCCCCGGCTACTGCTTGTACGGGAGAAAGCATCAAAGAAGTCGAAAAACTTGTTCTTGAGGATGCCCGAATAAAGGTGAAAATGATGGCAGAGATCACCAAGCTTTCAATTGGTACCATTCACACCATTCTTCATGACCATCTTAACCTTTCAAAGGTCAGTGCAAGGTGGGTGCCACGAATGCTCACAGCGCCTCAGATAAAAAGTGAGAATCGCATGCTGTAGAGAGCTTTTGGAGATGTGTAGTGAGAACGCGGACGGTGTTATGGATCGAATTGTTACTGGGGACGAAACATGGGTCCACCACTATGACCCTGAAAGCAAACAAGAGTCCATGCAGTGGCATAAAAAAGGAACAGACCCCCCGAAGAAGTTCAAAGTCACTCCGTCTGCCCGAAAGCTCATGGCCACAGTTTTTTGGGACTCAAAGGGAATCTTGCTCATTGAGTACAAAAAAAAAGGTGAAACCATCAACGCCACATCCTACGCTTCCACTTTGCATAATTGGCGGGAGGAAATTAAAAAGAAAAGACGGGGTAAACTCGCAGCGGGTGTGTTGCTTCTTCATGACAACGCTCCTGTTCACACGGCGCGAGTTTCCAAGGCTGCTGCGCGAGATTGTGGTTTCGAAGAAATCCAACACCCACCCTATAGTCCAGACCTTGCCCCTAGTGATTATTTCCTGTTTCCGGATTTGAAAAAATGTCTTCGTGGAAAAAGATTTTCGGATGATGAAGAACTCAAGTCGGTTTTTGCAGAGAAAGAGGAAATTTATTATTTTGAGGGTTTAAAAAAGCTTATCTCAAGATGTAATAAATGCATTGATGTTAGGGGAGATCATATTGAAAAATAAAAACAATTGAAATTGAATTCACATTTTCCTTCATATCGATACCGAGAATATATTGAACGCCCCTCGTATGAGAAAAAAAATCGAAAATTTTTCTAAGTCCCAAAAATGAAAAATCAACTGAAAAATTTAATTCTCATAATAAATAAAGAAAAGTTGAAAGAAAAATTAAAAATCAACTGAAAAATTAAATTTTCATAATAAATAAAGAAAAATTGAAGGAAAAATTTCGATATTTTTTTCAAAGTCAGAAATAGTTAGAAATATAAAAAAATCAATTGGAACAAATATATATATGATTTTTAAGTGATATTCATTTGAAATAGAGACTTCTCAATGAAACTGAGGTGTATGTGAAAAATTTTTTTTCTTGAAAATTTCGAAAATTTTTCTAAGCCCCGCTATAATGCCATTTGCTGTTTGTGTGTTTAAAAGGTATATTATGAGAAGTGTGAAAATGAACAATCCCATAGAAAGTCAGAATATACTCGTATGAGAAAAAAAATCGAAAATTTTTCTAAGTCCCAAAAACGAAAAATCAACTGAAAAATTTAATTCTCATAATAAATAAAGAAAAGTTGAAAGAAAAATGAAAAATCAACTGAAAAATTAAATTTTCATAATAAATAAAGAAAAATTGAAAGAAAAATTTCGATATTTTTTTCAAAGTCAGAAATAGTTAGAAATATAAAAAAATCAATTGGAAAAAATATATATATGATTTTTAAGTGAAATTCATTTGAAATAGAGACTTCTCAATGAAACTGAGGTGTATGTGAAAAATTTTTTTTCTTGAAAATTTCCAAAATTTTTCTAAGTCCCGCTATAATGCCATTTGCTGTTTGTGTGTTTAAAAGGTATATTATGAGAAGTGTGAAAATGAACAATCCCATAGAAAGTCAGAATATACGAGGGGCGTTCAAGATATTCTCGGTATCGGGGTGAAGCTGTGGTTGCATATATAAATTGACTTATTTATCAAGTAACACTATTATTTTAGTGCATTCATGTAAAATTTCATATAAATGTGATTATGAATTCGCGTTTTATCTCTAATTAAACAGAATCATAATGGCAACTGAGGCGATGATGGTGAAAATTGAGCATCGCTCTGTAATTAAATTTCTCACTAAGCAAGGAAAAAGTCAAAAAACTATTCATGAAGAGATGGTGGCTGTTTACCAGGGTTCCGCACCTTCATTATCAACTGTGCAAAAGTGGTCAAGTGAGTTCAAGAGAGGCAGAGAGCGCATTGAGGACGACCCCCGCTCCGGCGCCCCGGCTACTGCTTGTACGGGAGAAAGCATCAAAGAAGTCGAAAAACTTGTTCTTGAGGATGCCCGAATAAAGGTGAAAATGATGGCAGAGATCACCAAGCTTTCAATTGGTACCATTCACACCATTCTTCATGACCATCTTAACCTTTCAAAGGTCAGTGCAAGGTGGGTGCCACGAATGCTCACAGCGCCTCAGATAAAAAGTGAGAATCGCATGCTGTAGAGAGCATTTGGAGATGTGTAGTGAGAACGCGGACGGTGTTATGGATCGAATTGTTACTGGGGACGAAACATGGGTCCACCACTATGACCCTGAAAGCAAACAAGAGTCCATGCAGTGGCATAAAAAAGGAACAGACCCCCCGAAGAAGTTCAAAGTCACTCCGTCTGCCCGAAAGCTCATGGCCACAGTTTTTTGGGACTCAAAGGGAATCTTGCTCATTGAGTACAAAAAAAAAGGTGAAACCATCAACGCCACATCCTACGCTTCCACTTCGCATAATTTGCGGGAGGAAATTAAAAAGAAAAGACGGGGTAAACTCGCAGCGGGTGTGTTGCTTCTTCATGACAACGCTCCTGTTCACACGGCGCGAGTTTCCAAGGCTGCTGCGCGAGATTGTGGTTTCGAAGAAATCCAACACCCACCCTATAGTCCAGACCTTGCCCCTAGTGATTATTTCCCGTTTCCGGATTTGCAAAAATGTCTTCGTGGAAAAAGATTTTCGGATGATGAAGAACTCAAGTCGGTATTTTGCAGAGAAAGAGGAAATTTATTATTTTGAGGGTTTAAAAAAGCTTATCTCAAGATGTAACAAATGCATTGATGTTAGGGGAGATCATATTGAAAAATAAAAACAATTTAAATTGAATTTGCATTTTCCTTCATATCGATACCGAGAATATATTGAACGCCCCTCGTATGAGAAAAAAAATCGAAAACTTTTCTAAGTCCCAAAAATGAATAATCAAATGAAAAATTTAATTCTCATAATAAATAAAGAAAAGTTGAAAGAAAAATGAAAAATCAACTGAAAAATTAAATTTTCATAATAAATAAAGAAAAATTGAAAGAAAAATTTCGATATTTTTTTCAAAGTCAGAAATAGTTAGAAATATAAAAAAATCAATTGGAAAAAATATATATATGATTTTTAAGTGAAATTCATTTGAAATAGAGACTTCTCAATGAAACTGAGGTGTATGTGAAAAATTTTTTTTCTTGAAAATTTCGAAAATTTTTCTAAGTCCCGCTATAATGCCATTTGCTGTTTGTGTGTTTAAAAGGTATATTATGAGAAGTGTGAAAATGAACAATCCCATAGAAAGTCAGAATATACGAGGGGCGTTCAAGATATTCTCGGTATCGGGGTGAAGCTGTGGTTGCATATATAAATTGACTTATTTATCAAGTAACACTATTATTTTAGTGCATTCATGTAAGATTTCATATAAATGTGATTATTAATTCGCGTTTTATCTCTAGTTAAACAGAATCATAATGGCAACTGAGGCGATGATGGTGAAAATTGAGCATCGCGCTGTAATTAAATTTCTCACTAAGCAAGGAAAAAGTCAAAAAACTATTCATGAAGAGATGGTGGCTGTTTACCAGGGTTCCGCACCTTCATTATCAACTGTGCAAAAGTGGTCAAGTGAGTTCAAGAGAGGCAGAGAGAGCATTGAGGACGACTCCCGCTCCGGCGCCCCGGCTACTGCTTGTACGGGAGAAAATTAAATTTTCATAATAAATAAAGAAAAATTGAAAGAAAAATTTCGATATTTTTTTCAAAGTCAGAAATAGTTAGAAATATAAAAAAATCAATTGGAAAAAATATATATATGATTTTTAAGTGAAATTCATTTGAAATAGAGACTTCTCAATGAAACTGAGGTGTATGTGAAAAATTTTTTTTCTTGAAAATTTCGAAAATTTTTCTAAGTCCCGCTACAATGCCATTTGCTGTTTGTGTGTTTAAAAGGTATATTATGAGAAGTGTGAAAATGAACAATCCCATAGAAAGTCAGAATATACGAGGGGCGTTCAAGATATTCTCGGTATCGGGGTGAAGCTGTGGTTGCATATATAAATTGACTTATTTATCAAGTAACACTATTATTTTAGTGCATTCATGTAAGATTTCATATAAATGTGATTATTAATTCGCGTTTTATCTCTAGTTAAACAGAATCATAATGGCAACTGAGGCGATGATGGTGAAAATTGAGCATCGCGCTGTAATTAAATTTCTCACTAAGCAAGGAAAAAGTCATATCCATATTCGAGCTAAAGTTGATCCAAGACTTCTGTCTACGGCTCAACATGCCTACTGTAAAGGAAAGTCGGTGGAAACGGCTTTGCACTCTCTGACTAGCCACATCGAACGATCCCTACAATATAAGGAGTACACAATGGTTGCTTTCCTGGACATAGAGGGCGCCTTTAACAACGTCAACACATCCGCAATCACGACTGCGTTGTCAGCTCTGCAGGTAGACGACTCACTTGGGGAGCTGATTAATCTAATGCTAACAAGCAGGATAATCAACTCCAAACTGGGTGAGACTTCTGCTAAAAGATATGTCAGTAGGGGTACGCCGCAAGGCGGTGTCCTCTCCCCCCTTCTTTGGAACTTAGTGGTTAACGAACTACTGATATACCTGGAAGAGGGTGGTAGCAGAGTGATTGCCTATGCGGATGACGTTGCCATAGCCGTCTCAGGAAAACATTTAAATACCATTAAAGAACTCCTCCAAGTAAATCTTAACAGATTAACCTGCTGGGCAGATCGCTGTGGATTGGGAATAAACCCCCATAAAACTGATCTTGTCCTCTTTTCTAGGAAATATAAAATTCCAATCATAGACCCTCCTTCAATAAACGGTACCAGTTTAGCTTTCTCCGATACAGCAAAATATCTGGGTCTCATTTTTGACAGGAAACTAAACTGGAAACCTAACATTCAAGAAAGAGTCAATAAAGCTACAATAGCTTTATTCTCCTGCAAGAAAGCCATTGGGAACAAATGGGGCCTTCAACCTCGCATAACCCACTGGCTATACATCTCGGTCATAAGACCGATACTCACTTACGGGGTGGTTGTCTGGTGGACGGCCTTGGAAAATGCAGTCAACTGCATTAAATTAAGCAGAGTCCAAAGAACAGCATGTCTATGCACAAGCGGAGCCTTGCGGTCTACCCCCTCTGCGGCATTAGATATTCTGCTTCACTTGACACCCCTCGACATTTTTAGCAAGCAAGTAGCTGCGACTGCAGCTATTCGCCTTAAAGCGACTAAACAGTGGACAAATAATTCATTTGGCCACGCCAACATTCTTAATACATTAGGAATCCTCACAGAGAACACCGATTACACCATACCTGAACTTTGGTTTGACAAAAACTTCCATGTAAGCTTCCCCTCTAGATCATTCTGGGAGGAGGATGCTTTCATGGAGGACAAGTCAATCCATCTCTACACAGATGGATCTAAAACCGACAGCGGAGTTGGCGGCGGTGTTTTCTCAGATAAGCTTAACCTAAGCCTCTCTTTCCGCCTTCCAAATCACTGTAGCGTGTTCCAGGCGGAAATTTTGGCGATTAAAGAAGCTCTGTCCTGGCTGAAGAAAAACGTGATATCTGCAAAGGATATCCGCATATTTTCGGATAGTCAGGCCGCCATCAAGTCCCTGGACTCGGTCTCATTGTGTTCTAAAACTGCCCTTGAATGCCGATCATCTCTCATGGAGATGGCAGAGCAGTTCAACATTCACCTCTGTTGGGTGCCGGGCCACAGAGACATTCCAGGGAACTGCAGAGCCGATGAACTCGCCAAAATTGGAACCACTCTACCTATCCTACCAGACAAAGGTAGTATAGGTATACCAATCGCTACGTGCAAACTAACACTAAAGCTAGATGCCAATAAAAGAACGGACCTTAGGTGGACTGCTGGACAAACATGTCTAGCGACAAAACAGATCTGGCCAAAGCTGGATCTGAGTCGATCTAAGTGTCTGATCCTCTTAGAAAGGAAACATCTCAGCGCCATAATAGGTGTCATTACCGGACACTGCCTCATAGGCAAGCACGCAAGAAGGCTTGGCGCTTTTACTAACGATTTTTGTAGAAGCTGCATGGACGAGGAAGAGGAGGAGACAATCCCCCACCTACTCTGCACATGCCCAGCTCTCTCTCAGAGAAGGAAGCTTCACCTAGGAGCTTTCTTCTACAACGACCTAAACGATCTAGAAAAAATAGACGTTAACAGTCTCCTACGCTTTATTAAAAGCTCAAACTGGTTCCAGTAGTAAGAAGATCATAGATCCACGTGGCATCACAATGGGCCAATAGGCCTAAGTGGGTTGATATTTCCAACAGCCACTCTTACCTAACCTAACCTAACCTAAGGAAAAAGTCAAAAAACTATTCATGAAGAGATGGTGGCTGTTTACCAGGGTTCCGCACCTTCATTATCAACTGTGCAAAAGTGGTCAAGTGAGTTCAAGAGAGGCAGAGAGAGCATTGAGGACGACTCCCGCTCCGGCGCCCCGGCTACTGCTTGTACGGGAGAAAATTAAATTTTCATAATAAATAAAGAAAAATTGAAAGAAAAATTTCGATATTTTTTTCAAAGTCAGAAATAGTTAGAAATATAAAAAAATCAATTGGAAAAAATATATATATGATTTTTAAGTGAAATTCATTTGAAATAGAGACTTCTCAATGAAACTGAGGTGTATGTGAAAAATTTTTTTTCTTGAAAATTTCGAAAATTTTTCTAAGTCCCGCTACAATGCCATTTGCTGTTTGTGTGTTTAAAAGGTATATTATGAGAAGTGTGAAAATGAACAATCCCATAGAAAGTCAGAATATACGAGGGGCGTTCAAGATATTCTCGGTATCGGGGTGAAGCTGTGGTTGCATATATAAATTGACTTATTTATCAAGTAACACTATTATTTTAGTGCATTCATGTAAGATTTCATATAAATGTGATTATTAATTCGCGTTTTATCTCTAGTTAAACAGAATCATAATGGCAACTGAGGCGATGATGGTGAAAATTGAGCATCGCGCTGTAATTAAATTTCTCACTAAGCAAGGAAAAAGTCATATCCATATTCGAGCTAAAGTTGATCCAAGACTTCTGTCTACGGCTCAACATGCCTACTGTAAAGGAAAGTCGGTGGAAACGGCTTTGCACTCTCTGACTAGCCACATCGAACGATCCCTACAATATAAGGAGTACACAATGGTTGCTTTCCTGGACATAGAGGGCGCCTTTAACAACGTCAACACATCCGCAATCACGACTGCGTTGTCAGCTCTGCAGGTAGACGACTCACTTGGGGAGCTGATTAATCTAATGCTAACAAGCAGGATAATCAACTCCAAACTGGGTGAGACTTCTGCTAAAAGATATGTCAGTAGGGGTACGCCGCAAGGCGGTGTCCTCTCCCCCCTTCTTTGGAACTTAGTGGTTAACGAACTACTGATATACCTGGAAGAGGGTGGTAGCAGAGTGATTGCCTATGCGGATGACGTTGCCATAGCCGTCTCAGGAAAACATTTAAATACCATTAAAGAACTCCTCCAAGTAAATCTTAACAGATTAACCTGCTGGGCAGATCGCTGTGGATTGGGAATA
This sequence comes from Volucella zonaria, assembly GCA_963966105.1. Lineage (NCBI taxonomy): Eukaryota > Metazoa > Arthropoda > Insecta > Diptera > Syrphidae > Volucella > Volucella zonaria. The sequence goes on along the minus strand of CAWYQB010000254.1, from coordinate 400,958 downwards.
AACCCCCATAAAACTGATCTTGTCCTCTTTTCTAGGAAATATAAAATTCCAATCATAGACCCTCCTTCAATAAACGGTACCAGTTTAGCTTTCTCCGATACAGCAAAATATCTGGGTCTCATTTTTGACAGGAAACTAAACTGGAAACCTAACATTCAAGAAAGAGTCAATAAAGCTACAATAGCTTTATTCTCCTGCAAGAAAGCCATTGGGAACAAATGGGGCCTTCAACCTCGCATAACCCACTGGCTATACATCTCGGTCATAAGACCGATACTCACTTACGGGGTGGTTGTCTGGTGGACGGCCTTGGAAAATGCAGTCAACTGCATTAAATTAAGCAGAGTCCAAAGAACAGCATGTCTATGCACAAGCGGAGCCTTGCGGTCTACCCCCTCTGCGGCATTAGATATTCTGCTTCACTTGACACCCCTCGACATTTTTAGCAAGCAAGTAGCTGCGACTGCAGCTATTCGCCTTAAAGCGACTAAACAGTGGACAAATAATTCATTTGGCCACGCCAACATTCTTAATACATTAGGAATCCTCACAGAGAACACCGATTACACCATACCTGAACTTTGGTTTGACAAAAACTTCCATGTAAGCTTCCCCTCTAGATCATTCTGGGAGGAGGATGCTTTCATGGAGGACAAGTCAATCCATCTCTACACAGATGGATCTAAAACCGACAGCGGAGTTGGCGGCGGTGTTTTCTCAGATAAGCTTAACCTAAGCCTCTCTTTCCGCCTTCCAAATCACTGTAGCGTGTTCCAGGCGGAAATTTTGGCGATTAAAGAAGCTCTGTCCTGGCTGAAGAAAAACGTGATATCTGCAAAGGATATCCGCATATTTTCGGATAGTCAGGCCGCCATCAAGTCCCTGGACTCGGTCTCATTGTGTTCTAAAACTGCCCTTGAATGCCGATCATCTCTCATGGAGATGGCAGAGCAGTTCAACATTCACCTCTGTTGGGTGCCGGGCCACAGAGACATTCCAGGGAACTGCAGAGCCGATGAACTCGCCAAAATTGGAACCACTCTACCTATCCTACCAGACAAAGGTAGTATAGGTATACCAATCGCTACGTGCAAACTAACACTAAAGCTAGATGCCAATAAAAGAACGGACCTTAGGTGGACTGCTGGACAAACATGTCTAGCGACAAAACAGATCTGGCCAAAGCTGGATCTGAGTCGATCTAAGTGTCTGATCCTCTTAGAAAGGAAACATCTCAGCGCCATAATAGGTGTCATTACCGGACACTGCCTCATAGGCAAGCACGCAAGAAGGCTTGGCGCTTTTACTAACGATTTTTGTAGAAGCTGCATGGACGAGGAAGAGGAGGAGACAATCCCCCACCTACTCTGCACATGCCCAGCTCTCTCTCAGAGAAGGAAGCTTCACCTAGGAGCTTTCTTCTACAACGACCTAAACGATCTAGAAAAAATAGACGTTAACAGTCTCCTACGCTTTATTAAAAGCTCAAACTGGTTCCAGTAGTAAGAAGATCATAGATCCACGTGGCATCACAATGGGCCAATAGGCCTAAGTGGGTTGATATTTCCAACAGCCACTCTTACCTAACCTAACCTAACCTAAGGAAAAAGTCAAAAAACTATTCATGAAGAGATGGTGGCTGTTTACCAGGGTTCCGCACCTTCATTATCAACTGTGCAAAAGTGGTCAAGTGAGTTCAAGAGAGGCAGAGAGAGCATTGAGGACGACTCCCGCTCCGGCGCCCCGGCTACTGCTTGTACGGGAGAAAATTAAATTTTCATAATAAATAAAGAAAAATTGAAAGAAAAATTTCGATATTTTTTTCAAAGTCAGAAATAGTTAGAAATATAAAAAAATCAATTGGAAAAAATATATATATGATTTTTAAGTGAAATTCATTTGAAATAGAGACTTCTCAATGAAACTGAGGTGTATGTGAAAAATTTTTTTTCTTGAAAATTTCGAAAATTTTTCTAAGTCCCGCTACAATGCCATTTGCTGTTTGTGTGTTTAAAAAGTATATTATGAGTTGTGTGAAAATGAACAATCCCATAGAAAGTCAGAATATACGAGGGGCGTTCAAGATATTCTGGGTATCGGGGTGAAGCTGTGGTTGCATATATAAATTGACTTATTTATCAAGTAACACTATTATTTTAGTGCATTCATGTAAAATTTCATATAAATGTGATTATTAATTCGCGTTTTATCTCTAGTTAAACAGAATCATAATGGCAACTGAGGCGATGAAGTCAAAAAACTATTCATGAAGAGATGGTGGCTGTTTACCAGGGTTCCGCACCTTCATTATCAACTGTGCAAAAGTGGTCAAGTGAGTTCAAGAGAGGCAGAGAGAGCATTGAGGACTACTCCCGCTCCGGCGCCCCGGCTACTGCTTGTACGGGAGAAAATTAAATTTTCATAATAAATAAAGAAAAATTGAAAGAAAAATTTCGATATTTTTTTCAAAGTCAGAAATAGTTAGAAATATAAAAAAATCAATTGGAAAAAATATATATATGATTTTTAAGTGAAATTCATTTGAAATAGAGACTTCTCAATGAAACTGAGGTGTATGTGAAAAATTTTTTTTCTTGAAAATTTCGAAAATTTTTCTAAGTCCCGCTACAATGCCATTTGCTGTTTGTGTGTTTAAAAGGTATATTATGAGAAGTGTGAAAATGAACAATCCCATAGAAAGTCAGAATATACGAGGGGCGTTCAAGATATTCTCGGTATCGGGGTGAAGCTGTGGTTGCATATATAAATTGACTTATTTATCAAGTAACACTATTATTTTAGTGCATTCATGTAAGATTTCATATAAATGTGATTATTAATTCGCGTTTTATCTCTAGTTAAACAGAATCATAATGGCAACTGAGGCGATGATGGTGAAAATTGAGCATCGCGCTGTAATTAAATTTCTCACTAAGCAAGGAAAAAGTCAAAAAACTATTCATGAAGAGATGGTGGCTGTTTACCAGGGTTCCGCACCTTCATTATCAACTGTGCAAAAGTGGTCAAGTGAGTTCAAGAGAGGCAGAGAGAGCATTGAGGACCACTCCCGCTCCGGCGCCCCGGCTACTGCTTGTACGGGAGAAAATTAAATTTTCATAATAAATAAAGAAAAATTGAAAGAAAAATTTCGATATTTTTTTCAAAGTCAGAAATAGTTAGAAATATAAAAAAATCAATTGGAAAAAATATATATATGATTTTTAAGTGAAATTCATTTGAAATAGAGACTTCTCAATGAAACTGAGGTGTATGTGAAAAATTTTTTTTCTTGAAAATTTCGAAAATTTTTCTAAGTCCCGCTACAATGCCATTTGCTGTTTGTGTGTTTAAAAGGTATATTATGAGAAGTGTGAAAATGAACAATCCCATAGAAAGTCAGAATATACGAAGGGCGTTCAAGATATTCTCGGTATCGGGGTGAAGCTGTGGTTGCATATATAAATTGACTTATTTATCAAGTAACACTATTATTTTAGTGCATTCATGTAAGATTTCATATAAATGTGATTATTAATTCGCGTTTTATCTCTAGTTAAACAGAATCATAATGGCAACTGAGGCGATGATGGTGAAAATTGAGCATCGCGCTGTAATTAAATTTCTCACTAAGCAAGGAAAAAGTCAAAAAACTATTCATGAAGAGATGGTGGCTGTTTACCAGGGTTCCGCACCTTCATTATCAACTGTGCAAAAGTGGTCAAGTGAGTTCAAGAGAGGCAGAGAGAGCATTGAGGACGACCCCCGCTCCGGCGCCCCGGCTACTGCTTGTACGGGAGAAAATTAAATTTTCATAATAAATAAAGAAAAATTGAAAGAAAAATTTCGATATTTTTTTCAAAGTCAGAAATAGTTAGAAATATAAAAAAATCAATTGGAAAAAATATATATATGATTTTTAAGTGAAATTCATTTGAAATAGAGACTTCTCAATGAAACTGAGGTGTATGTGAAAAATTTTTTTTCTTGAAAATTTCGAAAATTTTTCTAAGTCCCGCTATACTGCCATTTGCTGTTTGTGTGTTTAAAAGGTATATTATGAGAAGTGTGAAAATGAACAGTCCCATAGAAAGTCAGAATATACGAGGGGCGTTCAAGATATTCTCGGTATCGGGGTGAAGCTGTGGTTGCATGTATAAATTGACTTATTTATCAAGTAACACTATTATTTTAGTGCATTCATGTAAGATTTCATATAAATGTGATTATTAATTCGCGTTTTATCTCTAGTTAAACAGAATCATAATGGCAACTGAGGCGATGATGGTGAAAATTGAGCATCGCGCTGTAATTAAATTTCTCACTAAGCAAGGAAAAAGTCAAAAAACTATTCATGAAGAGATGGTGGCTGTTTACCAGGGTTCCGCACCTTCATTATCAACTGTGCAAAAGTGGTCAAGTGAGTTCAAGAGAGGCAGAGAGAGCATTGAGGACGACTCCCGCTCCGGCGCCCCGGCTACTGCTTGTACGGGAGAAAATTAAATTTTCATAATAAATAAAGAAAAATTGAAAGAAAAATTTCGATATTTTTTTCAAAGTCAGAAATAGTTAGAAATATAAAAAAATCAATTGGGAAAAATATATATATGATTTTTAAGTGAAATTCATTTGAAATAGAGACTTCTCAATGAAACTGAGGTGTATGTGAAAAATTTTTTTTCTTGAAAATTTCGAAAATTTTTCTAAGTCCCGCTACAATGCCATTTGCTGTTTGTGTGTTTAAAAGGTATATTATGAGAAGTGTGAAAATGAACAATCCCATAGAAAGTCAGAATATACGAGGGGCGTTCAAGATATTCTCGGTATCGGGGTGAAGCTGTGGTTGCATATATAAATTGACTTATTTATCAAGTAACACTATTATTTTAGTGCATTCATGTAAGATTTCATATAAATGTGATTATTAATTCGCGTTTTATCTCTAGTTAAACAGAATCATAATGGCAACTGAGGCGATGATGGTGAAAATTGAGCATCGCGCTGTAATTAAATTTCTCACTAAGCAAGGAAAAAGTCAAAAAACTATTCATGAAGAGATGGTGGCTGTTTACCAGGGTTCCGCACCTTCATTATCAACTGTGCAAAAGTGGTCAAGTGAGTTCAAGAGAGGCAGAGAGAGCATTGAGGACGACCCCCGCTCCGGCGCCCCGGCTACTGCTTGTACGGGAGAAAATTAAATTTTCATAATAAATAAAGAAAAATTGAAAGAAAAATTTCGATATTTTTTTCAAAGTCAGAAATAGTTAGAAATATAAAAAAATCAATTGGAAAAAATATATATATGATTTTTAAGTGAAATTCATTTGAAATAGAGACTTCTCAATGAAACTGAGGTGTATGTGAAAAATTTTTTTTCTTGAAAATTTCGAAAATTTTTCTAAGTCCCGCTATAATGCCATTTGCTGTTTGTGTGTTTAAAAGGTATATTATGAGAAGTGTGAAAATGAACAGTCCCATAGAAAGTCAGAATATACGAGGGGCGTTCAAGATATTCTCGGTATCGGGGTGAAGCTGTGGTTGCATGTATAAATTGACTTATTTATCAAATAACACTATTATTTTAGTGCATTCATGTAAGATTTCATATAAATGTGATTATTAATTCGCGTTTTATCTCTAGTTAAACAGAATCATAATGGCAACTGAGGCGATGATGGTGAAAATTGAGCATAGCGCTGTAATTAAATTTCTCACTAAGCAAGGAAAAAGTCAAAAAACTATTCATGAAGAGATGGTGGCTGTTTACCAGGGTTCCGCACCTTCATTATCAACTGTGCAAAAGTGGTCAAGTGAGTTCAAGAGAGGCAGAGAGAGCATTGAGGACGACCCCCGCTCCGGCGCCCCGGCTACTGCTTGTACGGGAGAAAGCATCAAAGAAGTCGAAAAACTTGTTCTTGAGGATGCCCGAATAAAGGTGAAAATGATGGCAGAGATCACCAAGCTTTCAATTGGTACCATTCACACCATTCTTCATGACCATCTTAACCTTTCAAAGGTCAGTGCAAGGTGGGTGCCACGAATGCTCACAGCGCCTCAGATAAAAAGTGAGAATCGCATGCTGTAGAGAGCTTTTGGAGATGTGTAGTGAGAACGCGGACGGTGTTATGGATCGAATTGTTACTGGGGACGAAACATGGGTCCACCACTATGACCCTGAAAGCAAACAAGAGTCCATGCAGTGGCATAAAAAAGGAACAGACCCCCCGAAGAAGTTCAAAGTCACTCCGTCTGCCCGAAAGCTCATGGCCACAGTTTTTTGGGACTCAAAGGGAATCTTGCTCATTGAGTACAAAAAAAAAGGTGAAACCATCAACGCCACATCCTACGCTTCCACTTTGCATAATTTGCGGGAGGAAATTAAATAGAAAAGACGGGGTAAACTCGCAGCGGGTGTGTTGCTTCTTCATGACAACGCTCCTGTTCACACGGCGCGAGTTTCCAAGGCTGCTGCGCGAGATTGTGGTTTCGAAGAAATCCAACACCCACCCTATAGTCCAGACCTTGCCCCTAGTGATTATTTCCTGTTTCCGGATTTGAAAAAATGTCTTCGTGGAAAAAGATTTTCGGATGATGAAGAACTCAAGTCGGTATTTTGCAGAGAAAGAGGAAATTTATTGTTTTGAGGGTTTAAGAAAGCTTATCTCAAGATGTAACAAATGCTTTGATGTTAGGGGAGATCATATTGAAAAACAAAAACAATTTAAATTGAATTCGCATTTTCCTTCATATCGATACCGAGAATATATTGAACGCCCCTCGTATGAGAAAAAAAATCGAAAATTTTTCTAAGTCCCAAAAATGAAAAATCAACTGAAAAATTTAATTCTCATAATAAATAAAGAAAAGTTGAAAGAAAAATGAAAAATCAACTGAAAAATTAAATTTTCATAATAAATAAAGAAAAATTGAAAGAAAAATTTCGATATTTTTTTCAAAGTCAGAAATAGTTAGAAATATAAAAAAATCAATTGGAAAAAATATATATATGATTTTTAAGTGAAATTCATTTGAAATAGAGACTTCTCAATGAAACTGAGGTGTATGTGAAAAATTTTTTTTCTTGAAAATTTCGAAAATTTTTCAAAGTCCCGCTATAATGCCATTTGCTGTTTGTGTGTTTAAAAGGTATATTATGAGAAGTGTGAAAATGAACAGTCCCATAGAAAGTCAGAATATACGAGGGGCGTTCAAGATATTCTCGGTATCGGGGTGAAGCTGTGGTTGCATATATAAATTGACTTATTTATCAAGTAACACTATTATTTTAGTGCATTCATGTAAGATTTCATATAAATGTGATTATTAATTCGCGTTTTATCTCTAGTTAAACAGAATCATAATGGCAACTGAGGCGATGATGGTGAAAATTGAGCATCGCGCTGTAATTAAATTTCTCACTAAGCAAGGAAAAAGTCAAAAAACTATTCATGAAGAGATGGTGGCTGTTTACCAGGGTTCCGCACCTTCATTATCAACTGTGCAAAAGTGGTCAAGTGAGTTCAAGAGAGGCAGAGAGAGCATTGAGGACGACCCCCGCTCCGGCGCCCCGGCTACTGCTTGTACGGGAGAAAATTAAATTTTCATAATAAATAAAGAAAAATTGAAAGAAAAATTTCGATATTTTTTTCAAAGTCAGAAATAGTTAGAAATATAAAAAAATCAATTGGAAAAAATATATATATGATTTTTAAGTGAAATTCATTTGAAATAGAGACTTCTCAATGAAACTGAGGTGTATGTGAAAAATTTTTTTTCTTGAAAATTTCGAAAATTTTTCTAAGTCCCGCTATAATGCCATTTGCTGTTTGTGTGTTTAAAAGGTATATTATGAGAAGTGTGAAAATGAACAGTCCCATAGAAAGTCAGAATATACGAGGGGCGTTCAAGATATTCTCGGTATCGGGGTGAAGCTGTGGTTGCATGTATAAATTGACTTATTTATCAAATAACACTATTATTTTAGTGCATTCATGTAAGATTTCATATAAATGTGATTATTAATTCGCGTTTTATCTCTAGTTAAACAGAATCATAATGGCAACTGAGGCGATGATGGTGAAAATTGAGCATAGCGCTGTAATTAAATTTCTCACTAAGCAAGGAAAAAGTCAAAAAACTATTCATGAAGAGATGGTGGCTGTTTACCAGGGTTCCGCACCTTCATTATCAACTGTGCAAAAGTGGTCAAGTGAGTTCAAGAGAGGCAGAGAGAGCATTGAGGACGACCCCCGCTCCGGCGCCCCGGCTACTGCTTGTACGGGAGAAAGCATCAAAGAAGTCGAAAAACTTGTTCTTGAGGATGCCCGAATAAAGGTGAAAATGATGGCAGAGATCACCAAGCTTTCAATTGGTACCATTCACACCATTCTTCATGACCATCTTAACTTTTCAAAGGTCAGTGCAAGGTGGGTGCCACGAATGCTCACAGCGCCTCAGATAAAAAGTGAGAATCGCATGCTGTAGAGAGCTTTTGGAGATGTGTAGTGAGAACGCGGACGGTGTTATGGATCGAATTGTTACTGGGGACGAAACATGGGTCCACCACTATGACCCTGAAAGCAAACAAGAGTCCATGCAGTGGCATAAAAAAGGAACAGACCCCCCGAAGAAGTTCAAAGTCACTCCGTCTGCCCGAAAGCTCATGGCCACAGTTTTTTGGGACTCAAAGGGAATCTTGCTCATTGAGTACAAAAAAAAAGGTGAAACCATCAACGCCACATCCTACGCTTCCACTTTGCATAATTTGCGGGAGGAAATTAAATAGAAAAGACGGGGTAAACTCGCAGCGGGTGTGTTGCTTCTTCATGACAACGCTCCTGTTCACACGGCGCGAGTTTCCAAGGCTGCTGCGCGAGATTGTGGTTTCGAAGAAATCCAACACCCACCCTATAGTCCAGACCTTGCCCCTAGTGATTATTTCCTGTTTCCGGATTTGAAAAAATGTCTTCGTGGAAAAAGATTTTCGGATGATGAAGAACTCAAGTCGGTATTTTGCAGAGAAAGAGGAAATTTATTGTTTTGAGGGTTTAAGAAAGCTTATCTCAAGATGTAACAAATGCTTTGATGTTAGGGGAGATCATATTGAAAAACAAAAACAATTTAAATTGAATTCGCATTTTCCTTCATATCGATACCGAGAATATATTGAACGCCCCTCGTATGAGAAAAAAAATCGAAAATTTTTCTAAGTCCCAAAAATGAAAAATCAACTGAAAAATTTAATTCTCATAATAAATAAAGAAAAGTTGAAAGAAAAATGAAAAATCAACTGAAAAATTAAATTTTCATAATAAATAAAGAAAAATTGAAAGAAAAATTTCGATATTTTTTTCAAAGTCAGAAATAGTTAGAAATATAAAAAAATCAATTGGAAAAAATATATATATGATTTTTAAGTGAAATTCATTTGAAATAGAGACTTCTCAATGAAACTGAGGTGTATGTGAAAAATTTTTTTTCTTGAAAATTTCGAAAATTTTTCAAAGTCCCGCTATAATGCCATTTGCTGTTTGTGTGTTTAAAAGGTATATTATGAGAAGTGTGAAAATGAACAGTCCCATAGAAAGTCAGAATATACGAGGGGCGTTCAAGATATTCTCGGTATCGGGGTGAAGCTGTGGTTGCATATATAAATTGACTTATTTATCAAGTAACACTATTATTTTAGTGCATTCATGTAAGATTTCATATAAATGTGATTATTAATTCGCGTTTTATCTCTAGTTAAACAGAATCATAATGGCAACTGAGGCGATGATGGTGAAAATTGAGCATCGCGCTGTAATTAAATTTCTCATTAAGCAAGGAAAAAGTCAAAAAACTATTCATGAAGAGATGGTGGCTGTTTACCAGGGTTCCGCACCTTCATTATCAACTGTGCAAAAGTGGTCAAGTGAGTTCAAGAGAGGCAGAGAGAGCATTGAGGACGACCCCCGCTCCGGCGCCCCGGCTACTGCTTGTACGGGAGAAAATTAAATTTTCATAATAAATAAAGAAAAATTGAAAGAAAAATTTCGATATTTTTTTCAAAGTCAGAAATAGTTAGAAATATAAAAAAATCAATTGGAAAAAATATATATATGATTTTTAAGTGAAATTCATTTGAAATAGAGACTTCTCAATGAAACTGAGGTGTATGTGAAAAATTTTTTTTCTTGAAAATTTCGAAAATTTTTCTAAGTCCCGCTATAATGCCATTTGCTGTTTGTGTGTTTAAAAGGTATATTATGAGAAGTGTGAAAATGAACAGTCCCATAGAAAGTCAGAATATACGAGGGGCGTTCAAGATATTCTCGGTATCGGGGTGAAGCTGTGGTTGCATGTATAAATTGACTTATTTATCAAATAACACTATTATTTTAGTGCATTCATGTAAGATTTCATATAAATGTGATTATTAATTCGCGTTTTATCTCTAGTTAAACAGAATCATAATGGCAACTGAGGCGATGATGGTGAAAATTGAGCATAGCGCTGTAATTAAATTTCTCACTAAGCAAGGAAAAAGTCAAAAAACTATTCATGAAGAGATGGTGGCTGTTTACCAGGGTTCCGCACCTTCATTATCAACTGTGCAAAAGTGGTCAAGTGAGTTCAAGAGAGGCAGAGAGAGCATTGAGGACGACCCCCGCTCCGGCGCCCCGGCTACTGCTTGTACGGGAGAAAGCATCAAAGAAGTCGAAAAACTTGTTCTTGAGGATGCCCGAATAAAGGTGAAAATGATGGCAGAGATCACCAAGCTTTCAATTGGTACCATTCACACCATTCTTCATGACCATCTTAACCTTTCAAAGGTCAGTGCAAGGTGGGTGCCACGAATGCTCACAGCGCCTCAGATAAAAAGTGAGAATCGCATGCTGTAGAGAGCTTTTGGAGATGTGTAGTGAGAACGCGGACGGTGTTATGGATCGAATTGTTACTGGGGACGAAACATGGGTCCACCACTATGACCCTGAAAGCAAACAAGAGTCCATGCAGTGGCATAAAAAAGGAACAGACCCCCCGAAGAAGTTCAAAGTCACTCCGTCTGCCCGAAAGCTCATGGCCACAGTTTTTTGGGACTCAAAGGGAATCTTGCTCATTGAGTACAAAAAAAAAGGTGAAACCATCAACGCCACATCCTACGCTTCCACTTTGCATAATTTGCGGGAGGAAATTAAATAGAAAAGACGGGGTAAACTCGCAGCGGGTGTGTTGCTTCTTCATGACAACGCTCCTGTTCACACGGCGCGAGTTTCCAAGGCTGCTGCGCGAGATTGTGGTTTCGAAGAAATCCAACACCCACCCTATAGTCCAGACCTTGCCCCTAGTGATTATTTCCTGTTTCCGGATTTGAAAAAATGTCTTCGTGGAAAAAGATTTTCGGATGATGAAGAACTCAAGTCGGTATTTTGCAGAGAAAGAGGAAATTTATTGTTTTGAGGGTTTAAGAAAGCTTATCTCAAGATGTAACAAATGCTTTGATGTTAGGGGAGATCATATTGAAAAACAAAAACAATTTAAATTGAATTCGCATTTTCCTTCATATCGATACCGAGAATATATTGAACGCCCCTCGTATGAGAAAAAAAATCGAAAATTTTTCTAAGTCCCAAAAATGAAAAATGAACTGAAAAATTTAATTCTCATAATAAATAAAGAAAAGTTGAAAGAAAAATGAAAAATCAACTGAAAAATTAAATTTTCATAATAAATAAAGAAAAATTGAAAGAAAAATTTCGATATTTTTTTCAAAGTCAGAAATAGTTAGAAATATAAAAAAATCAATTGGAAAAAATATATATATGATTTTTAAGTGAAATTCATTTGAAATAGAGACTTCTCAATGAAACTGAGGTGTATGTGAAAAATTTTTTTTCTTGAAAATTTCGAAAATTTTTCTAAGTCCCGCTATAATGCCATTTGCTGTTTGTGTGTTTAAAAGGTATATTATGAGAAGTGTGAAAATGAACAGTCCCATAGAAAGTCAGAATATACGAGGGGCGTTCAAGATATTCTCGGTATCGGGGTGAAGCTGTGGTTGCATATATAAATTGACTTATTTATCAAGTAACACTATTATTTTAGTGCATTCATGTAAGATTTCATATAAATGTGATTATTAATTCGCGTTTTATCTCTAGTTAAACAGAATCATAATGGCAACTGAGGCGATGATGGTGAAAATTGAGCATCGCGCTGTAATTAAATTTCTCACTAAGCAAGGAAAAAGTCAAAAAACTATTCATGAAGAGATGGTGGCTGTTTACCAGGGTTCCGCACCTTCATTATCAACTGTGCAAAAGTGGTCAAGTGAGTTCAAGAGAGGCAGAGAGAGCATTGAGGACGACCCCCGCTCCGGCGCCCCGGCTACTGCTTGTACGGGAGAAAATTAAATTTTCATAATAAATAAAGAAAAATTGAAAGAAAAATTTCGATATTTTTTTCAAAGTCAGAAATAGTTAGAAATATAAAAAAATCAATTGGAAAAAATATATATATGATTTTTAAGTGAAATTCATTTGAAATAGAGACTTCTCAATGAAACTGAGGTGTATGTGAAAAATTTTTTTTCTTGAAAATTTCGAAAATTTTTCTAAGTCCCGCTATAATGCCATTTGCTGTTTGTGTGTTTAAAAGGTATATTATGAGAAGTGTGAAAATGAACAGTCCCATAGAAAGTCAGAATATACGAGGGGCGTTCAAGATATTCTCGGTATCGGGGTGAAGCTGTGGTTGCATGTATAAATTGACTTATTTATCAAATAACACTATTATTTTAGTGCATTCATGTAAGATTTCATATAAATGTGATTATTAATTCGCGTTTTATCTCTAGTTAAACAGAATCATAATGGCAACTGAGGCGATGATGGTGAAAATTGAGCATAGCGCTGTAATTAAATTTCTCACTAAGCAAGGAAAAAGTCAAAAAACTATTCATGAAGAGATGGTGGCTGTTTACCAGGGTTCCGCACCTTCATTATCAACTGTGCAAAAGTGGTCAAGTGAGTTCAAGAGAGGCAGAGAGAGCATTGAGGACGACCCCCGCTCCGGCGCCCCGGCTACTGCTTGTACGGGAGAAAGCATCAAAGAAGTCGAAAAACTTGTTCTTGAGGATGCCCGAATAAAGGTGAAAATGATGGCAGAGATCACCAAGCTTTCAATTGGTACCATTCACACCATTCTTCATGACCATCTTAACCTTTCAAAGGTCAGTGCAAGGTGGGTGCCACGAATGCTCACAGCGCCTCAGATAAAAAGTGAGAATCGCATGCTGTAGAGAGCTTTTGGAGATGTGTAGTGAGAACGCGGACGGTGTTATGGATCGAATTGTTACTGGGGACGAAACATGGGTCCACCACTATGACCCTGAAAGCAAACAACAGTCCATGCAGTGGCATAAAAAAGGAACAGACCCCCCGAAGAAGTTCAAAGTCACTCCGTCTGCCCGAAAGCTCATGGCCACAGTTTTTTGGGACTCAAAGGGAATCTTGCTCATTGAGTACAAAAAAAAAGGTGAAACCATCAACGCCACATCCTACGCTTCCACTTTGCATAATTTGCGGGAGGAAATTAAATAGAAAAGACGGGGTAAACTCGCAGCGGGTGTGTTGCTTCTTCATGACAACGCTCCTGTTCACACGGCGCGAGTTTCCAAGGCTGCTGCGCGAGATTGTGGTTTCGAAGAAATCCAACACCCACCCTATAGTCCAGACCTTGCCCCTAGTGATTATTTCCTGTTTCCGGATTTGAAAAAATGTCTTCGTGGAAAAAGATTTTCGGATGATGAAGAACTCAAGTCGGTATTTTGCAGAGAAAGAGGAAATTTATTGTTTTGAGGGTTTAAGAAAGCTTATCTCAAGATGTAACAAATGCTTTGATGTTAGGGGAGATCATATTGAAAAACAAAAACAATTTAAATTGAATTCGCATTTTCCTTCATATCGATACCGAGAATATATTGAACGCCCCTCGTATGAGAAAAAAAATCGAAAATTTTTCTAAGTCCCAAAAATGAAAAATCAACTGAAAAATTTAATTCTCATAATAAATAAAGAAAAGTTGAAAGAAAAATGAAAAATCAACTGAAAAATTAAATTTTCATAATAAATAAAGAAAAATTGAAAGAAAAATTTCGATATTTTTTTCAAAGTCAGAAATAGTTAGAAATATAAAAAAATCAATTGGAAAAAATATATATATGATTTTTAAGTGAAATTCATTTGAAATAGAGACTTCTCAATGAAACTGAGGTGTATGTGAAAAATTTTTTTTCTTGAAAATTTCGAAAATTTTTCTAAGTCCCGCTATAATGCCATTTGCTGTTTGTGTGTTTAAAAGGTATATTATGAGAAGTGTGAAAATGAACAATCCCATAGAAAGTCAGAATATACGAGGGGCGTTCAAGATATTCTCGGTATCGGGGTGAAGCTGTGGTTGCATATATAAACTGACTTATTTATCAAGTAACACTATTATTTTAGTGCATTCATGTAAGATTTCATATAAATGTGATTATTAATTCGCGTTTTATCTCTAGTTAAACAGAATCATAATGGCAACTGAGGCGATGATGGTGAAAATTGAGCATCGCGCTGTAATTAAATTTCTCACTAAGCAAGGAAAAAGTCAAAAAACTATTCATGAAGAGATGGTGGCTGTTTACCAGGGTTCCGCACCTTCATTATCAACTGTGCAAAAGTGGTCAAGTGAGTTCAAGAGAGGCAGAGAGAGCATTGAGGACGACCCCCGCTCCGGCGCCCCGGCTACTGCTTGTACGGGAGAAAATTTAATTTTCATAATAAATAAAGAAAAATTGAAAGAAAAATTTCGATATTTTTTTCAAAGTCAGAAATAGTTAGAAATATAAAAAAATCAATTGGAAAAAATATATATATGATTTTTAAGTGAAATTCATTTGAAATAGATACTTCTCAATGAAACTGAGGTGTATGTGAAAAATTTTTTTTCTTGAAAATTTCGAAAATTTTTCTAAGTCCCGCTATAATGCCATTTGCTGTTTGTGTGTTTAAAAGGTATATTATGAGAAGTGTGAAAATGAACAGTCCCATAGAAAGTCAGAATATACGAGGGGCGTTCAAGATATTCTCGGTATCGGGGTGAAGCTGTGGTTGCATGTATAAATTGACTTATTTATCAAATAACACTATTATTTTAGTGCATTCATGTAAGATTTCATATAAATGTGATTATTAATTCGCGTTTTATCTCTAGTTAAACAGAATCATAATGGCAACTGAGGCGATGATGGTGAAAATTGAGCATAGCGCTGTAATTAAATTTCTCACTAAGCAAGGAAAAAGTCAAAAAACTATTCATGAAGAGATGGTGGCTGTTTACCAGGGTTCCGCACCTTCATTATCAACTGTGCAAAAGTGGTCAAGTGAGTTCAAGAGAGGCAGAGAGAGCATTGAGGACGACCCCCGCTCCGCGCCCCGGCTACTGCTTGTACGGGAGAAAATTAAATTTTCATAATAAATAAAGAAAAATTGAAAGAAAAATTTCGATATTTTTTTCAAAGTCAGAAATAGTTAGAAATATAAAAAAATCAATTGGAAAAAATATATATATGATTTTTAAGTGAAATTCATTTGAAATAGAGACTTCTCAATGAAACTGAGGTGTATGTGAAAAATTTTTTTTCTTGAAAATTTCGAAAATTTTTCTAAGTCCCGCTATAATGCCATTTGCTGTTTGTGTGTTTAAAAGGTATATTATGAGAAGTGTGAAAATGAACAGTCCCATAGAAAGTCAGAATATACGAGGGGCGTTCAAGATATTCTCGGTATCGGGGTGAAGCTGTGGTTGCATGTATAAATTGACTTATTTATCAAATAACACTATTATTTTAGTGCATTCATGTAAGATTTCATATAAATGTGATTATTAATTCGCGTTTTATCTCTAGTTAAACAGAATCATAATGGCAACTGAGGCGATGATGGTGAAAATTGAGCATAGCGCTGTAATTAAATTTCTCACTAAGCAAGGAAAAAGTCAAAAAACTATTCATGAAGAGATGGTGGCTGTTTACCAGGGTTCCGCACCTTCATTATCAACTGTGCAAAAGTGGTCAAGTGAGTTCAAGAGAGGCAGAGAGAGCATTGAGGACGACCCCCGCTCCGGCGCCCCGGCTACTGCTTGTACGGGAGAAAATTAAATTTTCATAATAAATAAAGAAAAATTGAAAGAAAAATTTCGATATTTTTTTCAAAGTCAGAAATAGTTAGAAATATAAAAAAATCAATTGGAAAAAATATATATATGATTTTTAAGTGAAATTCATTTGAAATAGAGACTTCTCAATGAAACTGAGGTGTATGTGAAAAATTTTTTTTCTTGAAAATTTCGAAAATTTTTCTAAGTCCCGCTATAATGCCATTTGCTGTTTGTGTGTTTAAAAGGTATATTATGAGAAGTGTGAAAATGAACAGTCCCATAGAAAGTCAGAATATACGAGGGGCGTTCAAGATATTCTCGGTATCGGGGTGAAGCTGTGGTTGCATATATAAATTGACTTATTTATCAAGTAACACTATTATTTTAGTGCATTCATGTAAGATTTCATATAAATGTGATTATTAATTCGCGTTTTATCTCTAGTTAAACAGAATCATAATGGCAACTGAGGCGATGATGGTGAAAATTGAGCATCGCGCTGTAATTAAATTTCTCACTAAGCAAGGAAAAAGTCAAAAAACTATTCATGAAGAGATGGTGGCTGTTTACCAGGGTTCCGCACCTTCATTATCAACTGTGCAAAAGTGGTCAAGTGAGTTCAAGAGAGGCAGAGAGAGCATTGAGGACGACCCCCGCTCCGGCGCCCCGGCTACTGCTTGTACGGGAGAAAATTAAATTTTCATAATAAATAAAGAAAAATTGAAAGAAAAATTTCGATATTTTTTTCAAAGTCAGAAATAGTTAGAAATATAAAAAAATCAATTGGAAAAAATATATATATGATTTTTAAGTGAAATTCATTTGAAATAGAGACTTCTCAATGAAACTGAGGTGTATGTGAAAAATTTTTTTTCTTGAAAATTTCGAAAATTTTTCTAAGTCCCGCTATAATGCCATTTGCTGTTTGTGTGTTTAAAAGGTATATTATGAGAAGTGTGAAAATGAACAGTCCCATAGAAAGTCAGAATATACGAGGGGCGTTCAAGATATTCTCGGTATCGGGGTGAAGCTGTGGTTGCATATATAAATTGACTTATTTATCAAGTAACACTATTATTTTAGTGCATTCATGTAAGATTTCATATAAATGTGATTATTAATTCGCGTTTTATCTCTAGTTAAACAGAATCATAATGGCAACTGAGGCGATGATGGTGAAAATTGAGCATCGCGCTGTAATTAAATTTCTCACTAAGCAAGGAAAAAGTCAAAAAACTATTCATGAAGAGATGGTGGCTGTTTACCAGGGTTCCGCACCTTCATTATCAACTGTGCAAAAGTGGTCAAGTGAGTTCAAGAGAGGCAGAGAGAGCATTGAGGACGACCCCCGCTCCGGCGCCCCGGCTACTGCTTGTACGGGAGAAAATTAAATTTTCATAATAAATAAAGAAAAATTGAAAGAAAAATTTCGATATTTTTTTCAAAGTCAGAAATAGTTAGAAATATAAAAAAATCAATTGGAAAAAATATATATATGATTTTTAAGTGAAATTCATTTGAAATAGAGACTTCTCAATGAAACTGAGGTGTATGTGAAAAATTTTTTTTCTTGAAAATTTCGAAAATTTTTCTAAGTCCCGCTATAATGCCATTTGCTGTTTGTGTGTTTAAAAGGTATATTATGAGAAGTGTGAAAATGAACAGTCCCATAGAAAGTCAGAATATACGAGGGGCGTTCAAGATATTCTCGGTATCGGGGTGAAGCTGTGGTTGCATGTATAAATTGACTTATTTATCAAATAACACTATTATTTTAGTGCATTCATGTAAGATTTCATATAAATGTGATTATTAATTCGCGTTTTATCTCTAGTTAAACAGAATCATAATGGCAACTGAGGCGATGATGGTGAAAATTGAGCATAGCGCTGTAATTAAATTTCTCACTAAGCAAGGAAAAAGTCAAAAAACTATTCATGAAGAGATGGTGGCTGTTTACCAGGGTTCCGCACCTTCATTATCAACTGTGCAAAAGTGGTCAAGTGAGTTCAAGAGAGGCAGAGAGAGCATTGAGGACGACCCCCGCTCCGGCGCCCCGGCTACTGCTTGTACGGGAGAAAGCATCAAAGAAGTCGAAAAACTTGTTCTTGAGGATGCCCGAATAAAGGTGAAAATGATGGCAGAGATCACCAAGCTTTCAATTGGTACCATTCACACCATTCTTCATGACCATCTTAACCTTTCAAAGGTCAGTGCAAGGTGGGTGCCACGAATGCTCACAGCGCCTCAGATAAAAAGTGAGAATCGCATGCTGTAGAGAGCTTTTGGAGATGTGTAGTGAGAACGCGGACGGTGTTATGGATCGAATTGTTACTGGGGACGAAACATGGGTCCACCACTATGACCCTGAAAGCAAACAACAGTCCATGCAGTGGCATAAAAAAGGAACAGACCCCCCGAAGAAGTTCAAAGTCACTCCGTCTGCCCGAAAGCTCATGGCCACAGTTTTTTGGGACTCAAAGGGAATCTTGCTCATTGAGTACAAAGAAAAAGGTGAAACCATCAACGCCACATCCTACGCTTCCACTTTGCATAATTTGCGGGAGGAAATTAAATAGAAAAGACGGGGTAAACTCGCAGCGGGTGTGTTGCTTCTTCATGACAACGCTCCTGTTCACACGGCGCGAGTTTCCAAGGCTGCTGCGCGAGATTGTGGTTTCGAAGAAATCCAACACCCACCCTATAGTCCAGACCTTGCCCCTAGTGATTATTTCCTGTTTCCGGATTTGAAAAAATGTCTTCGTGGAAAAAGATTTTCGGATGATGAAGAACTCAAGTCGGTATTTTGCAGAGAAAGAGGAAATTTATTGTTTTGAGGGTTTAAGAAAGCTTATCTCAAGATGTAACAAATGCTTTGATGTTAGGGGAGATCATATTGAAAAACAAAAACAATTTAAATTGAATTCGCATTTTCCTTCATATCGATACCGAGAATATATTGAACGCCCCTCGTATGAGAAAAAAAATCGAAAATTTTTCTAAGTCCCAAAAATGAAAAATCAACTGAAAAATTTAATTCTCATAATAAATAAAGAAAAGTTGAAAGAAAAATGAAAAATCAACTGAAAAATTAAATTTTCATAATAAATAAAGAAAAATTGAAAGAAAAATTTCGATATTTTTTTCAAAGTCAGAAATAGTTAGAAATATAAAAAAATCAATTGGAAAAAATATATATATGATTTTTAAGTGAAATTCATTTGAAATAGAGACTTCTCAATGAAACTGAGGTGTATGTGAAAAATTTTTTTTCTTGAAAATTTCGAAAATTTTTCTAAGTCCCGCTATAATGCCATTTGCTGTTTGTGTGTTTAAAAGGTATATTATGAGAAGTGTGAAAATGAACAATCCCATAGAAAGTCAGAATATACGAGGGGCGTTCAAGATATTCTCGGTATCGGGGTGAAGCTGTGGTTGCATATATAAATTGACTTATTTATCAAGTAACACTATTATTTTAGTGCATTCATGTAAGATTTCATATAAATGTGATTATTAATTCGCGTTTTATCTCTAGTTAAACAGAATCATAATGGCAACTGAGGCGATGATGGTGAAAATTGAGCATCGCGCTGTAATTAAATTTCTCACTAAGCAAGGAAAAAGTCAAAAAACTATTCATGAAGAGATGGTGGCTGTTTACCAGGGTTCCGCACCTTCATTATCAACTGTGCAAAAGTGGTCAAGTGAGTTCAAGAGAGGCAGAGAGAGCATTGAGGACGACCCCCGCTCCGGCGCCCCGGCTACTGCTTGTACGGGAGAAAATTTAATTTTCATAATAAATAAAGAAAAATTGAAAGAAAAATTTCGATATTTTTTTCAAAGTCAGAAATAGTTAGAAATATAAAAAAATCAATTGGAAAAAATATATATATGATTTTTAAGTGAAATTCATTTGAAATAGATACTTCTCAATGAAACTGAGGTGTATGTGAAAAATTTTTTTTCTTGAAAATTTCGAAAATTTTTCTAAGTCCCGCTATAATGCCATTTGCTGTTTGTGTGTTTAAAAGGTATATTATGAGAAGTGTGAAAATGAACAGTCCCATAGAAAGTCAGAATATACGAGGGGCGTTCAAGATATTCTCGGTATCGGGGTGAAGCTGTGGTTGCATGTATAAATTGACTTATTTATCAAATAACACTATTATTTTAGTGCATTCATGTAAGATTTCATATAAATGTGATTATTAATTCGCGTTTTATCTCTAGTTAAACAGAATCATAATGGCAACTGAGGCGATGATGGTGAAAATTGAGCATAGCGCTGTAATTAAATTTCTCACTAAGCAAGGAAAAAGTCAAAAAACTATTCATGAAGAGATGGTGGCTGTTTACCAGGGTTCCGCACCTTCATTATCAACTGTGCAAAAGTGGTCAAGTGAGTTCAAGAGAGGCAGAGAGAGCATTGAGGACGACCCCCGCTCCGCGCCCCGGCTACTGCTTGTACGGGAGAAAATTAAATTTTCATAATAAATAAAGAAAAATTGAAAGAAAAATTTCGATATTTTTTTCAAAGTCAGAAATAGTTAGAAATATAAAAAAATCAATTGGAAAAAATATATATATGATTTTTAAGTGAAATTCATTTGAAATAGAGACTTCTCAATGAAACTGAGGTGTATGTGAAAAATTTTTTTTCTTGAAAATTTCGAAAATTTTTCTAAGTCCCGCTATAATGCCATTTGCTGTTTGTGTGTTTAAAAGGTATATTATGAGAAGTGTGAAAATGAACAGTCCCATAGAAAGTCAGAATATACGAGGGGCGTTCAAGATATTCTCGGTATCGGGGTGAAGCTGTGGTTGCATGTATAAATTGACTTATTTATCAAATAACACTATTATTTTAGTGCATTCATGTAAGATTTCATATAAATGTGATTATTAATTCGCGTTTTATCTCTAGTTAAACAGAATCATAATGGCAACTGAGGCGATGATGGTGAAAATTGAGCATAGCGCTGTAATTAAATTTCTCACTAAGCAAGGAAAAAGTCAAAAAACTATTCATGAAGAGATGGTGGCTGTTTACCAGGGTTCCGCACCTTCATTATCAACTGTGCAAAAGTGGTCAAGTGAGTTCAAGAGAGGCAGAGAGAGCATTGAGGACGACCCCCGCTCCGGCGCCCCGGCTACTGCTTGTACGGGAGAAAGCATCAAAGAAGTCGAAAAACTTGTTCTTGAGGATGCCCGAATAAAGGTGAAAATGATGGCAGAGATCACCAAGCTTTCAATTGGTACCATTCACACCATTCTTCATGACCATCTTAACCTTTCAAAGGTCAGTGCAAGGTGGGTGCCACGAATGCTCACAGCGCCTCAGATAAAAAGTGAGAATCGCATGCTGTAGAGAGCTTTTGGAGATGTGTAGTGAGAACGCGGACGGTGTTATGGATCGAATTGTTACTGGGGACGAAACATGGGTCCACCACTATGACCCTGAAAGCAAACAAGAGTCCATGCAGTGGCATAAAAAAGGAACAGACCCCCCGAAGAAGTTCAAAGTCACTCCGTCTGCCCGAAAGCTCATGGCCACAGTTTTTTGGGACTCAAAGGGAATCTTGCTCATTGAGTACAAAAAAAAAGGTGAAACCATCAACGCCACATCCTACGCTTCCACTTTGCATAATTTGCGGGAGGAAATTAAATAGAAAAGACGGGGTAAACTCGCAGCGGGTGTGTTGCTTCTTCATGACAACGCTCCTGTTCACACGGCGCGAGTTTCCAAGGCTGCTGCGCGAGATTGTGGTTTCGAAGAAATCCAACACCCACCCTATAGTCCAGACCTTGCCCCTAGTGATTATTTCCTGTTTCCGGATTTGAAAAAATGTCTTCGTGGAAAAAGATTTTCGGATGATGAAGAACTCAAGTCGGTATTTTGCAGAGAAAGAGGAAATTTATTGTTTTGAGGGTTTAAGAAAGCTTATCTCAAGATGTAACAAATGCTTTGATGTTAGGGGAGATCATATTGAAAAACAAAAACAATTTAAATTGAATTCGCATTTTCCTTCATATCGATACCGAGAATATATTGAACGCCCCTCGTATGAGAAAAAAAATCGAAAATTTTTCTAAGTCCCAAAAATGAAAAATCAACTGAAAAATTTAATTCTCATAATAAATAAAGAAAAGTTGAAAGAAAAATGAAAAATCAACTGAAAAATTAAATTTTCATAATAAATAAAGAAAAATTGAAAGAAAAATTTCGATATTTTTTTCAAAGTCAGAAATAGTTAGAAATATAAAAAAATCAATTTTAAAAAATATATATATGATTTTTAAGTGAAATTCATTTGAAATAGAGACTTCTCAATGAAACTGAGGTGTATGTGAAAAATTTTTTTTCTTGAAAATTTCGAAAATTTTTCTAAGTCCCGCTATAATGCCATTTGCTGTTTGTGTGTTTAAAAGGTATATTATGAGAAGTGTGAAAATGAACAATCCCATAGAAAGTCAGAATATACGAGGGGCGTTCAAGATATTCTCGGTATCGGGGTGAAGCTGTGGTTGCATATATAAATTGACTTATTTATCAAGTAACACTATTATTTTAGTGCATTCATGTAAGATTTCATATAAATGTGATTATTAATTCGCGTTTTATCTCTAGTTAAACAGAATCATAATGGCAACTGAGGCGATGATGGTGAAAATTGAGCATCGCGCTGTAATTAAATTTCTCACTAAGCAAGGAAAAAGTCAAAAAACTATTCATGAAGAGATGGTGGCTGTTTACCAGGGTTCCGCACCTTCATTATCAACTGTGCAAAAGTGGTCAAGTGAGTTCAAGAGAGGCAGAGAGAGCATTGAGGACGACCCCCGCTCCGGCGCCCCGGCTACTGCTTGTACGGGAGAAAATTTAATTTTCATAATAAATAAAGAAAAATTGAAAGAAAAATTTCGATATTTTTTTCAAAGTCAGAAATAGTTAGAAATATAAAAAAATCAATTGGAAAAAATATATATATGATTTTTAAGTGAAATTCATTTGAAATAGATACTTCTCAATGAAACTGAGGTGTATGTGAAAAATTTTTTTTCTTGAAAATTTCGAAAATTTTTCTAAGTCCCGCTATAATGCCATTTGCTGTTTGTGTGTTTAAAAGGTATATTATGAGAAGTGTGAAAATGAACAGTCCCATAGAAAGTCAGAATATACGAGGGGCGTTCAAGATATTCTCGGTATCGGGGTGAAGCTGTGGTTGCATGTATAAATTGACTTATTTATCAAATAACACTATTATTTTAGTGCATTCATGTAAGATTTCATATAAATGTGATTATTAATTCGCGTTTTATCTCTAGTTAAACAGAATCATAATGGCAACTGAGGCGATGATGGTGAAAATTGAGCATAGCGCTGTAATTAAATTTCTCACTAAGCAAGGAAAAAGTCAAAAAACTATTCATGAAGAGATGGTGGCTGTTTACCAGGGTTCCGCACCTTCATTATCAACTGTGCAAAAGTGGTCAAGTGAGTTCAAGAGAGGCAGAGAGAGCATTGAGGACGACCCCCGCTCCGGCGCCCCGGCTACTGCTTGTACGGGAGAAAATTTAATTTTCATAATAAATAAAGAAAAATTGAAAGAAAAATTTCGATATTTTTTTCAAAGTCAGAAATAGTTAGAAATATAAAAAAATCAATTGGAAAAAATATATATATGATTTTTAAGTGAAATTCATTTGAAATAGATACTTCTCAATGAAACTGAGGTGTATGTGAAAAATTTTTTTTCTTGAAAATTTCGAAAATTTTTCTAAGTCCCGCTATAATGCCATTTGCTGTTTGTGTGTTTAAAAGGTATATTATGAGAAGTGTGAAAATGAACAGTCCCATAGAAAGTCAGAATATACGAGGGGCGTTCAAGATATTCTCGGTATCGGGGTGAAGCTGTGGTTGCATGTATAAATTGACTTATTTATCAAATAACACTATTATTTTAGTGCATTCATGTAAGATTTCATATAAATGTGATTATTAATTCGCGTTTTATCTCTAGTTAAACAGAATCATAATGGCAACTGAGGCGATGATGGTGAAAATTGAGCATAGCGCTGTAATTAAATTTCTCACTAAGCAAGGAAAAAGTCAAAAAACTATTCATGAAGAGATGGTGGCTGTTTACCAGGGTTCCGCACCTTCATTATCAACTGTGCAAAAGTGGTCAAGTGAGTTCAAGAGAGGCAGAGAGAGCATTGAGGACGACCCCCGCTCCGCGCCCCGGCTACTGCTTGTACGGGAGAAAATTAAATTTTCATAATAAATAAAGAAAAATTGAAAGAAAAATTTCGATATTTTTTTCAAAGTCAGAAATAGTTAGAAATATAAAAAAATCAATTGGAAAAAATATATATATGATTTTTAAGTGAAATTCATTTGAAATAGAGACTTCTCAATGAAACTGAGGTGTATGTGAAAAATTTTTTTTCTTGAAAATTTCGAAAATTTTTCTAAGTCCCGCTATAATGCCATTTGCTGTTTGTGTGTTTAAAAGGTATATTATGAGAAGTGTGAAAATGAACAGTCCCATAGAAAGTCAGAATATACGAGGGGCGTTCAAGATATTCTCGGTATCGGGGTGAAGCTGTGGTTGCATGTATAAATTGACTTATTTATCAAATAACACTATTATTTTAGTGCATTCATGTAAGATTTCATATAAATGTGATTATTAATTCGCGTTTTATCTCTAGTTAAACAGAATCATAATGGCAACTGAGGCGATGATGGTGAAAATTGAGCATAGCGCTGTAATTAAATTTCTCACTAAGCAAGGAAAAAGTCAAAAAACTATTCATGAAGAGATGGTGGCTGTTTACCAGGGTTCCGCACCTTCATTATCAACTGTGCAAAAGTGGTCAAGTGAGTTCAAGAGAGGCAGAGAGAGCATTGAGGACGACCCCCGCTCCGGCGCCCCGGCTACTGCTTGTACGGGAGAAAATTTAATTTTCATAATAAATAAAGAAAAATTGAAAGAAAAATTTCGATATTTTTTTCAAAGTCAGAAATAGTTAGAAATATAAAAAAATCAATTGGAAAAAATATATATATGATTTTTAAGTGAAATTCATTTGAAATAGATACTTCTCAATGAAACTGAGGTGTATGTGAAAAATTTTTTTTCTTGAAAATTTCGAAAATTTTTCTAAGTCCCGCTATAATGCCATTTGCTGTTTGTGTGTTTAAAAGGTATATTAT
Source organism: Volucella zonaria (assembly GCA_963966105.1). Taxonomy (NCBI): domain Eukaryota; kingdom Metazoa; phylum Arthropoda; class Insecta; order Diptera; family Syrphidae; genus Volucella; species Volucella zonaria. Next base: position 375,559 of record CAWYQB010000254.1, on the reverse strand, counting down.
GAGAAGTGTGAAAATGAACAGTCCCATAGAAAGTCAGAATATACGAGGGGCGTTCAAGATATTCTCGGTATCGGGGTGAAGCTGTGGTTGCATGTATAAATTGACTTATTTATCAAATAACACTATTATTTTAGTGCATTCATGTAAGATTTCATATAAATGTGATTATTAATTCGCGTTTTATCTCTAGTTAAACAGAATCATAATGGCAACTGAGGCGATGATGGTGAAAATTGAGCATAGCGCTGTAATTAAATTTCTCACTAAGCAAGGAAAAAGTCAAAAAACTATTCATGAAGAGATGGTGGCTGTTTACCAGGGTTCCGCACCTTCATTATCAACTGTGCAAAAGTGGTCAAGTGAGTTCAAGAGAGGCAGAGAGAGCATTGAGGACGACCCCCGCTCCGCGCCCCGGCTACTGCTTGTACGGGAGAAAATTAAATTTTCATAATAAATAAAGAAAAATTGAAAGAAAAATTTCGATATTTTTTTCAAAGTCAGAAATAGTTAGAAATATAAAAAAATCAATTGGAAAAAATATATATATGATTTTTAAGTGAAATTCATTTGAAATAGAGACTTCTCAATGAAACTGAGGTGTATGTGAAAAATTTTTTTTCTTGAAAATTTCGAAAATTTTTCTAAGTCCCGCTATAATGCCATTTGCTGTTTGTGTGTTTAAAAGGTATATTATGAGAAGTGTGAAAATGAACAGTCCCATAGAAAGTCAGAATATACGAGGGGCGTTCAAGATATTCTCGGTATCGGGGTGAAGCTGTGGTTGCATGTATAAATTGACTTATTTATCAAATAACACTATTATTTTAGTGCATTCATGTAAGATTTCATATAAATGTGATTATTAATTCGCGTTTTATCTCTAGTTAAACAGAATCATAATGGCAACTGAGGCGATGATGGTGAAAATTGAGCATAGCGCTGTAATTAAATTTCTCACTAAGCAAGGAAAAAGTCAAAAAACTATTCATGAAGAGATGGTGGCTATTTACCAGGGTTCCGCACCTTCATTATCAACTGTGCAAAAGTGGTCAAGTGAGTTCAAGAGAGGCAGAGAGAGCATTGAGGACGACCCCCGCTCCGGCGCCCCGGCTACTGCTTGTACGGGAGAAAGCATCAAAGAAGTCGAAAAACTTGTTCTTGAGGATGCCCGAATAAAGGTGAAAATGATGGCAGAGATCACCAAGCTTTCAATTGGTACCATTCACACCATTCTTCATGACCATCTTAACCTTTCAAAGGTCAGTGCAAGGTGGGTGCCACGAATGCTCACAGCGCCTCAGATAAAAAGTGAGAATCGCATGCTGTAGAGAGCTTTTGGAGATGTGTAGTGAGAACGCGGACGGTGTTATGGATCGAATTGTTACTGGGGACGAAACATGGGTCCACCACTATGACCCTGAAAGCAAACAAGAGTCCATGCAGTGGCATAAAAAAGGAACAGACCCCCCGAAGAAGTTCAAAGTCACTCCGTCTGCCCGAAAGCTCATGGCCACAGTTTTTTGGGACTCAAAGGGAATCTTGCTCATTGAGTACAAAAAAAAAGGTGAAACCATCAACGCCACATCCTACGCTTCCACTTTGCATAATTTGCGGGAGGAAATTAAATAGAAAAGACGGGGTAAACTCGCAGCGGGTGTGTTGCTTCTTCATGACAACGCTCCTGTTCACACGGCGCGAGTTTCCAAGGCTGCTGCGCGAGATTGTGGTTTCGAAGAAATCCAACACCCACCCTATAGTCCAGACCTTGCCCCTAGTGATTATTTCCTGTTTCCGGATTTGAAAAAATGTCTTCGTGGAAAAAGATTTTCGGATGATGAAGAACTCAAGTCGGTATTTTGCAGAGAAAGAGGAAATTTATTGTTTTGAGGGTTTAAGAAAGCTTATCTCAAGATGTAACAAATGCTTTGATGTTAGGGGAGATCATATTGAAAAACAAAAACAATTTAAATTGAATTCGCATTTTCCTTCATATCGATACCGAGAATATATTGAACGCCCCTCGTATGAGAAAAAAAATCGAAAATTTTTCTAAGTCCCAAAAATGAAAAATCAACTGAAAAATTTAATTCTCATAATAAATAAAGAAAAGTTGAAAGAAAAATGAAAAATCAACTGAAAAATTAAATTTTCATAATAAATAAAGAAAAATTGAAAGAAAAATTTCGATATTTTTTTCAAAGTCAGAAATAGTTAGAAATATAAAAAAATCAATTGGAAAAAATATATATATGATTTTTAAGTGAAATTCATTTGAAATAGAGACTTCTCAATGAAACTGAGGTGTATGTGAAAAATTTTTTTTCTTGAAAATTTCGAAAATTTTTCTAAGTCCCGCTATAATGCCATTTGCTGTTTGTGTGTTTAAAAGGTATATTATGAGAAGTGTGAAAATGAACAATCCCATAGAAAGTCAGAATATACGAGGGGCGTTCAAGATATTCTCGGTATCGGGGTGAAGCTGTGGTTGCATATATAAATTGACTTATTTATCAAGTAACACTATTATTTTAGTGCATTCATGTAAGATTTCATATAAATGTGATTATTAATTCGCGTTTTATCTCTAGTTAAACAGAATCATAATGGCAACTGAGGCGATGATGGTGAAAATTGAGCATCGCGCTGTAATTAAATTTCTCACTAAGCAAGGAAAAAGTCAAAAAACTATTCATGAAGAGATGGTGGCTGTTTACCAGGGTTCCGCACCTTCATTATCAACTGTGCAAAAGTGGTCAAGTGAGTTCAAGAGAGGCAGAGAGAGCATTGAGGACGACCCCCGCTCCGGCGCCCCGGCTACTGCTTGTACGGGAGAAAATTTAATTTTCATAATAAATAAAGAAAAATTGAAAGAAAAATTTCGATATTTTTTTCAAAGTCAGAAATAGTTAGAAATATAAAAAAATCAATTGGAAAAAATATATATATGATTTTTAAGTGAAATTCATTTGAAATAGATACTTCTCAATGAAACTGAGGTGTATGTGAAAAATTTTTTTTCTTGAAAATTTCGAAAATTTTTCTAAGTCCCGCTATAATGCCATTTGCTGTTTGTGTGCTTAAAAGGTATATTATGAGAAGTGTGAAAATGAACAGTCCCATAGAAAGTCAGAATATACGAGGGGCGTTCAAGATATTCTCGGTATCGGGGTGAAGCTGTGGTTGCATGTATAAATTGACTTATTTATCAAATAACACTATTATTTTAGTGCATTCATGTAAGATTTCATATAAATGTGATTATTAATTCGCGTTTTATCTCTAGTTAAACAGAATCATAATGGCAACTGAGGCGATGATGGTGAAAATTGAGCATAGCGCTGTAATTAAATTTCTCACTAAGCAAGGAAAAAGTCAAAAAACTATTCATGAAGAGATGGTGGCTGTTTACCAGGGTTCCGCACCTTCATTATCAACTGTGCAAAAGTGGTCAAGTGAGTTCAAGAGAGGCAGAGAGAGCATTGAGGACGACCCCCGCTCCGCGCCCCGGCTACTGCTTGTACGGGAGAAAATTAAATTTTCATAATAAATAAAGAAAAATTGAAAGAAAAATTTCGATATTTTTTTCAAAGTCAGAAATAGTTAGAAATATAAAAAAATCAATTGGAAAAAATATATATATGATTTTTAAGTGAAATTCATTTGAAATAGAGACTTCTCAATGAAACTGAGGTGTATGTGAAAAATTTTTTTTCTTGAAAATTTCGAAAATTTTTCTAAGTCCCGCTATAATGCCATTTGCTGTTTGTGTGTTTAAAAGGTATATTATGAGAAGTGTGAAAATGAACAGTCCCATAGAAAGTCAGAATATACGAGGGGCGTTCAAGATATTCTCGGTATCGGGGTGAAGCTGTGGTTGCATGTATAAATTGACTTATTTATCAAATAACACTATTATTTTAGTGCATTCATGTAAGATTTCATATAAATGTGATTATTAATTCGCGTTTTATCTCTAGTTAAACAGAATCATAATGGCAACTGAGGCGATGATGGTGAAAATTGAGCATAGCGCTGTAATTAAATTTCTCACTAAGCAAGGAAAAAGTCAAAAAACTATTCATGAAGAGATGGTGGCTGTTTACCAGGGTTCCGCACCTTCATTATCAACTGTGCAAAAGTGGTCAAGTGAGTTCAAGAGAGGCAGAGAGAGCATTGAGGACGACCCCCGCTCCGGCGCCCCGGCTACTGCTTGTACGGGAGAAAGCATCAAAGAAGTCGAAAAACTTGTTCTTGAGGATGCCCGAATAAAGGTGAAAATGATGGCAGAGATCACCAAGCTTTCAATTGGTACCATTCACACCATTCTTCATGACCATCTTAACCTTTCAAAGGTCAGTGCAAGGTGGGTGCCACGAATGCTCACAGCGCCTCAGATAAAAAGTGAGAATCGCATGCTGTAGAGAGCTTTTGGAGATGTGTAGTGAGAACGCGGACGGTGTTATGGATCGAATTGTTACTGGGGACGAAACATGGGTCCACCACTATGACCCTGAAAGCAAACAAGAGTCCATGCAGTGGCATAAAAAAGGAACAGACCCCCCGAAGAAGTTCAAAGTCACTCCGTCTGCCCGAAAGCTCATGGCCACAGTTTTTTGGGACTCAAAGGGAATCTTGCTCATTGAGTACAAAAAAAAAGGTGAAACCATCAACGCCACATCCTACGCTTCCACTTTGCATAATTTGCGGGAGGAAATTAAATAGAAAAGACGGGGTAAACTCGCAGCGGGTGTGTTGCTTCTTCATGACAACGCTCCTGTTCACACGGCGCGAGTTTCCAAGGCTGCTGCGCGAGATTGTGGTTTCGAAGAAATCCAACACCCACCCTATAGTCCAGACCTTGCCCCTAGTGATTATTTCCTGTTTCCGGATTTGAAAAAATGTCTTCGTGGAAAAAGATTTTCGGATGATGAAGAACTCAAGTCGGTATTTTGCAGAGAAAGAGGAAATTTATTGTTTTGAGGGTTTAAGAAAGCTTATCTCAAGATGTAACAAATGCTTTGATGTTAGGGGAGATCATATTGAAAAACAAAAACAATTTAAATTGAATTCGCATTTTCCTTCATATCGATACCGAGAATATATTGAACGCCCCTCGTATGAGAAAAAAAATCGAAAATTTTTCTAAGTCCCAAAAATGAAAAATCAACTGAAAAATTTAATTCTCATAATAAATAAAGAAAAGTTGAAAGAAAAATGAAAAATCAACTGAAAAATTAAATTTTCATAATAAATAAAGAAAAATTGAAAGAAAAATTTCGATATTTTTTTCAAAGTCAGAAATAGTTAGAAATATAAAAAAATCAATTGGAAAAAATATATATATGATTTTTAAGTGAAATTCATTTGAAATAGAGACTTCTCAATGAAACTGAGGTGTATGTGAAAAATTTTTTTTCTTGAAAATTTCGAAAATTTTTCTAAGTCCCGCTATAATGCCATTTGCTGTTTGTGTGTTTAAAAGGTATATTATGAGAAGTGTGAAAATGAACAGTCCCATAGAAAGTCAGAATATACGAGGGGCGTTCAAGATATTCTCGGTATCGGGGTGAAGCTGTGGTTGCATGTATAAATTGACTTATTTATCAAATAACACTATTATTTTAGTGCATTCATGTAAGATTTCATATAAATGTGATTATTAATTCGCGTTTTATCTCTAGTTAAACAGAATCATAATGGCAACTGAGGCGATGATGGTGAAAATTGAGCATAGCGCTGTAATTAAATTTCTCACTAAGCAAGGAAAAAGTCAAAAAACTATTCATGAAGAGATGGTGGCTGTTTACCAGGGTTCCGCACCTTCATTATCAACTGTGCAAAAGTGGTCAAGTGAGTTCAAGAGAGGCAGAGAGAGCATTGAGGACGACCCCCGCTCCGCGCCCCGGCTACTGCTTGTACGGGAGAAAATTAAATTTTCATAATAAATAAAGAAAAATTGAAAGAAAAATTTCGATATTTTTTTCAAAGTCAGAAATAGTTAGAAATATAAAAAAATCAATTGGAAAAAATATATATATGATTTTTAAGTGAAATTCATTTGAAATAGAGACTTCTCAATGAAACTGAGGTGTATGTGAAAAATTTTTTTTCTTGAAAATTTCGAAAATTTTTCTAAGTCCCGCTATAATGCCATTTGCTGTTTGTGTGTTTAAAAGGTATATTATGAGAAGTGTGAAAATGAACAGTCCCATAGAAAGTCAGAATATACGAGGGGCGTTCAAGATATTCTCGGTATCGGGGTGAAGCTGTGGTTGCATGTATAAATTGACTTATTTATCAAATAACACTATTATTTTAGTGCATTCATGTAAGATTTCATATAAATGTGATTATTAATTCGCGTTTTATCTCTAGTTAAACAGAATCATAATGGCAACTGAGGCGATGATGGTGAAAATTGAGCATAGCGCTGTAATTAAATTTCTCACTAAGCAAGGAAAAAGTCAAAAAACTATTCATGAAGAGATGGTGGCTGTTTACCAGGGTTCCGCACCTTCATTATCAACTGTGCAAAAGTGGTCAAGTGAGTTCAAGAGAGGCAGAGAGAGCATTGAGGACGACCCCCGCTCCGGCGCCCCGGCTACTGCTTGTACGGGAGAAAGCATCAAAGAAGTCGAAAAACTTGTTCTTGAGGATGCCCGAATAAAGGTGAAAATGATGGCAGAGATCACCAAGCTTTCAATTGGTACCATTCACACCATTCTTCATGACCATCTTAACCTTTCAAAGGTCAGTGCAAGGTGGGTGCCACGAATGCTCACAGCGCCTCAGATAAAAAGTGAGAATCGCATGCTGTAGAGAGCTTTTGGAGATGTGTAGTGAGAACGCGGACGGTGTTATGGATCGAATTGTTACTGGGGACGAAACATGGGTCCACCACTATGACCCTGAAAGCAAACAAGAGTCCATGCAGTGGCATAAAAAAGGAACAGACCCCCCGAAGAAGTTCAAAGTCACTCCGTCTGCCCGAAAGCTCATGGCCACAGTTTTTTGGGACTCAAAGGGAATCTTGCTCATTGAGTACAAAAAAAAAGGTGAAACCATCAACGCCACATCCTACGCTTCCACTTTGCATAATTTGCGGGAGGAAATTAAATAGAAAAGACGGGGTAAACTCGCAGCGGGTGTGTTGCTTCTTCATGACAACGCTCCTGTTCACACGGCGCGAGTTTCCAAGGCTGCTGCGCGAGATTGTGGTTTCGAAGAAATCCAACACCCACCCTATAGTCCAGACCTTGCCCCTAGTGATTATTTCCTGTTTCCGGATTTGAAAAAATGTCTTCGTGGAAAAAGATTTTCGGATGATGAAGAACTCAAGTCGGTATTTTGCAGAGAAAGAGGAAATTTATTGTTTTGAGGGTTTAAGAAAGCTTATCTCAAGATGTAACAAATGCTTTGATGTTAGGGGAGATCATATTGAAAAACAAAAACAATTTAAATTGAATTCGCATTTTCCTTCATATCGATACCGAGAATATATTGAACGCCCCTCGTATGAGAAAAAAAATTGAAAATTTTTCTAAGTCCCAAAAATGAAAAATCAACTGAAAAATTTAATTCTCATAATAAATAAAGAAAAGTTGAAAGAAAAATGAAAAATCAACTGAAAAATTAAATTTTCATAATAAATAAAGAAAAATTGAAAGAAAAATTTCGATATTTTTTTCAAAGTCAGAAATAGTTAGAAATATAAAAAAATCAATTGGAAAAAATATATATATGATTTTTAAGTGAAATTCATTTGAAATAGAGACTTCTCAATGAAACTGAGGTGTATGTGAAAAATTTTTTTTCTTGAAAATTTCGAAAATTTTTCTAAGTCCCGCTATAATGCCATTTGCTGTTTGTGTGTTTAAAAGGTATATTATGAGAAGTGTGAAAATGAACAATCCCATAGAAAGTCAGAATATACGAGGGGCGTTCAAGATATTCTCGGTATCGGGGTGAAGCTGTGGTTGCATATATAAATTGACTTATTTATCAAGTAACACTATTATTTTAGTGCATTCATGTAAGATTTCATATAAATGTGATTATTAATTCGCGTTTTATCTCTAGTTAAACAGAATCATAATGGCAACTGAGGCGATGATGGTGAAAATTGAGCATCGCGCTGTAATTAAATTTCTCACTAAGCAAGGAAAAAGTCAAAAAACTATTCATGAAGAGATGGTGGCTGTTTACCAGGGTTCCGCACCTTCATTATCAACTGTGCAAAAGTGGTCAAGTGAGTTCAAGAGAGGCAGAGAGAGCATTGAGGACGACCCCCGCTCCGGCGCCCCGGCTACTGCTTGTACGGGAGAAAATTTAATTTTCATAATAAATAAAGAAAAATTGAAAGAAAAATTTCGATATTTTTTTCAAAGTCAGAAATAGTTAGAAATATAAAAAAATCAATTGGAAAAAATATATATATGATTTTTAAGTGAAATTCATTTGAAATAGATACTTCTCAATGAAACTGAGGTGTATGTGAAAAATTTTTTTTCTTGAAAATTTCGAAAATTTTTCTAAGTCCCGCTATAATGCCATTTGCTGTTTGTGTGTTTAAAAGGTATATTATGAGAAGTGTGAAAATGAACAGTCCCATAGAAAGTCAGAATATACGAGGGGCGTTCAAGATATTCTCGGTATCGGGGTGAAGCTGTGGTTGCATGTATAAATTGACTTATTTATCAAATAACACTATTATTTTAGTGCATTCATGTAAGATTTCATATAAATGTGATTATTAATTCGCGTTTTATCTCTAGTTAAACAGAATCATAATGGCAACTGAGGCGATGATGGTGAAAATTGAGCATAGCGCTGTAATTAAATTTCTCACTAAGCAAGGAAAAAGTCAAAAAACTATTCATGAAGAGATGGTGGCTGTTTACCAGGGTTCCGCACCTTCATTATCAACTGTGCAAAAGTGGTCAAGTGAGTTCAAGAGAGGCAGAGAGAGCATTGAGGACGACCCCCGCTCCGGCGCCCCGGCTACTGCTTGTACGGGAGAAAGCATCAAAGAAGTCGAAAAACTTGTTCTTGAGGATGCCCGAATAAAGGTGAAAATGATGGCAGAGATCACCAAGCTTTCAATTGGTACCATTCACACCATTCTTCATGACCATCTTAACCTTTCAAAGGTCAGTGCAAGGTGGGTGCCACGAATGCTCACAGCGCCTCAGATAAAAAGTGAGAATCGCATGCTGTAGAGAGCTTTTGGAGATGTGTAGTGAGAACGCGGACGGTGTTATGGATCGAATTGTTACTGGGGACGAAACATGGGTCCACCACTATGACCCTGAAAGCAAACAAGAGTCCATGCAGTGGCATAAAAAAGGAACAGACCCCCCGAAGAAGTTCAAAGTCACTCCGTCTGCCCGAAAGCTCATGGCCACAGTTTTTTGGGACTCAAAGGGAATCTTGCTCATTGAGTACAAAAAAAAAGGTGAAACCATCAACGCCACATCCTACGCTTCCACTTTGCATAATTTGCGGGAGGAAATTAAATAGAAAAGACGGGGTAAACTCGCAGCGGGTGTGTTGCTTCTTCATGACAACGCTCCTGTTCACACGGCGCGAGTTTCCAAGGCTGCTGCGCGAGATTGTGGTTTCGAAGAAATCCAACACCCACCCTATAGTCCAGACCTTGCCCCTAGTGATTATTTCCTGTTTCCGGATTTGAAAAAATGTCTTCGTGGAAAAAGATTTTCGGATGATGAAGAACTCAAGTCGGTATTTTGCAGAGAAAGAGGAAATTTATTGTTTTGAGGGTTTAAGAAAGCTTATCTCAAGATGTAACAAATGCTTTGATGTTAGGGGAGATCATATTGAAAAACAAAAACAATTTAAATTGAATTCGCATTTTCCTTCATATCGATACCGAGAATATATTGAACGCCCCTCGTATGAGAAAAAAAATTGAAAATTTTTCTAAGTCCCAAAAATGAAAAATCAACTGAAAAATTTAATTCTCATAATAAATAAAGAAAAGTTGAAAGAAAAATGAAAAATCAACTGAAAAATTAAATTTTCATAATAAATAAAGAAAAATTGAAAGAAAAATTTCGATATTTTTTTCAAAGTCAGAAATAGTTAGAAATATAAAAAAATCAATTGGAAAAAATATATATATGATTTTTAAGTGAAATTCATTTGAAATAGAGACTTCTCAATGAAACTGAGGTGTATGTGAAAAATTTTTTTTCTTGAAAATTTCGAAAATTTTTCTAAGTCCCGCTATAATGCCATTTGCTGTTTGTGTGTTTAAAAGGTATATTATGAGAAGTGTGAAAATGAACAATCCCATAGAAAGTCAGAATATACGAGGGGCGTTCAAGATATTCTCGGTATCGGGGTGAAGCTGTGGTTGCATATATAAATTGACTTATTTATCAAGTAACACTATTATTTTAGTGCATTCATGTAAGATTTCATATAAATGTGATTATTAATTCGCGTTTTATCTCTAGTTAAACAGAATCATAATGGCAACTGAGGCGATGATGGTGAAAATTGAGCATCGCGCTGTAATTAAATTTCTCACTAAGCAAGGAAAAAGTCAAAAAACTATTCATGAAGAGATGGTGGCTGTTTACCAGGGTTCCGCACCTTCATTATCAACTGTGCAAAAGTGGTCAAGTGAGTTCAAGAGAGGCAGAGAGAGCATTGAGGACGACCCCCGCTCCGGCGCCCCGGCTACTGCTTGTACGGGAGAAAATTTAATTTTCATAATAAATAAAGAAAAATTGAAAGAAAAATTTCGATATTTTTTTCAAAGTCAGAAATAGTTAGAAATATAAAAAAATCAATTGGAAAAAATATATATATGATTTTTAAGTGAAATTCATTTGAAATAGATACTTCTCAATGAAACTGAGGTGTATGTGAAAAATTTTTTTTCTTGAAAATTTCGAAAATTTTTCTAAGTCCCGCTATAATGCCATTTGCTGTTTGTGTGTTTAAAAGGTATATTATGAGAAGTGTGAAAATGAACAGTCCCATAGAAAGTCAGAATATACGAGGGGCGTTCAAGATATTCTCGGTATCGGGGTGAAGCTGTGGTTGCATGTATAAATTGACTTATTTATCAAATAACACTATTATTTTAGTGCATTCATGTAAGATTTCATATAAATGTGATTATTAATTCGCGTTTTATCTCTAGTTAAACAGAATCATAATGGCAACTGAGGCGATGATGGTGAAAATTGAGCATAGCGCTGTAATTAAATTTCTCACTAAGCAAGGAAAAAGTCAAAAAACTATTCATGAAGAGATGGTGGCTGTTTACCAGGGTTCCGCACCTTCATTATCAACTGTGCAAAAGTGGTCAAGTGAGTTCAAGAGAGGCAGAGAGAGCATTGAGGACGACCCCCGCTCCGGCGCCCCGGCTACTGCTTGTACGGGAGAAAGCATCAAAGAAGTCGAAAAACTTGTTCTTGAGGATGCCCGAATAAAGGTGAAAATGATGGCAGAGATCACCAAGCTTTCAATTGGTACCATTCACACCATTCTTCATGACCATCTTAACCTTTCAAAGGTCAGTGCAAGGTGGGTGCCACGAATGCTCACAGCGCCTCAGATAAAAAGTGAGAATCGCATGCTGTAGAGAGCTTTTGGAGATGTGTAGTGAGAACGCGGACGGTGTTATGGATCGAATTGTTACTGGGGACGAAACATGGGTCCACCACTATGACCCTGAAAGCAAACAAGAGTCCATGCAGTGGCATAAAAAAGGAACAGACCCCCCGAAGAAGTTCAAAGTCACTCCGTCTGCCCGAAAGCTCATGGCCACAGTTTTTTGGGACTCAAAGGGAATCTTGCTCATTGAGTACAAAAAAAAAGGTGAAACCATCAACGCCACATCCTACGCTTCCCCTTTGCATAATTTGCGGGAGGAAATTAAATAGAAAAGACGGGGTAAACTCGCAGCGGGTGTGTTGCTTCTTCATGACAACGCTCCTGTTCACACGGCGCGAGTTTCCAAGGCTGCTGCGCGAGATTGTGGTTTCGAAGAAATCCAACACCCACCCTATAGTCCAGACCTTGCCCCTAGTGATTATTTCCTGTTTCCGGATTTGAAAAAATGTCTTCGTGGAAAAAGATTTTCGGATGATGAAGAACTCAAGTCGGTATTTTGCAGAGAAAGAGGAAATTTATTATTTTGAGGGTTTAAGAAAGCTTATCTCAAGATGTAACAAATGCATTGATGTTAGGGGAGATCATATTGAAAAACAAAAACAATTTAAATTGAATTCGCATTTTCCTTCATCTCGATACCGAGAATATATTGAACGCCCCTCGTATGAGAAAAAAAATCGAAAATTTTTCTAAGTCCCAAAAATGAAAAATCAAATGAAAAATTTAATTCTCATAATAAATAAAGAAAAGTTGAAAGAAAAATGAAAAATCAACTGAAAAATTAAATTTTCATAATAAATAAAGAAAAATTGAAAGAAAAATTTCGATATTTTTTTCAAAGTCAGAAATAGTTAGAAATGTAAAAAAATCAATTGGAAAAAATATATATATGATTTTTAAGTGAAATTCATTTGAAATAGAGACTTCTCAATGAAACTGAGGTGTATGTGAAAAATTTTTTTTCTTGAAAATTTCGAAAATGTTTCTAAGTCCCGCTATAATGCCATTTGCTGTTTGTGTGTTTAAAAGGTATATTATGAGAAGTGTGAAAATGAACAATCCCATAGAAAGTCAGAATATACGAGGGGCGTTCAAGATATTCTCGGTATCGGGGTGAAGCTGTGGTTGCATATATAAATTGACTTATTTATCAAGTAACACTATTATTTTAGTGCATTCGTGTAAGATTTCATATAAATGTGATTATTAATTCGCGTTTTATCTCCAGTTAAACAGAATCATAATGGCACTGTGGCGATGATGGTGAAAATTGAGCATCGCGCTGTAATTAAATTTCTCACTAAGCAAGGAAAAAGTCAAAAAACTATTCATGAAGAGATGGTGGCTGTTTACCAGGGTTCCGCACCTTCATTATCAACTGTGCAAAAGTGGTCAAGTGAGTTCAAGGGAGGCAGAGAGAGCATTGAGGACGACCCCCGCTCCGGCGCCCCGGCTACTGCTTGTACGGGAGAAAGCATCAAAGAAGTCGAAAAACTTGTTCTTGAGGATGCCCGAATAAAGGTGAAAATGATGGCAGAGATCACCAAGCTTTCAATTGGTACCATTCACACCATTCTTCATGACCATCTTAACCTTTCAAAGGTCAGTGCAAGGTGGGTGCCACGAATGCTCACAGCGCCTCAGATAAAAAGTGAGAATCGCATGCTCTAGAGAGCTTTTGGAGATGTGTAGTGAGAACGCGGACGGTGTTATGGATCGAATTGTTACTGGGGACGAAACATGGGTCCACCACTATGACCCTGAAAGCAAACAAGAGTCCATGCAGTGGCATAAAAAAGGAACAGACCCCCCGAAGAAGTTCAAAGTCACTCCGTCTGCCCGAAAGCTCATGGCCACAGTTTTTTGGGACTCAAAGGGAATCTTGCTCATTGAGTACAAAAAAAAGGTGAAACCATCAACGCCACATCCTACGCTTCCACTTTGCATAATTTGCGGGAGGAAATTAAATAGAAAAGACGGGGTAAACTCGCAGCGGGTGTGTTGCTTCTTCATGACAACGCTCCTGTTCACACGGCGCGAGTTTCCAAGGCTGCTGCGCGAGATTGTGGTTTCGAAGAAATCCAACACCCACCCTATAGTCCAGACCTTGCCCCTAGTGATTATTTCCTGTTTCCGGATTTGAAAAAATGTCTTCGTGGAAAAAGATTTTCGGATGATGAAGAACTCAAGTCGGTATTTTGCAGAGAAAGAGGAAATTTATTGTTTTGAGGGTTTAAGAAAGCTTATCTCAAGATGTAACAAATGCATTGATGTTAGGGGAGATCATATTGAAAAATAGAAACAATTTAAATTGAATTCGCATTTTCCTTCATATCGATACCGCGAATATATTGAACGCCCCTCGTATGAGAAAAAAAATCGAAAATTTTTCTAAGTCCCAAAAATGAAAAATCAAGTGAAAAATTTAATTCTCATAATAAATAAAGAAAAGTTGAAAGAAAAATGAAAAATCAACTGAAAAATTAAATTTTCATAATAAATAAAGAGAAATTGAAAGAAAAATTTCGATATTTTTTTCAAAGTCAGAAATAGTTAGAAATATAAAAAAATCAATTGGAAAAAATATATATATGATTTTTAAGTGAAATTCATTTGAAATAGAGACTTCTCAATGAAACTGAGGTGTATGTGAAAAATTTTTTTTCTTGAAAATTTCGAAAATTTTTCTAAGTCCCGCTTTAATGCCATTTGCTGTTTGTGTGTTTAAAAGGTATATTATGAGAAGTGTGAAAATGAACAATCCCATAGAAAGTCAGAATATACGAGGGGCGTTCAAGATATTCTCGGTATCGGGGTGAAGCTGTAGTTGCATATATAAATTGACTTATTTATCAAGTAACACTATTATTTTAGTGCATTCATGTAAGATTTCATATAAATGTGATTATTAATTCGCGTTTTATCTCTAGTTAAACAGAATCATAATGGCAACTGAGGCGATGATGGTGAAAATTGAGCATCGCGCTGTAATTAAATTTCTCACTAAGCAAGGAAAAAGTCAAAAAACTATTCATGAAGAGATGGTGGCTGTTTACCAGGGTTCCGCACCTTCATTATCAACTGTGCAAAAGTGGTCAAGTGAGTTCAAGAGAGGCAGAGAGAGCATTGAGGACGACCCCCGCTCCGGCGCCCCGGCTACTGCTTGTACGGGAGAAAGCATCAAAGAAGTCGAAAAACTTGTTCTTGAGGATGCCCGAATAAAGGTGAAAATGATGGCAGAGATCACCAAGCTTTCAATTGGTACCATTCACACCATTCTTCATGACCATCTTAACCTTTCAAAGGTCAGTGCAAGGTGGGTGCCACGAATGCTCACAGCGCCTCAGATAAAAAGTGAGAATCGCATGCTGTAGAGAGCTTTTGGAGATATGTAGTGAGAACGCGGACGGCGTTATGGATCGAATTATTACTGGGGACGAAACATGGGTCCACCACTATGACCCTGAAAGCAAACAAGAGTCCATGCAGTGGCATAAAAAAGGAACAGACCCCCCGAAGAAGTTCAAAGTCACTCCGTCTGCCCGAAAGCTCATGGCCACAGTTTTTTGGGACTCAAAGGGAATCTTGCTCATTGAGTACAAAAAAAAAGTGAAACCATCAACGCCACATCCTACGCTTCCACTTTGCATAATTTGCTGGAGGAAATTAAAAAGAAAAGACGGGGTAAACTCGCAGCTGGTGTGTTGCTTCTTCATGACAACGCTCCTGTTCACACGGCGCGAGTTTCCAAGGCTGCTGCGCGAGATTGTGGTTTCGAAGAAATCCAACACCCACCCTATAGTCCAGACCTTGCCCCTAGTGATTATTTCCTGTTTCCGGATTTGAAAAAAATGTCTTCGTGGAAAAAGATTTTCGGATGATGAAGAACTCAAGTCGGTATTTTGCAGAGAAAGAGGAAATTTATTATTTTGAGGGTTTAAAAAAGCTTATCTCAAGATGTGACAAATGCATTGATGTTAGGGGAGATCATATTGAAAAATAGAAACAATTTAAATTGAATTCGCATTTTCCTTCATATCGATACCGAGAATATATTGAACGCCCCTCGTATGAGAAAAAAAATCGAAAATTTTTCTAAGTCCCAAAAATGAAAAATCAACTGAAAAATTTAATTCTCATAATAAATAAAGAAAAGTTGAAAGAAAAATGAAAAATCAACTGAAAAATTAAATTTTCATAATAAATAAAGAAAAATTGAAAGAAAAATTTCGATATTTTTTTCAAAGTCAGAAATAGTTAGAAATATAAAAAAATCAATTGGAAAAAATATATATATGATTTTTAAGTGAAATTCATTTGAAATAGAGACTTCTCAATGAAACTGAGGTGTATGTGAAAAATTTTTTTTTTTGAAAATTTCGAAAATTTTTCTAAGTCCCGCTATAATGCCATTTGCTGTTTGTGTGTTTAAAAGGTATATTATGAGAAGTGTGAAAATGAACAATCCCATAGAAAGCCAGAATATACGAGGGGCGTTCAAGATATTCTCGGTATCGGGGTGAAGCTGTGGTTGCATATATAAATTGACTTATTTATCAAGTAACACTATTATTTTAGTGCATTCATGTAAGATTTCATATAAATGTGATTATTAATTCGCGTTTTATCTCCAGTTAAACAGAATCATAATGGCAACTGTGGCGATGATGGTGAAAATTGAGCATCGCGCTGTAATTAAATTTCTCACTAAGCAAGGAAAAAGCCAAAAAACTATTCATGAAGAGATGAAAAAATATATATATGATTTTTAAGTGAAATTCATTTGAAATAGAGACTTCTCAATGAAACTGAGGTGTATGTGAAAAATTTTTTTTCTTGAAAATTTCGAAAATGTTTCTAAGTCCCGCTATAATGCCATTTGCTGTTTGTGTGTTTAAAAGGTATATTATGAGAAGTGTGAAAATGAACAATCCCATAGAAAGTCAGAATATACGAGGGGCGTTCAAGATATTCTCGGTATCGGGGTGAAGCTGTGGTTGCATATATAAATTGACTTATTTATCAAGTAACACTATTATTTTAGTGCATTCGTGTAAGATTTCATATAAATGTGATTATTAATTCGCGTTTTATCTCCAGTTAAACAGAATCATAATGGCACTGTGGCGATGATGGTGAAAATTGAGCATCGCGCTGTAATTAAATTTCTCACTAAGCAAGGAAAAAGTCAAAAAACTATTCATGAAGAGATGGTGGCTGTTTACCAGGGTTCCGCACCTTCATTATCAACTGTGCAAAAGTGGTCAAGTGAGTTCAAGGGAGGCAGAGAGAGCATTGAGGACGACCCCCGCTCCGGCGCCCCGGCTACTGCTTGTACGGGAGAAAGCATCAAAGAAGTCGAAAAACTTGTTCTTGAGGATGCCCGAATAAAGGTGAAAATGATGGCAGAGATCACCAAGCTTTCAATTGGTACCATTCACACCATTCTTCATGACCATCTTAACCTTTCAAAGGTCAGTGCAAGGTGGGTGCCACGAATGCTCACAGCGCCTCAGATAAAAAGTGAGAATCGCATGCTCTAGAGAGCTTTTGGAGATGTGTAGTGAGAACGCGGACGGTGTTATGGATCGAATTGTTACTGGGGACGAAACATGGGTCCACCACTATGACCCTGAAAGCAAACCAGAGTCCATGCAGTGGCATAAAAAAGGAACAGACCCCCCGAAGAAGTTCAAAGTCACTCCGTCTGCCCGAAAGCTCATGGCCACAGTTTTTTGGGACTCAAAGGGAATCTTGCTCATTGAGTACAAAAAAAAGGTGAAACCATCAACGCCACATCCTACGCTTCCACTTTGCCTAATTTGCGGGAGGAAATTAAATAGAAAAGACGGGGTAAACTCGCAGCGGGTGTGTTGCTTCTTCATGACAACGCTCCTGTTCACACGGCGCGAGTTTCCAAGGCTGCTGCGCGAGATTGTGGTTTCGAAGAAATCCAACACCCACCCTATAGTCCAGACCTTGCCCCTAGTGATTATTTCCTGTTTCCGGATTTGAAAAAATGTCTTCGTGGAAAAAGATTTTCGGATGATGAAGAACTCAAGTCGGTATTTTGCAGAGAAAGAGGAAATTTATTGTTTTGAGGGTTTAAGAAAGCTTATCTCAAGATGTAACAAATGCATTGATGTTAGGGGAGATCATATTGAAAAATAGAAACAATTTAAATTGAATTCGCATTTTCCTTCATATCGATACCGCGAATATATTGAACGCCCCTCGTATGAGAAAAAAAATCGAAAATTTTTCTAAGTCCCAAAAATGAAAAATCAAGTGAAAAATTTAATTCTCATAATAAATAAAGAAAAGTTGAAAGAAAAATGAAAAATCAACTGAAAAATTAAATTTTCATAATAAATAAAGAGAAATTGAAAGAAAAATTTCGATATTTTTTTCAAAGTCAGAAATAGTTAGAAATATAAAAAAATCAATTGGAAAAAATATATATATGATTTTTAAGTGAAATTCATTTGAAATAGAGACTTCTCAATGAAACTGAGGTGTATGTGAAAAATTTTTTTTCTTGAAAATTTCGAAAATTTTTCTAAGTCCCGCTTTAATGCCATTTGCTGTTTGTGTGTTTAAAAGGTATATTATGAGAAGTGTGAAAATGAACAATCCCATAGAAAGTCAGAATATACGAGGGGCGTTCAAGATATTCTCGGTATCGGGGTGAAGCTGTAGTTGCATAAATAAATTGACTTATTTATCAAGTAACACTATTATTTTAGTGCATTCATGTAAGATTTCATATAAATGTGATTATTAATTCGCGTTTTATCTCTAGTTAAACAGAATCATAATGGCAACTGAGGCGATGATGGTGAAAATTGAGCATCGCGCTGTAATTAAATTTCTCACTAAGCAAGGAAAAAGTCAAAAAACTATTCATGAAGAGATGGTGGCTGTTTACCAGGGTTCCGCACCTTCATTATCAACTGTGCAAAAGTGGTCAAGTGAGTTCAAGAGAGGCAGAGAGAGCATTGAGGACGACCCCCGCTCCGGCGCCCCGGCTACTGCTTGTACGGGAGAAAGCATCAAAGAAGTCGAAAAACTTGTTCTTGAGGATGCACGAATAAAGGTGAAAATGATGGCAGAGATCACCAAGCTTTCAATTGGTACCATTCACACCATTCTTCATGACCATCTTAACCTTTCAAAGGTCAGTGCAAGGTGGGTGCCACGAATGCTCACAGCGCCTCAGATAAAAAGTGAGAATCGCATGCTGTAGAGAGCTTTTGGAGATGTGTAGTGAGAACGCGGACGGTGTTATGGATCGAATTGTTACTGGGGACGAAACGTGGGTCCACCACTATGACCCTGAAAGCAAACAAGAGTCCATGCAGTGGCATAAAAAAGAAACAGACCCCCCGAAGAAGTTCAAAGTCACTCCGTCTGCCCGAAAGCTCATGGCCACAGTTTTTTGGGACTCAAAGGGAATCTTGCTCATTGAGTACAAAAAAAAGGTGAAACCATCAACGCCACATCCTACGCTTCCACTTTGCATAATTTGCGGGAGGAAATTAAATAGAAAAGACGGGGTAAACTCGCAGCTGGTGTGTTGCTTCTTCATGACAACGCTCCTGTTCACACGGCGCGAGTTTCCAAGGCTGCTGCGCGAGATTGTGGTTTCGAAGAAATCCAACACCCACCCTATAGTCCAGACCTTGCCCCTAGTGATTATTTCCTGTTTCCGGATTTGAAAAAAATGTCTTCGTGGAAAAAGATTTTCGGATGATGAAGAACTCAAGTCGGTATTTTGCAGAGAAAGAGGAAATTTATTATTTTGAGGGTTTAAAAAAGCTTATCTCAAGATGTAACAAATGCATTGATGTTAGGGGAGATCATATTGAAAAATAGAAACAATTTAAATTGAATTCGCATTTTCCTTCATATCGATACCGAGAATATATTGAACGCCCCTCGTATGAGAAAAAAAATCGAAAATTTTTCTAAGTCCCAAAAATGAAAAATCAACTGAAAAATTTAATTCTCATAATAAATAAAGAAAAGTTGAAAGAAAAATGAAAAATCAACTGAAAAATTAAATTTTCATAATAAATAAAGAAAAATTGAAAGAAAAATTTCGATATTTTTTTCAAAGTCAGAAATAGTTAGAAATATAAAAAAATCAATTGGAAAAAATATATATATGATTTTTAAGTGAAATTCATTTGAAATAGAGACTTCTCAATGAAACTGAGGTGTATGTGAAAAATTTTTTTTCTTGAAAATTTCGAAAATTTTTCTAAGTCCCGCTATAATGCCATTTGCTGTTTGTGTGTTTAAAAGGTATATTATGAGAAGTGTGAAAATGAACAATCCCATAGAAAGTCAGAATATACGAGGGGCGTTCAAGATATTCTCGGTATCGGGGTGAAGCTGTGGTTGCATATATAAATTGACTTATTTATCAAGTAACACTATTATTTTAGTGCATTCATGTAAGATTTCATATAAATGTGATTAATAATTCGCGTTTTATCTCTAGTTAAACAGAATCATAATGGCAACTGAGGCGATGATGGTGAAAATTGAGCATCGCGCTGTAATTAAATTTCTCACTAAGCAAGGAAAAAGTCAAAAAACTATTCATGAAGAGATGGTGGCTGTTTACCAGGGTTCCGCACCTTCATTATCAACTGTGCAAAAGTGGTCAAGTGAGTTCAAGAGAGGCAGAGAGAGCATTGAGGACGACCCCCGCTCCGGCGCCCCGGCTACTGCTTGTACGGGAGAAAGCATCAAAGAAGTCGAAAAACTTGTTCTTGAGGATGCCCGAATAAAGGTGAAAATGATGGCAGAGATCACCAAGCTTTCAATTGGTACCATTCACACCATTCTTCATGACCATCTTAACCTTTCAAAGGTCAGTGCAAGGTGGGTGCCACGAATGCTCACAGCGCCTCAGATAAAAAGTGAGAATCGCATGCTGTAGAGAGCTTTTGGAGATGTGTAGTGAGAACGCGGACGGTGTTATGGATCGAATTGTTACTGGGGACGAAACATGGGTCCACCACTATGACCCTGAAAGCAAACAAGAGTCCATGCAGTGGCATAAAAAAGGAACAGACCCCCCGAAGAAGTTCAAAGTCACTCCGTCTGCCCGAAAGCTCATGGCCACAGTTTTTTGAGACTCAAAGGGAATCTTGCTCATTGAGTACAAAAAAAAGGTGAAACCATCAACGCCACATCCTACGCTTCCACTTTGCATAATTTGCGGGAGGAAATTAAATAGAAAAGACGGGGTAAACTCGCAGCGGGTGTGTTGCTTCTTCATGACAACGCTCCTGTTCACACGGCGCGAGTTTCCAAGGCTGCTGCGCGAGATTGTGGTTTCGAAGAAATCCAACACCCACCCTATAGTCAAGACCTTGCCCCTAGTGATTATTTCCTGTTTCCGGATTTGAAAAAATGTCTTCGTGGAAAAAGATTTTCGGATGATGAAGAACTCAAGTCGGTATTTTGCAGAGAAAGAGGAAATTTATTGTTTTGAGGGTTTAAAAAAGCTTATCTCAAGATGTAACAAATGCATTGATGTTAGGGGAGATCATATTGAAAAACAAAAACAATTTAAATTGAATTCGCATTTTCCTTCATATCGATACCGAGAATATATTGAACGCCCCTCGTATGAGAAAAAAAATCGAAAATTTTTCTAAGTCCCAAAAATGAAAAATCAACTGAAAAATTTAATTCTCATAATAAATAAAGAAAAGTTGAAAGAAAAATGAAAAATCAACTGAAAAATTAAATTTTCATAATAAATAAAGAAAAATTGAAAGAAAAATTTCGATATTTTTTTCAAAGTCAGAAATAGTTAGAAATATAAAAAAATCAATTGGAAAAAATATATATATGATTTTTAAGTGAAATTCATTTGAAATAGAGACTTCTCAATGAAACTGAGGTGTATGTGAAAAATTTTTTTTCTTGAAAATTTCGAAAATTTTTCTAAGTCCCGCTATAATGCCATTTGCTGTTTGTGTGTTTAAAAGGTATATTATGAGAAGTGTGAAAATGAACAATCCCATAGAAAGTCAGAATATACGAGGGGCGTTCAAGATATTCTCGGTATCGGGGTGAAGCTGTGGTTGCATATATAAATTGACTTATTTATCAAGTAACACTATTATTTTAGTGCATTCATGTAAGATTTCATATAAATGTGATTAA
Organism: Volucella zonaria; assembly: GCA_963966105.1. Classification (NCBI taxonomy): domain Eukaryota; kingdom Metazoa; phylum Arthropoda; class Insecta; order Diptera; family Syrphidae; genus Volucella; species Volucella zonaria. The sequence continues at coordinate 353,722 of CAWYQB010000254.1, read as the reverse complement.
TAATTCGCGTTTTATCTCTAGTTAAACAGAATCATAATGGCAACTGAGGCGATGATGGTGAAAATTGAGCATCGCGCTGTAATTAAATTTCTCACTAAGCAAGGAAAAAGTCAAAAAACTATTCATGAAGAGATGGTGGCTGTTTACCAGGGTTCCGCACCTTCATTATCAACTGTGCAAAAGTGGTCAAGTGAGTTCAAGAGAGGCAGAGAGAGCATTGAGGACGACCCCCGCTCCGGCGCCCCGGCTACTGCTTGTACGGGAGAAAGCATCAAAGAAGTCGAAAAACTTGTTCTTGAGGATGCCCGAATAAAGGTGAAAATGATGGCAGAGATCACCAAGCTTTCAATTGGTACCATTCACACCATTCTTCATGACCATCTTAACCTTTCAAAGGTCAGTGCAAGGTGGGTGCCACGAATGCTCACAGCGCCTCAGATAAAAAGTGAGAATCGCATGCTGTAGAGAGCTTTTGGAGATGTGTAGTGAGAACGCGGACGGTGTTATGGATCGAATTGTTACTGGGGACGAAACATGGGTCCACCACTATGACCCTGAAAGCAAACAAGAGTCCATGCAGTGGCATAAAAAAGGAACAGACCCCCCGAAGAAGTTCAAAGTCACTCCGTCTGCCCGAAAGCTCATGGCCACAGTTTTTTGAGACTCAAAGGGAATCTTGCTCATTGAGTACAAAAAAAAGGTGAAACCATCAACGCCACATCCTACGCTTCCACTTTGCATAATTTGCGGGAGGAAATTAAATAGAAAAGACGGGGTAAACTCGCAGCGGGTGTGTTGCTTCTTCATGACAACGCTCCTGTTCACACGGCGCGAGTTTCCAAGGCTGCTGCGCGAGATTGTGGTTTCGAAGAAATCCAACACCCACCCTATAGTCAAGACCTTGCCCCTAGTGATTATTTCCTGTTTCCGGATTTGAAAAAATGTCTTCGTGGAAAAAGATTTTCGGATGATGAAGAACTCAAGTCGGTATTTTGCAGAGAAAGAGGAAATTTATTGTTTTGAGGGTTTAAAAAAGCTTATCTCAAGATGTAACAAATGCATTGATGTTAGGGGAGATCATATTGAAAAACAAAAACAATTTAAATTGAATTCGCATTTTCCTTCATATCGATACCGAGAATATATTGAACGCCCCTCGTATGAGAAAAAAAATCGAAAATTTTTCTAAGTCCCAAAAATTAAAAATCAACTGAAAAATTTAATTCTCATAATAAATAAAGAAAAGTTGAAAGAAAAATGAAAAATCAACTGAAAAATTAAATTTTCATAATAAATAAAGAAAAATTGAAAGAAAAATTTCGATATTTTTTTCAAAGTCAGAAATAGTTAGAAATATAAAAAAATCAATTGGAAAAAATATATATATGATTTTTAAGTGAAATTCATTTGAAATAGAGACTTCTCAATGAAACTGAGGTGTATGTGAAAAATTTTTTTTCTTGAAAATTTCGAAAATTTTTCTAAGTCCCGCTATAATGCCATTTGCTGTTTGTGTGTTTAAAAGGTATATTATGAGAAGTGTGAAAATGAACAATCCCATAGAAAGTCAGAATATACGAGGGGCGTTCAAGATATTCTCGGTATCGGGGTGAAGCTGTGGTTGCATATATAAATTGACTTATTTATCAAGTAACACTATTATTTTAGTGCTTTCATGTAAGATTTCATATAAATGTGATTAATAATTCGCGTTTTATCTCTAGTTAAACAGAATCATAATGGCAACTGAGGCGATGATGGTGAAAATTGAGCATCGCGCTGTAATTAAATTTCTCACTAAGCAAGGAAAAAGTCAAAAAACTATTCATGAAGAGATGGTGGCTGTTTACCAGGGTTCCGCACCTTCATTATCAACTGTGCAAAAGTGGTCAAGTGAGTTCAAGAGAGGCAGAGAGAGCATTGAGGACGACCCCCGCTCCGGCGCCCCGGCTACTGCTTGTACGGGAGAAAGCATCAAAGAAGTCGAAAAACTTGTTCTTGAGGATGCCCGAATAAAGGTGAAAATGATGGCAGAGATCACCAAGCTTTCAATTGGTACCATTCACACCATTCTTCATGACCATCTTAACCTTTCAAAGGTCAGTGCAAGGTGGGTGCCACGAATGCTCACAGCGCCTCAGATAAAAAGTGAGAATCGCATGCTGTAGAGAGCTTTTGGAGATGTGTAGTGAGAACGCGGACGGTGTTATGGATCGAATTGTTACTGGGGACGAAACATGGGTCCACCACTATGACCCTGAAAGCAAACAAGAGTCCATGCAGTGGCATAAAAAAGGAACAGACCCCCCGAAGAAGTTCAAAGTCACTCCGTCTGCCCGAAAGCTCATGGCCACAGTTTTTTGAGACTCAAAGGGAATCTTGCTCATTGAGTACAAAAAAAAGGTGAAACCATCAACGCCACATCCTACGCTTCCCCTTTGCATAATTTGCGGGAGGAAATTAAATAGAAAAGACGGGGTAAACTCGCAGCGGGTGTGTTGCTTCTTCATGACAACGCTCCTGTTCACACGGCGCGAGTTTCCAAGGCTGCTGCGCGAGATTGTGGTTTCGAAGAAATCCAACACCCACCCTATAGTCAAGACCTTGCCCCTAGTGATTATTTCCTGTTTCCGGATTTGAAAAAATGTCTTCGTGGAAAAAGATTTTCGGATGATGAAGAACTCAAGTCGGTATTTTGCAGAGAAAGAGGAAATTTATTGTTTTGAGGGTTTAAAAAAGCTTATCTCAAGATGTAACAAATGCATTGATGTTAGGGGAGATCATATTGAAAAACAAAAACAATTTAAATTGAATTCGCATTTTCCTTCATATCGATACCGAGAATATATTGAACGCCCCTCGTATGAGAAAAAAAATCGAAAATTTTTCTAAGTCCCAAAAATGAAAAATCAACTGAAAAATTTAATTCTCATAATAAATAAAGAAAAGTTGAAAGAAAAATGAAAAATCAACTGAAAAATTAAATTTTCATAATAAATAAAGAAAAATTGAAAGAAAAATTTCGATATTTTTTTCAAAGTCAGAAATAGTTAGAAATATAAAAAAATCAATTGGAAAAAATATATATATGATTTTTAAGTGAAATTCATTTGAAATAGAGACTTCTCAATGAAACTGAGGTGTATGTGAAAAATTTTTTTTCTTGAAAATTTCGAAAATTTTTCTAAGTCCCGCTATAATGCCATTTGCTGTTTGTGTGTTTAAAAGGTATATTATGAGAAGTGTGAAAATGAACAATCCCATAGAAAGTCAGAATATACGAGGGGCGTTCAAGATATTCTCGGTATCGGGGTGAAGCTGTGGTTGCATATATAAATTGACTTATTTATCAAGTAACACTATTATTTTAGTGCATTCATGTAAGATTTCATATAAATGTGATTAATAATTCGCGTTTTATCTCTAGTTAAACAGAATCATAATGGCAACTGAGGCGATGATGGTGAAAATTGAGCATCGCGCTGTAATTAAATTTCTCACTAAGCAAGGAAAAAGTCAAAAAACTATTCATGAAGAGATGGTGGCTGTTTACCAGGGTTCCGCACCTTCATTATCAACTGTGCAAAAGTGGTCAAGTGAGTTCAAGAGAGGCAGAGAGAGCATTGAGGACGACCCCCGCTCCGGCGCCCCGGCTACTGCTTGTACGGGAGAAAGCATCAAAGAAGTCGAAAAACTTGTTCTTGAGGATGCCCGAATAAAGGTGAAAATGATGGCAGAGATCACCAAGCTTTCAATTGGTACCATTCACACCATTCTTCATGACCATCTTAACCTTTCAAAGGTCAGTGCAAGGTGGGTGCCACGAATGCTCACAGCGCCTCAGATAAAAAGTGAGAATCGCATGCTGTAGAGAGCTTTTGGAGATGTGTAGTGAGAACGCGGACGGTGTTATGGATCGAATTGTTACTGGGGACGAAACATGGGTCCACCACTATGACCCTGAAAGCAAACAAGAGTCCATGCAGTGGCATAAAAAAGGAACAGACCCCCCGAAGAAGTTCAAAGTCACTCCGTCTGCCCGAAAGCTCATGGCCACAGTTTTTTGAGACTCAAAGGGAATCTTGCTCATTGAGTACAAAAAAAAGGTGAAACCATCAACGCCACATCCTACGCTTCCACTTTGCATAATTTGCGGGAGGAAATTAAATAGAAAAGACGGGGTAAACTCGCAGCGGGTGTGTTGCTTCTTCATGACAACGCTCCTGTTCACACGGCGCGAGTTTCCAAGGCTGCTGCGCGAGATTGTGGTTTCGAAGAAATCCAACACCCACCCTATAGTCAAGACCTTGCCCCTAGTGATTATTTCCTGTTTCCGGATTTGAAAAAATGTCTTCGTGGAAAAAGATTTTCGGATGATGAAGAACTCAAGTCGGTATTTTGCAGAGAAAGAGGAAATTTATTGTTTTGAGGGTTTAAAAAAGCTTATCTCAAGATGTAACAAATGCATTGATGTTAGGGGAGATCATATTGAAAAACAAAAACAATTTAAATTGAATTCGCATTTTCCTTCATATCGATACCGAGAATATATTGAACGCCCCTCGTATGAGAAAAAAAATCGAAAATTTTTCTAAGTCCCAAAAATGAAAAATCAACTGAAAAATTTAATTCTCATAATAAATAAAGAAAAGTTGAAAGAAAAATGAAAAATCAACTGAAAAATTAAATTTTCATAATAAATAAAGAAAAATTGAAAGAAAAATTTCGATATTTTTTTCAAAGTCAGAAATAGTTAGAAATATAAAAAAATCAATTGGAAAAAATATATATATGATTTTTAAGTGAAATTCATTTGAAATAGAGACTTCTCAATGAAACTGAGGTGTATGTGAAAAATTTTTTTTCTTGAAAATTTCGAAAATTTTTCTAAGTCCCGCTATAATGCCATTTGCTGTTTGTGTGTTTAAAAGGTATATTATGAGAAGTGTGAAAATGAACAATCCCATAGAAAGTCAGAATATACGAGGGGCGTTCAAGATATTCTCGGTATCGGGGTGAAGCTGTGGTTGCATATATAAATTGACTTATTTATCAAGTAACACTATTATTTTAGTGCATTCATGTAAGATTTCATATAAATGTGATTATTAATTCGCGTTTTATCTCTAGTTAAACAGAATCATAATGGCAACTGAGGCGATGATGGTGAAAATTGAGCATCGCGCTGTAATTAAATTTCTCACTAAGCAAGGAAAAAGTCAAAAAACTATTCATGAAGAGATGGTGGCTGTTTACCAGGGTTCCGCACCTTCATTATCAGCTGTGCAAAAGTGGTCAAGTGAGTTCAAGAGAGGCAGAGAGAGCATTGAGGACGACCCCCGCTCCGGCGCCCCGGCTACTGCTTGTACGGGAGAAAGCATCAAAGAAGTCGAAAAACTTGTTCTTGAGGATGCCCGAATAAAGGTGAAAATAATGGCAGAGATCACCAAGCTTTCAATTGGTACCATTCACACCATTCTTCATGACCATCTTAACCTTTCAAAGGTCAGTGCAAGGTGGGTGCCACGAATGCTCACAGCGCCTCAGATAAAAAGTGAGAATCGCATGCTGTAGAGAGCTTTTGGAGATGTGTAGTGAGAACGCGGACGGTGTTATGGATCGAATTGTTACTGGGGACGAAACGTGGGTCCACCACTATGACGCTGAAAGCAAACAAGAGTCCATGCAGTTGCATAAAAAAGGAACAGACCCCCCGAAGAAGTTCAAAGTCACTCCGTCTGCCCGAAAGCTCATGGCCACAGATTTTTGGGACTCAAAGGGAATCTTGCTCATTGAGTACAAAAAAAAGGTGAAACCATCAACGCCACATCCTACGCTTCCACTTTGCATAATTTGCGGGAGGAAATTAAATAGAAAAGACGGGGTAAACTCGCAGCTGGTGTGTTGCTTCTTCATGACAACGCTCCTGTTCACACGGCGCGAGTTTCCAAGGCTGCTGCGCGAGATTGTGGTTTCGAAGAAATCCAACACCCACCCTATAGTCCAGACCTTGCCCCTAGTGATTATTTCCTGTTTCCGGATTTGAAAAAAATGTCTTCGTGGAAAAAGATTTTCGGATGATGAAGAACTCAAGTCGGTATTTTGCAGAGAAAGAGGAAATTTATTATTTTGAGGGTTTAAAAAAGCTTATCTCAAGATGTAACAAATGCATTGATGTTAGGGGAGATCATATTGAAAAATAGAAACAATTTAAATTGAATTCGCGTTTTCCTTCATATCGATACCGAGAATATATTGAACGCCCCTCGTATGAGAAAAAAAATCGAAAATTTTTCTAAGTCCCAAAAATGAAAAATCAACTGAAAAATTTAATTCTCATAATAAATAAAGAAAAGTTGAAAGAAAAATGAAAAATCAACTGAAAAATTAAATTTTCATAATAAATAAAGAAAAATTGAAAGAAAAATTTCGATATTTTTTTCAAAGTCAGAAATAGTTAGAAATATAAAAAAATCAATTGGAAAAAATATATATATGATTTTTAAGTGAAATTCATTTGAAATAGAGACTTCTCAATGAAACTGAGGTGTATGTGAAAAATTTTTTTTCTTGAAAATTTCGAAAATTTTTCTAAGTCCCGCTATAATGCCATTTGCTGTTTGTGTGTTTAAAAGGTATATTATGAGAAGTGTGAAAATGAACAATCCCATAGAAAGTCAGAATATACGAGGGGCGTTCAAGATATTCTCGGTATCGGGGTGAAGCTGTGGTTGCATATATAAATTGACTTATTTATCAAGTAACACTATTATTTTAGTGCATTCATGTAAGATTTCATATAAATGTGATTATTAATTCGCGTTTTATCTCTAGTTAAACAGAATCATAATGGCAACTGAGGCGATGATGGTGAAAATTGAGCATCGCGCTGTAATTAAATTTCTCACAAAGCAAGGAAAAAGTCAAAAAACTATTCATGAAGAGATGGTGGCTGTTTACCAGGGTTCCGCACCTTCATTATCAACTGTGCAAAAGTGGTCAAGTGAGTTCAAGAGAGGCAGAGACAGCATTGAGGACGACCCCCGCTCCGGCGCCCCGGCTACTGCTTGTATGGGAGAAAGCATCAAAGAAGTCGAAAAGCTTGTTCTTGAGGATGCCCGAATAAAGGTGAAAATAATGGCAGAGATCACCAAGCTTTCAATTGGTACCATTCACACCATTCTTCATGACCATCTTAACCTTTCAAAGGTCAGTGCAAGGTGGGTGCCACGAATGCTCACAGCGCCTCAGATAAAAAGTGAGAATCGCATGCTGTAGAGAGCTTTTGGAGATGTGTAGTGAGAACGCGGACGGTGTTATGGATCGAATTGTTACTGGGGACGAAACGTGGGTCCACCACTATGACCCTGAAAGCAAACAAGAGTCCATGCAGTGGAATAAAAAAGAAACAGACCCCCCGAAGAAGTTCAAAGTCACTCCGTCTGCCCGAAAGCTCATGGCCACAGTTTTTTGGGACTCAAAGGGAATCTTGCTCATTGAGTACAAAACAAAAGGTGAAACCATCAACGCCACATCCTACGCTTCCACTTTGTATAATTTGCGGGAGGAAATTAAAAAGAAAAGACGGGGTAAACTCGCAGCTGGTGTGTTGCTTCTTCATGACAACGCTCCTGTTCACACGGCGCGAGTTTCCAAGGCTGCTGCGCGAGATTGTGGTTTCGAAGAAATCCAACACCCACCCTATAGTCCAGACCTTGCCCCTAGTGATTATTTCCTGTTTCCGGATTTGAAAAAATGTCTTCGTGGAAAAAGATTTTCGGATGATGAAGAACTCAAGTCGGTATTTTGCAGAGAAAGAGGAAATTTATTGTTTTGAGGGTTTAAAAAAGCTTATCTCAAGATGTAGCAAATGCATTGATGTTAGGGGAGATCATATTGCAAAACAAAAACAATTTAAATTGAATTCGCATTTTCCTTCATATCGATACCGAGAATATATTAAACGCCCCTCGTATGAGAAAAAAAATCGAAAATTTTTCTAAGTCCCAAAAATGAAAAATCAACTGAAAAATTAAATTTTCATAATAAATAAAGAAAAATTGAAAGAAAAATTTAGATATTTTTTTCAAAGTCAGAAATAGTTAGAAATATGAAAAAATCAATTGGAAAAAATGTATATGTGATTTTTAAGTGAAATTCATTTGAAATAGAGACTTCTCAATAAAACTGAGGTGTATGTGAAAAATTTTTTTTCTTGAAAATTTCGAAAATTTTTCTAAGTCCCGCTATAATGCCATTTGCTGTTTGTGTGTTTAAAAGGTATATTATGAGAAGTGTGAAAATGAACAATCCCATAGAAAGTCAGAATATACGAGGGGCGTTCAAGATATTCTCGGTATCGGGGTGAAGCTGTGGTTGCATATATAAATTGACTTATTTATCAAGTAACACTATTATTTTAGTGCATTCATGTAAGATTTCATATAAATGTGATTATTAATTCGCGTTTTATCTCCAGTTAAACCGAATCAGGGTTCCGCACCTTCATTATCAACTGTGCAAAAGTGGTCAAGTGAGTTCAAGAGAGGCAGAGAGAGCATTGAGGACGACCCCCGCTCCGGCGCCCCGGCTACTGCTTGTACGGGAGAAAGCATCAAAGAAGTCGAAAAACTTGTTCTTGAGGATGCCCGAATAAAGGTGAAAATGATGGCAGAGATCACCAAGCTTTCAATTGGTACCATTCACACCATTCTTCATGACCATCTTAACCTTTCAAAGGTCAGTGCAAGGTGGGTGCCACGAATGCTCACAGCGCCTCAGATAAAAAGTGAGAATCGCATGCTGTAGAGAGCTTTTGGAGATGTGTAGTGAGAACGCGGACGGTGTTATGGATCGAATTGTTACTGGGGACGAAACATAGGTCCACCACTATGACCCTGAAAGCAAACAAGAGTCCATGCAGTGGCATAAAAAAGGAACAGACCCCCCGAAGAAGTTCAAAGTCACTCCGTCTGCCCGAAAGCTCATGGCCACAGTTTTTTGGGACTCAAAGGGAATCTTGCTCATTGAGTACAAAAAAAAGGTGAAACCATCAACGCCACATCCTACGCTTCCACTTTGCATAATTTGCGGGAGGAAATTAAATAAAAAAGACGGGGTAAACTCGCAGTGGGTGTGTTGCTTCTTCATGACAACGCTCCTGTTCACACGGCGCGAGTTTCCAAGGCTGCTGCGCGAGATTGTGGTTTCGAAGAAATCCAACACCCACCCTATAGTCCAGACCTTGCCCCTAGTGATTATTTCCTGTTTCCGGATTTGAAAAAATGTCTTCGTGGAAAAAGATTTTCGGATGATGAAGAACTCAAGTCGGTATTTTGCAGAGAAAGAGGAAATTTATTGTTTTGAGGGTTTAAAAAAGCTTATCTCAAGATGTAACAAATGCATTGATGTTAGGGGAGATCATATTGAAAAATAGAAACAATTTAAATTGAATTCGCATTTTCCTTCATATCGATACCGAGAATATATTGAACGTCCCTCGTATGAGAAAAAAAATCGAAAATTTTTCTAAGTCCCAAAAATGAAAAATCAACTGAAAAATTAAATTTTCATAATAAATAAAGAAAAATTGAAAGAAAAATTTCGATATTTTTTTCAAAGTCAGAAATAGTTAGAAATATAAAAAAATCAATTGGAAAAAATGTATATATGATTTTTAAGTGAAATTCATTTGAAATAGAGACTTCTCAATAAAACTGAGGTGTATGTGAAAAATTTTTTTTCTTGAAAATTTCGAAAATTTTTCTAAGTCCCGCTATAATGCCATTTGCTGTTTGTGTGTTTAAAAGGTATATTATGAGAAGTGTGAAAATGAACAATCCCATAGAAAGTCAGAATATACGAGGGGCGTTCAAGATATTCTCGGTATCGGGGTGAAGCTGTGGTTGCATATATAAATTGACTTATTTATCAAGTAACACTATTATTTTAGTGCATTCATGTAAGATTTCATATAAATGTGATTATTAATTCGCGTTTTATCTCCAGTTAAACAGAATCAGGGTTCCGCACCTTCATTATCAACTGTGCAAAAGTGGTCAAGTGAGTTCAAGAGAGGCAGAGAGAGCATTGAGGACGACCCCCGCTCCGGCGCCCCGGCTACTGCTTGTACGGGAGAAAGCATCAAAGAAGTCGAAAAACTTGTTCTTGAGGATGCCCGAATAAAGGTGAAAATGATGGCAGAGATCACCAAGCTTTCAATTGGTACCATTCACACCATTCTTCATGACCATCTTAACCTTTCAAAGGTCAGTGCAAGGTGGGTGCCACGAATGCTCACAGCGCCTCACATAAAAAGTGAGAATCGCATGCTGTAGAGAGCTTTTGGAGATGTGTAGTGAGAACGCGGACGGTGTTATGGATCGAATTGTTACTGGGGACGAAACATGGGTCCACCACTATGACCCTGAAAGCAAACAAGAGTCCATGCAGTGGCATAAAAAAGGAACAGACCCCCCGAAGAAGCTCAAAGTCACTCCGTCTGCCCGAAAGCTCATGGCCACAGTTTTTTGGGACTCAAAGGGAATCTTGCTCATTGAGTACAAAAAAAAGGTGAAACCATCAACGCCACATCCTACGCTTCCACTCTGCATAATTTGCGGGAGGAAATTAAATAGAAAAGACGGGGTAAACTCGCAGCGGGTGTGTTGCTTCTTCATGACAACGCTCCTGTTCACACGGCGCGAGTTTCCAAGGCTGCTGCGCGAGATTGTGGTTTCGAAGAAATCCAACCCCCCCCCTATAGTCCAGACCTTGCCCCTAGTGATTATTTCCTGTTTCCGGATTTGAAAAAATGTCTTCGTGGAAAAAGATTTTCGGATGATGAAGAACTCAAGTCGGTATTTTGCAGAGAAAGAGGAAATTTATTGTTTTGAGGGTTTAAAAAAGCTTATCTCAAGATGTAACAAATGCATTGATGTTAGGGGAGATCATATTGAAAAACAAAAACAATTTAAATTGAATTCGCATTTTCCTTCATATCGATACCGAGAATATATTGAACGCCCCTCGTATGAGAAAAAAAATCGAAAATTTTTCTAAGTCCCAAAAATGAAAAATCAACTGAAAAATTTAATTCTCATAATAAATAAAGAAAAGTTGAAAGAAAAATGAAAAATCAACTGAAAAATTAAATTTTCATAATAAATAAAGAAAAATTGAAAGAAAAATTTCGATATTTTTTTCAAAGTCAGAAATAGTTAGAAATATAAAAAAATCAATTGGAAAAAATGTATATATGATTTTTAAGTGAAATTCATTTGAAATAGAGACTTCTCAATAAAACTGAGGTGTATGTGAAAAATTTTTTTTCTTGAAAATTTCGAAAATTTTTCTAAGTCCCGCTATAATGCCATTTGCTGTTTGTGTGTTTAAAAGGTTTATTATGAGAAGTGTGAAAATGAACAATCCTATAGAAAGTCAGAATATACGAGGGGCGTTCAAGATATTCTCGGTATCGGGGTGAAGCTGTGGTTGCATATATAAATTGACTTATTTATCAAGTAACACTATTATTTTAGTGCATTCATGTAATATTTCATATAAATGTGATTATTAATTCGCGTTTTATCTCCAGTTAAACAGAATCAGGGTTCCGCACCTTCATTATCAACTGTGCAAAAGTGGTCAAGTGAGTTCAAGAGAGGCAGAGAGAGCATTGAGGACGACCCCCGCTCCGGCGCCCCGGCTACTGCTTGTACGGGAGAAAGCATCAAAGAAGTCGAAAAACTTGTTCTTGAGGATGCCCGAATAAAGGTGAAAATAATGGCAGAGATCACCAAGCTTTCAATTGGTACCATTCACACCATTCTTCATGACCATCTTAACCTTTCAAAGGTCAGTGCAAGGTGGGTGCCACGAATGCTCACAGCGCCTCAGATAAAAAGTGAGAATCGCATGCTGTAGAGAGCTTTTGGAGATGTGTAGTGAGAACGCGGATGGTGTTATGGATCGAATTGTTACTGGGGACGAAACGTGGGTCCACCTCTATGACCCTGAAAGCAAACAAGAGTCCATGCAGTGGCATAAAAAAGAAACAGACCCCCCGAAGAAGTTCAAAGTCACTCCGTCTGCCCGAAAGCTCATGGCCACAGTTTTTTGGGACTCAAAGGGAATCTTGCTCATTGAGTACAAAAAAAAAGGTGAAACCATCAACGCCACATCCTACGCTTCCACTTTGCATAATTTGCGGGAGGAAATTAAAAAGAAAAGACGGGGTAAACTCGCAGCGGGTGTGTTGCTTCTTCATGACAACGCTCCTGTTCACACGGCGCGAGTTTCCAAGGCTGCTGCGCGAGATTGTGGTTTCGAAGAAATCCAACACCCACCCTATAGTCCAGACCTTGCCTCTAGTGATTATTTCCTGTTTCCGGATTTGAAAAAATGTCTTCGTGGAAAAAGATTTTCGGATGATGAAGAACTCAACTCGGTATTTTGCAGAGAAAGAGGAAATTTATTATTTTGAGGGTTTAAAAAAGTTTATCTCAAGATGTAGCAAATGCATTGATGTTAGGGGAGATCATATTGAAAAATAAAACCAATTTAAATTGAATTCGCATTTTCCTTCATATCGATACCGAGAGTATATAGAACGCCCCTCGTATGAGAAAAAAAATCGAAAATTTTTCTAAGTCCCAAAAATGAAAAATCAAATGAAAAATTTAATTCTCATAATAAATAAAGAAAAGTTGAAAGAAAAATGAAAAATCAACTGAAAAATTAAATTTTCATAATAAATAAAGAAAAATTGAAAGAAAAATTTCGATATTTTTTTCAAAGTCAGAAATAGTTAGAAATATAAAAAAATCAATTGGAAAAAATGTATATATGATTTTTAAGTGAAATTCATTTGAAATAGAGACTTCTCAATAAAACTGAGGTGTATGTGAAAAATTTTTTTTCTTGAAAATTTCGAAAATTTTTCTAAGTCCCGCTATAATGCCATTTGCTGTTTGTGTGTTTAAAAGGTATATTATGAGAAGTGTGAAAATGAACAATCCCATAGAAAGTTAGAATATACGAGGGGCGTTCAAGATATTCTCGGTATCGTGGTGAAGCTGTGGTTGCATATATAAATTGACTTATTTATCAAGTAACACTATTATTTTAGTGCATTCATGTAAGATTTCATATAAATGTGATTATTAATTCGCGTTTTATCTCCAGTTAAACCGAATCAGGGTTCCGCACCTTCATTATCAACTGTGCAAAAGTGGTCAAGTGAGTTCAAGAGAGGCAGAGAGAGCATTGAGGACGACCCCCGCTCCGGCGCCCCGGCTACTGCTTGTACGGGAGAAAGCATCAAAGAAGTCGAAAAACTTGTTCTTGAGGATGCCCGAATAAAGGTGAAAATGATGGCAGAGATCACCAAGCTTTCAATTGGTACCATTCACACCATTCTTCATGACCATCTTAACCTTTCAAAGGTCAGTGCAAGGTGGGTGCCACGAATGCTCACAGCGCCTCAGATAAAAAGTGAGAATCGCATGCTGTAGAGAGCTTTTGGAGATGTGTAGTGAGAACGCGGACGGTGTTATGGATCGAATTGTTACTGGGGACGAAACATAGGTCCACCACTATGACCCTGAAAGCAAACAAGAGTCCATGCAGTGGCATAAAAAAGGAACAGACCCCCCGAAGAAGTTCAAAGTCACTCCGTCTGCCCGAAAGCTCATGGCCACAGTTTTTTGGGACTCAAAGGGAATCTTGCTCATTGAGTACAAAAAAAAGGTGAAACCATCAACGCCACATCCTACGCTTCCACTTTGCATAATTTGCGGGAGGAAATTAAATAAAAAAGACGGGGTAAACTCGCAGTGGGTGTGTTGCTTCTTCATGACAACGCTCCTGTTCACACGGCGCGAGTTTCCAAGGCTGCTGCGCGAGATTGTGGTTTCGAAGAAATCCAACACCCACCCTATAGTCCAGACCTTGCCCCTAGTGATTATTTCCTGTTTCCGGATTTGAAAAAATGTCTTCGTGGAAAAAGATTTTCGGATGATGAAGAACTCAAGTCGGTATTTTGCAGAGAAAGAGGAAATTTATTGTTTTGAGGGTTTAAAAAAGCTTATCTCAAGATGTAGCAAATGCATTGATGTTAGGGGAGATCATATTGCAAAACAAAAACAATTTAAATTGAATTCGCATTTTCCTTCATATCGATACCGAGAATATATTGAACGCCCCTCGTATGAGAAAAAAAATCGAAAATATTTCTAAGTCCCAAAAATGAAAAATCAACTGAAAAATTAAATTTTCATAATAAATAAAGAAAAATTGAAAGAAAAATTTAGATATTTTTTTCAAAGTCAGAAATAGTTAGAAATATGAAAAAATCAATTGGAAAAAATGTATATATGATTTTTAAGTGAAATTCATTTGAAATAGAGACTTCTCAATAAAACTGAGGTGTATGTGAAAAATTTTTTTTCTTGAAAATTTCGAAAATTTTTCTAAGTCCCGCTATAATGCCATTTGCTGTTTGTGTGTTTAAAAGGTATATTATGAGAAGTGTGAAAATGAACAATCCCATAGAAAGTCAGAATATACGAGGGGCGTTCAAGATATTCTCGGTATCGGGGTGAAGCTGTGGTTGCATATATAAATTGACTTATTTATCAAGTAACACTATTATTTTAGTGCATTCATGTAAGATTTCATATAAATGTGATTATTAATTCGCGTTTTATCTCCAGTTAAACCGAATCAGGGTTCCGCACCTTCATTATCAACTGTGCAAAAGTGGTCAAGTGAGTTCAAGAGAGGCAGAGAGAGCATTGAGGACGACCCCCGCTCCGGCGCCCCGGCTACTGCTTGTACGGGAGAAAGCATCAAAGAAGTCGAAAAACTTGTTCTTGAGGATGCCCGAATAAAGGTGAAAATGATGGCAGAGATCACCAAGCTTTCAATTGGTACCATTCACACCATTCTTCATGACCATCTTAACCTTTCAAAGGTCAGTGCAAGGTGGGTGCCACGAATGCTCACAGCGCCTCACATAAAAAGTGAGAATCGCATGCTGTAGAGAGCTTTTGGAGATGTGTAGTGAGAACGCGGACGGTGTTATGGATCGAATTGTTACTGGGGACGAAACATGGGTCCACCACTATGACCCTGAAAGCAAACAAGAGTCCATGCAGTGGCATAAAAAAGGAACAGACCCCCCGAAGAAGTTCAAAGTCACTCCGTCTGCCCGAAAGCTCATGGCCACAGTTTTTTGGGACTCAAAGGGAATCTTGCTCATTGAGTACAAAAAAAAAGGTGAAACCATCAACGCCACATCCTACGCTTCCACTTTGCATAATTTGCGGGAGGAAATTAAAAAGAAAAGACGGGGTAAACTCGCAGCGGGTGTGTTGCTTCTTCATGACAACGCTCCTGTTCACACGGCGCGAGTTTCCAAGGCTGCTGCGCGAGATTGTGGTTTCGAAGAAATCCAACACCCACCCTATAGTCCAGACCTTGCCTCTAGTGATTATTTCCTGTTTCCGGATTTGAAAAAATGTCTTCGTGGAAAAAGATTTTCGGATGATGAAGAACTCAAGTCGGTATTTTGCAGAGAAAGAGGAAATTTATTGTTTTGAGGGTTTAAAAAAGCTTATCTCAAGATGTAACAAATGCATTGATGTTAGGGGAGATCATATTGAAAAATAGAAACAATTTAAATTGAATTCGCATTTTCCTTCATATCGATACCGAGAATATATTGAACGCCCCTCGTATGAGAAAAAAAATCGAAAATTTTTCTAAGTCCCAAAAATGAAAAATCAACTGAAAAATTTAATTCTCATAATAAATAAAGAAAAGTTGAAAGAAAAATGAAAAATCAACTGAAAAATTAAATTTTCATAATAAATAAAGAAAAATTGAAAGAAAAATTTCGATATTTTTTTCAAAGTCAGAAATAGTTAGAAATATAAAAAAATCAATTGGAAAAAATGTATATATGATTTTTAAGTGAAATTCATTTGAAATAGAGACTTCTCAATAAAACTGAGGTGTATGTGAAAAATTTTTTTTCTTGAAAATTTCGAAAATTTTTCTAAGTCCCGCTATAATGCCATTTGCTGTTTGTGTGTTTAAAAGGTATATTATGAGAAGTGTGAAAATGAACAATCCTATAGAAAGTCAGAATATACGAGGGGCGTTCAAGATATTCTCGGTATCGGGGTGAAGCTGTGGTTGCATATATAAATTGACTTATTTATCAAGTAACACTATTATTTTAGTGCATTCATGTAAGATTTCATATAAATGTGATTATTAATTCGCGTTTTATCTCCAGTTAAACAGAATCAGGGTTCCGCACCTTCATTATCAACTGTGCAAAAGTGGTCAAGTGAGTTCAAGAGAGGCAGAGAGAGCATTGAGGACGACCCCCGCTCCGGCGCCCCGGCTACTGCTTGTACGGGAGAAAGCATCAAAGAAGTCGAAAAACTTGTTCTTGAGGATGCCCGAATAAAGGTGAAAATAATGGCAGAGATCACCAAGCTTTCAATTGGTACCATTCACACCATTCTTCATGACCATCTTAACCTTTCAAAGGTCAGTGTAAGGTGGGTGCCACGAATGCTCACAGCGCCTCAGATAAAAAGTGAGAATCGCATGCTGTAGAGAGCTTTTGGAGATGTGTAGTGAGAACGCGGATGGTGTTATGGATCGAATTGTTACTGGGGACGAAACGTGGGTCCACCTCTATGACCCTGAAAGCAAACAAGAGTCCATGCAGTGGCATAAAAAAGAAACAGACCCCCCGAAGAAGTTCAAAGTCACTCCGTCTGCCCGAAAGCTCATGGCCACAGTTTTTTGGGACTCAAAGGGAATCTTGCTCATTGAGTACAAAAAAAAAGGTGAAACCATCAACGCCACATCCTACGCTTCCACTTTGCATAATTTGCGGGAGGAAATTAAAAAGAAAAGACGGGGTAAACTCGCAGCGGGTGTGTTGCTTCTTCATGACAACGCTCCTGTTCACACGGCGCGAGTTTCCAAGGCTGCTGCGCGAGATTGTGGTTTCGAAGAAATCCAACACCCACCCTATAGTCCAGACCTTGCCTCTAGTGATTATTTCCTGTTTCCGGATTTGAAAAAATGTCTTCGTGGAAAAAGATTTTCGGATGATGAAGAACTCAACTCGGTATTTTGCAGAGAAAGAGGAAATTTATTATTTTGAGGGTTTAAAAAAGTTTATCTCAAGATGTAGCAAATGCATTGATGTTAGGGGAGATCATATTGAAAAATAAAACCAATTTAAATTGAATTCGCATTTTCCTTCATATCGATACCGAGAGTATATAGAACGCCCCTCGTATGAGAAAAAAAATCGAAAATTTTTCTAAGTCCCAAAAATGAAAAATCAAATGAAAAATTTAATTCTCATAATAAATAAAGAAAAGTTGAAAGAAAAATGAAAAATCAACTGAAAAATTAAATTTTCATAATAAATAAAGAAAAATTGAAAGAAAAATTTCGATATTTTTTTCAAAGTCAGAAATAGTTAGAAATATAAAAAAATCAATTGGAAAAAATGTATATATGATTTTTAAGTGAAATTCATTTGAAATAGAGACTTCTCAATAAAACTGAGGTGTATGTGAAAAATTTTTTTTCTTGAAAATTTCGAAAATTTTTCTAAGTCCCGCTATAATGCCATTTGCTGTTTGTGTGTTTAAAAGGTATATTATGAGAAGTGTGAAAATGAACAATCCCATAGAAAGTTAGAATATACGAGGGGCGTTCAAGATATTCTCGGTATCGTGGTGAAGCTGTGGTTGCATATATAAATTGACTTATTTATCAAGTAACACTATTATTTTAGTGCATTCATGTAAGATTTCATATAAATGTGATTATTAATTCGCGTTTTATCTCCAGTTAAACCGAATCAGGGTTCCGCACCTTCATTATCAACTGTGCAAAAGTGGTCAAGTGAGTTCAAGAGAGGCAGAGAGAGCATTGAGGACGACCCCCGCTCCGGCGCCCCGGCTACTGCTTGTACGGGAGAAAGCATCAAAGAAGTCGAAAAACTTGTTCTTGAGGATGCCCGAATAAAGGTGAAAATAATGGCAGAGATCACCAAGCTTTCAATTGGTACCATTCACACCATTCTTCATGACCATCTTAACCTTTCAAAGGTCAGTGCAAGGTGGGTGCCACGAATGCTCACAGCGCCTCAGATAAAAAGTGAGAATCGCATGCTGTAGAGAGCTTTTGGAGATGTGTAGTGAGAACGCGGATGGTGTTATGGATCGAATTGTTACTGGGGACGAAACGTGGGTCCACCTCTATGACCCTGAAAGCAAACAAGAGTCCATGCAGTGGCATAAAAAAGAAACAGACCCCCCGAAGAAGTTCAAAGTCACTCCGTCTGCCCGAAAGCTCATGGCCACAGTTTTTTGGGACTCAAAGGGAATCTTGCTCATTGAGTACAAAAAAAAAGGTGAAACCATCAACGCCACATCCTACGCTTCCACTTTGCATAATTTGCGGGAGGAAATTAAAAAGAAAAGACGGGGTAAACTCGCAGCGGGTGTGTTGCTTCTTCATGACAACGCTCCTGTTCACACGGCGCGAGTTTCCAAGGCTGCTGCGCGAGATTGTGGTTTCGAAGAAATCCAACACCCACCCTATAGTCCAGACCTTGCCTCTAGTGATTATTTCCTGTTTCCGGATTTGAAAAAATGTCTTCGTGGAAAAAGATTTTCGGATGATGAAGAACTCAACTCGGTATTTTGCAGAGAAAGAGGAAATTTATTATTTTGAGGGTTTAAAAAAGTTTATCTCAAGATGTAGCAAATGCATTGATGTTAGGGGAGATCATATTGAAAAATAAAACCAATTTAAATTGAATTCGCATTTTCCTTCATATCGATACCGAGAGTATATAGAACGCCCCTCGTATGAGAAAAAAAATCGAAAATTTTTCTAAGTCCCAAAAATGAAAAATCAAATGAAAAATTTAATTCTCATAATAAATAAAGAAAAGTTGAAAGAAAAATGAAAAATCAACTGAAAAATTAAATTTTCATAATAAATAAAGAAAAATTGAAAGAAAAATTTCGATATTTTTTTCAAAGTCAGAAATAGTTAGAAATATAAAAAAATCAATTGGAAAAAATGTATATATGATTTTTAAGTGAAATTCATTTGAAATAGAGACTTCTCAATAAAACTGAGGTGTATGTGAAAAATTTTTTTTCTTGAAAATTTCGAAAATTTTTCTAAGTCCCGCTATAATGCCATTTGCTGTTTGTGTGTTTAAAAGGTATATTATGAGAAGTGTGAAAATGAACAATCCCATAGAAAGTCAGAATATACGAGGGGCGTTCAAGATATTCTCGGTATCGGGGTGAAGCTGTGGTTGCATATATAAATTGACTTATTTATCAAGTAACACTATTATTTTAGTGCATTCATGTAAGATTTCATATAAATGTGATTATTAATTCGCGTTTTATCTCCAGTTAAACCGAATCAGGGTTCCGCACCTTCATTATCAACTGTGCAAAAGTGGTCAAGTGAGTTCAAGAGAGGCAGAGAGAGCATTGAGGACGACCCCCGCTCCGGCGCCCCGGCTACTGCTTGTACGGGAGAAAGCATCAAAGAAGTCGAAAAACTTGTTCTTGAGGATGCCCGAATAAAGGTGAAAATGATGGCAGAGATCACCAAGCTTTCAATTGGTACCATTCACACCATTCTTCATGACCATCTTAACCTTTCAAAGGTCAGTGCAAGGTGGGTGCCACGAATGCTCACAGCGCCTCAGATAAAAAGTGAGAATCGCATGCTGTAGAGAGCTTTTGGAGATGTGTAGTGAGAACGCGGACGGTGTTATGGATCGAATTGTTACTGGGGACGAAACATAGGTCCACCACTATGACCCTGAAAGCAAACAAGAGTCCATGCAGTGGCATAAAAAAGGAACAGACCCCCCGAAGAAGTTCAAAGTCACTCCGTCTGCCCGAAAGCTCATGGCCACAGTTTTTTGGGACTCAAAGGGAATCTTGCTCATTGAGTACAAAAAAAAGGTGAAACCATCAACGCCACATCCTACGCTTCCACTTTGCATAATTTGCGGGAGGAAATTAAATAAAAAAGACGGGGTAAACTCGCAGTGGGTGTGTTGCTTCTTCATGACAACGCTCCTGTTCACACGGCGCGAGTTTCCAAGGCTGCTGCGCGAGATTGTGGTTTCGAAGAAATCCAACACCCACCCTATAGTCCAGACCTTGCCCCTAGTGATTATTTCCTGTTTCCGGATTTGAAAAAATGTCTTCGTGGAAAAAGATTTTCGGATGATGAAGAACTCAAGTCGGTATTTTGCAGAGAAAGAGGAAATTTATTGTTTTGAGGGTTTAAAAAAGCTTATCTCAAGATGTAACAAATGCATTGATGTTAGGGGAGATCATATTGAAAAATAGAAACAATTTAAATTGAATTCGCATTTTCCTTCATATCGATACCGAGAATATATTGAACGCCCCTCGTATGAGAAAAAAAATCGAAAATTTTTCTAAGTCCCAAAAATGAAAAATCAACTGAAAAATTTAATTCTCATAATAAATAAAGAAAAGTTGAAAGAAAAATGAAAAATCAACTGAAAAATTAAATTTTCATAATAAATAAAGAAAAATTGAAAGAAAAATTTCGATATTTTTTTCAAAGTCAGAAATAGTTAGAAATATAAAAAAATCAATTGGAAAAAATGTATATATGATTTTTAAGTGAAATTCATTTGAAATAGAGACTTCTCAATAAAACTGAGGTGTATGTGAAAAATTTTTTTTCTTGAAAATTTCGAAAATTTTTCTAAGTCCCGCTATAATGCCATTTGCTGTTTGTGTGTTTAAAAGGTATATTATGAGAAGTGTGAAAATGAACAATCCTATAGAAAGTCAGAATATACGAGGGGCGTTCAAGATATTCTCGGTATCGGGGTGAAGCTGTGGTTGCATATATAAATTGACTTATTTATCAAGTAACACTATTATTTTAGTGCATTCATGTAAGATTTCATATAAATGTGATTATTAATTCGCGTTTTATCTCCAGTTAAACAGAATCAGGGTTCCGCACCTTCATTATCAACTGTGCAAAAGTGGTCAAGTGAGTTCAAGAGAGGCAGAGAGAGCATTGAGGACGACCCCCGCTCCGGCGCCCCGGCTACTGCTTGTACGGGAGAAAGCATCAAAGAAGTCGAAAAACTTGTTCTTGAGGATGCCCGAATAAAGGTGAAAATAATGGCAGAGATCACCAAGCTTTCAATTGGTACCATTCACACCATTCTTCATGACCATCTTAACCTTTCAAAGGTCAGTGCAAGGTGGGTGCCACGAATGCTCACAGCGCCTCAGATAAAAAGTGAGAATCGCATGCTGTAGAGAGCTTTTGGAGATGTGTAGTGAGAACGCGGATGGTGTTATGGATCGAATTGTTACTGGGGACGAAACGTGGGTCCACCTCTATGACCCTGAAAGCAAACAAGAGTCCATGCAGTGGCATAAAAAAGAAACAGACCCCCCGAAGAAGTTCAAAGTCACTCCGTCTGCCCGAAAGCTCATGGCCACAGTTTTTTGGGACTCAAAGGGAATCTTGCTCATTGAGTACAAAAAAAAAGGTGAAACCATCAACGCCACATCCTACGCTTCCACTTTGCATAATTTGCGGGAGGAAATTAAAAAGAAAAGACGGGGTAAACTCGCAGCGGGTGTGTTGCTTCTTCATGACAACGCTCCTGTTCACACGGCGCGAGTTTCCAAGGCTGCTGCGCGAGATTGTGGTTTCGAAGAAATCCAACACCCACCCTATAGTCCAGACCTTGCCTCTAGTGATTATTTCCTGTTTCCGGATTTGAAAAAATGTCTTCGTGGAAAAAGATTTTCGGATGATGAAGAACTCAACTCGGTATTTTGCAGAGAAAGAGGAAATTTATTATTTTGAGGGTTTAAAAAAGTTTATCTCAAGATGTAGCAAATGCATTGATGTTAGGGGAGATCATATTGAAAAATAAAACCAATTTAAATTGAATTCGCATTTTCCTTCATATCGATACCGAGAGTATATAGAACGCCCCTCGTATGAGAAAAAAAATCGAAAATTTTTCTAAGTCCCAAAAATGAAAAATCAAATGAAAAATTTAATTCTCATAATAAATAAAGAAAAGTTGAAAGAAAAATGAAAAATCAACTGAAAAATTAAATTTTCATAATAAATAAAGAAAAATTGAAAGAAAAATTTCGATATTTTTTTCAAAGTCAGAAATAGTTAGAAATATAAAAAAATCAATTGGAAAAAATGTATATATGATTTTTAAGTGAAATTCATTTGAAATAGAGACTTCTCAATAAAACTGAGGTGTATGTGAAAAATTTTTTTTCTTGAAAATTTCGAAAATTTTTCTAAGTCCCGCTATAATGCCATTTGCTGTTTGTGTGTTTAAAAGGTATATTATGAGAAGTGTGAAAATGAACAATCCCATAGAAAGTCAGAATATACGAGGGGCGTTCAAGATATTCTCGGTATCGGGGTGAAGCTGTGGTTGCATATATAAATTGACTTATTTATCAAGTAACACTATTATTTTAGTGCATTCATGTAAGATTTCATATAAATGTGATTATTAATTCGCGTTTTATCTCCAGTTAAACAGAATCAGGGTTCCGCACCTTCATTATCAACTGTGCAAAAGTGGTCAAGTGAGTTCAAGAGAGGCAGAGAGAGCATTGAGGACGACCCCCGCTCCGGCGCCCCGGCTACTGCTTGTACGGGAGAAAGCATCAAAGAAGTCGAAAAACTTGTTCTTGAGGATGCCCGAATAAAGGTGAAAATAATGGCAGAGATCACCAAGCTTTCAATTGGTACCATTCACACCATTCTTCATGACCATCTTAACCTTTCAAAGGTCAGTGCAAGGTGGGTGCCACGAATGCTCACAGCGCCTCAGATAAAAAGTGAGAATCGCATGCTGTAGAGAGCTTTTGGAGATGTGTAGTGAGAACGCGGATGGTGTTATGGATCGAATTGTTACTGGGGACGAAACGTGGGTCCACCTCTATGACCCTGAAAGCAAACAAGAGTCCATGCAGTGGCATAAAAAAGAAACAGACCCCCCGAAGAAGTTCAAAGTCACTCCGTCTGCCCGAAAGCTCATGGCCACAGTTTTTTGGGACTCAAAGGGAATCTTGCTCATTGAGTACAAAAAAAAAGGTGAAACCATCAACGCCACATCCTACGCTTCCACTTTGCATAATTTGCGGGAGGAAATTAAAAAGAAAAGACGGGGTAAACTCGCAGCGGGTGTGTTGCTTCTTCATGACAACGCTCCTGTTCACACGGCGCGAGTTTCCAAGGCTGCTGCGCGAGATTGTGGTTTCGAAGAAATCCAACACCCACCCTATAGTCCAGACCTTGCCTCTAGTGATTATTTCCTGTTTCCGGATTTGAAAAAATGTCTTCGTGGAAAAAGATTTTCGGATGATGAAGAACTCAACTCGGTATTTTGCAGAGAAAGAGGAAATTTATTATTTTGAGGGTTTAAAAAAGTTTATCTCAAGATGTAGCAAATGCATTGATGTTAGGGGAGATCATATTGAAAAATAAAACCAATTTAAATTGAATTCGCATTTTCCTTCATATCGATACCGAGAGTATATAGAACGCCCCTCGTATGAGAAAAAAAATCGAAAATTTTTCTAAGTCCCAAAAATGAAAAATCAAATGAAAAATTTAATTCTCATAATAAATAAAGAAAAGTTGAAAGAAAAATGAAAAATCAACTGAAAAATTAAATTTTCATAATAAATAAAGAAAAATTGAAAGAAAAATTTCGATATTTTTTTCAAAGTCAGAAATAGTTAGAAATATAAAAAAATCAATTGGAAAAAATGTATATATGATTTTTAAGTGAAATTCATTTGAAATAGAGACTTCTCAATAAAACTGAGGTGTATGTGAAAAATTTTTTTTCTTGAAAATTTCGAAAATTTTTCTAAGTCCCGCTATAATGCCATTTGCTGTTTGTGTGTTTAAAAGGTATATTATGAGAAGTGTGAAAATGAACAATCCCATAGAAAGTTAGAATATACGAGGGGCGTTCAAGATATTCTCGGTATCGTGGTGAAGCTGTGGTTGCATATATAAATTGACTTATTTATCAAGTAACACTATTATTTTAGTGCATTCATGTAAGATTTCATATAAATGTGATTATTAATTCGCGTTTTATCTCCAGTTAAACCGAATCAGGGTTCCGCACCTTCATTATCAACTGTGCAAAAGTGGTCAAGTGAGTTCAAGAGAGGCAGAGAGAGCATTGAGGACGACCCCCGCTCCGGCGCCCCGGCTACTGCTTGTACGGGAGAAAGCATCAAAGAAGTCGAAAAACTTGTTCTTGAGGATGCCCGAATAAAGGTGAAAATAATGGCAGAGATCACCAAGCTTTCAATTGGTACCATTCACACCATTCTTCATGACCATCTTAACCTTTCAAAGGTCAGTGCAAGGTGGGTGCCACGAATGCTCACAGCGCCTCAGATAAAAAGTGAGAATCGCATGCTGTAGAGAGCTTTTGGAGATGTGTAGTGAGAACGCGGATGGTGTTATGGATCGAATTGTTACTGGGGACGAAACGTGGGTCCACCTCTATGACCCTGAAAGCAAACAAGAGTCCATGCAGTGGCATAAAAAAGAAACAGACCCCCCGAAGAAGTTCAAAGTCACTCCGTCTGCCCGAAAGCTCATGGCCACAGTTTTTTGGGACTCAAAGGGAATCTTGCTCATTGAGTACAAAAAAAAAGGTGAAACCATCAACGCCACATCCTACGCTTCCACTTTGCATAATTTGCGGGAGGAAATTAAAAAGAAAAGACGGGGTAAACTCGCAGCGGGTGTGTTGCTTCTTCATGACAACGCTCCTGTTCACACGGCGCGAGTTTCCAAGGCTGCTGCGCGAGATTGTGGTTTCGAAGAAATCCAACACCCACCCTATAGTCCAGACCTTGCCTCTAGTGATTATTTCCTGTTTCCGGATTTGAAAAAATGTCTTCGTGGAAAAAGATTTTCGGATGATGAAGAACTCAACTCGGTATTTTGCAGAGAAAGAGGAAATTTATTATTTTGAGGGTTTAAAAAAGTTTATCTCAAGATGTAGCAAATGCATTGATGTTAGGGGAGATCATATTGAAAAATAAAACCAATTTAAATTGAATTCGCATTTTCCTTCATATCGATACCGAGAGTATATAGAACGCCCCTCGTATGAGAAAAAAAATCGAAAATTTTTCTAAGTCCCAAAAATGAAAAATCAAATGAAAAATTTAATTCTCATAATAAATAAAGAAAAGTTGAAAGAAAAATGAAAAATCAACTGAAAAATTAAATTTTCATAATAAATAAAGAAAAATTGAAAGAAAAATTTCGATATTTTTTTCAAAGTCAGAAATAGTTAGAAATATAAAAAAATCAATTGGAAAAAATGTATATATGATTTTTAAGTGAAATTCATTTGAAATAGAGACTTCTCAATAAAACTGAGGTGTATGTGAAAAATTTTTTTTCTTGAAAATTTCGAAAATTTTTCTAAGTCCCGCTATAATGCCATTTGCTGTTTGTGTGTTTAAAAGATATATTATGAGAAGTGTGAAAATGAACAATCCCATAGAAAGTTAGAATATACGAGGGGCGTTCAAGATATTCTCGGTATCGTGGTGAAGCTGTGGTTGCATATATAAATTGACTTATTTATCAAGTAACACTATTATTTTAGTGCATTCATGTAAGATTTCATATAAATGTGATTATTAATTCGCGTTTTATCTCCAGTTAAACCGAATCAGGGTTCCGCACCTTCATTATCAACTGTGCAAAAGTGGTCAAGTGAGTTCAAGAGAGGCAGAGAGAGCATTGAGGACGACCCCCGCTCCGGCGCCCCGGCTACTGCTTGTACGGGAGAAAGCATCAAAGAAGTCGAAAAACTTGTTCTTGAGGATGCCCGAATAAAGGTGAAAATGATGGCAGAGATCACCAAACTTTCAATTGGTACCATTCACACCATTCTTCATGACCATCTTAACCTTTCAAAGGTCAGTGCAAGGTGGGTGCCACGAATGCTCACAGCGCCTCAGATAAAAAGTGAGAATCGCATGCTGTAGAGAGCTTTTGGAGATGTGTAGTGAGAACGCGGACGGTGTTATGGATCGAATTGTTACTGGGGACGAAACATAGGTCCACCACTATGACCCTGAAAGCAAACAAGAGTCCATGCAGTGGCATAAAAAAGGAACAGACCCCCCGAAGAAGTTCAAAGTCACTCCGTCTGCCCGAAAGCTCATGGCCACAGTTTTTTGGGACTCAAAGGGAATCTTGCTCATTGAGTACAAAAAAAAGGTGAAACCATCAACGCCACATCCTACGCTTCCACTTTGCATAATTTGCGGGAGGAAATTAAATAAAAAAGACGGGGTAAACTCGCAGTGGGTGTGTTGCTTCTTCATGACAACGCTCCTGTTCACACGGCGCGAGTTTCCAAGGCTGCTGCGCGAGATTGTGGTTTCGAAGAAATCCAACACCCACCCTATAGTCCAGACCTTGCCCCTAGTGATTATTTCCTGTTTCCGGATTTGAAAAAATGTCTTCGTGGAAAAAGATTTTCGGATGATGAAGAACTCAAGTCGGTATTTTGCAGAGAAAGAGGAAATTTATTGTTTTGAGGGTTTAAAAAAGCTTATCTCAAGATGTAGCAAATGCATTGATGTTAGGGGAGATCATATTGCAAAACAAAAACAATTTAAATTGAATTCGCATTTTCCTTCATATCGATACCGAGAATATATTGAACGCCCCTCGTATGAGAAAAAAAATCGAAAATTTTTCTAAGTCCCAAAAATGAAAAATCAACTGAAAAATTAAATTTTCATAATAAATAAAGAAAAATTGAAAGAAAAATTTAGATATTTTTTTCAAAGTCAGAAATAGTTAGAAATATGAAAAAATCAATTGGAAAAAATGTATATATGATTTTTAAGTGAAATTCATTTGAAATAGAGACTTCTCAATAAAACTGAGGTGTATGTGAAAAATTTTTTTTCTTGAAAATTTCGAAAATTTTTCTAAGTCCCGCTATAATGCCATTTGCTGTTTGTGTGTTTAAAAGGTATATTATGAGAAGTGTGAAAATGAACAATCCCATAGAAAGTCAGAATATACGAGGGGCGTTCAAGATATTCTCGGTATCGGGGTGAAGCTGTGGTTGCATATATAAATTGACTTATTTATCAAGTAACACTATTATTTTAGTGCATTCATGTAAGATTTCATATAAATGTGATTATTAATTCGCGTTTTATCTCCAGTTAAACCGAATCAGGGTTCCGCACCTTCATTATCAACTGTGCAAAAGTGGTCAAGTGAGTTCAAGAGAGGCAGAGAGAGCATTGAGGACGACCCCCGCTCCGGCGCCCCGGCTACTGCTTGTACGGGAGAAAGCATCAAAGAAGTCGAAAAACTTGTTCTTGAGGATGCCCGAATAAAGGTGAAAATGATGGCAGAGATCACCAAGCTTTCAATTGGTACCATTCACACCATTCTTCATGACCATCTTAACCTTTCAAAGGTCAGTGCAAGGTGGGTGCCACGAATGCTCACAGCGCCTCAGATAAAAAGTGAGAATCGCATGCTGTAGAGAGCTTTTGGAGATGTGTAGTGAGAACGCGGACGGTGTTATGGATCGAATTGTTACTGGGGACGAAACATAGGTCCACCACTATGACCCTGAAAGCAAACAAGAGTCCATGCAGTGGCATAAAAAAGGAACAGACCCCCCGAAGAAGTTCAAAGTCACTCCGTCTGCCCGAAAGCTCATGGCCACAGTTTTTTGGGACTCAAAGGGAATCTTGCTCATTGAGTACAAAAAAAAGGTGAAACCATCAACGCCACATCCTACGCTTCCACTTTGCATAATTTGCGGGAGGAAATTAAATAAAAAAGACGGGGTAAACTCGCAGTGGGTGTGTTGCTTCTTCATGACAACGCTCCTGTTCACACGGCGCGAGTTTCCAAGGCTGCTGCGCGAGATTGTGGTTTCGAAGAAATCCAACACCCACCCTATAGTCCAGACCTTGCCCCTAGTGATTATTTCCTGTTTCCGGATTTGAAAAAATGTCTTCGTGGAAAAAGATTTTCGGATGATGAAGAACTCAAGTCGGTATTTTGCAGAGAAAGAGGAAATTTATTGTTTTGAGGGTTTAAAAAAGCTTATCTCAAGATGTAACAAATGCATTGATGTTAGGGGAGATCATATTGAAAAATAGAAACAATTTAAATTGAATTCGCATTTTCCTTCATATCGATACCGAGAATATATTGAACGCCCCTCGTATGAGAAAAAAAATCGAAAATTTTTCTAAGTCCCAAAAATGAAAAATCAACTGAAAAATTTAATTCTCATAATAAATAAAGAAAAGTTGAAAGAAAAATGAAAAATCAACTGAAAAATTAAATTTTCATAATAAATAAAGAAAAATTGAAAGAAAAATTTCGATATTTTTTTCAAAGTCAGAAATAGTTAGAAATATAAAAAAATCAATTGGAAAAAATGTATATATGATTTTTAAGTGAAATTCATTTGAAATAGAGACTTCTCAATAAAACTGAGGTGTATGTGAAAAATTTTTTTTCTTGAAAATTTCGAAAATTTTTCTAAGTCCCGCTATAATGCCATTTGCTGTTTGTGTGTTTAAAAGGTATATTATGAGAAGTGTGAAAATGAACAATCCTATAGAAAGTCAGAATATACGAGGGGCGTTCAAGATATTCTCGGTATCGGGGTGAAGCTGTGGTTGCATATATAAATTGACTTATTTATCAAGTAACACTATTATTTTAGTGCATTCATGTAAGATTTCATATAAATGTGATTATTAATTCGCGTTTTATCTCCAGTTAAACAGAATCAGGGTTCCGCACCTTCATTATCAACTGTGCAAAAGTGGTCAAGTGAGTTCAAGAGAGGCAGAGAGAGCATTGAGGACGACCCCCGCTCCGGCGCCCCGGCTACTGCTTGTACGGGAGAAAGCATCAAAGAAGTCGAAAAACTTGTTCTTGAGGATGCCCGAATAAAGGTGAAAATAATGGCAGAGATCACCAAGCTTTCAATTGGTACCATTCACACCATTCTTCATGACCATCTTAACCTTTCAAAGGTCAGTGCAAGGTGGGTGCCACGAATGCTCACAGCGCCTCAGATAAAAAGTGAGAATCGCATGCTGTAGAGAGCTTTTGGAGATGTGTAGTGAGAACGCGGATGGTGTTATGGATCGAATTGTTACTGGGGACGAAACGTGGGTCCACCTCTATGACCCTGAAAGCAAACAAGAGTCCATGCAGTGGCATAAAAAAGAAACAGACCCCCCGAAGAAGTTCAAAGTCACTCCGTCTGCCCGAAAGCTCATGGCCACAGTTTTTTGGGACTCAAAGGGAATCTTGCTCATTGAGTACAAAAAAAAAGGTGAAACCATCAACGCCACATCCTACGCTTCCACTTTGCATAATTTGCGGGAGGAAATTAAAAAGAAAAGACGGGGTAAACTCGCAGCGGGTGTGTTGCTTCTTCATGACAACGCTCCTGTTCACACGGCGCGAGTTTCCAAGGCTGCTGCGCGAGATTGTGGTTTCGAAGAAATCCAACACCCACCCTATAGTCCAGACCTTGCCTCTAGTGATTATTTCCTGTTTCCGGATTTGAAAAAATGTCTTCGTGGAAAAAGATTTTCGGATGATGAAGAACTCAACTCGGTATTTTGCAGAGAAAGAGGAAATTTATTATTTTGAGGGTTTAAAAAAGTTTATCTCAAGATGTAGCAAATGCATTGATGTTAGGGGAGATCATATTGAAAAATAAAACCAATTTAAATTGAATTCGCATTTTCCTTCATATCGATACCGAGAGTATATAGAACGCCCCTCGTATGAGAAAAAAAATCGAAAATTTTTCTAAGTCCCAAAAATGAAAAATCAAATGAAAAATTTAATTCTCATAATAAATAAAGAAAAGTTGAAAGAAAAATGAAAAATCAACTGAAAAATTAAATTTTCATAATAAATAAAGAAAAATTGAAAGAAAAATTTAGATATTTTTTTCAAAGTCAGAAATAGTTAGAAATATGAAAAAATCAATTGGAAAAAATGTATATATGATTTTTAAGTGAAATTCATTTGAAATAGAGACTTCTCAATAAAACTGAGGTGTATGTGAAAAATTTTTTTTCTTGAAAATTTCGAAAATTTTTCTAAGTCCCGCTATAATGCCATTTGCTGTTTGTGTGTTTAAAAGGTATATTATGAGAAGTGTGAAAATGAACAATCCCATAGAAAATCAGAATATACGAGGGGCGTTCAAGATATTCTCGGTATCGGGGTGAAGCTGTGGTTGCATATATAAATTGACTTATTTATCAAGTAACACTACTATTTTAGTGCATTCATGTAAGATTTCATATAAATGTGATTATTAATTCGCGTTTTATCTCCAGTTAAACCGAATCAGGGTTCCGCACCTTCATTATCAACTGTGCAAAAGTGGTCAAGTGAGTTCAAGAGAGGCAGAGAGAGCATTGAGGACGACCCCCGCTCCGGCGCCCCGGCTACTGCTTGTACGGGAGAAAGCATCAAAGAAGTCGAAAAACTTGTTCTTGAGGATGCCCGAATAAAGGTGAAAATGATGGCAGAGATCACCAAGCTTTCAATTGGTACCATTCACACCATTCTTCATGACCATCTTAACCTTTCAAAGGTCAGTGCAAGGTGGGTGCCACGAATGCTCACAGCGCCTCAGATAAAAAGTGAGAATCGCATGCTGTAGAGAGCTTTTGGAGATGTGTAGTGAGAACGCGGACGGTGTTATGGATCGAATTGTTACTGGGGACGAAACATAGGTCCACCACTATGACCCTGAAAGCAAACAAGAGTCCATGCAGTGGCATAAAAAAGGAACAGACCCCCCGAAGAAGTTCAAAGTCACTCCGTCTGCCCGAAAGCTCATGGCCACAGTTTTTTGGGACTCAAAGGGAATCTTGCTCATTGAGTACAAAAAAAAGGTGAAACCATCAACGCCACATCCTACGCTTCCACTTTGCATAATTTGCGGGAGGAAATTAAATAAAAAAGACGGGGTAAACTCGCAGTGGGTGTGTTGCTTCTTCATGACAACGCTCCTGTTCACACGGCGCGAGTTTCCAAGGCTGCTGCGCGAGATTGTGGTTTCGAAGAAATCCAACACCCACCCTATAGTCCAGACCTTGCCCCTAGTGATTATTTCCTGTTTCCGGATTTGAAAAAATGTCTTCGTGGAAAAAGATTTTCGGATGATGAAGAACTCAAGTCGGTATTTTGCAGAGAAAGAGGAAATTTATTGTTTTGAGGGTTTAAAAAAGCTTATCTCAAGATGTAACAAATGCATTGATGTTAGGGAAGATCATATTGAAAAATAGAAACAATTTAAATTGAATTCGCATTTTCCTTCATATCGATACCGAGAATATATTGAACGCCCCTCGTATGAGAAAAAAAATCGAAAATTTTTCTAAGTCCCAAAAATGAAAAATCAACTGAAAAATTTAATTCTCATAATAAATAAAGAAAAGTTGAAAGAAAAATGAAAAATTCAATTTTCATAATAAATAAAGAAAAACTGAAAGAAAAATTTCGATATTTTTTTCAAAGTCAGAAATAGTTAGAAATATAAAAAAATCAATTGGAAAAAATATATATATGATTTTTAAGTGAAATTCATTTGAAATAGAGACTTCTCAATGAAACTGAGGTGTATGTGAAAAATTTTTTTTCTTGAAAATTTCGAAAATTTTTCTAAGTCCCGCTAGAATGCCATTTGCTGTTTGTGTGTTTAAAAGGTATATTATGAGAAGTGTGAAAATGAACAATCCCATAGAAAGTCAGAATATACGAGGGGCGTTCAAGATATTCTCGGTATCGGGGTGAAGCTGTGGTTGCATATATAAATTGACTTATTTATCAAGTAACACTATTATTTTAGTGCATTCATGTAAGATTTCATATAAATGTGATTATTAATTCGCGTTTTATCTCCAGTTAAACAGAATCAGGGTTCCGCACCTTCATTATCAACTGTGCAAAAGTGGTCAAGTGAGTTCAAGAGAGGCAGAGAGAGCATTGAGGACGACCCCCGCTCCGGCGCCCCGGCTACTGCTTGTACGGGAGAAAGCATCAAAGAAGTCGAAAAACTTGTTCTTGAGGATGCCCGAATAAAGGTGAAAATAATGGCAGAGATCACCAAGCTTTCAATTGGTACCATTCACACCATTCTTCATGACCATCTTAACCTTTCAAAGGTCAGTGCAAGGTGGGTGCCACGAATGCTCACAGCGCCTCAGATAAAAAGTGAGAATCGCATGCTGTAGAGAGCTTTTGGAGATGTGTAGTGAGAACGCGGATGGTGTTATGGATCGAATTGTTACTGGGGACGAAACGTGGGTCCACCTCTATGACCCTGAAAGCAAACAAGAGTCCATGCAGTGGCATAAAAAAGAAACAGACCCCCCGAAGAAGTTCAAAGTCACTCCGTCTGCCCGAAAGCTCATGGCCACAGTTTTTTGGGACTCAAAGGGAATCTTGCTCATTGAGTACAAAAAAAAAGGTGAAACCATCAACGCCACATCCTACGCTTCCACTTTGCATAATTTGCGGGAGGAAATTAAAAAGAAAAGACGGGGTAAACTCGCAGCGGGTGTGTTGCTTCTTCATGACAACGCTCCTGTTCACACGGCGCGAGTTTCCAAGGCTGCTGCGCGAGATTGTGGTTTCGAAGAAATCCAACACCCACCCTATAGTCCAGACCTTGCCTCTAGTGATTATTTCCTGTTTCCGGATTTGAAAAAATGTCTTCGTGGAAAAAGATTTTCGGATGATGAAGAACTCAACTCGGTATTTTGCAGAGAAAGAGGAAATTTATTATTTTGAGGGTTTAAAAAAGTTTATCTCAAGATGTAGCAAATGCATTGATGTTAGGGGAGATCATATTGAAAAATAAAACCAATTTAAATTGAATTCGCATTTTCCTTCATATCGATACCGAGAGTATATAGAACGCCCCTCGTATGAGAAAAAAAATCGAAAATTTTTCTAAGTCCCAAAAATGAAAAATCAAATGAAAAATTTAATTCTCATAATAAATAAAGAAAAGTTGAAAGAAAAATGAAAAATCAACTGAAAAATTAAATTTTCATAATAAATAAAGAAAAATTGAAAGAAAAATTTCGATATTTTTTTCAAAGTCAGAAATAGTTAGAAATATAAAAAAATCAATTGGAAAAAATGTATATATGATTTTTAAGTGAAATTCATTTGAAATAGAGACTTCTCAATAAAACTGAGGTGTATGTGAAAAATTTTTTTTCTTGAAAATTTCGAAAATTTTTCTAAGTCCCGCTATAATGCCATTTGCTGTTTGTGTGTTTAAAAGGTATATTATGAGAAGTGTGAAAATGAACAATCCCATAGAAAGTTAGAATATACGAGGGGCGTTCAAGATATTCTCGGTATCGTGGTGAAGCTGTGGTTGCATATATAAATTGACTTATTTATCAAGTAACACTATTATTTTAGTGCATTCATGTAAGATTTCATATAAATGTGATTATTAATTCGCGTTTTATCTCCAGTTAAACCGAATCAGGGTTCCGCACCTTCATTATCAACTGTGCAAAAGTGGTCAAGTGAGTTCAAGAGAGGCAGAGAGAGCATTGAGGACGACCCCCGCTCCGGCGCCCCGGCTACTGCTTGTACGGGAGAAAGCATCAAAGAAGTCGAAAAACTTGTTCTTGAGGATGCCCGAATAAAGGTGAAAATAATGGCAGAGATCACCAAGCTTTCAATTGGTACCATTCACACCATTCTTCATGACCATCTTAACCTTTCAAAGGTCAGTGCAAGGTGGGTGCCACGAATGCTCACAGCGCCTCAGATAAAAAGTGAGAATCGCATGCTGTAGAGAGCTTTTGGAGATGTGTAGTGAGAACGCGGATGGTGTTATGGATCGAATTGTTACTGGGGACGAAACGTGGGTCCACCTCTATGACCCTGAAAGCAAACAAGAGTCCATGCAGTGGCATAAAAAAGAAACAGACCCCCCGAAGAAGTTCAAAGTCACTCCGTCTGCCCGAAAGCTCATGGCCACAGTTTTTTGGGACTCAAAGGGAATCTTGCTCATTGAGTACAAAAAAAAAGGTGAAACCATCAACGCCACATCCTACGCTTCCACTTTGCATAATTTGCGGGAGGAAATTAAAAAGAAAAGACGGGGTAAACTCGCAGCGGGTGTGTTGCTTCTTCATGACAACGCTCCTGTTCACACGGCGCGAGTTTCCAAGGCTGCTGCGCGAGATTGTGGTTTCGAAGAAATCCAACACCCACCCTATAGTCCAGACCTTGCCTCTAGTGATTATTTCCTGTTTCCGGATTTGAAAAAATGTCTTCGTGGAAAAAGATTTTCGGATGATGAAGAACTCAACTCGGTATTTTGCAGAGAAAGAGGAAATTTATTATTTTGAGGGTTTAAAAAAGTTTATCTCAAGATGTAGCAAATGCATTGATGTTAGGGGAGATCATATTGAAAAATAAAACCAATTTAAATTGAATTCGCATTTTCCTTCATATCGATACCGAGAGTATATAGAACGCCCCTCGTATGAGAAAAAAAATCGAAAATTTTTCTAAGTCCCAAAAATGAAAAATCAAATGAAAAATTTAATTCTCATAATAAATAAAGAAAAGTTGAAAGAAAAATGAAAAATCAACTGAAAAATTAAATTTTCATAATAAATAAAGAAAAATTGAAAGAAAAATTTCGATATTTTTTTCAAAGTCAGAAATAGTTAGAAATATAAAAAAATCAATTGGAAAAAATGTATATATGATTTTTAAGTGAAATTCATTTGAAATAGAGACTTCTCAATAAAACTGAGGTGTATGTGAAAAATTTTTTTTCTTGAAAATTTCGAAAATTTTTCTAAGTCCCGCTATAATGCCATTTGCTGTTTGTGTGTTTAAAAGATATATTATGAGAAGTGTGAAAATGAACAATCCCATAGAAAGTTAGAATATACGAGGGGCGTTCAAGATATTCTCGGTATCGTGGTGAAGCTGTGGTTGCATATATAAATTGACTTATTTATCAAGTAACACTATTATTTTAGTGCATTCATGTAAGATTTCATATAAATGTGATTATTAATTCGCGTTTTATCTCCAGTTAAACCGAATCAGGGTTCCGCACCTTCATTATCAACTGTGCAAAAGTGGTCAAGTGAGTTCAAGAGAGGCAGAGAGAGCATTGAGGACGACCCCCGCTCCGGCGCCCCGGCTACTGCTTGTACGGGAGAAAGCATCAAAGAAGTCGAAAAACTTGTTCTTGAGGATGCCCGAATAAAGGTGAAAATGATGGCAGAGATCACCAAACTTTCAATTGGTACCATTCACACCATTCTTCATGACCATCTTAACCTTTCAAAGGTCAGTGCAAGGTGGGTGCCACGAATGCTCACAGCGCCTCAGATAAAAAGTGAGAATCGCATGCTGTAGAGAGCTTTTGGAGATGTGTAGTGAGAACGCGGACGGTGTTATGGATCGAATTGTTACTGGGGACGAAACATAGGTCCACCACTATGACCCTGAAAGCAAACAAGAGTCCATGCAGTGGCATAAAAAAGGAACAGACCCCCCGAAGAAGTTCAAAGTCACTCCGTCTGCCCGAAAGCTCATGGCCACAGTTTTTTGGGACTCAAAGGGAATCTTGCTCATTGAGTACAAAAAAAAGGTGAAACCATCAACGCCACATCCTACGCTTCCACTTTGCATAATTTGCGGGAGGAAATTAAATAAAAAAGACGGGGTAAACTCGCAGTGGGTGTGTTGCTTCTTCATGACAACGCTCCTGTTCACACGGCGCGAGTTTCCAAGGCTGCTGCGCGAGATTGTGGTTTCGAAGAAATCCAACACCCACCCTATAGTCCAGACCTTGCCCCTAGTGATTATTTCCTGTTTCCGGATTTGAAAAAATGTCTTCGTGGAAAAAGATTTTCGGATGATGAAGAACTCAAGTCGGTATTTTGCAGAGAAAGAGGAAATTTATTGTTTTGAGGGTTTAAAAAAGCTTATCTCAAGATGTAGCAAATGCATTGATGTTAGGGGAGATCATATTGCAAAACAAAAACAATTTAAATTGAATTCGCATTTTCCTTCATATCGATACCGAGAATATATTGAACGCCCCTCGTATGAGAAAAAAAATCGAAAATTTTTCTAAGTCCCAAAAATGAAAAATCAACTGAAAAATTAAATTTTCATAATAAATAAAGAAAAATTGAAAGAAAAATTTAGATATTTTTTTCAAAGTCAGAAATAGTTAGAAATATGAAAAAATCAATTGGAAAAAATGTATATATGATTTTTAAGTGAAATTCATTTGAAATAGAGACTTCTCAATAAAACTGAGGTGTATGTGAAAAATTTTTTTTCTTGAAAATTTCGAAAATTTTTCTAAGTCCCGCTATAATGCCATTTGCTGTTTGTGTGTTTAAAAGGTATATTATGAGAAGTGTGAAAATGAACAATCCCATAGAAAGTCAGAATATACGAGGGGCGTTCAAGATATTCTCGGTATCGGGGTGAAGCTGTGGTTGCATATATAAATTGACTTATTTATCAAGTAACACTATTATTTTAGTGCATTCATGTAAGATTTCATATAAATGTGATTATTAATTCGCGTTTTATCTCCAGTTAAACCGAATCAGGGTTCCGCACCTTCATTATCAACTGTGCAAAAGTGGTCAAGTGAGTTCAAGAGAGGCAGAGAGAGCATTGAGGACGACCCCCGCTCCGGCGCCCCGGCTACTGCTTGTACGGGAGAAAGCATCAAAGAAGTCGAAAAACTTGTTCTTGAGGATGCCCGAATAAAGGTGAAAATGATGGCAGAGATCACCAAGCTTTCAATTGGTACCATTCACACCATTCTTCATGACCATCTTAACCTTTCAAAGGTCAGTGCAAGGTGGGTGCCACGAATGCTCACAGCGCCTCAGATAAAAAGTGAGAATCGCATGCTGTAGAGAGCTTTTGGAGATGTGTAGTGAGAACGCGGACGGTGTTATGGATCGAATTGTTACTGGGGACGAAACATAGGTCCACCACTATGACCCTGAAAGCAAACAAGAGTCCATGCAGTGGCATAAAAAAGGAACAGACCCCCCGAAGAAGTTCAAAGTCACTCCGTCTGCCCGAAAGCTCATGGCCACAGTTTTTTGGGACTCAAAGGGAATCTTGCTCATTGAGTACAAAAAAAAGGTGAAACCATCAACGCCACATCCTACGCTTCCACTTTGCATAATTTGCGGGAGGAAATTAAATAAAAAAGACGGGGTAAACTCGCAGTGGGTGTGTTGCTTCTTCATGACAACGCTCCTGTTCACACGGCGCGAGTTTCCAAGGCTGCTGCGCGAGATTGTGGTTTCGAAGAAATCCAACACCCACCCTATAGTCCAGACCTTGCCCCTAGTGATTATTTCCTGTTTCCGGATTTGAAAAAATGTCTTCGTGGAAAAAGATTTTCGGATGATGAAGAACTCAAGTCGGTATTTTGCAGAGAAAGAGGAAATTTATTGTTTTGAGGGTTTAAAAAAGCTTATCTCAAGATGTAACAAATGCATTGATGTTAGGGGAGATCATATTGAAAAATAGAAACAATTTAAATTGAATTCGCATTTTCCTTCATATCGATACCGAGAATATATTGAACGCCCCTCGTATGAGAAAAAAAATCGAAAATTTTTCTAAGTCCCAAAAATGAAAAATCAACTGAAAAATTTAATTCTCATAATAAATAAAGAAAAGTTGAAAGAAAAATGAAAAATCAACTGAAAAATTAAATTTTCATAATAAATAAAGAAAAATTGAAAGAAAAATTTCGATATTTTTTTCAAAGTCAGAAATAGTTAGAAATATAAAAAAATCAATTGGAAAAAATGTATATATGATTTTTAAGTGAAATTCATTTGAAATAGAGACTTCTCAATAAAACTGAGGTGTATGTGAAAAATTTTTTTTCTTGAAAATTTCGAAAATTTTTCTAAGTCCCGCTATAATGCCATTTGCTGTTTGTGTGTTTAAAAGGTATATTATGAGAAGTGTGAAAATGAACAATCCTATAGAAAGTCAGAATATACGAGGGGCGTTCAAGATATTCTCGGTATCGGGGTGAAGCTGTGGTTGCATATATAAATTGACTTATTTATCAAGTAACACTATTATTTTAGTGCATTCATGTAAGATTTCATATAAATGTGATTATTAATTCGCGTTTTATCTCCAGTTAAACAGAATCAGGGTTCCGCACCTTCATTATCAACTGTGCAAAAGTGGTCAAGTGAGTTCAAGAGAGGCAGAGAGAGCATTGAGGACGACCCCC
This sequence comes from Volucella zonaria, assembly GCA_963966105.1. Lineage (NCBI taxonomy): Eukaryota > Metazoa > Arthropoda > Insecta > Diptera > Syrphidae > Volucella > Volucella zonaria. The sequence continues at coordinate 315,213 of CAWYQB010000254.1, read as the reverse complement.
GCTCCGGCGCCCCGGCTACTGCTTGTACGGGAGAAAGCATCAAAGAAGTCGAAAAACTTGTTCTTGAGGATGCCCGAATAAAGGTGAAAATAATGGCAGAGATCACCAAGCTTTCAATTGGTACCATTCACACCATTCTTCATGACCATCTTAACCTTTCAAAGGTCAGTGCAAGGTGGGTGCCACGAATGCTCACAGCGCCTCAGATAAAAAGTGAGAATCGCATGCTGTAGAGAGCTTTTGGAGATGTGTAGTGAGAACGCGGATGGTGTTATGGATCGAATTGTTACTGGGGACGAAACGTGGGTCCACCTCTATGACCCTGAAAGCAAACAAGAGTCCATGCAGTGGCATAAAAAAGAAACAGACCCCCCGAAGAAGTTCAAAGTCACTCCGTCTGCCCGAAAGCTCATGGCCACAGTTTTTTGGGACTCAAAGGGAATCTTGCTCATTGAGTACAAAAAAAAAGGTGAAACCATCAACGCCACATCCTACGCTTCCACTTTGCATAATTTGCGGGAGGAAATTAAAAAGAAAAGACGGGGTAAACTCGCAGCGGGTGTGTTGCTTCTTCATGACAACGCTCCTGTTCACACGGCGCGAGTTTCCAAGGCTGCTGCGCGAGATTGTGGTTTCGAAGAAATCCAACACCCACCCTATAGTCCAGACCTTGCCTCTAGTGATTATTTCCTGTTTCCGGATTTGAAAAAATGTCTTCGTGGAAAAAGATTTTCGGATGATGAAGAACTCAACTCGGTATTTTGCAGAGAAAGAGGAAATTTATTATTTTGAGGGTTTAAAAAAGTTTATCTCAAGATGTAGCAAATGCATTGATGTTAGGGGAGATCATATTGAAAAATAAAACCAATTTAAATTGAATTCGCATTTTCCTTCATATCGATACCGAGAGTATATAGAACGCCCCTCGTATGAGAAAAAAAATCGAAAATTTTTCTAAGTCCCAAAAATGAAAAATCAAATGAAAAATTTAATTCTCATAATAAATAAAGAAAAGTTGAAAGAAAAATGAAAAATCAACTGAAAAATTAAATTTTCATAATAAATAAAGAAAAATTGAAAGAAAAATTTAGATATTTTTTTCAAAGTCAGAAATAGTTAGAAATATGAAAAAATCAATTGGAAAAAATGTATATATGATTTTTAAGTGAAATTCATTTGAAATAGAGACTTCTCAATAAAACTGAGGTGTATGTGAAAAATTTTTTTTCTTGAAAATTTCGAAAATTTTTCTAAGTCCCGCTATAATGCCATTTGCTGTTTGTGTGTTTAAAAGGTATATTATGAGAAGTGTGAAAATGAACAATCCCATAGAAAATCAGAATATACGAGGGGCGTTCAAGATATTCTCGGTATCGGGGTGAAGCTGTGGTTGCATATATAAATTGACTTATTTATCAAGTAACACTACTATTTTAGTGCATTCATGTAAGATTTCATATAAATGTGATTATTAATTCGCGTTTTATCTCCAGTTAAACCGAATCAGGGTTCCGCACCTTCATTATCAACTGTGCAAAAGTGGTCAAGTGAGTTCAAGAGAGGCAGAGAGAGCATTGAGGACGACCCCCGCTCCGGCGCCCCGGCTACTGCTTGTACGGGAGAAAGCATCAAAGAAGTCGAAAAACTTGTTCTTGAGGATGCCCGAATAAAGGTGAAAATGATGGCAGAGATCACCAAGCTTTCAATTGGTACCATTCACACCATTCTTCATGACCATCTTAACCTTTCAAAGGTCAGTGCAAGGTGGGTGCCACGAATGCTCACAGCGCCTCAGATAAAAAGTGAGAATCGCATGCTGTAGAGAGCTTTTGGAGATGTGTAGTGAGAACGCGGACGGTGTTATGGATCGAATTGTTACTGGGGACGAAACATAGGTCCACCACTATGACCCTGAAAGCAAACAAGAGTCCATGCAGTGGCATAAAAAAGGAACAGACCCCCCGAAGAAGTTCAAAGTCACTCCGTCTGCCCGAAAGCTCATGGCCACAGTTTTTTGGGACTCAAAGGGAATCTTGCTCATTGAGTACAAAAAAAAGGTGAAACCATCAACGCCACATCCTACGCTTCCACTTTGCATAATTTGCGGGAGGAAATTAAATAAAAAAGACGGGGTAAACTCGCAGTGGGTGTGTTGCTTCTTCATGACAACGCTCCTGTTCACACGGCGCGAGTTTCCAAGGCTGCTGCGCGAGATTGTGGTTTCGAAGAAATCCAACACCCACCCTATAGTCCAGACCTTGCCCCTAGTGATTATTTCCTGTTTCCGGATTTGAAAAAATGTCTTCGTGGAAAAAGATTTTCGGATGATGAAGAACTCAAGTCGGTATTTTGCAGAGAAAGAGGAAATTTATTGTTTTGAGGGTTTAAAAAAGCTTATCTCAAGATGTAACAAATGCATTGATGTTAGGGAAGATCATATTGAAAAATAGAAACAATTTAAATTGAATTCGCATTTTCCTTCATATCGATACCGAGAATATATTGAACGCCCCTCGTATGAGAAAAAAAATCGAAAATTTTTCTAAGTCCCAAAAATGAAAAATCAACTGAAAAATTAAATTTTCATAATAAATAAAGAAAAATTGAAAGAAAAATTTCGATATTTTTTTCAAAGTCAGAAATAGTTAGAAATATAAAAAAATCAATTGGAAAAAATGTATATATGATTTTTAAGTGAAATTCATTTGAAATAGAGACTTCTCAATAAAACTGAGGTGTATGTGAAAAATTTTTTTTCTTGAAAATTTCGAAAATTTTTCTAAGTCCCGCTATAATGCCATTTGCTGTTTGTATGTTTAAAAGGTATATTATGAGAAGTGTGAAAATGAACAATCCCATAGAAAGTCAGAATATACGAGGGGCGTTCAAGATATTCTCGGTATCGGGGTGAAGCTGTGGTTGCATATATAAATTGACTTATTTATCAAGTAACACTATTATTTTAGTGCATTCATGTAAGATTTCATATAAATGTGATTATTAATTCGCGTTTTATCTCCAGTTAAACAGAATCAGGGTTCCGCACCTTCATTATCAACTGTGCAAAAGTGGTCAAGTGAGTTCAAGAGAGGCAGAGAGAGCATTGAGGACGACCCCCGCTCCGGCGCCCCGGCTACTGCTTGTACGGGAGAAAGCATCAAAGAAGTCGAAAAACTTGTTCTTGAGGATGCCCGAATAAAGGTGAAAATGATGGCAGAGATCACCAAGCTTTCAATTGGTACCATTCACACCATTCTTCATGACCATCTTAACCTTTCAAAGGTCAGTGCAAGGTGGGTGCCACGAATGCTCACAGCGCCTCACATAAAAAGTGAGAATCGCATGCTGTAGAGAGCTTTTGGAGATGTGTAGTGAGAACGCGGACGGTGTTATGGATCGAATTGTTACTGGGGACGAAACATGGGTCCACCACTATGACCCTGAAAGCAAACAAGAGTCCATGCAGTGGCATAAAAAAGGAACAGACCCCCCGAAGAAGTTCAAAGTCACTCCGTCTGCCCGAAAGCTCATGGCCACAGTTTTTTGGGACTCAAAGGGAATCTTGCTCATTGAGTACAAAAAAAAGGTGAAACCATCAACGCCACATCCTACGCTTCCACTCTGCATAATTTGCGGGAGGAAATTAAATAGAAAAGACGGGGTAAACTCGCAGCGGGTGTGTTGCTTCTTCATGACAACGCTCCTGTTCACACGGCGCGAGTTTCCAAGGCTGCTGCGCGAGATTGTGGTTTCGAAGAAATCCAACACCCACCCTATAGTCCAGACCTTGCCCCTAGTGATTATTTCCTGTTTCCGGATTTGAAAAAATGTCTTCGTGGAAAAAGATTTTCGGATGATGAAGAACTCAAGTCGGTATTTTGCAGAGAAAGAGGAAATTTATTGTTTTGAGGGTTTAAAAAAGCTTATCTCAAGATGTAACAAATGCATTGATGTTAGGGGAGATCATATTGAAAAACAAAAACAATTTAAATTGAATTCGCATTTTCCTTCATATCGATACCGAGAATATATTGAACGCCCCTCGTATGAGAAAAAAAATCGAAAATTTTTCTAAGTCCCAAAAATGAAAAATCAACTGAAAAATTTAATTCTCATAATAAATAAAGAAAAGTTGAAAGAAAAATGAAAAATCAACTGAAAAATTAAATTTTCATAATAAATAAAGAAAAATTGAAAGAAAAATTTAGATATTTTTTTCAAAGTCAGAAATAGTTAGAAATATGAAAAAATCAATTGGAAAAAATGTATATATGATTTTTAAGTGAAATTCATTTGAAATAGAGACTTCTCAATAAAACTGAGGTGTATGTGAAAAATTTTTTTTCTTGAAAATTTCGAAAATTTTTCTAAGTCCCGCTATAATGCCATTTGCTGTTTGTGTGTTTAAAAGGTATATTATGAGAAGTGTGAAAATGAACAATCCCATAGAAAGTCAGAATATACGAGGGGCGTTCAAGATATTCTCGGTATCGGGGTGAAGCTGTGGTTGCATATATAAATTGACTTATTTATCAAGTAACACTATTATTTTAGTGCATTCATGTAAGATTTCATATAAATGTGATTATTAATTCGCGTTTTATCTCCAGTTAAACAGAATCAGGGTTCCGCACCTTCATTATCAACTGTGCAAAAGTGGTCAAGTGAGTTCAAGAGAGGCAGAGAGAGCATTGAGGACGACCCCCGCTCCGGCGCCCCGGCTACTGCTTGTACGGGAGAAAGCATCAAAGAAGTCGAAAAACTTGTTCTTGAGGATGCCCGAATAAAGGTGAAAATGATGGCAGAGATCACCAAGCTTTCAATTGGTACCATTCACACCATTCTTCATGACCATCTTAACCTTTCAAAGGTCAGTGCAAGGTGGGTGCCACGAATGCTCACAGCGCCTCAGATAAAAAGTGAGAATCGCATGCTGTAGAGAGCTTTTGGAGATGTGTAGTGAGAACGCGGACGTTGTTATGGATCGAATTGTTACTGGGGACGAAACATGGGTCCACCACTATGACCCTGAAAGCAAACAAGAGTCCATGCAGTGGCATAAAAAAGGAACAGACCCCCCGAAGAAGTTCAAAGTCACTCCGTCTGCCCGAAAGCTCATGGCCACAGTTTTTTGGGACTCAAAGGGAATCTTGCTCATTGTAACAGATGTAACAAATGCATTGATGTTAGGGGAGATCATATTGAAAAACAAAAACAATTTAAATTGAATTCGCATTTTCCTTCATCTCGATACCGAGAATATATTGAACGCCCCTCGTATGAGAAAAAAAATCGAAAATTTTTCTAAGTCCCAAAAATGAAAAATCAACTGAAAAATTTAATTCTCATAATAAATAAAGAAAAATTGAAAGAAAAATTTCGATATTTTTTTCAAAGTCAGAAATAGTTAGAAATATAAAAAAATCAATTGGAAAAAATGTATATATGATTTTTAAGTGAAATTCATTTGAAATAGAGACTTCTCAATAAAACTGAGGTGTATGTGAAAAATTTTTTTTCTTGAAAATTTCGAAAATTTTTCTAAGTCCCGCTATAATGCCATTTGCTGTTGGTGTGTTTAAAAGGTATATTATGAGAAGTGTGAAAATGAACAATCCTATAGAAAGTCAGAATATACGAGGGGCGTTCAAGATATTCTCGGTATCGGGGTGAAGCTGTGGTTGCATATATAAATTGACTTATTTATCAAGTAACACTATTATTTTAGTGCATTCACGTAAGATTTCATATAAATGTGATTATTAATTCGCGTTTTATCTCCAGTTAAACAGAATCAGGGTTCCGCACCTTCATTATCAACTGTGCAAAAGTGGTCAAGTGAGTTCAAGAGAGGCAGAGAGAGCATTGAGGACGACCCCCGCTCCGGCGCCCCGGCTACTGCTTGTACGGGAGAAAGCATCAAAGAAGTCGAAAAACTTGTTCTTGAGGATGCCCGAATAAAGGTGAAAATAATGGCAGAGATCACCAAGCTTTCAATTGGTACCATTCACACCATTCTTCATGACCATCTTAACCTTTCAAAGGTCAGTGCAAGGTGGGTGCCACGAATGCTCACAGCGCCTCAGATAAAAAGTGAGAATCGCATGCTGTAGAGAGCTTTTGGAGATGTGTAGTGAGAACGCGGATGGTGTTATGGATCGAATTGTTACTGGGGACGAAACGTGGGTCCACCTCTATGACCCTGAAAGCAAACAAGAGTCCATGCAGTGGCATAAAAAAGAAACAGACCCCCCGAAGAAGTTCAAAGTCACTCCGTCTGCCCGAAAGCTCATGGCCACAGTTTTTTGGGACTCAAAGGGAATCTTGCTCATTGAGTACAAAAAAAAAGGTGAAACCATCAACGCCACATCCTACGCTTCCACTTTGCATAATTTGCGGGAGGAAATTAAAAAGAAAAGACGGGGTAAACTCGCAGCGGGTGTGTTGCTTCTTCATGACAACGCTCCTGTTCACACGGCGCGAGTTTCCAAGGCTGCTGCGCGAGATTGTGGTTTCGAAGAAATCCAACACCCACCCTATAGTCCAGACCTTGCCTCTAGTGATTATTTCCTGTTTCCGGATTTGAAAAAATATCTTCGTGGAAAAAGATTTTCGGATGATGAAGAACTCAACTCGGTATTTTGCAGAGAAAGAGGAAATTTATTATTTTGAGGGTTTAAAAAAGTTTATCTCAAGATGTAGCAAATGCATTGATGTTAGGGGAGATCATATTGAAAAATAAAACCAATTTAAATTGAATTCGCATTTTCCTTCATATCGATACCGAGAGTATATAGAACGCCCCTCGTATGAGAAAAAAAATCGAAAATTTTTCTAAGTCCCAAAAATGAAAAATCAAATGAAAAATTTAATTCTCATAATAAATAAAGAAAAGTTGAAAGAAAAATGAAAAATCAACTGAAAAATTAAATTTTCATAATAAATAAAGAAAAATTGAAAGAAAAATTTCGATATTTTTTTCAAAGTCAGAAATAGTTAGAAATATAAAAAAATCGATTGGAAAAAATATATATATGATTTTTAAGTGAAATTCATTTGAAATAGAGACTTCTCAATGAAACTGAGGTGTATGTGAAAAATTTTTTTTCTTGAAAATTTCGAAAATTTTTCTAAGTCCCGCTATAATGCCATTTGCTGTTTGTGTGTTTAAAAGGTATATTATGAGAAGTGTGAAAATGAACAATCCCATAGAAAGTCAGAATACACGAGGTGCGTTCAAGATATTCTCGGTATCGGGGTGAAGCTGTGGTTGCATATATAAATTGTTATCAAGTAACACTATTATTTTAGTGCATTCATGTAAGATTTCATATAAATGTGATTATTAATTCGCGTTTTATCTCTAGTTAAACAGAATCATAATGGCAACTGAGGCGATGATGGTGAAAATTGAGCATCGCGCTGTAATTAAATTTCTCACTAAGCAAGGAAAAAGTCAAAAAACTATTCATGAAGAGATGGTGGCTGTTTACCAGGGTTCCGCACCTTCATTATCAACTGTGCAAAAGTGGTCAAGTGAGTTCAAGAGAGGCAGAGAGAGCATTGAGGACGACCCCCGCTCCGGCGCCCCGGCTACTGCTTGTACGGGAGAAAGCATCAAAGAAGTCGAAAAACTTGTTCTTGAGGATGCCCGAATAAAGGTGAAAATGATGGCAGAGATCACCAAGCTTTCAATTGGTACCATTCACACCATTCTTCATGACCATCTTAACCTTTCAAAGGTCAGTGCAAGGTGGGTGCCACGAATGCTCACAGCGCCTCAGATAAAAAGTGAGAATCGCATGCTGTAGAGAGCTTTTGGAGATGTGTAGTGAGAACGCGGACGGTGTTATGGATCGAATTGTTACTGGGGACGAAACGTGGGTCCACCACTATGACCCTGAAAGCAAACAAGAGTCCATGCAGTGGCATAAAAAAGAAACAGACCCCCCGAAGAAGTTCAAAGTCACTCCGTCTGCCCGAAAGCTCATGGCCACAGTTTTTTGGGACTCAAAGGGAATCTTGCTCATTGAGTACAAAAAAAAAGGTGAAACCATCAACGCCACATCCTACGCTTCCACTTTGCATAATTTGCGGGAGGAAATTAAAAAGAAAAGACGGGGTAAACTCGCTGCGGGTGTGTTGCTTCTTCATGACAACGCTCCTGTTCACACGGCGCGAGTTTCCAAGGCTGCTGCGCGAGATTGTGGTTTCGAAGAAATCCAACACCCACCCTATAGTCCAGACCTTGCCCCTAGTGATTATTTCCTGTTTCCGGATTTGAAAAAATGTCTTCGTGGAAAAAGATTTTCGGATGATGAAGAACTCAACTCGGTATTTTGCAGAGAAAGAGGAAATTTATTATTTTGAGGGTTTAAAAAAGTTTATCTCAAGATGTAGCAAATGCATTGATGTTAGGGGAGATCATATTGAAAAATAAAACCAATTTAAATTGAATTCGCATTTTCCTTCATATCGATACCGAGAGTATATAGAACGCCCCTCGTATGAGAAAAAAAATCTAAAATTTTTCTAAGTCCCAAAAATGAAAAATCAAATGAAAAATTGAATTCTCATAATAAATAAAGAAAAGTTGAAAGAAAAATGAAAAATCAACTGAAAAATTAAATTTTCATAATAAATAAAGAAAAATTGAAAGAAAAATTTCGATATTTTTTTCAAAGTCAGAAATAGTTAGAAATATAAAAAAATCGATTGGAAAAAATATATATATGATTTTTAAGTGAAATTCATTTGAAATAGAGACTTCTCAATGAAACTGAGGTGTATGTGAAAAATTTTTTTTCTTGAAAATTTCGAAAATTTTTCTAAGTCCCGCTATAATGCCATTTGCTGTTTGTGTGTTTAAAAGGTATATTATGAGAAGTGTGAAAATGAACAATCCCATAGAAAGTCAGAATATACGAGGTGCGTTCAAGATATTCTCGGTATCGGGGTGAAGCTGTGGTTGCATATATAAATTGACTTATTTATCAAGTAACACTATTATTTTAGTGCATTCATGTAAGATTTCATATAAATGTGATTATTAATTCGCGTTTTATCTCTAGTTAAACAGAATCATAATGGCAACTGAGGCGATGATGGTGAAAATTGAGCATCGCGCTGTAATTAAATTTCTCACTAAGCAAGGAAAAAGTCAAAAAACTATTCATGAAGAGATGGTGGCTGTTTACCAGGGTTCCGCACCTTCATTATCAACTGTGCAAAAGTGGTCAAGTGAGTTCAAGAGAGGCAGAGAGAGCATTGAGGACGACCCCCGCTCCGGCGCCCCGGCTACTGCTTGTACGGGAGAAAGCATCAAAGAAGTCGAAAAACTTGTTCTTGAGGATGCCCGAATAAAGGTGAAAATGATGGCAGAGATCACCAAGCTTTCAATTGGTACCATTCACACCATTCTTCATGACCATCTTAACCTTTCAAAGGTCAGTGCAAGGTGGGTGCCACGAATGCTCACAGCGCCTCAGATAAAAAGTGAGAATCGCATGCTGTAGAGAGCTTTTGGAGATGTGTAGTGAGAACGCGGACGGTGTTATGGATCGAATTGTTACTGGGGACGAAACGTGGGTCCACCACTATGACCCTGAAAGCAAACAAGAGTCCATGCAGTGGCATAAAAAAGAAACAGACCCCCCGAAGAAGTTCAAAGTCACTCCGTCTGCCCGAAAGCTCATGGCCACAGTTTTTTGGGACTCAAAGGGAATCTTGCTCATTGAGTACAAAAAAAAAGGTGAAACCATCAACGCCACATCCTACGCTTCCACTTTGCATAATTTGCGGGAGGAAATTAAAAAGAAAAGACGGGGTAAACTCGCAGCGGGTGTGTTGCTTCTTCATGACAACGCTCCTGTTCACACGGCGCGAGTTTCCAAGGCTGCTGCGCGAGATTGTGGTTTCGAAGAAATCCAACACCCACCCTATAGTCCAGACCTTGCCCCTAGTGATTATTTCCTGTTTCCGGATTTGAAAAAATGTCTTCGTGGAAAAAGATTTTCGGATGATGAAGAACTCAACTCGGTATTTTGCAGAGAAAGAGGAAATTTATTATTTTGAGGGTTTAAAAAAGTTTATCTCAAGATGTAGCAAATGCATTGATGTTAGGGGAGATCATATTGAAAAATAAAACCAATTTAAATTGAATTCGCATTTTCCTTCATATCGATACCGAGAGTATATAGAACGCCCCTCGTATGAGAAAAAAAATCGAAAATTTTTCTAAGTCCCAAAAATGAAAAATCAAATGAAAAATTGAATTCTCATAATAAATAAAGAAAAGTTGAAAGAAAAATGAAAAATCAACTGAAAAATTAAATTTTCATAATAAATAAAGAAAAATTGAAAGAAAAATTTCGATATTTTTTTCAAAGTCAGAAATAGTTAGAAATATAAAAAAATCAATTGGAAAAAATATATATATGATTTTTAAGTGAAATTCATTTGAAATAGAGACTTCTCAATGAAACTGAGGTGTATGTGAAAAATTTTTTTTCTTGAAAATTTCGAAAATTTTTCTAAGTGCCGCTATAATGCCATTTGCTGTTTGTGTGTTTAAAAGGTATATTATGAGAAGTGTGAAAATGAACAATCCCATAGAAAGTCAGAATATACGAGGGGCGTTCAAGATATTCTCGGTATCGGGGTGAAGCTGTGGTTGCATATATAAATTGACTTATTTATCAAGTAACACTATTATTTTAGTGCATTCATGTAAAATTTCATATTAATGTGATTATTAATTCGCGTTTTATCTCTAGTTAAACAGAATCATAATGGCAACTGAGGCGATGATGGTGAAAATTGAGCATCGCGCTGTAATTAAATTTCTCACTAAGCAAGGAAAAAGTCAAAAAACTATTCATGAAGAGATGGTGGCTGTTTACCAGGGTTCCGCACCTTCATTATCAACTGTGCAAAAGTGGTCAAGTGAGTTCAAGAGAGGCAGAGATAGCACTGAGGACGACCCCCGCTCCGGCGCCCCGGCTACTGCTTGTACGGGAGAAAGCATCAAAGAAGTCGAAAAACTTGTTCTTGAGGATGCCCGAATAAAGGTGAAAATGATGGCAGAGATCACCAAGCTTTCAATTGGTACCATTCACACCATTCTTCATGACCATCTTAACCTTTCAAAGGTCAGTGCAAGGTGGGTGCCACGAATGCTCACAGCGCCTCAGATAAAAAGTGAGAATCGCATGCTGTAGAGAGCTTTTGGAGATGTGTAGTGAGAACGCGGACGGTGTTATGGATCGAATTGTTACTGGGGACGAAACATGGGTCCACCACTATGACCCTGAAAGCAAACAAGAGTCCATGCAGTGGCATAAAAAAGGAACAGACCCCCCGAAGAAGTTCAAAGTCACTCCGTCTGCCCGAAAGCTCATGGCCACAGTTTTTTGGGACTCAAAGGGAATCTTGCTCATTGAGTACAAAAAAAAAGGTGAAACCATCAACGCCACATCCTACGCTTCCACTTTGCATAATTTGCGGGAGGAAATTAAAAAGAAAAGACGGGGTAAACTCGCAGCGGGTGTGTTGCTTCTTCATGACAACGCTCCTGTTCACACGGCGCGAGTTTCCAAGGCTGCTGCGCGAGATTGTGGTTTCGAAGAAATCCAACACCCACCCTATAGTCCAGACCTTGCCCCTAGTGATTATTTCCTGTTCCCGGATTTGAAAAAATGTCTTCGTGGAAAAAGATTTTCGGATGATGAAGAACTCAAGTCGGTATTTTGTAGAGAAAGAGGAAATTTATTGTTTTGAGGGTTTAAAAAAGCTTATCTCAAGATGTAACAAATGCATTGATGTTAGGGGAGATCATATTGAAAAACAAAAACAATTTAAATTGAATTCGCATTTTCCTTCATATCGATACCGAGAATATATTGAACGCCCCTCGTATGAGAAAAAAAATCGAAAATTTTTCTAAGTCCCAAAAATGAAAAATTAACTGAAAAATTAAATTTTCATAATAAATAAAGAAAAATTGAAAGAAAAATTTCGATATTTTTTTCAAAGTCAGAAATAGTTAGAAATATAAAAAAATCAATTGGAAAAAATATATATATGATTTTTAAGTGAAATTCATTTGAAATAGAGACTTCTCAATGAAACTGAGGTGTATGTGAAAAATTTTTTTTCTTGAAAATTTCGAAAATTTTTCTAAGTCCCGCTATAATGCCATTTGCTGTTTGTGTGTTTAAAATGTATATTATGAGAAGTGTGAAAATGAACAATCCCATAGAAAGTCAGAATATACGAGGGGCGTTCATGATATTTTCGGTATCGGGGTGAAGCTGTGGTTGCATATATAAATTGACTTATTTATCAAGTAACACTATTATTTTAGTGCATTCATGTAAAATTTCATATTAATGTGATTATTAATTCGCGTTTTATCTCTAGTTAAACAGAATCATAATGGAAACTGAGGCGATGATGGTGAAAATTGAGCATCGCGCTGTAATTAAATTTCTCACTAAGCAAGGAAAAAGTCAAAAAACTATTCATGAAGAGATGGTGGCTGTTTACCAGGGTTCCGCACCTTCATTATCAACTGTGCAAAAGTGGTCAAGTGAGTTCAAGAGAGGCAGAGAGAGCACTGAGGACGACCCCCGCTCCGGCGCCCCGGCTACTGCTTGTACGGGAGAAAGCATCAAAGAAGTCGAAAAACTTGTTCTTGAGGATGCCCGAATAAAGGTGAAAATGATGGCAGAGATCACCAAGCTTTCAATTGGTACCATTCACACCATTCTTCATGACCATCTTAACCTTTCAAAGGTCAGTGCAAGGTGGGTGCCACGAATGCTCACAGCGCCTCAGATAAAAAGTGAGAATCGCATGCTGTAGAGAGCTTTTGGAGATGTGTAGTGAGAACGCGGACGGTGTTATGGATCGAATTGTTACTGGGGACGAAACATGGGTCCACCACTATGACCCTGAAAGCAAACAAGAGTCCATGCAGTGGCATAAAAAAGGAACAGACCCCCCGAAGAAGTTCAAAGTCACTCCGTCTGCCCGAAAGCTCATGGCCACAGTTTTTCGGGACTCAAAGGGAATCTTGCTCATTGAGTACAAAAAAAAGGTGAAACCATCAACGCCACATCCTACGCTTCCACTTTGCATAATTTGCGGGAGGAAATTAAAAAGAAAAGACGGGGTAAACTCGCAGCGGGTGTGTTGCTTCTTCATGACAACGCTCCTGTTCACACGGCGCGAGTTTCCAAGGCTGCTGCGCGAGATTGTGGTTTCGAAGAAATCCAACACCCACCCTATAGTCCAGACCTTGCCCCTAGTGATTATTTCCTGTTTCCGGATTTGAAAAAATGTCTTCGTGGAAAAAGATTTTCGGATGATGAAGAACTCAAGTCGGTATTTTGCAGAGAAAGAGGAAATTTATTGTTTTGAGGGTTTAAAAAAGCTTATCTCAAGATGTAACAAATGCATTGATGTTAGGGGAGATCATATTGAAAAATAGAAACAATTTAAATTGAATTCGCATTTTCCTTCATATCGATACCGAGAATATATTGAACGCCCCTCGTATGAGAAAAAAAATCGAAAATTTTTCGAAGTCCCAAAAATGAAAAATCAACTGAAAAATTTAATTCTCATAATAAATAAAGAAAAGTTGAAAGAAAAATGAAAAATCAACTGAAAAATTAAATTTTCATAATAAATAAAGAAAAATTGAAAGAAAAATTTCGATATTTTTTTCAAAGTCAGAAATAGTTAGAAATATAAAAAAATCAATTGGAAAAAATATATATATGATTTTTAAGTGAAATTCATTTGAAATAGAGACTTCTCAATGAAACTGAGGTGTATGTGAAAAATTTTTTTTCTTGAAAATTTCGAAAATTTTTCTAAGTCCCGCTATAATGCCATTTGCTGTTTGTGTGTTTAAAATGTATATTATGAGAAGTGTGAAAATGAACAATCCCATAGAAAGTCAGAATATACGAGGGGCGTTCAAGATATTTTCGGTATCGGGGTGAAGCTGTGGTTGCATATATAAATTGACTTATTTATCAAGTAACACTATTATTTTAGTGCATTCATGTAAAATTTCATATTAATGTGATTATTAATTCGCGTTTTATCTCTAGTTAAACAGAATCATAATGGCAACTGAGGCGATGATGGTGAAAATTGAGCATCGCGCTGTAATTAAATTTCTCACTAAGCAAGGAAAAAGTCAAAAAACTATTCATGAAGAGATGGTGGCTGTTTACCAGGGTTCCGCACCTTCATTATCAACTGTGCAAAAGTGGTCAAGTGAGTTCAAGAGAGGCAGAGAGAGCATTGAGGACGACCCCCGCTCCGGCGCCCCGGCTACTGCTTGTACGGGAGAAAGCATCAAAGAAGTCGAAAAACTTGTTCTTGAGGATGCCCGAATAAAGGTGAAAATGATGGCAGAGATCACCAAGCTTTCAATTGGTACCATTCACACCATTCTTCATGACCATCTTAACCTTTCAAATGTCAGTGCAAGGTGGGTGCCACGAATGGTCACAGCGCCTCAGATAAAAAGTGAGAATCGCATGCTGTAGAGAGCTTTTGGAGATGTGTAGTGAGAACGCGGACGGTGTTATGGATCGAATTGTTACTGGGGACGAAACATGGGTCCACCACTATGACCCTGAAAGCAAACAAGAGTCCATGCAGTGGCATAAAAAAGGAACAGACCCCCGAAGAAGTTCAAAGTCACTCCGTCTGCCCGAAAGCTCATGGCCACAGTTTTTTGGGACTCAAAGGAATCTTGCTCATTGAGTACAAAAAAAAGGTGAAACCATCAACGCCACATCCTACGCTTCCACTTTGCATAATCTGCGGGAGGAAATTAAAAAGAAAAGACGGGGTAAACTCGCAGCGGGTGTGTTGCTTCTTCATGACAACGCTCCTGTTCACACGGCGCGAGTTTCCAAGGCTGCTGCGCGAGATTGTGGTTTCGAAGAAATCCAACACCCACCCTATAGTCCAGACCTTGCCCCTAGTGATTATTTCCTGTTTCCGGATTTGAAAAAATGTCTTCGTGGAAAAAGATTTTCGGATGATGAAGAACTCAAGTCGGTATTTTGCAGAGAAAGAGGAAATTTATTGTTTTGAGGGTTTAAAAAAGCTTATCTCAAGATGTAACAAATGCATTGATGTTAGGGGAGATCATATTGAAAAACAAAAACAATTTAAATTGAATTCGCATTTTCCTTCATATCGATACCGAGAATATATTGAACGCCCCTCGTATGAGAAAAAAAATCGAAAATTTTTCTAAGTCCCAAAAATGAAAAATCAACTGAAAAATTAAATTTTCATAATAAATAAAGAAAAATTGAAAGAAAAATTTCGATATTTTTTTCAAAGTCAGAAATAGTTAGAAATATAAAAAAATCAATTGGAAAAAATATATATATGATTTTTAAGTGAAATTCATTTGAAATAGAGACTTCTCAATGAAACTGAGGTGTATGTGAAAAATTTTTTTTCTTGAAAATTTCGAAAATTTTTCTAAGTCCCGCTATAATGCCATTTGCTGTTTGTTTGTTTAAAATGTATATTATGAGAAGTGTGAAAATGAACAATCCCATAGAAAGTCAGAATATACGAGGGGCGTTCAAGATATTTTCGGTATCGGGGTGAAGCTGTGGTTGCATATATAAATTGACTTATTTATCAAGTAACACTATTATTTTAGTGCATTCATGTAAAATTTCATATTAATGTGATTATTAATTCGCGTTTTATCTCTAGTTAAACAGAATCATAATGGCAACTGAGGCGATGATGGTGAAAATTGAGCATCGCGCTGTAATTAAATTTCTCACTAAGCAAGGAAAAAGTCAAAAAACTATTCATGAAGAGATGGTGGCTGTTTACCAGGGTTCCGCACCTTCATTATCAACTGTGCAAAAGTGGTCAAGTGAGTTCAAGAGAGGCAGAGAGAGCACTGAGGACGACCCCCGCTCCGGCGCCCCGGCTACTGCTTGTACGGGAGAAAGCATCAAAGAAGTCGAAAAACTTGTTCTTGAGGATGCCCGAATAAAGGTGAAAATGATGGCAGAGATCACCAAGCTTTCAATTGGTACCATTCACACCATTCTTCATGACCATCTTAACCTTTCAAAGGTCAGTGCAAGGTGGGTGCCACGAATGCTCACAGCGCCTCAGATAAAAAGTGAGAATCGCATGCTGTAGAGAGCTTTTGGAGATGTGTAGTGAGAACGCGGACGGTGTTATGGATCGAATTGTTACTGGGGACGAAACATGGGTCCACCACTATGACCCTGAAAGCAAACAAGAGTCCATGCAGTGGCATAAAAAAGGAACAGACCCCCCGAAGAAGTTCAAAGTCACTCCGTCTGCCCGAAAGCTCATGGCCACAGTTTTTTGGGACTCAAAGGGAATCTTGCTCATTGAGTACAAAAAAAAAGGTGAAACCATCAACGCCACATCCTACGCTTCCACTTTGCATAATTTGCGGGAGGAAATTAAAAAGAAAAGACGGGGTAAACTCGCAGCGGGTGTGTTGCTTCTTCATGACAACGCTCCTGTTCACACGGCGCGAGTTTCCAAGGCTGCTGCGCGAGATTGTGGTTTCGAAGAAATCCAACACCCACCCTATAGTCCAGACCTTGCCCCTAGTGATTATTTCCTGTTTCCGGATTTGAAAAAATGTCTTCGTGGAAAAAGATTTTCGGATGATGAAGAACTCAAGTCGGTATTTTGCAGAGAAAGAGGAAATTTATTGTTTTGAGGGTTTAAAAAAGCTTATCTCAAGATGTAACAAATGCATTGATGTTAGGGGAGATCATATTGAAAAACAAAAACAATTTAAATTGAATTCGCATTTTCCTTCATATCGATACCGAGAATATATTGAACGCCCCTCGTATGAGAAAAAAAATCGAAAATTTTTCTAAGTCCCAAAAATGAAAAATCAACTGAAAAATTAAATTTTCATAATAAATAAAGAAAAATTGAAAGAAAAATTTCGATATTTTTTTCAAAGTCAGAAATAGTTAGAAATATAAAAAAATCAATTGGAAAAAATATATATATGATTTTTAAGTGAAATTCATTTGAAATAGAGACTTCTCAATGAAACTGAGGTGTATGTGAAAAATTTTTTTTCTTGAAAATTTCGAAAATTTTTCTAAGTCCCGCTATAATGCCATTTGCTGTTTGTGTGTTTAAAATGTATATTATGAGAAGTGTGAAAATGAACAATCCCATAGAAAGTCAGAATATACGAGGGGCGTTCAAGATATTCTCGGTATCGGGGTGAAGCTGTGGTTGCATATATAAATTGACTTATTTATCAAGTAACACTATTATTTTAGTGCATTCATGTAAAATTTCATATTAATGTGATTATTAATTCGCGTTTTATCTCTAGTTAAACAGAATCATAATGGCAACTGAGGCGATGATGGTGAAAATTGAGCATCGCGCTGTAATTAAATTTCTCACTAAGCAAGGAAAAAGTCAAAAAACTATTCATGAAGAGATGGTGGCTGTTTACCAGGGTTCCGCACCTTCATTATCAACTGTGCAAAAGTGGTCAAGTGAGTTCAAGAGAGGCAGAGAGAGCACTGAGGACGACCCCCGCTCCGGCGCCCCGGCTACTGCTTGTACGGGAGAAAGCATCAAAGAAGTCGAAAAACTTGTTCTTGAGGATGCCCGAATAAAGGTGAAAATGATGGCAGAGATCACCAAGCTTTCAATTGGTACCATTCACACCATTCTTCATGACCATCTTAACCTTTCAAAGGTCAGTGCAAGGTGGGTGCCACGAATGCTCACAGCGCCTCAGATAAAAAGTGAGAATCGCATGCTGTAGAGAGCTTTTGGAGATGTGTAGTGAGAACGCGGACGGTGTTATGGATCGAATTGTTACTGGGGACGAAACATGGGTCCACCACTATGACCCTGAAAGCAAACAAGAGTCCATGCAGTGGCATAAAAAAGGAACAGACCCCCCGAAGAAGTTCAAAGTCACTCCGTCTGCCCGAAAGCTCATGGCCACAGTTTTTTGGGACTCAAAGGGAATCTTGCTCATTGAGTACAAAAAAAAAGGTGAAACCATCAACGCCACATCCTACGCTTCCACTTTGCATAATTTGCGGGAGGAAATTAAAAAGAAAAGACGGGGTAAACTCGCAGCGGGTGTGTTGCTTCTTCATGACAACGCTCCTGTTCACACGGCGCGAGTTTCCAAGGCTGCTGCGCGAGATTGTGGTTTCGAAGAAATTCAACACCCACCCTATAGTCCAGACCTTGCCCCTAGTGATTATTTCCTGTTTCCGGATTTGAAAAAATGTCTTCGTGGAAAAAGATTTTCGGATGATGAAGAACTCAAGTCGGTATTTTGCAGAGAAAGAGGAAATTTATTGTTTTGAGGGTTTAAAAAAGCTTATCTCAAGATGTAACAAATGCATTGATGTTAGGGGAGATCATATTGAAAAACAAAAACAATTTAAATTGAATTCGCATTTTCCTTCATATCGATACCGAGAATATATTGAACGCCCCTCGTATGAGAAAAAAAATCGAAAATTTTTCTAAGTCCCAAAAATGAAAAATTAACTGAAAAATTAAATTTTCATAATGAATAAAGAAAAATTGAAAGAAAAATTTCGATATTTTTTTCAAAGTCAGAAATAGTTAGAAATATAAAAAAATCAATTGGAAAAAATATATATATGATTTTTAAGTGAAATTCATTTGAAATAGAGACTTCTCAATGAAACTGAGGTGTATGTGAAAAATTTTTTTTCTTGAAAATTTCGAAAATTTTTCTAAGTCCCGCTATAATGCCATTTGCTGTTTGTGTGTTTAAAATGTATATTATGAGAAGTGTGAAAATGAACAATCCCGTAGAAAGTCAGAATATACGAGGGGCGTTCAAGATATTTTCGGTATCGGGGTGAAGCTGTGGTTGCATATATAAATTGACTTATTTATCAAGTAACACTATTATTTTAGTGCATTCATGTAAAATTTCATATTAATGTGATTATTAATTCGCGTTTTATCTCTAGTTAAACAGAATCATAATGGCAACTGAGGCGATGATGGTGAAAATTGAGCATCGCGCTGTAATTAAATTTCTCACTAAGCAAGGAAAAAGTCAAAAAACTATTCATGAAGAGATGGTGGCTGTTTACCAGGGTTCCGCACCTTCATTATCAACTGTGCAAAAGTGGTCAAGTGAGCTCAAGAGAGGCAGAGAGAGCACTGAGGACGACCCCCGCTCCGGCGCCCCGGCTACTGCTTGTACGGGAGAAAGCATCAAAGAAGTCGAAAAACTTGTTCTTGAGGATGCCCGAATAAAGGTGAAAATGATGGCAGAGATCACCAAGCTTTCAATTGGTACCATTCACACCATTCTTTATGACCATCTTAACCTTTCAAAGGTCAGTGCAAGGTGGGTGCCACGAATGCTCACAGCGCCTCAGATAAAAAGTGAGAATCGCATGCTGTAGAGAGCTTTTGGAGATGTGTAGTGAGAACGCGGACGGTGTTATGGATCGAATTGTTACTGGGGACGAAACATGGGTCCACCACTATGACCCTGAAAGCAAACAAGAGTCCATGCAGTGGCATAAAAAAGGAACAGACCCCCCGAAGAAGTTCAAAGTCACTCCGTCTGCCCGAAAGCTCATGGCCACAGTTTTTTGGGACTCAAAGGGAATCTTGCTCATTGAGTACAAAAAAAAGGTGAAACCATCAACGCCACATCCTACGCTTCCACTTTGCATAATTTGCGGGAGGAAATTAAAAAGAAAAGACGGGGTAAACTCGCAGCGGGTGTGTTGCTTCTTCATGACAACGCTCCTGTTCACACGGCGCGAGTTTCCAAGGCTGCTGCGCGAGATTGTGGTTTCGAAGAAATCCAACACCCACCCTATAGTCCAGACCTTGCCCCTAGTGATTATTTCCTGTTTCCGGATTTGAAAAAATGTCTTCGTGGAAAAAGATTTTCGGATGATGAAGAACTCAAGTCGGTATTTTGCAGAGAAAGAGGAAATTTATTGTTTTGAGGGTTTAAAAAAGCTTATCTCAAGATGTAACAAATGCATTGATGTTAGGGGAGATCATATTGAAAAACAAAAACAATTTAAATTGAATTCGCATTTTCCTTCATATCGATACCGAGAATATATTGAACGCCCCTCGTATGAGAAAAAAAATCGAAAATTTTTCTAAGTCCCAAAAATGAAAAATTAACTGTAAAATTAAATTTTCATAATAAATAAAGAAAAATTGAAAGAAAAATTTCGATATTTTTTTCAAAGTCAGAAATAGTTAGAAATATAAAAAAATCAATTGGAAAAAATATATATATGATTTTTAAGTGAAATTCATTTGAAATAGAGACTTCTGAATGAAACTGAGGTGTATGTGAAAAATTTTTTTTCTTGAAAATTTCGAAAATTTTTCTAAGTCCCGCTATAATGCCATTTGCTGTTTGTGCGTTTAAAATGTATATTATGAGAAGTGTGAAAATGAACAATCCCATAGAAAGTCAGAATATACGAGGGGCGTTCAAGATATTTTCGGTATCGGGGTGAAGCTGTGGTTGCATATATAAATTGACTTATTTGTCAAATAACACTATTATTTTAGTGCATTCATGTAAAATTTCATATTAATGTGATTATTAATTCGCGTTTTATCTCTAGTTAAACAGAATCATAATGGCAACTGAGGCGATGATGGTGAAAATTGAGCATCGCGCTGTAATTAAATTTCTCACTAAGCAAGGAAAAAGTCAAAAAACTATTCATGAAGAGATGGTGGCTGTTTACCAGGGTTCCGCACCTTCATTATCAACTGTGCAAAAGTGGTCAAGTGAGTTCAAGAGAGGCAGAGAGAGCACTGAGGACGACCCCCGCTCCGGCGCCCCGGCTACTGCTTGTACGGGAGAAAGCATCAAAGAAGTCGAAAAACTTGTTCTTGAAGATGCCCGAATAAAGGTGAAAATGATGGCAGAGATCACCAAGCTTTCAATTGGTACCATTCACACCATTCTTCATGACCATCTTAACCTTTCAAAGGTCAGTGCAAGGTGGGTGCCACGAACGCTCACAGCGCCTCAGATAAAAAGTGAGAATCGCATGCTGTAGAGAGCTTTTGGAGATGTGTGGTGAGAACGCGGACGGTGTTATGGATCGAATTGTTACTGGGGACGAAACATGGGTCCACCACTATGACCCTGAAAGCAAACAAGAGTCCATGCAGTGGCATAAAAAAGGAACAGACCCCCCGAAGAAGTTCAAAGTCACTCCGTCTGCCCGAAAGCTCATGGCCACAGTTTTTTGGGACTCAAAGGAATCTTGCTCATTGAGTACAAAAAACAAGGTGAAACCATCAACGCCACATCCTACGCTTCCACTTTGCATAATTTGCGGGAGGAAATTAAAAAGAAAAGACGGGGTAAACTCGCAGCGGGTGTGTTGCTTCTTCATGACAACGCTCCTGTTCACACGGCGCGAGTTTCCAAGGCTGCTGCGCGAGATTGTGGTTTCGAAGAAATCCAACACCCACCCTATAGTCCAGACCTTGCCCCTAGTGATTATTTCCTGTTTCCGGATTTGAAAAAATGTCTTCGTGGAAAAAGATTTTCGGATGATGAAGAACTCAAGTCGGTATTTTGCAGAGAAAGAGGAAATTTATTGTTTTGAGGGTTTAAAAAAGCTTATCTCAAGATGTAACAAATGCATTGATGTTAGGGGAGATCATATTGAAAAACAAAAACAATTTAAATTGAATTCGCATTTTCCTTCATATCGATACCGAGAATATATTGAACGCCCCTCGTATGAGAAAAAAAATCGAAAATTTTTCTAAGTCCCAAAAATGAAAAATTAACTGAAAAATTAAATTTTCATAATAAATACAGAAAAATTGAAAGAAAAATTTCGATATTTTTTTCAAAGTCAGAAATAGTTAGAAATATAAAAAAATCAATTGGAAAAAATATATATATGATTTTTAAGTGAAATTCATTTGAAATAGAGACTTCTCAATGAAACTGAGGTGTATGTGAAAAATTTTTTTTCTTGAAAATTTCGAAAATTTTTCTAGTCCCGCTATAATGCCATTTGCTGTTTGTGTGTTTAAAAGGTATATTATGAGAAGTGTGAAAATGAACAATCCCATAGAAAGTCAGAATATACGAGGGGCGTTCAAGATATTCTCGGTATCGGGGTGAAGCTGTGGTTGCATATATAAATTGACTTATTTATCAAGTAACACTATTATTTTAGTGCATTCATGTAAAATTTCATATTAATGTGATTATTAATTCGCGTTTTATCTCTAGTTAAACAGAATCATAATGGCAACTGAGGCGATGATGGTGAAAATTGAGCATCGCGCTGTAATTAAATTTCTCACTAAGCAAGGAAAAAGTCAAAAAACTATTCATGAAGAGATGGTGGCTGTTTACCAGGGTTCCGCACCTTCATTATCAACTGTGCAAAAGTGGTCAAGTGAGTTCAAGAGAGGCAGAGAGAGCACTGAGGACGACCCCCGCTCCGGCGCCCCGGCTACTGCTTGTACGGGAGAAAGCATCAAAGAAGTCGAAAAACTTGTTCTTGAGGATGCCCGAATAAAGGTGAAAATGATGGCAGAGATCACCAAGCTTTCAATTGGTACCATTCACACCATTCTTCATGACCATCTTAACCTTTCAAAGGTCAGTGCAAGGTGGGTGCCACGAATGCTCACAGCGCCTCAGATAAAAAGTGAGAATCGCATGCTGTAGAGAGCTTTTGGAGATGTGTAGTGAGAACGCGGACGGTGTTATGGATCGAATTGTTACTGGGGACGAAACATGGGTCCACCACTATGACCCTGAAAGCAAACAAGAGTCCATGCAGTGGCATAAAAAAGGAACAGACCCCCCGAAGAAGTTCAAAGTCACTCCGTCTGCCCGAAAGCTCATGGCCACAGTTTTTTGGGACTCAAAGGAATCTTGCTCATTGAGTACAAAAAAAAAGGTGAAACCATCAACGCCACATCCTACGCTTCCACTTTGCATAATTTGCGGGAGGAAATTAAAAAGAAAAGACGGGGTAAACTCGCAGCGGGTGTGTTGCTTCTTCATGACAACGCTCCTGTTCATAGGGCGCGAGTTTCCAAGGCTGCTGCGCGAGATTGTGGTTTCGAAGAAATCCAACACCCACCCTATAGTCCTGACCTTGCCCCTAGTGATTATTTCCTGTTTCCGGATTTGAAAAAATGTCTTCGTGGAAAAAGATTTTCGGATGATGAAGAACTCAAGTCGGTATTTTGCAGAGAAAGAGGAAATTTATTGTTTTGAGTGTTTAAAAAAGCTTATCTCAAGATGTAACAAATGCATTGATGTTAGGGGAGATCATATTGAAAAACAAAAACAATTTAAATTGAATTCGCATTTTCCTTCATATCGATACCGAGAATATATTGAACGCCCCTCGTATGAGAAAAAAAATCGAAAATTTTTCTAAGTCCCAAAAATGAAAAATCAACTGAAAAATTTAATTCTCATAATAAATAAAGAAAAGTTGAAAGAAAAATGAAAAATCAACTGAAAAATTAAATTTTCATAATAAATAAAGAAAAATTGAAAGAAAAATTTCGATATTTTTTTCAAAGTCAGAAATAGTTAGAAATATAAAAAAATCAATTGGAAAAAATATATATATGATTTTTAAGTGAAATTCATTTGAAATAGAGACTTCTCAATGAAACTGAGGTGTATGTGAAAAATTTTTTTTCTTGAAAATTTCGAAAATTTTTCTAGTCCCGCTATAATGCCATTTGCTGTTTGTGTGTTTAAAAGGTATATTATGAGAAGTGTGAAAATGAACAATCCCATAGAAAGTCAGAATATACGAGGGGCGTTCAAGATATTCTCGGTATCGGGGTGAAGCTGTGGTTGCATATATAAATTGACTTATTTATCAAGTAACACTATTATTTTAGTGCATTCATGTAAAATTTCATATTAATGTGATTATTAATTCGCGTTTTATCTCTAGTTAAACAGAATCATAATGGCAACTGAGGCGATGATGGTGAAAATTGAGCATCGCGCTGTAATTAAATTTCTCACTAAGCAAGGAAAAAGTCAAAAAACTATTCATGAAGAGATGGTGGCTGTTTACCAGGGTTCCGCACCTTCATTATCAACTGTGCAAAAGTGGTCAAGTGAGTTCAAGAGAGGCAGAGAGAGCACTGAGGACGACCCCCGCTCCGGCGCCCCGGCTACTGCTTGTACGGGAGAAAGCATCAAAGAAGTCGAAAAACTTGTTCTTGAAGATGCCCGAATAAAGGTGAAAATGATGGCAGAGATCACCAAGCTTTCAATTGGTACCATTCACACCATTCTTCATGACCATCTTAACCTTTCAAAGGTCAGTGCAAGGTGGGTGCCACGAACGCTCACAGCGCCTCAGATAAAAAGTGAGAATCGCATGCTGTAGAGAGCTTTTGGAGATGTGTGGTGAGAACGCGGACGGTGTTATAGATCGAATTGTTACTGGGGACGAAACATGGGTCCACCACTATGACCCTGAAAGCAAACAAGAGTCCATGCAGTGGCATAAAAAAGGAACAGACCCCCCGAAGAAGTTCAAAGTCACTCCGTCTGCCCGAAAGCTCATGGCCACAGTTTTTTGGGACTCAAAGGAATCTTGCTCATTGAGTACAAAAAACAAGGTGAAACCATCAACGCCACATCCTACGCTTCCACTTTGCATAATTTGCGGGAGGAAATTAAAAAGAAAAGACGGGGTAAACTCGCAGCGGGTGTGTTGCTTCTTCATGACAACGCTCCTGTTCACACGGCGCGAGTTTCCAAGGCTGCTGCGCGAGATTGTGGTTTCGAAGAAATCCAACACCCACCCTATAGTCCAGACCTTGCCCCTAGTGATTATTTCCTGTTTCCGGATTTGAAAAAATGTCTTCGTGGAAAAAGATTTTCGGATGATGAAGAACTCAAGTCGGTATTTTGCAGAGAAAGAGGAAATTTATTGTTTTGAGGGTTTAAAAAAGCTTATCTCAAGATGTAACAAATGCATTGATGTTAGGGGAGATCATATTGAAAAACAAAAACAATTTAAATTGAATTCGCATTTTCCTTCATATCGATACCGAGAATATATTGAACGCCCCTCGTATGAGAAAAAAAATCGAAAATTTTTCTAAGTCCCAAAAATGAAAAATTAACTGAAAAATTAAATTTTCATAATAAATACAGAAAAATTGAAAGAAAAATTTCGATATTTTTTTCAAAGTCAGAAATAGTTAGAAATATAAAAAAATCAATTGGAAAAAATATATATATGATTTTTAAGTGAAATTCATTTGAAATAGAGACTTCTCAATGAAACTGAGGTGTATGTGAAAAATTTTTTTTCTTGAAAATTTCGAAAATTTTTCTAGTCCCGCTATAATGCCATTTGCTGTTTGTGTGTTTAAAAGGTATATTATGAGAAGTGTGAAAATGAACAATCCCATAGAAAGTCAGAATATACGAGGGGCGTTCAAGATATTCTCGGTATCGGGGTGAAGCTGTGGTTGCATATATAAATTGACTTATTTATCAAGTAACACTATTATTTTAGTGCATTCATGTAAAATTTCATATTAATGTGATTATTAATTCGCGTTTTATCTCTAGTTAAACAGAATCATAATGGCAACTGAGGCGATGATGGTGAAAATTGAGCATCGCGCTGTAATTAAATTTCTCACTAAGCAAGGAAAAAGTCAAAAAACTATTCATGAAGAGATGGTGGCTGTTTACCAGGGTTCCGCACCTTCATTATCAACTGTGCAAAAGTGGTCAAGTGAGTTCAAGAGAGGCAGAGAGAGCACTGAGGACGACCCCCGCTCCGGCGCCCCGGCTACTGCTTGTACGGGAGAAAGCATCAAAGAAGTCGAAAAACTTGTTCTTGAGGATGCCCGAATAAAGGTGAAAATGATGGCAGAGATCACCAAGCTTTCAATTGGTACCATTCACACCATTCTTCATGACCATCTTAACCTTTCAAAGGTCAGTGCAAGGTGGGTGCCACGAATGCTCACAGCGCCTCAGATAAAAAGTGAGAATCGCATGCTGTAGAGAGCTTTTGGAGATGTGTAGTGAGAACGCGGACGGTGTTATGGATCGAATTGTTACTGGGGACGAAACATGGGTCCACCACTATGACCCTGAAAGCAAACAAGAGTCCATGCAGTGGCATAAAAAAGGAACAGACCCCCCGAAGAAGTTCAAAGTCACTCCGTCTGCCCGAAAGCTCATGGCCACAGTTTTTTGGGACTCAAAGGAATCTTGCTCATTGAGTACAAAAAAAAAGGTGAAACCATCAACGCCACATCCTACGCTTCCACTTTGCATAATTTGCGGGAGGAAATTAAAAAGAAAAGACGGGGTAAACTCGCAGCGGGTGTGTTGCTTCTTCATGACAACGCTCCTGTTCATACGGCGCGAGTTTCCAAGGCTGCTGCGCGAGATTGTGGTTTCGAAGAAATCCAACACCCACCCTATAGTCCTGACCTTGCCCCTAGTGATTATTTCCTGTTTCCGGATTTGAAAAAATGTCTTCGTGGAAAAAGATTTTCGGATGATGAAGAACTCAAGTCGGTATTTTGCAGAGAAAGAGGAAATTTATTGTTTTGAGTGTTTAAAAAAGCTTATCTCAAGATGTAACAAATGCATTGATGTTAGGGGAGATCATATTGAAAAACAAAAACAATTTAAATTGAATTCGCATTTTCCTTCATATCGATACCGAGAATATATTGAACGCCCCTCGTATGAGAAAAAAAATCGAAAATTTTTCTAAGTCCCAAAAATGAAAAATCAACTGAAAAATTTAATTCTCATAATAAATAAAGAAAAGTTGAAAGAAAAATGAAAAATCAACTGAAAAATTAAATTTTCATAATAAATAAAGAAAAATTGAAAGAAAAATTTCGATATTTTTTTCAAAGTCAGAAATAGTTAGAAATATAAAAAAATCAATTGGAAAAAATATATATATGATTTTTAAGTGAAATTCATTTGAAATAGAGACTTCTCAATGAAACTGAGGTGTATGTGAAAAATTTTTTTTCTTGAAAATTTCGAAAATTTTTCTAGTCCCGCTATAATGCCATTTGCTGTTTGTGTGTTTAAAAGGTATATTATGAGAAGTGTGAAAATGAACAATCCCATAGAAAGTCAGAATATACGAGGGGCGTTCAAGATATTCTCGGTATCGGGGTGAAGCTGTGGTTGCATATATAAATTGACTTATTTATCAAGTAACACTATTATTTTAGTGCATTCATGTAAAATTTCATATTAATGTGATTATTAATTCGCGTTTTATCTCTAGTTAAACAGAATCATAATGGCAACTGAGGCGATGATGGTGAAAATTGAGCATCGCGCTGTAATTAAATTTCTCACTAAGCAAGGAAAAAGTCAAAAAACTATTCATGAAGAGATGGTGGCTGTTTACCAGGGTTCCGCACCTTCATTATCAACTGTGCAAAAGTGGTCAAGTGAGTTCAAGAGAGGCAGAGAGAGCACTGAGGACGACCCCCGCTGCGGCGCCCCGGCTACTGCTTGTACGGGAGAAAGCATCAAAGAAGTCGAAAAACTTGTTCTTGAGGATGCCCGAATAAAGGTGAAAATGATGGCAGAGATCACCAAGCTTTCAATTGGTACCATTCACACCATTCTTCATGACCATCTTAACCTTTCAAAGGTCAGTGCAAGGTGGGTGCCACGAATGCTCACAGCGCCTCAGATAAAAAGTGAGAATCGCATGCTGTAGAGAGCTTTTGGAGATGTGTAGTGAGAACGCGGACGGTGTTATGGATCGAATTGTTACTGGGGACGAAACATGGGTCCACCACTATGACCCTGAAAGCAAACAAGAGTCCATGCAGTGGCATAAAAAAGGAACAGACCCCCCGAAGAAGTTCAAAGTCACTCCGTCTGCCCGAAAGCTCATGGCCTCAGTTTTTTGGGACTCAAAGGAATCTTGCTCATTGAGTACAAAAAAAAAGGTGAAACCATCAACGCCACATCCTACGCTTCCACTTTGCATAATTTGCGGGAGGAAATTAAAAAGAAAAGACGGGGTAAACTCGCAGCGGGTGTGTTGCTTCTTCATGACAACGCTCCTGTTCACACGGCGCGAGTTTCCAAGGCTGCTGCGCGAGATTGTGGTTTCGAAGAAATCCAACACCCACCCTATAGTCCAGACCTTGCCCCTAGTGATTATTTCCTGTTTCCGGATTTGAAAAAATGTCTTCGTGGAAAAAGATTTTCGGATGATGAAGAACTCAAGTCGGTATTTTGCAGAGAAAGAGGAAATTTATTGTTTTGAGGGTTTAAGAAAGCTTATCTCAAGATGTAACAAATGCTTTGATGTTAGGGGAGATCATATTGAAAAACAAAAACAATTTAAATTGAATTCGCATTTTCCTTCATATCGATACCGAGAATATATTGAACGCCCCTCGTATGAGAAAAAAAATCGAAAATTTTTCTAAGTCCCAAAAATGAAAAATCAACTGAAAAATTTAATTCTCATAATAAATAAAGAAAAGTTGAAAGAAAAATGAAAAATCAACTGAAAAATTAAATTTTCATAATAAATAAAGAAAAATTGAAAGAAAAATTTCGATATTTTTTTCAAAGTCAGAAATAGTTAGAAATATAAAAAAATCAATTGGAAAAAATATATATATGATTTTTAAGTGAAATTCATTTGAAATAGAGACTACTCAATGAAACTGAGGTGTATGTGGAAAATTTTTTTTCTTGAAAATTTCGAAAATTTTTCTATGTCCCGCTATAATGCCATTTGCTGTTTGTGTGTTTAAAAGGTATATTATGAGAAGTGTGAAAATGAACAATCCCATAGAAAGTCAGAATATACGAGGGGCGTTCAAGATATTCTCGGTATCGGGGTGAAGCTGTGGTTGCATATATAAATTGACTTATTTATAAAGTAACACTATTATTTCAGTGCATTCATGTAAGATTTCATATAAATGTGATTATTAATTCGCGTTTTATCTCTAGTTAAACAGAATCATAATGGCAACTGAGGCGATGATGGTGAAAATTGAGCATCGCGCTGTAATTAAATTTCTCACTAAGCAAGGAAAAAGTCAAAAAACTATTCATGAAGAGATGGTGGCTGTTTACCAGGGTTCCGCACCTTCATTATCAACTGTGCAAAAGTGGTCAAGTGAGTTAAAGAGAGGCAGAGAGAGCATTGAGGACGACCCCCGCTCCGGCGCCCCGGCTACTGCTTGTACGGGAGAAAATTAAATTTTCATAATAAATAAAGAAAAATTGAAAGAAAAATTTCGATATTTTTTTCAAAGTCAGAAATAGTTAGAAATATAAAAAAATCAATTGGAAAAAATATATATATGATTTTTAAGTGAAATTCATTTGAAATAGAGACTTCTCAATGAAACTGAGGTGTATGTGAAAAATTTTTTTTCTTGAAAATTTCGAAAATTTTTCTAAGTCCCGCTATAATGCCATTTGCTGTTTGTGTGTTTAAAAGGTATATTATGAGAAGTGTGAAAATGAACAATCCCATAGAAAGTCAGAATATACGAGGGGCGTTCAAGATATTCTCGGTATCGGGGTGAAGCTGTGGTTGCATGTATAAATTGACTTATTTATCAAGTAACACTATTATTTTAGTGCATTCATGTAAAATTTAATATAAATGTGATTATTAATTCGCGTTTTATCTCTAGTTAAACAGAATCATAATGGCAACTGAGGCGATGATGGTGAAAATTGAGCATCGCGCTGTAATTAAATTTCTCACTAAGCAAGGAAAAAGTCAAAAAACTATTCATGAAGAGATGGTGGCTGTTTACCAGGGTTCCGCACCTTCATTATCAACTGTGCAAAAGTGGTCAAGTGAGTTCAAGAGAGGGAGAGAGAGCATTGAGGACGACCCCCGCTCCGGCGCCCCGGCTACTGCTTGTACGGGAGAAAGCATCAAAGAAGTCGAAAAACTTGTTCTTGAGGATGCCCGAATAAAGGTGAAAATGATGGCAGAGATCACCAGGCTTTCAATTGGTACCATTCACACCATTCTTCATGACCATCTTAACCTTTCAAAGGTCAGTGCAAGGTGGGTGCCACGAATGCTCACACCGCCTCAGATAAAAAGTGAGAATCGCATGCTGTAGAGAGCTTTTGGAGATATGTAGTGAGAACGCGGACGGTGTTATGGATCGAATTGTTACTGGGGACGAAACATGGGTCCACCACTATGACCCTGAAAGCAAACAAGAGTCCATGCAGTGGCATAAAAAAGGAACAGACCCCCCGAAGAAGTTCAAAGTCACTCCGTCTGCCCGAAAGCTCATGGCCACAGTTTTTTGGGACGCAAAGGGAATCTTGCTCATTGAGTACAAAAAAAAAGGTGAAACCATCAACGCCACATCCTACGCTTCCACTTTGCATAATTTGCGGGAGGAAATTAAAAACAAAAGACGGGGTAAACTCGCAGCGGGTGTGTTGCTTCTTCATGACAACGCTCCTGTTCACACGGCGCGAGCTTCCAAGGCTGCTGCGCGAGATTGTGGTTTCGAAGAAATCCAACACCCACCCTATAGTCCAGACCTTGCCCCTAGTGATTATTTCCTGTTTCCGGATTTGAAAAAATGTCTTCGTGGAAAAAGATTTTCGGATGATGAAGAACTCAAGTCGGTATTTTGCAGAGAAAGAGGAAATTTATTATTTTGAGGGTTTAAAAAAGCTTATCTCAAGATGTAACAAATGCATTGATGTTAGGGGAGATCATATTGAAAAACAAAAATAATCTAAATTGAATTCGCATTTTCCTTCATATCGATACCGAGAATATATTGAACGCCCCTCGTATGAGAAAAAAAATCGAAAATTTTTCTAAGTCCCAAAAATGAAAAATCAACTGAAAAATTTAATTCTCATAATAAATAAAGAAAAGTTGAAAGAAAAATGAAAAATCAACTGAAAAATTAAATTTTCATAATAAATAAAGAAAAATTGAAAGAAAAATTTCGATATTTTTTTCAAAGTCAGAAATAGTTAGAAATATAAAAAAATCAATTGGAAAAAATATATATATGATTTTTAAGTGAAATTCATTTGAAATAGAGACTTCTCAATGAAACTGAGGTGTATGTGAAAAATTTTTTTTCTTGAAAATTTCGAAAATTTTTCTAGTCCCGCTATAATGCCATTTGCTGTTTGTGTGTTTAAAAGGTATATTATGAGAAGTGTGAAAATGAACAATCCCATAGAAAGTCAGAATATACGAGGGGCGTTCAAGATATTCTCGGTATCGGGGTGAAGCTGTGGTTGCATATATAAATTGACTTATTTATCAAGTAACACTATTATTTTAGTGCATTCATGTAAAATTTCATATTAATGTGATTATTAATTCGCGTTTTATCTCTAGTTAAACAGAATCATAATGGCAACTGAGGCGATGATGGTGAAAATTGAGCATCGCGCTGTAATTAAATTTCTCACTAAGCAAGGAAAAAGTCAAAAAACTATTCATGAAGAGATGGTGGCTGTTTACCAGGGTTCCGCACCTTCATTATCAACTGTGCAAAAGTGGTCAAGTGAGTTCAAGAGAGGCAGAGAGAGCACTGAGGACGACCCCCGCTGCGGCGCCCCGGCTACTGCTTGTACGGGAGAAAGCATCAAAGAAGTCGAAAAACTTGTTCTTGAGGATGCCCGAATAAAGGTGAAAATGATGGCAGAGATCACCAAGCTTTCAATTGGTACCATTCACACCATTCTTCATGACCATCTTAACCTTTCAAAGGTCAGTGCAAGGTGGGTGCCACGAATGCTCACAGCGCCTCAGATAAAAAGTGAGAATCGCATGCTGTAGAGAGCTTTTGGAGATGTGTAGTGAGAACGCGGACGGTGTTATGGATCGAATTGTTACTGGGGACGAAACATGGGTCCACCACTATGACCCTGAAAGCAAACAAGAGTCCATGCAGTGGCATAAAAAAGGAACAGACCCCCCGAAGAAGTTCAAAGTCACTCCGTCTGCCCGAAAGCTCATGGCCTCAGTTTTTTGGGACTCAAAGGAATCTTGCTCATTGAGTACAAAAAAAAAGGTGAAACTATCAACGCCACATCCTACGCTTCCACTTTGCATAATTTGCGGGAGGAAATTAAAAAGAAAAGACGGGGTAAACTCGCAGCGGGTGTGTTGCTTCTTCATGACAACGCTCCTGTTCACACGGCGCGAGTTTCCAAGGCTGCTGCGCGAGATTGTGGTTTCGAAGAAATCCAACACCCACCCTATAGTCCAGACCTTGCCCCTAGTGATTATTTCCTGTTTCCGGATTTGAAAAAATGTCTTCGTGGAAAAAGATTTTCGGATGATGAAGAACTCAAGTCGGTATTTTGCAGAGAAAGAGGAAATTTATTGTTTTGAGGGTTTAAAAAAGCTTATCTCAAGATGTAACAAATGCATTGATGTTAGGGGAGATCATATTGAAAAACAAAAACAATTTAAATTGAATTCGCATTTTCCTTCATATCGATACCGAGAATATATTGAACGCCCCTCGTATGAGAAAAAAAATCGAAAATTTTTCTAAGTCCCAAAAATGAAAAATCAACTGAAAAATTTAATTCTCATAATAAATAAAGAAAAGTTGAAAGAAAAATGAAAAATCAACTGAAAAATTAAATTTTCATAATAAATAAAGAAAAATTGAAAGAAAAATTTCGATATTTTTTTCAAAGTCAGAAATAGTTAGAAATATAAAAAAATCAATTGGAAAAAATATATATATGATTTTTAAGTGAAATTCATTTGAAATAGAGACTTCTCAATGAAACTGAGGTGTATGTGAAAAATTTTTTTTCTTGAAAATTTCGAAAATTTTTCTATGTCCCGCTATAATGCCATTTGCTGTTTGTGTGTTTAAAAGGTATATTATGAGAAGTGTGAAAATGAACAATCCCATAGAAAGTCAGAATATACGAGGGGCGTTCAAGATATTCTCGGTATCGGGGTGAAGCTGTGGTTGCATATATAAATTGACTTATTTATAAAGTAACACTATTATTTCAGTGCATTCATGTAAGATTTCATATAAATGTGATTATTAATTCGCGTTTTATCTCTAGTTAAACAGAATCATAATGGCAACTGAGGCGATGATGGTGAAAATTGAGCATCGCGCTGTAATTAAATTTCTCACTAAGCAAGGAAAAAGTCAAAAAACTATTCATGAAGAGATGGTGGCTGTTTACCAGGGTTCCGCACCTTCATTATCAACTGTGCAAAAGTGGTCAAGTGAGTTCAAGAGAGGCAGAGAGAGCATTGAGGACGACCCCCGCTCCGGCGCCCCGGCTACTGCTTGTACGGGAGAAAGCATCAAAGAAGTCGAAAAACTTGTTCTTGAGGATGCCCGAATAAAGGTGAAAATGATGGCAGAGATCACCAAGCTTTCAATTGGTACCATTCACACCATTCTTCATGACCATCTTAACCTTTCAAAGGTCAGTGCAAGGTGGGTGCCACGAATGCTCACAGCGCCTCCGATAAAAAGTGAGAATCGCATGCTGTAGAGAGCTTTTGGAGATGTGTAGTGAGAACGCGGACGGTGTTATGGATCGAATTGTTACTGGGGACGAAACATGGGTCCACCACTATGACCCTGAAAGCAAACAAGAGTCCATGCAGTGGCATAAAAAAGGAACAGACCCCCCGAAGAAGTTCAAAGTCACTCCGTCTGCCCGAAAGCTCATGGCCACAGTTTTTTGGGACTCAAAGGGAATCTTGCTCATTGAGTACAAAAAAAAGGTGAAACCATCAACGCCACATCCTACGCTTCCACTTTGCATAATTTGCGGGAGGAAATTAAAAAGAAAAGACGGGGTAAACTCGCAGCGGGTGTGTTGCTTCTTCATGACAACGCTCCTGTTCACACGGCGCGAGTTTCCAAGGCTGCTGCGCGAGATTGTGGTTTCGAAGAAATCCAACACCCACCCTATAGTCCAGACCTTGCCCCTAGTGATTATTTCCTGTTTCCGGATTTGAAAAAATGTCTTCGTGGAAAAAGATTTTCGGATGATGAAGAACTCAAGTCGGTATTTTGCAGAGAAAGATGAAATTTATTGTTTTGAGGGTTTAAAAAAGCTTATCTCAAGATGTAACAAATGCATTGATGTTAGGGGAGATCATATTGAAAAACAAAAACAATTTAAATTGAATTCGCATTTTCCTTCATATCGATACCAAGAATATATTGAACGCCCCTCGTATGAGAAAAAAAATCGAAAATGTTTCTAAGTCCCAAAAATGAAAAATCAACTGAAAAATTTAATTCTCATAATAAATAAAGAAAAGTTGAAAGAAAAATGAAAAATCAACTGAAAAATTAAATTTTCATAATAAATAAAGAAAAATTGAAAGAAAAATTTCGATATTTTTTTCAAAGTCAGAAATAGTTAGAAATATAAAAAAATCAATTGGAAAAAATATATATATGATTTTTAAGTGAAATTCATTTGAAATAGAGACTTCTCAATGAAACTGAGGTGTATGTGAAAAATTTTTTTTCTTGAAAATTTCGAAAATTTTTCTATGTCCCGCTATAATGCCATTTGCTGTTTGTGTGTTTAAAAGGTATATTATGAGAAGTGTGAAAATGAACAATCCCATAGAAAGTCAGAATATACGAGGGGCGTTCAAGATATTCTCGGTATCGGGGTGAAGCTGTGGTTGCATATATAAATTGACTTATTTATAAAGTAACACTATTATTTCAGTGCATTCATGTAAGATTTCATATAAATGTGATTATTAATTCGCGTTTTATCTCTAGTTAAACAGAATCATAATGGCAACTGAGGCGATGATGGTGAAAATTGAGCATCGCGCTGTAATTAAATTTCTCACTAAGCAAGGAAAAAGTCAAAAAACTATTCATGAAGAGATGGTGGCTGTTTACCAGGGTTCCGCACCTTCATTATCAACTGTGCAAAAGTGGTCAAGTGAGTTCAAGAGAGGCAGAGAGAGCATTGAGGACGACCCCCGCTCCGGCGCCCCGGCTACTGCTTGTACGGGAGAAAATTAAATTTTCATAATAAATAAAGAAAAATTGAAAGAAAAATTTCGATATTTTTTTCAAAGTCAGAAATAGTTAGAAATATAAAAAAATCAATTGGAAAAAATATATATATGATTTTTAAGTGAAATTCATTTGAAATAGAGACTTCTCAATGAAACTGAGGTGTATGTGAAAAATTTTTTTTCTTGAAAATTTCGAAAATTTTTCTAAGTCCCGCTATAATGCCATTTGCTGTTTGTGTGTTTAAAAGGTATATTATGAGAAGTGTGAAAATTAACAATCCCATAGAAAGTCAGAATATACGAGGGGCGTTCAAGATATTCTCGGTATCGGGGTGAAGCTGTGGTTGCATATATAAATTGACTTATTTATCAAGTAACACTATTATTTTAGTGCATTCATGTAAGATTTCATATAAATGTGATTATTAATTCGCGTTTTATCTCTAGTTAAACAGAATCATAATGGCAACTGAGGCGATGATGGTGAAAATTGAGCATCGCGCTGTAATTAAATTTCTCACTAAGCAAGGAAAAAGTCAAAAAACTATTCATGAAGAGATGGTGGCTGTTTACCAGGGTTCCGCACCTTCATTATCAACTGTGCAAAAGTGGTCAAGTGAGTTCAAGAGAGGCAGAGAGAGCATTGAGGACGACCCCCGCTCCGGCGCCCCGGCTACTGCTTGTACGGGAGAAAGCATCAAAGAAGTCGAAAAACTTGTTCTTGAGGATGCCCGAATAAAGGTGAAAATGATGGCAGAGATCACCAAGCTTTCAATTGGTACCATTCACACCATTCTTCATGACCATCTTAACCTTTCAAAGGTCAGTGCAAGGTGGGTGCCACGAATGCTCACAGCGCCTCCGATAAAAAGTGAGAATCGCATGCTGTAGAGAGCTTTTGGAGATGTGTAGTGAGAACGCGGACGGTGTTATGGATCGAATTGTTACTGGGGACGAAACATGGGTCCACCACTATGACCCTGAAAGCAAACAAGAGTCCATGCAGTGGCATAAAAAAGGAACAGACCCCCCGAAGAAGTTCAAAGTCACTCCGTCTGCCCGAAAGCTCATGGCCACAGTTTTTTGGGACTCAAAGGGAATCTTGCTCATTGAGTACAAAAAAAAGGTGAAACCATCAACGCCACATCCTACGCTTCCACTTTGCATAATTTGCGGGAGGAAATTAAAAAGAAAAGACGGGGTAAACTCGCAGCGGGTGTGTTGCTTCTTCATGACAACGCTCCTGTTCACACGGCGCGAGTTTCCAAGGCTGCTGCGCGAGATTGTGGTTTCGAAGAAATCCAACACCCACCCTATAGTCCAGACCTTGCCCCTAGTGATTATTTCCTGTTTCCGGATTTGAAAAAATGTCTTCGTGGAAAAAGATTTTCGGATGATGAAGAACTCAAGTCGGTATTTTGCAGAGAAAGATGAAATTTATTGTTTTGAGGGTTTAAAAAAGCTTATCTCAAGATGTAACAAATGCATTGATGTTAGGGGAGATCATATTGAAAAACAAAAACAATTTAAATTGAATTCGCATTTTCCTTCATATCGATACCAAGAATATATTGAACGCCCCTCGTATGAGAAAAAAAATCGAAAATGTTTCTAAGTCCCAAAAATGAAAAATCAACTGAAAAATTTAATTCTCATAATAAATAAAGAAAAGTTGAAAGAAAAATGAAAAATCAACTGAAAAATTAAATTTTCATAATAAATAAAGAAAAATTGAAAGAAAAATTTCGATATATTTTTCAAAGTCAGAAATAGTTAGAAATATAAAAAAATCAATTGGAAAAAATATATATATGATTTTTAAGTGAAATTCATTTGAAATAGAGACTTCTGAATGAAACTGAGGTGTATGTGAAAAATTTTTTTTCTTGAAAATTTCGAAAATTTTTCTAAGTCCCGCTATAATGAGATTTGCTGTTTGTGTGTTTAAAAGGTATATTATGAGAAGTGTGAAAATGAACAATCCCATAGAAAGTCAGAATATACGAGGGGCGTTCAAGATATTCTCGGTATCGGGGTGAAGCTGTGGTTGCATATATAAATGCATTTTATTTATCAAGTAACACTATTATTTTAGTGCATTCATGTAAGATTTCATATAAATGTGATTATTTATTCGCGTTTTATCTCTAGTTAAACAGAATCATAATGGCAACTGAGGCGATGATGGTGAAAATTGAGCATCGCGCTGTAATTAAATTTCTCACTAAGCAAGGAAAAAGTCAAAAAACTATTCATGAAGAGATGGTGGCTGTTTACCAGGGTTCCGCACCTTCATTATCAACTGTGCAAAAGTGGTCAAGTGAGTTCAAGAGAGGCAGAGAGAGCATTGAGGACGACCCCCGCTCCGGCGCCCCGGCTACTGCTTGTACGGGAGACAATTAAATTTTCATAATAAATAAAGAAAAATTGAAAGAAAAATTTCGATATTTTTTTCAAAGTCAGAAATAGTTAGAAATATAAAAAAATCAATTGGAAAAAATATATATATGATTTTTAAG
Source organism: Volucella zonaria (assembly GCA_963966105.1). Classification (NCBI taxonomy): domain Eukaryota; kingdom Metazoa; phylum Arthropoda; class Insecta; order Diptera; family Syrphidae; genus Volucella; species Volucella zonaria. Next base: position 277,550 of record CAWYQB010000254.1, on the reverse strand, counting down.
TGAAATTCATTTGAAATAGAGACTTCTGAATGAAACTGAGGTGTATGTGAAAAATATTTTTTCTTGAAAATTTCGAAAATTTTTCTAAGTCCCGCTATAATGAGATTTGCTGTTTGTGTGTTTAAAAGGTATATTATGAGAAGTGTGAAAATGAACAATCCCATAGAAAGTCAGAATATACGAGGGGCGTTCAAGATATTCTCGGTATCGGGGTGAAGCTGTGGTTGCATATATAAATTGACTTATTTATCAAGTAACACTATTATTTTAGTGCATTCATGTAAGATTTCATATAAATGTGATTATTAATTCGCGTTTTATCTCTAGTTAAACAGAATCATAATGGCAACTGAGGCGATGATGGTGAAAATTGAGCATCGCGCTGTAATTAAATTTCTCACTAAGCAAGGAAAAAGTCAAAAAACTATTCATGAAGAGATGGTGGCTGTTTACCAGGGTTCCGCACCTTCATTATCAACTGTGCAAAAGTGGTCAAGTGAGTTCAAGAGAGGCAGAGAGAGCATTGAGGACGACCCCCGCTCCGGCGCCCCGGCTACTGCTTGTACGGGAGAAAATTAAATTTTCATAATAAATAAAGAAAAATTGAAAGAAAAATTTCGATATTTTTTTCAAAGTCAGAAATAGTTAGAAATATAAAAAAAATCAATTAGAAAAAATATATATATAATTTTTAAGTGAAATTCATTTGAAATAGAGACTTCTCAATGAAACTGAGGAGTATGTGAAAAATTTTTTTTCTTGAAAATTTCGAAAATTTTTCTAAGTCCCGCTATAATGCCATTTGCTGTTTGTGTGTTTAAAAGGTATATTATGAGAAGTGTGAAAATGAACAATCCCATAAAAAGTCAGAATATACGAGGGGCGTTCAAGATATTCTCGGTATCGGGGTGAAGCTGTGGTTGCATATATAAATTGACTTATTTATCAAGTAACACTATTATTTTAGTGCATTCATGTAAGATTTCATATAAATGTGATTATTAATTCGCGTTTTATCTCTAGTTAAACAGAATCATAATGGCAACTGAGGCGATGATGGTGAAAATTGAGCATCGCGCTGTAATTAAATTTCTCACTAAGCAAGGAAAAAGTCAAAAAACTATTCATGAAGAGATGGTTGCTGTTTACCAGGGTTCCGCACCTTCATTATCAACTGTGCAAAAGTGGTCAAGTGAGTTCAAGAGAGGCAGAGAGAGCATTGAGGACGACCCCCGCTCCGGCGCCCCGGCTACTGCTTGTACGGGAGAAAATTAAATTTTCATAATAAATAAAGAAAAATTTCGATATTTTTTTCAAAGTCAGAAATAGTTAGAAATATAAAAAAATCAATTGGAAAAAATATATATATGATTTTTAAGTGAAATTCATTTGAAATAGAGACTTCTCAATGAAACTGAGGTGTATGTGAAAAATTTTTTTTCTTGAAAATTTCGAAAATTTTTCTAAGTCCCGCTATAATGAGATTTGCTGTTTGTGTGTTTAAAAGGTATATTATAAGAAGTGTGAAAATGAACAATCCCATAGAAAGTCAGAATATACGAGGGGCGTTCAAGATATTCTCGGTATCGGGGTGAAGCTGTGGTTGCATATATAAATTGACTTATTTATCAAGTAACACTATTATTTTAGTGCACTCATGTAAGATTTCATATAAATGTGATTATTAATTCGCGTTTTATCTCTAGTTAAACAGAATCATAATGGCAACTGAGGCGATGATGGTGAAAATTGAGCATCGCGCTGTAATTAAATTTCTCACTAAGCAAGGAAAAAGTCAAAAAACTATTCATGAAGAGATGGTGGCTGTTTACCAGGGTTCCGCACCTTCATTATCAACTGTGCAAAAGTGGTCAAGTGAGTTCAAGAGAGGCAGAGAGAGCATTGAGGACGACCCCCGCTCCGGCGCCCCGGCTACTGCTTGTACGGGAGAAAATTAAATTTTCATAATAAATAAAGAAAAATTGAAAGAAAAATTTCGATATTTTTTTCAAAGTCAGAAATAGTTAGAAATATAAAAAAAATCAATTAGAAAAAATATATATATAATTTTTAAGTGAAATTCATTTGAAATAGAGACTTCTCAATGAAACTGAGGAGTATGTGAAAAATTTTTTTTCTTGAAAATTTCGAAAATTTTTCTAAGTCCCGCTATAATGCCATTTGCTGTTTGTGTGTTTAAAAGGTATATTATGAGAAGTGTGAAAATGAACAATCCCATAGAAAGTCAGAATATACGAGGGGCGTTCAAGATATTCTCGGTATCTGGGTGAAGCTGTGGTTGCATATATAAATTGACTTATTTATCAAGTAACACTATTATTTTAGTGCATTCATGTAAGATTTCATATAAATGTGATTATTAATTCGCGTTTTATCTCTAGTTAAACAGAATCATAATGGCAACTGAGGCGATGATGGTGAAAATTGAGCATCGCGCTGTAATTAAATTTCTCACTAAGCAAGGAAAAAGTCAAAAAACTATTCATGAAGGGATGGTGGCTGTTTACCAGGGTTCCGCACCTTCATTATCAACTGTGCAAAAGTGGTCAAGTGAGTTCAAGAGAGGCAGAGAGAGCATTGAGGACGACCCCCGCTCCGGCGCCCCGGCTACTGCTTGTACGGGAGAAAGCATCAAAGAAGTTGAAAAACTTGTTCTTGAGGATGCCCGAATAAAGGTGAAAATGATGGCAGAGATCACCAAGCTTTCAATTGGTACCATTCACACCATTCTTCATGACCATCTTAACCTTTCAAAGGTCAGTGCAAGGTGGGTGCCACGAATGCTCACAGCGCCTCAGATAAAAAGTGAGAATCGCATGCTGTAGAGAGCTTTTGGAGATGTGTAGTGAGAACGCGGACGGTGTTATGGATCGAATTGTTACTGGGGACGAAACATGGGTCCACCACTATGACCCTGAAAGCAAACAAGAGTCCATGCAGTGGCATAAAAAAGGAACAGACCCCCCGAAGAAGTTCAAAGTCACTCCGTCTGCCCGAAAGCTCATGGCCACAGTTTTTTGGGACTCAAAGGGAATCTTGCTCATTGAGTACAAAAAAAAAGGTGAAACCATCAACGCCACATCCTACGCTTCCACTTAGCATAATTTGCGGGAGGAAATTAAAAAGAAAAGACGGGGTAAACTCGCAGCTGGTGTGTTGCTTCTTCATGACAACGCTCCTGTTCACACGGCGCGAGTTTCCAAGGCTGCTGCGCGAGATTGTGGTTTCGAAGAAATCCAACACCCACCCTATAGTCCAGACCTTGCCCCTAGTGATTATTTCCTGTTTCCGGATTTGAAAAAATGTCTTCGTGGAAAAAGATTTTCGGATGATGAAGAACTCAAGTCGGTATTTTGCAGAGAAAGAGGAAATTTATTGTTTTGAGGGTTTAAAAAAGCTTATCTCAAGATGTAACAAATGCATTGATGTTAGGGGAGATCATATTGAAAAACAAAAACAATTTAAATTGAATTCGCATTTTCCTTCATATCGATACCGAGAATATATTGAACGCCCCTCGTATGAGAAAAAAAATCGAAAATTTTTCTAAGTCCCAAAAATGAAAAATCAACTGAAAAATTTAATTCTCATAATAAATAAAGAAAAGTTGAAAGAAAAATGAAAAATCAACTGAAAAATTAAATTTTCATAATAAATAAAGAAAAATTGAAAGAAAAATTTCGATATTTTTTTCAAAGTCAGAAATAGTTAGAAATATAAAAAAATCAATTGGAAAAAATATATATATGATTTTTAAGTGAAATTCATTTGAAATAGAGACTTCTCAATGAAACTGAGGTGTATGTGAAAAATTTTTTTTCTTGAAAATTTCGAAAATTTTTCTAAGTCCCGCTATAATGCCATTTGCTGTTTGTGTGTTTAAAAGGTATATTATGAGAAGTGTGAAAATGAACAATCCCATAGAAAGTCAGAATATACGAGGGGCGTTCAAGATATTCTCGGTATCGTGGTGAAGCTGCGGTTGCATATATAAATTGACTTATTTATCAAGTAACACTATTATTTTAGTGCATTCATGTAAGATTTCATATAAATGTGATTATTAATTCGCGTTTTATCTCTAGTTAAACAGAATCCTAATGACAACTGAGGCGATGATGGTGAAAATTGAGCATCGGGCTGTAATTAAATTTCTCACTAAGCAAGGAAAAAGTCAAAAAACTATTCATGAAGAGATGGTGGCTGTTTACCAGGGTTCCGCACCTTCATTATCAACTGTGCAAAAGTGATCAAGTGAGTTCAAGAGAGGCAGAGAGAGCATTGAGGACGACCCCCGCTCCGGCGCCCCGGCTACTGCTTGTACGGGAGAAAATTAAATTTTCATAATAAACAAAGAAAAATTGAAAGAAAAATTTCGATATTTTTTTCAAAGTCAGAAATAGTTAGAAATATAAAAAAATCAATTGGAAAAAATATATATATGATTTTTAAGTGAAATTCATTTTAAATAGAGACTTCTCAATGAAACTGAGGTGTATGTGAAAAATTTTTTTTCTTGAAAATTTCGAAAATTTTTCTAAGTCCCGCTATAATGCCATTTGCTGTTTGTGTGTTTAAAAGGTATATTATGAGAAGTGTGAAAATGAACAATCCCATAGAAAGTCAGAATATACGAGGGGCGTTCAAGATATTCTCGGTATCGGGGTGAGGCTGTGGTTGCATATATAAATTGACTTATTTATCAAGTAACACTATTATTTTAGTGCACTCATGTAAGATTTCATATAAATGTGATTATTAATTCGCGTTTTATCTCTAGTTAAACAGAATCATAATGGCAACTGAGGCGATGATGGTGAAAATTGAGCATCGCGCTGTAATTAAATTTCTCACTAAGCAAGGAAAAAGGCAAAAAACTATTCATGAAGAGATGGTGGCTGTTTACCAGGGTTCCGCACCTTCATTATCAACTGTGCAAAAGTGGTCAAGTGAGTTCAAGAGAGGCAGAGAGAGCATTGAGGACGACCCCCGCTCCGGCGCCCCGGCTACTGCTTGTACGGGAGAAAATTAAATTTTCATAATAAATAAAGAAAAATTGAAAGAAAAATTTCGATATTTTTTTCAAAGTCAGAAATAGTTAGAAATATAAAAAAATCAATTGGAAAAAATATATATATGATTTTTAAGTGAAATTCATTTGAAATAGAGACTTCTCAATGAAACTGAGGTGTATGTGAAAAATTTTTTTTCTTGAAAATTTCGAAAATTTTTCTAAGTCCCGCTATAATGCCATTTGCTGTTTGTGTGTTTAAAAGGTATATTATAAGAAGTGTGAAAATGAACAATCCCATAGAAAGTCAGAAAATACGAGGGGCGTTCAAGATATTCTCGGTATCGGGGTGAAGCTGTGGTTGCATATATAAATTGACTTATTTATCAAGTAACACTATTATTTTAGTGCATTCATGTAAGATTTCATATAAATGTGATTATTAATTCGCGTTTTATCTCTAGTTAAACAGAATCATAATGGCAACTGAGGCGATGATGGTGAAAATTGAGCATCGCGCTGTAATTAAATTTCTCACTAAGCAAGGAAAAAGTCAAAAAACTATTCATGAAGGGATGGTGGCTGTTTACCAGGGTTCCGCACCTTCATTATCAACTGTGCAAAAGTGGTCAAGTGAGTTCAAGAGAGGCAGAGAGAGCATTGAGGACGACCCCCGCTCCGGCGCCCCGGCTACTGCTTGTACGGGAGAAAGCATCAAAGAAGTTGAAAAACTTGTTCTTGAGGATGCCCGAATAAAGGTGAAAATGATGGCAGAGATCACCAAGCTTTCAATTCGTACCATTCACACCATTCTTCATGACCATCTTAACCTTTCAAAGGTCAGTGCAAGGTGGGTGCCACGAATGCTCACAGCGCCTCAGATAAAAAGTGAGAATCGCATGCTGTAGAGAGCTTTTGGAGATGTGTAGTGAGAACGCGGACGGTGTTATGGATCGAATTGTTACTGGGGACGAAACATGGGTCCACCACTATGACCCTGAAAGCAAACAAGAGTCCATGCAGTGGCATAAAAAAGGAACAGACCCCCCGAAGAAGTTCAAAGTCACTCCGTCTGCCCGAAAGCTCATGGCCACAGTTTTTTGGGACTCAAAGGGAATCTTGCTCATTGAGTACAAAAAATAGGTGAAACCATCAACGCCACATCCTACGCTTCCACTTTGCATAATTTGCGGGAGGAAATTAAAAAGAAAAGACGGGGTAAACTCGCAGCGGGTGTGTTGCTTCTTCATGACAACGCTCCTGTTCACACGGCGCGAGTTTCCAAGGCTGCTGCGCGAGATTGTGGTTTCGAAGAAATCCAACACCCACCCTATAGTCCAGACCTTGCCCCTAGTGATTATTTCCTGTTTCCGGATTTGAAAAAATGTCTTCGTGGAAAAAGATTTTCGGATGATGAAGAACTCAAGTCGGTATTTTGCAGAGAAAGAGGAAATTTATTGTTTTGAGGGTTTAAAAAAGCTTATCTCAAGATGTAACAAATGCATTGATGTTAGGGGAGTTCATATTGAAAAACAAAAACAATTTAAATTGAATTCGCATTTTCCTTCATATCGATACCGAGAATATATTGAACGCCCCTCGTATGAGAAAAAAAATCGAAAATTTTTCTAAGTCCCAAAAATGAAAAATCAACTGAAAAATTTAATTCTCATAATAAATAAAGAAAAGTTGAAAGAAAAATGAAAAATCAACTGAAAAATTAAATTTTCATAATAAATAAAGAAAAATTGAAAGAAAAATTTCGATATTTTTTTCAAAGTCAGAAATAGTTAGAAATATAAAAAAATCAATTGGAAAAAATATATATATGATTTTTAAGTGAAATTCATTTGAAATAGAGACTTCTCAATGAAACTGAGGTGTATGTGAAAAATTTTTTTTCTTGAAAATTTCGAAAATTTTTCTAAGTCCCGCTATAATGCCATTTGCTGTTTGTGTGTTTAAAAGGTATATTATGAGAAGTGTGAAAATGAACAATCCCATAGAAAGTCAGAATATACGAGGGGCGTTCAAGATATTCTCGGTATCGTGGTGAAGCTGCGGTTGCATATATAAATTGACTTATTTATCAAGTAACACTATTATTTTAGTGCATTCATGTAAGATTTCATATAAATGTGATTATTAATTCGCGTTTTATCTCTAGTTAAACAGAATCCTAATGACAACTGAGGCGATGATGGTGAAAATTGAGCATCGGGCTGTAATTAAATTTCTCACTAAGCAAGGAAAAAGTCAAAAAACTATTCATGAAGAGATGGTGGCTGTTTACCAGGGTTCCGCACCTTCATTATCAACTGTGCAAAAGTGATCAAGTGAGTTCAAGAGAGGCAGAGAGAGCATTGAGGACGACCCCCGCTCCGGCGCCCCGGCTACTGCTTGTACGGGAGAAAATTAAATTTTCATAATAAACAAAGAAAAATTGAAAGAAAAATTTCGATATTTTTTTCAAAGTCAGAAATAGTTAGAAATATAAAAAAATCAATTGGAAAAAATATATATATGATTTTTAAGTGAAATTCATTTTAAATAGAGACTTCTCAATGAAACTGAGGTGTATGTGAAAAATTTTTTTTCTTGAAAATTTCGAAAATTTTTCTAAGTCCCGCTATAATGCCATTTGCTGTTTGTGTGTTTAAAAGGTATATTATGAGAAGTGTGAAAATGAACAATCCCATAGAAAGTCAGAATATACGAGGGGCGTTCAAGATATTCTCGGTATCGGGGTGAGGCTGTGGTTGCATATATAAATTGACTTATTTATCAAGTAACACTATTATTTTAGTGCACTCATGTAAGATTTCATATAAATGTGATTATTAATTCGCGTTTTATCTCTAGTTAAACAGAATCATAATGGCAACTGAGGCGATGATGGTGAAAATTGAGCATCGCGCTGTAATTAAATTTCTCACTAAGCAAGGAAAAAGGCAAAAAACTATTCATGAAGAGATGGTGGCTGTTTACCAGGGTTCCGCACCTTCATTATCAACTGTGCAAAAGTGGTCAAGTGAGTTCAAGAGAGGCAGAGAGAGCATTGAGGACGACCCCCGCTCCGGCGCCCCGGCTACTGCTTGTACGGGAGAAAATTAAATTTTCATAATAAATAAAGAAAAATTGAAAGAAAAATTTCGATATTTTTTTCAAAGTCAGAAATAGTTAGAAATATAAAAAAATCAATTGGAAAAAATATATATATGATTTTTAAGTGAAATTCATTTGAAATAGAGACTTCTCAATGAAACTGAGGTGTATGTGAAAAATTTTTTTTCTTGAAAATTTCGAAAATTTTTCTAAGTCCCGCTATAATGCCATTTGCTGTTTGTGTGTTTAAAAGGTATATTATAAGAAGTGTGAAAATGAACAATCCCATAGAAAGTCAGAAAATACGAGGGGCGTTCAAGATATTCTCGGTATCGGGGTGAAGCTGTGGTTGCATATATAAATTGACTTATTTATCAAGTAACACTATTATTTTAGTGCATTCATGTAAGATTTCATATAAATGTGATTATTAATTCGCGTTTTATCTCTAGTTAAACAGAATCATAATGGCAACTGAGGCGATGATGGTGAAAATTGAGCATCGCGCTGTAATTAAATTTCTCACTAAGCAAGGAAAAAGTCAAAAAACTATTCATGAAGGGATGGTGGCTGTTTACCAGGGTTCCGCACCTTCATTATCAACTGTGCAAAAGTGGTCAAGTGAGTTCAAGAGAGGCAGAGAGAGCATTGAGGACGACCCCCGCTCCGGCGCCCCGGCTACTGCTTGTACGGGAGAAAGCATCAAAGAAGTTGAAAAACTTGTTCTTGAGGATGCCCGAATAAAGGTGAAAATGATGGCAGAGATCACCAAGCTTTCAATTGGTACCATTCACACCATTCTTCATGACCATCTTAACCTTTCAAAGGTCAGTGCAAGGTGGGTGCCACGAATGCTCACAGCGCCTCAGATAAAAAGTGAGAATCGCATGCTGTAGAGAGCTTTTGGAGATGTGTAGTGAGAACGCGGACGGTGTTATGGATCGAATTGTTACTGGGGACGAAACATGGGTCCACCACTATGACCCTGAAAGCAAACAAGAGTCCATGCAGTGGCATAAAAAAGGAACAGACCCCCCGAAGAAGTTCAAAGTCACTCCGTCTGCCCGAAAGCTCATGGCCACAGTTTTTTGGGACTCAAAGGGAATCTTGCTCATTGAGTACAAAAAATAGGTGAAACCATCAACGCCACATCCTACGCTTCCACTTTGCATAATTTGCGGGAGGAAATTAAAAAGAAAAGACGGGGTAAACTCGCAGCGGGTGTGTTGCTTCTTCATGACAACGCTCCTGTTCACACGGCGCGAGTTTCCAAGGCTGCTGCGCGAGATTGTGGTTTCGAAGAAATCCAACACCCACCCTATAGTCCAGACCTTGCCCCTAGTGATTATTTCCTGTTTCCGGATTTGAAAAAATGTCTTCGTGGAAAAAGATTTTCGGATGATGAAGAACTCAAGTCGGTATTTTGCAGAGAAAGAGGAAATTTATTGTTTTGAGGGTTTAAAAAAGCTTATCTCAAGATGTAACAAATGCATTGATGTTAGGGGAGTTCATATTGAAAAACAAAAACAATTTAAATTGAATTCGCATTTTCCTTCATATCGATACCGAGAATATATTGAACGCCCCTCGTATGAGAAAAAAAATCGAAAATTTTTCTAAGTCCCAAAAATGAAAAATCAACTGAAAAATTTAATTCTCATAATAAATAAAGAAAAGTTGAAAGAAAAATGAAAAATCAACTGAAAAATTAAATTTTCATAATAAATAAAGAAAAATTGAAAGAAAAATTTCGATATTTTTTTCAAAGTCAGAAATAGTTAGAAATATAAAAAAATCAATTGGAAAAAATATATATATGATTTTTAAGTGAAATTCATTTGAAATAGAGACTTCTCAATGAAACTGAGGTGTATGTGAAAAATTTTTTTTCTTGAAAATTTCGAAAATTTTTCTAAGTCCCGCTATAATGCCATTTGCTGTTTGTGTGTTTAAAAGGTATATTATGAGAAGTGTGAAAATGAACAATCCCATAGAAAGTCAGAATATACGAGGGGCGTTCAAGATATTCTCGGTATCGTGGTGAAGCTGCGGTTGCATATATAAATTGACTTATTTATCAAGTAACACTATTATTTTAGTGCATTCATGTAAGATTTCATATAAATGTGATTATTAATTCGCGTTTTATCTCTAGTTAAACAGAATCCTAATGGCAACTGAGGCGATGATGGTGAAAATTGAGCATCGCGCTGTAATTAAATTTCTCACTAAGCAAGGAAAAAGGCAAAAAACTATTCATGAAGAGATGGTGGCTGTTTACCAGGGTTCCGCACCTTCATTATCAACTGTGCAAAAGTGGTCAAGTGAGTTCAAGAGAGGCAGAGAGAGCATTGAGGACGACCCCCGCTCCGGCGCCCCGGCTACTGCTTGTACGGGAGAAAATTAAATTTTCATAATAAATAAAGAAAAATTGAAAGAAAAATTTCGATATTTTTTTCAAAGTCAGAAATAGTTAGAAATATAAAAAAATCAATTGGAAAAAATATATATATGATTTTTAAGTGAAATTCATTTGAAATAGAGACTTCTCAATGAAACTGAGGTGTATGTGAAAAATTTTTTTTCTTGAAAATTTCGAAAATTTTTCTAAGTCCCGCTATAATGCCATTTGCTGTTTGTGTGTTTAAAAGGTATATTATGAGAAGTGTGAAAATGAACAATCCCATAGAAAGTCAGAATATACGAGGGGCGTTCAAGATATTCTCGGTATCGTGGTGAAGCTGCGGTTGCATATATAAATTGACTTATTTATCAAGTAACACTATTATTTTAGTGCATTCATGTAAGATTTCATATAAATGTGATTATTAATTCGCGTTTTATCTCTAGTTAAACAGAATCCTAATGACAACTGAGGCGATGATGGTGAAAATTGAGCATCGGGCTGTAATTAAATTTCTCACTAAGCAAGGAAAAAGTCAAAAAACTATTCATGAAGAGATGGTGGCTGTTTACCAGGGTTCCGCACCTTCATTATCAACTGTGCAAAAGTGATCAAGTGAGTTCAAGAGAGGCAGAGAGAGCATTGAGGACGACCCCCGCTCCGGCGCCCCGGCTACTGCTTGTACGGGAGAAAATTAAATTTTCATAATAAATAAAGAAAAATTGAAAGAAAAATTTCGATATTTTTTTCAAAGTCAGAAATAGTTAGAAATATAAAAAAATCAATTGGAAAAAATATATATATGATTTTTAAGTGAAATTCATTTGAAATAGAGACTTCTCAATGAAACTGAGGTGTATGTGAAAAATTTTTTTTCTTGAAAATTTCGAAAATTTTTCTAAGTCCCGCTATAATGCCATTTGCTGTTTGTGTGTTTAAAAGGTATATTATAAGAAGTGTGAAAATGAACAATCCCATAGAAAGTCAGAATATACGAGGGGCGTTCAAGATATTCTCGGTATCGGGGTGAAGCTGTGGTTGCATATATAAATTGACTTATTTATCAAGTAACACTATTATTTTAGTGCATTCATGTAAGATTTCATATAAATGTGATTATTAATTCGCGTTTTATCTCTAGTTAAACAGAATCATAATGGCAACTGAGGCGATGATGGTGAAAATTGAGCATCGCGCTGTAATTAAATTTCTCACTAAGCAAGGAAAAAGTCAAAAAACTATTCATGAAGAGATGGTGGCTGTTTACCAGGGTTCCGCACCTTCATTATCAACTGTGCAAAAGTGGTCAAGTGAGTTCAAGAGAGGCAGAGAGAGCATTGAGGACGACCCCCGCTCCGGCGCCCCGGCTACTGCTTGTACGGGAGAAAATTAAATTTTCATAATAAACAAAGAAAAATTGAAAGAAAAATTTCGATATTTTTTTCAAAGTCAGAAATAGTTAGAAATATAAAAAAATCAATTGGAAAAAATATATATATGATTTTTAAGTGAAATTCATTTTAAATAGAGACTTCTCAATGAAACTGAGGTGTATGTGAAAAATTTTTTTTCTTGAAAATTTCGAAAATTTTTTAAGTCCCGCTATAATGCCATTTGCTGTTTGTGTGTTTAAAAGGTATATTATGAGAAGTGTGAAAATGAACAATCCCATAGAAAGTCAGAATATACGAGGGGCGTTCAAGATATTCTCGGTATCGTGGTGAAGCTGCGGTTGCATATATAAATTGACTTATTTATCAAGTAACACTATTATTTCAGTGCACTCATGTAAGATTTCATATAAATGTGATTATTAATTCGCGTTTTATCTCTAGTTAAACAGAATCATAATGGCAACTGAGGCGATGATGGTGAAAATTGAGCATCGCGCTGTAATTAAATTTCTCACTAAGCAAGGAAAAAGGCAAAAAACTATTCATGAAGAGATGGTGGCTGTTTACCAGGGTTCCGCACCTTCATTATCAACTGTGCAAAAGTGGTCAAGTGAGTTCAAGAGAGGCAGAGAGAGCATTGAGGACGACCCCCGCTCCGGCGCCCCGGCTACTGCTTGTACGGGAGAAAATTAAATTTTCATAATAAATAAAGAAAAATTGAAAGAAAAATTTCGATATTTTTTTCAAAGTCAGAAATAGTTAGAAATATAAAAAAATCAATTGGAAAAAATATATATATGATTTTTAAGTGAAATTCATTTGAAATAGAGACTTCTCAATGAAACTGAGGTGTATGTGAAAAATTTTTTTTCTTGAAAATTTCGAAAATTTTTCTAAGTCCCGCTATAATGCCATTTGCTGTTTGTGTGTTTAAAAGGTATATTATAAGAAGTGTGAAAATGAACAATCCCATAGAAAGTCAGAATATACGAGGGGCGTTCAAGATATTCTCGGTATCGGGGTGAAGCTGTGGTTGCATATATAAATTGATTTATTTATCAAGTAACACTATTATTTTAGTGCATTCATGTAAAATTTCATATAAATGTGATTATTAATTCGCGTTTTATCTCTAGTTAAACAGAATCATAATGGCAACTGAGGCGATGATGGTGAAAATTGAGCATCGCGCTGTAATTAAATTTCTCACTAAGCAAGGAAAAAGTCAAAAAACTATTCATGAAGGGATGGTGGCTGTTTACCAGGGTTCCGCACCTTCATTATCAACTGTGCAAAAGTGGTCAAGTGAGTTCAAGAGAGGCAGAGAGAGCATTGAGGACGACCCCCGCTCCGGCGCCCCGGCTACTGCTTGTACGGGAGAAAGCATCAAAGAAGTTGAAAAACTTGTTCTTGAGGATGCCCGAATAAAGGTGAAAATGATGGCAGAGATCACCAAGCTTTCAATTGGTACCATTCACACCATTCTTCATGACCATCTTAACCTTTCAAAGGTCAGTGCAAGGTGGGTGCCACGAATGCTCACAGCGCCTCAGATAAAAAGTGAGAATCGCATGCTGTAGAGAGCTTTTGGAGATGTGTAGTGAGAACGCGGACGGTGTTATGGATCGAATTGTTACTGGGGACGAAACATGGGTCCACCACTATGACCCTGAAAGCAAACAAGAGTCCATGCAGTGGCATAAAAAAGGAACAGACCCCCCGAAGAAGTTCAAAGTCACTCCGTCTGCCCGAAAGCTCATGGCCACAGTTTTTTGGGACTCAAAGGGAATCTTGCTCATTGAGTACAAAAAATAGGTGAAACCATCAACGCCACATCCTACGCTTCCACTTTGCATAATTTGCGGGAGGAAATTAAAAAGAAAAGACGGGGTAAACTCGCAGCGGGTGTGTTGCTTCTTCATGACAACGCTCCTGTTCACACGGCGCGAGTTTCCAAGGCTGCTGCGCGAGATTGTGGTTTCGAAGAAATCCAACACCCACCCTATAGTCCAGACCTTGCCCCTAGTGATTATTTCCTGTTTCCGGATTTGAAAAAATGTCTTCGTGGAAAAAGATTTTCGGATGATGAAGAACTCAAGTCGGTATTTTGCAGAGAAAGAGGAAATTTATTGTTTTGAGGGTTTAAAAAAGCTTATCTCAAGATGTAACAAATGCATTGATGTTAGGGGAGTTCATATTGAAAAACAAAAACAATTTAAATTGAATTCGCATTTTCCTTCATATCGATACCGAGAATATATTGAACGCCCCTCGTATGAGAAAAAAAATGGAAAATTTTTCTAAGTCCCAAAAATGAAAAATCAACTGAAAAATTTAATTCTCATAATAAATAAAGAAAAGTTGAAAGAAAAATGAAAAATCAACTGAAAAATTAAATTTTCATAATAAATAAAGAAAAATTGAAAGAAAAATTTCGATATTTTTTTCAAAGTCAGAAATAGTTAGAAATATAAAAAAATCAATTGGAAAAAATATATATATGATTTTTAAGTGAAATTCATTTGAAATAGAGACTTCTCAATGAAACTGAGGTGTATGTGAAAAATTTTTTTTCTTGAAAATTTCGAAAATTTTTCTAAGTCCCGCTATAATGCCATTTGCTGTTTGTGTGTTTAAAAGGTATATTATGAGAAGTGTGAAAATGAACAATCCCATAGAAAGTCAGAATATACGAGGGGCGTTCAAGATATTCTCGGTATCGTGGTGAAGCTGCGGTTGCATATATAAATTGACTTATTTATCAAGTAACACTATTATTTTAGTGCATTCATGTAAGATTTCATATAAATGTGATTATTAATTCGCGTTTTATCTCTAGTTAAACAGAATCCTAATGACAACTGAGGCGATGATGGTGAAAATTGAGCATCGGGCTGTAATTAAATTTCTCACTAAGCAAGGAAAAAGTCAAAAAACTATTCATGAAGAGATGGTGGCTGTTTACCAGGGTTCCGCACCTTCATTATCAACTGTGCAAAAGTGATCAAGTGAGTTCAAGAGAGGCAGAGAGAGCATTGAGGACGACCCCCGCTCCGGCGCCCCGGCTACTGCTTGTACGGGAGAAAATTAAATTTTCATAATAAATAAAGAAAAATTGAAAGAAAAATTTCGATATTTTTTTCAAAGTCAGAAATAGTTAGAAATATAAAAAAATCAATTGGAAAAAATATATATATGATTTTTAAGTGAAATTCATTTGAAATAGAGACTTCTCAATGAAACTGAGGTGTATGTGAAAAATTTTTTTTCTTGTAAATTTCGAAAATTTTTCTAAGTCCCGCTATAATGCCATTTGCTGTTTGTGTGTTTAAAAGGTATATTATAAGAAGTGTGAAAATGAACAATCCCATAGAAAGTCAGAATATACGAGGGGCGTTCAAGATATTCTCGGTATCGGGGTGAAGCTGTGGTTGCATATATAAATTGACTTATTTATCAAGTAACACTATTATTTTAGTGCACTCATGTAAGATTTCATATAAATGTGATTATTAATTCGCGTTTTATCTCTAGTTAAACAGAATCATAATGGCAACTGAGGCGATGATGGTGAAAATTGAGCATCGCGCTGTAATTAAATTTCTCACTAAGCAAGGAAAAAGGCAAAAAACTATTCATGAAGAGATGGTGGCTGTTTACCAGGGTTCCGCACCTTCATTATCAACTGTGCAAAAGTGGTCAAGTGAGTTCAAGAGAGGCAGAGAGAGCATTGAGGACGACCCCCGCTCCGGCGCCCCGGCTACTGCTTGTACGGGAGAAAATTAAATTTTCATAATAAATAAAGAAAAATTGAAAGAAAAATTTCGATATTTTTTTCAAAGTCAGAAATAGTTAGAAATATAAAAAAATCAATTGGAAAAAATATATATATGATTTTTAAGTGAAATTCATTTGAAATAGAGACTTCTCAATGAAACTGAGGTGTATGTGAAAAATTTTTTTTCTTGAAAATTTCGAAAATTTTTCTAAGTCCCGCTATAATGCCATTTGCTGTTTGTGTGTTTAAAAGGTATATTATAAGAAGTGTGAAAATGAACAATCCCATAGAAAGTCAGAATATACGAGGGGCGTTCAAGATATTCTCGGTATCGGGGTGAAGCTGTGGTTGCATATATAAATTGACTTATTTATCAAGTAACACTATTATTTTAGTGCATTCATGTAAGATTTCATATAAATGTGATTATTAATTCGCGTTTTATCTCTAGTTAAACAGAATCATAATGGCAACTGAGGCGATGATGGTGAAAATTGAGCATCGCGCTGTAATTAAATTTCTCACTAAGCAAGGAAAAAGTCAAAAAACTATTCATGAAGGGATGGTGGCTGTTTACCAGGGTTCCGCACCTTCATTATCAACTGTGCAAAAGTGGTCAAGTGAGTTCAAGAGAGGCAGAGAGAGCATTGAGGACGACCCCCGCTCCGGCGCCCCGGCTACTGCTTGTACGGGAGAAAGCATCAAAGAAGTTGAAAAACTTGTTCTTGAGGATGCCCGAATAAAGGTGAAAATGATGGCAGAGATCACCAAGCTTTCAATTGGTACCATTCACACCATTCTTCATGACCATCTTAACCTTTCAAAGGTCAGTGCAAGGTGGGTGCCACGAATGCTCACAGCGCCTCAGATAAAAAGTGAGAATCGCATGCTGTAGAGAGCTTTTGGAGATGTGTAGTGAGAACGCGGACGGTGTTATGGATCGAATTGTTACTGGGGACGAAACATGGGTCCACCACTATGACCCTGAAAGCAAACAAGAGTCCATGCAGTGGCATAAAAAAGGAACAGACCCCCCGAAGTAGTTCAAAGTCACTCCGTCTGCCCGAAAGCTCATGGCCACAGTGTTTTGGGACTCAAAGGGAATCTTGCTCATTGAGTACAAAAAATAGGTGAAACCATCAACGCCACATCCTACGCTTCCACTTTGCATAATTTGCGGGAGGAAATTAAAAAGAAAAGACGGGGTAAACTCGCAGCGGGTGTGTTGCTTCTTCATGACAACGCTCCTGTTCACACGGCGCGAGTTTCCAAGGCTGCTGCGCGAGATTGTGGTTTCGAAGAAATCCAACACCCACCCTATAGTCCAGACCTTGCCCCTAGTGATTATTTCCTGTTTCCGGATTTGAAAAAATGTCTTCGTGGAAAAAGATTTTCGGATGATGAAGAACTCAAGTCGGTATTTTGCAGAGAAAGAGGAAATTTATTGTTTTGAGGGTTTAAAAAAGCTTATCTCAAGATGTAACAAATGCATTGATGTTAGGGGAGTTCATATTGAAAAACAAAAACAATTTAAATTGAATTCGCATTTTCCTTCATATCGATACCGAGAATATATTGAACGCCCCTCGTATGAGAAAAAAAATCGAAAATTTTTCTAAGTCCCAAAAATGAAAAATCAACTGAAAAATTTAATTCTCATAATAAATAAAGAAAAGTTGAAAGAAAAATGAAAAATCAACTGAAAAATTAAATTTTCATAATAAATAAAGAAAAATTGAAAGAAAAATTTCGATATTTTTTTCAAAGTCAGAAATAGTTAGAAATATAAAAAAATCAATTGGAAAAAATATATATATGATTTTTAAGTGAAATTCATTTGAAATAGAGACTTCTCAATGAAACTGAGGTGTATGTGAAAAATTTTTTTTCTTGAAAATTTCGAAAATTTTTCTAAGTCCCGCTATAATGCCATTTGCTGTTTGTGTGTTTAAAAGGTATATTATGAGAAGTGTGAAAATGAACAATCCCATAGAAAGTCAGAATATACGAGGGGCGTTCAAGATATTCTCGGTATCGTGGTGAAGCTGCGGTTGCATATATAAATTGACTTATTTATCAAGTAACACTATTATTTTAGTGCATTCATGTAAGATTTCATATAAATGTGATTATTAATTCGCGTTTTATCTCTAGTTAAACAGAATCCTAATGACAACTGAGGCGATGATGGTGAAAATTGAGCATCGGGCTGTAATTAAATTTCTCACTAAGCAAGGAAAAAGTCAAAAAACTATTCATGAAGAGATGGTGGCTGTTTACCAGGGTTCCGCACCTTCATTATCAACTGTGCAAAAGTGATCAAGTGAGTTCAAGAGAGGCAGAGAGAGCATTGAGGACGACCCCCGCTCCGGCGCCCCGGCTACTGCTTGTACGGGAGAAAATTAAATTTTCATAATAAATAAAGAAAAATTGAAAGAAAAATTTCGATATTTTTTTCAAAGTCAGAAATAGTTAGAAATATAAAAAAATCAATTGGAAAAAATATATATATGATTTTTAAGTGAAATTCATTTGAAATAGAGACTTCTCAATGAAACTGAGGTGTATGTGAAAAATTTTTTTTCTTGAAAATTTCGAAAATTTTTCTAAGTCCCGCTATAATGCCATTTGCTGTTTGTGTGTTTAAAAGGTATATTATAAGAAGTGTGAAAATGAACAATCCCATAGAAAGTCAGAATATACGAGGGGCGTTCAAGATATTCTCGGTATCGGGGTGAAGCTGTGGTTGCATATATAAATTGACTTATTTATCAAGTAACACTATTATTTTAGTGCATTCATGTAAGATTTCATATAAATGTGATTATTAATTCGCGTTTTATCTCTAGTTAAACACAATCATAATGGCAACTGAGGCGATGATGGTGAAAATTGAGCATCGCGCTGTAATTAAATTTCTCACTAAGCAAGGAAAAAGTCAAAAAACTATTCATGAAGAGATGGTGGCTGTTTACCAGGGTTCCGCACCTTCATTATCAACTGTGCAAAAGTGGTCAAGTGAGTTCAAGAGAGGCAGAGAGAGCATTGAGGACGACCCCCGCTCCGGCGCCCCGGCTACTGCTTGTACGGGAGAAAATTAAATTTTCATAATAAATAAAGAAAAATTGAAAGAAAAATTTCGATATTTTTTTCAAAGTCAGAAATAGTTAGAAATATAAAAAAATCAATTGGAAAAAATATATATATGATTTTTAAGTGAAATTCATTTTAAATAGAGACTTCTCAATGAAACTGAGGTGTATGTGAAAAATTTTTTTTCTTGAAAATTTCGAAAATTTTTCTAAGTCCCGCTATAATGCCATTTGCTGTTTGTGTGTTTAAAAGGTATATTATGAGAAGTGTGAAAATGAACAATCCCATAGAAAGTCAGAATATACGAGGGGCGTTCAAGATATTCTCGGTATCGGGGTGAGGCTGTGGTTGCATATATAAATTGACTTATTTATCAAGTAACACTATTATTTTAGTGCACTCATGTAAGATTTCATATAAATGTGATTATTAATTCGCGTTTTATCTCTAGTTAAACAGAATCATAATGGCAACTGAGGCGATGATGGTGAAAATTGAGCATCGCGCTGTAATTAAATTTCTCACTAAGCAAGGAAAAAGGCAAAAAACTATTCATGAAGAGATGGTGGCTGTTTACCAGGGTTCCGCACCTTCATTATCAACTGTGCAAAAGTGGTCAAGTGAGTTCAAGAGAGGCAGAGAGAGCATTGAGGCCGACCCCCGCTCCGGCGCCCCGGCTACTGCTTGTACGGGAGAAAATTAAATTTTCATAATAAATAAAGAAAAATTGAAAGAAAAATTTCGATATTTTTTTCAAAGTCAGAAATAGTTAGAAATATAAAAAAATCAATTGGAAAAAATATATATATGATTTTTAAGTGAAATTCATTTGAAATAGAGACTTCTCAATGAAACTGAGGTGTATGTGAAAAATTTTTTTTCTTGAAAATTTCGAAAATTTTTCTAAGTCCCGCTATAATGCCATTTGCTGTTTGTGTGTTTAAAAGGTATATTATAAGAAGTGTGAAAATGAACAATCCCATAGAAAGTCAGAATATACGAGGGGCGTTCAAGATATTCTCGGTATCGGGGTGAAGCTGTGGTTGCATATATAAATTGACTTATTTATCAAGTAACACTATTATTTTAGTGCATCAACTGTGCAAAAGTGGTCAAGTGAGTTCAAGAGAGGCAGAGAGAGCATTGAGGACGACCCCCGCTCCGGCGCCCCGGCTACTGCTTGTACGGGAGAAAATTAAATTTTCATAATAAACAAAGAAAAATTGAAAGAAAAATTTCGATATTTTTTTCAAAGTCAGAAATAGTTAGAAATATAAAAAAATCAATTGGAAAAAATATATATATGATTTTTAAGTGAAATTCATTTGAAATGGAGACTTCTCAATGAAACTGAGGTGTATGTGAAAAATTTTTTTTCTTGAAAATTTCGAAAATTTTTCTAAGTCCCGCTATAATGCCATTTGCTGTTTGTGTGTTTAAAAGGTATACTATGAGAAGTGTGAAAATGAACAATCCCATAGAAAGTCAGAATATACGAGGGGCGTTCAAGATATTCTCGGTATCGGGGTGAAGCTGTGGTTGCATATATAAATTGACTTATTTATCAAGTAACACTATTATTTTAGTGCATTCATGTAAGATTTCATATAAATGTGATTATTAATTCGCGTTTTATCTCTAGTTAAACAGAATCATAATGGCAACTGAGGCGATGATGGTGAAAATTGAGCATCGCGCTGTAATTAAATTTCTCACTAAGCAAGGAAAAAGTCAAAAAACTATTCATGAAGAGATGGTGGCTGTTTACCAGGGTTCCGCACCTTCATTATCAACGGTGCAAAAGTGGTCAAGTGAGTTCAAGAGAGGCAGAGAGAGCATTGAGGACGACCCCCGCTCCGGCGCCCCGGCTACTGCTTGTACGGGAGAAAATTAAATTTTCATAATAAACAAAGAAAAATTGAAAGAAAAATTTCGATATTTTTTTCAAAGTCAGAAATAGTTAGAAATATAAAAAAATCAATTGGAAAAAATATATATATGATTTTTAAGTGAAATTCATTTGAAATAGAGACTTCTCAATGAAACTGAGGTGTATGTGAAAAATTTTTTTTCTTGAAAATTTCGAAAATTTTTCTAAGTCCCGCTATAATGCCATTTGCTGTTTGTGTGTTTAAAAGGTATATTATAAGAAGTGTGAAAATGAACAATCCCATAGAAAGTCAGAATATACGAGGGGCGTTCAAGATATTCTCGGTATCGGGGTGAAGCTGTGGTTGCATATATAAATTGACTTATTTATCAAGTAACACTATTATTTTAGTGCATTCATGTAAGATTTCATATAAATGTGATTATTAATTCGCGTTTTATCTCTAGTTAAACAGAATCATAATGGCAACTGAGGCGATGATGGTGAAAATTGAGCATCGCGCTGTAATTAAATTTCTCACTAAGCAAGGAAAAAGTCAAAAAACTATTCATGAAGAGATGGTGGCTGTTTACCAGGGTTCCGCACCTTCATTATCAACTGTGCAAAAGTGGTCAAGTGAGTTCACGAGAGGCAGAGAGAGCAT
This sequence comes from Volucella zonaria, assembly GCA_963966105.1. NCBI lineage: Eukaryota > Metazoa > Arthropoda > Insecta > Diptera > Syrphidae > Volucella > Volucella zonaria. Next base: position 256,210 of record CAWYQB010000254.1, on the reverse strand, counting down.
TGAGGACGACCCCCGCTCCGGCGCCCCGGCTACTGCTTGTACGGGAGAAAATTAAATTTTCATAATAAACAAAGAAAAATTGAAAGAAAAATTTCGATATTTTTTTCAAAGTCAGAAATAGTTAGAAATATAAAAAAATCAATTGGAAAAAATATATTTATGATTTTTAAGTGAAATTCATTTGAAATAGAGACTTCTCAATGAAACTGAGGTGTATGTGAAAAATTTTTTTTCTTGAAAATTTCGAAAATTTTTCTAAGTCCCGCTATAATGCCATTTGCTGTTTGTGTGTTTAAAAGGTATATTATGAGAAGTGTGAAAATGAACAATCCCATAGAAAGTCAGAATATACGAGGGGCGTTCAAGATATTCTCGGTATCTGGGTGAAGCTGTGGTTGCATATATAAATTGACTTATTTATCAAGTAACACTATTATTTTAGTGCATTCATGTAAGATTTCATATAAATGTGATTATTAATTCGCGTTTTATCTCTAGTTAAACAGAATCATAATGGCAACTGAGGCGATGATGGTGAAAATTGAGCATCGCGCTGTAATTAAATTTCTCACTAAGCAAGGAAAAAGTCAAAAAACTATTCATGAAGGGATGGTGGCTGTTTACCAGGGTTCCGCACCTTCATTATCAACTGTGCAAAAGTGATCAAGTGAGTTCAAGAGAGGCAGAGAGAGCATTGAGGACGACCCCCGCTCCGGCGCCCCGGCTACTGCTTGTACGGGAGAAAGCATCAAAGAAGTTGAAAAACTTGTTCTTGAGGATGCCCGAATAAAGGTGAAAATGATGGCAGAGATCACCAAGCTTTCAATTGGTACCATTCACACCATTCTTCATGACCATCTTAACCTTTCAAAGGTCAGTGCAAGGTGGGTGCCACGAATGCTCACAGCGCCTCAGATAAAAAGTGAGAATCGCATGCTGTAGAGAGCTTTTGGAGATGTGTAGTGAGAACGCGGACGGTGTTATGGATCGAATTGTTACTGGGGACGAAACATGGGTCCACCACTATGACCCTGAAAGCAAACAAGAGTCCATGCAGTGGCATAAAAAAGGAACAGACCCCCCGAAGAAGTTCAAAGTCACTCCGTCTGCCCGAAAGCTCATGGCCACAGTTTTTTGGGACTCAAAGGGAATCTTGCTCATTGAGTACAAAAAATAGGTGAAACCATCAACGCCACATCCTACGCTTCCACTTTGCATAATTTGCGGGAGGAAATTAAAAAGAAAAGACGGGGTAAACTCGCAGCGGGTGTGTTGCTTCTTCATGACAACGCTCTTGTTCACACGGCGCGAGTTTCCAAGGCTGCTGCGCGAGATTGTGGTTTCGAAGAAATCCAACACCCACCCTATAGTCCAGACCTTGCCCCTAGTGATTATTTCCTGTTTCCGGATTTGAAAAAATGTCTTCGTGGAAAAAGATTTTCGGATGATGAAGAACTCAAGTCGGTATTTTGCAGAGAAAGAGGAAATTTATTGTTTTGAGGGTTTAAAAAAGCTTATCTCAAGATGTAACAAATGCATTGATGTTAGGGGAGATCATATTGAAAAACAAAAACAATTTAAATTGAATTCGCATTTTCCTTCATATCGATACCGAGAATATATTGAACGCCCCTCGTATGAGAAAAAAAATCGAAAATTTTTCTAAGTCCCAAAAATGAAAAATCAACTGAAAAATTTAATTCTCATAATAAATAAAGAAAAGTTGAAAGAAAAATGAAAAATCAACTGAAAAATTAAATTTTCATAATAAATAAAGAAAAATTGAAAGAAAAATTTCGATATTTTTTTCAAAGTCAGAAATAGTTAGAAATATAAAAAAATCAATTGGAAAAAATATATATATGATTTTTAAGTGAAATTCATTTGAAATAGTGACTTCTCAATGAAACTGAGGTGTATGTGAAAAATTTTTTTTCTTGAAAATTTCGAAAATTTTTCTAAGTCCCGCTATAATGCCATTTGCTGTTTGTAAAAGGTATATTATGAGAAGTGTGAAAATGAACAATCCCATAGAAAGTCAGAATATACGAGGGGCGTTCAAGATATTCTCGGTATCGGGGTGAGGCTGTGGTTGCATATATAAATTGACTTATTTATCAAGTAACACTATTATTTTAGTGCACTCATGTAAGATTTCATATAAATGTGATTATTAATTCGCGTTTTATCTCTAGTTAAACAGAATCATAATGGCAACTGAGGCGATGATGGTGAAAATTGAGCATCGCGCTGTAATTAAATTTCTCACTAAGCAAGGAAAAAGGCAAAAAACTATTCATGAAGAGATGGTGGCTGTTTACCAGGGTTCCGCACCTTCATTATCAACTGTGCAAAAGTGGTCAAGTGAGTTCAAGAGAGGCAGAGAGAGCATTGAGGACGACCCCCGCTCCGGCGCCCCGGCTACTGCTTGTACGGGAGAAAGCATCAAAGAAGTCGAAAAACTTGTTCTTGAGGATGCCCGAATAAAGGTGAAAATGATGGCAGAGATCACCAAGCTTTCAATTGGTACCATTCACACCATTCTTCATGACCATCTTAACCTTTCAAAGGTCAGTGCAAGGTGGGTGCCACGAATGCTCACAGCGCCTCAGATAAAAAGTGAGAATCGCATGCTGTAGAGAGCTTTTGGAGATGTGTAGTGAGAACGCGGACGGTGTTATGGATCGAATTGTTACTGGGGACGAAACATGGGTCCACCACTATGACCCTGAAAGCAAACAAGAGTCCATGCAGTGGCATAAAAAAGAAACAGACCCCCCGAAGCAGTTCAAAGTCACTCCGTCTGCCCGAAAGCTCATGGCCACAGTTTTTTGGGACTCAAAGGGAATCTTGCTCATTGAGTACAAAAAAAAGGTGAAACCATCAACGCCACATCCTACGCTTCCACTTTGCATAATTTGCGGGAGGAAATTAAAAAGAAAAGACGGGGTAAACTCGCAGCGGGTGTGTTGCTTCTTCATGACAACGCTCCTGTTCACACGGCGCGAGTTTCCAAGGCTGCTGCGCGAGATTGTGGTTTCGAAGAAATCCAACACCCACCCTATAGTCCAGACCTTGCCCCTAGTGATTATTTCCTGTTTCCGGATTTGAAAAAAATGTCTTCGTGGAAAAAGATTTTCGGATGATGAAGAACTCAAGTCGGTATTTTGCAGAGAAAGAGGAAATTTATTATTTTGAGGGTTTAAAAAAGCTTATCTCAAGATGTAACAAATGCATTGATGTTAGGGGAGATCATGTTGAAAAATAGAAACAATTTAAATTGAATTCGCATTTTCCTTCATATCGATACCGAGAATATATTGAACGCCCCTCGTATGAGAAAAAAAATCGAAAATTTTTCTAAGTCCCAAAAATGAAAAATCAAATGAAAAATTTAATTCTCATAATAAATAAAGAAAAGTTGAAAGAAAAATGAAAAATCAACTGAAAAATTAAATTTTCATAATAAATAAAGAAAAATTGAAAGAAAAATTTCGATATTTTTTTCAAAGTCAGAAATAGTTAGAAATATAAAAAAATCAATTGGAAAAAATATATATATGATTTTTAAGTGAAATTCATTTGAAATAGAGACTTCTCAATGAAACTGAGGTGTATGTGAAAAATTTTTTTTCTTGAAAATTTCGAAAATTTTTCTAAGTCCCGCTATAATGCCATTTGCTGTTTGTGTGTTTAAAAGGTATATTATGAGAAGTGTGAAAATGAACAATCCCATAGAAAGTCAGAATATACGAGGGGCGTTCAAGATATTCTCGGTATCGTGGTGAAGCTGCGGTTGCATATATAAATTGACTTATTTATCAAGTAACACTATTATTTTAGTGCATTCATGTAAGATTTCATATAAATGTGATTATTAATTCGCGTTTTATCTCTAGTTAAACAGAATCCTAATGACAACTGAGGCGATGATGGTGAAAATTGAGCATCGGGCTGTAATTAAATTTCTCACTAAGCAAGGAAAAAGTCAAAAAACTATTCATGAAGAGATGGTGGCTGTTTACCAGGGTTCCGCACCTTCATTATCAACTGTGCAAAAGTGATCAAGTGAGTTCAAGAGAGGCAGAGAGAGCATTGAGGACGACCCCCGCTCCGGCGCCCCGGCTACTGCTTGTACGGGAGAAAATTAAATTTTCATAATAAATAAAGAAAAATTGAAAGAAAAATTTCGATATTTTTTTCAAAGTCAGAAATAGTTAGAGATATAAAAAAATCAATTGGAAAAAATATATATATGATTTTTAAGTGAAATTCATTTGAAATAGAGACTTCTCAATGAAACTGAGGTGTATGTGAAAAATTTTTTTTCTTGAAAATTTCGAAAATTTTTCTAAGTCCCGCTATAATGCCATTTGCTGTTTGTGTGTTTAAAAGGTATATTATAAGAAGTGTGAAAATGAACAATCCCATAGAAAGTCAGAATATACGAGGGGCGTTCAAGATATTCTCGGTATCGGAGTGAAGCTGTGGTTGCATATATAAATTGACTTATTTATCAAGTAACACTATTATTTTAGTGCATTCATGTAAGATTTCATATAAATGTGATTATTAATTCGCGTTTTATCTCTAGTTAAACAGAATCATAATGGCAACTGAGGCGATGATGGTGAAAATTGAGCATCGCGCTGTAATTAAATTTCTCACTAAGCAAGGAAAAAGTCAAAAAACTATTCATGAAGAGATGGTGGCTGTTTACCAGGGTTCCGCACCTTCATTATCAACTGTGCAAAAGTGGTCAAGTGAGTTCAAGAGAGGCAGAGAGAGCATTGAGGACGACCCCCGCTCCGGCGCCCCGGCTACTGCTTGTACGGGAGAAAATTAAATTTTCATAATAAACAAAGAAAAATTGAAAGAAAAATTTCGATATTTTTTTCAAAGTCAGAAATAGTTAGAAATATAAAAAAATCAATTGGAAAAAATATATATATGATTTTTAAGTGAAATTCATTTTAAATAGAGACTTCTCAATGAAACTGAGGTGTATGTGAAAAATTTTTTTTCTTGAAAATTTCGAAAATTTTTCTAAGTCCCGCTATAATGCCATTTGCTGTTTGTGTGTTTAAAAGGTATATTATGAGAAGTGTGAAAATGAACAATCCCATAGAAAGTCAGAATATACGAGGGGCGTTCAAGATATTCTCGGTATCGGGGTGAGGCTGTGGTTGCATATATAAATTGACTTATTTATCAAGTAACACTATTATTTTAGTGCACTCATGTAAGATTTCATATAAATGTGATTATTAATTCGCGTGTTATCTCTAGTTAAACAGAATCATAATGGCAACTGAGGCGATGATGGTGAAAATTGAGCATCGCGCTGTAATTAAATTTCTCACTAAGCAAGGAAAAAGGCAAAAAACTATTCATGAAGAGATGGTGGCTGTTTACCAGGGTTCCGCACCTTCATTATCAACTGTGCAAAAGTGGTCAAGTGAGTTCAAGAGAGGCAGAGAGAGCATTGAGGACGACCCCCGCTCCGGCGCCCCGGCTACTGCTTGTACGGGAGAAAATTAAATTTTCATAATAAATAAAGAAAAATTGAAAGAAAAATTTCGATATTTTTTTCAAAGTCAGAAATAGTTAGAAATATAAAAAAATCAATTGGAAAAAATATATATATGATTTTTAAGTGAAATTCATTTGAAATAGAGACTTCTCAATGAAACTGAGGTGTATGTGAAAAATTTTTTTTCTTGAAAATTTCGAAAATTTTTCTAAGTCCCGCTATAATGCCATTTGCTGTTTGTGTGTTTAAAAGGTATATTATAAGAAGTGTGAAAATGAACAATCCCATAGAAAGTCAGAATATACGAGGGGCGTTCAAGATATTCTCGGTATCGGGGTGAAGCTGTGGTTGCATATATAAATTGACTTATTTATCAAGTAACACTATTATTTTAGTGCATCAACTGTGCAAAAGTGGTCAAGTGAGTTCAAGAGAGGCAGAGAGAGCATTGAGGACGACCCCCGCTCCGGCGCCCCGGCTACTGCTTGTACGGGAGAAAATTAAATTTTCATAATAAACAAAGAAAAATTGAAAGAAAAATTTCGATATTTTTTTCAAAGTCAGAAATAGTTAGAAATATAAAAAAATCAATTGGAAAAAATATATATATGATTTTTAAGTGAAATTCATTTGAAATGGAGACTTCTCAATGAAACTGAGGTGTATGTGAAAAATTTTTTTTCTTGAAAATTTCGAAAATTTTTCTAAGTCCCGCTATAATGCCATTTCCTGTTTGTGTGTTTAAAAGGTATACTATGAGAAGTGTGAAAATGAACAATCCCATAGAAAGTCAGAATATACGAGGGGCGTTCAAGATATTCTCGGTATCGGGGTGAAGCTGTGGTTGCATATATAAATTGACTTATTTATCAAGTAACACTATTATTTTAGTGCATTCATGTAAGATTTCATATAAATGTGATTATTAATTCGCGTTTTATCTCTAGTTAAACAGAATCATAATGGCAACTGAGGCGATGATGGTGAAAATTGAGCATCGCGCTGTAATTAAATTTCTCACTAAGCAAGGAAAAAGTCAAAAAACTATTCATGAAGAGATGGTGGCTGTTTACCAGGGTTCCGCACCTTCATTATCAACTGTGCAAAAGTGGTCAAGTGAGTTCAAGAGAGGCAGAGAGAGCATTGAGGACGACCCCCGCTCCGGCGCCCCGGCTACTGCTTGTACGGGAGAAAATTAAATTTTCATAATAAACAAAGAAAAATTGAAAGAAAAATTTCGATATTTTTTTCAAAGTCAGAAATAGTTAGAAATATAAAAAAATCAATTGGAAAAAATATATATATGATTTTTAAGTGAAATTCATTTTAAATAGAGACTTCTCAATGAAACTGAGGTGTATGTGAAAAATTTTTTTTCTTGAAAATTTCGAAAATTTTTCTAAGTCCCGCTATAATGCCATTTGCTGTTTGTGTGTTTAAAAGGTATATTATGAGAAGTGTGAAAATGAACAATCTAATAGAAAGTCAGAATATACGAGGGGCGTTCAAGATATTCTCGGTATCGGGGTGAGGCTGTGGTTGCATATATAAATTGACTTATTTATCAAGTAACACTATTATTTTAGTGCACTCATGTAAGATTTCATATAAATGTGATTATTAATTCGCGTGTTATTTCTAGTTAAACAGAATCATAATGGCAACTGAGGCGATGATGGTGAAAATTGAGCATCGCGCTGTAATTAAATTTCTCACTAAGCAAGGAAAAAGGCAAAAAACTATTCATGAAGAGATGGTGGCTGTTTACCAGGGTTCCGCACCTTCATTATCAACTGTGCAAAAGTGGTCAAGTGAGTTCAAGAGAGGCAGAGAGAGCATTGAGGACGACCCCCGCTCCGGCGCCCCGGCTACTGCTTGTACGGGAGAAAATTAAATTTTCATAATAAATAAAGAAAAATTGAAAGAAAAATTTCGATATTTTTTTCAAAGTCAGAAATAGTTAGAAATATAAAAAAATCAATTGGAAAAAATATATATATGATTTTTAAGTGAAATTCATTTGAAATAGAGACTTCTCAATGAAACTGAGGTGTATGTGAAAAATTTTTTTTCTTGAAAATTTCGAAAATTTTTCTAAGTCCCGCTATAATGCCATTTGCTGTTTGTGTGTTTAAAAGGTATATTATAAGAAGTGTGAAAATGAACAATCCCATAGAAAGTCAGAATATACGAGGGGCGTTCAAGATATTCTCGGTATCGGGGTGAAGCTGTGGTTGCATATATAAATTGACTTATTTATCAAGTAACACTATTATTTTAGTGCATCAACTGTGCAAAAGTGGTCAAGTGAGTTCAAGAGAGGCAGAGAGAGCATTGAGGACGACCCCCGCTCCGGCGCCCCGGCTACTGCTTGTACGGGAGAAAATTAAATTTTCATAATAAACAAAGAAAAATTGAAAGAAAAATTTCGATATTTTTTTCAAAGTCAGAAATAGTTAGAAATATAAAAAAATCAATTGGAAAAAATATATATATGATTTTTAAGTGAAATTCATTTGAAATGGAGACTTCTCAATGAAACTGAGGTGTATGTGAAAAATTTTTTTTCTTGAAAATTTCGAAAATTTTTCTAAGTCCCGCTATAATGCCATTTGCTGTTTGTGTGTTTAAAAGGTATATTATAAGAAGTGTGAAAATGAACAATCCCATAGAAAGTCAGAATATACGAGGGGCGTTCAAGATATTCTCGGTATCGGGGTGAAGCTGTGGTTGCATATATAAATTGACTTATTTATCAAGTAACACTATTATTTTAGTGCATTCATGTAAGATTTCATATAAATGTGATTATTAATTCGCGTTTTATCTCTAGTTAAACAGAATCATAATGGCAACTGAGGCGATGATGGTGAAAATTGAGCATCGCGCTGTAATTAAATTTCTCACTAAGCAAGGAAAAAGTCAAAAAACTATTCATGAAGAGATGGTGGCTGTTTACCAGGGTTCCGCACCTTCATTATCAACTGTGCAAAAGTGGTCAAGTGAGTTCAAGAGAGGCAGAGAGAGCATTGAGGACGACCCCCGCTCCGGCGCCCCGGCTACTGCTTGTACGGGAGAAAATTAAATTTTCATAATAAACAAAGAAAAATTGAAAGAAAAATTTCGATATTTTTTTCAAAGTCAGAAATAGTTAGAAATATAAAAAAATCAATTGGAAAAAATATATATATGATTTTTAAGTGAAATTCATTTTAAATAGAGACTTCTCAATGAAACTGAGGTGTATGTGAAAAATTTTTTTTCTTGAAAATTTCGAAAATTTTTCTAAGTCCCGCTATAATGCCATTTGCTGTTTGTGTGTTTAAAAGGTATATTATGAGAAGTGTGAAAATGAACAATCCCATAGAAAGTCAGAATATACGAGGGGCGTTCAAGATATTCTCGGTATCGGGGTGAGGCTGTGGTTGCATATATAAATTGACTTATTTATCAAGTAACACTATTATTTTAGTGCACTCATGTAAGATTTCATATAAATGTGATTATTAATTCGCGTGTTATCTCTAGTTAAACAGAATCATAATGGCAACTGAGGCGATGATGGTGAAAATTGAGCATCGCGCTGTAATTAAATTTCTCACTAAGCAAGGAAAAAGGCAAAAAACTATTCATGAAGAGATGGTGGCTGTTTACCAGGGTTCCGCACCTTCATTATCAACTGTGCAAAAGTGGTCAAGTGAGTTCAAGAGAGGCAGAGAGAGCATTGAGGACGACCCCCGCTCCGGCGCCCCGGCTACTGCTTGTACGGGAGAAAATTAAATTTTCATAATAAATAAAGAAAAATTGAAAGAAAAATTTCGATATTTTTTTCAAAGTCAGAAATAGTTAGAAATATAAAAAAATCAATTGGAAAAAATATATATATGATTTTTAAGTGAAATTCATTTGAAATAGAGACTTCTCAATGAAACTGAGGTGTATGTGAAAAATTTTTTTTCTTGAAAATTTCGAAAATTTTTCTAAGTCCCGCTATAATGCCATTTGCTGTTTGTGTGTTTAAAAGGTATATTATAAGAAGTGTGAAAATGAACAATCCCATAGAAAGTCAGAATATACGAGGGGCGTTCAAGATATTCTCGGTATCGGGGTGAAGCTGTGGTTGCATATATAAATTGACTTATTTATCAAGTAACACTATTATTTTAGTGCATCAACTGTGCAAAAGTGGTCAAGTGAGTTCAAGAGAGGCAGAGAGAGCATTGAGGACGACCCCCGCTCCGGCGCCCCGGCTACTGCTTGTACGGGAGAAAATTAAATTTTCATAATAAACAAAGAAAAATTGAAAGAAAAATTTCGATATTTTTTTCAAAGTCAGAAATAGTTAGAAATATAAAAAAATCAATTGGAAAAAATATATATATGATTTTTAAGTGAAATTCATTTGAAATGGAGACTTCTCAATGAAACTGAGGTGTATGTGAAAAATTTTTTTTCTTGAAAATTTCGAAAATTTTTCTAAGTCCCGCTATAATGCCATTTGCTGTTTGTGTGTTTAAAAGGTATACTATGAGAAGTGTGAAAATGAACAATCCCATAGAAAGTCAGAATATACGAGGGGCGTTCAAGATATTCTCGGTATCGGGGTGAAGCTGTGGTTGCATATATAAATTGACTTATTTATCAAGTAACACTATTATTTTAGTGCATTCATGTAAGATTTCATATAAATGTGATTATTAATTCGCGTTTTATCTCTAGTTAAACAGAATCATAATGGCAACTGAGGCGATGATGGTGAAAATTGAGCATCGCGCTGTAATTAAATTTCTCACTAAGCAAGGAAAAAGTCAAAAAACTATTCATGAAGAGATGGTGGCTGTTTACCAGGGTTCCGCACCTTCATTATCAACTGTGCAAAAGTGGTCAAGTGAGTTCAAGAGAGGCAGAGAGAGCATTGAGGACGACCCCCGCTCCGGCGCCCCGGCTACTGCTTGTACGGGAGAAAATTAAATTTTCATAATAAACAAAGAAAAATTGAAAGAAAAATTTCGATATTTTTTTCAAAGTCAGAAATAGTTAGAAATATAAAAAAATCAATTGGAAAAAATATATATATGATTTTTAAGTGAAATTCATTTGAAATAGAGACTTCTCAATGAAACTGAGGTGTATGTGAAAAATTTTTTTTCTTGAAAATTTCGAAAATTTTTCTAAGTCCCGCTATAATGCCATTTGCTGTTTGTGTGTTTAAAAGGTATATTATAAGAAGTGTGAAAATGAACAATCCCATAGAAAGTCAGAATATACGAGGGGCGTTCAAGATATTCTCGGTATCGGGGTGAAGCTGTGGTTGCATATATAAATTGACTTATTTATCAAGTAACACTATTATTTTAGTGCATTCATGTAAGATTTCATATAAATGTGATTATTAATTCGCGTTTTATCTCTAGTTAAACAGAATCATAATGGCAACTGAGGCGATGATGGTGAAAATTGAGCATCGCGCTGTAATTAAATTTCTCACTAAGCAAGGAAAAAGTCAAAAAACTATTCATGAAGAGATGGTGGCTGTTTACCAGGGTTCCGCACCTTCATTATCAACTGTGCAAAAGTGGTCAAGTGAGTTCACGAGAGGCAGAGAGAGCATTGAGGACGACCCCCGCTCCGGCGCCCCGGCTACTGCTTGTACGGGAGAAAATTAAATTTTCATAATAAACAAAGAAAAATTGAAAGAAAAATTTCGATATTTTTTTCAAAGTCAGAAATAGTTAGAAATATAAAAAAATCAATTGGAAAAAATATATATATGATTTTTAAGTGAAATTCATTTGAAATAGAGACTTCTCAATGAAACTGAGGTGTATGTGAAAAATTTTTTTTCTTGAAAATTTCGAAAATTTTTCTAAGTCCCGCTATAATGCCATTTGCTGTTTGTGTGTTTAAAAGGTATATTATGAGAAGTGTGAAAATGAACAATCCCATAGAAAGTCAGAATATACGAGGGGCGTTCAAGATATTCTCGGTATCTGGGTGAAGCTGTGGTTGTATATATAAATTGACTTATTTATCAAGTAACACTATTATTTTAGTGCATTCATGTAAGATTTCATATAAATGTGATTATTAATTCGCGTTTTATCTCTAGTTAAACAGAATCATAATGGCAACTGAGGCGATGATGGTGAAAATTGAGCATCGCGCTGTAATTAAATTTCTCACTAAGCAAGGAAAAAGTCAAAAAACTATTCATGAAGGGATGGTGGCTGTTTACCAGGGTTCCGCACCTTCATTATCAACTGTGCAAAAGTGATCAAGTGAGTTCAAGAGAGGCAGAGAGAGCATTGAGGACGACCCCCGCTCCGGCGCCCCGGCTACTGCTTGTACGGGAGAAAGCATCAAAGAAGTTGAAAAACTTGTTCTTGAGGATGCCCGAATAAAGGTGAAAATGATGGCAGAGATCACCAAGCTTTCAATTGGTACCATTCACACCATTCTTCATGACCATCTTAACCTTTCAAAGGTCAGTGCAAGGTGGGTGCCACGAATGCTCACAGCGCCTCAGATAAAAAGTGAGAATCGCATGCTGTAGAGAGCTTTTGGAGATGTGTAGTGAGAACGCGGACGGTGTTATGGATCGAATTGTTACTGGGGACGAAACATGGGTCCACCACTATGACCCTGAAAGCAAACAAGAGTCCATGCAGTGGCATAAAAAAGGAACAGACCCCCCGAAGAAGTTCAAAGTCACTCCGTCTGCCCGAAAGCTCATGGCCACAGTTTTTTGGGACTCAAAGGGAATCTTGCTCATTGAGTACAAAAAATAGGTGAAACCATCAACGCCACATCCTACGCTTCCACTTTGCATAATTTGCGGGAGGAAATTAAAAAGAAAAGACGGGGTAAACTCGCAGCGGGTGTGTTGCTTCTTCATGACAACGCTCTTGTTCACACGGCGCGAGTTTCCAAGGCTGCTGCGCGAGATTGTGGTTTCGAAGAAATCCAACACCCACCCTATAGTCCAGACCTTGCCCCTAGTGATTATTTCCTGTTTCCGGATTTGAAAAAATGTCTTCGTGGAAAAAGATTTTCGGATGATGAAGAACTCAAGTCGGTATTTTGCAGAGAAAGAGGAAATTTATTGTTTTGAGGGTTTAAAAAAGCTTATCTCAAGATGTAACAAATGCATTGATGTTAGGGGAGATCATATTGAAAAACAAAAACAATTTAAATTGAATTCGCATTTTCCTTCATATCGATACCGAGAATATATTGAACGCCCCTCGTATGAGAAAAAAAATCGAAAATTTTTCTAAGTCCCAAAAATGAAAAATCAACTGAAAAATTTAATTCTCATAATAAATAAAGAAAAGTTGAAAGAAAAATGAAAAATCAACTGAAAAATTAAATTTTCATAATAAATAAAGAAAAATTGAAAGAAAAATTTCGATATTTTTTTCAAAGTCAGAAATAGTTAGAAATATAAAAAAATCAATTGGAAAAAATATATATATGATTTTTAAGTGAAATTCATTTGAAATAGTGACTTCTCAATGAAACTGAGGTGTATGTGAAAAATTTTTTTTCTTGAAAATTTCGAAAATTTTTCTAAGTCCCGCTATAATGCCATTTGCTGTTTGTAAAAGGTATATTATGAGAAGTGTGAAAATGAACAATCCCATAGAAAGTCAGAATATACGAGGGGCGTTCAAGATATTCTCGGTATCGGGGTGAGGCTGTGGTTGCATATATAAATTGACTTATTTATCAAGTAACACTATTATTTTAGTGCACTCATGTAAGATTTCATATAAATGTGATTATTAATTCGCGTTTTATCTCTAGTTAAACAGAATCATAATGGCAACTGAGGCGATGATGGTGAAAATTGAGCATCGCGCTGTAATTAAATTTCTCACTAAGCAAGGAAAAAGGCAAAAAACTATTCATGAAGAGATGGTGGCTGTTTACCAGGGTTCCGCACCTTCATTATCAACTGTGCAAAAGTGGTCAAGTGAGTTCAAGAGAGGCAGAGAGAGCATTGAGGACGACCCCCGCTCCGGCGCCCCGGCTACTGCTTGTACGGGAGAAAGCATCAAAGAAGTCGAAAAACTTGTTCTTGAGGATGCCCGAATAAAGGTGAAAATGATGGCAGAGATCACCAAGCTTTCAATTGGTACCATTCACACCATTCTTCATGACCATCTTAACCTTTCAAAGGTCAGTGCAAGGTGGGTGCCACGAATGCTCACAGCGCCTCAGATAAAAAGTGAGAATCGCATGCTGTAGAGAGCTTTTGGAGATGTGTAGTGAGAACGCGGACGGTGTTATGGATCGAATTGTTACTGGGGACGAAACATGGGTCCACCACTATGACCCTGAAAGCAAACAAGAGTCCATGCAGTGGCATAAAAAAGAAACAGACCCCCCGAAGCAGTTCAAAGTCACTCCGTCTGCCCGAAAGCTCATGGCCACAGTTTTTTGGGACTCAAAGGGAATCTTGCTCATTGAGTACAAAAAAAAGGTGAAACCATCAACGCCACATCCTACGCTTCCACTTTGCATAATTTGCGGGAGGAAATTAAAAAGAAAAGACGGGGTAAACTCGCAGCGGGTGTGTTGCTTCTTCATGACAACGCTCCTGTTCACACGGCGCGAGTTTCCAAGGCTGCTGCGCGAGATTGTGGTTTCGAAGAAATCCAACACCCACCCTATAGTCCAGACCTTGCCCCTAGTGATTATTTCCTGTTTCCGGATTTGAAAAAAATGTCTTCGTGGAAAAAGATTTTCGGATGATGAAGAACTCAAGTCGGTATTTTGCAGAGAAAGAGGAAATTTATTATTTTGAGGGTTTAAAAAAGCTTATCTCAAGATGTAACAAATGCATTGATGTTAGGGGAGATCATGTTGAAAAATAGAAACAATTTAAATTGAATTCGCATTTTCCTTCATATCGATACCGAGAATATATTGAACGCCCCTCGTATGAGAAAAAAAATCGAAAATTTTTCTAAGTCCCAAAAATGAAAAATCAAATGAAAAATTTAATTCTCATAATAAATAAAGAAAAGTTGAAAGAAAAATGAAAAATCAACTGAAAAATTAAATTTTCATAATAAATAAAGAAAAATTGAAAGAAAAATTTCGATATTTTTTTCAAAGTCAGAAATAGTTAGAAATATAAAAAAATCAATTGGAAAAAATATATATATGATTTTTAAGTGAAATTCATTTGAAATAGAGACTTCTCAATGAAACTGAGGTGTATGTGAAAAATTTTTTTTCTTGAAAATTTCGAAAATTTTTCTAAGTCCCGCTATAATGCCATTTGCTGTTTGTGTGTTTAAAAGGTATACTATGAGAAGTGTGAAAATGAACAATCCCATAGAAAGTCAGAATATACGAGGGGCGTTCAAGATATTCTCGGTATCGGGGTGAAGCTGTGGTTGCATATATAAATTGACTTATTTATCAAGTAACACTATTATTTTAGTGCATTCATGTAAGATTTCATATAAATGTGATTATTAATTCGCGTTTTATCTCTAGTTAAACAGAATCATAATGGCAACTGAGGCGATGATGGTGAAAATTGAGCATCGCGCTGTAATTAAATTTCTCACTAAGCAAGGAAAAAGTCAAAAAACTATTCATGAAGAGATGGTGGCTGTTTACCAGGGTTCCGCACCTTCATTATCAACTGTGCAAAAGTGGTCAAGTGAGTGGCAGAGAGAGCATTGAGGACGACCCCCGCTCCGGCGCCCCGGCTACTGCTTGTACGGGAGAAAATTAAATTTTCATAATAAACAAAGAAAAATTGAAAGAAAAATTTCGATATTTTTTTCAAAGTCAGAAATAGTTAGAAATATAAAAAAATCAATTGGAAAAAATATATATATGATTTTTAAGTGAAATTCATTTTAAATAGAGACTTCTCAATGAAACTGAGGTGTATGTGAAAAATTTTTTTTCTTGAAAATTTCGAAAATTTTTCTAAGTCCCGCTATAATGCCATTTGCTGTTTGTGTGTTTAAAAGGTATATTATGAGAAGTGTGAAAATGAACAATCCCATAGAAAGTCAGAATATACGAGGGGCGTTCAAGATATTCTCGGTATAGGGGTGAGGCTGTGGTTGCATATATAAATTGACTTATTTATCAAGTAACACTATTATTTTAGTGCACTCATGTAAGATTTCATATAAATGTGATTATTAATTCGCGTTTTATCTCTAGTTAAACAGAATCATAATGGCAACTGAGGCGATGATGGTGAAAATTGAGCATCGCGCTGTTATTAAATTTCTCACTAAGCAAGGAAAAAGGCAAAAAACTATTCATGAAGAGATGGTGGCTGTTTACCAGGGTTCCGCACCTTCATTATCAACTGTGCAAAAGTGGTCAAGTGAGTTCAAGAGAGGCAGAGAGAGCATTGAGGACGACCCCCGCTCCGGCGCCCCGGCTACTGCTTGTACGGGAGAAAATTAAATTTTCATAATAAATAAAGAAAAATTGAAAGAAAAATTTCGATATTTTTTTCAAAGTCAGAAATAGTTAGAAATATAAAAAAATCAATTGGAAAAAATATATATATGATTTTTAAGTGAAATTCATTTGAAATAGAGACTTCTCAATGAAACTGAGGTGTATGTGAAAAATTTTTTTTCTTGAAAATTTCGAAAATTTTTCTAAGTCCCGCTATAATGCCATTTGCTGTTTGTGTGTTTAAAAGGTATATTATGAGAAGTGTGAAAATGAACAATCCCATAGAAAGTCAGAATATACGAGGGGCGTTCAAGATATTCTCGGTATCGGGGTGAAGCTGTGGTTGCATATATAAATTGACTTATTTATCAAGTAACACTATTATTTTAGTGCATTCATGTAAGATTTCATATAAATGTGATTATTAATTCGCGTTTTATCTCTAGTTAAACAGAATCATAATGGCAACTGAGGCGATGATGGTGAAAATTGAGCATCGCGCTGTAATTAAATTTCTCACTAAGCAAGGAAAAAGTCAAAAAACTATTCATGAAGAGATGGTGGCTGTTTACCAGGGTTCCGCACCTTCATTATCAACTGTGCAAAAGTGGTCAAGTGAGTTCAAGAGAGGCAGAGAGAGCATTGAGGACGACCCCCGCTCCGGCGCCCCGGCTACTGCTTGTACGGGAGAAAGCATCAAAGAAGTCGAAAAACTTGTTCTTGAGGATGCCCGAATAAAGGTGAAAATGATGGCAGAGATCACCAAGCTTTCAATTGGTACCATTCACACCATTCTTCATGACCATCTTAACCTTTCAAAGGTCAGTGCAAGGTGGGTGCCACGAATGCTCACAGCGCCTCAGATAAAAAGTGAGAATCGCATGCTGTAGAGAGCTTTTGGAGATGTGTAGTGAGAACGCGGACGGTGTTATGGATCGAATTGTTACTGGGGACGAAACATGGGTCCACCACTATGACCCTGAAAGCAATCAAGAGTCCATGCAGTGGCATAAAAAAGAAACAGACCCCCCGAAGCAGTTCAAAGTCACTCCGTCTGCCCGAAAGCTCATGGCCACAGTTTTTTGGGACTCAAAGGGAATCTTGCTCATTGAGTACAAAAAAAAGGTGAAACCATCAACGCCACATCCTACGCTTCCACTTTGCATAATTTGCGGGAGGAAATTAAAAAGAAAAGACGGGGTAAACTCGCAGCGGGTGTGTTGCTTCTTCATGACAACGCTCCTGTTCACACGGCGCGAGTTTCCAAGGCTGCTGCGCGAGATTGTGGTTTCGAAGAAATCCAACACCCACCCTATAGTCCAGACCTTGCCCCTAGTGATTATTTCCTGTTTCCGGATTTGAAAAAAATGTCTTCGTGGAAAAAGATTTTCGGATGATGAAGAACTCAAGTCGGTATTTTGCAGAGAAAGAGGAAATTTATTATTTTGAGGGTTTAAAAAAGCTTATCTCAAGATGTAACAAATGCATTGATGTTAGGGGAGATCATGTTGAAAAATAGAAACAATTTAAATTGAATTCGCATTTTCCTTCATATCGATACCGAGAATATATTGAACGCCCCTCGTATGAGAAAAAAAATCGAAAATTTTTCTAAGTCCCAAAAATGAAAAATCAACTGAAAAATTTAATTCTCATAATAAATAAAGAAAAGTTGAAAGAAAAATGAAAAATCAACTGAAAAATTAAATTTTCATAATAAATAAAGAAAAATTGAAAGAAAAATTTCGATATTTTCTTCAAAGTCAGAAATAGTTAGAAATATAAAAAAATCAATTGGAAAAAATATATATATGATTTTAAGTGAAATTCATTTGAAATAGAGACTTCTCAATGAAACTGAGGTGTATGTGAAAAATTTTTTTTCTTGAAAATTTCGAAAATTTTTCTAAGTCCCGCTATAATGCCATTTGCTGTTTGTGTGTTTAAAAGGTATACTATGAGAAGTGTGAAAATGAACAATCCCATAGAAAGTCAGAATATACGAGGGGCGTTCAAGATATTCTCGGTATCGGGGTGAAGCTGTGGTTGCATATATAAATTGACTTATTTATCAAGTAACACTATTATTTTAGTGCATTCATGTAAGATTTCATATAAATGTGATTATTAATTCGCGTTTTATCTCTAGTTAAACAGAATCATAATGGCAACTGAGGCGATGATGGTGAAAATTGAGCATCGCGCTGTAATTAAATTTCTCACTAAGCAAGGAAAAAGTCAAAAAACTATTCATGAAGAGATGGTGGCTGTTTACCAGGGTTCCGCACCTTCATTATCAACTGTGCAAAAGTGGTCAAGTGAGTTCAAGAGAGGCAGAGAGAGCATTGAGGACGACCCCCGCTCCGGCGCCCCGGTTACTGCTTGTACGGGAGAAAATTAAATTTTCATAATAAACAAAGAAAAATTGAAAGAAAAATTTCGATATTTTTTTCAAAGTCAGAAATAGTTAGAAATATAAAAAAATCAATTGGAAAAAATATATATATGATTTTTAAGTGAAATTCATTTTAAATAGTGACTTCTCAATGAAACTGAGGTGTATGTGAAAAATTTTTTTTCTTGAAAATTTCGAAAATTTTTCTAAGTCCCGCTATAATGCCATTTGCTGTTTGTGTGTTTAAAAGGTATATTATGAGAAGTGTGAAAATGAACAATCCCATAGAAAGTCAGAATATACGAGGGGCGTTCAAGATATTCTCGGTATCGGGGTGAGGCTGTGGTTGCATATATAAATTGACTTATTTATCAAGTAACACTATTATTTTAGTGCACTCATGTAAGATTTCATATAAATGTGATTATTAATTCGCGTTTTATCTCTAGTTAAACAGAATCATAATGGCAACTGAGGCGATGATGGTGAAAATTGAGCATCGCGCTGTAATTAAATTTCTCACTAAGCAAGGAAAAAGGCAAAAAACTATTCATGAAGAGATGGTGGCTGTTTACCAGGGTTCCGCACCTTCATTATCAACTGTGCAAAAGTGGTCAAGTGAGTTCAAGAGAGGCAGAGAGAGCATTGAGGACGACCCCCGCTCCGGCGCCCCGGCTACTGCTTGTACGGGAGAAAATTAAATTTTCATAATAAATAAAGAAAAATTGAAAGAAAAATTTCGATATTTTTTTCAAAGTCAGAAATAGTTAGAAATATAAAAAAATCAATTGGAAAAAATATATATATGATTTTTAAGTGAAATTCATTTGAAATAGAGACTTCTCAATGAAACTGAGGTGTATGTGAAAAATTTTTTTTCTTGAAAATTTCGAAAATTTTTCTAAGTCCCGCTATAATGCCATTTGCTGTTTGTGTGTTTAAAAGGTATATTATGAGAAGTGTGAAAATGAACAATCCCATAGAAAGTCAGAATATACGAGGGGCGTTCAAGATATTCTCGGTATCGTGGTGAAGTTGTGGTTGCATATATAAATTGACTTATTTATCAAGTAACACTATTATTTTAGTGCATTCATGTAAGATTTCATATAAATGTGATTATTAATTCGCGTTTTATCTCTAGTTAAACAGAATCCTAATGACAACTGAGGCGATGATGGTGAAAATTGAGCATCGGGCTGTAATTAAATTTCTCACTAAGCAAGGAAAAAGTCAAAAAACTATTCATGAAGAGATGGTGGCTGTTTACCAGGGTTCCGCACCTTCATTATCAACTGTGCAAAAGTGATCAAGTGAGTTCAAGAGAGGCAGAGAGAGCATTGAGGACGACCCCCACTCCGGCGCCCCGGTTACTGCTTGTACGGGAGAAAGCATCAAAGAAGTCGAAAAACTTGTTCTTGAGGATGCCCGAATAAAGGTGAAAATGATGGCAGAGATCACCAAGCTTTCAATTGGTACCATTCACACCATTCTTCATGACCATCTTAACCTTTCAAAGGTCAGTGCAAGGTGGGTGCCACGAATGCTCACAGCGCCTCAGATAAAAAGTGAGAATCGCATGCTGTAGAGAGCTTTTGGAGATGTGTAGTGAGAACGCGGACGGTGTTATGGATCGAATTGTTACTGGGGACGAAACATGGGTCCACCACTATGACCCTGAAAGCAAACAAGAGTCCATGCAGTGGCATAAAAAAGAAACAGACCCCCCGAAGCAGTTCAAAGTCACTCCGTCTGCCCGAAAGCTCATGGCCACAGTTTTTTGGGACTCAAAGGGAATCTTGCTCATTGAGTACAAAAAAAAGGTGAAACCATCAACGCCACATCCTACGCTTCCACTTTGCATAATTTGCGGGAGGAAATTAAAAAGAAAAGACGGGGTAAACTCGCAGCGGGTGTGTTGCTTCTTCATGACAACGCTCCTGTTCACACGGCGCGAGTTTCCAAGGCTGCTGCGCGAGATTGTGGTTTCGAAGAAATCCAACACCCACCCTATAGTCCAGACCTTGCCCCTAGTGATTATTTCCTGTTTCCGGATTTGAAAAAAATGTCTTCGTGGAAAAAGATTTTCGGATGATGAAGAACTCAAGTCGGTATTTTGCAGAGAAAGAGGAAATTTATTATTTTGAGGGTTTAAAAAAGCTTATCTCAAGATGTAACAAATGCATTGATGTTAGGGGAGATCATGTTGAAAAATAGAAACAATTTAAATTGAATTCGCATTTTCCTTCATATCGATACCGAGAATATATTGAACGCCCCTCGTATGAGAAAAAAAATCGAAAATTTTTCTAAGTCCCAAAAATGAAAAATCAAATGAAAAATTTAATTCTCATAATAAATAAAGAAAAGTTGAAAGAAAAATGAAAAATCAACTGAAAAATTAAATTTTCATAATAAATAAAGAAAAATTGAAAGAAAAATTTCGATATTTTTTTCAAAGTCAGAAATAGTTAGAAATATAAAAAAATCAATTGGAAAAAATATATATATGATTTTTAAGTGAAATTCATTTGAAATAGAGACTTCTCAATGAAACTGAGGTGTATGTGAAAAATTTTTTTTCTTGAAAATTTCGAAAATTTTTCTAAGTCCCGCTATAATGCCATTTGCTGTTTGTGTGTTTAAAAGGTATACTATGAGAAGTGTGAAAATGAACAATCCCATAGAAAGTCAGAATATACGAGGGGCGTTCAAGATATTCTCGGTATCGGGGTGAAGCTGTGGTTGCATATATAAATTGACTTATTTATCAAGTAATACTATTATTTTAGTGCATTCATGTAAGATTTCATATAAATGTGATTATGAATTCGCGTTTTATCTCTAGTTAAACAGAATCATAATGGCAACTGAGGCGATGATGGTGAAAATTGAGCATCGCGCTGTAATTAAATTTCTCACTAAGCAAGGAAAAAGTCAAAAAACTATTCATGAAGAGATGGTGGCTGTTTACCAGGGTTATGCACCTTCATTATCAACTGTGCAAAAGTGGTCAAGTGAGTTCAAGAGAGGCAGAGAGAGCACTGAGGACGACCCCCGCTCCGGCGCCCCGGCTACTGCTTGTACGGGAGAAAGCATCAAAGAAGTCGAAAAACTTGTTCTTGAGGATGCCCGAATAAAGGTGAAAATGATGGCAGAGATCACCAAGCTTTCAATTGGTACCATTCACACCATTCTTCATGACCATCTTAACCTTTCAAAGGTCAGTGCAAGGTGGGTGCCACGAATGCTCACAGCGCCTCAGATAAAAAGTGAGAATCGCATGCTGTAGAGAGCTTTTGGAGATGTGTAGTGAGAACGCGGACGGTGTTATGGATCGAATTGTTACTGGGGACGAAACATGGGTCCACCACTATGACCCTGAAAGCAAACAAGAGTCCATGCAGTGGCATAAAAAAGGAACAGACCCCCCGAAGAAGTTCAAAGTCACTCCGTCTGCCCGAAAGCTCATGGCCACAGTTTTTTGGGACTCAAAGGGAATCTTGCTCATTGTAACAGATGTAACAAATGCATTGATGTTAGGGGAGATCATATTGAAAAACAAAAACAATTTAAATTGAATTCGCATTTTCCTTCATCTCGATACCGAGAATATATTGAACGCCCCTCGTATGAGAAAAAAAATCGAAAATTTTTCTAAGTCCCAAAAATGAAAAATCAACTGAAAAATTTAATTCTCATAATAAATAAAGAAAAATTGAAAGAAAAATTTCGATATTTTTTTCAAAGTCAGAAATAGTTAGAAATATAAAAAAATCAATTGGAAAAAATGTATATATGATTTTTAAGTGAAATTCATTTGAAATAGAGACTTCTCAATAAAACTGAGGTGTATGTGAAAAATTTTTTTTCTTGAAAATTTCGAAAATTTTTCTAAGTCCCGCTATAATGCCATTTGCTGTTTGTGTGTTTAAAAGGTATATTATGAGAAGTGTGAAAATGAACAATCCCATAGAAAGTCAGAATATACGAGGGGCGTTCAAGATATTCTCGGTATCGGGGTGAAGCTGTGGTTGCATATATAAATTGACTTATTTATCAAGTAACACTATTATTTTAGTGCATTCATGTAAGATTTCATATAAATGTGATTATTAATTCGCGTTTTATCTCTAGTTAAACAGAATCATAATGGCAACTGAGGCGATGATGGTGAAAATTGAGCATCGCGCTGTAATTAAATTTCTCACTAAGCAAGGAAAAAGTCAAAAAACTATTCATGAAGAGATGGTGGCTGTTTACCAGGGTTCCGCACCTTCATTATCAACTGTGCAAAAGTGGTCAAGTGAGTTCAAGAGAGGCAGAGAGAGCATTGAGGACGACCCCCGCTCCGGCGCCCCGGCTACTGCTTGTACGGGAGAAAGCATCAAAGAAGTCGAAAAACTTGTTCTTGAGGATGCCCGAATAAAGGTGAAAATGATGGCAGAGATCACCAAGCTTTCAATTGGTACCATTCACACCATTCTTCATGACCATCTTAACCTTTCAAAGGTCAGTGCAAGGTGGGTGCCACGAATGCTCACAGCGCCTCAGATAAAAAGTGAGAATCGCATGCTGTAGAGAGCTTTTGGAGATGTGTAGTGAGAACGCGGACGGTGTTATGGATCGAATTGTTACTGGGGACGAAACATGGGTCCACCACTATGACCCTGAAAGCAAACAAGAGTCCATGCAGTGGCATAAAAAAGGAACAGACCCCCCGAAGAAGTTCAAAGTCACTCCGTCTGCCCGAAAGCTCATGGCCACAGTTTTTTGGGACTCAAAGGGAATCTTGCTCATTGAGTACAAAAAAAAGGTGAAACCATCAACGCCACATCCTACGCTTCCACTTTGCATAATTTGCGGGAGGAAATTAAATAGAAAAGACGGGGTAAACTCGCAGCGGGTGTGTTGCTTCTTCATGACAACGCTCCTGTTCACACGGCGCGAGTTTCCAAGGCTGCTGCGCGAGATTGTGGTTTCGAAGAAATCCAACACCCACCCTATAGTCCAGACCTTGCCCCTAGTGATTATTTCCTGTTTCCGGATTTGAAAAAATGTCTTCGTGGAAAAAGATTTTCGGATGATGAAGAACTCAAGTCGGTATTTTGCAGAGAAAGAGGAAATTTATTGTTTTGAGGGTTTAAGAAAGCTTATCTCAAGATGTAACAAATGCATTGATGTTAGGGGAGATCATATTGAAAAACAAAAACAATTTAAATTGAATTCGCATTTTCCTTCATATCGATACCGAGAATATATTGAACGCCCCTCGTATGAGAAAAAAAATCGAAAATTTTTCTAAGTCCCAAAAATGAAAAATCAACTGAAAAATTTAATTCTCATAATAAATAAAGAAAAGTTGAAAGAAAAATGAAAAATCAACTGAAAAATTAAATTTTCATAATAAATAAAGAAAAATTGAAAGAAAAATTTCGATATTTTCTTCAAAGTCAGAAATAGTTAGAAATATAAAAAAATCAATTGGAAAAAATATATATATGATTTTAAGTGAAATTCATTTGAAATAGAGACTTCTCAATGAAACTGAGGTGTATGTGAAAAATTTTTTTTCTTGAAAATTTCGAAAATTTTTCTAAGTCCCGCTATAATGCCATTTGCTGTTTGTGTGTTTAAAAGGTATATTATGAGAAGTGTGAAAATGAACAATCCCATAGAAAGTCAGAATATACGAGGGGCGTTCAAGATATTCTCGGTATCGGGGTGAAGCTGTGGTTGCATATATAAATTGACTTATTTATCAAGTAACACTATTATTTTAGTGCATTCATGTAAGATTTCATATAAATGTGATTATTAATTCGCGTTTTATCTCTAGTTAAACAGAATCATAATGGCAACTGAGGCGATGATGGTGAAAATTGAGCATCGCGCTGTAATTAAATTTCTCACTAAGCAAGGAAAAAGTCAAAAAACTATTCATGAAGAGATGGTGGCTGTTTACCAGGGTTCCGCACCTTCATTATCAACTGTGCAAAAGTGGTCAAGTGAGTTCAAGAGAGGCAGAGAGAGCATTGAGGACGACCCCCGCTCCGGCGCCCCGGCTACTGCTTGTACGGGAGAAAGCATCAAAGAAGTCGAAAAACTTGTTCTTGAGGATGCCCGAATAAAGGTGAAAATGATGGCAGAGATCACCAAGCTTTCAATTGGTACCATTCACACCATTCTTCATGACCATCTTAACCTTTCAAAGGTCAGTGCAAGGTGGGTGCCACGAATGCTCACAGCGCCTCAGATAAAAAGTGAGAATCGCATGCTGTAGAGAGCTTTTGGAGATGTGTAGTGAGAACGCGGACGGTGTTATGGATCGAATTGTTACTGGGGACGAAACGTGGGTCCACCACTATGACCCTGAAAGCAAACAAGAGTCCATGCAGTGGCATAAAAAAGAAACAGACCCCCCGAAGAAGTTCAAAGTCACTCCGTCTGCCCGAAAGCTCATGGCCACAGTTTTTTGGGACTCAAAGGGAATCTTGCTCATTGAGTACAAAAAAAAAGGTGAAACCATCAACGCCACATCCTACGCTTCCACTTTGCATAATTTGCGGGAGGAAATTAAAAAGAAAAGACGGGGTAAACTCGCAGCTGGTGTGTTGCTTCTTCATGACAACGCTCCTGTTCACACGGCGCGAGTTTCCAAGGCTGCTGCGCGAGATTGTGGTTTCGAAGAAATCCAACACCCACCCTATAGTCCAGACCTTGCCGCTAGTGATTATTTCCTGTTTCCGGATTTGAAAAAATGTCTTCGTGGAAAAAGATTTTCGGATGATGAAGAACTCAAGTCGGTATTTTGCAGAGAAAGAGGAAATTTATTATTTTGAGGGTTTAAGAAAGCTTATCTCAAGATGTAACAAATGCATTGATGTTAGGGGAGATCATATTGAAAAACAAAAACAATTTAAATTGAATTCGCATTTTCCTTCATATCGATACCGAGAATATATTGAACGCCCCTCGTATGAGAAAAAAAATCGAAAATTTTTCTAAGTCCCAAAAATGAAAAATCAACTGAAAAATTTAATTCTCATAATAAATAAAGAAAAGTTGAAAGAAAAATGAAAAATCAACTGAAAAATTAAATTTTCATAATAAATAAAGAAAAATTGAAAGAAAAATTTCGATATTTTTTTCAAAGTCAGAAATAGTTAGAAATGTAAAAAAATCAATTGGAAAAAATATATATATGATTTTTAAGTGAAATTCATTTGAAATAGAGACTTCTCAATGAAACTGAGGTGTATGTGAAAAATTTTTTTTCTTGAAAATTTCGAAAATTTTTCTAAGTCCCGCTATAATGCCATTTGCTGTTTGTGTGTTTAAAAGGTATATTATGAGAAGTGTGAAAATGAACAATCCCATAGAAAGTCAGAATATACGAGGGGCGTTCAAGATATTCTCGGTATCGGGGTGAAGCTGTGGTTGCATATATTAATTGACTTATTTATCAAGTAACACTATTATTTTAGTGCATTCATGTAAGATTTCATATAAATGTGATTATTAATTCGCGTTTTATCTCTAGTTAAACAGAATCATAATGGCAACTGAGGCGATGATGGTGAAAATTGAGCATCGCGCTGTAATTAAATTTCTCACTAAGCAAGGAAAAAGTCAAAAAACTATTCATGAAGAGATGGTGGCTGTTTACCAGGGTTCCGCACCTTCATTATCAACTGTGCAAAAGTGGTCAAGTGAGTTCAAGAGAGGCAGAGAGAGCATTGAGGACGACCCCCGCTCCGGCGCCCCGGCTACTGCTTGTACGGGAGAAAGCATCAAAGAAGTCGAAAAACTTGTTCTTGAGGATGCCCGAATAAAGGTGAAAATGATGGCAGAGATCACCAAGCTTTCAATTGGTACCATTCACACCATTCTTCATGACCATCTTAACCTTTCAAAGGTCAGTGCAAGGTGGGTGCCACGAATGCTCAC
Organism: Volucella zonaria; assembly: GCA_963966105.1. Taxonomy (NCBI): domain Eukaryota; kingdom Metazoa; phylum Arthropoda; class Insecta; order Diptera; family Syrphidae; genus Volucella; species Volucella zonaria. Next base: position 229,886 of record CAWYQB010000254.1, on the reverse strand, counting down.
AGCGCCTCAGATAAAAAGTGAGAATCGCATGCTGTAGAGAGCTTTTGGAGATGTGTAGTGAGAACGCGGACGGTGTTATGGATCGAATTGTTACTGGGGACGAAACATGGGTCCACCACTATGACCCTGAAAGCAAACAAGAGTCCATGCAGTGGCATAAAAAAGGAACAGACCCCCCGAAGAAGTTCAAAGTCACTCCGTCTGCCCGAAAGCTCATGGCCACAGTTTTTTGGGACTCAAAGGGAATCTTGCTCATTGAGTACAAAAAAAAGGTGAAACCATCAACGCCACATCCTACGCTTCCACTTTGCATAATTTGCGGGAGGAAATTAAATAGAAAAGACGGGGTAAACTCGCAGCGGGTGTGTTGCTTCTTCATGACAACGCTCCTGTTCACACGGCGCGAGTTTCCAAGGCTGCTGCGCGAGATTGTGGTTTCGAAGAAATCCAACACCCACCCTATAGTCCAGACCTTGCCCCTAGTGATTATTTCCTGTTTCCGGATTTGAAAAAATGTCTTCGTGGAAAAAGATTTTCGGATGATGAAGAACTCAAGTCGGTATTTTGCAGAGAAAGAGGAAATTTATTGTTTTGAGGGTTTAAGAAAGCTTATCTCAAGATGTAACAAATGCATTGATGTTAGGGGAGATCATATTGAAAAACAAAAACAATTTAAATTGAATTCGCATTTTCCTTCATATCGATACCGAGAATATATTGAACGCCCCTCGTATGAGAAAAAAAATCGAAAATTTTTCTAAGTCCCAAAAATGAAAAATCAACTGAAAAATTTAATTCTCATAATAAATAAAGAAAAGTTGAAAGAAAAATGAAAAATCAACTGAAAAATTAAATTTTCATAATAAATAAAGAAAAATTGAAAGAAAAATTTCGATATTTTCTTCAAAGTCAGAAATAGTTAGAAATATAAAAAAATCAATTGGAAAAAATATATATATGATTTTAAGTGAAATTCATTTGAAATAGAGACTTCTCAATGAAACTGAGGTGTATGTGAAAAATTTTTTTTCTTGAAAATTTCGAAAATTTTTCTAAGTCCCGCTATAATGCCATTTGCTGTTTGTGTGTTTAAAAGGTATATTATGAGAAGTGTGAAAATGAACAATCCCATAGAAAGTCAGAATATACGAGGGGCGTTCAAGATATTCTCGGTATCGGGGTGAAGCTGTGGTTGCATATATAAATTGACTTATTTATCAAGTAACACTATTATTTTAGTGCATTCATGTAAGATTTCATATAAATGTGATTATTAATTCGCGTTTTATCTCTAGTTAAACAGAATCATAATGGCAACTGAGGCGATGATGGTGAAAATTGAGCATCGCGCTGTAATTAAATTTCTCACTAAGCAAGGAAAAAGTCAAAAAACTATTCATGAAGAGATGGTGGCTGTTTACCAGGGTTCCGCACCTTCATTATCAACTGTGCAAAAGTGGTCAAGTGAGTTCAAGAGAGGCAGAGAGAGCATTGAGGACGACCCCCGCTCCGGCGCCCCGGCTACTGCTTGTACGGGAGAAAGCATCAAAGAAGTCGAAAAACTTGTTCTTGAGGATGCCCGAATAAAGGTGAAAATGATGGCAGAGATCACCAAGCTTTCAATTGGTACCATTCACACCATTCTTCATGACCATCTTAACCTTTCAAAGGTCAGTGCAAGGTGGGTGCCACGAATGCTCACAGCGCCTCAGATAAAAAGTGAGAATCGCATGCTGTAGAGAGCTTTTGGAGATGTGTAGTGAGAACGCGGACGGTGTTATGGATCGAATTGTTACTGGGGACGAAACGTGGGTCCACCACTATGACCCTGAAAGCAAACAAGAGTCCATGCAGTGGCATAAAAAAGAAACAGACCCCCCGAAGAAGTTCAAAGTCACTCCGTCTGCCCGAAAGCTCATGGCCACAGTTTTTTGGGACTCAAAGGGAATCTTGCTCATTGAGTACAAAAAAAAAGGTGAAACCATCAACGCCACATCCTACGCTTCCACTTTGCATAATTTGCGGGAGGAAATTAAAAAGAAAAGACGGGGTAAACTCGCAGCTGGTGTGTTGCTTCTTCATGACAACGCTCCTGTTCACACGGCGCGAGTTTCCAAGGCTGCTGCGCGAGATTGTGGTTTCGAAGAAATCCAACACCCACCCTATAGTCCAGACCTTGCCGCTAGTGATTATTTCCTGTTTCCGGATTTGAAAAAATGTCTTCGTGGAAAAAGATTTTCGGATGATGAAGAACTCAAGTCGGTATTTTGCAGAGAAAGAGGAAATTTATTATTTTGAGGGTTTAAGAAAGCTTATCTCAAGATGTAACAAATGCATTGATGTTAGGGGAGATCATATTGAAAAACAAAAACAATTTAAATTGAATTCGCATTTTCCTTCATATCGATACCGAGAATATATTGAACGCCCCTCGTATGAGAAAAAAAATCGAAAATTTTTCTAAGTCCCAAAAATGAAAAATCAACTGAAAAATTTAATTCTCATAATAAATAAAGAAAAGTTGAAAGAAAAATGAAAAATCAACTGAAAAATTAAATTTTCATAATAAATAAAGAAAAATTGAAAGAAAAATTTCGATATTTTTTTCAAAGTCAGAAATAGTTAGAAATGTAAAAAAATCAATTGGAAAAAATATATATATGATTTTTAAGTGAAATTCATTTGAAATAGAGACTTCTCAATGAAACTGAGGTGTATGTGAAAAATTTTTTTTCTTGAAAATTTCGAAAATTTTTCTAAGTCCCGCTATAATGCCATTTGCTGTTTGTGTGTTTAAAAGGTATATTATGAGAAGTGTGAAAATGAACAATCCCATAGAAAGTCAGAATATACGAGGGGCGTTCAAGATATTCTCGGTATCGGGGTGAAGCTGTGGTTGCATATATTAATTGACTTATTTATCAAGTAACACTATTATTTTAGTGCATTCATGTAAGATTTCATATAAATGTGATTATTAATTCGCGTTTTATCTCTAGTTAAACAGAATCATAATGGCAACTGAGGCGATGATGGTGAAAATTGAGCATCGCGCTGTAATTAAATTTCTCACTAAGCAAGGAAAAAGTCAAAAAACTATTCATGAAGAGATGGTGGCTGTTTACCAGGGTTCCGCACCTTCATTATCAACTGTGCAAAAGTGGTCAAGTGAGTTCAAGAGAGGCAGAGAGAGCATTGAGGACGACCCCCGCTCCGGCGCCCCGGCTACTGCTTGTACGGGAGAAAGCATCAAAGAAGTCGAAAAACTTGTTCTTGAGGATGCCCGAATAAAGGTGAAAATGATGGCAGAGATCACCAAGCTTTCAATTGGTACCATTCACACCATTCTTCATGACCATCTTAACCTTTCAAAGGTCAGTGCAAGGTGGGTGCCACGAATGCTCACAGCGCCTCAGATAAAAAGTGAGAATCGCATGCTGTAGAGAGCTTTTGGAGATGTGTAGTGAGAACGCGGACGGTGTTATGGATCGAATTGTTACTGGGGACGAAACGTGGGTCCACCACTATGACCCTGAAAGCAAACAAGAGTCCATGCAGTGGCATAAAAAAGAAACAGACCCCCCGAAGAAGTTCAAAGTCACTCCGTCTTCCCGAAAGCTCATGGCCACAGTTTTTTGGGACTCAAAGGGAATCTTGCTCATTGAGTACAAAAAAAAAGGTGAAACCATCAACGCCACATCCTACGCTTCCACTTTGCATAATTTGCGGGAGGAAATTAAAAAGAAAAGACGGGGTAAACTCGCAGCTGGTGTGTTGCTTCTTCATGACAACGCTCCTGTTCACACGGCGCGAGTTTCCAAGGCTGCTGCGCGAGATTGTGGTTTCGAAGAAATCCAACACCCACCCTATAGTCCAGACCTTGCCGCTAGTGATTATTTCCTGTTTCCGGATTTGAAAAAATGTCTTCGTGGAAAAAGATTTTCGGATGATGAAGAACTCAAGTCGGTATTTTGCAGAGAAAGAGGAAATTTATTATTTTGAGGGTTTAAGAAAGCTTATCTCAAGATGTAACAAATGCATTGATGTTAGGGGAGATCATATTGAAAAACAAAAACAATTTAAATTGAATTCGCATTTTCCTTCATATCGATACCGAGAATATATTGAACGCCCCTCGTATGAGAAAAAAAATCGAAAATTTTTCTAAGTCCCAAAAATGAAAAATCAACTGAAAAATTTAATTCTCATAATAAATAAAGAAAAGTTGAAAGAAAAATGAAAAATCAACTGAAAAATTAAATTTTCATAATAAATAAAGAAAAATTGAAAGAAAAATTTCGATATTTTTTTCAAAGTCAGAAATAGTTAGAAATATAAAAAAATCAATTGGAAAAAATATATATATGATTTTAAGTGAAATTCATTTGAAATAGAGACTTCTCAATGAAACTGAGGTGTATGTGAAAAATTTTTTTTCTTGAAAATTTCGAAAATTTTTCTAAGTCCCGCTATAATGCCATTTGCTGTTTGTGTGTTTAAAAGGTATATTATGAGAAGTGTGAAAATGAACAATCCCATAGAAAGTCAGAATATACGAGGGGCGTTCAAGATATTCTCGGTATCGGGGTGAAGCTGTGGTTGCATATATAAATTGACTTATTTATCAAGTAACACTATTATTTTAGTGCATTCATGTAAGATTTCATATAAATGTGATTATTAATTCGCGTTTTATCTCTAGTTAAACAGAATCATAATGGCAACTGAGGCGATGATGGTGAAAATTGAGCATCGCGCTGTAATTAAATTTCTCACTAAGCAAGGAAAAAGTCAAAAAACTATTCATGAAGAGATGGTGGCTGTTTACCAGGGTTCCGCACCTTCATTATCAACTGTGCAAAAGTGGTCAAGTGAGTTCAAGAGAGGCAGAGAGAGCATTGAGGACGACCCCCCCTCCGGCGCCCCGGCTACTGCTTGTACGGGAGAAAGCATCAAAGAAGTCGAAAAACTTGTTCTTGAGGATGCCCGAATAAAGGTGAAAATGATGGCAGAGATCACCAAGCTTTCAATTGGTACCATTCACACCATTCTTCATGACCATCTTAACCTTTCAAAGGTCAGTGCAAGGTGGGTGCCACGAATGCTCACAGCGCCTCAGATAAAAAGTGAGAATCGCATGCTGTAGAGAGCTTTTGGAGATGTGTAGTGAGAACGCGGACGGTGTTATGGATCGAATTGTTACTGGGGACGAAACGTGGGTCCACCACTATGACCCTGAAAGCAAACAAGAGTCCATGCAGTGGCATAAAAAAGAAACAGACCCCCCGAAGAAGTTCAAAGTCACTCCGTCTTCCCGAAAGCTCATGGCCACAGTTTTTTGGGACTCAAAGGGAATCTTGCCCATTGAGTACAAAAAAAAAGGTGAAACCATCAACGCCACATCCTACGCTTCCACTTTGCATAATTTGCGGGAGGAAATTAAAAAGAAAAGACGGGGTAAACTCGCAGCTGGTGTGTTGCTTCTTCATGACAACGCTCCTGTTCACACGGCGCGAGTTTCCAAGGCTGCTGCGCGAGATTGTGGTTTCGAAGAAATCCAACACCCACCCTATAGTCCAGACCTTGCCGCTAGTGATTATTTCCTGTTTCCGGATTTGAAAAAATGTCTTCGTGGAAAAAGATTTTCGGATGATGAAGAACTCAAGTCGGTATTTTGCAGAGAAAGAGGAAATTTATTATTTTGAGGGTTTAAGAAAGCTTATCTCAAGATGTAACAAATGCATTGATGTTAGGGGAGATCATATTGAAAAACAAAAACAATTTAAATTGAATTCGCATTTTCCTTCATATCGATACCGAGAATATATTGAACGCCCCTCGTATGAGAAAAAAAATCGAAAATTTTTCTAAGTCCCAAAAATGAAAAATCAACTGAAAAATTTAATTCTCATAATAAATAAAGAAAAGTTGAAAGAAAAATGAAAAATCAACTGAAAAATTAAATTTTCATAATAAATAAAGAAAAATTGAAAGAAAAATTTCGATATTTTTTTCAAAGTCAGAAATAGTTAGAAATATAAAAAAATCAATTGGAAAAAATATATATATGATTTTAAGTGAAATTCATTTGAAATAGAGACTTCTCAATGAAACTGAGGTGTATGTGAAAAATTTTTTTTCTTGAAAATTTCGAAAATTTTTCTAAGTCCCGCTATAATGCCATTTGCTGTTTGTGTGTTTAAAAGGTATATTATGAGAAGTGTGAAAATGAACAATCCCATAGAAAGTCAGAATATACGAGGGGCGTTCAAGATATTCTCGGTATCGGGGTGAAGCTGTGGTTGCATATATAAATTGACTTATTTATCAAGTAACACTATTATTTTAGTGCATTCATGTAAGATTTCATATAAATGTGATTATTAATTCGCGTTTTATCTCTAGTTAAACAGAATCATAATGGCAACTGAGGCGATGATGGTGAAAATTGAGCATCGCGCTGTAATTAAATTTCTCACTAAGCAAGGAAAAAGTCAAAAAACTATTCATGAAGAGATGGTGGCTGATTACCAGGGTTCCGCACCTTCATTATCAACTGTGCAAAAGTGGTCAAGTGAGTTCAAGAGAGGCAGAGAGAGCATTGAGGACGACCCCCGCTCCGGCGCCCCGGCTACTGCTTGTACGGGAGAAAGCATCAAAGAAGTCGAAAAACTTGTTCTTGAGGATGCCCGAATAAAGGTGAAAATGATGGCAGAGATCACCAAGCTTTCAATTGGTACCATTCACACCATTCTTCATGACCATCATAACCTTTCAAAGGTCAGTGCAAGGTGGGTGCCACGAATGCTCACAGCGCCTCAGATAAAAAGTGAGAATCGCATGCTGTAGAGAGCTTTTGGAGATGTGTAGTGAGAACGCGGACGGTGTTATGGATCGAATTGTTACTGGGGACGAAACGTGGGTCCACCACTATGACCCTGAAAGCAAACAAGAGTCCATGCAGTGGCATAAAAAAGAAACAGACCCCCCGAAGAAGTTCAAAGTCACTCCGTCTGCCCGAAAGCTCATGGCCACAGTTTTTTGGGACTCAAAGGGAATCTTGCTCATTGAGTACAAAAAAAAAGGTGAAACCATCAACGCCACATCCTACGCTTCCACTTTGCATAATTTGCGGGAGGAAATTAAAAAGAAAAGACGGGGTAAACTCGCAGCTGGTGTGTTGCTTCTTCATGACAACGCTCCTGTTCACACGGCGCGAGTTTCCAAGGCTGCTGCGCGAGATTGTGGTTTCGAAGAAATCCAACACCCACCCTATAGTCCAGACCTTGCCGCTAGTGATTATTTCCTGTTTCCGGATTTGAAAAAATGTCTTCGTGGAAAAAGATTTTCGGATGATGAAGAACTCAAGTCGGTATTTTGCAGAGAAAGAGGAAATTTATTATTTTGAGGGTTTAAGAAAGCTTATCTCAAGATGTAACAAATGCATTGATGTTAGGGGAGATCATATTGAAAAACAAAAACAATTTAAATTGAATTCGCATTTTCCTTCATCTCGATACCGAGAATATATTGAGCGCCCCTCGTATGAGAAAAAAAATCGAAAATTTTTCTAAGTCCCAAAAATGAAAAATCAAATGAAAAATTTAATTCTCATAATAAATAAAGAAAAGTTGAAAGAAAAATGAAAAATCAACTGAAAAATTAAATTTTCATAATAAATAAAGAAAAATTGAAAGAAAAATTTCGATATTTTTTTCAAAGTCAGAAATAGTTAGAAATGTAAAAAAATCAATTGGAAAAAATATATATATGATTTTTAAGTGAAATTCATTTGAAATAGAGACTTCTCAATGAAACTGAGGTGTATGTGAAAAATTTTTTTTCTTGAAAATTTCGAAAATTTTTCTAAGTCCCGCTATAATGCCATTTGCTGTTTGTGTGTTTAAAAGGTATATTATGAGAAGTGTGAAAATGAACAATCCCATAGAAAGTCAGAATATACGAGGGGCGTTCAAGATATTCTCGGTATCGGGGTGAAGCTGTGGTTGCATATATAAATTGACTTATTTATCAAGTAACACTATTATTTTAGTGCATTCATGTAAGATTTCATATAAATGTGATTATTAATTCGCGTTTTATCTCTAGTTAAACAGAATCATAATGGCAACTGAGGCGATGATGGTGAAAATTGAGCATCGCGCTGTAATTAAATTTCTCACTAAGCAAGGAAAAAGTCAAAAAACTATTCATGAAGAGATGGTGGCTGATTACCAGGGTTCCGCACCTTCATTATCAACTGTGCAAAAGTGGTCAAGTGAGTTCAAGAGAGGCAGAGAGAGCATTGAGGACGACCCCCGCTCCGGCGCCCCGGCTACTGCTTGTACGGGAGAAAGCATCAAAGAAGTCGAAAAACTTGTTCTTGAGGATGCCCGAATAAAGGTGAAAATGATGGCAGAGATCACCAAGCTTTCAATTGGTACCATTCACACCATTCTTCATGACCATCATAACCTTTCAAAGGTCAGTGCAAGGTGGGTGCCACGAATGCTCACAGCGCCTCAGATAAAAAGTGAGAATCGCATGCTGTAGAGAGCTTTTGGAGATGTGTAGTGAGAACGCGGACGGTGTTATGGATCGAATTGTTACTGGGGACGAAACGTGGGTCCACCACTATGACCCTGAAAGCAAACAAGAGTCCATGCAGTGGCATAAAAAAGAAACAGACCCCCCGAAGAAGTTCAAAGTCACTCCGTCTGCCCGAAAGCTCATGGCCACAGTTTTTTGGGACTCAAAGGGAATCTTGCTCATTGAGTACAAAAAAAAAGGTGAAACCATCAACGCCACATCCTACGCTTCCACTTTGCATAATTTGCGGGAGGAAATTAAAAAGAAAAGACGGGGTAAACTCGCAGCTGGTGTGTTGCTTCTTCATGACAACGCTCCTGTTCACACGGCGCGAGTTTCCAAGGCTGCTGCGCGAGATTGTGGTTTCGAAGAAATCCAACACCCACCCTATAGTCCAGACCTTGCCCCTAGTGATTATTTCCTGTTTCCGGATTTGAAAAAATGTCTTCGTGGAAAAAGATTTTCGGATGATGAAGAACTCAAGTCGGTATTTTGCAGAGAAAGAGGAAATTTATTATTTTGAGGGTTTAAAAAAGCTTATCTCAAGATGTAACAAATGCATTGATGTTAGGGGAGATCATATTGAAAAATAGAAACAATTTAAATTGAATTCGCATTTTCCTTCATCTCGATACCGAGAATATATTGAACGCCCCTCGTATGAGAAAAAAAATCGAAAATTTTTCGAAGTCCCAAAAATGAAAAATTTAATTCTCATAATAAATAAAGAAAAGTTGAAAGAAAAATGAAAAATCAACTGAAAAATTAAATTTTCATAATAAATAAAGAAAAATTGAAAGAAAAATTTCGATATTTTTTTCAAAGTCAGAAATAGTTAGAAATATAAAAAAATCAATTGGAAAAAATATATATATGATTTTAAGTGAAATTCATTTGAAATAGAGACTTCTCAATGAAACTGAGGTGTATGTGAAAAATTTTTTTTCTTGAAAATTTCGAAAATTTTTCTAAGTCCCGCTATAATGCCATTTGCTGTTTGTGTGTTTAAAAGGTATATTATGAGAAGTGTGAAAATGAACAATCCCATAGAAAGTCAGAATATACGAGGGGCGTTCAAGATATTCTCGGTATCGGGGTGAAGCTGTGGTTGCATATATAAATTGACTTATTTATCAAGTAACACTATTATTTTAGTGCATTCATGTAAGATTTCATATAAATGTAATTATTAATTCGCGTTTTATCTCTAGTTAAACAGAATCATAATGGCAACTGAGGCGATGATGGTGAAAATTGAGCATCGCGCTGTAATTAAATTTCTCACTAAGCAAGGAAAAAGTCAAAAAACTATTCATGAAGAGATGGTGGCTGATTACCAGGGTTCCGCACCTTCATTATCAACTGTGCAAAAGTGGTCAAGTGAGTTCAAGAGAGGCAGAGAGAGCATTGAGGACGACCCCCGCTCCGGCGCCCCGGCTACTGCTTGTACGGGAGAAAGCATCAAAGAAGTCGAAAAACTTGTTCTTGAGGATGCCCGAATAAAGGTGAAAATGATGGCAGAGATCACCAAGCTTTCAATTGGTACCATTCACACCATTCTTCATGACCATCATAACCTTTCAAAGGTCAGTGCAAGGTGGGTGCCACGAATGCTCACAGCGCCTCAGATAAAAAGTGAGAATCGCATGCTGTAGAGAGCTTTTGGAGATGTGTAGTGAGAACGCGGACGGTGTTATGGATCGAATTGTTACTGGGGACGAAACGTGGGTCCACCACTATGACCCTGAAAGCAAACAAGAGTCCATGCAGTGGCATAAAAAAGAAACAGACCCCCCGAAGAAGTTCAAAGTCACTCCGTCTGCCCGAAAGCTCATGGCCACAGTTTTTTGGGACTCAAAGGGAATCTTGCTCATTGAGTACAAAAAAAAAGGTGAAACCATCAACGCCACATCCTACGCTTCCACTTTGCATAATTTGCGGGAGGAAATTAAAAAGAAAAGACGGGGTAAACTCGCAGCTGGTGTGTTGCTTCTTCATGACAACGCTCCTGTTCACACGGCGCGAGTTTCCAAGGCTGCTGCGCGAGATTGTGGTTTCGAAGAAATCCAACACCCACCCTATAGTCCAGACCTTGCCCCTAGTGATTATTTCCTGTTTCCGGATTTGAAAAAATGTCTTCGTGGAAAAAGATTTTCGGATGATGAAGAACTCAAGTCGGTATTTTGCAGAGAAAGAGGAAATTTATTATTTTGAGGGTTTAAAAAAGCTTATCTCAAGATGTAACAAATGCATTGATGTTAGGGGAGATCATATTGAAAAATAGAAACAATTTAAATTGAATTCGCATTTTCCTTCATCTCGATACCGAGAATATATTGAACGCCCCTCGTATGAGAAAAAAAATCGAAAATTTTTCGAAGTCCCAAAAATGAAAAATTTAATTCTCATAATAAATAAAGAAAAGTTGAAAGAAAAATGAAAAATCAACTGAAAAATTAAATTTTCATAATAAATAAAGAAAAATTGAAAGAAAAATTTCGATATTTTTTTCAAAGTCAGAAATAGTTAGAAATATAAAAAAATCAATTGGAAAAAATATATATATGATTTTAAGTGAAATTCATTTGAAATAGAGACTTCTCAATGAAACTGAGGTGTATGTGAAAAATTTTTTTTCTTGAAAATTTCGAAAATTTTTCTAAGTCCCGCTATAATGCCATTTGCTGTTTGTGTGTTTAAAAGGTATATTATGAGAAGTGTGAAAATGAACAATCCCATAGAAAGTCAGAATATACGAGGGGCGTTCAAGATATTCTCGGTATCGGGGTGAAGCTGTGGTTGCATATATAAATTGACTTATTTATCAAGTAACACTATTATTTTAGTGCATTCATGTAAGATTTCATATAAATGTAATTATTAATTCGCGTTTTATCTCTAGTTAAACAGAATCATAATGGCAACTGAGGCGATGATGGTGAAAATTGAGCATCGCGCTGTAATTAAATTTCTCACTAAGCAAGGAAAAAGTCAAAAAACTATTCATGAAGAGATGGTGGCTGTTTACCAGGGTTCCGCACCTTCATTATCAACTGTGCAAAAGTGGTCAAGTGAGTTCAAGAGAGGCAGAGAGAGCATTGAGGACGACCCCCGCTCCGGCGCCCCGGCTACTGCTTGTACGGGAGAAAGCATCAAAGAAGTCGAAAAACTTGTTCTTGAGGATGCCCGAATAAAGGTGAAAATGATGGCAGAGATCACCAAGCTTTCAATTGGTACCATTCACACCATTCTTCATGACCATCATAACCTTTCAAAGGTCAGTGCAAGGTGGGTGCCACGAATGCTCACAGCGCCTCAGATAAAAAGTGAGAATCGCATGCTGTAGAGAGCTTTTGGAGATGTGTAGTGAGAACGCGGACGGTGTTATGGATCGAATTGTTACTGGGGACGAAACGTGGGTCCACCACTATGACCCTGAAAGCAAACAAGAGTCCATGCAGTGGCATAGAAAAGAAACAGACCCCCCGAAGAAGTTCAAAGTCACTCCGTCTGCCCGAAAGCTCATGGCCACAGTTTTTTGGGACTCAAAGGGAATCTTGCTCATTGAGTACAAAAAAAAAGGTGAAACCATCAACGCCACATCCTACGCTTCCACTTTGCATAATTTGCGGGAGGAAATTAAAAAGAAAAGACGGGGTAAACTCGCAGCTGGTGTGTTGCTTCTTCATGACAACGCTCCTGTTCACACGGCGCGAGTTTCCAAGGCTGCTGCGCGAGATTGTGGTTTCGAAGAAATCCAACACCCACCCTATAGTCCAGACCTTGCCCCTAGTGATTATTTCCTGTTTCCGGATTTGAAAAAATGTCTTCGTGGAAAAAGATTTTCGGATGATGAAGAACTCAAGTCGGTATTTTGCAGAGAAAGAGGAAATTTATTATTTTGAGGGTTTAAAAAAGCTTATCTCAAGATGTAACAAATGCATTGATGTTAGGGGAGATCATATTGAAAAATAGAAACAATTTAAATTGAATTCGCATTTTCCTTCATCTCGATACCGAGAATATATTGAACGCCCCTCGTATGAGAAAAAAAATCGAAAATTTTTCGAAGTCCCAAAAATGAAAAATCAACTGAAAAATTTAATTCTCATAATAAATAAAGAAAAGTTGAAAGAAAAATGAAAAATCAACTGAAAAATTAAATTTTCATAATAAATAAAGAAAAATTGAAAGAAAAATTTCGATATTTTTTTCAAAGTCAGAAATAGTTAGAAATATAAAAAAATCAATTGGAAAAAATATATATATGATTTTAAGTGAAATTCATTTGAAATAGAGACTTCTCAATGAAACTGAGGTGTATGTGAAAAATTTTTTTTCTTGAAAATTTCGAAAATTTTTCTAAGTCCCGCTATAATGCCATTTGCTGTTTGTGTGTTTAAAAGGTATATTATGAGAAGTGTGAAAATGAACAATCCCATAGAAAGTCAGAATATACGAGGGGCGTTCAAGATATTCTCGGTATCGGGGTGAAGCTGTGGTTGCATATATAAATTGACTTATTTATCAAGTAACACTATTATTTTAGTGCATTCATGTAAGATTTCATATAAATGTGATTATTAATTCGCGTTTTATCTCTAGTTAAACAGAATCATAATGGCAACTGAGGCGATGATGGTGAAAATTGAGCATCGCGCTGTAATTAAATTTCTCACTAAGCAAGGAAAAAGTCAAAAAACTATTCATGAAGAGATGGTGGCTGATTACCAGGGTTCCGCACCTTCATTATCAACTGTGCAAAAGTGGTCAAGTGAGTTCAAGAGAGGCAGAGAGAGCATTGAGGACGACCCCCGCTCCGGCGCCCCGGCTACTGCTTGTACGGGAGAAAGCATCAAAGAAGTCGAAAAACTTGTTCTTGAGGATGCCCGAATAAAGGTGAAAATGATGGCAGAGATCACCAAGCTTTCAATTGGTACCATTCACACCATTCTTCATGACCATCATAACCTTTCAAAGGTCAGTGCAAGGTGGGTGCCACGAATGCTCACAGCGCCTCAGATAAAAAGTGAGAATCGCATGCTGTAGAGAGCTTTTGGAGATGTGTAGTGAGAACGCGGACGGTGTTATGGATCGAATTGTTACTGGGGACGAAACGTGGGTCCACCACTATGACCCTGAAAGCAAACAAGAGTCCATGCAGTGGCATAAAAAAGAAACAGACCCCCCGAAGAAGTTCAAAGTCACTCCGTCTGCCCGAAAGCTCATGGCCACAGTTTTTTGGGACTCAAAGGGAATCTTGCTCATTGAGTACAAAAAAAAAGGTGAAACCATCAACGCCACATCCTACGCTTCCACTTTGCATAATTTGCGGGAGGAAATTAAAAAGAAAAGACGGGGTAAACTCGCAGCTGGTGTGTTGCTTCTTCATGACAACGCTCCTGTTCACACGGCGCGAGTTTCCAAGGCTGCTGCGCGAGATTGTGGTTTCGAAGAAATCCAACACCCACCCTATAGTCCAGACCTTGCCCCTAGTGATTATTTCCTGTTTCCGGATTTGAAAAAATGTCTTCGTGGAAAAAGATTTTCGGATGATGAAGAACTCAAGTCGGTATTTTGCAGAGAAAGAGGAAATTTATTATTTTGAGGGTTTAAAAAAGCTTATCTCAAGATGTAACAAATGCATTGATGTTAGGGGAGATCATATTGAAAAATAGAAACAATTTAAATTGAATTCGCATTTTCCTTCATCTCGATACCGAGAATATATTGAACGCCCCTCGTATGAGAAAAAAAATCGAAAATTTTTCGAAGTCCCAAAAATGAAAAATTTAATTCTCATAATAAATAAAGAAAAGTTGAAAGAAAAATGAAAAATCAACTGAAAAATTAAATTTTCATAATAAATAAAGAAAAATTGAAAGAAAAATTTCGATATTTTTTTCAAAGTCAGAAATAGTTAGAAATATAAAAAAATCAATTGGAAAAAATATATATATGATTTTTAAGTGAAATTCATTTGAAATAGAGACTTCTCAATGAAACTGAGGTGTATGTGAAAAATTTTTTTTCTTGAAAATTTCGAAAATTTTTCTAAGTCCCGCTATAATGCCATTTGCTGTTTGTGTGTTTAAAAGGTATATTATGAGAAGTGTGAAAATGAACAATCCCATAGAAAGTCAGAATATACGAGGGGCGTTCAAGATATTCTCGGTATCGGGGTGAAGCTGTGGTTGCATATATAAATTGACTTATTTATCAAGTAATAATATTATTTTAGTGCATTCATGTAAAATTTCATATAAATGTGATTATTAATTCGCGTTTTATCTCTAGTTAAACAGAATCATAATGGCAACTGAGGCGATGATGGTGAAAATTGAGCATCGCGCTGTAATTAAATTTCTCACTAAGCAAGGAAAAAGTCAAAAAACTATTCATGAAGAGATGGTGGCTGTTTACCAGGGTTCCGCACCTTCATTATCAACTGTGCAAAAGTGGTCAAGTGAGTTCAAGAGAGGCAGAGAGAGCATTGAGGACGACCCCCGCTCCGGCGCCCCGGCTACTGCTTGTACGGGAGAAAGCATCAAAGAAGTCGAAAAACTTGTTCTTGAGGATGCCCGAATAAAGGTGAAAATGATGGCAGAGATCACCAAGCTTTCAATTGGTACCATTCACACCATTCTTCATGACCATCTTAACCTTTCAAAGGTCAGTGCAAGGTGGGTGCCACGAATGCTCACAGCGCCTCACATAAAAAGTGAGAATCGCATGCTGTAGAGAGCTTTTGGAGATGTGTAGTGAGAACGCGGACGGTGTTATGGATCGAATTGTTACTGGGGACGAAACATGGGTCCACCACTATGACCCTGAAAGCAAACAAGAGTCCATGCAGTGGCATAAAAAAGAAACAGACCCCCCGAAGAAGTTCAAAGTCACTCCGTCTGCCCGAAAGCTCATGGCCACAGTTTTTTGGGACTCAAAGGGAATCTTGCTCATTGAGTACAAAAAAAAAGGTGAAACCATCAACGCCACATCCTACGCTTCCACTTTGCATAATTTGCGGGAGGAAATTAAAAAGAAAAGACGGGGTAAACTCGCAGCTGGTGTGTTGCTTCTTCATGACAACGCTCCTGTTCACACGGCTCGAGTTTCCAAGGCTGCTGCGCGAGATTGTGGTTTCGAAGAAATCCAACACCCACCCTATAGTCCAGACCTTGCCGCTAGTGATTATTTCCTGTTTCCGGATTTGAAAAAATGTCTTCGTGGAAAAAGATTTTCGGATGATGAAGAACTCAAGTCGGTATTTTGCAGAGAAAGAGGAAATTTATTATTTTGAGGGTTTAAGAAAGCTTATCTCAAGATGTAACAAATGCATTGATGTTAGGGGAGATCATATTGAAAAACAAAAACAATTTAAATTGAATTCGCATTTTCCTTCATCTCGATACCGAGAATATATTGAGCGCCCCTCGTATGAGAAAAAAAATCGAAAATTTTTCTAAGTCCCAAAAATGAAAAATCAAATGAAAAATTTAATTCTCATAATAAATAAAGAAAAGTTGAAAGAAAAATGAAAAATCAACTGAAAAATTAAATTTTCATAATAAATAAAGAAAAATTGAAAGAAAAATTTCGATATTTTTTTCAAAGTCAGAAATAGTTAGAAATGTAAAAAAATCAATTGGAAAAAATATATATATGATTTTTAAGTGAAATTCATTTGAAATAGAGACTTCTCAATGAAACTGAGGTGTATGTGAAAAATTTTTTTTCTTGAAAATTTCGAAAATTTTTCTAAGTCCCGCTATAATGCCATTTGCTGTTTGTGTGTTTAAAAGGTATATTATGAGAAGTGTGAAAATGAACAATCCCATAGAAAGTCAGAATATACGAGGGGCGTTCAAGATATTCTCGGTATCGGGGTGAAGCTGTGGTTGCATGTATAAATTGACTTATTTATCAAGTAACACTATTATTTTAGTGCATTCATGTAAGATTTCATATAAATGTGATTATTAATTCGCGTTTTATCTCTAGTTAAACAGAATCATAATGGCAACTGAGGCGATGATGGTGAAAATTGAGCATCGCGCTGTAATTAAATTTCTCACTAAGCAAGGAAAAAGTCAAAAAACTATTCATGAAGAGATGGTGGCTGTTTACCAGGGTTCCGCACCTTCATTATCAACTGTGCAAAAGTGGTCAAGTGAGTTCAAGAGAGGCAGAGAGAGCATTGAGGACGACCCCCGCTCCGGCGCCCCGGCTACTGCTTGTACGGGAGAAAGCATCAAAGAAGTCGAAAAACTTGTTCTTGAGGATGCCCGAATAAAGGTGAAAATGATGGCAGAGATCACCAAGCTTTCAATTGGTACCATTCACACCATTCTTCATGACCATCATAACCTTTCAAAGGTCAGTGCAAGGTGGGTGCCACGAATGCTCACAGCGCCTCAGATAAAAAGTGAGAATCGCATGCTGTAGAGAGCTTTTGGAGATGTGTAGTGAGAACGCGGACGGTGTTATGGATCGAATTGTTACTGGGGACGAAACGTGGGTCCACCACTATGACCCTGAAAGCAAACAAGAGTCCATGCAGTGGCATAAAAAAGAAACAGACCCCCCGAAGAAGTTCAAAGTCACTCCGTCTGCCCGAAAGCTCATGGCCACAGTTTTTTGGGACTCAAAGGGAATCTTGCTCATTGAGTACAAAAAAAAAGGTGAAACCATCAACGCCACATCCTACGCTTCCACTTTGCATAATTTGCGGGAGGAAATTAAAAAGAAAAGACGGGGTAAACTCGCAGCTGGTGTGTTGCTTCTTCATGACAACGCTCCTGTTCACACGGCGCGAGTTTCCAAGGCTGCTGCGCGAGATTGTGGTTTCGAAGAAATCCAACACCCACCCTATAGTCCAGACCTTGCCCCTAGTGATTATTTCCTGTTTCCGGATTTGAAAAAATGTCTTCGTGGAAAAAGATTTTCGGATGATGAAGAAGTCAAGTCGGTATTTTGCAGAGAAAGAGGAAATTTATTATTTTGAGGGTTTAAAAAAGCTTATCTCAAGATGTAACAAATGCATTGATGTTAGGGGAGATCATATTGAAAAATAGAAACAATTTAAATTGAATTCGCATTTTCCTTCATCTCGATACCGAGAATATATTGAACGCCCCTCGTATGAGAAAAAAAATCGAAAATTTTTCGAAGTCCCAAAAATGAAAAATTTAATTCTCATAATAAATAAAGAAAAGTTGAAAGAAAAATGAAAAATCAACTGAAAAATTAAATTTTCATAATAAATAAAGAAAAATTGAAAGAAAAATTTCGATATTTTTTTCAAAGTCAGAAATAGTTAGAAATGTAAAAAAATCAATTGGAAAAAATATATATATGATTTTTAAGTGAAATTCATTTGAAATAGAGACTTCTCAATGAAACTGAGGTGTATGTGAAAAATTTTTTTTCTTGAAAATTTCGAAAATTTTTCTAAGTCCCGCTATAATGCCATTTGCTGTTTGTGTGTTTAAAAGGTATATTATGAGAAGTGTGAAAATGAACAATCCCATAGAAAGTCAGAATATACGAGGGGCGTTCAAGATATTCTCGGTATCGGGGTGAAGCTGTGGTTGCATATATAAATTGACTTATTTATCAAGTAATAATATTATTTTAGTGCATTCATGTAAAATTTCATATAAATGTGATTATTAATTCGCGTTTTATCTCTAGTTAAACAGAATCATAATGGCAACTGAGGCGATGATGGTGAAAATTGAGCATCGCGCTGTAATTAAATTTCTCACTAAGCAAGGAAAAAGTCAAAAAACTATTCATGAAGAGATGGTGGCTGTTTACCAGGGCTCCGCACCTTCATTATCAACTGTGCAAAAGTGGTCAAGTGAGTTCAAGAGAGGCAGAGAGAGCATTGAGGACGACCCCCGCTCCGGCGCCCCGGCTACTGCTTGTACGGGAGAAAGCATCAAAGAAGTCGAAAAACTTGTTCTTGAGGATGCCCGAATAAAGGTGAAAATGATGGCAGAGATCACCAAGCTTTCAATTGGTACCATTCACACCATTCTTCATGACCATCTTAACCTTTCAAAGGTCAGTGCAAGGTGGGTGCCACGAATGCTCACAGCGCCTCACATAAAAAGTGAGAATCGCATGCTGTAGAGAGCTTTTGGAGATGTGTAGTGAGAACGCGGACGGTGTTATGGATCGAATTGTTACTGGGGACGAAACATGGGTCCACCACTATGACCCTGAAAGCAAACAAGAGTCCATGCAGTGGCATAAAAAAGAAACAGACCCCCCGAAGAAGTTCAAAGTCACTCCGTCTGCCCGAAAGCTCATGGCCACAGTTTTTTGGGACTCAAAGGGAATCTTGCTCATTGAGTACAAAAAAAAAGGTGAAACCATCAACGCCACATCCTACGCTTCCACTTTGCATAATTTGCGGGAGGAAATTAAAAAGAAAAGACGGGGTAAACTCGCAGCTGGTGTGTTGCTTCTTCATGACAACGCTCCTGTTCACACGGCGCGAGTTTCCAAGGCTGCTGCGCGAGATTGTGGTTTCGAAGAAATCCAACACCCACCCTATAGTCCAGACCTTGCCGCTAGTGATTATTTCCTGTTTCCGGATTTGAAAAAATGTCTTCGTGGAAAAAGATTTTCGGATGATGAAGAACTCAAGTCGGTATTTTGCAGAGAAAGAGGAAATTTATTATTTTGAGGGTTTAAGAAAGCTTATCTCAAGATGTAACAAATGCATTGATGTTAGGGGAGATCATATTGAAAAACAAAAACAATTTAAATTGAATTCGCATTTTCCTTCATCTCGATACCGAGAATATATTGAGCGCCCCTCGTATGAGAAAAAAAATCGAAAATTTTTCTAAGTCCCAAAAATGAAAAATCAAATGAAAAATTTAATTCTCATAATAAATAAAGAAAAGTTGAAAGAAAAATGAAAAATCAACTGAAAAATTAAATTTTCATAATAAATAAAGAAAAATTGAAAGAAAAATTTCGATATTTTTTTCAAAGTCAGAAATAGTTAGAAATGTAAAAAAATCAATTGGAAAAAATATATATATGATTTTTAAGTGAAATTCATTTGAAATAGAGACTTCTCAATGAAACTGAGGTGTATGTGAAAAATTTTTTTTCTTGAAAATTTCGAAAATTTTTCTAAGTCCCGCTATAATGCCATTTGCTGTTTGTGTGTTTAAAAGGTATATTATGAGAAGTGTGAAAATGAACAATCCCATAGAAAGTCAGAATATACGAGGGGCGTTCAAGATATTCTCGGTATCGGGGTGAAGCTGTGGTTGCATATATAAATTGACTTATTTATCAAGTAACACTATTATTTTAGTGCATTCATGTAAGATTTCATATAAATGTGATTATTAATTCGCGTTTTATCTCTAGTTAAACAGAATCATAATGGCAACTGAGGCGATGATGGTGAAAATTGAGCATCGCGCTGTAATTAAATTTCTCACTAAGCAAGGAAAAAGTCAAAAAACTATTCATGAAGAGATGGTGGCTGTTTACCAGGGTTCCGCACCTTCATTATCAACTGTGCAAAAGTGGTCAAGTGAGTTCAAGAGAGGCAGAGAGAGCATTGAGGACGACCCCCGCTCCGGCGCCCCGGCTACTGCTTGTACGGGAGAAAGCATCAAAGAAGTCGAAAAACTTGTTCTTGAGGATGCCCGAATAAAGGTGAAAATGATGGCAGAGATCACCAAGCTTTCAATTGGTACCATTCACACCATTCTTCATGACCATCATAACCTTTCAAAGGTCAGTGCAAGGTGGGTGCCACGAATGCTCACAGCGCCTCAGATAAAAAGTGAGAATCGCATGCTGTAGAGAGCTTTTGGAGATGTGTAGTGAGAACGCGGACGGTGTTATGGATCGAATTGTTACTGGGGACGAAACGTGGGTCCACCACTATGACCCTGAAAGCAAACAAGAGTCCATGCAGTGGCATAAAAAAGAAACAGACCCCCCGAAGAAGTTCAAAGTCACTCCGTCTGCCCGAAAGCTCATGGCCACAGTTTTTTGGGACTCAAAGGGAATCTTGCTCATTGAGTACAAAAAAAAAGGTGAAACCATCAACGCCACATCCTACGCTTCCACTTTGCATAATTTGCGGGAGGAAATTAAAAAGAAAAGACGGGGTAAACTCGCAGCTGGTGTGTTGCTTCTTCATGACAACGCTCCTGTTCACACGGCGCGAGTTTCCAAGGCTGCTGCGCGAGATTGTGGTTTCGAAGAAATCCAACACCCACCCTATAGTCCAGACCTTGCCCCTAGTGATTATTTCCTGTTTCCGGATTTGAAAAAATGTCTTCGTGGAAAAAGATTTTCGGATGATGAAGAACTCAAGTCGGTATTTTGCAGAGAAAGAGGAAATTTATTATTTTGAGGGTTTAAAAAAGCTTATCTCAAGATGTAACAAATGCATTGATGTTAGGGGAGATCATATTGAAAAATAGAAACAATTTAAATTGAATTCGCATTTTCCTTCATCTCGATACCGAGAATATATTGAACGCCCCTCGTATGAGAAAAAAAATCGAAAATTTTTCGAAGTCCCAAAAATGAAAAATTTAATTCTCATAATAAATAAAGAAAAGTTGAAAGAAAAATGAAAAATCAACTGAAAAATTAAATTTTCATAATAAATAAAGAAAAATTGAAAGAAAAATTTCGATATTTTTTTCAAAGTCAGAAATAGTTAGAAATATAAAAAAATCAATTGGAAAAAATATATATATGATTTTTAAGTGAAATTCATTTGAAATAGAGACTTCTCAATGAAACTGAGGTGTATGTGAAAAATTTTTTTTCTTGAAAATTTCGAAAATTTTTCTAAGTCCCGCTATAATGCCATTTGCTGTTTGTGTGTTTAAAAGGTATATTATGAGAAGTGTGAAAATGAACAATCCCATAGAAAGTCAGAATATACGAGGGGCGTTCAAGATATTCTCGGTATCGGGGTGAAGCTGTGGTTGCATATATAAATTGACTTATTTATCAAGTAATAATATTATTTTAGTGCATTCATGTAAAATTTCATATAAATGTGATTATTAATTCGCGTTTTATCTCTAGTTAAACAGAATCATAATGGCAACTGAGGCGATGATGGTGAAAATTGAGCATCGCGCTGTAATTAAATTTCTCACTAAGCAAGGAAAAAGTCAAAAAACTATTCATGAAGAGATGGTGGCTGTTTACCAGGGTTCCGCACCTTCATTATCAACTGTGCAAAAGTGGTCAAGTGAGTTCAAGAGAGGCAGAGAGAGCATTGAGGACGACCCCCGCTCCGGCGCCCCGGCTACTGCTTGTACGGGAGAAAGCATCAAAGAAGTCGAAAAACTTGTTCTTGAGGATGCCCGAATAAAGGTGAAAATGATGGCAGAGATCACCAAGCTTTCAATTGGTACCATTCACACCATTCTTCATGACCATCTTAACCTTTCAAAGGTCAGTGCAAGGTGGGTGCCACGAATGCTCACAGCGCCTCACATAAAAAGTGAGAATCGCATGCTGTAGAGAGCTTTTGGAGATGTGTAGTGAGAACGCGGACGGTGTTATGGATCGAATTGTTACTGGGGACGAAACATGGGTCCACCACTATGACCCTGAAAGCAAACAAGAGTCCATGCAGTGGCATAAAAAAGGAACAGACCCCCCGAAGAAGTTCAAAGTCACTCCGTCTGCCCGAAAGCTCATGGCCACAGTTTTTTGGGACTCAAAGGGAATCTTGCTCATTGAGTACAAAAAAAAAGGTGAAACCATCAACGCCACATCCTACGCTTCCACTTTGCATAGTTTGCGGGAGGAAATTAAAAAGAAAAGACGGGGTAAACTCGCAGCTGGTGTGTTGCTTCTTCATGACAACGCTCCTGTTCACACGGCGCGAGTTTCCAAGGCTGCTGCGCGAGATTGTGGTTTCGAAGAAATCCAACACCCACCCTATAGTCCAGACCTTGCCCCTAGTGATTATTTCCTGTTTCCGGATTTGAAAAAATGTCTTCGTGGAAAAAGATTTTCGGATGATGAAGAACTCAAGTCGGTATTTTGCAGAGAAAGAGGAAATTTATTATTTTGAGGGTTTAAAAAAGCTTATCTCAAGATGTAACAAATGCATTGATGTTAGGGGAGATCATATTGAAAAATAGAAACAATTTAAATTGAATTCGCATTTTCCTTCATCTCGATACCGAGAATATATTGAACGCCCCTCGTATGAGAAAAAAAATCGAAAATTTTTCGAAGTCCCAAAAATGAAAAATTTAATTCTCATAATAAATAAAGAAAAGTTGAAAGAAAAATGAAAAATCAACTGAAAAATTAAATTTTCATAATAAATAAAGAAAAATTGAAAGAAAAATTTCGATATTTTTTTCAAAGTCAGAAATAGTTAGAAATATAAAAAAATCAATTGGAAAAAATATATATATGATTTTTAAGTGAAATTCATTTGAAATAGAGACTTCTCAATGAAACTGAGGTGTATGTGAAAAATTTTTTTTCTTGAAAATTTCGAAAATTTTTCTAAGTCCCGCTATAATGCCATTTGCTGTTTGTGTGTTTAAAAGGTATATTATGAGAAGTGTGAAAATGAACAATCCCATAGAAAGTCAGAATATACGAGGGGCGTTCAAGATATTCTCGGTATCGGGGTGAAGCTGTGGTTGCATATATAAATTGACTTATTTATCAAGTAATAATATTATTTTAGTGCATTCATGTAAAATTTCATATAAATGTGATTATTAATTCGCGTTTTATCTCTAGTTAAACAGAATCATAATGGCAACTGAGGCGATGATGGTGAAAATTGAGCATCGCGCTGTAATTAAATTTCTCACTAAGCAAGGAAAAAGTCAAAAAACTATTCATGAAGAGATGGTGGCTGTTTACCAGGGTTCCGCACCTTCATTATCAACTGTGCAAAAGTGGTCAAGTGAGTTCAAGAGAGGCAGAGAGAGCATTGAGGACGACCCCCGCTCCGGCGCCCCGGCTACTGCTTGTACGGGAGAAAGCATCAAAGAAGTCGAAAAACTTGTTCTTGAGGATGCCCGAATAAAGGTGAAAATGATGGCAGAGATCACCAAGCTTTCAATTGGTACCATTCACACCATTCTTCATGACCATCTTAACCTTTCAAAGGTCAGTGCAAGGTGGGTGCCACGAATGCTCACAGCGCCTCACATAAAAAGTGAGAATCGCATGCTGTAGAGAGCTTTTGGAGATGTGTAGTGAGAACGCGGACGGTGTTATGGATCGAATTGTTACTGGGGACGAAACATGGGTCCACCACTATGACCCTGAAAGCAAACAAGAGTCCATGCAGTGGCATAAAAAAGGAACAGACCCCCCGAAGAAGTTCAAAGTCACTCCGTCTGCCCGAAAGCTCATGGCCACAGTTTTTTGGGACTCAAAGGGAATCTTGCTCATTGAGTACAAAAAAAAAGGTGAAACCATCAACGCCACATCCTACGCTTCCACTTTGCATAGTTTGCGGGAGGAAATTAAAAAGAAAAGACGGGGTAAACTCGCAGCTGGTGTGTTGCTTCTTCATGACAACGCTCCTGTTCACACGGCGCGAGTTTCCAAGGCTGCTGCGCGAGATTGTGGTTTCGAAGAAATCCAACACCCACCCTATAGTCCAGACCTTGCCCCTAGTGATTATTTCCTGTTTCCGGATTTGAAAAAATGTCTTCGTGGAAAAAGATTTTCGGATGATGAAGAACTCAAGTCGGTATTTTGCAGAGAAAGAGGAAATTTATTATTTTGAGGGTTTAAAAAAGCTTATCTCAAGATGTAACAAATGCATTGATGTTAGGGGAGATCATATTGAAAAATAGAAACAATTTAAATTGAATTCGCATTTTCCTTCATATCGATACCGAGAATATATTGAACGCCCCTCGTATGAGAAAAAAAATCGAGAATTTTTCTAAGTCCCAAAAATGAAAAATCAACTGAAAAATTTAATTCTCATAATAAATAAAGAAAAGTTGAAAGAAAAATGAAAAATCAACTGAAAAATTAAATTTTCATAATAAATAAAGAAAAATTGAAAGAAAAATTTCGATATTTTTTTCAAAGTCAGAAATAGTTAGAAATATAAAAAAATCAATTGGAAAAAATATATATATGATTTTAAGTGAAATTCATTTGAAATAGAGACTTCTCAATGAAACTGAGGTGTATGTGAAAAATTTTTTTTCTTGAAAATTTCGAAAATTTTTCTAAGTCCCGCTATAATGCCATTTGCTGTTTGTGTGTTTAAAAGGTATATTATGAGAAGTGTGAAAATGAACAATCCCATAGAAAGTCAGAATATACGAGGGGCGTTCAAGATATTCTCGGTATCGGGGTGAAGCTGTGGTTGCATATATAAATTGACTTATTTATCAAGTAACACTATTATTTTAGTGCATTCATGTAAGATTTCATATAAATGTGATTATTAATTCGCGTTTTATCTCTAGTTAAACAGAATCATAATGGCAACTGAGGCGATGATGGTGAAAATTGAGCATCGCGCTGTAATTAAATTTCTCACTAAGCAAGGAAAAAGTCAAAAAACTATTCATGAAGAGATGGTGGCTGTTTACCAGGGTTCCGCACCTTCATTATCAACTGTGCAAAAGTGGTCAAGTGAGTTCAAGAGAGGCAGAGAGAGCATTGAGGACGACCCCCGCTCCGGCGCCCCGGCTACTGCTTGTACGGGAGAAAGCATCAAAGAAGTCGAAAAACTTGTTCTTGAGGATGCCCGAATAAAGGTGAAAATGATGGCAGAGATCACCAAGCTTTCAATTGGTACCATTCACACCATTCTTCATGACCATCTTAACCTTTCAAAGGTCAGTGCAAGGTGGGTGCCACGAATGCTCACAGCGCCTCAGATAAAAAGTGAGAATCGCATGCTGTAGAGAGCTTTTGGAGATGTGTAGTGAGAACGCGGACGGTGTTATGGATCGAATTGTTACTGGGGACGAAACGTGGGTCCACCACTATGACCCTGAAAGCAAACAAGAGTCCATGCAGTGGCATAAAAAAGAAACAGACCCCCCGAAGAAGTTCAAAGTCACTCCGTCTGCCCGAAAGCTCATGGCCACAGTTTTTTGGGACTCAAAGGGAATCTTGCTCATTGAGTACAAAAAAAAAGGTGAAACCATCAACGCCACATCCTACGCTTCCACTTTGCATAATTTGCGGGAGGAAATTAAAAAGAAAAGACGGGGTAAACTCGCAGCTGGTGTGTTGCTTCTTCATGACAACGCTCCTGTTCACACGGCGCGAGTTTCCAAGGCTGCTGCGCGAGATTGTGGTTTCGAAGAAATCCAACACCCACCCTATAGTCCAGACCTTGCCGCTAGTGATTATTTCCTGTTTCCGGATTTGAAAAAATGTCTTCGTGGAAAAAGATTTTCGGATGATGAAGAACTCAAGTCGGTATTTTGCAGAGAAAGAGGAAATTTATTATTTTGAGGGTTTAAGAAAGCTTATCTCAAGATGTAACAAATGCATTGATGTTAGGGGAGATCATATTGAAAAACAAAAACAATTTAAATTGAATTCGCATTTTCCTTCATCTCGATACCGAGAATATATTGAACGCCCCTCGTATGAGAAAAAAAATCGAAAATTTTTCTAAGTCCCAAAAATGAAAAATCAACTGAAAAATTTAATTCTCATAATAAATAAAGAAAAGTTGAAAGAAAAATGAAAAATCAACTGAAAAATTAAATTTTCATAATAAATAAAGAAAAATTGAAAGAAAAATTTCGATATTTTTTTCAAAGTCAGAAATAGTTAGAAATATAAAAAAATCAATTGGAAAAAATATATATATGATTTTAAGTGAAATTCATTTGAAATAGAGACTTCTCAATGAAACTGAGGTGTATGTGAAAAATTTTTTTTCTTGAAAATTTCGAAAATTTTTCTAAGTCCCGCTATAATGCCATTTGCTGTTTGTGTGTTTAAAAGGTATATTATGAGAAGTGTGAAAATGAACAATCCCATAGAAAGTCAGAATATACGAGGGGCGTTCAAGATATTCGCGGTATCGGGGTGAAGCTGTGGTTGCATATATAAATTGACTTATTTATCAAGTAACACTATTATTTTAGTGCATTCATGTAAGATTTCATATAAATGTGATTATTAATTCGCGTTTTATCTCTAGTTAAACAGAATCATAATGGCAACTGAGGCGATGATGGTGAAAATTGAGCATCGCGCTGTAATTAAATTTCTCACTAAGCAAGGAAAAAGTCAAAAAACTATTCATGAAGAGATGGTGGCTGTTTACCAGGGTTCCGCACCTTCATTATCAACTGTGCAAAAGTGGTCAAGTGAGTTCAAGAGAGGCAGAGAGAGCATTGAGGACGACCCCCGCTCCGGCGCCCCGGCTACTGCTTGTACGGGAGAAAGCATCAAAGAAGTCGAAAAACTTGTTCTTGAGGATGCCCGAATAAAGGTGAAAATGATGGCAGAGATCACCAAGCTTTCAATTGGTACCATTCACACCATTCTTCATGACCATCTTAACCTTTCAAAGGTCAGTGCAAGGTGGGTGCCACGAATGCTCACAGCGCCTCAGATAAAAAGTGAGAATCGCATGCTGTAGAGAGCTTTTGGAGATGTGTAGTGAGAACGCGGACGGTGTTATGGATCGAATTGTTACTGGGGACGAAACGTGGGTCCACCACTATGACCCTGAAAGCAAACAAGAGTCCATGCAGTGGCATAAAAAAGAAACAGACCCCCCGAAGAAGTTCAAAGTCACTCCGTCTGCCCGAAAGCTCATGGCCACAGTTTTTTGGGACTCAAAGGGAATCTTGCTCATTGAGTACAAAAAAAAAGGTGAAACCATCAACGCCACATCCTACGCTTCCACTTTGCATAATTTGCGGGAGGAAATTAAAAAGAAAAGACGGGGTAAACTCGCAGCTGGTGTGTTGCTTCTTCATGACAACGCTCCTGTTCACACGGCGCGAGTTTCCAAGGCTGCTGCGCGAGATTGTGGTTTCGAAGAAATCCAACACCCACCCTATAGTCCAGACCTTGCCGCTAGTGATTATTTCCTGTTTCCGGATTTGAAAAAATGTCTTCGTGGAAAAAGATTTTCGGATGATGAAGAACTCAAGTCGGTATTTTGCAGAGAAAGAGGAAATTTATTATTTTGAGGGTTTAAGAAAGCTTATCTCAAGATGTAACAAATGCATTGATGTTAGGGGAGATCATATTGAAAAACAAAAACAATTTAAATTGAATTCGCATTTTCCTTCATCTCGATACCGAGAATATATTGAACGCCCCTCGTATGAGAAAAAAAATCGAAAATTTTTCTAAGTCCCAAAAATGAAAAATCAAATGAAAAATTTAATTCTCATAATAAATAAAGAAAAGTTGAAAGAAAAATGAAAAATCAACTGAAAAATTAAATTTTCATAATAAATAAAGAAAAATTGAAAGAAAAATTTCGATATTTTTTTCAAAGTCAGAAATAGTTAGAAATGTAAAAAAATCAATTGGAAAAAATATATATATGATTTTTAAGTGAAATTCATTTGAAATAGAGACTTCTCAATGAAACTGAGGTGTATGTGAAAAATTTTTTTTCTTGAAAATTTCGAAAATTTTTCTAAGTCCCGCTATAATGCCATTTGCTGTTTGTGTGTTTAAAAGGTATATTATGAGAAGTGTGAAAATGAACAATCCCATAGAAAGTCAGAATATACGAGGGGCGTTCAAGATATTCTCGGTATCGGGGTGAAGCTGTGGTTGCATATATAAATTGACTTATTTATCAAGTAACACTATTATTTTAGTGCATTCATGTAAGATTTCATATAAATGTGATTATTAATTCGCGTTTTATCTCTAGTTAAACAGAATCATAATGGCAACTGAGGCGATGATGGTGAAAATTGAGCATCGCGCTGTAATTAAATTTCTCACTAAGCAAGGAAAAAGTCAAAAAACTATTCATGAAGAGATGGTGGCTGTTTACCAGGGTTCCGCACCTTCATTATCAACTGTGCAAAAGTGGTCAAGTGAGTTCAAGAGAGGCAGAGAGAGCATTGAGGACGACCCCCGCTCCGGCGCCCCGGCTACTGCTTGTACGGGAGAAAGCATCAAAGAAGTCGAAAAACTTGTTCTTGAGGATGCCCGAATAAAGGTGAAAATGATGGCAGAGATCACCAAGCTTTCAATTGGTACCATTCACACCATTCTTCATGACCATCATAACCTTTCAAAGGTCAGTGCAAGGTGGGTGCCACGAATGCTCACAGCGCCTCAGATAAAAAGTGAGAATCGCATGCTGTAGAGAGCTTTTGGAGATGTGTAGTGAGAACGCGGACGGTGTTATGGATCGAATTGTTACTGGGGACGAAACGTGGGTCCACCACTATGACCCTGAAAGCAAACAAGAGTCCATGCAATGGCATAAAAAAGAAACAGACCCCCCGAAGAAGTTCAAAGTCACTCCGTCTGCCCGAAAGCTCATGGCCACAGTTTTTTGGGACTCAAAGGGAATCTTGCTCATTGAGTACAAAAAAAAAGGTGAAACCATCAACGCCACATCCTACGCTTCCACTTTGCATAATTTGCGGGAGGAAATTAAAAAGAAAAGACGGGGTAAACTCGCAGCTGGTGTGTTGCTTCTTCATGACAACGCTCCTGTTCACACGGCGCGAGTTTCCAAGGCTGCTGCGCGAGATTGTGGTTTCGAAGAAATCCAACACCCACCCTATAGTCCAGACCTTGCCGCTAGTGATTATTTCCTGTTTCCGGATTTGAAAAAATGTCTTCGTGGAAAAAGATTTTCGGATGATGAAGAACTCAAGTCGGTATTTTGCAGAGAAAGAGGAAATTTATTATTTTGAGGGTTTAAGAAAGCTTATCTCAAGATGTAACAAATGCATTGATGTTAGGGGAGATCATATTGAAAAACAAAAACAATTTAAATTGAATTCGCATTTTCCTTCATCTCGATACCGAGAATATATTGAACGCCCCTCGTATGAGAAAAAAAATCGAAAATTTTTCTAAGTCCCAAAAATGAAAAATCAAATGAAAAATTTAATTCTCATAATAAATAAAGAAAAGTTGAAAGAAAAATGAAAAATCAACTGAAAAATTAAATTTTCATAATAAATAAAGAAAAATTGAAAGAAAAATTTCGATATTTTTTTCAAAGTCAGAAATAGTTAGAAATGTAAAAAAATCAATTGGAAAAAATATATATATGATTTTTAAGTGAAATTCATTTGAAATAGAGACTTCTCAATGAAACTGAGGTGTATGTGAAAAATTTTTTTTCTTGAAAATTTCGAAAATTTTTCTAAGTCCCGCTATAATGCCATTTGCTGTTTGTGTGTTTAAAAGGTATATTATGAGAAGTGTGAAAATGAACAATCCCATAGAAAGTCAGAATATACGAGGGGCGTTCAAGATATTCTCGGTATCGGGGTGAAGCTGTGGTTGCATATATAAATTGACTTATTTATCAAGTAACACTATTATTTTAGTGCATTCATGTAAGATTTCATATAAATGTGATTATTAATTCGCGTTTTATCTCTAGTTAAACAGAATCATAATGGCAACTGAGGCGATGATGGTGAAAATTGAGCATCGCGCTGTAATTAAATTTCTCACTAAGCAAGGAAAAAGTCAAAAAACTATTCATGAAGAGATGGTGGCTGTTTACCAGGGTTCCGCACCTTCATTATCAACTGTGCAAAAGTGGTCAAGTGAGTTCAAGAGAGGCAGAGAGAGCATTGAGGACGACCCCCGCTCCGGCGCCCCGGCTACTGCTTGTACGGGAGAAAGCATCAAAGAAGTCGAAAAACTTGTTCTTGAGGATGCCCGAATAAAGGTGAAAATGATGGCAGAGATCACCAAGCTTTCAATTGGTACCATTCACACCATTCTTCATGACCATCATAACCTTTCAAAGGTCAGTGCAAGGTGGGTGCCACGAATGCTCACAGCGCCTCAGATAAAAAGTGAGAATCGCATGCTGTAGAGAGCTTTTGGAGATGTGTAGTGAGAACGCGGACGGTGTTATGGATCGAATTGTTACTGGGGACGAAACGTGGGTCCACCACTATGACCCTGAAAGCAAACAAGAGTCCATGCAATGGCATAAAAAAGAAACAGACCCCCCGAAGAAGTTCAAAGTCACTCCGTCTGCCCGAAAGCTCATGGCCACAGTTTTTTGGGACTCAAAGGGAATCTTGCTCATTGAGTACAAAAAAAAAGGTGAAACCATCAACGCCACATCCTACGCTTCCACTTTGCATAATTTGCGGGAGGAAATTAAAAAGAAAAGACGGGGTAAACTCGCAGCTGGTGTGTTGCTTCTTCATGACAACGCTCCTGTTCACACGGCGCGAGTTTCCAAGGCTGCTGCGCGAGATTGTGGTTTCGAAGAAATCCAACACCCACCCTATAGTCCAGACCTTGCCGCTAGTGATTATTTCCTGTTTCCGGATTTGAAAAAATGTCTTCGTGGAAAAAGATTTTCGGATGATGAAGAACTCAAGTCGGTATTTTGCAGAGAAAGAGGAAATTTATTATTTTGAGGGTTTAAGAAAGCTTATCTCAAGATGTAACAAATGCATTGATGTTAGGGGAGATCATATTGAAAAACAAAAACAATTTAAATTGAATTCGCATTTTCCTTCATCTCGATACCGAGAATATATTGAACGCCCCTCGTATGAGAAAAAAAATCGAAAATTTTTCTAAGTCCCAAAAATGAAAAATCAAATGAAAAATTTAATTCTCATAATAAATAAAGAAAAGTTGAAAGAAAAATGAAAAATCAACTGAAAAATTAAATTTTCATAATAAATAAAGAAAAATTGAAAGAAAAATTTCGATATTTTTTTCAAAGTCAGAAATAGTTAGAAATGTAAAAAAATCAATTGGAAAAAATATATACATGATTTTTAAGTGAAATTCATTTGAAATAGAGACTTCTCAATGAAACTGAGGTGTATGTGAAAAATTTTTTTTCTTGAAAATTTCGAAAATTTTTCTAAGTCCCGCTATAATGCCATTTGCTGTTTGTGTGTTTAAAAGGTATATTATGAGAAGTGTGAAAATGAACAATCCCATAGAAAGTCAGAATATACGAGGGGCGTTCAAGATATTCTCGGTATCGGGGTGAAGCTGTGGTTGCATATATAAATTGACTTATTTATCAAGTAACACTATTATTTTAGTGCATTCATGTAAGATTTCATATAAATGTGATTATTAATTCGCGTTTTATCTCTAGTTAAACAGAATCATAATGGCAACTGAGGCGATGATGGTGAAAATTGAGCATCGCGCTGTAATTAAATTTCTCACTAAGCAAGGAAAAAGTCAAAAAACTATTCATGAAGAGATGGTGGCTGTTTACCAGGGTTCCGCACCTTCATTATCAACTGTGCAAAAGTGGTCAAGTGAGTTCAAGAGAGGCAGAGAGAGCATTGAGGACGACCCCCGCTCCGGCGCCCCGGCTACTGCTTGTACGGGAGAAAGCATCAAAGAAGTCGAAAAACTTGTTCTTGAGGATGCCCGAATAAAGGTGAAAATGATGGCAGAGATCACCAAGCTTTCAATTGGTACCATTCACACCATTCTTCATGACCATCATAACCTTTCAAAGGTCAGTGCAAGGTGGGTGCCACGAATGCTCACAGCGCCTCAGATAAAAAGTGAGAATCGCATGCTGTAGAGAGCTTTTGGAGATGTGTAGTGAGAACGCGGACGGTGTTATGGATCGAATTGTTACTGGGGACGAAACGTGGGTCCACCACTATGACCCTGAAAGCAAACAAGAGTCCATGCAATGGCATAAAAAAGAAACAGACCCCCCGAAGAAGTTCAAAGTCACTCCGTCTGCCCGAAAGCTCATGGCCACAGTTTTTTGGGACTCAAAGGGAATCTTGCTCATTGAGTACAAAAAAAAAGGTGAAACCATCAACGCCACATCCTACGCTTCCACTTTGCATAATTTGCGGGAGGAAATTAAAAAGAAAAGACGGGGTAAACTCGCAGCTGGTGTGTTGCTTCTTCATGACAACGCTCCAGTTCACACGGCGCGAGTTTCCAAGGCTGCTGCGCGAGATTGTGGTTTCGAAGAAATCCAACACCCACCCTATAGTCCAGACCTTGCCGCTAGTGATTATTTCCTGTTTCCGGATTTGAAAAAATGTCTTCGTGGAAAAAGATTTTCGGATGATGAAGAACTCAAGTCGGTATTTTGCAGAGAAAGAGGAAATTTATTATTTTGAGGGTTTAAGAAAGCTTATCTCAAGATGTAACAAATGCATTGATGTTAGGGGAGATCATATTGAAAAACAAAAACAATTTAAATTGAATTCGCATTTTCCTTCATCTCGATACCGAGAATATATTGAACGCCCCTCGTATGAGAAAAAAAATCGAAAATT
Organism: Volucella zonaria; assembly: GCA_963966105.1. Taxonomy (NCBI): domain Eukaryota; kingdom Metazoa; phylum Arthropoda; class Insecta; order Diptera; family Syrphidae; genus Volucella; species Volucella zonaria. Next base: position 196,836 of record CAWYQB010000254.1, on the reverse strand, counting down.
TTTCTAAGTCCCAAAAATGAAAAATCAAATGAAAAATTTAATTCTCATAATAAATAAAGAAAAGTTGAAAGAAAAATGAAAAATCAACTGAAAAATTAAATTTTCATAATAAATAAAGAAAAATTGAAAGAAAAATTTCGATATTTTTTTCAAAGTCAGAAATAGTTAGAAATGTAAAAAAATCAATTGGAAAAAATATATACATGATTTTTAAGTGAAATTCATTTGAAATAGAGACTTCTCAATGAAACTGAGGTGTATGTGAAAAATTTTTTTTCTTGAAAATTTCGAAAATTTTTCTAAGTCCCGCTATAATGCCATTTGCTGTTTGTGTGTTTAAAAGGTATATTATGAGAAGTGTGAAAATGAACAATCCCATAGAAAGTCAGAATATACGAGGGGCGTTCAAGATATTCTCGGTATCGGGGTGAAGCTGTGGTTGCATATATAAATTGACTTATTTATCAAGTAACACTATTATTTTAGTGCATTCATGTAAGATTTCATATAAATGTGATTATTAATTCGCGTTTTATCTCTAGTTAAACAGAATCATAATGGCAACTGAGGCGATGATGGTGAAAATTGAGCATCGCGCTGTAATTAAATTTCTCACTAAGCAAGGAAAAAGTCAAAAAACTATTCATGAAGAGATGGTGGCTGTTTACCAGGGTTCCGCACCTTCATTATCAACTGTGCAAAAGTGGTCAAGTGAGTTCAAGAGAGGCAGAGAGAGCATTGAGGACGACCCCCGCTCCGGCGCCCCGGCTACTGCTTGTACGGGAGAAAGCATCAAAGAAGTCGAAAAACTTGTTCTTGAGGATGCCCGAATAAAGGTGAAAATGATGGCAGAGATCACCAAGCTTTCAATTGGTACCATTCACACCATTCTTCATGACCATCATAACCTTTCAAAGGTCAGTGCAAGGTGGGTGCCACGAATGCTCACAGCGCCTCACATAAAAAGTGAGAATCGCATGCTGTAGAGAGCTTTTGGAGATGTGTAGTGAGAACGCGGACGGTGTTATGGATCGAATTGTTACTGGGGACGAAACGTGGGTCCACCACTATGACCCTGAAAGCAAACAAGAGTCCATGCAGTGGCATAAAAAAGAAACAGACCCCCCGAAGAAGTTCAAAGTCACTCCGTCTGCCCGAAAGCTCATGGCCACAGTTTTTTGGGACTCAAAGGGAATCTTGCTCATTGAGTACAAAAAAAAAGGTGAAACCATCAACGCCACATCCTACGCTTCCACTTTGCATAATTTGCGGGAGGAAATTAAAAAGAAAAGACGGGGTAAACTCGCAGCTGGTGTGTTGCTTCTTCATGACAACGCTCCTGTTCACACGGCGCGAGTTTCCAAGGCTGCTGCGCGAGATTGTGGTTTCGAAGAAATCCAACACCCACCCTATAGTCCAGACCTTGCCCCTAGTGATTATTTCCTGTTTCCGGATTTGAAAAAATGTCTTCGTGGAAAAAGATTTTCGGATGATGAAGAACTCAAGTCGGTATTTTGCAGAGAAAGAGGAAATTTATTATTTTGAGGGTTTAAAAAAGCTTATCTCAAGATGTAACAAATGCATTGATGTTAGGGGAGATCATATTGAAAAATAGAAACAATTTAAATTGAATTCGCATTTTCTTTCATCTCGATACCGAGAATATATTGAACGCCCCTCGTATGAGAAAAAAAATCGAAAATTTTTCGAAGTCCCAAAAATGAAAAATCAACTGAAAAATTTAATTCTCATAATAAATAAAGAAAAGTTGAAAGAAAAATGAAAAATCAACTGAAAAATTAAATTTTCATAATAAATAAAGAAAAATTGAAAGAAAAATTTCGATATTTTTTTCAAAGTCAGAAATAGTTAGAAATATAAAAAAATCAATTGGAAAAAATATATATATGATTTTTAAGTGAAATTCATTTGAAATAGAGACTTCTCAATGAAACTGAGGTGTATGTGAAAAATTGTTTTTCTTGAAAATTTCGAAAATTTTTCTAAGTCCCGCTATAATGCCATTTGCTGTTTGTGTGTTTAAAAGGTATATTATGAGAAGTGTGAAAATGAACAATCCCATAGAAAGTCAGAATATACGAGGGGCGTTCAAGATATTCTCGGTATCGGGGTGAAGCTGTGGTTGTATGTATAAATTGACTTATTTATCAAATAACACTATTATTTTAGTGCATTCATGTAAAATTTAATATAAATGTGATTATTAATTCGCGTTTTATCTCTAGTTAAACAGAATCACAATGGCAACTGAGGCGATGATGGTGAAAATTGAGCATCGCGCTGTAATTAAATTTCTCACTAAGCAAGGAAAAAGTCAAAAAACTATTCATGAAGAGATGGTGGCTGTTTACCAGGGTTCCGCAACTTCATTATCAACTGTGCAAAAGTGGTCAAGTGAGTTCAAGAGAGGCAGAGAGAGCATTGAGGACGACCCCCGCTCCGGCGCCCCGGCTACTGCTTGTACGGGAGAAAGCATCAAAGAAGTCGAAAAACTTGCTCTTGAGGATGCCCGAATAAAGGTGAAAATGATGGCAGAGATCACCAAGCTTTCAATTGGTACCATTCACACCATTCTTCATGACCATCTTAACCTTTCAAAGGTCAGTGCAAGGTGGGTGCCACGAATGCTCACAGCGCCTCAGATAAAAAGTGAGAATCGCATGCTGTAGAGAGCTTTTGGAGATGTGTAGTGAGAACGCGGACGGTGTTATGGATCGAATTGTTACTGGGGACGAAACATGGGTCCACCACTATGACCCTGAAAGCTAACAAGAGTCCATGCAGTGGCATAAAAAAGGAACAGACCCCCCGAAGAAGTTCAAAGTCACTCCGTCTGCCCGAAAGCTCATGGCCACAGTTTTTTGGGACTCAAAGGGAATCTTGCTCATTGAGTACAAAAAAAAAGGTGAAACCATCAACGCCACATCCTACGCTTCCACTTTGCATAGTTTGCGGGAGGAAATTAAAAAGAAAAGACGGGGTAAACTCGCAGCTGGTGTGTTGCTTCTTCATGACAACGCTCCTGTTCACACGGCGCGAGTTTCCAAGGCTGCTGCGCGAGATTGTGGTTTCGAAGAAATCCAACACCCACCCTATAGTCCAGACCTTGCCCCTAGTGATTATTTCCTGTTTCCGGATTTGAAAAAATGTCTTCGTGGAAAAAGATTTTCGGATGATGAAGAACTCAAGTCGGTATTTTGCAGAGAAAGAGGAAATTTATTATTTTGAGGGTTTAAAAAAGCTTATCTCAAGATGTAACAAATGCATTGATGTTAGGGGAGATCATATTGAAAAATAGAAACAATTTAAATTGAATTCGCATTTTCCTTCATATCGATACCGAGAATATATTGAACGCCCCTCGTATGAGAAAAAAAATCGAAAATTTTTCGAAGTCCCAAAAATGAAAAATTTAATTCTCATAATAAATAAAGAAAAGTTGAAAGAAAAATGAAAAATCAACTGAAAAATTAAATTTTCATAATAAATAAAGAAAAATTGAAAGAAAAATTTCGATATTTTTTTCAAAGTCAGAAATAGTTAGAAATATAAAAAAATCAATTGGAAAAAATATATATATGATTTTTAAGTGAAATTCATTTGAAATAGAGACTTCTCAATGAAACTGAGGTGTATGTGAAAAATTTTTTTTCTTGAAAATTTCGAAAATTTTTCTAAGTCCCGCTATAATGCCATTTGCTGTTTGTGTGTTTAAAAGGTATATTATGAGAAGTGTGAAAATGAACAATCCCATAGAAAGTCAGAATATACGAGGGGCATATATAAATTGACTTATTTAGCAAGTAATAATATTATTTTAGTGCATTCATGTAAAATTTCATATAAATGTGATTATTAATTCGCGTTTTATCTCTAGTTAAACAGAATCATAATGGCAACTGAGGCGATGATGGTGAAAATTGAGCATCGCGCTGTAATTAAATTTCTCACTAAGCAAGAAAAAAGTCAAAAAACTATTCATGAAGAGATGGTGGCTGTTTACCAGGGTTCCGCACCTTCATTATCAACTGTGCAAAAGTGGTCAAGTGAGTTCAAGAGAGGCAGAGAGAGCATTGAGGACGACCCCCGCTCCGGCGCCCCGGCTACTGCTTGTACGGGAGAAAGCATCAAAGAAGTCGAAAAACTTGTTCTTGAGGATGCCCGAATAAAGGTGAAAATGATGGCAGAGATCACCAAGCTTTCAATTGGTACCATTCACACCATTCTTCATGACCATCATAACCTTTCAAAGGTCAGTGCAAGGTGGGTGCCACGAATGCTCACAGCGCCTCAGATAAAAAGTGAGAATCGCATGCTGTAGAGAGCTTTTGGAGATGTGTAGTGAGAACGCGGACGGTGTTATGGATCGAATTGTTACTGGGGACGAAACGTGGGTCCACCACTATGACCCTGAAAGCAAACAAGAGTCCATGCAGTGGCATAAAAAAGAAACAGACCCCCCGAAGAAGTTCAAAGTCACTCCGTCTGCCCGAAAGCTCATGGCCACAGTTTTTTGGGACTCAAAGGGAATCTTGCTCATTGAGTACAAAAAAAAAGGTGAAACCATCAACGCCACATCCTACGCTTCCACTTTGCATAATTTGCGGGAGGAAATTAAAAAGAAAAGACGGGGTAAACTCGCAGCTGGTGTGTTGCTTCTTCATGACAACGCTCCTGTTCACACGGCGAGAGTTTCCAAGGCTGCTGCGCGAGATTGTGGTTTCGAAGAAATCCAACACCCACCCTATAGTCCAGACCTTGCCCCTAGTGATTATTTCCTGTTTCCGGATTTGAAAAAATGTCTTCGTGGAAAAAGATTTTCGGATGATGAAGAACTCAAGTCGGTATTTTGCAGAGAAAGAGGAAATTTATTATTTTGAGGGTTTAAAAAAGCTTATCTCAAGATGTAACAAATGCATTGATGTTAGGGGAGATCATATTGAAAAATAGAAACAATTTAAATTGAATTTGCATTTTCCTTCATCTCGATACCGAGAATATATTGAACGCCCCTCGTATGAGAAAAAAAATCGAAAATTTTTCGAAGTCCCAAAAATGAAAAATTTAATTCTCATAATAAATAAAGAAAAGTTGAAAGAAAAATGAAAAATCAACTGAAAAATTAAATTTTCATAATAAATAAAGAAAAATTGAAAGAAAAATTTCGATATTTTTTTCAAAGTCAGAAATAGTTAGAAATATAAAAAAATCAATTGGAAAAAATATATATATGATTTTTAAGTGAAATTCATTTGAAATAGAGACTTCTCAATGAAACTGAGGTGTATGTGAAAAATTTTTTTTCTTGAAAATTTCGAAAATTTTTCTAAGTCCCGCTATAATGCCATTTGCTGTTTGTGTGTTTAAAAGGTATATTATGAGAAGTGTGAAAATGAACAATCCCATAGAAAGTCAGAATATACGAGGGGCGTTCAAGATATTCTCGGTATCGGGGTGAAGCTGTGGTTGCATATATAAATTGACTTATTTATCAAGTAATAATATTATTTTAGTGCATTCATGTAAAATTTCATATAAATGTGATTATTAATTCGCGTTTTATCTCTAGTTAAACAGAATCATAATGGCAACTGAGGCGATGATGGTGAAAATTGAGCATCGCGCTGTAATTAAATTTCTCACTAAGCAAGGAAAAAGTCAAAAAACTATTCATGAAGAGATGGTGGCTGTTTACCAGGGTTCCGCACCTTCATTATCAACTGTGCAAAAGTGGTCAAGTGAGTTCAAGAGAGGCAGAGAGAGCATTGAGGACGACCCCCGCTCCGGCGCCCCGGCTACTGCTTGTACGGGAGAAAGCATCAAAGAAGTCGAAAAACTTGTTCTTGAGGATGCCCGAATAAAGGTGAAAATGATGGCAGAGATCACCAAGCTTTCAATTGGTACCATTCACACCATTCTTCATGACCATCATAACCTTTCAAAGGTCAGTGCAAGGTGGGTGCCACGAATGCTCACAGCGCCTCAGATAAAAAGTGAGAATCGCATGCTGTAGAGAGCTTTTGGAGATGTGTAGTGAGAACGCGGACGGTGTTATGGATCGAATTGTTACTGGGGACGAAACATGGGTCCACCACTATGACCCTGAAAGCAAACAAGAGTCCATGCAGTGGCATAAAAAAGGAACAGACCCCCCGAAGAAGTTCAAAGTCACTCCGTCTGCCCGAAAGCTCATGGCCACAGTTTTTTGGGACTCAAAGGGAATCTTGCTCATTGAGTACAAAAAAAAAGGTGAAACCATCAACGCCACATCCTACGCTTCCACTTTGCATAGTTTGCGGGAGGAAATTAAAAAGAAAAGACGGGGTAAACTCGCAGCTGGTGTGTTGCTTCTTCATGACAACGCTCCTGTTCACACGGCGCGAGTTTCCAAGGCTGCTGCGCGAGATTGTGGTTTCGAAGAAATCCAACACCCACCCTATAGTCCAGACCTTGCCCCTAGTGATTATTTCCTGTTTCCGGATTTGAAAAAATGTCTTCGTGGAAAAAGATTTTCGGATGATGAAGAACTCAAGTCGGTATTTTGCAGAGAAAGAGGAAATTTATTATTTTGAGGGTTTAAAAAAGCTTATCTCAAGATGTAACAAATGCATTGATGTTAGGGGAGATCATATTGAAAAATAGAAACAATTTAAATTGAATTCGCATTTTCCTTCATATCGATACCGAGAATATATTGAACGCCCCTCGTATGAGAAAAAAAATCGAAAATTTTTCGAAGTCCCAAAAATGAAAAATTTAATTCTCATAATAAATAAAGAAAAGTTGAAAGAAAAATGAAAAATCAACTGAAAAATTAAATTTTCATAATAAATAAAGAAAAATTGAAAGAAAAATTTCGATATTTTTTTCAAAGTCAGAAATAGTTAGAAATATAAAAAAATCAATTGGAAAAAATATATATATGATTTTTAAGTGAAATTCATTTGAAATAGAGACTTCTCAATGAAACTGAGGTGTATGTGAAAAATTTTTTTTCTTGAAAATTTCGAAAATTTTTCTAAGTCCCGCTATAATGCCATTTGCTGTTTGTGTGTTTAAAAGGTATATTATGAGAAGTGTGAAAATGAACAATCCCATAGAAAGTCAGAATATACGAGGGGCGTTCAAGATATTCTCGGTATCGGGGTGAAGCTGTGGTTGCATATATAAATTGACTTATTTATCAAGTAATAATATTATTTTAGTGCATTCATGTAAAATTTCATATAAATGTGATTATTAATTCGCGTTTTATCTCTAGTTAAACAGAATCATAATGGCAACTGAGGCGATGATGGTGAAAATTGAGCATCGCGCTGTAATTAAATTTCTCACTAAGCAAGGAAAAAGTCAAAAAACTATTCATGAAGAGATGGTGGCTGTTTACCAGGGTTCCGCACCTTCATTATCAACTGTGCAAAAGTGGTCAAGTGAGTTCAAGAGAGGCAGAGAGAGCATTGAGGACGACCCCCGCTCCGGCGCCCCGGCTACTGCTTGTACGGGAGAAAGCATCAAAGAAGTCGAAAAACTTGTTCTTGAGGATGCCCGAATAAAGGTGAAAATGATGGCAGAGATCACCAAGCTTTCAATTGGTACCATTCACACCATTCTTCATGACCATCTTAACCTTTCAAAGGTCAGTGCAAGGTGGGTGCCACGAATGCTCACAGCGCCTCACATAAAAAGTGAGAATCGCATGCTGTAGAGAGCTTTTGGAGATGTGTAGTGAGAACGCGGACGGTGTTAAGGATCGAATTGTTACTGGGGACGAAACATGGGTCCACCACTATGACCCTGAAAGCAAACAAGAGTCCATGCAGTTTCATAAAAAAGGAACAGACCCCCCGAAGGAGTTCAAAGTCACTCCGTCTGCCCGAAAGCTCATGGCCACAGTTTTTTGGGACTCAAAGGGAATCTTGCTCAGTGAGTACAAAAAAAAAGGTGAAACCATCAACGCCACATCCTACGCTTCCACTTTGCATAGTTTGCGGGAGGAAATTAAAAAGAAAAGACGGGGCAAACTCGCAGCTGGTGTGTTGCTTCTTCATGACAACGCTCCTGTTCACACGGCGCGAGTTTCCAAGGCTGCTGCGCGAGATTGTGGTTTCGAAGAAATCCAACACCCACCCTATAGTCCAGACCTTGCCCCTAGTGATTATTTCCTGTTTCCGGATTTGAAAAAATGTCTTCGTGGAAAAAGATTTTCGGATGATGAAGAACTCAAGTCGGTATTTTGCAGAGAAAGAGGAAATTTATTATTTTGAGGGTTTAAAAAAGCTTATCTCAAGATGTAACAAATGCGTTGATGTTAGGGGAGATCATATTGAAAAATAGAAACAATTTAAATTGAATTCGCATTTTCCTTCATCTCGATACCGAGAATATATTGAACGCCCCTCGTATGAGAAAAAAAATCGAAAATTTTTCTAAGTCCCAAAAATGAAAAATCAACTGAAAAATTTAATTCTCATAATAAATAAAGAAAAGTTGAAAGAAAAATGAAAAATCAACTGAAAAATTAAATTTTCATAATAAATAAAGAAAAATTGAAAGAAAAATTTCGATATTTTTTTCAAAGTCAGAAATAGTTAGAAATATAAAAAAATCAATTGGAAAAAATATATATATGATTTTTAAGTGAAATTCATTTGAAATAGAGACTTCTCAATGAAACTGAGGTGTATGTGAAAAATTTTTTTTCTTGAAAATTTCGAAAATTTTTCTAAGTCCCGCTATAATGCCATTTGCTGTTTGTGTGTTTAAAAGGTATATTATGAGAAGTGTGAAAATGAACAATCCCATAGAAAGTCAGAATATACGAGGGGCGTTCAAGATATTCTCGGTATCGGGGTGAAGCTGTGGTTGCATATATAAATTGACTTATTTATCAAGTAATAATATTATTTTAGTGCATTCATGTAAAATTTCATATAAATGTGATTATTAATTCGCGTTTTATCTCTAGTTAAACAGAATCATAATGGCAACTGAGGCGATGATGGTGAAAATTGAGCATCGCGCTGTAATTAAATTTCTCACTAAGCAAGGAAAAAGTCAAAAAACTATTCATGAAGAGATGGTGGCTGTTTACCAGGGTTCCGCACCTTCATTATCAACTGTGCAAAAGTGGTCAAGTGAGTTCAAGAGAGGCAGAGAGAGCATTGAGGACGACCCCCGCTCCGGCGCCCCGGCTACTGCTTGTACGGGAGAAAGCATCAAAGAAGTCGAAAAACTTGTTCTTGAGGATGCCCGAATAAAGGTGAAAATGATGGCAGAGATCACCAAGCTTTCAATTGGTACCATTCACACCATTCTTCATGACCATCTTAACCTTTCAAAGGTCAGTGCAAGGTGGGTGCCACGAATGCTCACAGCGCCTCACATAAAAAGTGAGAATCGCATGCTGTAGAGAGCTTTTGGAGATGTGTAGTGAGAACGCGGACGGTGTTATGGATCGAATTGTTACTGGGGACGAAACATGGGTCCACGACTATGACCCTGAAAGCAAACAAGAGTCCATGCAGTGGCATAAAAAAGGAACAGACCCCCCGAAGAAGTTCAAAGTCACTCCGTCTGCCCGAAAGCTCATGGCCACAGTTTTTTGGGACTCAAAGGGAATCTTGCTCATTGAGTACAAAAAAAAAGGTGAAACCATCAACGCCACATCCTACGCTTCCACTTTGCATAATTTGCGGGAGGAAATTAAAAAGAAAAGACGGGATAAACTCGCAGCGGGTGTGTTGCTTCTTCATGACAACGCTCCTGTTCACACGGCGCGAGTTTCCAAGGCTGCTGCGCGAGATTGTGGTTTCGAAGAAATCCAACACCCACCCTATAGTCCAGACCTTGCCCCTAGTGATTATTTCCTGTTTCCCGATTTGAAAAAATGTCTTCGTGGAAAAAGATTTTCGGATGATGAAGAACTCAAGTCGGTATTTTGCAGAGAAAGAGGAAATTTATTATTTTGAGGGTTTGAAAAAGCTTATCTCAAGATGTAACAAATGCATTGATGTTAGGGGAGATCATATTGAAAAATAGAAACAATTTAAATTGAATTCGCATTTTCCTTCATATCGATACCGAGAATATATTGAACGCCCATCGTATGAGAAAAAAAATCGAAAATTTTTCGAAGTCCCAAAAATGAAAAATTTAATTCTCATAATAAATAAAGAAAAGTTGAAAGAAAAATGAAAAATCAACTGAAAAATTAAATTTTCATAATAAATAAAGAAAAATTGAAAGAAAAATTTCGATATTTTTTTCAAAGTCAGAAATAGTTAGAAATATAAAAAAATCAATTGGAAAAAATATATATATGATTTTTAAGTGAAATTCATTTGAAATAGAGACTTCTCAATGAAACTGAGGTGTATGTGAAAAATTTTTTTTCTTGAAAATTTCGAAAATTTTTCTAAGTCCCGCTATAATGCCATTTGCTGTTTGTGTGTTTAAAAGGTATATTATGAGAAGTGTGAAAATGAACAATCCCATAGAAAGTCAGAATATACGAGGGGCGTTCAAGATATTCTCGGTATCGGGGTGAAGCTGTGGTTGCATATATAAATTGACTTATTTATCAAGTAATAATATTATTTTAGTGCATTCATGTAAAATTTCATATAAATGTGATTATTAATTCGCGTTTTATCTCTAGTTAAACAGAATCATAATGGCAACTGAGGCGATGATGGTGAAAATTGAGCATCGCGCTGTAATTAAATTTCTCACTAAGCAAGGAAAAAGTCAAAAAACTATTCATGAAGAGATGATGGCTGTTTACCAGGGTTCCGCACCTTCATTATCAACTGTGCAAAAGTGGTCAAGTGAGTTCAAGAGAGGCAGAGAGAGCATTGAGGACGACCCCCGCTCCGGCGCCCCGGCTACTGCTTGTACGGGAGAAAGCATCAAAGAAGTCGAAAAACTTGTTCTTGAGGATGCCCGAATAAAGGTGAAAATGATGGCAGAGATCACCAAGCTTTCAATTGGTACCATTCACACCATTCTTCATGACCATCTTAACCTTTCAAAGGTCAGTGCAAGGTGGGTGCCACGAATGCTCACAGCGCCTCAGATAAAAAGTGAGAATCGCATGCTGTAGAGAGCTTTTGGAGATGTGTAGTGAGAACGCGGACGGTGTTATGGATCGAATTGTTACTGGGGACGAAACATGGGTCCACGACTATGACCCTGAAAGCAAACAAGAGTCCATGCAGTGGCATAAAAAAGGAACAGACCCCCCGAAGAAGTTCAAAGTCACTCCGTCTGCCCGAAAGCTCATGGCCACAGTTTTTTGGGACTCAAAGGGAATCTTGCTCATTGAGTACAAAAAAAAAGGTGAAACCATCAACGCCACATCCTACGCTTCCACTTTGCATAATTTGCGGGAGGAAATTAAAAAGAAAAGACGGGGTAAACTCGCAGCTGGTGTGTTGCTTCTTCATGACAACGCTCCTGTTCACACGGCGCGAGTTTCCAAGGCTGCTGCGCGAGATTGTGGTTTCGAAGAAATCCAACACCCACCCTATAGTCCAGACCTTGCCCCTAGTGATTATTTCCTGTTTCCGGATTTGAAAAAATGTCTTCGTGGAAAAAGATTTTCGGATGATGAAGAACTCAAGTCGGTATTTTGCAGAGAAAGAGGAAATTTATTATTTTGAGGGTTTAAAAAAGCTTATCTCAATATGTAATAAATGCATTGATGTTAGGGGAGATCATATTGAAAAATAAAGGCAATTTAAATTGAATTCGCATTTTCCTTCATATCGATACCGAGAATATATTGAACGCCCCTCGTATGAGAAAAAAAATCCAAAATTTTTCTAAGTCCCAAAAATGAAAAATCAAATGAAAAATTTAATTCTCATAATAAATAAAGAAAAGTTGAAAGAAAAATGAAAAATCAACTGAAAAATTAAATTTTCATAATAAATAAAGAAAAATTGAAAGAAAAATTTCGATATTTTTTTCAAAGTCAGAAATAGTTAGAAATATAAAAAAATCAATTGGAAAAAATATATATATGATTTTTAAGTGAAATTCATTTGAAATAGAGACTTCTCAATGAAACTGAGGTGTATGTGAAAAATTTTTTTTCTTGAAAATTTCGAAAATTTTTCTAAGTCCCGCTATAATGCCATTTGCTGTTTGTGTGTTTAAAAGGTATATTATGAGAAGTGTGAAAATGAACAATCCCATAGAAAGTCAGAATATACGAGGGGCGTTCAAGATATTCTCGGTATCGGGGTGAAGCTGTGGTTGCATATATAAATTGACTTATTTATCAAGTAACACTATTATTTTAGTGCATTCATGTAAGATTTCATATAAATGTGGTTATTAATTCGCGTTTTATCTCTAGTTAAACAGAATCATAATGGCAACTGAGGCGATGATGGTGAAAATTGAGCATCGCGCTGTAATTAAATTTCTCACTAAGCAAGGAAAAAGTCAAAAAACTATTCATGAAGAGATGGTGGCTGTTTACCAGGGTTCCGCACCTTCATTATCAACTGTGCAAAAGTGGTCAAGTGAGTTCAAGAGAGGCAGAGAGAGCATTGAGGACGACCCCCGCTCCGGCGCCCCGGCTACTGCTTGTACGGGAGAAAATTAAATTTTCATAATAAATAAAGAAAAATTGAAAGAAAAATTTCGATATTTTTTTCAAAGTCAGAAATAGTTAGAAATATAAAAAAATCAATTGGAAAAAATATATATATGATTTTTAAGTGAAATTCATTTGAAATAGAGACTTCTCAATGAAACTGAGGTGTATGTGAAAAATTTTTTTTCTTGAAAATTTCGAAAATTTTTCTAAGTCCCGCTATAATGCCATTTGCTGTTTATGTGTTTAAAAGGTATATTATGAGAAGTGTGAAAATGAACAATCCCATAGAAAGTCAGAATATACGAGGAGCGTTCAAGATATTCTCGGTATCGTGGTGAAGCTGTGGTTGCATATATAAATTGACTTATTTATCAAGTAACACTATTATTTTAGTGCATTCATGTAAGATTTCATATAAATGTGATTATTAATTCGCGTTTTATCTCTAGTTAAACAGAATCCTAATGACAACTGAGGCGATGATGGTGAAAATTGAGCATCGCGCTGTAATTAAATTTCTCACTAAGCAAGGAAAAAGTCAAAAAACTATTCATGAAGAGATGGTGGCTGTTTACCAGGGTTCCGCACCTTCATTATCAACTGTGCAAAAGTGGTCAAGTGAGTTCAAGAGAGGCAGAGAGAGCATTGAGGACGACCCCCGCTCCGGCGCCCCGGCTACTGCTTGTACGGGAGAAAGCATCAAAGAAGTCGAAAAACTTGTTCTTGAGGATGCCCGAATAAAGGTGAAAATGATGGCAGAGATCACCAAGCTTTCAATTGGTACCATTCACACCATTCTTCATGACCATCTTAACCTTTCAAAGGTCAGTGCAAGGTGGGTGCCACGAATGCTCACAGCGCCTCAGATAAAAAGTGAGAATTGCATGCTGTAGAGAGCTTTTGGAGATGTGTAGTGAGAACGCGGACGGTGTTATGGATCGAATTGTTACTGGGGACGAAACATGGGTCCACCACTATGACCCTGAAAGCAAACAAGAGTCCATGCAGTGGCATAAAAAAGGAGCAGAATCCCCGAAGAAGTTCAAAGTCACTCCGTCTGCCCGAAAGCTCATGGCCACAGTTTTTCGGGACTCAAAGGGAATCTTGCTCATTGAGTACAAAAAAAAAGGTGAAACCATCAACGCCACATCCTACGCTTCCATTTTGCATAATTTGCGGGAGGAAATTAAAAAGAAAAGACGGGGTAAACTCGCAGCGGGTGTGTTGCTTCTTCATGACAACGCTCCTGTTCACACGGCGCGAGTTTCCAAGGCTGCTGCGCGAGATTGTGGTTTCGAAGAAATCCAACACCCACCCTATAGTCCAGACCTTGCCCCTAGTGATTATTTCCTGTTTCCGGATTTGAAAAAATGTCTTCGTGGAAAAAGATTTTCGGATGATGAAGAACTCAAGTCGGTATTTTGCAGAGAAAGAGGAAATTTATTATTTTGAGGGTTTAAAAAAGCTTATCTCAAGATGTAACAAATGCATTGATGTTAGGGGAGATCATATTGAAAAATAGAAACAATTTAAATTGAATTCGCATTTTCCTTCATATCGATACCGAGAATATATTGAACGCCCATCGTATGAGAAAAAAAATCGAAAATTTTTCGAAGTCCCAAAAATGAAAAATTTAATTCTCATAATAAATAAAGAAAAGTTGAAAGAAAAATGAAAAATCAACTGAAAAATTAAATTTTCATAATAAATAAAGAAAAATTGAAAGAAAAATTTCGATATTTTTTTCAAAGTCAGAAATAGTTAGAAATATAAAAAAATCAATTGGAAAAAATATATATATGATTTTTAAGTGAAATTCATTTGAAATAGAGACTTCTCAATGAAACTGAGGTGTATGTGAAAAATTTTTTTTCTTGAAAATTTCGAAAATTTTTCTAAGTCCCGCTATAATGCCATTTGCTGTTTGTGTGTTTAAAAGGTATATTATGAGAAGTGTGAAAATGAACAATCCCATAGAAAGTCAGAATATACGAGGGGCGTTCAAGATATTCTCGGTATCGGGGTGAAGCTGTGGTTGCATATATAAATTGACTTATTTATCAAGTAATAATATTATTTTAGTGCATTCATGTAAAATTTCATATAAATGTGATTATTAATTCGCGTTTTATCTCTAGTTAAACAGAATCATAATGGCAACTGAGGCGATGATGGTGAAAATTGAGCATCGCGCTGTAATTAAATTTCTCACTAAGCAAGGAAAAAGTCAAAAAACTATTCATGAAGAGATGGTGGCTGTTTACCAGGGTTCCGCACCTTCATTATCAACTGTGCAAAAGTGGTCAAGTGAGTTCAAGAGAGGCAGAGAGAGCATTGAGGACGACCCCCGCTCCGGCGCCCCGGCTACTGCTTGTACGGGAGAAAGCATCAAAGAAGTCGAAAAACTTGTTCTTGAGGATGCCCGAATAAAGGTGAAAATGATGGCAGAGATCACCAAGCTTTCAATTGGTACCATTCACACCATTCTTCATGACCATCTTAACCTTTCAAAGGTCAGTGCAAGGTGGGTGCCACGAATGCTCACAGCGCCTCAGATAAAAAGTGAGAATCGCATGCTGTAGAGAGCTTTTGGAGATGTGTAGTGAGAACGCGGACGGTGTTATGGATCGAATTGTTACTGGGGACGAAACATGGGTCCACGACTATGACCCTGAAAGCAAACAAGAGTCCATGCAGTGGCATAAAAAAGGAACAGACCCCCCGAAGAAGTTCAAAGTCACTCCGTCTGCCCGAAAGCTCATGGCCACAGTTTTTTGGGACTCAAAGGGAATCTTGCTCATTGAGTACAAAAAAAAAGGTGAAACCATCAACGCCACATCCTACGCTTCCACTTTGCATAATTTGCGGGAGGAAATTAAAAAGAAAAGACGGGGTAAACTCGCAGCTGGTGTGTTGCTTCTTCATGACAACGCTCCTGTTCACACGGCGCGAGTTTCCAAGGCTGCTGCGCGAGATTGTGGTTTCGAAGAAATCCAACACCCACCCTATAGTCCAGACCTTGCCCCTAGTGATTATTTCCTGTTTCCGGATTTGAAAAAATGTCTTCGTGGAAAAAGATTTTCGGATGATGAAGAACTCAAGTCGGTATTTTGCAGAGAAAGAGGAAATTTATTATTTTGAGGGTTTAAAAAAGCTTATCTCAATATGTAATAAATGCATTGATGTTAGGGGAGATCATATTGAAAAATAAAAGCAATTTAAATTGAATTCGCATTTTCCTTCATATCGATACCGAGAATATATTGAACGCCCCTCGTATGAGAAAAAAAATCCAAAATTTTTCTAAGTCCCAAAAATGAAAAATCAAATGAAAAATTTAATTCTCATAATAAATAAAGAAAAGTTGAAAGAAAAATGAAAAATCAACTGAAAAATTAAATTTTCATAATAAATAAAGAAAAATTGAAAGAAAAATTTCGATATTTTTTTCAAAGTCAGAAATAGTTAGAAATATAAAAAAATCAATTGGAAAAAATATATATATGATTTTTAAGTGAAATTCATTTGAAATAGAGACTTCTCAATGAAACTGAGGTGTATGTGAAAAATTTTTTTTCTTGAAAATTTCGAAAATTTTTCTAAGTCCCGCTATAATGCCATTTGCTGTTTGTGTGTTTAAAAGGTATATTATGAGAAGTGTGAAAATGAACAATCCCATAGAAAGTCAGAATATACGAGGGGCGTTCAAGATATTCTCGGTATCGGGGTGAAGCTGTGGTTGCATATATAAATTGACTTATTTATCAAGTAACACTATTATTTTAGTGCATTCATGTAAGATTTCATATAAATGTGGTTATTAATTCGCGTTTTATCTCTAGTTAAACAGAATCATAATGGCAACTGAGGCGATGATGGTGAAAATTGAGCATCGCGCTGTAATTAAATTTCTCACTAAGCAAGGAAAAAGTCAAAAAACTATTCATGAAGAGATGGTGGCTGTTTACCAGGGTTCCGCACCTTCATTATCAACTGTGCAAAAGTGGTCAAGTGAGTTCAAGAGAGGCAGAGAGAGCATTGAGGACGACCCCCGCTCCGGCGCCCCGGCTACTGCTTGTACGGGAGAAAATTAAATTTTCATAATAAATAAAGAAAAATTGAAAGAAAAATTTCGATATTTTTTTCAAAGTCAGAAATAGTTAGAAATATAAAAAAATCAATTGGAAAAAATATATATATGATTTTTAAGTGAAATTCATTTGAAATAGAGACTTCTCAATGAAACTGAGGTGTATGTGAAAAATTTTTTTTCTTGAAAATTTCGAAAATTTTTCTAAGTCCCGCTATAATGCCATTTGCTGTTTATGTGTTTAAAAGGTATATTATGAGAAGTGTGAAAATGAACAATCCCATAGAAAGTCAGAATATACGAGGAGCGTTCAAGATATTCTCGGTATCGTGGTGAAGCTGTGGTTGCATATATAAATTGACTTATTTATCAAGTAACACTATTATTTTAGTGCATTCATGTAAGATTTCATATAAATGTGATTATTAATTCGCGTTTTATCTCTAGTTAAACAGAATCCTAATGACAACTGAGGCGATGATGGTGAAAATTGAGCATCGCGCTGTAATTAAATTTCTCACTAAGCAAGGAAAAAGTCAAAAAACTATTCATGAAGAGATGGTGGCTGTTTACCAGGGTTCCGCACCTTCATTATCAACTGTGCAAAAGTGGTCAAGTGAGTTCAAGAGAGGCAGAGAGAGCACTGAGGACGACCCCCGCTGCGGCGCCCCGGCTACTGCTTGTACGGGAGAAAGCATCAAAGAAGTCGAAAAACTTGTTCTTGAGGATGCCCGAATAAAGGTGAAAATGATGGCAGAGATCACCAAGCTTTCAATTGGTACCATTCACACCATTCTTCATGACCATCTTAACCTTTCAAAGGTCAGTGCAAGGTGGGTGCCACGAATGCTCACAGCGCCTCAGATAAAAAGTGAGAATCGCATGCTGTAGAGAGCTTTTGGAGATGTGTAGTGAGAACGCGGACGGTGTTATGGATCGAATTGTTACTGGGGACGAAACATGGGTCCACCACTATGACCCTGAAAGCAAACAAGAGTCCATGCAGTGGCATAAAAAAGGAGCAGACCCCCCGAAGAAGTTCAAAGTCACTCCGTCTGCCCGAAAGCTCATGGCCACAGTTTTTCGGGACTCAAAGGGAATCTTGCTCATTGAGTACAAAAAAAAAGGTGAAACCATCAACGCCACATCCTACGCTTCCATTTTGCATAATTTGCGGGAGGAAATTAAAAAGAAAAGACGGGGTAAACTCGCAGCGGGTGTGTTGCTTCTTCATGACAACGCTCCTGTTCACACGGCGCGAGTTTCCAAGGCTGCTGCGCGAGATTGTGGTTTCGAAGAAATCCAACACCCACCCTATAGTCCAGACCTTGCCCCTAGTGATTATTTCCTGTTTCCGGATTTGAAAAAATGTCTTCGTGGAAAAAGATTTTCGGATGATGAAGAACTCAAGTCGGTATTTTGCAGAGAAAGAGGAAATTTATTATTTTGAGGGTTTAAAAAAGCTTATCTCAAGATGTAACAAATGCATTGATGTTAGGGGAGATCATATTGAAAAATAGAAACAATTTAAATTGAATTCGCATTTTCCTTCATCTCGATACCGAGAATATATTGAACGCCCCTCGTATGAGAAAAAAAATCGAAAATTTTTCTAAGTCCCAAAAATGAAAATTCAAATGAAAAATTTAATTCTCATAATAAATAAAGAAAAGTTGAAAGAAAAATGAAAAATCAACTGAAAAATTAAATTTTCATAATAAATAAAGAAAAATTGAAAGAAAAATTTCGATATTTTTTTCAAAGTCAGAAATAGTTAGAAATATAAAAAAATCAATTGGAAAAAATATATATATGATTTTTAAGTGAAATTCATTTGAAATAGAGACTTCTCAATGAAACTGAGGTGTATGTGAAAAATTTTTTTTCTTGAAAATTTCGAAAATTTTTCTAAGTCCCGCTATAATGCCATTTGCTGTTTGTGTGTTTAAAAGGTATATTATGAGAAGTGTGAAAATGAACAATCCCATAGAAAGTCAGAATATACGAGGGGCGTTCAAGATATTCTCGGTATCGGGGTGAAGCTGTGGTTGCATATATAAATTGACTTATTTATCAAGTAACACTATTATTTTAGTGCATTCATGTAAGATTTCATATAAATGTGGTTATTAATTCGCGTTTTATCTCTAGTTAAACAGAATCATAATGGCAACTGAGGCGATGATGGTGAAAATTGAGCATCGCGCTGTAATTAAATTTCTCACTAAGCAAGGAAAAAGTCAAAAAACTATTCATGAAGAGATGGTGGCTGTTTACCAGGGTTCCGCACCTTCATTATCAACTGTGCAAAAGTGGTCAAGTGAGTTCAAGAGAGGCAGAGAGAGCATTGAGGACGACCCCCGCTCCGGCGCCCCGGCTACTGCTTGTACGGGAGAAAATTAAATTTTCATAATAAATAAAGAAAAATTGAAAGAAAAATTTCGATATTTTTTTCAAAGTCAGAAATAGTTAGAAATATAAAAAAATCAATTGGAAAAAATATATATATGATTTTTAAGTGAAATTCATTTGAAATAGAGACTTCTCAATGAAACTGAGGTGTATGTGAAAAATTTTTTTTCTTGAAAATTTCGAAAATTTTTCTAAGTCCCGCTATAATGCCATTTGCTGTTTATGTGTTTAAAAGGTATATTATGAGAAGTGTGAAAATGAACAATCCCATAGAAAGTCAGAATATACGAGGAGCGTTCAAGATATTCTCGGTATCGTGGTGAAGCTGTGGTTGCATATATAAATTGACTTATTTATCAAGTAACACTATTATTTTAGTGCATTCATGTAAGATTTCATATAAATGTGATTATTAATTCGCGTTTTATCTCTAGTTAAACAGAATCCTAATGACAACTGAGGCGATGATGGTGAAAATTGAGCATCGCGCTGTAATTAAATTTCTCACTAAGCAAGGAAAAAGTCAAAAAACTATTCATGAAGAGATGGTGGCTGTTTACCAGGGTTCCGCACCTTCATTATCAACTGTGCAAAAGTGGTCAAGTGAGTTCAAGAGAGGCAGAGAGAGCATTGAGGACGACCCCCGCTCCGGCGCCCCGGCTACTGCTTGTACGGGAGAAAGCATCAAAGAAGTCGAAAAACTTGTTCTTGAGGATGCCCGAATAAAGGTGAAAATGATGGCAGAGATCACCAAGCTTTCAATTGGTACCATTCACACCATTCTTCATGACCATCTTGACCTTTCAAAGGTCAGTGCAAGGTGGGTGCCACGAATGCTCACAGCGCCTCAGATAAAAAGTGAGAATCGCATGCTGTAGAGAGCTTTTGGAGATGTGTAGTGAGAACGCGGACGGTGTTATGGATCGAATTGTTACTGGGGACGAAACATGGGTCCACCACTATGACCCTGAAAGCAAACAAGAGTCCATGCAGTGGCATAAAAAAGGAACAGACCCCCCGAAGAAGTTCAAAGTCACTCCGTCTGCCCGAAAGCTCATGGCCACAGTTTTTTGGGACTCAAAGGGAATCTTGCTCATTGAGTACAAAAAAAAAGGTGAAACCATCAACGCCACATCCTACGCTTCCACTTTGCATAATTTGCGGGAGGAAATTAAAAAGAAAAGACGGGGTAAACTCGCAGCTGGTGTGTTGCTTCTTCATGACAACGCTCCAGTTCACACGGCGCGAGTTTCCAAGGCTGCTGCGCGAGATTGTGGTTTCGAAGAAATCCAACACCCACCCTATAGTCCAGACCTTGCCCCTAGTGATTATTTCCTGTTTCCGGATTTGAAAAAATGTCTTCGTGGAAAAAGATTTTCGTATGATGAAGAACTCAAGTCGGTATTTTGCAGAGAAAGAAGAAATTTGTTATTTTGAGGGTTTAAAAAAGCTTATCTCAAGATGTAACAAATGCATTGATGTTAGGAGAAGTGTGAAAATGAACAATCCCATAGAAAGTCAGAATATACGAGGGGCGTTCAAGATATTCTCGGTATCGGGGTGAAGCTGTGGTTGCATATATAAATTGACTTATTTATCAAGTAACACTATTATTTTAGTGCATTCATGTAAGATTTCATATAAATGTGGTTATTAATTCGCGTTTTATCTCTAGTTAAACAGAATCATAATGGCAACTGAGGCGATGATGGTGAAAATTGAGCATCGCGCTGTAATTAAATTTCTCACTAAGCAAGGAAAAAGTCAAAAAACTATTCATGAAGAGATGGTGGCTGTTTACCAGGGTTCCGCACCTTCATTATCAACTGTGCAAAAGTGGTCAAGTGAGTTCAAGAGAGGCAGAGAGAGCATTGAGGACGACCCCCGCTCCGGCGCCCCGGCTACTGCTTGTACGGGAGAAAATTAAATTTTCATAATAAATAAAGAAAAATTGAAAGAAAAATTTCGATATTTTTTTCAAAGTCAGAAATAGTTAGAAATATAAAAAAATCAATTGGAAAAAATATATATATGATTTTTAAGTGAAATTCATTTGAAATAGAGACTTCTCAATGAAACTGAGGTGTATGTGAAAAATTTTTTTTCTTGAAAATTTCGAAAATTTTTCTAAGTCCCGCTATAATGCCATTTGCTGTTTATGTGTTTAAAAGGTATATTATGAGAAGTGTGAAAATGAACAATCCCATAGAAAGTCAGAATATACGAGGAGCGTTCAAGATATTCTCGGTATCGTGGTGAAGCTGTGGTTGCATATATAAATTGACTTATTTATCAAGTAACACTATTATTTTAGTGCATTCATGTAAGATTTCATATAAATGTGATTATTAATTCGCGTTTTATCTCTAGTTAAACAGAATCCTAATGACAACTGAGGCGATGATGGTGAAAATTGAGCATCGCGCTGTAATTAAATTTCTCACTAAGCAAGGAAAAAGTCAAAAAACTATTCATGAAGAGATGGTGGCTGTTTACCAGGGTTCCGCACCTTCATTATCAACTGTGCAAAAGTGGTCAAGTGAGTTCAAGAGAGGCAGAGAGAGCATTGAGGACGACCCCCGCTCCGGCGCCCCGGCTACTGCTTGTACGGGAGAAAGCATCAAAGAAGTCGAAAAACTTGTTCTTGAGGATGCCCGAATAAAGGTGAAAATGATGGCAGAGATCACCAAGCTTTCAATTGGTACCATTCACACCATTCTTCATGACCATCTTAACCTTTCAAAGGTCAGTGCAAGGTGGGTGCCACGAATGCTCACAGCGCCTCAGATAAAAAGTGAGAATCGCATGCTGTAGAGAGCTTTTGGAGATGTGTAGTGAGAACGCGGACGGTGTTATGGATCGAATTGTTACTGGGGACGAAACATGGGTCCACCACTATGACCCTGAAAGCAAACAAGAGTCCATGCAGTGGCATAAAAAAGGAGCAGACCCCCCGAAGAAGTTCAAAGTCACTCCGTCTGCCCGAAAGCTCATGGCCACAGTTTTTCGGGACTCAAAGGGAATCTTGCTCATTGAGTACAAAAAAAAAGGTGAAACCATCAACGCCACATCCTACGCTTCCATTTTGCATAATTTGCGGGAGGAAATTAAAAAGAAAAGACGGGGTAAACTCGCAGCGGGTGTGTTGCTTCTTCATGACAACGCTCCTGTTCACACGGCGCGAGTTTCCAAGGCTGCTGCGCGAGATTGTGGTTTCGAAGAAATCCAACACCCACCCTATAGTCCAGACCTTGCCCCTAGTGATTATTTCCTGTTTCCGGATTTGAAAAAATGTCTTCGTGGAAAAAGATTTTCGGATGATGAAGAACTCAAGTC
Source organism: Volucella zonaria (assembly GCA_963966105.1). NCBI lineage: Eukaryota > Metazoa > Arthropoda > Insecta > Diptera > Syrphidae > Volucella > Volucella zonaria. Next base: position 174,367 of record CAWYQB010000254.1, on the reverse strand, counting down.
GGTATTTTGCAGAGAAAGAGGAAATTTATTATTTTGAGGGTTTAAAAAAGCTTATCTCAAGATGTAACAAATGCATTGATGTTAGGGGAGATCATATTGAAAAATAGAAACAATTTAAATTGAATTCGCATTTTCCTTCATCTCGATACCGAGAATATATTGAACGCCCCTCGTATGAGAAAAAAAATCGAAAATTTTTCTAAGTCCCAAAAATGAAAATTCAAATGAAAAATTTAATTCTCATAATAAATAAAGAAAAGTTGAAAGAAAAATGAAAAATCAACTGAAAAATTAAATTTTCATAATAAATAAAGAAAAATTGAAAGAAAAATTTCGATATTTTTTTCAAAGTCAGAAATAGTTAGAAATATAAAAAAATCAATTGGAAAAAATATATATATGATTTTTAAGTGAAATTCATTTGAAATAGAGACTTCTCAATGAAACTGAGGTGTATGTGAAAAATTTTTTTTCTTGAAAATTTCGAAAATTTTTCTAAGTCCCGCTATAATGCCATTTGCTGTTTGTGTGTTTAAAAGGTATATTATGAGAAGTGTGAAAATGAACAATCCCATAGAAAGTCAGAATATACGAGGGGCGTTCAAGATATTCTCGGTATCGGGGTGAAGCTGTGGTTGCATATATAAATTGACTTATTTATCAAGTAACACTATTATTTTAGTGCATTCATGTAAGATTTCATATAAATGTGGTTATTAATTCGCGTTTTATCTCTAGTTAAACAGAATCATAATGGCAACTGAGGCGATGATGGTGAAAATTGAGCATCGCGCTGTAATTAAATTTCTCACTAAGCAAGGAAAAAGTCAAAAAACTATTCATGAAGAGATGGTGGCTGTTTACCAGGGTTCCGCACCTTCATTATCAACTGTGCAAAAGTGGTCAAGTGAGTTCAAGAGAGGCAGAGAGAGCATTGAGGACGACCCCCGCTCCGGCGCCCCGGCTACTGCTTGTACGGGAGAAAATTAAATTTTCATAATAAATAAAGAAAAATTGAAAGAAAAATTTCGATATTTTTTTCAAAGTCAGAAATAGTTAGAAATATAAAAAAATCAATTGGAAAAAATATATATATGATTTTTAAGTGAAATTCATTTGAAATAGAGACTTCTCAATGAAACTGAGGTGTATGTGAAAAATTTTTTTTCTTGAAAATTTCGAAAATTTTTCTAAGTCCCGCTATAATGCCATTTGCTGTTTATGTGTTTAAAAGGTATATTATGAGAAGTGTGAAAATGAACAATCCCATAGAAAGTCAGAATATACGAGGAGCGTTCAAGATATTCTCGGTATCGTGGTGAAGCTGTGGTTGCATATATAAATTGACTTATTTATCAAGTAACACTATTATTTTAGTGCATTCATGTAAGATTTCATATAAATGTGATTATTAATTCGCGTTTTATCTCTAGTTAAACAGAATCCTAATGACAACTGAGGCGATGATGGTGAAAATTGAGCATCGCGCTGTAATTAAATTTCTCACTAAGCAAGGAAAAAGTCAAAAAACTATTCATGAAGAGATGGTGGCTGTTTACCAGGGTTCCGCACCTTCATTATCAACTGTGCAAAAGTGGTCAAGTGAGTTCAAGAGAGGCAGAGAGAGCATTGAGGACGACCCCCGCTCCGGCGCCCCGGCTACTGCTTGTACGGGAGAAAGCATCAAAGAAGTCGAAAAACTTGTTCTTGAGGATGCCCGAATAAAGGTGAAAATGATGGCAGAGATCACCAAGCTTTCAATTGGTACCATTCACACCATTCTTCATGACCATCTTAACCTTTCAAAGGTCAGTGCAAGGTGGGTGCCACGAATGCTCACAGCGCCTCAGATAAAAAGTGAGAATCGCATGCTGTAGAGAGCTTTTGGAGATGTGTAGTGAGAACGCGGACGGTGTTATGGATCGAATTGTTACTGGGGACGAAACATGGGTCCACCACTATGACCCTGAAAGCAAACAAGAGTCCATGCAGTGGCATAAAAAAGGAACAGACCCCCCGAAGAAGTTCAAAGTCACTCCGTCTGCCCGAAAGCTCATGGCCACAGTTTTTTGGGACTCAAAGGGAATCTTGCTCATTGAGTACAAAAAAAAAGGTGAAACCATCAACGCCACATCCTACGCTTCCACTTTGCATAATTTGCGGGAGGAAATTAAAAAGAAAAGACGGGGTAAACTCGCAGCTGGTGTGTTGCTTCTTCATGACAACGCTCCAGTTCACACGGCGCGAGTTTCCAAGGCTGCTGCGCGAGATTGTGGTTTCGAAGAAATCCAACACCCACCCTATAGTCCAGACCTTGCCCCTAGTGATTATTTCCTGTTTCCGGATTTGAAAAAATGTCTTCGTGGAAAAAGATTTTCGGATGATGAAGAACTCAAGTCGGTATTTTGCAGAGAAAGAAGAAATTTGTTATTTTGAGGGTTTAAAAAAGCTTATCTCAAGATGTAACAAATGCATTGATGTTAGGAGAGATCATATTGAAAAAAAAAAACAATTTAAATTGAATTCGCATTTTCCTTCATATCGATACCGAGAATATATTGAACGCCCCTCGTATGAGAAAAAAAATCGAAAATTTTTCTAAGTCCCAAAAATGAAAATTCAAATGAAAAATTTAATTCTCATAATAAATAAAGAAAAGTTGAAAGAAAAATGAAAAATCAACTGAAAAATTAAATTTTCATAATAAATAAAGAAAAATTGAAAGAAAAATTTCGATATTTTTTTCAAAGTCAGAAATAGTTAGAAATATAAAAAAATCAATTGGAAAAAATATATATATGATTTTTAAGTGAAATTCATTTGAAATAGAGACTTCTCAATGAAACTGAGGTGTATGTGAAAAATTTTTTTTCTTGAAAATTTCGAAAATTTTTCTAAGTCCCGCTATAATGCCATTTGCTGTTTGTGTGTTTAAAAGGTATATTATGAGAAGTGTGAAAATGAACAATCCCATAGAAAGTCAGAATATACGAGGGGCGTTCAAGATATTCTCGGTATCGGGGTGAAGCTGTGGTTGCATATATAAATTGACTTATTTATCAAGTAATAATATTATTTTAGTGCATTCATGTAAAATTTCATATAAATGTGATTATTAATTCGCGTTTTATCTCTAGTTAAACAGAATCATAATGGCAACTGAGGCGATGATGGTGAAAATTGAGCATCGCGCTGTAATTAAATTTCTCACTAAGCAAGGAAAAAGTCAAAAAACTATTCATGAAGAGATGGTGGCTGTTTACCAGGGTTCCGCACCTTCATTATCAACTGTGCAAAAGTGGTCAAGTGAGTTCAAGAGAGGCAGAGAGAGCATTGAGGACGACCCCCGCTCCGGCGCCCCGGCTACTGCTTGTACGGGAGAAAGCATCAAAGAAGTCGAAAAACTTGTTCTTGAGGATGCCCGAATAAAGGTGAAAATGATGGCAGAGATCACCAAGCTTTCAATTGGTACCATTCACACCATTCTTCATGACCATCTTAACCTTTCAAAGGTCAGTGCAAGGTGGGTGCCACGAATGCTCACAGCGCCTCACATAAAAAGTGAGAATCGCATGCTGTAGAGAGCTTTTGGAGATGTGTAGTGAGAACGCGGACGGTGTTATGGATCGAATTGTTACTGGGGACGAAACATGGGTCCACCACTATGACCCTGAAAGCAAACAAGAGTCCATGCAGTGGCATAAAAAAGGAACAGACCCCCCGAAGAAGTTCAAAGTCACTCCGTCTGCCCGGAAGCTCATGGCCACAGTTTTTTGGGACTCAAAGGGAATCTTGCTCATTGAGTACAAAAAAAAAGGTGAAACCATCAACGCCACATCCTACGCTTCCACTTTGCATAATTTGCGGGAGGAAATTAAAAAGAAAAGACGGGGCAAACTCGCAGCTGGTGTGTTGCTTCTTCATGACAACGCTCCAGTTCACACGGCGCGAGTTTCCAAGGCTGCTGCGCGAGATTGTGGTTTCGAAGAAATCCAACACCCACCCTATAGTCCAGACCTTGCCCCTAGTGATTATTTCCTGTTTCCGGATTTGAAAAAATGTCTTCGTGGAAAAAGATTTTCGGATGATGAAGAACTCAAGTCGGTATTTTGCAGAGAAAGAGGAAATTTATTATTTTGAGGGTTTAAAAAAGCTTATCTCAAGATGTAACAAATGCATTGATGTTAGGGGAGATCATATTGAAAAATAGAAACAATTTAAATTGAATTCGCATTTTCCTTCATCTCGATACCGAGAATATATTGAACGCCCCTCGTATGAGAAAAAAAATCGAAAATTTTTCTAAGTCCCAAAAATGAAAATTCAAATGAAAAATTTAATTCTCATAATAAATAAAGAAAAGTTGAAAGAAAAATGAAAAATCAACTGAAAAATTAAATTTTCATAATAAATAAAGAAAAATTGAAAGAAAAATTTCGATATTTTTTTCAAAGTCAGAAATAGTTAGAAATATAAAAAAATCAATTGGAAAAAATATATATATGATTTTTAAGTGAAATTCATTTGAAATAGAGACTTCTCAATGAAACTGAGGTGTATGTGAAAAATTTTTTTTCTTGAAAATTTCGAAAATTTTTCTAAGTCCCGCTATAATGCCATTTGCTGTTTGTGTGTTTAAAAGGTATATTATGAGAAGTGTGAAAATGAACAATCCCATAGAAAGTCAGAATATACGAGGGGCGTTCAAGATATTCTCGGTATCGGGGTGAAGCTGTGGTTGCATATATAAATTGACTTATTTATCAAGTAATAATATTATTTTAGTGCATTCATGTAAAATTTCATATAAATGTGATTATTAATTCGCGTTTTATCTCTAGTTAAACAGAATCATAATGGCAACTGAGGCGATGATGGTGAAAATTGAGCATCGCGCTGTAATTAAATTTCTCACTAAGCAAGGAAAAAGTCAAAAAACTATTCATGAAGAGATGGTGGCTGTTTACCAGGGTTCCGCACCTTCATTATCAACTGTGCAAAAGTGGTCAAGTGAGTTCAAGAGAGGCAGAGAGAGCATTGAGGACGACCCCCGCTCCGGCGCCCCGGCTACTGCTTGTACGGGAGAAAGCATCAAAGAAGTCGAAAAACTTGTTCTTGAGGATGCCCGAATAAAGGTGAAAATGATGGCAGAGATCACCAAGCTTTCAATTGGTACCATTCACACCATTCTTCATGACCATCTTAACCTTTCAAAGGTCAGTGCAAGGTGGGTGCCACGAATGCTCACAGCGCCTCACATAAAAAGTGAGAATCGCATGCTGTAGAGAGCTTTTGGAGATGTGTAGTGAGAACGCGGACGGTGTTATGGATCGAATTGTTACTGGGGACGAAACATGGGTCCACCACTATGACCCTGAAAGCAAACAAGAGTCCATGCAGTGGCATAAAAAAGGAACAGACCCCCCGAAGAAGTTCAAAGTCACTCCGTCTGCCCGAAAGCTCATGGCCACAGTTTTTTGGGACTCAAAGGGAATCTTGCTCATTGAGTACAAAAAAAAAGGTGAAACCATCAACGCCACATCCTACGCTTCCACTTTGCATAGTTTGCGGGAGGAAATTAAAAAGAAAAGACGGGGCAAACTCGCAGCTGGTGTGTTGCTTCTTCATGACAACGCTCCTGTTCACACGGCGCGAGTTTCCAAGGCTGCTGCGCGAGATTGTGGTTTCGAAGAAATCCAACACCCACCCTATAGTCCAGACCTTGCCCCTAGTGATTATTTCCTGTTTCCGGATTTGAAAAAATGTCTTCGTGGAAAAAGATTTTCGGATGATGAAGAACTCAAGTCGGTATTTTGCAGAGAAAGAGGAAATTTATTATTTTGAGGGTTTAAAAAAGCTTATCTCAAGATGTAATAAATGCATTGATGTTAGGGGAGATCATATTGAAAAATAAAAACAATTGAAATTGAATTCACATTTTCCTTCATATCGATACCGAGAATATATTGAACGCCCCTCGTATGAGAAAAAAAATCGAAAATTTTTCTAAGTCCCAAAAATGAAAAATCAACTGAAAAATTTAATTCTCATAATAAATAAAGAAAAGTTGAAAGAAAAATGAAAAATCAACTGAAAAATTAAATTTTCATAATAAATAAAGAAAAATTGAAAGAAAAATTTCGATATTTTTTTCAAAGTCAGAAATAGTTAGAAATATAAAAAAATCAATTGGAAAAAATATATATATGATTTTTAAGTGAAATTCATTTGAAATAGAGACTTCTCAATGAAACTGAGGTGTATGTGAAAAATTTTTTTTCTTGAAAATTTCGAAAATTTTTCTAAGTCCCGCTATAATGCCATTTGCTGTTTGTGTGTTTAAAAGGTATATTATGAGAAGTGTGAAAATGAACAATCCCATAGAAAGTCAGAATATACGAGGGGCGTTCAAGATATTCTCGGTATCGGGGTGAAGCTGTGGTTGCATATATAAATTGACTTATTTATCAAGTAATAATATTATTTTAGTGCATTCATGTAAAATTTCATATAAATGTGATTATTAATTCGCGTTTTATCTCTAGTTAAACAGAATCATAATGGCAACTGAGGCGATGATGGTGAAAATTGAGCATCGCGCTGTAATTAAATTTCTCACTAAGCAAGGAAAAAGTCAAAAAACTATTCATGAAGAGATGGTGGCTGTTTACCAGGGTTCCGCACCTTCATTATCAACTGTGCAAAAGTGGTCAAGTGAGTTCAAGAGAGGCAGAGAGAGCATTGAGGACGACCCCCGCTCCGGCGCCCCGGCTACTGCTTGTACGGGAGAAAGCATCAAAGAAGTCGAAAAACTTGTTCTTGAGGATGCCCGAATAAAGGTGAAAATGATGGCAGAGATCACCAAGCTTTCAATTGGTACCATTCACACCATTCTTCATGACCATCTTAACCTTTCAAAGGTCAGTGCAAGGTGGGTGCCACGAATGCTCACAGCGCCTCACATAAAAAGTGAGAATCGCATGCTGTAGAGAGCTTTTGGAGATGTGTAGTGAGAACGCGGACGGTGTTATGGATCGAATTGCTACTGGGGACGAAACATGGGTCCACCACTATGACCCTGAAAGCAAACAAGAGTCCATGCAGTGGCATAAAAAAGGAACAGACCCCCCGAAGAAGTTCAAAGTCACTCCGTCTGCCCGAAAGCTCATGGCCACAGTTTTTTGGGACTCAAAGGGAATCTTGCTCATTGAGTACAAAAAAAAAGGTGAAACCATCAACGCCACATCCTACGCTTCCACTTTGCATAGTTTGCGGGAGGAAATTAAAAAGAAAAGACGGGGTAAACTCGCAGCTGGTGTGTTGCTTCTTCATGACAACGCTCCTGTTCACACGGCGCGAGTTTCCAAGGCTGCTGCGCGAGATTGTGGTTTCGAAGAAATCCAACACCCACCCTATAGTCCAGACCTTGCCCCTAGTGATTATTTCCTGTTTCCGGATTTGAAAAAATGTCTTCGTGGAAAAAGATTTTCGGATGATGAAGAACTCAAGTCGGTATTTTGCAGAGAAAGAGGAAATTTATTATTTTGAGGGTTTAAAAAAGCTTATCTCAAGATGTAACAAATGCATTGATGTTAGGGGAGATCATATTGAAAAATAGAAACAATTAAATTGAATTCGCATTTTGCTTCATATCGATACCGAGAATATATTGAACGCCCCTCGTATGAGAAAAAAAATCGAAAATTTTTCTAAGTCCCAAAAATGAAAAATCAACTGAAAAATTTAATTCTCATAATAAATAAAGAAAAGTTGAAAGAAAAATGAAAAATCAACTGAAAAATTAAATTTTCATAATAAATAAAGAAAAATTGAAAGAAAAATTTCGATATTTTTTTCAAAGTCAGAAATAGTTAGAAATATAAAAAAATCAATTGGAAAAAATATATATATGATTTTAAGTGAAATTCATTTGAAATAGAGACTTCTCAATGAAACTGAGGTGTATGTGAAAAATTTTTTTTCTTGAAAATTTCGAAAATTTTTCTAAGTCCCGCTATAATGCCATTTGCTGTTTGTGTGTTTAAAAGGTATATTATGAGAAGTGTGAAAATGAACAATCCCATAGAAAGTCAGAATATACGAGGGGCGTTCAAGATATTCTCGGTATCGGGGTGAAGCTGTGGTTGCATATATAAATTGACTTATTTATCAAGTAACACTATTATTTTAGTGCATTCATGTAAGATTTCATATAAATGTGATTATTAATTCGCGTTTTATCTCTAGTTAAACAGAATCATAATGGCAACTGAGGCGATGATGTTGAAAATTGAGCATCGCGCTGTAATTAAATTTCTCACTAAGCAAGGAAAAAGTCAAAAAACTATTCATGAAGAGATGGTGGCTGTTTACCAGGGTTCCGCACCTTCATTATCAACTGTGCAAAAGTGGTCAAGTGAGTTCAAGAGAGGCAGAGAGAGCATTGAGGACGACCCCCCCTCCGGCGCCCCGGCTACTGCTTGTACGGGAGAAAGCATCAAAGAAGTCGAAAAACTTGTTCTTGAGGATGCCCGAATAAAGGTGAAAATGATGGCAGAGATCACCAAGCTTTCAATTGGTACCATTCACACCATTCTTCATGACCATCTTAACCTTTCAAAGGTCAGTGCAAGGTGGGTGCCACGAATGCTCACAGCGCCTCAGATAAAAAGTGAGAATCGCATGCTGTAGAGAGCTTTTGGAGATGTGTAGTGAGAACGCGGACGGTGTTATGGATCGAATTGTTACTGGGGACGAAACGTGGGTCCACCACTATGACCCTGAAAGCAAACAAGAGTCCATGCAGTGGCATAAAAAAGAAACAGACCCCCCGAAGAAGTTCAAAGTCACTCCGTCTGCCCGAAAGCTCATGGCCACAGTTTTTTGGGACTCAAAGGGAATCTTGCTCATTGAGTACAAAAAAAAAGGTGAAACCATCAACGCCACATCCTACGCTTCCACTTTGCATAATTTGCGGGAGGAAATTAAAAAGAAAAGACGGGGTAAACTCGCAGCGGGTGTGTTGCTTCTTCATGACAACGCTCCTGTTCACACGGCGCGAGTTTCCAAGGCTGCTGCGCGAGATTGTGGTTTCGAAGAAATCCAACACCCACCCTATAGTCCAGACCTTGCCGCTAGTGATTATTTCCTGTTTCCGGATTTGAAAAAATGTCTTCGTGGAAAAAGATTTTCGGATGATGAAGAACTCAAGTCGGTATTTTGCAGAGAAAGAGGAAATTTATTATTTTGAGGGTTTAAGAAAGCTTATCTCAAGATGTAACAAATGCATTGATGTTAGGGGAGATCATATTGAAAAACAAAAACAATTTAAATTGAATTCGCATTTTCCTTCATCTCGATACCGAGAATATATTGAACGCCCCTCGTATGAGAAAAAAAATCGAAAATTTTTCTAAGTCCCAAAAATGAAAAATCAAATGAAAAATTTAATTCTCATAATAAATAAAGAAAAGTTGAAAGAAAAATGAAAAATCAACTGAAAAATTAAATTTTCATAATAAATAAAGAAAAATTGAAAGAAAAATTTCGATATTTTTTTCAAAGTCAGAAATAGTTAGAAATGTAAAAAAATCAATTGGAAAAAATATATATATGATTTTTAAGTGAAATTCATTTGAAATAGAGACTTCTCAATGAAACTGAGGTGTATGTGAACAATTTTTTTTCTTGAAAATTTCGAAAATTTTTCTAAGTCCCGCTATAATGCCATTTGCTGTTTGTGTGTTTAAAAGGTATATTATGAGAAGTGTGAAAATGAACAATCCCATAGAAAGTCAGAATATACGAGGGGCGTTCAAGATATTCTCGGTATCGGGGTGAAGCTGTGGTTGCATATATAAATTGACTTATTTATCAAGTAACACTATTATTTTAGTGCATTCATGTAAGATTTCATATAAATGTGATTATTAATTCGCGTTTTATCTCTAGTTAAACAGAATCATAATGGCAACTGAGGCGATGATGGTGAAAATTGAGCATCGCGCTGTAATTAAATTTCTCACTAAGCAAGGAAAAAGTCAAAAAACTATTCATGAAGAGATGGTGGCTGTTTACCAGGGTTCCGCACCTTCATTATCAACTGTGCAAAAGTGGTCAAGTGAGTTCAAGAGAGGCAGAGAGAGCATTGAGGACGACCCCCGCTCCGGCGCCCCGGCTACTGCTTGTACGGGAGAAAGCATCAAAGAAGTCGAAAAACTTGTTCTTGAGGATGCCCGAATAAAGGTGAAAATGATGGCAGAGATCACCAAGCTTTCAATTGGTACCATTCACACCATTCTTCATGACCATCATAACCTTTCAAAGGTCAGTGCAAGGTGGGTGCCACGAATGCTCACAGCGCCTCAGATAAAAAGTGAGAATCGCATGCTGTAGAGAGCTTTTGGAGATGTGTAGTGAGAACGCGGACGGTGTTATGGATCGAATTGTTACTGGGGACGAAACGTGGGTCCACCACTATGACCCTGAAAGCAAACAAGAGTCCATGCAGTGGCATAAAAAAGAAACAGACCCCCCGAAGAAGTTCAAAGTCACTCCGTCTGCCCGAAAGCTCATGGCCACAGTTTTTTGGGACTCAAAGGGAATCTTGCTCATTGAGTACAAAAAAAAAGGTGAAACCATCAACGCCACATCCTACGCTTCCACTTTGCATAATTTGCGGGAGGAAATTAAAAAGAAAAGACGGGGTAAACTCGCAGCTGGTGTGTTGCTTCTTCATGACAACGCTCCTGTTCACACGGCGCGAGTTTCCAAGGCTGCTGCGCGAGATTGTGGTTTCGAAGAAATCCAACACCCACCCTATAGTCCAGACCTTGCCGCTAGTGATTATTTCCTGTTTCCGGATTTGAAAAAATGTCTTCGTGGAAAAAGATTTTCGGATGATGAGGAACTCAAGTCGGTATTTTGCAGAGAAAGAGGAAATTTATTATTTTGAGGGTTTAAGAAAGCTTATCTCAAGATGTAACAAATGCATTGATGTTAGGGGAGATCATATTGAAAAACAAAAACAATTTAAATTGAATTCGCATTTTCCTTCATCTCGATACCGAGAATATATTGAACGCCCCTCGTATGAGAAAAAAAATCGAAAATTTTTCTAAGTCCCAAAAATGAAAAATCAAATGAAAAATTTAATTCTCATAATAAATAAAGAAAAGTTGAAAGAAAAATGAAAAATCAACTGAAAAATTAAATTTTCATAATAAATAAAGAAAAATTGAAAGAAAAATTTCGATATTTTTTTCAAAGTCAGAAATAGTTAGAAATGTAAAAAAATCAATTGGAAAAAATATATATATGATTTTTAAGTGAAATTCATTTGAAATAGAGACTTCTCAATGAAACTGAGGTGTATGTGAAAAATTTTTTTTCTTGAAAATTTCGAAAATTTTTCTAAGTCCCGCTATAATGCCATTTGCTGTTTGTGTGTTTAAAAGGTATATTATGAGAAGTGTGAAAATGAACAATCCCATAGAAAGTCAGAATATACGAGGGGCGTTCAAGATATTCTCGGTATCGGGGTGAAGCTGTGGTTGCATATATAAATTGACTTATTTATCAAGTAACACTATTATTTTAGTGCATTCATGTAAGATTTCATATAAATGTAATTATTAATTCGCGTTTTATCTCTAGTTAAACAGAATCATAATGGCAACTGAGGCGATGATGGTGAAAATTGAGCATCGCGCTGTAATTAAATTTCTCACTAAGCAAGGAAAAAGTCAAAAAACTATTCATGAAGAGATGGTGGCTGTTTACCAGGGTTCCGCACCTTCATTATCAACTGTGCAAAAGTGGTCAAGTGAGTTCAAGAGAGGCAGAGAGAGCATTGAGGACGACCCCCGCTCCGGCGCCCCGGCTACTGCTTGTACGGGAGAAAGCATCAAAGAAGTCGAAAAACTTGTTCTTGAGGATGCCCGAATAAAGGTGAAAATGATGGCAGAGATCACCAAGCTTTCAATTGGTACCATTCACACCATTCTTCATGACCATCATAACCTTTCAAAGGTCAGTGCAAGGTGGGTGCCACGAATGCTCACAGCGCCTCAGATAAAAAGTGAGAATCGCATGCTGTAGAGAGCTTTTGGAGATGTGTAGTGAGAACGCGGACGGTGTTATGGATCGAATTGTTACTGGGGACGAAACGTGGGTCCACCACTATGACCCTGAAAGCAAACAAGAGTCCATGCAGTGGCATAAAAAAGAAACAGACCCCCCGAAGAAGTTCAAAGTCACTCCGTCTGCCCGAAAGCTCATGGCCACAGTTTTTTGGGACTCAAAGGGAATCTTGCTCATTGAGTACAAAAAAAAAGGTGAAACCATCAACGCCACATCCTACGCTTCCACTTTGCATAATTTGCGGGAGGAAATTAAAAAGAAAAGACGGGGTAAACTCGCAGCTGGTGTGTTGCTTCTTCATGACAACGCTCCTGTTCACACGGCGCGAGTTTCCAAGGCTGCTGCGCGAGATTGTGGTTTCGAAGAAATCCAACACCCACCCTATAGTCCAGACCTTGCCCCTAGTGATTATTTCCTGTTTCCGGATTTGAAAAAATGTCTTCGTGGAAAAAGATTTTCGGATGATGAAGAACTCAAGTCGGTATTTTGCAGAGAAAGAGGAAATTTATTATTTTGAGGGTTTAAAAAAGCTTATCTCAAGATGTAACAAATGCATTGATGTTAGGGGAGATCATATTGAAAAATAGAAACAATTTAAATTGAATTCGCATTTTCCTTCATCTCGATACCGAGAATATATTGAACGCCCCTCGTATGAGAAAAAAAATCGAAAATTTTTCGAAGTCCCAAAAATGAAAAATCAACTGAAAAATTTAATTCTCATAATAAATAAAGAAAAGTTGAAAGAAAAATGAAAAATCAACTGAAAAATTAAATTTTCATAATAAATAAAGAAAAATTGAAAGAAAAATTTCGATATTTTTTTCAAAGTCAGAAATAGTTAGAAATATAAAAAAATCAATTGGAAAAAATATATATATGATTTTTAAGTGAAATTCATTTGAAATAGAGACTTCTCAATGAAACTGAGGTGTATGTGAAAAATTTTTTTTCTTGAAAATTTCGAAAATTTTTCTAAGTCCCGCTATAATGCCATTTGCTGTTTTTGTGTTTAAAAGGTATATTATGAGAAGTGTGAAAATGAACAATCCCATAGAAAGTCAGAATATACGAGGGGCGTTCAAGATATTCTCGGTATCGTGGTGAAGCTGTGGTTGCATGTATAAATTGACTTATTTATCAAATAACACTATTATTTTAGTGCATTCATGTAAAATTTAATATAAATGTGATTATTAATTCGCGTTTTATCTCTAGTTAAACAGAATCATAATGGCAACTGAGGCGATGATGGTGAAAATTGAGCATCGCGCTGTAATTAAATTTCTCACTAAGCAAGGAAAAAGTCAAAAAACTATTCATGAAGAGATGGTGGCTGTTTACCAGGGTTCCGCACCTTCATTATCAACTGTGCAAAAGTGGTCAAGTGAGTTCAAGAGAGGCAGAGAGAGCATTGAGGACGACCCCCGCTCCGGCGCCCCGGCTACTGCTTGTACGGGAGAAAGCATCAAAGAAGTCGAAAAACTTGCTCTTGAGGATGCCCGAATAAAGGTGAAAATGATGGCAGAGATCACCAAGCTTTCAATTGGTACCATTCACACCATTCTTCATGACCATCTTAACCTTTCAAAGGTCAGTGCAAGGTGGGTGCCACGAATGCTCACAGCGCCTCAGATAAAAAGTGAGAATCGCATGCTGTAGAGAGCTTTTGGAGATGTGTAGTGAGAACGCGGACGGTGTTATGGATCGAATTGTTACTGGGGACGAAACATGGGTCCACCACTATGACCCTGAAAGCAAACAAGAGTCCATGCAGTGGCATAAAAAAGGAACAGACCCCCCGAAGAAGTTCAAAGTCACTCCGTCTGCCCGAAAGCTCATGGCCACAGTTTTTTGGGACTCAAAGGGAATCTTGCTCATTGAGTACAAAAAAAAAGGTGAAACCATCAACGCCACATCCTACGCTTCCACTTTGCATAGTTTGCGGGAGGAAATTAAAAAGAAAAGACGGGGTAAACTCGCAGCTGGTGTGTTGCTTCTTCATGACAACGCTCCTGTTCACACGGCGCGAGTTTCCAAGGCTGCTGCGCGAGATTGTGGTTTCGAAGAAATCCAACACCCACCCTATAGTCCAGACCTTGCCCCTAGTGATTATTTCCTGTTTCCGGATTTGAAAAAATGTCTTCGTGGAAAAAGATTTTCGGATGATGAAGAACTCAAGTCGGTATTTTGCAGAGAAAGAGGAAATTTATTATTTTGAGGGTTTAAAAAAGCTTATCTCAAGATGTAACAAATGCATTGATGTTAGGGGAGATCATATTGAAAAATAGAAACAATTTAAATTGAATTCGCATTTTCCTTCATATCGATACCGAGAATATATTGAACGCCCCTCGTATGAGAAAAAAAATCGAAAATTTTTCGAAGTCCCAAAAATGAAAAATTTAATTCTCATAATAAATAAAGAAAAGTTGAAAGAAAAATGAAAAATCAACTGAAAAATTAAATTTTCATAATAAATAAAGAAAAATTGAAAGAAAAATTTCGATATTTTTTTCAAAGTCAGAAATAGTTAGAAATATAAAAAAATCAATTGGAAAAAATATATATATGATTTTTAAGTGAAATTCATTTGAAATAGAGACTTCTCAATGAAACTGAGGTGTATGTGAAAAATTTTTTTTCTTGAAAATTTCGAAAATTTTTCTAAGTCCCGCTATAATGCCATTTGCTGTTTGTGTGTTTAAAAGGTATATTATGAGAAGTGTGAAAATGAACAATCCCATAGAAAGTCAGAATATACGAGGGGCGTTCAAGATATTCTCGGTATCGGGGTGAAGCTGTGGTTGCATATATAAATTGACTTATTTATCAAGTAATAATATTATTTTAGTGCATTCATGTAAAATTTCATATAAATGTGATTATTAATTCGCGTTTTATCTCTAGTTAAACAGAATCATAATGGCAACTGAGGCGATGATGGTGAAAATTGAGCATCGCGCTGTAATTAAATTTCTCACTAAGCAAGGAAAAAGTCAAAAAACTATTCATGAAGAGATGGTGGCTGTTTACCAGGGTTCCGCACCTTCATTATCAACTGTGCAAAAGTGGTCAAGTGAGTTCAAGAGAGGCAGAGAGAGCATTGAGGACGACCCCCGCTCCGGCGCCCCGGCTACTGCTTGTACGGGAGAAAGCATCAAAGAAGTCGAAAAACTTGTTCTTGAGGATGCCCGAATAAAGGTGAAAATGATGGCAGAGATCACCAAGCTTTCAATTGGTACCATTCACACCATTCTTCATGACCATCTTAACCTTTCAAAGGTCAGTGCAAGGTGGGTGCCACGAATGCTCACAGCGCCTCACATAAAAAGTGAGAATCGCATGCTGTAGAGAGCTTTTGGAGATGTGTAGTGAGAACGCGGACGGTGTTATGGATCGAATTGTTACTGGGGACGAAACATGGGTCCACCACTATGACCCTGAAAGCAAACAAGAGTCCATGCAGTGGCATAAAAAAGGAACAGACCCCCCGAAGAAGTTCAAAGTCACTCCGTCTGCCCGAAAGCTCATGGCCACAGTTTTTTGGGACTCAAAGGGAATCTTGCTCATTGAGTACAAAAAAAAAGGTGAAACCATCAACGCCACATCCTACGCTTCCACTTTGCATAGTTTGCGGGAGGAAATTAAAAAGAAAAGACGGGGTAAACTCGCAGCTGGTGTGTTGCTTCTTCATGACAACGCTCCTGTTCACACGGCGCGAGTTTCCAAGGCTGCTGCGCGAGATTGTGGTTTCGAAGAAATCCAACACCCACCCTATAGTCCAGACCTTGCCCCTAGTGATTATTTCCTGTTTCCGGATTTGAAAAAATGTCTTCGTGGAAAAAGATTTTCGGATGATGAAGAACTCAAGTCGGTATTTTGCAGAGAAAGAGGAAATTTATTATTTTGAGGGTTTAAAAAAGCTTATCTCAAGATGTAACAAATGCATTGATGTTAGGGGAGATCATATTGAAAAATAGAAACAATTTAAATTGAATTCGCATTTTCCTTCATATCGATACCGAGAATATATTGAACGCCCCTCGTATGAGAAAAAAAATCGAAAATTTTTCGAAGTCCCAAAAATGAAAAATTTAATTCTCATTATAAATAAAGAAAAGTTGAAAGAAAAATGAAAAATCAACTGAAAAATTAAATTTTCATAATAAATAAAGAAAAATTGAAAGAAAAATTTCGATATTTTTTTCAAAGTCAGAAATAGTTAGAAATATAAAAAAATCAATTGGAAAAAATATATATATGATTTTTAAGTGAAATTCATTTGAAATAGAGACTTCTCAATGAAACTGAGGTGTATGTGAAAAATTTTTTTTCTTGAAAATTTCGAAAATTTTTCTAAGTCCCGCTATAATGCCATTTGCTGTTTGTGTGTTTAAAAGGTATATTATGAGAAGTGTGAAAATGAACAATCCCATAGAAAGTCAGAATATACGAGGGGCGTTCAAGATATTCTCGGTATCGGGGTGAAGCTGTGGTTGCATATATAAATTGACTTATTTATCAAGTAATAATATTATTTTAGTGCATTCATGTAAAATTTCATATAAATGTGATTATTAATTCGCGTTTTATCTCTAGTTAAACAGAATCATAATGGCAACTGAGGCGATGATGGTGAAAATTGAGCATCGCGCTGTAATTAAATTTCTCACTAAGCAAGGAAAAAGTCAAAAAACTATTCATGAAGAGATGGTGGCTGTTTACCAGGGTTCCGCACCTTCATTATCAACTGTGCAAAAGTGGTCAAGTGAGTTCAAGAGAGGCAGAGAGAGCATTGAGGACGACCCCCGCTCCGGCGCCCCGGCTACTGCTTGTACGGGAGAAAGCATCAAAGAAGTCGAAAAACTTGTTCTTGAGGATGCCCGAATAAAGGTGAAAATGATGGCAGAGATCACCAAGCTTTCAATTGGTACCATTCACACCATTCTTCATGACCATCTTAACCTTTCAAAGGTCAGTGCAAGGTGGGTGCCACGAATGCTCACAGCGCCTCACATAAAAAGTGAGAATCGCATGCTGTAGAGAGCTTTTGGAGATGTGTAGTGAGAACGCGGACGGTGTTATGGATCGAATTGTTACTGGGGACGAAACATGGGTCCACCACTATGACCCTGAAAGCAAACAAGAGTCCATGCAGTGGCATAAAAAAGGAACAGACCCCCCGAAGAAGTTCAAAGTCACTCCGTCTGCCCGAAAGCTCATGGCCACAGTTTTTTGGGACTCAAAGGGAATCTTGCTCATTGAGTACAAAAAAAAAGGTGAAACCATCAACGCCACATCCTACGCTTCCACTTTGCATAGTTTGCGGGAGGAAATTAAAAAGAAAAGACGGGGTAAACTCGCAGCTGGTGTGTTGCTTCTTCATGACAACGCTCCTGTTCACACGGCGCGAGTTTCCAAGGCTGCTGCGCGAGATTGTGGTTTCGAAGAAATCCAACACCCACCCTATAGTCCAGACCTTGCCCCTAGTGATTATTTCCTGTTTCCGGATTTGAAAAAATGTCTTCGTGGAAAAAGATTTTCGGATGATGAAGAACTCAAGTCGGTATTTTGCAGAGAAAGAGGAAATTTATTATTTTGAGGGTTTAAAAAAGCTTATCTCAAGATTAACAAATGCATTGATGTTAGGGGAGATCATATTGAAAATAGAAACAATTTAAATGAATTCGCATTTTCCTTCATATCGATACCGAGAATATATTGAACGCCCCTCGTATGAGAAAAAAAATCGAAATTTTTCGAAGTCCCAAAAATGAAAAATTTAATTCTCATAATAAATAAAGAAAAGTTGAAAGAAAAATGAAAAATCAACTGAAAAATTAAATTTTCATAATAAATAAAGAAAAATTGAAAGAAAAATTTCGATATTTTTTTCAAAGTCAGAAATAGTTAGAAATATAAAAAAAATCAATTGGAAAAAATATATATATGATTTTTAAGTGAAATTCATTTGAAATAGAGACTTCTCAATGAAACTGAGGTGTATGTGAAAAATTTTTTTTCTTGAAAATTTCGAAATTTTTCTAAGTCCCGCTATAATGCCATTTGCTGTTTGTGTGTTTAAAGGTATATTATGAGAAGTGTGAAAATGAACAATCCCATAGAAAGTCAGAATATACGAGGGGCGTTCAAGATATTCTCGGTATCGGGGTGAAGCTGTGGTTGCATATATAAATTGACTTATTTATCAAGTAATAATATTATTTTAGTGCATTCATGTAAAATTTCATATAAATGTGATTATTAATTCGCGTTTTATCTCTAGTTAAACAGAATCATAATGGCAACTGAGGCGATGATGGTGAAAATTGAGCATCGCGCTGTAATTAAATTTCTCACTAAGCAAGGAAAAAGTCAAAAACTATTCATGAAGAGATGGTGGCTGTTTACCAGGTTCCGCACCTTCATTATCAACTGTGCAAAAGTGTCAAGTGAGTTCAAGAGAGGCAGAGAGAGCATTGAGGACGACCCCCGCTCCGGCGCCCCGGCTACTGCTTGTACGGGAGAAAGCATCAAAGAAGTCGAAAAACTTGTTCTTGAGGATGCCCGAATAAAGGTGAAAATGATGGCAGAGATCACCAGCTTTCAATTGGTACCATTCACACCATTCTTCATGACCATCATAACCTTTCAAAGGTCAGTGCAAGGTGGGTGCCACGAATGCTCACAGCGCCTCAGATAAAAAGTGAGAATCGCATCCTGTAGAGAGCTTTTGGAGATGTGTAGTGAGAACGCGGGACGGTGTTATGGATCGAATTGTTACTGGGGACGAAACGTGGGTCAACCACTATGACCCTGAAAGCAACAAGAGTCCATGCAGTGGCATAAAAAAGAAACAGACCCCCGAAGAAGTTCAAAGTCACTCCGTCTGCCCGAAAGCTCATGGCCACAGTTTTTTGGGACTCAAAGGGAATCTTGCTCATTGAGTACAAAAAAAAAGGTGAACCATCAACGCCACATCCTACGCTTCCACTTTGCATAATTTGCGGGAGGAAATTAAAAGAAAGACGGGGTAAACTCGCAGCTGTGTGTTGCTTCTTCATGACAACGCTCCTGTTCACACGGCGCGAGTTTCCAAGGCTGCTGCGCGAGATTGTGGTTTCGAAGAAATCCACACCCACCCTAATAGTCCAGACCTTGCCCCTAGTGATTATTTCCTGTTTCCGGATTTGAAAAAATGTCTTCGTGGAAAAAGATTTTCGGATGATGAAGAACTCAAGTCGGTATTTTGCAGAGAAAGAGAAATTTATTATTTTGAGGTTTAAAAAAGCTTATTCTCAAGATGTAACAAATGCATTGATGTTAGGGGAGATCATATTGAAAAATAGAAACATTTAAATTGAATTCGCATTTTCCCTTCATCTCGATACCGAGAATATATTAAACGCCCCTCGTATGAGAAAAAAAATCGAAAATTTTCGAAGTCCCAAAATGAAAAATCAACTGAAAAATTTAATTCTCATAATAAATAAAGAAAAGTTGAAAGAAAAATGAAAAATCAACTGAAAAATTAAATTTTCATAATAAATAAAGAAAAATTGAAAGAAAAATTTCGATATTTTTTTCAAAGTCAGAAATAGTTAGAAATATAAAAAAATCAATTGGAAAAAATATATATATGATTTTTAAGTGAAATTCATTTGAAATAGAGATTCTCAATGAAACTGAGGTGTATGTGAAAAATTTTTTTCTTGAAATTTCGAAAATTTTTCTAAGTCCCGCTATAATGCCATTTGCTGTTTGTGTGTTTAAAAGGTATATTATGAGAAGTGTGAAAATGAACAATCCCATAGAAAGTCAGAATATACGAGGGGCGTTCAAGATATTCTCGGTATCGGGGTGAAGCTGTGGTTGCATGTATAAATTGACTTATTATCAAATAACACTATTATTTTAGTGCATTCATGTAAAATTTAATATAAATGTGATTATTAATTCGCGTTTATCTCTAGTTAACAGAATCATAATGGCAACTGAGGCGATGATGGTGAAAATTGAGCATCGCGCTGTAATTAAATTCTCACTAAGCAAGGAAAAAGTCAAAAAACTATGCATGAAGAGATGGTGGCTGTTTTACCAGGGTTCCGCACCTTCATTATCAACTGTGCAAAAGTGGTCAAGTGAGTTCAAGAGAGGCAGAGAGAGCATTGAGGACGACCCCCGCTCCGGCGCCCGGCTACTGCTTGTCCGGCGCCCCGGCTACTGCTTGTACGGGAGAAAGCATCAAAGAAGTCGAAAAACTTGCTCTCGAGGATGCCCGAATAAAGGTGAAAATGATGGCAGAGATCACC
This sequence comes from Volucella zonaria, assembly GCA_963966105.1. Classification (NCBI taxonomy): domain Eukaryota; kingdom Metazoa; phylum Arthropoda; class Insecta; order Diptera; family Syrphidae; genus Volucella; species Volucella zonaria. Next base: position 153,911 of record CAWYQB010000254.1, on the reverse strand, counting down.
AAGCTTTCAATTGGTACCATTCACACCATTCTTCATGACCATCTTAACCTTTCAAAGGTAAGTGCAAGGTGGGTGCCACGAATGCTCACAGCACCTCAGATAAAAAGTGAGAATCGCATGCTGTAGAGAGCTTTTGGAGATGTGTAGTGAGAACGCGGACGGTGTTATGGATCGAATTGTTACTGGGGACGAAACATGGGTCCACCACTATGACCCTGAAAGCAAACAAGAGTCCATGCAGTGGCATAAAAAAGGAACAGACCCCCCGAAGAAGTTCAAAGTCACTCCGTCTGCCCGAAAGCTCATGGCCACAGTTTTTTGGGACTCAAAGGGAATCTTGCTCATTGAGTACAAAAAAAAAGGTGAAACCATCAACGCCACATCCTACGCTTCCACTTTGCATAGTTTGCGGGAGGAAATTAAAAAGAAAAGACGGGGCAAACTCGCAGCTGGTGTGTTGCTTCTTTATGACAACGCTCCTGTTCACACGGCGCGAGTTTCCAAGGCTGCTGCGCGAGATTGTGGTTTCGAAGAAATCCAACACCCACCCTATAGTCCAGACCTTGCCCCTAGTGATTATTTCCTGTTTCCGGATTTGAAAAAATGTCTTCGTGGAAAAAGATTTTCGGATGATGAAGAACTCAAGTCGGTATTTTGCAGAGAAAGAGGAAATTTATTATTTTGAGGGTTTAAAAAAGCTTATCTCAAGATGTAACAAATGCATTGATGTTAGTGGAGATCATATTGAAAAATAGAAACAATTTAAATTGAATTCGCATTTTCCTTCATATCGATACCGAGAATATATTGAACGCCCCTCGTATGAGAAAAAAAATCGAAAATTTTTCGAAGTCCCAAAAATGAAAAATCAACTGAAAAATTTAATTCTCATAATAAATAAAGAAAAGTTGAAAGAAAAATGAAAAATCAACTGAAAAATTAAATTTTCATAATAAATAAAGAAAAATTGAAAGAAAAATTTCGATATTTTTTTCAAAGTCAGAAATAGTTAGAAATATAAAAAAATCAATTGGAAAAAATATATATATGATTTTTAAGTGAAATTCATTTGAAATAGAGACTTCTCAATGAAACTGAGGTGTATGTGAAAAATTTTTTTTCTTGAAAATTTCGAAAATTTTTCTAAGTCCCGCTATAATGCCATTTGCTGTTTGTGTGTTTAAAAGGTATATTATGAGAAGTGTGAAAATGAACAATCCCATAGAAAGTCAGAATATACGAGGGGCGTTCAAGATATTCTCGGTATCGGGGTGAAGCTGTGGTTGCATATATAAATTGACTTATTTATCAAGTAATAATATTATTTTAGTGCATTCATGTAAAATTTCATATAAATGTGATTATTAATTCGCGTTTTATCTCTAGTTAAACAGAATCATAATGGCAACTGAGGCGATGATGGTGAAAATTGAGCATCGCGCTGTAATTAAATTTCTCACTAAGCAAGGAAAAAGTCAAAAAACTATTCATGAAGAGATGGTGGCTGTTTACCAGGGTTCCGCACCTTCATTATCAACTGTGCAAAAGTGGTCAAGTGAGTTCAAGAGAGGCAGAGAGAGCATTGAGGACGACCCCCGCTCCGGCGCCCCGGCTACTGCTTGTACGGGAGAAAGCATCAAAGAAGTCGAAAAACTTGTTCTTGAGGATGCCCGAATAAAGGTGAAAATGATGGCAGAGATCACCAAGCTTTCAATTGGTACCATTCACACCATTCTTCATGACCATCTTAACCTTTCAAAGGTCAGTGCAAGGTGGGTGCCACGAATGCTCACAGCGCCTCACATAAAAAGTGAGAATCGCATGCTGTAGAGAGCTTTTGGAGATGTGTAGTGAGAACGCGGACGGTGTTATGGATCGAATTGTTACTGGGGACGAAACATGGGTCCACCACTATGACCCTGAAAGCAAACAAGAGTCCATGCAGTGGCATAAAAAAGGAACAGACCCCCGAAGAAGTTCAAAGTCACTCCGTCTGCCCGAAAGCTCATGGCCACAGTTTTTTGGGACTCAAAGGGAATCTTGCTCATTGAGTACAAAAAAAAAGGTGAAACCATCAACGCCACATCCTACGCTTCCACTTTGCATAGTTTGCGGGAGGAAATTAAAAAGAAAAGACGGGGCAAACTCGCAGCTGGTGTGTTGCTTCTTCATGACAACGCTCCTGTTCACACGGCGCGAGTTTCCAAGGCTGCTGCGCGAGAATGTGGTTTCGAAGAAATCCAAAACCCACCCTATAGTCCAGACCTTGCCCCTAGTGATTATTTCCTGTTTCCGGATTTGAAAAAATGTCTTCGTGGAAAAAGATTTTCGGATGATGAAGAACTCAAGTCGGTATTTTGCAGAGAAAGAGGAAATTTATTATTTTGAGGGTTTAAAAAAGCTTATCTCAAGATGTAACAAATGCATTGATGTTAGGGGAGATCATATTGAAAAATAGAAACAATTTAAATTGAATTCGCATTTTCCTTCATATCGATACCGAGAATATATTGAACGCCCCTCGTATGAGAAAAAAAATCGAAAATTTTTCGAAGTCCCAAAAATGAAAAATCAACTGAAAAATTTAATTCTCATAATAAATAAAGAAAAGTTGAAAGAAAAATGAAAAATCAACTGAAAAATTAAATTTTCATAATAAATAAAGAAAAATTGAAAGAAAAATTTCGATATTTTTTTCAAAGTCAGAAATAGTTAGAAATATAAAAAAATCAATTGGAAAAAATATATATATGATTTTTAAGTGAAATTCATTTGAAATAGAGACTTCTCAATGAAACTGAGGTGTATGTGAAAAATTTTTTTTCTTGAAAATTTCGAAAATTTTTCTAAGTCCCGCTATAATGCCATTTGCTGTTTGTGTGTTTAAAAGGTATATTATGAGAAGTGTGAAAATGAACAATCCCATAGAAAGTCAGAATATACGAGGGGCGTTCAAGATATTCTCGGTATCGGGGTGAAGCTGTGGTTGCATATATAAATTGACTTATTTATCAAGTAATAATATTATTTTAGTGCATTCATGTAAAATTTCATATAAATGTGATTATTAATTCGCGTTTTATCTCTAGTTAAACAGAATCATAATGGCAACTGAGGCGATGATGGTGAAAATTGAGCATCGCGCTGTAATTAAATTTCTCACTAAGCAAGGAAAAAGTCAAAAAACTATTCATGAAGAGATGGTGGCTGTTTACCAGGGTTCCGCACCTTCATTATCAACTGTGCAAAAGTGGTCAAGTGAGTTCAAGAGAGGCAGAGAGAGCATTGAGGACGACCCCCGCTCCGGCGCCCCGGCTACTGCTTGTACGGGAGAAAGCATCAAAGAAGTCGAAAAACTTGTTCTTGAGGATGCCCGAATAAAGGTGAAAATGATGGCAGAGATCACCAAGCTTTCAATTGGTACCATTCACACCATTCTTCATGACCATCTTAACCTTTCAAAGGTCAGTGCAAGGTGGGTGCCACGAATGCTCACAGCGCCTCACATAAAAAGTGAGAATCGCATGCTGTAGAGAGCTTTTGGAGATGTGTAGTGAGAACGCGGACGGTGTTATGGATCGAATTGTTACTGGGGACGAAACATGGGTCCACCACTATGACCCTGAAAGCAAACAAGAGTCCATGCAGTGGCATAAAAAAGGAACAGACCCCCCGAAGAAGTTCAAAGTCACTCCGTCTGCCCGAAAGCTCATGGCCACAGTTTTTTGGGACTCAAAGGGAATCTTGCTCATTGAGTACAAAAAAAAAGGTGAAACCATCAACGCCACATCCTACGCTTCCACTTTGCATAGTTTGCGGGAGGAAATTAAAAAGAAAAGACGGGGCAAACTCGCAGCTGGTGTGTTGCTTCTTCATGACAACGCTCCTGTTCACACGGCGCGAGTTTCCAAGGCTGCTGCGCGAGATTGTGGTTTCGAAGAAATCCAAAACCCACCCTATAGTCCAGACCTTGCCCCTAGTGATTATTTCCTGTTTCCGGATTTGAAAAAATGTCTTCGTGGAAAAAGATTTTCGGATGATGAAGAACTCAAGTCGGTATTTTGCAGAGAAAGAGGAAATTTATTATTTTGAGGGTTTAAAAAAGCTTATCTCAAGATGTAACAAATGCATTGATGTTAGGGGAGATCATGTTGAAAAATAGAAACAATTTAAATTGAATTCGCATTTTCCTTCATATCGATACCGAGAATATATTGAACGCCCCTCGTATGAGAAAAAAAATCGAAAATTTTTCGAAGTCCCAAAAATGAAAAATCAACTGAAAAATTTAATTCTCATAATAAATAAAGAAAAGTTGAAAGAAAAATGAAAAATCAACTGAAAAATTAAATTTTCATAATAAATAAAGAAAAATTGAAAGAAAAATTTCGATATTTTTTTCAAAGTCAGAAATAGTTAGAAATATAAAAAAATCAATTGGAAAAAATATATATATGATTTTTAAGTGAAATTCATTTGAAATAGAGACTTCTCAATGAAACTGAGGTGTATGTGAAAAATTTTTTTTCTTGAAAATTTCGAAAATTTTTCTAAGTCCCGCTATAATGCCATTTGCTGTTTGTGTGTTTAAAAGGTATATTATGAGAAGTGTGAAAATGAACAATCCCATAGAAAGTCAGAATATACGAGGGGCGTTCAAGATATTCTCGGTATCGGGGTGAAGCTGTGGTTGCATATATAAATTGACTTATTTATCAAGTAATAATATTATTTTAGTGCATTCATGTAAAATTTCATATAAATGTGATTATTAATTCGCGTTTTATCTCTAGTTAAACAGAATCATAATGGCAACTGAGGCGATGATGGTGAAAATTGAGCATCGCGCTGTAATTAAATTTCTCACTAAGCAAGGAAAAAGTCAAAAAACTATTCATGAAGAGATGGTGGCTGTTTACCAGGGTTCCGCACCTTCATTATCAACTGTGCAAAAGTGGTCAAGTGAGTTCAAGAGAGGCAGAGAGAGCATTGAGGACGACCCCCGCTCCGGCGCCCCGGCTACTGCTTGTACGGGAGAAAGCATCAAAGAAGTCGAAAAACTTGTTCTTGAGGATGCCCGAATAAAGGTGAAAATGATGGCAGAGATCACCAAGCTTTCAATTGGTACCATTCACACCATTCTTCATGACCATCTTAACCTTTCAAAGGTCAGTGCAAGGTGGGTGCCACGAATGCTCACAGCGCCTCACATAAAAAGTGAGAATCGCATGCTGTAGAGAGCTTTTGGAGATGTGTAGTGAGAACGCGGACGGTGTTATGGATCGAATTGTTACTGGGGACGAAACATGGGTCCACCACTATGACCCTGAAAGCAAACAAGAGTCCATGCAGTGGCATAAAAAAGGAACAGACCCCCCGAAGAAGTTCAAAGTCACTCCGTCTGCCCGAAAGCTCATGGCCACAGTTTTTTGGGACTCAAAGGGAATCTTGCTCATTGAGTACAAAAAAAAAGGTGAAACCATCAACGCCACATCCTACGCTTCCACTTTGCATAGTTTGCGGGAGGAAATTAAAAAGAAAAGACGGGGCAAACTCGCAGCTGGTGTGTTGCTTCTTCATGACAACGCTCCTGTTCACACGGCGCGAGTTTCCAAGGCTGCTGCGCGAGAATGTGGTTTCGAAGAAATCCAAAACCCACCCTATAGTCCAGACCTTGCCCCTAGTGATTATTTCCTGTTTCCGGATTTGAAAAAATGTCTTCGTGGAAAAAGATTTTCGGATGATGAAGAACTCAAGTCGGTATTTTGCAGAGAAAGAGGAAATTTATTATTTTGAGGGTTTAAAAAAGCTTATCTCAAGATGTAACAAATGCATTGATGTTAGGGGAGATCATATTGAAAAATAGAAACAATTTAAATTGAATTCGCATTTTCCTTCATATCGATACCGAGAATATATTGAACGCCCCTCGTATGAGAAAAAAAATCGAAAATTTTTCGAAGTCCCAAAAATGAAAAATCAACTGAAAAATTTAATTCTCATAATAAATAAAGAAAAGTTGAAAGAAAAATGAAAAATCAACTGAAAAATTAAATTTTCATAATAAATAAAGAAAAATTGAAAGAAAAATTTCGATATTTTTTTCAAAGTCAGAAATAGTTAGAAATATAAAAAAATCAATTGGAAAAAATATATATATGATTTTTAAGTGAAATTCATTTGAAATAGAGACTTCTCAATGAAACTGAGGTGTATGTGAAAAATTTTTTTTCTTGAAAATTTCGAAAATTTTTCTAAGTCCCGCTATAATGCCATTTGCTGTTTGTGTGTTTAAAAGGTATATTATGAGAAGTGTGAAAATGAACAATCCCATAGAAAGTCAGAATATACGAGGGGCGTTCAAGATATTCTCGGTATCGGGGTGAAGCTGTGGTTGCATGTATAAATTGACTTATTTATCAAATAACACTATTATTTTAGTGCATTCATGTAAAATTTAATATAAATGTGATTATTAATTCGCGTTTTATCTCTAGTTAAACAGAATCATAATGGCAACTGAGGCGATGATGGTGAAAATTGAGCATCGCGCTGTAATTAAATTTCTCACTAAGCAAGGAAAAAGTCAAAAAACTATGCATGAAGAGATGGTGGCTGTTTACCAGGGTTCCGCACCTTCATTATCAACTGTGCAAAAGTGGTCAAGTGAGTTCAAGAGAGGCAGAGAGAGCATTGAGGACGACCCCCGCTCCGGCGCCCCGGCTACTGCTTGTACGGGAGAAAGCATCAAAGAAGTCGAAAAACTTGCTCTTGAGGATGCCCGAATAAAGGTGAAAATGATGGCAGAGATCACCAAGCTTTCAATTGGTACCATTCACACCATTCTTCATGACCATCTTAACCTTTCAAAGGTAAGTGCAAGGTGGGTGCCACGAATGCTCACAGCACCTCAGATAAAAAGTGAGAATCGCATGCTGTAGAGAGCTTTTGGAGATGTGTAGTGAGAACGCGGACGGTGTTATGGATCGAATTGTTACTGGGGACGAAACATGGGTCCACCACTATGACCCTGAAAGCAAACAAGAGTCCATGCAGTGGCATAAAAAAGGAACAGACCCCCCGAAGAAGTTCAAAGTCACTCCGTCTGCCCGAAAGCTCATGGCCACAGTTTTTTGGGACTCAAAGGGAATCTTGCTCATTGAGTACAAAAAAAAAGGTGAAACCATCAACGCCACATCCTACGCTTCCACTTTGCATAGTTTGCGGGAGGAAATTAAAAAGAAAAGACGGGGCAAACTCGCAGCTGGTGTGTTGCTTCTTTATGACAACGCTCCTGTTCACACGGCGCGAGTTTCCAAGGCTGCTGCGCGAGATTGTGGTTTCGAAGAAATCCAACACCCACCCTATAGTCCAGACCTTGCCCCTAGTGATTATTTCCTGTTTCCGGATTTGAAAAAATGTCTTCGTGGAAAAAGATTTTCGGATGATGAAGAACTCAAGTCGGTATTTTGCAGAGAAAGAGGAAATTTATTATTTTGAGGGTTTAAAAAAGCTTATCTCAAGATGTAACAAATGCATTGATGTTAGGGGAGATCATATTGAAAAATAGAAACAATTTAAATTGAATTCGCATTTTCCTTCATATCGATACCGAGAATATATTGAACGCCCCTCGTATGAGAAAAAAAATCGAAAATTTTTCGAAGTCCCAAAAATGAAAAATCAACTGAAAAATTTAATTCTCATAATAAATAAAGAAAAGTTGAAAGAAAAATGAAAAATCAACTGAAAAATTAAATTTTCATAATAAATAAAGAAAAATTGAAAGAAAAATTTCGATATTTTTTTCAAAGTCAGAAATAGTTAGAAATATAAAAAAATCAATTGGAAAAAATATATATATGATTTTTAAGTGAAATTCATTTGAAATAGAGACTTCTCAATGAAACTGAGGTGTATGTGAAAAATTTTTTTTCTTGAAAATTTCGAAAATTTTTCTAAGTCCCGCTATAATGCCATTTGCTGTTTGTGTGTTTAAAAGGTATATTATGAGAAGTGTGAAAATGAACAATCCCATAGAAAGTCAGAATATACGAGGGGCGTTCAAGATATTCTCGGTATCGGGGTGAAGCTGTGGTTGCATATATAAATTGACTTATTTATCAAGTAATAATATTATTTTAGTGCATTCATGTAAAATTTCATATAAATGTGATTATTAATTCGCGTTTTATCTCTAGTTAAACAGAATCATAATGGCAACTGAGGCGATGATGGTGAAAATTGAGCATCGCGCTGTAATTAAATTTCTCACTAAGCAAGGAAAAAGTCAAAAAACTATTCATGAAGAGATGGTGGCTGTTTACCAGGGTTCCGCACCTTCATTATCAACTGTGCAAAAGTGGTCAAGTGAGTTCAAGAGAGGCAGAGAGAGCATTGAGGACGACCCCCGCTCCGGCGCCCCGGCTACTGCTTGTACGGGAGAAAGCATCAAAGAAGTCGAAAAACTTGTTCTTGAGGATGCCCGAATAAAGGTGAAAATGATGGCAGAGATCACCAAGCTTTCAATTGGTACCATTCACACCATTCTTCATGACCATCTTAACCTTTCAAAGGTCAGTGCAAGGTGGGTGCCACGAATGCTCACAGCGCCTCACATAAAAAGTGAGAATCGCATGCTGTAGAGAGCTTTTGGAGATGTGTAGTGAGAACGCGGACGGTGTTATGGATCGAATTGTTACTGGGGACGAAACATGGGTCCACCACTATGACCCTGAAAGCAAACAAGAGTCCATGCAGTGGCATAAAAAAGGAACAGACCCCCCGAAGAAGTTCAAAGTCACTCCGTCTGCCCGAAAGCTCATGGCCACAGTTTTTTGGGACTCAAAGGGAATCTTGCTCATTGAGTACAAAAAAAAAGGTGAAACCATCAACGCCACATCCTACGCTTCCACTTTGCATAGTTTGCGGGAGGAAATTAAAAAGAAAAGACGGGGCAAACTCGCAGCTGGTGTGTTGCTTCTTCATGACAACGCTCCTGTTCACACGGCGCGAGTTTCCAAGGCTGCTGCGCGAGATTGTGGTTTCGAAGAAATCCAAAACCCACCCTATAGTCCAGACCTTGCCCCTAGTGATTATTTCCTGATTCCGGATTTGAAAAAATGTCTTCGTGGAAAAAGATTTTCGGATGATGAAGAACTCAAGTCGGTATTTTGCAGAGAAAGAGGAAATTTATTATTTTGAGGGTTTAAAAAAGCTTATCTCAAGATGTAACAAATGCATTGATGTTAGGGGAGATCATGTTGAAAAATAGAAACAATTTAAATTGAATTCGCATTTTCCTTCATATCGATACCGAGAATATATTGAACGCCCCTCGTATGAGAAAAAAAATCGAAAATTTTTCTAAGTCCCAAAAATGAAAAATCAACTGAAAAATTTAATTCTCATAATAAATAAAGAAAAGTTGAAAGAAAAATGAAAAATCAACTGAAAAATTAAATTTTCATAATAAATAAAGAAAAATTGAAAGAAAAATTTCGATATTTTTTTCAAAGTCAGAAATAGTTAGAAATATAAAAAAATCAATTGGAAAAAATATATATATGATTTTTAAGTGAAATTCATTTGAAATAGAGACTTCTCAATGAAACTGAGGTGTATGTGAAAAATTTTTTTTCTTGAAAATTTCGAAAATTTTTCTAAGTCCCGCTATAATGCCATTTGCTGTTTGTGTGTTTAAAAGGTATATTATGAGAAGTGTGAAAATGAACAATCCCATAGAAAGTCAGAATATACGAGGGGCGTTCAAGATATTCTCGGTATCGGGGTGAAGCTGTGGTTGCATATATAAATTGACTTATTTATCAAGTAATAATATTATTTTAGTGCATTCATGTAAAATTTCATATAAATGTGATTATTAATTCGCGTTTTATCTCTAGTTAAACAGAATCATAATGGCAACTGAGGCGATGATGGTGAAAATTGAGCATCGCGCTGTAATTAAATTTCTCACTAAGCAAGGAAAAAGTCAAAAAACTATTCATGAAGAGATGGTGGCTGTTTACCAGGGTTCCGCACCTTCATTATCAACTGTGCAAAAGTGGTCAAGTGAGTTCAAGAGAGGCAGAGAGAGCATTGAGGACGACCCCCGCTCCGGCGCCCCGGCTACTGCTTGTACGGGAGAAAGCATCAAAGAAGTCGAAAAACTTGTTCTTGAGGATGCCCGAATAAAGGTGAAAATGATGGCAGAGATCACCAAGCTTTCAATTGGTACCATTCACACCATTCTTCATGACCATCTTAACCTTTCAAAGGTCAGTGCAAGGTGGGTGCCACGAATGCTCACAGCGCCTCACATAAAAAGTGAGAATCGCATGCTGTAGAGAGCTTTTGGAGATGTGTAGTGAGAACGCGGACGGTGTTATGGATCGAATTGTTACTGGGGACGAAACATGGGTCCACCACTATGACCCTGAAAGCAAACAAGAGTCCATGCAGTGGCATAAAAAAGGAACAGATGTGGTGGATTAAAGATCAACCCAGTAACAAAACTTGTTAGAAAATAATTGTTTACGCGAACGTGATCAATCGAACATAACACGCATCTTTACACGCGCCTTTACAATTCCTCTTTCTCTGAACGTTCCCCCGAATAACTGAACGCACCCAAGATCCGATCGTTGACACTTATATTTTTCATTCCTTCGTTAACTCTCGTATTGTGTGCTGGTGCCTGGTTTGCGCCCCAACCTAAAAGTAGTAAATTGTAAAAAGTAAAAGTAAAAAGTTTGTTCAGTATCTATTCTTTTAAATACAAATAAAATTTTAATTTGTAAAAGAGGCGCCGAAGTTTTTTTATTGTTTGTCGAGAGGACAATAAAATTGGTGACCCCGACGTGATAACGCCATTTGCGGCAATTTTTTTCTTTCGAAAAATTTATCACTACGCCATTGCCGCTAAAAAAACGGTAAACCACGAGTCCCGTACCACCAGCACACACGCTTCGGTAAATGGCACCATTGTGCAGCATCGTCAAGACCACTATATACACCGCTACCATAATCAAATTGTGATAAATACTCGTACTTGGGAACATCAACCACCATCGCCGCCGTTCATAAAAAATCCGGAGTGCTACCACCGGCATCATCATCGCCACGGCGACCAAAAATTTGAAGAGCATACCACCACAACACATCACCGCAGCAACCGGCCACGGCGTAGCCCAACGATTTCCGAAGCGCCGTCACCATCATCAGCCGTTTTCGCATACTCATCAGCTTCAGCATACAACAGTACACCATTTGCACCAAAAAGCAAACACCGCCAAAAAAGATCAACATCAAAAAACACCATAAATATATAAAATTATAAAACTGTGCAGGTGAGTGCATATCATAGTAACAGAACGATAGCCACCTCCAATCGAGTCCACCTCGAGTAGAAGTAGATTCAATTAGAGTTCGGCTTCCAACATTTTGGAATTCCAACCCGGTCACATGGTTCATTCAGGCAGAAGCACAATTTACAGTGCACAGAATAACTAGTCCTGAGACAAAATACTGTCTCACGGTTGCTTCTCTTCAACCAGACACCTGTGACTCAGTGATAGATATCCTTTCAAATCCACCAAACACTGACAAATATCTCGCTTTAAAAACAGCTCTTGTAGAACGACATTCGATTTCCGAAATAAAACGCTTGGAAACGCTTATTGATAAAGCGGACATTGGCGATCAAAAGCCATCGGAGGTTTTACGATCGATGAAGACGCTAGCCAGTACTTCTTTTAATGACGACATCATTAAAAATTTGTGGATGCGTCGATTGCCACAGCCAATTAACATAGCATTGTTATCGGTCGGTCAAAAACCTCTCGAAGAATTCGCTACTCTTGCTGATAGAATATACGAGGCATCTCAGGGCGCAAATATTTACAGCGTTTCCACGGCTCAACAAAATAGCAACTCTGCCAATAATAACAACGAAGTCGAACGAAGGCTCGCTAGAATTGGGTCAATGATTGAAGCATTCTCTTTCGATTCACGTTCACGCAATGAAAACAGATCTTTTCGAAACAATAAACATAGAAGAAGGCGGTCACACAGTCGCGCAAATTCGAGCTCAGGAACAGGCATTTGCTGGTATCACAGGCGTTACAAAAAAGATGCAAAGAAGTGCGACAAGCCTTGCAACTTCGACGCAGATAAATCACAAAATCGCACGAATAACCCAAACTAAATAAACCTGCTGTTGCAGCGGCAAACAAGCAGTGCTCTTTAAGTCGCCGCTTATTTATTAGGGATAAAAATTCTAATTTCACTTTTCTCGTCGACACGGGTGCGGATCTGTCGGTTCTTCCGTATAGCTCTAAAAGGGAACCAACATCCAGAAATCCTTTGTTTTTACTATCAGCTGCTAATGGAACTTCGATTCCAACATTCGGTTCAAAATTATTGAACCTCGATATTGGTCTTAGGCGTAATTTTGTTCACTCCTTCATGTTAGCCTCGGTAAACAGACCAATATTAGGAGCCGATTTTTTGGCAAAGTTCAATATACTAGTAGATACAAAAAACAAACGATTAATTGACCCTCTCACTAAGCTCCATTCGTACGCAACAACCATAAGAACTGACGATCCAACCCCTAAGCATTTTCAGATTTCAAGCGATTACAATAAAATACTTAAAAAGTTTCCAAGTTTAACAGAAGAGCCAGACTATTTTGCACCAATCAAACACACAACAGTTCATCACATTGTCACAAAAGGTCAACTCCCAGTTTCGAGGCCTAGACGGCTTGACGCTTCTAGGCACAAAGCGGCTAAAACTGAATTTCAGCATATGATGCAACTAGGTATTTGTCAACCTTCATCGTCGAGCACATGTTCCCCTTTGCATTTAGTAAAAAAGAAGAACAATCAAGACTGGAGACCGTGTGGCGATTACCGCAGATTAAACGCTGCCACGGTACCGGATTGCCATCCGATCCACCACATTCAAGATTTTTCCATGAACATTCATGGCCGCAAGATTTTTTCGAAGATTGACATCGTGAGAGCATATCATCTAATCCCAGTTGCACCCGAAGACATTTATAAAACCGCCATAACAACACCTTTTGGTCTTTTTGAATGGCTCCGAATGCCTTTCGGACTTCGAAACGCTGCTCAAACGTTTCAACGTTTTATGAACGAGGTTTGCTTGGGACTTGATTTCGTTTTCGCGTACATTGACGATCTTCTTATAGCCAGTGAAACGGAAGAACAACATAGAGAGCACCTCGAGCTTCTTTTCAAAAGGCTGGAAGAGTACGGGGTAAACATTAACCTTTCAAAATGCGTTTTTGGTGTCTCCACCTTGGAGTTTTTAAGTCACACAATCAATGCTGAAGGGATTTTCCCTTCAAAAGACCGCATCGAAGCAATCTTAAATTTTCCAAAACCTTCGTCTGTCAAGCAAATTCAGCGTTTCATAGGAATGATAAACTATTACCATCGCTTTATTCCTAAGCTAGCTCAAATAATCGCTCCTCTTCACGAACACTTAACCTTGCTAACAAAAAATAACAAAATAAAAAAAGGTTTTTTCATGGCCGGAAAGCCTCGACTGCGTTTTCAACAACGCAAAAGATGCTCTTTCCAAAGTAACTCTCCTAGCTCATCCCATACACGACGGCACTTTCAGCATCGCCACTGACGCATCCGACATAGCCATTGGTGCAGTCCTTCAACAACGAATTTCGCAATCTTGGCAGCCTTTAGCATTCTTTTCAAAAAAACTCAAGGATTCAGAAAAAAAATACTCAACTTTCGACCGCGAATTGTTAGCTGTATATTTAGCAATCAAACATTTTCGTTTTTTCGTCGAAGGGCGGGAATTCACAGTTTTTACAGACCATAAGCCACTTTCGTTTGCGTCAACGAGCAAAACAGAACGAAGTCCACGGCAGATACGCCATCTAGACTTCATTTCTCAGTTCACTTCTGATATCCAGCACATCAAGGGCAAAGACAATGTCGTCGCTGATGCCCTTTCTCGCATTGGCGAAATCGCCGCTAACAAGAATCTCGAACTCGACTTAGAAACGATTGCCAAGCTACAATCCGCTGACGAAGAGCTACAAGAACTCCTCAAAAATGAAAAGTCGAAGAAGCCACCTTTCTTACTGACTGAGTTTCGATTTCCCAATGTAAAAATCTTCTGCGAGACTTCAACAAACAAAAATCGGCCTTACCTTCCTTCTGCTTTACGATTCAATGTTTTCACCATCCTTCATGGAATCTCCCATCCAAGCATACGCGCAACACGAAAACTCATTTCAGATCGATACTTCTGGCCAAATATGAACAAGAATATAAACACTTGGGCCAGATCGTGCATAGGATGTCAAAAATCCAAGGTTCAGAGGCATACCAAATCAGAATACGGTAGATTCGAAATACCAACGGGTCGATTCGATCACATACACCTAGATTTGGTAGGACCTCTTCCTCCATCAAACGGTTTTTCTTATATCCTCACGGCCGTAGATAGATTCACACGTTGGCCAGAAGCTTATCCTCTAGTGGACATAACAGCTAGCTCGGTCGCAAAAGCCTTTGTCGAAAATTTCATTGCTCGTTTCGGTACTCCGTTAAAAATCACCACAGACCAAGGAAGTCAATTCGAGTCAAAGCTTTTCACCGAACTGTCTAGACTGTTAGGTATACACAAGATGCACACAACCCCATATCACCCACAAGCTAATGGCATGGTTGAGCGTTTCCATAGACAGCTAAAAGGTTCGTTAAAAGCTAGATGTAATACAGTAACAAAACTTGTTAGAAAATAATTGTTTACGCGAACGTGATCAATCGAACATAACACGCATCTTTACACGCGCCTTTACAATTCCTCTTTCTCTGAACGTTCCCCCGAATAACTGAACGCACCCAAGATCCGATCGTTGACACTTATATTTTTCATTCCTTCGTTAACTCTCGTAATGTGTGCTGGTGCCTGGTTTGCGCCCCAACCTAAAAGTAGTAAATTGTAAAAAGTAAAAGTAAAAAGTTTGTTCAGTATCTATTCTTTTAAATACAAATAAAATTTTAATTTGTAAAAGAGGCGCCGAAGTTTTTTTATTGTTTGTCGAGAGGACAATACAGACCCCCCGAAGAAGTTCAAAGTCACTCCGTCTGCCCGAAAGCTCATGGCCACAGTTTTTTGGGACTCAAAGGGAATCTTGCTCATTGAGTACAAAAAAAAAGGTGAAACCATCAACGCCACATCCTACGCTTCCACTTTGCATAGTTTGCGGGAGGAAATTAAAAAGAAAAGACGGGGCAAACTCGCAGCTGGTGTGTTGCTTCTTCATGACAACGCTCCTGTTCACACGGCGCGAGTTTCCAAGGCTGCTGCGCGAGATTGTGGTTTCGAAGAAATCCAACACCCACCCTATAGTCCAGACCTTGCCCCTAGTGATTATTTCCTGTTTCCGGATTTGAAAAAATGTCTTCGTGGAAAAAGATTTTCGGATGATGAAGAACTCAAGTCGGTATTTTGCAGAGAAAGAGGAAATTTATTATTTTGAGGGTTTAAAAAAGCTTATCTCAAGATGTAACAAATGCATTGATGTTAGGGGAGATCATATTGAAAAATAGAAACAATTTAAATTGAATTCGCATTTTCCTTCATATCGATACCGAGAATATATTGAACGCCCCTCGTATGAGAAAAAAAATCGAAAATTTTTCGAAGCCCCAAAAATGAAAAATTTAATTCTCATAATAAATAAAGAAAAGTTGAAAGAAAAATGAAAAATCAACTGAAAAATTAAATTTTCATAATAAATAAAGAAAAATTGAAAGAAAAATTTCGATATTTTTTTCAAAGTCAGAAATAGTTAGAAATATAAAAAAATCAATTGGAAAAAATATATATATGATTTTTAAGTGAAATTCATTTGAAATAGAGACTTCTCAATGAAACTGAGGTGTATGTGAAAAATTTTTTTTCTTGAAAATTTCGAAAATTTTTCTAAGTCCCGCTATAATGCCATTTGCTGTTTGTGTGTTTAAAAGGTATATTATGAGAAGTGTGAAAATGAACAATCCCATAGAAAGTCAGAATATACGAGGGGCGTTCAAGATATTCTCGGTATCGGGGTGAAGCTGTGGTTGCATATATAAATTGACTTATTTATCAAGTAATAATATTATTTTAGTGCATTCATGTAAAATTTCATATAAATGTGATTATTAATTCGCGTTTTATCTCTAGTTAAACAGAATCATAATGGCAACTGAGGCGATGATGGTGAAAATTGAGCATCGCGCTGTAATTAAATTTCTCACTAAGCAAGGAAAAAGTCAAGAAACTATTCATGAAGATATGGTGGCTGTTTACCAGGGTTCCGCACCTTCATTATCAACTGTGCAAAAGTGGTCAAGTGAGTTCAAGAGAGGCAGAGAGAGCATTGAGGACGACCCCCGCTCCGGCGCCCCGGCTACTGCTTGTACGGGAGAAAGCATCAAAGAAGTCGAAAAACTTGTTCTTGAGGATGCCCGAATAAAGGTGAAAATGATGGCAGAGATCACCAAGCTTTCAATTGGTACAATTCACACCATTCTTCATGACCATCTTAACCTTTCAAAGGTCAGTGCAAGGTGGGTGCCACGAATGCTCACAGCGCCTCAGATAAAAAGTGAGAATCGCATGCTGTAGAGAGCTTTTGGAGATGTGTAGTGAGAACGCGGACGGTGTTATGGATCGAATTGTTACTGGGGACGAAACATGGGTCCACGACTATGACCCTGAAAGCAAACAAGAGTCCATGCAGTGGCATAAAAAAGGAACAGACCCCCCGAAGAAGTTCAAAGTCACTCCGTCTGCCCGAAAGCTCATGGCCACAGTTTTTTGGGACTCAAAGGGAATCTTGCTCATTGAGTACAAAAAAAAAGGTGAAACCATCAACGCCACATCCTACGCTTCCACTTTGCATAATTTGCGGGAGGAAATTAAAAAGAACAGACGGGGTAAACTCGCAGCTGGTGTGTTGCTTCTTCATGACAACGCTCCTGTTCACACGGCGCGAGTTTCCAAGGCTGCTGCGCGAGATTGTGGTTTCGAAGAAATCCAGCACCCACCCTATAGTCCAGACCTTGCCCCTAGTGATTATTTCCTGTTTCCGGATTTGAAAAAATGTCTTCGTGGAAAAAGATTTTCGGATGATGAAGAACTCAAGTCGGTATTTTGCAGAGAAAGAGGAAATTTATTATTTTGAGGGTTTAAAAAAGCTTATCTCAATATGTAATAAATGCATTGATGTTAGGGGAGATCATATTGAAAAATAGAAACAATTTAAATTGAATTCGCATTTTCCTTCATATCGATACCGAGAATATATTGAACGCCCCTCGTATGAGAAAAAAAATTCAAAATTTTTCTAAGTCCCAAAAATGAAAAATCAAATGAAAAATTTAATTCTCATAATAAATAAAGAAAAGTTGAAAGAAAAATGAAAAATCAACTGAAAAATTAAATTTTCATAATAAATAAAGAAAAATTGAAAGAAAAATTTTGATATTTTTTTCAAAGTCAGAAATAGTTAGAAATATAAAAAAATCAATTGGAAAAAATATATATATGATTTTTAAGTGAAATTCATTTGAAATAGAGACTTCTCAATGAAACTGAGGTGTATGTGAAAAATTTTTTTTCTTGAAAATTTCGAAAATTTTTCTAAGTCCCGCTATAATGCCATTTGCTGTTTGTGTGTTTAAAAGGTATATTATGAGAAGTGTGAAAATGAACAATCCCATAGAAAGTCAGAATATACGAGGGGCGTTCAAGATATTCTCGGTATCGGGGTGAAGCTGTGGTTGCATATATAAATTGACTTATTTATCAAGTAATACTATTATTTTAGTGCATTCATGTAAGATTTCATATAAATGTGGTTATTAATTCGCGTTTTATCTCTAGTTAAACAGAATCATAATGGCAACTGAGGCGATGATGGTGAAAATTGAGCATCGCGCTGTAATTAAATTTCTCACTAAGCAAGGAAAAAGTCAAAAAACTATTCATGAAGAGATGGTGGCTGTTTACCAGGGTTCCGCACCTTCATTATCAACTGTGCAAAAGTGGTCAAGTGAGTTCAAGAGAGGCAGAGAGAGCATTGAGGACGACCCCCGCTCCGGCGCCCCGGCTACTGCTTGTACGGGAGAAAATTAAATTTTCATAATAAATAAAGAAAAATTGAAAGAAAAATTTCGATATTTTTTTCAAAGTCAGAAATAGTTAGAAATATAAAAAAATCAATTGGAAAAAATATATATATGATTTTTAAGTGAAATTCATTTGAAATAGAGACTTCTCAATGAAACTGAGGTGTATGTGAAAAATTTTTTTTCTTGAAAATTTCGAAAATTTTTCTAAGTCCCGCTATAATGCCATTTGCTGTTTATGTGTTTAAAAGGTATATTATGAGAAGTGTGAAAATGAACAATCCCATAGAAAGTCAGAATATACGAGGGGCGTTCAAGATATTCTCGGTATCGTGGTGAAGCTGTGGTTGCATATATAAATTGACTTATTTATCAAGTAACACTATTATTTTAGTGCATTCATGTAAGATTTCATATAAATGTGATTATTAATTCGCGTTTTATCTCTAGTTAAACAGAATCCTAATGACAACTGAGGCGATGATGGTGAAAATTGTGCATCGCGCTGTAATTAAATTTCTCACTAAGCAAGGAAAAAGTCAAAAAACTATTCATGAAGAGATGGTGGCTGTTTACCAGGGTTCCGCACCTTCATTATCAACTGTGCAAAAGTGGTCAAGTGAGTTCAAGAGAGGCAGAGAGAGCATTGAGGACGACCCCCGCTCCGGCGCCCCGGCTACTGCTTGTACGGGAGAAAGCATCAAAGAAGTCGAAAAACTTGTTCTTGAGGATGCCCGAATAAAGGTGAAAATGATGGCAGAGATCACCAAGCTTTCAATTGGTACCATTCACACCATTCTTCATGACCATCTTAACCTTTCAAAGGTCAGTGCAAGGTGGGTGCCACGAATGCTCACAGCGCCTCAGATAAAAAGTGAGAATCGCATGCTGTAGAGAGCTTTTGGAGATGTGTAGTGAGAACGCGGACGGTGTTATGGATCGAATTGTTACTGGGGACGAAACATGGGTCCACCACTATGACCCTGAAAGCAAACAAGAGTCCATGCAGTGGCATAAAAAAGGAACAGACCCCCCGAAGAAGTTCAAAGTCACTCCGTCTGCCCGAAAGCTCATGGCCACAGTTTTTCGGGACTCAAAGGGAATCTTGCTCATTGAGTACAAAAAAAAAGGTGAAACCATCAACGCCACATCCTACGCTTCCACTTTGCGTAATTTGCGGGAGGAAATTAAAAAGA
This sequence comes from Volucella zonaria, assembly GCA_963966105.1. NCBI lineage: Eukaryota > Metazoa > Arthropoda > Insecta > Diptera > Syrphidae > Volucella > Volucella zonaria. The sequence continues at coordinate 134,533 of CAWYQB010000254.1, read as the reverse complement.
AAAGACGGGGTAAACTCGCAGCGGGTGTGTTGCTTCTTCATGACAACGCTCCTGTTCACACGGCGCGAGTTTCCAAGGCTGCTGCGCGAGATTGTGGTTTCGAAGAAATCCAACACCCACCCTATAGTCCACACCTTGCCCCTAGTGATTATTTCCTGTTTCCGGATTTGAAAAAATGTCTTCGTGGAAAAAGATTTTCGGATGATGAAGAACTCAAGTCGGTATTTTGCAGAGAAAGAGGAAATTTATTATTTTGAGGGTTTAAAAAAGCTTATCTCAAGATGTAACAAATGCATTGATGTTAGGGGAGATCATATTGAAAAATAGAAACAATTTAAATTGAATTCGCATTTTCCTTCATCTCGATACCGAGAATATATTGAACGCCCCTCGTATGAGAAAAAAAATCGAAAATTTTTCTAAGTCCCAAAAATGAAAATTCAAATGAAAAATTTAATTCTCATAATAAATAAAGAAAAGTTGAAAGAAAAATGAAAAATCAACTGAAAAATTACATTTTCATAATAAATAAAGAAAAATTGAAAGAAAAATTTCGATATTTTTTTCAAAGTCAGAAATAGTTAGAAATATAAAAAAATCAATTGGAAAAAATACATATATGATTTTTAAGTGAAATTCATTTGAAATAGAGACTTCTCAATGAAACTGAGGTGTATGTGAAAAATTTTTTTTCTTGAAAATTTCGAAAATTTTTCTAAGTCCCGCTATAATGCCATTTGCTGTTTGTGTGTTTAAAAGGTATATTATGAGAAGTGTGAAAATGAACAATCCCATAGAAAGTCAGAATATACGAGTGGCGTTCAAGATATTCTCGGTATCGGGGTGAAGCTGTGGTTGCATATATAAATTGACTTATTTATCAAGTAATACTATTATTTTAGTGCATTCATGTAAAATTTCATATAAATGTGATTATTAATTCGCGTTTTATCTCTAGTTAAAAAGAATCATAATGGCAACTGAGGCGATGATGGTGAAAATTGAGCATCGCGCTGTAATTAAATTTCTCACTAAGCAAGGAAAAAGTCAAAAAACTATTCATGAAGAGATGGTGGCTGTTTACCAGGGTTCCGCACCTTCATTATCAACTGTGCAAAAGTGGTCAAGTGAGTTCAAGAGAGGCAGAGAGAGCATTGAGGACGACCCCCGCTCCGGCGCCCCGGCTACTGCTTGTACGGGAGAAAGCATCAAAGAAGTCGAAAAACTTGTTCTTGAGGATGCCCGAATAAAGGTGAAAATGATGGCAGAGATCACCAAGCTTTCAATTGGTACCATTCACACCATTCTTCATGACCATCTTAACCTTTCAAAGGTCAGTGCAAGGTGGGTGCCACGAATGCTCACAGCGCCTCAGATAAAAAGTGAGAATCGCATGCTGTAGAGAGCTTTTGGAGATGTGTAGTGAGAACGCGGACGGTGTTATGGATCGAATTGTTACTGGGGACGAAACATGGGTCCACCACTATGACCCTGAAAGCAAACAAGAGTCCATGCAGTGGCATAAAAAAGGAACAGACCCCCCGAAGAAGTTCAAAGTCACTCCGTCTGCCCGAAAGCTCATGGCCACAGTTTTTCGGGACTCAAAGGGAATCTTGCTCATTGAGTACAAAAAAAAAGGTGAAACCATCAACGCCACATCCTACGCTTCCACTTTGCATAATTTGCGGGAGGAAATTAAAAAGAAAAGACGGGGTAAACTCGCAGCTGGTGTGTTGCTTCTTCATGACAACGCTCCAGTTCACACGGCGCGAGTTTCCAAGGCTGCTGCGCGAGATTGTGGTTTCGAAGAAATCTAACACCCACCCTATAGTCCAGACCTTGCCCCTAGTGATTATTTCCTGTTTCCGGATTTGAAAAAATGTCTTCGTGGAAAAAGATTTTCGGATGATGAAGAACTCAAGTCGGTATTTTGCAGAGAAAGAAGAAATTTATTATTTTGAGGGTTTAAAAAAGCTTATCTCAAGATGTAACAAATGCATTGATGTTAGGAGAGATCATATTGAAAAAAAAAACAATTTAAATTGAATTCGCATTTTCCTTCATATCGATACCGAGAATATATTGAACGCCCCTCGTATGAGAAAAAAAATCGAAAATTTTTCTAAGTCCCAAAAATGAAAATTCAAATGAAAAATTTAATTCTCATAATAAATAAAGAAAAGTTGAAAGAAAAATGAAAAATCAACTGAAAAATTACATTTTCATAATAAATAAAGAAAAATTGAAAGAAAAATTTCGATATTTTTTTCAAAGTCAGAAATAGTTAGAAATATAAAAAAATCAATTGGAAAAAATATATATATGATTTTTAAGTGAAATTCATTTGAAATAGAGACTTCTCAATGAAACTGAGGTGTATGTGAAAAATTTTTTTTCTTGAAAATTTCGAAAATTTTTCTAAGTCCCGCTATAATGCCATTTGCTGTTTGTGTGTTTAAAAGGTATATTATGAGAAGTGTGAAAATGAACAATCCCATAGAAAGTCAGAATATACGAGGGGCGTTCAAGATATTCTCGGTATCGGGGTGAAGCTGTGGTTGCATATATAAATTGACTTATTTATCAAGTAATACTATTATTTTAGTGCATTCATGTAAGATTTCATATAAATGTGGTTATTAATTCGCGTCTTATCTCTAGTTAAATAGAATCATAATGGCAACTGAGGCGATGATGCTGAAAATTGAGCATCGCGCTGTAATTAAATTTCTCACTAAGCAAGGAAAAAGTCAAAAAACTATTCATGAAGAGATGGTGGCTGTTTACCAGGGTTCCGCACCTTCATTATCAACTGTGCAAAAGTGGTCAAGTGAGTTCAAGAGAGGCAGAGAGAGCATTGAGGACGACCCCCGCTCCGGCGCCCCGGCTACTGCTTGTACGGGAGAAAATTAAATTTTCATAATAAATAAAGAAAAATTGAAAGAAAAATTTCGATATTTTTTTCAAAGTCAGAAATAGTTAGAAATATAAAAAAATCAATTGGAAAAAATATATATATGATTTTTAAGTGAAATTCATTTGAAATAGAGACTTCTCAATGAAACTGAGGTGTATGTGAAAAATTTTTTTTCTTGAAAATTTCGAAAATTTTTCTAAGTCCCGCTATAATGCCATTTGCTGTTTATGTGTTTAAAAGGTATATTATGAGAAGTGTGAAAATGAACAATCCCATAGAAAGTCAGAATATACGAGGGGCGTTCAAGATATTCTCGGTATCGTGGTGAAGCTGTGGTTGCATATATAAATTGACTTATTTATCAAGTAACACTATTATTTTAGTGCATTCATGTAAGATTTCATATAAATGTGATTATTAATTCGCGTTTTATCTCTAGTTAAACAGAATCCTAATGACAACTGAGGCGATGATGGTGAAAATTGTGCATCGCGCTGTAATTAAATTTCTCACTAAGCAAGGAAAAAGTCAAAAAACTATTCATGAAGAGATGGTGGCTGTTTACCAGGGTTCCGCACCTTCATTATCAACTGTGCAAAAGTGGTCAAGTGAGTTCAAGAGAGGCAGAGAGAGCATTGAGGACGACCCCCGCTCCGGCGCCCCGGCTACTGCTTGTACGGGAGAAAGCATCAAAGAAGTCGAAAAACTTGTTCTTGAGGATGCCCGAATAAAGGTGAAAATGATGGCAGAGATCACCAAGCTTTCAATTGGTACCATTCACACCATTCTTCATGACCATCTTAACCTTTCAAAGGTCAGTGCAAGGTGGGTGCCACGAATGCTCACAGCGCCTCAGATAAAAAGTGAGAATCGCATGCTGTAGAGAGCTTTTGGAGATGTGTAGTGAGAACGCGGACGGTGTTATGGATCGAATTGTTACTGGGGACGAAACATGGGTCCACCACTATGACCCTGAAAGCAAACAAGAGTCCATGCAGTGGCATAAAAAAGGAACAGACCCCCCGAAGAAGTTCAAAGTCACTCCGTCTGCCCGAAAGCTCATGGCCACAGTTTTTCGGGACTCAAAGGGAATCTTGCTCATTGAGTACAAAAAAAAAGGTGAAACCATCAACGCCACATCCTACGCTTCCACTTTGCGTAATTTGCGGGAGGAAATTAAAAAGAAAAGACGGGGTAAACTCGCAGCGGGTGTGTTGCTTCTTCATGACAACGCTCCTGTTCACACGGCGCGAGTTTCCAAGGCTGCTGCGCGAGATTGTGGTTTCGAAGAAATCCAACACCCACCCTATAGTCCACACCTTGCCCCTAGTGATTATTTCCTGTTTCCGGATTTGAAAAAATGTCTTCGTGGAAAAAGATTTTCGGATGATGAAGAACTCAAGTCGGTATTTTGCAGAGAAAGAGGAAATTTATTATTTTGAGGGTTTAAAAAAGCTTATCTCAAGATGTAACAAATGCATTGATGTTAGGGGAGATCATATTGAAAAATAGAAACAATTTAAATTGAATTCGCATTTTCCTTCATCTCGATACCGAGAATATATTGAACGCCCCTCGTATGAGAAAAAAAATCGAAAATTTTTCTAAGTCCCAAAAATGAAAATTCAAATGAAAAATTTAATTCTCATAATAAATAAAGAAAAGTTGAAAGAAAAATGAAAAATCAACTGAAAAATTACATTTTCATAATAAATAAAGAAAAATTGAAAGAAAAATTTCGATATTTTTTTCAAAGTCAGAAATAGTTAGAAATATAAAAAAATCAATTGGAAAAAATACATATATGATTTTTAAGTGAAATTCATTTGAAATAGAGACTTCTCAATGAAACTGAGGTGTATGTGAAAAATTTTTTTTCTTGAAAATTTCGAAAATTTTTCTAAGTCCCGCTATAATGCCATTTGCTGTTTGTGTGTTTAAAAGGTATATTATGAGAAGTGTGAAAATGAACAATCCCATAGAAAGTCAGAATATACGAGTGGCGTTCAAGATATTCTCGGTATCGGGGTGAAGCTGTGGTTGCATATATAAATTGACTTATTTATCAAGTAATACTATTATTTTAGTGCATTCATGTAAAATTTCATATAAATGTGATTATTAATTCGCGTTTTATCTCTAGTTAAAAAGAATCATAATGGCAACTGAGGCGATGATGGTGAAAATTGAGCATCGCGCTGTAATTAAATTTCTCACTAAGCAAGGAAAAAGTCAAAAAACTATTCATGAAGAGATGGTGGCTGTTTACCAGGGTTCCGCACCTTCATTATCAACTGTGCAAAAGTGGTCAAGTGAGTTCAAGAGAGGCAGAGAGAGCATTGAGGACGACCCGGCGCCCCGGCTACTGCTTGTACGGGAGAAAGCATCAAAGAAGTCGAAAAACTTGTTCTTGAGGATGCCCGAATAAAGGTGAAAATGATGGCAGAGATCACCAAGCTTTCAATTGGTACCATTCACACCATTCTTCATGACCATCTTAACCTTTCAAAGGTCAGTGCAAGGTGGGTGCCACGAATGCTCACAGCGCCTCAGATAAAAAGTGAGAATCGCATGCTGTAGAGAGCTTTTGGAGATGTGTAGTGAGAACGCGGACGGTGTTATGGATCGAATTGTTACTGGGGACGAAACATGGGTCCACCACTATGACCCTGAAAGCAAACAAGAGTCCATGCAGTGGCATAAAAAAGGAACAGACCCCCCGAAGAAGTTCAAAGTCACTCCGTCTGCCCGAAAGCTCATGGCCACAGTTTTTTGGGACTCAAAGGGAATCTTGCTCATTGAGTACAAAAAAAAAGGTGAAACCATCAACGCCACATCCTACGCTTCCACTTTGCATAATTTGCGGGAGGAAATTAAAAAGAAAAGACGGGGTAAACTCGCAGCTGGTGTGTTGCTTCTTCATGACAACGCTCCAGTTCACACGGCGCGAGTTTCCAAGGCTGCTGCGCGAGATTGTGGTTTCGAAGAAATCTAACACCCACCCTATAGTCCAGACCTTGCCCCTAGTGATTATTTCCTGTTTCCGGATTTGAAAAAATGTCTTCGTGGAAAAAGATTTTCGGATGATGAAGAACTCAAGTCGGTATTTTGCAGAGAAAGAAGAAATTTATTATTTTGAGGGTTTAAAAAAGCTTATCTCAAGATGTAACAAATGCATTGATGTTAGGAGAGATCATATTGAAAAAAAAAACAATTTAAATTGAATTCGCATTTTCCTTCATATCGATACCGAGAATATATTGAACGCCCCTCGTATGAGAAAAAAAATCGAAAATTTTTCTAAGTCCCAAAAATGAAAATTCAAATGAAAAATTTAATTCTCATAATAAATAAAGAAAAGTTGAAAGAAAAATGAAAAATCAACTGAAAAATTACATTTTCATAATAAATAAAGAAAAATTGAAAGAAAAATTTCGATATTTTTTTCAAAGTCAGAAATAGTTAGAAATATAAAAAAATCAATTGGAAAAAATATATATATGATTTTTAAGTGAAATTCATTTGAAATAGAGACTTCTCAATGAAACTGAGGTGTATGTGAAAAATTTTTTTTCTTGAAAATTTCGAAAATTTTTCTAAGTCCCGCTATAATGCCATTTACTGTTTGTGTGTTTAAAAGGTATATTATGAGAAGTGTGAAAATGAACAATCCCATAGAAAGTCAGAATATACGAGGGGCGTTCAAGATATTCTGGGTATCGGCGTGAAGCTGTGGTTGCATATATAAATTGACTTATTTATCAAGTAATACTATTATTTTAGTGCATTCATGTACAATTTCATATAAATGTGATTATTAATTCGCGTTTTATCTCTAGTTAAACAGAATCATAATGGCAACTGAGGCGATGATGGTGAAAATTGAGCATCGCGCTGTAATTAAATTTCTCACTAAGCAAGGAAAAAGTCAAAAAACTATTCATGAAGAGATGGTGGCTGTTTACCAGGGTTCCGCACCTTCATTATCAACTGTGCAAAAGTGGTCAAGTGAGTTCAAGAGAGGCAGAGAGAGCATTGAGGACGACCCCCGCTCCGGCGCCCCGGATACTGCTTGTACGGGAGAAAGCATCAAAGAAGTCGAAAAACTTGTTCTTGAGGATGCCCGAATAAAGGTGAAAATGATGGCAGAGATCACCAAGCTTTCAATTGGTACCATTCACACCATTCTTCATAACCATCTTAACCTTTCAAAGGTCAGTGCAAGGTGGGTGCCACGAATGCTCACAGCGCCTCAGATAAAAAGTGAGAATCGCATGCTGTAGAGAGCTTTTGGAGATGTGTAGTGAGAACGCGGACGGTGTTATGGATCGAATTGTTACTGGGGACGAAACATGGGTCCACCACTATGACCCTGAAAGCAAACAAGAGTCCATGCAGTGGCATAAAAAAGGAACAGACCCCCCGAAGAAGTTCAAAGTCACTCCGTCTGCCCGAAAGCTCATGGCCACAGTTTTTCGGGACTCAAAGGGAATCTTGCTCATTGAGTACAAAAAAAAAGGTGAAACCATCAACGCCACATCCTACGCTTCCACTTTGCATAATTTGCGGGAGGAAATTAAAAAGAAAAGACGGGGTAAACTCGCAGCGGGTGTGTTGCTTCTTCATGACAACGCTCCTGTTCACACGGCGCGAGTTTCCAAGGCTGCTGCGCGAGATTGTGGTTTCGAAGAAATCCAACACCCACCCTATAGTCCACACCTTGCCCCTAGTGATTATTTCCTGTTTCCGGATTTGAAAAAATGTCTTCGTGGAAAAAGATTTTCGGATGATGAAGAACTCAAGTCGGTATTTTGCAGAGAAAGAGGAAATTTATTATTTTGAGGGTTTAAAAAAGCTTATCTCAAGATATAACAAATGCATTGATGTTAGGAGAGATCGTAGTGAAAAAAAAAACAATTTAAATTCAATTCGCATTTTCCTTCATATCGATACCGAGAATATATTGAACGCCCCTCGTATGAGAAAAAAAATCGAAAATTTTTCTAAGTCCCAAAAATGAAAATTCAAATGAAAAATTTAATTCTCATAATAAATAAAGAAAAGTTGAAAGAAAAATGAAAAATCAACTGAAAAATTACATTTTCATAATAAATAAAGAAAAATTGAAAGAAAAATTTCGATATTTTTTTCAAAGTCAGAAATAGTTAGAAATATAAAAAAATCAATTGAAAAAAATATATATATGATTTTTAAGTGAAATTCATTTGAAATAGAGACTTCTCAATGAAACTGAGGTGTATGTGAAAAATTCTTTTTCTTGAAAATTTCGAAAATTTTTCTAAGTCCCGCTATAATGCCATTTGCTGTTTGTGTGTTTAAAAGGTATATTATGAGAAGTGTGAAAATGAACAATCCCATAGAAAGTCAGAATATACGAGTAGCGTTCAAGATATTCTCGGTATCGGGGTGAAGCTGTGGTTGCATATATAAATTGACTTATTTATCAAGTAATACTATTATTTTAGTGCATTCATGTAAAATTTCATATAAATGTGATTATTAATTCGCGTTTTATCTCTAGTTAAAAAGAATCATAATGGCAACTGAGGCGATGATGGTGAAAATTGAGCATCGCGCTGTAATTAAATTTCTCACTAAGCAAGGAAAAAGTCAAAAAACTATTCATGAAGAGATGGTGGCTGTTTACCAGGGTTCCGCACCTTCATTATCAACTGTGCAAAAGTGGTCAAGTGAGTTCAAGAGAGGCAGAGAGAGCATTGAGGACGACCCCCGCTCCGGCGCCCCGGCTACTGCTTGTACGGGAGAAAGCATCAAAGAAGTCGAAAAACTTGTTCTTGAGGATGCCCGAATAAAGGTGAAAATGATGGCAGAGATCACCAAGCTTTCAATTGGTACCATTCACACCATTCTTCATGACCATCTTAACCTTTCAAAGGTCAGTGCAAGGTGGGTGCCACGAATGCTCACAGCGCCTCAGATAAAAAGTGAGAATCGCATGCTGTAGAGAGCTTTTGGAGATGTGTAGTGAGAACGCGGACGGTGTTATGGATCGAATTGTTACTGGGGACGAAACATGGGTCCACCACTATGACCCTGAAAGCAAACAAGAGTCCATGCAGTGGCATAAAAAAGGAACAGACCCCCCGAAGAAGTTCAAAGTCACTCCGTCTGCCCGAAAGCTCATGGCCACAGTTTTTTGGGACTCAAAGGGAATCTTGCTCATTGAGTACAAAAAAAAAGGTGAAACCATCAACGCCACATCCTACGCTTCCACTTTGCATAATTTGCGGGAGGAAATTAAAAAGAAAAGACGGGGTAAACTCGCAGCTGGTGTGTTGCTTCTTCATGACAACGCTCCAGTTCACACGGCACGAGTTTCCAAGGCTGCTGCGCGAGATTGTGGTTTCGAAGAAATCCAACACCCACCCTATAGTCCAGACCTTGCCCCTAGTGATTATTTCCTGTTTCCGGATTTGAAAAAATGTCTTCGTGGAAAAAGATTTTCGGATGATGAAGAACTCAAGTCGGTATTTTGCAGAGAAAGAAGAAATTTATTATTTTGAGGGTTTAAAAAAGCTTATCTCAAGATGTAACAAATGCATTGATGTTAGGAGAGATCATATTGAAAAAAAAAACAATTTAAATTGAATTCGCATTTTCCTTCATATCGATACCGAGAATATATTGAACGCCCCTCGTATGAGAAAAAAAATCGAAAATTTTTCTAAGTCCCAAAAATGAAAATTCAAATGAAAAATTTAATTCTCATAATAAATAAAGAAAAGTTGAAAGAAAAATGAAAAATCAACTGAAAAATTACATTTTCATAATAAATAAAGAAAAATTTAAAGAAAAATTTCGATATTTTTTTCAAAGTCAGAAATAGTTAGAAATATAAAAAAATCAATTGGAAAAAATATATATATGATTTTTAAGTGAAATTCATTTGAAATAGAGACTTCTCAATGAAACTGAGGTGTATGTGAAAAATTTTTTTTCTTGAAAATTTCGAAAATTTTTCTAAGTCCCGCTATAATGCCATTTACTGTTTGTGTGTTTAAAAGGTATATTATGAGAAGTGTGAAAATGAACAATCCCATAGAAAGTCAGAATATACGAGGGGCGTTCAAGATATTCTGGGTATCGGCGTGAAGCTGTGGTTGCATATATAAATTGACTTATTTATCAAGTAATACTATTATTTTAGTGCATTCATGTACAATTTCATATAAATGTGATTATTAATTCGCGTTTTATCTCTAGTTAAACAGAATCATAATGGCAACTGAGGCGATGATGGTGAAAATTGAGCATCGCGCTGTAATTAAATTTCTCACTAAGCAAGGAAAAAGTAAAAAAACTATTCATGAAGAGATGGTGGCTGTTTACCAGGGTTCCGCACCTTCATTATCAACTGTGCAAAAGTGGTCAAGTGAGTTCAAGAGAGGCAGAGAGAGCATTGAGGACGACCCCCGCTCCGGCGCCCCGGCTACTGCTTGTACGGGAGAAAGCATCAAAGAAGTCGAAAAACTTGTTCTTGAGGATGCCCGAATAAAGGTGAAAATGATGACAGAGATCACCAAGCTTTCAATTGGTACCATTCACACTATTCTTCATAACCATCTTAACCTTTCAAAGGTCAGTGCAAGGTGGGTGCCACGAATGCTCACAGCGCCTCAGATAAAAAGTGAGAATCGCATGCTGTAGAGAGCTTTTGGAGATGTGTAGTGAGAACGCGGACGGTGTTATGGATCGAATTGTTACTGGGGACGAAACGTGGGTCCACCACTATGACCTTGAAAGCAAACAAGAGTCCATGCAGTGGCATAAAAAAGAAACAGACCCCCCGAAGAAGTTCAAAGTCACTCCGTCTGCCCGAAAGCTCATGGCCACAGTTTTTTGGGACTCAAAGGGAATCTTGCTCATTGAGTACAAAAAAAAAGGTGAAACCATCAACGCCACATCCTACGCTTCCACTTTGCATAATTTGCGGGAGGAAATTAAAAAGAAAAGACGGGGTAAACTCGCTGCGGGTGTGTTGCTTCTTCATGACAACGCTCCTGTTCACACGGCGCGAGTTTCCAAGGCTGCTGCGCGAGATTGTGGTTTCGAAGAAATCCAACACCCACCCTATAGTCCACACCTTGCCCCTAGTGATTATTTCCTGTTTCCGGATTTGAAAAAATGTCTTCGTGGAAAAAGATTTTCGGATGATGAAGAACTCAAGTCGGTATTTTGCAGAGAAAGAGGAAATTTATTATTTTGAGGGTTTAAAAAAGCTTATCTCAAGATGTAACAAATGCATTGATGTTAGGAGAGATCATATTGAAAAAAAAAAAACAATTTAAATTGAATTCGCATTTTCCTTCATATCGATACCGAGAATATATTGAACGCCCCTCGTATGAGAAAAAAAATCGAAAATTTTTCTAAGTCCCAAAAATGAATAATCAAATGAAAAATTTAATTCTCATAATAAATAAAGAAAAGTTGAAAGAAAAATGGAAAATCAACTGAAAAATTACATTTTCATAATAAATAAAGAAAAATTGAAAGAAAAATTTCGATATTTTTTTCAAAGTCAGAAATAGTTAGAAATGTAAAAAAATCAATTGGAAAAAATATATATATGATTTTTAAGTGAAATTCATTTGAAATAGAGACTTCTCAATGAAACTGAGGTGTATGTGAAAAATTTTTTTTCTTGAAAATTTCGAAAATTTTTCTAAGTCCCGCTATAATGCCATTTACTGTTTGTGTGTTTAAAAGGTATATTATGAGAAGTGTGAAAATGAACAATCCCATAGAAAGTCAGAATATACGAGGGGCGTTCAAGATATTCTGGGTATCGGCGTGAAGCTGTGGTTGCATATATAAATTGACTTATTTATCAAGTAATACTATTATTTTAGTGCATTCATGTACAATTTCATATAAATGTGATTATTAATTCGCGTTTTATCTCTAGTTAAACAGAATCATAATGGCAACTGAGGCGATGATGGTGAAAATTGAGCATCGCGCTGTAATTAAATTTCTCACTAAGCAAGGAAAAAGTCAAAAAACTATTCATGAAGAGATGGTGGCTGTTTACCAGGGTTCCGCACCTTCATTATCAACTGTGCAAAAGTGGTCAAGTGAGTTCAAGAGAGGCAGAGAGAGCATTGAGGACGACCCCCGCTCCGGCGCCCCGGCTACTGCTTGTACGGGAGAAAGCATCAAAGAAGTCGAAAAACTTGTTCTTGAGGATGCCCGAATAAAGGTGAAAATGATGGCAGAGATCACCAAGCTTTCAATTGGTACCATTCACACCATTCTTCATAACCATCTTAACCTTTCAAAGGTCAGTGCAAGGTGGGTGCCACGAATGCTCACAGCGCCTCAGATAAAAAGTGAGAATCGCATGCTGTAGAGAGCTTTTGGAGATGTGTAGTGAGAACGCGGACGGTGTTATGGATCGAATTGTTACTGGGGACGAAACATGGGTCCACCACTATGACCCTGAAAGCAAACAAGAGTCCATGCAGTGGCATAAAAAAGGAACAGACCCCCCGAAGAAGTTCAAAGTCACTCCGTCTGCCCGAAAGCTCATGGCCACAGTTTTTTGGGACTCAAAGGGAATCTTGCTCATTGAGTACAAAAAAAAAGGTGAAACCATCAACGCCACATCCTACGCTTCCACTTTGCATAATTTGCGGGAGGAAATTAAAAAGAAAAGACGGGGTAAACTCGCAGCTGGTGTGTTGCTTCTTCATGACAACGCTCCAGTTCACACGGCGCGAGTTTCCAAGGCTGCTGCGCGAGATTGTGGTTTCGAAGAAATCCAACACCCACCCTATAGTCCAGACCTTGCCCCTAGTGATTATTTCCTGTTTCCGGATTTGAAAAAATGTCTTCGTGGAAAAAGATTTTCGGATGATGAAGAACTCAAGTCGGTATTTTGCAGAGAAAGAGGAAATTTATTATTTTGAGGGTTTAAAAAAGCTTATCTCAAGATGTAACAAATGCATTGATGTTAGGAGAGATCATATTGAAAAAAAAAACAATTTAAATTGAATTCGCATTTTCCTTCATATCGATACCGAGAATATATTGAACGCCCCTCGTATGAGAAAAAAAATCGAAAATTTTTCTAAGTCCCAAAAATGAATAATCAAATGAAAAATTTAATTCTCATAATAAATAAAGAAAAGTTGAAAGAAAAATGAAAAATCAACTGAAAAATTACATTTTCATAATAAATAAAGAAAAATTGAAAGAAAAATTTCGATATTTTTTTCAAAGTCAGAAATAGTTAGAAATATAAAAAAATCAATTGGAAAAAATATATATATGATTTTTAAGTGAAATTCATTTGAAATAGAGACTTCTCAATGAAACTGAGGTGTATGTGAAAAATTTTTTTTCTTGAAAATTTCGAAAATTTTTCTAAGTCCCGCTATAATGCCATTTACTGTTTGTGTGTTTAAAAGGTATATTATGAGAAGTGTGAAAATGAACAATCCCATAGAAAGTCAGAATATACGAGGGGCGTTCAAGATATTCTGGGTATCGGCGTGAAGCTGTGGTTGCATATATAAATTGACTTATTTATCAAGTAATACTATTATTTTAGTGCATTCATGTACAATTTCATATAAATGTGATTATTAATTCGCGTTTTATCTCTAGTTAAACAGAATCATAATGGCAACTGAGGCGATGATGGTGAAAATTGAGCATCGCGCTGTAATTAAATTTCTCACTAAGCAAGGAAAAAGTCAAAAAACTATTCATGAAGAGATGGTGGCTGTTTACCAGGGTTCCGCACCTTCATTATCAACTGTGCAAAAGTGGTCAAGTGAGTTCAAGAGAGGCAGAGAGAGCATTGAGGACGACCCCCGCTCCGGCGCCCCGGCTACTGCTTGTACGGGAGAAAGCATCAAAGAAGTCGAAAAACTTGTTCTTGAGGATGCCCGAATAAAGGTGAAAATGATGGCAGAGATCACCAAGCTTTCAATTGGTACCATTCACACCATTCTTCATAACCATCTTAACCTTTCAAAGGTCAGTGCAAGGTGGGTGCCACGAATGCTCACAGCGCCTCAGATAAAAAGTGAGAATCGCATGCTGTAGAGAGCTTTTGGAGATGTGTAGTGAGAACGCGGACGGTGTTATGGATCGAATTGTTACTGGGGACGAAACATGGGTCCACCACTATGACCCTGAAAGCAAACAAGAGTCCATGCAGTGGCATAAAAAAGGAACAGACCCCCCGAAGAAGTTCAAAGTCACTCCGTCTGCCCGAAAGCTCATGGCCACAGTTTTTTGGGACTCAAAGGGAATCTTGCTCATTGAGTACAAAAAAAAAGGTGAAACCATCAACGCCACATCCTACGCTTCCACTTTGCATAATTTGCGGGAGGAAATTAAAAAGAAAAGACGGGGTAAACTCGCAGCTGGTGTGTTGCTTCTTCATGACAACGCTCCAGTTCACACGGCGCGAGTTTCCAAGGCTGCTGCGCGAGATTGTGGTTTCGAAGAAATCCAACACCCACCCTATAGTCCAGACCTTGCCCCTAGTGATTATTTCCTGTTTCCGGATTTGAAAAAATGTCTTCGTGGAAAAAGATTTTCGGATGATGAAGAACTCAAGTCGGTATTTTGCAGAGAAAGAGGAAATTTATTATTTTGAGGGTTTAAAAAAGCTTATCTCAAGATGTAACAAATGCATTGATGTTAGGAGAGATCATATTGAAAAAAAAAAACAATTTAAATTGAATTCGCATTTTCCTTCATATCGATACCGAGAATATATTGAACGCCCCTCGTATGAGAAAAAAAATCGAAAATTTTTCTAAGTCCCAAAAATGAATAATCAAATGAAAAATTTAATTCTCATAATAAATAAAGAAAAGTTGAAAGAAAAATGAAAAATCAACTGAAAAATTACATTTTCATAATAAATAAAGAAAAATTGAAAGAAAAATTTCGATATTTTTTTCAAAGTCAGAAATAGTTAGAAATATAAAAAAATCAATTGGAAAAAATATATATATGATTTTTAAGTGAAATTCATTTGAAATAGAGACTTCTCAATGAAACTGAGGTGTATGTGAAAAATTTTTTTTCTTGAAAATTTCGAAAATTTTTCTAAGTCCCGCTATAATGCCATTTACTGTTTGTGTGTTTAAAAGGTATATTATGAGAAGTGTGAAAATGAACAATCCCATAGAAAGTCAGAATATACGAGGGGCGTTCAAGATATTCTGGGTATCGGCGTGAAGCTGTGGTTGCATATATAAATTGACTTATTTATCAAGTAATACTATTATTTTAGTGCATTCATGTACAATTTCATATAAATGTGATTATTAATTCGCGTTTTATCTCTAGTTAAACAGAATCATAATGGCAACTGAGGCGATGATGGTGAAAATTGAGCATCGCGCTGTAATTAAATTTCTCACTAAGCAAGGAAAAAGTCAAAAAACTATTCATGAAGAGATGGTGGCTGTTTACCAGGGTTCCGCACCTTCATTATCAACTGTGCAAAAGTGGTCAAGTGAGTTCAAGAGAGGCAGAGAGAGCATTGAGGACGACCCCCGCTCCGGCGCCCCGGCTACTGCTTGTACGGGAGAAAGCATCAAAGAAGTCGAAAAACTTGTTCTTGAGGATGCCCGAATAAAGGTGAAAATGATGGCAGAGATCACCAAGCTTTCAATTGGTACCATTCACACCATTCTTCATAACCATCTTAACCTTTCAAAGGTCAGTGCAAGGTGGGTGCCACGAATGCTCACAGCGCCTCAGATAAAAAGTGAGAATCGCATGCTGTAGAGAGCTTTTGGAGATGTGTAGTGAGAACGCGGACGGTGTTATGGATCGAATTGTTACTGGGGACGAAACATGGGTCCACCACTATGACCCTGAAAGCAAACAAGAGTCCATGCAGTGGCATAAAAAAGGAACAGACCCCCCGAAGAAGTTCAAAGTCACTCCGTCTGCCCGAAAGCTCATGGCCACAGTTTTTTGGGACTCAAAGGGAATCTTGCTCATTGAGTACAAAAAAAAAGGTGAAACCATCAACGCCACATCCTACGCTTCCACTTTGCATAATTTGCGGGAGGAAATTAAAAAGAAAAGACGGGGTAAACTCGCAGCTGGTGTGTTGCTTCTTCATGACAACGCTCCAGTTCACACGGCGCGAGTTTCCAAGGCTGCTGCGCGAGATTGTGGTTTCGAAGAAATCCAACACCCACCCTATAGTCCAGACCTTGCCCCTAGTGATTATTTCCTGTTTCCGGATTTGAAAAAATGTCTTCGTGGAAAAAGATTTTCGGATGATGAAGAACTCAAGTCGGTATTTTGCAGAGAAAGAGGAAATTTATTATTTTGAGGGTTTAAAAAAGCTTATCTCAAGATGTAACAAATGCATTGATGTTAGGAGAGATCATATTGAAAAAAAAAAACAATTTAAATTGAATTCGCATTTTCCTTCATATCGATACCGAGAATATATTGAACGCCCCTCGTATGAGAAAAAAAATCGAAAATTTTTCTAAGTCCCAAAAATGAATAATCAAATGAAAAATTTAATTCTCATAATAAATAAAGAAAAGTTGAAAGAAAAATGAAAAATCAACTGAAAAATTACATTTTCATAATAAATAAAGAAAAATTGAAAGAAAAATTTCGATATTTTTTTCAAAGTCAGAAATAGTTAGAAATATAAAAAAATCAATTGGAAAAAATATATATATGATTTTTAAGTGAAATTCATTTGAAATAGAGACTTCTCAATGAAACTGAGGTGTATGTGAAAAATTTTTTTTCTTGAAAATTTCGAAAATTTTTCTAAGTCCCGCTATAATGCCATTTACTGTTTGTGTGTTTAAAAGGTATATTATGAGAAGTGTGAAAATGAACAATCCCATAGAAAGTCAGAATATACGAGGGGCGTTCAAGATATTCTGGGTATCGGCGTGAAGCTGTGGTTGCATATATAAATTGACTTATTTATCAAGTAATACTATTATTTTAGTGCATTCATGTAAAATTTAATATAAATGTGGTTATTAATTCGCGTTTTATCTCTAGTTAAACAGAATCATAATGGCAACTGAGGCGATGATGGTGAAAATTGAGCATCGCGCTGTAATTAAATTTCTCACTAAGCAAGGAAAAAGTCAAAAAACTATTCATGAAGAGATGGTGGCTGTTTACCAGGGTTTCGCACCTTCATTATCAACTGTGCAAAAGTGGTCAAGTGAGTTCAAGAGAGGCAGAGAGAGCATTGAGGACGACCCCCGCTCCGGCGCCCCGGCTACTGCTTGTACGCGAGAAAGCATCAAAGAAGTCGAAAAACTTGTTCTTGAGGATGCCCGAATAAAGGTGAAAATGATGGCAGAGATCACCAAGCTTTCAATTGGTACCATTCACACCATTCTTCATGACCATCTTAACCTTTCAAAGGTCAGTGCAAGGTGGGTGCCACGAATGCTCACAGCGCCTCAGATAAAAAGTGAGAATCGCATGCTGTAGAGAGCTTTTGGAGATGTGTAGTGAGAACGCGGACGGTGTTATGGATCGAATTGTTACTGGGGACGAAACATGGGTCCACCACTATGACCCTGAAAGCAAACAAGAGTCCATGCAGTGGCATAAAAAAGGAACAGACCCCCCGAAGAAGTTCAAAGTCACTCCGTCTGCCCGAAAGCTCATGGCCACAGTTTTTTGGGACTCAAAGGGAATCTTGCTCATTGAGTACAAAAAAAAAGGTGAAACCATCAACGCCACATCCTACGCTTCCACTTTGCATAATTTGCGGGAGGAAATTAAAAAGAAAAGACGGGGTAAACTCGCAGCTGGTGTGTTGCTTCTTCATGACAACGCTCCAGTTCACACGGCGCGAGTTTCCAAGGCTGCTGCGCGAGATTGTGGTTTCGAAGAAATCCAACACCCACCCTATAGTCCAGACCTTGCCCCTAGTGATTATTTCCTGTTTCCGGATTTGAAAAAATGTCTTCGTGGAAAAAGATTTTCGGATGATGAAGAACTCAAGTCGGTATTTTGCAGAGAAAGAGGAAATTTATTATTTTGAGGGTTTAAAAAAGCTTATCTCAAGATGTAACAAATGCATTGATGTTAGGAGAGATCATATTGAAAAAAAAAAAACAATTTAAATTGAATTCGCATTTTCCTTCATATCGATACCGAGAATATATTGAACGCCCCTCGTATGAGAAAAAAAATCGAAAATTTTTCTAAGTCCCAAAAATGAATAATCAAATGAAAAATTTAATTCTCATAATAAATAAAGAAAAGTTGAAAGAAAAATGAAAAATCAACTGAAAAATTACATTTTCATAATAAATAAAGAAAAATTGAAAGAAAAATTTCGATATTTTTTTCAAAGTCAGAAATAGTTAGAAATATAAAAAAATCAATTGGAAAAAATATATATATGATTTTTAAGTGAAATTCATTTGAAATAGAGACTTCTCAATGAAACTGAGGTGTATGTGAAAAATTTTTTTTCTTGAAAATTTCGAAAATTTTTCTAAGTCCCGCTATAATGCCATTTACTGTTTGTGTGTTTAAAAGGTATATTATGAGAAGTGTGAAAATGAACAATCCCATAGAAAGTCAGAATATACGAGGGGCGTTCAAGATATTCTGGGTATCGGCGTGAAGCTGTGGTTGCATATATAAATTGACTTATTTATCAAGTAATACTATTATTTTAGTGCATTCATGTACAATTTCATATAAATGTGATTATTAATTCGCGTTTTATCTCTAGTTAAACAGAATCATAATGGCAACTGAGGCGATGATGGTGAAAATTGAGCATCGCGCTGTAATTAAATTTCTCACTAAGCAAGGAAAAAGTCAAAAAACTATTCATGAAGAGATGGTGGCTGTTTACCAGGGTTCCGCACCTTCATTATCAACTGTGCAAAAGTGGTCAAGTGAGTTCAAGAGAGGCAGAGAGAGCATTGAGGACGACCCCCGCTCCGGCGCCCCGGCTACTGCTTGTACGGGAGAAAGCATCAAAGAAGTCGAAAAACTTGTTCTTGAGGATGCCCGAATAAAGGTGAAAATGATGGCAGAGATCACCAAGCTTTCAATTGGTACCATTCACACCATTCTTCATAACCATCTTAACCTTTCAAAGGTCAGTGCAAGGTGGGTGCCACGAATGCTCACAGCGCCTCAGATAAAAAGTGAGAATCGCATGCTGTAGAGAGCTTTTGGAGATGTGTAGTGAGAACGCGGACGGTGTTATGGATCGAATTGTTACTGGGGACGAAACATGGGTCCACCACTATGACCCTGAAAGCAAACAAGAGTCCATGCAGTGGCATAAAAAAGGAACAGACCCCCCGAAGAAGTTCAAAGTCACTCCGTCTGCCCGAAAGCTCATGGCCACAGTTTTTTGGGACTCAAAGGGAATCTTGCTCATTGAGTACAAAAAAAAAGGTGAAACCATCAACGCCACATCCTACGCTTCCACTTTGCATAATTTGCGGGAGGAAATTAAAAAGAAAAGACGGGGTAAACTCGCAGCTGGTGTGTTGCTTCTTCATGACAACGCTCCAGTTCACACGGCGCGAGTTTCCAAGGCTGCTGCGCGAGATTGTGGTTTCGAAGAAATCCAACACCCACCCTATAGTCCAGACCTTGCCCCTAGTGATTATTTCCTGTTTCCGGATTTGAAAAAATGTCTTCGTGGAAAAAGATTTTCGGATGATGAAGAACTCAAGTCGGTATTTTGCAGAGAAAGAGGAAATTTATTATTTTGAGGGTTTAAAAAAGCTTATCTCAAGATGTAACAAATGCATTGATGTTAGGAGAGATCATATTGAAAAAAAAAAACAATTTAAATTGAATTCGCATTTTCCTTCATATCGATACCGAGAATATATTGAACGCCCCTCGTATGAGAAAAAAAATCGAAAATTTTTCTAAGTCCCAAAAATGAATAATCAAATGAAAAATTTAATTCTCATAATAAATAAAGAAAAGTTGAAAGAAAAATGAAAAATCAACTGAAAAATTACATTTTCATAATAAATAAAGAAAAATTGAAAGAAAAATTGAAAGAAAAATTTCGATATTTTTTTCAAAGTCAGAAATAGTTAGAAATATAAAAAAATCAATTGGAAAAAATATATATATGATTTTTAAGTGAAATTCATTTGAAATAGAGACTTCTCAATGAAACTGAGGTGTATGTGAAAAATTTTTTTTCTTGAAAATTTCGAAAATTTTTCTAAGTCCCGCTATAATGCCATTTACTGTTTGTGTGTTTAAAAGGTATATTATGAGAAGTGTGAAAATGAACAATCCCATAGAAAGTCAGAATATACGAGGGGCGTTCAAGATATTCTGGGTATCGGCGTGAAGCTGTGGTTGCATATATAAATTGACTTATTTATCAAGTAATACTATTATTTTAGTGCATTCATGTACAATTTCATATAAATGTGATTATTAATTCGCGTTTTATCTCTAGTTAAACAGAATCATAATGGCAACTGAGGCGATGATGGTGAAAATTGAGCATCGCGCTGTAATTAAATTTCTCACTAAGCAAGGAAAAAGTCAAAAAACTATTCATGAAGAGATGGTGGCTGTTTACCAGGGTTCCGCACCTTCATTATCAACTGTGCAAAAGTGGTCAAGTGAGTTCAAGAGAGGCAGAGAGAGCATTGAGGACGACCCCCGCTCCGGCGCCCCGGCTACTGCTTGTACGGGAGAAAGCATCAAAGAAGTCGAAAAACTTGTTCTTGAGGATGCCCGAATAAAGGTGAAAATGATGGCAGAGATCACCAAGCTTTCAATTGGTACCATTCACACCATTCTTCATAACCATCTTAACCTTTCAAAGGTCAGTGCAAGGTGGGTGCCACGAATGCTCACAGCGCCTCAGATAAAAAGTGAGAATCGCATGCTGTAGAGAGCTTTTGGAGATGTGTAGTGAGAACGCGGACGGTGTTATGGATCGAATTGTTACTGGGGACGAAACATGGGTCCACCACTATGACCCTGAAAGCAAACAAGAGTCCATGCAGTGGCATAAAAAAGGAACAGACCCCCCGAAGAAGTTCAAAGTCACTCCGTCTGCCCGAAAGCTCATGGCCACAGTTTTTTGGGACTCAAAGGGAATCTTGCTCATTGAGTACAAAAAAAAAGGTGAAACCATCAACGCCACATCCTACGCTTCCACTTTGCATAATTTGCGGGAGGAAATTAAAAAGAAAAGACGGGGTAAACTCGCAGCTGGTGTGTTGCTTCTTCATGACAACGCTCCAGTTCACACGGCGCGAGTTTCCAAGGCTGCTGCGCGAGATTGTGGTTTCGAAGAAATCCAACACCCACCCTATAGTCCAGACCTTGCCCCTAGTGATTATTTCCTGTTTCCGGATTTGAAAAAATGTCTTCGTGGAAAAAGATTTTCGGATGATGAAGAACTCAAGTCGGTATTTTGCAGAGAAAGAGGAAATTTATTATTTTGAGGGTTTAAAAAAGCTTATCTCAAGATGTAACAAATGCATTGATGTTAGGAGAGATCATATTGAAAAAAAAAAACAATTTAAATTGAATTCGCATTTTCCTTCATATCGATACCGAGAATATATTGAACGCCCCTCGTATGAGAAAAAAAATCGAAAATTTTTCTAAGTCCCAAAAATGAATAATCAAATGAAAAATTTAATTCTCATAATAAATAAAGAAAAGTTGAAAGAAAAATGAAAAATCAACTGAAAAATTACATTTTCATAATAAATAAAGAAAAATTGAAAGAAAAATTTCGATATTTTTTTCAAAGTCAGAAATAGTTAGAAATATAAAAAAATCAATTGGAAAAAATATATATATGATTTTTAAGTGAAATTCATTTGAAATAGAGACTTCTCAATGAAACTGAGGTGTATGTGAAAAATTTTTTTTCTTGAAAATTTCGAAAATTTTTCTAAGTCCCGCTATAATGCCATTTACTGTTTGTGTGTTTAAAAGGTATATTATGAGAAGTGTGAAAATGAACAATCCCATAGAAAGTCAGAATATACGAGGGGCGTTCAAGATATTCTGGGTATCGGCGTGAAGCTGTGGTTGCATATATAAATTGACTTATTTATCAAGTAATACTATTATTTTAGTGCATTCATGTAAAATTTCATATAAATGTGATTATTAATTCGCGTTTTATCTCTAGTTAAACAGAATCATAATGGCAACTGAGGCGATGATGGTGAAAATTGAGCATCGCGCTGTAATTAAATTTCTCACTAAGCAAGGAAAAAGTCAAAAAACTATTCATGAAGAGATGGTGGCTGTTTACCAGGGTTTCGCACCTTCATTATCAACTGTGCAAAAGTGGTCAAGTGAGTTCAAGAGAGGCAGAGAGAGCATTGAGGACGACCCCCGCTCCGGCGCCCCGGCTACTGCTTGTACGCGAGAAAGCATCAAAGAAGTCGAAAAACTTGTTCTTGAGGATGCCCGAATAAAGGTGAAAATGATGGCAGAGATCACCAAGCTTTCAATTGGTACCATTCACACCATTCTTCATGACCATCTTAACCTTTCAAAGGTCAGTGCAAGGTGGGTGCCACGAATGCTCACAGCGCCTCAGATAAAAAGTGAGAATCGCATGCTGTAGAGAGCTTTTGGAGATGTGTAGTGAGAACGCGGACGGTGTTATGGATCGAATTGTTACTGGGGACGAAACATGGGTCCACCACTATGACCCTGAAAGCAAACAAGAGTCCATGCAGTGGCATAAAAAAGGAACAGACCCCCCGAAGAAGTTCAAAGTCACTCCGTCTGCCCGAAAGCTCATGGCCACAGTTTTTCGGGACTCAAAGGGAATCTTGCTCATTGAGTACAAAAAAAAAGGTGAAACCATCAACGCCACATCCTACGCTTCCACTTTGCGTAATTTGCGGGAGGAAATTAAAAAGAAAAGACGGGGTAAACTCGCAGCGGGTGTGTTGCTTCTTCATGACAACGCTCCTGTTCACACGGCGCGAGCTTCCAAGGCTGCTGCGCGAGATTGTGGTTTCGAAGAAATCCAACACCCACCCTATAGTCCAGACCTTGCCCCTAGTGATTATTTCCTGTTTCCGGATTTGAAAAAATGTCTTCGTGGAAAAAGATTTTCGGATGATGAAGAACTCAAGTCGGTATTTTGCAGAGAAAGAGGAAATTTATTATTTTGAGGGTTTAAAAAAGCTTATCTCAAGATGTAACAAATGCATTGATGTTAGGAGAGATCATATTGAAAAAAAAAAAACAATTTAAATTGAATTCGCATTTTCCTTCATATCGATACCGAGAATATATTGAACGCCCCTCGTATGAGAAAAAAAATCGAAAATTTTTCTAAGTCCCAAAAATGAATAATCAAATGAAAAATTTAATTCTCATAATAAATAAAGAAAAGTTGAAAGAAAAATGAAAAATCAACTGAAAAATTACATTTTCATAATAAATAAAGAAAAATTGAAAGAAAAATTTCGATATTTTTTTCAAAGTCAGAAATAGTTAGAAATATAAAAAAATCAATTGGAAAAAATATATATATGATTTTTAAGTGAAATTCATTTGAAATAGAGACTTCTCAATGAAACTGAGGTGTATGTGAAAAATTTTTTTTCTTGAAAATTTCGAAAATTTTTCTAAGTCCCGCTATAATGCCATTTACTGTTTGTGTGTTTAAAAGGTATATTATGAGAAGTGTGAAAATGAACAATCCCATAGAAAGTCAGAATATACGAGGGGCGTTCAAGATATTCTGGGTATCGGCGTGAAGCTGTGGTTGCATATATAAATTGACTTATTTATCAAGTAATACTATTATTTTAGTGCATTCATGTACAATTTCATATAAATGTGATTATTAATTCGCGTTTTATCTCTAGTTAAACAGAATCATAATGGCAACTGAGGCGATGATGGTGAAAATTGAGCATCGCGCTGTAATTAAATTTCTCACTAAGCAAGGAAAAAGTCAAAAAACTATTCATGAAGAGATGGTGGCTGTTTACCAGGGTTCCGCACCTTCATTATCAACTGTGCAAAAGTGGTCAAGTGAGTTCAAGAGAGGCAGAGAGAGCATTGAGGACGACCCCCGCTCCGGCGCCCCGGCTACTGCTTGTACGGGAGAAAGCATCAAAGAAGTCGAAAAACTTGTTCTTGAGGATGCTCGAATAAAGGTGAAAATGATGGCAGAGATCACCAAGCTTTCAATTGGTACCATTCACACCATTCTTCATAACCATCTTAACCTTTCAAAGGTCAGTGCAAGGTGGGTGCCACGAATGCTCACAGCGCCTCAGATAAAAAGTGAGAATCGCATGCTGTAGAGAGCTTTTGGAGATGTGTAGTGAGAACGCGGACGGTGTTATGGATCGAATTGTTACTGGGGACGAAACATGGGTCCACCACTATGACCCTGAAAGCAAACAAGAGTCCATGCAGTGGCATAAAAAAGGAACAGACCCCCCGAAGAAGTTCAAAGTCACTCCGTCTGCCCGAAAGCTCATGGCCACAGTTTTTTGGGACTCAAAGGGAATCTTGCTCATTGAGTACAAAAAAAAAGGTGAAACCATCAACGCCACATCCTACGCTTCCACTTTGCATAATTTGCGGGAGGAAATTAAAAAGAAAAGACGGGGTAAACTCGCAGCTGGTGTGTTGCTTCTTCATGACAACGCTCCAGTTCACACGGCGCGAGTTTCCAAGGCTGCTGCGCGAGATTGTGGTTTCGAAGAAATCCAACACCCACCCTATAGTCCAGACCTTGCCCCTAGTGATTATTTCCTGTTTCCGGATTTGAAAAAATGTCTTCGTGGAAAAAGATTTTCGGATGATGAAGAACTCAAGTCGGTATTTTGCAGAGAAAGAGGAAATTTATTATTTTGAGGGTTTAAAAAAGCTTATCTCAAGATGTAACAAATGCATTGATGTTAGGAGAGATCATATTGAAAAAAAAAAAACAATTTAAATTGAATTCGCATTTTCCTTCATATCGATACCGAGAATATATTGAACGCCCCTCGTATGAGAAAAAAAATCGAAAATTTTTCTAAGTCCCAAAAATGAATAATCAAATGAAAAATTTAATTCTCATAATAAATAAAGAAAAGTTGAAAGAAAAATGAAAAATCAACTGAAAAATTACATTTTCATAATAAATAAAGAAAAATTGAAAGAAAAATTTCGATATTTTTTTCAAAGTCAGAAATAGTTAGAAATATAAAAAAATCAATTGGAAAAAATATATATATGATTTTTAAGTGAAATTCATTTGAAATAGAGACTTCTCAATGAAACTGAGGTGTATGTGAAAAATTTTTTTTCTTGAAAATTTCGAAAATTTTTCTAAGTCCCGCTATAATGCCATTTACTGTTTGTGTGTTTAAAAGGTATATTATGAGAAGTGCGAAAATGAACAATCCCATAGAAAGTCAGAATATACGAGGGGCGTTCAAGATATTCTGGGTATCGGCGTGAAGCTGTGGTTGCATATATAAATTGACTTATTTATCAAGTAATACTATTATTTTAGTGCATTCATGTAAAATTTCATATAAATGTGATTATTAATTCGCGTTTTATCTCTAGTTAAACAGAATCATAATGGCAACTGAGGCGATGATGGTGAAAATTGAGCATCGCGCTGTAATTAAATTTCTCACTAAGCAAGGAAAAAGTCAAAAAACTATTCATGAAGAGATGGTGGCTGTTTACCAGGGTTCCGCACCTTCATTATCAACTGTGCAAAAGTGGTCAAGTGAGTTCAAGAGAGGCAGAGAGAGCATTGAGGACGACCCCCGCTCCGGCGCCCCGGCTACTGCTTGTACGCGAGAAAGCATCAAAGAAGTCGAAAAACTTGTTCTTGAGGATGCCCGAATAAAGGTGAAAATGATGGCAGAGATCACCAAGCTTTCAATTGGTACCATTCACACCATTCTTCATAACCATCTTAACCTTTCAAAGGTCAGTGCAAGGTGGGTGCCACGAATGCTCACAGCGCCTCAGATAAAAAGTGAGAATCGCATGCTGTAGAGAGCTTTTGGAGATGTGTAGTGAGAACGCGGACGGTGTTATGGATCGAATTGTTACTGGGGACGAAACATGGGTCCACCACTATGACCCTGAAAGCAAACAAGAGTCCATGCAGTGGCATAAAAAAGGAACAGACCCCCCGAAGAAGTTCAAAGTCACTCCGTCTGCCCGAAAGCTCATGGCCACAGTTTTTTGGGACTCAAAGGGAATCTTGCTCATTGAGTACAAAAAAAAAGGTGAAACCATCAACGCCACATCCTACGCTTCCACTTTGCATAATTTGCGGGAGGAAATTAAAAAGAAAAGACGGGGTAAACTCGCAGCTGGTGTGTTGCTTCTTCATGACAACGCTCCAGTTCACACGGCGCGAGTTTCCAAGGCTGCTGCGCGAGATTGTGGTTTCGAAGAAATCCAACACCCACCCTATAGTCCAGACCTTGCCCCTAGTGATTATTTCCTGTTTCCGGATTTGAAAAAATGTCTTCGTGGAAAAAGATTTTCGGATGATGAAGAACTCAAGTCGGTATTTTGCAGAGAAAGAGGAAATTTATTATTTTGAGGGTTTAAAAAAGCTTATCTCAAGATGTAACAAATGCATTGATGTTAGGAGAGATCATATTGAAAAAAAAAAAACAATTTAAATTGAATTCGCATTTTCCTTCATATCGATACCGAGAATATATTGAACGCCCCTCGTATGAGAAAAAAAATCGAAAATTTTTCTAAGTCCCAAAAATGAATAATCAAATGAAAAATTTAATTCTCATAATAAATAAAGAAAAGTTGAAAGAAAAATGAAAAATCAACTGAAAAATTACATTTTCATAATAAATAAAGAAAAATTGAAAGAAAAATTTCGATATTTTTTTCAAAGTCAGAAATAGTTAGAAATATAAAAAAATCAATTGGAAAAAATATATATATGATTTTTAAGTGAAATTCATTTGAAATAGAGACTTCTCAATGAAACTGAGGTGTATGTGAAAAATTTTTTTTCTTGAAAATTTCGAAAATTTTTCTAAGTCCCGCTATAATGCCATTTACTGTTTGTGTGTTTAAAAGGTATATTATGAGAAGTGTGAAAATGAACAATCCCATAGAAAGTCAGAATATACGAGGGGCGTTCAGGATATTCTGGGTATCGGGGTGAAGCTGTGATTGCATATATAAATTGACTTATTTATCAAGTAATACTATTATTTTAGTGCATTCAAGTAAAATGTGATTATTAATTCGCGTTTTATCTCTAGTTAAACAGAATCATAATGGCAACTGAGGCGATGATGGTGAAAATTGAGCATCGCGCTGTAATTAAATTTCTCACTAAGCAAGGAAAAAGTCAAAAAACTATTCATGAAGAGATGGTGGCTGTTTACCAGGGTTCCGCACCTTCATTATCAACTGTGCAAAAGTGGTCAAGTGAGTTCAAGAGAGGCAGAGAGAGCATTGAGGACGACCCCCGCTCCGGCGCCCCGGCTACTGCTTGTACGGGAGAAAGCATCAAAGAAGTCGAAAAACTTGTTCTTGAGGATGCCCGAATAAAGGTGAAAATGATGGCAGAGATCACCAAGCTTTCAATTGGTACCATTCACACCATTCTTCATGACCATCTTAACCTTTCAAAGGTCAGTGCAAGGTGGGTGCCACGAATGCTCACAGCGCCTCACATAAAAAGTGAGAATCGCATGCTGTAGAGAGCTTTTGGAGATGTGTAGTGAGAACGCGGACGGTGTTATGGATCGAATTGTTACTGGGGACGAAACATGGGTCCACCACTATGACCCTGAAAGCAAACAAGAGTCCATGCAGTGGCATAAAAAAGGAACAGACCCCCCGAAGAAGTTCAAAGTCACTCCGTCTGCCCGAAAGCTCATGGCCACAGTTTTTTGGGACTCAAAGGGAATCTTGCTCATTGAGTACAAAAAAAAAGGTGAAACCATCAACGCCACATCCTACGCTTCCACTTTGCATAATTTGCGGGAGGAAATTAAAAAGAAAAGACGGGGTAAACTCGCAGCTGGTGTGTTGCTTCTTCATGACAACGCTCCAGTTCACACGGCGCGAGTTTCCAAGGCTGCTGCGCGAGATTGTGGTTTCGAAGAAATCCAACACCCACCCTATAGTCCAGACCTTGCCCCTAGTGATTATTTCCTGTTTCCGGATTTGAAAAAATGTCTTCGTGGAAAAAGATTTTCGGATGATGAAGAACTCAAGTCGGTATTTTGCAGAGAAAGAGGAAATTTATTATTTTGAGGGTTTAAAAAAGCTTATCTCAAGATGTAACAAATGCATTGATGTTAGGAGAGATCATATTGAAAAAAAAAAAACAATTTAAATTGAATTCGCATTTTCCTTCATATCGATACCGAGAATATATTGAACGCCCCTCGTATGAGAAAAAAAATCGAAAATTTTTCTAAGTCCCAAAAATGAATAATCAAATGAAAAATTTAATTCTCATAATAAATAAAGAAAAGTTGAAAGAAAAATGAAAAATCAACTGAAAAATTACATTTTCATAATAAATAAAGAAAAATTGAAAGAAAAATTTCGATATTTTTTTCAAAGTCAGAAATAGTTAGAAATATAAAAAAATCAATTGGAAAAAATATATATATGATTTTTAAGTGAAATTCATTTGAAATAGAGACTTCTCAATGAAACTGAGGTGTATGTGAAAAATTTTTTTTCTTGAAAATTTCGAAAATTTTTCTAAGTCCCGCTATAATGCCATTTACTGTTTGTGTGTTTAAAAGGTATATTATGAGAAGTGTGAAAATGAACAATCCCATAGAAAGTCAGAATATACGAGGGGCGTTCAAGATATTCTGGGTATCGGAGTGAAGCTGTGGTTGCATATATAAATTGACTTATTCATCAAGTAATACTATTATTTTAGTGCATTCATGTAAAATTTCATATAAATGTGATTATTAATTCGCGTTTTATCTCTAGTTAAACAGAATCATAATGGCAACTGAGGCGATGATGGTGAAAATTGAGCATCGCGCTGTAATTAAATTTCTCACTAAGCAAGGAAAAAGTCAAAAAACTATTCATGAAGAGATGGTGGCTGTTTACCAGGGTTCCGCACCTTCATTATCAACTGTGCAAAAGTGGTCAAGTGAGTTCAAGAGAGGCAGAGAGAGCATTGAGGACGACCCCCGCTCCGGCGCCCCGGCTACTGCTTGTACGCGAGAAAGCATCAAAGAAGTCGAAAAACTTGTTCTTGAGGATGCCCGAATAAAGGTGAAAATGATGGCAGAGATCACCAAGCTTTCAATTGGTACCATTCACACCATTCTTCATAACCATCTTAACCTTTCAAAGGTCAGTGCAAGGTGGGTGCCACGAATGCTCACAGCGCCTCAGATAAAAAGTGAGAATCGCATGCTGTAGAGAGCTTTTGGAGATGTGTAGTGAGAACGCGGACGGTGTTATGGATCGAATTGTTACTGGGGACGAAACATGGGTCCACCACTATGACCCTGAAAGCAAACAAGAGTCCATGCAGTGGCATAAAAAAGGAACAGACCCCCCGAAGAAGTTCAAAGTCACTCCGTCTGCCCGAAAGCTCATGGCCACAGTTTTTTGGGACTCAAAGGGAATCTTGCTCATTGAGTACAAAAAAAAAGGTGAAACCATCAACGCCACATCCTACGCTTCCACTTTGCATAATTTGCGGGAGGAAATTAAAAAGAAAAGACGGGGTAAACTCGCAGCTGGTGTGTTGCTTCTTCATGACAACGCTCCAGTTCACACGGCGCGAGTTTCCAAGGCTGCTGCGCGAGATTGTGGTTTCGAAGAAATCCAACACCCACCCTATAGTCCAGACCTTGCCCCTAGTGATTATTTCCTGTTTCCGGATTTGAAAAAATGTCTTCGTGGAAAAAGATTTTCGGATGATGAAGAACTCAAGTCGGTATTTTGCAGAGAAAGAGGAAATTTATTATTTTGAGGGTTTAAAAAAGCTTATCTCAAGATGTAACAAATGCATTGATGTTAGGAGAGATCATATTGAAAAAAAAAAAACAATTTAAATTGAATTCGCATTTTCCTTCATATCGATACCGAGAATATATTGAACGCCCCTCGTATGAGAAAAAAAATCGAAAATTTTTCTAAGTCCCAAAAATGAATAATCAAATGAAAAATTTAATTCTCATAATAAATAAAGAAAAGTTGAAAGAAAAATGAAAAATCAACTGAAAAATTACATTTTCATAATAAATAAAGAAAAATTGAAAGAAAAATTTCGATATTTTTTTCAAAGTCAGAAATAGTTAGAAATATAAAAAAATCAATTGGAAAAAATATATATATGATTTTTAAGTGAAATTCATTTGAAATAGAGACTTCTCAATGAAACTGAGGTGTATGTGAAAAATTTTTTTTCTTGAAAATTTCGAAAATTTTTCTAAGTCCCGCTATAATGCCATTTACTGTTTGTGTGTTTAAAAGGTATATTATGAGAAGTGTGAAAATGAACAATCCCATAGAAAGTCAGAATATACGAGGGGCGTTCAAGATATTCTGGGTATCGGCGTGAAGCTGTGGTTGCATATATAAATTGACTTATTTATCAAGTAATACTATTATTTTAGTGCATTCATGTACAATTTCATATAAATGTGATTATTAATTCGCGTTTTATCTCTAGTTAAACAGAATCATAATGGCAACTGAGGCGATGATGGTGAAAATTGAGCATCGCGCTGTAATTAAATTTCTCACTAAGCAAGGAAAAAGTCAAAAAACTATTCATGAAGAGATGGTGGCTGTTTACCAGGGTTCCGCACCTTCATTATCAACTGTGCAAAAGTGGTCAAGTGAGTTCAAGAGAGGCAGAGAGAGCATTGAGGACGACCCCCGCTCCGGCGCCCCGGCTACTGCTTGTACGGGAGAAAGCATCAAAGAAGTCGAAAAACTTGTTCTTGAGGATGCTCGAATAAAGGTGAAAATGATGGCAGAGATCACCAAGCTTTCAATTGGTACCATTCACACCATTCTTCATAACCATCTTAACCTTTCAAAGGTCAGTGCAAGGTGGGTGCCACGAATGCTCACAGCGCCTCAGATAAAAAGTGAGAATCGCATGCTGTAGAGAGCTTTTGGAGATGTGTAGTGAGAACGCGGACGGTGTTATGGATCGAATTGTTACTGGGGACGAAACATGGGTCCACCACTATGACCCTGAAAGCAAACAAGAGTCCATGCAGTGGCATAAAAAAGGAACAGACCCCCCGAAGAAGTTCAAAGTCACTCCGTCTGCCCGAAAGCTCATGGCCACAGTTTTTTGGGACTCAAAGGGAATCTTGCTCATTGAGTACAAAAAAAAAGGTGAAACCATCAACGCCACATCCTACGCTTCCACTTTGCATAATTTGCGGGAGGAAATTAAAAAGAAAAGACGGGGTAAACTCGCAGCTGGTGTGTTGCTTCTTCATGACAACGCTCCAGTTCACACGGCGCGAGTTTCCAAGGCTGCTGCGCGAGATTGTGGTTTCGAAGAAATCCAACACCCACCCTATAGTCCAGACCTTGCCCCTAGTGATTATTTCCTGTTTCCGGATTTGAAAAAATGTCTTCGTGGAAAAAGATTTTCGGATGATGAAGAACTCAAGTCGGTATTTTGCAGAGAAAGAGGAAATTTATTATTTTGAGGGTTTAAAAAAGCTTATCTCAAGATGTAACAAATGCATTGATGTTAGGAGAGATCATATTGAAAAAAAAAAACAATTTAAATTGAATTCGCATTTTCCTTCATATCGATACCGAGAATATATTGAACGCCCCTCGTATGAGAAAAAAAATCGA
The DNA here is from genome assembly GCA_963966105.1 of Volucella zonaria. Lineage (NCBI taxonomy): Eukaryota > Metazoa > Arthropoda > Insecta > Diptera > Syrphidae > Volucella > Volucella zonaria. The sequence continues at coordinate 102,759 of CAWYQB010000254.1, read as the reverse complement.
AAATTTTTCTAAGTCCCAAAAATGAATAATCAAATGAAAAATTTAATTCTCATAATAAATAAAGAAAAGTTGAAAGAAAAATGAAAAATCAACTGAAAAATTACATTTTCATAATAAATAAAGAAAAATTGAAAGAAAAATTTCGATATTTTTTTCAAAGTCAGAAATAGTTAGAAATATAAAAAAATCAATTGGAAAAAATATATATATGATTTTTAAGTGAAATTCATTTGAAATAGAGACTTCTCAATGAAACTGAGGTGTATGTGAAAAATTTTTTTTCTTGAAAATTTCGAAAATTTTTCTAAGTCCCGCTATAATGCCATTTACTGTTTGTGTGTTTAAAAGGTATATTATGAGAAGTGTGAAAATGAACAATCCCATAGAAAGTCAGAATATACGAGGGGCGTTCAAGATATTCTGGGTATCGGCGTGAAGCTGTGGTTGCATATATAAATTGACTTATTTATCAAGTAACACTATTATTTTAGTGCATTCATGTACAATTTCATATAAATGTGATTATTAATTCGCGTTTTATCTCTAGTTAAACAGAATCATAATGGCAACTGAGGCGATGATGGTGAAAATTGAGCATCGCGCTGTAATTAAATTTCTCACTAAGCAAGGAAAAAGTCAAAAAACTATTCATGAAGAGATGGTGGCTGTTTACCAGGGTTCCGCACCTTCATTATCAACTGTGCAAAAGTGGTCAAGTGAGTTCAAGAGAGGCAGAGAGAGCATTGAGGACGACCCCCGCTCCGGCGCCCCGGCTACTGCTTGTACGGGAGAAAGCATCAAAGAAGTCGAAAAACTTGTTCTTGAGGATGCCCGAATAAAGGTGAAAATGATGGCAGAGATCACCAAGCTTTCAATTGGTACCATTCACACCATTCTTCATAACCATCTTAACCTTTCAAAGGTCAGTGCAAGGTGGGTGCCACGAATGCTCACAGCGCCTCAGATAAAAAGTGAGAATCGCATGCTGTAGAGAGCTTTTGGAGATGTGTAGTGAGAACGCGGACGGTGTTATGGATCGAATTGTTACTGGGGACGAAACATGGGTCCACCACTATGACCCTGAAAGCAAACAAGAGTCCATGCAGTGGCATAAAAAAGGAACAGACCCCCCGAAGAAGTTCAAAGTCACTCCGTCTGCCCGAAAGCTCATGGCCACAGTTTTTTGGGACTCAAAGGGAATCTTGCTCATTGAGTACAAAAAAAAAGGTGAAACCATCAACGCCACATCCTACGCTTCCACTTTGCATAATTTGCGGGAGGAAATTAAAAAGAAAAGACGGGGTAAACTCGCAGCTGGTGTGTTGCTTCTTCATGACAACGCTCCAGTTCACACGGCGCGAGTTTCCAAGGCTGCTGCGCGAGATTGTGGTTTCGAAGAAATCCAACACCCACCCTATAGTCCAGACCTTGCCCCTAGTGATTATTTCCTGTTTCCGGATTTGAAAAAATGTCTTCGTGGAAAAAGATTTTCGGATGATGAAGAACTCAAGTCGGTATTTTGCAGAGAAAGAGGAAATTTATTATTTTGAGGGTTTAAAAAAGCTTATCTCAAGATGTAACAAATGCATTGATGTTAGGAGAGATCATATTGAAAAAAAAAAACAATTTAAATTGAATTCGCATTTTCCTTCATATCGATACCGAGAATATATTGATCGCCCCTCGTATGAGAAAAAAAATCGAAAATTTTTCTAAGTCCCAAAAATGAATAATCAAATGAAAAATTTAATTCTCATAATAAATAAAGAAAAGTTGAAAGAAAAATGAAAAATCAACTGAAAAATTACATTTTCATAATAAATAAAGAAAAATTGAAAGAAAAATTTCGATATTTTTTTCAAAGTCAGAAATAGTTAGAAATATAAAAAAATCAATTGGAAAAAATATATATATGATTTTTAAGTGAAATTCATTTGAAATAGAGACTTCTCAATGAAACTGAGGTGTATGTGAAAAATTTTTTTTCTTGAAAATTTCGAAAATTTTTCTAAGTCCCGCTATAATGCCATTTACTGTTTGTGTGTTTAAAAGGTATATTATGAGAAGTGTGAAAATGAACAATCCCATAGAAAGTCAGAATATACGAGGGGCGTTCAAGATATTCTGGGTATCGGCGTGAAGCTGTGGTTGCATATATAAATTGACTTATTTATCAAGTAATACTATTATTTTAGTGCATTCATGTAAAATTTCATATAAATGTGATTATTAATTCGCGTTTTATCTCTAGTTAAACAGAATCATAATGGCAACTGAGGCGATGATGGTGAAAATTGAGCATCGCGCTGTAATTAAATTTCTCACTAAGCAAGGAAAAAGTCAAAAAACTATTCATGAAGAGATGGTGGCTGTTTACCAGGGTTTCGCACCTTCATTATCAACTGTGCAAAAGTGGTCAAGTGAGTTCAAGAGAGGCAGAGAGAGCATTGAGGACGACCCCCGCTCCGGCGCCCCGGCTACTGCTTGTACGCGAGAAAGCATCAAAGAAGTCGAAAAACTTGTTCTTGAGGATGCCCGAATAAAGGTGAAAATGATGGCAGAGATCACCAAGCTTTCAATTGGTACCATTCACACCATTCTTCATGACCATCTTAACCTTTCAAAGGTCAGTGCAAGGTGGGTGCCACGAATGCTCACAGCGCCTCAGATAAAAAGTGAGAATCGCATGCTGTAGAGAGCTTTTGGAGATGTGTAGTGAGAACGCGGACGGTGTTATGGATCGAATTGTTACTGGGGACGAAACATGGGTCCACCACTATGACCCTGAAAGCAAACAAGAGTCCATGCAGTGGCATAAAAAAGGAACAGACCCCCCGAAGAAGTTCAAAGTCACTCCGTCTGCCCGAAAGCTCATGGCCACAGTTTTTTGGGACTCAAAGGGAATCTTGCTCATTGAGTACAAAAAAAAAGGTGAAACCATCAACGCCACATCCTACGCTTCCACTTTGCATAATTTGCGGGAGGAAATTAAAAAGAAAAGACGGGGTAAACTCGCAGCTGGTGTGTTGCTTCTTCATGACAACGCTCCAGTTCACACGGCGCGAGTTTCCAAGGCTGCTGCGCGAGATTGTGGTTTCGAAGAAATCCAACACCCACCCTATAGTCCAGACCTTGCCCCTAGTGATTATTTCCTGTTTCCGGATTTGAAAAAATGTCTTCGTGGAAAAAGATTTTCGGATGATGAAGAACTCAAGTCGGTATTTTGCAGAGAAAGAGGAAATTTATTATTTTGAGGGTTTAAAAAAGCTTATCTCAAGATGTAACAAATGCATTGATGTTAGGAGAGATCATATTGAAAAAAAAAAAACAATTTAAATTGAATTCGCATTTTCCTTCATATCGATACCGAGAATATATTGAACGCCCCTCGTATGAGAAAAAAAATCGAAAATTTTTCTAAGTCCCAAAAATGAATAATCAAATGAAAAATTTAATTCTCATAATAAATAAAGAAAAGTTGAAAGAAAAATGAAAAATCAACTGAAAAATTACATTTTCATAATAAATAAAGAAAAATTGAAAGAAAAATTTCGATATTTTTTTCAAAGTCAGAAATAGTTAGAAATATAAAGAAATATAAAAAAATCAATTGGAAAAAATATATATATGATTTTTAAGTGAAATTCATTTGAAATAGAGACTTCTCAATGAAACTGAGGTGTATGTGAAAAATTTTTTTTCTTGAAAATTTCGAAAATTTTTCTAAGTCCCGCTATAATGCCATTTACTGTTTGTGTGTTTAAAAGGTATATTATGAGAAGTGTGAAAATGAACAATCCCATAGAAAGTCAGAATATACGAGGGGCGTTCAAGATATTCTGCGTATCGGCGTGAAGCTGTGGTTGCATATATAAATTGACTTATTTATCAAGTAATACTATTATTTTAGTGCATTCATGTAAAATTTCATATAAATGTGATTATTAATTCGCGTTTTATCTCTAGTTAAACAGAATCATAATGGCAACTGAGGCGATGATGGTGAAAATTGAGCATCGCGCTGTAATTAAATTTCTCACTAAGCAAGGAAAAAGTCAAAAAACTATTCATGAAGAGATGGTGGCTGTTTACCAGGGTTCCGCACCTTCATTATCAACTGTGCAAAAGTGGTCAAGTGAGTTCAAGAGAGGCAGAGAGAGCATTGAGGACGACCCCCGCTCCGGCGCCCCGGCTACTGCTTGTACGCGAGAAAGCATCAAAGAAGTCGAAAAACTTGTTCTTGAGGATGCCCGAATAAAGGTGAAAATGATGGCAGAGATCACCAAGCTTTCAATTGGTACCATTCACACCATTCTTCATAACCATCTTAACCTTTCAAAGGTCAGTGCAAGGTGGGTGCCACGAATGCTCACAGCGCCTCAGATAAAAAGTGAGAATCGCATGCTGTAGAGAGCTTTTGGAGATGTGTAGTGAGAACGCGGACGGTGTTATGGATCGAATTGTTACTGGGGACGAAACATGGGTCCACCACTATGACCCTGAAAGCAAACAAGAGTCCATGCAGTGGCATAAAAAAGGAACAGACCCCCCGAAGAAGTTCAAAGTCACTCCGTCTGCCCGAAAGCTCATGGCCACAGTTTTTTGGGACTCAAAGGGAATCTTGCTCATTGAGTACAAAAAAAAAGGTGAAACCATCAACGCCACATCCTACGCTTCCACTTTGCATAATTTGCGGGAGGAAATTAAAAAGAAAGACGGGGTAAACTCGCAGCTGGTGTGTTGCTTCTTCATGACAACGCTCCAGTTCACACGGCGCGAGTTTCCAAGGCTGCTGCGCGAGATTGTGGTTTCGAAGAAATCCAACACCCACCCTATAGTCCAGACCTTGCCCCTAGTGATTATTTCCTGTTTCCGGATTTGAAAAAATGTCTTCGTGGAAAAAGATTTTCGGATGATGAAGAACTCAAGTCGGTATTTTGCAGAGAAAGAGGAAATTTATTATTTTGAGGGTTTAAAAAAGCTTATCTCAAGATGTAACAAATGCATTGATGTTAGGAGAGATCATATTGAAAAAAAAAAAAACAATTTAAATTGAATTCGCATTTTCCTTCATATCGATACCGAGAATATATTGAACGCCCCTCGTATGAGAAAAAAAATCGAAAATTTTTCTAAGTCCCAAAAATGAATAATTAAATGAAAAATTTAATTCTCATAATAAATAAAGAAAAGTTGAAAGAAAAATGAAAAATCAACTGAAAAATTACATTTTCATAATAAATAAAGAAAAATTGAAAGAAAAATTTCGATATTTTTTTCAAAGTCAGAAATAGTTAGAAATATAAAAAAATCAATTGGAAAAAATATATATATGATTTTTAAGTGAAATTCATTTGAAATAGAGACTTCTCAATGAAACTGAGGTGTATGTGAAAAATTTTTTTTCTTGAAAATTTCGAAAATTTTTCTAAGTCCCGCTATAATGCCATTTACTGTTTGTGTGTTTAAAAGGTATATTATGAGAAGTGTGAAAATGAACAATCCCATAGAAAGTCAGAATATACGAGGGGCGTTCAGGATATTCTGGGTATCGGGGTGAAGCTGTGATTGCATATATAAATTGACTTATTTATCAAGTAATACTATTATTTTAGTGCATTCAAGTAAAATTTCATATAAATGTGATTATTAATTCGCGTTTTATCTCTAGTTAAACAGAATCATAATGGCAACTGAGGCGATGATGGTGAAAATTGAGCATCGCGCTGTAATTAAATTTCTCACTAAGCAAGGAAAAAGTCAAAAAACTATTCATGAAGAGATGGTGGCTGTTTACCAGGGTTCCGCACCTTCATTATCAACTGTGCAAAAGTGGTCAAGTGAGTTCAAGAGAGGCAGAGAGAGCATTGAGGACGACCCGGCGCCCCGGCTACTGCTTGTACGGGAGAAAGCATCAAAGAAGTCGAAAAACTTGTTCTTGAGGATGCCCGAATAAAGGTGAAAATGATGGCAGAGATCACCAAGCTTTCAATTGGTACCATTCGCACCATTCTTCATGACCATCTTAACCTTTCAAAGGTCAGTGCAAGGTGGGTACCACGAATGCTCACAGCGCCTCACATAAAAAGTGAGAATCGCATGCTGTAGAGAGCTTTTGGAGATGTGTAGTGAGAACGCGGACGGTGTTATGGATCGAATTGTTACTGGGGACGAAACATGGGTCCACCACTATGACCCTGAAAGCAAACAAGAGTCCATGCAGTGGCATAAAAAAGGAACAGACCCCCCGAAGAAGTTCAAAGTCACTCCGTCTGCCCGAAAGCTCATGGCCACAGTTTTTTGGGACTCAAAGGGAATCTTGCTCATTGAGTACAAAAAAAAAGGTGAAACCATCAACGCCACATCCTACGCTTCCACTTTGCATAATTTGCGGGAGGAAATTAAAAAGAAAAGACGGGGTAAACTCGCAGCTGGTGTGTTGCTTCTTCATGACAACGCTCCAGTTCACACGGCGCGAGTTTCCAAGGCTGCTGCGCGAGATTGTGGTTTCGAAGAAATCCAACACCCACCCTATAGTCCAGACCTTGCCCCTAGTGATTATTTCCTGTTTCCGGATTTGAAAAAATGTCTTCGTGGAAAAAGATTTTCGGATGATGAAGAACTCAAGTCGGTATTTTGCAGAGAAAGAGGAAATTTATTATTTTGAGGGTTTAAGAAAGCTTATCTCAAGATGTAACAAATGCATTGATGTTAGGGGAGATCATATTGAAAAATAAAAGCAATTTAAATTGAATTCGCATTTTCCTTCATATCGATACCGAGAATATATTGAACGCCCCTCGTATGAGAAAAAAAATCGAAAATTTTTCTAAGTCCCAAAAATGAAAATTCAAATGAAAAATTTAATTCTCATAATAAATAAAGAAAAGTTGAAAGAAAAATGAAAAATCAACTGAAAAATAAAATTTTCATAATAAATAAAGAAAAATTGAAAGAAAAATTTCGATATTTTTTTCAAAGTCAGAAATAGTTAGAAATATAAAAAAATCAATTGGAAAAAATATATATATGATTTTTAAGTGAAATTCATTTGAAATAGAGACTTCTCAATGAAACTGAGGTGTATGTGAAAAATTTTTTTTCTTGAAAATTTCGAAAATTTTTCTAAGTCCCGCTATAATGCCATTTACTGTTTGTGTGTTTAAAAGGTATATTATGAGAAGTGTGAAAATGAACAATCCCATAGAAAGTCAGAATATACGAGGGGCGTTCAAGATATTCTGGGTATCGGCGTGAAGCTGTGGTTGCATATATAAATTGACTTACGAGTATTTATCAAGTAATACTATTATTTTAGTGCATTCATGTAAAATTTCATATAAATGTGATTATTAATTCGCGTTTTATCTCTAGTTAAACAGAATCATAATGGCAACTGAGGCGATGATGGTGAAAATTGAGCATCGCGCTGTAATTAAATTTCTCACTAAGCAAGGAAAAAGTCAAAAAACTATTCATGAAGAGATGGTGGCTGTTTACCAGGGTTCCGCACCTTCATTATCAACTGTGCAAAAGTGGTCAAGTGAGTTCAAGAGAGGCAGAGAGAGCATTGAGGACGACCCCCGCTCCGGCGCCCCGGCTACTGCTTGTACGCGAGAAAGCATCAAAGAAGTCGAAAAACTTGTTCTTGAGGATGCCCGAATAAAGGTGAAAATGATGGCAGAGATCACCAAGCTTTCAATTGGTACCATTCACACCATTCTTCATAACCATCTTAACCTTTCAAAGGTCAGTGCAAGGTGGGTGCCACGAATGCTCACAGCGCCTCAGATAAAAAGTGAGAATCGCATGCTGTAGAGAGCTTTTGGAGATGTGTAGTGAGAACGCGGACGGTGTTATGGATCGAATTGTTACTGGGGACGAAACATGGGTCCACCACTATGACCCTGAAAGCAAACAAGAGTCCATGCAGTGGCATAAAAAAGGAACAGACCCCCCGAAGAAGTTCAAAGTCACTCCGTCTGCCCGAAAGCTCATGGCCACAGTTTTTTGGGACTCAAAGGGAATCTTGCTCATTGAGTACAAAAGAAAAGGTGAAACCATCAACGCCACATCCTACGCTTCCACTTTGCATAATTTGCGGGAGGAAATTAAAAAGAAAAGACGGGGTAAACTCGCAGCTGGTGTGTTGCTTCTTCATGACAACGCTCCAGTTCACACGGCGCGAGTTTCCAAGGCTGCTGCGCGAGATTGTGGTTTCGAAGAAATCCAACACCCACCCTATAGTCCAGACCTTGCCCCTAGTGATTATTTCCTGTTTCCGGATTTGAAAAAATGTCTTCGTGGAAAAAGATTTTCGGATGATGAAGAACTCAAGTCGGTATTTTGCAGAGAAAGAGGAAATTTATTATTTTGAGGGTTTAAAAAAGCTTATCTCAAGATGTAACAAATGCATTGATGTTAGGAGAGATCACATTGAAAAAAAAACAACAATTTAAATTGAATTCACATTTTCCTTCATATCGATACCGAGAATATATTGAACGCCCCTCGTATGAGAAAAAAAATCGAAAATTTTTCTAAGTCCCAAAAATGAATAATCAAATGAAAAATTTAATTCTCATAATAAATAAAGAAAAGTTGAAAGAAAAATGAAAAATCAACTGAAAAATTACATTTTCATAATAAATAAAGAAAAATTGAAAGAAAAATTTCGATATTTTTTTCAAAGTCAGAAATAGTTAGAAATATAAAAAAATCAATTGGAAAAAATATATATATGATTTTTAAGTGAAATTCATTTGAAATAGAGACTTCTCAATGAAACTGAGGTGTATGTGAAAAATTTTTTTTCTTGAAAATTTCGAAAATTTTTCTAAGTCCCGCTATAATGCCATTTACTGTTTGTGTGTTTAAAAGGTATATTATGAGAAGTGTGAAAATGAACAATCCCATAGAAAGTCAGAATATACGAGGGGCGTTCAAGATATTCTGGGTATCGGAGTGAAGCTGTGGTTGCATATATAAATTGATTTATTCATCAAGTAATACTATTATTTTAGTGCATTCATGTAAAATTTCATATAAATGTGATTATTAATTCGCGTTTTATCTCTAGTTAAACAGAATCATAATGGCAACTGAGGCGATGATGGTGAAAATTGAGCATCGCGCTGTAATTAAATTTCTCACTAAGCAAGGAAAAAGTCAAAAAACTATTCATGAAGAGATGGTGGCTGTTTACCAGGGTTCCGCACCTTCATTATCAACTGTGCAAAAGTGGTCAAGTGAGTTCAAGAGAGGCAGAGAGAGCATTGAGGACGACCCCCGCTCCGGCGCCCCGGCTACTGCTTGTACGCGAGAAAGCATCAAAGAAGTCGAAAAACTTGTTCTTGAGGATGCCCGAATAAAGGTGAAAATGATGGCAGAGATCACCAAGCTTTCAATTGGTACCATTCACACCATTCTTCATAACCATCTTAACCTTTCAAAGGTCAGTGCAAGGTGGGTGCCACGAATGCTCACAGCGCCTCAGATAAAAAGTGAGAATCGCATGCTGTAGAGAGCTTTTGGAGATGTGTAGTGAGAACGCGGACGGTGTTATGGATCGAATTGTTACTGGGGACGAAACATGGGTCCACCACTATGACCCTGAAAGCAAACAAGAGTCCATGCAGTGGCATAAAAAAGGAACAGACCCCCCGAAGAAGTTCAAAGTCACTCCGTCTGCCCGAAAGCTCATGGCCACAGTTTTTTGGGACTCAAAGGGAATCTTGCTCATTGAGTACAAAAAAAAAGGTGAAACCATCAACGCCACATCCTACGCTTCCACTTTGCATAATTTGCGGGAGGAAATTAAAAAGAAAAGACGGGGTAAACTCGCAGCTGGTGTGTTGCTTCTTCATGACAACGCTCCAGTTCACACGGCGCGAGTTTCCAAGGCTGCTGCGCGAGATTGTGGTTTCGAAGAAATCCAACACCCACCCTATAGTCCAGACCTTGCCCCTAGTGATTATTTCCTGTTTCCGGATTTGAAAAAATGTCTTCGTGGAAAAAGATTTTCGGATGATGAAGAACTCAAGTCGGTATTTTGCAGAGAAAGAGGAAATTTATTATTTTGAGGGTTTAAGAAAGCTTATCTCAAGATGTAACAAATGCATTGATGTTAGGGGAGATCATATTGAAAAATAAAAGCAATTTAAATTGAATTCGCATTTTCCTTCATATCGATACCGAGAATATATTGAACGCCCCTCGTATGAGAAAAAAAATCGAAAATTTTTCTAAGTCCCAAAAATGAAAATTCAAATGAAAAATTTAATTCTCATAATAAATAAAGAAAAGTTGAAAGAAAAATGAAAAATCAACTGAAAAATAAAATTTTCATAATAAATAAAGAAAAATTGAAAGAAAAATTTCGATATTTTTTTCAAAGTCAGAAATAGTTAGAAATATAAAAAAATCAATTGGAAAAAATATATATATGATTTTTAAGTGAAATTCATTTGAAATAGAGACTTCTCAATGAAACTGAGGTGTATGTGAAAAATTTTTTTTCTTGAAAATTTCGAAAATTTTTCTAAGTCCCGCTATAATGCCATTTACTGTTTGTGTGTTTAAAAGGTATATTATGAGAAGTGTGAAAATGAACAATCCCATAGAAAGTCAGAATATACGAGGGGCGTTCAAGATATTCTGGGTATCGGCGTGAAGCTGTGGTTGCATATATAAATTGACTTATTTATCAAGTAATACTATTATTTTAGTGCATTCATGTAAAATTTCATATAAATGTGATTATTAATTCGCGTTTTATCTCTAGTTAAACAGAATCATAATGGCAACTGAGGCGATGATGGTGAAAATTGAGCATCGCGCTGTAATTAAATTTCTCACTAAGCAAGGAAAAAGTCAAAAAACTATTCATGAAGAGATGGTGGCTGTTTACCAGGGTTCCGCACCTTCATTATCAACTGTGCAAAAGTGGTCAAGTGAGTTCAAGAGAGGCAGAGAGAGCATTGAGGACGACCCCCGCTCCGGCGCCCCGGCTACTGCTTGTACGCGAGAAAGCATCAAAGAAGTCGAAAAACTTGTTCTTGAGGATGCCCGAATAAAGGTGAAAATGATGGCAGAGATCACCAAGCTTTCAATTGGTACCATTCACACCATTCTTCATAACCATCTTAACCTTTCAAAGGTCAGTGCAAGGTGGGTGCCACGAATGCTCACAGCGCCTCAGATAAAAAGTGAGAATCGCATGCTGTAGAGAGCTTTTGGAGATGTGTAGTGAGAACGCGGACGGTGTTATGGATCGAATTGTTACTGGGGACGAAACATGGGTCCACCACTATGACCCTGAAAGCAAACAAGAGTCCATGCAGTGGCATAAAAAAGGAACAGACCCCCCGAAGAAGTTCAAAGTCACTCCGTCTGCCCGAAAGCTCATGGCCACAGTTTTTTGGGACTCAAAGGGAATCTTGCTCATTGAGTACAAAAGAAAAGGTGAAACCATCAACGCCACATCCTACGCTTCCACTTTGCATAATTTGCGGGAGGAAATTAAAAAGAAAAGACGGGGTAAACTCGCAGCTGGTGTGTTGCTTCTTCATGACAACGCTCCAGTTCACACGGCGCGAGTTTCCAAGGCTGCTGCGCGAGATTGTGGTTTCGAAGAAATCCAACACCCACCCTATAGTCCAGACCTTGCCCCTAGTGATTATTTCCTGTTTCCGGATTTGAAAAAATGTCTTCGTGGAAAAAGATTTTCGGATGATGAAGAACTCAAGTCGGTATTTTGCAGAGAAAGAGGAAATTTATTACGAGTATTTTGAGGGTTTAAAAAAGCTTATCTCAAGATGTAACAAATGCATTGATGTTAGGAGAGATCACATTGAAAAAAAAACAACAATTTAAATTGAATTCACATTTTCCTTCATATCGATACCGAGAATATATTGAACGCCCCTCGTATGAGAAAAAAAATCGAAAATTTTTCTAAGTCCCAAAAATGAATAATCAAATGAAAAATTTAATTCTCATAATAAATAAAGAAAAGTTGAAAGAAAAATGAAAAATCAACTGAAAAATTACATTTTCATAATAAATAAAGAAAAATTGAAAGAAAAATTTCGATATTTTTTTCAAAGTCAGAAATAGTTAGAAATATAAAAAAATCAATTGGAAAAAATATATATATGATTTTTAAGTGAAATTCATTTGAAATAGAGACTTCTCAATGAAACTGAGGTGTATGTGAAAAATTTTTTTTCTTGAAAATTTCGAAAATTTTTCTAAGTCCCGCTATAATGCCATTTACTGTTTGTGTGTTTAAAAGGTATATTATGAGAAGTGTGAAAATGAACAATCCCATAGAAAGTCAGAATATACGAGGGGCGTTCAAGATATTCTGGGTATCGGAGTGAAGCTGTGGTTGCATATATAAATTGACTTATTCATCAAGTAATACTATTATTTTAGTGCATTCATGTAAAATTTCATATAAATGTGATTATTAATTCGCGTTTTATCTCTAGTTAAACAGAATCATAATGGCAACTGAGGCGATGATGGTGAAAATTGAGCATCGCGCTGTAATTAAATTTCTCACTAAGCAAGGAAAAAGTCAAAAAACTATTCATGAAGAGATGGTGGCTGTTTACCAGGGTTCCGCACCTTCATTATCAACTGTGCAAAAGTGGTCAAGTGAGTTCAAGAGAGGCAGAGAGAGCATTGAGGACGACCCCCGCTCCGGCGCCCCGGCTACTGCTTGTACGCGAGAAAGCATCAAAGAAGTCGAAAAACTTGTTCTTGAGGATGCCCGAATAAAGGTGAAAATGATGGCAGAGATCACCAAGCTTTCAATTGGTACCATTCACACCATTCTTCATAACCATCTTAACCTTTCAAAGGTCAGTGCAAGGTGGGTGCCACGAATGCTCACAGCGCCTCAGATAAAAAGTGAGAATCGCATGCTGTAGAGAGCTTTTGGAGATGTGTAGTGAGAACGCGGACGGTGTTATGGATCGAATTGTTACTGGGGACGAAACATGGGTCCACCACTATGACCCTGAAAGCAAACAAGAGTCCATGCAGTGGCATAAAAAAGGAACAGACCCCCCGAAGAAGTTCAAAGTCACTCCGTCTGCCCGAAAGCTCATGGCCACAGTTTTTTGGGACTCAAAGGGAATCTTGCTCATTGAGTACAAAAAAAAAGGTGAAACCATCAACGCCACATCCTACGCTTCCACTTTGCATAATTTGCGGGAGGAAATTAAAAAGAAAAGACGGGGTAAACTCGCAGCTGGTGTGTTGCTTCTTCATGACAACGCTCCAGTTCACACGGCGCGAGTTTCCAAGGCTGCTGCGCGAGATTGTGGTTTCGAAGAAATCCAACACCCACCCTATAGTCCAGACCTTGCCCCTAGTGATTATTTCCTGTTTCCGGATTTGAAAAAATGTCTTCGTGGAAAAAGATTTTCGGATGATGAAGAACTCAAGTCGGTATTTTGCAGAGAAAGAGGAAATTTATTATTTTGAGGGTTTAAAAAAGCTTATCTCAAGATGTAACAAATGCATTGATGTTAGGAGAGATCATATTGAAAAAAAAAAAACAATTTAAATTGAATTCGCATTTTCCTTCATATCGATACCGAGAATATATTGAACGCCCCTCGTATGAGAAAAAAAATCGAAAATTTTTCTAAGTCCCAAAAATGAATAATCAAATGAAAAATTTAATTCTCATAATAAATAAAGAAAAGTTGAAAGAAAAATGAAAAATCAACTGAAAAATTACTTTTTCATAATAAATAAAGAAAAATTGAAAGAAAAATTTCGATATTTTTTTCAAAGTCAGAAATAGTTAGAAATATAAAAAAATCAATTGGAAAAAATATATATATGATTTTTAAGTGAAATTCATTTGAAATAGAGACTTCTCAATGAAACTGAGGTGTATGTGAAAAATTTTTTTTCTTGAAAATTTCGAAAATTTTTCTAAGTCCCGCTATAATGCCATTTACTGTTTGTGTGTTTAAAAGGTATATTATGAGAAGTGTGAAAATGAACAATCCCATAGAAAGTCAGAATATACGAGGGGCGTTCAGGATATTCTCGGTATCGGGGTGAAGCTGTGATTGCATATATAAATTGACTTATTTATCAAGTAATACTATTATTTTAGTGCATTCATGTAAGATTTCATATAAATGTGATTATTAATTCGCGTTTTATCTCCAGTTAAACAGAATCATAATGGCAACTGTGGCGATGATGGTGAAAATTGAGCATCGCGCTGTAATTAAATTTCTCACTAAGCAAGGAAAAAGTCAAAAAACTATTCATGAAGAGATGGTGGCTGTTTACCAGGGTTCCGCACCTTCATTATCAACTGTGCAAAAGTGGTCAAGTGAGTTCAAGAGAGGCAGAGAGAGCATTGAGGACGACCCCCGCTCCGGCGCCCCGGCTACTGCTTGTACGGGAGAAAGCATCAAAGAAGTCGAAAAACTTGTTCTTGAGGATGCCCGAATAAAGGTGAAAATGATGGCAGAGATCACCAAGCTTTCAATTGGTACCATTCACACCATTCTTCATAACCATCTTAACCTTTCAAAGGTCAGTGCAAAGTGGGTGCCACGAATGCTCACAGCGCCTCAGATAAAAAGTGAGAATCGCATGCTGTAGAGAGCTTTTGGAGATGTGTAGTGAGAACGCGGACGGTGTTATGGATCGAATTGTTACTGGGGACGAAACATGGGTCCACCACTATGACCCTGAAAGCAAACAAGAGTCCATGCAGTGGCATAAAAAAGGAACAGACCCCCCGAAGAAGTTCAAAGTCACTCCGTCTGCCCGAAAGCTCATGGCCACAGTTTTTTGGGACTCAAAGGGAATCTTGCTCATTGAGTACAAAAAAAAAGGTGAAACCATCAACGCCACATCCTACGCTTCCACTTTGCATAATTTGCGGGAGGAAATTAAAAAGAAAAGACGGGGTAAACTCGCAGCGGGTGTATTGCTTCTTCATGACAACGCTCCTGTTCACACGGCGCGAGTTTCCAAGGCTACTGCGCGAGATTGTGGTTTCGAAGAAATCCAACACCCACCCTATAGTCCAGACCTTGCCCCTAGTGATTATTTCCTGTTTCCGGATTTGAAAAAATGTCTTCGTGGAAAAAGATTTTCGGATGATGAAGAACTCAAGTCGGTATTTTGCAGAGAAAGAGGAATTTTTTTTATTTTGAGGGTTTAAAAAAGCTTATATCAAGATGTAACAAATGCATTGATGTTAGGGGAGATCATATTGAAAAATAAAAACAATTTAAATTGAATTCGCATTTTCCTTCATATCGATACCGAGAATATATTAAACGTCCCTCGTATGAGAAAAAAGATCGAAAATTTTTCTAAGTCCCAAAAATGAAAAATCAACTGAAAAATTTAATTCTCATAATAAATAAAGAAAAGTTGAAAGAAAAATGAAAAATCAACTGAAAGATTAAATTTTCATAATAAATAAAGAAAAATTGAAAGAAAAATTTCGATATTTTTTTCAAAGTCAGAAATAGTTAGAAATATAAAAAAATCAATTGGAAAAAATATATATATGATTTTTAAGTGAAATTTATTTGAAATAGAGACTTCTCAATGAAACTGAGGTGTATGTGAAAAATTTTTTTTCTTGAAAATTTCGAAAATTTTTCTAAGTCCCGCTATAATGCCATTTGCTGTCTTCGTGGAAAAAGATTTTCGGATGATGAAGAACTCAAGTCGGTATTTAGCAGAGAAAGAGGAAATTTATTATTTTGAGGGTTCAAGAAAGCTTATCTGAAGATGTAACAAATGCATTGATGTAAGGGGAGATCATATTGAAAAACAAAAACAATTTAAATTGAATTCGCATTTTCCTTCATATCGATACCGAGAATATATTGAACGCCCCTCGTATGAGAAAAAAAATCGAAAATTTTTCTAAGTCCCAAAAATGAAAAATCAAATGAAAAATTTAATTCTCATAATAAATAAAGAAACGTTGAAAGAAAAATTTGGATATTTTTTTCAAAGTCAGAAATAGTTAGAAATATAAAAAAAATCAATTGGAAAAAATATATATATGATTTTTAAGTGAAATTCATTTGAAATAGAGACTTCTCAATGAAACTGAGGTGCATGTGAAAAATTTTTTTATTGAAAATTTCGAAAGTCCCGCTATAATGCCATTTGCTGTTTGTGTGTTTAAAAGGTATATTATGAGAAGTGTGAAAATGAACAATCCCATAGAAAGTCAGAATATACGAGGGGCGTTCAAGATATTCTGGGTATCGGCGTGAAGCTGTGGTTGCATATATAAATTGACTTATTTATCAAGTAATACTATTATTTTAGTGCATTCATGTAAAATTTCATATAAATGTGATTATTAATTCGCGTTTTATCTCTAGTTAAACAGAATCATAATGGCAACTGAGGCGATGATGGTGAAAATTGAGCATCGCGCTGTAATTTAATTTCTCACTAAGCAAGGAAAAAGTCAAAAAACTATTCATGAAGAGATGGTGGCTGTTTACCAGGGTTCCGCACCTTCATTATCAACTGTGCAAAAGTGGTCAAGCGAGTTCAAGAGAGGCAGAGAGAGCATTGAGGACGACCCTCGCTCCGGCGCCCCGGCTACTGCTTGTACGGGAGAAAGCATCAAAGAAGTCGAAAAACTTGTTCTTGAGGATGCCCGAATAAAGGTGAAAATGATGGCAGAGATCACCAAGCTTTCAATTGGTACCATTCACACCATTCTTCATGACCATCTTAACCTTTCAAAGGTCAGTGCAAGGTGGGTGCCACGAATGCTCACAGCGCCTCAGATAAAAAGTGAGAACCGCATGCTGTAGAGAGCTTTTGGAGATGTGTAGTGAGAACGCGGACGGTGTTATGGATCGAATTGTTATTGGGGACGAAACATGGGTCCACCACTATGACCATGAAAGCAAACAAGAGTCCATGCAGTGGCATAAAAAAGGAACAGACCCCCCGAAGAAGTTCAAAGTCACTCCGTCTGCCCGAAAGCTCATGGCCACAATTTTTTGGGACTCAAAGGGAATCTTGCTCATTGAGTACAAAAAAAAAGGTGAAACCATCAACGCCACATCCTACGCTTCCACTTTGCATAATTTGCGGGAGGAAATTAAAAAGAAAAGACGGGGTAAACTCGCAGCGGGTGTGTTGCTTCTTCATGACAACGCTCCTGTTCACACGGCGCGAGTTTCCAAGGCTGCTGCGCGAGATTGTGGTTTCGAAGAAATCCAACACCCACCCTATAGTCCAGACCTTGCCCCTAGTGATTATTTCCTGTTTCCGGATTTGAAAAAATGTCTTCGTGGAAAAAGATTTTCGGATGATGAAGAACTCAAGTCGGTATTTTGCAGAGAAAGAGGAAATTTTTTTATTTTGAGGGTTTAAAAAAGCTTATATCAAGATGTAACAAATGCATTGATGTTAGGGGAGATCATATTGAAAAATAAAAACAATTTAAATTGAATTCGCATTTTCCTTCATATCGATACCGAGAATATATTAAACGTCCCTCGTATGAGAAAAAAGATCGAAAATTTTTCTAAGTCCCAAAAATGAAAAATCAACTGAAAAATTTAATTCTCATAATAAATAAAGAAAAGTTGAAAGAAAAATTTCGATATTTTTTTCAAAGTCAGAAATAGTTAGAAATATAAAAAAATCAATTGGAAAAAATATGTATATGATTTTTAAGTGAAATTCATTTGAAATAAAGACTTCTCAATGAAACTGAGGTGTATGTGAAAAATTTTTTTTCTTGAAAATTTCGAAAATTTTTCTAAGTCCCGCTATAATGCCATTTGCTGTTTGTGTGTTTAAAAGGTATATTATGAGAAGTGTGAAAATGAACAATCCCATAGAAAGTCAGAATATATGAGAAAAAAAATCGAAAATTTTTCTAAGTCCCGCTATAATGCCATTTGCTGTTTGTGTGTTTAAAAAGTATATTATGAGAAGTGTGAAAATGAACAATCCCATAGAAAGTCAGAATATACGAGGGGCGTTCAAGATATTCTCGGTATCGGGGTGAAGCTGTGGTTGCATATATAAATTGACTTATTTATCAAGTAACACTATTATTTTAGTGCATTCATGTAAAATTTAATATAAATGTGATTATTAATTCGCGTTTGATCTCTAGTTAAACAGAATCATAATGGCAACTGAGGCGATGATGGTGAAAATTGAGCATCACGCTGTAATTAAATTTCTCACTAAGCAAGGAAAAAGTCAAAAAACTATTCATGAAGAGATGGTGGCTGTGTACCAGGGTTCCGCACCTTCATTATCAACTGTGCAAAAGTGGTCAAGTGAGTTCAAGAGAGGCAGAGAGAGCATTGAGGACGACCCCCGCTCCGGCGCCCCGGCTACTGCTTGTACGGGAGAAAGCATCAAAGAAGTCGAAAAACTTGTTCTTGAGGATGCCCGAATAAAGGTGAAAATGATGGCAGAGATCACCAAGCTTTCAATTGGTACCATTTACACCATTCTTCATGACCATCTTAACCTTTCAAAGGTCAGTGCAAGGTGGGTGCCACGAATGCTCACAGCGCCTCAGATAAAAAGTGAGAATCGCATGCTGTAGAGAGCTTTTGGAGATGTGTGGTGAGAACGCGGACTGTGTTATGGATCGAATTGTTACTGGGGACGAAACATGTGTCCACCACTATGACCCTGAAAGCAAACAAGAGTCCATGCAGTGGCATAAAAAAGGAACAGACCCCCCGAAGAAGTTCAAAGTCACTCCGTCTGCCCGAAAGCTCATGCCACAGTTTTTTGGGACTCAAAGGGAATCTGGCTCATTGAGTACAAAAAAAAAGTGAAACCATCAACGCCACATCCTACGCTTCCACTTTGTATAATTTGCGGGAGGAAATTAAAAAGAAAAGACGGGGTAAACTCGCAGCGGGTGTGTTGCTTCTTCATGACAACGCTCCTGTTCACACGGCGCGAGTTTCCAAGGCTGCTGCGCGAGATTGTGGTTTCGAAGAAATCCAACACCCACCCTATAGTCCAGACCTTGCCCCTAGTGATTATTTCCTGTTTCCGGATTTGAAAAAATGTCTTCGTGGAAAAAGATTTTCGGATGATGAAGAACTCAAGTCGGTATTTTGCAGAGAAAGAGGAAATTTATTGTTTTGAGGGTTTAAAAAAGCTTATCTCAAGATGTAACAAATGCATTGATGTTAGGGGAGATCATATTGAAAAATAAAAGCAATTTAAATTGAATTCGCATTTTCCTTCATATCGATACCGAGAATATACTGAACGCCCCTCGTATGAGAAAAAAAATCGATAATTTTTCCCAAAAATGAAAAATCAACTGAAAAATTTAATTCTCATAATAAATAAAGAAAAGTTGAAAGAAAAATGAAAAATCAACTGAAAAATTAAATTTTCATAATAAATAAAGAAAAATTGAAAGAAAAATTTCGATATTTTTTTCAAAGTCAGAAATAGTTAGAAATATAAAAAAATCAATTGGAAAAAATATATATATGATTTTTAAGTGAAATTCATTTGAAATAGAGACTTCTCAATGAAACTGAGGTGTATGTGAAAAATTTTTTTTCTTGAAAATTTCGAAAATTTTTCTAAGTCCCGCTATAATGCCATTTGCTGTTTGTGTGTTTAAAAGGTATATTATGAGAAGTGTGAAAATGAACAATCCCATAGAAAGTCAGAATATATGAGAAAAAAAATCGAAAATTTTTCTAAGTCCCGCTATAATGCCATTTGCTGTTTGTGTGTTTAAAAAGTATATTATGAGAAGTGTGAAAATGAACAATCCCATAGAAAGTCAGAATATACGAGGGGCGTTCAAGATATTCTCGGTATCGGGGTGAAGCTGTGGTTGCATATATAAATTGACTTATTTATCAAGTAACACTATTATTTTAGTGCATTCATGTAAGATTTCATATAAATGTGATTATTAATTCGCGTTTTATCTCTAGTTAAACAGAATCATAATGGCAACTGAGGCGATGATGGTGAAAATTGAGCATCGCGCTGTAATTAAATTTCTCACTAAGCAAGGAAAAAGTCAAAAAACTATTCATGAAGAGATGGTGGCTGTTTACCAGGGTTCCGCACCTTCATTATCAACTGTGCAAAAGTGGTCAAGTGAGTTCAAGAGAGGCAGAGAGAGCATTGAGGACGACCCCCGCTCCGGCGCCCCGGCTACTGCTTGTACGGGAGAAAGCATCAAAGAAGTCGAAAAACTTGTTCTTGAGGATGCCCGAATAAAGGTGAAAATGATGGCAGAGATCACCAAGCTTTCAATTGGTACCATTCACACCATTCTTCATAACCATCTTAACCTTTCAAAGGTCAGTGCAAGGTGGGTGCCACGAATGCTCACAGCGCCTCAGATAAAAAGTGAGAATCGCATGCTGTAGAGAGCTTTTGGAGATGTGTAGTGAGAACGCGGACGGTGTTATGGATCGAATTGTTACTGGGGACGAAACATGGGTCCACCACTATGACCCTGAAAGCAAACAAGAGTCCATGCAGTGGCATAAAAAAGGAACAGACCCCCCGAAGAAGTTCAAAGTCACTCCGTCTGCCCGAAAGCTCATGGCCACAGTTTTTTGGGACTCAAAGGGAATCTTGCTCATTGAGTACAAAAAAAAAGGTGAAACCATCAACGCCACATCCTACGCTTCCACTTTGCATAATTTGCGGGAGGAAATTAAAAAGAAAAGACGGGGTAAACTCGCAGCTGGTGTGTTGCTTCTTCATGACAACGCTCCAGTTCACACGGCGCGAGTTTCCAAGGCTGCTGCGCGAGATTGTGGTTTCGAAGAAATCCAACACCCACCCTATAGTCCAGACCTTGCCCCTAGTGATTATTTCCTGTTTCCGGATTTGAAAAAATGTCTTCGTGGAAAAAGATTTTCGGATGATGAAGAACTCAAGTCGGTATTTTGCAGAGAAAGAGGAAATTTTTTTATTTTGAGGGTTTAAAAAAGCTTATATCAAGATGTAACAAATGCATTGATGTTAGGGGAGATCATATTGAAAAATAAAAACAATTTAAATTGAATTCGCATTTTCCTTCATATCGATACCGAGAATATATTAAACGTCCCTCGTATGAGAAAAAAGATCGAAAATTTTTCTAAGTCCCAAAAATGAAAAATCAACTGAAAAATTTAATTCTCATAATAAATAAAGAAAAGTTGAAAGAAAAATTTCGATATTTTTTTCAAAGTCAGAAATAGTTAGAAATATAAAAAAATCAATTGGAAAAAATATGTATATGATTTTTAAGTGAAATTCATTTGAAATAAAGACTTCTCAATGAAACTGAGGTGTATGTGAAAAATTTTTTTTCTTGAAAATTTCGAAAATTTTTCTAAGTCCCGCTATAATGCCATTTGCTGTTTGTGTGTTTAAAAAGTATATTATGAGAAGTGTGAAAATGAACAATCCCATAGAAAGTCAGAATATACGAGGGGCGTTCAAGATATTCTCGGTATCGGGGTGAAGCTGTGGTTGCATATATAAATTGACTTATTTATCAAGTAACACTATTATTTTAGTGCATTCATGTAAAATTTAATATAAATGTGATTATTAATTCGCGTTTGATCTCTAGTTAAACAGAATCATAATGGCAACTGAGGCGATGATGGTGAAAATTGAGCATCACGCTGTAATTAAATTTCTCACTAAGCAAGGAAAAAGTCAAAAAACTATTCATGAAGAGATGGTGGCTGTGTACCAGGGTTCCGCACCTTCATTATCAACTGTGCAAAAGTGGTCAAGTGAGTTCAAGAGAGGCAGAGAGAGCATTGAGGACGACCCCCGCTCCGGCGCCCCGGCTACTGCTTGTACGGGAGAAAGCATCAAAGAAGTCGAAAAACTTGTTCTTGAGGATGCCCGAATAAAGGTGAAAATGATGGCAGAGATCACCAAGCTTTCAATTGGTACCATTTACACCATTCTTCATGACCATCTTAACCTTTCAAAGGTCAGTGCAAGGTGGGTGCCACGAATGCTCACAGCGCCTCAGATAAAAAGTGAGAATCGCATGCTGTAGAGAGCTTTTGGAGATGTGTGGTGAGAACGCGGACTGTGTTATGGATCGAATTGTTACTGGGGACGAAACATGGGTCCACCACTATGACCCTGAAAGCAAACAAGAGTCCATGCAGTGGCATAAAAAAGGAACAGACCCCCCGAAGAAGTTCAAAGTCACTCCGTCTGCCCGAAAGCTCATGCCACAGTTTTTTGGGACTCAAAGGGAATCTGGCTCATTGAGTACAAAAAAAAAGTGAAACCATCAACGCCACATCCTACGCTTCCACTTTGCGTAATTTGCGGGAGGAAATTAAAAAGAAAAGACGGGGTAAACTCGCAGCGGGTGTGTTGCTTCTTCATGACAACGCTCCTGTTCACACGGCGCGAGTTTCCAAGGCTGCTGCGCGAGATTGTGGTTTCGAAGAAATCCAACACCCACCCTATAGTCCAGACCTTGCCCCTAGTGATTATTTCCTGTTTCCGGATTTGAAAAAATGTCTTCGTGGAAAAAGATTTTCGGATGATGAAGAACTCAAGTCGGTATTTTGCAGAGAAAGAGGAAATTTATTGTTTTGAGGGTTTAAAAAAGCTTATCTCAAGATGTAACAAATGCATTGATGTTAGGGGAGATCATATTGAAAAATAAAAGCAATTTAAATTGAATTCGCATTTTCCTTCATATCGATACCGAGAATATACTGAACGCCCCTCGTATGAGAAAAAAAATCGATAATTTTTCCCAAAAATGAAAAATCAACTGAAAAATTTAATTCTCATAATAAATAAAGAAAAGTTGAAAGAAAAATGAAAAATCAACTGAAAAATTAAATTTTCATAATAAATAAAGAAAAATTGAAAGAAAAATTTCGATATTTTTTTCAAAGTCAGAAATAGTTAGAAATATAAAAAAATCAATTGGAAAAAATATATATATGATTTTTAAGTGAAATTCATTTGAAATAGAGACTTCTCAATGAAACTGAGGTGTATGTGAAAAATTTTTTTTCTTGAAAATTTCGAAAATTTTTCTAAGTCCCGCTTTAATGCCATTTGCTGTTTGTGTGTTTAAAAGGTATATTATGAGAAGTGTGAAAATGAACAATCCCATAGAAAGTCAGAATATACGAGGGGCGTTCAAGATATTCTCGGTATCGGGGTGAAGCTGTGGTTGCATATATAAATTGACTTATTTATCAAGTAATACTGTTATTTTAGTGCATTCATGTAAAATTTCATAAAAATGTGATTATTAATTCGCGTTTTATCTCTAGTTAAACAGAATCATAATGGCAACTGAGGCGATGATGGTGAAAATTGAGCATCGCGCTGTAATTAAATTTCTCACTAAGCAAGGAAAAAGTCAAAAAACTATTCATGAAGAGATGGTGGCTGTTTACCAGGGTTCCGCACCTTCATTATCAACTGTGCAAAAGTGGTCAAGTGAGTTCAAGAGAGGCAGAGAGAGCATTGAGGACGACCCCCGCTCCGGCGCCCCGGCTACTGCTTGTACGGGAGAAAGCATCAAAGAAGTCGAAAAACTTGTTCTTGAGGATGCCCGAATAAAGGTGAAAATGATGACAGAGATCACCAAGCTTTCAATTGGTACCATTCACACCATTCTTCATGACCATCTTAACCTTTCAAAGGTCAGTGCAAGGTGGGTGCCACGAATGCTCACAGCGCCTCAGATAAAAAGTGAGAATCGCATGCTGTAGAGAGCTTTTGGAGATGTGTAGTGAGAACGCGGACTGTGTTATGGATCGAATTGTTACTGGGGACGAAACATGGGTCCACCACTATGACCCTGAAAGCAAACAAGAGTCCATGCAGTGGCATAAAAAAGAAACAGACCCCCCGAAGAAGTTCAAAGTCACTCCGTCTGCCCGAAAGCTCATGCCACAGTTTTTTGGGACTCAAAGGGAATCTTGCTCATTGAGTACAAAAAAAAGGTGAAACCATCAACGCCACATCCTACGCTTCCACTTTGCATAATTTGCGGGAGGAAATTAAAAAGAAAAGACGGGGTAAACTCGCAGCGGGTGTGTTGCTTCTTCATGACAACGCTCCTGTTCACACGGCGCGAGTTTCCAAGGTTGCTGCGCGAGATTGTGGTTTCGAAGAAATCCAACACCCACCCTATAGTCCAGACCTTGCCCCTAGTGATTATTTCCTGTTTCCGGATTTGAAAAAATGTCTTCGTGGAAAAAGATTTTCGGATGATGAAGAACTCAAGTCGGTATTTAGCAGAGAAAGAGGAAATTTATTATTTTGAGGGTTTAAGAAAGCTTATCTGAAGATGTAATAAATGCATTGATGTAAGGGGAGATCATATTGAAAAACAAAAACAATTTAAATTGAATTCGCGTTTTCCTTCATATCGATACCGAGAATATATTGAACGCCCCTCGTATGAGAAAAAAAATCGAAAATTTTTCTAAGTCCCAAAAATGAAAAATCAAATGAAAAATTTAATTCTCATAATAAATAAAGAAAAGTTGAAAGAAAAATTTCGATATTTTTTTCAAAGTCAGAAATAGTTAGAAATATAAAAAAAATCAATTGGAAAAAATATATATATGATTTTTAAGTGAAATTCATTTGAAATAGAGACTTCTCAATGAAACTGAGGTGTATGTGAAACATTTTTTTTATTGAAAATTTCGAAAGTCCCGCTATAATGCCATTTGCTGTTTGTGTGTTTAAAAGGTATATTATAAGAAGTGTGAAAATGAACAATCCCATAGAAAGT
Source organism: Volucella zonaria (assembly GCA_963966105.1). Classification (NCBI taxonomy): domain Eukaryota; kingdom Metazoa; phylum Arthropoda; class Insecta; order Diptera; family Syrphidae; genus Volucella; species Volucella zonaria. Next base: position 77,957 of record CAWYQB010000254.1, on the reverse strand, counting down.
CAGAATATATGAGAAAAAAAATCGAAAATTTTTCTAAGTCCCGCTATAATGCCATTTGCTGTTTGTGTGTTTAAAAAGTATATTATGAGAAGTGTGAAAATGAACAATCCCATAGAAAGTCAGAATATACGAGGGGCGTTCAAGATATTCTCGGTATCGGGGTGAAGCTGTGGTTGCATATATAAATTGACTTATTTATCAAGTAACACTATTATTTTAGTGCATTCGTGTAAAATTTAATATAAATGTGATTATTAATTCGCGTTTGATCTCTAGTTAAACAGAATCATAATGGCAACTGAGGCGATGATGGTGAAAATTGAGCATCGCGCTGTAATTAAATTTCTCACTAAGCAAGGAAAAAGTCAAAAAACTATTCATGAAGAGATGGTGGCTGTGTACCAGGGTTCCGCACCTTCATTATCAACTGTGCAAAAGTGGTCAAGTGAGTTCAAGAGAGGCAGAGAGAGCATTGAGGACGACCCCCGCTCCGGCGCCCCGGCTACTGCTTGTACGGGAGAAAGCATCAAAGAAGTCGAAAAACTTGTTCTTGAGGATGCCCGAATAAAGGTGAAAATGATGGCAGAGATCACCAAGCTTTCAATTGGTACCATTTACACCATTCTTCATGACCATCTTAACCTTTCAAAGGTCAGTGCAAGGTGGGTGCCACGAATGCTCACAGCGCCTCAGATAAAAAGTGAGAATCGCATGCTGTAGAGAACTTTTGGAGATGTGTAGTGCGAACGCGGACGGTGTTATGGATCAAATTGTTACTGGGGACGAAACATGGGTCCACCACTATGACCCTGAAAGCAAACAAGAGTCCATGCAGTGGCATAAAAAAGGAACAGACCCCCCGAAGAAGTTCAAAGTCACTCCGTCTGCCCGAAAGCTCATGCCACAGTTTTTTGGGACTCAAAGGGAATCTTGCTCATTGAGTACAAAACAAAAGGTGAAACCATCAACGCCACATCCTACGCTTCCACTTTGCATAATTTGCGGGAGGAAATTAAAAAGAAAAGACGGGGTAAACTCGCAGCGGGTGTGTTGCTTCTTCATGACAACGCTCCTGTTCACACGGCGCGAGTTTCCAAGGCTGCTGCGCGAGATTGTGGTTTCGAAGAAATCCAACACCCACCCTATAGTCCAGACCTTGCCCCTAGTGATTATTTCCTGTTTCCGGATTTGAAAAAATGTCTTCGTGGAAAAAGATTTTCGGATGATGAAGAACTCAAGTCGGTATTTTGCAGAGAAAGAGGAAATTTATTGTTTTGAGGGTTTAAAAAAGCTTATCTCAAGATGTAACAAATGCATTGATGTTAGGGGAGATCATATTGAAAAATAAAAGCAATTTAAATTGAATTCGCATTTTCCTTCATATCGATACCGAGAATATACTGAACGCCCCTCGTATGAGAAAAAAAATCGAAAATTTTTCCCAAAAATGAAAATTCAATTGAAAAATTTAATTCTGATAATAAATAAAGAAAAGTTGAAAGAAAAATGAAAAATCAACTGAAAAATTAAATTTTCATAATAAATAAAGAAAAATTGAAAGAAAAATTTCGATATTTTTTTCAAAGTCAGAAATAGTTAGAAATATAAAAAAATCAATTGGAAAAAATATATATATGATTTTTAAGTGAAATTCATTTGAAATAGAGACTTCTCAATGAAACTGAGGTGTATGTGAAAAATTTTTGTTCTTGAAAATTTCGAAAATTTTTCTAAGTCCCGCTATAATGCCATTTGCTGTTTGTGTGTTTAAAAGGTATATTATGAGAAGTGTGAAAATGAACAATCCCATAGAAAGTCAGAATATACGAGGGGCGTTCAAGATATTCTCGGTATCGGGGTGAAGCTGTGGTTGCATATATAAATTGACTTATTTATCAAGTAACACTATTATTTTAGTGCATTCATGTAAAATTTAATATAAATGTGATTATTAATTCGCGTTTGATCTCTAGTTAAACAGAATCATAATGGCAACTGAGGCGATGATGGTGAAAATTGAGCATCACGCTGTAATTAAATTTCTCACTAAGCAAGGAAAAAGTCAAAAAACTATTCATGAAGAGATGGTGGCTGTGTACCAGGGTTCCGCACCTTCATTATCAACTGTGCAAAAGTGGTCAAGTGAGTTCAAGAGAGGCAGAGAGAGCATTGAGGACGACCCCCGCTCCGGCGCCCCGGCTACTGCTTGTACGGGAGAAAGCATCAAAGAAGTCGAAAAACTTGTTCTTGAGGATGCCCGAATAAAGGTGAAAATGATGGCAGAGATCACCAAGCTTTCAATTGGTACCATTTACACCATTCTTCATGACCATCTTAACCTTTCAAAGGTCAGTGCAAGGTGGGTGCCACGAATGCTCACAGCGCCTCAGATAAAAAGTGAGAATCGCATGCTGTAGAGAGCTTTTGGAGATGTGTGGTGAGAACGCGGACTGTGTTATGGATCGAATTGTTACTGGGGACGAAACATGGGTCCACCACTATGACCCTGAAAGCAAACAAGAGTCCATGCAGTGGCATAAAAAAGGAACAGACCCCCCGAAGAAGTTCAAAGTCACTCCGTCTGCCCGAAAGCTCATGCCACAGTTTTTTGGGACTCAAAGGGAATCTGGCTCATTGAGTACAAAAAAAAAGTGAAACCATCAACGCCACATCCTACGCTTCCACTTTGCGTAATTTGCGGGAGGAAATTAAAAAGAAAAGACGGGGTAAACTCGCAGCGGGTGTGTTGCTTCTTCATGACAACGCTCCTGTTCACACGGCGCGAGTTTCCAAGGCTGCTGCGCGAGATTGTGGTTTCGAAGAAATCCAACACCCACCCTATAGTCCAGACCTTGCCCCTAGTGATTATTTCCTGTTTCCGGATTTGAAAAAATGTCTTCGTGGAAAAAGATTTTCGGATGATGAAGAACTCAAGTCGGTATTTTGCAGAGAAAGAGGAAATTTATTGTTTTGAGGGTTTAAAAAAGCTTATCTCAAGATGTAACAAATGCATTGATGTTAGGGGAGATCATATTGAAAAATAAAAGCAATTTAAATTGAATTCGCATTTTCCTTCATATCGATACCGAGAATATACTGAACGCCCCTCGTATGAGAAAAAAAATCGATAATTTTTCCCAAAAATGAAAAATCAACTGAAAAATTTAATTCTCATAATAAATAAAGAAAAGTTGAAAGAAAAATGAAAAATCAACTGAAAAATTAAATTTTCATAATAAATAAAGAAAAATTGAAAGAAAAATTTCGATATTTTTTTCAAAGTCAGAAATAGTTAGAAATATAAAAAAATCAATTGGAAAAAATATATATATGATTTTTAAGTGAAATTCATTTGAAATAGAGACTTCTCAATGAAACTGAGGTGTATGTGAAAAATTTTTTTTCTTGAAAATTTCGAAAATTTTTCTAAGTCCCGCTTTAATGCCATTTGCTGTTTGTGTGTTTAAAAGGTATATTATGAGAAGTGTGAAAATGAACAATCCCATAGAAAGTCAGAATATACGAGGGGCGTTCAAGATATTCTCGGTATCGGGGTGAAGCTGTGGTTGCATATATAAATTGACTTATTTATCAAGTAATACTGTTATTTTAGTGCATTCATGTAAAATTTCATAAAAATGTGATTATTAATTCGCGTTTTATCTCTAGTTAAACAGAATCATAATGGCAACTGAGGCGATGATGGTGAAAATTGAGCATCGCGCTGTAATTAAATTTCTCACTAAGCAAGGAAAAAGTCAAAAAACTATTCATGAAGAGATGGTGGCTGTTTACCAGGGTTCCGCACCTTCATTATCAACTGTGCAAAAGTGGTCAAGTGAGTTCAAGAGAGGCAGAGAGAGCATTGAGGACGACCCCCGCTCCGGCGCCCCGGCTACTGCTTGTACGGGAGAAAGCATCAAAGAAGTCGAAAAACTTGTTCTTGAGGATGCCCGAATAAAGGTGAAAATGATGACAGAGATCACCAAGCTTTCAATTGGTACCATTCACACCATTCTTCATGACCATCTTAACCTTTCAAAGGTCAGTGCAAGGTGGGTGCCACGAATGCTCACAGCGCCTCAGATAAAAAGTGAGAATCGCATGCTGTAGAGAGCTTTTGGAGATGTGTAGTGAGAACGCGGACTGTGTTATGGATCGAATTGTTACTGGGGACGAAACATGGGTCCACCACTATGACCCTGAAAGCAAACAAGAGTCCATGCAGTGGCATAAAAAAGAAACAGACCCCCCGAAGAAGTTCAAAGTCACTCCGTCTGCCCGAAAGCTCATGCCACAGTTTTTTGGGACTCAAAGGGAATCTTGCTCATTGAGTACAAAAAAAAGGTGAAACCATCAACGCCACATCCTACGCTTCCACTTTGCATAATTTGCGGGAGGAAATTAAAAAGAAAAGACGGGGTAAACTCGCAGCGGGTGTGTTGCTTCTTCATGACAACGCTCCTGTTCACACGGCGCGAGTTTCCAAGGTTGCTGCGCGAGATTGTGGTTTCGAAGAAATCCAACACCCACCCTATAGTCCAGACCTTGCCCCTAGTGATTATTTCCTGTTTCCGGATTTGAAAAAATGTCTTCGTGGAAAAAGATTTTCGGATGATGAAGAACTCAAGTCGGTATTTAGCAGAGAAAGAGGAAATTTATTATTTTGAGGGTTTAAGAAAGCTTATCTGAAGATGTAATAAATGCATTGATGTAAGGGGAGATCATATTGAAAAACAAAAACAATTTAAATTGAATTCGCGTTTTCCTTCATATCGATACCGAGAATATATTGAACGCCCCTCGTATGAGAAAAAAAATCGAAAATTTTTCTAAGTCCCAAAAATGAAAAATCAAATGAAAAATTTAATTCTCATAATAAATAAAGAAAAGTTGAAAGAAAAATTTCGATATTTTTTTCAAAGTCAGAAATAGTTAGAAATATAAAAAAAATCAATTGGAAAAAATATATATATGATTTTTAAGTGAAATTCATTTGAAATAGAGACTTCTCAATGAAACTGAGGTGTATGTGAAACATTTTTTTTATTGAAAATTTCGAAAGTCCCGCTATAATGCCATTTGCTGTTTGTGTGTTTAAAAGGTATATTATAAGAAGTGTGAAAATGAACAATCCCATAGAAAGTCAGAATATATGAGAAAAAAAATCGAAAATTTTTCTAAGTCCCGCTATAATGCCATTTGCTGTTTGTGTGTTTAAAAAGTATATTATGAGAAGTGTGAAAATGAACAATCCCATAGAAAGTCAGAATATACGAGGGGCGTTCAAGATATTCTCGGTATCGGGGTGAAGCTGTGGTTGCATATATAAATTGACTTATTTATCAAGTAACACTATTATTTTAGTGCATTCGTGTAAAATTTAATATAAATGTGATTATTAATTCGCGTTTGATCTCTAGTTAAACAGAATCATAATGGCAACTGAGGCGATGATGGTGAAAATTGAGCATCGCGCTGTAATTAAATTTCTCACTAAGCAAGGAAAAAGTCAAAAAACTATTCATGAAGAGATGGTGGCTGTGTACCAGGGTTCCGCACCTTCATTATCAACTGTGCAAAAGTGGTCAAGTGAGTTCAAGAGAGGCAGAGAGAGCATTGAGTACGACCCCCGCTCCGGCGCCCCGGCTACTGCTTGTACGGGAGAAAGCATCAACGAAGTCGAAAAACTTGTTCTTGAGGATGCCCGAATAAAGGTGAAAATGATGGCAGAGATCACCAAGCTTTCAATTGGTACCATTTACACCATTCTTCATGACCATCTTAACCTTTCAAAGGCCAGTGCAAGGTGGGTGCCACGAATGCTCACAGCGCCTCAGATAAAAAGTGAGAATCGCATGCTGTAGAGAACTTTTGGAGATGTGTAGTGAGAACGCGGACGGTGTTATGGATCGAATTGTTACTGGGGACGAAACATGGGTCCACCACTATGACCCTGAAAGCAAACAAGAGTCCATGCAGTGGCATAAAAAAGGAACAGACCCCCCGAAGAAGTTCAAAGTCACTCCGTCTGCCCGAAAGCTCATGGCCACAGTTTTTTGGGACTCAAAGGGAATCTTGCTCATTGAGTACAAAAAAAAAGGTGAAACCATCAACGCCACATCCTACGCTTCCACTTTGCGTAATTTGCGGGAGGAAATTAAAAAGAAAAGACGGGGTAAACTCGCAGCGGGTGTGTTGCTTCTTCATGACAACGCTCCTGTTCATACGGCGCGAGCTTCCAAGGCTGCTGCGCGAGAGTGTGGTTTCGAAGAAATCCAACACCCATCCTATAGTCCAAACCTTGCCCCTAGTGATTATTTCCTGTTTCCGGATTTGAAAAAATGTCTTCGTGGAAAAAGATTTTCGGATGATGAAGAACTCAAGTCGGTATTTAGCAGAGAAAGAGGAAATTTATTATTTTGAGGGTTTAAAAAAGCTTATCTGAAGATGTAACAAATGCATTGATGTAAGGGGAGATCATATTGAAAAATAAAAACAATTTAAGTTGAATTTGCATTTTCCTTCTTATCGATACCGAGAATATATTGAACGCCCCTCGTATGAGAAAAAAAATCGAAAATTTTTCTAAGTCCCAAAAATGAAAAATCAAATGAAAAATTTAATTCTCATAATAAATAAAGAAAAGTTGAAAGAAAAATTTCGATATTTTTTTCAAAGTCAGAAATAGTTAGAAATATAAAAAAATCAATTGGAAAAAATATATATATGATTTTTAAGTGAAATTCATTTGAAATAAAGACTTCTCAATGAAACTGAGGTGTATGTGAAAAATTTTTTTTCTTGAAAATTTCGAAAATTTTTCTAAGTCCCGCTATAATGCCATTTGCTGTTTGTGTGTTTAAAAGGTATATTATGAGAAGTGTGAAAATGAACAATCCCATAGAAAGTCAGAATATATGAGAAAAAAAATCGAAAATTTTTCTAAGTCCCGCTATAATGCCATTTGCTGTTTGTGTGTTTAAAAAGTATATTATGAGAAGTGTGAAAATGAACAATCCCATAGAAAGTCAGATTATACGAGGGGCGTTCAAGATATTCTCGGTATCGGGGTGAAGCTGTGGTTGCATATATAAATTGACTTATTTATCAAGTAACACTATTATTTTAGTGCATTCGTGTAAAATTTAATATAAATGTGATTATTAATTCGCGTTTGATCTCTAGTTAAACAGAATCATAATGGCAACTGAGGCGATGATGGTGAAAATTGAGCATCGCGCTGTAATTAAATTTCTCACTAAGCAAGGAAAAAGTCAAAAAACTATTCATGAAGAGATGGTGGCTGTGTACCAGGGTTCCGCACCTTCATTATCAACTGTGCAAAAGTGGTCAAGTGAGTTCAAGAGAGGCAGAGAGAGCATTGAGGACGACCCCCGCTCCGGCGCCCCGGCTACTGCTTGTACGGGAGAAAGCATCAAAGAAGTCGAAAAACTTGTTCTTGAGGATGCCCGAATAAAGGTGAAAATGATGGCAGAGATCACCAAGCTTTCAATTGGTACCATTTACACCATTCTTCATGACCATCTTAACCTTTCAAAGGTCAGTGCAAGGTGGGTGCCACGAATGCTCACAGCGCCTCAGATAAAAAGTGAGAATCGCATGCTGTAGAGAACTTTTGGAGATGTGTAGTGAGAACGCGGACGGTGTTATGGATCAAATTGTTACTGGGGACGAAACATGGGTCCACCACTATGACCCTGAAAGCAAACAAGAGTCCATGCAGTGGCATAAAAAAGGAACAGACCCCCCGAAGAAGTTCAAAGTCACTCCGTCTGCCCGAAAGCTCATGCCACAGTTTTTTGGGACTCAAAGGGAATCTTGCTCATTGAGTACAAAACAAAAGGTGAAACCATCAACGCCACATCCTACGCTTCCACTTTGCATAATTTGCGGGAGGAAATTAAAAAGAAAAGACGGGGTAAACTCGCAGCGGGTGTGTTGCTTCTTCATGACAACGCTCCTGTTCACACGGCGCGAGTTTCCAAGGCTGCTGCGCGAGATTGTGGTTTCGAAGAAATCCAACACCCACCCTATAGTCCAGACCTTGCCCCTAGTGATTATTTCCTGTTTCCGGATTTGAAAAAATGTCTTCGTGGAAAAAGATTTTCGGATGATGAAGAACTCAAGTCGGTATTTTGCAGAGAAAGAGGAAATTTATTGTTTTGAGGGTTTAAAAAAGCTTATCTCAAGATGTAACAAATGCATTGATGTTAGGGGAGATCATATTGAAAAATAAAAGCAATTTAAATTGAATTCGCATTTTCCTTCATATCGATACCGAGAATATACTGAACGCCCCTCGTATGAGAAAAAAAATCGAAAATTTTTCCCAAAAATGAAAATTCAATTGAAAAATTTAATTCTGATAATAAATAAAGAAAAGTTGAAAGAAAAATGAAAAATCAACTGAAAAATTAAATTTTCATAATAAATAAAGAAAAATTGAAAGAAAAATTTCGATATTTTTTTCAAAGTCAGAAATAGTTAGAAATATAAAAAAATCAATTGGAAAAAATATATATATGATTTTTAAGTGAAATTCATTTGAAATAGAGACTTCTCAATGAAACTGAGGTGTATGTGAAAAATTTTTGTTCTTGAAAATTTCGAAAATTTTTCTAAGTCCCGCTATAATGCCATTTGCTGTTTGTGTGTTTAAAAGGTATATTATGAGAAGTGTGAAAATGAACAATCCCATAGAAAGTCAGAATATACGAGGGGCGTTCAGGATATTCTCGGTATCGGGGTGAAGCTGTGGTTGCATATATAAATTGACTTATTTATCAAGTAATACTATTATTTTAGTGCATTCATGTAAAATTTCATATAAATGTGATTATTAATTCGCGTTTTATCTCTAGTTAAACAGAATCATAATGGCAACTGAGGCGATGATGGTGAAAATTGAGCATCGCGCTGTAATTAAATTTCTCACTAAGCAAGGAAAAAGTCAAAAAACTATTCATGAAGAGATGGTGGCTGTTTACCAGGGTTCCGCACCTTCATTATCAACTGTGCAAAAGTGGTCAAGTGAGTTCAAGAGAGGCAGAGAGAGCATTGAGGACGACCCCCGCTCCGGCGCCCCGGCTACTGCTTGTACGGGAGAAAGCATCAAAGAAGTCGAAAAACTTGTTCTTGAGGATGCCCGAATAAAGGTGAAAATGATGGCAGAGATCACCAAGCTTTCAATTGGTACCATTCACACCATTCTTCATGACCATCTTAACCTTTCAAAGGTCAGTGCAAGGTGGGTGCCACGAATGCTCACAGCGCCTCAGATAAAAAGTGAGAATCGCATGCTGTAGAGAGCTTTTGGAGATGTGTGGTGAGAACGCGGACTGTGTTATGGATCGAATTGTTACTGGGGACGAAACATGGGTCCACCACTATGACCCTGAAAGCAAACAAGAGTCCATGCAGTGGCATAAAAAAGGAACAGACCCCCCGAAGAAGTTCAAAGTCACTCCGTCTGCCCGAAAGCTCATGCCACAGTTTTTTGGGACTCAAAGGGAATCTGGCTCATTGAGTACAAAAAAAAATTTAAACCATCAACGCCACATCCTACGCTTCCACTTTGCATAATTTGCGGGAGGAAATTAAAAAGAAAAGACGGGGTAAACTCGCAGCGGGTGTGTTGCTTCTTCATGACAACGCTCCTGTTCACACGGCGCGAGTTTCCAAGGCTGCTGCGCGAGATTGTGGTTTCGAAGAAATCCAACACCCACCCTATAGTCCAGACCTTGCCCCTAGTGATTATTTCCTGTTTCCGGATTTGAAAAAATGTCTTCGTGGAAAAAGATTTTCGGATGATGAAGAACTCAAGTCGGTATTTTGCTGAGAAAGAGGAAATTTATTGTTTTGAGGGTTTAAAAAAGCTTATCTCAAGATGTAACAAATGCATTGATGTTAGGGGAGATCATATTGAAAAATAAAAGCAATTTAAATTGAATTCGCATTTTCCTTCATATCGATACCGAGAATATACTGAACGCCCCTCGTATGAGAAAAAAATCGAAAATTTTTCCCAAAAATGAAAAATCAACTGAAAAATTTAATTCTCATAATAAATAAAGAAAAGTTGAAAGAAAAATGAAAAATCAACTGAAAAATTAAATTTTCATAATAAATAAAGAAAAATTGAAAGAAAAATTTCGATATTTTTTTCAAAGTCAGAAATAGTTAGAAATATAAAAAAATCAATTGGAAAAAATATATATATGATTTTTAAGTGAAATTCATTTGAAATAGAGACTTCTCAATGAAACTGAGGTGTATGTGAAAAATTTTTTTTCTTGAAAATTTCGAAAATTTTTCTAAGTCCCGCTTTAATGCCATTTGCTGTTTGTGTGTTTAAAAGGTATATTATGAGAAGTGTGAAAATGAACAATCCCATAGAAAGTCAGAATATACGAGGGGCGTTCAAGATATTCTCGGTATCGGGGTGAAGCTGTGGTTGCATATATAAATTGACTTATTTATCAAGTAATACTGTTATTTTAGTGCATCCATGTAAAATTTCATAAAAATGTGATTATTAATTCGCGTTTTATCTCTAGTTAAACAGAATCATAATGGCAACTGAGGCGATGATGGTGAAAATTGAGCATCGCGCTGTAATTAAATTTCTCACTAAGCAAGGAAAAAGTCAAAAAACTATTCATGAAGAGATGGTGGCTGTTTACCAGGGTTCCGCACCTTCATTATCAACTGTGCAAAAGTGGTCAAGTGAGTTCAAGAGAGGCAGAGAGAGCATTGAGGACGACCCCCGCTCCGGCGCCCCGGCTACTGCTTGTACGGGAGAAAGCATCAAAGAAGTCGAAAAACTTGTTCTTGAGGATGCCCGAATAAAGGTGAAAATGATGGCAGAGATCACCAGGCTTTCAATTGGTACCATTCACACCATTCTTCATGACCATCTTAACCTTTCAAAGGTCAGTGCAAGGTGGGTGCCACGAATGCTCACACCGCCTCAGATAAAAAGTGAGAATCGCATGCTGTAGAGAGCTTTTGGAGATATGTAGTGAGAACGCGGACGGTGTTATGGATCGAATTGTTACTGGGGACGAAACATGGGTCCACCACTATGACCCTGAAAGCAAACAAGAGTCCATGCTGTGGCATAAAAAAGAAACAGACCCCCCGAAGAAGTTCAAAGTCACTCCGTCTGCCCGAAAGCTCATGCCACAGTTTTTTGGGACTCAAAGGGAATCTTGCTCATTGAGTACAAAAAAAAGGTGAAACCATCAACGCCACATCCTACGCTTCCACTTTGCATAATTTGCGGGAGGAAATTAAAAAGAAAAGACGGGGTAAACTCGCAGCGGGTGTGTTGCTTCTTCATGACAACGCTCCTGTTCACACGGCGCGAGTTTCCAAGGCTGCTGCGCGAGATTGTGGTTTCGAAGAAATCCAACACCCACCCTATAGTCCAGACCTTGCCCCTAGTGATTATTTCCTGTTTCCGGATTTGAAAAAATGTCTTCGTGGAAAAAGATTTTCGGATGATGAAGAACTCAAGTCGGTATTTTGCAGAGAAAGAGGAAATTTATTATTTTGAGGGTTTAAGAAAGCTTATCTGAAGATGTAACAAATGCATTGATGTAAGGGGAGATCATATTGAAAACAAAAACAATTTAAATTGCATTCGCATTTTCCTTCATATCGATACCGAGAATATATTGAACGCCCCTCGTATGAGAAAAAAAATCGAAAATTTTTCTAAGTCCCAAAAATGAAAAATCAAATGAAAAATTTAATTCTCATAATAAATAAAGAAAAGTTGAAAGAAAAATGAAAAATCAACTGAAAAATTAAATTTTCATAATAAATAAAGAAAAATTTAAAGAAAAATTTCGATATTTTTTTCAAAGTCAGAAATAGTTAGAAATATAAAAAAATCAATTGGAAAAAATATATATATGATTTTTAAGTGAAATTCATTTGAAATAGAGACTTCGCAATGAAACTGAGGTGTATGTGAAAAATTTTTTTTCTTGAAAATTTCGAAAATTTTTCTAAGTCCCGCTATAATGCCATTTGCTGTTTGTGTGTTTAAAAGGTATATTATGAGAAGTGTGAAAATGAACAATCCCATAGAAAGTCAGAATATACGAGGGGCGTTCAAGATATTCTCGGTATCGGGGTGAAGCTGTGGTTGCATGTATAAATTGACTTATTTATCAAATAACACTATTATTTTAGTGCATTCATGTAAAATTTAATATAAATGTGATTATTAATTCGCGTTTTATCTCTAGTTAAACAGAATCATAATGGCAACTGAGGCGATGATGGTGAAAATTGAGCATCGCGCTGTAATTAAATTTCTCACTAAGCAAGGAAAAAGTCAAAAAACTATTCATGAAGAGATGGTGGCTGTTTACCAGGGTTCCGCACCTTCATTATCAACTGGCGCTCCGGGGCCCCGGCTACTGCTTGTACGGGAGAAAGCATCAAAGAAGTCGAAAAACTTGTTCTTGAGGATGCCCGAATAAAGGTGAAAATGATGGCAGACATCACCAAGCTTTCAATTGGTACCATTCACACCATTCTTCATGACCATCTTAACCTTTCAAAGGTCAGTGCAAGGTGGGTGCCACGAATGCTCACACCGCCTCAGATAAAAAGTGAGAATCGCATGCTGTAGAGAGCTTTTGGAGATGTGTAGTGAGAACGCGGACGGTGTTATGGATCGAATTGTTACTGGGGACGAAACATGGGTCCACCACTATGACCCTGAAAGCAAACAAGAGTCCATGCTGTGGCATAAAAAAGGAACAGACCCCCCGAAGAAGTTCAAAGTCACTCCGTCTGCCCGAAAGCTCATGGCCACAGTTTTTTGGGACGCAAAGGGAATCTTGCTCATTGAGTACAAAAAAAAAGGTGAAACCATCAACGCCACATCCTACGCTTCCACTTTGCATAATTTGCGGGAGGAAATTAAAAAGAAAAGACGGGGTAAACTCGCAGCGGGTGTGTTGCTTCTTCATGACAACGCTCCTGTTCACACGGGGCGAGCTTCCAAGGCTGCTGCGCGAGATTGTGGTTTCGAAGAAATCCAACACCCACCCTATAGTCCAGACCTTGCCCCTAGTGATTATTTCCTGTTTCCGGATTTGAAAAAATGTCTTCGTGGAAAAAGATTTTCGTATGATGAAGAACTCAAGTCGGTATTTTGCAGAGAAAGAGGAAATTTATTATTTTGAGGGTTTAAAAAAGCTTATCTCAAGATGTAACAAATGCATTGATGTTAGGGGAGATCATATTGAAAAATAAAAACAATTTAAATTGAATACGCATTTTCCTTCATATCGATACCGAGAATATATTGAACGCCCCTCGTATGAGAAAAAAAATCGAACATTTTTCTAAGTCCCAAATATGAAAAATCAAATGAAAAATTTAATTCTCATAATAAATAAAGAAAAGTTGAAAGAAAAATTTCGATATTTTTTTCAAAGTCAGAAATAGTTAGAAATATATATGATTTTTAAGTGAAATTCATTTGAAATAGAGACTTCTCAATGAAACTGAGGTGTATGTGAAAAATTTTTTTTCTTGAAAATTTCGAAAATTTTTCTAAGTCCCGCTATAATGCCATTTGCTGTTTGTGTGTTTAAAAGGTATATTATGAGAAGTGTGAAAATGAACAATCCCATAGAAAGTCAGAATATACGAGGGGCGTTCAAGATATTCTCGGTATCGGGGTGAAGCTGTGGTTGCAAGTATAAATTGACTTATTTATCAAATAACACTATTATTTTAGTGCATTCATGTAAAATTTAATATAAATGTGATTATTAATTCGCGTTTTATCTCTAGTTAAACAGAATCATAATGGCAACTGAGGCGATGATGGTGAAAATTGAGCATCGCGCTGTAATTAAATTTCTCACTAAGCAAGGAAAAAGTCAAAAAACTATTCATGAAGAGATGGTGGCTGTTTACCAGGGTTCCGCACCTTCATTATCAACTGTGCAAAAGTGGTCAAGTGAGTTCAAGAGAGGGAGAGAGAGCATTGAGGACGACCCCCGCTCCGGCGCCCCGGCTACTGCTTGTACGGGAGAAAGCATCAAAGAAGTCGAAAAACTTGTTCTTGAGGATGCCCGAATAAAGGTGAAAATGATGGCAGAGATCACCAGGCTTTCAATTGGTACCATTCACACCATTCTTCATGACCATCTTAACCTTTCAAAGGTCAGTGCAAGGTGGGTGCCACGAATGCTCACACCGCCTCAGATAAAAAGTGAGAATCGCATGCTGTAGAGAGCTTTTGGAGATATGTAGTGAGAACGCGGACGGTGTTATGGATCGAATTGTTACTGGGGACGAAACATGGGTCCACCACTATGACCCTGAAAGCAAACAAGAGTCCATGCAGTGGCATAAAAAAGGAACAGACCCCCCGAAGAAGTTCAAATTCACTCCGTCTGCCCGAAAGCTCATGGCCACAGTTTTTTGGGACTCAAAGGGAATCTTGCTCATTGAGTACAAAAAAAAAGGTGAAACCATCAACGCCACATCCTACGCTTCCACTTTGCATAATTTGCGGGAGGAAATTAAAAAGAAAAGACGGGGTAAACTCGCAGCGGGTGTGTTGCTTCTTCATGACAACGCTCCTGTTCACACGGCGCGAGCTTCCAAGGCTGCTGCGCGAGATTGTGGTTTCGAAGAAATCCAACACCCACCCTATAGTCCAGACCTTGCCCCTAGTGATTATTTCCTGTTTCCGGATTTGAAAAAATGTCTTCGTGGAAAAAGATTTTCGGATGATGAAGAACTCAAGTCGGTATTTTGCAGAGAAAGAGGAAATTTATTATTTTGAGGGTTTAAAAAAGCTTATCTCAAGATGTAACAAATGCATTGATGTTAGGGGAGATCATATTGAAAAATAAAAATAATCTAAATTGAATTCGCATTTTCCTTCATATCAATACCGAGAATATATTGAACGCCCCTCGTATGAGAAAAAAAATCGAAAATTTTTCTAAGTCCCAAAAATGAAAAATCAAATGAAAAATTTAATTCTCATAATAAATAAAGAAAAGTTGAAAGAAAAATTTCGATATTTTTTTCAAAGTCAGAAATAGTTAAAAATATATATGATTTTTAAGTGAAATTCATTTGAAATAGAGACTTCTCAATGAAACTGAGGTGTATGTGAAAAATTTTTTTTCTTGAAAATTTCGAAAATTTTTCTAAGTCCCGCTATAATGCCATTTGCTGTCTTCGTGGAAAAAGATTTTCGGATGATGAAGAACTCAAGTCGGTATTTAGCAGAGAAAGAGGAAATTTATTATTTTGAGGGTTTAAGAAAGCTTATCTGAAGATGTAACAAATGCATTGATGTAAGGGGAGATCATGTTGAAAAACAAAAACAATTTAAATTGAATTCGCGTTTTCCTTCATATCGATACCGAGAATATATTGAACGCCCCTCGTATGAGAAAAAAAATCGAAAATTTTTCTAAGTCCCAAAAATGAAAAATCAAATGAAAAATTTAATTCTCATAATAAATAAAGAAAAGTTGAAAGAAAAATGAAAAATCAACTGAAAAATTAAATTTTCATAATAAATAAAGAAAAATTGAAAGAAAAATTTCGATATTTTTTTCAAAGTCAGAAATAGTTACAAATATAAAAAAATCAATTGGAAAAAATATATATATGATTTTTAAGTGAAATTCATTTGAAATAGAGACTTCGCAATGAAACTGAGGTGTGTGTGAAAAATTTTTTTTCTTGAAAATTTCGAAAATTTTTCTAAGTCCCGCTATAATGCCATTTGCTGTTTGTGTGTTTAAAAGGTATATTATGAGAAGTGTGAAAATGAACAATCCCATAGAAAGTCAGAATATACGAGGGGCGTTCAAGATATTCTCGGTATCGGGGTGAAGCTGTGGTTGCATGTATAAATTGACTTATTTATCAAATAACACTGTTATTTTAGTGCATTCATGTAAAATTTAATATAAATGTGATTATTAATTCGCGTTTTATCTCTAGTTAAACAGAATCATAATGGCAACTGAGGCGATGATGGTGAAAATTGAGCATCGCGCTGTAATTAAATTTCTCACTAAGCAAGGAAAAAGTCAAAAAACTATTCATGAAGAGATGGTGGCTGTTTACCAGGGTTCCGCACCTTCATTATCAACTGGCGCTCCGGCGCCCCGGCTACTGCTTGTACGGGAGAAAGCATCAAAGAAGTCGAAAAACTTGTTCTTGAGGATGCCCGAATAAAGGTGAAAATGATGGCAGACATCACCAAGCTTTCAATTGGTACCATTCACACCATTCTTCATGACCATCTTAACCTTTCAAAGGTCAGTGCAAGGTGGGTGCCACGAATGCTCACACCGCCTCAGATAAAAAGTGAGAATCGCATGCTGTAGAGAGCTTTTGGAGATGTGTAGTGAGAACGCGGACGGTGTTATGGATCGAATTGTTACTGGGGACGAAACATGGGTCCACCACTATGACCCTGAAAGCAAACAAGAGTCCATGCAGTGGCATAAAAAAGGAACAGACCCCCCGAAGAAGTTCAAAGTCACTCCGTCTGCCCGAAAGCTCATGGCCACAGTTTTTTGGGACTCAAAGGGAATCTTGCTCATTGAGTACAAAAAAAAAGGTGAAACCATCAACGCCACATCCTACGCTTCCACTTTGCATAATTTGCGGGAGGAAATTAAAAAGAAAAGACGGGGTAAACTCGCAGCGGGTGTGTTGCTTCTTCATGACAACGCTCCTGTTCACACGGCGCGAGTTTCCAAGGCTGCTGCGTGATATTGTGGTTTCGAAGAAATCCAACACCCACCCTATAGTCCAGACCTTGCCCCTAGTGATTATTTCCTGTTTCCGGATTTGAAAAAATGTCTTCGTGGAAAAAGATTTTCGGATGATGAAGAACTCAAGTCGGTATTTTGCAGAGAAAGAGGAAATTTATTATTTTGAGGGTTTAAAAAAGCTTATCTCAAGATATAACAAATGCATTGATGTTAGGGGAGATCATATTGAAAAATAAAAACAATTTAAATTGAATTCGCATTTTCCTTCATATCGATACCGCGAATATCTTGAACGCCCCTCGTATGAGAAAAAAAATCGAAAATTTTTCTAAGTCCCAAAAATGAAAAATCAACTGAAAAATTTAATTCTCATAATAAATAAAGAAAAGTTGAAAGAAAAATGAAAAATCAACTGAAAAATTAAATTTTCATAATAAATAAAGAAAAATTGAAAGAAAAATTTCGATATTTTTTTCAAAGTCAGAAATAGTTAGAAATATAAAAAAATCAATTGGAAAAAATATATATATGATTTTTAAGTGAAATTCATTTGAAATAGAGACTTCTCAATGAAACTGAAGTGTATGTGAAAAAATTTTTTTCTTGAAAATTTCGAAAATTTTTCTAAGTACCGCTATAATGCCATTTGCTGTTTCTGTGTTTAAAAGGTATATTATGAGAAGTGTGAAAATGAACAATCCCATAGAAAGTCAGAATATACGAGGGGCGTTCAAGATATTCTCGGTATCGGGGTGAAGCTGTGGTTGCATATATAAATTGACTTATTTATCAAGTAACACTATTATTTTAGTGCATTCATGTAAAATTTAATATAAATGTGATTATTAATTCGCGTTTGATCTCTAGTTAAACAGAATCATAATGGCAACTGAGGCGATGATGGTGAAAATTGAGCATCGCGCTGTAATTAAATTTCTCACTAAGCAAGGAAAAAGTCAAAAAACTATTCATGAAGAGATGGTGGCTGTGTACCAGGGTTCCGCACCTTCATTATCAACTGTGCAAAAGTGGTCAAGTGAGTTCAAGAGAGGCAGAGAGAGCATTGAGGACGACCCCCGCTCCGGCGCCCCGGCTACTGCTTGTACGGGAGAAAGCATCAAAGAAGTCGAAAAACTTGTTCTTGAGGATGCCCGAATAAAGGTGAAAATGATGGCAGAGATCACCAAGCTTTCAATTGGTACCATTTACACCATTCTTCATTACCATCTTAACCTTTCAAAGGTCAGTGCAAGGTGGGTGCCACGAATGCTCACAGCGCCTCAGATAAAAAGTGAGAATCGCATGCTGTAGAGAACTTTTGGAGATGTGTAGTGAGAACGCGGACGGTGTTATGGATCGAATTGTTACTGGGGACGAAACATGGGTCCACCACTATGACCCTGAAAGCAAACAAGAGTCCATGCAGTGGCATAAAAAAGGAACAGACCCCCCGAAGAAGTTCAAAGTCACTCCGTCTGCCCGAAAGCTCATGGCCACAGTTTTTTGGGACTCAAAGGGAATCTTGCTCATTGAGTACAAAAAAAAAGGTGAAACCATCAACGCCACATCCTACGCTTCCACTTTGCGTAATTTGCGGGAGGAAATTAAAAAGAAAAGACGGGGTAAACTCGCAGCGGGTGTGTTGCTTCTTCATGACAACGCTCCTGTTCATACGGCGCGAGCTTCCAAGGCTGCTGCGCGAGATTGTGGTTTCGAAGAAATCCAACACCCATCCTATAGTCCAAACCTTGCCCCTAGTGATTATTTCCTGTTTCCGGATTTGAAAAAATGTCTTCGTGGAAAAAGATTTTCGGATGATGAAGAACTCAAGTCGGTATTTAGCAGAGAAAGAGGAAATTTATTATTTTGAGGGTTTAAAAAAGCTTATCTGAAGATGTAACAAATGCATTGATGTAAGGGGAGATCATATTGAAAAATAAAAACAATTTAAGTTGAATTTGCATTTTCCTTCTTATCGATACCGAGAATATATTGAACGCCCCTCGTATGAGAAAAAAAATCGAAAATTTTTCTAAGTCCCAAAAATGAAAAATCAAATGAAAAATTTAATTCTCATAATAAATAAAGAAAAGTTGAAAGAAAAATTTCGATATTTTTTTCAAAGTCAGAAATAGTTAGAAATATAAAAAAAATCAATTGGAAAAAATATATATATGATTTTTAAGTGAAATTCATTTGAAATAGAGACTTCTCAATGAAACTGAGGTGTATGTGAAACATTTTTTTTATTGAAAATTTCGAAAGTCCCGCTATAATGCCATTTGCTGTTTGTGTGTTTAAAAGGTATATTATGAGAAGTGTGAAAATGAACAATCCCATAGAAAGTCAGAATATACGATGGGCGTTCAAGATATTCTCGGTATCGGGGTGAAGCTGTGGTTGCATATATAAATTGACTTATTTATCAAGTAACACTATTATTTTAGTGCATTCATGTAAAATTTAATATAAATGTGATTATTAATTCGCGTTTTATCTCTAGTTAAACAGAATCATAATGGCAACTGAGGCGATGATGGTGAAAATTGAGCATCGCGCTGTAATTAAATTTCTCACTAAGCAAGGAAAAAGTCAAAAAACTATTCATGAAGAGATGGTGGCTGTTTACCAGGGTTCCGCACCTTCATTATCAACTGGCGCTCCGGCGCCCCGGCTACTGCTTGTACGGGAGAAAGCATCAAAGAAGTCGAAAAACTTGTTCTTGAGGATGCCCGAATAAAGGTGAAAATGATGGCAGACATCACCAAGCTTTCAATTGGTACCATTCACACCATTCTTCATGACCATCTTAACCTTTCAAAGGTCAGTGCAAGGTGGGTGCCACGAATGCTCACACCGCCTCAGATAAAAAGTGAGAATCGCATGCTGTAGAGAGGTTTTGGAGATGTGTAGTGAGAACGCGGACGGTGTTATGGATCGAATTGTTACTGGGGACGAAACATGGGTCCACCACTATGACCCTGAAAGCAAACAAGAGTCCATGCAGTGGCATAAAAAAGGAACAGACCCCCCGAAGAAGTTCAAAGTCACTCCGTCTGCCCGAAAGCTCATGGCCACAGTTTTTTGGGACGCAAAGGGAATCTTGCTCATTGAGTACAAAAAAAAAGGTGAAACCATCAACGCCACATCCTACGCTTCCACTTTGCATAATTTGCGGGAGGAAATTAAAAAGAAAAGACGGGGTAAACTCGCAGCGGGTGTGTTGCTTCTTCATGACAACGCTCCTGTTCACACGGGGCGAGCTTCCAAGGCTGCTGCGCGAGATTGTGGTTTCGAAGAAATCCAACACCCACCCTATAGTCCAGACCTTGCCCCTAGTGATTATTTCCTGTTTCCGGATTTGAAAAAATGTCTTCGTGGAAAAAGATTTTCGTATGATGAAGAACTCAAGTCGGTATTTTGCAGAGAAAGAGGAAATTTATTATTTTGAGGGTTTAAAAAAGCTTATCTCAAGATGTAACAAATGCATTGATGTTAGGGGAGATCATATTGAAAAATAAAAACAATTTAAATTGAATACGCATTTTCCTTCATATCGATACCGAGAATATATTGAACGCCCCTCGTATGAGAAAAAAAATCGAATATTTTTCTAAGTCCCAAATATGAAAAATCAAATGAAAAATTTAATTCTCATAATAAATAAAGAAAAGTTGAAAGAAAAATTTCGATATTTTTTTCAAAGTCAGAAATAGTTAGAAATATATATGATTTTTAAGTGAAATTCATTTGAAATAGAGACTTCTCAATGAAACTGAGGTGTATGTGAAAAATTTTTTTTCTTGAAAATTTCGAAAATTTTTCTAAGTCCCGCTATAATGCCATTTGCTGTCTTCGTGGAAAAAGATTTTCGGATGATGAAGAACTCAAGTCGGTATTTTGCAGAGAAAGAGGAAATTTATTATTTTGAGGGTTTAAAAAAGCTTATCTCAAGATGTAACAAATGCATTGATGTTAGGGGAGATCATGTTGAAAAACAAAAACAATTTAAATTGAATTCGCATTTTCCTTCATATCGATACCGAGAATATATTGAACGCCCCTCGTATGAGAAAAAAAATCGAAAATTTTTCTAAGTCCCAAAAATGAAAAATTTAATTCTCATAATAAATAAAGAAAAGTTGAAAGAAAAATTTCGATATTTTTTTCAAAGTCAGAAATAGTTAGAAATATAAAAAAAATCAATTGGAAAAAATATATATATGATTTTTAAGTGAAATTCATTTGAAATAGAGACTTCTCAATGAAACTGAGGTGTATGTGAAACATTTTTTTTATTGAAAATTTCGAAAGTCCCGCTATAATGCCATTTGCTGTTTGTGTGTTTAAAAGGTATATTATGAGAAGTGTGAAAATGAACAATCCCATAGAAAGTCAGAATATATGAGAAAAAAATCGAAAATTTTTCTAAGTCCCAAAAATGAAAAATCAACTGAAAAATTTAATTCTCATAATAAATAAAGAAAAGTTGAAAGAAAAATTTCGATATTTTTTTCAAAGTCAGAAATAGTTAGAAATATATATGATTTTTAAGTGAAATTCATTTGAAATAGAGACTTCTCAATGAAACTGAGGTGTATGTGAAAAATTTTTTTTCTTGAAAATTTCGAAAATTTTTCTAAGTCCCGCTATAATGCCATTTGCTGTCTTCGTGGAAAAAGATTTTCGGATGATGAAGAACTCAAGTCGGTATTTAGCAGAGAAAGAGGAAATTTATTATTTTGAGGGTTCAAGAAAGCTTATCTGAAGATGTAACAAATGCATTGATGTAAGGGGAGATCATATTGAAAAACAAAAACAATTTAAATTGAATTCGCATTTTCCTTCATATCGATACCGAGAATATATTGAACGCCCCTCGTATGAGAAAAAAAATCGAAAATTTTTCTAAGTCCCAAAAATGAAAAATCAAATGAAAAATTTAATTCTCATAATAAATAAAGAAAAGTTGAAAGAAAAATTTGGATATTTTTTTCAAAGTCAGAAATAGTTAGAAATATAAAAAAAATCAATTGGAAAAAATATATATATGATTTTTAAGTGAAATTCATTTGAAATAGAGACTTCTCAATGAAACTGAGGTGCATGTGAAACATTTTTTTTATTGAAAATTTCGAAAGTCCCGCTATAATGCCATTTGCTGTTTGTGTGTTTAAAAGGTATATTATGAGAAGTGTGAAAATGAACAATCCCATAGAAAGTCAGAATAAATGAGAAGAAAAATCGAAAATTTTTCTAAGTCCCAAAAATGAAAAATCAACTGAAAAATTTAATTCTCATAATAAATAAAGAAAAGTTGAAAGAAAAATTTCGATATTTTTTTCAAAGTCAGAAATAGTTAGAAATATATATGATTTTTAAGTGAAATTCATTTGAAATAGAGACTTCTCAATGAAACTGAGGTGTATGTGAAAAATTTTTTTTCTTGAAAATTTCGAAAATTTTTCTAAGTCCCGCTATAATGCCATTTGCTGTCTTCGTGGAAAAAGATTTTCGGATGATGAAGAACTCAAGTCGGTATTTTGCAGAGAAAGAGGAAATTTATTATTTTGAGGGTTTAAAAAAGCTTATCTCAAGATGTAACAAATGCATTGATGTTAGGGGAGATCATATCGAAAAACAAAAACAATTTAAATTGAATTCGCATTTTCCTTCATATCGATACCGAGAATATATTGAACGCCCCTCGTATGAGAAAAAAAATCGAAAATTTTTCTAAGTCCCAAAAATGAAAAATCAAATGAAAAATTTAATTCTCATAATAAATAAAGAAAAGTTGAAAGAAAAATTTCGATATTTTTTTCAAAGTCAGAAATAGTTAGAAATATAAAAAAAATCAATTGGAAAAAATATATATATGATTTTTAAGTGAAATTCATTTGAAATAGAGACTTCTCAATGAAACTGAAGTGTATGTGAAACATTTTTTTTATTGAAAATTTCGAAAGTCCCGCTATAATGCCATTTGCTGTTTGTGTGTTTAAAAGGTATATTATGAGAAGTGTGAAAATGAACAATCCCATAGAAAGTCAGAATATATGAGAAAAAAATCGAAAATTTTTCTAAGTCCCAAAAATGAAAAATCAAATGAAAAATTTAATTCTCATAATAAATAAAGAAAAGTTGAAAGAAAAATTTGGATATTTTTTTCAAAGTCAGAAATAGTTAGAAATATAAAAAAAATCAATTGGAAAAAATATATATATGATTTTTAAGTGAAATTCATTTGAAATAGAGACTTCTCAATGAAACTGAGGTGTATGTGAAACATTTTTTTTATTGAAAATTTCGAAAGTCCCGCTATAATGCCATTTGCTGTTTGTGTGTTTAAAAGGTATATTATGAGAAGTGTGAAAATAAACAATCCCATAGAAAGTCAGAATATATGAGAAAAAAATCGAAAATTTTTCTAAGTCCCAAAAATGAAAAATCAACTGAAAAATTTAATTTTCATAATAAATAAAGAAAAGTTGAAAGAAAATTTCGAAAATTTTTCTAAGTCCCGCTATAATGCCATTTGCTATTTGTGTGTTTAAAAGGTATATTATGAGAAGTGTGAAAATGAACAATCCCATAGAAAGTCAGAATATATGAGAAAAAAATCGAAAATTTTTCTAAGTCCCAAAAATGAAAAATCAACTGAAAAATTTAATTCTCATAATAAATAAAGAAAAGTTGAAAGAAAAATGAAAAATCAACTGAAAAATTAAATTTTCATAATAAATAAAGAAAAATTGAAAGAAAAATTTCGATATTTTTTTCAAAGTCAGAAATAGTTAGAAATATAAAAAAATCAATTGGAAAAAATATATATATGATTTTTAAGTGAAATTTATTTGAAATAGAGACTTCTCAATGAAACTGAGGTGTATGTGAAAAATTTTTTTTCTTGAAAATTTCGAAAATTTTTCTAAGTCCCGCTATAATGCCATTTGCTGTCTTCGTGGAAAAAGATTTTCGGATGATGAAGAACTCAAGTCGGTATTTAGCAGAGAAAGAGGAAATTTATTATTTTGAGGGTTCAAGAAAGCTTATCTGAAGATGTAACAAATGCATTGATGTAAGGGGAGATCATATTGAAAAACAAAAACAATTTAAATTGAATTCGCATTTTCCTTCATATCGATACCGAGAATATATTGAACGCCCCTCGTATGAGAAAAAAAATCGAAAATTTTTCTAAGTCCCAAAAATGAAAAATCAAATGAAAAATTTAATTCTCATAATAAATAAAGAAAAGTTGAAAGAAAAATTTGGATATTTTTTTCAAAGTCAGAAATAGTTAGAAATATAAAAAAAATCAATTGGAAAAAATATATATATGATTTTTAAGTGAAATTCATTTGAAATAGAGACTTCTCAATGAAACTGAGGTGCATGTGAAACATTTTTTTTATTGAAAATTTCGAAAGTCCCGCTAGAATGCCATTTGCTGTTTGTGTGTTTAAAAGGTATATTATGAGAAGTGTGTAAATGAACAATCCCATAGAAAGTCAGAATATATGAGAAAAAAAATCGAAAATTTTTCTAAGTCCCAAAAATGAAAAATCAACTGAAAAATTTAATTTTCATAATAAATAAAGAAAAGTTGAAAGAAAATTTCGAAAATTTTTCTAAGTCCCGCTATAATGCCATTTGCTATTTGTGTGTTTAAAAGGTATATTATGAGAAGTGTGAAAATGAACAATCCCATAGAAAGTCAGAATATATGAGAAAAAAATCGAAAATTTTTCTAAGTCCCAAAAATGAAAAATCAACTGAAAAATTTAATTCTCATAATAAATAAAGAAAAGTTGAAAGAAAAATGAAAAATCAACTGAAAAATTAAATTTTCATAATAAATAAAGAAAAATTGAAAGAAAAATTTCGATATTTTTTTCAAAGTCAGAAATAGTTAGAAATATAAAAAAATCAATTGGAAAAAATATATATATGATTTTTAAGTGAAATTTATTTGAAATAGAGACTTCTCAATGAAACTGAGGTGTATGTGAAAAATTTTTTTTCTTGAAAATTTCGAAAATTTTTCTAAGTCCCGCTATAATGCCATTTGCTGTCTTCGTGGAAAAAGATTTTCGGATGATGAAGAACTCAAGTCGGTATTTAGCAGAGAAAGAGGAAATTTATTATTTTGAGGGTTCAAGAAAGCTTATCTGAAGATGTAACAAATGCATTGATGTAAGGGGAGATCATATTGAAAAACAAAAACAATTTAAATTGAATTCGCATTTTCCTTCATATCGATACCGAGAATATATTGAACGCCCCTCGTATGAGAAAAAAAATCGAAAATTTTTCTAAGTCCCAAAAATGAAAAATCAAATGAAAAATTTAATTCTCATAATAAATAAAGAAAAGTTGAAAGAAAAATTTGGATATTTTTTTCAAAGTCAGAAATAGTTAGAAATATAAAAAAAATCAATTGGAAAAAATATATATATGATTTTTAAGTGAAATTCATTTGAAATAGAGACTTCTCAATGAAACTGAGGTGCATGTGAAACATTTTTTTTATTGAAAATTTCGAAAGTCCCGCTATAATGCCATTTGCTGTTTGTGTGTTTAAAAGGTATATTATGAGAAGTGTGAAAATGAACAATCCCATAGAAAGTCAGAATATATGAGAAAAAAATCGAAAATTTTTCTAAGTCCCAAAAATGAAAAATCAACTGAAAAATTTAATTCTCATAATAAATAAAGAAAAGTTGAAAGAAAATTTCGAAAATTTTTCTAAGTCCCGCTATAATGCCATTTGCTGTTTGTGTGTTTAAAAGGTATATTATGAGAAGTGTGAAAATGAACAATCCCATAGAAAGTCAGAATAAATGAGAAGAAAAATCGAAAATTTTTCTAAGTCCCAAAAATGAAAAATCAACTGAAAAATTTAATTCTCATAATAAATAAAGAAAAGTTGAAAGAAAAATTTCGATATTTTTTTCAAAGTCAGAAATAGTTAGAAATATATATGATTTTTAAGTGAAATTCATTTGAAATAGAGACTTCTCAATGAAACTGAGGTGTATGTGAAAAATTTTTTTTCTTGAAAATTTCGAAAATTTTTCTAAGTCCCGCTATAATGCCATTTGCTGTCTTCGTGGAAAAAGATTTTCGGATGATGAAGAACTCAAGTCGGTATTTTGCAGAGAAAGAGGAAATTTATTATTTTGAGGGTTTAAAAAAGCTTATCTCAAGATGTAACAAATGCATTGATGTTAGGGGAGATCATATTGAAAAACAAAAACAATTTAAATTGAATTCGCATTTTCCTTCATATCGATACCGAGAATATATTGAACGCCCCTCGTATGAGAAAAAAAATCGAAAATTTTTCTAAGTCCCAAAAATGAAAAATCAAATGAAAAATTTAATTCTCATAATAAATAAAGAAAAGTTGAAAGAAAAATGAAAAATCAACTGAAAAATTAAATTTTCATAATAAATAAAGAAAAATTTCGATATTTTTTTCAAAGTCAGAAATAGTTAGAAATATAAAAAAATCAATTGGAAAAAATATATATATGATTTTTAAGTGAAATTTATTTGAAATAGAGACTTCTCAATGAAACTGAGGTGTATGTGAAAAATTTTTTTTCTTGAAAATTTCGAAAATTTTTCTAAGTCCCGCTATAATGCCATTTGCTGTCTTCGTGGAAAAAGATTTTCGGATGATGAAGAACTCAAGTCGGTATTTAGCAGAGAAAGAGGAAATTTATTATTTTGAGGGTTCAAGAAAGCTTATCTGAAGATGTAACAAATGCATTGATGTAAGGGGAGATCATATTGAAAAACAAAAACAATTTAAATTGAATTCGCATTTTCCTTCATATCGATACCGAGAATATATTGAACGCCCCTCGTATGAGAAAAAAAATCGAAAATTTTTCTAAGTCCCAAAAATGAAAAATCAAATGAAAAATTTAATTCTCATAATAAATAAAGAAAAGTTGAAAGAACAATTTGGATATTTTTTTCAAAGTCAGAAATAGTTAGAAATATAAAAAAAATCAATTGGAAAAAATATATATATGATTTTTAAGTGAAATTCATTTGAAATAGAGACTTCTCAATGAAACTGAGGTGCATGTGAAACATTTTTTTTATTGAAAATTTCGAAAGTCCCGCTATAATGCCATTTGCTGTTTGTGTGTTTAAAAGGTATATTATGAGAAGTGTGAAAATGAACAATCCCATAGAAAGTCAGAATATATGAGAAAAAAATCGAAAATTTTTCTAAGTCCCAAAAATGAAAAATCAACTGAAAAATTTAATTCTCATAATAAATAAAGAAAAGTTGAAAGAAAATTTCGAAAATTTTTCTAAGTCCCGCTATAATGCCATTTGCTGTTTGTGTGTTTAAAAGGTATATTATGAGAAGTGTGAAAATGAACAATCCCATAGAAAGTCAGAATAAATGAGAAGAAAAATCGAAAATTTTTCTAAGTCCCAAAAATGAAAAATCAACTGAAAAATTTAATTCTCATAATAAATAAAGAAAAGTTGAAAGAAAATTTCGAAAATTTTTCTAAGTCCCGCTATAATGCCATTTGCTGTTTCTGTGTTTAAAAGGTATATTATGAGAAGTGTGAAAATGAACAATCCCATAGAAAGTCAGAATATACGAGGGGCGTTCAAGATATTCTCGGTATCGGGGTGAAGCTGTGGTTGCATATATAAATTGACTTATTTATCAAGTAACACTATTATTTTAGTGCATTCATGTAAAATTTAATATAAATGTGATTATTAATTCGCGTTTGATCTCTAGTTAAACAGAATCATAATGGCAACTGAGGCGATGATGGTGAAAATTGAGCATCGCGCTGTAATTAAATTTCTCACTAAGCAAGGAAAAAGTCAAAAAACTATTCATGAAGAGATGGTGGCTGTGTACCAGGGTTCCGCACCTTCATTATCAACTGTGCAAAAGTGGTCAAGTGAGTTCAAGAGAGGCAGAGAGAGCATTGAGGACGACCCCCGCTCCGGCGCCCCGGCTACTGCTTGTACGGGAGAAAGCATCAAAGAAGTCGAAAAACTTGTTCTTGAGGATGCCCGAATAAAGGTGAAAATGATGGCAGAGATCACCAAGCTTTCAATTGGTACCATTTACACCATTCTTCATTACCATCTTAACCTTTCAAAGGTCAGTGCAAGGTGGGTGCCACGAATGCTCACAGCGCCTCAGATAAAAAGTGAGAATCGCATGCTGTAGAGAACTTTTGGAGATGTGTAGTGAGAACGCGGACGGTGTTATGGATCGAATTGTTACTGGGGACGAAACATGGGTCCACCACTATGACCCTGAAAGCAAACAAGAGTCCATGCAGTGGCATAAAAAAGGAACAGACCCCCCGAAGAAGTTCAAAGTCACTCCGTCTGCCCGAAAGCTCATGGCCACAGTTTTTTGGGACTCAAAGGGAATCTTGCTCATTGAGTACAAAAAAAAAGGTGAAACCATCAACGCCACATCCTACGCTTCCACTTTGCGTAATTTGCGGGAGGAAATTAAAAAGAAAAGACGGGGTAAACTCGCAGCGGGTGTGTTGCTTCTTCATGACAACGCTCCTGTTCATACGGCGCGAGCTTCCAAGGCTGCTGCGCGAGATTGTGGTTTCGAAGAAATCCAACACCCATCCTATAGTCCAAACCTTGCCCCTAGTGATTATTTCCTGTTTCCGGATTTGAAAAAATGTCTTCGTGGAAAAAGATTTTCGGATGATGAAGAACTCAAGTCGGTATTTAGCAGAGAAAGAGGAAATTTATTATTTTGAGGGTTTAAAAAAGCTTATCTGAAGATGTAACAAATGCATTGATGTAAGGGGAGATCATATTGAAAAATAAAAACAATTTAAGTTGAATTTGCATTTTCCTTCTTATCGATACCGAGAATATATTGAACGCCCCTCGTATGAGAAAAAAAATCGAAAATTTTTCTAAGTCCCAAAAATGAAAAATCAAATGAAAAATTTAATTCTCATAATAAATAAAGAAAAGTTGAAAGAAAAATTTCGATATTTTTTTCAAAGTCAGAAATAGTTAGAAATATAAAAAAAATCAATTGGAAAAAATATATATATGATTTTTAAGTGAAATTCATTTGAAATAGAGACTTCTCAATGAAACTGAGGTGTATGTGAAACATTTTTTTTATTGAAAATTTCGAAAGTCCCGCTATAATGCCATTTGCTGTTTGTGTGTTTAAAAGGTATATTATGAGAAGTGTGAAAATGAACAATCCCATAGAAAGTCAGAATATACGATGGGCGTTCAAGATATTCTCGGTATCGGGGTGAAGCTGTGGTTGCATATATAAATTGACTTATTTATCAAGTAACACTATTATTTTAGTGCATTCATGTAAAATTTAATATAAATGTGATTATTAATTCGCGTTTTATCTCTAGTTAAACAGAATCATAATGGCAACTGAGGCGATGATGGTGAAAATTGAGCATCGCGCTGTAATTAAATTTCTCACTAAGCAAGGAAAAAGTCAAAAAACTATTCATGAAGAGATGGTGGCTGTTTACCAGGGTTCCGCACCTTCATTATCAACTGGCGCTCCGGCGCCCCGGCTACTGCTTGTACGGGAGAAAGCATCAAAGAAGTCGAAAAACTTGTTCTTGAGGATGCCCGAATAAAGGTGAAAATGATGGCAGACATCACCAAGCTTTCAATTGGTACCATTCACACCATTCTTCATGACCATCTTAACCTTTCAAAGGTCAGTGCAAGGTGGGTGCCACGAATGCTCACACCGCCTCAGATAAAAAGTGAGAATCGCATGCTGTAGAGAGGTTTTGGAGATGTGTAGTGAGAACGCGGACGGTGTTATGGATCGAATTGTTACTGGGGACGAAACATGGGTCCACCACTATGACCCTGAAAGCAAACAAGAGTCCATGCAGTGGCATAAAAAAGGAACAGACCCCCCGAAGAAGTTCAAACTCACTCCGTCTGCCCGAAAGCTCATGGCCACAGTTTTTTGGGACGCAAAGGGAATCTTGCTCATTGAGTACAAAAAAAAAGGTGAAACCATCAACGCCACATCCTACGCTTCCACTTTGCATAATTTGCGGGAGGAAATTAAAAAGAAAAGACGGGGTAAACTCGCAGCGGGTGTGTTGCTTCTTCATGACAACGCTCCTGTTCACACGGGGCGAGCTTCCAAGGCTGCTGCGCGAGATTGTGGTTTCGAAGAAATCCACCACCCACCCTATAGTCCAGACCTTGCCCCTAGTGATTATTTCCTGTTTCCGGATTTGAAAAAATGTCTTCGTGGAAAAAGATTTTCGTATGATGAAGAACTCAAGTCGGTATTTTGCAGAGAAAGAGGAAATTTATTATTTTGAGGGTTTAAAAAAGCTTATCTCAAGATGTAACAAATGCATTGATGTTAGGGGAGATCATATTGAAAAATAAAAACAATTTAAATTGAATACGCATTTTCCTTCATATCGATACCGAGAATATATTGAACGCCCCTCGTATGAGAAAAAAAATCGAATATTTTTCTAAGTCCCAAATATGAAAAATCAAATGAAAAATTTAATTCTCATAATAAATAAAGAAAAGTTGAAAGAAAAATTTCGATATTTTTTTCAAAGTCAGAAATAGTTAGAAATATATATGATTTTTAAGTGAAATTCATTTGAAATAGAGACTTCTCAATGAAACTGAGGTGTATGTGAAAAATTTTTTTTCTTGAAAATTTCGAAAATTTTTCTAAGTCCCGCTATAATGCCATTTGCTGTCTTCGTGGAAAAAGATTTTCGGATGATGAAGAACTCAAGTCGGTATTTTGCAGAGAAAGAGGAAATTTATTATTTTGAGGGTTTAAAAAAGCTTATCTCAAGATGTAACAAATGCATTGATGTTAGGGGAGATCATGTTGAAAAACAAAAACAATTTAAATTGAATTCGCATTTTCCTTCATATCGATACCGAGAATATATTGAACGCCCCTCGTATGAGAAAAAAAATCGAAAATTTTTCTAAGTCCCAAAAATGAAAAATTTAATTCTCATAATAAATAAAGAAAAGTTGAAAGAAAAATTTCGATATTTTTTTCAAAGTCAGAAATAGTTAGAAATATAAAAAAAATCAATTGGAAAAAATATATATATGATTTTTAAGTGAAATTCATTTGAAATAGAGACTTCTCAATGAAACTGAGGTGTATGTGAAACATTTTTTTTATTGAAAATTTCGAAAGTCCCGCTATAATGCCATTTGCTGTTTGTGTGTTTAAAAGGTATATTATGAGAAGTGTGAAAATGAACAATCCCATAGAAAGTCAGAATATATGAGAAAAAAATCGAAAATTTTTCTAAGTCCCAAAAATGAAAAATCAACTGAAAAATTTAATTCTCATAATAAATAAAGAAAAGTTGAAAGAAAAATTTCGATATTTTTTTCAAAGTCAGAAATAGTTAGAAATATATATGATTTTTAAGTGAAATTCATTTGAAATAGAGACTTCTCAATGAAACTGAGGTGTATGTGAAAAATTTTTTTTCTTGAAAATTTCGAAAATTTTTCTAAGTCCCGCTATAATGCCATTTGCTGTCTTCGTGGAAAAAGATTTTCGGATGATGAAGAACTCAAGTCGGTATTTAGCAGAGAAAGAGGAAATTTATTATTTTGAGGGTTCAAGAAAGCTTATCTGAAGATGTAACAAATGCATTGATGTAAGGGGAGATCATATTGAAAAACAAAAACAATTTAAATTGAATTCGCATTTTCCTTCATATCGATACCGAGAATATATTGAACGCCCCTCGTATGAGAAAAAAAATCGAAAATTTTTCTAAGTCCCAAAAATGAAAAATCAAATGAAAAATTTAATTCTCATAATAAATAAAGAAAAGTTGAAAGAAAAATTTGGATATTTTTTTCAAAGTCAGAAATAGTTAGAAATATAAAAAAAATCAATTGGAAAAAATATATATATGATTTTTAAGTGAAATTCATTTGAAATAGAGACTTCTCAATGAAACTGAGGTGCATGTGAAACATTTTTTTTATTGAAAATTTCGAAAGTCCCGCTATAATGCCATTTGCTGTTTGTGTGTTTAAAAGGTATATTATGAGAAGTGTGAAAATGAACAATCCCATAGAAAGTCAGAATAAATGAGAAGAAAAATCGAAAATTTTTCTAAGTCCCAAAAATGAAAAATCAACTGAAAAATTTAATTCTCATAATAAATAAAGAAAAGTTGAAAGAAAAATTTCGATATTTTTTTCAAAGTCAGAAATAGTTAGAAATATATATGATTTTTAAGTGAAATTCATTTGAAATAGAGACTTCTCAATGAAACTGAGGTGCATGTGAAAAATTTTTTTTCTTGAAAATTTCGAAAATTTTTCTAAGTCCCGCTATAATGCCATTTGCTGTCTTCGTGGAAAAAGATTTTCGGATGATGAAGAACTCAAGTCGGTATTTAGCAGAGAAAGAGGAAATTTATTATTTTGAGGGTTCAAGAAAGCTTATCTGAAGATGTAACAAATGCATTGATGTAAGGGGAGATCATATTGAAAAACAAAAACAATTTAAATTGAATTCGCATTTTCCTTCATATCGATACCGAGAATATATTGAACGCCCCTCGTATGAGAAAAAAAATCGAAAATTTTTCTAAGTCCCAAAAATGAAAAATCAAATGAAAAATTTAATTCTCATAATAAATAAAGAAAAGTTGAAAGAAAAATTTGGATATTTTTTTCAAAGTCAGAAATAGTTAGAAATATAAAAAAAATCAATTGGAAAAAATATATATATGATTTTTAAGTGAAATTCATTTGAAATAGAGACTTCTCAATGAAACTGAGGTGCATGTGAAACATTTTTTTTATTGAAAATTTCGAAAGTCCCGCTATAATGCCATTTGCTGTTTGTGTGTTTAAAAGGTATATTATGAGAAGTGTGAAAATGAACAATCCCATAGAAAGTCAGAATAAATGAGAAGAAAAATCGAAAATTTTTCTAAGTCCCAAAAATGAAAAATCAACTGAAAAATTTAATTCTCATAATAAATAAAGAAAAGTTGAAAGAAAAATTTCGATATTTTTTTCAAAGTCAGAAATAGTTAGAAATATATATGATTTTTAAGTGAAATTCATTTGAAATAGAGACTTCTCAATGAAACTGAGGTGCATGTGAAAAATTTTTTTTCTTGAAAATTTCGAAAATTTTTCTAAGTCCCGCTATAATGCCATTTGCTGTCTTCGTGGAAAAAGATTTTCGGATGATGAAGAACTCAAGTCGGTATTTTGCAGAGAAAGAGGAAATTTATTATTTTGAGGGTTTAAAAAAGCTTATCTCAAGATGTAACAAATGCATTGATGTTAGGGGAGATCATATCGAAAAACAAAAACAATTTAAATTGAATTCGCATTTTAATTCATATCGATACCGAGAATATATTGAACGCCCCTCGTATGAGAAAAAAAATCGAAAATTTTTCTAAGTCCCAAAAATGAAAAATCAAATGAAAAATTTAATTCTCATAATAAATAAAGAAAAGTTGAAAGAAAAATTTGGATATTTTTTTCAAAGTCAGAAATAGTTAGAAATATAAAAAAAATCAATTGGAAAAAATATATATATGATTTTTAAGTGAAATTCATTTGAAATAGAGACTTCTCAATGAAACTGAAGTGTATGTGAAACATTTTTTTTATTGAAAATTTCGAAAGTCCCGCTATAATGCCATTTGCTGTTTGTGTGTTTAAAAGGTATATTATGAGAAGTGTGAAAATGAACAATCCCATAGAAAGTCAGAATATATGAGAAAAAAATCGAAAATTTTTCTAAGTCCCAAAAATGAAAAATCAAATGAAAAATTTAATTCTCATAATAAATAAAGAAAAGTTGAAAGAAAAATTTGGATATTTTTTTCAAAGTCAGAAATAGTTAGAAATATAAAAAAAATCAATTGGAAAAAATATATATATGATTTTTAAGTGAAATTCATTTGAAATAGAGACTTCTCAATGAAACTGAGGTGTATGTGAAACATTTTTTTTATTGAAAATTTCGAAAGTCCCGCTATAATGCCATTTGCTGTTTGTGTGTTTAAAAGGTATATTATGAGAAGTGTGAAAATAAACAATCCCATAGAAAGTCAGAATATATGAGAAAAAAATCGAAAATTTTTCTAAGTCCCAAAAATGAAAAATCAACTGAAAAATTTAATTTTCATAATAAATAAAGAAAAGTTGAAAGAAAATTTCGAAAATTTTTCTAAGTCCCGCTATAATGCCATTTGCTATTTGTGTGTTTAAAAGGTATATTATGAGAAGTGTGAAAATGAACAATCCCATAGAAAGTCAGAATATATGAGAAAAAAATCGAAAATTTTTCTAAGTCCCAAAAATGAAAAATCAACTGAAAAATTTAATTCTCATAATAAATAAAGAAAAGTTGAAAGAAAAATGAAAAATCAACTGAAAAATTAAATTTTCATAATAAATAAAGAAAAATTGAAAGAAAAATTTCGATATTTTTTTCAAAGTCAGAAATAGTTAGAAATATAAAAAAATCAATTGGAAAAAATATATATATGATTTTTAAGTGAAATTTATTTGAAATAGAGACTTCTCAATGAAACTGAGGTGTATGTGAAAAATTTTTTTTCTTGAAAATTTCGAAAATTTTTCTAAGTCCCGCTATAATGCCATTTGCTGTCTTCGTGGAAAAAGATTTTCGGATGATGAAGAACTCAAGTCGGTATTTAGCAGAGAAAGAGGAAATTTATTATTTTGAGGGTTCAAGAAAGCTTATCTGAAGATGTAACAAATGCATTGATGTAAGGGGAGATCATATTGAAAAACAAAAACAATTTAAATTGAATTCGCATTTTCCTTCATATCGATACCGAGAATATATTGAACGCCCCTCGTATGAGAAAAAAAATCGAAAATTTTTCTAAGTCCCAAAAATGAAAAATCAAATGAAAAATTTAATTCTCATAATAAATAAAGAAAAGTTGAAAGAAAAATTTGGATATTTTTTTCAAAGTCAGAAATAGTTAGAAATATAAAAAAAATCAATTGGAAAAAATATATATATGATTTTTAAGTGAAATTCATTTGAAATAGAGACTTCTCAATGAAACTGAGGTGCATGTGAAACATTTTTTTTATTGAAAATTTCGAAAGTCCCGCTATAATGCCATTTGCTGTTTGTGTGTTTAAAAGGTATATTATGAGAAGTGTGAAAATGAACAATCCCATAGAAAGTCAGAATATATGAGAAAAAAATCGAAAATTTTTCTAAGTCCCAAAAATGAAAAATCAACTGAAAAATTTAATTCTCATAATAAATAAAGAAAAGTTGAAAGAAAATTTCGAAAATTTTTCTAAGTCCCGCTATAATGCCATTTGCTGTTTGTGTGTTTAAAAGGTATATTATGAGAAGTGTGAAAATGAACAATCCCATAGAAAGTCAGAATAAATGAGAAGAAAAATCGAAAATTTTTCTAAGTCCCAAAAATGAAAAATCAACTGAAAAATTTAATTCTCATAATAAATAAAGAAAAGTTGAAAGAAAAATTTCGATATTTTTTTCAAAGTCAGAAATAGTTAGAAATATATATGATTTTTAAGTGAAATTCATTTGAAATAGAGACTTCTCAATGAAACTGAGGTGTATGTGAAAAATTTTTTTTCTTGAAAATTTCGAAAATTTTTCTAAGTCCCGCTATAATGCCATTTGCTGTCTTCGTGGAAAAAGATTTTCGGATGATGAAGAACTCAAGTCGGTATTTTGCAGAGAAAGAGGAAATTTATTATTTTGAGGGTTTAAAAAAGCTTATCTCAAGATGTAACAAATGCATTGATGTTAGGGGAGATCATATTGAAAAACAAAAACAATTTAAATTGAATTCGCATTTTCCTTCATATCGATACCGAGAATATATTGAACGCCCCTCGTATGAGAAAAAAAATCGAAAATTTTTCTAAGTCCCAAAAATGAAAAATCAAATGAAAAATTTAATTCTCATAATAAATAAAGAAAAGTTGAAAGAAAAATTTGGATATTTTTTTCAAAGTCAGAAATAGTTAGAAATATAAAAAAAATCAATTGGAAAAAATATATATATGATTTTTAAGTGAAATTCATTTGAAATAGAGACTTCTCAATGAAACTGAGGTGTATGTGAAACATTTTTTTTATTGAAAATTTCGAAAGTCCCGCTATAATGCCATTTGCTGTTTGTGTGTTTAAAAGGTATATTATGAGAAGTGTGAAAATAAACAATCCCATAGAAAGTCAGAATATATGAGAAAAAAATCGAAAATTTTTCTAAGTCCCAAAAATGAAAAATCAACTGAAAAATTTAATTTTCATAATAAATAAAGAAAAGTTGAAAGAAAATTTCGAAAATTTTTCTAAGTCCCGCTATAATGCCATTTGCTATTTGTGTGTTTAAAAGGTATATTATGAGAAGTGTGAAAATGAACAATCCCATAGAAAGTCAGAATATATGAGAAAAAAATCGAAAATTTTTCTAAGTCCCAAAAATGAAAAATCAACTGAAAAATTTAATTCTCATAATAAATAAAGAAAAGTTGAAAGAAAAATGAAAAATCAACTGAAAAATTAAATTTTCATAATAAATAAAGAAAAATTGAAAGAAAAATTTCGATATTTTTTTCAAAGTCAGAAATAGTTAGAAATATAAAAAAATCAATTGGAAAAAATATATATATGATTTTTAAGTGAAATTTATTTGAAATAGAGACTTCTCAATGAAACTGAGGTGTATGTGAAAAATTTTTTTTCTTGAAAATTTCGAAAATTTTTCTAAGTCCCGCTATAATGCCATTTGCTGTCTTCGTGGAAAAAGATTTTCGGATGATGAAGAACTCAAGTCGGTATTTAGCAGAGAAAGAGGAAATTTATTATTTTGAGGGTTCAAGAAAGCTTATCTGAAGATGTAACAAATGCATTGATGTAAGGGGAGATCATATTGAAAAACAAAAACAATTTAAATTGAATTCGCATTTTCCTTCATATCGATACCGAGAATATATTGAACGCCCCTCGTATGAGAAAAAAAATCGAAAATTTTTCTAAGTCCCAAAAATGAAAAATCAAATGAAAAATTTAATTCTCATAATAAATAAAGAAAAGTTGAAAGAAAAATTTGGATATTTTTTTCAAAGTCAGAAATAGTTAGAAATATAAAAAAAATCAATTGGAAAAAATATATATATGATTTTTAAGTGAAATTCATTTGAAATAGAGACTTCTCAATGAAACTGAGGTGCATGTGAAACATTTTTTTTATTGAAAATTTCGAAAGTCCCGCTATAATGCCATTTGCTGTTTGTGTGTTTAAAAGGTATATTATGAGAAGTGTGAAAATGAACAATCCCATAGAAAGTCAGAATATATGAGAAAAAAATCGAAAATTTTTCTAAGTCCCAAAAATGAAAAATCAACTGAAAAATTTAATTCTCATAATAAATAAAGAAAAGTTGAAAGAAAATTTCGAAAATTTTTCTAAGTCCCGCTATAATGCCATTTGCTGTTTGTGTGTTTAAAAGGTATATTATGAGAAGTGTGAAAATGAACAATCCCATAGAAAGTCAGAATAAATGAGAAGAAAAATCGAAAATTTTTCTAAGTCCCAAAAATGAAAAATCAACTGAAAAATTTAATTCTCATAATAAATAAAGAAAAGTTGAAAGAAAAATTTCGATATTTTTTTCAAAGTCAGAAATAGTTAGAAATATATATGATTTTTAAGTGAAATTCATTTGAAATAGAGACTTCTCAATGAAACTGAGGTGTATGTGAAAAATTTTTTTTCTTGAAAATTTCGAAAATTTTTCTAAGTCCCGCTATAATGCCATTTGCTGTCTTCGTGGAAAAAGATTTTCGGATGATGAAGAACTCAAGTCGGTATTTTGCAGAGAAAGAGGAAATTTATTATTTTGAGGGTTTAAAAAAGCTTATCTCAAGATGTAACAAATGCATTGATGTTAGGGGAGATCATATTGAAAAACAAAAACAATTTAAATTGAATTCGCATTTTCCTTCATATCGATACCGAGAATATATTGAACGCCCCTCGTATGAGAAAAAAAATCGAAAATTTTTCTAAGTCCCAAAAATGAAAAATCAAATGAAAAATTTAATTCTCATAATAAATAAAGAAAAGTTGAAAGAAAAATGAAAAATCAACTGAAAAATTAAATTTTCATAATAAATAAAGAAAAATTTCGATATTTTTTTCAAAGTCAGAAATAGTTAGAAATATAAAAAAATCAATTGGAAAAAATATATATATGATTTTTAAGTGAAATTTATTTGAAATAGAGACTTCTCAATGAAACTGAGGTGTATGTGAAAAATTTTTTTTCTTGAAAATTTCGAAAATTTTTCTAAGTCCCGCTATAATGCCATTTGCTGTCTTCGTGGAAAAAGATTTTCGGATGATGAAGAACTCAAGTCGGTATTTAGCAGAGAAAGAGGAAATTTATTATTTTGAGGGTTCAAGAAAGCTTATCTGAAGATGTAACAAATGCATTGATGTAAGGGGAGATCATATTGAAAAACAAAAACAATTTAAATTGAATTCGCATTTTCCTTCATATCGATACCGAGAATATATTGAACGCCCCTCGTATGAGAAAAAAAATCGAAAATTTTTCTAAGTCCCAAAAATGAAAAATCAAATGAAAAATTTAATTCTCATAATAAATAAAGAAAAGTTGAAAGAAAAATTTGGATATTTTTTTCAAAGTCAGAAATAGTTAGAAATATAAAAAAAATCAATTGGAAAAAATATATATATGATTTTTAAGTGAAATTCATTTGAAATAGAGACTTCTCAATGAAACTGAGGTGCATGTGAAACATTTTTTTTATTGAAAATTTCGAAAGTCCCGCTATAATGCCATTTGCTGTTTGTGTGTTTAAAAGGTATATTATGAGAAGTGTGAAAATGAACAATCCCATAGAAAGTCAGAATATATGAGAAAAAAATCGAAAATTTTTCTAAGTCCCAAAAATGAAAAATCAACTGAAAAATTTAATTCTCATAATAAATAAAGAAAAGTTGAAAGAAAATTTCGAAAATTTTTCTAAGTCCCGCTATAATGCCATTTGCTGTTTGTGTGTTTAAAAGGTATATTATGAGAAGTGTGAAAATGAACAATCCCATAGAAAGTCAGAATAAATGAGAAGAAAAATCGAAAATTTTTCTAAGTCCCAAAAATGAAAAATCAACTGAAAAATTTAATTCTCATAATAAATAAAGAAAAGTTGAAAGAAAATTTCGAAAATTTTTCTAAGTCCCGCTATAATGCCATTTGCTGTTTCTGTGTTTAAAAGGTATATTATGAGAAGTGTGAAAATGAACAATCCCATAGAAAGTCAGAATATACGAGGGGCGTTCAAGATATTCTCGGTATCGGGGTGAAGCTGTGGTTGCATATATAAATTGACTTATTTATCAAGTAACACTATTATTTTAGTGCATTCATGTAAAATTTAATATAAATGTGATTATTAATTCGCGTTTGATCTCTAGTTAAACAGAATCATAATGGCAACTGAGGCGATGATGGTGAAAATTGAGCATCGCGCTGTAATTAAATTTCTCACTAAGCAAGGAAAAAGTCAAAAAACTATTCATGAAGAGATGGTGGCTGTGTACCAGGGTTCCGCACCTTCATTATCAACTGTGCAAAAGTGGTCAAGTGAGTTCAAGAGAGGCAGAGAGAGCATTGAGGACGACCCCCGCTCCGGCGCCCCGGCTACTGCTTGTACGGGAGAAAGCATCAAAGAAGTCGAAAAACTTGTTCTTGAGGATGCCCGAATAAAGGTGAAAATGATGGCAGAGATCACCAAGCTTTCAATTGGTACCATTTACACCATTCTTCATTACCATCTTAACCTTTCAAAGGTCAGTGCAAGGTGGGTGCCACGAATGCTCACAGCGCCTCAGATAAAAAGTGAGAATCGCATGCTGTAGAGAACTTTTGGAGATGTGTAGTGAGAACGCGGACGGTGTTATGGATCGAATTGTTACTGGGGACGAAACATGGGTCCACCACTATGACCCTGAAAGCAAACAAGAGTCCATGCAGTGGCATAAAAAAGGAACAGACCCCCCGAAGAAGTTCAAAGTCACTCCGTCTGCCCGAAAGCTCATGGCCACAGTTTTTTGGGACTCAAAGGGAATCTTGCTCATTGAGTACAAAAAAAAAGGTGAAACCATCAACGCCACATCCTACGCTTCCACTTTGCGTAATTTGCGGGAGGAAATTAAAAAGAAAAGACGGGGTAAACTCGCAGCGGGTGTGTTGCTTCTTCATGACAACGCTCCTGTTCATACGGCGCGAGCTTCCAAGGCTGCTGCGCGAGATTGTGGTTTCGAAGAAATCCAACACCCATCCTATAGTCCAAACCTTGCCCCTAGTGATTATTTCCTGTTTCCGGATTTGAAAAAATGTCTTCGTGGAAAAAGATTTTCGGATGATGAAGAACTCAAGTCGGTATTTAGCAGAGAAAGAGGAAATTTATTATTTTGAGGGTTTAAAAAAGCTTATCTGAAGATGTAACAAATGCATTGATGTAAGGGGAGATCATATTGAAAAATAAAAACAATTTAAGTTGAATTTGCATTTTCCTTCTTATCGATACCGAGAATATATTGAACGCCCCTCGTATGAGAAAAAAAATCGAAAATTTTTCTAAGTCCCAAAAATGAAAAATCAAATGAAAAATTTAATTCTCATAATAAATAAAGAAAAGTTGAAAGAAAAATTTCGATATTTTTTTCAAAGTCAGAAATAGTTAGAAATATAAAAAAAATCAATTGGAAAAAATATATATATGATTTTTAAGTGAAATTCATTTGAAATAGAGACTTCTCAATGAAACTGAGGTGTATGTGAAACATTTTTTTTATTGAAAATTTCGAAAGTCCCGCTATAATGCCATTTGCTGTTTGTGTGTTTAAAAGGTATATTATGAGAAGTGTGAAAATGAACAATCCCATAGAAAGTCAGAATATACGATGGGCGTTCAAGATATTCTCGGTATCGGGGTGAAGCTGTGGTTGCATATATAAATTGACTTATTTATCAAGTAACACTATTATTTTAGTGCATTCATGTAAAATTTAATATAAATGTGATTATTAATTCGCGTTTTATCTCTAGTTAAACAGAATCATAATGGCAACTGAGGCGATGATGGTGAAAATTGAGCATCGCGCTGTAATTAAATTTCTCACTAAGCAAGGAAAAAGTCAAAAAACTATTCATGAAGAGATGGTGGCTGTTTACCAGGGTTCCGCACCTTCATTATCAACTGGCGCTCCGGCGCCCCGGCTACTGCTTGTACGGGAGAAAGCATCAAAGAAGTCGAAAAACTTGTTCTTGAGGATGCCCGAATAAAGGTGAAAATGATGGCAGACATCACCAAGCTTTCAATTGGTACCATTCACACCATTCTTCATGACCATCTTAACCTTTCAAAGGTCAGTGCAAGGTGGGTGCCACGAATGCTCACACCGCCTCAGATAAAAAGTGAGAATCGCATGCTGTAGAGAGGTTTTGGAGATGTGTAGTGAGAACGCGGACGGTGTTATGGATCGAATTGTTACTGGGGACGAAACATGGGTCCACCACTATGACCCTGAAAGCAAACAAGAGTCCATGCAGTGGCATAAAAAAGGAACAGACCCCCCGAAGAAGTTCAAAGTCACTCCGTCTGCCCGAAAGCTCATGGCCACAGTTTTTTGGGACGCAAAGGGAATCTTGCTCATTGAGTACAAAAAAAAAGGTGAAACCATCAACGCCACATCCTACGCTTCCACTTTGCATAATTTGCGGGAGGAAATTAAAAAGAAAAGACGGGGTAAACTCGCAGCGGGTGTGTTGCTTCTTCATGACAACGCTCCTGTTCACACGGGGCGAGCTTCCAAGGCTGCTGCGCGAGATTGTGGTTTCGAAGAAATCCAACACCCACCCTATAGT
Source organism: Volucella zonaria (assembly GCA_963966105.1). NCBI lineage: Eukaryota > Metazoa > Arthropoda > Insecta > Diptera > Syrphidae > Volucella > Volucella zonaria. The sequence goes on along the minus strand of CAWYQB010000254.1, from coordinate 36,126 downwards.
CCAGACCTTGCCCCTAGTGATTATTTCCTGTTTCCGGATTTGAAAAAATGTCTTCGTGGAAAAAGATTTTCGTATGATGAAGAACTCAAGTCGGTATTTTGCAGAGAAAGAGGAAATTTATTATTTTGAGGGTTTAAAAAAGCTTATCTCAAGATGTAACAAATGCATTGATGTTAGGGGAGATCATATTGAAAAATAAAAACAATTTAAATTGAATACGCATTTTCCTTCATATCGATACCGAGAATATATTGAACGCCCCTCGTATGAGAAAAAAAATCGAATATTTTTCTAAGTCCCAAATATGAAAAATCAAATGAAAAATTTAATTCTCATAATAAATAAAGAAAAGTTGAAAGAAAAATTTCGATATTTTTTTCAAAGTCAGAAATAGTTAGAAATATATATGATTTTTAAGTGAAATTCATTTGAAATAGAGACTTCTCAATGAAACTGAGGTGTATGTGAAAAATTTTTTTTCTTGAAAATTTCGAAAATTTTTCTAAGTCCCGCTATAATGCCATTTGCTGTCTTCGTGGAAAAAGATTTTCGGATGATGAAGAACTCAAGTCGGTATTTTGCAGAGAAAGAGGAAATTTATTATTTTGAGGGTTTAAAAAAGCTTATCTCAAGATGTAACAAATGCATTGATGTTAGGGGAGATCATGTTGAAAAACAAAAACAATTTAAATTGAATTCGCATTTTCCTTCATATCGATACCGAGAATATATTGAACGCCCCTCGTATGAGAAAAAAAATCGAAAATTTTTCTAAGTCCCAAAAATGAAAAATTTAATTCTCATAATAAATAAAGAAAAGTTGAAAGAAAAATTTCGATATTTTTTTCAAAGTCAGAAATAGTTAGAAATATAAAAAAAATCAATTGGAAAAAATATATATATGATTTTTAAGTGAAATTCATTTGAAATAGAGACTTCTCAATGAAACTGAGGTGTATGTGAAACATTTTTTTTATTGAAAATTTCGAAAGTCCCGCTATAATGCCATTTGCTGTTTGTGTGTTTAAAAGGTATATTATGAGAAGTGTGAAAATGAACAATCCCATAGAAAGTCAGAATATATGAGAAAAAAATCGAAAATTTTTCTAAGTCCCAAAAATGAAAAATCAAATGAAAAATTTAATTCTCATAATAAATAAAGAAAAGTTGAAAGAAAAATTTGGATATTTTTTTCAAAGTCAGAAATAGTTAGAAATATAAAAAAAATCAATTGGAAAAAATATATATATGATTTTTAAGTGAAATTCATTTGAAATAGAGACTTCTCAATGAAACTGAGGTGCATGTGAAACATTTTTTTTATTGAAAATTTCGAAAGTCCCGCTATAATGCCATTTGCTGTTTGTGTGTTTAAAAGGTATATTATGAGAAGTGTGAAAATGAACAATCCCATAGAAAGTCAGAATAAATGAGAAGAAAAATCGAAAATTTTTCTAAGTCCCAAAAATGAAAAATCAACTGAAAAATTTAATTCTCATAATAAATAAAGAAAAGTTGAAAGAAAAATTTCGATATTTTTTTCAAAGTCAGAAATAGTTAGAAATATATATGATTTTTAAGTGAAATTCATTTGAAATAGAGACTTCTCAATGAAACTGAGGTGCATGTGAAAAATTTTTTTTCTTGAAAATTTCGAAAATTTTTCTAAGTCCCGCTATAATGCCATTTGCTGTCTTCGTGGAAAAAGATTTTCGGATGATGAAGAACTCAAGTCGGTATTTTGCAGAGAAAGAGGAAATTTATTATTTTGAGGGTTTAAAAAAGCTTATCTCAAGATGTAACAAATGCATTGATGTTAGGGGAGATCATATCGAAAAACAAAAACAATTTAAATTGAATTCGCATTTTCCTTCATATCGATACCGAGAATATATTGAACGCCCCTCGTATGAGAAAAAAAATCGAAAATTTTTCTAAGTCCCAAAAATGAAAAATCAAATGAAAAATTTAATTCTCATAATAAATAAAGAAAAGTTGAAAGAAAAATTTGGATATTTTTTTCAAAGTCAGAAATAGTTAGAAATATAAAAAAAATCAATTGGAAAAAATATATATATGATTTTTAAGTGAAATTCATTTGAAATAGAGACTTCTCAATGAAACTGAAGTGTATGTGAAACATTTTTTTTATTGAAAATTTCGAAAGTCCCGCTATAATGCCATTTGCTGTTTGTGTGTTTAAAAGGTATATTATGAGAAGTGTGAAAATGAACAATCCCATAGAAAGTCAGAATATATGAGAAAAAAATCGAAAATTTTTCTAAGTCCCAAAAATGAAAAATCAAATGAAAAATTTAATTCTCATAATAAATAAAGAAAAGTTGAAAGAAAAATTTGGATATTTTTTTCAAAGTCAGAAATAGTTAGAAATATAAAAAAAATCAATTGGAAAAAATATATATATGATTTTTAAGTGAAATTCATTTGAAATAGAGACTTCTCAATGAAACTGAGGTGTATGTGAAACATTTTTTTTATTGAAAATTTCGAAAGTCCCGCTATAATGCCATTTGCTGTTTGTGTGTTTAAAAGGTATATTATGAGAAGTGTGAAAATAAACAATCCCATAGAAAGTCAGAATATATGAGAAAAAAATCGAAAATTTTTCTAAGTCCCAAAAATGAAAAATCAACTGAAAAATTTAATTTTCATAATAAATAAAGAAAAGTTGAAAGAAAATTTCGAAAATTTTTCTAAGTCCCGCTATAATGCCATTTGCTATTTGTGTGTTTAAAAGGTATATTATGAGAAGTGTGAAAATGAACAATCCCATAGAAAGTCAGAATATATGAGAAAAAAATCGAAAATTTTTCTAAGTCCCAAAAATGAAAAATCAACTGAAAAATTTAATTCTCATAATAAATAAAGAAAAGTTGAAAGAAAAATGAAAAATCAACTGAAAAATTAAATTTTCATAATAAATAAAGAAAAATTGAAAGAAAAATTTCGATATTTTTTTCAAAGTCAGAAATAGTTAGAAATATAAAAAAATCAATTGGAAAAAATATATATATGATTTTTAAGTGAAATTTATTTGAAATAGAGACTTCTCAATGAAACTGAGGTGTATGTGAAAAATTTTTTTTCTTGAAAATTTCGAAAATTTTTCTAAGTCCCGCTATAATGCCATTTGCTGTCTTCGTGGAAAAAGATTTTCGGATGATGAAGAACTCAAGTCGGTATTTAGCAGAGAAAGAGGAAATTTATTATTTTGAGGGTTCAAGAAAGCTTATCTGAAGATGTAACAAATGCATTGATGTAAGGGGAGATCATATTGAAAAACAAAAACAATTTAAATTGAATTCGCATTTTCCTTCATATCGATACCGAGAATATATTGAACGCCCCTCGTATGAGAAAAAAAATCGAAAATTTTTCTAAGTCCCAAAAATGAAAAATCAAATGAAAAATTTAATTCTCATAATAAATAAAGAAAAGTTGAAAGAAAAATTTGGATATTTTTTTCAAAGTCAGAAATAGTTAGAAATATAAAAAAAATCAATTGGAAAAAATATATATATGATTTTTAAGTGAAATTCATTTGAAATAGAGACTTCTCAATGAAACTGAGGTGCATGTGAAACATTTTTTTTATTGAAAATTTCGAAAGTCCCGCTATAATGCCATTTGCTGTTTGTGTGTTTAAAAGGTATATTATGAGAAGTGTGAAAATGAACAATCCCATAGAAAGTCAGAATATATGAGAAAAAAATCGAAAATTTTTCTAAGTCCCAAAAATGAAAAATCAACTGAAAAATTTAATTCTCATAATAAATAAAGAAAAGTTGAAAGAAAATTTCGAAAATTTTTCTAAGTCCCGCTATAATGCCATTTGCTGTTTGTGTGTTTAAAAGGTATATTATGAGAAGTGTGAAAATGAACAATCCCATAGAAAGTCAGAATAAATGAGAAGAAAAATCGAAAATTTTTCTAAGTCCCAAAAATGAAAAATCAACTGAAAAATTTAATTCTCATAATAAATAAAGAAAAGTTGAAAGAAAAATTTCGATATTTTTTTCAAAGTCAGAAATAGTTAGAAATATATATGATTTTTAAGTGAAATTCATTTGAAATAGAGACTTCTCAATGAAACTGAGGTGTATGTGAAAAATTTTTTTTCTTGAAAATTTCGAAAATTTTTCTAAGTCCCGCTATAATGCCATTTGCTGTCTTCGTGGAAAAAGATTTTCGGATGATGAAGAACTCAAGTCGGTATTTTGCAGAGAAAGAGGAAATTTATTATTTTGAGGGTTTAAAAAAGCTTATCTCAAGATGTAACAAATGCATTGATGTTAGGGGAGATCATATTGAAAAACAAAAACAATTTAAATTGAATTCGCATTTTCCTTCATATCGATACCGAGAATATATTGAACGCCCCTCGTATGAGAAAAAAAATCGAAAATTTTTCTAAGTCCCAAAAATGAAAAATCAAATGAAAAATTTAATTCTCATAATAAATAAAGAAAAGTTGAAAGAAAAATTTCGATATTTTTTTCAAAGTCAGAAATAGTTAGAAATATAAAAAAAATCAATTGGAAAAAATATATATATGATTTTTAAGTGAAATTCATTTGAAATAGAGACTTCTCAATGAAACTGAAGTGTATGTGAAACATTTTTTTTATTGAAAATTTCGAAAGTCCCGCTATAATGCCATTTGCTGTTTGTGTGTTTAAAAGGTATATTATGAGAAGTGTGAAAATGAACAATCCCATAGAAAGTCAGAATATATGAGAAAAAAATCGAAAATTTTTCTAAGTCCCAAAAATGAAAAATCAAATGAAAAATTTAATTCTCATAATAAATAAAGAAAAGTTGAAAGAAAAATTTGGATATTTTTTTCAAAGTCAGAAATAGTTAGAAATATAAAAAAAATCAATTGGAAAAAATATATATATGATTTTTAAGTGAAATTCATTTGAAATAGAGACTTCTCAATGAAACTGAGGTGTATGTGAAACATTTTTTTTATTGAAAATTTCGAAAGTCCCGCTATAATGCCATTTGCTGTTTGTGTGTTTAAAAGGTATATTATGAGAAGTGTGAAAATAAACAATCCCATAGAAAGTCAGAATATATGAGAAAAAAATCGAAAATTTTTCTAAGTCCCAAAAATGAAAAATCAACTGAAAAATTTAATTTTCATAATAAATAAAGAAAAGTTGAAAGAAAATTTCGAAAATTTTTCTAAGTCCCGCTATAATGCCATTTGCTATTTGTGTGTTTAAAAGGTATATTATGAGAAGTGTGAAAATGAACAATCCCATAGAAAGTCAGAATAAATGAGAAGAAAAATCGAAAATTTTTCTAAGTCCCAAAAATGAAAAATCAACTGAAAAATTTAATTCTCATAATAAATAAAGAAAAGTTGAAAGAAAAATGAAAAATCAACTGAAAAATTAAATTTTCATAATAAATAAAGAAAAATTGAAAGAAAAATTTCGATATTTTTTTCAAAGTCAGAAATAGTTAGAAATATAAAAAAATCAATTGGAAAAAATATATATATGATTTTTAAGTGAAATTTATTTGAAATAGAGACTTCTCAATGAAACTGAGGTGTATGTGAAAAATTTTTTTTCTTGAAAATTTCGAAAATTTTTGTAAGTCCCGCTATAATGCCATTTGCTGTCTTCGTGGAAAAAGATTTTCGGATGATGAAGAACTCAAGTCGGTATTTAGCAGAGAAAGAGGAAATTTATTATTTTGAGGGTTCAAGAAAGCTTATCTGAAGATGTAACAAATGCATTGATGTAAGGGGAGATCATATTGAAAAACAAAAACAATTTAAATTGAATTCGCATTTTCCTTCATATCGATACCGAGAATATATTGAACGCCCCTCGTATGAGAAAAAAAATCGAAAATTTTTCTAAGTCCCAAAAATGAAAAATCAAATGAAAAATTTAATTCTCATAATAAATAAAGAAAAGTTGAAAGAAAAATTTGGATATTTTTTTCAAAGTCAGAAATAGTTAGAAATATAAAAAAAATCAATTGGAAAAAATATATATATGATTTTTAAGTGAAATTCATTTGAAATAGAGACTTCTCAATGAAACTGAGGTGCATGTGAAACATTTTTTTTATTGAAAATTTCGAAAGTCCCGCTATAATGCCATTTGCTGTTTGTGTGTTTAAAAGGTATATTATGAGAAGTGTGAAAATGAACAATCCCATAGAAAGTCAGAATATATGAGAAAAAAATCGAAAATTTTTCTAAGTCCCAAAAATGAAAAATCAACTGAAAAATTTAATTCTCATAATAAATAAAGAAAAGTTGAAAGAAAAATTTGGATATTTTTTTCAAAGTCAGAAATAGTTAGAAATATAAAAAAAATCAATTGGAAAAAATATATATATGATTTTTAAGTGAAATTCATTTGAAATAGAGACTTCTCAATGAAACTGAGGTGCATGTGAAACATTTTTTTTATTGAAAATTTCGAAAGTCCCGCTATAATGCCATTTGCTGTTTGTGTGTTTAAAAGGTATATTATGAGAAGTGTGAAAATGAACAATCCCATAGAAAGTCAGAATATATGAGAAAAAAATCGAAAATTTTTCTAAGTCCCAAAAATGAAAAATCAAATGAAAAATTTAATTCTCATAATAAATAAAGAAAAGTTGAAAGAAAAATTTGGATATTTTTTTCAAAGTCAGAAATAGTTAGAAATATAAAAAAAATCAATTGGAAAAAATATATATATGATTTTTAAGTGAAATTCATTTGAAATAGAGACTTCTCAATGAAACTGAGGTGTATGTGAAACATTTTTTTTATTGAAAATTTCGAAAGTCCCGCTATAATGCCATTTGCTGTTTGTGTGTTTAAAAGGTATATTATGAGAAGTGTGAAAATAAACAATCCCATAGAAAGTCAGAATATATGAGAAAAAAATCGAAAATTTTTCTAAGTCCCAAAAATGAAAAATCAACTGAAAAATTTAATTTTCATAATAAATAAAGAAAAGTTGAAAGAAAATTTCGAAAATTTTTCTAAGTCCCGCTATAATGCCATTTGCTATTTGTGTGTTTAAAAGGTATATTATGAGAAGTGTGAAAATGAACAATCCCATAGAAAGTCAGAATAAATGAGAAGAAAAATCGAAAATTTTTCTAAGTCCCAAAAATGAAAAATCAACTGAAAAATTTAATTCTCATAATAAATAAAGAAAAGTTGAAAGAAAAATGAAAAATCAACTGAAAAATTAAATTTTCATAATAAATAAAGAAAAATTGAAAGAAAAATTTCGATATTTTTTTCAAAGTCAGAAATAGTTAGAAATATAAAAAAATCAATTGGAAAAAATATATATATGATTTTTAAGTGAAATTTATTTGAAATAGAGACTTCTCAATGAAACTGAGGTGTATGTGAAAAATTTTTTTTCTTGAAAATTTCGAAAATTTTTGTAAGTCCCGCTATAATGCCATTTGCTGTCTTCGTGGAAAAAGATTTTCGGATGATGAAGAACTCAAGTCGGTATTTAGCAGAGAAAGAGGAAATTTATTATTTTGAGGGTTCAAGAAAGCTTATCTGAAGATGTAACAAATGCATTGATGTAAGGGGAGATCATATTGAAAAACAAAAACAATTTAAATTGAATTCGCATTTTCCTTCATATCGATACCGAGAATATATTGAACGCCCCTCGTATGAGAAAAAAAATCGAAAATTTTTCTAAGTCCCAAAAATGAAAAATCAAATGAAAAATTTAATTCTCATAATAAATAAAGAAAAGTTGAAAGAAAAATTTGGATATTTTTTTCAAAGTCAGAAATAGTTAGAAATATAAAAAAAATCAATTGGAAAAAATATATATATGATTTTTAAGTGAAATTCATTTGAAATAGAGACTTCTCAATGAAACTGAGGTGCATGTGAAACATTTTTTTTATTGAAAATTTCGAAAGTCCCGCTATAATGCCATTTGCTGTTTGTGTGTTTAAAAGGTATATTATGAGAAGTGTGAAAATGAACAATCCCATAGAAAGTCAGAATATATGAGAAAAAAATCGAAAATTTTTCTAAGTCCCAAAAATGAAAAATCAACTGAAAAATTTAATTCTCATAATAAATAAAGAAAAGTTGAAAGAAAATTTCGAAAATTTTTCTAAGTCCCGCTATAATGCCATTTGCTGTTTGTGTGTTTAAAAGGTATATTATGAGAAGTGTGAAAATGAACAATCCCATAGAAAGTCAGAATAAATGAGAAGAAAAATCGAAAATTTTTCTAAGTCCCAAAAATGAAAAATCAACTGAAAAATTTAATTCTCATAATAAATAAAGAAAAGTTGAAAGAAAAATTTCGATATTTTTTTCAAAGTCAGAAATAGTTAGAAATATATATGATTTTTAAGTGAAATTCATTTGAAATAGAGACTTCTCAATGAAACTGAGGTGTATGTGAAAAATTTTTTTTCTTGAAAATTTCGAAAATTTTTCTAAGTCCCGCTATAATGCCATTTGCTGTCTTCGTGGAAAAAGATTTTCGGATGATGAAGAACTCAAGTCGGTATTTTGCAGAGAAAGAGGAAATTTATTATTTTGAGGGTTTAAAAAAGCTTATCTCAAGATGTAACAAATGCATTGATGTTAGGGGAGATCATATTGAAAAACAAAAACAATTTAAATTGAATTCGCATTTTCCTTCATATCGATACCGAGAATATATTGAACGCCCCTCGTATGAGAAAAAAAATCGAAAATTTTTCTAAGTCCCAAAAATGAAAAATCAAATGAAAAATTTAATTCTCATAATAAATAAAGAAAAGTTGAAAGAAAAATTTGGATATTTTTTTCAAAGTCAGAAATAGTTAGAAATATAAAAAAAATCAATTGGAAAAAATATATATATGATTTTTAAGTGAAATTCATTTGAAATAGAGACTTCTCAATGAAACTGAAGTGTATGTGAAACATTTTTTTTATTGAAAATTTCGAAAGTCCCGCTATAATGCCATTTGCTGTTTGTGTGTTTAAAAGGTATATTATGAGAAGTGTGAAAATGAACAATCCCATAGAAAGTCAGAATATATGAGAAAAAAATCGAAAATTTTTCTAAGTCCCAAAAATGAAAAATCAAATGAAAAATTTAATTCTCATAATAAATAAAGAAAAGTTGAAAGAAAAATTTGGATATTTTTTTCAAAGTCAGAAATAGTTAGAAATATAAAAAAAATCAATTGGAAAAAATATATATATGATTTTTAAGTGAAATTCATTTGAAATAGAGACTTCTCAATGAAACTGAGGTGTATGTGAAACATTTTTTTTATTGAAAATTTCGAAAGTCCCGCTATAATGCCATTTGCTGTTTGTGTGTTTAAAAGGTATATTATGAGAAGTGTGAAAATAAACAATCCCATAGAAAGTCAGAATATATGAGAAAAAAATCGAAAATTTTTCTAAGTCCCAAAAATGAAAAATCAACTGAAAAATTTAATTTTCATAATAAATAAAGAAAAGTTGAAAGAAAATTTCGAAAATTTTTCTAAGTCCCGCTATAATGCCATTTGCTATTTGTGTGTTTAAAAGGTATATTATGAGAAGTGTGAAAATGAACAATCCCATAGAAAGTCAGAATATATGAGAAAAAAATCGAAAATTTTTCTAAGTCCCAAAAATGAAAAATCAACTGAAAAATTTAATTCTCATAATAAATAAAGAAAAGTTGAAAGAAAAATGAAAAATCAACTGAAAAATTAAATTTTCATAATAAATAAAGAAAAATTGAAAGAAAAATTTCGATATTTTTTTCAAAGTCAGAAATAGTTAGAAATATAAAAAAATCAATTGGAAAAAATATATATATGATTTTTAAGTGAAATTTATTTGAAATAGAGACTTCTCAATGAAACTGAGGTGTATGTGAAAAATTTTTTTTCTTGAAAATTTCGAAAATTTTTCTAAGTCCCGCTATAATGCCATTTGCTGTCTTCGTGGAAAAAGATTTTCGGATGATGAAGAACTCAAGTCGGTATTTAGCAGAGAAAGAGGAAATTTATTATTTTGAGGGTTCAAGAAAGCTTATCTGAAGATGTAACAAATGCATTGATGTAAGGGGAGATCATATTGAAAAACAAAAACAATTTAAATTGAATTCGCATTTTCCTTCATATCGATACCGAGAATATATTGAACGCCCCTCGTATGAGAAAAAAAATCGAAAATTTTTCTAAGTCCCAAAAATGAAAAATCAAATGAAAAATTTAATTCTCATAATAAATAAAGAAAAGTTGAAAGAAAAATTTGGATATTTTTTTCAAAGTCAGAAATAGTTAGAAATATAAAAGAAATCAATTGGAAAAAATATATATATGATTTTTAAGTGAAATTCATTTGAAATAGAGACTTCTCAATGAAACTGAGGTGCATGTGAAACATTTTTTTTATTGAAAATTTCGAAAGTCCCGCTATAATGCCATTTGCTGTTTGTGTGTTTAAAAGGTATATTATGAGAAGTGTGAAAATGAACAATCCCATAGAAAGTCAGAATATATGAGAAAAAAATCGAAAATTTTTCTAAGTCCCAAAAATGAAAAATCAACTGAAAAATTTAATTCTCATAATAAATAAAGAAAAGTTGAAAGAAAATTTCGAAAATTTTTCTAAGTCCCGCTATAATGCCATTTGCTGTTTGTGTGTTTAAAAGGTATATTATGAGAAGTGTGAAAATGAACAATCCCATAGAAAGTCAGAATAAATGAGAAGAAAAATCGAAAATTTTTCTAAGTCCCAAAAATGAAAAATCAACTGAAAAATTTAATTCTCATAATAAATAAAGAAAAGTTGAAAGAAAAATTTCGATATTTTTTTCAAAGTCAGAAATAGTTAGAAATATATATGATTTTTAAGTGAAATTCATTTGAAATAGAGACTTCTCAATGAAACTGAGGTGTATGTGAAAAATTTTTTTTCTTGAAAATTTCGAAAATTTTTCTAAGTCCCGCTATAATGCCATTTGCTGTCTTCGTGGAAAAAGATTTTCGGATGATGAAGAACTCAAGTCGGTATTTTGCAGAGAAAGAGGAAATTTATTATTTTGAGGGTTTAAAAAAGCTTATCTCAAGATGTAACAAATGCATTGATGTTAGGGGAGATCATATTGAAAAACAAAAACAATTTAAATTGAATTCGCATTTTCCTTCATATCGATACCGAGAATATATTGAACGCCCCTCGTATGAGAAAAAAAATCGAAAATTTTTCTAAGTCCCAAAAATGAAAAATCAAATGAAAAATTTAATTCTCATAATAAATAAAGAAAAGTTGAAAGAAAAATTTGGATATTTTTTTCAAAGTCAGAAATAGTTAGAAATATAAAAAAAATCAATTGGAAAAAATATATATATGATTTTTAAGTGAAATTCATTTGAAATAGAGACTTCTCAATGAAACTGAAGTGTATGTGAAACATTTTTTTTATTGAAAATTTCGAAAGTCCCGCTATAATGCCATTTGCTGTTTGTGTGTTTAAAAGGTATATTATGAGAAGTGTGAAAATGAACAATCCCATAGAAAGTCAGAATATATGAGAAAAAAATCGAAAATTTTTCTAAGTCCCAAAAATGAAAAATCAAATGAAAAATTTAATTCTCATAATAAATAAAGAAAAGTTGAAAGAAAAATTTGGATATTTTTTTCAAAGTCAGAAATAGTTAGAAATATAAAAAAAATCAATTGGAAAAAATATATATATGATTTTTAAGTGAAATTCATTTGAAATAGAGACTTCTCAATGAAACTGAGGTGTATGTGAAACATTTTTTTTATTGAAAATTTCGAAAGTCCCGCTATAATGCCATTTGCTGTTTGTGTGTTTAAAAGGTATATTATGAGAAGTGTGAAAATAAACAATCCCATAGAAAGTCAGAATATATGAGAAAAAAATCGAAAATTTTTCTAAGTCCCAAAAATGAAAAATCAACTGAAAAATTTAATTCTCATAATAAATAAAGAAAAGTTGAAAGAAAAATGAAAAATCAACTGAAAAATTAAATTTTCATAATAAATAAAGAAAAATTTCGATATTTTTTTCAAAGTCAGAAATAGTTAGAAATATAAAAAAATCAATTGGAAAAAATATATATATGATTTTTAAGTGAAATTTATTTGAAATAGAGACTTCTCAATGAAACTGAGGTGTATGTGAAAAATTTTTTTTCTTGAAAATTTCGAAAATTTTTCTAAGTCCCGCTATAATGCCATTTGCTGTCTTCGTGGAAAAAGATTTTCGGATGATGAAGAACTCAAGTCGGTATTTAGCAGAGAAAGAGGAAATTTATTATTTTGAGGGTTCAAGAAAGCTTATCTGAAGATGTAACAAATGCATTGATGTAAGGGGAGATCATATTGAAAAACAAAAACAATTTAAATTGAATTCGCATTTTCCTTCATATCGATACCGAGAATATATTGAACGCCCCTCGTATGAGAAAAAAAATCGAAAATTTTTCTAAGTCCCAAAAATGAAAAATCAAATGAAAAATTTAATTCTCATAATAAATAAAGAAAAGTTGAAAGAAAAATTTCGATATTTTTTTCAAAGTCAGAAATAGTTAGAAATATATATGATTTTTAAGTGAAATTCATTTGAAATAGAGACTTCTCAATGAAACTGAGGTGTATGTGAAAAATTTTTTTTCTTGAAAATTTCGAAAATTTTTTTAAGTCCCGCTATAATGCCATTTGCTGTCTTCGTGGAAAAAGATTTTCGGATGATGAAGAACTCAAGTCGGTATTTAGCAGAGAAAGAGGAAATTTATTATTTTGAGGGTTCAAGAAAGCTTATCTGAAGATGTAACAAATGCATTGATGTAAGGGGAGATCATATTGAAAAACAAAAACAATTTAAATTGAATTCGCATTTTCCTTCATATCGATACCGAGAATATATTGAACGCCCCTCGTATGAGAAAAAAAATCGAAAATTTTTCTAAGTCCCAAAAATGAAAAATCAAATGAAAAATTTAATTCTCATAATAAATAAAGAAAAGTTGAAAGAAAAATTTGGATATTTTTTTCAAAGTCAGAAATAGTTAGAAATATAAAAAAAATCAATTGGAAAAAATATATATATGATTTTTAAGTGAAATTCATTTGAAATAGAGACTTCTCAATGAAACTGAGGTGCATGTGAAACATTTTTTTTATTGAAAATTTCGAAAGTCCCGCTATAATGCCATTTGCTGTTTGTGTGTTTAAAAGGTATATTATGAGAAGTGTGAAAATGAACAATCCCATAGAAAGTCAGAATATATGAGAAAAAAATCGAAAATTTTTCTAAGTCCCAAAAATGAAAAATCAACTGAAAAATTTAATTCTCATAATAAATAAAGAAAAGTTGAAAGAGAATTTCGAAAATTTTTCTAAGTCCCGCTATAATGCCATTTGCTGTTTGTGTGTTTAAAAGGTATATTATGAGAAGTGTGAAAATGAACAATCCCATAGAAAGTCAGAATAAATGAGAAGAAAAATCGAAAATTTTTCTAAGTCCCAAAAATGAAAAATCAACTGAAAAATTTAATTCTCATAATAAATAAAGAAAAGTTGAAAGAAAAATTTCGATATTTTTTTCAAAGTCAGAAATAGTTAGAAATATATATGATTTTTAAGTGAAATTCATTTGAAATAGAGACTTCTCAATGAAACTGAGGTGTATGTGAAAAATTTTTTTTCTTGAAAATTTCGAAAATTTTTTTAAGTCCCGCTATAATGCCATTTGCTGTCTTCGTGGAAAAAGATTTTCGGATGATGAAGAACTCAAGTCGGTATTTAGCAGAGAAAGAGGAAATTTATTATTTTGAGGGTTCAAGAAAGCTTATCTGAAGATGTAACAAATGCATTGATGTAAGGGGAGATCATATTGAAAAACAAAAACAATTTAAATTGAATTCGCATTTTCCTTCATATCGATACCGAGAATATATTGAACGCCCCCCGTATGAGAAAAAAAATCGAAAATTTTTCTAAGTCCCAAAAATGAAAAATCAAATGAAAAATTTAATTCTCATAATAAATAAAGAAAAGTTGAAAGAAAAATTTGGATATTTTTTTCAAAGTCAGAAATAGTTAGAAATATAAAAAAAATCAATTGGAAAAAATATATATATGATTTTTAAGTGAAATTCATTTGAAATAGAGACTTCTCAATGAAACTGAAGTGTATGTGAAACATTTTTTTTATTGAAAATTTCGAAAGTCCCGCTATAATGCCATTTGCTGTTTGTGTGTTTAAAAGGTATATTATGAGAAGTGTGAAAATGAACAATCCCATAGAAAGTCAGAATATATGAGAAAAAAATCGAAAATTTTTCTAAGTCCCAAAAATGAAAAATCAAATGAAAAATTTAATTCTCATAATAAATAAAGAAAAGTTGAAAGAAAAATTTCGATATTTTTTTCAAAGTCAGAAATAGTTAGAAATATAAAAAAAATCAATTGGAAAAAATATATATATGATTTTTAAGTGAAATTCATTTGAAATAGAGACTTCTCAATGAAACTGAGGTGTATGTGAAACATTTTTTTTATTGAAAATTTCGAAAGTCCCGCTATAATGCCATTTGCTGTTTGTGTGTTTAAAAGGTATATTATGAGAAGTGTGAAAATAAACAATCCCATAGAAAGTCAGAATATATGAGAAAAAAATCGAAAATTTTTCCAAGTCCCAAAAATGAAAAATCAACTGAAAAATTTAATTTTCATAATAAATAAAGAAAAGTTGAAAGAAAATTTCGAAAATTTTTCTAAGTCCCGCTATAATGCCATTTGCTATTTGTGTGTTTAAAAGGTATATTATGAGAAGTGTGAAAATGAACAATCCCATAGAAAGTCAGAATATATGAGAAAAAAATCGAAAATTTTTCTAAGTCCCAAAAATGAAAAATCAACTGAAAAATTTAATTCTCATAATAAATAAAGAAAAGTTGAAAGAAAAATGAAAAATCAACTGAAAAATTAAATTTTCATAATAAATAAAGAAAAATTGAAAGAAAAATTTCGATATTTTTTTCAAAGTCAGAAATAGTTAGAAATATAAAAAAATCAATTGGAAAAAATATATATATGATTTTTAAGTGAAATTTATTTGAAATAGAGACTTCTCAATGAAACTGAGGTGTATGTGAAAAATTTTTTTTCTTGAAAATTTCGAAAATTTTTCTAAGTCCCGCTATAATGCCATTTGCTGTCTTCGTGGAAAAAGATTTTCGGATGATGAAGAACTCAAGTCGGTATTTAGCAGAGAAAGAGGAAATTTATTATTTTGAGGGTTCAAGAAAGCTTATCTGAAGATGTAACAAATGCATTGATGTAAGGGGAGATCATATTGAAAAACAAAAACAATTTAAATTGAATTCGCATTTTCCTTCATATCGATACCAAGAATATATTGAACGCCCCTCGTATGAGAAAAAAAATCGAAAATTTTTCTAAGTCCCAAAAATGAAAAATCAAATGAAAAATTTAATTCTCATAATAAATAAAGAAAAGTTGAAAGAAAAATTTCGATATTTTTTTCAAAGTCAGAAATAGTTAGAAATATAAAAAAAATCAATTGGAAAAAATATATATATGATTTTTAAGTGAAATTCATTTGAAATAGAGACTTCTCAATGAAACTGAGGTGCATGTGAAACATTTTTTTTATTGAAAATTTCGAAAGTCCCGCTATAATGCCATTTGCTGTTTGTGTGTTTAAAAGGTATATTATGAGAAGTGTGAAAATGAACAATCCCATAGAAAGTCAGAATATATGAGAAAAAAATCGAAAATTTTTCTAAGTCCCAAAAATGAAAAATCAACTGAAAAATTTAATTCTCATAATAAATAAAGAAAAGTTGAAAGAGAATTTCGAAAATTTTTCTAAGTCCCGCTATAATGCCATTTGCTGTTTGTGTGTTTAAAAGGTATATTATGAGAAGTGTGAAAATGAACAATCCCATAGAAAGTCAGAATAAATGAGAAGAAAAATCGAAAATTTTTCTAAGTCCCAAAAATGAAAAATCAACTGAAAAATTTAATTCTCATAATAAATAAAGAAAAGTTGAAAGAAAAATTTCGATATTTTTTTCAAAGTCAGAAATAGTTAGAAATATATATGATTTTTAAGTGAAATTCATTTGAAATAGAGACTTCTCAATGAAACTGAGGTGTATGTGAAAAATTTTTTTTCTTGAAAATTTCGAAAATTTTTTTAAGTCCCGCTATAATGCCATTTGCTGTCTTCGTGGAAAAAGATTTTCGGATGATGAAGAACTCAAGTCGGTATTTAGCAGAGAAAGAGGAAATTTATTATTTTGAGGGTTCAAGAAAGCTTATCTGAAGATGTAACAAATGCATTGATGTAAGGGGAGATCATATTGAAAAACAAAAACAATTTAAATTGAATTCGCATTTTCCTTCATATCGATACCGAGAATATATTGAACGCCCCTCGTATGAGAAAAAAAATCGAAAATTTTTCTAAGTCCCAAAAATGAAAAATCAAATGAAAAATTTAATTCTCATAATAAATAAAGAAAAGTTGAAAGAAAAATTTGGATATTTTTTTCAAAGTCAGAAATAGTTAGAAATATAAAAAAATCAATTGGAAAAAATATATATATGATTTTTAAGTGAAATTCATTTGAAATAGAGACTTCTCAATGAAACTGAAGTGTATGTGAAACATTTTTTTTATTGAAAATTTCGAAAGTCCCGCTATAATGCCATTTGCTGTTTGTGTGTTTAAAAGGTATATTATGAGAAGTGTGAAAATGAACAATCCCATAGAAAGTCAGAATATATGAGAAAAAAATCGAAAATTTTTCTAAGTCCCAAAAATGAAAAATCAAATGAAAAATTTAATTCTCATAATAAATAAAGAAAAGTTGAAAGAAAAATTTGGATATTTTTTTCAAAGTCAGAAATAGTTAGAAATATAAAAAAAATCAATTGGAAAAAATATATATATGATTTTTAAGTGAAATTCATTTGAAATAGAGACTTCTCAATGAAACTGAGGTGTATGTGAAACATTTTTTTTATTGAAAATTTCGAAAGTCCCGCTATAATGCCATTTGCTGTTTGTGTGTTTAAAAGGTATATTATGAGAAGTGTGAAAATAAACAATCCCATAGAAAGTCAGAATATATGAGAAAAAAATCGAAAATTTTTCTAAGTCCCAAAAATGAAAAATCAACTGAAAAATTTAATTTTCATAATAAATAAAGAAAAGTTGAAAGAAAATTTCGAAAATTTTTCTAAGTCCCGCTATAATGCCATTTGCTATTTGTGTGTTTAAAAGGTATATTATGAGAAGTGTGAAAATGAACAATCCCATAGAAAGTCAGAATATATGAGAAAAAAATCGAAAATTTTTCTAAGTCCCAAAAATGAAAAATCAACTGAAAAATTTAATTCTCATAATAAATAAAGAAAAGTTGAAAGAAAAATGAAAAATCAACTGAAAAATTAAATTTTCATAATAAATAAAGAAAAATTTAAAGAAAAATTTCGATATTTTTTTCAAAGTCAGAAATAGTTAGAAATATAAAAAAATCAATTGGAAAAAATATATATATGATTTTTAAGTGAAATTTATTTGAAATAGAGACTTCTCAATGAAACTGAGGTGTATGTGAAAAATTTTTTTTCTTGAAAATTTCGAAAATTTTTCTAAGTCCCGCTATAATGCCATTTGCTGTCTTCGTGGAAAAAGATTTTCGGATGATGAAGAACTCAAGTCGGTATTTAGCAGAGAAAGAGGAAATTTATTATTTTGAGGGTTCAAGAAAGCTTATCTGAAGATGTAACAAATGCATTGATGTAAGGGGAGATCATATTGAAAAACAAAAACAATTTAAATTGAATTCGCATTTTCCTTCATATCGATACCGAGAATATATTGAACGCCCCTCGTATGAGAAAAAAAATCGAAAATTTTTCTAAGTCCCAAAAATGAAAAATCAAATGAAAAATTTAATTCTCATAATAAATAAAGAAAAGTTGAAAGAAAAATTTCGATATTTTTTTCAAAGTCAGAAATAGTTAGAAATATAAAAAAAATCAATTGGAAAAAATATATATATGATTTTTAAGTGAAATTCATTTGAAATAGAGACTTCTCAATGAAACTGAGGTGTATGTGAAACATTTTTTTTATTGAAAATTTCGAAAGTCCCGCTATAATGCCATTTGCTGTTTGTGTGTTTAAAAGGTATATTATGAGAAGTGTGAAAATGAACAATCCCATAGAAAGTCAGAATAAATGAGAAGAAAAATCGAAAATTTTTCTAAGTCCCAAAAATGAAAAATCAACTGAAAAATTTAATTCTCATAATAAATAAAGAAAAGTTGAAAGAAAAATTTCGATATTTTTTTCAAAGTCAGAAATAGTTAGAAATATGTATGATTTTTAAGTGAAATTCATTTGAAATAGAGACTTCTCAATGAAACTGAGGTGTATGTGAAAAATTTTTTTTCTTGAAAATTTCGAAAATTTTTCTAAGTCCCGCTATAATGCCATTTGCTGTCTTCGTGGAAAAAGATTTTCGGATGATGAAGAACTCAAGTCGGTATTTAGCCGAGAAAGAGGAAATTTATTATTTTGAGGGTTCAAGAAAGCTTATCTGAAGATGTAACAAATGCATTGATGTAAGGGGAGATCACATTGAAAAACAAAAACAATTTAAATTGAATTCGCATTTTCCTTCATATCGATACCGAGAATATATTGAACGCCCCTCGTATGAGAAAAAAAATCGAAAATTTTTCTAAGTCCCAAAAATGAAAAATCAAATGAAAAATTTAATTCTCATAATAAATAAAGAAAAGTTGAAAGAAAAATTTCGATATTTTTTTCAAAGTCAGAAATAGTTAGAAATATAAAAAAAATCAATTGGAAAAAATATATATATGATTTTTAAGTGAAATTCATTTGAAATAGAGACTTCTCAATGAAACTGAGGTGTATGTGAAACATTTTTTTTATTGAAAATTTCGAAAGTCCCGCTATAATGCCATTTGCTGTTTGTGTGTTTAAAAGGTATATTATGAGAAGTGTGAAAATGAACAATCCCATAGAAAGTCAGAATAAATGAGAAGAAAAATCGAAAATTTTTCTAAGTCCCAAAAATGAAAAATCAACTGAAAAATTTAATTCTCATAATAAATAAAGAAAAGTTGAAAGAAAAATGAAAAATCAACTGAAAAATTAAATTTTCATAATAAATAAAGAAAAATTGAAAGAAAAATTTCGATATTTTTTTCAAAGTCAGAAATAGTTAGAAATATAAAAAAAATCAATTGGAAAAAATATATATATGATTTTTAAGTGAAATTCATTTGAAATAGAGACTTCTCAATGAAACTGAGGTGTATGTGAAACATTTTTTTTATTGAAAATTTCGAAAGTCCCGCTATAATGCCATTTGCTGTTTGTGTGTTTAAAAGGTATATTATGAGAAGTGTGAAAATGAACAATCCCATAGAAAGTCAGAATATATGAGAAAAAAATCGAAAATTTTTCTAAGTCCCAAAAATGAAAAATCAACTGAAAAATAAAGAAAAGTTGCAAGAAAAATTTCGATATTTTTTTCAAAGTCAGAAATAGTTAGAAATATATATGATTTTTAAGTGAAATTCATTTGAAATAGAGACTTCTCAATGAAACTGAGGTGTATGTGAAAAATTTTTTTTCTTGAAAATTTCGAAAATTTTTCTAAGTCCCGCTATAATGCCATTTGCTGTCTTCGTGGAAAAAGATTTTCGGATGATGAAGAACTCAAGTCGGTATTTTGCAGAGAAAGAGGAAATTTATTATTTTGAGGGTTTAAAAAAGCTTATCTCAAGATGTAACAAATGCATTGATGTTAGGGGAGATCATATTGAAAAACAAAAACAATTTAAATTGAATTCGCATTTTCCTTCATATCGATACCGAGAATATATTGAACGCCCCTCGTATGAGAAAAAAAATCGAAAATTTTTCTAAGTCCCAAAAATGAAAAATCAAATGAAAAATTTAATTCTCATAATAAATAAAGAAAAGTTGAAAGAAAAATTTCGATATTTTTTTCAAAGTCAGAAATAGTTAGAAATATAAAAAAAATCAATTGGAAAAAATATATATATGATTTTTAAGTGAAATTCATTTGAAATAGAGACTTCTCAATGAAACTGAGGTGTATGTGAAACATTTTTTTTATTGAAAATTTCGAAAGTCCCGCTATAATGCCATTTGCTGTTTGTGTGTTTAAAAGGTATATTATGAGAAGTGTGAAAATGAACAATCCCATAGAAAGTCAGAATATATGAGAAAAAAATCGAAAATTTTTCTAAGTCCCAAAAATGAAAAATCAACTGAAAAATTTAATTCTCATAATAAATAAAGAAAAGTTGAAAGAAAAATTTCGATAATTTTTTCAAAGTCAGAAATTGTTAGAAATATATATGATTTTTAAGTGAAATTCATTTGAAATAGAGACTTCTCAATGAAACTGAGGTGTATGTGAAACATTTTTTTTATTGAAAATTTCGAAAGTCCCGCTATAATGCCATTTGCTGTTTGTGTGTTTAAAAGGTATATTATGAGAAGTGTGAAAATGAACAATCCCATAGAAAGTCAGAATAAATGAGAAGAAAAATCGAAAATTTTTCTAAGTCCCAAAAATGAAAAATCAACTGAAAAATTTAATTCTCATAATAAATAAAGAAAAGTTGAAAGAAAAATGAAAAATCAACTGAAAAATTAAATTTTCATAATAAATAAAGAAAAATTGAAAGAAAAATTTCGATATTTTTTTCAAAGTCAGAAATAGTTAGAAATATAAAAAAAATCAATTGGAAAAAATATATATATGATTTTTAAGTGAAATTCATTTGAAATAGAGACTTCTCAATGAAACTGAGGTGTATGTGAAACATTTTTTTTATTGAAAATTTCGAAAGTCCCGCTATAATGCCATTTGCTGTTTGTGTGTTTAAAAGGTATATTATGAGAAGTGTGAAAATGAACAATCCCATAGAAAGTCAGAATAAATGAGAAGAAAAATCGAAAATTTTTCTAAGTCCCAAAAATGAAAAATCAACTGAAAAATTTAATTCTCATAATAAATAAAGAAAAGTTGAAAGAAAAATGAAAAATCAACTGAAAAATTAAATTTTCATAATAAATAAAGAAAAATTGAAAGAAAAATTTCGATATTTTTTTCAAAGTCAGAAATAGTTAGAAATATAAAAAAATCAATTGGAAAAAATATATATATGATTTTTAAGTGAAATTTATTTGAAATAGAGACTTCTCAATGAAACTGAGGTGTATGTGAAAAATTTTTTTTCTTGAAAATTTCGAAAATTTTTCTAAGTCCCGCTATAATGCCATTTGCTGTCTTCGTGGAAAAAGATTTTCGGATGATGAAGAACTCAAGTCGGTATTTAGCAGAGAAAGAGGAAATTTATTATTTTGAGGGTTCAAGAAAGCTTATCTGAAGATGTAACAAATGCATTGATGTAAGGGGAGATCATATTGAAAAACAAAAACAATTTAAATTGAATTCGCATTTTCCTTCATATCGATACCGAGAATATATTGAACGCCCCTCGTATGAGAAAAAAAATCGAAAATTTTTCTAAGTCCCAAAAATGAAAAATCAAATGAAAAATTTAATTCTCATAATAAATAAAGAAAAGTTGAAAGAAAAATGAAAAATCAACTGAAAAATTAAATTTTCATAATAAATAAAGAAAAATTGAAAGAAAAATTTCGATATTTTTTTCAAAGTCAGAAATAGTTAGAAATATAAAAAAAATCAATTGGAAAAAATATATATATGATTTTTAAGTGAAATTCATTTGAAATAGAGACTTCTCAATGAAACTGAGGTGTATGTGAAACATTTTTTTTATTGAAAATTTCGAAAGTCCCGCTATAATGCCATTTGCTGTTTGTGTGTTTAAAAGGTATATTATGAGAAGTGTGAAAATGAACAATCCCATAGAAAGTCAGAATATATGAGAAAAAAATCGAAAATTTTTCTAAGTCCCAAAAATGAAAAATCAACTGAAAAATAAAGAAAAGTTGCAAGAAAAATTTCGATATTTTTTTCAAAGTCAGAAATAGTTAGAAATATATATGATTTTTAAGTGAAATTCATTTGAAATAGAGACTTCTCAATGAAACTGAGGTGTATGTGAAAAATTTTTTTTCTTGAAAATTTCGAAAATTTTTCTAAGTCCCGCTATAATGCCATTTGCTGTCTTCGTGGAAAAAGATTTTCGGATGATGAAGAACTCAAGTCGGTATTTTGCAGAGAAAGAGGAAATTTATTATTTTGAGGGTTTAAAAAAGCTTATCTCAAGATGTAACAAATGCATTGATGTTAGGGGAGATCATATTGAAAAACAAAAACAATTTAAATTGAATTCGCATTTTCCTTCATATCGATACCGAGAATATATTGAACGCCCCTCGTATGAGAAAAAAAATCGAAAATTTTTCTAAGTCCCAAAAATGAAAAATCAAATGAAAAATTTAATTCTCATAATAAATAAAGAAAAGTTGAAAGAAAAATTTCGATATTTTTTTCAAAGTCAGAAATAGTTAGAAATATAAAAAAAATCAATTGGAAAAAATATATATATGATTTTTAAGTGAAATTCATTTGAAATAGAGACTTCTCAATGAAACTGAGGTGTATGTGAAACATTTTTTTTATTGAAAATTTCGAAAGTCCCGCTATAATGCCATTTGCTGTTTGTGTGTTTAAAAGGTATATTATGAGAAGTGTGAAAATGAACAATCCCATAGAAAGTCAGAATATATGAGAAAAAAATCGAAAATTTTTCTAAGTCCCAAAAATGAAAAATCAACTGAAAAATTTAATTCTCATAATAAATAAAGAAAAGTTGAAAGAAAAATTTCGATAATTTTTTCAAAGTCAGAAATTGTTAGAAATATATATGATTTTTAAGTGAAATTCATTTGAAATAGAGACTTCTCAATGAAACTGAGGTGTATGTGAAACATTTTTTTTATTGAAAATTTCGAAAGTCCCGCTATAATGCCATTTGCTGTTTGTGTGTTTAAAAGGTATATTATGAGAAGTGTGAAAATGAACAATCCCATAGAAAGTCAGAATAAATGAGAAGAAAAATCGAAAATTTTTCTAAGTCCCAAAAATGAAAAATCAACTGAAAAATTTAATTCTCATAATAAATAAAGAAAAGTTGAAAGAAAAATGAAAAATCAACTGAAAAATTAAATTTTCATAATAAATAAAGAAAAATTGAAAGAAAAATTTCGATATTTTTTTCAAAG
This sequence comes from Volucella zonaria, assembly GCA_963966105.1. NCBI lineage: Eukaryota > Metazoa > Arthropoda > Insecta > Diptera > Syrphidae > Volucella > Volucella zonaria. The sequence goes on along the minus strand of CAWYQB010000254.1, from coordinate 12,796 downwards.
TCAGAAATAGTTAGAAATATAAAAAAAATCAATTGGAAAAAATATATATATGATTTTTAAGTGAAATTCATTTGAAATAGAGACTTCTCAATGAAACTGAGGTGTATGTGAAACATTTTTTTTATTGAAAATTTCGAAAGTCCCGCTATAATGCCATTTGCTGTTTGTGTGTTTAAAAGGTATATTATGAGAAGTGTGAAAATGAACAATCCCATAGAAAGTCAGAATAAATGAGAAGAAAAATCGAAAATTTTTCTAAGTCCCAAAAATGAAAAATCAACTGAAAAATTTAATTCTCATAATAAATAAAGAAAAGTTGAAAGAAAAATGAAAAATCAACTGAAAAATTAAATTTTCATAATAAATAAAGAAAAATTGAAAGAAAAATTTCGATATTTTTTTCAAAGTCAGAAATAGTTAGAAATATAAAAAAATCAATTGGAAAAAATATATATATGATTTTTAAGTGAAATTCATTTGAAATAGAGACTTCTCAATGAAACTGAGGTGTATGTGAAAAATTTTTTTTCTTGAAAATTTCGAAAATTTTTCTAAGTCCCGCTATAATGCCATTTGCTGTCTTCGTGGAAAAAGATTTTCGGATGATGAAGAACTCAAGTCGGTATTTTGCAGAGAAAGAGGAAATTTATTATTTTGAGGGTTTAAAAAAGCTTATCTCAAGATGTAACAAATGCATTGATGTTAGGGGAGATCATATTGAAAAACAAAAACAATTTAAATTGAATTCGCATTTTCCTTCATATCGATACCGAGAATATATTGAACGCCCCTCGTATGAGAAAAAAAATCGAAAATTTTTCTAAGTCCCAAAAATGAAAAATCAAATGAAAAATTTAATTCTCATAATAAATAAAGAAAAGTTGAAAGAAAAATTTCGATATTTTTTTCAAAGTCAGAAATAGTTAGAAATATAAAAAAAATCAATTGGAAAAAATATATATATGATTTTTAAGTGAAATTCATTTGAAATAGAGACTTCTCAATGAAACTGAGGTGTATGTGAAACATTTTTTTTATTGAAAATTTCGAAAGTCCCGCTATAATGCCATTTGCTGTTTGTGTGTTTAAAAGGTATATTATGAGAAGTGTGAAAATGAACAATCCCATAGAAAGTCAGAATATATGAGAAAAAAATCGAAAATTTTTCTAAGTCCCAAAAATGAAAAATCAACTGAAAAATTTAATTCTCATAATAAATAAAGAAAAGTTGAAAGAAAAATTTCGATAATTTTTTCAAAGTCAGAAATTGTTAGAAATATATATGATTTTTAAGTGAAATTCATTTGAAATAGAGACTTCTCAATGAAACTGAGGTGTATGTGAAACATTTTTTTTATTGAAAATTTCGAAAGTCCCGCTATAATGCCATTTGCTGTTTGTGTGTTTAAAAGGTATATTATGAGAAGTGTGAAAATGAACAATCCCATAGAAAGTCAGAATAAATGAGAAGAAAAATCGAAAATTTTTCTAAGTCCCAAAAATGAAAAATCAACTGAAAAATTTAATTCTCATAATAAATAAAGAAAAGTTGAAAGAAAAATGAAAAATCAACTGAAAAATTAAATTTTCATAATAAATAAAGAAAAATTGAAAGAAAAATTTCGATATTTTTTTCAAAGTCAGAAATAGTTAGAAATATAAAAAAAATCAATTGGAAAAAATATATATATGATTTTTAAGTGAAATTCATTTGAAATAGAGACTTCTCAATGAAACTGAGGTGTATGTGAAACATTTTTTTTATTGAAAATTTCGAAAGTCCCGCTATAATGCCATTTGCTGTTTGTGTGTTTAAAAGGTATATTATGAGAAGTGTGAAAATGAACAATCCCATAGAAAGTCAGAATAAATGAGAAGAAAAATCGAAAATTTTTCTAAGTCCCAAAAATGAAAAATCAACTGAAAAATTTAATTCTCATAATAAATAAAGAAAAGTTGAAAGAAAAATGAAAAATCAACTGAAAAATTAAATTTTCATAATAAATAAAGAAAAATTGAAAGAAAAATTTCGATATTTTTTTCAAAGTCAGAAATAGTTAGAAATATAAAAAAATCAATTGGAAAAAATATATATATGATTTTTAAGTGAAATTCATTTGAAATAGAGACTTCTCAATGAAACTGAGGTGTATGTGAAAAATTTTTTTTCTTGAAAATTTCGAAAATTTTTCTAAGTCCCGCTATAATGCCATTTGCTGTCTTCGTGGAAAAAGATTTTCGGATGATGAAGAACTCAAGTCGGTATTTAGCCGAGAAAGAGGAAATTTATTATTTTGAGGGTTCAAGAAAGCTTATCTGAAGATGTAACAAATGCATTGATGTAAGGGGAGATCACATTGAAAAACAAAAACAATTTAAATTGAATTCGCATTTTCCTTCATATCGATACCGAGAATATATTGAACGCCCCTCGTATGAGAAAAAAAATCGAAAATTTTTCTAAGTCCCAAAAATGAAAAATCAAATGAAAAATTTAATTCTCATAATAAATAAAGAAAAGTTGAAAGAAAAATTTCGATATTTTTTTCAAAGTCAGAAATAGTTAGAAATATAAAAAAAATCAATTGGAAAAAATATATATATGATTTTTAAGTGAAATTCATTTGAAATAGAGACTTCTCAATGAAACTGAGGTGTATGTGAAACATTTTTTTTATTGAAAATTTCGAAAGTCCCGCTATAATGCCATTTGCTGTTTGTGTGTTTAAAAGGTATATTATGAGAAGTGTGAAAATGAACAATCCCATAGAAAGTCAGAATATATGAGAAAAAAATCGAAAATTTTTCTAAGTCCCAAAAATGAAAAATCAACTGAAAAATAAAGAAAAGTTGCAAGAAAAATTTCGATATTTTTTTCAAAGTCAGAAATAGTTAGAAATATATATGATTTTTAAGTGAAATTCATTTGAAATAGAGACTTCTCAATGAAACTGAGGTGTATGTGAAAAATTTTTTTTCTTGAAAATTTCGAAAATTTTTCTAAGTCCCGCTATAATGCCATTTGCTGTCTTCGTGGAAAAAGATTTTCGGATGATGAAGAACTCAAGTCGGTATTTTGCAGAGAAAGAGGAAATTTATTATTTTGAGGGTTTAAAAAAGCTTATCTCAAGATGTAACAAATGCATTGATGTTAGGGGAGATCATATTGAAAAACAAAAACAATTTAAATTGAATTCGCATTTTCCTTCATATCGATACCGAGAATATATTGAACGCCCCTCGTATGAGAAAAAAAATCGAAAATTTTTCTAAGTCCCAAAAATGAAAAATCAAATGAAAAATTTAATTCTCATAATAAATAAAGAAAAGTTGAAAGAAAAATTTCGATATTTTTTTCAAAGTCAGAAATAGTTAGAAATATAAAAAAAATCAATTGGAAAAAATATATATATGATTTTTAAGTGAAATTCATTTGAAATAGAGACTTCTCAATGAAACTGAGGTGTATGTGAAACATTTTTTTTATTGAAAATTTCGAAAGTCCCGCTATAATGCCATTTGCTGTTTGTGTGTTTAAAAGGTATATTATGAGAAGTGTGAAAATGAACAATCCCATAGAAAGTCAGAATATATGAGAAAAAAATCGAAAATTTTTCTAAGTCCCAAAAATGAAAAATCAACTGAAAAATTTAATTCTCATAATAAATAAAGAAAAGTTGAAAGAAAAATTTCGATAATTTTTTCAAAGTCAGAAATTGTTAGAAATATATATGATTTTTAAGTGAAATTCATTTGAAATAGAGACTTCTCAATGAAACTGAGGTGTATGTGAAACATTTTTTTTATTGAAAATTTCGAAAGTCCCGCTATAATGCCATTTGCTGTTTGTGTGTTTAAAAGGTATATTATGAGAAGTGTGAAAATGAACAATCCCATAGAAAGTCAGAATAAATGAGAAGAAAAATCGAAAATTTTTCTAAGTCCCAAAAATGAAAAATCAACTGAAAAATTTAATTCTCATAATAAATAAAGAAAAGTTGAAAGAAAAATGAAAAATCAACTGAAAAATTAAATTTTCATAATAAATAAAGAAAAATTGAAAGAAAAATTTCGATATTTTTTTCAAAGTCAGAAATAGTTAGAAATATAAAAAAAATCAATTGGAAAAAATATATATATGATTTTTAAGTGAAATTCATTTGAAATAGAGACTTCTCAATGAAACTGAGGTGTATGTGAAACATTTTTTTTATTGAAAATTTCGAAAGTCCCGCTATAATGCCATTTGCTGTTTGTGTGTTTAAAAGGTATATTATGAGAAGTGTGAAAATGAACAATCCCATAGAAAGTCAGAATAAATGAGAAGAAAAATCGAAAATTTTTCTAAGTCCCAAAAATGAAAAATCAACTGAAAAATTTAATTCTCATAATAAATAAAGAAAAGTTGAAAGAAAAATGAAAAATCAACTGAAAAATTAAATTTTCATAATAAATAAAGAAAAATTGAAAGAAAAATTTCGATATTTTTTTCAAAGTCAGAAATAGTTAGAAATATAAAAAAATCAATTGGAAAAAATATATATATGATTTTTAAGTGAAATTCATTTGAAATAGAGACTTCTCAATGAAACTGAGGTGTATGTGAAAAATTTTTTTTCTTGAAAATTTCGAAAATTTTTCTAAGTCCCGCTATAATGCCATTTGCTGTCTTCGTGGAAAAAGATTTTCGGATGATGAAGAACTCAAGTCGGTATTTAGCCGAGAAAGAGGAAATTTATTATTTTGAGGGTTCAAGAAAGCTTATCTGAAGATGTAACAAATGCATTGATGTAAGGGGAGATCACATTGAAAAACAAAAACAATTTAAATTGAATTCGCATTTTCCTTCATATCGATACCGAGAATATATTGAACGCCCCTCGTATGAGAAAAAAAATCGAAAATTTTTCTAAGTCCCAAAAATGAAAAATCAAATGAAAAATTTAATTCTCATAATAAATAAAGAAAAGTTGAAAGAAAAATTTCGATATTTTTTTCAAAGTCAGAAATAGTTAGAAATATAAAAAAAATCAATTGGAAAAAATATATATATGATTTTTAAGTGAAATTCATTTGAAATAGAGACTTCTCAATGAAACTGAGGTGTATGTGAAACATTTTTTTTATTGAAAATTTCGAAAGTCCCGCTATAATGCCATTTGCTGTTTGTGTGTTTAAAAGGTATATTATGAGAAGTGTGAAAATGAACAATCCCATAGAAAGTCAGAATAAATGAGAAGAAAAATCGAAAATTTTTCTAAGTCCCAAAAATGAAAAATCAACTGAAAAATTTAATTCTCATAATAAATAAAGAAAAGTTGAAAGAAAAATGAAAAATCAACTGAAAAATTAAATTTTCATAATAAATAAAGAAAAATTGAAAGAAAAATTTCGATATTTTTTTCAAAGTCAGAAATAGTTAGAAATATAAAAAAAATCAATTGGAAAAAATATATATATGATTTTTAAGTGAAATTCATTTGAAATAGAGACTTCTCAATGAAACTGAGGTGTATGTGAAACATTTTTTTTATTGAAAATTTCGAAAGTCCCGCTATAATGCCATTTGCTGTTTGTGTGTTTAAAAGGTATATTATGAGAAGTGTGAAAATGAACAATCCCATAGAAAGTCAGAATATATGAGAAAAAAATCGAAAATTTTTCTAAGTCCCAAAAATGAAAAATCAACTGAAAAATAAAGAAAAGTTGCAAGAAAAATTTCGATATTTTTTTCAAAGTCAGAAATAGTTAGAAATATATATGATTTTTAAGTGAAATTCATTTGAAATAGAGACTTCTCAATGAAACTGAGGTGTATGTGAAAAATTTTTTTTCTTGAAAATTTCGAAAATTTTTCTAAGTCCCGCTATAATGCCATTTGCTGTCTTCGTGGAAAAAGATTTTCGGATGATGAAGAACTCAAGTCGGTATTTTGCAGAGAAAGAGGAAATTTATTATTTTGAGGGTTTAAAAAAGCTTATCTCAAGATGTAACAAATGCATTGATGTTAGGGGAGATCATATTGAAAAACAAAAACAATTTAAATTGAATTCGCATTTTCCTTCATATCGATACCGAGAATATATTGAACGCCCCTCGTATGAGAAAAAAAATCGAAAATTTTTCTAAGTCCCAAAAATGAAAAATCAAATGAAAAATTTAATTCTCATAATAAATAAAGAAAAGTTGAAAGAAAAATTTCGATATTTTTTTCAAAGTCAGAAATAGTTAGAAATATAAAAAAAATCAATTGGAAAAAATATATATATGATTTTTAAGTGAAATTCATTTGAAATAGAGACTTCTCAATGAAACTGAGGTGTATGTGAAACATTTTTTTTATTGAAAATTTCGAAAGTCCCGCTATAATGCCATTTGCTGTTTGTGTGTTTAAAAGGTATATTATGAGAAGTGTGAAAATGAACAATCCCATAGAAAGTCAGAATATATGAGAAAAAAGTCGAAAATTTTTCTAAGTCCCAAAAATGAAAAATCAACAGAAAAATTTAATTCTCATAATAAATAAAGAAAAGTTGAAAGAAAAATTTCGATATTTTTTTCAAAGTCAGAAATTGTTAGAAATATATATGATTTTTAAGTGAAATTCATTTGAAATAGAGACTTCTCAATGAAACTGAGGTGTATGTGAAACATTTTTTTTATTGAAAATTTCGAAAGTCCCGCTATAATGCCATTTGCTGTTTGTGTGTTTAAAAGGTATATTATGAGAAGTGTGAAAATGAACAATCCCATAGAAAGTCAGAATAAATGAGAAGAAAAATCGAAAATTTTTCTAAGTCCCAAAAATGAAAAATCAACTGAAAAATTTAATTCTCATAATAAATAAAGAAAAGTTGAAAGAAAAATGAAAAATCAACTGAAAAATTAAATTTTCATAATAAATAAAGAAAAATTGAAAGAAAAATTTCGATATTTTTTTCAAAGTCAGAAATAGTTAGAAATATAAAAAAAATCAATTGGAAAAAATATATATATGATTTTTAAGTGAAATTCATTTGAAATAGAGACTTCTCAATGAAACTGAGGTGTATGTGAAACATTTTTTTTATTGAAAATTTCGAAAGTCCCGCTATAATGCCATTTGCTGTTTGTGTGTTTAAAAGGTATATTATGAGAAGTGTGAAAATGAACAATCCCATAGAAAGTCAGAATATATGAGAAAAAAATCGAAAATTTTTCTAAGTCCCAAAAATGAAAAATCAACTGAAAAATAAAGAAAAGTTGCAAGAAAAATTTCGATATTTTTTTCAAAGTCAGAAATAGTTAGAAATATATATGATTTTTAAGTGAAATTCATTTGAAATAGAGACTTCTCAATGAAACTGAGGTGTATGTGAAAAATTTTTTTTCTTGAAAATTTCGAAAATTTTTCTAAGTCCCGCTATAATGCCATTTGCTGTCTTCGTGGAAAAAGATTTTCGGATGATGAAGAACTCAAGTCGGTATTTTGCAGAGAAAGAGGAAATTTATTATTTTGAGGGTTTAAAAAAGCTTATCTCAAGATGTAACAAATGCATTGATGTTGGGGGAGATCATATTGAAAAACAAAAACAATTTAAATTGAATTCGCATTTTCCTTCATATCGATACCGAGAATATATTGAACGCCCCTCGTATGAGAAAAAAAATCGAAAATTTTTCTAAGTCCCAAAAATGAAAAATCAAATGAAAAATTTAATTCTCATAATAAATAAAGAAAAGTTGAAAGAAAAATTTCGATATTTTTTTCAAAGTCAGAAATAGTTAGAAATATAAAAAAAATCAATTGGAAAAAATATATATATGATTTTTAAGTGAAATTCATTTGAAATAGAGACTTCTCAATGAAACTGAGGTGTATGTGAAACATTTTTTTTATTGAAAATTTCGAAAGTCCCGCTATAATGCCATTTGCTGTTTGTGTGTTTAAAAGGTATATTATGAGAAGTGTGAAAATGAACAATCCCATAGAAAGTCAGAATAAATGAGAAGAAAAATCGAAAATTTTTCTAAGTCCCAAAAATGAAAAATCAACTGAAAAATTTAATTCTCATAATAAATAAAGAAAAGTTGAAAGAAAAATTTCGATATTTTTTTCAAAGTCAGAAATAGTTAGAAATATATATGATTTTTAAGTGAAATTCATTTGAAATAGAGACTTCTCAATGAAACTGAGGTGTATGTGAAAAATTTTGTTTCTTGAAAATTTCGAAAATTTTTCTAAGTCCCGCTATAATGCCATTTGCTGTCTTCGTGGAAAAAGATTTTCGGATGATGAAGAACTCAAGTCGGTATTTAGCAGAGAAAGAGGAAATTTATTATTTTGAGGGTTCAAGAAAGCTTATCTGAAGATGTAACAAATGCATTGATGTAAGGGGAGATCATATTGAAAAACAAAAACAATTTAAATTGAATTCGCATTTTCCTTCATATCGATACCGAGAATATATTGAACGCCCCTCGTATGAGAAAAAAAATCGAAAATTTTTTTAAGTCCCAAAAATGAAAAATCAAATGAAAAATTTAATTCTCATAATAAATAAAGAAAAGTTGAAAGAAAAATTTCGATATTTTTTTCAAAGTCAGAAATAGTTAGAAATATAAAAAAAATCAATTGGAAAAAATATATATATGATTTTTAAGTGAAATTCATTTGAAATAGAGACTTCTCAATGAAACTGAGGTGTATGTGAAACATTTTTTTTATTGAAAATTTCGAAAGTCCCGCTATAATGCCATTTGCTGTTTGTGTGTTTAAAAGGTATATTATGAGAAGTGTGAAAATGAACAATCCCATAGAAAGTCAGAATAAATGAGAAGAAAAATCGAAAATTTTTCTAAGTCCCAAAAATGAAAAATCAACTGAAAAATTTAATTCTCATAATAAATAAAGAAAAGTTGAAAGAAAAATTTCGATATTTTTTTCGAAGTCAGAAATAGTTAGAAATATATATGATTTTTAAGTGAAATTCATTTGAAATAGAGACTTCTCAATGAAACTGAGGTGTATGTGAAAAATTTTTTTTCTTGAAAATTTCGAAAATTTTTCTAAGTCCCGCTATAATGCCATTTGCTGTCTTCGTGGAAAAAGATTTTCGGATGATGAAGAACTCAAGTCGGTATTTAGCAGAGAAAGAGGAAATTTATTATTTTGAGGGTTCAAGAAATCTTATCTGAAGATGTAACAAATGCATTGATGTAAGGGGAGATCATATTGAAAAACAAAAACAATTTAAATTGAATTCGCATTTTCCTTCATATCGATACCGAGAATATATTGAACGCCCCTCGTATGAGAAAAAAAATCGAAAATTTTTTTAAGTCCCAAAAATGAAAAATCAAATGAAAAATTTAATTCTCATAATAAATAAAGAAAAGTTGAAAGAAAAATTTCGATATTTTTTTCAAAGTCAGAAATAGTTAGAAATATAAAAAAAATCAATTGGAAAAAATATATATATGATTTTTAAGTGAAATTCATTTGAAATAGAGACTTCTCAATGAAACTGAGGTGTATGTGAAACATTTTTTTTATTGAAAATTTCGAAAGTCCCGCTATAATGCCATTTGCTGTTTGTGTGTTTAAAAGGTATATTATGAGAAGTGTGAAAATGAACAATCCCATAGAAAGTCAGAATATATGAGAAAAAAATCGAAAATTTTTCTAAGTCCCAAAAATGAAAAATCAACTGAAAAATTTAATTCTCATAATAAATAAAGAAAAGTTGAAAGAAAAATTTCGATATTTTTTTCAAAGTCAGAAATTGTTAGAAATATATATGATTTTTAAGTGAAATTCATTTGAAATAGAGACTTCTCAATGAAACTGAGGTGTATGTGAAAAATTTTGTTTCTTGAAAATTTCGAAAATTTTTCTAAGTCCCGCTATAATGCCATTTGCTGTCTTCGTGGAAAAAGATTTTCGGATGATGAAGAACTCAAGTCGGTATTTAGCAGAGAAAGAGGAAATTTATTATTTTGAGGGTTCAAGAAAGCTTATCTGAAGATGTAACAAATGCATTGATGTAAGGGGAGATCATATTGAAAAACAAAAACAATTTAAATTGAATTCGCATTTTCCTTCATATCAATACCGAGAATATATTGAACGCCCCTCGTATGAGAAAAAAAATCGAAAATTTTTTTAAGTCCCAAAAATGAAAAATCAAATGAAAAATTTAATTCTCATAATAAATAAAGAAAAGTTGAAAGAAAAATTTCGATATTTTTTTCAAAGTCAGAAATAGTTAGAAATATAAAAAAAATCAATTGGAAAAAATATATATATGATTTTTAAGTGAAATTCATTTGAAATAGAGACTTCTCAATGAAACTGAGGTGTATGTGAAACATTTTTTTTATTGAAAATTTCGAAAGTCCCGCTATAATGCCATTTGCTGTTTGTGTGTTTAAAAGGTATATTATGAGAAGTGTGAAAATGAACAATCCCATAGAAAGTCAGAATAAATGAGAAGAAAAATCGAAAATTTTTCTAAGTCCCAAAAATGAAAAATCAACTGAAAAATTTAATTCTCATAATAAATAAAGAAAAGTTGAAAGAAAAATTTCGATATTTTTTTCAAAGTCAGAAATAGTTAGAAATATATATGATTTTTAAGTGAAATTCATTTGAAATGGAGACTTCTCAATGAAACTGAGGTGTATGTGAAAAATTTTTTTTCTTGAAAATTTCGAAAATTTTTCTAAGTCCCGCTATAATGCCATTTGCTGTCTTCGTGGAAAAAGATTTTCGGATGATGAAGAACTCAAGTCGGTATTTTGCAGAGAAAGAGGAAATTTATTATTTTGAGGGTTTAAAAAAGCTTATCTCAAGATGTAACAAATGCATTGATGTTAGGGGAGATCATGTTGAAAAACAAAAACAATTTAAATTGAATTCGCATTTTCCTTCATATCGATACCGAGAATATATTGAACGCCCCTCGTATGAGAAAAAAAATCGAAAATTTTTCTAAGTCCCAAAAATGAAAAATCAAATGAAAAATTTAATTCTCATAATAAATAAAGAAAAGTTGAAAGAAAAATTTCGATATTTTTTTCAAAGTCAGAAATAGTTAGAAATATATATGATTTTTAAGTGAAATTCATTTGAAATAGAGACTTCTCAATGAAACTGAGGTGTATGTGAAAAATTTTTTTTCTTGAAAATTTCGAAAATTTTTCTAAGTCCCGCTATAATGCCATTTGCTGTCTTCGTGGAAAAAGATTTTCGGATGATGAAGAACTCAAGTCGGTATTTTGCAGAGAAAGAGGAAATTTATTATTTTGAGGGTTTAAAAAAGCTTATCTCAAGATGTAACAAATGCATTGATGTTAGGGGAGATCATATTGAAAAACAAAAACAATTTAAATTGAATTCGCATTTTCCTTCATATCGATACCGAGAATATATTGAACGCCCCTCGTATGAGAAAAAAAATCGAAAATTTTTTTAAGTCCCAAAAATGAAAAATCAAATGAAAAATTTAATTCTCATAATAAATAAAGAAAAGTTGAAAGAAAAATTTCGATATTTTTTTCAAAGTCAGAAATAGTTAGAAATATAAAAAAAATCAATTGGAAAAAATATATATATGATTTTTAAGTGAAATTCATTTGAAATAGAGACTTCTCAATGAAACTGAGGTGTATGTGAAAAATTTTTTTTCTTGAAAATTTCGAAAATTTTTCTAAGTCCCGCTATAATGCCATTTGCTGTCTTCGTGGAAAAAGATTTTCGGATGATGAAGAACTCAAGTCGGTATTTAGCAGAGAAAGAGGAAATTTATTATTTTGAGGGTTCAAGAAAGCTTATCTGAAGATGTAACAAATGCATTGATGTAAGGGGAGATCATATTGAAAAACAAAAACAATTTAAATTGAATTCGCATTTTCCTTCATATCGATACCGAGAATATATTGAACGCCCCTCGTATGAGAAAAAAAATCGAAAATTTTTTTAAGTCCCAAAAATGAAAAATCAAATGAAAAATTTAATTCTCATAATAAATAAAGAAAAGTTGAAAGAAAAATTTCGATATTTTTTTCAAAGTCAGAAATAGTTAGAAATATAAAAAAAATCAATTGGAAAAAATATATATATGATTTTTAAGTGAAATTCATTTGAAATAGAGACTTCTCAATGAAACTGAGGTGTATGTGAAACATTTTTTTTATTGAAAATTTCGAAAGTCCCGCTATAATGCCATTTGCTGTTTGTGTGTTTAAAAGGTATATTATGAGAAGTGTGAAAATGAACAATCCCATAGAAAGTCAGAATAAATGAGAAGAAAAATCGAAAATTTGTCTAAGTCCCAAAAATGAAAAATCAACTGAAAAATTTAATTCTCATAATAAATAAAGAAAAGTTGAAAGAAAAATTTCGATATTTTTTTCAAAGTCAGAAATAGTTAGAAATATATATGATTTTTAAGTGAAATTCATTTGAAATAGAGACTTCTCAATGAAACTGAGGTGTATGTGAAAAATTTTTTTTCTTGAAAATTTCGAAAATTTTTCTAAGTCCCGCTATAATGCCATTTGCTGTCTTCGTGGAAAAAGATTTTCGGATGATGAAGAACTCAAGTCGGTATTTTGCAGAGAAAGAGGAAATTTATTATTTTGAGGGTTCAAGAAAGCTTATCTGAAGATGTAACAAATGCATTGATGTTAGGGGAGATCATATTGAAAAACAAAAACAATTTAAATTGAATTCGCATTTTCCTTCATATCGATACCGAGAATATATTGAACGCCCCTCGTATGAGAAAAAAAATCGAAAATTTTTCTAAGTCCC